>OZ020268.1:3201622-5753331 GCA_963971225.1 Melieria omissa | reverse complement strand
TCAGTGTGCATTATATGTGAATTGTCGCTGTGGCGCACTGACAGGCCGTACAAAACGGTTCGCTAATAAAGCCACAGTTGGGAAATTCATAAATGCCACAATTCCACATGTCAACTCGGCTGCATGATTGAATGGGGCAACAGTTGTTGGATGCAGGTTGCAAGTTCCAGTTGAGCTGAGCCGAGTTAAGTTGAGTTGAGTTGCGTTGGTGCGTCAAGCAGACGTTAGACATCAAACGGTTTGACATTTGAACGGGTCAAACAGACGGCGGTGACAATGACGGATTTTGATGGATACCTATGCGCCGGTGGAGGAAAATTAGTTTTTACCACTTATGCCCAGCAGGGGTGTTCACGATCGTTAGCGTCCAAAGACACTTTAACCCCAATGCAGTAAAGTGTTGTCGCCTTGCAGGGTACATTGCTTGGAAAGCGACTAAATTGATGAATAGGACTGCGTTGGCACACATGACGGAGTTATGGCAATGCTTTCAAAAGGGTTAGAAATATTGAGAAACAATTTTTCGATTAAGAAATTATCAAATCATGTTTGATGTGATGTAATAGTCAACTGGTAAGAAGCACAAAAGCAGCTCCGAGCAATGAAAGAGGGATGCATAAATGTAGAGACAGATAGATCAACGAGGATTTTGGAAGGAGCCAAGAAATAATCACAGATGGCGCAATCACTGAGACTGAGTTGTTCAGTTTACTTGAGGCTCCGAAAGGAGATTGGTTAGATTAGGTTGGCTGACCCACGGGGGGTCTCACATAGACCAAGTAGTGGTCCATAGTGGTTCCAAAATTCTGGAGTTCCAGAACTATCTGTAGTTTTTTAAGAACTTCTTGGGAAATCTAAGTAAGTGGCCGCTTTTATGTACCGCAATTCTTTCCAAAGAAGGGAACGACGCGAATCCAAGGCAGCTAACCCGTCAGGAGATAGTAAGAGAAGATATTTGTCTTTGTTTTATTTCTATTACTAGTAAGTTTTTCTGGTAATTCAGTAGTGGGTCAGTATGGGAGCAATTTGAAGACAGAATGAGCTGAGAGTAAAAAAATAAGAAAAGACAGGTTTGGAGAATGAACTTCATCCCATTCCATAACGTAAGAACTTAAAGTGCTCAGTATTTTCCTTTTAAAAGACCATGCAGAGAATATTCACTGTGCTTCGTCCGCACTTACTTACTTAACTGGCCATAACAACCCGTTATCGGGTTACGGCCTGCCGCAAAACTTCTCTCCAGGCGCCTCTGCTTTGCGCGCGCCTTCTCCAGTTTGTAACACCAAGAGATGACAGGGCCTCTTCAACTTGGTCCTTCCACCGGAGACACGGCCTCCCTCTTCGCCGCCGACCTCCAACCATCGCATCGAACACCTTTTTCGCCGGAGCTTCGTCGTCCATGCGGCAGACATGACCGTCCGCACATCGAATTCAATTCTCGATGAAGTTCAAAGTGACCACAGTCTTTTTGGATTGTGTGCCTTGATAAGCCCAACTATCCGACGAAAATCCTTGCTCAGTTAAATCTTAAATAGCTTACACCGTGCGACAGCATTCTTCACACTGGAAAAAATCCATATGGGCGTGAAACTAGGGACCAAACATAGTAATACTGCGTACTCAGTTTTTCATTTCTACATCCTTTGTCCTTTTGAAAGGACTTCAAAATTTTGAAGGGGATACAAAATTAAAAATATATAAAAAATACTCACCCTAGCTAGAATATTTCGATATGTATATCAAATGAAAGAGGAAATGCTCAAAAATTGAAATAAAATTGATTTTTTATCTATTTGTAAAAAAAGGATATGAAAAAGGTCCTTTGAAAATTTTAATCCTTTATATCCTTGAAAATTTATGTAGAATTTTCTTGAAAAGTAAATATGTCAAAATCCAAAATCTCCTTGATCACGTTCAAAATTTCATTACTCTAACTTTATTGGTTCGAAAGTTATTTAAAAAAGGCGGAAGCCGCAAGTCTAATAAAGTACAAAAATTCTAATTTATTTGCTTCAGTATTTTAAATAATAAATAGATACAAAATTAATTAAGCGCGAATAATCAAATTTTGATACGTGATCAAGGAGGTTTTGGGTTCTAACATACTTACTTTTCAAGAAAATTCTATATAAATTTTCAAGGATATAAAGGATTACAATTTTCAAAGGACCTCATATCCTTTTTTTTACAAATAGATAAAAAATCAATTTTATTTAATTTCTTGAGTCTTTCCTCTTTCATTTGATATACATATCGACATATTCTAGCTAGGTTGAGTATTTTTTATATTTTTTTTAATTTTTTATCCCCTTCAAAATTTTGAAGTCCTTTTAAAAGGACAAAGGATGTAGAAATGAAAAACTGAGTACGCAGTATTACTATGTTTGGTCTCTAGTTCCACGCCCATGTGGATTTTTTGCAGTGGAAAAATATTTTTTCATTTTTGTCGCACGGTGTTACAGATTATTGTGAATTAATTTTGCTCATAGCTATAATTTTATATTGTTGAAAAAAATCAAAAAAATTAAACAAAAAAATTGATTTTTTTTAACAATTCTAAGTGAATAAGTAAAAAAGTTTGCTCGGTTCAAAATTTAAATTTGTGAGTCCAATACCTTAAAAATCCCTCGGTCAGCGTTCTCTTCACGACCCAAACTTGGCCGCATTCGAAATGAATTCACTCCACCAGTTTTCCGCATAGTGATCGCTCGCTTGTTTCGATGACACCAAACTGTTTCAAGTCGAGTCTCATCGTTGCTTCAATCACGTTGGCCTCGTGTGGCCGCAGGCCCCTCACACCGACTGTAGAATGCCAGCTGCATGCGGCAGCCGAAGAAACACCTGAAAATCACCCAATTGCGTGTTTGGCACAATTTTCAAAGACATTTAGCCCGAACGTGCCATTAGAAGCAGAATGCGCCGCGCACGCATGGCCGCAAGTTGTTGAAATTAGAAATGAAGAAGCGCCAAGCGGCCAACGACAACGACAGCCAAGGCAATTGCGGCGACAGTAGTTAAATTCTAGTTTAGCCGCTACAACAAATTAATAACTGCAAATTGCTGAGATTTCGCAGAAGTTGCGCACACGTTGCACGGCTGCAGTTTGACCGCCGGGCAGGCCAGCGTCGGCCGACAAGATGAATGTGTCTTTGAATGAATGGTAACAATTCAATTGTGGCTGCGGACACTTGCTGCGGCCGTGGCTACTGTGGCAGTTGTTGCATGCAAACGGGTTTCGCAAAACGTGGCCGGCAGTCGCACGAGCGGCGCAGTTGAAGGAAGTGCGCCCAGTTATGCTAAATGATGCTGCAGTCGGCTAATTTAACGGTGATGAATGGATGGCTCTTTGCTGCATTGGACAAACTATTGCTGCCAGTGATGTCTGTGTGTGTGTGTGTGCATAATACAACAAAGTTGACATTTTAAAGAGATCGGTTAATGCGCTGTGACGGAAATGGGCTCATAGGAAATGACAATAACTGAACGAAATGCATCAAGGAGCAAAGTGCTGACGGCCGCAACGAGCCTGACACGAGGTGCGGCACAACGGCGGCGCAATGGAGACATAAAAAATCCAATTAAAAATGCATGAAGCGCAGTGCAGCGGCCGCGCGTCATCTCTGCAGCTGCCGCATTTGCCTAACTCCAATAAAACATTGCGCCTGCCCGGCACACAGCAGCGACAATGCACTGGCGACAACAACTTGTCATTGTGTGTGCGTCTTCCTGTCAACGGCGCCGGAGACAAAGCAAACAACAAATGCGTCACAAGGCGCTGGCCACAAGCCGCAAGTCATTGCGGCGACACACTGCTCCCGACTCGAGTATGGCAGATGAAAATCTACGCGATCTAACGGCGACTGACGACAATTAAAATGGACCAACTGGTTTGTGGCCAGTTGAAGCGCAACACAAAAAAAAATTGGAATTTGAGAGAAAAGTTGGGAAGCAATGGCAGCGCCACAATGTCATCATCATTAGAAGTGAAGTTGAGTTGGCTGCTCCACTCGATGATGACAACAAAAGCGGACGACTTGCCGTGTACCGTTCGTTGGCTGAATGTTGTTGCCGCACGGGGCGTTGAGCTTAGAAAGGAAAACAAAAGCGTTACAGTTCAGTCACGAAATGGCTCGAAAACTCATTACCAAACCAAATATCCAGCAATTGAATGAACCGACTGATGAGCTCAATGCGGCCAGTTATTGTAATTGTTGCTATCGTTGTTGTTGTTGTTGTGGTTGTGATTGTTGCTGTTATTGTTGTCTCGTGTCGGGCCAGTGCTGCTGGGCCGCGGAATGCCAAACAAATGAAACTGTCATTTGTGTGATTCGTGGCCAGAGTCAGTGTCAAAGACAGGGGCGCCGTTGGAGGGAGTTGAAGCGGGAGAGGGTGGGCACGATTTTCTGACAATAAGAATCTGATTTTTATTAGATATTTAAGTTTTCTATTGATTGAGTGGAATGGTACAAATTGGGTCCATTGTTCTAGTCGAAGAGATATGCAAAGGTGAGAAGAAAGGATAAAGTAGGTGAATTTCTATTTAGAATTTGAGCTGAGAAGGATGGGGTCAACTCGTAGCAATTTAACCAAACTTTAGTTTCAAGATCGCGTTGTCCATTTGATTTATTGGGTTGGTAGGACCTACTACACCGTGCGACAAAAATTTTAGAAAAATTTCAAACCGAAAAAATCCATATGGGCGTGAAACTAGAGACCAAACATAGTAATACTGCATACTCAGTTTATCATTTGTATATCCTTTGTTCTTTTAAAAGGACTTCAAAATTTTGAAGGGGATAAAAAATAAGTATAAAAAATATAAAAAAATACTTAACCTCGTTTGAATATGGCAATATGTATATCAAATGAAAGAGAATAGGCTCAAGAAATTAAATAAAATTGATATTTTATCTATTTGTACAAAAAGGATATAAAAAAGGTCCATTGAAAATTTCAACCCTTTATAACCTTGAAACTTTATATTGAATTTTCTTGAAAAGTAAGTATGTTAAAACCCAAAATCTTCTTGATCACGTGTCAAAATTTCATTATTCTCGCTTCATTGATTTTGTATCTTTTTGTTATTTAAAATAATAATACTCGAAAAAATTATAATTTTTGTACTTCATTGCAGTTTCCACCTTTTTTTGAATAACTTTCGAACTAATAAAGTTGGGTCGACTTTATTGGTTCCCCCTCCAACAACTACACCGGCCACTACACTGGCCGCTCAGCTAACAGCTGCTGCCGCCTCGTGCGCCAAACTTCCAGCACCCATCCGGCGGTGTCAAGTAGGAGCTGCTGTTGTTTTCTTCTGTCGCTGCTATTACCGATTCGACTGACGCCAATTCGTCGCATGTCATTCATGTTGGTCAGTCGCTGCAGCAGCAGGACAATTAAAACTCAATGAAGGTTTTTCTGTCATGGACCCAACAAACATGCTTAGAAATTCAAGCAGCCGCCAAAGCGCCATTACTGACACACACACACACACACACATACTCACACACATGGGCGAACGTCACACATGATTGTGGAATGTGCGCGAGTTTTACTACTTAATGACATTTAATTAAGCCAGCATCAAAAACAGACGCTGTGCTTCTTGGACGCTCGTGGCAACGTTTTGAAGTTTCGGGTCAAAAACTTGATCGGCGCTGGCAGCGCAGACCGGAAATCTGCGTATGTCAGCTTTGCGTCAATTCGGCTTTGATTATCGTTTTGCAGCCGACTGAACTATCTGCTATCTGCTACTCAATGGCAATGGCAGTGGTGATGGCGATGGTGACGGTGACGGTAACGGTGATGGGTGATGGCTGCTGCCTGTCAATGGGTTGGGTTGCGACTACCCTGTCGGCCGGCCGGCCGTTGCTTAGAGGGTTTCGCGGTTTCGGCTCTACGTCGACATGTTGTTAATTGAATTTTCAACTCGATACGACTTCGCTCGACTCCACTCAACGCTGCATGCGAGTCGTTTTTGTTTGATGGACATTGGTCAATTATTGATTTTGCATGCTTTTGTTGCCGCAACGGCCGTCACTGTTGTAGATTGCGGGCTCGTTGGTTGGTTGTTTGAACGATTGCATGGCCGGTGGCATGGGAAAGTAATTTCGTATGTGGTTCAAGGCTTATTTTATGTTGCGAGGCTGCGTTGCGCTTTACATTATACAATCGAGGTGATGTTTTAATGATGAAGAAATTCATAGAGCCACATGTGAATTTTAGGCTTTTAAAGTCTTTGTTAATTGGGTGAAACTTTGGATTAGATGAAATAATTGGAAAGTAGCTGAAAATGTGTGTGAATTTTCGTAATGGCTGATCTGGGAAACGATTTGAAATAGAAAAATAAAAATGACTACAGTGCAGAATCAACAAGCCTGGTTGTTCTGCAGACCTCAAACCGAAAAAATTGGTATGAATCAGGATCAGCCGCAGTAGCTCAACTCGCTTGTGCGTTGGACTGCGAGTCAAATGCGACGCTCGAACCCAGGTTCAAGACTCCGTTGCTGCTAAAAAAGAAAAACAACAATTTTTCTTTCGGCGACTGCCCTCTCAGCAGGAAATGGCAAACCTCTGAGAGAAAAATTGCCTATGAAAAAGCTCCCAACCTGCCGTTCGGACCTGGCATAAAACTGTAGGTCCCTTCCAACCTTCAAAAAATTCACACGCACAACATGGATAGTTGCGGGTAACTAGGCCTTAGTCTCGTAATCGGGCTGTCGTGCCAGTCAAGAAAAAGAAGATGAATCAGGATCACTATCGATCTATCAACAATTCCTATATATATCGGAAAGAAATTCAGGGAAAATATGTCTTTGTACAAAAATTGTGTAAATTTTGTTGATACTTATGAACAAAGAATCTTATATGTATATAAATTTGTATTGAATTGTAATTTCTATGAATTTGGGTTTTTGTCATCGAAGAGTCGACTGACAGCATAGTTCAAAGTTTTCTGACTTTAATGTTTTAAAATGCTGATTCCATACAAATGCAAAGTTTTACAAAAAAATTTAAATTTTGTTGATATAAACAATGTTTCTTATATTAAATTTGTATTGAATTGTAATTTCCATGGATTCGGGATTTTGTCATCCAAACACTACAGAAGAGTCGACTGACAGCAAAGCCCACAATTTTCTGGTTTTAATTTTTTTAAAATGTTAATTCCATACAAAATGCTTACACTTTAGTCTATGTTTTATTTTATTATATATTTTCGAACTGATATTTAATTGTGAATAATTCTATCTTTCTTAATTTTGAAATTCAACGATAGCTTCCACTGCTGCAATTTCAATTTCCCACTTCATTGTGAAACTTTAATACTTTCCACTTTCTGTTCTAAGCCTGATTTGCTGTTTTCCCACTTCCCCACTCAACTCAACATTTGTATTTTACTGACTTTCTAGGAACAAATAAGTTGAACAAATTGGATTAGACGAGTTGCATCAACAGCTGAAACTACAGAAAACTGCTGCATTGTTATCATTAAAAATCATCCACCAACGAAGCGAAACGTAATATTTTTCAACAAGCAAATATTTTGTAATTTTGCAATTTTAGCGCTGACTGCAGATCATATTTTGGAGTATGGATTTTATGAAATAGTTTTTGTGAAAATAATTGATGTAGAAATAAAAACACTCTGAGATTTTATCAGCGTCAAAGAACAAAGCCGCAGCAAGTAAAGTCCGGCTGAAAGTATTAAATAAATGGGATCACACAAACAGCAGCCATGCAAAAGTACCAGCAAGACCAAAGGAAGACAACAACAAAAACTACACAGCAATGAGGAATTGAGCATTGAAGATGAACGCAACAGAGGTCGAAAACAATGAGTGCGGTCCAGCGATATTGAATCTGTTTGTTTATTTTTTGTTGAGGCCAAATTAAAAGCGAGTACGAAGCTGAAGAGCATAACGACGATGATGATGACGATGGCAATGGCCATGATTGAGTTGCTGCACCCACACTAAGCGCAAAATTAATCCACAATTGACACAACGACGACGGCAACGGCAGCAGCAGGCGCAGCTTACATAGCGACAGGATGCCGGCGCAGGGAAGGGAGCACTCGAAGATGGCAGTATTTGCAAACGCACTGAGCGACGCTGCAATTGCAGCACAGCCAAAAAAGTATTTGGAAAAAAACTTGTGAGAATTGTTTGCAATACGTAATACAGGAAGCGCTTCAAGGGTAGGGATCAGGACGAAGCTGAGGATGAGCGCTTTATGTGTTTGAGCCACATTCACATACATATCTACTGTTCAGCATTGCACGTACAATGGGTGCGCGCTATAAATGAAAAAGTAAACAGCCAGGCGGGATGTCTTTGTATTTGGCGCTGAATGTTTTTGTCTGTACGGACGTACATACATACATATGTATATAACAAAGGCAAAGTAGGCGAGTACACTTTAAATGTTTTTCAAGAAGCGGCAAAAAAATCAACTAAAATGTGAGCAGGAAATAAGATGGCATCAAAAACTGTCTGGCTGTCATCGATCGCTATGTTTTTTTTTGTTTTCGTAGCAGAAAAACACCTTTCAGCCAGCATTTTTTGGTAGATGAAACATTTTTACTGGTGCCTGCGTCTGTTGCAACTCGCTGCACATTCATGCAAAGCCTCAAAAGAAATGTGTACATACATACACATTTACTTACATATATGTAAGAGTGTGTGTTCTTCTCTCTTCTAGTATGGGGAGCACATTTTCTAATAACCGCTGTCGCCACAGTTGCGCACTTTCATCGGCCTCGATGGCGCTGCAACCCCTATGAGTGATTGTCGGCGCATGATTTCAGCACAATTTCTATTACTTATTATTCGAAATTCAAGTAGAATATTTGGAAAATGCAACAACTGCCGTCATAAGTAGTTGGTGTGGATTTCGATTTTGTTGCATTACTTTGCAAAATGTTGCGTACGATTTTGAATCAATTGATTGATGTGTCGAGGACAGCATGAGGCGCTGTCGAAGAGGGGAAACTACGTACATATGAAGTGAAAGTGGGCGCTTATTAATTTTTGGATTGATGGCATTCGAATTATGGTTAATGATAACTCAATACTTGAACTGCTTCAACTGAATATGCTTAAATGATGCAAACGTGCTTTATCGATTTGGCTCAATTAAAGGAGATTTTGTGTTAAAGAGACACTGACAGTTCCGTTGAAGCGTTTGACATGAACTTAAGATAGTTGAAAATTATCAAAGTTACTTTAATTCACAAGATCGATAATAGTTGTTCTAGGTGATTAACAGTTTATGGATCCTTTCAAATGAGGATTCTTTAATTTTTCAAAAATTTCGAAATCCTTTGATGAACAACGTGGCATTTTCTAGTTGAATACTTAATTAAAATCTTTATCTGGAAACTCCATATATTATTATTTTTTTGGCTTTATTAATTCACATACACAGTGCGTCAATTATGTATTAAGACTCGAACCATATCTCTGCAACCAAGCGCGCCATCTATGTGCGTTTTGAAGCTTCAACCTTCTTCTACTAACTGTCAAAGTTTCATGACATTTTGTTGACATTAATATTTATTAAAATTTATTTTGCAAAACACGTTTTCGATTGATGTTGAAATTTTAACATGGAGCAAAGAGCGGTCATTAAATTCCACGCAAAAATTGGAAAAAGTGCATCAGAAACATTCTAAATGATGCAGCAAGCCAATGGCGACGCTTGTTTATCAAATCAAATGTTTTTTATGGCATAAATCTTTTGTAGATGGCAGAGAGTCGCTGGAAGATGAAATAAAAGAAGGAAGGCCAATTTCAGTTCGGACGCCGGAAATGATCCAGAAAGTTCGTGATTTTATTGCTTCACTGAAAATGATGGAAGAGGCCTTAAACATCAAAAGAGAAACTATCCGACTCATTCTTCACGAGGATTTGTGCAAAACAAAGGTCTGCGCAAAATTTGTTCCACACACATTGAACGTGGAGCAAAAATTAATGAGAGTCAGTCATTCTAGAGACATCGTTGCAGCCGCAGAAAATGATCCAAACTTCCTGAAAACAATTGTTACGGATGATGAAACATGGTGTTTCCAATACGATCCAGAAACCAAGCGTCAAAGTGCGGAATGGAAATCAAAAAACTCACCACAAGCCAAAAAAACACGAAAAGTTCCATCAAAAATCAAAAAAATGCTCATCACATGCTTCGATAGCAAAGAAATTATCCACAAAGAATTTGTTCCAACTAGTCAAACAGTTACTGCCGCATATTACCTCGAAGTTTTGAAGCGTTTAATGGCCAGAATCTTTCGTATTCGACCACAATACCGCGATCCAAAAAGTTGGACTCTGTTGCACGATAATGCACCGAGTCACACAGAACTCATTGTTCGTTTTTTGGCATGGAATCAGGTCTGTGTGTTGAATCATCCGCTGTATTCACTTGATTTGGCACCGTGCGACTTCTCTTTGTTCCCGAAACTGAAATTGAAGTTGAAAGCATGCTTTATTGATGACATTCAGACCATACAACGGGCTTCGACGAGGGCACTGGAGGAAATTCCGAAAAATGAGCTGGAACACGCGTTTGAATCACTATTAAATCGATGTAACAAGTATCAGGAGGAGAATATGCTTTCTAGAGGCAGTCTTAATACATAATTGTCCACTGTGTGTGTCATATTGATGATTACTATTTATTCTTTGTAAATCTAGTCAGTAGTAGTTGGATAGTAAGTTTTCTCAATATATCTAAACATAGGTCGATGTACAGTTTCTTGTGTTCCAATTCCCTCTTCGATTGCCCAGTCCTTCAACATACGCACATACATCCAAATTATTATCATAAGCGCAGTTTGTCCCCTCGCATTACAAAAATGCCTGCTGTATAAACTTTGCGCACCATTTCAATAAGCAAAATTAAAATGTTATCTCGTCAAATTAAAAGACAAATAAAAAATCGTAAAAGAACAATTTAATGCACTTAACACAAGTTTCGACAGAGCAAACAATGAGAACATAAAAACGATAGCATATAAAAAATACCCTCAAGAATTAGTTAGCAAAGAAATTCAAAATATAGCAGCAAAAAATTCAAGAAAAAACAACCAAATTCTTCAAGTAGCTTTCTAAGAAGCTTTGGCAAGGATACGCTAAAAAAAATTGGAAAAAATGAAAATAGAAAAACCCAAGTAGAAGTAGAAACAAATAAAGCCACTTCAAGTGGAACGCCAAAGACAACAACACACACACTCACAAAAGCATAAAACGGGCCATGGAGCCCGAACCTGCTTCGTTGTTCTGGCTCCATTATGGGGTCGTGCGCGTGGCCGAGGCAGCGCCCAAACAAAAAAAAGAGCAAAATAAACAATTGTAATTGAAATCCGCGATTGTAATCCGCAATTTTTACGGCTTTCATAGCGAACAACAACAACAACAACAACAGCAGCAATGGCGCCACACGCGCCCTAACGCGCTGAACAACACAGAATTGACGGAATTGCACGAATGTCCTTGCGCGGCGGCATGCAAATATGAGCAGCCATCCCGCCCCTCTGCGCTTGAGGCGCGCGGGGAGCCAGCTGTGCGACCAAGTGTTGCATTTAACATTGAGGGATAATGTCAGCAGTGACAGCGTTCGCGCTCATTGCGGCGGCAGCAGTGGGACCTCACTTGATTTGGCTTAACGGTTTTTTATGCGCGCAGCGCAATTTTTTATTGTTGTTTTTTTTGTATTTTTTTGCTATTTGCTTGTTTGCTGTGCAACATAGTTCTCGGGTGCGCAATCAAAATGTCGTTGGCGTTGGTGGCTTGTTGTTATTGTTGTTGTTGTTATTATTGTTGTGTGACTGTTGTTTCGTAGCTATTGTTGCTGGCGTTGACTGTGTTGTTGTTGTTGTTGCTGCCGCACGCAATCAATGCGCGTTTTGCGCCTTTGTGCGCGGCCCCCTCTCCCCCTCCTCCACCTTCATGACTGACAATGGCTGACAACTTTATTGCGAATTGAGTGATGCCTCGGATGGCGCATTGTTGTTGTTATTTTTTTTTTAAATGCAAAATTGAAACAATATCCGCGCGTGGCTGGTATCCGTTTTTTATTTTTTTATGATTGCCATTTTTTATTTTGTGTAATCCACCACTCTTGTGGCGTGTGTGTTGTTGTAATCTGCATGTGATACAGCAGATATTACACCAATATTATCTGTGCTGCAGAAGCAGCAACAACAACATAATCACTTTGTCGTCATGTTTTTACATTCACTTATTTTTTTGTTGTTGTTATTTTTGCTGTGTGAAATTGTGAGCACTAGTGGCACTGGGTGGGAAATGCGGGGAAATATTGTTGCTTCCCTGTTGAAAAAAAGCGCAAACAATGTGCGTGCCAGTTGTTGTCTGAGCTGATGTTTTATTTATTAAGCTGCCCGAGTCCATGGCAGGACATACCAATTTAGTGTCCTTTGTAATGTTCGCTCTCGTGCGAAACATTCATTCCACTTTTTCCTCAAACGAATTGTGCATGTGACGCGTAAATTTGTTGGTAGCGGCTCGCTTTGGCTTCCATTTTTCACATTATCTGTTTTAATCTATCGTTTTTTTTGTTATTGTAGGCGGTTTGTGAATTATATTGCCACGGCATGAATTGTGTCCTTTGTTGTTGTATGGGAAGCACATTGTGAGGCGGGCGAGTTGGTACATTTTTATAAAAAGTGAGAGCGTGCAAATTACGCGCTGTTAACATGTTGAAACAAAGTGTTGATTTACAACGGTGTAATGATTATTATTTTTTAATCATAGATACTTATTTAATGAATAATATAATTCGGTGCATAAATACAGCAATAAATGTTGAAACATTAGATTTTTTAGTGGTAGAGAATTGGTAATTTTTTGCTAACCATCAAACAATTTATACATATTCACTGGCAAAAGTAGTTTAGCAACAGGTAGTGTCCCATTGTGGGCGACTTTTTGAGGCAGGAGCACGGCCCATCTACCATATCCGCAGTAGGGGAAAATTTGCATAGGACCTCAACCTGAACGATGAACCTGTGTTCATTGTGCCGCAATTTTTATTGGCTGAAACCACCAGCTGTGCCGGAGAATTGGCCTATGCAGATCACCTGATGGATCCTTTTCGTTCTCTTTCGTTGTTTGTGTCAAGCTACCCGAAAGTATATCCTGATAATTGACCTCCCTGAAATATTTTTCACTCATGACTGTCCCAATATACAAAATATGTGTGCAGTTTAATCTTTGTCTTGTCCTTTATATTTAATAAAATGTATGCTTAAATTTTTATCTAGTCAACCATTGCAGAGCTCTACGGTTTTTAAAAATAATCTCTTGGCTTCATTGTTAAATGGTTTTATTAACGGCAGAGATTATCTAGATTTGGTGGTTCAAATCAACTTTCTGTGCTCCAATCTTCCAATTGCCTACCTGAACCTGATCTTCGATCGTTGAAGTGCTTAATCGAATCTTAGATTCGTTTCCAAAGAAGTCCATTTTGTACTCTATCGTATCTCATATTGTTCTGTCAGAACATGTCTTCTGACTTACATGAAATACACTGTGCCACAAAAATTAAAACAATTTTTCAAACCGGAAAAAATCCATACGGACTTGAAACTAGAGACCAAACATAGTAATACTGCATACTCAGTTTTTTATTTCTACATCCTTTGTCCTTTTAAAAGGACTTCAATATTTTGAAGGGGATAAAAAATATAAAAAATACTTAACCTCGTTAGAATATGGCGATATGTATGTCAAATGAAAGAGGAAAGGCTCAAGAATTTAAATAAAATTGATTTTTTATCCATTTGTAAAAAAATTATGTGAAAAAGGTCCTTCGAAAATTTTAATCCTTTAGATCCTTGAAAATTTATATAGAACTTTCTTGAAGAGTAAGTATGTTAAAACCCAATATCTCCTGGATCTCGTGTCAAAATTTTACTTTTATTTTTTTCATTACTCTAACTTTATTGATTCGAAAGTTATTGAAAAAGGCGGAAGCTGTAATTCTAATAAGGTACAAAAATTCTAATTTATTTGTGTATCAGTGTTTTAAATAATAAAAAGATTTAAAATCAATGAAGTGAGTATAACGCAATGTGAAAAAGTCGCACGATGTTATATTCAGAGCCATAGAACGAAAATTTGGGTCAGGGAACAGAAAGCTCGGATCCTCCGAAAGAATGTGTTTTTTGTATCGATCTTTTCCTGAGTCCATTAATTCCAAAACTGCAAACATAAACATAATTTAACATCCCAAAATGGGATAAACTGATTTCCACATTCAAATTTGTCTCAGTAGTCACTAACATTGGCTGTGCTTAATTCCCTCTGATTTCGCGTTTTACTCTTTCCATGGTAAGTTCTTCTAAATAGCCTCTCCGCTGCATCAAAAAATTCAAAATGAAAATGTCAGACAAGTTTCGACTCCATTTGCATTGCTGGCTGCAGCGCCACAGTGATATTTGCCAATTAGTTCGCTTGCCGCCCTTTTCGCTTTTAAGCCCAAAGCGACAAGGAAAAGCGCAGAAGCAAAATTTCCACAGCATAATTTCCACAGCAAATACGTAATTCCTCGCTGCGCCGAAACCCTTTCACGTGCACGTCAGCTCACTGCCAATTTTCGCAAAACTGGATACTCCCCAGCAAAAAATAAACAATAGACAAGCGGCGACGTTTCAATAATTCCACAAATTTAACTTCATCTTTCAATTTTGGCTAACAACATATACAACAACAAAAACCAGGAGCTATGTACAAGCGGTGCCCTTCATAATGAGGCAAATATGTTTCTATTGATTTTCAGCAAAATTGTGTGCGCTGCGGCCGAGACTTTTGCAACCCTTTCACTTTTCTCGGCCGCAGCGAGACGTCTGCGCTCGTGGGCCAAAAACGAAAAATCCAAAAATACTAAATTGGCAGAAAAAAGGAAGGACGAAGAGTGCTGCTGTGGCGCTATGAAAATATTTGCAGTCGAAATTTCCAAAACGAACGCAACCAAAACCAACAAACGCAACAACAGGAAGAAAGTAAAATTAACGTTGCCAAAGGGGTTAAGGCATGGCGTGCGTATGTAGTCGTGCGCGTATTTAACGCAATTATTATTCGAGGGCAGGAGGCTTGGCTGCCACAAATCGGAAGATGCTATATCCGCAAGTTGGATCAGGGCAGACAGCAGCAACGACAGCCCAGCAGCGCATCTCGGCATTAAAATTGTCGTCACAATCTGCAATGAATTAAACGAAGCTGCCCCTTCTCCCCACCGCGCCCCAGTCTCTTCGTTTACTTCCGCCAAACAGGCGAGCCGCGCTCAAGTGTCCTGCGCTGCCAAGTTCGATGCGCGCGCTGCACGATTCCCTTCTGGGAATTAATTAGTGGGTGAGTCCAGGCTGGTCTTGCATTTTAACCCTTCTTGCCGACAGCTGGTGAGCTGAGCAGTGCGGCGCACAACAACTGTTCGAAAAACTTTGGCGTCGTCTTCAGCTGCTGCTCAAGCTTTGGGTGCTGTGTGTGTGTGTGTGTGTGTGATTGTTGTGATTGTTGTTGTTTGGCAGTGAACTTTGTGTTTATGGCTGTCTGCGACCTATTACCGTGGGGCGTCGTTTGTTGTTGGCTGCAAAACGAACGAAACAAAAACACATTTACCTCGAGCGTTTTTTTTCGTGGCTGCTCGTAATGAGACAAGCGGCTTGCCCCACCGCCGCCGCCACCGTCGTTAATGATGCCCAACATTTCTCCACGCAGCGACGACTTTTGCTTTTTTCCGGCATTTTAATTGTTAAACAATGAAAATTCAATACCAACGCCTCTCCCCGCTCCCGCATTTGGCTGTGGGCATTAATCTGCTGCTGCTGTGTGTGTGTGTGTTGCTTAGCCAACTTGGGCGTTGGGAGTAGTGAAAAGTTTATTAATTTTTGCCTCTGGAGATGCCATTTGTCGCATATCACAGGCGGCTGTGTTGCTTGTTTGGCTGCCAGTCGCGACAGAGGGCGGCAAGAGCTGCCGAGTTAATGAAATGAGGGGCCGTTGGGCGGTGAATATGAAGTTGGCATCAAAAGTTTTTACCGCTGTGTTGCTTAGCAAAATTTCCTCTCATTAAACCGCAAATTTTTAATTTTCTATCACAGCTACCGGTGCGGCAACCAGGGCAGCAGAGTTGCACGCATGGAGTTGTATATTTTTAATTGAAATTTATAAGGTTTCACCTTTTCTAATTAACGTGAAAATAAGAACCTTCCCTGTACTCATGTACCATACGTATGTATGTATGTATTTGCAAATTTAAATATGTATATTTCTGCAGAAAAATGGCTGTTCTATCTATAAATAAACAATGAGCAAATTGCCAGAGAAAGTAAAGCTGTAACGAGATACAAATGCCTTAAACTATTTTAACATTTAAGCCTCATGGCCACCAAGGATCAGTGCTTAGAGCGTTAGATCACAAGTCAAACTCAATGAACCTAAAATAAAAATAATTTCTCTATCAGTGACTTTTTGATTTTAAGTCCTATCGCAGACAATTCGAAATCGTTAAGTGGATATTTCAATCAATCAGCATTTTTAGTGTTGAAAGATTTTGCATATTTATTGACATAAACTGTATTTGGTATAAAGTTCATATCACAAACTTTTATGATTTAGAAGTTGTTTTGAAAATTTGCAGAAAGTAACTGCGCTCTACACTCTACTGACTCACTACTACCACTAATATTACTACAAGTTTTACTACTACTATTACAACTCTTACTTTTTCCGTTTCTATCGCCTTCAGAGTACCAACTGCACCCTCTCCAGTTAGTTTTTTGTCAATGAAAATCACAAAATTTGCGTCTGTCGACACACCCCCGTGTGGCGCTTCTTGTGCTACTCAAACGCTCAGCCACCACATTTTTGTTAAACAGTTGTTAGGGGTGGGGTAAAAAAAAAGTCCCAAATGTCTTTTTAACATCATCGTTAGCAACATTAATACTCACACACACTTACACACTAACACCCATACATAGACGACTTGGGGTAGGTTATACGTTTTAACTATTAAAATAATGAAAGTTCATATACCAATATATGTATTGTGTGGTTGGTGTGTGTGTGTGTGTGTGCGCCTGGCAACCCCTTCAGCGGTGATTTTAATGGCGTCTACCCTCGGGCGCTTGGGAAAACTACTTATGAGAGGTGCAGCCAGACGCAGACGATGGCTGTTACTGGCGCACTGTTGGTTTTTCTGTGGTGGTTGGCACGGTGAAGCTGTTTCTAATCAGTAAAGAAACACACATGCATAAACATACGGATACGCAGATTGGTATGGGTAGTTAAAAGTGTACACAAAAAACTGCTGTAGTCACATGTGACATGCAAACTAAGCGAGTACTCAAAAATTAATGAATTTGTTACAGCAAAACTTAGTTTTTGCCATGGAATTCGTAAAAAGCTTATTGTATATGGAACCCTCTTCAAAGCGTATATATCTCCTGTAGGGCTTTGTTGGTTGGGTCCAGTGGCAATGTACCGACATCCAATTAGCGCGTAGGCGCCGTTTTGTTACCACTATTCCTGGTAGATACTATAAGACAAGTTGTTGTGCTGTCCTTTGGACTGTATAGCTTCTATATCTAATCCAAGAGGTTAATGAAGGCAAGCAGCCAGCTTACAGAGCACTTCGATATCGCTTCGCAGTTCTGAAATGTTGACTTGCCCAGTACTTTTCATCTCTTTCTTGATAAAGCCGGGGCGGCCTCGGTAGTCCAGCGGGTAGTGCGCTGGCTTGTCATACCAAAGGTCCCAGGTTCGATTCCTGGCTCGGGTTGTTGAAAAACGACTACTTCTTCTTCTATCGCTATCCACATGAAGCAGATGAGAATCCGTTCGGATTGGGCGTTAAACTGTAGGTCCCCTTCCCTCCCTTTCCCCATTCGCTTGAAATGTGTGCTCTTATAGAGGCAGTTAACACAACCAAACCTAACATTGATAGAGCCGGACAGCCGCAGAGAAAGTGATATACGAATTCTTGCAGCTGTGGCAGCTGGTATTGCAGGTTTTCATCCTCTGCTACCAAGTGTTGACTTTAGAAAAAAGTCCTTGGAGGCCTCGCTCTTGATAAAGCCATTCTCATCAGGAGCGGAACCTCTTCGAGCCAGAGCATCGGTTCGTTCGTTACCGCCGATGTTGTTGTGCCCAGGCACCCATATCAGGGTAATTCTGAACCGATAGGCCAGGTCTGTGAGGACTTCTCTGCATTCCCGCATTAGTTTTGAAGATAAAATCGACGAGTCCAGTCCAATTTATAAATTTATTTTAAAAGTAATATCCTTAAAACGTAGCTGGAGTAGTCAGCTTTCATAAATGGATTTCCCCTCCTTCTCTATCCAATCATTGGTTCCAACCCTACCTTCCCTCCTGGACGTTTTCTGACCTTTCTTCCCACCTCGTGAGGTCCGGCAGTAAACTCGCAAATTATTAAAATATTCTTTTGGAGAGAATGGTAATGTGGCTTTTGTGGGACGTGTCTACTAGTGGCATCCTGCATGCTACTTTATAGCAAGCAATTCCGCTTGTAAGGCATTTGAGGTATTCTGGAGCCGGATAGATGCATTTAACAGATATTTGAAAGCATATAAAAACATATTTTGGAAAAATTGTTTGGGTTCGGGTCCAAATTATTAGGGGCTGATCGCTTCATGGACAATTTCTGAGCAGTTGTAAATTTTTCTCATGCCGTAAACTGAAAATTCCCATCGGGGGGGAGGATGCACAGATGGGGCATCGGTTATTTCTCTATTTTCTCTTCAAACTTTACATAATCAAAAGTTTCCAAGAATCCAAAACCAGTTACTGACAATCTTCTTACAATACAAAAATCTCATCTAATACATCAACCACATACATTCTTGCATACATACGTATGTATATATGTGTATGTATATGTGTAAATATTTATGTTACATGTATGTTTATTCACATGTTCCTAACTACGTAAATCAATGACGAGAAGTGAACTTGAAGTCTGGATTGAATTGCAAAAGCAAAGTTCAAAGAAGATTTAACATTTGGTGGTTAATCCACTCTTCAAACTTATATTCAAGCCTTAGATTTTATCATCGAGCAACAACATATAACAAAAGTGTCCACGACACGCAAAATGATTTGTGACCACAAAAGGCGTTGACAGCCACACAATCGCCAAGGGGAGATCGACGCTCCTTCGATACTTTTTCTATATGTAACATCTGAACGCTACGTGTGGCATTGCGAACAATGTGGCACTTGCTGCGCGGCGGCGGCACAACAAAGAACTTAAATCATACTTTAACACTAATGAACAAGCAGTAAAATACGAAAAAAGACAATCATGAGAAAATGTCATTATCAAAAATTATCGTGCCGCATGTTGCATGTGACGTGGCAGAAAACATGCGATTTAACGCATTTTGACAACAAAACCACACGACACGAACAAAGATGCGAGACCGATGTGAGACAATGCGAGGACAATAACCAACAACAGAGCCAGCACGGCGCTCGGGCATGCACGAAAATATTGGAATTTATAGCGGGAATTCTTCGAAAACGCATTAGAAACGGGGAAGCGTGCAAGTGGGCGTCAGCTGGTAGGTGGATACGGCACAAACTGCAACAGGACAGGAAAGGACGACCGCGAAGGGCAGTGAAAAACTTGGGGCAAAGCAGCTCGCGGCTGCATGAATTTCTGATACATATTTAATTAAACGTGGAACTCTGTCGCAGCGCATTCAAGCCGCACCGGCTCTGGCATTCGTAACATAGGACGCATTGAAGATCCTTTGGCGCTCGCTACTTGGGCTACTTTCGCACGCCACACTGTGCCATTGTGTTGCGGCCTCGGTTGTTGTTTTTGTACTTATGAGATTTGGCCAGTTATTGTTGTTTTCGGTGCACAGGACCTTTGTGTGGTCTGACCACTTGCAGTGCGCTGATTTCGCTGCGTGGCAGGTAGCCGAGGCGCTTTAAACGAAACAAACCTTCACTTCTCACGCGCTGTCTATCTGTTACTGGGCTCGTAGACGTCAGCTCTTTGGAATTGCCCAGACTCGCGGCCATAAGGCGAAAGGGTTAAGCCATGCTGCGTGGTGTTTCAAAACACCAGCGTTGACAAATCCTAATGTCTGCCGGCAAGTTTAACCCTTTTGCTGGCATGGGCACCGCTCGCTTATTGCATTTTCCGGTATCACTGCACAGACTACGCTAATCCGTCGCACTGCCAGTTGCAATATTTGAATTGTTTTATTGCCGCTTTTATGCGGAAAGACTAAGATTTTAGCGAGAATTACCAAGGAAAGGGTTGAGGAAAGGGTTAAGTTGCACTGCGCGCCATTTTATGGGTACATCATAGTTTTAGTGCCTTCGTGCGATGCCTTAGCGATGTGTCTGGTGTCTTGTTCGGCGGTGCAGTGCGCGAAGCAGGCAAGATTTGGTTTAACCCGTTCGTTTTATGATCCTGCGCATTGAGCAAACTGTCACATTTCGTTTAATGGGATCTCGAGTCGGCTGCATTGTCTAGAGATTTCCTTGAAAATGTTAAGAGATTAAAATTTGCCTTTCGCTATTCTATTTAGTTTAGTATAGAATTTCCGTACTCGTATAATATGGAGATGAGGTAGGTCTACATTGTTTTATCTACGACCTGTGCGGAGATGAAGAGTTCAATAAGGTAGCAGAAGAGAGCGTAGATAAATTGTTGAGGAGACAGAGAGAAAATCGTAAGATATAACTGAAAAGAGAGAAATATCTTAGGAATTGGAAAATCTAAGAAGATTCTATTCGATCGAACACCCTTAACTATTAGTGTGGCTTTTTAAAATTTAAGAGGTGAATTAGTGCAGAAATAATAATTTTGGTTAGACGGTCTTAAAAGTACTTGCAAGAGTACTATTTTATCAGCCAATTTCTTGATCATGCTATTCCATGGTATACTACTGTGGGCAGAAAAAAAAAAGAAAAGCCCATTCGTCGAAATATTTTTTTTCTAGGTTGGTATGACTGTCAGTGACATCTGTGCCAAATGTCACATCGAAATAATCATAAGTGTTTAGTATACGCTTGTCTTTCTGAAGTACAGTGAAGTGCATTCGGCGATTTTTACAGTGAGTGAAATTATTCAACAAAGAAGTTTCATGAAATTTTGTGTGCGGAATCAAATTTCTGGTGCCGAAACGTTCAGAAAAGGCCTTCAGTGATAATTGTATGTCACGAGCAAGTATTTTTGATTGGTACAAATTGTTCAAAGAGGGTCGAGAACGCGTTGACGACGAACCACGTTCAGGACGGCTATCAACATCAATTGATGATCAACACGTCAACATAATCAAAAAAATTGGTGCTCGAGAATCGACGATTAACAGTCAAACCTTACTGGCATCGTTGTAATATCGGAAGGATCAGTGAAAACCATTTTAAAAGATCATTTGGGCCTAAGAAAAGTGAAAGCACGATTGGTTCAAGCTCCGTGTGACTTCTGGCTGTTCAGCAAACTCAAACGACCGCTCCGGGGAAACCGTTTTGAGTCAATTGAAGACATTTAACGTGAAATTGAAATTGACTTTAACAACTGTTTCGAGGATTGGAGAAAACGTTGGCACAAGAGTATTGCGGCCGGAGGGGTTACTTTGAGGGGAACGAAATTGATTTGGAAGAATAAATAAAGAATTTTAAAATTATGAACTTACTTACTATTTTTTGCCCACAGTAGTATTGTAGTCGTCGATCACCCTTACAATAACCACAACTTGCGATATACGCGAATTCCCAAAGATATATTGCTCCTAGTTACTAAAAATACGAGCAGATTCTTCCAACATTACTTACTTTCTTTTCTCCAAAACTGAATATTGGACTAAAAATATGAATTTGTAAAGTAGCCTCGATCACTGTCAATCACGGCCAAGATTTCATGCCAACAAGATTTAATTGTTCACAACGAAGCCTGATGATACTTGTTCGATCTAAGCAGATAACTTTTTCGACTTATTTGTCTAAAGACCGTTTTAGCTTACCTCTGAATTGTCCTGAGTTACTAGTCGTTAAAATGTTTAAGACATTTCAAATGTTAAAGGCTTTCAATTTTCCATAAAGATTTTGCTACTTGATTCTAAGCTTTTCTACAAGTAAGACATCTTCTCTTCCTTCGTAGAGTTCTTCCACCACAGCTTTGCTTATTTCAGATGTTGAAAAATGCGTCGAGATTTTCAGGAATCGATCTCTTAAAATGTTGCTTCGGTTAATTCCAAGTCTGCCAGCCTGCAGTTAGCACATAAAGTCATAGATAGAGGTTTTAAAAGCTACAAGAATCTGATCTGTTTTCAGCAACATCACCACCGAGACATTTATATATTTTGAACTGAATTCGGTCGCCAAGGACCAAAAGTTTGATTGCCACACTTTCTCTTCTGCTGCCCCTTCTTCTAACTGTTTTTCGTATGCAACTGTTGTCGTTTGGAATAATTATACAGGGTATTCCTGTTTCTTCTACTGTCTCTTCTTCAAACTGTTTTTCGTATGCAACTATTGTCCCTTGGAAGAATTATACTTGTCTTTCGACTCGATCTCTATTGGCATCTTACTTACATTCACCAGGTTCGCTAAAGTCAAAGCACAAATGGCACACATTATCTCAACCCATTTATCTATACATTTGAATCTTTATATAGTATATATATAATGTATCTTTATAAGTATATCAATATATACATAAGTATATCAAATTGACGCATAACCGTTTGTCTTTATTCACATCTTTTGAGTGCATTATGCACGCGCGTACAATACGCGTTGATATTTCTTTTATAAAATCTCTATTTTTGTTGTTTTTGTCGCTTTATTATTAATGAACTTTTAGTGTCATTTATATTTGATGTCGGCTGGGAAAAAAGGGAATCAAAGTGAAACAATTTATTGACATCAAATCGAAAATGTAAGAAAGAGGCAGCAATCCGCAGGCCATTTTTTGGCATTTGAACGTAAAAGAAATGATTAATAGTTCGCGGCTGAAAGATAGAGCGTATGTAAAAAAAAATCGTTTATGAAATTGTAGTAAAAAGAGCAAAATGAGTGAAGACAAAACATGAAATTGACTGAAACTGAGCAGTTTTAAAATGAAGTGAAAAAGCAAAGCGGCCCAGTCGACCTATGTATGCCGAGCAGCAATCGAAGAAGAAGAAGCAGAGCAGCGGCGAGTGCTGCATGTAAAGAAAGATAATATTTGATTAATGATAAAAGTGGAACAAAGCAAAAGGGTAGCCAAAAGGCGAACAGAAAAATATATAGAAATAGCACAAGAGCCAATGTCGAGAGGTGTAAAACGTTGAAATGCGGCTATTAGCGGGAGTTTTGTGTTTGTATGTATGGTAAATATTGTTTGTATGTGTTCAGATATGTTTCGAGGATCTATTTTCAGTGGCTGCAGTGTACTGAATTTTTTGATTATTTTTAGCCTATAAATAGCTTGTATATACCATACATAAATAATGTATGTTTGTATTTCGGAATATTCTAAAAATAGAACGAAAGCAGACAGTATCGAGTACATTAATTGAAATAAAGTTAGATGCTTTGTGGGTGCAGCAATTAAAACGCCTTAATCTAAGCATTATTCGCCTCGAGTGTGGCAACAACATTGCTTCACTGTTCTCTAATAAAAATATACGTTCAGCAATAATTTTAACTTCAGCACAATGAGTATTGGCGCCACAAATAGAAACAACAATACACAAATATCGTAAAACTTTGGCACATGCTCGACTTTGCTGTAATAAGAAGAAGAATAAGAAGCACAAGCTGCGAGAAAATATGTTGAAATACTATCGTTCGTAGCTGTGCCTTAAAGTTGTTTAATTAAGTCCAGTAGACCGCAGACAGGAGCTTCAAGTAGCGGCGAAACATTCGCAAACAAAAACAAAAACCTTAAAGTCAGCCAACATAAAGTAACTATTGCAGGAGCGCTCTAACAGCATCGTGGCCTATTCACTGTTTTTCCTAACCAAAGTGCCGCCGCTTACTCAACGCAACGCATAAGCTTGGTGAAAGGATGACGGGTGGAGCGGGCAGGGGAGGGAAGAGCAGCTGTTGGAATGAGCTTAATTCTCTTAGTCGAAGTTGAGCATTAATACCGCTGCACTATCGATTGCCTGGTTGTGGTTGTCGCTGTTGTTGTTGCTTTAATGTTATGCTTAAGTGGAAGAGAAAAGTGTAACACAACAACAAAATTCAAATCAATGCATCATACCATAATGTATCCATCAGCGTGCACATACATAATTACATATATATATTCACTATGAGTCTGTATAAGTACGTATTTGTTTGAGTATCTATGTGAACGAGTTTTTTGGCGCTGGCAATGCAAATTGCCGTCGGCAAGAACTGCTTGCAAGCTCTATGCCTGATTTTGCACTAACAAATTTCAAGAGTTTGTGTGCCTGAAAGCATAATCCTAAAGTTGAGCTAAAAGACCAACCTAGATAAAAGAAGACGATTTTCATTCGATTTCAATTTTTTTAAACATTTATTTGCGTTGATGTTAGGAACTGTTTGCTGATTTGGAGTATTGAAAAGCTGACAAAATGTATCTGGCCTCAACTATTATTAACTCCGGGACCTAAATACCCATATTTAATCTCTTCATTTTTTAGTTGGTACAAGTACAAGTACAAGGTGTTTCACAAATCAAACCCATTCAATTTCTTTATAAAATAGAGTACTTAGCTACAAACTCGAATGGAATCTCAAAACACTATGGCAAAAAAACTTTAAACAATTTAAAACATTTTCACAATTTCCCCAAAGAATTTGATTTGGATGAATGTCAGGAAGAAAACGCGCTTGAAGATTTGAACGTAGTGGTTATTGAACCAATCAACTCATTTGGAGCTTGGAATTGTTTCCATCTCCATCTTCGTTTCCACGTCGCTGACTATATCGCACACCCACTTCAAAAGTGACACAACTAAAAATATTGAATTTTCGGTGTTAATAATGCAACTATCTACCAATAAGCAAAAATATATTTTTGTTGTTGTTAACTGTTGCCAAAATACAAATAGGTCTCTCTTCATGTCGAGAAGTTTGATTCTATTTGATCACTGCAGCTCAATGCAAACGAGTTCTAATTCAAATTGTGACACTTTTGACGAAATACATTTTTGTGGAAGTTAATTTTAAGCAAAGTTCTGGCAATTTTAGTATATATTTTGAATTAAAAAAATTAATTTCGAATTTTCAAAATTTTTCTTTCAACTTTTTAACTGTCATTTATAATCATTAAATTAAGAAAAAGTTACAAACCTTACAACACAATGGGCCTTTGGGGCCTCCGAGTGTACATGCTGAGAACCAGCAAGCCGCCTGTCTTACCTAACCTACAAACCTTAAAATAATTCCGTAATTATTGAATTAAAATACCATCAAAAAAGCCACAACTCAAAATTTTGGACTTTCTAGTGTAAAATTAAAAAAATCTTTGTAACCTATCCTAAAGCATAATCTGCAGGGATTTTTTTCGAAACGGTCTATACGTTATTTTAAAAAATGTTTATTCAGCTCAACAACAGTTTTTTGCGGTTCCTGGAAATTTTAAAATTTTTAGTTGTGTCACTTTTGTAGTGGGCATGCGATATGTTTGCTGAACTGAACCTAATCCGCCACTTAAGGATTAAAGTTCAAATATGTATGTAAATATGTACGTATCAATAACTTTACACTCGTCTGAAGCATAAACACTTCGTTCTTGGCGATATTTCGATTGTCGTCAGTGCCTCTCAAACAGAAACCTACATACATATATTTCCCTATAAGTTCCTTCTAAACTTCTCATCTCTAGTTAGTAGTTTTTTATGTCCTTGCATGGCAGAACAAAATGGCGTACATCTATGCACAGTTGTGTCACATACGCACACGCCTACAAATTTCAAGCGCTTTATGTACTTCGTACACGGCAAAGCAAACAAGTAAACAGCCTCACCCCTCCTCATGCTCCATTCAACCAATTTTCAAACGGCACTAATGTCTTTGTCACCAGATCTGCAATGTCATTGGTGCATTGCTGCTGCCAGACCTGAATCGCCCCCATGTTAAAATGTCGTCTGAAATCAAAGCAAAAGCCAAAGAGCGTCAAGGCGCGAGCGAGAAGGGGCAAACGAGGTGGACATTAAGATTGTGCAGAAGTGAGTGAGACGCACTGTGCAGGAGACACAACAAATGACAAAATTTAACAAGAAGAAAAAATCACCACCACTACCAACACTAACAGAGGTGCGACAACAACAACAGCACACAGTAAAATCAACAACAAAACCGTCACATACGAAACCTCCAGTTGGCGAGGGGGAGATAATACCACACTACAACAACAACACCAATAAACAGCAGTGAGCGCAGGCGACAGAGAACCAAGAGCCAAGTAAACGACGAAGGCGACAGACGACAGAGACGACGTTGGCAATGGCAGCAGCGACGCAGCGCAATGTGCAGAGCACGGCTGGCAAATACAAGAACAACACAATCACAACAGCAGCATAGCAGTAATAGTAGCAGCGACAACAACAACAACTGGACGAAAAGTGAATCGGAATTGCCTTTTCATTCGTACGAATGCGATACCGAAAAAGTCAACTCGGTTCAACTCTGTCACACGCAAAGACATAAATGGGCGACACTACTCAGCAATAACAACAACAACAACGACAAGGCAGCCCCAACCACAGTAACAATAACAAAAACAAAAACAGCGGCAGCAAACAACACCAACACCGAGAGCGCCAACAAGTTTTGTGGAGAGCCATTGGAGAGCATTAAATGTTGGGGCGCTTGCTCGTTTGCTCGGTGGCTGGCTGGCTGTTTGGTTTGCTCGCCAACAACAACAACAATTACAGCAGAGACTTTAACGGCACAAAACGGTCACCAACGGTCGCATGTCACCCGAATAGATATGGTCCAGCGCGGAAGCAGGCGACACTGGGCGAGTGAGCGCAAAGCATGCGACCGGGCAGTGGGCGAGAGCGAGAGGGCGGCTATGTGGCTCCAGCTGGCGACCAGCGGCTAGTGGCTGGTAGATGGATAAGCGGGTGCGTTACTGGAAGTTGGTGTCGTCCCACTATGCGTTTATATAAGGAAAATGACAACAACAAAGTTAAAAAATATACAAACTACAGTGTGAGGAGTGGTAAAAGTGAGGAGTACAAGCAAAGTATGGAGGCGGAAAGACCGGTAGGGACGTTTGGAGAGGTGCTGGCAAAAGCTGAGGCTTGGTGGTTATTACGGATTACAAGTAAGGAATAGAAATAAAACAAAAATTTGTGACGAAACTTAAAGAAATGTAAATTAAATACTGCAATAAACTACAAAATTGTTTATACGTATGTAAATACATTGTGAATACCCCGTCTTTGTATCTCTGACTATAGTAAAGGCTTTTTGATTCATTTCTTTAAATCGAGGGGGAGACTAATGAGGTTTAGAATATAGAAATTCTTCAAATTTAGTGTGAATGAATCGAATGTGTAAATTTTTGGCCGTTGAAATCGAACTGCTCAAATCGCTGGTATCAAAAAACTACAACTTACTTTATTAAACAAATTACCTGAATTGTTAAGAAAAACTATTTGAATTTTTCCTGAAATGAAATCATTCAATTGAATTTGTTTTTTCTATCAGCATATTTTCAGAATAATAGGTAAATCAAAACGAAAAATATTGTCAAAATTGGATTCAATAATTTTTTGGCTAATGTGTATTATAACAGTAACGCACTCAGGGGGGTTTTGGGGGTTCAAACCACCCAAATACAAAAATTGCTGGTACAAAATATTGTTTCGAATGGTATTCGGCTCAAAAGTTGGCTGAAAAAACGCTGAATTCATAATAAAAATTTTCAAATCTTACTAAATTTAATGTTACGAAGCATGGAAAACGCGCTGGAATCGTTGTATAGCTGCCCAACTTTGAAGGGGATGGGACTACTTTGAAGGGGATGGCAGAGTTGTAGAAGAATTTTTAAATGTACGGTTTTTATGGAATCAGTCGCATTACTTAATTGTCACACCTCGTATATTTGAGCGTTCATTTTGATTCGATCCTCAGAGATCCTGAGAGATCTTGAGAGTCCTAATTTTTCATAGTTTCAGAATAATACAGCGAAACATTATTCATGTAATTTTGATTTACTCATCATAGGAATTTTTTTCACAGTAGCAAGTTTGGAAACAATTTTGTTGTTTTTTGTCACTAAATAAACATTTTACCTACTTTTAAATCACATTTGGAAAATAAAGGTTAGGTTTCTTATCTAAAAACTTTACTTCATGTGATACGAGGGCGGGTCAATAAGTCCGTGACTTTTTGAATTTCCCGCCTCTTAATTGAAATGGCAACACTGCTCCCGTCAACAGTCATCTGTCTGTTGACTCTTGTCAAAAATTGAACAAGCTGCGACATTTAGTTTGTTTTTGACAGCCGTTAATATCAGACTACCGCGTTGACTGAGAAGAAAATGGAAAAAAAGTGAATTTCGTGTGCACGGGTGCACACATGTGCAGTTTCCATGGCAAAAATCCATGAATTGGGCTACGAATTGCTCCCTCATCCCGCCTATTCACCCGATCTAGCCCCAAGTGACTATTTCTTGTTCCCAAACTTGAAGAAATGGCTCGGCGGAAATAGATTTGCCTCCAATGACGAAGTCATCTCACAAACAAATGCCTATTTTGAAGACCTCGGCAAATCATATTTTTCGGAAGGGATAAAAAAACTGGAGAACCGTTGGGCTAAGTGTATAGATCTCAAAGGAGACTACGTTGAAAAATAAAATAACTTTTTATCTAAAAACCTGTGTTTCATTCAAAAAGTCACGGACTTATTGACCCGCCCTCGTACTTTGGCATCAATTAGTAGAGTAATTTTCAAAATTAGTTGTTTAATTGGAGGCGTTTTTCGTTACCGAATTGTAAATAAATTGTAAATAACAAGATAATTATCTTAAATAAAGTAGAAGTGGTTTAATTCAAAATTGTTTCTTATTTTTACGTAAAGTTTTCCAATAATTCTGAGCAATCTTATTATTTAAATTCTTGATTTTCTCCATTCAACATTTTCTTTATTTAGTAATTTAAGAATAGAAAAACTCAATTCTTTAGGCTTTTAAATTTTCATGACCAATACTTCTATTTACAATTCTACTAACTCCTATCTAAAGTCCATATGCCTGATTCTATAGATGCATCTCTTTTTGAAAAATAGTTGTTTCAGATACTTTTCTGTATATCTGTTTTATCTGTATTATTCTTTTTAATATCTATTTCCTTTAATACCATCCGATTTATTTTTAATGTCATCTCATCCGACGCATTGAATCAAAAATAACGAAATTTAACGTAAACCACCAACAGATTCAACAGAGTCCTTGCCGGAAAAAATCTCGTTCATTAAGAGATAACACGTGGATGCCATTAATTTGTTATCACTCATTATCGTAATAATTTATGCTAATCCGAAATAAAGTATTTCGCTGCCCGAACTAGCGGTAATGCCACATTAGCCAAGTGCGAGCCATGCCAGGCGGCTGCAGCTACAACAACTTCCAAAGAGTATCTCTACCCAACACGAAAAGAGCAGCGAGCGCGAGATACAAAATCGTATGTTGGCTCAACGACGGACGACACTGCCGTATCGACTACGGGCGGCCACAGCCACTAATGCTCGAGTGAATACGCCATTAGACGTCTAAGTGGTCGAAAAGAAACGGCGCTATGCGAACGTGCTCTTTGTGCTGAGCAGTTTACGGAAGAGCGGGAAACGAGAAATGAAAAAATAGAAAACAATAACAAACACGGCAGCAGGCGACAAAACAGAAGTCAACGCAGAGCAGCGCACACAGTTTGTGTCACTGCGGCTACACAAAACCGAGCCACACAGATACACAAATACAAAGCACGACCGACGCAGACGCACACACACTCACACCGCGCACGAAGTGTCCGTCCCGTCCGTCCGGCTGTCTGCATGCGCCGCACAGTACATGGCTTGGGGATGGCAGGCAGTCGGGCCGCAGATACTCGGCCCATTTGTATCTGCCAGATACGCGCTATGTGATACGTGCCACTCTGGCACTCAGCTGTCGGAGATACTTGCCGCGCCCTTGCTGCGCGCCCCTTGCTGACCGGTTGCAGCTGAGCGCAGTTGACTGTCTGTCATCCGCCAGCGACATTTGTGGGCAGTTTTAGTTGCGTTGAACTTGTCGTGTTGTGTGCGTGTTGTTGTCGTTCTGCTCTTCGGCACGTCGCAGCGCGCGCATTGCCTTTATCCGGTGCCTTCAGTGCGGTTTGACAACAACGTGGTGGTGGTGCTGTTTTTGTTGTTGTTGCTGCTGCTGGTGTTGTTTGGTGCGCTGTCGGCGTGAAGAGCGCGCAGCCAGGCAAAGTGTCGCCAAAGCAGCAAAGAACATTGCGGCAGCTGGCTGAGGTCGTATTGGTGGCGGCGCTGGTGTTGGTGGTGAATGACGTGTTGTTGTTGTTCTTGCTGCTGCTGGTAGTGGTGCGTTAGTATTGGTGTTGGTGCTGGTGCCATCGGTGACGGCAGCAAGAAGCTGAGTTGTGCTGAGTTGCGCTAGAAGTAGCAGCGACGGTGACGGCGGCGCGACCAGCAGAGACAACAACAGCGACAGCGGTGGCATTCTCGCAGCACAGCAACAGCAACTGCAGCACACACAGCCAGTCAGTGTCACCCACGACTTGGTAGGAAGTGGACATACGCGTAGAAGTGGCAAAGAAGAAGTCGACTTCTAAAAAGAGCAAAGAAAAAAAAACGTCACAACCGAACTTTGAGTGAGTGTGTATTTTGCGAAAAAGAAGAAGCAGCAGCAACGACTTGCCGAAAAACAAAATTCCAAAAGAAAAAACAAAACTGCGTTTGCAACGTGCTGCAAGTGTTGATGCCACACGCAAAGTGGATGAAGACTGAAATTTTTACAACTTTTTGTGAAAACGAATTTTTACACAATTCATCTACGTGAAGTTGTCCAAAAGACAATTCTGAAAAATAAAACAACATCAAATTTGAACAAATTAAAACAAAAAATGTGTGAAAAGCTGAATTGAAGCAGCAGATTTTCATTGGTTCAACTTTTTTAAAAGTGAGTAAAAATTGCTTGAAATGTTTTTTATATTTGTTTAATTTTTTTATGAATGTTTCAAGTTTTCTTTTTTGTGTGGAATGCATTTTTAAAATGGTTTTTTTTTATTAATGTTATATTTTGAAAGCATTTCCATGGTGTGAGACATGCATAAGGAAGAGTTGGCAGTGCTTAAATTTTGTATGGTTTCAGTTTGTTAGAGTTTGCAGTGCCGTCGGCATTTTTGATTTATTTCATTTCTTAGTTCAAGAAAATTAAGAAATAAGTATAGAGACTGGTTTGACTTTTAGCAGTAAAAATGTTTAACTATAAATAAGTTTGGCCATGGAACACAATCGAGCCTAATTTTTGGGGTTCGAAGCGGGTAGCTTCCGTAGCAATTGTAATTAATAATAGTTAATAATAAAATGAAAAAAAAATTAGTAATAAATTCATTTTTTGTAAACACGACATTTCTTTAAATTTGGTTTGACATTTTAAAAAGATCATTTACTTTTAAGTAAATACATTTTTGAAAAGTTTACTTATGTTTTTTAAATTTTGTTTAAGAATAAAAATGTCTTAAAATTGTTAATAATCGAAAACATAATATAAAAATTTAATAACATAAATATATATATTTTTTAACTTTTAACTTTGCCGACGGTAATTGAAGGTTTTAGAAAAATGTCAGATTTGGTTAGAAGGGTAGCCAGCCTTTTGAAAACTTGCTTCAACACAGATAAAGAGAAGCTGTGATACAAGATTTAAGGATTCCTAGCTCTCAGCCTCGTATTGAATATATAAACATAATGTTTCGAAGTCATGAAAAATCGATTCTGCAGCATTTCTAACGAGGTTTACTGGCAGAGTTGGCTGATGTACAGAAGTTATGGCTGGGTTCCGATTAAGGTTCTAGTTGGCTTTTAACTAATTCTAGTAAATTTTTGGTGTTTCCTTAGAACCTGGTTTTGGAGCTTCAACGCTATAAGAAAATTAACAAATAAATAAAGTAGTTTGTATTAAAAACTTATGAAATAAGTTTGTGAATGTACTTATAACTGACTCGACAGCCTTACCGACAGCGACCAAGGACGAACTTTATACCGCCAACAGATACAGAAGGGCACCGGATTTAAGAATGAAGGAATTCAAAATGGACCCAATGGGGTCTGTTTGCCGCACTCTCAACTTCTTTAACCTAACCTAAACGCCATCCAAACGGAGTGTCCGAAATTTATTTGAGTTATATATTTATTTGTGCATATAGGCATAGTTGACTTATCGTGACACTAGATCAATTCTGGTCTCAGAGCAGTTTACCCTAATCAATTCTATTTTATCGTAGAAATCCTTGTTAGAGAGATATGGACCTTCTGGCCCTCATTAGGGACCTGCTTAAGATATGACTGCTCCTGTACCTCACAGAGGACCTCCGAGTGGGTCGGTGGGCCTTCCAAATGCTTATCTACAATTTTGTGGCAACCAATGTGAAGTTTTCATGCTCTTTTTTGGTTTATAGTGGTGTTCTTACCATTCAATGGCTGAGCAAGGACCTTAACACAGAGGCATTAATTTTGTTTTTTATGTTTGTGCAAATATAAAAGTGTGTGCTCTCCAAACGCTCTCCACCCATTCTCCTCGTGCAAATTTAAACTTTTACAGTTCATATTGAAAGCATATATTGATACCATCTGTGTATTTTGTCTGGTATATAGTCTACAAATATAGTTATGTCTCACATTTCCATACGTATTGCAATGTTTTAATTGTCAAATTAACTGTCAGAGCGCCTTAAAAGTTAATTAAAAGCTTTTAACAAATTGTTATTAAAAAAAATTATACATAATTTGACAACTAAACTGACAGAGTAACACCAGCGCAAACATCCAACGAGATGCAAGTGAAAGTAAAATACTATAAACTAAAACAGTCTAAAGCCGCAGCCAAAGTCAGCAAAAAGGGTGCTAAGCAACAGCCGCTTTTGCTTTTTTGCCATAAAGCTATGAAAGAAACGAGCAGAGCGCCAAGCAAGCTTGCAGCGCGCTAACGATGGCGCCATGGCTTAAACACACACATACATATGTATAAAAAACAGCACCAAAGCAACACAACACAATACAGAAAATGAACAAAAACTAAAACAAGAAATTAAAATTAAAAAAAAATATATATATAGATGAAAATAGCAAAAAACGAACGACTTAAAGATCATAATTAACAGCTTGACAAGCCGAGGCAGGCAGAGACCTTGTTGCTAATAGCATTAAACAGCAAACTGAACTACAAAAAAAATTCAAAAATATATTATAAAAAATTATAACAAAGTTGCTGCAAAAAATATAAAAAATAATATAATAATAATAAAAAATTAGATGAGCTAAACAAGAGCAAAACTACTACAAAAAAATTAGAAAAGCTGATATTTCAAAACTAAAAAGCGCAGCGTGCCTTGTTTTCTTGACTCATGGGCGCAAGAAGAGCTTGAAGCGGATTTTATGCGTCAATAAGAGTTGGTTAATTTGTGTTTGGCTGTGAGAAAAACCGACATTAAAGACTGAGTTATTTTTTGTTTAATATAGTAAAACATAAAAGAGCGAGGTCAGCGGCGCTGATGTACGAACGCGCAGACGGACAGCAATAAATCTCAAATATCATGAAAATTAAGTGACCATAACGTAAAGGTTATAATACAACAGCAACAACAAGAACAATAACGGAAAACAGCTGGAGTTATTATAATAACAAAAACAACACTGCAGAGAAGCAGAGAAATATGACAGTTTTGGACAAAAGACGAGCAGCAAAAAGGAAAAAAACGATTTGATTTAATTTATGATTGAATGGAAGAAATTTACAACAAATCAATTATGATTTTTGATAGTAATTTTTTTTTATTTTGTTTTTATTTATTTTAATTTATGTAAATATTTAAAAATATTTGCATTTACGTATATATGACTTAAAAACAAAAACAAGATTGTAGAGAAGCCAAACATGAAAGTTTTGGTCAAAAGACGAGCAAAAGAAAAAACCAATTGATTTAATTTATGATTGAATAGAAGAAATTTACAACAAATCAATTAAGATTTGTTTTTTTTAATTTTAATTTAAATTTATTTTAATTTGTTTACATTTTTAAAAATATTTGTATTGACATATCACTTTTTTTGCACTTACACATGATTTATTTTCTTTATATTTAAATGCGCATTTATTACATATTTTATATGATTTGGAAATTTTTTTTTGTTTTTGTAATTTTGTGTTTTTTTGCAACTATTTTACGGTCTGTCATTCATGTTAACCGCTTTTGACATCGCCTACTAAGAGGTCAACCTGCTGCATACTCAAATTTCTCAGCCGCTCAACGCTAATGGCAACAGCGCATGATAAAAATTGTTAAAGCCTCCGCGCTGCTTCTTTCTCCCCTTTATCCAAAAACTATTTTATGACTACACACCCATCGCTTGTACAAGGCTCGCTCGACTGGAAGTAGGCGCCCATGCCGCCAGCTTCTTTGTTTATAACTCAAATTAAATGTCCTACAAAAACACTCAAAACACAAAAAAAATGAAGGTTCTAAAAAGACGAGACAAAAAATCTAAACAAAACTCCACATCAGGCCAATAAAATGTAATTATAAATTGGCAGTGCAACAACGCGACGTTGTAGCCTCGTAAAAGTGCGCCGCTGCTGTCGTTGTTGTTGCAGTCGACTATGTTGTGCGTGTATGCGGTGTTGACGTGGCCAATGACGCCGTCCGTGCTGCATGATGTATTTGCTTAAGTTCGCTTTTTAGCCGTATTTGTAGCAAGTCATGAGAGTTGTTTGTATGATTTTTTGTTCGACATCAAAACGGGAAGAAGAGTGTCCTCCGCCAACGTCCACCAACACACCGTTCCGCAGAGACTTTACAACTACTGGTCTTCAATTTTTACGACGGTTATTTCTACTCGTCAATCGTGAACTCTCAACCCCTTCAATACCGCGCTCCACCCCCTTCTCCATGGCCAAGGCCAAGCAGTTGGGCAATATTCGGTCTGCTCTTTCAAGTGCGGCAAAAAACCTTTGCTTGGAAAAAAGTTAAAAGTAGAAGACACAAAATTGTCGTCTTCTTTGTTAAGATTTCATGTCTACTTCGGGTTGTTGTTCAAATAAAAAAGCCAGCTGACGAGTAAAGAATTCAAGAAAAAGTAACAACACAAAAATTGAACGTAAGTCAAGCGGCTGTCGCCTCGCTCACTCAACTCTTGTTATTGTCAACAACATCATGGTGGCTATTGTAATTGTTGTAACTGCTACTGCAGTTGTTGTTGTTGTTATGGTATTTGTTGTTAATTTATCTCTCTAATGGGCTCGTAAAATCTGTAGATCGCTCAAACTGTGGGCCGCTGTTTGCCAGTGCGAGGACGCAGCAGTCGCCAGTGTGTGAATGCTGATAGAAGTACCGACGTTCCATAGACAGACAGAAGTGATTCTACAGCGGGCGGATGACCGGCTGAAAGGGTGTCGTTGAACTGCGAGTGATGATGCTATTCAATATTTTGTTGTAGCCAGTGCAAATGAAGCCAAACGGTAGTGACTTGACAGGTGTTAACAAGTAAAAATCTAACCTCCCTTTCTTTCAATGTTTAACTTCGAAATATTCACTCTTTGCAAGGCAATGTTTATAGAAAAGGCTCCATCTCGCAAGAGAACTTGGCTTCTAACCCCACTTTCTTTCAATGTTTGACCTCGAAATATCCTTTTAACATCGAAATACTTTTTGCAAGGCAATGTTTATAGAAAAGGCGCCATCTCTCAAGAGAACTTTGCTTCTAACCTCATTTTATTTTAATGTTTAACCTCAAAATACTCTTTGCAAGGCAATGTTTATAGAAAAGGCTTCATCCCTCAAGACAACTTTGCTTCTAACCTCACTTTCTTTCCATGTTTAATCTCGAAATATCTTTTTAACTTCGAAATACTCTTTGCAAGGCAATGTTTATATAAAAGGCTTAATTTCTCAGGAAAACTTTGGTTCTAACCTCACTTTATTTTTATGTTTAACCTCGAAATACTCTTTGCAAGGCAATGTTTTTAGAAAAGGCCCCATCTCGCAATAGAATTTCGCTCTAAAGGAACTCAAAGTCACCACACTGCACTTAAATAAAACAACAAAAGAAGAAAGATCGAATTTCTTACAACATTTTAGGAATTCCTAGCAGCTGCACCAGCCCAAGCGGCAACCGTTTGAAAGTCGTCGCTTCAGCTCCACACACTGCGCGGCCCACTACTGTTCCACGCACCTAACGACCTTAAAATTAGCATTGTTTGGGCTCTTTAGATACGCCACACATGTTTTCTTTATTTAACATCTTTCACTGCTGCCGCAACCATCAGTCGCGACCAGCGCTTTGACAGAAGCAGATTTTGTCAAAGCGAATCAGTTTTCAATGTGGTCAGCGACCAGAAAAAAGCTCATTTAGATTTTTTTGTAACAATTACAAGTTAACTTCGAGAAAACATCGTAAAGATCCGAAAATAACATAGACGATGCGCAGACAATAACCGAAAAAACCCCAAACAATTTTTCGAAACACACAAAAAACAAAACACAAAATCCAATCTAAATGTTAATGATCACACGCATACGATCGCCAGCGATAATAAATCAACATCAACAACACACAACAGCAACAAAAGTGTCGTCTGCCACTGCAGACTGGTGACGGCGACTAGACTGGACTGGACAGGCGACGCGTTGCAGCTTTCGGCCCGTAGCTGCTTCTTCACTGCGGCCACTTTAAACACGATAATAAAACGCCAAACAATACTACCGATTTTCGTTGTTGTTGTTGCTGTTGTTTTGGGGTTTTGTATGGCTTTCCATTTAGCGGACTACTGTCTGTCAGTCTTAGTGTTGGCCGCGTAAATGTCAAAGTGACATTTGGCCCTGTCTGGCGCGGGCCTCGGGGCGCTCATTACAAGCAAAGCGCGTGTAAGCGCAGCAGGCTGGACCCACGAGCCACGCTCGCTGGTGACAAAGTTCAAGTTGTAAAGTCGAGTTCAAATGAGGAATTTTTTGCTGTCGTCTGATGAAATTGTTGTTTATCACGTCAAATAGCCTCATTGTGCATTTGTTGTAATATAATTTTGGGGTTACTGTGCTGGTTGGTGTCGCAAAGGAATTTCTACGGTTTATGCGCTTGTAAGTCGTAATTATTTACGATCGATTTAAAATCAGATTTTCCGTTGGCGGTGATTTGTCGTTTGCTGTGGCTGTGATTTTAATTATGTTGCCGCATTGCAGGCAAATAAGTCAAATCAAGCCGTGGTATGGTAGCCGTTGTAATGGTGTCATAAAACTTTGTTTTATGTGCTTTCGGTGAAGGATTGTTTGCGGACTTCGGTTGTTGGTGACAATAACCTTTGAGAAAACATAGTCTTGACAGATCAAAAGTGAGAAAAATTGATGTAAAAATTTACATTAATGCAACAACAATGTAAAATTTCAATATAAACTGACACATTTTTCGAGGTATCAACCAATTTGACAACATCGCCTCAGATGAAAAAAATACGAAACCTTTTTTTAATTGCTTTATAGTTTTTTCTAGTGAGTTAATGCTAACTATGGAAAGCAAAACCTGTTCAGTGGTAACATTGTGGAATATATATTTTTTCCAAAAATTAATTTTTTTTATAAAAATATAAATAAATGTAAAAAAATTCTTCTACCTTACTTCAAAACTTCACCCAGTAATTTTATTTAATTAAAGCACAAAATTTTAATTAAAAAATGGAAGTTACTCTTAACAGCTAACAAAGGTTCCCTAAACGTTTCACTTCGTTTACAATTGGGACTGTCACAAAAAACGCAAAATTCCAACCAAATCGTGACAAAACTCAAATAACCATAATTATATATTTTCAATTCGAGTTTTTTGTTCGCACTTCATGTCCACTCGAACGCGTTGTTGTCAACAGCAACACCGTCGTCAACATTTTTTGGGCAGCAAAAAACCAGTCACCGAAAGACAAAGACCCAACATTTCGAAACCACAAAAGCGCACTTAACCAACACTTTTGTCACATCGCTCACACACCTTCGCACTTTCATAAGACCACTTTGACCATCTAAAGCCTGTCCCAGCAGTTGACGGGGGAAGATGACAAAAAGGCGTTCACAACAACGCCGACAGGTTCTGTCTCTTTTTGTCGCTTAAGGTATATTTTTTGATATTTTCCATTTCTTGCTTTTGACTGTTTTGTGACGTTCAAGAACACTTGAATTTACGACTTGACGTGTTGTTGTTGTTGTTTTGCTAACGACTATAGAAGCTTCGAGATTGTCCCTAACCAAAAATCCTTTGAGACAATTCTCCTTCGAGCTGGACATTTATGGCGCAATTTTGGCGTGTCTTTGATAAAATGGTATGGTTGTCGTTGTTGTTGTTGTTGCTGCTGCTTTGTTTTCAATTCATTTCTGCTCAGCTGAGGCGTGAGTGGGAATGAAATACAAATCAAGTGCATTGAATTGCAGCGAGACTTGAAGGGAATTTGGGCATTAAAAAATTTGGAGAATAAAACACAATACACAAAAAAACAAATAAGAAAATTCCATAAAACAGGAAAGTAAGAAATACAAATATTATAAACTTGTAAAATAATCTATAAAAAAAACTTGAAACTAAACTAACTAAATCACAAAATTCAAAACAAACAAAACGCTTAAAAAGCATTAAAAATTATTTGTCTTTATATTAATTAATAAGAAGTAATAAATAAAAACAAACCAATAAATAATAAATAAACCCAATACTTATTAATTCATAAAAAAATAATAAGAAAATAATAAAAAAATAATAAAAAATAATTATAAAACGATAAAATGTAAATATAAAAAAATAATAATAATTCTAAATCAAAAAATTCAAAACAAACTAAACGCTTAGAAACCATTAAAAATTAATTTTGTATATTTTATTAATAAAATTATAAAATTATAAATTATAAATAATAAAATATTTAATAATAATATAAAAATTAATACAAAATAAAAATAAAATTATAAAATATAAAAATAAAAAATAGTAATAATGCTAAATTAAAAAAATTCGAGACAAACAAAACACTTGAAAACAATAAAAAATTAATTTTGTTCATTACATTAATTAAATTTAAAAAATAATAATTTGTAAATAATAAATAATACAATAATTAATAATAATTTAAAAAAATAATAATAATATAAAAAATAATAAAAATTAATAATAAAATAATAAAAAATAGTAATAGTAATAGTAGTAATAGTAAAATAGTAATAATTCGCTTAAAAGTAATAATAATTAAAGAATAATTTGTTTTGTTTGGGTATAATAAATAAATGAACCAAATGAATAATAAAAAAATTATAAAAACTTCAAATAGAAAATAAAAGCAAAAGTTAAATTTGACAATACAAAAATATAAAACATACATACATTCAAAACAATTAAGAGTATTTATAATAAATGAAAAAACGAAAAGCAACAGATTAAAAAAATTAGTTAAGCCTTAATTAAAAATTTATGCATCAGCCCTTCGAATTTGTTGTTGTAATTAGCACTTTTTTCTGACATTTATGACACTTCTGCCGAAGTATGTGTCGCCGTTGTCTCTGATCTGTTCTTATAACCAATCAAACAACTACAATAAATCGTCCATAAACAATATTGCACCACACTCGGAACAAGTTTCGACTGCTACAAGGCTCCCAGTGCTTGTTGACTCTTGCCATAAAACACATATCGCAATACCCATTTCTTCGTTTGATCGTCATAATTGTTCAGTTTGCGGTTTGCCTTTAACTTCCTACTTATTTTCTTTGACATTTATTCCCGACTTCTTGGACACTAATTTTGACGTTCTTCCCTCCCATCGCCATACCGCATGCACCCAACAAACTATGCTCTCGTGAGTGTGCTCGTTCCTATCGAGATTGACATCAAGGAAATTATGTAATCGTCATTTCCAATCCACTTAGTGCATTGCTATGTGTGGTGTTGCTTCTTGCAGCTGCGCCGATGTCATCTTTGTAATTATGCGCACATGATCGTTGAACAAGTGCTCGGCATTCATTCGTTGCGTGCCGGGGCACTCGAGGCAGTCAATCAAGATTACTCAAGCAGAAAGATGATGCGTTGGTGTTGTTGTGGTTGTTGTAAAATTTGAACGCAACGCTTAAATTGCGGAAATTTGATTTTTTCGTTCTTGTCACACAAGAGTTCGCTATGAGAGTATCCAAAGAATTTGTTGTTTGTATTGAAAAAGTTGAAGTAGTAAAGTTCGAAGAAGAAACTAAAAAATCGAAGTTAGCAGTTAAATATTTTATTCATTATAGTCAAATTCCTATTAGTAGTTCAACTCATACTAAATAAATCTCTTTCTTTTTGTTTTTTGCAGCTCAACAAGCGCCACACTTCTCGTAACCTAAAATTGAAATAAATCAAAGAATTAAATACACCAACTGCTCCAAATGGAACACCTGATGTCCGCTTTTATGCCGCCCGTCAAGCCGAAGCGCTGGGGCTCGCCGCCCATCAACATGGCCGGCCAGTTCATCAACCCCGCCACCGGCAAGAAGCGCGTCCAGTGCAACATCTGCTTCAAGACCTTCTGCGACAAGGGCGCACTGAAGATTCACTTCTCGGCGGTGCACCTGCGCGAGATGCACAAGTGCACAGTGGAGGGCTGCAGCATGTTGTTCAGTTCGCGCCGCTCGCGCAACCGCCACAGCGCCAACCCGAATCCCAAACTGCACTCGCCGCACATACGACGCAAAATCTCGCCGCACGACGGCCGCACAGCGCAACAGTTTCCCATGTTTCCGCTGCCACCTGCCGGCCTGCTGCCCACCGCCGCGGGCCTGCCCGTGTTTCCCGGCCTGATGCCGCCTGCTGCTGGAGGTTATGGCGCACATCCGGCGGCCATGTTTGGCGATTTCGCCGCGCAGCAGCACTTGCTGCTGGGCCAGGAGCGTCTGATGGCTGGTGGTGGTGGCGGCAGCCTGGCGCGCAACAGTTCGACCGGCTCCGCCTCGGCGTCGGCGTCGGATGCGGAAGGCGACGACGAGGGCGGCTACATGCTGGACGTGCACACGACCGCCTCCAATGCTAGTCAGAGCAATCACAGCGACGTGGACGACTACTGCCGCGAAGTGTACGCCATCGACGAGGACGAGGACGAAGAGCTGATTTCGGTATCCATCGAAGAGGAGCCCTACGCGCACACGGAGGACTCCAACGAGCCGCTGGACTACAGCCTATGCAGTCGACGCCTGCCCAGTCCAGTCGATGCCGCTTCGCAGTCTTCCAACAGCAGTGACACGAAGCCGCGTGCCGTCACGAGCCAAAAGCTGGCTGGCAACTTCTCAATGGACAGTTTGCTGAGCAAACGCACACGCTACGACAGCGCCGAAGCGGATGTCGCACGCCACACGCCGCCCGTGCCAGTGAAAATGGAGGCCGACGACGAGCCGGCGCACTGTCTCGACCTCACCAGAGCCGCAACACCAAAACAAAACAACGCCACTACCTCCAGCTCGAGCGCGCAGCCGCCCGCAACACCAACGACGCCACCGCTCAGTGCCGAGGCGCAGCACTTGCGACTGCTGCAGTCGCAAATGTTTGCCGCCGCTGCTGCTGCCGCCGCCGCCTCCTCCACAACGCAAACCCAGCCTTCCGCTGCGCCGAACGCTCCGCTCAGCGTCGACACAACGGCGCATCCGTCGCCACCGCCGCCGCCCATGTGGAATCTGCTCTCCGAGGTGTACCGCTCCATGCTGATGAACAACAACAACCTGAAGCAGCAGGCGCCCGCGCAGCCCCAGTACAACGAAATGCCCACGAGCGCCATCTTCGTGTAGGGCGCAGCCTACAACTGGCGGCATGCGTTGTACCTGCTCGAGTAGTGCGGCGGCCCGTCCGTCAACCAGACACCGAACTACTGGGCGTCTGCTGTCCGCCGACTTGTGTAGTTGTGAATATTTATTTAATTCGTACGTTTAGTTGCTATGCCTAAGAAACACAAAATTGTAATTGGATTCAATTTGTATTCATCGTTTTACCTGCAAAAGTATTCGTTTCATTATTTGTACTGTGTATCCAATCGAACGCACTCCACGCTTTCAGCGCCAACGTGCAATAGATGTGCGACAGTTCGCCGCGTCCTATGTTCCGTGTATCTCGCAACGCAGATGTGTCGCAGCGTTTGTTTTTAGTTGTATATTAATTTGTGCTTTTACGTTTAGTTGAAGTTTGCGGTTTCCTATTTTTTGCGTTAGTTTAGTTCTTCTTAATCAAAATATACCGAAGTATACGTCCTCATTTAACATTTACTGATATTTTTTTTACATTCATTGTGCTGCTCCATTGTCACCAACTGACGTGGTGTGACGGGCGCAATGAAGCGAGTCGTTTTAATTGGAAAATATCTGTAGAATTTATGTAACATATCGTGAATATTTACGTAGCACATTTAAGCTCAACTCAATAACTAATTTTAGCGAAATGATGAAAAAGTATTTAATAAAAGATGAGATTTATATGAAACAAGAAAAAACTTGTGTTTTTGTTGAACGACGTAACTGGTGATGGGGACATAAAGTAAGTTGATATTAATACAAACAAAAGGGCTTTGAGCTGGAAAGCACATCTTATGGCTCATTGTAATACCACAGTGGATGGCGCGACTCCCCCTTACAGCGCTGAGAACCAAGAAGATTCCGTTATAAACCTGGCTATATCACTGATATTTAGAGGCGATAGCTCGGTTAGACTGGTAAAGAAAGCTGAACCGAGAGACTTAAATCTTCTTCTGGCTAATGAAGGACACTAACACAACAGGTGGAGAACGTTCTCCTCCTCCTCCTCGGACCCGCATACTCGACAGTAGTCATTGGGTTGCAGTCCCAGTCTTTCCGCATGCTTACCCAAAAGAAAGTGACCCGTGAGCACCGAGTCCGTTATGCTTATTAAGTGACGGCTAAGGTTACGCAGCTGGTTAGTCCGTTTCATGCTATAGGAAGGCCAGGTTTGTCGAGAGGTACTGCAAGTCTGTTCCTCAGACCACAGTTCATTCGCTACTCTTTGGTAGAATTGTTGAGCATTAATTTAATCGATGCAATTGGAGCTCCCACTGGGAGGAAGGACAAGGCCTCAGCGAGCAATGTGCCTGCTCCGGCTAGTTCGTCTCGCCTCGCAGTTGCCTACAATGGCCCTGTGCCCTGACACCCAGAGTAATGAGACGTTAGAGCGCCTAGCTAAGTTGTTCAAGGATTTTCGGCAGTCCAAGACCAGCCTGGATGAGATGGTCGAAACTGTCAAAGGTAGTTCAGAGAGTTAGTATTATTCTATAGGCTTTACAACACTCATATACTTACATAGGTGACTCTCTACTGTTTTAACTGGCTAACAACGAGACGAATAAGGTACGTGCAACCTCTGCGCAGAGTTTGGCAACCAACAAGAAATTACGTAGAGATAGAGTAGGGATGAAGCTACAAGTGGCAAACTACATGACATCTATGGATCTATTTCCTTCTATCAGACATCTCATTGCAGATATCACGTGGCCTTGTGGCACAGACTCTATGCTTGTAAAATGGCTTCATTTGACCAGTGATGGGCAAATCACGATGTCAGGAAGAAAATTAAGCTCTCTAGAAACGCTTAGTCTCAATCTTCAAGGGTTGAATTAAGATTGACCAACGTTGCGGCAGTCGGATTAAAACTTTATGTTGAATTGTCTATCTTTGACTCAATAGCTGGTTTGTTTTCACCTAAAGCAACCCAAAAAATTTGTCAAGAACCAAACAATTTTTGATTTTATTGTTTATAATCTCGAAAAAATTTGACATTTGAATTGAAAATTTATGATTTTTTTATTATTGCTTTTTAGAAACCTAAAAGTTGACAACCTCACAACTCCGATCGTATGGGAGACGCCCTCTGGTGGCAAATTTCTGAACCTTAATTAATTTCGTATTTTTTGTACTCAAGACTGTTGGCGATCGCTGAAAAAATCATTGAAATAGGTTCAGTAGTTTCCGAGATACGATGTTTTCTCGCCTACTTAACTACTACATTTACAAGTGGGGAAATAGAAAATGGTCAATTTTGTATGGCAGCCCCCTTAAAACTTGGAGATAGCGGGTGGGTATGTTTGGAAGAAACATTCGGAAGGGAAAATAAATTGGTGTCGGTCATACATTTGACACGTCTGGGGGCAACTTGGGAGCGGTGGGAGCCTATTGTGTAAAACGACCATTTTGCATGGGAGCCCCATTAAGGGTTGAAAATAGGGGGTGAGTATGTTTGAAAGAAATGTTTAGTAGAGAAAACTAGTGGGGGTCATTCACAGATTTTAACCCTCTAAGAGCAACTTCTGACCAGCTGTGGAGCAATTAGTCGAATTTCCCAGCTTTTTTGTGAACCTTGACCTCGATGCGACGCCATTTAGCCCCACTCTAGCTCCAAAATTTGTTGGCTCATGAAATTTTTCATCAATCCGCATAAAATGAGAGGTCGCGCAGCATCGAGAACCTATTATTAAGAATCTCCATAGAACACTAAATCATGTCTAGTGCACACCACCATCAAAGTATTTCAATGTCCTTCTTCCTTTCTTTTATCTCAACGTTTTTGAATCAACAAATGACTTTCGCTTGTCAAACATCCCGTTCGATGGCATTTAAAGCCCATAATCGTCACTATAACTCACTATAGCTCACGGCTGCATTGCTGACTGACCGAGCACGCCAATCGCCGCCTGAATGGGAAACGTTTGTGTGCGAAATGTGCAATTTTATTACAACTTAATATTTCCGTGATGTGGCGCGCATCAAAAGCACAAATGATTTCACTCAAAAATCACTGCCACCGTCGAGAACTGTACAAATACGCCGTCGTAAATTACACAAACATTTCATAAATTCCCACTCATAAATAATTAATTTAGTATTTCTAATATCCGAGCAAAATGTAAACACCCACACACACACACACGCACATACGACATACACGAACGCGATGGCGTCAAGCGAGCAAACGTCGAAATCATTTCCATCACATTTCGAATGTCAAGTGAAATTATTAAAACGAATGCCACATGGCCAAGAAATTAGACGAAAAAAATTATATTTGTATCACTCATACACACTTGTGCGATCGTTCGCCGCCCAGCGCGCGCATCCTCGGCCGCAAAATGTGCCGCGCAAATGTGTGAGTTACATTTCGGGACAGCCAACCAGTGCGCGGCCACATGTGCGCATTTTTTGTAAGTTTTCATTTCGATTTTTTTTGAATTTATTTCGTACTTTTTTTAATTTATTAGTATGTGAGGCTGTGGCCAAGTGTTGGTATGTGCAGTCGTTTCGTTCAGCCCTTTCTGTGCCACAAGTTGCGTCGCATTGCAGTTCGATATTGGAAAACTATTTTCTAAAATTAGGTCTTTTGGAAATTTAAAGTTTGCCACCAAATCGAAATCGAAATGACGCAACTGGCGACTGCTGTGTACTCGTAGTGTGTGTGTGCCGATGGCTGGCGAGCGTTGTGCGCTACGGTCCCATGCTGTGATGTGATGTGATTGCGATGTGATTACAATGTGATCACATTGATCCAATTCTGCGCTCTAATAGGCCGCCATTTGATGCTTTGCAGACGTTTCGTTGCGGCCGCTGCTTGACAGACAGTACACAAAAGCGGCAGCCGCACTAAACAATTCAACAATTTGGAAATTCCGTAATGAAATTGTGTTGAAATTCGATTTCTTAAGTGAAGAAAAAACTGAGAGAAATCAGTTCAAACATATAACCTGATTTAAGAGTTATTACTTAAAGCAAAAAAAATGCCAGAGACACGTTGCAAGTCTTGGCCAACAGCGAACAGCGCAGCTGCTCAGCATTTTGCGTATACGCCCTGTGTGCCCAGTGAGGACACACTCAGTAGCCTTCGCCGCAATTTGTCAGCAAATCTATTTTTGCCGCTGTCTTTTCTAGCACATTGCTGCTAGGCGAATTCACAAATGCTTTGCATTTTTTAACGCGTTTCAATGTATTTTTAATTAGGTCATTTTCTAGCGCTCATTGTGTGTGTGGTGTCGAAAATTTCCCACCCATTAAGCTCATAAACTCCGAGTCCATTCAATTGATTTCGCTTTTCAGCATTGCCATGATTGTTGTTTTGCAATTTTCTCGATTTCGTTTGGTTTCGTTTTTGGGGCAACAAAGTTCCCAACTTTATGCGCAAAATTGTACAAACAAATCAGATTCGATTGGCTACGGTTTAATGAAGCAATCACTTTCACACAAATCAAAAAAATGTTTTTTTGTTGTTATGGTGAATTTCGGGCAATTTTGTTGCTTCTGTTATTGTGTGGAAATCACTGAGGAGCCATTAAATTGTGAGTGGTTATTTATTTATTTTGTAGTTGAGAAAAAAAACAAAAAAGACATTAATTTTCAGAGGACCCCTGCAATTCATCCAGATAAACATTATGCTTAGAGAAAAATCTTTTTTATTAAATTATTTTATTATTAATGATTTGCAATGCAAGCAATAAAAATTAATGCGAATGGGAATATTTTGCATTGTTGTGTTAACTTAGCACGCAGCCAAAATAGCTTTGCAGTCATAACAAATGAGGACCGCTCGTTGTGAGTTGGCGTCAGGGAAAATTTTGTGTGAACTGTTCGATTCGAAAAGTAAATACATTTTTCCAGGTAAGAGTTAGTAAACTACAAGTAAAGTCCCGTAAAAAGTGAATGCTAGAGGACAGCCAGGTGTATAGTGCTTGCCATAGGTGAACCTCAAAGACTTTAGTTTTTGTTGCCAGAGACAGTGGTTGCTTTCGAATAGTTTTAATCGTTCTTTTGGTTATAATTATGTGTCGTGCCACTCAAAAAGAAGAAGAACAACAACCAGATAACTGAAAGGAACTCGCTTGGGATTGCGGAGAATAGAAAGCGTCAGCAGTTTAGGTGTCGACTCAACGAGTCAAGAGCCATTGGGAGATAAGTTAGATAGAATTTCTTGGTTATACAATTTTTGTAATTAAGTCACTGAGGTTGCTTTAAATAAGTAAGCAGTTCAAGTTTTGAGTTTTTTATTGCAACTGAAATTAAAAAAATTATTTCAAAAAAATTATAAATTATAAAAAATTTCAATTTTTTAAATAATGCGTAATTATGTCGTAATAAACTAGAAACCCGCAGATTTTTAATACTTTTCTCAACAGAATATCATGAAAGATCAAATAAAAGTCAGATCAGTCACAAGTCAAAGAATAGTCCAATACAGTTCGAAATAAAAGTAATAACTGTAACTTATTAATAACTTATAAATAACCCTGAAGGACATGAAAGTTTTATTTGATATTGTCTCAAATACATTTGATATCTGCAAAAGTTCATTTAATAACTTCTCAAGCGAATTTGCCTATTCTTATATAAATTTTATGCTTTCTGAAAACTACATTTGACTTTTCTGAAGCTCACTGAAGCTTATTGTGTTTCTTTTTTAAGTAAATTTTACTAATTTGATACACGTTTGATGCTTTCTGCCGCTCACTAAAATACATTTGTATCTGCAAATGTTGATTCAATAACTCCTGAAGTAAATTTGCCCATTCTGATATACATTTGATGCTTTCTGAAAACTACATTCCACTTTTCTGAAGCTTACTGAAGGTTATTTAATATTTTTTGAAGTAAATTTTAGTAATTTGATAAACATTTGATGCCTTCTGCAGTTCATTGACTATTCTAAAGCTTACTTCATATATCCTTAAATTCATTTGATATCTTTAAAATGTAAGTTGCAACTTTCTGAAGTTGTTACTTAAGACCATTGTTTTTTATTATCAAATATAAGTATTTTGAAATGAATTTGGCTCCTTCTGAGGTTAATTTGACTATAGCAGCTTAGCACAATAAACAGAAATATTTGGATCGACTATAAAACTACATACAAATTAAAAGGCATTTTATAAATATTAAAGAATTACTTTTTAAAACCCCCCGAAATATTTTTCTGGATCCGCGCCTGACAACTTTGTAGCTTATTTATAGTTTTTTGTTTGAGGTTTTTTAAAATTCTTTTGACGAGAGTTCTAATTTTTTCTAAAGTGAGTTTGTAGCTTTCTGAAGTAAATTTGTCTTTTCTGAAATGCATTGCCTGTTTTCTGAGAACATTTGATTATTCTGCAGCTAATTTTATGTTTTCTGAAATACAATCGGTTATAGTGTAGTGTTGTGTATGAAGATTGGCCACTCAAATATAGATGCGTTTGTCTTTTTCTGTTCAGTCCATGTTAGCATTGTTTCGATGACCTGCCTTGCAAGAACTTTTTTGGATAGCTCCTTGAAATATGTCTTTGTTCGTCTTTTTCTGTTCAGTCCATGTTAGTATTGTTCGAGGGCCTACCTTGCAAGAACATTTTTGTATAGCTTCTTGAAATATATTTTTTTAATTGTCAATTGAGCAAAAGAAAATCACTGTTTGATTCCTAATTTGGCTATGCTAAGTGCTAAGTGCTAAGCTACTTCTAGCACTGATGTTAAAAAATATGATCTCTTCATGCTTTCAGAACATTCAACTAAAAACTTAAAGTGATCCTACCCAACCAATTCTAACCATCATTGCATACATAGAAATACTGTGTAAAATTTAGCTCTACCTCATTCAAATTTGCGACAGTCGTGATACATTCTCCTCTCCTAACCGCGTCTGATGTACACAACAGCCAACAAGAGCAACAAAAGCTAACCGAGAAACTGACAACGAGCGCAACGAAACGCTCTGACAGCTGCTTCAAAGCGACACGAACAAAAATATATGCAAAACTGTCAAATTTTGCACATTTTAGACAAAATAAGAACAAGAAGAAGCAGATAGGGCGGCGCATAAATGGCTTCAACTCCAACGACACACACACACACACAAATAATAACGAAACCAAAAAAAAAATAACGAAAAGCTGAAAATGCCGCAAATAGAATTTTATAATCCAATTCTTCATGCCGCAGCCGCAATTGGATATGATGCTCAAGAGCAACGAAAATTGCTGCATAGGTGTGCGTGTGTGTGTGTGTGTACTTGAGGGTAGCACAAAAACCGCAAACTTCAAAATTCTCTATGACAATATGAAAATGTCAAGTGGTGTGTTGTTGCTGGCGGTTGATGTACCCTTAACGCACACACATGCATTCGCGACAACTGAAAAAGGATAAAGGTCCTTTTGTGTGTGGCGGCGGCGGCATATCCATAACGCGTCATGCATTATGAAATTATGCGCTGCCGCTTTTGTGTCAGACAGAGACATTCGGCTCCCGTGGGATCTATTTGGCTTTGTAATTTTTATTATGCGGTATTACCGTTATTGCGCTGACAACGATCCAGCACAAGTGGCAGCCAGCCAGCCAGCGCCCGGGGCATTTTTCTGCACATTTCATATTTGATGTGATACACAAGTATTAGTGTTGTTTTTGTTGTTGCTTCAAGCAGTTGAAGATGCGCCAAGAACGTGGAGAATATCCAAGCGTTCAATATTTTGTATAGTTTTGTCAAGGCAGACAATTGAGATGCACTCGAGCGCATGTTGACGCTGACAAGTGAAGTGGCCATGGCTCAACTTGACGTTTGATATGGAAAGTGTTGCTTCCGCTTTGACATTTGAATATTTTCGAATAGGCCTCAGGCTACGATTAGACTCAAAATATGACAATGTATCATATTTGACTGGCAATTTCATTTTTGACAAGTGCGTGCCGCACACTTTCGAATGTCAGTGCCGAAGTGTTGCTGTAGGAGGAAATGCACTGATGGCCCATCAAAAGTCGACAGCATAAATAATGGGTTTACAAATCGAGGCGACCGCGAACAAGATAGCTCGATGCGTTGATAAGCCAACAAGTGTTGTACATTTATGGCTGACAAATAAGTCGAAATGCCTGCAATTGCAATTGCAATCGCAGCAATATTAACCACATCAGGCATAATAACAGCAACAACAACGACAACAACAACTTGAATAATAACCACCGCTGTGTAGTAAATATTTAGCGGCCAGAACCAGCCAGCCGGGCAGACCGCGTCGCGCACATTGCAAAGAAATGCAAAATTGTTGACGACAGGTGACAAAGTGTTTTAAGTGTTATGCCACATAAACAAACCTGGACAAGCCGGTTTCTGGTCGCCTAATCAGCCGTTTGATCGCCAAAGACGCCACAAACATACAACAGTCCACATACACACACACACAAACATACACACAAGTATGAGCAAAAAAAAACAAGTATGAGCACATATGATGGCGCACACCTTTGAGCAGCTGATTTCACTCCACACCTCCCGACCGTCCTCGCGTTTGGCGCATTCGAATTGGTTTTGCATTCAACCCAACTCGCACGATTTGGAGCGCTTTGTCCGGCCCGAGCGTTGACTTAAGCATAATGAGAGTAATTTATGTTTGTGTCCGTTTGTACCCGTACACACCACTGTCATTCGCAGCGAGTGGAAGCTGCGCCAATCTGATTCTGTGCGCACACCTGCGTTTGGCCGCAATTTACACGCGAAGGTCGTCGACGCAAATGTTCATTGCTGCTTGTCGGTTGTCATTTCATTACACGGTGGACATATTTGTCGGCGTATTTATGTGTGCTAAGGTGTCTTGGAAATATTCTAATTTTTATAATTAATAGAATTTGTTGTAATTGTGTGTTGCGAGCGCACTTTATGTGGAGCAATCAATAATCACAGGTTGTGTCACTTGCAGCGCGAATGCAACCAGCTGCGATCGGGTATAATTAAGAAATCTGGTATCGACACAGACGTCCTGACGCCAGCTCAACTCGAACAGTTACTGTTCAGTATAAACTTGGGTTGGTGAGCGGTTTTCATTGCAGTCAGATTACTTCTGTCTAGAAATATTAAAGTTGAAGCGGCACACCTGCAAAGCAAACTTGACAAACTATTTTTTTGGAGCAGTATTTTTCAATACAATATCTCAAAAATTCATATAGTAAGGGAGAGGGCTGGGGTGTGAACCGGGTTTTGTTTTTTGGCTCTAACTTTTCACAGAATAAAGATATCGAAAAATCGAAGATACCGTTGGAAAGGTGAATATATAACGCAACTTTGTTATGAAGACAGATTACCGTTTTAATTGAAATTTAACTCTCTACGTCCAATTTTCTAAGAACGTGATTTTTCGCTTTTTCAAAAAAGTGGCTGGGTTGTGAACCATCTGGAAAATCCATATTAAAGTCAGAAAATACGAAGAAAACACCCATAATTTTTAAGTACATTGAGAATTTATTTAATCAGGAAGCCTCAAGAGGTGAAAAAAAGTTATAATGACGCCTCTTAGGCCAAAAAATCGCAATGAATGAAACTGCTCAATTTTTTGAATTTTCATCCTAATCGGTGTCGCAATGTTTGCTTGTGAAATACAAATGCGTTCTCGCATTGGCCCACTTCAAGTGAACTCAACGAAATCGAGTGAAATTATATAAAATGACTTTATTTTTATATATCCGTCCATATTTGACAGTGTTAGAACAAATGTAGTACGAAAAACAGGTGGTTCATAACCCAGCCACCTCAGTGGTTCACAGCCCAACCACGATGCCATTTTGGAAACTTTAAAATAAACGACACTTCCAATCATAATTCGACATAAACAAATATTGCATCGTAAGATAGAATCAAAACACTAAATAAACATGTATTACACAAACCTTTTTGCAATAAGCTCAGTCACTAAGATAGCACTTTAAAAAAAAGCCAAGAAGTTTTCGCAGTCGATTTTCAAACACGATGTCTTTCAAACTCGATTGGTGCCACAAGCAATACATGTTTGTAATTCGGTGTAACCACAAAAGCAGAGTCATATCATAAGACAAAATTGACAGTTGAAAGATTGGCGATATGTCAATTAGGGAAAGAAAAAATGGCAATGGTTCACACCCCAGCCTGGTTCACAACCCAGCCCTCTCCCTTATATTAATTTGTGAGCATGTGAGCACATACTACAAAAAGCGGAAATACCCCAATTCCGAAAAGTGATCTAAGCAGCTTGAACTAATTTCAAAGTAACAAGACAACTCAACCAAGTCTCCAATGAAGCTTTAGACCTAACTTTGATCTGTTACTACTGTTCTCCAAAAACATATTTACGTACATATGATGATTGCGATCCCGGACCAGTTGTACAATACCGTGATTTTCGGTACTGAAAATCGCAATCTCGGGATTCCGGCATTTTTCTGGCAATGAGGAGCTAAATCAGACGTTTGCTTCAATCAAATCATTTTTATTTTTGTATTAAAAACAATTCTGTGTTCTTACCATAAAACTATGAACCAAATATTTATGGCAAATAACATAAAATTAATCATGTAAAAATGCATTTCATTGCCAAAGTACGTGGCAATACTGCTGATAAAAAACCAGGTCTGTGGTTCAATACTAGTAGAAGAAATTGTATTTATCTTCATATAAGGTCTGTTTGGCAAGATTTCCAGTAAAAATTATCCAGTAAAAAATATCAGGAGAGTAAGCTAGATTACGCTCCCTAAAATCAAACTATCCAAAAAAGTAAACAAACAGCAATTTGTAAGAATTTGCAAGTTTTAACTCTTGGTTACACCATTGGGACTTGGCCCACTCACAATACACAGTAAAAAGGGTGTAAACAGGAGGGTTAAAGAACGAAACTGCTGATCTAAAAGTTTCATTTGAGGTTTGAAGCGGTAGGGAAAATTCAGTTTGCCATAAAGGCAAATACTTCGTTGGGCTCAATCTACGATTCTTCCCTTTCAGCTGCAGTAAGTAGAGCTGGCAAGACGGTTGTTGGTCAGCAGACTCGCGAACGCACAATTTCTTTCCCGGTTGCATTTTCCTCCCAATGTTTACAAAATTTAGTTTTCTTTGCAGTCGATCATATGGCAGCCAGTCATATGTTTTTCTTGTTCTTCTTCTTACTGGCTAAAAGTTAATGGACAAAATTTCTCCAGTAAGAACTTGCAAGTTCTCACGAAATGAACTGTCACTTTACGCTCTCAGTTTCTCTCTCGTTACTAGAGATTTGGCATAAACAAACAGGATCCAGTAAAAATTTGTACAAATTCGTTCAAATTATTCCAAACAGACCTATAGTTAGTTACTATTTTAAAGTTTTGGTCATGGTTTCTGGCATTTCAAAATAACTCAATTTCGGTGTGAATAATACCCATACTTCAAGTTTCCCTAAAGGTTTAAACCTAAAAAAAATATTTAAAATTTGGAATTTGAATCGGTTATAAAAAAAACTAATGAATTGACTTTGTTATTTAGTAGATTTAGACTTTTTTATTTAAGAATGAAAAACGATATCGTTTATATGACTGCCACGACTGGCCTTACAGTACGTCATTCGGTCAACCCAATTTTCAAGTACTTTTTCGATTGTTCCGGGTAGAATTTCCTGAATGGCAATTTCGATTTCATGTTTCAAAGCTTCAATCGTCTCTGGATGGTTAGCGTAACAATTGTCCTTTACGGCTGCCCACAAAAAAAGTCCAACGGACTTAAATCGCAGTTCCAAGGCGGCCAATTGACTTTAGAATTTCGGCTGATTATGCGATTTTCAAAAACGGTGCCCAAAAGTTCGATTGTTACGTGCCGGATGGTCATGAGCCTTCAGTTCTTGGACCAATTGAAAATTCAAAAATGCAAAATTCTCATCAAAGACGAGCGGAAAATGTTCAATTCCTGAGAGCGATTTCGAATTGACGTTGATGGACGTTCACGCACATTTTCGGCTACAAAAGCAATGTTTTCTGCTATGCGCAATGTACGAGAACGGGAACTTGTTGTTCTCCAGCTCGATTAAAAATTGATCCACAAGCTGAGTTGAAGGCCAATCTTTTTTTTGAAATTTTTTTTTTTAGTTTCTTATAGTTTGGGTGTAAGACTCTCAGGAAATGGCAAACCTCTGAGAGTAAAATTGCAAATGAAAAAGCTCCCAACTCGCCGTTCGGAATCGCCATAAAACTGTAGGTCCCTTCCAACCGTGTAAACCCTAGGGGGTAGCTAGGCCTTAGTCTCGTAATCGGGCTGTCGTGCCAGTCAAGAAGAAGAAGAAGAAGTATAGCGTCCGTTAATGTCAAACTTTTAACTAAATTACGAACACAAATTGAATGACATTTGGAAATAAAGCGTAGTTCAAATTCCAAATCTTAAATGATCCACCCTGTATATCAGCTGTTTCTTTTTCTTTAACCCTCTTATTTACACACTTTTGCTTTTGTATTGAGTCGCACTCGTAAACAAGAGTTTAGGTTTTACAAATGTCTGTTTGTTTACTGTTTTGGACTGTTTGGAAATCTAGTCAAAAGTCACAGTCAATATGTAATTTATTTTTTGTAATAAATATGAAGAATGGCTTTTTCCAAATTAAGGTGACAAAAACAAAAACTAAGGTATTTGTATGTTGCGATCCCGGGATCCTTTTTGTCAATCCCGTGATTTTTCGGAACTAAAATTGTCTGGGATCCCGGGATTTAGGGATTCGGGATACTGAAATAACAATCCTTAACCCTCAGAGGCCATACGGGTGCAAATCCGGCAGGCCGAAAATTTCGGATAACTCTCTCTGCTAGAATACGCACTTCAGCGCCATCTGTGTTGTACGGGAATTATGTCGATACACTGGCTTAACCATCGAGCAAAAGTTCGGCATCATTCGCTCCATAGCTGATTTGCTTAGAACACCGAAGTGTTGTAAATCCCAATTTGCCCAATTTCCCAATTTTTCAAGGACCTGTTAAAAATACTTAAAATATGATTTATGAAATGAGTAATTTTTTTATTGTTATTCAAGCATCCGTTGTCATTTTCCCCAAGTTTCATTGATCTATCTTTCTTTGTAAAGAAAGTACAATTTTTTGGCAAAAAAGAAAATGTCAAAAAAGTTTATTTAAAAACTGTCATTTTTTTATGTGTTAAATTACTCCGACGGTTTTTCTGATAGCATATTCGGATTCCCCAAAAAATTTCACCCCAGAATAATATAGATTCTTATATATTTATCACATATGCCAAAACAAATAAACAATTAAAATCGTGAAAACCAGATTTGCACCCGTATGGTCTTTACGTTACTGGGAAGAGGTATGGCCTCTGAGGGTTAATACATATGTACTCGTCATCTATTAAACGAAATTTTAGTCAAGCTTTCGCTTCGGCTTATGCTTTTATGACTGAATTTCTTGCAACCACAAATCCATCCACTTCCGCCTACCTTTAAGTAAACAAGCCCATCTGACCCTTTTTGTCTTTTTCATACATTATTTAATCGTATCTCTCCCGAAATGTGAGTGCCCCATTTTCATGCATCTTTACATTCCATAAGAGGAAGTCAGTGTACTCCGTATGCGTTTCTGTGATTCTTTACATTCCATAAGAGGAAGTCAAAGTTCATACTGTAGTTAAATGCCATAAAACATAGTTTTTGATTGATTTCCAGAAAATGTCTTGGAAAAATACAAGTTCGTCACAAATAAACAACGACACAAGCTGTAACTACAGGTCTCCCCTTTCTTCGGTCCCTTCCCATACGAGCCTCAAAAATACTGTTTTTGTCAGCGGGTGCTGTTGCGGATGCTGGTATAAATTTATCAAATGTGTTCACACTTCGTAGCATATCACACCTTTGATTTCCTAAGCTGTTTTTATTGTTTTTCAATGAAATCGAAATCGTCTTATTTTTACGAACCCCAACACAAAAAAAAAATAGACCAAAAGAAAGCATTAAAAAATCAAATAAGCCTCTGTGCATAGTGTACGCCAAATGCGGCACAGTGTGGACGCACGAATGTGCACACTTTTTTGGAAAAACATTTTAGAAAGAAAAAGCATTAAAAATCAAAGAAATACAAATAAACAAACGAAAGACAAATAGAAGAGCGAGCGAACAGAAGCCAAAAGGATTTAAAACCTACATATATATACATATATTTACATACATACACACATGCATATGTAGATAAATATACTAAATCAACAACAACAACAACAATAGCGATCCAACTAATGACAGCAATGGCGATAGAACTGAAAGTGAATGGGGCACACTGGCATCTCGAGCAGCGCAATCAAAGTGATTGTCGATACTTGGACTTTGTGAGAACTTGCAGCCACAATCCGGCCAAGTGGTACTTCTAGGTACGAGCAACACGTCGCCAACCACATTTCCTCGAGACGGACAGCAACGCGGCGGGCGCACTGGTCGGTCGAAGGCAAATTCGATACGATCGACAGTGCGGCAAACTAGGCGCATTCGCATTGACGCACTGACGCACCAGTTGGCCGGCTGGTACAGTTTCCTGTAATTGCTAATCATTAATAAAAATAACATCGCTCGCAACGCATCGACAGCAATTAATTTTAAAGAGTTTTTAATCGAAAATAAATCAGGCGCGTCACACCAAAACCAGCGACAAAGCCCGCGCGACACGTACACGACCACTTGTGTTGCGGCTGCTAATTGTTGTTGTTGCTGTTGTTGTCCTATAGTGCGGTCCACATTTTCAATCAGCAGTGCTGCTGTTGCTGCTGTCCAGCGTGTGAAAAAGTCAACAGTTTCGTTGGATTTTTATTTTATAGTATTTCGCATTAATTTTTTAATATTGTGGCAGCTGCTGTGCTCCCAAAGAAAAATGCTAAATTTAATTTATTAGTTGCAGCTGACAGGGCGCCTTGTGCGGCCGTCCATGGCGCTGCCACTGCGACTATGAATTCATTGTAAGCGTTTTTGCATTGACGCTTTTGGACAGTTTTAATGTATGCAAAATTTTATATTTCACATAAATTATGTTTGGGTCTGCTTCGGTGTGTGTGTGTGCGTGTTTGTGCTGCACTCATATTTCAAACTTGGTTTGTTTTGTTTAGAAATACATTTTTGCAAATTAAATTTTCGCAAATGTTAGAGGATCGTGGGTGCATAGTGAGAAAATGTCTTATAGCGACTGTGCTTTTCTTACAGGAAATTACAAACCTTACAAAGCAAATTAGTTACCTATGGAAAGGTTAGATTAGATGAGGTTAGATTACAGTGGTGCATGCAGGGCGGTTTTAGGGTTCAATAACCACACCTATTCGACTTAAAAGTTGATCGCAAACCCCCCCAAATGAAATTCTTTGTGCGTCATTGTTAGATTGTGAAGGGATGTGCGCAGTACAGGTCGCATTTCTATTCAGATCTGAAAAATTCTACCATAATTGCGAGTCGCTGCACATGTGCAAAGGAATATCCGACTGACTTCTATCTGAATTTCAATCACTAAATCTATTAGATTTTTTGATAAAATTTAGCAGATACAATAATACTTAATCCCGCTTATGAAACCATACTCAATCTAGACGGGAAATTAGACCCATAGAGCTATAACAACATTCTTGTAGAGCTGGACAGTAGTATTGGATGTGTTCTACAGTCTCTGTTTCTTTGTCATCACCACAACTTCTACAGGCCCCACTGGACGACAGGTGTTTTTTTTACAAATATGGACCATAAGGCACAGTGTCCTGTTAAGGCTCCAGAGAGCAGCCTAATAGAAGTTCAACTAATAAACATATTTTGTCTTCTTTATGGAAAACGTATACATAGTTGCCACACGTTGTATATTCGATACCTTCGCCACAGTGTTTTTAAGGTAGGCCGCAAACAAAATATTAAAATACCTTAGAAATATTTAAAAATTAAAATTCAGATATTAAAAACATAAAAATATAGAAGAACAAAAAAATAAAAAATTATAAAAATAGAAAAAATATAAAATATTAAAAAATTTTTTGCGAACTTATTTTGTGCTAACTGGCTAAAAACAATTTCATTCACATTTTGTGTTCTACATTAAAAAAAATTAAAAAAAAACATGAAATATATAGAAAATATAAAATAATATAAAAATATAAAAAGTCATAAAAATATAATTAGTTAATAAATTGTGCTAACTAATAGATTTATTTTTGTGCTATAAAATTTTTCATTCAAATTTTATGTTTTCCATTTCCATTTTTTAAATTAAAATATAAAAAGCATAAACGAAACAAACATATAAAAAAACAAAAATCATAGAAATAGAAAAAAAAGAAATATTAAAAAAATTGCTGCGAACTTAGTTTTGTGCTAACTGCCTAAAAAATTCACATTTTGTGTTCTTCATTTTTTTAAAATTAAAATATAAAAAACATAGAAAAAACATTAAAGAATATAACAATATAAAAAAACATAATCATAGAAAAAATAGATAATTATTAAATTTTTATTATTATTATTATATTTCATTCACATTTGTGTTCTTCATTTTTTTAATTAAAATATAAAAACATAGAAAAGATTATGAAAGAATATAAACATATAAAAATATAAAATATTAAAAAAATTTTCATTCCATTTTGTGTACTTCATTTTTTTAAATATAATATAAAAAAACATTAAAAAAAATTTAACAAATATTAAATATTAGAAAAATTTTTTGCGAACTTATTTTTGTGCTAACTGGCTAAAAAATTTTCCGTTCAAATTTTGTGTTCTTAATTTTTTTGTCATTGTTTTAAATTCTACTCCAATTTTTTTCTAAATTCTTAATTTTTATTTTAGTAATTTGTAATAATTTAATTCAACTTGATTAATTTTGTCAAGTGTATCGTGTTATTAACTGACAAATTAATTTGATTGGTTGGCCTAATGAAAATAATTCAAATCAAAAAATTTCAATGATTTCATTGCAAAATTCAAATTTAAATTGAATTGAATGCAAACATGTCGAGCAACAACAACGAAAACATTTCCATACATACCCGCACGAACAAAGGTATTGCAACCACAACAGTAAGTGGCAACCACAGCAGCAACAATGAAAACAATGCAACAAACGCATAGGACAACGCACATCCGTACAACAACAAAAACAACAATATCCTGGCAACAATGTGGGGTAGATGCGCTCCTCACTCTGAACATGTGCATATACCCATTGCACATTGCAATTTATAATATCCATTTATATACATACATATATATATGTAAATGTATGCATGTATGTATGAATGTGTGTAAGTGCCCGCAAGTGTACCTGCTGCATTGTGTAAATATTTACCTTGAACGCACATCCTTATGCACAAGTGTACATATTTATGTATAAAAGTATGTGCGTATATTGTTGTCAACAACACGCTTCGCAGCAGCGAGCAGCAACAACGCCAGCAATGCCATAGTGGCAACGGCAACAGCAGCAGCACGACAATGGCCACGGCAACGGCAGCAACAACCGGCAGCAGCATAATTATTGGCAACGGCATTCGGTGCAGACAATTTACATATTTACTTCACCATTAATTAAATTACATTGAGCAAATTGCAGCGAACGCGCATCGGCTGCTGCAGTGAGCAAATACTCCCACACGCAAAATGCAACGCCACACAAATCTCTATGTAGTTTTGAGTGTGTGCGTGGTTGTGGGTGTGGTGCGGTTTGGGGGCAACAACGTTGCATGCAACAGACAGTGTGGCTGTGTTATTGCGCCGCTCTGGGCGCACCAACAACAACAACAACGACAGGTACGCGCTTATGATTATTAAAGGATTAATCCACACTTGTGTGCCGGTGGCGAGGAGGTGAGGTGAGGTGAGGCGTGCATTCACTCGCAGGTTGCGATGGCAGCTGCGCACTGTTTGTCGTATTTGGCAGTTTGTGCATCATTGCAATGTGAAATTCCATTTGTGCCAATTACAACGCACAATGCCGCAAATGCGTGTACAGAAGTGCGTAGATTCAAGCAGCCAGCGGTGTGCACTAAGTATTTGCTGTGCTGCGTAGCTGCACAAGCCAAGTGCATTCGCTTCAAGATGAGAAGACACACACACGCGACAAGGGAGATGACATGAAAGCTGCAATGTGCGGAGTAAATTTACGCTTGTTGCATATACTTTGCAGCGGTCGAAATGGGGTTTCGTGCGAACATGAGAAGCTCGCTTCAACTTGTGAGGCTGAAAGGATACTCAAAATCATTTTGGATTCATTTTTAAAGCCAGATGGGTGGAAAACTCAGCATTGGGTTTTGGGAGGAAAATATATATAGCACAGTCGCAGATGTATTCATATATGTAAGGTTAGGTTAGGTTTGGTTAGGCAGCTTGGTTTAGCTCACTAGCAGGACCCCGCGGCCTTACACGCAAGTTTGAAGTCAATGGGCCCAATCATCAAGTTTTTCCTTGCCCTCTATTGACCCAGTTAGATTTTTGGAAAAAAAATCTAATTTGAAGTACTTTCACCTATTGAAAGTCAATAGACCTCTTAAATCATGTTTCCCACACAAACTCTTAACTCATCATTGACCCATCAGATATTTATTTTCAAAAAAGTGAAAAATATGTGTCTTATTATTTTTAATTTCAAGTGTTTTCACCAATTTTTAAGTCAAAAGGCCCTATAAATCATGTGTTTTGACAGTTTCTCCATACAAACTCTTAGTCCGTCGTTGACCCGTCAGACTTTTATTTTCGACAAAATGAAACACACGTTTCAAATTTTTCCTCAACAAGAGTATTTGCACCAAGTTTGAAGTCCAAAGGCTATGAAATCTTATTTCTCCATATACATTTTTAACTCATCGTTGTTCTTGTTAAAGTTTGGTTTTCACAAATCGAAAAATACATATCGAATTGTTTCATATTTGAAGTACCTTCACCAAGTTTGAAGTCAAAAAGCGGAAAAAATCATGTTTCTTCATACAAACTTTTAAACCTGGGTTCACCCTGTTAGATGTCGCTTTACGAAAAACGTGTCGTACTATTTCCCATGTTAAGTGCTTTCACTAAGTTTAAAGTCAAAAGGCCTATAAAATCGTGTTTCTCCATACAAACTCTGAACCCAACGTTGTCCCCGTTAAATTTTGATTTTCAAAAAAGCGAAAAACACTTATCGAATTTTTTCATATTTGAAGTCCTTTCATCGAGTTCAAAGTCATTATATCTCTTTTTTTTTAGATTTTTTCAAATAATCTTCAACCCTTGGTTCACCTTGTGAGATTTCGATTTTCGAAAAATAACACGTCTTGAAGTATTCCTCACTAAGAGTATTTTTACCAAGTTTGAATTCAAAAGGCATACAAAATATTTTTTTTCACAAAACTTTTAACCCATGATTACCCCATTTAAGTTTTGATTTTCAAAAAACAGAAACACTTGTCAAATTATTTTTGATTTCAAGTATTTTCACCAACTTTGAAGGTTTTTCGTTTTCTTTCCGCATACGAATCTTAACCCTTGGTTAACTTCTTAAAATTTTGATTTTCGAAAAAATGAAACATACGTGCCGAATTTCTGCGTTTTCACCAACTTCGAAATCAATAGGCCCGGTTAATCAAATTTTTTAATACAACACTTTAACCCAAGTTTTGCCCTTTAGATCCCTAATTCCAAAAATCCCATATTAGCAGAGGTTAATTTTTAAAGTGGTACCTACAGTTTAAATTTCATAGCTTCAGCGGTTTGAGCTGGGCGATGATGAATCAATCAATCAGTCAGTAAGTCAGTCAGGACAATTATAATTCTGTGGTCAAAAGCAATAAGCGCTTAAGTCGACTTAAGAAGAAATTGAGTTAGGGATGCCACCACGTTCCTTGGACTGTGCTCTACGTTTGTGTAAAATCGGGGAGTTTGTAACTTTAAAATAAAAAAAGTTATTAATAAAAACCTATTTGCATTCCCATAACGAACACACTACGCGCTAAAACTTTAAAACGATTTTGCTCGAAACAGCAATTTTCGACTTAGGCGGTTATTGCTTTTGACCACAGAATTATGGATATAGATTGCTGCAATTGCACAAATTATCTGGAAATAAATTGAAATGAAAAAACAGGGTATTAATTTTGTTTATTAATTCAAACTTAAGTGTTGAATTTAATTTAATTTAGTTTAATTCTTTTTAATTTCCATAACTTTCTAAAACAAAAATTTAACACCTACTAGAAAAATGCAAAAAACTTTTCAGACTTTCATACCGAGTAGTTTTATAATGAATTTTTTACCTCAACCATGTTCTCCCACCTCACACAATCAGTGCCTGACACATAACAACAAATGAAATGAATTGTAAGAAATGCTTCAAACGCTTTGAATGGCATACAAATTCCGCACTTAATAGATAAAAACTATTAAAAAACCAGAAAAAGATAGAATTGAGTACTGAAGAAACAAAAAAAAAACAACTACAATTGCAAGTTAATGCAAATAATGTGGAATGCTGTCGACAAGAAGAGTAACCACTCAAAAAGGGTTAAAAGTTAAAAGGTGAATTCAAACAAAAAGAACTGCAAGAAACAACAACAATGCAAGTACAATGTGCATAAAAAGTAATGACGAAATGGCAAAACACTCCTGTGCGATTAGGCTGATTAAATTTCCCAAGCGACATGTGTGAGTTGAGGCAGTGAGAATGCCTCCATAACCTGAAACACTTGTCTGATTTGTTAATAAATTAAATGGCAGCTTCTTTCGCAATTGATTTTTGTTTTTTACTATATTCATTGTAAAAACAGATAAAATTGCGCAAACACTTTGAGAAGGTGTGGGTAGTGGCTTGTTTGGGTTTAGGTAAAGTAAAAGAATGAAGTTGAATTTGTTTTTCGCATGTTTTTAACATTTGGGGTATTCACGATTTGTTATATTCTGATTTTAGACAGTTGTGGAGGATGAATACGGTTGAGCAGGTGAGAGCAACTTTCAGTTGGAGGTCTGAGAGGATTACTGTCAGTGTTTTTTTTTTTGTTTTACAAACAAATGTCTGTGTAGAGCTCAGGACGGATATGGACCGGTGCAGTCTTTTAAGGTCCTTTCCCTATAAACTATAGCAAAAAATTAAAGTAGCGGGGACTCGAATGTTCAACCTTTCAGTCAGAGCCAATGGAAAAATATTTAACAGTTACAAATTAGACTCAATGGATGAAGCTGTATTCACCAGCCTACTTAGTCAAAAACCCTACGTTCCCGGTACAAAGTTCCCGTTTCTGGAAGCCTAGGAAGTGGCATAGAAAGTGTTAAAACTTTCCCTTTCTAATGTTTTTTCTAATTCAAACTTATTTTTAAGAACATAACATTATGTTTCATAACTTGCGCTTTGATTCACATAAACAAAATCGATTACAAACGCACTCTTCCAAGATCCAGGGTTGCATTTCTCGTACAGAAATCAGTTTATTTTGAAGCTATGCCACATTTACTGTTAACTTTTTTAGTTTTCGAATCTATTTTGTTTGCCACATATTGTGAACACCTTCACTGGTATGCAGAAAAATGTTGCTGACAACAAAGACGGGTGAGTGTTGATTTCATTGATTTTGCCAAACGAAAAAGGAAGTAAATGGTGATTTTTGTTTTTTGCATTTTTTCACAATTTTATTTCCACTGTTTGGCTTCGGTTACCTTTGCTTGTCTGTTGAGTAAAAAAATCGTACAAAGCAAAAAAGGAGATTACTTTGATGTTGGCCCATTCGGCAGCTGACTGAAGCTGCAGTTCGCGGGTCGAGTGGACATTTAATAGATTTTTCGTTTTAGGCAAATTGGAAATTGTGATTAAGCCCGTTGCGGTTATTGCGGCTCGGTTAATATTTACTTTGGTTAATTGCATTTATTTGCAATTTATTGTGCAAATTTACTCAAGCGTGCAATGCGCTACTTGAAAGCGCTGACAGGCGCGTTGTGTGGGTCAAGTGCTGCGGGCGTCGAGAGGGTATGGCACAGCAAACTGGAAGGGTTAATTGCGTACAAAGGTTGACATTAGCTAATGAGTGGAACGCTTGACGTTTCAACTTGCTGTATGTGTGTGTGTGTGTGTGTGTGTGTGTGGAAGGAGCGTACGGCAAAATTGTCATGAGAAGTTCACATAGCCCGCGGCCAGTGTTAGTGCGTTCAAGCGGCAATAAAACGCAAAGTGGAACCAGCCACCAACTGGAAATGGAGCTTGCAACTTGCCACACATACACAAACAAGTATTAGAATTGTTCATAAAGTTGGCTGTTTGCTGGTTTATTTACTCAAAGCATTTGCCGCTCAATGGCTGCGGCCGCTGCCAAAGGCCAAAAGCAAAAAGCCTTTTGCGGAAAACTTTAATATTTCACTCTCAACTGCTGCGGCGCTCTCGCTCAAGTGGCGCAAAACTGGAATCGGCTTAATGCCGTTGCAATGCGCGAGAATTACGACGCTGCGACGCACTGAGGCGGCCGTTGCGGCGCAGTTTGAATTTTGAGTTACTGAGCTTGTGAGCGCTTCGGAGCGTCCTTTATGGTCAGCGCCATTGGCACTTGCTTTATTTTAATTCTGATTTGCTTTTTTTCTTTGTGGCATGTAGGCCCTTTGCACCTCTTTCTATGAGGATTCGCAATTCGTTGTTGTTGGTGTTGCTGTTGTGTTTGTTGTGGCTTGTAGCGCGCACTTATGATTTATAAAGTGTGCAAACGAGCAGAGCTTACACCATGCCACAGTTGATGATTGACTGTTGGAGGGTTGGCGCATTTGACGTTGCAGCAAGAGGCAAATAATGTTAAGCGGCAGCATGGGTGCATGAGTTGTTGCTGGAGTGCCGATGTGTTTTTGTGTACTTGTTGCAGCGTTGCAGATGGCCTTCAAAGTTTTGCGGCCAGTTTTGTATGCGATACTTTTGTTATTAAACAAATGTTTGAGTTTCAGAATATTTATTTTAAAAATTAAATTAATTCCATTTTTTTATATCTACGTTTTTTAACTATAAAGTTGAGTTAAGGAATAACAAAAAACCAAGTTTATATTTTTTAGAAATTAATAAAATTTTGCAGAATTAAAACAAATAACGACATCACCAAAGTGTCTTGAAATCTGAATTTCTCTTTTGCAAGAAAAGAATTTCACTACCTCAAATAATCAACTTTTGACTGAGTTGAAGTTTTTTGCACTCGGCCAACAACCGTCGAAAAGGGCAAAGCGCGCTGCCGCACAAAAACCAAGTTCAATTCACGCCTCCTTAACTCGTTAACTTAGGCAACGAATATGCTGCGTGGCCGTTAATAAAAACAACAAATGACAACACAACACCCAACAACAGCAACGGGCGGCAGACAACAGCGCACAAACAAAAACTAATTAACAACGTCTGCGAACAATGGCAGCAAAGACACTGCTGGCCGCAACGCCAGTCACCGGGACAGTACGCAGCGCTCGGCTGACACTTGCTATTCACTAGAAGAAGATGGCCGAAGCAAAAAAAAGCACGAATTACTTAAGCATTGCGGGAATGCTCCTTAGCTTTCCCAAAGCCTGCGCTGAGGGGTTAACGCTGCCGGTGCATTTGCGAGGCTGCAGCACAAAGCAAGCAAAACGCAATGGTGTTAAAATTAAAATAAGCATAAGATAAATTACACAAGTAAATGACCAAAACACTTATTGGGGATTTGCGCATGCGCGCATGCGTAAATGAGCTGCGCGGCGCTGCACTGCACCGCACTGCACTGCGCCAACAATGAGCGCAATGAGCGGCTAGTTGCAGTTGCTGACTCGTGTTGAGGTCTCTGCTGCTGCGCGGACATATTGGCGTTGTGGTGGACAAAAGGAAAATATTAATGCGAAAACGACAGAAGAAATGACCGGAGTTGTGTTGGGCGCGTAGCAAAACGCACAGGGCTGTCTGTGAAAAGCCCGGAGGCGCTAAACAAAAAGATACTCAAGCGTCTCATAGAGCCAAGTGTCCGGTTGAAATGTAAAAGCAATGAAGCAGCAAAGCGACACCAACCCACCGAACGCGTGCGCGCGAAAGAGACGACACATGCCAAGCTAAGAGTAGTGATTAGCGCCTTTTTAGAGACAATGGCTGAGTGGTTTTTAACTACGTGTTGTTAAGCGTTGTGTGCATAACTCCAAAGGGCGTTGTGGCCGCTTGGGAACGCTGGGAAACACTACGTTTTGCTAAGTATTTGAAGTGAAGAAGAAAAGAATGGGGAGAAATTTTTTGCAACAAAAATTAGGAATGTTGGTGCTACGATATTATGAGTGAAGTTTGTCAGAAACTAGAATTATTTACAAAACGAAATATTTCAAGATAAAAAGTGTTAGTCTTATGAGAAACTTATGGCTTAGGCTTATGAGAAACTAAACCATTTACCATACGAGTAGACTAGACTAGACTAGACTAGACTAGACTAGACTAGACTAGACTAGACTAGACTAGACTAGACTAGACTAGACTAGACTAGACTAGACTAGACTAGACTAGACTAGACTAGACTAGACTAGACTAGACTAGACTAGACTAGACTAGACTAGACTAGACTAGACTAGACTAGACTAGACTAGACTAGACTAGACTAGACTAGACTAGACTAGACTAGACTAGACTAGACTAGACTAGACTATTTACATCTACATATAGCAGAGAATCTACAACTACGGAATCTGCCCACCTTCTGACATCATTTGTTTAATTTCAATGGCCCGCGGGCCGTTCTTACTTCGGCCAAACTGAGTTGGTTTTCAAAAAAAACTTTCCTCAATGCTTTATCAATTGAAGCGTGCGAAAATCAAGTTTGATTTGCTTTGCTGTGATTTCCTCACTCACTTTGTTGCATCTGCATTTGTGTTTCCCCCGTCACCTGCACTGGCCGCTTGTCCGTCCAGCTATCCATCCATCGCACTATACATCAGTGCGCCCACACAATTTTTTTCTAGTGGCCGTTGCCGGTTTTGTTGCGCGTTGTTTGGTTGGTTGTTGTTGGTTGTTTGCTTTGATTGCTTTTTGCTGTTGTTATTTTTTGTGTTATTTTTTTTCTACTGGCTTCACAGCTTTGCTCGCTTTTGCCGCTTGTTATTGTTGTTAACTCGTTGCTGCAAGCTGCAGCACTTTGGCGCTGCTTTGCAATGGTTGGCGGAGGGGGAGGGGAGATATTTTGCGCTCAATTTGTATTAATGTGCTAAAAAGTTAATGAGCTAAACGAAATTGTAAAATGCCACCGATGAAAAAACAGCAAAAGGGTATAGAAGAAATGTGAGCAAATGTAGTCAAATGAATTGAATTGCAAACGTTTAGAACCACTGATCGCACTTTTTCGATTTGATTGCAGTTTTCGTTTGGATATTCGAACACTAAAAAGGGCGTTTGGCGTTGTGCTGGGGCCAAAGTTGTTTGATTGTATGGCGAGTGAATAGTCAAATTGGTTTGAAAAAATTCATAAAAAGCATTTTTGTGGCTTGTGCGGTTGGAGAGCGAATGCTGTGTTGAAGTATTGACCTGAACTTAAGTATTTGAATCAAACCATATTAGCAGGTATTCCGAATTTTTAATCAAATTTACGCGATTATTAATGATACAGAAGCAGATTTGTGAGTGTTGATGGGGTTTTTAGTCAAGTCTGGGGTTTTTAAAGGCCCGGAATAAAATTTGTTCATAGTTTCTAGAAGAAAGAGCTTAGAACCAGGACCCTGATTTTCTCCCTTTAGTCTGGTAAGCCTAAAGCAACAATTACCAAAATATTTAAGGTGTTCACGGTGTATTGCTAGCTCTTGTAACAGAACAAAAAGTCGCGATATGAATTATGACACTGGAAGGAACTTTTATTTTTCTGTTCAGTGATATCGAAGAATGCGAAATATCGTATACTAAATATCGTATAATGAAAATCATATGACATCATATCCCATCTGTGTTGAATGGTTTAACTAATCCTTCTTGTATTGACTTCTATTTGAATATGAAATACCGACTGCTTGAGTTCTAATCGAATATCTTTTGCTAAGAATACGTTTTACCTACGCACTCAACAATTTGTTGCCATTGTAGGCGCTAATGAAAGCGAAAGTTGGCATTCTCAGTTTGAATTGCTCAGCTTTTCGTTTCGATGCTGAGCACACAATTACCAAAGCTATGGAATATAAACAAATTAACAAACAATTGGCAATTAACAACAACAAACTGGGCAACACATGTGGCAAGTGTAAAAGAGTATTTTGCTAAACATTTCCATTTCTTAAGTTTTCTGCGCTTTAGTTGCGTTGTTTTGAATTTGTATAAACGAAAATTAGAAAAACAAACTTGCATACATGCAAATTAATGGCCGGCGATGGTGTGGCGTGTTTGGGTGACTTTGATGCTGGCAGCGACCACCAATGGACGATATTCACGAAAAGTTTCCAGGCACATTAACTTGATTTACTTAGCAGCCCAACAGCAGCAATAAAGGAGCAGCGCCAACTACAATGCGCAATGTGTGTACAGTAATTTTGTGTGTGTGTGTGTGTATGTGTCTTGCTGCAGGCTGCATGTGTTCAATGGACCTAAACACAGGAAGCTCGTGAAAGAAGACGAAAAGCGATTATTTGGTGGGTGTGCCGGCCAGTCATCAATTACCATTTCGATTCTGGGGCCATTTTGCGTGATTTGTGCAGTGTAGGAAATCATAAATTTGTTAGCGGCAAATGTTTAGCGGCGAGCAATTATGGGAATTGTCGCATCCGGTGGGTAAACAAAAAGTGCAATGGAATTTTTTGTTCCATGAATGTGTGCGTAAATGAGTGGAGGCGCGCTTCGCCTGAATCAAAGTGGCGCACACTATTTGGCAGGAAACCAGGTCTTTCGGTTGCTGTCACGCGGTACAGACTGCGCATTTTTTATCTCGGTTGCTGCAACTATCCGCAGCAACTTCAAACAGTTGCGCCGAAAAAGCGCAGCCAATCGTCGAACATGTGAAAATCGCCCCAAACGACCGAAACCTCAGGGCGATAACGCGAGGACCTCAACAAAAATCTAATTAGCACTTTGCTATCTCTTTCGCACTTGTTGTTGTTGCTGCTCAGACATTTTGGTTCCTATTTACCAACACGTTGTTTATTCAACACAGTGAAAATATTTTTCTTTGACGCTTTCTATGCCGACAAAGACGCATGTTGCGCCGACACTGCAAGGACTAATTGTCAACGTGCAACAAGAAAAAAACAACACTAAAAATCAAGAAGAAGCACATACTATGGCAACAAGATGCGACTACTCGCTTTGGCGTTTAGCTGTGTAGCTGTGTGTGTACAGTTGACGTGAATGTGTTAATTACGCTTGTCAATGTTTTCCTTAGAAATCGATCCTTTTTCTTTGAGCAACAGCAATTTCGGTGCATTTTCGTGCGCATTTTCCGTCAACGATCCAACAATGTGCGCACAACGCACACATCTACTACAAGAACAACAAAAAAGAACAAAATGTGCCCAACAGTGCCGATCATGAATCGTAAAAGGCAGAAAAATACGGTAGCATGTTTGCACAACATGTCGCCCAATGTGGCCGGGTACCGCAGTCGGCAGCTAGTTGCGCGACAGTCTAATAAAAAGACAACAACAACTCGGCAATAACCACATTGCATCTTGTGAAAAACGAGTTAAGTTTCCATTTGGAGCAATCGAGCCGCTCACTACACTGCACTCAGCCCGACGGGGCACAGGCGAGTCGCATCGGTTGCATTGTAGTAGCTTGTTTGATGTTTACGTTATCGGCATTTTTAAAGGCTTTTTAAGGGTTTTTATTATTTATCCTCTTCGTTTTATGACACTTCTAATGATTGAGCGAGGATCGCGCGCTGCTGCACCGAGTGCATTCGATTAGCCGCTGCGGCCTTGTGCGGCTTTCAACTGCCGCCAGTCAGGCAGCCAGTCAGCCGGCCGGCCAGTTGGTGCATTGCATGTGGCCATGTTTTCGTTTGATCGTCGCTTTGATGTCGTAAAAGTGTCGTTATGCATGTTAGTTGCGTGATTTCTCAAATTTACCTCTTTTGACCGCTGAGACACGTCAAAAATGCTGGCGGCCGCTGGTTTGAGCCGCGTTCTGGGTCAATTTGCTTTTAGTGCGCCCAAACGGTTGAAGATCAAAGGCGACGGCGGCAAGTGGACAACAACGGCTCAATTTGTAGCGTCCTGGTAATTGCTGTGCAGTTAGTCAGGTCGCCCGATCGCTGAGTGAAAGGACTTTATGGCTTTCTGAGAAGTGCGGCGACCGAAATGCGTCTTAACCGAGAAGTTCACATACGCTTCTCAGAACCACAGCAATTTTCTAATATGCCAATGCACTACGCAACTACGCCAACACGCCAACTATCGCTTCTTAGTGCCACGAAATCAACTCTGATTTTGCTATCGAAATCGCATCCGAAATTTTTGCAGCTCATGTTCGGCATTCAAAGTTATCAAGAAATTTATCTGAGCACACTAACAGTAACTAAAGTAAAAGCAAGTAAAGGAACTTAAGGCACTCGCAACAATTCGCCGCAAGCAGCCTCAACCGCAGAGTGAATGGCGCGCTGCCAGCGACCAACATAACCTAACTCAACAAACGGTCAGACCGAGTGCAAGTCAAGAAGCGCTGCCAATGCGAGCGCGTAATGATCGCACTGCCAGATTGTAAATTGATTTCGGCCAGCAATGCAACAACAATAGGGTTACGCGCCTACGAATGGTTTTTGGGAGGAAGATGGCTTGAAGAAATCCCGAAAATTTTAGATACTTCAGGAAAAGTTTTTTAATTTTTATGAGATGTTAAAACGCATCTTAAGTTTAAAGAGATAGTCTCGAAATTATTAGGAATGATCTTGATGATCTCTTGATACTTGATAAAAAGAATAAACCAGTTACTAAAGTTGAAAACCAAATATAGAGATAAAAGTTTCGAATATTTGTCGAGGACAGTGAAAAAAAAAAATTATTTAAAAAAGTCTCGGCAGATTTGGTTCAGGGCAAATCAAGTCAGTTTTAAAGATGTCTTTTTGAGATGTAAATATAGATTTTGAGTTTCAATAGATGATCTCGAAATTATTAGGAATGACCGATGCTTACTAGAAAGAATAAACCAGTTACTAAAGTTGGAAACCAAATAGAGAGATCAAAGTTTCGAATATTTGTCGAGGACAGTGAAAACAAATTTATTAAAAATAAGGTCTATTACCTTGATGACTGCAGAAGGTAACTGTAGATTTGGTTCAGGGAAAATCAAGTCGGTTATGAAGTCCATCATAGCCATCATAGCATTGTCCGCAATTATTGCATGTCTTAGGACCCACGGAGGAATCAGGATATCTGAGACATTTGATCTGTCTATATCTTAGTCTATATCTTTAGTCTATATCGACAGCACCAGATTATCCTGGAAGTGGTCAGAGAACCCATCAAGGCCATTAGTGGAACTTGGCTCCTACTAAATTAGTCTCTTCGCCTGCTGACCGTAACATTTTCTTTTTCTCTGCTTTTTCGACTTCTTAGATAATACAAATTTGGAATTTGTGCAACCCTAAATGTTGTTGTTGCTATGTAGTGATTGTTGTCAGTTGTTTTTGTAATTGTTGTTGTTGCAGCTGTTGGTCGCACTTCGTCGCCTGTGTAACTGACCAGTTGCAACTGAAAAAGTTACACAAAACAAAAAGTAAAGGAAAGGATTTCAGTTGTGCTGCAGCGGATTGTGTGCGATAAGACGTCGCTGTCGTTGTTGCTGCGGTCGCGACTTTTGTTTGCAACTGATTGCACTTGATCGCGCTCGCTGAAACAAAGCGATAATGCGAAAGTCATGTAATCCATTAGTGTGGCCGTCGGTGGCGGTGTGCGCGCCTGTGCGCTCACTGCAAATTTGTGACAATGACAATATTAAGATAACAGCGCCAGCAACAACACCAACACAGCACACAACAATAAGTGCAACAATGAGCACAACAATGAGCGCAGCAGCAGCCGATTTCCCAAGAAGATCACTTGTGGCCAACGGATGGCAACGCGCTGCGGCTTCTGTGGCACTGACACCAACCGCATCGCACCGCACCGCACCACACACCACATAAAGTAGCCGGGCGGCGTTGGATGCTGAATTAATTTGTTGTCACCCGTGATAGCATAAATCTTTTGGCAGCCACGCACGCCGCCACAACAACGGCCGCAGCAGTCGCAACAACAGCGTCATTGTTGTGCAATGCGTGTTGCACGGTGTGGTCCAGCGCATCGGCGCAAACAATGCCGTCTTGTTGCCGTCTCTGGCTCTGGTTGCAGCCGCAGCGGCGCATCTGCATTTAATTGAAAATCGTGCGCATGCGCGCAGAGTCGCATTTTGCACTGTGCGCGCGCTTACAGCACTTTGATCTTAAAAGAAGTGACGTTTAGTGGCAATTTTGCGCTGATAACGATCTGGCGCTGATGGGACAATGTTGTCATTGATTGCGCCAGCAACGGCGACTGCGTTGCCTTGAATCGTTCTGTTGGTTCTTCTGCTGGTGTGTCGCACCGGCTACGGTTGGTTGCGGGTTGTTGCTGGTTGCTGCTCTTGTTGTCGTCTTCCATGCTAATGGTGTCATGCGTGCCAATGTCGTTAAATGGATAACATGATTTTGATTATAATAAAGCAGGAAAAGTCTCTTAAAGGGGCGTTCCGACCATTCACTCAATTGTATGTTTGTATGTATGTTTGTCTCAGTTGGATTGTGTAATGGATGAAGTAGTACTTTTTTAATTTTCCATGCAATAATTAAAGAAAACTTTAGTTGTTTGCTGGATTTGTAATGAGTGAGAGATTTGATGCGCAAGTCGGGGTCTTTCGATTACAGCTTCAAGTTCACAGCGTGTTTTTGAAAGAAATTAAAATGTTTCTTGTCATTGAGAAGTAGTACAAATGCCTTCAGTCCTTTACTGATGTAGTTAGAGTACCCCATGGCCACAGTAAACTGAGGCTTTGGTTTTTTTTCTTTTTTATTCACAATGTTAGCAGCTGATACCCAGGAAACATATTGGTTTCTCTTACTCAGAAATAGCCCAGCGGTAAGCGCGTTGGCCTCTCATACCGAGGCCCTGGATTCGATTCCCAGCTCGGGCTGATGAAACGCTCATCTACTTTTATTGCTATCCACATAAATCAGAGGAGAATTATAAGAGAATCGCACAAGTGCGACAAAACCTCCAAGTGTGAAAGAAAAAAACTGCCAACCGCTATGCAGACTCGACGTTAAACTGTAGATCCCCTCCCTCCTTTCCCATCCGCTTGAAATGTGTGCTGTAACATATGTTGGAAAAAACAGTGTTTCACACAAATTTAAAAAAACGGGAGAAATATGTGGTATCACAATGGGCCTCACGATAGGCCTCCGAGTGTGTCTCTGACAGAGACAGTCACTATAACCTAACATAACCTATCCAGAGAACCTCATCAACATTTTAAAAGGCGACATCATTGATCTTATATGTCTCTAATAAGAAGTTCTGATTGGTTGAAGTTTTAAGTAGAACTAAGTTCTGAAGTATAACAACGGGTCACTGTGACCTATATGTGTTCTCATGCCAAACGGGGCCAAAGCAGCCCCTTCCGTCTTCCTACCTTCAATAGGATGAAGCACTTAAGAACACTGTCTGTCGGCTATATGACGTATTCTAAATAACGAACTGTCGTCCTTATTTTTTTTAATTGCATTTTTTTAACTTAAGCAAACGCGATGAATTGCATTGGTTCAGGAAGGATGTATAGGTTAGGGGATACGATTTAGTTAGAGTGAAGTGATTATGGACTCTTGTCTTGAACCCATCAAGATCATAGGTGCTGGGAAAAATATCTGCGGGGAGACCATTCCATTCCATGCCTGAAACATCGTTTCAACGTGGAATGCATGGGCGCCTGGGGGAATACCCGATCGATGACATCAGACTGCTCATCTCCTTTGAACAATAAGTGAAAAAGTAACAGTAGCATAAGGTCACACGTGCCATGTTTCGACGATGTTTAAAGAATCAATAGGAGCTGGATACCCTAATGTCTCCTATATGCTTAATCGCACAGTTATGCACAGTCTACAAGCTCCATTAAGCCATGTAAGTATATCCAGATAAATTTAAATGAAATCATTAATCGTTGTAGAGTCTTAAGTATCAAAGTGACTTACATGAAATTTATAAGCAGTATAGATCTTTGAATGCTATTTTACCAGAAGTCACTTATATAAACTTAGCTCTCACGGTTTCCAGGATATTCAAGGATACAAATTTAATTCAGGTCGTTCATATCCTTTTTCATAAATTTTTTCCAAAATGATATTGCGTCATCGGTTTTATATCATTAGCTTTCATTTGAAGTAAAAATTATTCCTTTATGACATTTGAGTCAAAAGATATGATGTTTTAAAAGTTTCAGTAAGGGGCATTAAGGGGGTCGTCTTACGTACAAAGTTTTAAATAATCGTTTTTTTTACATAATTTTCATTTGGAAGACGGGAAGAATGTTATTTCCAAAGAATTTGGGTAAACTCTTCACGGTTATTGAGCTGTATAGCTTTGAGCACGCTCGCTCACGGTGTTTCCGCACGCTCCCTTAAGCCGCCATCTTTAAACTGTATCTAAAAAAAACTCGAACATCCCGAGAAAAATCCCCTGACACTTTTTCATCTACTGAGGTCCTCTATCGAATGGGACGGGTTTGACCTTGTCCCATTATTCAGTGCTGCACTGTGTAATACATACTTGTGATAACAATTTTCCGAAACTTTTTACATAGATTTTATCTCTCAAGTCCGAGCCTTGTTAGAATAAAGATGCTTAGCGTGCAAAGTTTTCGTAATTTCGCCAAATTCACAACCATTTTTCATACCATCGAAGTATTTTGTTTACATTGCAAACTTTTGCATAGCTTCTTTGAAAAATTTCCCATTCTATCACTGCGCGTATCTGTTAACCAACACAGCGCTGCACATTGATATTCAGTTTGACTAACTGGAATGCGATTCACTGTTCAAGGAGAACATCTTCATAGCTGAATGATGGTTGAGCGGCCACAAAACGCCAACACTGTCATCCGGCGAGTTGAGCCGTGAGCCGAAATCAGCGTTCGCACAGCAGTCAGAGCGAGTGCAAGTACAGTTTATGGCATATAATCAAGTGCCAAATAATGGCAACGCGTACGCCGCATACGCACACTCGATGCAAGCGCGGCTTCTAAATAAGTGCACATGCTGGCCGACACTAATAATACGTTTAGTAGGAAGCGCTGTGCCTAATCTCGGTTGCGCAGCAGCAGCAGCAACAGTTTCCCGCGCTAACCGCCGGCATTCCATACTGGGCCAACTGCAGTGCAGTGTGCGCGTGTGTTGGTGTGTGCGTGTGTGTGCGCATGACAAGCAAAGTGTTTACATCACTGGCTCATAACATAAAGCATCATTCTTGCGGAGCATCATTCATGGTGGTGGCAACAAAAAGCAGAACGTGGCCGCGGCACAACTTGCCACATGGAGGCCCACTACTATAAATTCCACCAATAAAATAGCATCGATCACACCCCAAAACGTGACCGAAGATCACGCGCTGGCAGCGGGTTTCATTACAGCAGCAACAGGCAAACGGCCGCGGAGTGAGCTGACGCTGGAGTTGGCGCAAAAGCGGTAAGTGATCGGCAACTGCCAAAATGCAGCGGCGCGTCAGCGACGGTGGCAAATGTGGCAGCGCATATGATGTGTGGCAGCAGTGGGAAGGACAACAGCAACTGCTGCGGCGACTGCTGATTGCAGTGTTGCGGTGCGCGCATCTTGCACCGTAAAACCATTATTGAATTATGGTGGTTGTTGTTGTTGCTGCGGCAAACATTCTGGCCGCTGCTGTGGCGATGATTTGGCTTTGGCGATTATGATGTTGGCATTGGCATTGAATTTGCTATTTTCTGGCTGATGTTGTTGTTAACCCGTCTTGGCCACATGCGTGAGATTTTCGCAACTGTTGCGGTGATTACGCGCTGGTTGCAGTTCACCTGCATTAACCCGAAAATGCGCTTCGGCGTTAATAACGATTTCAAGACCACTGGAAAATTGTTGGTGCAAGCGTAAGCGGATAATTAGTATGCACGACCTCTGCGACTGTGAGAGCGGTTGTGTGTGGACAGTTGTCGTTTACAGGTTTTGATTTAATGTCAATGCTAGAGAACTGGTTAGTCGGTGACAGTGCAGCGCGCGAGAGCGCATGACGACAGTGTAAGTTGGAGCGAGATGGTGCGAAAGCGAGTGGGATACTGGCTGTCAGTCAAAACGGATTTAATTATTTTTAGATTTCCCAGCGCCAATGAAGTGTCAAAGTGAGTTGTCAAAGCAGTTGACATTTCTATTTGTAGTGGATTATATTTATAAAAAAATGTAAAACAAGAATTCTTATAAATGTTGAACACCATTGCGACAAGTGTTGTAGGTCATGATCAATACTGGTAAATAATTTTGATTGATGGCAAAAACAACTTGAACTTATAATAACTAATACACTCGGCAAATGCTTCTTCTTCTTCTTTCTTAATGTCAAGAAATTTGTCGAGTTCTTCTTGGAATGTGGAACCACATCAATTGTTGCGCACACACAAACCAATCGAACCCCCGCTTATCGTTTACATTTTCCCCCACATAGAAAAATTCCAGAGTTGCCGCCCCCCATGACGAGACCACCCACCAGCGGCCGAAAACCGCACAAAGCAAATGTCGCCATGATTTATGGCGTTCGACTCTTAATTCGCTGTAGTTCATAAACAAACGATTAACGGTGTGCAGTTTGCTGCAACAACAACAAAAACAACATCAGCCATAGCCATTAAACTTCAAAGCTAATCAAAACGAAATGCGTTTTAATGCGCTCGCGCATTAAGTCAAACGGCCCCAAAAGTCACCCGGTTCGGCCGCCACATCTGGCCACTGTGACTCAATGCTACGCTGATGATGATCAGCAACAATAACAACAACAACAGCGACTGCAGCGCCCCAACAGCAATCGTACACAGCCACGCCAGCGAAATTTATGGCTTCAATAAAAATTTTGACGAAAAGACAAATTTGTGTGCAGTGTCGCACGCAGCGGCCGCCGACGGCCGTCACCACCCCCAAGAAAATTGCATTCAATCATGCAACCGAAACTGCAACAGCAACACGCTTATTTGTCGTAAATTTCCTTGTTTATGTTTGCGTTATGGCTGTTGTTACTGTTGTTGTTGTTGTCGTTGCTGATCGTCAACGTCAGCGCGTGCATTTTCCCGCTGATCGTCAACGATTTGAGAAACGGTGAGCGCGCCACGTTCACATGTCTGCCACCGCACATTGTAAATGCGCATGTAAACAAATGACTTGACAATGCCACAACAACAACAACAACAACGACAACAAGTATAACATCATGCCGCGTCAATTGCAGTAAAAGCAAATTCCCCACGCTTGACAAGTTCCAACAATTATTCAATTTTTCGAAAAGTCAAATGCGTTGGAGTGAAGGAAACGGGGCCGGAACAGGGGCCGGAAGGTGGAAGTGGCTGGAGCCATACGTTGGGGCCATGTGTTTGCTGTGTAAACTGTCGTTGTGTTGTTGTTATTATTTGTCACCTCGTTACTCTTGCTGACGGCAACACAGGCAGCACAGCGGCGTAGTTACAAATTTCTTCGAAAGTTAAATGAGTTAAAATTTTCAAAAAATTAATAAAATTATTATATAAAAATACTTAATTAAATTAAATTAAAATAAAAAAAAAATTAATAAAAAAAAGCAATTTCAAAACTACATGAGCCCATTTGAACCGTTGAACTGTTTTGCCACATCACTGCTCGAATACCTTCTAGCATAAACAATGTGCCGTTAGGCCCCACAACGACTTCCTCAATCCCCCTTCATCGCCCATGGCCACTATGCGCGTTTGTGCCAAACAGCAACAACAAAATGCGATCACTTTGGCACGCACCATTCATTCGCTCATTCATTCATTCATGCCAGCCCTCCCTGGCTCGGCCAATGTGCCTTCCCCCCTTGCCGCACGGCAGCGTTAAAATCTTCAAATTGATGTCCCCATCTTGAGGAGATTTTTTTCTTTCTTTCGCATCTGTGCTGTGACTGCCGCTGTGACTATTCCGCTGACGCTGTCGCCTGTGCTTATTATTGGCTATTGTTGTTGTTGTTTTTGTTCGTTTGTTAGTTAGTTGTTGTTAGTGTGCCCAAAAATAATACGCCGAGTGTTGATGTTTGCAATTAAAACAGCCACAGACGCAGATGCTGCGATCGCGCGTCGCCCAAATGTGCGCTGCAATTAGTCTGCGGCCGCCTGCAGGCGCAGCAGGAGGAGAATGTCTGAAGGTGGGCGGGCGCACCGGCAACCGATCGACATCGACATGAATTGTTAAGCAAAGTAGAAATTTTGTATTAAACTTTGAGCGGTGTGTGTGTGTGTGTGTGACGTGCTCGATTTTAGTCATATGAAATTTTATTTATTGATTTTATTTCTTGTGCTTATTAAAAATTGCCGGCTACTGTGGAACAAATTAAAGGAATATGCATACAAAAAATTTAGGAAAAATTCTATTGAAATTTGAACAACTCGTCGCTTTTGCTCGCTATCCCAATTCTTTCGACCTAGTACCATTTTGATGTATCGTCACTCGACTCGTTACGTGTAATCAAGCCTTAAGAACCGATGAACCCGTTGGTGGTAACACCAACGTAAGACAGTAACTTTTTTCGAATGCATTGATATCTCTCGTGAATTTACCGACAATCATCACCAAACACAATTTGTGCCACTGTGCCGCCACATGGGCCCATGTGTCTCTGTAGGTATTTTCGCCTTGCGCCTATTAACACCCGAATCGTCAACGTGTCGTCAGCAAACAAAAACATTCGCCGCCTGCCTGTCAATAAAACCAATTTAATATTTGAATTTTTCCATTAGTCTCCACGCTGCTGCCACGTCAATGTGATCCTCGTCGTCGCCAGCGCCCAGCAGACGACACAGTGCACAGATAGCGCAACGGCTGCCCTGCAGCCAAAGGGGAAAAAGTACACACATACAAACATATTTCGAAAGTGAGCATTTTCGTGAACAGGAACCTGTAGTCTTGACGGGTGGCGGCGGCGTGCAAGTTGCAGCAACAATTTCGGCGGAGTCATGAAGTCATATGAAAGTGATTCCTAAAAATATGCGACTTTCGACTGTGCGCGCATCACTGAGTGGGGAAAATTGAATTATATGACGCCAGACCATTAGCCAACTTGATGATGACGATTTTTACGATTACGGCAACGTCTGGATGGGAGTGCAGCGTAATGCATTGGGCAGGCGGACAGGCAACAAGTGCAATTCTTTGAGAGACGAGCCAATACTTTGATCAATTGCTCAATGCAATTTTTAAGTGAAAATTTTTTGAAAATTGTCTTTGGTTTTCAGATTAATTTACCACCAACCCAACAGACACAGAAGCTCTTCTAATAATAAGTTGCACGCCCACTTCGAGGCCTTAGCCCACACAATTTCCACATTCCACTCCGAATGTGTGTTCGCTCGCCAGTCGAAAAGCATTTCTAAACATTCCAACATGCCACTTTGACGCCTTTTGTTTACTTTCCCAAATTAGTGCGACACGAGAAATGTTGCTGCCATCATTTTGGTCGTCAGCGGCGTTGCCACCATCGACAGCAGCAGCAGCAGTGGCAGCAACATGCGCAACCAATGTTTATTTATTTAGTGTTTGGAATTTGGTGTATGGAAAGTGTGCTCGGTGTGGCATGCAACGCCAGCAGCAAACCGCTATTGGCGCATCGACGACATCATTACCCATGCAGTCAACAACAAAACAAAAAAACACATTTAGCCGACACTGCCGGGTTGTAGCTGTGTGTTTTATGCTTTTCAGCACGTGTGGCAAACGACTGCAGCAATTTTTGTTGCGCCAGTAAAAAATTTCTCAATGTCTCATTGCATGTAAACAATCTGCAATTTGTTTACAACAAATGCTGTGATTTGTTTAAAACTCTGTTCAATAAAATGTTGACAAATTCAAAAATACATCGCGTCAGGTTCAATGCACCTTTGGCAGGTTGCAAGTGTAGAAATCGTTGAAGTGAATTGCCACTGTTGCACTGACGGATGTTGACATTTGAAGAAATTGTCATTGCCGAACATAAGTGGCATTATCCGATAGTGGTAGCGAGGGAAGCAGCTGCGGTAGGCAGCAATTGAGATCCACTTGAGGTGCGGCAGATCGCTGCAAGTGCAGTGCAGTCAATGACCCAAGTAATCGGTGGAGTAATCGATGTATTTGTTTCTTCAGGTTTTTGGTGCATAGAAGACACATTTACTGACTGACAAGTGGAGGTTTTGAGGGACAAATTTAAATATTTTGTCAAGTTCATTGATCGCTTACAGAAAGAATGTTACCCTTCACTGCAAGCGGTAAGTAGGAACCGTGGGTTGATAGGACTCGTAGCGATACAAGATGAAGTTCACTTAACCCTTTCGCTACAGATTTTTACTGGGGAAAGTTAAAATTTTAAATTCTATGTTTTAGACTTCTATGTGGTTATATTAGCAACATTCCATAAGAAATTTTTTCATTTTTGTACGTGGACCCTGTATTTTTGAGTGTTTTTCTATGAAAGCAACCACATCGTTGTTGTTGTGATAATTACTTAAACATGAAACTTTTTACGCATTACGAAAATTTGAATATATTCTCATTTACTTCAGACAAAATTAAAAAAAAATTATCTAAATTCAAAGAAAACGTCAAATTAAAAATGTATCTAATTTTTCTGCTTCTTCTTCCTTTACTATGTCATGATATACCATTAAAAAAGCGTGTATACTTCTCTTCTTTAAACTAAAATGTTCAGTTTATTAATTTCGTATTTTTCCTAAAACTTCAAACTATTCTAAGGACCAACAAAAAAATGTATTCTTGCAAACATAGAGGATACAGACGTCAAAAAAGTAGCATGTTACCATATGGCAAGAAAATAGCGAAAGGGTTAAGTATTTTAGATCAAATATATAATCAGGATTACTATTTATTATACAGTTCTGGCTCTTTCAGAGGCTTTTCATTCAATGTTGACAGGTAAATAAGTTCATTTTTAATTGATTTTTTCCTTGTTCACTCCTCTCTCTTCTCCCTTATTTGTCATTGGTGATTTTTATTTATTTATTTATTTTATTTATTGCGCACTTGAACCCACAACGCTCTAACTTTTGGTTCAATTCATTAGTCATAATTTAAATATTTAAAATAATTAAAATCTCGTTAAAGCTACGTTTTTGGGCGCATTCCTCAATGATCCTTTTAACCCTTCAAATTTGGCGCCGTTGCTTTGGTTAGTTTCACATTTCGAAAAGGAAAGGCTTGTAAATGTTTTACTCATTTCTTCAGTCGTTGCACAACATTTTGTGTTCTCGTTTTTTGTGCTCTGGTTTTTTGAGCACCATTGAGCGCTAACATATGAAAAAACTTTCCAGCCGAAATGTTTTTTGGTGCATCGAAATGCTGTTTTACTTTTATTTTTGGCATTGCCAAAAATACTTCAAGTGGTCGACATTCAAATTATTTTCTGGCATAAGGCTGGCAATAACGGCAGACTGGTCAAAAAACAACAAGAAAAAAACCTGAAAAAGTTCACATGGGTAGGCAGACAGTCTGGGGCAGTGTTTCGAGTTATTGTTGTTGGGGCAAAGTTTTGCATATTTGTTTCAAATATCTCATTTTGTGCATTGTTTTCGGTTAACCATTAAATATTTTTGAGCTTAAAAACTGTAAATATATATTTTAACTGCGCTGTAGCCATTAATTCGATCGGAAATGGCATTCAATTGTCGCGCAGCGCATGCCACACAGCTGTAAATCTATTCTCGCTTTCGCCCCAAAATAGCTTTGCCCGACTCGAATTGGCGTTTTCAATTTCACAAAATTTCTTTAATTGCATTTTGCGTGCGCCAGCCACCCGCCGCCAGCAGCAGCGTATTGCAGCCGTGGCATCGGATGCGGGTTGGCAGCATTGCTTGCTGCATAAAGGGGCAAAACTGCGCTGCAAAAAAATGGTCACACAATTTCAATTGAAATGTTGCAGTTTTCAGCGGAATTTTTATGTTGGAACGTGCCTCGACGATGCTTATGCGGCGGCAACCGAAGTCACCGCCACCGCATGCGGCGTTGTTTTCGCTTGCGGCACGCACAATTGCGCTATTTCTGAGTGGTGTCGTTTTTGCGCGGCAGACAAACCATATGCGGAGCAATTGGATTTCGGAGGAAGGATTATTTTATGGGGAGAAAAGCAGTATTGATGAGGAATTTTTTACAGAGAAAATAAGGAAATGTTAAAAAATTGAATCTACTATGATTTATGCACAACGAATGTCAGCTAATGAGACGTTAAGCATTCAGTGGGTTAAGTTTGAATGAAGTTTAACAGAAGAAATATTTAGGTTTTATATCACGAGACAGATACGTCCAAATAACTCTCCAAAGTCATTGCATGGAGTGTTGCAAGTCCTGAATGCAGTCTAATCTTCACTCTTTCTTGAGTATACATCCAGCACAGCAAAGTGTCCTTTTTGTTCTAATTTTCTGAATATTTATTTGTCTTTACCTTTTCAGCTACCCAGCTTTCAGTTCTATTGTAACGCAAAGTATAATTAGAATTTGTTTACAGCCTTTAAGTTATTGCTCCTTGGAGACTAAACCGAAAGTGCCAAACGACAGTCAACAAAACACTCAACCGGCACTAATTTTCGTATTTACGTCAACAAAAACGAAAACAACACGTTGGGGATTGCAAATAAAATATTTTAATTGTTGCTACAAATAAACGAGGTGAAAATATTAGATCCAGTAATCAAGCTAAACGGTTGGTGGGGAAAAGGGAAATTAAGGATTCTTCGTTGAGTTGAAAGAGGTACTCAGTTAAAGCGGGAAATAAGATGAGAAAATTAAAGCATAGTTGCAGGCGAACACTTAACTATTTGATGTGGATATATTCCCAAACCTTGTGAATCTCTAAGTTGCCCAACATTGACATAGGTACCTCGGCCGAATCCGTTAAAGAATAGATCTGAGGTTGTTGTTAGTATCTGATATAAATTCATAGGTTCAGTGTGATTTTAAGGATACATGTATTCTAAGTGGCTTTTTTTCATCTACTTCAATCTTCCACATTTAGTATCCTGGGGTCTTATTTCCTGCTTAAAAAATGATAATAATTACTACAAATATTAAACATTAAGTAAACTGGAACATACTGGCTTGTTGTTGTTACTTAAATTTCCAAGCATAATGTCGTCTGAGAAAACGATTGTCGTATGTGCTATTGAATTCAATGGAACGTACGACATTCGATTTCTGTGGCGACGATTAACCAGTTAAACTCCAAATAAAGGACAGAATGATCCTAAAAGTAGTTTCAAGATAAGCCAAAAATTTAACTGAATACTCAATATACCGAAGCCTGTGTGATTTGACTTGAGTGGAAATGACAAAAGTAGTGTTTTTAGTGATATCGATTTCAAATTAGTTGACGGAACATATAGTTTTTTACGGATTTCGATAGGTCTTTGAATTTGAGTTGTACGCTGAAAAGTTCACGTTTAAGTTTCAGCAATGATTGCATTGGTGGAGGTTGTCAAAAGAAAATTGTCCTATCTTCAGTGCTCTCTGTCTCTTGATCCACCATATTAACCACCAAGCTTTGACATCAACTATACAATGCTTCATAGAGCAAATATATCGCACACGCACAACAAAAGTGACACAGCTCAAAATTTTTGATTTTTCAGGAAACGCAAAAAAACTGTTTTTGAGCTAAATAAACATTTTTTTTAAATATCGTATAGATCGTTTAGTAAAAAATCCTTACAGATTATGCTTAGGATAAGTTGCAAGATTTTTTTTTTTATTTTACACTAGAAAATCCAAAATTTTGAGTTCTGACTGTTTTGATGATATTTTAATTCAATAATTACCGAATTATTTCAAGTTATGCCACTTTTTCTAAATTTAATAATTATAAATGACAGCTAAAAAGTTGAAAGAAAAATTTTGAAAATTCATAATTAATTTTAATATTTAAAAATATATACAAAAATTGTCAGAACTTTGCTATAAATTAACATAACCAAAAATATATTTCATCAAAAGTGTCACAATTTGAATTAGGACTCTTATGCTTTGAGCTGCAGCGATCAAATAGCATCAAACTTCTGACATAAAGAGAGACCTAACTGTATTTTTGTAACAGTTAACAACAACAAAAACAAATACTAAACTTTTGCTGATTGGTAGATGTATGCATTGTGCACAATATTAACACATAAACCCGAAAAAGAAAAATTTTGAGTTGTGTCACTTTTGTAGTGCGTGTGCGATATGTAGTACTTGCACAAATTTGTTAGAAGTTAACATAAGTATTACGTGTCATTTTAAATTGCTCCACAAACCCCATAAGAAGGGAGTAAAGATGCCTAAGCAATTTAGCAGCTTAAAGAAAAAATATTCAGCCATGCAGAAAAACATTGTCATACGGCACAAAGATATAATTTCCAACAATCCACCCTTCTTAAACTGCATAAATTGCCTCGGTCCCCCGCTTTTGTATTGCAACGGTAGCGAAAATTGATATTGAATTTCCATTTCTTGGCCGTACGACTGCATCGGTTGTCGGCATTATTTATGGCCCAACGGGGAAAAGAAAAATATGTCACAACATTACACCAGCGGAAGCAAGTAACCAAGAAGGAAAAGCACTCATGCTAAACGTGTGCGTGAGAGATTGCGGCATAACTCACAACACTTCGCCCGCCCTCTGTGCCATTCCGTCAGTGCATTAAGCTCGACTTTGCGCTTCAAGTGGCGTAAGTTTCGTAGGCACAGTGTTTGTCGTCTTACGCTTATAATGTGGTAATCGTTCGCACAAGTAGCGACAAATCATTTCTGCATTTCCCACTGGAAATTGCACCAGCCGTCTGCCAGCCAGGACATGGTTTATCCTCGTACAAGGGTGACAAAAAAGCCTGCTTTGGCTTTCGTATTTATGCTCTTTCTACGCCATTTAACCCTTTGGGCATTTGCGGCACGAAGGACTGCAGCCATTATCCTCACTGGCGACTGGTGACCACTAGCCATTTCTTTGCATAAGTTGCCGGCGGCCAACTATGTCCATGAATCTCTTCTGGCCGCTGCTCCGCTAGGAAAAATGCATAAAAATAAAATTTGTTATTTTATGTCATTTTTTGTGGCCCACAATAAGTAGTAAAATATTACGGCACCAAAGGGGGTTTTCGAGTCGTTGCAGCTGAGCGGCGGAACGTGCCAGGTGGTGTGAGTTGGCCGCCGCTGAATCTGGACGCATATTTTGTCGGTGTATCGAGGCGATAATGATAAATGCGCCATTATGCACTTATCGTAATTGGAATTGGAGAAAGTGTTGGAGTTGTGTTCTATTATTAAAAGCGCTGTGGGTGTGTGCGACTTGTGCCGGCGGCGGTAATTGTGCAATTTTTCATGGAGATAATGAGAAGGAAGTTTCTGTGTCTCTGATGTTGCAATGTCGTCTGGAGAGTTGCAAAATGTCTGTAATAACTATAGGAAATCTAAATAGATCGCTTTTTTATATGGTCGCAGGGTAAATGATTTTTTCTTATGTGCTTTTCTTATGTACTTGATTTTGAATGAATTAAAAAAAAGTCAGTTATATTACAGGCATTATTACTCTCCAATGTATTTTGAAAGCTACACACTTGAGACTTAATGGTATAAATAGAAACAAGAGGCCCGACTATGTTCGAAGGACAGAGCGATGTCGTCGGATAACGTTCATCTTGAAAGCCAAAGTTTGTTTTTCATCCTCCCCAAACTCCCCAAAGATTTCACTTCTTTTTTTTATAAACGAGCCAACGCGCAGTGGATACCCCTATCAATGCGAGGCATTGCGCTGGTTCATGAAGGATATATAGGTTGGGAGAAAGGATGTTGGCTGAAGAAGTTATGGACTCTTGCCTTGAATCCATCAAGATCATAAGTGCTGGGGAAAATATCTGCAGGGAGACCATTACACAATCGCGCTGTACGAGCCAGGAACGTACTTTTTCTATAGTGCGTAGTGCGCTGGAACCTCGTTTCGACGTGGAATGCATGAGCGCCAGTGTTCAAACGGGTTGCCCGGGGAAATACCCGGAGTGATGGCAACAAGCTATCAAGTATCGGTAAAATAAAACCACACATGCCACGTTTCGACAATGCTCCAAGGAGTCAATAGAGTCTGGGTAGTTCCCACTTTAGACTATAAACCCTTTTTGCTATGCTACCATATCACAACCAGTGTTCCCACATACCTAAAATTACTTTCTTCTAAATCTTAAAATAAAACTGAAATTCTAAAAACTGAAAATTTTAAAAGTCTCCTAATTTTTTCTTTACAATTTTTGTAATTATTAGACTTTTCCAAGCTGTATACTATAAACTCTTTTTGCTATGCTACCATAACACAACCCGGGTGGCCAGATATCTAAAATGACTTTTTCTAAATCTTAAAATAAAACTGAAATTTCCTCTCAAAAATTAAAAAAACCTCTTAAATTTTTTTTAAATTTTTTGTCACTATTAGACTTCTCATAAAAAAATAAAAATAAATTTTATATTCAATTAGCTCCAGCTTAACAACAATTTAACATAAACAAAACATATACAAAATTAGATCGGTATGAAATTCGCGTTTGTAAACTTTATTCATTGCATAAATTACACTTTGAAACATAGAATTTAATTAAATTAAATTGGACACTTTAGCTTTCAATATTCAAGGATTCAGTGACACTAATGATGACAGATGTATCACCATCAAAATCTCCTAAAATTTATCCTGATTAAAGCTTTCTTCTAAAAATGTTCCTAAAATTATCCTAAAAGGCCTAAGACCTCCTTAATATAGGAGCACTTCAGCTTTCAATATTTAAGGAATCAGTGCCACTAATGATGTCATATGCATCACCATCAAAATTTCCTAAAATTTCTCCTAAACAATTATTCCTACTAAAAGTTCCCCTAAAAGAATCTCTAAAATCTAAAAGAAAATCTCCTGATCTGGCAACATTGATCACAACTTTAATGATGCCACAAGTTATCGTCAGTTAGTCATCCAATTCCATCTATCAGAATGTATTAAGGTTACCAAACTGTTGCATGGTCGACAGCCCTTGAAAGTCAGCCAGTCAGCCCTTGAAATGTTTAATCCAATCCATGTCTGGGGTCCACAAAAGTCCTGCACCAACCTCTCCTTGGCTATGTTACCTGCCAGCTTCTTTTGCTTCATACGAAGATGTCCACACACTGGACAAAAGCACTTCTGTTGAGTTTTCGGTCACATTCGAGCAGGGGCGGATTCAGAAAAATATTTCGGGGGGTTCAAAAAGTAATTCTTTAATGTTTAGGTATGAAACGTCAAAAATTCCTTTTAATTTGTATGTAGTTTTAAACTCCATCCCAATATTTCGGGGGGTTTCAACCCCAAAATTCTCTGTATCCACCACTGCATTCAAGAGCCAGTTAGGGCCCAAAATATCAATCAATCCAAGCATCTCTGCTTGTTAAGCAACAAATTGCACATTTCTTCAGATGCGTATCTTAATTTTTCTTTCATAGAGACGTTTCGAATATTGAAAATTTAACTTTAAATTTCCTTTTCTTCACCCACAAATGTCTCCGACTTCATGTCTGTGTCTCGTGCCACCTTCAGGGAATACAAAAAATTCGTATTTAACTAACTCCAGCAACATCGCCAGCCAACTCATAAATTAATAAAGCAACAGTTTATACAAAACGTCAACACTCCTGCTACCCGACACCGCTGCGACTTGTCACAATTAATGGCGCGCTATCAAAACATCTGACATTTGTGTGTCAACAGGACGAAAGGACGAAAGCGACTAACAGGCTGCTCTTATCTGCTCTGAAATCTCCAGTGAAATTATTTCTCCCACTTTCTGGGTTATTTTATTACAAGCAATTTGCATGTACACAACCAAATCCCCACACAGGAGTCGAGCAACGACAACAACGGCGCAACACCCACGACAACCGGCGACAAGCAATTGACGCACGCAACGTGCTTGCCGCCCAGTCCCATGTGGGCAGTGAAGTTTTTTAATCAAGCGCTTGTCAAGTGTTGGCAAACAAATGCCGCGCCGATTCATCAATCAAGGCACGCGAGCCGGCACACTGCAAGAAAAATCAGAATGCGAACGCGCAGCCATTTGAAGGACCTCGGCGCGGTGGTAATAAAACGGCGGGCGGGGTAAATTTGCATGAAGTGTGCGCTGGAAAATGCCAGCAGTGCGCACGCATTAAATCGGCGACAACACCAGCGACTGTCAACGGCGGCTTGGAATATGAGTCCACGCAGAATAATGTCGAGCTGGCAGTGGCACAGACCAACACGCTCGTTGACAGGCGGGGTGTGAAAACTGTGAATCCAACACGCCAATTGCCCAAAACGCTGCCGCTGCGAAGCGCTTTGTGCGCTTAAACGTTTTCTAATGAAGTTCCGTACGGGTGACATGGCACACTGGTGACGCGGTAAGGGTTGCCAGCAGGAAGGGGTAGTAAGGCTTGCTTGCTGGAAGTGGCAGTGGCGCGAGGTGATGTGTGCCGCATTGTGTCGAGCTGTCAAAGTGAATGAGAGTGAAAGTGTGGAGTGTGAGTCGGTGTGATGTCGTGTCTGTCATGCATCATTGTCAACATTAGTTGTAAATTTAATAAGTTTCAACTTTGCGCCGGTTCGATGAGAAATTGCCAAATCCTTCAACGCTGACACTGGCGCTGACTGGATGGCAACACTCGAAGCTACAACTTTATTAAAAATCCTGCAATGCCAACGCATGTGGAAGATTTATGACGCAGGTGAAAAGCGCTACTGTTGTTGTTGGCGTTCTTGTGAGAAAGCATCGACTGGAAGGGGGAATTGCAATGAAAATTATTTGAATCTACTTTAAAATTGTTATTGTATTAAATTTTGTTGCTGCCTTGTTTTAAATAAATAAATATAATATAAATATATCTAAATATTTTTTATTTGTATTTTATTTTCACAATAAGAATGCACACTATCGCCGCCACAATCATGTTTTGCATTGAATCAAACCAATTCAACACCAACAAAGCGCCCACCGTTGCGACGCATCGCCGCAGAGACCTGCTTGCAATTTGTAAGCGCGGCTCGGGTTTCAAATTTCAAAACAACAACAACAACAACTGCAGCCAGCACAACACCAGACTAATAGCCGCGCTCGAACCAACAACAATGCTAATAATAAAACGACATGAAAATGTTAATGGGGACCACCACCGACTGGAGCGGACTCACACCGTTCCGGCGATCATATCGTCGGTAATTTGTTTCAACGCTTTTGGAGTCGCTACTGTGGAAAAATGAAGCGGCCACGATCAAAACCGACACAAACCAAAAACGTTGGAAAACAACGACTGCGCAAAAACCCTTAACACAAAAAAGTTCCGAACACCGAATGCCGACTGCAAATGAAAATGAAACTGAAACCCAAAACGCGACAATACACAACCGCAGCCGAGATGACACACAAAGCAGTCCAAGCGTTGCTGCTGCTGCCGCACAAAAGCCAATGCCTCACAATGAAATCCTTTTATTGTTGTTATTATTGTTGTTGTTGTCTTTGTAATGCAGCGATTTTACAGATTAAGACGATGCACACAGCAGACATGGCCGCATTTGTGTGCTTTTATGTAATGCAAAGAACAAAGAAGAAGCAGCAGCAACGTCAACAGTAGCAACAAGAACTGTGTAAGGAAGCGAAAAGTCTTGAAAATTGTCTTTCGTCATTTGACGTTGGCCACCATCAGCATTGCAACGAAGCGCGAAATTCAATTTGCAACTGCGCTGCCAGCAACAGCAACTGCAACATTTTTAGTGCAATTACCAGAGTTGCAAATCCTGTGGCCGCTGATGATTCGGTACACTTCGCGGCTGCAAATCGGTTGGCGGATGAATTGTTTTGAATGAAAAATGTTGCCCAGCTACTCGCCAGCACACAATATTTAATCATGAAAATCACTTAAAGTGTTCAGTTGTTGAAGGTCGAACAGTGGCGGCGTCAACATTTAACTAAAGTAAGAAGTTTTTAGTTTTAACCCTTTCGACCTCAAAGTTACCTGAGAGCAACTTCATTTATTTGTCATCTTATAGCAAAAGCTACGATGGATTTATGAGTTTAATTTAAGTAGGCACCAACAAATTAATATTTTTAGAAATGAATACAAGGCAAATTACAAAAATTTTACTGTTATCCCTAAAATAATTTCCAATCATTTGCTACGATATCAAGGAAAGTTTGTGTTCTAATTGAAGTCTACGAATTGGGCGCTTTTGATCAAAACCCTGTTGCCTTAACCCTTTCGCTATTTTGTTGCTATATGGCACATTGATACTTTGTGGACGTCTGAACCCGTTGTGGTTTCAAGACTACATGTTTTGTTGGTCCTTAGAATAGTTTGAAGTTTTAGGAAAAATACGAAATAAAAAAACTGAATATTAAAGTTTAAAGCAGAGAAGTATACACGTTTTTATAATGGTATATCTTGACATAGTAAAGGAAGAAGAAGCAGTAAACTTGGAGAACTTTTTAATTTGACAGGGTCCGGGTGTAAGAATTAAAAATTTCGTTCAAAAATTGCTAATATAACCACATAGAAGCCTAAAACGTAAAATTTAAAATTTTAACTTTCCCCAGTAAAAACCTGTAGCGAAAGGGTTAATAATGGTTAATCAAATTCAAAAAGTAATAATTTTGTATTTTTCCATAATTTTTCTGTGATTAAAAAATATCAATACAAAATGTATTTAACCCGTTTTAGGCTAAAATTGTTCAAAAGGAAACTAGCTCTAGAACTCTAACAAAGAGGCGTGGCAACTTCAAATGTCGTGTTCACATTCTTGGGCAAAACTTTCATGATTTAAATACCAAAAAGTAATATCGAGACACAGGCTAAAATTCGGGGTCGAAAGGGTTAAGTAGAGCTAGAAAGAAGGAAAAACTCGTTACTACGATTTCGTTAGTGGAATGCGAAAACCACAAAGACACCTTTTATCGCACGAAACTCTGGGTCGCTAAAGCCCGCTCACCCCCTGCACTGCGTTGCAACACATTCTGCATTCTCCATTGTCCACTTCTTGTGCTCCACTGTGCATTTGCGGCACAGTGACAGCACGTTGCCAACGGCCACAGTCCCTCGGCCACTGCACTATCAATGTCGGATCTTTTGTTGTCCGGTGCCAATGATAATTTCGTGACATTAATTTCAGTGCTTGTGCGACCCAAAAGTCCAGCTCGAAGAACACTGCCCGATTATTGTTCGTTTTGCATTTGTATTTATTTATTTTTTTTTAATACTTTTTTAAATAGAAGCAGGAAAAGTGCAATAAAGAACGTCGTCATTTAGTCTGATTTTAAAATTTCTTTCGCTTGCTGTGTGTGTCTGTCAGTTTGTTTGTTTGTTTGTCTGTCGGTTGTTATCAGGAAATTTGCACTGCATCGTCACTGTCAGCCAACTGTCATCTGTGTGCTCAATTCTTTTCGCTACTCATTGGATTTGCTTCTTTTCTTTGACTGTTGACTGCTTGCATTTGTTTGTGTTGCTTTTCTGATGTCACACATTCTGCCGCCCCGTTATTTTTAACTGCTTATCTGCAGCGACACTTGGAACATGCAATTGACAGTCGCTGGATTTGCTCTATTAATTGCGCCAGCCGAGTTGACAGCTGCTGCAGTGACATAAATCAGCCATAAATGCGCATCGATGGACAACGACGAGCTGTCAGCGCGGTCTGAAATTTGTGTCACCCAGTGCGCCAGTGCGAAGTGATAAGTCATTCGAGTTGTGTGGCATTTATGCGATACGGGGGTTAGGTGGGGTTAGGTTAGGTTATTGATCAATCGGCAAAAAGTGAAGTGGAGGCCAAAAAGTGATGTCCCAAAGAAATCAAACCAAGTTTCGAATGAATTCAATCATTCATTCGCACAGCAGTCTTTACACAGAACGTAGATTTAGGTATAATTTTTGTTGCTATATCGCTTTATCTCAATTATCACATTTATCACACACACACACACACATTGCCGGCAGGTTAACCCAAATGACTGAGCCACAAAATGAAAATATTAATGTTGGAAATTTGTTTGCATAACCTTTCAAAATTGTTTTAAATGTGCAGCGCATTAATACGCGCCGCTATGTCTGCCAACAACAACACTTAAGTAAATACAACCCCCTCCACCCATACACAGCATATGTACACTGTGCAACCACACATGAAACTCATCGCTGCCACGTAGTGAGCGGCAAAGTCTGCCCAATGCTGCAAAGCATTTCGGACTATTTGAAAAGGATACATTAGAAAGTTAAAGGCCAACAACAGCAAAAACATAAAAACTCATCCGTCTGGACATGATGACTTGGCAATTTTGCACAACTGACAAAATGTTCGAAATTCATCAAAAGTTGCGCTAAAAGCCTTAAAATACACACACACACACATATGTAACAAAAACACACAAACACTGCATGTGTATGCAGATAAATATTTACATTGACGTAAATAAATATCTTCATACAAACACATCTACATATGTGGAGCGAGAGAGGTTGAACTGAAATGTCGCCTTAGTGGGCGCTTTCGAGGCTTTAATTACCCAAACTCACTGCAGTCATCATCATCCACAGCAACAGCAGCAGGATCTATGTTGGCGCCGTTGTCCTGTTCCTGCGACCATGCATTGTCCGCGTCATCAGCAATATCCACATTTCGACGGGTGCGTGGGCGAAAGAACCCACTGTCGACGACCCTTCTCACATGTTCGGATAAGCGGTGGTTGCATGCACCAATTTCGGGCACATCATGTGAGTAAATATTTTAATAAATTAAAATCTGTCTTGTGCAAAATTATGAGAGCAAGCATATTTGCCCATCGGCGTTAGGAAAGAGACATGCCAAAGGTTCTATTTAAACAGATACATTTTGAGGGATATTAAATTTACTTAATTATTTAATCGCATCTCGGGAAGAGTTTGCCTTAGAAACTATAAAAAATTGGGTTAGATTGAGAAGGGAAGATCTTTGAACTATCTCTCGGAACCATTTGAGTCTCATCTTGAAGGAGCTATTTCTATGGTCTGAAGCTTCAAACCACTACAACCTTTAAATAAATTGAATATAACCTTTCGACCTCGAGTTTTTCCCTGTGGGTCGATATTACTTTTTTGTATTTAAATCATGAAACAGTTGAATAAGAAGTGTACACCCGACATTTGAAGTCGCCTCGCCTCTTTGTTGAGTTTCTTGAGCTAGTTTACTTTTGGACAATTTTGGCTTAAAACGGGTTAAATAAATTTGATATAAATTTTTTGTAATTACAGAAATATTATTTAATATTTACGGAAAAATACAAAATTATCACTTTTTGAATTTATTTAACCATTGTTAAAGAAACAGGGTTTTGATCAAGCGCGCCCAATTCGTAGACTTCAATTGGAACACAAACTTTCCCTGATATCGCTGCAATTTTTTTGGAATTTATTTTGAGGATAATATTTAGTACAATTTTATATAAGATGACAAATAGGTGAAGTTACTCTCAGGTAGCTTTCGGGTCGAAAGGGTTAATTACTGTATTTGTTTCTGAAATAGACAGATCTGAGGGTCCGGGTTTTGAGAATCTCATACGGAGCTGTCGTTGTTGAAGTCCAAGAAAACAATGGCATAGGAAATCTTGTACTGTTTCTATTTTCTTTTCCCCATGAGGCTGAAAGAGACAACTGTAGCCTAGACTTTGAGCTTCATAAAGCTATCCTTCAGATAAAAAAAATACAAAAATTAATTGTCAATTGCATTGAACTCATTAAGAGTCCTTGGCAACAGCATCAGGATCATTTTTGCCAGCTACTTAAGCAACAATATTTACTCATCACTCAAAAAAACAATTGCCACATAACCTCAAATAGTGCAGAAAGCCAACTTTTTGTGGCCATAAGTGATGACAAATTGAATTACGCGTCAAACAAAATAACAGACACACACAAAATTGCTCAGACCCAATGGCGACAACGTGTCCAACAACAAAACATAAGAAAAATAAAGTAAAATATTTGTCAAATTCATGCTCAATCAACAGCAACCACAAATCAACAACTTGGCGGTTGTTGCAAGCACGCACAAGAAAAATATAAGTTGTGGGGGAAAAAAAAAAGAAATATATAGAGGAAATGAGTGAAATAAGGAACTAAAGTGGTTACAATGGAGAAAAAATTGCAGGTTAGAGAAAATGCAACATTTTCCATTTTGTATTACTTTGGTAGTTGTAGAAAAGAAATATAATATTTATATTTCGCTTGATCTGGCAGGGGCGGTTTCAGACAAATATTTCGGCAGGGTTTCAAAAAGTATTTTTTTAATATTCATAAAATGCCCAAAAATGCCTTTTAATCTGTATGTAGTTTTAAACTCGATCCTAATATTTCGGGGGGCTTCAACCCCAAACCCCCCCCCCCTAAATCCGCTACTGTGATCTAGTATATGGATAATGAGCCGCTAGATAGTTAGTCCAAAGTGAAAGCTTGTAGCTTTTTCAAACTTAGAGCTCATAGAGTTTCGGCAGTAAACTTAAATTCAACTTGGAATATTGTAACATATTTTCAAAAGACTCATTTTCGATAACGCACTCCTTGACTTAGTGGTCAGTGTCGGACCTTATTGCATCTTATTAGTTCACGGCCCATATAACGTTCACTTGCTCTATGGCCAGAAACCACAGCTGCGTACAGCAAATTGCTGCAAATGTCTCGAAATCATGCCACAAATTAGCCATTGCAAGCCATTCATTCCTGCTGCTCAACGTCATGTTTGATGACCAAACACAAATGTCCTGTTTATGCGCAAAGAATACAACCAGGAAAATATCAACAACAATAGCCGCAGGAATGGACAGCGAAGCGCAACAACACGCCAAGTGGCTGTAAGAGCCACATGATGCCGGGGGAATGGAGCCGAAAAATAATGACAAGCACGTAAGAAATTTGTACATGTCCTGCAAGCAATGCGGACACCAGTTGTTTTGCTCCAAAATAAAAGTGTTTTAATAACAAGGTTAATGACAAGTGAAAATATGCGCCACAACAGCCACAGCCCCCCTCACCAACGTCAACTTTCTTTCAACCAAATCAAGTCAAGAGTCTGGCCAATTTATTTCAGTCAGCCGCACCAAGTTGCGGCAGGGAGAACATGAGACATGACAAGGCGCAAACGTGACTTGGTCGGCGTCTAAAGTTGACAATAACAAATGTCACGCAGTTTTGGCGAGAGAGATAGAGAGTAAGTGTGTGTAGAGCAGCAGACTGTCTGCCCGGAGGGTAGCAAATAAAGTTTGGCCGCAAACGTCGGCACATGCCAACTTAATTTCGTCTTGTTTATTATGAAAATTTAATTATGCCAAAGATTCGCATTGTGACTGCTACTGCGACCACTTGTATAAAGAAATTGTTTGCATGCCACAAATGTCCTTCGCCAAATGTGTCCGCCACAAATTGCTTGCAAGTGTGTGTGCTTTGAGTTTTGTTGCCAACTCAAAGCCACTTCATAGATTATTCACGAGATTATGCTACTTAGGAAAATATTTCTGTATGCGTTTTTTTCTTTTGCTTTCGCCTGCAGGCAAACTTGTGCAATTTCCACTTGTGGTGAGCTACAATGCCACACACGACTCTACATGCCGCCGTCTTCATAGCAGCAGTGCGCCACTTTGCTGATTTTTCCACAAAAACATATACACACATATGTACTTATGTCCCAACAAAAGCTCAGCAGCCCTCAGCATGCTCTGATTCTGATTCTGACTTGTCTGACTTGCCACTTCCGCCTAGCAACCGCATCGAATTGGCTGCTCCTTCGTATATTACACTAACACACATACTTTCAGACTCATACTTACATACACACCTACACATGTATGTGATGTCATAACACCAAACCCTCCTAAATGTTTATATTCACATTGGTGGTCATCTAAATATATTCGAAATGTGCTTTCGTCTTGCAGCATTTTTTTGCTGTATGATTGGTTACCGCTCCCAGGGGTGTCATAGCGTACAGGTCCTTGTGTCGGTTCCTTTCAGCTGGCCGCATTTTGCCTCGTCTTGTAGCTTACCTTTTTCTGTGGGAATTCTGCTCGACTAACCGCACTTTTCGTAAAGACACTTTATACCGAAAATTTACAACAATTGCTTGACTCGTGGTTTCTTGCAGCGCTCTGCCTCGCTCTCTTTCTCGCTCGGTCAACTGCCGGGAGATGTTCGTTGTTTAGCTGTCTGTCGTTTAGATGGACAGCTCATAAGTCATGGTCAACTGTGCACAGTGGGAAAATTTTAGTAAATATGTGGCAAAAGTTTAAACTATATAAACTGTAGATGACAAAAGGTGGCGGGTAGCGCAGACTAAGAGTTTCTTAGAATTGTTGTATACTTTTAAACATTAATAAGTATCTAAAGTCTTTTATCCTCAAGTGAGAAAAATCGTTTATTCATTGAAGACTTGGTTGGAAGAGTGAAGGCTTTTTCTAGGTAAAAGGTTTCCGTTTAACCCTTTCCGACATGAAAATAAACCCGTTCTGTATGAATTGTATGGACTGTAGTCCAATATATTGGACATTGTGACTGAAAGGGTTAAGAACTATACAAGGACCGAAGACCTTAGTTGTGTGGAAGACACAGTGTTCCAAGATCACGAGATTTCGATTTCCTCCTAGATTTAGGAGATTCCTGGCCTTTTAGAAGAATTTTTAGGAGGAAGAGTTGTTTAGATGAAAGTTTAGGAGATTTATATTTTATGTTAGGGGATTTTTCGTATCGTTAGTGGATTTTTGGGAGATTTTTGGATAACGAAGTATAATGTGTTGGGAACACTGGCAACTGGCATATTTTGGGAACTGTTTTAATAGTCAAAGCGTTACAAAATATAAGCTCGTTCTATCTCGTTCTCACTTAATGCTGTCACAATGAAATTCCGCCAACAATGGCACTTTTTATTCAATTCATTATATTTTGTATGTTTTGGTTTTGTTTAGTTTTTGTTATTAAGCCGATGATGAATAAAAAAACGCTGCATTAAAAAAAATTATATGTATAAATATTTATTTTTTATGAGAAGTTTAATTCCTTTAAAATTACGCAAATTATAAAAAAATGTTAGGAGATTTTTTAACTTTTAGAAGAAAATTTCAGTATTTTTTATTTACTGTTATTTATTTTAAGGCTGCATTAAAATAAATTATATGTATGAATTGTTATTTTTTCATGAGAATTTTAATTCCATTAAAACTACGCAAATTATAAAAAACAATTCAGGAGATTTTTTTACTTTTAGGAGGAAATTTCAGTATTTTTTTATTTATTGTTATTTATTTTAAGGCTGCATTAAAATAAATTATATGTATGCATTTTTAATTTTTATGAGAAGTTTCAGTACTTTAAAATGACGGAAATTATTAAAAAATTTTAAGAGATGTTTTTAACTTTTAGGAGGAAATTTCAGTCTTTTTTTAAGATTTAGGATAAAGCCAATTCAGGTATCTGCAACACTGGGAAGACATCAGGCTCTCTATGTCAGAGAATTGACAACTGTTGGACATTTGGAGTTCGACATGGACCTGGCCTAGAATCGGTTATATTGTTAGGGAGTTCATCATCCACCTTCAGTAAAAATTATTTTTCACAGAAGACAATACTTTAGAAGGATCAGCTCATGAAAATTTCTTCTTGGTGTTGTTTGACGAACTGAGGAAGACATGAGTAAAGCAGATTTGAGTCCGGAGTTAGTGCGAAAATTCAGTAATGGTTGTCGATTTCCACATTTTTGTGTGTATTCTACGAAGGGAATCAGTTGCGGATTCAGGGGGGTTGGGGGTTGGAACCACTCGAAATATTAGGGTCGACTTTAAAGCTTCATTCAAATTTAAATGCATTTTTTTAATTTTATGAATATTAAAGAATTACTTCTTGAAATCCCCCAAAATATTTTTCTGAATCCGCCCCTGAAGGAGTTTTGTATGTGATGTGGATTTTGTTTCTGATATCAATAAAATTGTTATTAAATATTTTGCCTAAAGTTTTATTATTATTATTTTTTCTGTACTCATCTATCTCATTGAATCCACTGTGCATAGTTTGTATTTACTTTTCAACTATTCGGTCGGACACAGCACAAATTTCGATTTGTCTTGGCAAAATTTTTAACTGCTTTGTTATTTGGTTTGGCATTTAGATGCAGACAGAGCGGACGTCAAGTTTTTGTAATTAAAACAAAACCACAAATTTCTAACCATTCGTCCGGCAACGCGAAGATTAGTGCTGCCAGCAAGCACAAAAGCAACAAAAGCCACCTTAACCAATATGGATTGAGTGGAGTAAAACTAAATTGCACATTTCAGCCGCGTAGTGTGTTTGTGTGTGGGTGCAATTTGTTATATGACAGTGACAGTTTAAGTGTCAAGCAAACACAATTTTGATCAAGTCCACCAACTGCCAAAAACCACTGGGCCAAGAATTTAAACACATTCAAGCCACAGCAAGCCAAAGCCAACGCCAAACGCGGCTACAAGCAGCGACAACGAAGACAGAAATCAATTTTGACAGCGTTGACAAGTGACAACTTTAACCTTGAACGCGAGCGCTCGCTCATTCACTGCGCTAATCGGCGCAACTGTCGCACGAAAATTAAAAGCGCGACTACACAGAACAACAACAACAAACAAACAACAACAACAACAACAAGTAGCGCTTGAAAACAGCAATTTGACAAGTGGCCTGACATGACAGAGTGCGACATTCGACATGCCGACACGCTGTGTTTGGGCACAGTTGCCGCCCGGTGTGATCCCGACGCGTTCCATTCGGATTAAGCAGAATGCGGGGCTTTCGAAGCGCACCGAGTGCCACAAACGATTAAGAACGCTCAAAACCTAACAACAAACACAACTATAATAAAAAAAGCGAATGTCAACGAATGCAACAAGCGGCGGTGCTGTGCTTGCGAACTGCCAAGCAACACAATTGTAATGCGATTTCTGTCGAAGGCGTTTGACACTATTGAAATGTCAAAGTCGTTGGAGCAGCGAAACGACTACGCCAACGGCAGCCTTTGTTTACCGTTCATTCACCAGTCAAGTTGGGCACAACAACCGAAGCACGAACAACAAACAATCAGGTGACCAGATGACTTGCGGTAATTGTTTCGCACCTTTGTCGTCGGCACTGTGTCACTCGAAATCGGCGCCGTGGGTGGCTGCCATTGTTTCAATTATTGTTTCAGCTTGTAGCCAGTGTGTCAACACAGCGAATTATTTATTTTCCTCTTCTGCAATTCCTAATGTAAATATCTGGCATGCTTTTAAATGCATTCGCCTTGGCTTTCGGCGCGGAAATGTTTTGCGGACGCGATTAGGATGGCGCGCGCTCTTCGGCATTTCTGTAAATATTTACACGGGTTGCCATTACCGATGCGCCGCCAACGTCATCGTCAGTCGGCGGCGTCTCAATGCTGCGGCCGCGGCAGCCGAAATGCGCCCAGACATTTGCCAGCCAACAAAAACCGCAGACAGCGCATTGACGCCGTCGCCGGATTTCGGCATTGGCTGCGCTTCTTCGTCGACACGCCACAAACCGACACTATTAACGCAGACCGCCCACAAATCACGCATAAAAATGCGACAAAATAAAATAAACAGGCTGTCAAAAATTACTCATAACTTCGCCCTCCCAGAAAACGGCGGCGGCAGCACTGCAACTGGCACCAGCACCGCCACCGCTGCCATCGTCATCGTGATGGGCCCGGGCCTGTAATTACTCGTACACCAACTGACAGCGCACAAACACGCATTGCTGCGGCTGTGGCTGCGGCGGCCGTCGCACTGACATCTGGGTTGACAATTCGTGTTTACATTAAATGTCAGTGCAGCGACAAGCACGCCCCGGCACTGAGGCCAAGAAGCGTGGCGCATTAAACGCCGATTGCCTTCATGGCGGCGCACATCAATTTCTCTGTCATAGGCCTATGACATGTGTATGTGTGTGTGTGTGCGAGTGCGTGTGTGTTATTTGTGGTTAAAAACACCGAAAATACAAATTAGACAACAAATGGGGGTTACAGCAGCGGAATTTTGTGCTATAACTTGGAATTCAATTTTCATTTTAAATGTTGAAAATAATGAATATTAATGAATTTTAAAGTAAACAATTATAAATATTTTTTTATACTTATTATAAACAAATTATTTAAATATTTTTTATATTAAAAAAAAATATTTATAATTTTATAAAAAATATTTATAATTTTTTTAAAATATAAGTAAATTCTTTTATACATAAATATATTTTTTTTTAATATTTATTATTTAATTTTTTCGCTTTTATTAAGCACTTATTACTTATTTGTGACTTTTTTAGTTATTACTTATGATTTCAAATAAGTAACTAAACAAATTTATACTATAAAAACTATTTCTAATTATTATAAATAAATTATATTATAAATATTTATTTTATTTTTAATACAAATTAGACAAAAATGGGGACCCAGCAGAAGAATTTGTTGTTATAATTTGCAATTCAATTTTCATTATAAATGTTAAATACATATAATAATTATTATTGAATTTTTAAACTAAACATTTATAAATATAAAAATTTATATAATAAAAAAATATTTATAATTATTTAAAAATATAAGTAAATTCTATTATACATAAATATATTCTTTTAATATATACTATTAAATTTTTTCTTATTTGTGACACTTTTTTGAGTTATTACTTATGATTTCAAATAAGTAACTAAACAAATTTATACTATAAAAGACTATTTATAACTATTATAAATATAAATAAATTAAATTAAAAATATTTTTTATTTGAATACCTAAAATTTTTTCCCCATTTATCAACTATCAAACACTTATTATTCATTTGTGACTATTTTCTATTTATTACTTATGATTTCAAATAACAATATTAATTTGTACTTGTGCCACAAAAGTTGCAATCAACAGCGCGCAAAGTACAAATTTATGACACTTTACAATCGCCAACAGCACAACGATTGGTAAATGTGTATAAAATCTACGCTTCAACGTGACAATTAAATCATTTGATTGACAATTTTAATTTGCCGCCTGGGCGGCACAACAAAGTGGCCAATTGTAGTTTACAAAACAAACAACAACTACAAACATCATACATGCAACAACAACGACAACAACGACAAAATCAAGACAATCAAAACAATTTGCTATAAAAATTAAGCGCGCAAAAATGTCAAACGTGGATGTCAAAAATCAAGGCGAACCAGCCGCACAAACCGACCGCGGATTAACAGCCGACACAACAAAACAACATCAACATTAATTGTGAAAAATCGAAAAATAAATCAACCACACAACACACAAATATATCAAAACAAGTGGGCCCGTTTCAAGGCGAGAACTAAACGAATTGATTGACACCCTACGGTTTGAGGTATTGAACGAATTTAAGTTATGGTTGATACATCTTCAGAAGCGACAAAACAACATTTTGGAGCATGCAAGAAATAAAAAAATTTTGTTACAGATGGCTTAATAGTTATTATGTAGTAAAGAAATACTTATCTTAGGTTTACTACCAGATTGCGACCTACCTTTACTACCAACTTCTTTTAGTTGATCTCATCAACGGATATCCCGCTGTGGACCAACTGTCCGAACCCCAACTGGCCGAATAAATCATTCCAGTATTCGAAAAAGGAGGACCAAAGATTTGAGAAGCCTCATACTGATGGACTTGTATCTTCTTCATCTTTTTATCACTTGAGTGGCTCACACAGTCCGAATATACCATTTAACAATCAAATGCGACGATCAAGGAATTAAATTTTATTGCTATACATTGAATACTTTCCAAACCTCCCTTCATCACTTGCGTGCTGAGTTCTGTGCCTCAATGAACGCTCCAAATGCTTGTAGGGTGACCAAATGCGCATTTAATGGCAAGAATTGAAATTTGCAAGTTTGATATGCTGTAATTATAAGTTGCGGCTTTGAAAATGTGACAACCGCGCGCACAGATAAGAAATGACAATTTGAACTGTTGGCCACCGAGAAGTGTGTGTGCACGGGGTACGTGGTACAAATTGCTAGCTTGACAATTTCATTATAATTAGACACTTGATAACCCCAAAGCGAAGAAGGCAATTGCGTTTGGCACGTGTGGAGTGTGAAAGGATGTTGGTGATTATGTGAAAATAAATAAATTTGTGTGGAATTTTTGGTATTTTCACAAATTGTAGGAGCGATAATTTGTTTTCCTCAAAATGATAAATGCAACAGAATTTGTTCTATAGCAATCCACGTTTTTCAGCATTATCGGTAGTGCCACTTGAGAATAGTAATATCTATTATGACAGAGCTGCGGCATAGATCCGGTTCAGTAGCTGTATAGATCACCTCTTTTGTTTAATTTTACTGGGTTTGTCTGGCGATATGTTTTTGGGAGTTCTTCCACTCAAAGTCTGTTAGCAGCTTCAACATAAAGTTTTTCAAAGTTTAATTTGTCCAGCACAAAAGAACAACAACTTAAGGGTCGACATATTCCAACGATTTTTGTTCCCAGTCTCGCCAACCCATTTAAACAATAACAATATTTCATCTCTGCTAACATAAACCAAGCTTTATGGTATCAAAGTGGTGCAAATTACTAATTGTCTCTACCTGATACAGTCGAATTCCCTTCACCAATTTAATGAGTAATTAACTCATTAGCGAATCAGCCTTGCAGTTGCCTAAGAATTTGAATTATGGTGTCAAGGTGAAAATATAAATCGATGGGCAAACTGAACCAGTTTCGATGTAGTTAATATACCAGAAAATTATTTAACTGATATCTCAGTGTCTAAATAGTTCTACCACATTGCAAAGGTTGTTGTAAAAGAGCCACTTCAAGGTCTGCAAAGACTTAAGCTTGTGTCTCGAATTGAAAGCCACTACAGTAGTCCGATAGGCAAAGTCAGAGTCCAAGCCCCAGAATACTGGAGAAAAACTATCACTTAACCATTCCATTGTCTAAGTTAGAATCAGTGTTTGTATCTAATAGTGTTCGACCGAATATTCGGTTTCGGCCCAAATAAGTGGGTTTGGTTTAAATTTTGGTAAAACTGAAACTGAAACTTTCTAGATAGAATACATATTTGTTTAATTTTTTTGTGTAGCAAGTGAACGGCTATTTATGTAATCGAGCAGATATATCAAACTTCTTCTTCTTGTTGACTGGCATGACAGCCCGATTACGAGACTAAGGCCTAGCTACCCGCAACCAACCGTTGGAAGGGACCTACACTTTTATGCCGATTCCGAACGGCGAGTTGGGAGCTTTTTCTGAGAGCTTTCTGAGCTTTGCTGAGAGGACAGCCGCCGAAAGAAAAATTTTTGTTTTCTTCTTTTTTTTTCGGTGTTAACGCAACGGAGTATTGAACTCGCGGAGTCTTGACTCGCGGCCCAACGCACTAGCCAGATGAGCTACGGCGGCTGATATATCACACACCCACTACAAAAATGATGCAACTCAGAACTATTTTTTTTAAATTTTTTTAAATAAGGTATAGACCGTTTAGTAGAAAATCTCTACAGGTTCTGCTTTAAGATAAGGTAAAAAATTTTTTAGAAAATCTAAAACTTTGAGTTGTGACTTTTTTGATGATATTTTAATTCAATAATTACCAAATTATTTCAAGTTATGTCACTTTTGCTGAATTTAATAATTATAAATGGCAGTTAAAAAGTTGAAACGAAAATTTTTTAAATTCGAAATTGATTTTTTATGTGAAAATATATACTAAAATTGTCAAATTTTTACTTAAAATTATTATTTTTTTATGTTCATGTTTTTCAAAAATGATTGAATTGTTGTACTTGTTTTTTTATGTTATATTTGTTTGTTTTTTCTTTATTTACTTAAATTAAAAATCGTTTGTCGAAAAAATATGATGGATATGGTGATCTTTTTTCATCTAGAAAGATTCGTACTCGGTTTCGGTTTTGGCCGAATATAAAAAAAAAGCCAAACTCGGTTTAGATTTCGGCCCAAAAAAGTAATTTCGGTCGAACACAGTATCTAATATTGTGAAACTAAATGCGTTGAAATGAAAATTTCATACAAAAATATTGCAAAATATTTGTAGTTATTTTTTTCATTCGTCTTATCAACGCACAACGAAAGCCTCAAATAATTTGTTTTTACTATTTTTACTTTAATCATACTCGTAAAATTTAAAAAATTATTTTAATAAGGGGTTCGCTCACACACACACACACACACACATATTCAGTTTTGTCTATATTTCAGTAAAGCCGCTAATTTGTGCTTTCCGCTGTTTTGCTGATAATTCCAAATCGCTTTATTGTGCTTTGTAAAAAATCGCTATTGTGTAACGGTAATGAGCGCGACTTTGACATGACAGTTTTAAATGTGTCAAATCAAATGACATGTTGATATATTTTTATAACAAACCAGGCACACACACAACATTCAGGGTGCAGCTATGAATGAATGGAATCTCGACGGGGTAGCGAAATGTACACTGGTGTGGAAAAGTTTTCAAACACTTTGCAGATTAGTTTTTCGCATCAATGTATTTTATTTCAATGTTTTTTTTCTCTTCTATTTCCGTTCGCATGACAGCAACGTTTCTTTGAAGCCGCAAAAAGTTAAAGTGAAGTATGAATAAATAAAAAAAATTGCTGTCGTGCAATTTTACAATTACAGCGAATAAATATGAAGGAGGGCTGCATCGAGTCCGTGCAACTGCCGCGACCGGACAACGCTTGAGCTCATCTCATTTGCGCGCGCGGCTTTTCGTTCCGGTCATCGCAATGCCAAATACCCCACATACATTGCAATATTGCAACCCCTCAAGCTAATCTGAACATCTGAGCCGCAATTTGCCAAACTTAATGCAGGATGAACAGCAACAACAACAACAAAGCACAAACATCATAAAATGGATAGTAAAGACAAAAGAAACAACGTTTTTAGCAGATGTTTTGCTGCAGTTATGTGTGGCTGTGTGTGTGTGTCTCGTTATTTCCTGCTTATTTTTTGCCAGTAAGCGATGGTTGGTCCGGTGCCGTTTGTTAACGTGTTTGGTGACTTGGTGTGCGCTTGACGGTGCCGTTTGCCGGCGCTGATGACGACGACGATTGCCAACTTGGTGTCCAACAGTGAGTACTTGCAGTCTTGCGGCATGCATTGTGTCGCTCCACTCCGCAGTTGTCCTTACGACAGGGCCACGTACTGCAGGGGGTGTAAGGAGCCATAAGGCCGCAGAAAATTGCATATTGCTAACGAGACCAAATGGGCGAATTTTTTCGACTGATCGAAAGTTTGAGTGTGTGGTCGGTAGGTTGGAACACTAGTCAGAGGGAAGTGTGTTTGAATTTCGACGCAACATTCCTGCAATGTACACCACTGTCCCCTAAGCAGCAACAACAACGAAAGCCATTCTCTCGGCACCGTTCGCAAAGAGCCGCGCAATATAATATTGCGTATTGACCAATCACTTGCGCTATCGGGCATTCATATTTTATTGATTCCTTGTTTGACGCTCGTCGGCGCGGCTGGGACGCGGCCAACCACATTGGCCAGCCATCCTCCACCGGCCAATAAGCCAACGAGCCTGAGTTGGCTCTTTTTAGTTTTGTTTTTGCGTTCGGCTTTTTATTTGCTGATATTAAACATTTGATAAATATTTTATGTACTTGACTTGCTTTTAATCCGGCAATGATCTTGCGGACGCAAATGCCCCGGCCTCGGCCGCGGACACCAGACGCTCGAACATGCGTTACGTTGGCTGTTGGTGTAGTTAAAGTTATTGTTGTTGTTTATATTTTATTGCTTTATATGCTTTTTTGAGTAATATGTCCGGTGAACTTTGCGGTCAGACGAACGATGCTGTTGCGTGGCGCATTTGTTGGTGGAGCGGGACCGACACTCAATGCCTGATAAATGTTCTATTTATTTAGCATGCAACCTGCAGCGGATTCTCATGCTGCGCTCCGTCTGCGTATTTAGCGCTGCTAAAAGCTGCCGGCGCGCAACTTTCAATGCAACTCAAGTCGTTGCTTTCAATTTGGCGCGCCGCACTCAGATCTAAGAATAATTTGAATTTTTCGTACCACAACAACAAAACGTCGTTTGGCGCTGTTGTCCTCGAGCAAATTCCGCGCCGAAGGCAAAACGCCGCTATCCGGTAAGTATCCCACGCTCCGCGCTGACGGAAGCTGCTAATTATCCGCATTCGAAATCGAATTTTGACGACTTGCTGGCGCAAAAAGTTTATTGATCTTTTGCCAAACAACAACAAAAAAAAAACACCAAATTCAAAAACAACAAAAATAACACCAAATTCAAAAACAACAATAACAACAAATCTTTACACACATACATATAGAGATTTCACTTGAAATTAGCATTTTTGCCGCTTGTCCTGTTGTTGTTTGAGGGTTTTTGCTTGTTTTGTTGTTGATTTTGTGTTGTTCTTTTTTTTTGTTTTTGTGCGGGCATAAGTTGTCATTCGGATTATTACTCAACACAAATGCCGTCTTAATCAGCATAATCATCATTTTAATTATAGACGTGTAGCTCATTCATCACGATGACATTTGCGCCTGACAAGCGAAGCCGATTATGTTCGACCCGGCGCATGGCTGAGTGTGTGTGTGTAAGTGTCCATGTGTCGGTGTGACTGTGTCATTTGGGCATTTGATTAATGTTTGGCATCTTTATAATTTTGTTTGATTAAACTAGGAAGACGCTAATATTCGGCCAATTAAGCGAGATTTCAGCTCAAGACACGTCGCATTAGAGCTGTCGAACGTCCAGCGGTGGCGCTGAATGACAAAACACCTGAATGAATATTTGAATTTCGTTGTTGCACTTGACTTTACAAAGTGATTAAAACACCTACAGTGCAGTGCCACTGGATTATGAAGACAAAACAATCACGCTGAGATAATACGTCGCGCTTCTTTTTTTGGTTATGTTTTGGCAAATGCAGCAACTGTGCAGTGGATGTGTCTGTTGTCATGAGGAGATGGAAGATGGAATGCAATGGAATGGAATGGAATATCAGATTTCAACCTACCATAGTGGCGTAGACAGTAATTCATTTTAGAGGATTTTGCGTACAACATTTAGCACCAATTTTGATTAAGTACGAAATAAACACAAACGCATTTGCAGTTTTGGCTTAATTCTGGCGTTCTGGTTAATTTCTGAGCTTAAATGTATTCAGACACCTATAGTAGAATTTTATGGCGAATATTTTCGTGGTACATTTTGTCCTTGAAAAGTCCTATTACACAGGACATTTTTGGAATTTTAGAAAAAAAGGATCAAATTGACCCAGATAAATAGGAGCTATAGGGTTAAAATGCTCCACAAAAATGTTCCTCGTAGTATTTTACACCAAATTGCTGAACACATCATATACCTAAAATGTGATGTTACGTATGCACATTCACCATAAAAATGCGCGATAAGGGAAAACTTTGACCCCCCTAAAAAAAAATTCAGACGTAAACTTTTAAAACGACGATACACGTATATTTTTGTTTTTGGTCCCCTCTACCAGAATCCGTTGTCAGAACCTTGTTATTTAAAAAAAAATTTGATTTTGTTGTGCAGTGTTATTCAATATTTATGGAAAAATGCAAAATATTTTATTTGTTTGAAATAGGGTTTAGATCAAACGCACCCAATTCGTATACTTCAATTAGAACACAAACTTTCAATGATAACGCTGCAAATTCTTTTTTAACCCTTTCGGTACTTCTTTTTTGTTTTTAACTTTAAAAATCATTCTTTTCCATTTTATTACTGTTTAAGCCTACAAAATGAATAATCAAAAGTCATTTTTAAAAATATTGTTCGAAAAAGTGGTTTTTGGGCATCAGGAAATATGACATAGTAAGAAATAAAAAAAATCGTACAACCTTAGTGAACTATATTTGGGATCCAACTTTTTTTACACTTACTAAAGCAATAAATACCTACTAGATTACTTACATAAACCTATAAAATAAATTGATTTTTGTAATAGAATAAATAAAAGTACCAAGTGACATCTTTTGGTAAAATACGCAGCTCGATAGGACTGCGTACTTTCTGTTACTTAGTACACTAATCAAAATATTTTTTTTCATTATTTGGTATAAAAACCTTCAGAGAAAAATACAAAAATTAAAAAATATAGTATCCACAAGTTTTTGACCTAAAACAGGCACTGAAAAGAGGCTATGCCATATGGCATAGAATAACCGAAAGGGTTAATAGGTTAAGTGGCTCTCAGGCAACTTTGAGATCGAAAGGGTTAAGAAATGGAATGGAATGCCAGATCTCAACCTACCACAGTGGCGCAGACAGTATGTACATATATAATTTTGGAGGGTTTTGAATACAACTTGTGAGTTCAATTCAATTTGAAACCATATTTTGCACCAGCAAGTTTTGTATTTGAGGGGTTCGAACCTTCATACCCCCAATGCATCTATCTACCAATAAGCAAAAACTCAGTATATATTGTTGTTGTTAACTGTTGCCAAAATACAATTAGGTCTCTCTTCATGTCAAGAAGTTTGATGCTATTTGATCGCTGCAGCTCAATGCAAAAGAGTCCTAACTCAAATTGTGTCACCTTTGACGAAATACACTTTTATTAAAGTTAATTTTAAGCAAAATTCTGACAATTTTTGTATGTATTTTTAATTATTAAAATTAATTATGAATTTTAATTTTTTTCAACTTTTTAACTGTAATTTATAATTATTACATTCAGAGAAAGTGGCATAATTTGAAATAATTGGCAATTATTGAATTTATCAAATCAGTCACAACTCAAAATTTTGGATTCACTAGTGTAAAATAAAAAAAAAAATCTTGCAACTTATCATAAAGCATAATCTGTAAGGATTTTCTACTGAACGGTCTATACGTTGTTTAAAAAAAATAGTTATTTAGCTCAAAAACTGTTGCGTTTCCTGAAAAACCAAAATTTTGAGTTGTGTCACTTTAGTAGTGCGTGTGCTATATATTTTCAATTAAAAAAATTAATTTCGAATTTTCAAAATTTTTCTTTTAACTTTTTAACTGTCATTTATAATTATAATTTGTAATTTGTAATAATTATAATTTGTTTACTGTCATTTAAAATTATTAAATTCAGCAAAAGTGACATAACTTAAAATAATTCGGCAATTATTGAATTAAAATATCATCGAAAAAGTCACAACTCAAAATATTGGATTATCTAGTGTAAAATAAAAAAAATCTTTGCAACTTATTCTAAAGCATAATTTGTAGAGATTTTCTACTAAACGGTCTATACTTAGGTTATTTTAGAAAAATTTTATTCAACTCAAAACAGTTTTTTTGCGTTTCTTGAAAAATTTAAAATTCTAAGTTCTGTCACTTTCAAAGTGGGTGTGCGACATGTTTAAAAACAGTGTTGGAATTTGAGGTAACACCACAACTAACAACGACCCGTACTTTTCGATATTTTATATCAGAAAATAAGTGTGCAAAATAGTTAGTATTTAACTTAATTAAAAAACACGTATAACGCATCTTGAAAAAACCCCGCAGTCAACTTAGTAAAGTTCAAAATAATATTTCATTCATACTTCGGTGGCACTGCACTGTAAGCGTGCTGGCCGTCTCCGCAACTAGATGAACGTATAGTTGGATGGTTGAGTTATCAGGAAGCCAACTGTTGATGTTTTGTGACTTGTTAAAAAGCCAAAAGCTGAATGGATTAGAGTCGAAATGATGAATTAAAAATTCGGAAGTGCGTGAATGTGTGTGTGTGTGTGTGTGTGCATTGTGGTTGTGCAGTGCGGAACATTAATCTCTTTTTATGCTCATGATAAATGACACAGTGAATAGGCAATGCGACTGCGGCAATTTGTTTATCTATTCTAATTTGTGCCAAAATTATAAATAATTATAATATTTGGCCATAATGACAGTCAGTATGATCAGATCTTTGCCAGAGTAACATCTCAACTTTTGTTGTGCAGTGCTGCCCTAAAGCATGGAATTCATGTATAACTGAATTGCGCTGATTAATAGAGTTTTCATGGCTGGAAATGGTGGCATTGATTTTTAATTTACAACTTTGTTTTTGTTACTATTCTCCTTACTTCGATCGTAGCATTGCTATGGAATAATAATAGAAAAGACTCCATAAGTTAGTTCCTCGTCACAATGGACTTTAGTAGGGATTTTACCATAGAAATTTCCACACATCTTAAAATCACTAAACTTCGCTCTACACACACAAATAAAGCCATCAACTTGCAGTTTATTGCGACGCCGCCAATAAATGAATTGTGTCCAAGCGGAGCCTTCATGTTTATGCATTCGCCACATTGATGCAATGGGCTGTCTGAAGAATCTGGCGATTTTGCAAGCACCGTCCACCACAACCGAACGGCAACAACAAAAGACAACGTTCAGTGACTGCGAAACTGCTACCAAAGCTCCAATTTATTTGTTACGCTCGGGTGGCAGCGCCATTAGCGCCGTCCACCATCCACTGACCAACGGCCAACAAGCAGCGACCAGCGACCACTTGTGCAGTTGTTACTGTTGCACTAACAGCATGTCAACACCGAGACGGATGTTTTGCAGCGCATGCGTCCACCGGCACGTCGACGTCGCGCGGGCGAAAACAACGTCCAAATGTAGAACAACGAACGCCATCGCCAACGCTGGTCAGTTTCGTCCAGTGCGACGCTTCAGCGATTTCGCTGCCATAAGTTGCCGCAATTGCCAACAAGACGCAGCGGTGCGAGTATTGCACCGGCTTGCACGAGCGGCAGCCGGCCGCCGCATTCGGTCGTACAATCGATCAATTAATTGCATGCACACTGACAACAACAAACAACAATAACAGCAACAGTAAACCTTTCTTGACATTCGTGTTGCTGTTGCTGCTGCGCTGTGGTTGTCGTTGTTGTTGTTGTTGTTGTTACTGTTGTTTATATTTTTTAGTTTAGTCGATGTTTTCGATGATTGCATGCCACCAATAAAGTGACGGATGAGCGCGCACATTCCAGCCGCCAAGTTGCGGCAACACCTCGGCCGGTCGACGGTTTTTTCGGTTGGCCGCAATCGCATTACGCAAGTCGGCTAAGAATTTATGCCGCCGATGATGTCTTTTGTTTGTGGCCAACAGTCGCAGCCAGTGGCAGTGGCGCAACCGCAACCAAGCAACAACAACTACAGTAGCTCTTGTTGTTGTTATTGTTGTTACAACAGCAGCAAGAATGTTGTTAATTTGTCAATTGTCATTACCGCTCGAAAATGCGCAGCCACAGCGGAGAAGCGCCAAGCCAACGGCTGTCGAAGCCAACCGCAAACGTCTGTCAACAATCGAGCAATTGCGCATGTGCGCCTAATTGCCGCACAGCGGCCTGCTTAGGCCGCCCCCCGTTCCCTCACTTGCCCGTTGCAGCCATCGCTCTGTCTCTTTCTGGCGTACTTTTGTCTGTTCTTTGTCATCGCGCCAGCCGCAGCTACTGTCATTACTCTGTCGCCGCGCGGCGTGTGCGCATTTCGCTGTCCATTGTCAGCACTCGGTGACTGTCTTTTGTTGCTCGTTGCTGCACGCATTGTTGTATTGTGATTTTTGTGGTCCGCCATTATGCGAGATTTATTTTCTTTTGTCACTTATGGCGGCTTTTCTGCTCGGTGCCTCTTCTTGCTTTATGCCAGCAAATGGCTACTGCTTGCGACTTTAGCCATTGTCAGCAATTGTGCTCAATTGTCATAAGCGACCTCAGCAGTAATAACAGAAGAAACAACGAGTTTCAGCAACACATTGGTTGCGCATGCGCAACCACAAATTACTGTATGGTTTGTCAATTGAGTCGTTTTTTATTGGTAGTGTAAAAAAAAAATATTGTAACTTGAAATATGTTAATTACCACTTTGTGGCGTGACTAGTGATGAGTGCTGTGCCGAATTGTTGGCTGTGTCACAATTGGCAATCAAAGTTGTAAGACCCTAAACAATTCTGACGCTAAATTGTTAATAGACAAACAGATAATAACTGGGAGTACTTTCACTACAATTTTGTTAGTATTTGTGGTTGTGCTAATCGCATTCGAGAAACTAAACTATGTAAGAAGCTAGGACAGACTTAATGCCCCTTCTACTAGGACGCAAGGACCTTTCAGTCACGGACGTAAGATGTTCATTGTGTTACTGCAAAATAATGCTTCTTCTACCGGGAATGAAAAACAGGTCCATTATTATTATTATTTTGTATCATTTTTCATTTAAAATACTGATACTAAAATACATTAGAACTTTTGTACTTCATTAGAATTGCAGCTTCCGCCTTTTTTTAATAACTTTCGAACCAACTAACTTTGTTGGTTGATAATGACATTTTGACACGTGATCAAGAAGATTCTAGGTTTTAACATACTTGCTTTTCAAGAAAATTCTATGTAAATTTTCAAGGATATAAAGGATTAAAATTTTCAAAGGATCTTTTTCATATCCTTTTTTTACAAATAGATAACAAATCAATTTTATTTTAATTCTTGAACCTTTCCTCTTTCATTTGATATACATATTGCCATATTCTAACGAGGTAAAGTATTTTTTATATTTTTTTATTTGTTATCCCTTTCAAAATTGTTGAAGTCTTTTTAAAAGGACAAAGGATGTAGAAATGAAAAACTGAGTACGCAGTATTACTAGTTTCACGCACAAAGGAATTTTTCACAGTGTGAAAAATGTTTGCGCACGGTGTTATTATTCCGCTAGATCATAGACATTGTATTTTTAACGTTATCTTGCTGCATTGTGTTCAGTTTGACTGCATTCATTTGCAGGGTGGGATGCCATAGTTGAGGGGTTCTAACAATTCTAGCCCGTGAGTCAAAATCTTTGTTGATCTCGGATTACCGGGTACATAACACATAACAACGGGACCATATAGAGTCCCATACAAAGGTTGCTTCTAGATTATCGTAACTAGATTATCGTCGTCAGATCGCCTTCCACACAATATTAGAATTTGCACACCATTTTTTAATGCCAACCGAGGGATATTCCGATTCATGCGCGAGTATTGTGATTTAGTTGATTTTGGAACCTCGATGGAAAAAATGGAGAAATTTTAATTGTATGAATTTATCGAAAGTGTAAGAGATAATGTCTTCAGTCGAAAGCGCGAAAAGAACAGCCCAGAATCGTGTAATATAAAAGAGTCTTGTGGAGGCCCAGTGCTCCAGAGAGTGGTGAACAAGGAACCAAAATGTCTACAGGGAGCCGGGGCCGGGCCACCAGATTAGATGTCCCTTTCAATTCATAGTCAACTTCACAGCTCGGATATGTTACGAGGATAACATGACAGTAGTATACCTGCCCAATGAATTCGGTCACCAAGTAGATGGCGACCCAGAACAAGACCCCATCCGAGACTCATTCATGCACACAATCGTACTTAAACCTTGCTTAAGCCACTGTCCTCACTGAGAGATGGTAAACTGATACCTTCGCTTTAAAATGATCTGAACGCACTCTCTCGCTCTAATAGGGTCGGCTTGCGACGGATCCGCCAACGGCATCTCTCGTCTCGGCACTATTTTGCGTCAGGATGTTTCAGTGCTCTTGCCGCTTCATCACCTGCGGCAAGCCAACATTTAATGTTTCATTTCTGCATCTCCTACAGATATCACTGAACCAGTGGTAAAAATTTACAAGCATAACTAGATACAATCTACCCAACCAAAAAGTTCTTCGATCCAATTCTTTTCGAAAAACAAAAACAATCTCCAGCTCGGCAGTTACTCAATCTGTATAATGATTTTTAAATACCGGCCAGCACAATTGATTATCGTCCACCCTAAATGTGATTCCATGGTGAACTGTAAAAAGCTGCAATTTACTACCAGACGAACTGCGGCATTAGCAACACTTTAAAACTGTAGTTTTGTTGTTGTTATATTATGCATACGATGCGCAAATTAATTCACTAAATTTTTACTTTGCATCAACAAGCAACGGCAGCGCTTAATAGAGTTTTGAGTCGAGCGCCAAAATCACTGCAGAAGGAGCCCGAACTGAGGCGCTCAGCGTAGGCCAACTTTAATTCCATCAAAGTCGTGACTTGTTGTCACGTTCTGGCAGTCAATATCAACAACTGCAGCGGCTCGAACGCATACGGCAGCAACAGCAACAACTGCCGCAGTAGCAACGGCGTGGCGCAGCCAGTCCGCGCCAATCCGAAACCAAAGCAAACCAATCGAATTGGAATTGGTTTTGGGATACTTAAACGGCGGAAGCTACTGAAGGAAATTGATGCGCATTCGCGCGATTTCTAACGCCTTTTATGATCGATAAGCTTACATAATATGGTAAACGCGCGGCGGCAAATGTGCTGCTGCCATTTTTGTTGTTGCTGCAACCAGTTGTTTCAACTCTATTTTGTTGTTTCTTCTTTTTTGTTTTTTGGTTAGAAGTCAAAGAACAGTGAATTATCAGCGTGCTGCAACTGCAACAACAATAACGTATAATGGCAAATGTTGGCTTGAACATATGGCGGCCAGGATGCATGCCGTACGCGACTGTTGGCTGTCTGTCTGCTTGTTTGTCTGTCCGCGCGTCTGTCGGTACGGTTCATGCAAAATTATGAATTCTTGGCTTCGTTTTGGGGTAATGTATGCGCGGCAAAGTGCATTTAATTTTTCACAGCGCCATGCCTGCCGATCGCTACTCCTTGCCGCCTGCCAATGAGCCGCAACACGACCGTCGACGACAAGCAACGCCCGCCTGCGCCACACTGTGCCGCCAGCCGCACAACCATCGGCTGCACCGAGAGCGTGTCGGATTAAATGTTTTCCAGCGGTTACACAGCACCGCACAACTGACGACGATGCCGGCATCGATGCCGACGCCAACGTCAGCGATGACGGTTAATCGTGGCACTTTGCTGCACATCGACGGGGTGTGCGTTCATGTAAGACGTAAATTGGCGCTGCTGCCGATTGTGTTGGCGGTGTCGGTGTTGATGGCAGTTGCGATCACATTGATCACACCGATAGGCAGTAAGCGCTGCGTTTTTGTCTTGGACGCTCGCAAGCTCACCGCACAGATGGCCCAGCAAATGTTTTCACGAATTAAACGATTTTGGTGAGCCAAAAAAAATGCAATTACAAGAAACGAAAGGACATGCTCATCACTGTCAAGCGTTATCCTGCTAAAGAGACAAGCGATCAAAATTTATGATGTGTGAAAGTTGGTTGAAATTGTCAGCGTTTAGGGAGGGAGGAAAAAAATAAAATACAGAGCATTTAAGTTGTAAGTTGTGTGGGATAATAAGGTTATGTCAACTAGAGTTGAACAAAGGAAATATAGACTGACTTAGTTGTGCGTAAAAGACTTAAAACTATTTATTCATTATTTATTAATTTATTATTTGGTAAATTTGCAACTTTCGATTCAGCTGACATAGCGAGTGTCTTGCGGTATGGTTGCAAAACAAGATTGTTTTTTCAGGGTTAAAGGTCATGAAAGCGAAAGACTAGTCTTTCATGTTGGTTTTTAATTATACTGGCAGCCGAATAAAAAGATAATGTTCATAAGACTTCTTCTTCTTCTTCTTCTTAACTGGCCATGACAACCCATTATTTTTATTTTTTTTTATTTATTTATTTATTTATTTATTTACTTATCGGGTTAGGGCCTGCCGCAAAACTTCTCCCCAGGCGCCTCTGCTTTGTGCGTGCCTTCTTCTTGGTCACACCAAGAGATACCAGGGCCTCTTCACCAGAGCCGCTATGTCGTTTCGTGTCATTTTATAAGACTCCTATTTTTTATTTGATACAGATCCCAGCTGACAGTCATTCTGATAAGGCCGCATTTTTCTAGGCTGACTTACTGACTTTTAAAATCAGGAGGAAAACGAAAATCATAATTTCCAAAAGTCAGGCTGCAGTAAAGGCTCTGAGATCGACGACGTTAAACTCCAAACTGGTCTGGGAGACAGCAAATGGGCTCAAAGACATTTCAAAGTATAACCGAGTGATAATGCATTCGGTCCCTGTGCACTGTGGGCACGATGGTAATGAAGACGGGGACAGATTGACAAAGGAGGGGGCCGCAAGACGACTTGATGGACCTGAACCCATCCTAGATGTCAGCAAAGCTCATTATAGACATTGTCTCAAATAAGAATTCACAAATCGGGCTAACCACAACTGGTCCAACACGGTGGGACAGCGTTGTTCCAAGATATTCTTTCCGGCCTTTTCAGTAGAAGCTTCGAAAAGGAGCTTAAGTTCATGGCAGGGATTCTGAGCGGCACTATCTGCTAAATATGCATAGACCGCGTCTGGGAATCACAGACAGCGAACTATGCAGATTCTGCATGGAAGATAAAGAAACATTTGTGCGCATTAAAACTGAATTTAAATTTTTTACACGCAAGGAAGCGTATGTTGGGCAGGAAACTGATTCAGATGAAGGAACTATTTGGAATCGATCTGGGAAAAACAAGGAGTTCTTGGACAACATTGGGGGAGATGAACTCCAATAAGGAATGGGGAATACGACACAAGAGTTCTTAATGGGTGTTTCGGGCAGCTGTTGCCCGACTGCCATACCTAATCTAATCGAATCTAAGACCTCTATCACACGGCAAGACCCTTAGCTCAAGACACGACCTTTGTCTCAATACAAGACTTCTTTTGCCTTTGCACTTTGCAAAGCATGTAAATTTCCTTCGAACACTTCCAGAGCAAACACATGGATGGATGGATCGAATTTGTATAGCAAATTGTTACCATTTTGAAGCATTAAAGAATGGTGTATCGCAAGCATTGAAAAATAACAGCATTCTTCTTCTTCTTCTTCTTCTTCTTCTTCTTCTTCTTGACTGGCACGACAGCCCGATTACGAGACTAAGACCTAGCTACCCGCAACCATCCATGTTGTGCGTGTGAATTTTTACAAGTTTGGAAGGGACCTACAGTTTTATGCCAATTCCGAACGGCGAGTTGGGAGCTTTTTCATAGGAATTTTACTCTCAGAGGTTTGCCATTTCTTACTGAGAGGGCAGCCGCCGAAAGAAAAATTGTTCTTTTCCTTTTTTTCGGTGTTAACGCAACGGAGTCTTGAACCTGGGTTCGAGCGTCGCATTTGACTTGCGGCCCAACGCACCAGCCAGCTGAGCTACGGCGGCTGCCTTTCTATGCCGGCAGCATTGTCTATTGAAATTCGGACACAGCTTTCAAACGCTTTAAAAGACCATTTGTAGACTAACCATTGTCAGAAAGAACAGAGAGAACAGAAACTAATTTCACATAACTTTTTGTAAGTTTTTGTAAGCAATCCAAAGAATAGTCTAAAAGGTGCGGCCTAAGTCAGAGACGATCTAAGATTTGGGAAGGGGTATCTGCACTGAGACCAGAGATGATCTATTGTGACGATCTTAATAGTATTCTCCAGCTATTACCTTCTTCATAAAAGATCCGGGCATTCAGCGAACTTGGATCCGCATTATCTACTAATCATAAGACGGAATAAACAACGATAATCTCATTATTCAACCACAACCTTATTATCAGCATTTTCAGCGCCTCAGTAGCTCTGAAACCAGTTTTTTGTATATAAAACGAATTAACATTATTTTCAAGTATGCTAATGACTGCCCTTAGTGACAGTTTGTGTCACGTTAAATACCCCATATATCAATTCCACCTTAAAGCACACATACACACACACATATATATACACCGCTTGCCCATCCCAACCATTCATGCGTTTCACTTTCGTTGCGGCATTTTAAATAATACACGAAATTATGCATTTTTCATTGATTTTCCATGCATTTCACACTTGCAAGCACCGGCCGCCCGTTGCCGCAGCAACCAGCTGCTCAAACTTCGCGCTTATGTGTGTTGTATGTATTTTTTGTTTTGTTGTGCGGCATGATGCGTTGCAAAGCGGCCAAATACGCCAGAAGCTTGAATAAATTTCTTCATTTCGTAATTATTTGTCCGGCCCCCGGGACCTCAGTTCGATTCTGTCGTTTGTTCGCTCGCGCTGCCTACGGCCGCTGCGGCACTTGTCGTTCGAATGTTTCGGTATTTACAATGCGGTGTGCCAACAAATAATTCACTTTTAATGTGTATTATGATTGACAACCTGCGGCTGAGGATGTGCGCAGCTAAAATTTACGTGCTCCCCACACTCACACACACATCTACACACACACAAACATGCATATGTATGAAGTTATACACTCGCATAATTTCCGAGTGGTTGTTGTTAATTGTTTTTGTTATTATTGTTATTGTTGGATCTTCGCCGAAAATTGATGATGCCAGTTATTACTGAAGTTTACAATTTCGCCGCTAAACTGGCAACGAAATTTACATGCGCAAAGTGCTAAATTGCAAAAGTCCACACCGCACCACTGGCGGCGGGCAGCGCCGATCAAATGTTATTGATTAAGGGACAGTTAACAAGTTGATTTAAACGCTTGTAAATTTGCGCACATCAATTTCGGTGCGCATAAATTAAGCGAGATGTAGGGCCGAAATTCTGCTGAGCTGCGCGAGTGCGGGAAGAACGTGTGGAGAATTTCAAGACACGGCCGAGTATTCATTGTTTTATAAATGACGGAGGTTAATTGAAAAATTAAAGCAAATTGAGCTGGTAAATATGCGCAGAGTGGAAGAAAAATGTCGAGAAAGAGAGAAAGAGAGAGAGACGGAAAGTAAGAAGATGAGGAATTTTAATTTTTTTCCACAATCTTCGCTATTGATTTAATATTTGACGATATTTGGATACTTAAGAAATCTTAGGGCCTTGGTTTGCGATTCAAATAGTACGAGAGTCACCTGTCATCATTCAGTGTGTTGACAACAGCTGTTTTTGTTTAGCAGGTTTTAAAGACTTTAAATCATATTTAACTCTACAGTTTAGAATGATCTACGATTTAAAAGACCATCACTCTAACATGGTCAGTTTTGGTGCTTTGGTGATTGTTATCGACTTAATCATCAGACTAGACGATCTTAGTCAAACAAAGATGTGATCACACATTCAACAAACTTGATCAACCAACCTGCCATCAACTCAGCTACTATGACTCCATTTATTGCTTAAGCCAACAAGTTTTGAATCTGTATACGAGTTACTTGAATATAAAAGCCAATTCGTGTTGTTTTGTTGTCATTAAGGCTACACGTGAAAGTTCTATTTCGCCTGAAGTTCTTGGTATACATAAAAAACAAAAAAGTTACTGAATGTTTCTGCGCTCCACTATATAACCGGAGCACCAAAAGGTTTAAAACAGAACTTAGTAATAAAACAAGCTTGGTAGGTATATCAGAAACATATCTGATAGATCAGTAAATGATTTCCTGGTACAAAGATGGCTCCCTAACGGAGGAAGGTAACGTAGTCGGGGTTAATGGACCGGGGATTAGATACTCGGAAACTACAGGAAAGCAGACCAAAATTTTCCAGCCGGAAATATATGCCATTGAAAGGTAAGCTGATGTCAATATGGTGAGGGCATACCGGAACCGGATCGCGATCATGTCAGAGAGCCAAGCGGCAATCAAGGCATTAAGATCCTACCAGGTATCCTCGAAACTGGTGTCGGAATGCTTCGGGAAGCTGAACGAACTCGGCCGTTACAATCAGGTATGGGTCCTCTGGGTTCCGGGTCACGCCGATATTGATGGGAATGAGCAGGCCGACAAACTTGCAAGAAGGGGGGGCATCTACGCCCTTCGTCGGCCCAGAACCCTTCTGTGGTGTAAGTAAAGAGCACTATCCATCCTTTCCAGGAGAGACTAGATAACTATCCGGAATCAATACTGGGAAAATCAACCAGGCCTTGAACATTCCAAGATAGTTATTTGATTTTAGAACAAGAAAATATTCGAGGAATGTATGAGTCTCTCAAAGAATAATCTAAGGATTATCACAGGTATATTGACAGGGCATTGTAGACTGAACTATCATCTAACTAAACTAGGTATCAGGGTGAACGAATTCTGTAGGTTCTGTTTGCTGGACATACTAGGCATATGACCTGCACCAATGCACAAAAAGAAAAAGCAACTGGGTGACTTAATTATACTGGATTCGGACTGGGTTTCAAGAGGCTTAGGAAATATACTACGATTCCTCTTGGATACTGCACTCACGGACAAACTGTGAAGTCCAAGATGGGTGCACAATAGATCTTTCAGGTCGCAGTGCACAGTCCCCACCAATAATAGGTTAGGTTAGGTTGCGGTGGCTGCCTCTATGAGAGACACACTCGGAGGCCTGAAAGGCCCATTGTGATACCACATATTTCACCCGTTTTTGAACTGTGTATGCAACACTGTTTTTGCGAACATATGTTACAGCACACATTTCAAGCGGATGGGGAAAGGGGGGAGGGGACCTACAGTTTAACGCCGAATCCGAACGGCGATTGGCAGTTTTTCGTTCACACTTGGAGGTTTTGCCATTGCCTGCCAAGAGCGCACTTGTGCGATTCTTGTAATTCTCATTCCCTTCATGTGGATAGCGATAGAAGTAGACGAGTGTTTCACCAACCCGAGCCAGGAATCGAACCTGGAGCCTTCGGTATGAGAAGCCAGCGCGCTACCCGCTTGACTATCGAGGCCGGCCCCCACCAATAATAACAATAATATAACCCGAGATTCTGTAAAATATTTTCTGAAAACCTTACAAGAACACTAATCTCCCACATACAAAGGATCAAAGATCTTTTAGAGAATCTTTCTCTTGAACGCTCACAAATTTTTCTTAGCTAATGTCTTCACTCATTTAAAAAATTCCATAACATTTTTCTTCCAAAACTCTTTTTCTACTCGTACTGCTTGCTTCTCATAGACTCTCCAAGCACGACCCTCGAACAATAGCAACTTTTCGCTCTTAATGTATGCACCCAGTCAGTGGATTGTTTCGTTTCCGTTCACAAAGCCGCGACAAAATCGCAACTTGCGTTCAACTTGCTTATGCAACATGCCGCATGACGCGGCAGTGTCCTCCAGCGACAAGTGCTCTATGTCTTTAAGACTTTGATCGATGCAATTTGCGTCGCTTTGGTCACCCCAGCCGGCCGTCCAAGACAAGATTTGGCCCGCTCAGGTGTACGGAGCGCGAATCAGCGGCCAACCGTCGCTGCTCATGAATATTTAAGCGTCACATTTGGTCGCACTTGTGGCGCTGCTCATTAATAATGCCCGCAGTGGGCCACAGCCGCATTTGAAGACAACGCGCACGAAACAAGTGTCGTCTGTGTTTGCGTTTGCGTTTTCTTGGAGACGCGCTCGAAACGCTTTCCGCGGAAGCGGCGACTCTGCCGCTGCTGCTGTCAAGCATTACTTATTAGGGGCTGACATGTCTTCGGGGCGTTTATATTGGATTATTCAGTGGACAGTGCGACGTTCAAATTGTTGCAACATTATGTTGGATTTAATTTCATGCTACAGCAACTGTTGAATTAATTTGGTGCCACTTTCATTGTGTTGTTTGTGTACTCGTATATGTGAAATGACCGCAATCGACTCTCTTGCCGCGAAGAGAGGACAATGTCTGCGCTTTTGTCACCCCCTTAGAGAGACACGACTCAAGTGGCTGCCAACATGCCGTGCGGACACTGCGACGGTCGTTGCGGCCGACAGTTGTGCGGTTATAATAACCTTTAATTACTGGGTTTTAGTGGCGCGACTGTATGCTATCGGCCAGATCTTTTCGGGTAGCCAGTTGTAAAAGGTCACGGCTATTATGAGAACTCATGGGGCGTTTTGTTAAAATGCAGGTGCAGAGCGTTGAGCAATGACATGGTTATTAGGAATAATTTTGAGGGGCTATCGATAAAGTGGACTGGGAAAGAGACATACAACGTAGAGTACACTTGCCACTTTGAGTGGCAGGGAGTAGGTAAAAGTCACACAAATTTCCAACTATCAACTGGAGAGTAAAAGTACTGAAGTAAATAAAAGTCACACAAATTTTAATCTATTAGTTGAAGTTTGAAAGAACTTTATATCGCATTGAGTTGACACACGAACTCACGGCAGACTGACTTCAAAGCTCTAACCACTAATTCATCGTCACCCCCTGAAAACTGCATCTTTCCCATCGCATTCACTGTGCACAATTAACGACTTGTCTTCAACATGTTTATGGCATTTCTTTTGAGTGATTGCCAGAGTTTCACTCGGCCCATGCAATTTATCAAAACTTCAGTCTTTCATTTATTGCTTAAGTTTTGTATTAGTTTTTATTACATTTTAATTAAAATCACACACGGAGCGCGTACAATTCGTGCGTGCCCAATCGCACAATCTGCACAAATTATACCTCAACAAGCCTTCTGGCAATCATGCAGTGCGTCCAAACGGCACCGCTGAGCAAACAACCCGACGAATGGACAAATAAATGCACAAAGTTTAGTTGGAAAATCAAATGCTCTATGTGAAATTGCACGCATTGCTAAGCGGCACATCAGATTGGATCACTTTCCACCATGGACACTTGCACACATGGCCGGTGTCTCCGTGCCGCGTGCCTCGTGCGCGTGTGAACGCACCGCAGCCGCAGCAACGCTGCGAGCGATCTGCGGCCGGCGCGTCCAGTGGGCTTGTCCCAAATCGCACGCATTGATTTTCCACATTGTCAAGCAGTCAAGAAAGCGAGACAACGTGCTCCACTCGTCGGCCCAAAGGAGCAACAACTACACGGCCACAACGCCAATGACGATCGGGCACTGTTGTTGTTGCCGCTGATGCTGGTGATGGTGATGGCCGCAGTGCGACGACTGCGACGCTTGAACGCAATTCGCTCCGTTGCACACAGCAACTGGAGTTTAAAGTCGCCAGCAACAGCCCCAGCTGCCACATGTGGTATCGCACGCGAATGCGACTTGACGCGCGGCCAGCGTGTTTGCCGTAACGTGACGTGGTCAAAAAGAAATTGTTTGCATTTGCTCAGCAACAGCTTCAATTTGACGATTGCATTGCCGCAGTGTTATTGTTGTTGCTGCTGTTTGTTCGCTTTGCCGTGCGGCTTAAGTATCGAGAGCGAATCAACGGTGTGTAAAGAAGTCATCATCTAACGCTGTGACGGCCGCAGTGACGCAGCGATGCAGCGACGCACTGGCCGCCGCACGGACGCTTCGACGCTGTTGCGCTGCTGAAGCGACGTTTGGACATGCGATTTTCGGTCGCCCAAAGTGTTTTTGCTTGCGCCACCACCACAAGTTGTCGCTCCGATGCACAGCTTAACGGACAGGAGGCGGACAGTAGGTCTGTCTGCTTCTTTGTTGTTATTTGTGTTGTTGTTTTTCTCTGACATACTCGTACGTGCACATTAGGCCCGAAGAGCTTTTGTTGGTGCGCCTGTTGGTACTTTGCGATGGCGATGATTTGGAAATTTTGCATTCTTGTAAATCGGATTAATGGATCTCGTTGCGCACTATAAACAAACGCAAAAAAATGCGAGGGAGGCAACATGTAAAAATGAAAATGTTTTTGCAATTTATTACAAATTTTTTGTATATATATGAAAGGGATGAAAGTGCTGGGGAAAGTCCAAGTCTAAGCTTAATATTTGTATATGGAAGGGTGCTTCAGGTTCATGGCGATTCGAAATAGGGCATTAGGATCTGCGTCATAGACAACTATTTGATTTGGCATACAGACATCTGCAGAAAGAAAAACCATGAAGGAAAAACATTCCCATCTGAACCATGGAGCCTGTAAAAGACAAACTCTCTCAGACCCATAATGTTTCTGTTGGATGTTTCGCCATCGCACGGTCTTTCAGGGAAATCTATTTCTAGTTTTACTTGTAGAATCATCTCTCGTCCGACAAAAATTCCACTCTACCCGTACTTCTCTATGGATAAGAATCTTAAATTCCAGCAATTAGGTACTTTATGACTGAATTAGATTAGATTTGGGATTCGGACAACACCTGTCCGAGACACTGCGACCAGTAATGACAGAATTACGTTGGCAAAAAGCTTCATTATCCAACACCAGGCGCAGATTCAGAAAAATATTTCGGGGGGGGGGGGGGGGTTTTAAAAAGTAATTCTTTAATATTTATAAAATGCCTCTTAATTTTTATGTAGTTTTATAGTCGATCCAAATATTTCGGGGTGGTTCCAACCCCCAAACCCCCCCCCCCTCCCTCCTCCCTGGATCCGCCACTGTCCAACTCTCAGATCGAAATAAAATACAGAAATACAGGGTTCATTAACGAACCTAAGTGCAATCCACCTTCTGCATCGGTCTCTCTCTGCCTCCATTGATTTCGCCAACTAGTGTCTTCAAGCTGAAAGTTCCACTGTAATTTCGCACATCAACACTTTGGTAACAGCCCATTTCAATCTCATCAACACTTACTCCGTGGTTGCGACACTTTTGCCACCGACATCAGCACCCCGCACCCGCAATGCAACGAATCGAAGTGCGGCACCTGACAGCGATAGCCAGTCACAGTCGTATTGCCGCGGAATGTGGCAATTAGTTCTGCAGCAATGACTTCCCCCCCGAACTGTCACGACTCATGTGCCGCTGAGTACTAAATGAAAAGTAATGAGCGGAAAAATCCACAATTTTTGTCGCTGCGCAAACAAGCAAAACAAAAAAAGCAACGCTATAAAAACGCACCGAACGAAGATCGGAACGTGCAACGCTCGTCATAAATTGCCTGCTTCTCTATGATACCGATGCGACAGCGACATGAATACATCACTTTCATACAAACAATGAAACCGTCCCTGTCCGCATGCCGAATGCCTTGCAATGCAATGCGACACAACGGCAACGTCTCGCGTTGCGGCACGCTTGAGTTGCAACACGTTGCGCATTGTCACTTTTTGCCGCTGGGACATTTTCTTGTCGTTGCTGATGGCTGCTGCTTTGCTGTTGCAGTGTGGCCGCGTTTTTTCGACTCTTGTTGCTTGTGCTGCTACTGCAGCACTTGTTGCTGTTGTTGTTGTTGTATAATTAGCATATGAAATATTGCGACAATTTTATTAACATGCGCTAGGTGTGTTTTTGTTGTTATTGCTGCTGTTAAATGGTTTGGTTCGTTGGTTCAGTTGGGCGCTGCGGCGCAACGCTTTGAGGTTTTTGCGCGAACACACCGCAAAGACGCTGCTGTCGCGTCGCGTCGTTGGGGACGGCGACAACAGGTGCGCATGCGTAAAAGTGTCTTAATTATATGCGCTTGCATATCAAGCGTTAAGTTAATAAAAAGAGTGGCTGACAATGTGACAGCGCTGTCAAGTGGATGGCAATTTTTCGCCTCTGTGTGTGTGTGTGTTTCTGTTCGGGTGCGCCGGCGATGGTAATCTTTTTTCGCTATAAGCGTAAAGAAAACGTAGAGGAAGCATAAAATGCGCTGCGTTGAATAGTGATCTTGTCATTGGGGTCACCGACTTTCAAATGAGAGTTTCTTTGGATTTGTTGTTGTTTTGTTTTGGACATTTTGAATTGATTTGAACATTGCATGTAGCCTGAAAATTGCCTAAAAAGTCTATGTGTTCGATATGTGGTAATTGCAACGTTGCACACGATTCACCATGTGCTTTGTTGGTAGCAACAACCAGACACAATGACCACAGCGCATGCGTTTGTGGTCGACAGTCATGACGCGTTATGTTCGTTACAAGTAACAACCAGCAACGACAACCAACGAATGACCCCATCAGTGCAATTTTCATTAACCCTTTCGAGTCCAAAGTTGCCTGAGAGCAACTTCGCCCATTTGTCATCTTATAGCAAAAGCAACAAATTCATAATTTTAGAAGTGAATTCAAGCCAAACTACAAACATTTTACCGTTATCCTCAAAATAATTTCCAAAAAATTTGTTTTTTTAATAATGGTTAAATGAAATCAAAAAGTGATAATTTTGTATTTTTCCATAAATATTAAATAATTTTTCTGTAATAAAACAAGTTGATACAAAATTTATTTAACTAAAATTTATCAAAAGTAAACTAACTCTAGAACTCTAACAAAGAGGCGTGGTGACTTGAAAACTTCTTTTCATGATTTAAGTACCAAAAAGTAAAAGTAATCGAGACACAGGTTTACATGTTATACAACAAGGAAAAAAAGCAACACTAAAAGAAATACAAAACTCTGTATAAAAACTAAAGCTATGGACTTGAAAGGTCTTGGATACAGTCACTGCTGAGTATGAATTACAATTAAATCGTCAAATTTGATAGTTTCTAAGACTTCTAAAGTGATTTAAAATCTTTCGTTTCGAATAAAACTGACCAAAGCTGTAAGCTGATTATTTAGTCTGTCATTGTCGCTAGCCATGACACATTTTCTGAGCCAACTTTCTAAACTACCAAAGCATGACCGGCCTCAAAACCTCCCAGTCAATTTTGTTAAGCCTCCAGAAACCATCCTTCCGTGAGTGCCTACTCGACATAATTACTCCAACAGCTGAGAGCTTACTTTACTTGAACTTCCCCTCTTTTTTACTGACCTTCAACTGTCACATCCGATATCATTTTCCCCAGATAACTGAAGTTAGTGGATGATTCAGGGGTGTAAGGGGTTAAAACCCCTCGAAAAATTAGGATCGACTTTAAAACTGCATACAAATTAAAAGTAATTTTTTTTGGCATTTTATGAATATTGAAGAAATACTTCTTGAAAACCCCCAACATATTTTTTTGAATCCGCCCCTGACTGAAATTCATGTGTTCAGCACTCTGACTCGATTTAAATAAAAAAATAACTTCATTCTATAGACAAAATTTTCGTTCTTTTTTCGAAATCTACCCAAAATTCCGCTCTTACTATTCGCCCCGCTTTTGTGCCGCCTCTCAGCCCCGGTCGCTGGAAACCGACACTGATTATGCCGCACGTCGCCCGATAACGCAGCGTAACAGCAGACAATCAGTTGTCCCACTGTGTACAACATTTTCCAATCTCAATCTAATTTTCCTCAACTCAATTTCGAATGTTCAACATGGCCGGCCGGGGTTGTCGCTGCCGCCTTTCGTGCGCACAAAACCGCCATGCATGAATATTTTACTTGGGTCCAGCGCCGCTGCCGCTGTCCGTCATACGCCATACGGTCCCGAGCACATCGCGTCGCCGCAGCAATCAACAAAACGCGCATCGGTCAACCTGCTGTCCATCATAAACCCAACAACTACAACAACAACAAAAACAACTCCAGTTGAGTGCGTGTCGCCGCGGCTGTTGTTCGTTATTGGATTTTTGCTGGATCATCATCGGCGGCAATAAACAACAACAACAACAGCAACATCATTGGCACTGGAAGTTGATCGTGTCGCAAGCATAAAAACAAAATATCAACAAAAACAAAATCTGAAAATGGTTTTCAGCAAAATTGGAAATATAGCCGCAACAGCAAAGTGTTACCTTTTTTTTCTTCTTTTTCGTTTCTTGTTTTTTTTTTTTTTCTATATAAAATTATGAAAAAGCAGTGCCGCCATTCGACTTATTCACACCGTGCCCGAGTGTAGCAACAAAACAGCTGCATGCTGCCATCGTCACCGCCACCGCCACCATCGCCGCCAACACTAACTCCATTATCTCAAAGTGGCAAGCTGCAGTTTTATTATATCCGCACCTCCTGACTGGCCATTTGCGCGATCGCCTGGCTGGCCGCTGCGCCGCTGGCCTCAACGTATTGTCCACACACACTGTTGCCTGGCCGCAACAGGCCGACTCTCAGTCGGCCACATTGCCAATCGGCGCAACAATCTTTCGCATCTTTAAAGGAAAATTCAATATCTCGGACGCATTTTGACACTTTTGACAAATTGTTTTTGCATTATCCCCCTTTCCACCCCATACTGCCGCGGCCAAGTGTCTACAGGGCCAAAGTGGGAAATTACGGCGAGACTTTATGCCTGCATGAGGCAGAGGGCAACTGCTTCGTGTTGATCGAGCGCTGATCGAGTGCCGTACGCACTCGGCGCATGGACGGCGCGGCACGTAACTTATCTCACCTTGCAGTGGCATAATTTCCTCACTTGGAGCTCATTTCCTTGCACCATAAGGGGTTCAACGCGTATGGAAAAGGCATCGGATGCACTTTGAGCGGCGATTTGCGCTTAGAGATACTGCAGGAAGTCTTTAGGGCATGAGACGCGGACATCCGAACAAAAAGTTTACTACGAAAGCAAAATCAATAGTTGGCTTGCAAGTGAGAATTGTATGAATAGTATGGACAGTAAAATTCAACATAAAATTGTGTAAGAATTGACCACGAAAATATCACCCGTTAAGAAAAATAAACCTAAAATAGCTTTGTGGACAATGACTTAAATATCAGAGTTCTTTTACAAATTACACTGCACAACAAAATCAAACTTTTTTTTAAATAACAAGGTTCTGACAACGGATTCTTTGTAGGATATTTTAGTACCAATTTTGATTAAGCGCGAAATAAACACTTAAACACATTTTCAGTTTTGGCTTAATTCTGGCTTTCAGGTTATTATCTGAGCTTTGATGTATTCAGAGACCTATCGTAGAATTTTATGGCGAATATTTTCGTGCTACATTTTATCCTTAAAAAGTCCTGTTTTACAGGACATTTTTGGCATTTTAGAAAAGAAGGGTCAAATTGACCCGTACAAATAGGATTTACAGGGTTAAAATGCTCCACAAAAATGTTTTTCGTAGTATTTTACATCAAATTGCTGAACACATCACATACCTAAAATGTGAGGTTACATGGTTTTCGTATGCCGAATCACCATAAGAATGAGCAAAAAGGGGGAAACTTTGACCCCCTAAAAAAAATTCTGACGTAAACTTTCAAAACGCCGATACACGTATATTTTATTTCGGGCCCCTCTACCAGAATCCGTTGTCAGAACCTTGTTATTTTTTTTGTGTTGTGCAGTGTTATCTGAGTGTTTAATTGACTTGAACTGTAGAGACTCTACATTGAGAGACAAAAATTAAAGGACCCTCCACTATAAGATCAAAAGTCTCTAACGAAACTCTCTGTTGCCAAATACGATACTTCAATTAATTTTAAAGTCAACAACTTCCGTTAAGCCTGAACCCATACAAATGGAAAGTAAATGCATCAAATACCATAGTTGGCCACTGGCTCACTTCTATTTCAACACACAAAATATTAGTTATATCCTGCGCCAGCAGCAACAACAACTAAATACAATAAATTATCATCATCATTGCTACAAAATTTGATTTATTCCCAAACAATAATCCCCAGCCACCATGATGACTGTTTCAAAAGGTCACAACCAATGCACAGAGAAATGTATAAAAAAATTATTGGACATGGCGCCAATATGCTGTGCACATTGTCATGGCTAAAATCATGTTGAATGCTTGCCACAGCGGCAAACAGCAAAACATTCGGTCGAGTGCCGTCAAGAAAACGAAAAGTCACATAGGCGCTTTGATTGAGCGACTCAAGCGCGCAACGTAATGAAGGCAGTTGCGGTTCGGTGTTCTGCCGACATTTCTCTTTGTAACCAATTTAATTTCGTCTTACAACAACAACAACAACAGCAAATCGGTACAACAAACGAAAAGTAATCAAAATGTTGTTTAATTCTTTTCATTTCGTTTAAAAAGACCGCGTCGACATTGTGACGAATGACTTTTGATGCGAGCGCTGCGGTAGCTCGCGCAATGTTCGAGAGAACGTTTTCGATCGACTTTGTTTTTAATGAACATTGAAATAGTTGGGAAATACCAAAGCACTAATGGAATTAAATACAAAAAAAATATACGAAACATTTTAGCTCAGATTTGAAATCAGGGTCAACTCTATCCGCATGCGGAGAACCACAGGTTTAGTGACAGTCACAAGTAACTAAATATCAGAGGTGAACTAACGCTGGATTGATTGGTGGCGACTTAAGGCATCACGTCACAGCGGCCCCTTAAGAACCCTTACTGCATCGGTCTCGCCATCTCTAGAATTCGTCTAATTTGAAAATCTGAACTGAATCTCATCACTGGCTCGTCTTCTGTGTGTTAGTGATATCAGACATCCAATTAGCTTATTATTATGTGGATGATGCACTGCGACCTGTAAACCTATTGTGCCCCCTTCTTGGACTTCTAAGACTGTCACTGAGTCCAGTATCCAAGAAAAATTTTAGTATACTTCCTTCACCTCTGGATAGATTTTCCCAGTATTGATTCCTTCTGGTTATATCGTCCTTTCTCGTTAGGATACAAGAAGGTCCTTTTCCCAAACCACAAAAGTGTTCAGGGCCAACAAAGGGCGTGCAAGCTCCCCTCCTTGCCAGTTCGTCGGCCCGTTCGTTTCCTTCAATGCCAGCGTGGCCCGGAACCCAAAGTACCCAGACCTGATTGTAACGGTCAAGTTGGAAGTATGGAAGATAGTGGTGTGTTTTCCCGTAGGTTCCGGGTATCTTATTCTCGGCCCGTATACGCCTATCCCGGTGCCCTCTTCCGTTAAGGAGCCATCTGTGTACCAGGATACTATATGCTGGTCGATCAGATACGTTTCCGATATTCCCAGTTCCTTTTGTTACTAAGTTCAGTTTTAAATCTTTTGACAAAACTGAACTTAAGTGAGATTGTGTCCCTCGGTATTGCAATCTCGGAATACTGATTTGTAAGAGTCTCAATCCTCTTACGGTTTAGGAATGCCTCAGATCCATTTAGCTTACTCGCAACAATATTTCTGATCCGCGTATCTATTCCGACAGCTATTAGGATCCCTGTTCAACATATCAGCTCGCTCTTGATTGCCACAACTTCCTCTGCATTTAAGTAAGAGGCAGTGACAGCTTTTGATGCATTTCAGACTCTAAGAAGGAGATCATTCCATTGTATTCCTCTCTTATAAAAACGTTCTATATGTCTAATTATTTGTACATATATCTTTTAAATACTTTTTTGTATCTCATAATATCATTTCCATAATTCATCTCTTTGATCGACCACTACCCGCCGCCATCACTGCTCAGCGCTTACCTTCACTGCAAGTGCGGAAGGCAACAAGAAGTGTACATTTCGCTTGTAATATGGCAAAGCTAACAACATTATTATGCCGCGCAAAAGTCTACATGAAAGCCGCGTGTAAACATAACCTCACAAAACAAACCACCGAACAGCAAACAACGTAGAGCCATAACGAGAACATCAGACAGCAAGTCAAAGATCGTGGAATTTTTGCTGCTGCCGATGCTGCTGTAGCTTTGCAGCTTTGTGTGGCTTATGGCTGCGGTGCCACACTGCAGCCATGGTCAAGGTGTAGTTATTCGTATGCCAAATACAACAACTACAACAAATTCAGCCAAATGAAAACTGCCTTACGGCTTTTATGATGCAAAATTGTAAATTTAAACAGACACCGCGCTTAATAAGCGGCTAGCGCTGCAGCATTCGCCATTCACCATTCAACAGCCACCAGCCAGCATCCAGCGACGACAACAGCAGCAACAGTAACCAAACAAATTGATGACAAGGGTCACGTCGAGGTCGCGCTGCCGCTCACACACGCTGTCGCTGTTCGCCATGGATGTCTTCCGCTTCCTTCGCAGCGGCTTAAGCAACTTTTACTGCTTCGTCCGTCACATGTGTGCAACTGTTGCCCAATTCCAAATTGCCCAAACAGATGTGGAAATATTTTCCTCATGTGCCCGCTGCGGGAAAACCTCTATTTCGTCTATTGGATTCTGCGGTTTCTGACGCAGCGGCGACGTTGATAGGCCCGACTGGCTTCGGCTGCTGCCACAGTTAAGTAGCTGCGGACAATCGCAATGGACGATTATCGATTTATGACCACACGCAAGCGCCGTGGACACGCCGTGTGACCTTCTTGCGAAACGCCTCGACTACTACGCAAGCTGTGCGTGTGCGAGCCGAGTGCGGCATTAAGACTAATTTCCAAGTTTAGTCAATTTCTGTGTAAAACACATAATTAAGGCAATTAAATATTTGAAAATTGGTAACGCCTGTCACAGGGCGCAAATGGAAAGCGAGCTCAAAAAAGTGGCTTGCTGTGCGCTGGGCCTTTCGCCATTGTGATAGGCTGATCGGTTGCTGTTTTTGGGCAATATTTTCAAATTGAGGCTGGACAATAGAGTGGACAACATATGGTCATGGCATGAAGTTGACCATAGCTGTTCAATTTCTATGCCTTTTCGGACATGTTGCATGTAGTTCATGTATACATCAACAAATGAATGACTGGAGAGGAAATAATGATACTCTGTGATGACACAGATAACTGTTTTAATAAAGAAACCATCAGCTAGTTCTGATCTAACCTTACCCCCACTACCTGCCGGGCAATAAGGCCTTCCCTTTCCTTGAGGAAAACACGATTTGTATTGTCCCTGAGTCGAACCTCTATTTGGCAGCTTGTTGGAGTCATTACTGGACACTGCGCCATTGGATTCATGCTTATGAAATGATTCCTCTCGTCCAGTGATGTCTGCAGAAGCTGTGGAGATGAAGAAGAAGTGGATACGATCCAACAGTACCTGTGTCACTGCTCGGCTCTGAAGGAACGCCGTCTCCGCACTTTGAGATCAAGGTTCCTGGCAGACTTGGCTTGCGCGGCAATAGTTGTCAGCGATTCACATTTCATTATTCTGTTTAAAAGTGAAGCCTTACTTTTTAATTCTCAAATAACTGAAATTTTATACTATTTTACATTCGCCGACACTGATAACGCCACATCCTTACAAGAACCACTTCGGTAATCATTAAATCCGTGCGGCAAACGCCAAAAACCACAACCCTAACGACCGCAAGAGTGCTAAATGCATCCCACAAAGTCAACAGTTACGCTCACCGGCTCACAGTAGTCTATCAGGCCCACCTAGGCCCTCCCAAACCAATGCAAAACTGACTTTTATCGCTAGATAATTGGTCCCGCGAAATTATAGGCTCGGCACAGAAATGCTAAAGCGACGTAAATTTATTACGCTCGGTAATGAGAGGCCTGTCCCGCTCAGCCACCATTGCGGCCACTTCAACACACAACACGCATTTCCCCACATTCGCTCGTTCGCTGTGGCGTTAGTGCGCAGCCATAAAGTTGAGATTGTTCCACAGTTCGGTTCCATAAGCGGCGCAGCAGTTCCGTTGTTCATATTTTTTTTTGCTCAAAATGCCACTTGGTTTTCATAATGCGACTTTATGTGTTTCCCGCGATTGCCGCTGCAGCTGCCAGCCGCACTTCGACCATTTCCATTCCCATTTTCATTTCCATTTCGAGTGTCCACATTTCGTTAATTGGCGGTTGGCCGCTCACCGTGGCCGCATGCACCTTGGTAGGCGGCGGCATGTGGCCAAAGCGGAATTTATGTGACGACATGCTCTAAGGGTGTGATGTCCCCTGGCCGGCCAGTTGGCCGTTTAATCTGCCAAATCGAGGGGTGTTACCAATTTCAAGTCATTTTAATGAAATATTTGATTCGTTAGCATTTTCGTTGTGTGGCTATGGACGCCGCCGCTGTAATTACAGTGCAAACGCAGACATTAGTTTTGTTTGTGGTGCGTCTAGCTGCAGGATAACTGCAGGGATACATATACATACGAGTATGTAGGCCGATTGGCGCACTTTTGCGGTGATTTGTAACTTAATAAGCGTAAGGAATGCGGGAAGCTCGAGGTTTGCTAAAAATATTGCAATAAGTTCTTGTGAAATTTCGAGGATCCATTTGAATGAAGAGGTCGAATGTGCTCTATATAAGATATTCTTGGGTTAAACCCGATCGCGATATATGTATAGGTTCGACTATAGATAGTTGAAGTTCGACTATGAGATTTTTTTTGGTAAAATAACAAAAACAGCAAAAAGATCTTCAGTACATAGAGAGGCTAGTTGCATCGCCAGGCAAATCTAGATAAAAAATGGGACAATCGGTCATTAAATCTTAGCCTAACTATTTGAATCACAAGAAATTATGAATTACTTCACAATAATGGCTATGAAGAAGAGGTTGAAACGGTGGTTTGCCTACGATTTTTGTGGCAACCAAAGTTAATCTTCTTCTTCGAACTTAATCGAACTATAATCCTTGAATATAAGTGATGCGGCACTAATTAGCCCCGTACAATTCTGTGGACTACCAAGAGGACACATTCAGGAGTGGTTACGGAAATAGGCTGACCAGGAATTTGCTGACCAATGGATCAACACAACGGGACTACGGCAGGCAAAACAATTCCTTGCTCCGGACGGAAGGGTATCCAACAAAGCCGAGCGGAACTTCGCATCTCAAAAATATGAGAATATCCGCAACGGATGTGTGCAGGATATGTGAGCTAGCACAGGAAACATCGCTCTATATTGTATGCCAATGTCCTGCGCCCAGCAGAAAGAGATTTTCCCAGTTTGGTCAGGCGTCAAAAGAGTCATCAACCGTTTGGGAACTACAACCTCAAAAAGTGCTAAAGTTTATAAAATGTCTTAACTTGGACGGTTAAAACAAAGGCTGCACAAAAGATCAAATCGGTCGAAGTGCGCTATAGTCCATATAATAATAATAGTGATACGGCAAGGTACATTTCGGAATCATGTTCATGATGCTCCTTGGATACTTTGGGGATTTTTGCATTAGAGACACAACCCACCTCTTCATTGCTTACTTACAACTATTAACACAACTAACCATAGAGTAAGTTCCGTTTTATTAAAAAATTTTCATTTTATTTTTATTTTTTTATTTTTATGTATTTTTATTTTTGTATTTAAATTAAATTTTTTTAAACAATTTCAAAAAGATTTTCATTACTTTGTTATTATATTTAAACAGCGATTGCGGCCAACTTACGAAAGAAATTACTACCAAGTTGGATTCCCCTATTACGCAAATGTATGCTGAAATGTTGCAAGGAGCCGTCAAGAAGAAGAAGAAGAATAAGTCCCAAACAAAATCTATGAGCACGATTTGCGATGCTCTTGTTACGATAGCATTAAGACGAATAGCAAAACAGGCACTTGTGCATAATTTCGCAGATACATTTCACTCGGCCGAACGGCAGCAACCGCAACAGCACGAAGTCGAGTAGCAGCAACAGCATCAAATTTCGCGCAAAACGTGCGTTCCACCACTCCACAACACAACAAGCCACCGCCACTGCCGTCGCTATGCAAAAGTGTTGGCCGCAATTGGCGGCACTGCAATGTCGGTGTGTGTCGGGCATTTTCGCGTTGTTGCGCACTTTTTGTGGAAGTACGAACAAGAAAAACTGAAAATCGCTAACGGCGACGCGTTCGTCCGCTGACTAAGAGCCGACTTGCCCACGTAAGTACTCGAGTTGGGTGCCCGAATATGCGAAACAGGCGGAACGTAAAACGTCCAAATGGACAGACAAATGGACGCTGGCAAGCGACGGCCGGTTGGACGCACCTGATGGCAACAGCTGCCACCATAACGCAGCAGCTGAGTCAAAGTTGGCCGCAGCCAGACAGACAAACGGACTGTTGTACATTTCAGCATATCAATGAATCAAACATATCGAACGAATTCATTCACTTATGCGGCGCAGCAAGAATTACGCGCCACTTCCGGAACGTTTCCGAGCAGAGCCGCAAGAAGCTGGTTGAAGTTTTCGACGATAAATATTTTGTGGATTTTTAATAATGAATGAAATTTAAATGTTGACAGCTTGGAAGATAGTTGGGAATTCATGCCAAACTCATATTTTTGGAATTAGTAATATGATCCATGGAATGTAGAATTGTGTGTGTTGCAAATACTATTTGAAATTTTCATACTTAAATATTTATACTCGTAAGTATTGCACAAACATTTTGGTGTTCAGCCCATTTCATTGCGCTGCTTTTTTCTTATGGTCCATCCTATTCCATAAGATTAGTACAGAGCAGTTACGGGAACACCTTCTCCGACTTCATACACCACAAAACTAGATATCGCCCACATTTAAAATATTGCCTTGGTTTCTTAGAACCTTTTGCTCTCTGTGCTATAAGTTTTGCAAATTCATTGACACTTAAAATCAGCCACGCCCCTTTAGTGCGTAAAATATCTGCCCCGTCATAAAAATCACACTTTAGTTGAATTAGACATTGCATTTGGCGTCAAGATTCGCACCAATAAACGCCCAAGCAAAATGTTAGTAAACTCTGCTTTTATCGAATAAACAGAAAGGCCGCAGAATGGTGATAAGTCTGAGTAGACAATTGAATAGCAAAAGTTTCCACAACGGACCTTTTAGTGTTCTATAGATATGCTTATCAAGATTACTGTTTACATCGACAATACGTCTGTCGAATACAAATGACCCATGCCGAGGTAAGAAACGATGAACTTCATAAGGAAGTAGAGAAATTCCTTTGAACCCAGACCTATAGTTTAAGCTATAAGCAATTCTTATCAAGATTACTGTTTGCATCGATAATACGTCTATTGAATACGAATGAGCCACGCCGAGGTTAGAAAAGATGGATCTCAGAAGGAAGTAGTGGAATTTCCATTAGCCCAGACTTTTAATATCGAAAACAGAAAGCTTTTTCATATGAAAATTTTACTCTCAGCGTTTAACTATATCCTAGTTAACCCTTTCGACCCCGAATTTTAAGAAGTGTGCACACGACATTTGAAGTCGCCCCGCCTCTTTGTTAGAGTTCTAGAGCTAGTTTACTTTTGAACAATTTTAGCATTAAACGGGTTAAATACATTTTGTATCAATATCACAGCACAACAAAAAACACTTTTTTTCTGTTGCAGGAAGTTTTTCTACTGTTTCTTACTAATTTGGGTGCGCTGATTTCGAATCTATCCTCAGATTTTTTCTAGCAGCTCTAGTTAGTGAGATATAGGTACCGTGTCGTTTTTTCAGTTTTTTCTCTACTTTTTCCATATTTTTGATCGTAATTTCTAAACAAAAAAACCGATTGACATAATTTCCACCTTATCACATTAACAGCATTGCACGGCTTCTTTTCCTTATTTTTATAAGTTTTAAAATACCGCGTTAATTGGACCTCAAAGTCGGAAAATATGGAATTTTAAAGCGTTTTCTTTGATGGTCAAAAACATACACATTTTTTGTAAAACAATTAACGAGTTAGGTGTATAATGAAAAGGACACATCAAATATTACAACACAGCCAAATTATTTGGCGGAATACACATTCGCATGCAAATAATAGCAAAAATGTACCATAGTCATTTTCATCAGTTTTCATACTTTTTCCTTAAAAAATTAGGGGCCTCAAAATATGCAAAGTTTTTAATTTTTTTTGTTTCGAGCAATTCAAAATCTTTTTGTTTTTGGTTTGTATTTCAGACTATAAATGGAACATATAAAAGAGCATATTTTGAGGCTCCTAATTTTTTAAGGGAAAAGTATGAAAAGTGATGAAAATGGCTATGGTACGTTTTTGCTTTTATTTCGATGCGAACGTGTATTCCGCCAAATAATTTGGCTGTGTTGTATTGCTTGATGTTTCTTCTTAAGATATTCATATTGATGTACAATTTTCGCCATCAGAAAAAACGCCTTGAAATTCAATATTTTCCTACTTTGAAACTTCATTACAACGCCAATTTAGAACGCATAAAAGTGATTAATGTCAGAAAAGATGACGTGAGATGTTGTTAGTGCAATTATATAAAAATAATGTTGATAGGATTATTGGTTCAGAAATTACAGTCGAATACGATAAAAAAGCCGAGGAAAATGCGAAAAAGTGACACGCCCATTTCTTGCAAAAACTAGAGCTGTTACATAAAAATGGAGTATGGTTTTGAAATCAGCGTGAAAAAACGATTCAGATTCATGTAAAAAACTCCGGGCAACAGACATGCTGTTGTACAGTGTATTCTTTGATTAGTTACAGAAAAATTACTTTATATTTTTGAAAAAATACAAAATTATAACTTTTTACATTTTATTAAACCACTATCAAGAAACAGGATTTTGATCAAACGCGCCCAATTTGTAGATTTCAATTAGAACACAAACTTTCCCTGATATCGAAGCAAATTTGTTGGAAATAATTTTGCAGATAACAGTAAAATTGTTGTAATTTGCTTTGAATTCACTTCTAAAACTATAAATTTGTTGGTGTCTACTTAAATTAAAACCATAATTCAATCTTAGCTTTTGCTATAAGATGGCAAATAGGTGAAGTTGCTCTCAGGCAACTTTGGGGTCGAAAAGGTTAAGAATTTAACTATATTCTATTAAAAGGGCACTCGCTGAAAGAGACATTTGTTTTACAATTCAAGCAATTCAAGCCAGCAATCTCTCATTCAAAAAATTATATAAAATTCTGTACCCCAGAAAACATAATCAGCCATTAGGCTATGCTGACATTTTTCGCCGGCTGTATGCTCCCCTCTATATTTTAGCGAAAACTGTGGCAATTCCCACTTTTTGCTCGCGCTTCGCATAGTTAGCAGACCTTCACTTTGTGCGGAATTGCTGGCCGCCATTTACGCACAGAAGGTGACCGAGAGGCACGACGACGACACCAGCCAACGCGACCAAAGAAAGACGAACTCAGCCAGCAAACAAAAAACGATCGTGAGACCACTGTGAGCGTGTGCCGCACGCTGCACAATAGCCCCCACTGTGAAATGTGACTTGGTCTTTTCGGCTGCGACCCCGGCCGCGGCCCCAACGCGCTGCCCGGCGCAGTGCTTAAGTACAAAGTTTATGTTACACACTCGACCGCGCGTCCAAGTGAGCGAAATGTCCAATAGGAATTTCACAATTTTTTTCGTCTATGTGTATTTTTACTTTACTTACTCGGCGGTTTATTTGTGTTTTTAGTGCGGCCAGGTAATGTACTCATAGGGGCCGTACGTACGCCTATGAACGTACATACGTACGTACGTATGTATGTATGTGTGTCGGTATCTGCTTCGTTTCCGTCAATCACATGTAAATTATCGAAAGATTAATCGTCTGTTTCGGAATTCTGTTTGATGTTTTATTGCCAGAGTCACTGTTGGCCGTTCGAACGTTCAAATACGGACGCAGCGCCCATGCAAGTGGCGGCGGCGGCGGGCACACACGAACCAACGGCAACAAATGCTTTTTGTGTCTTTCTCTCTGGCCGTCTGTTGGCCGGTCGCCGCGCGCTTGTCTGTCTCAGTGGCGAGTGTTTTTGTAGCTGTTTGTTGTTTGTTGCTGCTGCTGCTGCTGCTGCTGTTGCTACTTACGGTTGTAGTTCGGGCCAAATCAGCGAAAAAGTCATAGCTGCCGCTTTCTATTGGACGTTGTCGTTTGTATGCGCTTCGAGCGGCGCACGATGGGTTGTGCCCTCAGCGGTCCATTTTGTTCTAAGCTCGCGCTCGCGGCCACGAACCGCCCGCCCGGCCATTCAGCGGCACACTCGCCGGTGTCCAGCCGGCCGGCCTAACCATTCATGCGGCCATGTGACTAAAGACATTCTCCGCCGGAACAAAACCGCACCAAATCTGAGGCTAAAAACAAAAAAACGTAAATGCTAAAACGTAAACCTTAAAACCCAAATCCCAGCCGAGCCGAGTGAATGGACATATTTTGAATTAATGACTTTTTCCACGCTTGATCTGGCCAGCGATATTGATGCTGCCGTTCGCTGCAGCCACGAGTTGGCTCGCTGTCTAATCGCCACATCCGCTGGGACACGCTAACCGCTTTGGCTGACTTTGACTTTCACAGACACACACACAAACACACAGGCAATTGTATGAAAATAATTCGTTTTCTGATGCATTTCCCGTCACATTCATCGGTGACTTTCTGTCAACTGTCAATGCAACAAGTGTTCTTTTTAGCTTCTGCCTTTGGCCGATGCTATCAGATCGACTGAAGTGACCCTGGCGCCACTATTTTGTCGATAATTTGTCACAATTGTGTCAACGCAGCAATGTTGTGTGTCATGTTGCCATCAAGATGCCATGTTGCCGATAAGCAAGCGTGACAAAACAATTAAAAGTCATTGCGGCAACAGGTAGCGGCGTTGGCGTGCAGATGTGGGTAGAAGGGCGCGTTGGAGGATTCAGTGAAATGACAAAAATATGACCCAAAGGTATAAAATCACAGAAAAAGTATTTATACAAAATTTGAGACCACTTTGCGTTGTCTGTTTGGATGGTTTTTCAATTTAACTTTTTTTATTTTCTATATGTAAGATTGCAGTAATCAAATTTGTAAATTCTTTCACTTTAATATTTTTCACAATAATTCAAAATGAGCAAAAATAAATTTACAAAGAAAATGTATTTATATAAAATTTGAGACCACTTTGCGTTGGCTGGGTGGACGCCTTTTTCAACTTGTTTTTGTTTTTAATTTCTATTTTTTAGATTTCAGTAATCAGATTTATAAAGTGTTTCACTTTAATATTTCATCACAAAAACTAAAAAGCAAAAAAATTTACAAAGAAAAAGTATTTATACAAAATTTGTGTACCACTTTACGTTGTCTGTGTGGACGCTTTTTTCAATTTAACTTTTATTTCTATATTTTAGATTTCAGTAATCAGATTTGTAAATTCTTTCACTTTAATATTTTTTTGCAATAATTCAAAATGGCCACAACAAATTTACAAAATTTGTAAACATGTCTTATTTACCTCTGTGGATGCTTTGATTTCATTACTTTCGACATCTAATTTTTTTATAATTTTAATATAAGTATTGAGTTTTATTTTTATGTTTTCCCATTTTATATTTTTCCATTTGCTACCTTTCCCTTGCACCATTAATTCACTAATTATACGCAATTTTTCATCTCGATAATGTGGCATCATTTTAGCTGGAATAATTAAGCATAAACCGCTACAATCAAATTATGGAATCAATCAGAGTGAAGCGCAAAACCTATTCTACATTTGTCAATGGACTTGCGGTCAAAGGTTCCCAAGACTAACACACACACACACTCATACACTCTTAGACGCACACGCCCCGCCAAACACCTGGAGAAAGGCAGCGGGCGCATCGGCCCGACCGTGGAATACGCCTTTGGCGCATATGAAAGGCCGACACTGAATGCTGAAATTAATTTCACATGATTGAAAATTTCATACCCAACCCAACATTGGCCGAATTTCAAGGGCTTCAAATGCCCTTATCGAATTGTACAGCCAAGGCAAATCGTCAGCACACACACTCTTCTTCGAGCCACTTCACCTCGAACCAACATTTTTCACTGCCTGTCGTTCGCAACGCCATGGAAGCCTTCAAATGTTGTTGTAAGCAAATTTTGGGAATAATTTTTTACCCTTTATTAAATGTGTTTTTTCACAATTTGTTGTTGTTGGTTTTCGACCATTTGCCGTGCGCTGCCACATTCGGTTAACGCCTATTTTTCTCCACCCCAATTAACGTGGCTTGAAGTCGAAATGGTACGGTTTGTATTGGCTTGGCTTGTGTGGCTGCGGAACGGGCCATTCTGCACCTTCGGCTTTTTCAGCGCCGCCATGTGACTTTGACTACAGATTTTTTGTCATTAGATTTAATGGTTTTGGCAACAACAACAACCACTACAGCGTCGCCAACAAATCAACCAACCAACCAACCGGCGTGTTTGCGTTGAGACTGCGCATGCGCGACGCACCGCAGCGCGCCCAGCACTTGGAGGGTTTTGCGGCCAGCCGAGCATTTAATGGCATTTCAACATTAATTTCACTCAGCCATCTTCAAAAAGTTCCCATAACTCAAAATCATTGAAAACTATTTATTGTGATTACTCCATGTCATTTCTACGCTGATGCGATCAATCAAGTCAACTTTTGTTGATCTGGCTTCGCACATCAAAGAGATCCACTCGCTGGCTGTGCGAGTGTGTGTGTGTGTGTGTTCGCTTTGGTGTTTCACTACTTGCTGTCATTACTAGGTTTTTTTTTTAGTTGTTGTTGTTTTTGTTTCCCTGAGTGTTTGTAATTGTGTTTGAGGCCATTCTCAGATCTCTCGGATCTTTTAAATAAATTATTGATTTTACGCAGTGTTTAACTTGTATGTGGAACGTTAATTAAACGTTATTAAAGGGGGCTGTAAAGGCGTCATTAAGATTTTATGGCGTTTCTTGTGTACTCGTAGAAAATTGTTAATGGTTCGGTGGCATGTACGCGACGTGTAATGTCTCCAATTGGGGTCAGCTCTTATAGCAGTTCAGACAAAAGGCGGACAACGATTGCACCTGGAGTGAGTGCAACGGGTTAGATAATCGCTTCTGGGTCTCCATTTCTGGAAAAAATGCAGTTAATTTGGAGAATGCTGCAAGTCTCATGTGTGCACATGATTGCTGGTTTTCGTATAAAAATAAGCGAACATTTGTTTGCTGCTGATTTATGGGAAAATTGAGAGAGAAAATGCAATAGAACTTGTCCCTGAAATGGTTAAGTAGGTTTGTAGTCATTTACATACATATTAGTATCGAGTTACAGGCGATTAAGTTCGCTAAGTTGGCCTCATGACGACGACGATGCGATTTGTTGTTCAAGTTGGTTAGATTCTACAAAAAGTTGCAATGTGTGAAGAAACGTTGTGTTTGTTTCGTTTAAAAATGAAAATATTATAATTTCATAGTAGAAGATTGCAATGTCTACAGGCAATGATTTTGTCAAAAGCTTTTGACAGGCTTGAAAGCAGAAGTCTCCCATGGATAATTTCAGAATAAGTGCGCTTGTGGCCCAACTGATACCAAGGACTAGATTTGTCACATTCCACTGAGTCTCTCGGAACTACCTACCACTTTACTTGACCGTCACCTCATTGGGCTCAGGAGACTGGCTCATGACCAGAAACAGACTTTAAGACTTGAGAAATATAGTGAAGATTTGAAAATTAGACCGTTTTATGTATTTCTTTTTAATACTTCCTAGGAAGAAGACTTTAGGACAAAAAGTTGCGTCTTGCGTCTTTAAGATTTAAGAAAGAAACTGAAGATTTGAAATTAGACCCAATAGTCAGACAGCCTTAAAAGCACAAGTCTCCCATGGATAATTTCAGAATAAGTGGGCGAGTGCCCCGACCGGTCCCAAAGACTGGGTTTGAACATCCCACTGAGTCCCTTGGGCTACCGCTTTAGTTGACCGTCGCCTCATTGAGCTGAGGAGACGGGCTCATGACCACAAACAGACTTTAAGTCTTAAGAAAAAGTAAAAAGGCACTCATGCACTTTTTCACCAAATCGCATAAAATGAGAGGTTGCGGAGCATCGAAATCGAAAAATCGTGCACTAAATCCAGTCTAATGTAATATATGTTATATATGTATTATTTTCAATATTTCCCATGAAAAAGACTTTAGGACAAGAAGTTCTTGCGTCTCACCGGGTTCGGATTTATCTCCACGGCTCTCAATGTGTTGAGTCTTTTCAAACAGCGCTATCTGGGCCAAAAAAGGTTCATAAAAAAGAACGTAGCCCCCTAAAGCTTCGAGAACTCCTAAGTTTCAGCTGAACATCGGTCATGAATTTTAGTACAAATAAACATATTTTTTTAATATCAAATATATATATATAATTTTTTATGAAGCTACCTATTATGAAGCAACCAGCTCACAGACCGCTTCTCGATAACTCACACAAAAATCTTGGAAACAAAACCATCGATCGACAACAACCGCCTGAAGCATTGTTACCAGCATAATCGCTGCACAACGTTGTCTGCTTGGCAGAAATCATCTTTTCTCGACCTTGCGCGAACCATACAAATATAGTAAAACAACAATGTGAAACACAGAAAGTACGCAAAATTGCTGGCAACTGCGCATCGGCGCATCGATCGTATCGCAAAGTGAGTTGCAACGACTGTGCGATGCTATTAATTTATGCAATTGACATTTTTTGTTGTTGCCCCAACATGCACCGCCGCCTGCCTGCACAGAGCGATATTTCAGCGCGCACAGCAAGGCGCGCCGAACGCACTTAACGCGGGTGTGAACAAATCCGCGCCGCTCACACGCAGTCCACCAGCAATTTACGTGCGGCCGCAGTGCGCCCTGCGTCAGGACAGAAGTGCCAGCGCGTATTTATAGATCGGCCATCAATAAAGTCACCAGGCGGCACGTTGCGCTGGCCATGGCGTCGGTGTTGCTGCCGAATGGTGTCAGCCGTCGTCGTCGCTGCTACATCCTCTTAACGCAAAATGTGTGAAAATCGCAGCAGACAGTCAGCAGCGCATCGTTGGTCGTCGTTGTGATTCCTGGCCGCGTTCGCGTCGGCGGAAAACCGCTGGAGATGCAGCTTGACAATAAAAATAATTTAGTGTAATGCAAAAATATTTATAACATTATAAAATGCCATATTACAAAAGCGAAAGCAAGCCGCACGATACCAGGAAAATCGCCAGTAAGATCAGCGAACGCAGCTCCGAACTATTCTTTTGATCTGTCCAAAGACACTCACACACACACACACACACACAAACGCGTCGCGCTCAGTGTGCGACGGAAACGGGTCAACAGGCAGCACTAAAAGCAACGCCAACAACAGCGACACCAGCAGCAGCAACAGCAACCACCACAACAACAACAACCAGCGATCACAAGTGATCATGCCGCTTGCTGCAGTTGCTGAGCAATTTCTGGCGAAAAATTGGAACGAACAATATTTGCAAACGCCTCGGCCAACGGAACGTTTGAGCGACGGCTCAACCACCAGACGACCAGACGACCGATCGACCAGGGGGGAACGGTCGATGGCTGCGTATTAATTTTGCTATCAAAGTGTCAAAATGAAAGACACTTTCCGCAACAAATCTAATACCGGCGATGCGGCAACAAAGAAAACGCCAGCGCCGGCAAAGTAGATGGTGGCTGGTGGATGTGTTGGGCCAAGATTCTATATTGGGCTGTATTCGTGGTGAAGTGTGGTTTTTCGGGTGATTTTTATGAAATGACGCCAGTGCGCTGCCGCTGCGTTCCTTGCTGCAGCTATTATTATTATTGTGGTTGTTGTTGTTGTTCAACGCTGGAGACAACCTGCTGTGCTTTTGAACACTTTTTTAGAGGCAGCCAATTTAGCCAAACGCACACACACACACACGGATACACACTTTTACTTTGTTGTTGTTGTTATTATTACTTGGGGTGAATGTGAGGGAGGGCGGGAGGTAGGAAGGACCGTGCGGCGTTGCCGCAAATGCCGCCTTTTGGCTCGCTGAACACAGGGCCATCTGTTGCCTATCACTTCGCACTCGTTGCTGCCGATGCGCTGCATTAATGATAATCTCCGACTTTTTGTATACTTTTTGTCTTGAGATGTGATGGTTTTTTGGCGATGGCTAAAGCGTTCGTCTCTACAAAATGTGATCGCAGCGTTTCTGTGCTCAATTTAGATTTATATTTTGTTGATACTTAAACAATTCGATCTGAAATGGCTTGAAATGTTTTGTTTTGTTTTGCGTTTTGGCCTTTTTCCCCCATCGAATCTATGCAGCCGTTAGTGGAAGAACGCATTGACGGAAACCAAAATGCAGGACACCAGCTTTTTGTGTGAATATTTGGCCAACTTTGTTTTGTATTGTTGAAAATATTAATTGCTATAGGAAAATTTTTGGTTAGATTGTATACATTTTGCGATTATTTTAATAATGAAATAAAAATTGTATCACGTGGGCCGAAATGGAAAAAGTTGACTTAATGGGTAATTATACAATATGTGAATTAAATTCGCATAAATACATTTTCATAAACATCAAAAAACGTTTAAATAAAATTAATACCTGAAAATAAATGCTTATTTAGTTCTCAATGGCGATATTGCACTATCTATGCTCTTTGATCTTCTGTTAAAGGTGTTAGCAGTGTTTGGAAGAACTGTGAAGAGAAAATCCAAGTCCGAGAAATCTCTTCTAGTGCCCTCACGAGCTCTTGTAAGGTCTCTCTCCTCCAAAAGATTGTATTGTCTGCCTTTTTTACGAAGGCTGAGCTTTAGTAGTAGTAATTCTTATAAATAGTGAAAATCTCCGAGTCAGAGGAATCCCCTCTAGTGTCCTCACGAGCTTCTCCTGTAAGGTCTCTCTTCTAAATGATAAAAAATTGTATTATCTCCCTTTTTTACGAAGGCTGAACTTTAATAATAGTAATTCTTATAAAGAGTGAAAATCTCCACATTGTGTAGCTCCCAATGATATCAAACATCATGAAGTGTTGAACTAATGCAGTGAGTTACAACTGGAGAGAAAGGACAGATAAGGTACACTTAGTATGGTAAGACAACAAAATATTTTCATACTACAGGTATCCTTTTTTCATTCTTTGTTGACAATCTCCTAAGAAAACTGTGTAACGACGCTTTCACTTCATTGGATTCAACATTAGGTTACCACGAGAATGGGAATGGGTACCCAACTGATCTCATACTGTCGTGGAATAATCTCTCAACCTATTTTCAACTAATTTTTATCATAACTTATTGCCTTCTAGGTTCAAGTAAAATATTTAGATTACTTTTGTGTTTTAACTAGTTTCTTTCTGAGAGAACAAATTCATTTTATATAACTTCCAAGGCATCTCAAAAGGTATTTGGCGAAACTTTTCTTGAAGTATAGCATCCCATGAATGAATATGGATATGAATATTTTCTCTAGAAAGTTCGCTAGTATCTAGTGAGAAGATAACCGGCGAAAGAAACGATTTCTGTATTTGATATCGGTTCAGTTAGATATTCGATACTGTACCACATTATCGACAAAGCCGGTTAACAGCTAACAGAGCTTTTAGAAATTCGAAATGCAGTTAAGGGTCCAGAATCCCAAACTCAAAGCAGTAAAAAGCAATAATTATTCAAACAACTCAAAACTACCATTAATAACACTTTTCGACACGACAAATGCACCTAAAAATAAAAGTGTTTTCGTTGGACCGCTGAACACGAAACTGAAAAACAAAAAATTTTTTTAAGAAGCCAGGTTTTTGCCTTTTGTTTCAGTTACGAGCAAATATCTCGTAAACGAATTAGCCGACTAACATAAGTTCTCCTTCTGTCAGAAGATAATACCTTAGCCTTTCCAGCGATATACAGATTGTCCAAATCAAATGAGATTTGAGGAAGTTACTGACGGTGAAAGTTGTAAAAAGTTAATTTTTCGACCAATTTAAAAAATCATAAATTTTCGAATATTTTTTTATAGATAAAATAAATGATCTCCTCTGGTTTTAAAATCTAAGATGAAAGATAAATTATTTGAGCAAATATAAAGCCGAACAACAATAGAATTGAAAGGCAAATGACAAAGTTATGATGCACTGAGTGAAATCACCATCTTTACATTTATTACACAGTGCTGAAATTTATTTATTTTATTCGAGACCCATCCAAATGTTGATATAGACATGAAACTAGAGGTCATTTATAATATTCTGGCATAGTCAGTTTTTCATTTTCTGACCGAAAGTCCTTTTTAAAGGACTTTAAAATTTTAAACGACACGTTTTTGAAGGACACATTTCAAAAACTTTTTTTAAAATATTTGCGGTTGTGCAATGATGAAGACATGGGTACCAAATGAAAGAGGAAAAGAGTATCTTTTTTACTCAAATTTCTGGTTTTTAAACGATTTTTCGAAATCTTCTTAAAATAATTTTTTGATTTTCAGTTTCGTATGCCGTGACCCAAAGTTAGTCTAGAAAATACTTTTTTTAGGTGCACACGACTGGCCCATTTTTTGTCGAGTAGTGTAATCTTCTATTTAACTAAACTGTTATGTAATACTATCCACGAAACTCCCGTTCATTGGTTCTATATGTGTAAGACTGAAAATATGAAAAATTCTAGAATCTAAATCAAAAAATCAGAGAATCAGAATATTTTGTTTAAAAAGCATTTAAAAATTCTTTCTCCTCTGAACAGTGGCGCGTTCAGGGGGGTGTTTTGAAACCGCCTCACCCCCCAAAATATTAGGATCGACTTTGAAACTAAATACAAATCAAAAGGCATTTTATGAAAATTAAAGAATTACTTTTTGGCCCCCCCTCCAAATATTTTTCTGAATCAGCCCCTGCCCCCGAATCTTCGTATCTTCGAACCTGTTACCTTTATTCCTCTTCATGCAGTCGTTGTCGCCCTCGTCGTGGAGTATTCCGACTTTTTTTCAACTCATGAATCATAACCTGAAAGTGTAGTCAACTGTTTTTCTGGTTTTTCTGGTGTCCAAACTATCGAAAAGCTTCAGTAGCAACAAAATGTTATATCGATGCGTTTAGGCCAAACGTTTTTCCATCATCGACCACACCCAGTTGTTTGCATCTCACACCCAATAATGTATTTTATATTTTCTTTGATATTTTTTGGTAGTGGTGAAAATATGCCAAAAATGCTAAAAACAGTCTCATAAAAAACAAGTAATAATACACAGAATATTTTAAGCATAAGCCAACCGTAATGTCTTTTCGTGAAAAACAAACAACAAAAATTAACACCTTTCGTCACTGGCGAACGATTGCTAAGCGCACATCTTGGAAATTTGTGTGTGTTTATACAAATAACCGAAATTTGACGATTTAATTTATTATAAACAATCATTACTCCAACTGCCACAAAGGTCCATTAGACGCGGCAAATAAGTAACACGAGGCCAATGCGCAAACCGTAAACAAAAAGTGGAAAAATTAAGACGATTTCCAAAACTTCCAGGCACCCTGCGCCGTTCGAAAAGCGTCAATACGCATCAGGCATGACATGCCACACGCACACAGACGCAACCAACGTCAAACAGTCGGCAACAATTGGCGCTGCCAAGTGTGTTGAAAAGTCATTTGCAGTGCGCGTAAAGTGAGCAGATAACTAATAAAATAGCAAAATTAAACGGCGATTCTTAAATGAAACATTTCGATTTTTTACAATGCGCCAAAACAGTTGAGCAGAGCTGCGCGATATGAGCTGTGGTTGATGATCAACGATGAAAACACCTGAGAAATGTGCGCCGCATGCGATCCATGGCGAGAAGCAGTCGAGCGCTGCTGAAGACGGTTGCGTGGTGGCGCAAAATTTTGTTGGCTATTTCCAGCCAACTATTGACACAAGCGCGGCGACTACTAAACACTGCCAATGTGCTCAAGCAAACCAGCGGCCCGCTCGCCTGTCGGCCATGTCGTTAAATTGTATGCGTCAGCAGAACTAAAGCAGATCGCTGCAAGAGTCGAAGAGCCGCAGCACGCTGACAGTGACTAAGCAATGGGAAAATAAACTCCTGGCGATTGCGTGTGCGTGCACACTTCGATCAATTAGCGTCGGCGTGGCTGTTTGCGCAATCACAGTTTGGCGTCGCGCATTGCCAAATCTCGTCGACCAGTCAACGCAACGGCACATTTGCTTAGCGCGACTGCCAACGAAATGGAAAAGTTCTGCTTCTGCTTGGACTAAACAAAAAGTCACAAATACCGCGCAGCAGATGCGATAAATTACAATAAACACACCGCAACACTGCAAGAACACTTATGAAAGTGCGCTGTGCGTGTGTGTGTGTGTGTGTGTGTGTTTATGCGATGGCAGCAAAACATTCAAAGCTGACGGCTACTTTTTTCGAAATTTCTCTTGCTGAATGTTCTCGTTTTTGTTTTTTGTCCGTAGCCAACAAGCTGGGACTTTTTTAATAGCGACATGACCAAAACAGTGCCACACATCAACAGTTCCAAGCTTTGGCACCTACGTAATTTTTATTTTTTTCCTTAAGTAAACATTCAACGTACGAAAAACACCAAAAACCTCACCAAATCACACAATACACACACACACACATAAATCTAAATAAAATGTTGTAAACAAATTATTTTTGGGGGAAAATTTTGTGGTACTTGGAAAATTGTGTTAACTGTGTGTACAATTTTTCCACTGTTTAATGGTGGGACATTAGAATTCACGAGGTGATAATGGTACGACGAATTTTTAATTAACTTCAAGGAGATTAAAATTTAACCATTTTCTAACACGCTCGAGGTGGTCACCTGTTTTTAGATATTTTTTTTCTAGGATTTTTTAGAATTTTTTTAATTTCTTTTAAGAACTTGGATTTGAAAGTAAACCAAAGGCTTGAAGACTTGACTCTTTAATTGTTTATGTCGAACATATTCGTTATTACGAAATGAAAATGTTTCACACAAAGTTGTTATAACCGAGGTGGGGTCAAGGTGATTGCGTACGCCGACGACATCATCATTATGGTGACAGGGCCCTTCCTAGATACAATTAGTGGCATCTTGGAGGGTGCTCTAAGCACTCTGAGCAGCTGGGCCGCTCGATGCGGGCTTGGGATTAATCCTACCAAAACAGAGCTGCTACTGTTTACAAAAAAGTACAAAGTTCCCCCATTTCGATTGCCGAAGCTCAACGGTAGCGAGCTCAGGCTATCCTCAGAAGCTAAATATCTTGGAGTCATATTAGACACCAAACTTAGCTGGAAATCTAATATACAGGAGAGGGCAAGAAAAGCACTGGTAGCGTACTACTCGTGCAGCAGACTCTTCGGTAAAAAATGGGGCCTACAACCGAAGATGGTGCGTTGGACCTATACAGCGATAGTTCGACCCATTCTCACGTACGGAGCACTGGTGTGGTGGCCGGCGTTAGAGAAGAACCACAACGTCAATAGACTTAATGCAGTGCAGAGGGCGGCGTGTGTCGGGATTACGGGGGCCTTGAGGTCCTGCCCTTCTGATGCTTTAAATACGCTTCTTCATCTGCTGCCGATTGAATCTTTTATTAGACGGACCGCCGCCTCTAGCGCATTGAGACTGAGAGAATCATCTCAATGGACGGAAAGACCTTACGGACACAGTAGCATCCTCACGAAGGTTCCGACGGACCTAAGGGGAGATACGGACTACACCAAAGAATGTGCCGACTTTGGTGTTAGGTTTTCCACGCTCTTTCCCTCCAGAAGGGAATGGGAGCGTTACGCAACTGTTTTTACAAACGTAGAAACCTCCCTATACACAGACGGTTCAAAGATGGACTGTGGTGTTGGGGCAGGTGTTTACTCCAGGGATCTGGTTGTGGAAAAAGCTTTTCACCTACCGGATTTCTGCAGCGTTTTTCAAGCGGAAGTCTTTGCAATAAGAGAAGCCTGCAGGATTCTCCTACAGCAAGAAATCCAGAGTAGGGATGTTTTCATCTTTTCAGACAGCCAAGCAGCCATCAAGGCACTCACCAAGCCCATAGTGAAATCTAAACTGGTCAGGGACTGTAAAGAATTGCTAGGGTTGGTGGGTGGCCGGGTGGATCTTACCATCTGCTGGATACCCGGTCACGCGGGTATCAGCGGAAACGAGTCAGCCGACGAGTTGGCCAAGGTGGGATCCGCCATGGACTCACAGCCCGAAAGGGTGGCACCGCCTTTAAGTGCAAGGCTACAACAGATAAAGGAAAGTTTCCTTAGGAAGGCGGACAGTAGGTGGAGCAATCTTGACAGCTGCAGAGTGGCTCGACAGATCTGGCCACGCTACGACTCCCACAGAACCAACGACCTGCTGCTAAATTCTCGTAGGAATGTTTCTAGGCTGACGGCCGTGATCACGGGTCACTGGCCGATTGGCCTACACGCAGCGAGATTGGGAATCCCCCACAACCCCTTTTGCAGAAGCTGCAGAGAAACCAACGAGAGTGAGACACTCGAGCACTTCCTCTGCGGCTGCCCTGCCTTAGCATTTAAAAGACTAAATTCCTTGGGGAACAGTCTGATTAGCTCTCTAGCTGATCTGTCTGAAATTAGACTAAAATGCATCAAGTCCTATTTGGACGATGCTGGTTGGCTTTAGAGCCCAGTATTTTCTCCCACGCAGGGAAGACCCAGACGAGGAGGCGACAACAAAACGGCACATAGTGCTACTTGAGTGTGCTCTGAGAGCACGCAGTCGCTGCTACCTACCTACCTAAGTTGTTATACTCGTTGTGGAGATATAAAATTGATTTATATTCTAATTTAACGAACAACTAAAGAGTTTGTAGTCAAATTCATTTGGTATCTTATTGTTTTTACAATCGTATCTATAATATCATAGAATTATCTATCAGTTGTTGTCACCCCAAAACCAACAACAACAACAACAACCCTCTCCCCAGTGGTAAATCATGCCACAACCACCAAAGTAACGAAGACTTTGCTTGGAAAAACGATTGCAGAGTCAGTTTATGATTCGTATCCACAGAACTAAGAGACTTTATTTGCCAATAAACAAATTAAAACTTTATAAATATTATCCAAATATAAACATTTTCTTAAATATGGCTTTTACACAAACAAAGACAACCTTTTGCCACAGTTTACATTGTCACAAATGCCACAAAGTTGCACTTAATCCCATTGCAGTCAAATTTTCATTCGCCCTCACAGGGATCGCTTGCGCCCAGACTGTCCAATTATGCTGCCATAAAAACGCAAAGTTCATTAGTTACTTTCACTAAGCTGACTACACCTTCACGCACACTTACACATACACACAACTTCATCGTTTGATCCTTTGGCTGTCGCACATAAATTTCATTAATTTCCTGCGCTTCCTGCGTCATAATGCCGATCATATTTCCAGGTATATGCTGCGCATTTTATTACCCGACGACTGATTGGAGGATTTTTCGATTTTATGAAACAACAACAGAATAAATTAACAAATGTAAGCAAAGCGACAGGCGACTGCAGCAGATTTCGAAGATGACCAAAGCTCAGGCAACGGCACAGCATAAACACAAATTAGTCAATGCAAAAAATGTGCAAAAAACATTAACAAAACAAACACAAAAAAATACAAAATTCAAAGAAGAACAAGAAGAATAAGAAGAAGCATTGAATTTTCGTGGCTGCTTTTATTTTTGTTGAAAAAATCCATTAAAATCAGTGGCCGATTTCATTTGTTTGTCCAGCCAGTCCCACTCGCTCATACACACAGCAAACAAATGCAAACATGTTCTAGCAACAACTACAACAACAACAACGAATAAAACAAAATGCACCCTTTTATGACTGTCTCTGCGCATTGCTGCGCTCGAGTTCTTAATGAATTTCGATTTGGCATACGAAATTCTGCGCCACCAGCCATAACAATAACAACGTTGACACAACAACAACAATGGAGTCAGCCAGCCAGCGCCACAGTCGCAGCCACAGAAGTGGGTGTTTCCCTTGTGGCTATAAACGTGGCCGAAATGCGTCGACTGAATTCCAGACTAAATGGGTGGACACCTATTTCTGGACTGCGTGCGCATTGTTGCTGGCTGCAGTTGGCTCGAAGCTGGTCGCTGGCCGTCGGTGTTGGCGTTCGCCTTATCTGATGTTGGCGACGCTTTATTAGAGTGCGCCGGTCGTCAGCGGGCCAAGCTTTTTAAAGTGTGGCTACGAAATATAAACATAAAACGCGCAGCTTTCTTTAATGAATTGCACATTCTTAGCACAACAACAACTGCCCCAGTCGCCTGTCTCCGTTTGGCGTGATTTTTGCTGTGATAATGAAGTCGAGGATTTGCTGTTGTTTGAGACTCTTCAGGAGGCGGCGTCACTTTTGAAGCACATAAAAACGCATCACATAAACTGATGAATTTTTGGTTGTTTTGTTGTTTGAGTTTTTGGTTTCGCATAAAATGACTGCACACAAATGACGAAATGACGGCCTACAAAGGATGAGCATTTTGTGCTTTTGGGCTCATCTTCAAAATCGCCAAATTGCACGACGTCTGGCCGCAGTCCAGATTGCGCGCGCTTTAACCACTTCGATGGCATTCACTCGAGTTCGTCGGTTCGTGACAACAATTCTGCTGGGCATTTTACTAAATTTCATTTTTTGGATTCCACTAAGAAACAAATGATCCTGTTGCAGGCAAATCGGCGGAAATCTTTTCAACAGCGACACTGAGCGCGTTAAGCCCGCGCAACGGCGCTGCACAGCATAACTCACCATATCCAGCAATAATGCACTCATATTGATTCGCCGTGTTGCAATTCAATTCATCGCTGCCTTTTATGACAATCCAGTAAACCAGCCAAAGGCGCAACTCTTTTGCGTCGAGCTTCTGCTGCGGCTGCGGTTTAGTCGCGTCGATAGCTATCGGCGTTGTTATTGCTGTGTCAGTTTTTGTTGTTGTTCATACTGAAAGGAGACACATACGTTGCTCTTATTGTTGTTGTTGTTGTTGTTTTTGTTTTTGTTGCAGCTGTGCGATGATGTCGACGATGGGACATAAATGTGCGCACCTTCGCCTTCAACTTTGCCACAGCCGCAAGCAGCAGCAGCAGCACAAGATGACGAAGAAGAAGAAGAATACAAAGCCATAACTGCCATACGGCAATTTAAGTTGCTGCCGGCCGCATTTGTGGTAGGAACTATGCGAAATTTCTGTGAAAATTGCTGCAATTGGAACCGCATATCACAGCACATCGTCGTCGCACAGCGCAGCATCGCCGATCGCCGATCGCATCATGTCGCCGCACATCGAAGCGCCTCCTGCCCCGCGGTCTGTAATTAAGATCCGTCCGTCGCCGTGAAACCAATTTTCTGTCCTTTTAACAGTGCTTTCAGCGCTTCTGATGTGTGCGCCTTTCATAGGGGAGAGTTTTTTGTTGTGCTATGGCATTCAGCTGCAATACGGTTTGAAGTTTCGAGCTGTCACAAAAATCGATTTTTTTTTGATAATAGACTACAGTGGCGCATACAGGATTTCATGTGGGGGGTTTGTGCAACTCTTGACCTCAATTCCAACCATATTTTGTACCAGCAGTTTTTGCATTCGAGGGGGTTTTTACCCCTCTCCCCCCTTAGGGACTGACTCTTATTTATTGTGCAACTTTATTTATATGAAACAGTTTTTGCTAACTAATTCTTTTTTATTCGTGTTGACTGGGACAATTGCAGCAATATCCCCAACGTTTAAGAACTACTCTACCGATTGATATATTGTCCGAAGAACGGCGTAAAGTCTGTGCTAATGTGTTATCTGGGACTGAAGGTGGGCTCGAGCAGCCCAAAAGTACAGTTTTTCTCCTCTTGTCACCTGTTGTGGGCTTTTTTTCCATGTCGGAACGATCTAGCAAGTGCAGCACTCAGACAATTATACGTCCATTGTACTTCGACTTGTTGTTCCCTGTCAATATGCCTTAAATCTACCCGACTTCCGAAGAAACCTTGATAGGTCCTGGGGTGCCAAGGAACCAAACGTCTCAAACCTGATACGAGCGAACGCGGGGCAAAGGCACAGGAAGTGTTCCGCCGTCTCAACGTCCTCCCCGCAGGTAGAACATAGGGCACTGTCAAATATGCTTCCATTTCCATGTGCTTTGCCCATAGAAAATGGGCCGTCATTAACCAGACTATCTGCCTGCCGTCCCTTCTGTCTAATGACAAAAGAAACTGTGAGCATTTGTCGGATATGGCGGGAAGCATAAGTATCGTCCATCTGCAGCCGCTCTCAGCCTGCCATGCTCGCTCCTGACCCATTCCTTAACAGTGGCTTTGATGGCCGCAGATGGGAGTGGCAGAACAGGCCCAGGGCCGACAAAAGTAGCCTCAGAGCCCATTCTAGCTAAAGAATCCGAGGTCTCGTTACCCGCAATTCCTGCGTGTCCCAGGACCCAGATGTGTATCAGGCTATTTTATTTACCGACATAATTAAGCCTGGATTTGCAGGACTTGACTAGCATAGAGGTGGTTAGAGAGCTGTCCAAGGCCATAAGCGCAGCTTGGCTGTCACAACAGACACAGATAGACCTGCCTCTCCACCTACTCTCTACGACAAAGTTCATCGCCTCAAGTAGCGCATACACCTCTGCCTTAAACACAGATGCGTGCGAGAATAGGGCAAAGAACCGTCCAGTCCCCGTGGATTCAACGAAGTCCCCAGAGCCAGAACCTCTTCCGCTCTGGAGCCGTCCGTGAATACACGGAAACAGTGCTTACCGGGCTCATCCTCAGGATCTGACCAAGAGTAAGCCTCAGGCAGCAACACCATGTACCGCTTTTTTAGTATGACAGTTGAAGGCATGGACATGACTGTGCGGTCCATATCGGTGCCAGCACAATTGTCCAGTGCCGGACAAGCGCCATACCACTGGTCCCTGTGTTTTAGTCTTAGGATGGCCTTTAGGGCCTCTCCTTAGATGAAAACATCAAGTGGGGGAAGGTTCACCAGGCATCTAGCGATGGGCCAGAAGTAGTCGGGAGGGCACAGTGCGCTGCAGTCTGGACAAGGTTCTCTTGACCCCTGCAAGAGAGAGCCTCCTCATCCAGACTACCGATGCGTAGGAGATGATGGGTATTATCGTTGCTTTGTAGATACAGAGGATCTTGCTAGGGGAAAGACCCCTCGTTTTCTCAAAAACACCTCTGAACTGCCAGAAAGCCGACAGTGTTTTCGATGTTTTTAGTTCTACATGAGATTTCCAAAGGAGTTTATCATCTAATATACCTCCCAGATATTTCAACTCTTTGGATAGCTGGATAGTGACCCCCCTTGAGTGTGGGCAGAACGAATCTATCAAGCTTCCTCCTCTTATGGGCTTTGTCATGGTCCAAAGTGGAGCAAATGGTCAGCTTACAGTTGGCAAAGGTACAAACTTTTAAACGAATGGTCAATGAAGTTTCGGACACTGATGGTCACTGATTAAGAAGACAGTCAAAGGAAGAAGAGGAGGCCGCTAGTAAGATCAAGACCCAATCTGCATTCGTATTTCCCTACTTCAATGCTACTCTCAACTAACAAATCACTTCTTGCCCCATAGCTCTGAAATATTTTATCAAAATCCCTAACACTGCTGACTTGATGCCCATTCATATTTGCATATTTCATTAACATTCTAACACAATGTATTCGCTTCTCAAAAATGATATCGCCTCCAGTATTCATTCATAAGTAGAGTCCGACCGATTAATCGGCATCGGCATCGGCATCGGCTAGTATCGGCCAATAAAATTGGTATCGGCATCGGCTAGTATCGGCATCGGCCAAAAAAAAAAGAATCGGCATCGGCATCGGCATCGGCCTTTTTTGGCCGATGCCACATCGGCCTTTTTTGGCCGATGCCACATCGGTTTTTTTTGGGTCGATGGCATATTTGAATTTGAATTTGAAGCATTCTTGTTTGTTTTTATTTGCAGCTGAATTGCACTGTGTTTCTTTTTTATATCTTTTTTATATTTTATATTATTATATAATGGATTTTATGTCATTTTGGGTAAAAGTCTATTTAATTTTTATGTCATTTTGGGTAAAAGTCCATTATTTTCAGCTATGTGTATGTACTGTATGCGCTCTAAATCTTAAACGGTTGGAGATCACGTTTTAATTTTTTTGTGGAGAATTAGTACATTTGAAGCTTTAATTTAAGTTAAAAGAATTAAAAAAAGTGTCGAAGTTACTCAACCATCGATTTGAAATTTTCACTTCCGGTTTACTATATGTAAAAAAAATTAAAATTTAGAATACGATAAAAACAAAAAAACAACAACTTTTTTACTATCAGAAACAATACTTTTTAGTTTTTTTACAAATTAATTGATACAGATAATAAGCATCCAAAAATTCACGACTTTATTCTTAGCGAATTTTTAAAAGCTCATGAAAAAAACATCATACGAAAAAAAAATTGGGTGTACACATCCACGTCTACTAGAAGTATAACTGACCAGAATATAAACAAAATTTATGACCTCACTTTTTTTGGGTTGCCCGCTTGACGTGAAATGCCCCATATATTAAAAATAGTAATTAAAAAATAAATAATGAAGCGCGATCCTTCGCTTAGAAAACAAAATGGATAAGTAGGTGTGGTACTCATATGTTTACTGATTTAAAATTACATATATACAATACAAATAGTGGAATATATGTGATACATTTGTTTTTTTGTTTAATACATTGTTAATGTTAATGTATTAAAATTCTGAATTTTTTTATAATTTTATTTAGTTTTTAATTGTTAATTTTCTCGTTTTTGTTTGTAAAGTTGTAATGAATGTGATGAAATGTAATATATATGTAATAGTTCCTTTTGTTGTTTTAAAAAATAAACTAGGGGTTTTCACACCGAGCTCGTTACTTCGTTAGTTCGGTACTCGGTAGTTTTCTATGTGTATCTTGTTTTTGTAAAAGAATTGAACAAAAACAAAATACACATAGAAAACTACCGAGTACCGAACTAACGAAGTAACGAGCTCGGTGTGAATACCCCTACTGTGTTTTGGTTGAATTCATTCGTGTTGTTTTTTCTATAGAATCGGCATCGGCATCGGCATCGGCATCGGCCGATTTTCGGCCTTTTGACCGATTAATCGGCATCGGCTGAGAATTTGCCGATGCCGATTAATCGGCATCGGCATCGGCCAAAAAATTTGGTATCGGTCGGACTCTATTCATAAGTTTTGTAAAACATTAAAAACCAAACATGACACAAGCCACAGAAAAAGGCTCACAGTCGAGGCGCACAATGTGCTGGCGACAAACACCAACCGTACAGGAGCCTGCAATCTCAAACAGAACAGCGCCAACCAGCAGCAACAACAACAATAAACGGCCAACTGCTGCCACACAATGACTGCCGTGGCACAAATTTTCGATTTTACGCTATAAATTATGTTGCTCCAAACTCCAATCGGTTCTGGTTGTTTCTTTAATTCGGCTGCGTGGCGTTGTTATTGTTTTTTTTTGTGCCTTTTGAAGTTGTTTTGTTTGCTTGTAGTTGTTTGTTGAGTGTTTTGCTTGTGGAATTGAGATTTTGGGCGCTTCTTTCCGTTTTTCATAAATTCAAATTATGAATTTTGTCTGCTTCGTCTTCTTCTAGACGACGAAAACGCAACAAAATATATAACGACGACAACAACGACGACGATGATTGTGTCGTTTTGTTGTGTCCGTTTGCCCCTTTTGGCCTTTATTCTCTTGGCGTAATTTAGGGATTTAGTTGCTGTTGTTTTGGTGCCACCAACAAAGCAATAACAACAACAAAAAAGCCAATGAAAATAATTTAGTTGATGTCGAACAAAAAAAAATTTTTGAATACGCGTTTGAAGCGGAAATTGGAAATTTAAAATCGATTTTGTGTGTGTGTGTATGTGTGTGTGTGTGTCTGGGTCCAACATAGGAAATTATCTGCTAAAAATTGTGGACAAAAGAAGTTTGTTTCTTTTTATTGTTGTTGTTGTCGTTGCTGGCTAAGATGAATTTGCATTTCAAGTGTTTGTTGGGGAGCTTGAATATTTTTTTTTTGAGTAGTTTTTTGGAGGCAACTATTAGCTTTTTTTTCAAAGACGACAAACATTTCCGTTAAAACTGGGCAACTGTAATTATTGACGCCCATTTAATGGGTTGTTGAGGGCATTAATCTATGTGAAATAATTTCAGCTTTAAATTGAATAATGCAACCAGACTGTGTGGTATTTTATTTGCCGCTCTCAATGAACTCGGCATTTTTATGTTTTTCGATAATTTGAAATTTCACCTCAAAAAGACGCAGAACTCAAAATCGAACTGTACATAGGTGAACAATTTCAACATCAGAGAGTATTGCAATGAAAATTATGATTTTAGGAAACATTTTGCTTGCGAAGAAATTTTAAGTAAATGTTTTTGTTACTAACTCGCTCGTCAATATCTATGAAATACTTTCATTTTGCCAAATTCGTCTTAAATTTATGCAACGAGTGTTTTTTTTTTCTATGCCTTAACATTTCTATTGTCGCAGTCGAAGCAGGATCCTCTTAGGCAACTCGCTGCGCCCCTCTCGCCATTAAAAAGTCCACAACTTTTGCTAATCACTCGCTGGCCACTTTGCCTACAAAACGTGGAAAAATTTCTTTTAAAATAAATTAAAGTTTAGTGGTGAAAAGTCAACGGTTTGGCGCTGTTCACGAAATCGCGCGCCCCATTAAACCGTCCCCCCCCCCGAAACACAACGCACAGCGCACACATAAATCTTGCGAGATTTACTTCCTCGGCGTAATGACACTACGCGCAAATCTTCGCACATTCTGTTATGGCTTCATTAGCGCAACTCGAACGTAACCCAACAACGGATGTGTTGCAGTTGAAAATTGCATGTTGCATGCGCGCCGATGCTGTCGGCTGGCGGCTGCCGCATGCAGCAACGTGCAAATTGCTCATTAGATTTTTTGCGGGCGGCACGTGCAGCGTATGACAAGCGCTGCCCACTGCAACAACGGCTGCTGATGGATGTGCGCGGTTGGGGCTGGTGTTGTTGCTGCTGTCGGTTGCTGGTTATTGGCGATGGGACATTCGTACAATAATTATCACAACTCGGAATAAATATTTACGCTGTTGTTGTGTGCTTTACGCTCGAACGAAGTAACAAGTGTGCAATGCAGGAAATTCTAAAAACAACGCGTTCGACATGTGGCTGAATGATGCTGGTGTTGTTGCTGTTGGTGTTGCTGTTGCTGTTGGTGGTGTTGATGGCGTTCGACTGGAAGTGGAACAGTTGTGGTTAGCGCGAAACACGCTGCAGCAGCAAGAGTCAGCAACATGCTGAATGAACTCGTAAAACAATTGAAGCGATTGAAAGCAACAATAGTGGCCGCAGCAGCAGCAGCAGCAGCGGTGGCGGCCGCATGTGCAACGCGGACACGAGACACACGCGGGCGCACTTGGCGTACAGAATGACTTCTTGGAAGGCGTTGCAGCTGAAATTTAAGGCGGGAGGCTGCCGGTGCAGCATGAATGGCTGAGCTGGCAGTGGGCATTGACTTTTGCAGCAGCCAACGCCTGACGGTTGTGTTGTTAGTCTGCTGCTCACCCTAAACGCCCGCCACATCACCTGATCCCCGCCCGCCCCGTTCACCCCCTGCTGAACGACCAACCGTAAATGTGGTTGTTGATGTTGCTGCCGTATGTGGATGCTGCATGTTTTTGTTGATGCAACATAATAAAATAATTAAAACAACAATTGCAACAAAAACAAAGAAACAAGTGCACAGCAATCAGCTGCCGATGGGTGAACGCAATTGTGCGCAATGTTGAGGAAATTCCGAAAACGTGTTGAATGGCTGTGGAGCACAGAGAACAGCGGCCCACAATCAGCCAGCAGCGCATAAAGCCAACCAAATCGACATGTTGCGCGCGTCGACGACTAATCGTAAAATTCGTATCTTATGTATTTTGTGTGCCAACGACAAAAACAAACAAATCGAAATTGGTCGAGCGCACACTTTCCGCCGAAAAGTGATCGGCAGCCGGCGCAGTTATGATGCAATTCAGTGGAAAATGTGCAGGCCGGCGCCCTCGCAGCCGCATGCACCTTACGATTTTTCTCCGAAAGAAAACGCCCGAAGGTGCGCGCCACTTAAGCGCGCACACGTGCGACACTCAACAGTCGTCGTCGTCGTCGTTGCGCTGCCACATCCGCTCGCTGGCACATGCCGCCAACTCCCCCCCACCCAGTTCATTTGGCGCCCCACTCAGCTTCAATTAAAATTTGTGCTGCAAACGATTGGCCGCGCAATTGGATTATCGACGCAGGCGCACAAATTAATTAGTTTAAAGTGGCCTAATCTGATTAATGCCCAACTGACGCATGCGGCATGTGTCTTTTGACTGCCGCAAACAAACGAAAATATCCACACCACATACTCACCAAATCCATTTGGTCGTCGCTTGCGCTTTTTCGCCTTCTTTAAATTAACCTTCTTTTTTAAGTTTGTTTTTTTTGTAAAATTTTTTTGTCGTTTATTGGTCGTCCCCCCAGTCAGGCAGTCATAAATGGCGCGCCGCATAATGTCTTCTTCCAGCGCGCTACTTGACGTGCTCGAGTGTCTCCGCTGCGCGCCGCTTGTTGAATTATTTTTAGTTGCGTGACGAATGCGCCAAGACTCATCGGGTTGATAAAAATGTGGAATTTTCTTAATTGTGGCATTCAGCCAGAATTAACTGCCGTTCGCTGTTCGGTGGCTGCAGCGGTGGCCATTAAATGCGCACAATCTGCTCGCAGAGTTGGGCTCAAAGTTCAAATTGTACCGTCGCAATTGTTGCTAACTTTATTAATTTTCTCAATCAAAGCATTTTTCTGGGAGCACACTCGCCTTAATTGAATACAATTTAAACGGTTTCGGGACAACAGATGAGATGAGATCGATGAGAGTCGATTGTTAATGGAAATGTAAGAGGGTAAAGAATTTTCGGAAAGTCTTATGGATGTTGCACTATTTTAGAAACTATTTTTCTCTAGTTTTGCAGGAAAAACTTTGAAATCCAAGAGTGGACCGGGCTGCATATTGTTTATCATAGAAATTACATTGTTTTGAGTTGAATTGTTATCTCTCGACCTGAATCTGATGGATCACTGATGATGGGGGCATTATACTAGTTGACTAAAAAATCACAGTGGTTCAAGCCAGGAATGATCCACAAAACTGGAATGTATGAAAGCGTTAATTGAAGAAGAGACTTGTGTAGGAACCGCTAGGTTTCTTGATGTTATGTGTCCAGAAAAATGTACGGGGAAGCCTTTTAAAATGACGTTCGATACGGCTGAGAAACTCTTTCTGAAATATAATTCCCATCAGTGATGCCAAATGAAGAGATTTCCTCCGACGTTTGAAAGATTCTTGGCCTTTTGGGATGATTGTTAGGAGGAAAATTTTTTTAGGAGAAAGCTTAGGAGATTTTGATTGTGATGGTGACATTTGACATCATTAGTGACACTGAAACGTTAAAAATTTTAAGTCAAAGTGTCTAATTTAATTCAATTAAATTTTATGATTCAAAGTGTATAATTTATGCAATGAATCAAGGAAGTTTACAAAAGCGAATTTTATAATGATCTAATTTTTGGTATGTTTTTTGTATTTAGTTGAGGTTAAGTTGAATCTGAATGAATAAAAAGGCTGCAATAAAAACAAAAACAAATAGGTATATTTTTATTTTGTCATGAGAAATTTTTCATGATAAAAAATTATTTTAAAACATTAAGGAAATTTTTGAAATTTTTTGAAGTAAATTTTAAAGTCACAAGAATGGTTCAATTAATTATATCCTGAAAAAAGTTATAATAAAACGAAAAATCAAATGTATAATTTTTTATACAAAGCGCGATCTACGGTTAAGGAGATTTTTGAAATTTTTGGGAGTTTTAACGTCTTTATAAGATATAGGAGAAAGTCATTTCAGGTATGTGGCTACACTGATTTCTACATACAATAGATTCCTCAAGGACATAACACATGCCACATTGCGACGAATAGCGAAACACCCAATATCCTGCTATCTCTCATAAGCTTTCAAAAAAAATGTGATTACTTATTCATCATTCATTGTCATATGTAAATTAACCCTTTCGGGACTACTGGGATAATACATTCCATCAAGTTTTTAATGCCCCTCAAAAAATTTATTCAAATCTTACGACCCACGCAAAATATTTTTTCAATTTCGGTGTTCCCGCATAAAAGGATGATGATTTCTGAGTTTGTGAGCATCCAATATAATTTTCTAAACCCAACTTTCATAAAATGAGAATATTTCTATTGAGAGTATTTTGAATTTCAAAATTCCGTCCCGAAAGGGTTAAGGATCAAAAAATGTACTAAAGTATCCCTTACACCATATTCTGAAAAACTCGCTGATTATTTTGACGCTTTCCAAGAAAACGTTATGTTGATCTGTAGAACATCAAGAATAGTTGATCCCGGGATTTTCACATAACTCAAAGCAGATGTAAATTGAAAGAATGGAAAACATGTTCATGTTTTATAAATAGAACACACATACCACATCCAGTAAGATGTCAACGATTTTTGACTTAATTCGAAGGACTACTACAGATTTATGAAAACTGTAAACTAGACGGTCACTGTGGCTAAATTGGTTAGTGCGTTGGGCCGCGAGACTGAAACGACGCCCGACCCCAGGTTTGATGAGCTTTCATCACAATATTTAAAAAAAAGAAATACCCGAACAAATGTCAGTAATCGAACCAAAAAACTTAAAATTCGATGACGCACCGACGGCTGAGACGCGGGCAGTATTAGGCATTGTTTAGGCCATCTGCAATCGCTTTTGGGCTACATTTATAGTTAAAACTTTAGCTTTTTACGCTCTGGCATTCATATCTCAGATGTTTATCAAAAAACTTACTTACTTACTTAACTTGACTTATATTACCGAATCCAAAGTTAAAACCCCTATAACTCAATTCCAAAATTCCAATTAAGTAACAAACATTACTATCTGAATTATTCTCTCATTCACTTCTGACCGCATTAATAAAAATAAATAAAATAAACAGCTCTTTAAAGTTTTCTCAATTCATCATTTAACTTTAACTTAACTGCACATTGTTGGAATTAATGGCATTCAACAATTCGCTCAGCTTATGAAGAATCTAAGTCCGTCGCACTTCACCTGAGTTTATCACAACTCAGTGTACACTAAAGAGAAACAAAATTTCTGATTTAAATAGTGAAATGTAAGAACACTTTGCTAGTGATTAAATTATTACAAGAAGAAGAAAACATGATTTTTTTGTTTCTTTTATGTGATGCATTCATTCATTGATTACATGCAGTTTTTTTTATTTGCTGTCAGCAAATGAGAAAAACTTACAAATCTGACTATGTTTCTATGGTTTTTATTTCTCCAATTCAAAGACAGTTTTTCTTCCAGTGCAGCGGTAAAGACGTCGCCAGCGCAGCGCATGCGCCCAGTTACCATACGGCGCACAGTTAATTGCCGATAACCGATTTCTAACCATTTTTCTTCAAGGAAAATGCACACGCTCGAGCGGCGCGCGTCGCGTACTGTACGCGATCGTACAGCACAAAATAATTTCAAGTTAAATTGTGCAGCACAAGTTGGCGGCACGTATCGCATGTTGCAGTTATCTGTCAGATTTTTTGCACAAATAAATCGTTCGTCTCGTTTTCATGTTTTTCTTCTGCGCGCTGATTTCGAATTAGTTTTCGCTGGCGACTCTATTAAAGCGGCATTTAGATTTACTGGCCATGCAACAATAACAGCAACAACAATAACAACAACAAGAGCAATGCGTGCTAAAGCAGCTGCATTGCCCCAACAGCTGCGGCCAGTGCGCCCGTGTCGAGTACGCATTTCTAATTATGCGCGCGTTCGCTGTTGGCGAGTGTTGGGTAGTGTTGCCTGTTGGCCAGCAATGCGCGCACAAGTGATAACTGGCTGCGCATGCGCGGTGGACAGAGGCGGCCGTGCCGCTTCAAATGTGCTCATCTTAAATTCTAATAATTTTTCTAAGAAAGTTCAAGCATTTCCACTGGTGTTGTTATTGTTTATGTTGTTGCGCCTAATGGTAACAATAGTTGTTGCTGTTTCGGTTGTGGTTGTAGCTGAAAACGGTGCAATATGTGAAACGACGACATTGGTGGTTGCGCGGATGGATGGATGGCCGCACATCAACACTTGAGGCCGTTGCTGTCTCGCTACTGCTCTCAGCTGCCCACCGCCCTCCTCTCCTCTCCTCCACCAATCCGCCTTATTACAGCAGCGGTGCAGTGACCACTTGAAAGCGCACACAAAATCGGCGCACGCGCGCCAATGTACATTACGGTTTTGGACTGTTATTGTTGTAGTTGTTGGCGTTATTGCGGTGGTCAGCCAACAACCAACAACCGCCAGGGTGCACTACACCGATGCCGCCAGCGTCAACGTCAGCGTCCGCGCGACCGGCGGATGTGCAGCTGAGCGCGACTAAGACACAGGCGACCGCCGAGGCCTCGACTACACGCAGTGGAAGTGAAAAGAAATCATAACAAACGGTCGCACTAAACTTTCGTATCTTATGGACGGACACAGCGGACGGTATAGTACACGGTTATCTATATCGGCCCCTAACGTCAGCCGCGTCTAGCGGATCTATTTAGGTTTTTTATTTTCATTTTCATATTTGTTTTTGTATTTTTCGCGGCATTGTCAGAAGGAGAAGAAGGGGGATAGGGCAACAAACCAGCCATTGCGCATCAAAATCTGCAATTAAAATTTTCCAAAAGTACTCAAGTGGTCGAGTGTTGCAGTTAGTGTTGCGGCCGTTGCTGTTATTGCCGCTGATTATGACGCCGCGTACGTTGGACGTTGTGGACGTTGAACGGTTTTGGTCGACTGAGACGATCGTCCTCACTGAACACGCGCATAAAATTGCGCTTTAATTAAGCAGCAGCAAGTGAAGAAGCAGCAACAGAATGAGTTGACGACGACGAAACCGGACCAATAACAACAACAACAACCATCAACAGCAAACCACAGCCAACAATAGGCAATGAGCGGCGGTAAACACATACGAAACGCGTCTTAGACTTTAAACAATTTAAGTGGATTTACACATGCGTCGTCCGCTGTTGCTTGTTACCATTGTTGTTCGTGTTGTTGTTGTTGCTGCTTCTGTTGTTTTGACCAGCGTTATAGCACAACAAGTAGCAGTTATACGAGCCACAGTTGCCGCTGCTGCTGTCATAAAACTCGCTCGTTTTAGTGCCAAATCAAATGCCTCCATTTTCCATTACACTGTCGGCCGCATTACCGCTTTGCATTCTTCAGCGTTTGGCCAGCTGGCAGACTCGTAAGGTTTCAGAAAACTTTTAATTATTGCACTCATTATGCCAACTGTTATTTGTGGTACTCGCGATCCGTGCCATGTCCGCTGATGATGGCCAATAATTAAATATATTATTAATAATTTATTCAAGGCGCAGCCAACTCGTTACTTCATGTTGCATGACACTGGGCGCTGACAAATACAAAACACACGTGTAAGTGTACCTTTGAATAGCAGTAAATTTTATGTTCTGCTTAGTGAGATTTATGTACATATATGCTGGGTCGATTAGATTAGATTAGTTGGACTGACAGCCTCCTGCTCACTTAAGGCGAACACGATGACTCATACCACTTCCAATTTACGACGCTGAGCGTCAGAAAAATTAAACTGTGCGATAAAGCTAAATTAGGGCAGTAGGGCATCCAATTCTAATGACAACTTGAGCACAAAGATCCAAAGCATTACAGAAAGAAAGAGAGTTTGTAGTATGAACAGCGGGATTGTAAAATGGCCTTCCTGCAGAAATTGTCCCTAAGTTGCAAAGCAATAGGAGTGATTACGATTAACGTATTGATTACGTATAACTATAAGTAATATGTAAATATGTATAGAAAATATATATGTATGTATATTTGAACCTGAAGAATGGAGTCTCTTTCAGGTCAACAGAAGTCGTGAACATTGTTCAGTAGATTGAAACAACTAAATAAGTAAAAAAGAGTGCCAAGGAATTAATCGTTTTTATAGTTGGCATTGTTTAGTGTTTAGAGAGTCAATAAGTCAGTTAGTCACAGGGTCAGAGATTAAGCCAACAAAAAATATAAAAACCCAAAAGTGTTAAATTCATAAAAGTAAAATAATTTTGTATAAGCCACCAACTCGTATGGACGGTCTCGATAGTCGAGCGGGTAGCGCACTGATTTCTCATACCAGAGGCCCGAGGTTCGATTCCTAGATCGTCCTGGTGAAACACTCGTCTACGTCTATCGCTATCCACATAAAGCAGTTGAGAATTAAAAGAACACAAGGGAGCTATGGGCAGCAATGGCAAAACTTGCAAGTGTGAAAGGAAATTGCCAAAAAATCGATGTTCCGGTTCGGCGTAAAACTCTAGGTCTCTTTTCCCCATCCCTTTGAAATGTGAGTTGTATCATACGTTGAAATTACAGTGTTGCGTACACATTTCAAAATGGTGGAATTTGTAGAATCACAATGGGCCCATGTAGAGGCCCATGTAGAGGCCCATGTAGAGGCAGCTCAACGTTCAACCCAGATACCTTCTACATACCGTAAGTAGAAGGTTTGAAGTTAGAAAGTCCGACCTTAGTCACAGTTAAGAATCTATACATGTTTGAAAATTAATTGAAGCATGTTTCAAAACATGTTGAATATTTGTCAGTACATGTATAAATAAGTAATTGTGAGTACGGTCCCCTCATACAGGTTAGGGTTTTTGGGGCTTAAACCCCTCGAAATATCTTTAAGTTAGTACAGAAATTTAATTTATAACCATCGCACATATATTCAATCATCAATATTCAATAATCAATAACTCTACTCGACACAAAAAATGCACCTAAAAATAAATAGATAAATAGAATAGATTAATTTTGGGCCGCTGAACACAAAACTGAAGATCAAACAATTTTTGTAAGTGTTTTCGAAAAATCTTTGAAAAAACAGTTCTTCCCCTGTTGTTTTAGTTATGAGCACATATCTCATAAACGAATAATTCGAGTAAAACAAGCTGTCCGTCGGTCAGAAGATAATACCTTAGCCTTTTCAGTGATATAAAGATTATCCAAATCAGATGAGATTTGGAAAAATTACTGATGGTGAAAGTTGTAAAAAAGCGAATTCTTGACCATTTTCAAAAATCATAATTTTTCGAATGTTTTTTTTATAGATAAAATAAATTACCTCCTTTGGTTTTAAGATCTAAGATGAAAGATATATTATTTTTGCAAATATTAAGCCTAACATCAATAGAACCGAAAGAAAAATGACAAAGTTATGATGCACTTTACATTTATTACACCGTGCGAAAAAATTTTTGTTTGCCGAGATCTATGCTATATCCCAATATTGATATAGGTGTGAAACTAGAAGTAATTTATAGCAACCTGACATAGTCATAATTTCATTTTCTGGCCCAAAATCCTTTTTAGAGGAATTTAAAATTTTAATGACACACATATTTCAAATATATTTTTAAATATTTGCGGTTGTGCAATGATGAAGATATGGGTATCAAATAAAGGACAAACATTCTTTCCTTTTAACTAATTTTTCTATTTTGAACTTTCAGGACCAAAATATGTCAGGTAGGGAAAACATAAATGTTTTCGATCTCAGTGTGTAGATTCATACATCTAAATTTTATTCTATTTCAAAGTTCTCAACAAAGTTACACAACCAACTTCCCCTCGAAACGAAATCCTGCGTGCGCCACTGTGTGAGTATGAAAATTGGATGAACCATTAAATAATCGTTGTGATTTTGATCTTTGAGAACTTGCTTAGGTGAGTGATGTATGATGCCATAAACTGTCATACCCTTCATAGGTTGCTAAAAAGTTTTCAAAATTTTATTATATCTCAACACCTCTCGAATCACTGGAATATACATATTTATCGATTCCAGTGTTGAACACATGCATTCGCCTCTGCCACTCACCCATGAAAACTACTCCCATGTCTCATGGCAATCGTCTAGCTCGCTTTTCATTGGCTGCTCTGCGCACACCAATCGGCAGCCGCAACAAATTGTCAACCTTGTCCACGTTGTCAACCATCACCACCAAACATTGTCACCATCTTGTCACGCAGCCTAACTGTCAACCAACCAGACTGCAGTGTAGGGCAAGCACCCCTCGAAACGGTTTGCTACCTACGCACAGGATGCGGTCCTATGTCAACAATGCAGCCACAAACAACGAAATCCATACGCCGAACAATGCACAGGAACAGCCCATCAAAGTCTGTGGAGTGGAAAGAAGGCACATAGACCAACAACGAGCGTTGGTTGCTTGCAAAAATTGCTAAAACGAAATCATAACATGCAATAACAACAACGTTGTGTGCGCACATTGTGTTATTGTCACAAGCACACAGCAGCCGCCTCGCTGGATGAGCAGCAGCACGGAAATCAAAAACCGAAAAATCGCCCAACACAATGCGCCGCCAACCCCTAAAAAACGCTATTGACAAACTGTCTCATGTGAACTCCTCCGTTTGCAGACGTTTTTATTTGCTCAAGTTTTTTGTCGAAAGCAGATAAATGTCATAAGCGTCACTCTACCTGCGTGCGTTCGCTCGCTTGCGTCACTGAACGCAAGCGCGCCCGACCGACCGCAGATGACACGGAGCAGCGCAGCCAGCCGGCTGTCTTAGTTCTCACAGGGACAAAGCAGGATATCGCCATGACGACTTTGTCGATGAAATACTTAAGCGCGCACAATGCCCACGTAACAATGAGGAAATTTTGAGTTTTTTGCGACCGGCTGCCGGCTGTTGTTGGTGGTGTTATTGTTCGATCCTGTTTATTTACAGGAGTGATATTTACAATTGTGCCATTACGTGTCTATTTACAACGTTGTCTACACACAGTGCGGCACATAAACGAGCGCAAACACTCGTCGCAGCATATTGCACGGCATTGTTGGTTGCGTTGGCCCGAAATGAGGGTGAAGGACAGCCAACTGACAAACTGCCAGACAAACAGCATGACAGCGCCCGGCCCGGGATGACACTCAAAACCGAATGTTGTAGCGATTTTACACAAACGGATTAGTAGACAATGAACATTTTCGAAATGGAGAAAATGGCGTCGGCTGAGTCCTGGAGGCAATGTGAACAGATGTGCTTGCGGTGAGTGCTGCAACAGACATGGCGCATGGCGCACTGCCTTTGAGGATTAAATTTTCGGCTCTTTGCCACGTTTACCCAAAGACATTATGATATTTCATAATTTCGTGTAATTATTGTACGCGTATCCATGGCCAACGCTGGTCTCAAGGGTTTTCTTCTTGAGTTTTTCATCTGCTTTACCGCTGTAATAGCCGCAATAGGGGAGTATAGGGGCCTGCACACTTTTGATGATGTCAATCATTGGAAAAATAATATTTTGTCCGACAATGACAATGCACTAATCTGAGCTGATATCCTTAGAAGCATTAGGAGTGGACTTATTAAGTGAACATTTTTTAATACCCAGCAATTGTGATCCCAGAAGCAGTTGTCGTATTTAGCAATGCAGCTGCAATTTGTAAAAATAAGTCAAAATTAAATAAACATTTTTGTATCAAAACTTACAAAAAGCACAACAAAAAGGCTGTGAACTTGAAGTTCGTTATAGGCAAATTCAATTATTTAGCAATTCGAAATTCGAAAGACTTATCGTTTGATCAGAATCGTGCGTGAAATCGTGTAGCTCGGTTCACCTATTCACAAGTTTACAACAAAAAAGAACCTAACTTTACTTATGTATTTTCGTACTCAACGCTGAGAACAAACGCCAACTCATTCTCCGGCCAAGACCAGCTTCACAGTGCTCGCCGGCCGGTGCTCCCCCTTCCAGCGCAGCGTAAATCTTTTTGATTATAATGCCACCTGGTAGCGAACGCTGCTAAACTAATAATTTGCCACAATTTCTGTGGCTGCAGCCACTCGCAAAATGCCAGTTGCGATGGGAAAGCATCAGCGGCAAATACAAAAATAGCAACAACAACACCGAGCGCAGCCATCAACTGTTTGCCAGTTCGCATGCGCAACGCCGCAAATCATTTGCATTAAAGTGACGCAACTTTTAATTGATTACAACAACAACAAGAATACAACAGAGTGCACCACAATTACAGCGCAATGCCGACGCGGTTGTTGCGGCCTAAGTACAACAATTTTATATGCGGCTTGCATGTCAACATGCGTCAAATGCTGAGCGTTGCGTTCGCACAGCTTTTTATGCGCCAAAGCGACGCGCATTGTGTCGCCATTGCCGCCGCCACGCATGTGAACTGGCCGCCTGCCACTTGCCGCTTACCGCTTGCCACTTGTTGCACGGCCGCGCAATTATTGTCAAACAATGCGGCGCAAGTGCGCAGTACGCGTTGTATGCGTCGCTGCGAGTGCAACGACAATCGACATCAGCGCTGGGCCGCATTGTCGCATGCAACATTTTCCAGCCAGCAGCAGCCCAGGAAGGCGGTTGGGCGAACGCTGATTATGGGCGTGCAATAGCAACAACAACAACAAAAGCATACACTGCGGCATTCGAATTAATTCAAAAGTGCGATGCAATACGATGCGACGACGACGACGCAGCGCGTCGCACAGCTTGACTGCGCACTTGGCTTTACATGCGGCACCGACGACCGTCCGTCATGCCTTGGCCTCAACGACTTGCCACCGCCGCTTGCGTGTCGGCAGGTGTCATTTGCATAACAATGCTGGGGACCTTTTCGCCAGCGCCGCTGCCGCTGCCACTGCTGTCCTCGAACAATTTTCTGTTATTAATTTTCAGTTTAACTCGGCAGTCGACAGCGGCAACTTGGCTGACGCACCGCAGCGACGGATGACACTCGCAGTGCCAATGTGCGGCAATGAATTATTTATGTGGCAGCGTCGCGTAGCAGTTTTGCACTTTGCCGCCACGATCCTCCGCTGAGTGTTGCCCCCAACTTGGGATTTTCTAATTAACTCGGCGAAATATTCAAACTATTCGCCATTGTTTTGCGCTTTTCAAGTTCAGCTTACGTAAGGCCGACCGCGAGTAAATGCGCTCACAGTCAGCCAACCAGCCCACCAGTCGGCGGAGAAGTGTAGCACTTGCAAGTTTTTTGTTTTTTTTTTGGTTGTTTTGTTTTTGTGCGGCAATGCGGGGTTAAGCTGTGAGAATGACACCAACAACGAGGTCGCTGTCAGCAGTAACACGATCCACTGGCAGACCCTGAACTATTTTAGTTGAAATCGTTAAAGTTTACTGGTGCGCCGAGTGCAGAACGTTGTGGCCTTGAACTTCACTCTAAGATTGCAAATATACAATTTGGTTGAAGTAAATAAATATTAAGTTTTGTTACTCAATATTTAAGAGAAAAAATGCTCGTTGATGTGTGAAATGGCTTAAACATACTTCTTAGTTTATCTTTATAGACTTGAAAGCTTTAGTGGAACTTTCTTAAGAATTCTTGGGCAGAATAGAACAGAGAGAATGTGGCAACCAGATTTTTGGCACAAATCGAGTGCTTTGTCCAAGGAATTGTGTTGCTAGATGGGACAATACTTGTTTTGTTTTTCTTTTGAAAATGCAGTCAGTATTGCCAGATCAGAAGATTTCCTCCTAGATTCAGGAGATTCTTGGGCTTTTAGGAGAATTTTTAGGAGGAAGAATATTTATATTTTATGTTTTCGGGATATTTAGGGATTTAGGGATTTTCCGGATGTTTAGTAGATTTTTGGGAGATTTTCGGATAACGAAAACATATTTTGGTAACTATTTCAATAGTCAAAGAACCCTATTGTGTTGAAAAATTGTAATCTTACAAAATGTAAGCGCGTTCTATCTCGTTCTCACTCATTGCTGTCACAATGAAATCCCGCCAAAAATGGCACTTTTTGTTTAATTCATTTGTTGTAGATTTTGTTTTTGTTAAGTTTTTGTTGTTAAGCTGGAGATGAATAAAACAAGACTGCATAAAAAAATTCAATGATAATTTTTTTTTTATGATGAGTTTAGTTCCTTTAAAATTACAGAAATTATCAAAAAATTTTAGGAAATTTTTGTAACTTTTGAGAAGAAGTTTCAGTATTTTTTTTAAGATTTAGGAGAGAGTCATTTCAGGTATCTGGCAACACTGAATGCAGTTACCGAGATATAACTGGAAGTATTATCAGAATTTCGGTGTCTTCCATAGATTTCTGTGAAAGTTGAAACGGTAGTCAATATGACCATTTAGAATTAATTTAGCAGAGACATGGAGTCAGTCAGTGGAGTCAGCAGCCAGGCGCGGATTTAGAAAAATATTTCGGGGGGGGGGTTTAAAAGTAATTCTTAAATATTTATAAAATTCCTTCTAATTTGTTTGTTGTTTTATAGTCGATCCAAATATTTCGGGAGGTTTTTCCCATTCTGAGGAAAATAAAGCGCAGAAAATGGAAATGGATAGGTCACACACTGAGAAAACCACCCGACAGGATCATAAGAATGGCGCTTGACTGGAACCCGCAAGGGAGTAGAAGTCGCGGTCAGCCAAAATAACACCTGGAGAAGGTCGATACTACGCGAACAAGCCGCTGTCAACACATGAGACATGGGACGGCGCAAAAACAACAGTCCAGAATCGTGTAAGATGGAAGTGTCTTGTGAAGGCCCCATGCTCCAGAGGGGAGTAAACAAGGAACAAAACAAAAGTAGAGTCAGTAGAGATAGCCTAGATAGAATAGACCTCTGCTCGTGAACGGTATTCACAATGACCTATTGATCTGAAATCAGCAGAGATCGGCTCCATCTCTTAATTAATTGATTGGCACGACAGCCCGCTTACGCGAGACTAAGGCCTAGCTTCCCGCAACCACCCGTGTTGTGCGTGTGAATATTGTACGCGGGTGGGAGGGTCCTACAGTTTTACGCCGGTTCCGAACGGCAGGTTGGGAGCTTTTTCATAGGCAATTTTTACTCTCAGAGGTTTGCCATTTCCAGCTAAGAGGACAGCCACCGAAAGAGAAAACGAGTTTCCCGTTATTTTTTTAGGTGTTACTACATGCAGAATTCGAACTTGCGTCGGTCTGCATGCGACTCGCTGGACCGCGCACTAACCAACTGAGCCACGGCACGGCTCCATCTCTTACATTCTAGATTTCTTGCCTTGCCTAATATGACATAGGTCTCTATTGGAAGTTGTAAATAGTCAGAAGAATCTGTTGGTTCCAAATCAACAATGTCCTGAGGTCAACAAGGACCTACCCCAGTATCACTATTTGTCATTGTTGGCTTTGATATGACTTTGACCTTCGCCTGGAAGCTGTACAATGTAAATTTAACCTTTTGTTCTAATGTCAACAGAGTCCTAAAGCTCCAGTACTATTTTTTTATCTTGAAGCCATCAGTGCAGATGGTTTTGACCGACAGGCAGATGGTTAATGACTCTAACAAATCCAAATGAGGCAGAACGAGGCAGCAATATTGATCATTAACTACACAAAGGCTCTTAAAGAATTTCAGTACAAATTACGCTCTCATTAAAATTAAAATTTGGTTCTCTTTCTCTCAGCCCTTAAATAATAAGAAAACCACTATGCAGCAGAATACTAACCTCTGAGAGTTGCAGTAGCTTTACGAACAGAATCTGAAGCTTGAGCATTTTACAGCCACCTCTCGGCCAGAGAACAGTTGTTGTTGCTGCCACATGTGCTGCAGCAAGGCAGACAAGGCAAACTTATCTGCATCTGGTGCCGGTGCGTGTGCTCCCTAACCGCAGCGGCACTGCCGCTGTTACACATGCGCCATAGAGCACCGAGTGCTGACGGCTGATCTTTGTCTCTAGAATGGGCTGGAATTATTGAATGGATGCGCAAATGAATGAATGGCTGCATTGGCTGTGGCTACGTGCAGTTTAGGCGCGCTGCTATGTGGCGTGTCACTTGTGGTCGTGAGAATTAGATTTAATTGATTTCCACACGCTCCAGTGCTGGACGGGGCGATTTCACGCGCGCACCGCCCGGAATGAGATCGCGCAAAGTGCGTCTGCGCGTACATAATTTTCGCACACACATCGCACCATAACGTACATAGCAATAGTTATGCACTCAAATAGATCACGCGTCGCGGCGCAAACAACAACGCGCGCGCATGCGTACGATTGAAATTTTCAATTGGAAATGTTAACGAATGCCGCGCAGCCGGCAATGCCTTGTCCAGTGCGTAATATTGATTACGGTTTGGCGCTGAGCTGATGGATTGCTGCTGCTGCTGTTGGTGCATTGATAAACAGGAAATTAATGTTGGCAACAAAATCGAGGCAAAAGTGCAACATTATGGCGAGACATTGAGCAGTTATTGGCGACGCAGCAACGGACACACAAACACACATGAATGAAGTGTGCTGCTTGCAGATTCAGTTCAGTTGAACATTCAGTTCGTTCGTCAGCGGCTCCACAGTTCATATTCGCGCCACAATATCGGCGGCTCAGACCCGGGTGCAATGAATGCTGCACCGCACACTCGACCGGCAGCTGGCCCTTGCAGCATTTTCCGGCCGTGGACAAATTAAAAAGCGCCAAAAGAATGTACCAGCAACAACACGCAGCTCAGTTCCCACCGGCAACGACAGAAAGCGACGGCGGCGGCAGCAGTTATCAAATCGCGTTTAAAATTGTGATATGTTAGCGCAATATTTCGGCCACATACGCCTGCATTGCATGCTCGCCGGTCCAGATGTGTGTGCCGTTTCGCCCGTTTGCTGCCCTTTCTTCCGCCACCCGCTTGTGCGATTTCGTTCGTTCGTTTGTTGTTTGTTTGTGCATTGGCTGTCAGTGCAGTGCGCATTATCCTGCTTCGTGCAACACACAAACACAAACATGGCCTGCCATGCCCATTGTGGCTGTGTGTGTGTGTGCGCGCGAGTTTGGACTTTTGTTATCTTCATCTCACGTGAAACATGTTTACGTTGAGAAATTCACTCACTCGTTCATTGTGCCGCTTCGATTGTGATATCACATTCTTATTGTACTTGGTCTGTGTGGCAAAAAAGGCGCGCAACCAACACAGGAGCGTCTGTCAAGCTTTGAGAGCCTTACAACAGAATGAAGGCTCAAAGACTCATTATAGAAATTTCATAAATGTTACATACATTGATTTATACTCAAGTCAAGTATATCGTTGCAATATACCAGTGAAGTTACGACAGTAATGGTCGTCACTGATTCAGACGAAAGAGTTATCTGGAACTGATCTGGAAAAATCAAGGAGTTCCTGGACAGCATTTGGGAGATAAACTTCTCCAATAAGGAATAAGGGATACGATACAATAGTTCTTTTTGGACGCAGTGTCTCGGACAGTGTTGCCAGATCAAGAGATTTCCTCCTAGATTTAGGGTATTCTTGGCCTGTCTGGGAGAATTTTTAGTAAGAAGAATTATTTAGGAGAAAGTTTACAACATTTTTACTTTATGTTAAGTGATTTTTCGAATCCGAATAACGAAGTATAATATATTAGGAATACTGGCAACAAAACATATTTTGGCAACTGTTTTAATAGTCAAAGAACGCTATTGTGTTGAAAATTTTTAAGCTTACAAAATGTAAGCTCGTTCTATCCCGTTCTCCCTTATTGCTGTCACAATGAAATCCCGCCAAAAATGGCACTTTTTATTTAATTTATTATATGTTCTATGTTTTGTTTTTGTTAAGTTTTTGTTGTTAAACTGAAGATGAATCAAAAAGGCTGTATTAAAAAAAATTACATGTAGGTACATATATATTTTTATTTTTTATGAGAAGATTAGTTCTTTTAAAATGACGCTAATTATTTTAGAAATTTATTTTAACTTTTGGAAGCAAATTTCAGTATTTTTTAAGATTTAATAGAAAATCATTTTAGATATCTGGCAACACTGGCCTAGGGCAGTTGATGCTCGACTCCTGTATCTAAGTATTCTATTCTATTCTATTCTATTCTATTCTATTCTATTCTATTCTATTCTATTCTATTCTATTCTATTCTATTCTATTCTATTCTATTCTATTCTATTCTATTCTATTCTATTCTATTCTATTCTATTCTATTCTATTCTATTCTATTCTATTCTATTCTATTCTATTCTATTCTATTCTATTCTATTCTATTCTATTCTATTCTATTCTATTCTATTCTATTCTATTCTATTCTATTCTATTCTACTCTATTCTATTCTATTCTATTCTATTCTATTCTATTCTATTCTATTCTATTCTATTCTATTCTATTCTATTCTATTCTATTCTATTCTATTCTATTCTATTCTATTCTATTCTATTCTATTCTATTCTATTCTATTCTATTCTATTCTATTCTATTCTATTCTATTCTATTCTATTCTATTCTATTCTATTCTATTCTATTCTATTCTATTCTATTCTATTCTATTCTATTCTATTCTATTCTATTCTATTCTATTCTATTCTATTCTATTCTATTCTATTCTATTCTATTCTATTCTATTCTATTCTATTCTATTCTATTCTATTCTATTCTATTCTATTCTATTCTATTCTATTCTATTCTATTCTATTCTATTCTATTCTATTCTATTCTATTCTATTCTATTCTATTCTATTCTATTCTATTCTATTCTATTCTATTCTATTCTATTCTATTCTATTCTATTCTATTCTATTCTAAGGGTCACCAAATTAAATTACTAGAAACTGAGCATTGACAGCCCGAGTCACTGTGTCCACTGTTCAGGTATTATATTATATTGAAATATTATTTATTATATTATTGAAAAAATTCATATCCTGCTATTATCTTAGAACCTTTTAGGCTTCCTGCCCCCCTTTAAGTTATTTATAGCTTCAGTGTGTCCAATATCATCCGGTGTTAGGAAAACCATTTCTATTTTCCATTTCCAACAATTAATTTTGATTCTAAACTAACAGTCAATTGATAAAAAATTTGTTCCTTTGTTTTCAGTTTTTCTCACAGACACTTAAGTAAATTTAAATTGAGCCCCACAATTGTATGCCCGTAAACCCTTACACCGCTCGTGTGCTATCTACCAATATGACTCAACAAATTCCTGCTGTTTAAAAAAATCAACAAAAAGAAAACTCACACTAATATTTTCGCCGCAAGCGTGCATTGTGCGAATTTCCTTGCGGCCGCATTCTTGCCCTCCCACCCCGCTTACGCCCCCCAACCCACACCAATTCGGCGAATACTTGGGCCTTAGCGAACGTGTGCGCGCGCCTGTGATCGATCGATCGATTGGCGTAAAAACGAAAGAACGAGCGAAATGAAAAGTTTTATGCACTTAAAAACGCCCCACAAAAAGGGCATACGGCCAACACTTGATGGCTAATGTGTGTTTAGATACGAGGACATGCAATTTTCCTGCATAAACAAACCAAAGAGCGGCGCACAGATGGCAGCAGCAGCAGCAGCAGACCGACCAGGCCGGACAGACACACTGCTGCCAGCGGCTGCCGGACGGCAGTGGGCTTGAGTGGCGAGCGAGCGCAGCTTGATGCGATCGGAGGACAGGTTAACGACGTCAGACTCTGCCATTCCGGTCTCGGACGCAAGTGGAGCAGTTTCGGGTGTGCGGAGTGCAGCTGGCGGGGCGCAGTAGTCGGCAACAGCAAATTGCCAGCCGTTCTGGTGGCGACTGCGGAGCGTGTGCGCGCCTTCAAGCTGCGGCCGGTGGAGACCAATGCACGGACTGACTGCACAAATCAGCACCGGCGCATCTAACTGCACTGCCACGCTGCCAGCTGCGCCACAGCAGAATTTCATAACTTACAAGTGGTTTATTTGTTGTTTGCTGCACGGGCCGAAGTAGCAGAAGATGCTACGCTGCCGCTGCGTGCACCTGTGTTTCGGCGCAGCTTTTGCGGCGGCTGTTGTTATCGCGCTTGTTAATTAACGAATTACCAGCGTCTTGGCGAGCAATTGTCCAACTTGGCTGCGCTGCTGCTGGCGTGTCTCGGTGCTGCCGGTGTGCGGTAAATTGTGTGCAAGGTCAGAAATTATGAGCTTGCGCGCAATTTTGCGAGCGTCAACTTGTGTGTTTTAGCTTGTAATGTCACGCAAGTGACTTGGCTTGCAAGCCGCACGTCGGCGATCTGCGGTTGCATGCAATGTCCTGCGGTGCTCGCTGTCACATGGCATCTGAGTCACGGGCGCATTATGAGAATTTTCAACCTGATACCTGATATGGACCAATTAGGGACACAAAAGATTCAGAATTAAAAAAAAACACATTTGTGAGATTTGAAAACTTCTCCAGACTAGGAAAGAGATTTTGAGGACTAAAGATGAAGTGATAGAAAATGAATTATTTTATTATAATTTTTTTATTATTAATTTTTATTTTTTTCGACACTATTTGTCTCCTTAAATATTTGCTCAATGACTCTGCCAAACATGATTAGAAGCTGCGGCACTAATGATGAAAGTAATGAATAACAACATCACATGTATTAATTGTAAAAATTTAATTCTATTTTCTTTTTTAATTTTAAAATAATTTAATTTTTAATTTTATATAAAAATTTATAAAAATGTATTTTTGTTTTCAGTTATTTCAAATGAATCAAAACAATTACTATCTTCAACATCGAAGAGACCAAATGGCATCAGTTGCGGTCTTCCTCACCTTCAGGCGAAACTTGTGCAATACGCTAAAATAGATATCGACTTGAACTTTAAACAAAGCCACCTTGGATATTGGCAAAAATTTTAAGAAATCAAATTCCAACAACAATTTGCCATTTGGCAATTCCGCTGGTGGAGTGTGAGAAACAAACAAAATTTGTCTAATTACATTTTTGTTGATTTCGCGCTAAGTGCAAATCACAACCCAGCAGAAAAGCAAAAATAAAACCGAAAATACAAAATATATAAATAAATATAAATATAAATGAAAAAATTTAAACACCTGCCCACAGCAATCTGCATGCGCTCGCTTAACCCTACGCGTGCAAAACCATTGTAAACGAGACCGTTTCGCGCTTTTGTTTCAACTCAATTGTGATCAACGCCCCGGGCGCATTTTTGGCCATTGTTTTTATTTGTATAAAATTTTGTATTTTTATTTTAAGGTTTTTTATGACAATGGTGGACGCACATGTGACCGTCCTCAAGGAAATAAAAACGCTGCTGCCACTCCAAGTCGCCAACAAAGTTAAATGAATAAAAGCAACAAAAACTGTAACAACTCCCCCGAAAAGTGAACATTGAAAAAAAAAATTTGAAATGGCACTAAAAGTAACAAATGTATAAGCTTTGAAATCGATTCCATGCAATGAGTGCATACACTGTGAACAAAATATTTTCCATCTTGAGTGGTTCAACAATTTTCAACACTTTTAACGACAAATCGAAGGTTGTAGTATATGATTTGTGGCTGAATTTTGTGCTGTGTATTTCCCTGCATATTCACCAAATGCGTCCAACAAAAAAAAATACAAAATGCAATAACAGCAACAAATCGAACGTGCGGACAAACGAATGAATTGAGGCAAAATTGTCCCCGGGCGACTTATTGTTAAGATTTATACAAAATTTATCGCGCGTACTTAATCTTGGTGTAGGTAAATTGGTATGCTTGCATGTGTGTGTGTGTGTGAGTGTATTTTGCTCTTTCGCTTTCGTTGCGATTTTTGCGCCAAAAATGCGCCAAACGCATAGTGCAACGCCACCACGCTTCAACTGGTTGTTGCTGCATTTGATTTGTTTTTGTTGTTGTTGTTGCTATTATTTGCCTTACGACTCGCATACACACACATATACGCGCTGTGGATACTTTGTGGGGCATAATTTTATTTGCGATTTCATTATTGATTACCAATGCGACGGGCGAGTACATATTGCTTGCAATTTGTTGTTGTTGTTGTTGTTATTGATTTTCACTGATGATGGTGGTGGATGCGATGTTGTTGCCATAGTTTGAATAAGGCGCGCACTTCTGAGCGGCCAGTAAGCACCTGCCCATTTGCCCATCAGCATTGTTGTTGTTATTGTTGTCAATAAATGTTGCAATTACATTTGATTGCATCAATCGCTTTGGATTTTCATGCGCCACAGTTTGATAGAATATTGAATTCTGGCGTAAAACGCTTAGCAGCTGCGCCCTTTTTCAAAGCGCTCGATGACCAAAACATCTTTCGAACTTGTTTCAAAACATTTTTTAACCCTAACCCATTTTTTTGTCAATATTTGAATGAAAAAGTGAAATGGGGTCGGACAATTCAAATATGGGGTCAACAAAATTTTCCGATTTTTGATTTTCGATATATTTGGTGTTTATTAAAACGAACATCTAACTATAAATATATATTGTGGCTATAATATTGGTTTTATGGGAAAAGTGTAAATATATTTTCGAGAGTTTGATCAATTTTTAACAAGACTGCATAGTTACTTTTTTAAATATTATTGTTTTTTAATGTTTTTCGGTGCTTTTGAAATTATGTCAAAAATTACCTTTTGTTTGGGAAATTCATACAACTGGGAAGAGGTGCGAGAAATGAATATATTTATCCCATATTATACAAAATATCCCATGTTAACTTTTGTTATTATTTATTACAAATCAGACCATCATATTATGCAAAACTTTTGCGTTTAAAGTTTAAAAAAGAGCCCAAAACAATTTATGGAAAATGCTAAAATTTACTGTTCGATTAATCGAACATTGGGCCGATATGGGTTAAATAGTCCAGAAATACTCCAGATTTACTAAAAAAAATAAATCCTGTACCAGAAGTGCAGCGACATCAAGTGCAAAAATTCATTTTTGCTTTTGTTAGTGCCAAACTTTTTTTGGCTGAAAATTCCCATTGTTCAAAGCAATTAATAAAAATTTGCTTTGTGCCAAATAAAACAAAGGCAATACGACATTGTTCGCATTGCCAACAAAACGCAAAACGCACAAATAAACACAGAAAGGACATGGCGACGCCTGGAAAAGGACACAAAAGGCACACAATAAGTGCGAATATTTTAAGCCTTTTCAAAACCCGAAGTATGGGAAGATTTGAAAAAGAAGGCGAACAGCGGCTGCTGTCCATTTCATTAGCCAAATTAACTCAGGTGCTGCTTTGTTTAGTCAATAGGAAAATGCAATAATTTGAAATGATATCGCGGCATCTGCAAGTAGTGCTTTGCTCATCAGCGCTCAGAACTGATCCGGTTGGCTTCAGCTTTGACCTCTGCAATTGTTGTGTCCAGCCGTTCGGGGCCAATATTTTTGCCATTATGCCAATAAACCAGCCTTTGTGCTCTTTGTTCTTGCCCGCTTTGCTACTGTTAGCCATTCTTCTTGACAAAAGCGACTTGAGCCTGTTGGTGAAATGCAAATCCGCCTTTTGTTGCCCGCTGTCCTCTATGACATTTGCAACACAACAAAGTGTGTGCGCTCTTTGTGCTCTGTGCCATCTTGCAAGCGATTTTAGGTGCTCAGCAGTGGCTGCAAAGAAAGCCGAACAGTTACTTATGTCAGCTAATTTATTGGTAGCAGAAGAATAGCTCAATGTTTGACAAGCGCCAGGCAAGTTTTTATCAAATTTGAAGTATTTTGAAGATGGCTTAGAAAAGATTCTATTGAAGATTTATTTGGAATAAGAAAATTTTTGATAGTTTGTTTGAACTTAAGCCTTCAGGTGAATAAGTTGAGACAAGTTAAGTTAACATAAGTGCGTCCGGCAGTCAAAAGGACGAATTAATCAACACATAGCTGCATACATCCGCCACTCAGAAGGTCCTATTTTGATGCCCACGTCAACAAATTTGCCTCAGACCCGCAAAACAATTCTCAAGCACTTTGATATCTGGTCACAACTGCCCAAAGTGTGATGTTTATCAGTCAAACAAAGAAAATCAAAGGTGCAGACCGCAGCACGCAAACCTCGGAGAACCAAACAGATAAGCGCAATTATGAGATATCCTGGCCGCCACAAACAACACTCAACGCCAACACACACATTTCGGCTCTTTGCTGCTACCTTCATAGGCGCAACATTTTTTGTTGTTGCTTTTATCACACAATCAGCAGCTAAACAATAATTGCCGTTGTGTCGCACTAATTGTCCTTTTGATCCTGCGCCAACAACAACAACAATGCCAAGTTGTAGTGAAAAACTGAGAGGGAGACGCGCTGACAGCTTGTTGTGTGGAACGCATTGTTTCACCACACAATCGGCCATCAAAATATCATTTATAACGAGTGCCCAAGCAGCCGTGACCTGCAGGCCTCGGCAGGTTGCGCTGCTTCAAACATCGACGCCGACCACCCGTGAGTCGCACATCTCTGAGCACTGAGCCAGATTTTTGTGCAATTTTCCATTCTCTTGAGTTGTTATGAATGCAATAAAAACCAACCTCTTCGAACCACCACCGATCGATCGATCGATGTGCGCTGCAATTCGCCAACAGTGGAGATGTCCGTTTTTCAACGCTTGTCAACAGCGCTCACTGGCTCGTAATTGAATTCAATTAATTATCGACTTCGGCGTCGAATTTTGCCGCAATGACCGTGCGACGATAATGAATTTCTATTATCGATTTGCGACTTGCAATGGACGCCACAATCGCGCAGGCGCGCAGCCAGCGGCGACCACAAAAGCGCCGGCTGAGCACACACGTCACTGGCGGTCGCGCCGGTGTCGTGAAAAGGCACTTTTAATTAATTTATCTCTCCTTCAATTGAAACTTGAGAAATAATTAAAAAGCATCTGGCAGTTTAGTAAAACATCATTCAGTTTTATTGAGCGTAGCTGCGCCGATAAGCTGTTCACTTTGTCCATTTGCAGCGCTCCGGCTTTTCTTTCATCTCTGCTGCTGATGGCGAAAAATGTCTTGGAGAAAAATTTATTCGCTATTGGCTGTTTAGAGTGAAAGTCGCATTGTGCGAAAAGAAATACTACAAGTATATATTAGCCCAAGTAATTGAAGCACTATTGCATAGAAAAAACGGTCAGCAGTTAAACGGAATTTATTGTAGAGTGCATTAAAAAAAATGTTGTTGCTCATTCGGGTTGTCGGCGCTGCATTTGAAGCTCGAAACTACCCAAGAAATGATGCCACAATCAACCTAACTTTACTGCGTTCAACTAATGCCCAGCACTTCCTGAAAGTATAAATGCAACTTGTGCAAATTCTTTCCCAACCTTAAAAACATTCCTATGGTGTGCTTCCATGTGATGTGCTCATATAAAATCATTGCCAATCATTAAGCCCATCAGGAGTCTAGAGCCGCTTTTATCGGGCCTTGAATCACTGTTACACCTCTAAAGGTCTTCCGACTTGCGATTTTTTGCAGGAACAGCCCAATTCCGAATAGTGGCCTAAATGAGGGCAAGAAGAGAAACGATTTTCGGGAAGGTAAGAAAGCCTCAGATTGCTCTAGATTCGTAAGCTTGTCAGAGAATTGATTTTCTACTGTTGTGTTCACAGATTTATGTTTACAACAGACTATTTATTATGTTTCCTACATAATTTAGTTAGGACTTAGTATAGAACAGAACTAAGTGACTTGGAAGTGACCAATTGGAAGCTCACTGCAAGCACAAATATTATACATTTGTCACACCATCAGTTTTCTATGGCATAGTCCATTGCCTTAAAGGTTGCAAAAGTTTTAGCCTGGAAGACGGATACATTGCAATCTACCAAACACAAAAGTTGCTAGTAGAAAATATGGTTTCGAATGATGGTAGAAAGGTTGTAGTGGCTTTCTCTGTATGAGACACACTTAGGCCTTTATATGGACCCATTGTGATACCACAAATTGTTCCCGTTTGAAATGTTTATGCAACACTGTTTCTTCCAACATGTATTACAATACACCTTTCAAACGGATGTGAGAAGAGAGGGAGGGGACCTACAGTTTAACGCCGAATCCCAACATCGATTTTTTGGCAGTTTCCTTTCACACTTGGAAGTTTAGCCATTGCCTACCAAGAGCGCACTTGTGCGATTCTTGTAATTCTCATCTGCTTCATGTTGAAAGCGATAGAAGTATACGAGTTTTTCACCAGCCCGAGCTAGGATTCGAACCTAGGGCCTCGGTATAAGAAACCAGTGTCTGAACCGAACCATTGTCTGCCTAAGCCTACAGTTGAAATTGTGGATCTGCTTGAACAAAAACATCTAGTAAGGTCCAAGAGATGATACAGAAACTTTAGATACTCTCTGGTACTACACAAAGCCGCTGTTGTCTGTAGGTAATGGAGAGCAGATTTCACTCCTTCAAAAGTTAGTCTTCTTTCAAAGTTTTAAAGACAATTGGGCGGGATATACCGGGCCGCAGGATAAAATCACCTTGTATAGAAATCTTTTTTTCGAGTAAGGAAAAATTCTCTTCCAGTTGGTGAGTGCAATCTTGAAACAAGTACAAATGGCTATAAATAGTTGAAAAGTGTTCATGTTAGAACAGAAATTGAAAGAAGCACCAGCTCTCCATAAAAACTTCTGGAAAATTTGGACATGACATTTTTGGAAGTAATTTTTTGTGTAGAAAATCATGTTTACAAGTAAATTTTTTTGTAGATTTTTTTTAATTAAAAAAAATTGGGCATTGCATTTTTTACAAGTAAATTTTCTTTTCTTTTAATTTAATAAAATAAATTTCCTGAACGTTCTATTAAGGTATCATGGCACGTTAGAAAGGGGTATTTTTAATGATTTCTAAAATTCTTTATTTTTCAGCTAGCTTTTTGAACATTTTTTTACAATATATTGAAGATTTAGGGAACACAAAAAAAATTGTATTGTATTTCTTTGACTTGACTTCAGCTCATCCCATATAAGAGACAATATGCTCCTTAAAGCTACTTTGTGTTCTTAAACTATATATATATTTAAAAAAAATGTTCAAAAAGATTGATAATAAAGGAGCTGAAAAATAAATAATTTTGTTAATCATTAAAAATTTCCCTTTCTAACGTGCCATGATACCTTAAAAGCTCCCAACTCGACTGGCGGCCAAAAACAATGAAATTTCGGCATTGTCGACCAAATTCCATTTGCCGACGGCAAATCTCGACCAATTACCAAATCGATATGTAGTCGAAAATGTCGAAAGGAAACCAACACAACCAAAGCTTTTCCGAAACAAATGCAGTTCACAGCAGTCACATTTGATTTGAAGACAAAAACGCATCGAGCGACGCAGTGCACGAGTGCGGCTACGTAGATATTTATAATTGCTAATTTAATTGTGTTAATATTTTGATGCCGACAGCGCGCTTAGCTCCGCACACAGTCGGCCACAAAGAGGCGTGCAGCGTGCGTGCGTGTGTGTGTATCTGTGTTGAGTGCTGCTTCTGCATTGGTGTTGCTCGCGCTGCCTTATCGACGTTGGGCTTAACACCTGGAGTGCGCTCTCGCACAAGCAGAAAAGTATCTCGACGCTTTCAGCACGGTGAGCACCACACAGATACACTCATTCACACACACACTTGCACACTCTGCTCGCAACACATAAACAAACACTCGGCGCGCTCGCAGTCAGTGACAATCGACAAAATCACAGCAACAACAAAAAAAACAACGTCAGCGTTGTTGACGGGGCGAGCTACAGCGGGGCGAGTCGTTGGCTGCGGTTCACGTTGGGCGACACAAATTTTACAGTGTCACATGCGAGAAAAGAGACCGAACCATATCCGAGCGGACCCGCAGCCGCGCAGCACGCAAACGGCCGGCTGTGGCGCTGCAAGCGAGAAAGGGAGAACTGCAGCGTGCCGTGAACACTGCCACGACCGCTACCCACCTAGCTGCCCAGCTAGCCACTCACATACCTAGCTGACTGCTGCCGTGGGCACTCGCACGCGTGTGATTGTGCGTGTGTGTCGCTTAAATCGGATAGTTGGATTTTTTGCAGCGCTGCTGCGACCGTCGCTGCGCTGGCCCCGGCCGCTGCTGCCGGCCTGTATTGGTCGCCCATCGTGGGGTGAGTGCGGTGAGGCCCACAAACAGGGCAACAGCAACAACAACACATCTCTAGGTACCCTATGATCGTCGGGGTTTATTTGCAGCGCATAGCGCAGGGCTGATTGAATGCCGCGCGGCGGGGTGCGGCCGGCCTGCTGTGCCGCTCTTGTACATTATGTGATTTTGTCACTTGTGTACACGCTTTTCCGATTAGAATCCCTACCAGAGTTGAGCCACAGTTGAGCTGAGTAAATACTCGGCAACGCTGGTCGCATCGATTGCGCGGCGCACATACGGGCACCACCAGGCCGTGTGTCCAGGCTATGCGGTGCGGGTGCGGGTGCAGTTGAACATTATTGCAATTAGACACATGAGATTAATTAGAATCGACCAGCAAAGGGGGAGGCGGGCCCGCGGAGAGGTGAGGAGACGACGAGTCGCGGCGAGGCGAGGTTTACCGGTTCATTGGTTCATTGGATGCTGGCAGCAATTGATGTAAATTACGAGCATTCAATTCAATTTACGGCCAGCTGGTCGTTGAGAAAATAACGAAACGTTGGCTTAAGTCCCATTGAGGCGAACGCTTCCAACGAGATCCTTCCACAGACCATGAATGGGCCCATTCATGCTCAAAGTATTTAAAGCGAAAATAAGTGTTAATAAAATTACCATTTGTAATGCGGAATTAAAGTACGCATTGATGTTCGTAGAAACCGCTTGAGAAGGGCTTAGCTGAATGAAGTGATAAGGCCGCAACTAAATACAAAGGCAAACAGTGATCACACTTAATAAACACGACATATGTACACATGTACAGATTAATATTGGTACATAATTTTTCATTACATGTGCGTTAGGAGATGTAACATGAAAGTTTTGCGGCATTTTGAGGAATAATTTGTAAGATTCAAAAAAAGATGCGTAGAATTCGGAAAGGCTGGCTGACTGAATTTTTTTTTAAAGTATGGATTGCTCAAATTTATTTAAACCTGTTGTACATTATTAAGCATACTTTTAACAATATTCTGTAATTTTTTCATGCAGAAATATTACAAAACAAGCCGGTGACAGAGCTTGCCACAGAACGTCTTTGACAATTTGCGGTGATCACTGTATCTCGGTCGGCAATTATCTGAAATCAAAAACCATTAAAATTTAGTCAAAGTATTATCAAATGCTCCCCCAAACGTTCTCCGATTATTTTTTTTTTTCATTTAAATATTTTTGGTGGCCATCTAAAGTGTAAACTGCTATTTTCCACAAAAAAGTCCGCCATTTTGTGGGTGGGAAACCCCCTTAATGTAAAACAAAAATTGTTTACTAAACGTTGGGGAGGTATTTTATATGTAGAAAATGTGTACCAAGTTTCAAATGAATCGGTTCAGTAGTTTTTAAATGACAGTGACTACGGACTTTGAAAAAGTAGTTTTGAGAAAAATGCGATAGAAGGGAATAAGCTGTATACCTGCACTAAAGGACAGGGGACTAACTATAGACCATACCTTCCAAGAGTTTTGCTCCGATCGACTTAAAATTTTGAGAATATATTCTTGAAATGTTTAACAATAACAAGCCGGTAAGATAAGACAAAAAAAATTCGATTTTTCGAAAGTGTAAACTCTTAGCCCCCCTTAAGGTGTTGTTAAAGTAATGATGGGTTAACATGCCAGTTTTTAGTCTTGAAGCCATCTATAGCCAAGCAAAACTGGGGGCTCAGATGAAAATCGGACAAAGTAGTTTAAAGGCGGTTACTGCAGATATGGAACTCAAAGCTTTCCTTAGAGCACTGCTCTCATCACTTCATCACTGCATGTACAATGAATATAGCTTTAGGCTAAACCCTTTTAGTTTATAGGATTGGTTGAAGTGGCTGACTCACAGTTGTCCCCTACGAGTCACAATTAGCGCATACACGCCGTTTTAATACCACATGCTCACCGAACTAAACCTGGTTTGTAGTATGACTAAATCTATCCGGTAGAATTTAGGTATCCAAGAAGGTTTCCCAGACTTACTGTCAAGCAATCGGCCGAACAAGTAAGGAAGTGTTTCTCCAGAGACCTAAATCTTGCCCTTGCCAAAACTGGACCATAACAGAGGAAGTGAGTCTTTCTTTCTCTTCTAAATTCCCACAGCTCCTACAGTGGGTATTGAAGGGAATGTTTAGCCTCTCCGCATGTGGGCCTATGGTCCAGTGGCCTGCGATGACCGCCGTAAGCCTAGCGACGTTTGTGCGAGATCTGTGTATCAGCTCCCGAGACCTCCGCTTATTGTTAGAGGGCCCGCGAGGTACAACAGGAAGTCAACGACTTCCACCTCCGGTTGGCAAAACTGAGACAGTGCAGATAGCAGCTCCTCTTGACAACTTCCAAAGGCGTCAGAACCGGGACACCAAGCGATGCGTCAAGCGAGGCACCTGAGTCCGCCAATTCATGTTCCTATGGCCAGGAACCCAGATAAGGGTGATATCAGCACAACGGTTTAGCGCGCTCAGCGCCATCTTACACTCCTCGACCAGCCTGGACTGGACGGTGGTAGATTGTAGAGCCTTTATTGCTGCCTGTTAGTTCATATAATTATTATGTTTTTTCTAGTCTGTAGGACAACATTGTAATAGGACAGAAAAATAAATAAATATAGCTCAATAAATATAGCTTGAAATTCTCAAACCGGATTTTCTCCAATTTGAATTCCCGAAAGAATAAGAAATTGAAGCACACCCGCCACTATTCTCTTTTTGTTGATTTCCATAGGACCACTAACCATGTATTCTGTATTTTTCGTTGAGTAATACAGGCTCCAGGCATTAATGTGTCTTAAAGATGAGAAAGCAGGCGCGGATCCAGAAGAATATTTCGGGGGGGGGGGGTTTAAAAGTAATTCTTTAATATTTATAAAATGCCTTTTAATTTGTATGTAGTTTTATAGTCGATCCAAATATTTCGGGGGGGTTTCAACCCCCAAACCCGCCCCCCTGGATCCGCCACTGTCAGAAAGCAATGGAGTTTTTATTTTTCCTAAAATCTCAGACCGGAATTTTATCCAATTTGAATTCCAGAAAGAATAAGAAATTGAAGCACACCCGCTCACTATTCTAGTTTTTTGATTTCCACAGGAAACCCGAGAGAAAGAGTTGGATACACCGACAAATTTCATCATTATTCAATTAAAAAATTGAAATTCCTTTTAACGTACAAGTTGTCAATCGTCAAGCGTCGATTTTTAACCAATACGCATACATTTAAAATATAATATTTCAGTCTAATTAGTATGTCAGAACTATAGAAAGTTAATGGCTATGGACTCATTTGATAATCTCTGCTTTTATCCTTCAAAAGGCGAACTTTTTTGATGCACACCAAAGTTTGTCTATGGATTTTCTTGAATATTTCTTGTGGAGTTCTTGAATATTTCTTGGAGACTTAGTACTGGATTTTAATAAATTTACTGGAAATTAAAAACAGAATCTGAACTTCATGTGTTCAAATGATACAATCTTTTGTTTAGGTTAGGTTGAAGCCCTGTTAGGGCACAAACATTGTCGAAAGATAACCTTAGGATAAAAAAAGCCGATTCGCATAACTTTTTGATCAAAATTCACTTGTTTAGATGGAAATATACAGTGATTTTCATATATAACGAACCCGCTTAAAACGAATTTCCGCAATTTTAAAAGTGCGCGCCTTATCTTTTCGCTTATTACGGACCCCTTTTAAAGCGAACTTTTGGTTAAAATGAACCATTTTTCCCAGTCCATCGAAGTTCTCTTTAAGCGAAAAGTACTGTATTTAAAAAAAATCAAAACAGAATAAAAACACTGCCTGCATTAACTTTAGAGATCAATTCAACAATTGCGATTTATATAGTTCTTCCATTCGGCAGGTTCCAGTTCAAATGTTTAACTCAGAAATTGGTTACCGTTAACAACGTAATTAATTTTTTAAAGGTAATGCAAAATCTGTCTGCAAAATTCACAAATGTGGAGTCCAAGCGATTTTTTGTTTACAAGAATCGAAAACTAATTTATGATACTACAATTTTATGAGAAGGAACCACATAACAAAAACATTGTCGACATCGTTTTGGAGCTACTTTTACTTAACTTACTGTGTAGCATAATGAAATAATTAATTTTTTTTCTAATTTTGCATGTCAGCCATTTTTCATAGACTCTATTGTTTTCATATTTATGTCTTGTTGTCTTTTGTTTTTGCGTTGTGTTTTTGCGGAACCGGAATCGAAATTCAAAATGGCAATCATTCATTTGTTTTTGAAGGTCTAGTGATCTATTGATTGATAGATTATTTAATAAAAAAGCATGAGTATTCGAGTGGCTAAGATTAACTTTGAGCTAAGCTTCAGATTATTATTTGGTGAATTTTAAGCGACTAGGCAACTGTCATTCAGTATAGAGTTTAACGACTTACGGTCTAATAAATTGTTACTATATTTTTCAATATTTCAATGCTTCAAGTACGTAAAATTTGCCAAATTTTGCTGCTTGTGCCAAAACTTGTAGCCACACAAAGCGCAGCGTGAAGCGCCCCAAATCGCATAATCACGCTGAATACGTCGTAATTAGTATTTAAATATATTATGCAAAAACACAAACAACAACAACGATAACCACTAAAACAATCTGAAGCCACACATGCGGCATAACAAGTGCAGCAAGTACTTGAAAAAAAAAATTGAATATTTATGCGGCAGTGGCTGTGCATATTGCTCTTGTTGTTTTTGTTGTTATGTCAAAGCTGTCTTTCGTGCAGCGGCAAATGAAGAGAACCAAAGTGCCCAAGTTGCACTCTTTCCATGGCGCTCTTCAACTCCATTTGTGGACATACCCAGCCAAAACCAAACAACAACAATAAACACATTCTAAAAAATAGACAACTTTTTTGAAAAAAAATACTGAATTGGAGCTGAGCAAAGTTGGTAAGTAGGAAGCGGCATGGAGGTCGCCGCAATCGATTCAGTACACATTCTCGTGTGAGCATTTTTTATTGAGTGTGTACACACTTTTTTCGACTGCTGCTGCTCACACACAGATACACCAACACAGCTACAACTGTCAGCCATGTGGTGCGCTCTTCGCAGTCGCTGCCGCAGCTGCGGTTGCGGCCGCAGTTGCCTGCTCGCTGACTGCAGCGCTGCCGCTTCCTCCTCTCACTCGGACTCCGACTGTGGCAATGCCGATGTGGATGTCGTTGTCGGTGACGGTGGCTGTCGCTGCGGCTATGGCGGTTGTGGCCGGTTCCTCTTCCTCTTCGGCTGCTGCTGCTGCTTCTTCCTCTCATACACACACACACACAGGCACACTTGCACACATTCATATATACAAATACATAGCAGCGTCAGCCAGCCACACACAGGGGGCACATTTGGCTTTCTGGTTGTGTTGTGCGGTGGCCGCTCGTTCGCTGGTCGGTCGTCCATTGCTGTGCTGCCAGCAGCCACTCCAGTGGCTTGCGACTCGCCGCCTGTTCTCAATGTACGTGGTGTTGTCTGCGCCGTGTGCTACCAGCATTTCCAGCGCGCTCCACAAACATTCGCCCGTTCGTTTCGTGTCGCTGTCCGTCGCACGTTACGAAACGCTACGGTACGGTACGGCACGGCGCGCATTTTTGCCGTCGCTAAAACCACGTTCGCAAAAGGCAAAAAGGATGGCCCCGCACAAAGACCGTCAAATGTGTGTTGTGGATTTTACGTTCGCCCTTTCAATTGGATTCTCTTCTTCGCTTTCTTATTAGTCGGCCAAGTGTGTTTTTAAACGAATTTCAAGTGTTCAGCGATGGTGCGAAAAAATATACAAAATCAAAAAAAATATATATGAATAGAAGAAAAAACAAATCCAAAATAGTTGTAAACGTTGTCGTCATTTGCTGTCGCTCGCAGCAATAAAAAGTAAACATAATTTAAACATGTGCAATCAGCAGCAGCAGCAACGATCAAAAAGTGTCACTGCTGTGGGTGTGCAACAACAAAAATAATATCTCAACAATAACAAAACAGCCTGCAGACTGCAGCCAGCACCTAAAAAACGCCATATCCCGCAAAGTCACCAATTGCCGCCCGAGCACATAACGCGCCGCTGCAGCATTTACTGGCGCTGCTGGCTGCAGCGCTGTTGGCTGTTGGCCAGCGGCCTCTGGCGCACACCCGCGCTGCTCCTTTACCAACGCAACAGAGCCACCACCACCACAATCACCACACCAGCAGCGCCACCACGCGCGCACGTTGTCGTTGTCGCTGTCGTCGTCGTCGCCATTGCCATCGCTGCTGTCGTTGTCGTTGTCGTCGTTGTCATTTCGTATTTTTTTTATTTTACTGCCGCTTACACGCTTGTGTGAGGCTCTTTTTTTGCTTGACTCGTCGTCGTCGTCGTCGCTGCCTGATTCTGGTTGTCGCTGTGGTTGTTGTTGTTGTTGCGTTCGCTATGCTGAAGCGTTTTTTATTCTTTGTTATTCGCTCTCGCTCTCGATTATTTCTGCTGTCGTTGTCGTTGCCGTTGTCGCTGTTGTTGCTGTTGCCGTTTTTTTTTTTCGCCCGTTCGTAATTTTGTCGTCGAGTGTCATTGGCTGAGTCGCATTGGCTGGCGCTGTTGTTGCTTTTTAGTAGGTGGATATATGGCACTGGCTCGCTGCTATATATCGCTGTGTGTGGCTATATATATGACTGTGTGTGTGTGTGTTGTTAGTGTGCATGAGTGCGTTTGAGTATGTGTGTGTGCGCAGTAAGGTCTGGTATTGCACAGAAGTCGCACGATTCAATGGCGACACCAGCGACAACGACAACGGCAACGACGACGATGTTGTTGATGATGATTGCCGCTGCTCTGGCCGCTGTTGGTTTTGTTGTTGCTGGCAAATTGTGAATTTTACGCTTTTTGCAAACATCGCCGTCTGCTGGCGATCATGCTGTGAAAATATTTAAAAATATTTGAAAATAAAATCTAAATTGCAAATATAGCAAAAGGAACGCTGCCGGCTAAAAATATAATTAATTCAACAAAATTAAATGTTCACAACGCACAACAAAAAAGAAAAACAAATATTTTAAAATCTATTTCTGTGTTTATTTCAGTTTTTATTTTATTCGGGAACACAGTAAATTGGAAAAATGCGATTGTAAATAGATGAAAATACACAAAAAGCTGCCGCAGCGAAAGCGAAAATATGTTCTCAGTGCGGCGATAGTGATTAAAAGTTATCACCAACTAATCGCTGAGAAATACGTTCTACAAAGAAACAAATTTATATAAAAAATGACATCGTAGAGAAAACAACAACTCAACTGATATAAAATATGTCAAGGAAGTGCTCGATATTCTGATTGCAATTCGATAACGTTTTCCAATTGGAACGGCACGCAGTGCGAAGAAGCAATAGAAACTAAACATACATACAGCTGCAACAACGAAAGGTCAACGAAGCAACAATAATACAATAATTTGGAGGAAAAACGACAGAGAGTGAAAACCAATTTGCACACGACACGAAAATCTACGCTCAAAACCAACAACTTTTTATTTGAAAACTTGAAAGCGATTAATTAAAAAATTATTAAATAAATAAAAAGATAAGTGAATAAATTTGTTTAACATTTATTTGCCAAAATAAAAAAAAATACTTTGAAGTGCAAACAACAGTGTAGACCCTCAGAAAGTGGCACCAGCTGGACTCAACTGGGAATTGCTGTCATTTTTGTGCCTGGATACAAAATAAGGTGAGAATATGAATATGAATATGAATATGGATACAAATTAAGGGAAACAAGTAAATGCGAGAAAAGTTTGAGAAATATCCTGCAGTGTAAAGGCACTGCGACGAAAAGTGAACAGTTTTGAAGTTTAGCTCAAATTGATGTGAAATTATTAAAGACGTTTTCGCTACAGAACAAGTTCTCCCAAAACTCTCGGCATCTAATATTTAATAGGGATACATTTTCATACTCTATCTCTTCCATCAATGCATCATACCTAAGTTTGATCTTCAAATCTTCTCTTCTGTACCCATTGTCGACCTCGTAGTATGGTTCTTGATTTTAATGATTCTTCTACGAGCACTTTGACTAAAGGCACTGATTGGAATCGTTAATAAAAGGAAAAAAATGCCTAAAATTAATGCACATTGTGAATCTGATCCGATTTAATTGGAGTTTAGTTTGTGTATTAATAGTATTTTTTGAGATCATTTTAATAAAGTTGGTTAGTAAAACGGCAATATCACAAATTTGCAATGATATTTTGTATTCCTTGTTCACTCCTCACTCGAGCATATGGCCTCAGCGAGACTCTTCCATCTTACACGATTCTGGGCTGTTGTTTTTGCGCCGTTCGACTTCTACTCCCTTGCGGGTTCCAGTCCAGTGCCATTCTCGTGATGCTGTCGGGTGATTTTCTTAACGTATGACCTATCCATTTCCATTTTCTACGCTTTATTTGCCTCAGAATGGGTTCCTCATTGGTAATTGGCAATGAAATAATCCCAGCAATTAAACTTTATGAACGTTGCAATATAGCTGAACAAACTGTCTGAAGTTAGGTTGTGATTGAAAACTGTGTCTGTCTTAAGAAAAGTTGGGCCTTGTACATCTTTTCTGCCATAGAATTCAAGCCAAAACACGCATACATAGTAAATCTTTCAACTTAACTTTATCATGTCAATTCAGCTTTTGTTGTGATCATCATTAAAACATACTGATACCGTTATAATGTCTTTAATACATGATTTTGTCACTTCAAGCTGTGATGTTATTTGTTATAGGTTTAAGATTGAAGAAGAATGTGCGTTTTAAAGTCGAAAATTACGATTCACGGTGGAGGTGTAAAAGGAGCATTTATTGCATGTTTTGTTAAGGCAGTTGCACCCGAAAACTTTAGCATGGAAAATGGTAAAAAGGCGACACCAAATTTATGAGGAAGACATAATTGCTGTGTTGTGTCGGGGTCAACGTCTTTGATCTAAGTTTTATAGGCTTAAAAAGAAGAGATCTCCAGAGATCAAGTTTCTAGTGAAGCAAAATCACACTGTTGGACAGTTAAGGGAATTGAGTGAACATCTCCAATCGATGTAAAAAAAAATTCAGTACAAGGTGGACTGAGACTAGAAAAAACTGTTTTATCAACAATTAACACGATTGCAGCCGCCATAGCTCAGCTGGTTAGTGCGTTGGGCCGCGAGTCACATGCGACGCTCGAACCCAGGTTCAAGGCTCCGTTGCAATAACACCGAAAAAAAAGAAAAACCAAAATTTTTCTTTCGGCGTCTGTCCTCTCAGCAGGCAACCCTTAGTCTCGTAATCGGGCTGTCGTGCCAGTCAAGAAGAAGAAGAAGATTTGCACTCGAAAACTTTGGCATGGGGAATGGTAAAAAGACGACACCAAATTTATGAGGAAGGCATAATTTTTGCAATAAAAAACTGTTTTGTCAACAACTAACACGATTGAAAGAAACTATTGAGGAAAAGGGATTTAAGGTAACCACCGCACCAAAAAATCTCCAAAAACTGCATCAGTTTGAATGCGAATGCGAAGGCTTATCCATCTCGCTGTTGTAAAGTCACCCAACATTTGAATGCAATATGCTTGAATTCTATAGCAAAGATTCAAAACTGATTTGTCCAGTCAAAAAGAATTTTATCGCAATGGAATTAAAAACTTGCATACTTGATGAGACAGAGTGTTGTATTAATTTACATAAATAAAAAAATTAACTAATCAAATACTTAAATAATATAAATTATTTTTTCGATAAGCAGTAGGTTCTTGTTTTCTATTACTATGAATGTGACCAACGAAAAGTTGGCTTAGTTAGAATAGATAGAATAGATACGGAAGCCGAGCACCAACTGCCCGAGACACTGCGTCCAAAGAGAACTATTGTGTCGTATCAATTATTCTTTATTGGAGGAGTTCATCTCCCCCAATACTGTCCAGGAACTCCTTGCTTTTCCCCAGATTAGTTCCAGACAGCTCTTTCGTCTGAATTAGTTCCCTTCCCAGTATACGCTTCCTTGCGTGTAGGAGGGCGGGGCTTGGCTTAGGTACAGCATCATCTATTATAAGTATTTTTCCAAACAAAACTTTAAATTGTTTTATAATACATTTTTAAGTTTTGAAAAGTAATTCTTCTAAACAAAATCTATGAGAAGAAGCATAGATTTTAACTTTTGAGCATTGTCTGATGCCATTTTGGCCATTCATCTGTAACCCATTTATTTTCTGTTTTCTCGCTTTGCTGCAGATATCGTCTCCAGGTCCGTCGGTTTTGCTATATTTCATTCTGTGACACTTTTTATGGGTTCCGATGCCGATAGTATTGAAACAACTGGCCGCAAGTGATCATTGTACCAAATAACTGTCAGATTCACACTGTTGAAATTTGCATGTAATGAGCCGAAAAAGTGAAATCAAAATCAAAGAAAAAATGTTATAGTGTCCAATTTGATGCCGCAGTCTCAAAAGTCAATTGTTTCGTTAGCGCATTTTTCGAAAACGGTATTTTCATGGCAGATTTGGAGTCATTGCAGTCGGCCACAGTGTGATGCTGCATCGGCCGTGCTAACGATCCGATTTGAAATGTTGTATAAAATGCAAAGTTTCCGCAATGCAATTACACGCCTCTCAGAAACTTATCGCCCAATAAATTTTACCTCGTGGCAGGCGAAAAACGTAAAAAAAAAACAATGCCGAAAATGTACAACACGTATTACCACCGGCAATTGAATGCGAAGCATTTGCATTTGATAATCAAATTAATTAGCACATATCGTCAATAAAAAACAGCGCTGGCTGCCTTAAAAAAGCGCACAATTGCCCAACAATTAAATGCACTCATTGAAAATATGATTGGAAAATATGGCGCGCGTTGTTTTTGCTTGGACGTTCGGCGTTCAGCGCTAAGAAAATAAATTGCGTTGAAATGCGCGAAAGCGTTTCGGCGTAAACATTCCGCAGTATAAAATATTGGCGATTAAATTTTAGAATTTATGAGACCACCATCGGTAAGCGTGAGCGAAGAAGCGCGTATAAACAAAAGCCGAGCAGCAGCGCCTTCCCGCTCTGCCGCTGCACTGCAACGGTGCTGCAAAATTTAAGTAAATACTGCAGAGCGGCAGCAGCCACATCGATGGCGTTCAATAAATATGCAACGGCCGCAAAATGAGACGACTAGGGGGTGGGCGTGGCAGGGAGAGGGGCGCTTGTATGTGTGTGTGGAAAAAGTGCGTGTGGCAGGAATGCGACAGTTGAATATCAAATTCACCGGCGCAAAGTGTAGGGGATGCGCGAACGATTTGTTGTTGTTGTTGTGGTGTTTTTGCTGCACTCATATGTGTGTGTGTGTTTGTGTTTCGTACGCGGCAAGTTGTAATTTTGAAATTTAATTATTGCATTTCATAGTTGAGCGCACAATTAGAACGTTTTTTTTTTTTTTGTTTTACTCGCTTTTTGGATTTCGTTTTTCGATTTTCTTCTGGCTGTGAACAGCAGTTGTTGTTGTTGTTGGTGATTATTGTATTTTCGCAATTGGTCAGGGAGAACGGTAGTTGGCTTTAAGCGTATCGTGGTGGCGTGTGGCGCGGCGTACAACAGACGGCGAACGCTAGAGACAATCGCCACCGCAGCGACGCGCACTTTCGAAAAATGTTTAGGCTGCAATTGCGAAATTGGCGGCGAAGCAAAACCGTTGCAATTGCAGAAGACACATGTAGACGCCCGCGCGTGCACACACACACACACACACACATATGTTAATTATAACAACAACAATAACAACAACAACAACAGCGACAATAAAATATTTTTGCACGCATTTGGCAATTGCAGCGCTGATGGTCGACACATTGATCACGATGTCGCTGCTATTCTTAGCTGCTATTGCAGCCAATGTTGTTGTTGTTGTTTATATTGCCAACTATTGTTAGCGCATCGCATGCTTCGCTGCAACAACAATTGCCAATGAAGCGTTGAGGCGACAACACGGTCACTCAAGCAGATTACCAGCGCCGTTGACTCCTTTGTGTTGTAAATTTACAGTTCTGGTTGGTTGTTGTTGTTGCCGTTAATTTTGCCATTTGCTGCTATTTATTATTATTGCATGTCTAGCGGAAATATTCAATATTTCATTTGAACACTTGAAATCGTTGATGGTTTTTGAGGCGTCAGAGCAAAGGTAACAACTGGATTTGTGCCTAAAGTCTAAACATAGATTTATTATAATTTGTGCATGCCATTTTTTTCAATAAATTAAATAAAAATTTACAAAATTAATTCTTTTTATATAAATGAAATAAAAATTTACAAAATTAAGAATTGAAATTTATACATAATTTCAATGATAGCGACAAATCAGTACTTATATTTTAATTCGATTTCAATTGTTGCAACACAAGTTGGAAGATCGTTAATTTGAATTTTCATTCAACAAACACCAAATGTAGATCATTTAATTGCAAATCTTTGCCTATCATGAGCTCTCAAACAGTCCATCGATAGTGAAGTCTTCTCTCAAAGAATATCTAATGACTTTATTTTTTAATCACTAGAAGCAAAAATACTTTATTGCCAGATAGTAAATATGTATTGACAATATATACTTTAAAATCAAACGTCCATACCGAGAAGATCTCGTTTTCCCTCTATTCCAGTCGCTAAGCCACATGAAATCAACATGTTGCAGCAACATGTATCCAAGGGAAATATTGTAGCGGCATTTCCTAGGACAATAAACATTAAAATGCACTCAACTAAATACATATAAAATTATTGTTGAACTTTTTTTTCATCATTCATCGCATTTCTCACTCCCTAATTTTTTTTTAAGTTTATTGTTATTGTTTTACTCAGCCACACGTCCGTTGCGTTGTTGCGAAATTTTTCAACTCTAATTGTTTTTGATAGCTTATTTGGCAAACAAACACAGCCACCCATGCACACACGCACACACACACACACATTGGTGCGAGTTGCTGCACCTGACTGTGAATTTCCGAATGGCGGCAACGCGTAAAATTTATGAATTTTTAAATATGTTCTCGCTAATTGAATGTCAAAGTTAATTGCGTTGAAATACTTAGGGGAAAATTTAATAGTGCAGTTAGTGACGATTTCTTTTTTCCGAATTTAAACAAAATTGCAAAAAAATTAGCAAACATTTGACAGCTTAGAAAATAAATGAGTGGAACAATTTCATTACAAAAATTTTACCATAAATATCACAAACTGAGCTACAACATTTTCTCATAACCGAAATTTGTCTGCAAGAAACAACGAAATTGAATTGACAACAACAAAAACACACAGTCGCAATAGTTGAAGTCGCCGCCGCCGGACCCACAGCCCGGCACAGTCGGCCCAGGGCACGCAGAATTCACACCGGCAAACACATTAACTTTTATTGCGTATTAACTTGGGTTTATGAACTTTGACCATAAAATGACAAAGACGCCACACAAAGCCAGCGCGCCCAGTACAAGCGAGAAGTGCGGCGACGGCGGCGACCGGGTGGACGTGTCTGCCACCTCTATGCTTTTTACGATGGGAGCACATCATTAGGGCAGCGCGCACCTCGCAAATTAGACACATTTCAGCTAATTTCCAACAAAAAACTGTAACACTGCAGCGAGCGGAGTGCAGCGCGGCAGCGGTACTGTGCGTGGAAAAGACATTTACACACTTTTTTTCAACTGTCAAACGAAGCTTAAACCACAGCCGACAACTTGGAATATAAATTTCTCTGCATTTAATTGCTTCACTTAAGTTTTTACTGTTGTCTTATTTTTGGGTAAAAGCCCGTAAATGACAAAAACGCTTTGAGAAAAAGTTCAGCTGAAAGGAGCTGAGCTCAAATAGAGACGACAGCCAGTTGATGTCAGAGACTTTTATTTCGATGGTTTTTTTGGACAACATTTAATTTAATAAAAAATTAATTTACACTAAATAGAAACGAGTGGTTTCGTAATGTGAAATGCGGGCGACAAAATAGAACTTTCGTAATTGACCAAATTGATTTGATGATATTAGTTTAATGAAAATAAGTCAAAAACTTGGGGCGCCAGGATCGGGTTAAATGACGTTGTATCGAGAAGGTTTTTAAAAATTCCTAGTAAATACGACAAATTGCTCCACAGTCAGAAGTTGCTGTGAGAAAGTTTAAATCTTTGATTGGTTTCCACAAATTTCTCCTTCCAAACTATTCTTTCAAAATAATTTCGCCGCTATCTTCTATGCTCAATGCAGCTCTCATACAAAATAGGTGTTCCCACTGCTCCCAGTTTGGTCCCAGATAAGGTCAATTTAAGACTGACCTCCACGTATTTCTTCTTCCAAACGTTTCTTGCGAACATATTTGGTGCCTTTTTTTAATCATTGAGAGTCTGTCATACAAAACTTAAAATGTTCTATAAAATTGACTTCCTACTTGTGCAGGTAAAAGTTAGGCTGATTAGGAAACATTGTATACCGGAAACTACTGAACCCATTTAATCAATTATTTTATGCCAGAAATACAAAATTAGTGAATGTTCAATGAACAGACTGGATTTCGTGACGGTTTTTCGATTCGGATGCTCCGCAACCTCTCATTTTATGCGGTTTGGTAAAAAAGTGCATGAGTCAAAAGATTTTCGGGGCTAGGGTGGGGCAAAATGGCGTCTCATCGAGGTCAAAGTTCACAAAATAGCTGGCAAATTCGACAAATTGCTGCACAGCTGGTCAGAAGTTGCTCTTAGAGGGTTAAAATCTATGACCGACCCTCTAGTTTTCCTTACTGAACATTTATTTCAAACATACTCACCCCCTATCTCCAACGCTTAATGGGGCTCCCATATAAAATGGTCGTTTTTATAAAATAGGCTCCCATTGCTCTCAGGTTGCCCCCAGATGTATCAAATGTATGGCCGACACCCATTTATTTTCCCTTCCAAATGTTTCTTCCAAACATACCTACCCGCTAATTTCAAGTCTTAAGGGGGCTGCCGTACAAAATTGGCCATTTGCTATTTCCCCACTTGTAAATGTAGTAGTTAAGTAGGCGAGAAATCATCGTATCTCGGAAACTACTGAAACGATTTCAATGATTTACTCAGCGATCGCCAACATTCTTGAGTACAAAAAATACAAAATTAATTAAGGTTCAGAAATTCACCACCAGAGGGCGTCCCCCATACGATCAGATTTGTGACGTTGTCAACTTTTGGGTTTCTACAAAGCAAAAATCAAAATGTATGGCCGAAACCCCATTAACCTCCCCATTTTGAATGTAATAAGGACAACATTTCCAATCATTCAGAAAGTAGTCTCACTCTAAAATTTAGAGTCTAAATGATAGTTAAAGCCTTCTTTCCACTCCTTAGAGCTTCCACTAATTTCTGAAATAGTCCGGAGATTGCCAGACTAGGTTCATTAGAATCTCCTGCACCTCTTCACTGACAATTCCCAAAAATTCGAATACTTCAGTGTTAGCCAACCTTTGCTTTCTTGTAGCTCATTCCTTATCGCCCACACAACCCACCCGGGTATCTGTAGCGCCCCATATCTCTCCTAACGAACTGCTAATGAAATTAAAGCGAGCGCATAAAATGGCGTCGTTATTATTGCGTGGAAAATATTATTATTATTTTTGTTTAATTTGAAAGACAATAATTTGCATTTCATGCAAACGCTCAGCGCTCATAGCGTGGAAACCCAGTTCAACGCACACAAATACAAACGCAAACAGATTCAGACAAACTAACGCACATAGCTGCAGTGCAGTTGGTTATAATTTGTTGAATTGTTATGACATATTGTGACCGTCACAGCTTGCTTATCCCGTGGCGGGGAGGGGACTGGAACAGTGGCGCAGCGCTGGGGGAGCGCTGGCGCACATTTGATGCGCACAACGATGATTTTATGATTTCATGATTTACTTTTTTCCCTCTCGACTGTAAATGAGAAAATTTTTTCTTGTCATAATGGTTAATTTTTTACAATGCATTGTTGTTGCTGTTGTTAAGCATATAAAAAAGGTTAAATTATGCATATTTGACATGGCGCCGAAAGGAAGTCGCAAGTTTGGACGCAAGTTGAAATATTCCAGCTTAGCGCTGAGACGCTGTGCTGCGGAAAGTTAAAGCGGCTGTTACACTTTTTTGATTAACTGTGAACAAGCGGCTGTCGTGAAACGAGCGCTGGGAAAGCGCATATCTAATGAGATGAAAATTAATTCAAATTTTTGGGGCAGAAGCGCGGAAGTGTCACTCGAAGACTAATATTTGGCGTTATACATGAGTGCGAACAATGCTGCCAAGACAAGTTTTTGAATAAAATAAACTGTTCTCAATTTCTTGGCTGCCTCAAGAAAACTTTGGAAGTGCACTTTGAGATGGTTAACCCCCTGAGAAGCAATTCAAAACCACTGAATAATTTATTAAAACAGTTAATAGTTCAGTGCTGAAAGCATTAATAAGGTACTAAGGATTACCAATGCTTTTAAGGAATTTTTTTACTAACCTAAAATCAGCAATTTCAATCAATTTTTTTACGATTTTCTACAATTTATGGTCACTTTTATAAAGAAAAAATGTCACATCAGAAGTGACGTAAAATTTTATGGAACCCATTAGCCAGAAAGAAGTTCAGATGAAAATAGAAACATTGCGTTACATACCAGGTATGCGCCTATGAAACCGGTAACGACATCTAGCGGTAAATAGCCGAATATTTATAAACTTCGGAACCGTACCAAATGTCATGTTTACTTCTTCTGTCATATGCCAACAATATTCAGTTCACAATTTGTCAAGTTTCATCCAACAACGCATTGTTTGACGCTCCGGAAAATGTCGGATTACGTGCCTACAAATTACGATTTGCGGGCACAGTTAATTTTGTGTTACCATTTGAAGAAAAAAACCTTCTAAAACCTGGTGAAACGGTTAACGGTGAACGTTACCAACAACAATTGGCCGATTTGAACCGTGCTATACGCCAAAAACTCCCAGAATATGAATCCAGGCAACACAAAGTGATTTTCCTCGATGACAACGCACCACCACACCGCACTAGAGCCACCAAAGAATTGGTTGCATCGTACAACTGGGAAGCTCTTGCTCATGCGGCTTACTCACCAGACTTGGCGCCTTCGGATTATTACATGTTCGCATCGATGGGCCACGCATTAACGGAACAGCGCTTCAATTCTCACGCAGAAGCCAAAAAATGGATCGATGATTGGTTTCAGGCAAAAGACGAAACATTTTTTTGGCGAGGCATCCATAAATTGCCTGAGAGATGGGAAAAATGTGTAGCTAGCGATGGCCATTACTTTGAAGAATAAAATTGTAATCATTTCCACACAATAAACGTGTTTTTTCAAAAATAATTACCGGTTTCATAGGCACCTGGAACCAAAATATAGAACAGTTTTTCAATCGAATATTTAATCGAAGATTAGTTAAAAAATGCAGAAATCAATTTTCAAAGTCTTTGGAGCCACAACAGAATAGTGTTTCCCAAAAAAAAGCTGGTTCGTTAACCTATCCGCTATTTTGTTGCCATATGGCAACATGCTAATTTGTAGACGTCTGAACCCTCAATGGTTCTAGGAATAAAATTTGTTATTGGTCCTTAAAATAGTTTGAAGTTTTAGGAAAAATACGAAATTAATAAACTTAAAATTTAAGTTTAAAGAAAAGAAGTACAGTGGTGTCTGGATGTAGTGAACTAATTATTGCAAGGTCTGTTCACTGTCCTGAGGTTGTTCACTATATCAAGGTTAACATTTTTGTTGAAAAACTCGTTTTATTTGCTCAAAATAAAATTTTTGTTTTTGCTTGAAAATTGTTTTCTATATTTAGAGGCTCAATGTCAAAATTTGGGTGTTCACTATATCGAGGTGTTCACTATATAAGGGGTTCACTATACCCAGACACGACTGTATACACTTTTTTAATGCGATATCTTGACATAGTGAAGGAAGAAGAAGCAGACAAATTAGATAACTTTTTTAATTTGAAGTTTTCTCTCAATTTAGATATTTTTTTTTAATTTCATTTTACGAAATGTTGCTAATATAACCAATTGGAAGTTTAAAAGGTAAAATTTAAAATGTTATCTTTCTCCAGTAAAAACCTGTAGCGAAAGGGTTAAAACGAATTGTCGATAGTACAACAAATCATCCCGGGTAATGTTCCACCAGAACCTATGTTCAAAAATGTTGACTTTCAACTCAAATATCGCATCTATAATCGGTGAAAAACTCCACTCATCTGCCCGTCTCATCTCCTCTGCCCGTCTCTCGCATAGTTGTCGCTGTAATAGTTTTATTGAAATGACGCTCATAAAAGTGGCCAAATTATTATCACTTTTCGTGACATTAAACAAAAACGATACAGATAAAAATTTAAATATTGCAAAAATAACATAAGCAACGATTCGGGCTTTAATTAAAAAATTTATGCGCGCACTTTATCACCGGCATTTTCTCGCTTGCCGCTTGCCGCTTGCTTGTTCGCGGCCGGCAGCCGGCAACCAGCGGCCCGTAGCTGCATTCGCCACTTAAATCGTTTGCAAATAATTTATTGCATTTGTTCATTGTCATAATTTTCGTTGGCTCAGCCGTTTTCATAACTTTTTGTTGCCGTTGCCATTGCGGCAATTGGTCGCACTCATTGTCGGCGTGCAAGTGTAAAATTTCTAATTTAATTAATTTTAATTTATGCGCGCCGAGATTTTGTTGCTGGAAATTGCATTGTTTTTCCTGTATTTCTGTATTTTTTTGTATTTGTGTTTTGTTTCGTTTTAATTTCTTCTCGCCTCTCTTTGCGGCTTTTCGTTGGTTTGACCTTTGCTTGGTTGTGCGCTAATATGCGCTGACATGCAACATGCCACCGGCGTACCGCTTGTAGTTGCAATGACAACTGCAATTGTTGCAGCACAACACAATTTTCGTGTTGAAAGTGTCTTTTCATTAAGCAGACCTTTGCGGAATGATTAATACAACAACAACGGCGACGGTCACTTAAAATGCGACAGCGCCGCTGCAACCGTGAAAATTTCCGGATTCTCTGTCTCTGCATTTTCCAGCTTGTTTACTTCCAATTGAAGGGAATGCGATTGTTTTTCGCACCGCTCGCAGCGTTATCGCTGCGCCTGCTGATCTGCAGTTGTTGTGCCTGGGTTGTTAATCTATTCGTTGTTATTGTTGTTGTTGTTGTCGTTGCAGTGGCTTCTCTCGTGTTAACAAGTGCATCACATTTCGTATGCATCTTGATAGCACCTTCAAATTAGTTATCGCAAATGGGTTGAACTCAGCTGCGACTTTTCCGCCCGACCGCGCGTCGCACTCGGTCGTTTCGGTTTGCTTCGCATGCCACATGCACACGAACTGCGCGTTGATGAGATTAGCCGGAATGATGCTATGTGTCACAACCTGTATGCATAAAAATACAAGTAGAGTGTGGTGTGTGTGTGTCTGTTGTTGTTGTTGTTTGTGTAGCTGCAAATTGACAAGTTAATTTTCTGATTATGGCCTTAAGGCTGCAGAAATTGCGTTATTTATATATATATATATATAAGAACCCGACGTCTATCACCAGCTTGAAATTTGATGCAGTGTGGCAACACTGCCTTTGGGCAGGGTCGGGCTCTGTTGACCTTCAGCAATCGACCAAGGTTATGCATTATGTGTGTGTGTGTAGAATCTGAGCGCACTGATTGGTCTGAGACTTTAAAATGACAACTTGATGTGATTATTGTCAATATTTCAAAATTGCCACTTTGTTGTTGTTATCGAAATTTCATACTTCAAGTTTTTACGAACTGCAATTAGCGGCAGTAAAGACTTTTATTTGTTCGCATGAATGCAATAAATTTTGTTGGCAACATCGCTACACAATTGCTACAAATTGCTGACATAAAATAACCGCAACGCAAATCAAGGACAATAATTGCATGTAATCTATAATCGACGTCGACTTTCCGCCAATTACAGTGACACTTCCACAACACCAGCACAACTACATACAATGCAAACAAAAAAAGGCTGAAAGAATGGCAACTGCTGCCAAAGGATACTCAAGAAGAAGAAGAAGCAGTATGTAAGAACTGTGACATGTTTGTCGCACAATTGCATTTATTCACGCGAGCAAATTGTAATTGCATGCAATTTCCTTGCTGCTCGTCAAGCAACTGTGAGCGCGCAGCTGCGCCAGCACACACTGCGAGAGCGAGCGAGACGCAAAATTGCTAGTAAATTTGCCACAGAGGACATTGGACTTACCGCGCCGGAACTTCGTGATCCACCTTTTCGTCAACGTCATTTCAACTGCACTGCGACAACACAATCTTGAACAGCAACGATAACGACAACGGCGGCGGCATTGGTGCATGTGGGCAACAACAGTTCAGTCGACGACGAAACGTCATCATTGCGCACAATAATTGCGGAACGGATTCAGATACAAAATTCAGCTGCAGACACTTGCGTTTGTGTGCCACTATGCGATATGACGAATATGAGCGAATGCAGAGAAGCGGGAGGAGGGAAGGTGGCTGTTGCTGCCATTGCAGCCGTAAAGCAGCAAATGTGTAAAAATCGCAGCAGCAGCAGCAGCAATAACAAAAATCAAATAAGGCTGAAACCGGTTTTATGCAATTCTCGTGCCAACGTGTAACGTGCAGACGGCAGAAGGCCCATTGAAATCGGCCAAATGCAGGCGCGCGCACCGACTCGACAGCATTACTATTGCTCTTAGTATTGGTGTGATTGTTGTTGCAATGCAATGCCATAATGACAAAGATTGTAATGTTGATGATGATGCTGTTGACACACACACAGCCACACACATGTGTGAATGACAGCAAATGGTACGCGCAACATTAACACTTGCTGCTGTTGCTGCTGCTGCTGCCAGCAAGCACTCGTGCCCAAGGAATTTGTCTTTCGTCTGTCTGGCCGTGTGTCCAATCATGCAGTTCATTAGTCAGTCAGTCAGCTGGCTAAACCGTTAATTCGGTTAGATTTCCAGTTTTACATATCCGCTCCAATGCTGCAGAAGCTTCAGATGTACTAAGTGATAAGCTGAGAACTCACAATCTGAAATGAGAAAACATATGTAAAGTTCAGTGTCTCCAAATTGTCGTAAATTTTCATTTAAGTACACTTAACACTAAAACTTTGGCAATCTTGGTATGCGGAATTGTTTTGAATGAGTACATGAAGAATTAATTGCTTGTTGGTGTTGTTTCCCAACGGCAATTAACACTTTAGCTATTCAAAATCAACATTTGAATCTTTTGTCTAAAGAGGCCAAGTAGGGGGTTAGGAACAGTTTGAATCATTAGGAAGATATGCATAGCTTTCTAGCTCAATGTTGTAGTAAAACTAGATTATGTATTCCTTCATTGATGTCATAGCCTCGATTACTGCCTGACTATTGCATGATACTTTCATTATTGAAACCCTACGTTTGGAACACTCTCGCAGCATCTGGTAGTCTGTATGGGTTGTACAGATTGAGCGTTGCACAATTGCCAAATGTTCCATTATAGTTGTAGACTTTAACCTCAAAAGATGTTATGTACTTTCCAACCTTCTAACAAGGTCAAGTAGAAGTCAATGATCAGCGAAATGTGTGTTTTTTTTTGTACGTAGGCTGCCTTTTATATTTTTTCAATAGTTTTCGAAAAATCTGAGATTGCCATTGAAAAGTTTGTAATTTTTTACCATAAACGTGCTTAGAACATTTTGATGTTCAAGCGCTATTTGTGTTGTTTACACTGATTTGAAAAATTCCTCTCGGTCAAAAAATGGATGTGACTCGTGAACATTTTCGAGCAATAATTTTTTTACCATTTCCGAAGTGAATTATCTCAACAAAAGTGCTTCGATAGCCTTCTTTCGGCATTTGGTGATCAAGCAACAACCTTCAAGACAATTTATAACTGGTTTAACGAATCCAAGCGTAGTCACCGTTCGCTCCAGGACGATTTTCGTTAAAGTCGTCCAAAATCGCTTATTGTGCCTGAAAACATCGATACTGTGCGTGAACTGATAAGGAAAGATCGTCATGTGACATACATTGTATGAACATTTAGCTGTCAGAAAGATTTGCTCTCGTTGGATCCCGCATAATTTGGCAATCGATCAAAAAAAGGCTCGTGTCGATTGAAGCAAATAAATTATGGAAAAAATCCAACGCGGTATTTAGAAAGACGTTTATAAGATCATAACAGGTAACGAATCATGCATATATACGAAACAAAACAGCAATCGACCGTGTGGGTCTTCCAAGACGAGCCAAATCCAACAAAAGTTGTTCGGGCACGCACCACATCGAAGCAAATGGTCGCCTGTTTCTTCGGCTAAACTGGTCATGTGGCTACTGTGCCGTTAGAGCAACGTAGAACATTCAATTCTGAGTGGTACACAACAATTTGTTTAACAGAAGTGTTCAATGAAATACGGAAAAAGAGCCGCCAACGCCGAATCATTCTTCACTTGGACAATGCGCACTCTCACACATTGGCTCAAACCACCGCCTATTGGATCGACCAGCTCTGACCTAGCACCCAATGACTTCTTTTTATTTCAACACATAAAAAAATTGCGTGCTCAACAATTTTCATAGCCAGAAGATGTTGCTGAAGCATTCAAAAACCATGTTTTGGAGGTGTCTCAATCTGAGTGGAAAAAGTGATTTGACAATTGGTTTAAGCGCATAAATCTTTCAGCAAAATACTTTGAAAAGCAATAAAACCATTTTTGATGATAACAAAATGCATTTTCGTCCTTTTTGAAAAAATATAAAAGGCAACCCTCGTATGAACTTATTCCGAATGGTCGCCTTAAATGATCCCAAAACGTATGTCAACCTCAGAACCAGAGCTTTGATAGCAGAGAATCAAATGTGCATCAGCATTTTGCAAGAGCCAACCAATTCTGAATCACTAACCAAACAGTCATGCATCGTATTACAAATGCACACGGCCCACGATTGCTAAACGCCGCGCCGAACATTAACGTTCCTTGCTTTATTTTATAGCATTGCAAGGTCAAAATGTTGCCGCACTTCTTCGGGCGCTGACCGGGCGGCAGTGCTGTCTGCTCATAAGTCACAAAGCAATTGCAGTGAATTGCGCGCATTGCGACTGCGCCGCGTACTTTCATCGGCACGACGCGCCAACGTGTTGCTTGTTGTTTGGCTGCAGCTGCGCGAACGCTCGCCCGCCGAATGGCAGACGGGAAAAAGTGGCGAAAACTTGTTTATTTGATTTGGATTTTTTTGGTTTTTGTTTGCGGCCACCACCAATTGCCGAGAATTTCGCAACAGCGAAGGTGAAATTGAAACCGATTACAGCATACTTGAGCCGCTTTCAACACAATCAAGAATGATGGCCGGCATGAATGGCTGCAGGTCACACTTTACTCGGGTACTTTATGGCCAAACGCAGACGGATGCCAATACGATGGGCACGATGCTGGCATTGGCGTCAGCGTCAGCGTTGATGAAGAGCAACTTCGCGCAGTTGGTGGAGAACGGTGCGGATGCAGCGCGTCTGCCAATCAACGCCAGTAACCAGCAATGCCAACGGCAGCAACGACAGCGCCACCAACATTGGGTTGGACGCTCGACGGTTGTGGTAACAGTGCCGCAAAAAGCGCTTAAGTGACATTTGCGAGCAAATTTCACGTTATGCCCACAACGCGGCACTTGCCAACTAAGTCCGCATGCAGCCGCTGTAAGACGATAGCCATGACGGTGGACATTGGGTGATTGGGCGGCGGACAGCCGTGTGCACTGCGGACCGGTGGCGTTGGTGCGTGGTGGTGCTTGTTGTTATTTTTGCTTTATGCTGCTTTACTGCTATTCACCAATCTGCCGATTACTGCCGCTTGCGGCACTTTAGACATTTTTCTCCATTTGTAATTTGTTGTTGTCTCTGTTGTTTTTGTTTTTGTTGTACACCACTCCAGCCCCGCAGCGTGCATATTCATCAGCGAGTTATGAACGTGTGTGCGTGCTCGGCACTCATGTTGGCCATGTTGGTTCCCATGTCAGTCGGTGCACGGTGTGGTGCGACGCGACGCGGCGGTGTGACGCGGCGCTTTTTGCAATTTGTTGACAAAATGACAACCAATCGTGTGGTTCCCATGGTATGAATTGGTTTCGCAATTCGCAACCCGATGGCTGTCGCTTTGGCGTAGCGACTGACGCGCCGCGGCTAGTTGGCCGGGCCCCAGTGCCGAAGTCGGCACCAATGAGTGCGCCATGAAACGGTTGTCCTCAGTCATGCTGCTCATACTCGTACATGCACGTACGGTGCGCACACTCGACGCCAAAGTCGCTGCTGAAGTCGTCATCCCGCAATCGCCATCGCCATTGCCGTCGCGTTGATATGAAAGAAATCGCTGGTAATGGTTTTTTGCAAATGAGGTTTTACACACACATTTCAAATGGAGGGGAAAATTGAGCGTATCGAACTGAAATAAAACGAAAATTTAAAAGAAAGAAAATAAAGTGAATTGAAATTGTTGTGATTGACAAATTCGTTACAATATTATGCGATCTCTTCACATGTCTCGCAGGCCGATCGGCTGACGGCTCGATCGATCAATTCACCGCTCGCCGGTCGTCTGGTCATTGGTTGGAGTCATAAAACGAAGTCAAGCGTGCGAATGAATGTAACTTGGATGCGGCTCAAGCCAATATCAGTGGCGATTTATGAATGCAATTGTGCCATAAACCGATTTGAGGTTATGTCGAATTGCCTTTATACACCATTTCGGAGATATCGGCACTTTAATGGCGATTGCTTAGTATGAATTTAATTAAGTAGCATTTAAATGATTAATCGCCAACGAATTAATGAGAATTTCCGCTTAATTCGAACTTTCTGTTCTGCTTTGAGTTCCAAAGAGTTTTGGCCCAATTTGAACGATTAGTGTTTAGTCAGTTTGACAGTGAGTTGAATCAGAAGCATTCGCGGTACAGTTACGAAATTCTTTCATATGGGCAAAAAATACAAATTCGATTAAAATTATGAACTTTCACACTTAACTCATGAACTAATTAATGGGACTTTTTAGAAGTTATCAACTTTGATACTATCTCGTTCTCTTTCTGTCCACATTTTTCAACTATTCCTTTTTCAGTTCTATTATTATTCTTAAATCTTTTTAAAAAGTATCTGCATACTTTTAATCTGCAGAAGTTACAACCTTACACACTTCAAATAAGTGTTCGGAGGTAATCTTCTTGTTATCTATCCAATTCTCGGATGCGAGACCATTGTTGTATGCTTCAACTGCGATCTAATGAAAAACAAATACAAGAGATACTTCTGATGCTCCTTTTTTTTAAGTCTCTAGTACTTTGGGGTGTAACTTGAATGCTCAATGAACTTTCTCATCAGTGGTGGTTACCGATCTCTTTCTCATCCTATCTTAACCGATGACGCTTCTTAAGTCTGACGCAGCATATCTTCTCGTTGCCTGATTTCGGTCTGTCTCAACTCTTCCCTCCAAGCACCGCTAGATTGCGACCATATTCTTCAACTGTTTAAATCCAAATTATTTTATTTAGTTCTTCCACAATGAAAGGTCCACCGAAGCCAAGTTGTGCCAAGCTGCCTTTATAACAGATCCATCTTGAATTATTGTCGCATTAATTGCCTCCTTTCTTACATTCCATCCATAATTTCCAAATGTAAACTACTCAAACTTCAACTGAAGCTTGAACCATGAGAGCCTCTACTCCTCATCCATGCAACCTTCGTCGTTGTGATTATCTTCACACTTTACCTCAAACTCGAGTCATAAAATTCCTTATAATTTATCCATCCAACCTCTGACATTTTGATCAACTTCACCAACGTTCCTTTCTCATTCTACGCCCAATCAAAAAATGTCATTTTGTCAAGCAATCAATGCCACATCGATTGCTCGTTCAATTTGTTGACAATTAACGTTTTTTCCAAGCACCGCTTTCAATTGCAATGACAAAATGACATCAGCAACAAATGCAACAATAACAACAAAACTGTAAGCATCGGCACGACACACGACACCGTACTTCAAAGCGAATGCAGCCCCGCAGTGTCGAGTCGGGCCATCGAGTGTCCCCACCCCAATCCCCCCCTTCACTTTGGCGGCCGCTCAACTATGGCACATCGAATAGTGGAAAAGTTTTCGTGGCTCAAAAGGGGGTAGCGCCTCATACAGACCGCCCCAGCCGACACACTTGACATGTGCCGAGTGCTGGCAGTTGACGCGAACCAGTGGCCTGGAGTTGGGGCAGGGGTGCAGTATAAAAGAAAAGGCAATAATAAGTTTCCAACATGACAACACACGTGACGGCGGCGAAACAAAAAAAGAAGAATAGGTATATAAAAAAAACGCCGAGAAAGAGTTAAGGCGGCGCGCAATAGAGAAAAAGTCAACTTCGTCGACGTCTTTGTCATACAACAGCGGCAACAGCGATAGCAACAACAACGAAAACGGCGACAGCGCGCAACGACAAAACGACACGACATCATTTTACACGTCACTCAAATGGGGAAACGTTGACTGTCAGGAGGACAGCTCGGCGCAGGTCGGCGCCGTGCAACGCTCAAATGGCTGAAATGAAATGTAACAAAACGCTACAACAGCAACAACAACAACATGAGCAGCAGCAATAACATCGAATCGAAAACTATATACAATAGGAAAAAAGCACAACTGGCAACATGGCGTTGCATGTGTGCAATTTGGTTAGTTGGCATAACGTGTGACACGAGCAGGACGTATCGAAGTTGAGATTGATTTTTTGTTATTGTTGCTGTTGTTGTTGTTGCCATTATATAAGCATATTTGCTGTCGTTAAGTTGGCGCAAAGCGCAAAGAAATCGCCTGCTGGCCAAGTGGGTGAAACTTTGTTGCCACTTTGAAGTGGCAGAGCTGACGCTGAAGACCAGGACGACTTCACTCACGCACTTTGAGGTTATGTGTAGCTGCACTTTTGTGTTGTGGCTGCAAACATGAAATTTTCATGCTGCTACCAGAAGCAGCAATTGAAATTTTGTTAAAATTGTTGTTATTGTAAAGTTGTGTAAAGATTGTAAACATATTTGAAATTTGAAACTTTAAGATTTAAAATTTTTATTAATCAATTTAACCCTTTCGACCCCGAATTTTACCCTGTATCTCGATATTACTTTTTAAATCATGAAACACTTGAATAAGAAGTGTGCCCACGACATTTGAAGTCGCCACGCCTCTTTGTTAGAGTACTTTTGAACCATTTTCGCTAAAAACGAGTTATATAAATTTTGTATAAATATTTTTTAATTACAGAAACATTATTTAATATTTATGGAAGAATACAAAATTATTACTTTTTGATTTTATATAACCATTATTAAAGAAACAGAGTTTTGGTCAAACACGCCCAATTCATAGACTTCAATGATTGCAAATTGGCAGTAAATTTTTTTTGGACTACAGATTTTTGTAATTTGCTTTGAATTCACTTCTAAAAATACAAATTTGTTGGAGCCTACTTAAATTAAAATAATTAATAATTCAATCGTAGCTTTTGCTATAAAATTACATATAGGTGAATTTGCTCTCAGGCAACTTTGGGGTCGAAAGAGTTAAGACATCTCAACCACTGAAACATAGACTAAAAGAAACGTTCTTTATTTTGCAAACAATTGCATTATTCCACATGTAATATAACACAAACCCCAAGTTAACATAACAAACTCAAAGCAACTTGACGAAATTAAAATATAAATTAATCAATTTAATTCATTAAAACATGTTTCAAATAATTTCTTCTAAGTGCAATGTAACTGAAGCCTTTAGAATTCTTTCAACTCTAAACTTGCAAAGCTCATTGTCAGCCCACGTTTTCGTTCGTCTCGCATAGAACATTTATAAATCAAACGTGCAAACGCAGGCAGGACGGCATTACGAAGCCACACATGTGCCACCGGCAGCGCTGAAATCCGGCAACGATCAATCTGCTGCAGCCACAGCAAAAGCACAGCCAGCGCGCTCAAAACCTGCTGATGACGTACATTGGCCGCACTCGCCGGCAACAATAAGCAACACAAAGCTATCTGTTTGAATTTTTTTGCCAAAACAAAATCGACAGAAACCGAAAAACCGGGATGTGGTGGCATGAAAAACCAGTTAGCAGCGCTTACGAGAGGTCTTCCTGCTCCTACGGGCATGCGCGCACAGCGCTGACAGCAGCGGGCGGGACGAAAGCTCGGAAAGCGCTTGGCGTGGGGACAGGTGGAAGACAGCGAAACGCCGCTTTGTCTGCGCAGTTTGCCACCTTACACCCCACTCACACTTATTGCTTAATCAATGATTTGATAAATTAATTAAAAGCCAAACAGACTCACACACACACACAATCACGCGCTCATGAAAAACTCACAAAGCGCAGAGAAAACAAAAAGTGTGTTGAGAAACAAAAAAGCTATTCAGAGAATTAATGATCAAGAAGCATGAAGCAGGCAGCCGATTTCGCGAACAGGGAGCGGGCTGCCCTTTCGTAAACGCGCGTACACAAGCGTGCGAAAAAGATCGGCATTGGGGCAAAAACAAAACAAAATGCAAGTAGGAACTCAGCGACACAAGAAAGGAGGAAAATGTAATAAACAAACGAACTGGCAAAGAGGAAAAACAAAAGCAAAAAGCATAAATAATGAGCCGCAGAAAGGTATTAAAATCAGTTAAAGTGTGAAGCCGAGTGTAAAACTATTTATAAACTTTGAAAGCAATATTAATCTCAACTTGCCAACAAACAAAAAAACGAGACAAAACCCAACAAACAGCAGGCGACAACGACACTTGCGCCAAATACAAATGTACCAAGTCATGATGGAAAATTAAGGCAACATTCAAACGAAACGAAAAGCACAGCGCTCCAATAAAGCTCAGCTTCAGTCGAGCGTGCGCACGATCGCCCTTTGAGTGCGCGCCACGCGGCCACTGGCGGCCGCTGCCACTGTCAAGATCAGCGGCATGAAAATCAACTGTCCATGCAAATATTAATCTTTCTTTGCGTTTGCTGCGGCGGCAGCCAAGGCGCAATGTCGAGCACGAAAGGGTAATGGAGCGTTTTAAAAATTTTAATCTGCCAACTTGAATATTGTGCAAATCCCTTTGAGCGGCTGGCGGCCGTTGCTCGCAACCTGTTGCAATCGCTTTTGGAAGCCGCGTTGTCTTGTGCCACAGTTACCATAATGTGCCGAGCCGACTGGCGTCAGGCGTCGTGAATTGGTTGCGGCCGCCGATTTGTTTGGCCGAGAAGGTCATTTGGCGCTGCGGCCAACTTCAGCTAAGGTTTGTTTGCGTTTCTTGGTGCGGCGTCGCGTTCAAGTGCGGCACAGTCACGCGCTTCACTAACTTCGTTCATTGTCAAATTGTATCGGCGCACAAGGAGGTGTGCCATTGACGTTGAGCTTAAACGGCGTGTGAACTTGTACGTAGCTCCCAACTTTGACGCTGTCGTTGTCGTTGTCGCTACGACGTTGCTGGCACACGGCGCACGGAATTGAAGGTGACAGCTGCAATTTGACATTTTTCAATTCAATGAATATTGAATGCGAAGCGAGTTTTAATTAAAAAATTGATGTGGTGCGCTTCCCGGCTCTGCTCGGGGTCAATGCTGACAATGTAACTTTGATTAAGAAAGCATGGTGCGAGTTCAAGGTGACATTGGGTTGATGATTTAGGCCCTAACACATTCGAGACCGATTGCACACCGTGTGCGCAATGGATTTCCGAGACTATAAGACAGTAATGTGCAATTATCAGTTATTCTGAGTAAACTAATCGTCGAAGTAAAATTTGTCTGGAACTAATGAAATCTGTAAAGTGCAGGAGAACAAAATTTGGCAAGAAAAATAAAATTTCGATCCTGGGGACCGTGTTCGAAAAAATCGTCGTCTCGAATGGGTTAAGATGAGATTGAGGGTTGCTCCATAGATCGCGTACATGGAAATTTCACCGTGCGACAAAAATCAAAAAATTTCAAAACACACGAAAAAATCTATATACTCGTGAAACTAGGGGCCAAATGTAGTAAAACTAGGTTTTTAGTTTTTCTCTCTGACGTCAGGATTTTATTTTAAAGGACTTTGAAATTTCAAGGACATGTTTATTTCAAGGAATTATTTAAAAAAATAAGCGCATTGTAGAGTGACAATATGGGCATCAAAAGAAAGAAAAAAATCCTTAGAATCTTACAAAATTGAATGTTTTGCAAAAGGACGAAGAGATGTTGAAAATGTCCTTTTAAAACTTTATCCTTGAATATCCTCGCAAATTTCCAAAAGTTTTTTTGAAAAAACATATATCTTAAGGACTAATATGTACACTACTACATCCTTGAAATTTTGTTGTCGCACGGTGTTATATATTATCCCAAAAGTCGATCAATAGGAATTTTCGACCCAACCCTACCTCAATCTGGCTATAAAGTCAGACATTGACAAAACTCTTTTGAGCTAATTGAAATATAGAAAAAGTAAAAGTAAATATTGTCGAACCAAATTTTGCTTTGCCTCTAATTTCTAACAAGTCCCAATACTTTTCCACCAAGGTTTATGTATATAAAGCCGCCAAAATTTGAATCTATTTTTAATAATTGATCACATTTTTGAGCAAAACACCCAACGCCGATAACGTGACATCAGTTAGCATTCGTTTTTAATGCCAAATTAACACAACATTTTATATTTCGTCGCTTTGAAAGCATTTAGCAAATATTTTTCCCCTTCCAATTACCAAAGCAACAATCAATAAAAGCCCAAATTAACGTAATATTCCGTTGACATGCGCCGACAACCCAATGGCCAATGGCAATGCTAATGACATTGCCAAATATTGAAATTGTTGCGAGCAAAAAATGTGATTTTCATATTTACGCCACACTGGAAGCACAAACGCCGCGCAGCTTGTGCAAACATCAGCGACAGCAATGGGCCACATCACAGCACGCTGCTAACAAGCCGCTTAACTGTGCTAACTAATATTTTATTACCTCATTTAATTCATTTTCAATATATATGAAATTTAACGAATTTCGAATTCGAATGTGTTCAGTGTCCAGTGCGATGCGGTAGCAATGTGGCGATGTGGTAGCAATGTCGTTGCTGGCGATGGCAGTGACGGTGCTGGCGAGCACAAGTCACCAACGGACGCTTTTGACACTCTTTAGCTTTGTCAAAGCATTGCTAATGAATTTCCAATTTTTAAATCGATTCTATTGACTTTTGGTAAACAGCATTAACACGACTTGACGCACTTTCGGAGGTCTTTCATTGAGATTTTTTCCTTTAAATTTGTCATTTGACTTGAATTATCACGCGACATCGGTTAGAGAAGATCGCGGTGATGTTCTAGTTTTCGATGGTCGTCTTTTTATTGGACATGCAACGTTCAGCAGCCGCAGCAGCGCAGCTGAAGCCAGTTCTGGCTTGTTAACAGATCAAGCCAGAACTGTGTGTATGTGCAGCCAGTTGACGTAACAGTTGACTGGTTGTCAACGCTGCAAATTGTTGTAGGACTGCTGTATTAAATCGCTTGTGGGTAGATTTCATTTCAGTGGCTAATGTTCTGCCATTATTTGCAATTCGCAACTAGTCGGTGTACTGGGGAAATCCAGCTAATTGCTGACGAGAATTCAGCGCAACTGTTTAAGTTTTCTACTCTGTAATATAGGAAGAAATTCAATTAAAATCATTTGGCTTATTTTATGTTATCAATTGCACAATCCACATACTTATTTGGATTATGTAAGTGCAAATGATTTAAGCCTGTGCACTAATTTTCAAACCACCATTAAAATCGCAAAATCGTGTTAAGTAGTATTTGTATGTCTGTCATTTGCAGTCAATGCGTTCGTCTCTAACAACCAAAAATCCAATGCAGTCAATCCATCAACTCGCCAGTGATTGCTGCATTAACTTTTTATTACTTCTCAATTGATGTTAACAGGCAATCTGCATTAATTAGTGCTATGAAGTGAAAAAGACTTCCTTGAATTTGGTAAATTCAAGTTGCCACTAACCACAGTCTGGTAAAACACAGTTCAATGCAAAAATATTTGTTTTTAATTTATTTTTAGTTTTCATGATGTGAACACATTGGGAAACATTTCACGCAACTGTTCCTCAACCAACGGGGTTACTAGGCATCTTGAACTTGAACGAATTTCCAAAATCACACGTTATCATTTTTATTAATCTAAGTAAAAAGTAAAAGTTAGTTTAGTTAATTTAATGTATTTTTCAAATCAAAGAATACGCCTGAACATGGCCATAGTTATTCGGAACTGGTAACCCTTTCGCTATTTTGTTGCCATATGGCAACATGCTACTTTGTAGACGTCTGAACCCTCTATGGTTCCAGGAATAAATCTTTTTATTGGTCCTTAGAATAGTTTGAAGTTTTAGGAAAAATACGAAATTAATAAACTGAATATTTAAGTTTAAAGAAGAGAAGTATACACGTTTGTTAATGGTAGATCTTGACATAGTAAAGGAAGAAGAAGCAGAAAAAATTAGAGAACTTGTTAATTTGACGTTTTCCTTCAATTTAGATACTTTTTTTTTCATTTTGTCTGAAGTAAATGAAGAAATATTCGTTATGGGTAAAAAGTTTTATGTTACGTAAAACCTGTAGCGAAAGGGTTAAGTTAATTAAGTTAAGTTAAGATTAAGGTTTTAAAAAGCTACATTATTTTAAAAATATTGCCCTACACTAATTTGGATTTTACTTATTTGAAGTCAATATAACTTTTATTCAATCAATTCTCCTCATTTAATCAGAAGTGTCTCTACTTATCTGCGACATTGAACTTGAAATTGTGCGCTTTCAATTTCCTAAGCAAAACTCAAACTCAGCCTCAAGTGCTGGTCAGTGTCCATAGTTTGCATTAAGTGCCTGTAAAATGTATCTATTTATATTTATTTATGGTGTTTTTAAACTTGAACCGATGCCGTGGAGCGCGTAATTATGGTCTACGCAGAGACAGACGAATTCTGCCCACATTTCAATTTTCTAGCGCAATTTTTTTTCTATCTTGTTATATATGTTGTTGTTTTTTGCACATGTCTTCACAAAATTTCATTAAATTTGTTGTTATTGTCTGAAAAAATGACAACCACAAAGTTATTGTGGTGAGTTGAAATGCGGAAGTGTGGCATAAAAATGACTAATGTCAGTAAATGTTGGATTCGATTGTCGAAGTAGTGGAGCTACAACGACGACAACAGCAACAACTACAACAACAACGCAACTCATTAAAATAATTGTTAATAACATTAACGTGACCTTATTGTTCTTCAATTTTAGTTTGATTGTGCAGATGAAACTAATCAAAATGCCGACATATAGACGCAACTAAGTATGTAGGCACATACACAAAACTTTGTACATATGTACAAACATATAATTTTCATATGTCTGCATACAACAAAAACTAATTAAGCACTACAAGCAATTGCGAAAAATGAAACGAAAATATTTCCAACAAAAAAAATCGCTCGCATTGTGCGCTGCAGCCATGAGCGGCGCGTTGAAATGGCACAAACATCACCAGCAGCAACAACAACAATAACAAAAACGACGATAATGACAATAGCAAAAAGAACGAATAAATCAATCAGAAAAAAATCAATTCTGCGCAAGAAAAACAGCAATTTCGTACTTCAAAAAAATATACTCAGCCGCGGTAAACAAAGAACCGCACAACAACAACAACAACACGAGCAATCGGTTAAGAGGCGGCGATGCACGCGCTTAATTGCCACAGCCACAATGAAAACATTGCGCTTGGCAATCGGGCAATCTGGCAACCTTGAAAATGGCGCACACAATTCAACGGTCCCGCTGCCCCATTGAAGGTTGTCAAAGTGCTTCGACACTGTGACGCATTCATACGCATTCCTCTCGCACCGCTCGCCGTTCGCCTTCGTAGCGTCTTGTCAGACTCGCCCGTTTCAACAACACGAAATATTCACATTTCAATCGAATGTTTTCGATAAAAGCGCAAAATCAAAGTGATAGTGAAAATCTGTGAAATTTCTTTTCATAATAAACGAAAATGCATTTTCGAGCACTGCGGACAACTTCATAAAATGCTGCTGTCACTTTTATGACACTGCAGGGTCGACGCCGACGCTGTCGTTCGCACGCTGGCGGCGCAGTTCAAAGCCAAAGTGCAGTCGCAGGCATTAACCGTTTCATTACGAAGAGCGAGCTGTGGCCCCTTGGCGCGTCCGCGGCCGCAAGCGTGCAATATCGATACATTTTAATGGGATTTGTAGGGTCGATTTTAATTACCCATCTTGATTTTTTGTAGGCTTTTCTTACCTTTCATGTTGAGTTATGACAAACTTTTTACAAGTGTAAAAAACTACGCTGTACGACAGACACCAAACGTTGACATTGACATAATAGTTGCTATAAAAAACTTTATGATTACCTTTTTTACAATCTTGTGAAAATTTTTTTTAATTAAGTTTAGTTTTTATTGCCATGTGAAATGATAGAAATTCACTCAGGTGACAAATTTCAAAGCGGCAAAAGACTGATGTCATAGAATTTTTTATAGCAGCTTTGAAGCGGAGGAACTGTGCAGCGGCCGGTTGAGGGTCTTTTGAATAGGTTTAGAACAATAACTGGCTTAGTTTGTGATTTCTAATTTTAAGGCGTTTTATACTCACAAAGATAGACATAAATGTGTTTGTGAATACTTGTAACAAAATTAAGATTTGAAAGGCGATTCTCAGTGTGTTTAATTTTGATTTTACATTTGTGTTTCAATAGTCAAGAAATTATGTTATTTGTACATACAGTTGTGCCTGGGTATAGTGAACACCTCGATATAGTGAACACCCAAATTTTGGTATCAAGCCTCTAAATATAAAAACAAATTTTCAAGCAAAAAACAAAAAGTGTATTTTGAGCAAATAAAACGAACAAAAATCAAAAACAACAACAAAAATGTTAACCTTGATATAGTGAACAACCTCAATACAGTGAACAGGCCTTGCAATAATTAGTTCGCTATATCCAGACAGCACGGTATGTAAAATTATTGACACCAATAATAACGTTTTTCAGATTTTATTATCTCAAATAACACTACTCTACAAAAAAAGGGTCAATCGCGTGCACCTAAAAACAGTATTTTTTAGACCAACTTTGGGGAACTGAAAATCAAACAATTTTTGTAAGAAGCGTTTTCGAAAAATTTTCGAAAAATCCAGTTTTCCCCTGTGGTTTTAGTTATGTGCAAATATCTCGTAAACGAATCATCCGACTAACACAAACTGAACGTCAGTCAGAAGATAATACCTTAGCCTTTCCAGCGATATATAGATTGTCCAAATCACACGAGATATGGAAGTTACTGATGGTGAAAGTTGAAAAAAAAAGAATTTTTCGACCAATTTAAAAAATCACAAATTTTCGAATGTTTGCTTATAGATAAAATAAATTATCTCCTCTTTTTTTGCTGAGACCCATCCAAATGTGTATATAGACGTGAAACTAGAGGTCATTTATAGTATCCTGGCATAGTCAGTTTTTAATTTTCTGAACCAAAAACCTTCTTAACCCATTAAAACCTGACCCCAGAAAGGCTTGTGCGATTTCCATAAAATTTTACACAATCTTATTAATTGACCTAATCAAGAAAAAAAATCAAGCAAATAATTCATACCCCCACCCCCTGAACCAGGAGGGTACGTTGCGCAACGCAATATTGGGCCTTAGTCACATACAAAACTTAAAATTTCAAATAAAAATTGTTTTCAAAATTTATTTTTAAATAGTTTAGCATTGCAAAATGCAGCCCACAAAGGCATTTTGATAGGTATGAAGAATAAATATTTTTAATTGAATTTCAAAAATTCCCCAAGAAAAACCTTTGGCTTTGGATCGAAAAAAATATATGAATATTTAAAAAATTTTGAAATTTGAGTATGACAGAATCTAAAACGATCAATTGGAATCCAATTCTACCCATTTTCAAGTCTTATATCAGGTGTACAACTTTGCTTCCGCCGTTTTTTTCCAAAATTAAAAGCTTTATTGCGAAAAAGTGCTTACAGATGTATTATTCAAAGTATTGTCCGTCGCCAGCGACAACTTTCTCCCATCTTTCCGGCAATTTTCGGATCCCGGCTCGAAAAAAGGAGTCCTCTTTTGACGCTATCCATGAAGCAATCCATTTTTCCAATTCTTCGAAGGATTGAAAATGTTGATCTGGCAGGCCGTGTGCCATCGAACGGAATAGGTGGAAGTCAGAAGGGGCGATATCTGGGGAATACGGCGGGTGGGGCAAGACTTCCCATTTCAGCGTTTCCAGGTACTTTTTGACCACTTTTGCGACATGAGGCCGAGCATTGTCGTGTTGGAGGATGACTCACCATTTTCACTCACCACGAAATCACCATTTTTAAAACGTTGAAACCACTCCCGACACGTTCTTTCACTCAGAGCAGCATCACCGTAAGTTTCTGAGAGCATTCGATGCGCTTCAGCTGCATTTTTTTTCGAATTGTAACAGAAAAGTAAAACTTCCCGCAAATGGCGAGAATTGGGCACATAAACGGACATTTTCGAGCGTGAATAATACGAAAACAAGAACAACTGTCACTGAAACGGCGATGACAATTCGTTAGGCACTGTCCACACTCACTTTAAAGGCATTACCATCTATGTATTTCAACCAGCCTCAGCCGGTACAGCCACCTATCGGAAAACGGCGGAAGCAAAGTTGTACACCTGATATCTTTATGAATTACTTAACCCTTTCGGTACTTCTTTTTTGTTTTTAACTTTAAAAGTCATTATTTTCCATTTTATTACTGTTTAAGGCTACATTATGAATAATCAAAAGTAATTTTTTAAAATATTGTTCGAAAAAGTGGTTTTTGGGCATCATGAAATATGGCATAGTAAAAAATAAAAAAAATCGTACAGCCTTAGTAAACTATATTTGGGATCTAACTTTTTTTACACTTACTAAAGCAATAAATACCTACTAGATTACTTACATAAACCTATAAAATAAATTGATTTTTGTAATAGAATAAATAAAAGTACGAAGTGACCTCTTTTTGTAAAATACGCAGCTCGATAGGACTGCGCACTTTCTGAACCCTTACAAGTTACTTGGTACACTTATCAAAATATTTTTTTCACGATTTGGTATAAAAATCTTCAGAGAAAAATACAAAAATTTAAAAATCCAGTATCCACAAGTTTTTGACCTAAAACAGGCACTGAAAAGAGACTATGCCATATGGCATAGAATAACCGAAAGGGTTAATGTAGCGAAATTCCCAAACGTTGCGCAAACGCAACGCTCAGGGCTTAATGGGTTAAAGGACTTTACAATTTTAAGTACACACACAATTCAAATATTTTGTTTAATATTTGCGGTTGAACAATGACGACGATGTGGGTATCAAATGAAAGAGGAAAATAGTGTCCTTTTAACTAATTTTTTCTATTTTGAACTTTTAGGACCAAAATATGTCAGTTAGGGAAACATGCATGTTTTGGATCTCAGTCTGTGGATTCATACATCTAAATTTTATGATATTTCGAAGTGCTGGAAATTCTTCCGAATAAATTCTATTTTTTTCTTATAGATACATATTTTTTTTATTATAGATACATTCAAACATTATTGATTTGTCATAAACAAAACAAGAACAATTATACGACATTTTACTCGACAGCTTTTTACGTAACTATGTAGTTTGCATTATAAAGAAATTTTCCATGTATGATTTTTCCAAATATAACTAAGATTTGTTAAAGCTTTGTTTATCTAAAACTAACAATCATTTTCCCATCGATTGCAAGTCACTCACTTTACCGCTAAGCACTCTGAGTTGGCCACTTTTCCGCATCGAACGGTCAGCTGTCCAATTTAGTGAATCCCCTCCCTGGTTGACTGCTAATCAACTAAAGCCGCAGACGACTAATCGCCGTCTCAGCTGTAATCGTCTTGCACCAGCTTCCAGGCATTACAATTTTCATTCACGCTCCACACGGTTCGCCTCAATCTGCTCTACTCGCTTCACTACTCGGCACTACTCAATGAAAACCGCCGTAACCTTGAGGTGGCTCGTAGTATACATTTTCCTCCAGCTACTACTAACTTTTTTCTGAATAAACAAATATTGAAAATCATTAATAACCTTTGTCATTCATCAATTTCAACTGTGTAACAACAATTTTCATACAGAAAAGAAATCACAAAATTCATTCATTCACAAAAAAGAAACATTTTCGTGATAGCGACAAAGTCTGTAAAATTGTTAAAAAAAAAAAAATTTGAGTATAAACTAAAACAACAAACAACAACTACAACTACATGAATTGTTTTGTGCACGAAATGACTGGGAGAAACGGAAACAACTTATTAAAATCGAACATTGATTCATTAAATGGCGGCTCGAGGCCGCAAATGTTGTCTTTGCAACGCAACTTAATTACACGGAGATTTTGGCTGTTGTGCTTTTTTCCTCATTTTCGAATTGTGTGTACCCACCAACCAGTGAAAAACCATTAAAACATTTGGTACAAGTCGCAAGAAAACACAGCAGAATCTCGGTCAGAGCCCACTGTTAGGCGGTCGAACGGATTAACTTGTGCCCTGTCCAGCCAGTTGAGCTGTCGTGCTTTTCTTGTTGTTATTGTTGTTGCGCGAAACGCTGTCATTAAAGCCGGGCTTTGTATGAAAAGTGTATTAGGTGGCCGCAGGGCGCACATTTAAATTACAGTGGACACTTGGCGACTAATCTCGCTTTTGACAAGCGAAATCTGATTTGGCTGCCTTTCGCCGCACGGCGCTTCGTTCGTTCGCTCGTTCGTTGGAAGCGCAAAGAAATTCTTCGAAAATCATTAAGATTATTGCCCACAGCGTGGCTAGTTAAATTAGTGAGCGTCTAAACAGTGAGCCTCACAACAACGACAACAAAGAAGCGAGTCGGACGTTGCCCACTTTTAATCGAAACGCCAGATTAGTAAAAGCCTAAAATCGCTTCCCGGAATTTTCACATGCGGCCAAATACCAAATCGTCTAGGCGCGTATCTGGAAGATAAATTAATGAGCTACTGCTCGTTTAATCAAAACAAATTGGGCACACACACACATACAATCGAGCACAAATTGAGCGATGAGCAGCAGCAGCAGCAGCCGGTCGGAGCCGAGAAGCAGCCGCGATAAGCGAACGCGTACAAAAACTCGATTAATTGCTTACTTTGTGGCGGCGGTAGCGCTCGAAGGCGATTTTATGGCCAATGCCGCACCACATCAATTGCCGGCGGTGCGCTGCTGCTTCAAGAAGCCGCAATCGATTGCCCGATTAGCATAAGAAAGGCTTTCAAATCGCCGGTTGCGCTTTGTCGGTGTGTGCGTCCGGCCGGTCCCCGAAAAGACGCGTTGACACCTTTTATGATTTTAATAAAGTTCTTTAGACTTTGTGTTTTATAACCGCCTTAACAGAGGGGGGAAGGGTCAAGCGGCATTTGCTCGATTTCATGCTTTGTTCATGTTCGGGTGACTAAGACGACGGCTTAGCGGCGGCGTTGGGCGACCACCAAAGTGCGCATATCTAATTGCCTTTTATCCCACGTTAATCATATTCGAAACTTGTTGTTATTGTTGTTATTGTGGTTGTTATATGCGGCCAAGACAAACGTTAATATCACTTTAAGACTTTGTGTCACATTCTGTTGTCATCTGTGGTTTGAGTGTAGTATTTGGTCGCATTAAATACGGTTTCCAAGAAGCAGTTTATGACTTTAAGCCGCTCATTGTGTGGCTGAAGCAAAGCTTTGAAGCTTCAGCGGCGCACTGATTGCGAAAAAATGGTAACATTTTTGCGGCTGAGAAGTTAGACCACAACGCCTCGTAAATGTGTCACCATAAAATTGTTGCTGATTATGAAGAAGGATTTTGTATAAGCTATGAAATCGATGAGATTAACTTGCGCCTAGTAGACTACAAAATTATCTACAGTCAACTAGCTACAGAATTAATTAATCCCATCAAAAGTGCCGCCACAGCCCTAAGCCTCATAATTCCTTAACTTGTTTATCCGTCACGCTGTAAACGATATCGCTTTGCCTCGAAAGCCCCCAAACGAAAGCAACAAAAATGCAAAAGTATTCGCATTGACAGATTATGCGCAATAAAAAGTGTCATTCCGACACTTTCTGACAAGCCACAAGCTTGTGACTTGCGTTTGTGGCAGCACATTGCGCGAGCGGCGTATTGCAAGCGCTCTCGTATGATTGCCATACGCGCCCGACGGACCGTGCATATGCCGACTGCACGAGCATGTGTTCAAGGGCTGACATGGCGCTGTCATAAACGGTAGACAGCAAAAACTCAGCTTAACTTTATGTACATATGTGTGTGTTTGCCAACACGCATACAAATACCACTGGGATGTGATTTAAAAGTATATAAATGGCGACTTAAAAATGTCATGCAACGGCCTGGCCACATGGTCGCATTGGCTGTCAGTTGGCGTCTCAGAATACGCTGGGCGCTGGCACTGAATGCTTTTGCAATGGCAACAACAAGCGACTCCAAAATGACGACACGTTTTGCACGCGGCGCAGCGAACAGCAGTAAAACGACAACAACTTCACTGCGACTGTCACTCAAATGTTGTACACATATCATCAACAAGCAACGGAAAAAATCAATATGGCGACTTGAAAGCGCAGCGAACTTTTTGTGTCTGCTTCTTGATTGTTGTCTTCTTAATCAATTCAACTCGATTTTTGTGCGCGTTCAATGAACGCATCAAAGGCGACTTTTAAGTGGTTTTTGACTCCAGAGAAATCTTAAAAGCGCACAACAAAGACACACACATACATACATATATACGTACAAATATTAAGTATGTCTGAGTGTTGTTTTTAATAAATTGCAGAGCAACAATTAAAATATCAGACTTCGCCAGCGCAAAATTGATTGAGTTTTTGACATTTCAATACTAATTTTTATTTTTATATTTTTTTTTAATTTTTTATGTAATAATTTTTTAAATTAATTATTTATGAATATTTAATATTTTCATATGTTTTAACACATGATTTGTTGTTTTTTATTTTATGTTTTTTTAATATTTTCCATTAAGACATTTCAATAGTAATTTTTATACATACACATTTTATACATATTTTTTTTGAATTTTTTTTGAAATTTTTTATATAATAATTTTTTATATTAATTATTTATGAATAATATCTTCATCATTTTAAACACACAATTTTTTGTTTTTTTATTTGTGTTTTTAATATTTTCCAGGTAGCTAAAAGATAAGTTTTCTATTATATATTTCAAATATTTGAAATTTTTTGTTTAAAATTAATTTTTTACGTATTTTTAATGTTGCGTTGATTGAGTTTTAGACATTTTAATACTAATTTTTATTTTAATTTTTTTTTTTTAAGTAATAATTTTTTATATTAATTTTTTATAAATGTTTTATATCTTCATCTTTTGGAACACACAATTTATTGTGTTTTATTTTATTTTATTTTTTTTTATTTTATTTTATTTTATTTTATTTTATTTTATTTTATTTTTTAATATTTTTGAACTAGTAAAAAGATAAGTTTTCTATTAAATATTTGAAATTTGTTGTTTAAAACTAATTTTTTACGTTTTTTAATGTTACGTTGATTAAGTTTTAAACATTTCAATACTAATTTTTATTTTTATTTATTTTTTATTTTCTAAGTAATAATATTTTATATTAATTCTTTATAAATGTTTTATATCTTCATCTATTTGAACACACGATTTATTGTGTTTTATTTTATTTCATTTTATTTTGAAATATTTTTAAACTAGTAAAAATATACGTTTTCTATTAAATTTTTGAAATTTTTTGTTTAAATCGAATTTTTCCAATAATCAGTGTAAGAGTATGCAGAGTAATGTTGCGTTGCATTGTTGTTGTCCCGGATATTGGAGACAACATGCAAAGCATTAAGCATTGTCACACATTTACTGGCGTGCTGTTGTCGTGCGTCTTGTTGTAGTTGTAATTGTAATTATTAAATTACAAGTCTCCATTCCTGCACGTCTTTCGGTCACTCGCACCGTCGGCGAATGACTGAAAAACGCACAGAAAAATCCACTTTGCAATTGTTGCGGCCATTAAAAATCGCTCGTAATGCCATTTTGAATGCCTCGCATATTACTTACCGACTTACCTATTCGCCGTCGCACTTGTTTATAATTATTTTTAATAAGCTTTTTTCCCCATTTTCCCCCCTTTTTGTGTTTTTGTTTTTTTACTTTGCTTTTCTATTTTTTTTTTTTGCTCATTTCATGTGATTCATTGTGCTGCGCTCGCATTGAAATTATTGGAAATTTTTGCTGTGTGTGTGTATGTTTCTGTACATGTTGCTGCACACTTTTGCTTAGCATTTTGCTGCCATTGGCGTGTTGGCTGCGACACCATCTGCCATTGTTGCGGCTGGTCTTGTTGATTGCCTGTGTTGGTGTTGTGTTGTTGCTGCCATTATAGCTGGTTCGTTCTGTTTGCCGGTGGTATGACAAATGTCATTTATGGAAAATTGCTATTCGATTGTTAATTGCATTTGAAAGTTGTAGCTTGACATTTCAGTGCGAGTCATTTTTGCCGCTGTTATTGTCATTACGGTTGCTGTTCGTAATTGTTGTTGCTTGATTTTTTTTATTACATTCCTTTTAGCCCGTGGAAATTTGTGTTGCAGCGGCGCAAAACTTGTTTCCACACGGCAATTACACAAATATTGTAAATGACAAAATTATACAAACACGCCATACAGATTTATTGTTCGCAGTTGGTAACAGTTCAATATTAATGGGAATTAATTTTTTTGCAAATTAACTTTTCGCAGAAATAAATTTTCAGTAGCAAAAAGAGTTTGTAATTGAACTAATTACACTGAACAACACAAAAAAAGCAAAGTTCTGACAACGGATTCTGGTAGAGAGGGCCAAAAAAAATATGCGTGTATCGACGTTTTGAAAGTTTACGTCTGAATTTTTTTAAGGGGGGTCAAGGTTAGGTTAGATTGCGGTGGCTGCCTCTATAAGAGACACACTCGGAGGCCTGAAAGGCCCATTGTGATACCACATATTTCACCCGTTTTTGAACTGTGTATGCAACACTGTTTTGCCAACATATGTTACAGCACACATTTCAAGCGGGGAGAGGGGACCTACAGTTTAACGCCGAATCCGAACGGCAATTGGCAGTTTTTCGTTCACACTTGGAGGTTTTGCCATGGCCTGCCAAGAGCGCACTTGTGCGATTCTTGTAATTCTCATTCCCTTTATGAGGATAGCAATAGAAGTAGATGAGTTGTTCACCAGCCCAAGCCAGGAATCGAACCTGGAGCCTTTGGTATGAGAAGCCAGCGCGCTACCCACTTGACTATCGAGGGGGGGTGGTTCCTCTCTTTCCACATTCTTATGGTGAATCGGCATATGAAAACCATGTAACATCACATTTTAGGTATATGATGTGTTCAGCAATTTGATGTAAAATACTACGAAGAACATTTTTGTGGAACATTTTAACCCTGTAGCTCCTATTTATTTATTTATTTATTTATTTATTTATTTATTTAAGTCTATGAACAGATTGTTCTTACAGACATTACAAACTAAACTTAAAACTAGAGGACATGTTTTTTAAAAATGGTCAATTTGACACTTTTTTCTAAAATGACAAAAATGTCCTATAAAACAGGATTTTTTTATATGTTATTAGCGTTTCAAAATGGCGTCTTCCGGTTGCCCACTTCCCCCCGGATATAAACGAAAATTAAAAAAACAAAAATTTTTTCAGTACTCAAAACTATGTACAATGACATATAAAAAACTTGTTAATGTGGAATAAAAATGTGTAAGAAAAAAAATTATTTAAAAATATGGTCGATTCTACCTGACTACCCCCTTAAGTGTTTATTTCGTACTTATTCAAAATTGGTACTAAAATGTCCTACAAATATACGGCGGTAGCACGGAATCTGGAATTAAATCTTTTTAATTATCTTTTTTTGATCATTCCACTGGGCACGCATCGAAATGCGAAACATTGAATACATTAGGCATTACTAAGGTATGTAGGAACCATAGATAAAAGTCTCCAACACATGTCAAAGGGCACCGGCCTTAAAGCTCAACTTGATCAACACAAAACAACTTTTCTTTTGGTGGTCGTCCTCTCAACAGAAAAAGGTAAATGTTCGCATTAGACCGCAAGCTTTATGTTTCCTGTTGGAACAAACACACCAGCAGCGACAGGCAACAGCATTGATCACCATTTTACTATCGTCAGGATTCCCTTCTCAAATTTGGCAAACCTACCAGTGTGGGTCAGTCTGGACCTGGATTCTGTCTATCGCTGGATCCGAACTAAAAAATCGAAGTAAACCTGAAAGAACAATGTAAACCTGATTGTTTGACATTTTTGCATTTCACTTCAATGATATTAAGACCCTCACATACCGGTTTCATTTCATAGTTGTTCTCATCTTCATGATCTTCTTTTTCCTGACATTATTGAAAACATGCAAGATTCCAATAAATGTTTTCTTGTTTAACCAATCCCGCAACTATGCCAGCTCGATTTGGCAACCCTCCTCAGTATGTAAATATTCTTCTTATGGATATCAATTCATTCGAATAGACACTCTCAATATGCTTTTAAGCATTGTCAACTCGACCACTTGAACGAAATTACCGAGAAACACACGTGAGCGGACCTCCCATATAGTGGCAACACACACACACATACCGCCAGCAACTCCAAATGGTAACAAGTAACCGTACCACAAGGCGACCAACTTTAATAGTCCACACAAGACTACTTAACCATAAAAAATAACAATAATGATGTGACAATTTTTGAATGGACACTTCGGTCCGTTCACGGTGTTATGCGGCACGACGAATACAACACATGACAACAAAAACTGCCATGGCACCAAGGCACACAGCACAACAACGACAACGGCAACGGCAATGACAACGACAACTGACAGCCACAACGGACAGACGAGCAGCGCAGTCAACTTGACTAGCGGTGTGCTGCGGCTCATGAGCCACTTGACGAAATGCGGAGCAATGCAGCAATGCCCGAAAACACTTGGCCAGCGCAATGAAAACGAAAATGCGCCGCGCTGACGAGAAGTTCTCGGCGAGGCTCTATCGCGCAACATGCAGACCGCGCTTGATGGTGGAAGTGGGGGCCAAGTATGCAAACAACAAGTAGCCCTCGTTGCTGCTATGCCAACGTGTGGTCAGCAACACACCGGCACTCACACACATGCACGCGCAGGCATGGTTGTGTGAGTGTGTGTTGTTTGCTGAGCGCTCGAGCGCGAATAAAGCATTCAGAATGTCATTTCGTGTCATGCGCCACACGTACAACCTGAGAGCTGCTTGACTGCCTGGCTGGACTGTCACGTTGTTTGAGGACAAATATAGAAAATGTGTGGTAGGGGTCGCACACCCCGTGTGAGAATGTTTGTGCGGATGAGTAGTTCAGGGAATCAGCATCCTTGTGCCAGTTTACTGTCCCTTTTCCCAGTCCCTCCGGTGACTGCGTTGGCCTATGTAGGCATTTCACCGCAGTGACAAGGGTACACAAGGAGCGCCACTCAAGTGTTTAGAGTTGGCGTTTCAAACAAATGTTGCCAACACTTTCACATCGATTTAAAAGCGTTTTCCCGTTCTTTTTCATTGCAGAACAGTTTACATTTGCTGGACAGCGCAAAACTGATGCGTACATCGCAATGCCGAATCCACACAAACCCTTTGCAACAATCGGCCACCAACAGCAACTCCCCAATCACAGCGACAACAATAACAGCAGCAACGACAGCACCCAGTTTCTAGTCTTCGACAATATTGCAAACGAAAAAATCCGCAGTCAACAGCAACTTAATGAATATTAATCAGGAAAAACCCAGCAACGGATTCCATCAGCGACATCCCGCACAACATCCGCCAGCACTGCACCACCATCATCCGCCCCCACCGCCGCCACCATCCGCCGCATCGCTGCATCCGCTGCCGCACAGCCAACTGCAAGACCTCGAGCTCGAATACCTAAAGAAGGCGCACGCTCACGCTCACGCCCAAGCGCAGGCCGCGCTCGCCTACAGCTACGAACGTCAGCTGCTGCAGCGCGCCAACGCGCATGATCACGAACTCTCGGCCGCCGCCGCCGCAGCCAGCAAGCGCAACGCCTCCCACAACGCTCAGCACTCAGCCACGGCCGCTTCCATGGTTATGTCACCGAGTCGCCGCCCCTCGCCGCCGCGTGCCGCCGCTCATCCCATGAACATGCACCTCAGTTCGCTGGCGCACGCGCAAATGCAGCTGCAGTCGCAGCTGCATCAAAAATTATCCGCTGCTGCGGCGGCCGGTGGCAGCGGCCTAACGCCCCCGAATCACCTCAGTAGCTATTTTCGCAATCAGGCATCGCCGGCATGTGGCCTGCCACCGCAACCACCTCCGACAAGCGGTGGCTCCAGTCAGCAACAGCAACACTCGCCTCCAGCAACATCGGCGTCTACCACCAGCGCCAACACGTCCAGCAGCAGCAGCGGCGTACCAACCACTACATCGTCCTCCGCCTCGAGCGCGCCAAGTCCCCACAACCCGCTCAGCCATTTGCAGAGCATGCAGCCGTTCGACTTTCGCAAAATAAACGCCGCTGCACTGGGTGGCTTCCCTCCAATGCCACCAGCGGCACGCATGAGCCCCAGCGAACTAGCCCATCATCAGCACCAACACCTACAGCAACAGGCGGCCCAGCAAGCGGCCATGCTGGCGCAGGCTCGACGTCGCATCAACGAGGCCTCGACCCCCTCGGAGAAAAACGCGGCGGTTGCAGCCGCGGCTGCAGCAGCTGCGCAGAGTAATCAGTTCTTCAACGCAATGGCCATGTCAGGGCATCCGCTGCCCTTTCATTTGCCGCCTCCGCCACCACCAGCACCATCAGCGCCACACGGTGGACCGGCGGGCACATCTCCACCCACCGGCGTGTCGCCCGCTGGCCTAACAAGCAACCAGGTAGCCGCAATAGCAGCAGCCGCTGCCGCGTCGGGCAACCCTATGCCGCACAGTTTGCTGGCGACGCACTTTCCCACTATGAATCCGGGCCTGACACTGCCCAAACCACCAATGGGCGCCAAGTCACCGGAGCGGGAGAAGTTAAAAGATGGCAGCAGCTTAAGCCGTGACGGTGCTGCTGTCGAACGCAGTCAACAACAACAGCAACAGTCGCACCACCATCATCCGCACCACACCCATCACCATTCGGCCTCGCCCCCCGTTGGCGCCGCCACATCCTCCAATGCGAACTCATACCAAAGTCACCAACACGAATCCAGTCAGTCGCATCGTAGTCACCACGATCACCCAGGCGCGCAGTCGCAGCGCCTTTCGCGTTTTGCTGGCAGCGCAGGACTGCGTCCCGGCCGCAAAACGCACTCGCCAGGCAAGCGCCAATGGGGTTCCCTGCCCGCCAACCTGGGCACGCAGTTCATCAATCCGGTGACAGGCAAGAAGCGCGTGCAGTGCAACGTGTGCCTGAAGACATTCTGCGATAAAGGTGCCCTCAAGATACATTTCTCGGCGGTGCATCTACGCGAGATGCACAAGTGCACGGTAGATGGCTGCAGCATGATGTTCAGCTCGAGGCGCTCCCGAAATCGCCATAGCGCCAACCCGAACCCGAAGCTGCATTCGCCGCATTTGCGACGCAAAATTTCTCCACATGACGGACGCAGTGCGCAGCCGCATCCATTGCTGCTGCAGCCACCCAACGGTCTCATTGCCGGCCTGGGTCCATTCGGCAGCTTTCCGCTGCTCACGCCGCCACCTGATCATCTACGGCATCACCAGATGGCCAGCATGCACGAACTCAAGCACGGACCAGCGGCAGAGTTCATGCACCGCTCGTATATGGACAGCGCCGCCATGCTCGGCCGCTATGAGACACGTTCACGACAGCGGCAGCACAGTGCCGACGGTATGATGGACGATGACGACGACGACGGCATACTAGATGGCGGCATCCATATTGCCGACGACGATGATGACGACGACGGAGACGATGACGACGACGGCGAAGGCATTGTGGTAGTGGGCGATGAGGGTGACAGCATGCTAGAGAGAACCAATTCGGAGGACTATAACACCGACGGTGGCGCCGACGAAACTTCCACCATTGGAGAGAATAGTCGCGATGTGGATCTTTCCGCCGCACCGGCAACAACGACTGATTACCAAGAAACCAAAGAAGATGCCTCAAGCAAAACGGTCGAGGGTAACGATCATGGAAACGTCACCACCGATCAACAGAGCAACGAAAGCAATGACGACTCGTTGAGTGTGGCGGATTCGTATAGCATACGCGAGGACTACGAGGGCGGTGCCTATCAGGGCCTGGGCAGCGGTGGCAGTGGTAGCACAGCCAACACCGCCAGCTCAACATCGAATAAACGCAAACGGAAAAGTCAAAATCCGGTGCGTTGCACTGTGCAATCGGATGAGAATTCCTGTGATAACTCCTTAGACTACGATGTTGCCGCCGATCTGTCGCTGAAAAAAGCCAGCACGAAAGCGAAAACCGACGAGGCCGAAAGCAAAATCGAGGATTCGCAAGATACAGCTTCCTTGGATCTGTCGAAGCGAACGCGCAAATCGGAAAGTCCCGCTGAATTAGCAACGAATGCGAACTCGAATGCTACCGAAAGCGCAAAAGTGCTTCCATCACCGCCGCTGACACCATCAACAGCGAACAGCGAAACAGCACGTCAGGGCATAGTGGCCAACGCTCCACTAAAGGCAGAACCCATCGACGTGGGTTACAAAGAACAGCAGCTGCTCAATGGCGATCATATGGTGGAACCGCAGCAGTTTTCGCTGGATCTGTCTTCCGCACACAAGAAAGATGCGAGCTCCTCCTCCGACGTCGACGCTGAAAGCACACTAAAGGTCAGCGTATCTCCGATGCCGCCCATCAAGCAAGAGCCGATCGAAGATCCACCCACTACCAACACAACCGAAGGCGACGATGACAATCGCTATTTGCGCATCAAAAAGGAACTGCTCGAAGATGAATGCAAAATGAACATATCAGTTGCCGAATCTGTCAACAACAATAACAACAACAATAGCATCATCCCCGAAAATCTCACCGCCAAGTGCCCAGTGCCTGACGCCCAGTCGAACGCACCCGACGCACTCGCCCAGCCACCCATAATCGGCGAAGAAACCAACGGCGATTACCTGCCCGACGAAACAGAAGTGCCCATCGACAAGGATAATCCGCTCAAATGCACCGCCTGCGGTGAGGTTTTCCAAAATCACTTCCACCTCAAAACGCACTACCAAAGCTTCCACCTCAAGCTCCACCACAAATGCAACATTGACGGCTGCAACGCCGCCTTCCCCTCCAAACGCAGCCGCGATCGCCACAGCTCCAACTTGAATCTCCACCGTAAACTGCTCTCAACCAGCGACAATCACCATTTGGATCCGCTGCCGGAACACATGAACACCAACAGCAATAAGAACTATGCGAATGCACAAAACCCGACCTCCTGCGGCATACCAAGCACCATACAAGCCGAGTTTCTGGCGCGCCTCTATGCCGGCTCGCACGGCCTGCCGCCGCTCAACTTTGACGCGCTAAAGCAGCACTTGCCGCCGACTGCGACACATGCGCAGGGCTTCCCAGAGGCCGCCTTCATGAGCGATCCGCGGCTACTGCTCAACCACCCCAGCAATACACTGCTCTTCCCCGGGCTCCCCGGTCTGCCCGGCTTCCCGCATCTGGCGCCACACCTGCTAGCTGCACCCTTCAATGGCCTTAACCCATTCTGCCGACGACCTTCTTCCGACTCGCACTCGCCGCATTCGGTGACGCCGCCCGCAGTCACGCGATCGCCACGAGGCTCGCCTCAGGCACAGCCCAAGTCCTCGCCAGCACATTCGCATCAGGACTCTGCTGACGCCGATTTTCGGGTTGGCTCCCCGAACGGCACCACGACGGACAAAGCGACTCTCTCGCAACACGGCTTCGGCAGCGCCGCCGCCCATCTGCACCACCAGCCACAGCAACGACGCACACCCGACAGAATTTCATGACCGTATGCGACGCGCTACGCGGAGATAATGGCGTTTCGGCAGTGATCGCACTGTTCCGAAATATTATGCGAAGCGTGAGGGCGACGGTGACGGTTGGCGGTGATGGGTTATGCTGTCGCTTCGAGGTGCAATAACTTTGTGTTAAACGAAAAACAAATCTCGCTCATTAAATTATTTTAGCGACCTAGATTAGCGTAGTTTGTATTGCGGTAGAGGAGCTGGTCGAAATTAATGAAATATGTATTGAAGATCTATACAGCAAAAGTAGCTACAATTAAAAACAATTAAAAATCCGAGGATCATAATGTTGCATTATGAGAACTTAACTAATAAAAACTAGTGATAAACAAGTATTAATAACGAAATACTCAAAGCAAACGACAAGAAGGCATGCCGGCATTTTGTAATTGTTATAGTTCGGAAATACCAGCTTTGAAAAAATTTGATTATATCCAATAGAAGCGAACAGACACTCCAAGTTATCGGAAAACGATACTCATCATTGCAAAAGAAAAACGTTTGCAATACTTTTTTGTTAAATTGAAAAACGTTTTCGATTGAGCCAGTATACGGTTTCTGTTATTTTTCAAGAAATGCATGTTGATTCTTGTCTTTTCTAAAAAATTTTACGTTTAAACTTGATGTAACCAACAACGATACAACAAAACTCGCAGGCATATCTCTTCCCCTAAATACTGTTAATTTGTTCAATGTTAAATCGAATACGCATCCACATGTCGTGCGTATGTTTACAACAACAAAAACTTCTCTCAACGAGCTTTCAGTTTTCGTGTATTTATTCAAGTTTTAATTAGCTTGTAACTATAATTATAAATGGAATATAGAGATACCGTAATTAAATTATCGTAGTAACGTGCTAAGCTCTAGTTAAATATTCTTTAATCACTAGTGTAAGTGTAATGAATAAATAGAAAATATTAAATTTTATTGAATAAAAACATACATTGAAAAACCAAAGTGTCTTTAGCAATGTTTTAATTGATGGAATCTAAGCAGAAAGTTAGAGGTGTTCATTTAACGTTGGCCATACTTGTACTGGGAACACATGTACCAGTGTTGGCATTCATCTTTTAATTTTTTAATTAATGAACTAATTAATTATTTTATAAATTTCAATCAGATTACATTAATCAAAATTAAAATAACTATGTTTAAAAAAGTAATCCTAATCATGATTATTGATGGTAATCATTAATCACTTATAATTTTCGCATTCATCCATTCATTTTTTAATTATTTCATTAATTAATTTCATAAAATTCAATTAGATTACATTAATCATAATTAAAATAATCATGATTAAAAAAGTAATTTAATCATGATTATTGATGTTAATCATTAATCACTTATCCATAATTGATTAATTTGATTATAAACTCATAATGCTAACTAATCTAATCATGTTGTCAATTCTACGTAAAAGAAGAAGAAGAAAATATTTTAAAGCAAATTCTTAACGACTGATACATTTCATAACTGTTCTTTTTCAAATAATGGCCCGAACACATTCAAGACGGTAGCTACACAGCTACACAACTTCATGATAGCGTTGGCTTCGACCGTCGCCGTGTAGTCAACTATTTAATTACAATTAAAACGACAAACGACATCTTTGTAATCATATTTGTGAGCTCTTAAACACTAATTTTAGAGTATGCACTTCCTTATTCAAGCATTGTTCTTTATTGATTTCATCGTTCTACAATCAATTTGTAATAATTTTTAGAATTAGTAAATTTTAAATTACATGTACTGATTTGTACACCGTGTTATGAATGCTTTCGAATAAAGTCGTTAGGTTGCCTGAAACTAGTTCTAAAACTTTCAAACATTAGTATCAGTCAACAATGCACAAAAGCTTAGATTTCCCGGACTTTGCTTTAAGTCTCCAGTTCTTTCTTCAAGTATTCAATACGTTTTGCAAATAGTTATTAAGTGATTACGCCTTTCAACAAACAAAGCTTCTTCATTCATTTTTCGAGTGGAAATGGAAGCAACTTTGCTTTAAGTCTCCAGTTCTTTCTTCAAGTATTCAATACGTTTTGCAAATAGTTATTAAGTGATTACGCCTTTCAACAAACAAAGCTTTTTCATTCATTTTTCGAGTGGAAATGGAAGCAACATTTAAATCTTTCACAATTAAAAGGATATATAGAACCATGCAGACTTCCCCCTTAAAATATGTTGAAAACTGAGTTGGATACACATTTCAAACGGGTTAAATTAATGGTATCATAACGGGTCCATACTTGAGAAAATAATTCTAGTACACTTTGTAGGTAGCGTCTTCCAGGCGGAAGTTTTCGCTATTAAAGAGGCCTGTAGGATGGTAATGGACGATACCACCTACAAAAACAGTATATGCATACTATCTGACAGCCTAGCTGCCGTCAAAGCGCTGGGCTCGTCGGTTATAACATCCAAGCTAATGTGGGAATGTAAGGAGGCCTTGATGGATCTTGCTCATCGGTTCCAAGTTACCCTCATCCGAGGGTGCCGAGGTACAAGGATATTGAGGGAAATGAAAGAGCGGATGAGCTGGCCAGGGGTGGTTCCGCAATTGAGGAACGGGAAGCAGAAATGGTCCGCATCCCAATCAGTTCCATCAGGAGCGAAATCACCAAAGGCTTCCTTGCTAAAGCCGATACCAGATGAACCCGGATGCGTTCCTGTAAAATCAGCCTTCTGGCCAAGGTACGACAGAAACAAATCAGTTGAATTAATTAATAGAGGCCGACGTGATGCAGCCAGGCTCACCGCTGTCATCACGGGTCACTGGCCCATTAGAGAACACGCTGCTAAAATGGGCATTCCTTATAATACCTGCATACCTAGGAAAAGGAAACGGTTCAACATTTTCTCTGCGATTGCCCGGCCCTATCAAGAAGGCGGTCGAAAACTTTATGTAAACCAACGTTCACGAACGTTGACGAGATTGCAGAGTGCAAGGTAAGCTCACTTCTTGCCTTTCTAAACCTCTAGAAATGGCTGTAGCGTATAAGTCACCTAGGTTGAATCAAGATAATGGTTTGAAAACGGCGCATCTGCGCTAATTGGAAGCCTGGGGCACCACCACTCTAACCAACCAACCAACACTTTGTAGGTAAAGCAGTTGTCCAGAGTAGCTTTGAAACGGAGATGCACAATCCCCCAGTGAAGCCACACACCGGACCATCTTCCAAAACGATCACTTTAACACTTATATTCTAAGACACTACTTACAAAATTAGTTCGTTTTTTCAGTTTTAATTGTTTTACTTGATTGCTGTTCTATCTCTTAGATTCTTACACCACGTTCTCGTAATTCCCCTGCCTTGAGTCTCAAATACAATGTATCTCCCAACACTATTTCGTCAGAGTTGATTTTTGCCCTCTTCCGTCTCTTCGACACCGTCCATGGCAAAAGAGAAACTCCTCACTGCAAATATTACATTATATTGCCACATTGGGTCATTAAGGCCGCCCACAAATTTATGCACAACAGCGTCAAACAAAAATTGAAAGTAGATCAATAGCTGCGAAGCCCAACCAAACGGCAAATCAAATGAATTCAAATCAAATCTAATCAAAATGGAATCGAAGCAACTGTGGCAAATTTATTTTTGCGGTATGGCAACGCCTTTTGCCTTGCGGTTATTGTTTTCATATGCCATGCTACGTATTTCTTTTTCATATTTTGTTAAGCTTTGCCAGAAACAACACTTTGTATTTGTATGAAAAAATACAAATCGAAAAAAATACACCAGCAACAACATCAAAAATTGACGAGCTAACGTTTTTGACTTAGAAACTTTGTGGCCCAGACCACCACACACACACATACACACATATTGAAACTGCAAGCGGTGGCGGTCCAGCGTTGCGGTTTAGCTGCCAAACTTTAACAACGATAACAACAATAATAATGCCATTCGTAATTTTACCACGTTGCCACACCTGTGCGCAACTTGAGCGCCGAGTGGCGAGTGCGGCGCGATGTTACCGTTATTATGCAACATTTCGTTATTATTGTTAGTCAAATTATTCGACTCTTATTTTCGGCGTCGTCGTCGTCGATTCGACATTACTCGCAGTTAGAGTGTGCCGCACACATTTCGGGCGCTGCTCATTGATGTGCGATTGATTAGCGAAAATGCGCAACCAGCAAAGGTCAGCAGCGGCGGCGACGCTGTGGGGGAAGCAGAAGATAATAAAATAAATTAGAGAAACGCGCCAATTTAGCCTTTGAACTCGTACGCCAGCAACAAAGACACAAATTTCGCCTTTGTTTTGGCGTTTTTGCGTGGCGTTCACCCAAGAAATCATTGAATTCGCATTTTGACAAATGTGCTGAGAGATCAATTTTGTATTTATTATTGTTGTTGTTGTTTTCTTTGCTGCGCACAGATCGGAATGGCTTTATTTTATGACCACTAATGGCGGCGCGTTTGATATGCGGGTTGGCAAAAGCTGTCGAGCTATGAAGTGGTGGAGTAGTAAATTGTGAGTTGGCAGCACAGACGGACAGTTATGCAAAAAATTTCACTTTTCAATGATTTAGAAATAACACATATGTAAACCACATATTTCACGCCTAATCACTGTCGTGCAATCACATTTGTACTTGTCGAATGTGGCGTTCACGTGCAGCGCGTCCTTTCCGACGAGGTTGATCAGATAATTTGCCAATGGCCGAGGCGCCGATCCGCGCACTCCCCCAGAGCCAAACAAGTGGCGCCTAATTGCACCTGTTAAATATGCGAAAAACTTTTGGCCCGCTAACAAGCCACCAAGGCAATTAAATGCAATAAGGAAATTTCCCAAACAACCGCACACACACATACAAACACATAGATGCGCCGCCTGTGCATGCATGTAACTCAAACAGAGCCAACTTCCGTTCGCAAAGCGATACAATTCGCGAATTCGACCAAAAACCGGGCAAATTGAGCGCCGCTTGCACTGTCGGCCCGACAGGACCAATGCAAACCAGCCAGCGACATGACGTCGAACATTGCACTCGTTTATTGCAGCGCATGAAGGGGCCAATCGTTTGCTGGTGGAATGCACCGAATGGCAGCTGTGACTTTTGCACTTTAACGCCTTTCAAATTGTACAAAGTTTGCAGTTCCGTTGCATACAGTGGGGCGCACAGGCTTGCGTACGTCTCATGTGTCTATATTGGCGACCTACCGCAAACGTTGTTGGCTTGTGCGCAGACACACACACACACGCGCGAGCGCGTCCAATGGCAAAAACCACAACGACACACTTACATAAATGTGCTCGCTTTCGGCTTAGACGCAGTCAATTCGCCAACGTCTAACAATTCCCTCTCCCTTAATTTGCCATGACCTCGCGCAATTTCTCGCCGCCCTGTTCACGGTTTTTGTTTTTTTTTTTTGTTATAGTTTTCTGTTTTATGTTCACCCCAAACAGTTTTGTTGGCGCTTCTGCTTTTTCATGGCGTTTGGTGCCATTAATTTGCAAAGTTTTCGCAGCTTTGCAGCCGGCTGACGGTGATAGATAACGTCAGACCGATTTCCAAACGAAATAGACATGCAGCGAAGCTCCGGCAGAAAGTTGGCCAAAACAAAAACACCCTAAAACTCGAATGTTTATTGCACATTGGTGCTTGCAGTTTTGCATTTTCGAGGGAAATTGCATTCTTGTCCGACGCCATTATGTTATTGTCGTTGTCGTCGTGTAGTTTGTGTGTAGTGTTTTCGCACGCACTGTAACTCTCAATGGTCTTTTAACCCTTTCGAACCTAAACAGATTGATAGATAATAATTTTATATTTTTTTAATAAGAAAAATTTTAACCATTTTAGGATTGTGGAGTCGTAGAGATATATTCATATGTTGCATTATGTACGGTCCCTCTAATCGGTAGAAATGCTGAGCCTCAACCTTGGCAAAGACATGAAAAGTTGACAAAAAGTCTTCCACTTTACTACTACTACTTTTAAAAAGTTACATTACATAAAAATGCTTCAGTTGGTACCAGTTGTTAGTTTTTAGACCTCTTAGATCCGTCTCTAAGATCCTTCCTCTTTCAGCCCATTTTATCCAATTCAATTTTGTTAGGTGTATGTGAAAAGTCTCTGACTAAACCTACACTTTGCACCCCAGCCGCTCTGGCACAACGAATGCATTGTCTATGTTAGAAAATAAATTTACAAATACTGTGACAAGTGTAACAACAAAAACAACAGCAGCCGGCGGCCGCCGACCACAACCTACGCCAATTGCAATATTTCTAAAATAACATTTTAGTGCTTCCTTCCGTTGCCTTACGTTGTTGTCTTCCTTCCGTCCGGCTGCGTCGGCTGGTTGGTTGTTTGGTCGGTTGACTGGTTGAATAGCAAAAAGCTAGCAAAACTCTAAACCACAACAACAACGGCAACCACACAGTGTGGAAAAAAACTCTTGAGGAAAATTGCTTCGGGGCCAACACCAGCAGAGTCAAATAAAAACAACAACAAAGCCAACAAACAAAAAACAAAACCATACCATGCAGTCAGCCGCTTGGATAATGGCCAACAGTTTTCACCCATTCTCCACACACACATACTGAAGCACGCTTGTGTGTATGTGTGCGTGTTTGTGCGGGTGCAAATACAGGTTCAATAGACACGTACGCTACATTACAACTACAATGCAAACGGATGTGCCCCCCGAGGGTTTCGAATGTAGCCAGCTCGCTCCGGCCGCTACACACGATTCTGTTGCATACACCACGGCGTTGCATACGGACAGGACTACTGCGTGAGCGTATGTGTGTGTGTGTGTGTTGCATGTGCACCAACATACTGCATACAGCACTGCTGTGCAACCACCCAACTCCCAACACCCGAAGCGAATAGCGGCAAACCGGAACCCATTGTCTTATGTCGTAAATTATGGTCTTGTGTGCACTGCGTCCGGGACACATTGCGAATTGTGTCGATCCCGTTGCATTGTGTGTGTGTTCGACTGCATTTATATACCGCACACACACACACAGTGTAGCACTTTCACATGAGAGTGCGTGTGTGAGTGCCAGCGACCGTGTGGTGGTGAGCCCGCAATTACATAGCTGTGGCGCATGGAGTTGCAATTACATATCGCTGCGCCTTGGTACGGCAATAGCAACAGTGCAACAACGTCAGCAGAACAACAACACCAAACACAATCCAGTGGCACCGACAGCCACTGCAGCGACATCAAACCACATGTGCTGCCAAATCTGACGCCGGGCAAATAAATTACTCTATTTTGACGTTGTTGTTGTTGTTGTGACTATTATTTTTATTGCTGCTATTGCCATTGTTGATGGCCGATTGCACTTTGGTGCTAAGCTCCAGCAACTACACACTCGTACACCAGGCGTGACACCTTCGCAGCAGGGCCCAACAGCACTCCTGCTCTTTCGTCGCTTCACTAATTGCACATAGCCAAAATATGGGATACTTGTGTGTGTGTGTGTGTCTGTGACTGCGAATATCTCTTGCCCATTGCTGTAACTGGAACCTTGAGTTTCATTAAAAATTTACACATTTTGACGTGTTTCGTAAGTTTCTTGCATTTCCTTAGTTTGGCCGTTGCTAATGGCCGGTCAGGTGGCCATTGCTTTTGCCATTGCTGCTGCTGCTGCTGTTGTTCTTGTACAGCTTATGTGATACAAATTGACTTTGATGGAATGACCGGATGTGCAAAGCGCTCTGAAATTTCGTTTTTTGGCATTCACTACTCCGCCCCAACTCAGTTCAAACTTCGACAAAATTCCTTATGGGGTTTTTAGCTAAACCCAATACCGACCCGGCAATTCGGAGCACATTATCATCTGAAAGTCATCAGTTTCATGGCATTTCGGTTGCAATATTCACAAGTTTATCGCTTTGAGTAGATTTTAAATTTGCACCTTCTGCACACATCGCCGTAATTCAGGCTGTGAATGTGGCGCAAAAGCACATCAGATAGAGAGAGAGACAAAAATAAATGTTTTCTGCTGACCTTATAAAATTTGGCATTTTAAAAATAAGTGGTGCAAATTGAAGCATAATAAATAAATCATAAATATGTAATAAAAATATAATACAAATCGCAACGAATGCAATTCTTTTTAATAGTATTTTTTTTAAATAATAAAAATTTAAAAGTTGTTAAAAAAAAATGTAGATCAAAAAAAAGGTTTCAACTGTTAATAAATAAAATAATAAAATTTTTTTAATTTATTAACTTAAATAAAATGCTACAAAAAATTTTTTCAAGAATTAAAAATTGTTTAAAAAATGTTTTAAATTAAATTAAAATTAAAAGACATTTGTATTGAAAGACAAACAACATTGCTTTATTTAACAGACTTCACCGTTTTAACTTCACCAAAAAGTAAAATTAAATCAAATAATATTTATATATGCAACACTTTGTTGTTGTAGTTACAAAAAAATGCTATAAAGAAAGGAAGAGGCAACTGGTAAGGTTAGATTAGGTTGCAGTGGCTGCCTCTATAAGAGGCACACTCAGAGACCCATTGTGATACCAAATATTTCACCCGTTTTTTTTTAATGTGTATGCAACTGGCTGACAGTGACAGTCTTGCATACACATTTCAAACGGGTGGAATTTGTGGTATCACAACGGGCTCATAGGCCTCATAGGTGTTTCTCATACAGAGGCAGCCACTAAACCAACCAACCAACCATGCAACTGGCTAACGCTTACTGCAACTGGCTGTCTCTCTCTCGCTATGCGTGCAAATTTTGTTCCATTTAGGCCACATTTAATTTTGCCACCACTTAATTCCATATAAAGAAGGTCTTTTTAAAAGCTTGCTTTCTTGAACTGAAAAACAAAAACTGTAACTTAGCCATTGCTCTCGGCTTAGTGAGCTAACTGAGCAAAGAACGAAAAGAGTTGCTCGACATTTTTTACAACTTTTTCGCTTTCAATTTTCAACCAACCCTTTTACGTTGGCAACTACTAGGCATCGCAATCCCGGGATCCCGGGATCCCGGACTTTTTCCAGTCCCGAAAATCCCGGGATTCAAATTCTTTTATCCCGGGATTTTCGGGATTGCTTCAAAGTTCAAATGAAATAAATTTTAAGGCACAAAAACCCAATTCCTTATTTGAGGGAGAAGGGAGGGGATAGAGTGCGTCTTTTGCAAAAGGCTTATGATTATTTACTAAGCATTCAACCAACAAGTGTGGAATCTGAAGGATGTTTCTCTTCAGCAGGGTTCATTTGAAATAAATTTCGCTCTAGATAAGAGAACAAAACACTTAATGCCTTTGTATTTTTAAGATCTCAGTTTTTAGTTAATCAAAACGCTTAACTTTTTTATCGAAATAATCGAAGTAAAACTAAAAGCACAAACAAATTAACTATTTTATTTTTTTTATCAAATATGCATATATATGCACTTTATGATACATCGGTTGCAAAGTAATAAGTTATGTTTAAGTGTCATTTTTGGATAAAACAAAATGCTATGAAACTGAAGTTAAATGTCAAATGAAAAACTTTTAAGTTAACTCTTCAATTCCCAGTGTCACCTGTAGGTGACAGATGCTTAATATTTGTTTTCCTACCACATAGGTTTTCATTTTAAAATTCTAACACTTGTATAGCAAAGTCAATTAGTAGTACTTGTTTATTTAATTTTCCTACCAACACTAGCGATACGTCATTTGTAAAATTTATTCATTTGTTTCACGCGTAATTAAAGCAGTGCGAGTTTGTGTGGTTTCTTTCAATATAAAAATGAGGGTAGTTTAAACATTTTTTATGTATTTTTTTGTCTTATCCAAACGTATCTAAGCTCTTTTATTTAAAAAGAAAATTTTCTTTTTCACTATTTTGGACATGGGAATTGAAGGGCTAAACAAAATGTGATTAAATTCAAGATACAAAATCTTGAAACTACCCAAATGTGATTAAAATGTGTCCATTTTTATGATAAATATATTATAAACAAGTATTTATGCAATTCGGGAAAATTGTTTTATTAAAAAATTTGTTATATGAATCCCGGGATTAAATCCCGGGATCCCGGGATTTGACTTTTCAATCCCGAAAATCCCGGGATCGCAAAATGGCAAAAAATTGCGATCCCTAGCAACTACATACTACGTAGGTACAAAGCAGGCAATTGACCTTCAACAGCCCTCACAATGAAAGGTTTATATCTTCTGCCAACGTCCAACGTTACCTGAAACGTTCCAAAGTCAACGTGCAAAAAAATCAAAATCAAATTGTTATGGACGGCCAGTGACGTAGTCTGCGGTGGACAGATATTACCACAATTTGACTTATAAACAATGATAAAAACTCACTATTCAAACTTGACAAATTTCAAAATCACACAGTCCACTTGAGCTAGTTAATCGCAGATAAGGTTTATTCATGATGGTTTCTTCAATTACAAGCAGTAAGATATTCAAACTTAAATAGCTGTATGGATATAAAGAAATCGAGCAACTTTACCCTGTCGTTTGGGTGGGTCATAGCGAAGATGATAAGGACATTCTAAACAAAGGACAAACAAGGACATTCGGTGAAACAAAAGGATAATAAAGAAGTTGAACTATCTGAGAGTAGAAAGATGGCCATATGGATATAAAGAAATCTATACTCTTCACCAGTTGCGAACACAGAATTTCTTTTAAGGGAGAGGCTTGCGTCCAGCTTTTGCGCTCAATACAATATTTTGTACCAGAAATTTTTGTATTTTGGCGGTTTGAACCCCCAAAACGCCTTGTGTGCGCCACTGAACCTCACACTATCTCATAAGGAAGCATGCGGTTATATTCATGGTCTCATTGACCAACGGGTTACACAACTCGGAACCATCGTAGCTCAAAACATACCATGTTGCACCCTAATTTATGAAATCTCGACTACCGAATTGCGACTAAACCTACACCATATAAAAAAATCAAAAAATCAATCCGACAAACCGTTCGAAAGCTGCCTTAATCTGTGATTATCTCTACTGAATAGCAAAGCCTCATGTGCAACATGAATTATTGGGTAAATAGATAATCCATATTGCAAAAGGCCTTCGGTGATAATTGTATGACGCGAGTAAGTGTTTTTGATTGGTACAAATTGTTCAAAGAGGGTCGAGAATGCGTTGACGACGAACCACATCAAGGACGGCCATCAACATCAACTGATGATCAGCAAGTCAATAAAATCAAGGAATTAGTGCGCGAGAATCGACGATTAACACTGGCACTGGCATCGTTGGAATATCGAAAGGATCAGTGAAAACCATTTTAAAAGATCATTTGGGCCAAAGAAATGTGAAAGCACGATTGATTTCAATTGGTCCTCGCATACTGCATTGTTTCTTCGTGAGTTTTTCGCCAAAAATTTAACCAATATCGTTCCACAATCACCGTATGCGCCTGATTTAGCTCCATGTGACTTCTGGCTGTTCAGAAAACTCAAACGACCGCTCCGGGGGAAGCGTTTTGAGTCAATTGAAGACATTAATCGTGATTCGCTACGCGCATTGAAGGCTATTCCGGAAATTGACTTTAACAACTGTTTCGAGTATTGGAAAAAACGTTGGCACAAGTGTGTTGTGGCCGGGGGGATTTCGTTGAAGGGGACGTAATAGATTTGGAAGAATAAATAAAGAATTTTAAAATTATAAAAAAAGTCTTACATTTTTTGCCCACAGTAGTATATCTATGTATGCATTATAACATTTCACAATTTAAAACATAATATTTTTAAATTGGCGTAATTGCCACTGTAACTCAGTTTTACTCAAGCTTTAAATAACTCTTTTTATTATATGCAATAAAATTGTACATTTGTTTAAAGCGCGAAAACTCATGTAACAAAAAATCCATAAAAATATCAATTCATCCACTTGTGGTTCAAATGGCATAAGTAATTAAAATGCTGTTTGCTTTACGTCAATATTTACGGATTTAAGGATTAATAAAGCCAACAGTGCATAATTGCAAGAAAAATTATTGTTTGGAAAAAATTATTGTTTTAAAAAATTATGCAATTTAAAAATTTATCACACAAAAAAATTGCAATACACGTTAAATGGCGAGTAGATCGACACCAGCGCACCGGTGGCAACATGCATATCAATTTGATATGTTGTCGCCACTGCTGATGGTGTTGCACGCACAACCGCCGCAACAACAACAACAACAACAAACACAATAACACAATGCATGAACTCAATTCAATTTTCCTCAGCATCCCGCATGTCGATTTCCACAACATTGTTCAATATATTCATTATGTGGCACACCACATGCACACACACATTCACACAGATAGGAACAGCAATCACTGAAATGCAATAGCGCGACTCGCAAAGGGTAGTTTGGTGGGCGAAAATTGTGCGCCACCAGCGCAAACAAATTACAAAATGGACCAAAAAATCGAAACCGAAAACTCCCAAAGCATTGGCTGAAAAAATATTACCAACCGGCCAAGTGGTTTGGGCAGTGGGTGTGAACACTGGGCGCACTCTGGGGCCAACAAGCAGGTTGGCTGGAACCAGCACAGGTGGGTGCCAGCCGGTGTAGCGCGCAGACTGCACCAGATTGCAGCGCGCGGTGGTGTGCAGCTGCCAACGGTCCAGTGCTGTGTGCGATCGACCAACAGGCAGGCGTGGCTGGAGGGGCTGAGCGCGGGCGTGCTGTCGTTTCGTGCATGTGAACTGCGGTTACATTTTATTATTGATGGCAATTGTCGATATGGCAGACCACAAAAATAAAACAAATAAATAAACACAACAAAACAAAACGAAGCCAAGCCAAGTGAACGACAGAAAAGGGAGACAAAAAATAGAGATAGTAACAACAACAACGACAGCAACCATTCAATTGCACTTTTGGCTTTATCGAAATTACTGCCAATCGCTGTGATTGCCACGGACGGTAGCAAATTGATTTCGTTTGAGCGGTGTTGTTTTTGCTTTTTTTGGTCGACAGTGAATGTGTTTGAAAATGTGAAATGAATAATTCACATGATTTGAGGGAGTATTTGGATTTTATTTGGTTTGTTATAAAAATTTTCAAAATTTGAGGGAGTATTTGGATTTTATTTGATTTTTTATAAAAGTTTTCAATAAATAATCCCAACACATACTTGCTTTGATGAACTAAGACAGAGTTTAAAAATATTCTAAGTTCAAAAAGTATAATCATATCATACTAAGACTGAACTTCACAGGATCAGTTCTGTAGAACCACAAACAAATTTACATATTTAATATATTTGATTTTTAATTTTTTGTAATATTTTTATATTTATTATATTTTTTAATATTTTTATGACATATATATAAATATTCTATTTATTATTTATTTATTTTCTTTTTTATTTATATATAAATATTTAAATATTCAGAAATCAACTAAGATTATAAACAGAGTTAAAATTCTTTGCGTTTTTTCTTCCTAAAAAAATTTTACTTTTTCCGTTCAACATTGCGCACGCATTCATTGCAGTGTATCCTTTCTAGAGACTTCTATGCTCGCTTTTGTTGTAATCTATAATCCATTCGCCACATACTTTTATACAAGCACACGGAATAGCCACCTTGCTGACTGTCCGCCAGCGATCACCTTGATCCAAATCCACAACCGCACTTAACTACTCCCCAAAAGAATATTGCACTCCCTCCCAGTCTTTCCCTTTCCCTTTCTCTCCATCCACCGCATTGCTTCGCGACACGCCAACAGCACTGCTGCAGCGGTAATTTGCTGCTTTCGCTGCAATTTGGCGACCACCGCACTCAGCGCCTGTCCCCACTCCGCACTCCCCACTCGGCGCATTCCAGTCGTAATTTTCTTTGCAGCAATTGATCCTTGGCTGGTGATTTTGCTGTCATGCCAATGCCACGGCATGTCGCATGTCGCACAGTATCCCGAACGCGAACGCGATCGCAGTCGCAGCCGCGCGCACGGCCGCTGCTGGCAATGGCGCAGTGTGTGCGCGTATAGCACACGGCCAGAATCGTGTCCCGACCGCCCCTTTTGATTCAAACGATATCAGATTTAATTTTTCTTTATTGCGTTGATTGCCAAAGTGATGTTGACCGCTAGCAGTGAATTATATGGCTCTGGCTACACACTGTTGCAGTCATCGCTGCTGCTGCCGGTGCATCGTTCATTTGGGGACGTTGCACCGACCGACGTGATCAATAACAACAAGTGATTGCATTGCTACAAACAATTTTCAACTGCACTGCAAGTTGCAAAGTGACAACGTAAAAATTCTTAAATGAAACAACAAAATTGTACCAGAATTTATGTGGAATATTTCAAATATGCCAAATATACCTCAATCTAGAATTTATGTTTTTTCCTTTCTAAAAACAAAAAACACATTCTAAATACAAGAAATTTATTGTTGAATAAGAAAACTGCATTGGGAACGTTTTCCTTCATAAAATAATTTGCGCATTACTCAGTGTACCGTCGCCTAAACGTTTGAAGGGACAAAATTATGCAGCAGCTCCCCTTTAATCTAATTTATAATCATTCTAAGAATCTTCCCAAGGGCTGCCACTACTCGTTCATCATCGATGGTGACTCGCGGCAAGCGTGGCTTTTTCTCAGCCACGACACCGCCAGTTCCATAAAGCGTTTAGCCTCCAAACGCTGCTGCAGCCATAAACTTGGCGGCGCACCGTCACACGGCGCATGGGGACATTGCCCTAAGTGGATAGTTGGCTGTGATCCGTGTCGTGGCACGCCGAGTGCTTGAGCTGCACTGGTGATAATAGTGCAAGGAATTTTTTATCTTGGCCAGCGTCACCAGCGGCCAACACAACCGCCCTCCAATTCTACTTTTTTTTGTTTTCATTTTGCTATGCAATGAAAATTAGTGCAATGGAAGCGAGCGCGCGTGCGCAGTTATTCGTAGCCGATCGGATATAGTATGAATGTGTGTGTATATTATATGTATGAATGTGTGGCTCTGCTTGTGTACTTTGACCAGAATTGGTAATTTTGCAAAACAAAAAGAGCCTAGCTTTTGTTTTTTGGTAGCGCTTAGCGCGTTGCAAGCGAATGTGATGTGGAATTATTTATGAAAATTTTTGCTATGCACATGAAGTCACAGCAATCGATTAGTGCCACAGTGGCAGAAACGAAATGATTTTCAAGGAGAATTAAGGTAAAATAATAAAGTAAAAACCAAATTCAAATAAAAAATATTAATTAAAACCAATAAAAATTTTATTAGTTTTTAATAAAAATAAAAAAAAATTATTAAAAATGAAATAATACAAAAATTGATGCTTGTTCTATAAAAGAGTTTCTTATATTTTTATAAAAATTTATTTCTATAATTTTTATAGAATAATTTTTTATTTTCGAACTCATTTATTTTTCGTTTTATAGTTATTTCCAAATTAATCCGCGAAAATTTAACGTTAGCATGAATATTTATACACAAAAAATTTGTTTCTATTTTTTTATAAATTTGTATTTTTTCCATTTTCATATATTTTTTATACAAATATTTTTATTAACGTAAATATATTTGTATATAAAATATATTAAACGAATAACGTAAATCAGTATGAAGTGAGCCTCAAGATACAAATGTCTCGACAGGGAATATTTGTTGTGAACGAGCCTTAATTTTTTTTTGTTTTGTTGCTATGACATCTGTCAAGCATATTTTGTATACATGAAGTCATTGAACAAACAACATCATATTTTTTCATCGTGTTAAAAATATCGAATTTTTTACCAGATAGTGATGATTTGCGGAAAGCATTAATTTTTTGTTTTCGTTTGAAGAAAAGTGCTACAGAGTCGCATCGAATGCTTGTCGAGGCATATGGTGATCATGCTCTATCAAGAGCAACATGCAAAAGATGGTTTCAATGGTTCAGAAATAATGATTTTGATGTGAGAAATAAAGAACGTGGAAGACCACTCAAAAAGTTGGAAAAAGTCGATATTGGAAAAAGATTACACTTTGAGTCAAAAGCAAATGGCAGAAATGTTAAATGTTGCACAAGCAACCATTTCTGTCCGTTTAAAACTATGGGAAAGATCCAAAAGTGTAGAAAATGGGTGCCACACGAATTGAATGAAAGGAAGATGGAAAACCGAAAAAACACTTGTGAAATTTTGCTTCAAGGACACGAAAGAAAATCAATTTTGCAAATGATCTATTTGAACCATGCATTGATCGAAAAACGACCTGAATGGGCCAGAAGACACGGCAAGGTAATTTTTCTCCATGACAATGCACCTGCACACAAAGCAAGACCGGTTCAGGATACAATCAAAGCACTTGGCTGGGAGCTGCTACCCCACCCGCCGTATTAACCAGACTTGGCTCCATCCGACTTCCATTTGTTTTTATCGATGGGACACGCGTTGGCTGAGCAGCACTGATATACCTGGTACATGAGTATTTTTTTTTTTAATATTTATAATCAAACAATATTTTTACCTTTGTTACTTAAATGTTTTCCCCATATTATATTTACAACAAATTTCAATATTTACAATTTTTCAATTAGATCTTATAAATAAAGTATTAACATTTTTTATAAATAAACTTTGAAGCGGCAATAATTTGTTCGATTTCACATGCCATTGTCTCTCTCTCACATAGGACGCGCACCGAGCGCCAGGAGTTGTTGCTGTGGTGTAACGCACGGCAGTGGCAACTGCTGCTGCTGCGGCAGGTTCTGTTGCAATTGCTGCTGAAATATCAGGTGCTGCTGCTGCAATAGTTGCGCTTGCTGCAGCTGTTGCTGCTTGAACTGCAAGTATTGCTGCTGTCGCATGTGCTGCAAGTGTTGCTCGTACATTGCCCAAATCTGGCGTTCTTGCTGCGACTTCCACATGGCATGTCGCATGGCGCAAATCTCTTCCGGCGTTGGAAAGTAGACGGCGTGTGGCTCGAACTGCTGCGCAAACAGATGCGCGCTGTGGGTGGGGTCCTGCTCGTTGTAGGGCACTCCACCCACAAGCGACTCGAAGTACGGATGTCCGTAGGGGTCGCGCTTTGCCTTGGTGCGCACTGCTCTGGACGGACGATCCCATGCCTTACGCTTGCTGGTGTAGCGCAGCCGTCCAGTCGTTTCGCCAACGGTCACGTCGTCGGCGTCCGGTGCCAAGGCCCAGTAGTCACCGCGACCAGGTTCGCCGAGCGGACGCGACAGACGCACAAAGGCAGTGTTCAAGCTGAGATTGTGACGCACGGAATCCCTCCATCCCGCAGCATCCTTTTTGAAGTATTTATAATTCTTTTCGATATACTCGAGTATGTCACGAAGCTGCATGCACTGATCTGGATGGCTGCGAATAGCCTTCACGATCATAGAACTGAACGTGTATATGGGTCGATCGTGTTTATCCTGCACGGACTTGCCTTTGCCGGTCTGCAGCTGCGCGTCCGTTTCGCTTGAACCAGCTGCCTCCGGCGTGGGTGAACCGACTGAGCTGGGCGGTGAGATGGGCGCAAACGAAAACGATTGGTTCATTGTCGGTGATTTGCTGGAACCAGTTGATTCTGGCGAGCGCGGCGCCACCGAACTGGGAGGCGATAAGGGCGCAAAAGGAAATGGCGCCCATCTCGCTGGTCCACCGTTCAATGTAGGCGATGGTGGTTGCGATTTGCTGGCGCAGGCCGGTTCCAAACTGGGTAAAATTACCGGTGGCGGTGAAGGTGAAGGTGACGCTTGTTCTTCGAGTGCGCTTCTATCGGAGAGCAGCGCGCGGATTGAGAAATCTGTTTGTGCTACTGGTGCCATTGTTCGGCTTTTCTTACAGCTGAAGAAACTCTGTGATAATTAAGCAAACTTATGTCGTCCTGGCGAACTTACTGGCGTTGCGTTGTCAATCGAACTGATGTCACTTTGCATTGCGCGGTTTCTATTTATTTGAATTTTCAAGCTCGACTCGGTTCACACGATTGCCTACACAACGAATGGCGATCGCCGTGTCCAGGACGCGTTTTCCACATCCTTTAAAAGGATGCAGACATTAACAGCGGCAAAGTTGTCATAAACCGTCATGTTGCACCTCATAAAGCGATCAATAATTTTCAGGACAGCCCGCGCATTTCACAAAGCCAACCGCAAAGCATTCGGCTGCCAACGCTCTGCCGCTACTGTGGCTTGAAAACCGCCGTGCAACTACCTGTACTCGTGCACACGCTCTGCATTGTTTGTGTGTGCGTAGGCGACCAAATTGACGCTGCCCATTGACTATCGAAATCGAAAGGATTAGTGTGGTCAACCAGTAATCCGCTGACCTGTGTTATCGCAACAGTTGCGTCGGTTAGTACGAAAGAAATGACAATAAACTCGCCACGTATCTCCCGTTCGGATTTTATATGTTTCGTGTGTTGTTTCTATTGTGTGGCCTATTCAAGTGTCACTTTTCGGAACCGTTTAGCGAAAGCAGAGTGCGCAAATTATAAACAAACTTGCTAATCCGCACCAAATCGGGGAAAACACGCAGCACCGTCTGTGATTTTAGTGCTTGGAAAGGAGTAAAAAGGGTAAACACGTTGCGAAATTCGCGACTTAAGCTGTCTGGCCTTGTTAGCTTATGCGGAATTTGCAACGCAGACGCCAAACTCAGGATTAAGTACTAAACAATTGTAATCCCATAACTTTGGAAGAGGATCAGGCCAAGTACAACAAGTATTCCAAAAACAGTTTATACCAAATGCAACAGGGAATTCGTCGGAGACCTGAACTTGAGCTGCATGTTTGCGCAAGCAATGTTAAAATTGGGAAGAGTGAAGTACAGATTAGGTGCCTTACACAGAAATTTCTGGCGATATGTTTGCGCAAATGTTGTTGAAAATTTAACAGCGAAAGACTGTAGTGTGCAATGAAACGAGAACGGCCTAGCAGCGAATTTAAAAACCCTGTATCGAGAATTTGATCAAACAGAGATATCGATCCTGGGCAATGTGGTCAGCACTACCTGAGAAGAAAACAAGTTCCATGTTATATTTAAGTCGTATTTCAATTACGCTAATCGCTGGACTTTAGGGCTACAAAATCGCAATTTACACAATTTATATAAAAAAAAATCCTAAAGGGCTGAGGGGAAACAAGCCCGGAATGGGCAACGAGTTATTAACGAATTACACAACCCGACAACAAATAGGTCAATCGCGTGGACCTAAAAAAAAGTATTTTCTAGACTAACTTTGGGTCACGGAATACGAAACTGAAAATCAAAAAATTATTTTAAGCGTTTTCGAAAAATCGTCGAAAAACCAGTTATACAGTCCATTTCATAACTATATCACCATCTCATTTTTATAACTCCTTTGCAAAAGGAAACACTTGCAAAAAATTTGCCAATTGTTTTTTGTGTGTTATTAAAAGTAACGTATATTTGTAATTTTTTAAATAAAAAAACTACTATTGTTTCATATAAATTTCAAAAAAAATATTTTTTTTACTGTTTCATAACTATATCACCACTAATCAAATACTCATTTTTCTTGCTGTCAAAACAATTTTTTCGACATTGTAATGCTGTAAATTATACTTATTCATTCGTTACACGAAATGCCACGCGGAAAATATTTAACGGTCGAGGAAATTGGCAAAATTAAGGCATTTCGTGAAGTTGGGCTATCCTTACGCGAAGTTAGACGCAAATTGGCACGTAATCACGTGACAATCGCAAATTTTTTGAAAAATACCGATAGTTATGGCACAAATAAAATGGGCGGCCCCAAAAAAAAACGATTACCACGAGATGAGCGTCGAATTGCCCGAGCTGCAAGCAATTCTACCAAAAGCTTAAGACAGTTGCGGAATGAATTGAAATTAAATGTGTCACTGCCTACGGTTTTTCGCGCACTTCAAAGGTGCCCGCACCTTCAAAATCAAAAAATGAAGAGCACGCCAAGACTCACCAAACGTCATATCGACGCTCGTCTAGGATTTGCACGAAAAAACTTGACCCGTAACTGGACCAAGGTACGTATTCAAGAAACATGTTTTTAATTTCGTGTTATTTTATCACCGCTTTCTTCTCAGGTAATTTTTTCAGATGAGAAAAAATGTAATTTGGATGGTCCAGATGGTTTCCAGTACTACTGGCGAGATCTTCGCAAGGATCCACTATACTTCTCGAAACGGAATTTTGGCGGAGGAAGTCTAATGGTGTGGGGTGGGTTTACATCGTGTGCAACACTGCCATTAGCCTTTCCGTCAACTAGGATGAACAGTGAAAAGTACGTCAGAGTCCTTGCGAATAATCTCCTGCACTTTTTAGAGAGCCGCAGTGAGGGGGAATGGGTTTTCCAGCAGGATAACGCCGCTATTCACGTGAGCAGAGTATCAAGGGAGTGGTTTCCTGACCACGAAATTGATGTTCTTGACTGGCCTGCATGTTCACCAGATCAAAACCCAATGGAAAACCTCTGGGGAATATTAGTACGGAAGGTTTATGCTAATAACCGGCAGTTTAGTAACGTGCAAGATCTACAAGATGCAATAGAAATGGCTTGGGTTGATATTCCACAGGAAACGCTCCAGAAGCTGGTGGATAGCATGCCAAATAGACTGGCCGCGTTGCTGGAAAATAGGGGTGGCCCAACGAGCTACTGAGTTAACAATTTTGCAGTTCGTTAGTTGTTTACTCTTAATTAAAATCAAATATTGCAAGTGGTGATATAGTTATGAAATAGAAGAAAAATAAACTTGTCAATAATTATCTATGTAACAGCCTTATTTTTTTTTTTTTTAATTTAACATATACGTAATTTCAGATAACTAATAAAACACAATAGGCAATTTTACTGGAAATGATTTCTTTTACAAAACACTTACAAAAATGAAGTGGTGATATAGTTGTGAAATGGACTGTATGTATACCTCTTGTTTCTGTTATGAGCACATATAATAGATAATACCTTAGCCTTTCCAGCCATATACATTTTCCAAATCAGATGAGATTTTGGGATGTTACTGACGGTGAAAGTTGTAAAAAATTTAAATTTTTCGACCAATTTAAAAATTCGTAAATTTTAGAATATTCTTTTTATAGATAAAATAAATGATCTCCTTAGGTTTTAAAATCTAAGACGAAAGATAAATCATTTGAGCAAATATTAAGCCCAACATCATTCATCATCATCGAATGAAAATTGACAAAGTTATGATGCACTGAGTGAAAACACCGACTTCACATTTATTACACCGTGCGGAAAAATTTTGATATTTTTCCGAGACCCATTCAAATGTTGATTTAGACGTGAAACTAGAGGTAATAAATAATATCCTGGCAGATTTTTCGAAAACGTTTTTGATTTTCAGTTTCGTGTTCAGCGGCTCAAAACACTTTTATTTGTAAGTGCATTTTTCGTGTCGAGTAGTGTTATCGGTTCTGCTAATCTATATACATAAACAAATCGAACTATTGAAATATATGATAAGTGGTCAAAGATATCGGCTTTCTAAAGTTGGACCGCTTTAGATGGGTTCAAGTCAAGTCATTGAGAATGATAAACGCTGTGCACTGGCTACTTAAAAAAATTAAATAGTGCTATTGAATACTTCTCCCCGAATATCAAGGGACCTGTTCATTTTCTTACTCATTCTTTCTTAACCTAATCGAAATTAATAGTCAAAATTGACAGACAGACGGTTATAATGACCACTAACACAGAATCTCCTTAAATAGTAGCCAATCTAAGAATGCATACAAATCGCTGTAAGTTGTACTTGGCTTTAAATTGCCTCCAAACCGCTATTCGATACCGCAATTAATTAACAAACAAAAATTAAATCCAACGGACATCCAGTCCACGCCACTGTGCAACGAACCAATAATGTCTAACTATCCAACCATAATTGTAACTTTGTTCATATTCGGAAGCATTACAGCAACGCATCCATCCCAACATGCACACTCACACATACACAAGCACTCATTTATAGACAACCAACCACACACACACAGCCACACAGCCGCCAGCCAGCAGCAAGCGGCCCAATACGGCCGAACGAAAGCCTAGAAAAACGACCAGAGCAACGACCACTCACTCACAAATGAGTGGAGATGAATCGTGCACTGACATGCCCCCCAAACCTATATCATAACCAATTTACGATCAGATCCGAAAAGAACGGAATGGGTGTGCAACACGGCGCAAAGCGGCAGCACAAAACACAAAAACAAAGCGCACAGCAACTGCGACTCCTCAGGATGTGCGCCAGATTTCGTGGTATTTTACCAAACTAGAAAAGTGGCTGTTGGGCGGAGGAGCAGCGGAGGGATCAACAGCAACCGCATCCACCCAAAATGCCACAGTAACGACAACGACGGCCAACAGCGCCAACCGCACATGCAACAAGACATGCCACACTCCAGATTGGCACTTGTTATTGTTGCTTGCTGCTTTCCACCTACTACCCGCAGCACTGGAAAATGGCAGCAATGAAGTCGACTGGTCGGGAAGCGGGCGCCAGTTCAGCGCAATGCCGCAACGCGTGTTGCACGTTGCAACAAAAATGCAGATATCACACAAATGGGCGACAACTTGTTATGAGCGGCCGCAGCGGCTTTGCGCTTCGGTGGGTGGTTTACGTGGCAGTGCGTGGCCGCGGGACACAGCTACAAAAAAACTGCTGTCTTTCGGTTGTGTGGCTTCCATGTCATTTGTGCGTCGAAGGCGTTCGTATAAATTCCGACTTGACATAAAGCAACACCCAAGGGTTAAAGTTTGCTTATTTTCGTGCTTGAACCATACACGGACCATGTACGTTTGTAAATATCTGTGTATGTATGTAAGTATATGTAAGTGCGCAACTTGCGTTGAGTTTTCGTGCCGCATGTTAATCCACCTGCTGCTGGCCAACTGATCCTGCGCCGATCGGCCAAACAACAGCTACAGCTACAGCAACAACAACCACTGGCTCAACACTTGGCCTTCCCAAATTATTATTGTTCCGTTGTTATTGCCACATGGCCAACACCGCAACCGTAATAGGCCACTTGATCCGCGACCAGTACAAGTTTGTTCTGTTGGCTGCGCCCCCCGTTGACGTTGGCGCGTTGCTGATCTTCCGCAAAATTGGTGTGCGGCATTAATTTCTCTTCGCTTTTTCCGTTTTTTCGCTCGAAATTAGTAATTGTTTTTTTGACGCTACTCATTGCAGCTTAAGCGCAATTTAGCTGCACCGCTGTCCGCTACCAATTGTTATTAAGTTTGGCGCTCGCATGGCGCGGATCTGGCTTTACGCTGTATTCCAGTATTTTGTCATTATCCTCAACATTGCCCTGCACGGTGGCTGGTTTCTCATTTCATACGTATGCATTTTTGTTTTGTTTTCTTCAATGCAATGTGGTTGTTATTGCTGTTGTGGAGGCATTATTATTTGTTACAACATGTTTTCAGCGGCGCATTGTTGTTGGCTCTTTTGCTCCTAAGCGGCCTTTCTCTCTCTGCCTGCTCATTAAATTAATATCTCTTCTGGTTTAGTTTGCAAAATTGCGGCTAAAAGGTGCGTTTCAGTTCGGTTTTTGTATGATTATTTTTTTTTCAACGTCCCTCATAATTGCATTGGATCAGTCGCAGATCGTTATGCGTATAATTTGCAGCGGAACTTGTTGTCGATTGTCAATAACGGTCAAGGTGGAAAGTTGGCCCAATGAGAGTTTACGGTGTGCAATTATGACAGTTTGTAGTGTCAGATTGCAAAACTCGATAGGTCAATTAAAAAATCGTATTTTCATTGGACACGCTGTAAGGTCTAAAGGGTTAACAACTACGCTGCTGTGCATAATTGAACGAATCGATACACCATAAGCTTCCATCTAATTAACCCTTTCGCTATTTTGTTGCCAAATGGCAACATGCTACTCGTCTGTACCCTCTGTGGTTTCAACAATACATTTTTTGTTGATCTTTAGAAGTTGAAGTTTTAGGAAATATATGAAATAAATAAACTGAATATTAAAGTTTAAAGAAGAAGAGTATACACGTTTTTTTAATGGTATATTTTGGCATAGTAAAGGAAGAAGAAGCAGAAAACTTTAGATAACTTTTTAATTTGACGTTTTCTTTCAATTTAGATCATTTTTTTTAATTTTGGCTGCAGTAAATGAAGAAATATTAAAATTTTCGCTATGCGTAAAACCTTTTATGTCTAAGTAATTATTACAGCCACAACGATGTGGTGCTCTCATAGAAAAACACTCCAAAATACAGGGTCCGAGTGTAAAAAACAAAACTAATATAACCACATTGAAGCCTAAAACGTAAAATTTAAAATTTTAACTTTACTTAGTAAAAACCTGTAGCGAAAGGGTTAAGTATCAAGTGAGCGAATCTGCGCATGGCGGATAGACAGTGTCCGTTCATATTAAGTAGTTCGCTATGTACATGTTCACATTTATTTACTCTGGATAAGTCGCATTGGCCACATTTCAACTACATATATTCTGGTCCTAACATAAGCCAAGGCCTGTTTTTAGCTAACGCCGAAAACTGTACACATTTCCGTTGGTATTTCAAGTTCTCATGACAATTTAAAAATGAACCTATTCAGCGCAATAACCACACATGCGTGTCAGAGTATATGTGTGTGTGTGTGTCTGTGAGTCTGGCTGGGGACAAGAAGGCCTCAAATAACTTGTCTGACAAGTGGGCGTGCCGCACATATTATAAATGCGCAGAGTTCTTAATTTATTTCATTTATTAAAAACAGAAACAGCAAACGGCAAACGGCCCAAACGAAATATGTGTGTGTAGGTAAGCGACAGCGACAGCGACAGCGCAGACGACGACGACGATGACGACATGAACACACATTCGCTGATGCACACGTCCACTGGCAAAGTGTCAGTCTTCCAGCCTGCGAATGCGAGCACAGAAAAGAAGTCATTGACGCGGTCACAGCCGTTTGGCCGTTTCTGGTGCCAACCGTGGAGGCATCCCTATTCCTCGCACTGCCACACGAGAAAAGGAAATAAATTACTTTAAATGGTTTTGGATAGCAAATTGCAGATTGCCATTCCGCAAGATATGCCAAGCCACACAGCTCAACTATCAACCGGCCAAGCAAACGAACGAATTACCGTCAACGGCGCGGCGACAGCGAGCATCGGGGGAACAGGAGGAGCGACGGCTGCAGCGGCAGCAGCAGAAATATAATAATGTCCAGCGACAGTTGACGGAGATTGAAATTGAGTTGGAGCATCAGTTTTCAGGGACAGGGATAACCGGAGCGATTTAGCAAAATAAAACCATAACAGCAGCAATAACAAAACCGAATACGAAGAGTAAGAAAATTGAACAAAACTTTAAAGCGACGCATTTGCACCCTCGAAGCGATTTGTTGTAGTTGTTGTTGTTGTTTTGTTGCGCAGCAGTTTCGATTCATTCCGAAGCGACGCGCAACTATAATTGGCGTACCGTCGCTTTGAGGTGGACACAACTGAAGACGAAAACGAAGAAGACGAAGGAAGCCAAGCGAAAGGCGGTGTAAGGATATGAATGAGGATGCTGGCGACGATAACGTACGCCGTGCAACGTCCACCATGACGACATGGCGGTGGAGGTTGACGTTTTGCGTTCAACGTTGACCGTCGCTGGCATTTATAATGACTTAACAACCGTCGTTGGCTGCAGTTGCCCCCCGGTCGGTGTCAGGGCGGCGGACGGCGACCGCTGAGACAGACGACGAACCCTATGGTTAAATTTTGACATACGCGTTGCAATGTGACGCAGCAACAGCACTGGACACATGCTTAGTGTGGGAAATGCGTTGGTCTTGGATCTGGAGGCAAGAATTAGCGAGCACCGATTCCAGTAAATGATAACCAGAATGAGGGCGAAGCATAAAGAAGCGCGCTTTGAATGGTGGCAGTCAGAGGCGTAGTCAGAATTTTGCTAAGAAATAAGAATTTTCGCTAATAGTTATTAGAGACAAACAAACATGTTAAAAAGCGATCGGGGATTTTAACAAACTTAGTCGTTATTTACATAGTCCGCATAAAATTACAACGATTTTTGCTCCACTCCTCCCACTCAGCTCACTAACGCCCGGCTCACTCACTTGGCCCATTGCTGTTGAGCGCCGCCGCCGCTGCCCTCTTCCCCCCCCCATTCGATCAGCCAACCACACCGCAAAGGTCAACGACGACATTTCGATTATTAATTGCTTTCGAAATGCCATTACAGCTCCGCCACTTCGAGCGCCCAATCGATGGCCGAACACTGATGCGCCATCGATATTGGCTACGTTTTGGCGTCGATTGGCTGCAGCATTCAGCGTTGGCTTCCCCAAACTTGAAACTACACGCTGGCTTATGGCCAATATTAGTCGCGATCGTGTCTAAGGCCGCGGCTGGCTCGATTGCTCTAAACATGGCGTGGCCGCTGCGTCGCAGACAATCAGCGAATGTGCGACGGCATGACTTGGCTGACAACAAAAAGAACAGCTACAAGCAACAACAACACTATTTTTGTACAATCACTGCGCGACAGTAACGCCGCCCCAGAGTTGCGCCCCCGCTCAACCCACCAGTCAAACTAAAGCGAAATTAAAAAGCCAACTCGAGCCACCAGCATCCATGAAAACGAAAAAATCTTTAATTACCAAGCACGATCACCATTTTGAAAGCACACAAACAGCCCCATGCCCAGCTGCTGCTGCTGCTGTGTGAATATAGCGGCGACGCTGCCGGACGATGTTGCTATTATTGTTTTCAAAGCCATATTCAGCTGCGTTGGCCATTGTGTGCTGGCTGTCTTCGACGAAACAATCAATTTGTACATTTGTCAAAAGAGTTATCGATCGACGAAGCGCGGTATCAAGGCGCTAAAACGCCGAAACCAAACCACTGCTCGCGGCGAAGGAGGCGGCCTCTCGGTAATATTTTTCTTGTACTCATGTTAATTGTTAGTTGGATTTTGCGGCCATTGGTGAACTTGCACATTTACAGATGACTATTTAGAAATACCCTTGATTTGTTATTGCAGAGTATATGGCCACATTTTTGACACAGCGACCTCTCTACCGAACGATTGGATTGACATCGTAAAGCAAAAAGGGATCAAGGATGCGACAAACGCTTTCAGCTGGAAATTTTTTGGATTTTTTCAAATAATAAAAATTGCCAGAAACTTACACAAAATTGTCAAAAATTCTTATTTCTCAGTATAGGTTTACACACTGATGAAGACATTCATGTTTCAGAAGTTACATAAAATTGAATAAACATTGCGACCAATTAATCGAACTCTGACTACTTGACAACTTGACTATCTTAAGAAACTTGATTTTGACTCTATTCATAATTTCTATCAATTCCTATGTAACACCAATTTTGCAACTCTACTCAGAAGAGCCGTTAGCCAGGTAGTGCTTTTTTTTTAGCTGTAAGATAATAATTTATTGTTATCCTACATAAAATAAAATAAAATAAAATAAAATAAAATAAAATAAAATAAAATAAAATAAAATAAAATAAAATAAAATAAAATAAAATAAAATAAAATAAAATAAAATAAAATAAAATAAAATAAAATAAAATAAAAATAAAATAAAATAAATCGAACCACAAATTGTCGGTTATAAAGAACAAATGTCTCATAGTTTGTTCTTCGCCCGAAGCTCATAGATCTCTCAATTAAAAGCATTTCAATACTGTGAAGTAATATTGAATGATATTTTTATTAAGTTATTTTTATAGGACACCGTTATACTCATTATCCCTTTAAAGTTCAGAAGTTCTCAGGTACCGTTAAGTATCGTCCTTCGATTTCAGCCCGTATTGCCACAAACATCATCCGCCATCTGTTGCAGGACACAGTGTCCACTGCGTTAAGAATGCTGTGTTTTAGTTCTTCCCCAACTCTACCATAGACCCGAAGCACAGTTTTTATTCTATATCCTTATACATGTATTTCCATTGTCTGCAATGTGTTCTCACAGAGCCTGCGTCTATTATTAACAAATTTTTCGAGCTCCATTTTAAATGACAATATCCCAAGAGTATCCTCAGAGTGCCCCATCCAGAGCCATTTACCCAACTCAACTAACTAATTCATCTATTGTCCCCTTAACTTTCTGTCTTCCTCCTCGTTTCTCTACAATTTACTCACATTGTATTTTTTGAAAAAATGTATGTCGAATTAATAATGTCGGTCGCTTTGTATCCACAAAATAATGAAATTGTTGCAGCAAGTGCAGTGGCAACAAATTTCGCAACGCCTTCGCATGCGGATCTTGTTTCACCTTCAGCGCTTTGCCAGACACAATTACCCAATTGTTTTATATTATTTTTTTCTCCCCAAATCGTAGTGCGCCATATTTATCGCGATTGATTCCCACCGCGCTGCGCCAGCATCATTACGAACGCGGCCACCATTGTTCGGCGAGCGCAATTACTTTTCGTTTGCGCTATAATTCTTCATTGTTCAGTGTTGAATTTTATTTTTGCACGTTAATTGTAATTAATTTTTGGCAACGTGATTTATGTGATCGGCAACAGCTGATATTGTCGTAGGTAATTAGTTTTTTATTCCATTATATTTACATGATAGCATCAGCGAGAAATGATTTAATTGAATTGAAATTTTACAAAATTTTGGTGAAAATGTCAACTGCAATAAAATTACAGTATTTTGGATAGTATTGTATTGTAATTAGTTACAGAGTACGGCAACACTAGCTCGCTGTTTAGTGTTTTCGCTGATCAGTCAGAGGCAGCTAAGTTCGAATCTCGACTTAACCGACACCAAATCAATAATTATTTTTTCTTCAACAACTACTCTCAATGACAAAAATATTTGTCTGTTAGAAGTGTTATTGTACAACTAAGCTGACTTCAAAGCGCAGGAGCACAGTGTAGATGAAGAGAGTGCGGACAAAGTCTGGCGACTTTTGATTAATTTCACATATTTAGTTGAATTTACTGTATCAACAGCTCGTGAATGTCGCCAATGAATAACACTGTGCAACACTGAAAAAAGGGACAAGGTCAAACCCATTTCATTCGATAGAGGACCTCAGTAGATGAAAAAGTGCCAAGGGATTTTTCTCGGAATGTCCAATTTTTTTTTAAATGCAGTTTAAAGATGGCGGCTTAACGCGCCTTACTGAAACTTTTAAAACATCATATCTTTTGACTCAAATGTCATAAAGGAATAATTTTTACGTGAAATGAAAGCTAATAATATGAAGTCGATAACACAAAATCCTTTTTGGAAAAATTGTTTGAAAAAGAATACGAAGGACTTCAATTAAATTTTTATCCTTGAATATCCTGGAAACCGTAAGAGGTAAATTTATATAAGTGACTTCTGGTGAAAAAGCATTCAAACATCTATACTGCTTATAAATTTAATGTAAATAACTTTTACACAGTGGCGTAGCGTAGTGGGGGCGGTGGGGGCGGCCCGCCCCGGGCGGCACTTTTTAGGGGGCGACAAAATTTCACAGTAAATAATAAAATATATTTTGTAAATATTTGAACCATTTCATATTTTTAACGCAACTATAAATTCGCACCAATTGAAAAGAGTACGGAATTTTTCATTACTTATTCTGTGACGAATTCGGGTAATCCCCTTTCTTTGAATGATATTTTGTAGCGAATGGCAACACCGTCTATTCTGACTTGCTGTTTTGATGCTTTGTGATGCTTTGAAAATTTAAAAAAAGTTTTATTCATAGATCTTCAGTTGTTTAGTTCACACTGTTTCGTAACTGTGATTTTTGTACAAATAAGTACGTGTAGTGGTTATGAAATTATTGGTTAACTTTGTGAAAATTTGAATTTTCCGCTACTTGTACCTACATTCAACTGTGTGAGTATTAAATATTTTATTTATGTAATTGTATGTTGGACTGTCTGATATGTTGTTCAAGCTTTAATTTATTGAAATCCGGCCATGTACGAGTTTTACACTCGAATACCCAGGGTTCCGAACAAATATTTACGGTTTTCAGATTTTTGCCTATAGATAGATGTGCTGTACAATATACCTCGACGATCGACATGATTAAATAATACCTATGTAACTACCTGTTATATCAAAGGTTGAAGTAAGAATTTTTGTATTAATAAACGTGATTGTAAAACAAATAAACTTTTTTATTTAAAATCTAACCTGTTTAATGCAAAATAATGATGACTGTTCTTGCCGAAAAGTTCTCTAGAATTAATGTATATAATGTATAGTATACAGTAAATTGAAATACCTAATTAAGAGGGCGGCAAAATTGTCTTCCGCCCCGGGCAGCCGATACCCACGCTACGCCACTGCTTTTACAGTTAAGACTCTACAACGATTAAAAAATGTGCTTTGCTACATTCGATGTGTTTAATATTAGTAAGCAGCTACGAGATATTCTATAATTTTTGAAACGCTGTGGTGGCTTAGCAGTTAAAGTGATTGAAATGAAATTAATATGCAGTATAGATCACAAAATGATCAGTTCTGTGCTTAACATTTCGGCGAGATGTAAACTACAATGTGTTGGGTTTGCATCAAACAGTGATTAAAACCGCGACACACTCCCGGATTTCCCAGTGCACCTCGTAAAAGGATTAAGAAGTGCAAGGCGTCTGTGCGCGCCACAGACACAATCGTAAAAGACTTAAAACGAACACAGTGCACATGCGGCAGCTGTGGCAAAACAATAGAAAACTGTGTGTACAAATGCGGTATTAGAGGGAAAGCAATAGAAATGCAACATTGCCACAGACAGATTTAAATAAGGAATAACTGATATTGACCCAAATGAGTCAAGGTTAAACATCGAAGTTTGCGAACAATTGATTCAGCAGCAGCAGAACTAAATGAACAAGAAACCAGAGTCTTTGTTACAATTTGGAAACAATTTACGTGAGTGTTCATTTCGAGAAAACTGGTGACTATATTGATCTTATTTATGATAACTATTTTAAATCTTAGGTTAATAACACATTCTCTCGCTTCATTTTCTTGGTTTTGTCCTTGTCTATTACACAGATCGACAATGTATAGATGAATAAAATTGTTTCACAATGTTTAACATTCCAGTTTTACATATCTTTAACCCTTTTCGACATGGAAATAAACCCGTTCTGTATGAATTGTATGGCCTGTAGTCCAATATATTGGACATTGTGACTGAAAGGGTTAAGCTAATATATTTTAATATATAGTTTATATTAATACTTATTACCTTGTTTTATTGTTTAGATGATTATCTGATTCATATATCATAGATATATCTCCCAAACCTTGATAAAATTAATTATAATTATTAAATTAAAATTAAATACAAAGTAACAAATATGAATTCAGCAAAAAAAATTTTAATTTTTTGGCAGTTAAATCGATAGTCAAAAAACAAATCAAATCCCCAACGCAGCGTTAGCCATAACACGCATCGCATAATGTCATTTTAATTGTTTGTCCCAAAAAATTAAGACAATCATTAACAACGCACACTCCACGCTACGCCACGCCACGTCAACCCAAACAACACAACAACAACTAAAAAAACTCAAACCCAAAACTCCAACGAAAAACCGCTGCAAGCGCACGCAACTTCCTTTCGAAGAGCTCCAACAAATGCGACATGTTAATGAAAGTTACCAAAAAATGCATTTAAGCCAAGAATAAAAAACGATCCGACGCATGACAAACGATCATAATTCAGCCTCAGGCCAACACTGATTTTGTGTCGTTCTGTGTGCGGTGTTTTTGTCTTCTGCGTTTTACTTATTATTACTTTTATTTGGTCGACGCCAACCGTCGACTGCGCGCAGCCGCAACGCACCCGCACGCCAAAAACACGCGCGTCCCAGCAACAGCGTCACCGGCATCCCGCTCACATGCGGGAGGCTCATCAGCGCCATCGAGTGGATGGGCTGCTGCGTGGCTATTAAGTTGCGTGCGCCGGTGTTGGTCGTGATGGCGATGGTGGTGGTGGTGGTTGTGGCGCTGGTGTTGCTGCCAATGATTGTCCGGGACGCAGCCATTTAATGTCGATCATTACATTGATGATGACCCACACTGAAACGGCCAAGCAGTTGGCTTTTAAATTTACCTTTTTTTTTGCTATATTTTTGTCTTGTGTCTACTTTGTTGACGCGGTGGACAAATGGCTGACATGCAGCCACAAGTTGCACGAGAGCCTCATTAAATCGGAATGCAATGCGACAGCCGCTGGCATTTGCGCTGCTCGAACTTGATTTTTAATCAAGGCAATATTTTGTCTTTCAGTATTTTTATAAATTTTCCTGTATTTATGTTGGCGTAAAGTGCATCAATTAAAAATCGACAATGCCGAAATGACAACACGTGTATTTCCAGTAGCAACAATTCTTTGTTTTTGTTGTTATTGAAGCGATTTCCTGTTTTGTTTTAAAACTCAGCACTCAGCATATTTCGATTAATGCTGCGTAATCTAACGATTTTTAGATTCCGCCGCCAAAGTGCGCAACTCCAATGGTTCGTGCTCACCTCTTCAGCTTTGGTCAATTCTATGACTCTAATAAAAACAAGCATCAAAAAGTGAATTGAAAAGTGCAACAAAATTGTAACCTAAAACTATCGTAGGTCACTATTCCAGCAAACTGGGCTGGCTATGACGAAAACAAAGTGACGTTCAGAGCAGCAGACGATACATGGTTCCAACATGTAATGAACTAAATAAATGGAATGGGACCTGGTATCAAGAGTAAGGGGATTGTGATTTCAAGTCCCAATTCAAAAAACGTCAAGAGACAACTTTTTAAGCGGCTGCTCCCTTAACGTGCAATGACACATGTTGGAGTAAAGCAATTCCCAAGGAAAAGCATTATTCAAGATTGGCATAAAACTAAAGGCCCACCCAACCCAACACATACAACGATATGATTACCAAGCATTCTTAAAGAGGTGTCCTTTTATATTTTGCTATATTCATGCTGGTTTTTCTTCATATTTCCCCGTTTCCAGCAGATTTTCCAAGGGTGCCCACAATTGAACCAAAAAAAATTTTTGGATAAAAAAACTACTTTACAAAATTAAAAAAAGAAATTTCTATTTAACGGAATCGGTTTATCCTCGTCATTACTTGTTAGCAAAGGTCTCTATCTTTCCATAGATATCCATATGTCCCATTAATATGAACTTGGTGAAAAGTTATGAGCCAAAAACAAAAGGGGGCCCACAACCGAACCTTTTCACCTATACAATATATTTAAGTCCTCCTTCAAACGTTGTTCAATGGTTCCAAAACCCTAGAGATGGAACACTTGATAATCGGTGCATGGCATCCGGTCCGAAATCGTTAGTCGCTTCCGAATGTACTCGTCAATGATCGGCTAGTTCTGTCTGCCTATTTAACCTAACCTAAGCTTACTTGGAGTCCACGAAGCTCACATCTTTGTCTATGAACTTTCTTCAAAACCACAAATTATGATCCAGCGATTGATTCAATCGTTTCTCAGCACTTGAGACAGTATAAGAACTAAAGATTACAATCCTAAATGGGATTACGGAAACTCTAAAAAGTTCCAATTTGTACGAATTATATCCAAAATCTTGCAGCCCCATTATTTCGGCACTTTTAACCCTACGTACAATAACTTGGTGCACTGTCACTGTCCATCGAAACGATATAAAACATGTTTCCTCTCCATGTATCGTTTTTTCCCATCTGCATTGAACTTCCTACCTGCTCTCAATTATACAACAAGTTGACTACATAGTCAACGTTTATTGCACGCGACTAAGGTATATTTACGATCTACAATAGAAAAGAAGCTACACGGATTCCATGAATTTCAATCCTTTTGCATATCTTTCACATACTGCAACATTTTAAAAAGCGAAAGGGGTATTCCACCAACTTTTCCTGCTTAATAGTTTTATGTGAGTTGCAATGCAAAAAAAATATCTAAAGTCGAATATCGAACGTCACACGTTTAAGAAACTAAAAACATTGAATACTGCGAACTTCCAAACACCATACAATGCATAAATCTTGTTTCCCGGAACGCCAATCCGATTACCGCAACATTGAAAATTTAGGTAAACGTTACCTGAATTTCATTGAATCTATGTGCTACGGATTCAGTTGCAAGCAGGTTGCGGTGTTGATGGAAATTGCGGTATTATGTGGAATCGAGCTCAGGATTCCCAGTGTACAAGTCACTCTGGACCGCCCCTTCACCCCTTCATCACCTTCGAGGAAATAGTGAATCGAGAAGTTACCATAGCCAGGCTTCTATTACAGCGAAAACCGCTGCGTTAAGCAATAAAACCAAACAGAGTCATGGGCGCATGCAACAGGAGAGTTTATTGGGGGTTAAACACCCCTAGACAATTCTATGTTTGCTGTAATTGACTAAAAATATTACTCATTCATAAATGAAAAAAAACCATTCTTTTGCTATATTTTCTGATTTTTTTCTTTTTTTGTGTTAGATTACAACAAATACGAGTAAAATTTATTTTTGTTATCAGATTTATTTGTTTGAGCTGCTTGGAAAAAGAAAAGCAAAATAATAATACATGTCTGTCATATTCTCGTCTGAAATGTTCTAATATTAAAAACACATATATTAAACATTAATTCTTAGCTTTCGAAGTTCTTCTGCTTCGAAATCACAAGTCTACTCATCTTCTTAAACTTTTTGATTCGATTTCGTCTTCTTTCAATATTGGTTTTTATTTTGTGCAACACATCTTCTGATTTAAAAAGTTGTTATGTATATATTCTTAGTTTTATCGTCAAAGAATACAACCGTTTATTTAGTTAAATCAACATCCAACCGCGACATTCCAATCACACGCACTTGACGAGTCATCCCCCAGTTCCACACATTCAACTACACCAACAATACAAGCACTCATGCCAGACAATGTAGCCAAGACATCAATCGCAAAGCAATGAGCCCCGAAAATGTAATTTATCACATGGAGCGCCTGCTGTTCATCATCAACGTGAACTCAATCAGTGCTGGAGTGGGGAGCTGAGAAATACAAAACATAATTTGTTCAATGCGAATGCAAGAAATCGAGTCAAAATGACGCCGCCACCGCCACCATCATCTGTATCACCTTAACATTGACGCTTGATCACTTGTAATGTCCAACAGCAACAACAACAACGCCATTCCATCGACAACACACAATTCTGGCGTCTTTTGTCAAAAGCCAATCGAAGCGCCCAGTGGGGCCATGAAGAGGGCGAACGAGCGCGAAGCCGCAGCAAAGAACGCATTTCTGTGACGAATTACAATTATGACGGCACCAAGCAAAGACGTCGTAGCACCATCAGACAGACATCCATCTACATACATACACATGTACATGCATAACCACCAGTACAAGTACAAGTAGGTGTGCGCATGCGCTTCGTCGCCTCCCCGCCACTGCGCCGCTGCTTGAGCGCAGTGCCAATGATTGTGCGCATTGTTCGTCGCGGGAGGACCGTATTGACCGCGCTACGGTTCCGCCATGTTCACTTCGTTTTGTGTGATCGATTTTAATATCCCGCTAAGTTTTTAAACCCAACAAATTGTGATGCCAAGCCAGCAAATCAAAAGAATCAAAAAGTAACAAATTGAAGCAAATTACCCACAGTGCGCAACGAAGGACAACTTGCGCCGCACCACACGCCGCACACCGCGTTGCGTTGCTGAAACACGCTGCCGCAATCGAGCGTCCTATTGATCCATCAATATCGCCAACACCGGCAATTGTCTTTGGCGTAATTTTGTATTTTCTTCTCATTGTTGTGCACTCGAATTTGTTGCCGTGATTATGGTCACGTTGATTGTCATGCTTCATGCGTGCTCTCCGCATAATCAAGTAGAAACAAGCTGAGCGATTCAGTAATCTCAGAGTGAATTCGATTGCCATATTTACACTTCAACACACACACATCAGTGGAGTAATAAGTTATTTTGAAAAATGTTCGACATTTTTGAGACTTTATTAGTGCGTTTAAAAGAACTAATACCACAAACAAGTTTCATTTCATTTGATAATTAGTCAAAGAACGATTATTTGATTACTGACAAGACGCTTAGAACAAGATCAATAATGAGTAACAAAATAGTACACAATTACATAACAATCAATAACTCAATTAACCCTTCAATTCCCATGTCCAAAATAGTGAACAAGAAAATTTTCTTTTTATATAAAATTGCTTAGATACGTTTGGATAAGACAAAAAATACATAAAAAATTTTTAAACTACCCTCATTTTTATATTGAAAGAACCATACAAACTCGCACTGCTTTAACTACGCGTGAAACAAATGAATAAATTTGACAAATGACGTTTCGCTAGTGTTGCTAAGAAAATTAAATAAACAAGTACTACTAATTGACTTTGCTATACAAGTGTTAGAATTGAAAAATAAAAACCTGTGTGGTAGGAAAAAAATATTAAGCATTTGTCACCTACAGGTGATACTGGGAATTGAAGAGTTAATAATAGAGTTCAACAATTTCAAAAGTATTGCTTTTCAAGTAGTAAAGTCCACTAAAGGGTTCCTCGAGATCCTTTTTAAATCTATAGGGTTTTCCAACAAGAGGTGTTATTTTGGTATTCAAAGAAAAATGCAATTTTTTGAGATAAATGATCGGATGTTTATTTCATAATAAAGAGGAAGGTATTCCATTAATAATGAAAAACAACATCAGCCAAATGGCCACCATGACCACGCTTACAGGACCATATCCTTTTCATGAAATTTTCCATAACCAAATCGCAAAGTGGCTGCCCTATGTCCTCGATAGCCTCACGAATTCTATCTTTGAGGTCTTGAATCGACGCTGGGCTGTTGGCGCACACCTTATCTTTCACGTGGCCCCAAAGGAAGAATTCGCAAGGTGTTAATTCACAAGATCTCTGTGGCTAATTGTGATCACCTCTTCCAGAGATAACACGGTCCGGAAACTTTTCCCGTAAAAGAGCAATGGTCTCGTTGCTTGTGTGGCACGTAGCGCCGTCTTGTTGAAAGTAAACGTTGTCCAGATCAATACCATCCAACTCCGACCATAAAAAGTCATTAATCATCTCTCGATAGCGCAATCCATTCACCGTAACTATTGATCCAACCTCATTTTCGAAAAAGTAAGGTCCAATGACCCCGCCGGGCCATAAACCTCACCTTCACATCTTCACACCTTCTGCACATCACTAACTTGTCCCAACAGCTCGAATTTTTCCACCAATTTCTGTATTGCGGTCCGACAAGGTGCTTCACAACGACCCAAAAATGCTTTAGTTTTGCGAACTGTGACTGCAAGATTTTCACCATTTTTGTAGTGAATTTTAATAATTTCAATGCGTTGTTGAAGCGTGTATCGTTCCATTTTCCAAGAATAAAAGCTTCAAAAGTGACAGCTACTGAAATACCGGGTTATTCAAAATAACACCTCCTCCTGCTCCTCTAAGAGGAGCATTTAAAGCATAGTTCATTATGACGAAACCAACATTAAATAAATCAAAGTGTGGAAAAGATCTGGAGATCTGGGAAGTTGAAGTGGACCCGCTCTGAAAAAGAACTGCAACCAACTAATCCGTCAATAACATCAAAAACAAATGACAAATACAGGATCCAAGATTTTTACATTTATGAAGCGTTGGAAAACCTTCTGAGTGTATGGAGTGGAGATCTCCGAACTATTGCGTCTCGCGAAATCTAATATGGCACACGTTGGACTTGGCAATGGTGGAAAACTTGGCATCAAAAATTACCACCAAACCCTAAAACTTAGTAAGAAATTTTAAATAAGCATTAGAAATGCAATGCAAATGCAAAAAATTAGAAGGTTCGTTGGTGCCAGGGAATGCAAATGTTTGTCTCAACACCTCAATCCCAAATATGGTAAATATGTCACAAGAAAAGCTGAGACCAGGCAGTCGACACCTTAAAACTATTCTAAACTAAAAACGGCATATAACACTATTCATCAATGACATCACCCATGACCTTTTAATGTGATGAAAAAATATCGTTTTAGAGGTAGGAACAAGCCCACTTGCTGATTCGAGGTTATTCAAAACTAGAAGAATAGAATAGATACGGGAGCCAAGCACCAACTGCCCGAGACACTGCGTCCAAAGAGAACTATTGTGTCGTATCCTTTATTCTTATTGGAGGAGTTCGTCTCTCACAGTACTGTCCAGGAACTCCTTGATTTCCCCCATGTTAGTTCCAGACAGCTCTTTCGTCTGAATTAGTTCCCTTCCCAGTATACGCTTCCTTGCGTGAAAGAGGGCGGGAGAAACAAGTAGAAGCAATTGTGTTATTTTATAAAACCTATTTTGAGACAAGTCTCTCTATAAAAGAAAACTTCTCTATTTGGTACTCACTCACGGTACTCGGAACTACCAATTTCATTGGCACGTCATTAACTTGTTCCACACTACCATATTTGGTATATGGCATATTTATTTTATAGCCTGAACAAAATCAAAACGTCAAAAAAAAAAGAATTGGCTGCGAAAAAAGAATGTTCAAACGGGAGATGGTATAGCCGCCAACAACCAAAAGCCAACCGCCCATATGAAAATGATAAATTTAAAGGCATTTTTTCAAATCAATTCATTTTGTAAGAAATGCCTAGCCACGTGAGTTTTCTTGCAATTGTCCGCTAAACGAAAATAAAATAAAATAAAACGCCAACAACAGTGCGTAGTTAGGACAACAATGCCGCATGATTTGAACGAAAATACGTCATTAGCGTTGAGTGCGTGCAGTCACAAGCAAAGGAACAGCCACAGTGCCCAGCACGAAAATAAATTTTTAATCATAGCCAACAATATTTATCGTTAGCTTCAACGGTTCTTGGAGGAGTTTAATCAAGTGTATATAATTTTGAATCGTATGTCAAAACCCGATTCACATCGCAGCATCACCTCATATTGCTTCGAGCAACACTTTGACAAGTTCGTCAACGTCTGCAATGCGTTAAGTCTCACATTTAGCATGGCAATTAATAAACCAACTGCAAACTGTCAAAAGCATTGACATTTCCCCATTGTTGTTGCTGCAACGTTTTTTCTGCTTTATGACGTGCCATAGCCATTATTTCATAAATTCAGCAACGACGCAATGCGTAAATTTGAATTTTGTGTGGTCCACAAATTTTGTGCGCCTGATGAATGGCATTGGCCGGTGCCTCGGCAGCGCTCTAGCAAAGCAACAACAAGAACTGAAGAGCAGCACAAGTTGCAACCTGAAGCCTACCATACACATGCATACATACATGCAGCTGGAGGGGCCGTGCAAGTCGCAGTAGAAGTGGAGGTTGGAGCTGGTGTGGTTGGCCGGTGTTCTGTGCTTCTTGCGGGCCATGATTTACGATTTGTCGGTTGATCGCGAAATGGCTGAATGCCGCAAAATGACAACTGAAATATGAACGCTTTTCGTCAGCTCACTCACGCGTTAATCTCGCCGCCCATGTCTATGTATGCCACCAGATGGCTGACCACCACCACCTCTGTCTGCGTGTCCGCGCCGCGTCCGCGTCCTTTCCGGCGCTGTGCTCGCAGCGGATATTCAGCTGCATTTCTGACAGCTCATTTTTTCTGCAACGTTATTTGCCATCTATATAGTGCAGTCAGGATTTTGTTAATTTCCGAAATGACAATTTAAGTATGCACTCGAATTATGCGTTGCTCGTAACTCGCCGAGCTCCTTGCGTGACTCCCTTAAGCCTGCAGTTTATGGCGGTGCAAAGTAGCAAGATGTCGAAAAATTCGAGCTGCGAACTTTTTCAATGAATTTTAGGGCCTTCAGCTTTTCAAATTTTACACCTAGTTTGGTGTGATATATTTGCCAAGCTTCTTAAAAGCGATACCAAAACGAAATTAAATTGCACACAAAAAAAACTAAACACTGACTTCTGACTTCAAGTCAGCATACCCGAAAAATACTAAAACAAAATGTTGCAAAGAAAATAAAATTAACGTAATTGTCACATAACTTCTGAGCTGAAGTTGGGAAATATTTGATTATTTTGCAAAGAATTTTGAAGTGCCTGCCAACACGCGATTTGCAATCCGGAAGGGTTTGCCTTAGTCAACAAAAAATATGTATGACATGCATGAGTGGAGAGCCACTCTTTGTTTAGCGTAAATATTTCACCACCTGAACTTGTCACTGCCAAAAACTCAACGGCAGTCGCAAAACTGCATTTGTGGCACTTAACCCTTAAGTTCCAAAGAAAACATGTAGACTGACTAAACTAAAAAAAAATCCATAAATCGAACTAATTTCTTGCACATAAGTAGTAAAGTCTCCTTATAGGTTAAAGTTTGAATTTCGTATGATGGTTGAAATATTATTTAACAATTTTGCAAAGTGGCTTTTGAGCTTCAACAATTCAAAAACTTTGGTGGGCAGTTAGGAGTGGGTGGTTTAAAAAGCAAAGAAACACTCACACAATTATATTCCTGTAGCAGTACCACTTGGGGGTTTGCTTATTTTGTTATAATTTTTTCTTTAATATTTTTTCAATATGTAGTAATTTTGTCATTTTTTTAAGAAAAACCAGCAACTTCCAAATACAAGGTTAAAACCTTTTCTATCGTAACCATCCCCAATGTTTTCGTTTTCGTGTCAAAACTTTCTGTTGAACAAAATTTCTACCCCGTTTTTGTCAGCATGAAATTTAATTTCGCTACCGAATTATTTATGGCACGCTCCAAGTTTGTGACGAAAAGTCACTTTTATGCAGCAAAGCAATTTTCTATAATTATAGGCTATCAACAAAATGGCGTGTTTCCGTGTAGTGGCAGTTGTTGCTTTGCTGGCTCACTTGTCATGGCAAGTGTGCCGTTGATTAAGTGTTGCTTTGTGCTTTATTTTGTGACAAAGAATTATATGAGAATTTAGTGGGAGGAAAATTTACTTCATACATGACATGAGGCAGAACATTTTATAAACGTTTCTAGATTGAGAAAGTGCGGGACAGAATCATTTGAAGGTGGACATATAGTTTGGTTTTAGTTTACAGTCCTTCAGTTTCCCTAAGTGAGGAAAAGCTTTATATTTGACTCAACAATAATGCAAAAACATATTTAGTTTAGTACTTCCATTCAATCTACTGCATAGATTCAGTTTCATTTAATATTCGCCCAGTACTCAATTTATTTCCACCACAGCCAGTTAGACTCACCTAGCAAAACACACCTTAAAAAATTCTAATGTGATAATTGCGGCCCTCGTCATTGTCGAAAATCACCTACACCTGCTGCTGTAGCTTCTGCTGCTTCCATTGATTTTGCTGCTGTTGCTACCTCAGCAACCATTTTAAGGCCATGAAAAGATCCTAAACGGCGAAAGACCTTAAAGCGCGCCAGTGCCAACCCATTCAACCTTTTCTGCACAGCCACAGTACAACAAGCACCAGCACCGGCACGAGCAACACGATGCTGCACCGGCCGCCCTGCAACGAAAGTCATTCCAAACTAATTAGCATAAAATTGAAAAACGCGCTCATTGCATTTGCGGCAGCCACCCATCCGTGCGAGAGCAACAGTCATATTGCGCGTTTGTGTGTGTGTGAGTGTGGGTTGGCACAGAGGGCGCGCTCAGTGCTGCTTTAGAATTCGAAATGGCACGTCAACGGGCACTGTTGTCATCGCCATCGTCAACGCCAACCGCCATCGTCATTGCTATCGATAGCAATGGCAGCGGCCGTACATCGTTGCCAGCCTCACCGACTCAAAGACGTTGTGTTATTTGTTTAACGCGGCAACATAATCGTGAAAACAATTACGCCTACACTCGACATGCGCTCCATCACAGCGCCGCACTCGCATCATCGGAATCGACAACGGCGACAGACACTGGCTTTGCAACAATAACAACAACAACACAAGCTGTAGCTCCAAATGCAACAGCAGCAGCAGCAGGAGCCTGCAACACGAGCACGAACGCATTTTCGCCGCTTGGCGAATCGTTGAAACGGTTTCCCCAGCGGAAGCTGCAATGGGAGTCGTCGGCGGCAGCAGGCGGCTCAAGAACACAATATTCATTAACCTTGCGCGAATTAAACTTGAAGTTATAAATGTTTACAGCACAGCACCGCGGTGCGCCAGCTCGTATTGCCATTGTCGTTGTTGTTGTTGTTTCGGTTGCTTTTGCCGTTGCAGTTGAAGCGGCGCAATTTCGCCTCCGCGGCTTCTTGCTGCAACCGCTTGGCACAGTGCAGGCGGCGTGGACGTCTTCAATAACGCGCCCATTAAATGTAGCAACCGACCTTAGCCAATTCATTGGTTACTGCCTGATTGTGAGAGCGTCCACGTACGACAGTCAGCCGCGGCGACAGCTCCACTGGCACCGGCACCGCCGCCAGAGAGCTGCGCTCACACACCATGCAGACAATTTCGTTGTACGTCGTCAAGTTGCACGGGCGGACACAGCAGTTGGCTTCTACGACAGTGGAGTGCCCGTAGATGGGTCAGCCATGTTGATGGCCGCTGTAGATCAGCCTCCGAAGAGAATCGCATAAAACGCTCGACCGCGTGTATTGCGGACAATTCGTTGATATATGACAAAAACTGGCATTAGAAGACTAACTGCAGGAATTTGTTGCACACTTCAAAATATCAACATTCGGTCTGTTAACTTATGATACCTCGACCTCTTCCCGATTCTTCGACCCACTGCTCGTTCTGCCTGACCAAAAACATTGAACTGCATTTGTGCTTGTAATTGGGACTTTTATTTAATGCAACGACAACAGCAACGACAGCATTACCAGCAATATCACCAACAACAAACGGCTGGGGCTGGGGTTTTGTTACACGCTGGCAGCCAATAGCCCCGATGCTCTTTGCACGTTAATAACTGCACAACGTGAGCTCATGTTCCACCAATCGTCGCGAAATTACCAATTCTCAGCTCTATACACATACATACAAACATACTTGATGCTGACATAGCAACACAAGGATGACTTTACACAGCCGTCTGCAGTGGCGCATTCGAAACGGGTTAGGTTTGGTTGAGAAGAGTGTGAACAGTACCCGTCACCCTTTGGCTTGAAGGTCGAATAGTTTTATTTCAAGTCAGTTGATATTTGTATCAAACTATCTGACAGTCTTTTAGTGGACTAAAATGGTGAACCAATTCTTCATAAGGCTCATCGGATCTGCTAGATAATTTGACGGTGGCTGTGTTTGCCAAAATTGTCAGAAATCTTGAACCCAGGGTGCCGATTTGACTCCCTGCGAGAGCTAAGCAATAACAAAGGAAGTATTTATGATCTTCTTCTCTATGCACCGCTTCTGCTATGGCACAGGGACTCGAGCAAAGTTATAGAAGTAGATATTTATAACCCTGTTTCTTTTTTGAAACGCTTGGCCTCTGGCACGTGGCACAATTGGGTCTCGTTGCTTTTTTACAGAAGAATTAAATTCGTCCACAGTATTATTTGAAGTTTTCTTAATCAACAATAATTGATTTAATTTTGAAAAGATGAAAAATTTTTTTCGATTTTCGATTTAAAAAACAACTTATTTTTCAACGCATTCTATCTTTAATCAAAAACAGTCAACAACTTATCACACGGTATACCAAAGACTCCAACGACTCTGCAAAGCTTTTTAAAAATATCTTAGAATAAATTTATTCCACTTTTTCGCTCCTCAAAATCTGTTACCCCCTACCACACCGAACCCATACAGCAGCACCATCAACGCTTTTTGAAATTAATAATTTTTGGTCTGCCATGTTCGGCGGTTCGTTCTATGTTTTGCTGCTGCTGTTGTCATTGTTGGCAACATGCAAGCAATCTGAAAACAGCAACAGCCACCAAGCAAAACGTCACCACAGACTTGGCCGCTTATTCCCGTCCCCCTGGAGCTTCGGTCCGCCACATTGTAAACTTATGCAAAGCAGCACAACTAACAGTGCAAAAGGTCTTTTAATCGGGAGCGCCCAATATGATAATCAACTGCGAATGCAACACGAGGACATGCCGCCGCAGCATCAAACAAATCAGCAGTTCCGCGACTACATGCAACACTCCTCGCAGGCGCTGTTGCACCAACACACCGACTGCCGGTGACTGCTGGTGATAATGTTTACCTTTTGCGCGGGCACGGCGATTATTACTGCTTCAGCTTCTGCCGTCGTTGTTGTCATAGCATTCGTTGTTGTTATTATTGTTGTCGTTCATATGCAACACGCCGCATGTGCGTTTGCTCTTTGCGCTTGGCGGACATGCAATTCGCATATTGCATATATTTATGTGTGTGTGTGTGTTTGCATGTAAATTATGATCATATTTATTGAACTGTTACTGTTGCAACTTGTCCAGCAGTTTGTTTTTCTCTACTTGTCGTTTTTAGTTGCTGTTGACTTTGTTGTTTTTGTATTTTATTACTTGAATGCAGTTGAATTGATTTTGTTGCGTTGCTTTTGCCTCGGCTTTGGCTCACTTCAAGTTGTGTTATATTCAAATGATTTTTGCATTCTTTAAGTGCCGCATGTCCGCAGCAGTGTTGCTGTTGTTGTTGTTGTGTTTCTTTTTGCTGCTGCCAGGAATTTCTTGTCATTGCTGCAATGTGATGTTTTTATTATTCAACATCGTACAGTGAAAATTTAATGCAAATTCTTGAAGCGAACATGACACGGCATTTTCGGCTACAACAAAGTTATTTGTATTTAGGAAAACTTTAACCATTTCACATGCAATGAGACTTATGTGTCCCATATACAATTTTTGCTGTCTTTAATAAATTTTCACAGTCTTAAAGCAGTAAAAATTTCAAATGGGACATTTCTTTAGTTACGAGCTGTCACCAAAACTTTTCCGAGTTCTAGTAAACCTTTTCTAAAGGATATTTGGACGCTGATCACAACTGCGTACTTAGTTTTTTGATTGTTTGAGCGGTTTGTAAGTTATTGGTGATTTTAGCTAGGAGGTGTTTTCCACGTTTTTTCATCTTTGAATTTTTATTGCATTTATAATATGTTGAAAAACACGATAATTTTTTTATGACACAATAACGAATCCTCAAGCTATAATTTTGGCCATAGTCGATTTCGATTGGTCAAGGGTTAACATTGCTATGGCCCTTCAAAGTTCAATTTTCGTGAATTTTCATAGAAAAGTATGGTGTGACTTCAGAAAAAAAATAATGTCGATTTTGTTGCTCTGTGTAAGTGAAAAAATTTTTTTCTTCACACGATTATGATGTTTTTTGTCAAAATATTGATTTCAAATAAAATACAATTTTCGTTCAGCTTAAAATTTGCACCTAAGTAAATGATTCAAATATGAAACCAACAAACAGCGTGTCCGTCACTTAAAACCAAATCAACGAACGTTTCTTCTCTTTTTCTTTCTCTTTCACAACAGATTTCCCTAACAGTATCCGAGATTTCAGTGTTAACAAAACTGCCACTTACAGCAATGATAGCATCATTGACACCCAAACGAGCATTAACGTCTTCCATAAGTCAACCGTCCAGTCAATCCGCCAGAAGTCAACGCAGTTAATCGGCTTAAACGCTGCCGTCGACGTTATGTTACAACTTCCAACACCAACAACAACAATAACCACAGTGCAATGCATTCATGTCACAAATCAACGACAACTCAGAAGAGCAAAACACTCACACACAGACACATATTCAAATAACAACCAACACAATAGCTGCAACGAAAAATGAATAAAAGGTAATCAATCAAAATTATTTGTCACTTATCCGTAAAGTAGTTGTGTTGTGACAAAAAATAGAAACCTGCAGCAGCGGCAGCAATAATAAAACCATCAGCATGAGCTGCTTTGGAGTTCACCAGCCACACTCACAGACACCGTCCGTGCTCACAAATTTACCACGCACACTTTCAGCGATAACGATGTCCACTGTGCGGTCGATGGCTGCTGTTTAGCCGCTTGCGATGTTGGCAATGTTGCCATTGCAGGTTGTTGTTGCTACTGATGGCAATGGTCACGCTGATGACGACAACGCTTGACAATGACGATCCATGACAAAATTCAGTCAGCGAACACAATTGAAAGGATTTTCATGCCCGACACCAAAGCGAAAGACTCTCCACTGTAAGAACACCACATTTTCTACGTTTATTGCTGTGCACCTACAGCGAATTGAATTTGTATGGAGCTTTTTCTGTGCTATGAAAGTGGTGGAAAAAGTGATCAAGCGACAACAGCAGCAAATCGTAAAACGCATCGCGCCATCAGGCCACCTAAATGGAATTTCATGAGGTGGTCTATGCCATGTGTGGCACGATTACTGATGTGTGTTGTTGTTGTTGTCGACAGCTATGGGTAATTGAAAAGTCATTGTCATACATATAATAATGCCGACAGATGAACTCATTTCGACTAGTCGTCCCAAATGTCGACTTTTCTTTATTCGCATTGCTTTGTAGTTTTTGTTATTTCGTATCTGTGTGTGTGTGCGTGTGTCAAATGTCTTCAAGTGCGACTTGCCGCCACATTGTTTCGCAAAGAAATTTTTTAATAATTTTTTTCATTTTTTTTTCATAAAATGGCTAAGGCGCGTGCATCATTTATCATATGAAGACGCACACTCGCTCACTCGCTCACTCACTCACCCAGCTCAGCGAACGCACTGCTGTCAAGCGACTTTCAATGGTATTCATGATTGGAAATTGATGTTAGCAAATGTGTCAACAGCGAAATATTGACAATATTAATGATACGCCACACACTTTCGTCATTCATGGGAAAAATCTCGCCGACGACCACTAGGGATCCAAATTAACGGCGCATTGATTAATAAATATGCCGCGCAAGACCTGCGAAGCATGAGGTCAACTTTGGAAAACACACACGCATGGCAAATGGAAAGCCGACAACGCATATTTGAGCAGCTCTGTATTGTTATTAAGGCGTAACTTTATTTTCGAGCGACTCTGGTTCGAACGACTGCGAATTATGGTTATCGATAATTGGCTAATTGAATACCAACAGAGCGCGTGTTGTGTCCGAAAATCTCGCTGGTCATTATCGACACGCTTTCTTTTAGTTTTCTTTGCTCGTGTATGTAAAAGATTGACAAATATTTATTTGCGGCATTTCTGGCCATTAGTGAGGGTCGCAACACATCGTTGTCAAAGCGGCGCCGCTAATGGAAACGTCAGTTCGGCAGTGCCAAATTGACAACGGTGCGAAATCGATAGCAACCGAGAGTCACTCAAAGCTATAATTATGCGGTTTTGCATACGCAATATACGTAAAAATTATGATGGCATCCGCAAAGTCACATTAATGGCTAAGCAGCCAAGTCGCGCACAGTCGCCGACCAACAGCCAACGCGAACACCGCAAACCGAACTGCACAATGAAAGATAGTAAGATAATAAGATGCGAAGATAGTAATTAAGTAGTAAACATTTTGTGAAAACTGTGAAAGTGAAGTAAATAATTGCGAGCGTGCTTACACCTTCGGCTTCCTTTGCGTACTCCAACCGCATGCGGCAAAGAACCCATCAAAGCAACGCATTGAAGCGCACTCCATTTCAAATATTAGCGCAAACCGCACAAAACACTGACTGCCTAGAATTAAAGTAATAAATCTGTTCATTTGCTGTTGTTGTTGTTGTTGTTGACGATATTGTTTTGCCATTTGAGGAAACAACTCAAACGCAGAAGAACAAAGCACAACGTTTGCATCTCGTGCTAGTCGATGCCAACAACTAATGCGATCTAATTATAGGTTTATCCCCGCGGCGGTGTGCGCCAACGCTGACCGTCTGCCATTATTAGACACAAATCAGACAAGCCATCATTAAGCCGAATTCGTATCAGCCATTCGAAACTAAATCAGTTCAGACGGCAGTGAAGTGAGGTTTTTGTGCTGCGCGATGTATTCTGCTGGCCATGTTGTCGAATTAGTGGGCACTCTCGCACGACCCGCAGCACAGTTGCCAGCGCTACAACATGACATCCCAAAGGTCATCACCGACAGCAATGGCAAAGTGGAAGCAAAAACACCAAATGAAGGTTGCGCCAAAACTAATGATGACCGCCGCTCGTCGTATACGAAATCATATAAACTTATATGTGAGAGCACACATGTCGCTGTATTCTCGGTGGCAAAACAATAAAAGCGGTAATCATAAATGGAATACGCACGAATATTGCACCATACCAAACCAATATCTACAATGTGAATGTGTGTTGAAGTTGGCAGTAAGCAACACAAAAAAAAGGAGAATGCTCGAAACATGATTAATCGACGAATGCGAGCAGCGTCAACGGCACAAAAGTTACTTGAAGACGCTAACGGAAAACAACCAACACAGACGACACTGACCCAATGCATTTTATATTTCAAACAGAGTTGCCAGCACTTTAAAACATCGAGATATTTATAAAAACATTGGCAAATTAGACAAGTGTGTGGCTAAAATCGTTGCTTGTCTTTTTAATCTGGAAGGATGTAAGTTACAAATGTATATCGCAGGGGTCTTTTATCATCATCAATTCATTTTCTATTGCTCAGATGGTCTAACCAAATGGTACCGTCTCAATGGATCTAAATTGTGTTATTCTGTGGAAACGTTGAAAATCTAGAAATTAAAAAAAAGCTACTCACACATAAGTAACCAACACCTATTGAGATCCTTTGATGTACTATGTACAACAAAAGTGAAACAGTATTGATGGATTGATTTTTTTTCGTTTCTGGGCCTCATTCAGTTACATTCCAATATTTCAGAAAACTCATCATGACAAGCGAAATTTTTTTTCAAAAAACTTGTCCATTTTTTAAATCTGAATACTTAAAATATTAAATTTTATTCTTTGAACTAGAAAAACAATTGCCATCACGGTTTACGGTTTTCCATTTTAAATATCGGCATTTTCTTTTGTTTTTCTATCAACTTTTGCTTTGATGACTTTTATCTTTTTATCGGGTTCTACAACTAGTTCCACAATAAGTGTTCTTCAATTACAATTAACCAAATGCGATATGTACTTTTTGAGATATCATCGGATATAACATATAGTCTTTGTAGGTAAGGATAACTTGCGGTCCTTCTAGTGTTAAGAACTACACTACATGGCAACTCTATCGACAACAATACCCACAGCCACAGCCACAATAATCCGCCAGTACAGCGCAATACGCAATTTCATATCGGAAAAGGTCGCCTGGTCAAGATAATTTCGTTTCGCGTTGATAATTTCAATATTCCTCTTTTCTTTTACAGTTCGGTCGCCGGTGCCTGCGCGTACAACTTTGTTGAAAAATTGATGATGCAGTTGATGGCCATCAGAATTGAACTTAACAAAGAAGCAAACACAACAAAAAATCACAAAAAAACACAGTCTTGAAAGTGAAATACAAATGAAGAATCACCAGCATCGGTGTTGGTGCCTCATGCGCAGCTTCACCTGTTCGCCACGCTGCTTCTTGGCCTTGTAGCCACACTGGGCTGCGTTGACTTTGGTCCTGGACACTGCAACAAATAAGTGATTACTTTGTATAACAAAGTTGCGCATTTATTATTGTTGCTTTATTATAGTTAATACGAATTGAAGATGGAACGGAGCGAGCTGTATGGCAATCGGACCGCATTCGAAGATACAAATCTGTACAGCTGACCACTGTTCTCGCACGCCGCTACATGGTTTTTATGATGATTTGTATCTGGCCCGCTTTCAGTCGCAGACAGCCGATGTCCTGTTGTTGGGATAATGACTTTTAAGTGATGCAATGCACAACGTTTCGTCAAATGATGATTTGTTGATTTTTTTACAGTTTTTGTTTTGTGTTGGGTGAACATATAAATGATCATTGGATTTTGACTTTATAAATGATTGCTGGATGTCATTAATTCAATATTTGTCATATTGAGTGCGATTGATGAATGGTTCTTGAGTGAGCAAGTTTAAATTTGATGATTGAGAGTAAACAAGAACACAGAAAAAATGTCAAATTATATATTTTGCTAAGCTTCGCTTTTTGTTATTGAACTAAAACACTAAATTTAAACAAATGAGAACTTTTATTGTACTTTAAGCAACAGTTTAGTATCTTTAAAGAGTCTCCAGTATTCCTTAACTTCCTTAAGGCATCTTCAATTTCAGCAAAACAATCTCTTTCCACTTCAGGTAGTCGATTTTAATTCCCCAGCCCTTTTCTTTTCTACTTTACGACCCCTTTCCAATTGAGGTGATGAATTTTGTGCACTTCAACTTCTATTATTAACCAATTTATCAAGTTGCATATATTCAAATGTGCGTACAAATCTGCTGGATTGAATTTATCTTCCCAAAAAGGCAGAACCAAAGCATAACAACGGCAACAAAACGCAACGATAGACACGAACAATCTTTTACCTTTTGATTTCGTCGATATTAATGGATTGCAAGGACTTACCTAAGTGTAGCCAATCTATCCGGACTGTCCATTTGGCATAAATAAACCAAGCAAACACTTCACGCATCAATAGCAAAACACCACCCCCACTTCCAGCCCCAGCCCCAGCCACAAGCAACAACAATAAAAAATAACGCAACATTTTGTGCTCGCCTCCCCTCGCTTCGAAAGATTCCATTGAACACGAGTCAAAGTTTCAGCGCAAACTTTAGTTTGCAGCTCACACACAAAAGAAACACACACACACACGCACACAACCCTAATCGACAGGCAACTGTCAGTGCGTGTGGAAGCTGCAACTCTGTGGCAATGTCAAAAACTTTCTATGCATTAAAAAGCTAAAAAAAAGGACATAAAGAGCACAAGAAGACGTCGATAAAAGGACGATAGTAGCGCTAAAAGGGTTAAACAAAAAATTACAAAATCGTTTGAGATGCATGCAGCAAGTGTAAAGCCGCAAGCACGACGCCAACGCTACTTGGGCGCAATTCATGCGGAAACGGAAATCTAGTAGACCAAAAACGGACACACCAATTCGCACGCGCACACCCACACACACATACACACGCGCGTGGATGTGGGAACTTCGGCATGCATGAGTGATGAACATTCGTTTTGGGCGCAACTTGCCAAACCCTTTTTCAATCGTGACGACCACGGTGGCAAATCTCCTTATCAGCTACTTTGAAGTTTCGCCCACTCTCTCCCTCGCACGTCAACATCTGCCCCTGGCCCTTCCTGCCGTAGCTTTGACCGTATGTCAGCGTGGTTGTGCGGGAAGCTTAACTGACGTCTGTTGTTTGTGGTGCTAACACATGTTCCGGCTGAGATTACCATGTCAACCGGTTCGTTGCACGATTATTTTCGCAAAGTTGAAAAAGGCTGAACAAGAAATGGGGCAGCTCGCCGAAGTCGCTGCCCCATCCGTTTCGACATATTAGAGGAACTATTAAAAATCATTTTGTTGCACAACTCTGTGTAAACATTGCTTTTTAATTGGTACATTATTGGCTGGGGCACGACACCGAAAATGATCGGCGCTTCACCTGCGCCGCTGTTCAATCAGTGCGCGCAAGCAATCCCCTAAATTATCCCAATTATTGTTAGCAAATTAAAAATTAAATCCGGCGCGCATGCGTACATCATGCATGGGGCACTGCGGCATTGCGGTGGGTCAGTCAACGGAACGGCGCACAGCCTACGCCAATTTCGCGTCAGCACAATGCAACCAGTAAACAACGCGTCTGTCTGTTGTTGCTGCTGCTGCAGATGTGTCCGCCCGGTTTTTTTTTGCTCCTTCGGCGTAAGCTGCCGCCCATGCGCCGCCGCGGTTTCGGTCGGCCGACCACCTTTAACAACCTGACAAAATTTAACACGATCATAAAGTAAAAAATTTCGACAACTCTCTGACACCAAACAGCGGCGAACGCAGTGCGATTCTGTATGAAAGCGCAACCAAAAACAACAACACAAACGAAAATTATGTTATATGATACGGTAATGCATCATAAAGTATAAAATACAATTTGGCATGGCGGTGCGGCATAACGTGCAAAACAACAAAATACCACCAACAGCAGCCGAAATTGAAACAATTCGCAATCGGCGGCGGCAGCAGAAGGAGAAACCAAAATTCGATTAAGCCAAGATAATCCCCATACGACAGTGGTCAGAAATCGACCTCAAAGAGACACTATTATATGCGAGTGATACTTAACAAAATTATACATTTAGAACGTAAAACTTTACTTAGTTTGTTGATAGCTTCTTAAAAGTACAGAATGGGCTTCAAGAACACTTAATGCCGGCGCTAGTTATCTCAAAATAAAAATATGTATACTACACTACTGAATTGCTATGATTGCTATAAATTGATCATAGACATTTAAACAAGATTTAAAAAATCTTAAAAATTTGTATATATATAAAAAAAATACTTTTTTTGTAGCTAACAAAATATTCATATAACAAAACAAAAATCTAAAGACTACACTACTGAATTGCTATTTAAACAAGATTTAAAAAATCTTAAAAATTTAGTGTAAAACTAAACAAAAAATATTTGTTTACAACTGACACAATATTCATATTACACTGAAAATATTCTTTTCTTTATTATCCTAGCCTTCTTACCCTTTCGCTATTTTGTTGCCATATGGCAACATGCTACTTTGTGGACGTCTGCATCCTCAATGGTTGCATGAATACATTTTTTTGTTGGTCTTTAGAATAGTTTGAAGTTTTAAGTAAAATACGAAATTAATAAACTGAATATTTAAGTTTAAAGAAGAGAAGTATACACGGTTTTTTAATAGTATATCTTGACATAGTAAAGGAAAAATAAGCAGACAAAACTGGAGAACTTTTTAATTTGACGTTTTCTTTCAATTTAGATACTTTTTCTTTTAATTGTGGCTGATGTTAATGAAGAAATATTCAAATTGTCGTTATGCGTAGAAAGTTTTATGTATAAGTAATTATTACAGCCACAACAATATGGTTGCTCTCATAGAAAAACACTCTAAAATACAGGGTCAAGTATAAAAATTAAAAAAATTCTTATGGAATGTTGCTTATATAACATGGAAGCCTAAGTCGTAAAATTCAAAATTTTAACTTTCCCCAGTAAAAACCTGTAGCGAAAGGGTTAACTTAGAAGTCCATTGTTTCCACAATGCAACACTCCACAAAAGTGTGTTTGTGCTTTTGCCAAGTAAATCGAAAGTATTTGCATCGCAGAGCCTTAAACAACGCACTGCACTGCTGCCACATGTTTCTTTTCTTCACCTGGCTGCGATCGCTAAAATACTTGTACGCGATAAGCCATCTGTCAAATGATGATTTAGCAGTCATTATGTGCGTGTTAACTTGCGCGTGTTCGAGTAAACCAATACCGAAACTGTTGATGCCACTTTGCCAAACCATATGCGACAATATTACAATGCGATTTCCTGCTGTCCCAGTGCGCTCCCACCTCTCTGCCCCTCGCTGCACCCGTGATGAACTTTCATCATACAACGCAAACATGAGCAATTTTTCAACAACAACAGCCAAACAAACAAACAAACCAAACAACGAAATAATCGCGCATTCGCAGCAACCAAGGATAACGAACCCTTTTCACTCCATTCCATACCGATTCGATTCAATACGCATCCATAGCGTATTGGCGCTGCAGTTACACTTTAAATGCACCCAGCCGGCCGGTGCGGCAATTTTTGCAGCCGGCTAAGCCGCACGCACCGCAGATAAGCTGCCAGCGTGGCAACGCTCGCGCACAAAGCGCGCCCCTGCGGCGCTGAAGACATTGGCGCCTTCAGCGAACGCACTTCGGTCACGGTGCCGCATCAACGCCGGCCCGCAACGCCGCGGGACGGTGCGCTGCACGCGCCCCACCAGCCGCACACCGTTGCTTTTCTTACAGTTTAAATGAACGCGACGACAGGATGCAAATGATCAATGTGGCGCAGTAAACGCAGAGGGGCCTCGCACAATGCGCCACATTTGTTTATTGAGACTCAATTATAAATTAAGCGCACAACAAGAGACAAAATTGCATTTTTATGCCTACATGTTAAAAGGAGGATCAGGGTTCATGGTCAGGGGGCGCAAGGCGGAAGGCGGCGCATCGTGAAGCCTGTGCAACGCGACAAAATGTTGGCAACAAGAGCGAGTTCCAATGTTCGTTGTCATACGTATTAACCCGCTAAGATGCGAGTGCAGCATTGACACACAACTCGGTTCTGGCCTCAGCGGTTGTGGGTGCACGCTGCGCATGCGCAATGCTCTGGCCGACAATTATTGCCACAGCGCAGAGTTATTGTGTGTCTGGGTTTGTGCCTCGGGGTAAGTTATGTGCTTCCTGTAGGTTTTAATTACTGTTTGACTTCTGAAATCGAGCTCATTTTGGTTTTTATTGCGAGTTATCGGATGGAAACGCTCCGCTTTCAAAAAGGCGATGTGTGTAGTGTCCGCTGCTTTGTGCAAACCCTCAAAAAGAGTTAATAATACGCAGCTGTAACTGTTCAGCATGGTATGCATAACAACCTTAAAGGACTTTAAAATTTTAAGGATATACACATTTCAAATATTTTTTTTAATATTTGCGGTTGTGCAATGATGAATATATGGGTATCAAATAAAAGAGGAAAATTGTTTGCTTTTAACTAAATTTTCTATTTTTAAATATCACGACCAAAATATGTCAGGGATGGAAAACATAAATGATTTGGATCTCAGTCTGTAGATTCATTCACCTTAATTTTATTTTATTTCAAAGTTACATTTTTTGTCGAGTAGTGTAATTTATGGAATTAAGTTTACAAATTAATTGTTGCAATTATTTTGTAGTTTAGCGAATAAGAAGGGATCAAATTTGGTATCCCTTTCAAGGAGCAAGTTCAATTATAAAAAACCAGTACCAAAATTAAAAATGGATATTTCTAGTCTAAAGATTTTATGAAAAATTCCTACAAAGTCACAGCAAAGAGGAGTATAAAACTCTGAATTTATCACAAACCATGTGATAATTCTTTGGGTGTTTATTATCGAATATTTTAACTGTAAAGCGTGAGCTACAGGCCTGGCTTGAACAGCATCGAAACAAGCGGAAGTCAAATGTATTCAACCCGTTTTTATGCGCTTTAAAATTCATATCGAGTGATGAAATATTGCAAAGTAATTGTGCTGCGCTCCAGTTGTTCGCACGCATGTGCGGTAATTTGCATGAATTGCTGTACAATCTGCGCAAAGGCCGCCGCCGCCGCCTCATCAGCCAGTGCCGCTGGCATTCGTTCGTTCGCACTCTTTTCGCCTTTCGCCAATTTCGCACAAAATTCACACGCATGCAAATCAATACGAGAAGTTATTAAATGGGCGGAGGACGCGGCAGCAATGTAATGAAAATTAAACACTCTCGCGGCAGCGGGGCGTGTTGGCGCTTGTAAGCCGCTGGTGAATGATTTCATTGCGCTGCGGCCTTTGGCGCCGCAAACAAATAAGTATTTCAATTAAATTTATGATATTTGAGCGGCGACACATTATCCTTTGCATGTTATTGCTGCTGCTGTTTTTGTTGTCAGCTGTTACAGAACATTTGCAGCTTCTGGTTATGCTCTCGTGTGCACTTGCTTTGCATGCGCGCACGCAGCTTCCTCGCTCACCCTTTTCCAGCCAGTTTCAGTTGTTTTTCCAGTGTTTCCTCTCCTTTGTGGCGCAAATTCTGCAGCGACCGTTTGCAAATTGAATAATTACACTAATACTTCATAAATAATTAATGTTATGCATTGGGTCGCCACTCGGCCGGCCAGTTGGCCAGCCACCCAAGCAACGCATGCAGCCAAACGGCCGTTCGGCCAGCGTTGAGCATCGATCGCGGCATGGCTCAATTGGCGGCCTGCCAAGCCGTTGCCAAATAGCCAAGAGGTGTGCATGCCATGCCATGCCATGCCTGCGCATGTGGCCACGCGCATGCGCACCGTTGTTGCTGCTGCTTCCTCTTCGGCTGTTGCTGCCGCTTTTGCTTTTACTTCAACGAAATCGCAAGTACCCGAAGCTGCCGAAATAAACGTACCAACAATATTGGCTATTTGCGCTAACATTCTTGCACTGGCTGGTTGTTTTTGTTGTGGTTGTTGCATCGTTGCAAGCGCAACGCAAAGCGAGCAGACCGGACCGGACCGGACCAGACGGGGCCAGGCGCTAATATTGCCCTGCGGCGCATTGATACGCGCAGCTAAATACATACAGGCACGGAACATTGCCGCCGCCGTCGCTTCCATCAACAGTTACCGCCGCCTTTTAACGTGCTCATGTGCGCCGCATTAAGTAAATATTGCCACAAACAGTTGCAACTTGCAAGTGCGCCGCTCATGCAAGCGCAGCGCTTCAACGATCATATGTGTGTGTGTGTGTGTTTGGATATTTGCTGAAACGTCATAATTCCAAATTGAGGGAACGCAAAGTGCACATCCATCGCATGCGTCGAGCGGCAAACAGCCATCAACGCCAATCGCTGCTCTTCCCCTCTGCAATGCTTAACGAGTTGTTATCTCTCAATTTGACGACAGCGTGTTGCTGCTGTTGTTAGTGCTATTGTTGTTGTAACTACCTAAAAACGTGACATTTGTGTTTGTGCGCAGTCAAATTGAGTTTTAGCTGAACTTTTCCACAGGTCCTTAGATGGGATGCGGATTAATTCATTTTTTTGCAATGTTTTGTGTTTTACTTAAAGTTTCCTTGAATGGCTATTATTATTTTTTTTTATTCTTCTAACAAAACCAATTTTTTTTAATAAATAAATCTCTCATTCTAAAAATAATAACCTCCACTACACCGTGCAACAGCATTTTTCACACCGGAAGAAATCCATATGTGCATGAAACGAGAGACCAAAAATAGTAATTCTGCGTACTCAGTTTTTTATTTCTATATACTTGGTCCTTTTAAAAGGACTTCAAAATTTTAAAGGGGATAAAAAAATATAAAAAAATACTTAACCTCGTTAGAATATGGCGATATGTACATGGAGACCATTTAAGATTTTTAATTTGAATCGGTTATAAAAAAAAACGAATGAATATTTTTTGAAAATTCCTGTTTTATTACAAAGCTTGGACTTTGTTATTTAAGAATGAAAAACGATATCGTTCATAACATATGACTGCCACGACTGGCCTTACAGTACGTCATTCGGTCAACCCAATTTTCAAGTACTTTTTCGATTGTTCCGGGTAGAATTTCCTGAATAGCAACTTCGATTTCATGTTTCAAAACTTCAATCGTCTCTGGATGGTTAGCGTAACACTTGTCCCCACAAAAAAAGTCCAACGGACTTAAATCGCAGCTCCGAGGCGGCCAATTGACTTCAGAATTTCGGCTGATTATTTTCAAAAACGGTGCCCAAAAGTTCGATTGCTATGTGCTGGATGGTCATGAGACTTCAGGTCTTGAACCTATTGAATTTTGTAAGCCTTTATATCGAGATTTTTATGCAAAATTCTCATCAAAGAAGTGCGGGAAATGTTCAATTCCTGAGAGCAATGGCGAGTTGACGTTGATGGATGTTCACGCACATTTTTGGCTACAAAAGCAAAGTTTTCGACTGTGCGCACTGTACGAGAACGGAAACGGGTTGTTTGGTCCATTAAAGATCCAGTTTCACGAGCTCGCTTCACAAATTGATCCACAAACTGAGTTGAAGGCCAATCTATTTTTTGAAATTTTTTTTTTATTTCTTACAGTTTGGGTTGAAAACGCTCCACGTTGAATGTAAGTTTTCAATATTTCCCAATTTTGTTCAAGCGTAAAGCGTCCCATTTCGTAAATGTCAAACTTGTAACTAAATTACGAACACAAATTGAAGAACAGTTGAACTACCATTCTCGAAATTAAGCGTAGTTCAAATTCCAAATCTTAAATGGTCCACCCTGTATATCAAATAAAAGAAAAAAGGCTCAAAAATTTATATAAAATTGATTTTTTTCTATTTGTTAAAATGGGATATGAAAAGATTCTTTTGAAAATGTTTATCTTTTGTATCCTTGAAAATTTATATAGAATTTTCTTAAAAAGTAACTATGTTAAAAACCAAGATCTCCTTGGTCAGGTGTCAAAATTTTAATTTTTGTCGCACGGTGTTACGACTTTTGTCGTTGTTGACGTTCCAAAGAGAAGGAAGAAAATATCCTGCATTACATGTGTCAATGCTCATTCCTGGCCCAAGGGCTAAAATACCTAACGGAGCTTTCAAATCTAAATATTAGGAAGATAGCGAGGTTCATTAAGAAGGAGTGGTGCCATCCTACTATGGTATCGCGAAGAGTGTTTGTGCTTAAGTGCTTTTCAGAAGAAGTCTATCGCTCTAACTGAACCCGACCTACCACTTTCATCAACTATAAAATATTTATCGAAATAGCGATTACGCAATAATGCAGTGAACAAGAACGGGTACCATGTGACATTCATCAACTAATGGGCACAGCAAGACAAAAATACCCCACCTCACATTTTCAAATTATCGCCGACCTTGGCGGCTTGTGGTGTACCTACTGTGCACAGCTAAAAAGTTCCTTCATTAGACTTTCCAAAACCCGCCTTTCCGCACTCTAACAGTTCGATAATACTGCACCCTCACACACACACACACACCGAACTACAATCAAATACTCATTGGTACACACACACCTTGACTTAGTCCTGCCGCTAGTTGTCCACTCGCCTGGCCACAATGGCGGCGGCGGCGGCGTGTAATAGTTTTACGATGGTCGCAAGGCATTTCGTGTCATGAATATTTCACAGTGCTCCGAGTCGGACACATTTCATAAGCCGCATAAAATTGGCCCAAATGACATGGATGACAGCTTTAAAGTGGGTGTCCTTTGGCTGCGGCCTGTGCGGCTGGCGTTGTCGTTGTCGTTGCTGTGACACGACGTATCCCCGTTTCTGCGTGAAATGGCCGCATGTAGTTTATGTTGGCAGGGTTGACAAACCGCCGCGACGTGTGCATGTGCGAGTCGTATGCCGTGCACGCAATCCGCCAGTTCGCCAGTGCGCGCCGAGTGCGCTGTGCGGTCGTCATTGCCAGCGCGAGCGCCATCATTGACGCGGCGCTGAGCCTTTCAACGTCCACTTTGGTGCGCTTCGGCGAATGTTGGGGCTATTAATTATTCGTCGCTAAAATCGAAGCTACAGCACTATGCCGGCGCGCGTGTGTGTGTGTGTGTGAGGATATTCAATAATTTAGTTTTTGACATTCTGTTGAAGCGTTTTTAATTTATGACTTTCGTGCGGCATTTATGCCCGCAAGTGGAATGGGATTTCTCCTTCGAGGGAATGTATTGACAGCCCAACTGAAGCAAAACAAAACCGCTACAGACATTCATAACGACAATGCAAAATGCATTGTGGATATGAAACCATGGAGGGAGTGAGACGTTTCTTTTGGGAAAAGTTGTGGTACACATTAACGAAATATTCGGAAATTTAACGCAAATACTTAGTGAATGTACTCGTATTAAACACTGAGATGATCGTTCGATTCTACCTTAAATGCTAAAGCGAACCGCAGCTTGAAGTCCCAATTGCAGGGTTTGCTGCGGCAGTGCGAAACACTTTATTAGGCGCAGATCATACGAATTTCAGCTAATTAAATGCAAATGCCAGTTTTGCTGTTGGAACCAAAGATCGACGAACCGATCGCCGCAACAGCAATAAACAAACTCGGAAATTTTCCCACAGCTTTGCGCCACAGCACGCAGTGCTTTCCTTTTCAAGCCATAATGAGCCTTCAAGAACAATTCCCAGCTCGCAGCAACCAATCCAACGGCAACTCGCTTTGCATCCTTGCACTAAGAACACGTATTACAGAAGCACCAACTGTAATTGACCACAATTCAACAGCACCAACCAGCAGCTAACCAACCAAACGACCAACCAACCGATCGATCGACCGACCGACCCATCACCGTAGCGAGCAAAACAAAGCACCCAAAGATTTGGGTCGCAACACTTTATCATTATCGGACAAATTGAGCCTTAGCCCACATAAGCGTCGCCGCCACGCCGAGTACTCGTCTCGCATGTGATGTGATAATGTTGCACTTTGAGGTTTATCGGCCCTATGCGAGTTCTTGGAATTTGCATACACGCAAACGCAGCCGCAGCCACAGAGGCGAATCGTTGAGATTTTAAAAATCTGCAGCAACAGCCACGAAATCAATCGATGCATCGTTAGTTCTGCTTTGCAGCGCAATTGCAGTGTCAGCCACTGCGGCCCAACCGAAATTGGGTGTTTTTATGGTGCGACGCGTCACAGTGGCCACCGAAGAGCGACCAGCGCGTTGCCAGCTCGACGCCAATGCGGTAAATTATAATGAAAACCAATAAATGAAGCGGCTGCTCACATATAGTACAAGTCAATCGAGATGCCGGTTAGTCAGGTGGCAACCTCAACCTGCTATGGCTTCATCGCAACAGTCTTCCGAGCGTCCAAATGGCGCAACTCCCTTTTTTATTGATTGTAATTATGAAATGAACAGCTTCTGGTCTTTGTAAGCATTTGCGTATGTTGAGAATTTACCTTTGCGCCACACCGCGCCGCAGCCGTTCGCAACGCATCGTATAATCTGTCCCAGACCAGACACGTACGGTGCACCTGGGAGTGGTGTGCGGAGATTGCGTTGGACGCAAACTTTCTCAGGCTCCGACATACTCGACTGTGGTGCAGTGGCTCGCAATTGGCGATTGAAATGTTCGTTCGGTTCGTTGGGCAACTGATGGCAACGGCGATTGCGGTGATTGTGGTTGCGATGGTGGGGATAAATGCTAATGACGGTGGCTATGATGATGCTGTTGTTGTAGCTGGTGTGGCATTAATTGCGCATTCGCTTACTTGGAATCCGTGCGGCATTCGACGAAGGTGTCAGTGATCGGATTTGTTCCAATCGAGACAAATCTATAATCAGTTGGCCGCTTTCAAGTGCCAAAGCCAGCAGCAATTGGCTGTACAACTGATTACATTTCTTTAGAAATTTGTGAGGCAGCAGAAGGAACGGAATACCCAACTCTTAACAAAATCTTCATTTGCTTTGTCCACTTTACAACCGAAACCAGTAGCAGAGCAGCTTTGGGAACTTTGAGCGTCGTTTATAACAAACGAAATCATGTATTGTGTTAGATACTAGAAACAAATTAAATTATTAAGCATTGAAATCTGTAATAACAATCGTAAATATGTTCGCTTTCAGCTAACCCAACTTTTTCTCCGCCATTTCTAACCTCAAACAAATTTGTTATTGCTGCAATTATGTCTTGCTCCACCTTGGCGTCTGCTTCGATTCGCATTAGCATAGTTTTTATGATTTTTAGGCTGCAATTTGCACGGCGAAACAACAAAATCGTCTTTCGTTATCGTCCGTCGCCATCAGTCAACAAACCAATCCATTTGCATAAATTTGCCTGTCGCTGCGGATGCGCAGCCTTTGAGCGTTGCATGGCCGCCACAGCCAACTAAAACTAATTTCACCATCATTAAAGTCATTAAGGCAGCAATACAAAAACAATAACAACAACAAACATGTGCTGTTATCCAAATGGTGAAGCAACCTTCTAGAACAACAACGCAGCCATGCCGAGCACTGCCGACATCCTTGCACCGGTCAGAGTGTTCCATGAAGCCGGTGATGACCAAAAAAATTAGAAACGACGATGCACGGCGGGCGGGAGGAAGTGAGCAGCAAAAACACTGATCGTGCACAATTTGGCATAATTTTTAGTGTTTTGATGCAAAATGCAAACGGCTGGAGATCACACAACGGCGCTCACACGCACACAACGGGCACCTGAGCTTTTGGGCCGACAGCAAAAATTGGCCACCAGGGCAACGAGCTACCGTCTAGACGCAAAAGAAATTCATTAACATTGATTGATTGTGGTGTGGCACAGTGTGATTGGTGGTCACATAACGACGACGCAACAACAGAAACCGAAAAAAACTGACAAAAATGTTGAGCCGATATCACCTAAATTAATTTAATTAAAAATGTCAGCAAAGCAAAAACTTACGTGAACTCAATGACTGCACGCTTGTGCGATGATTATTTGAGGTCGTTTATTTGTCGATTTCACTGTTTAAATGCAATTCAAAGTTTATTTATTGTTACTGAATTTTCACACCGCACCGCTTCCGGTTGAAATTGCGCTAAAAACTGATCAGCTGTTTTTGTTTGCAAACAGTGTTGCATGCGCTGTAACGAGTTAATCGGAAATGCGTCTCAACTAAAACAAACGCAGCGGAAGCGTCAGTAGACACGAAAGAACAACAGGAAATTTATCAAGCAATGTATCAGCTAAATTCCCTGAAATACGTGAATTTGTGCCAAGTACGCTGATGGTACTTTTATTACAATTACTATTCTCGCTAATAAGTTTAGCTTTGAGTGGTTCGTGCCCAAACTTGTTTGTGTATTTCCGCTTTATAGTTGCCAACTACTATTTTTGTGCACATCAGTTCCGGTTTCCTATTTACATTCCAAATGCGACTACACTAAAAATCCCGCTATGAATTTTGGGAATTTAAGAGTTTCGTTAGGTTGTGGAAATAACTTTTATTCGCAATTCCCACTGTTACTCAACAAAAATTGATAAGTCGGTCATCACACATAGATGGCGCTGTCAGTGAAACACTGTAGGTAGTTGCCTACGTTTATTTATACACAACCGTCTTTACCGAGTTTCACAACGCGACTAAAAACTTTATTTATGCAACGTAACTGCTCGTTGCCAGCTTAACAATCAGAATAATACCAAGAAACACGCCAACGCCTGCTGGCGTTCTAACCGCTCGTTCAATTCAAACTTTCGATGTCGAACGCCGAACAGCTGTCGACAGTCTTCACCACTAGGTGGCTAGTGTGTTCCCACATGGCACCCCCCCGAGTGGAGCGTTTGAGGGAGGTTGCTCGCTGCTTGCGGGCCTTGCCTTCCTCGAGTATGTCCGGAGTTGGGTTGATGGCTGCGACAGTCCTTGCCAACTGGGTGCGTCGCCCGCTGCATGTGGCGCTGCTCGTAGAGGGCTCGGGGCGCGGTCAAACACGTCGTCGGCAGCGAGATGGGTGGTGATGAGTCTGGTGTTCTTCGTGGGTGGCAAACGCCACCAGCAAATCGTCGGTGCAAGCGATGTGGTAGAATGCGTTGCTGCTAAGCGAGTGCGACGGCGATTCAGTCAATGTGGCTAGAAATGCTCGCAGTCGTCGCTGATGTAGCAGATGACGTTGACGATGAGATGTCGAATGCGTTGCTGCTAAGCGAGTGCGACGGCGATGCAGTCAATGTGGCTAGAAATGCTCGCAGTCGTCGCTGATGTAGCAGATGACGTCGACGATGAGATGTCGAATGCGTTGCTGCTAAGCGAGTGCGACGGCGATGCAGTCAATGTGGCTAGAAATGCTCGCAGTCGTCGCTGATGTAGCAGATGACGTCGACGATGATGTTTTGCTGGTGACTGATTAGAAGAATGTTTGCGAAGCAAAAGACCCAGTGGACAGGGCGGCTTGATCCAATATGGAGAGTGAGGGCCCGGTCGCTGTAGGTGTTGATTTTGCTTCCATTGGCTGCGTAGAGTTGGTAGTCGGAAGACCACCTCTTGTCCGCTGGAGTTGCGGGAACTACAGAAATATCCGCGCCGGTGTCGACGAGGAATTTCGTTCCGGTGATGCGATCACAGATCAAGAGGCGGTGAGGACGTAGCTGCGGCAGCGGCGTTGCTGCTACGGCGCTGCTGGAGAACGTCCGGTAGAAATGCACTTGTTGTTGTTGTTGCTGCGTTTGCGACGACGATCGTTGTTGTTGGTGCCGCTGTGTTTGCGACGACGATCGTTGTTGTTGTTGTCGCTGCTGATGATGAGTTGGCTGTTGTTGCTGGACGTGGTATAGCCGTAGTCTTGGTTAACGTAGTCGACCGGGCAGTGGCCGGAGCTGTTGCAGGTCGAGCGTTGCTGGAAGTGGTTGTGGTGCGCATTGTGGTAATCTTCGTGGTGGCGCTTGCTGCAGTCAACGGTTTACGAGTGGTTGTTGCTGTGGTCTTCGTGGCGGTAGTCGCAGCCAGGGGCTGTTTGGCCGGTGTAGTTTGGAGGCGACGCCATTTGCTGCTGTGTGTGTAGTGGTTGTGCCGCCTGAAAGACGTGTTGTTGTGTGAGTCGCGTCGCCGCTGGGTGCTCCTGGTGTAGAGATCGAACATCCTCTTTTGTGGCTGCTTTGATCTCATGCGGAATGAGCGGCTTGACGGCGTGTAATTGTCAGAATTATGTTGCAAACTATGCGGAGTCACCAATTGTAGGTGTCCGCCTAGTTGCAAACAATACGCGGTCACCAATTGTAGGTGTCCGCCTAGTTGCAAACAATACGGGGTCACCAATTGTAGGTGTCCGCCTAGTTGCAAACAATACGGGGTCACCAATTGTAGGTGTCCGCCTAGTTGCAAACAATACGGGGTCACCAATTGTAGGTAGTTGCCTACGTTTATTTATACACAACCGTCTTTACCGAGTTTCACAACGCGACTAAAAACTTTATTTATGCAACGTAACTGCTCGTTGCCAGCTTAACAATCAGAATAATACCAAGAAACACGCCAACGCCTGCTGGCGTTCTAACCGCTCGTTCAATTCAAACTTTCGATGTCGAACGCCGAACAGCTGTCGACAGTCTTCACCACTAGGTGGCTAGTGTGTTCCCACAACACAGAACCACCTGGTGGTGAGTACTTTTTCAGTTGTCTAACGTATGGAAAACCCTGCAGTTTATCTAACGGAGTAGTTTTAACGTAATGCGTAGTAGACAAAATTGTTGCAATGACACACTAAACTTTTACGCAGCTTTGAAAACCCGCACAATAGAAACAGGATATTTTTTTGCAGCGTTTGTACTCAAATTGCATACTAGTTATTTGTTTATAAACAAAGAAGAGAAGGTTAGATATTTCTAGTTATTTTTATATTGAAAATTGAAGCGGAAGTATGCCAACAAAGAAGAAGAAGCCAAATATTAAGTATAGCAATAAGACAGTACTATATCTGCCATAATAATATTCTTTAAAGATATTTTTCTTAAACAGTATTTTTAGTGAAAACTCCAACTCATGAGTTGCATTTTACGTGTAGTTCCGTAATTTTTTTTTTATAATTTCCAAGAGTCAAATGACAGACAGCTACTGAGTTATATGACGGAAATTGCCGACAGCAACCTTTAATTAAACGTAATTAAAAAAAACTTTGAGTTCAACTTCGTGAAATGCTCTTCTTTGTAAATCTCCGCTAACTGAGCGCAAATACAAGTCTCATATCTAATGGCGAACAAAGAAAGTATCTAAACCGAAATACGGAAGCACATAACAACAACAACTGAAACGAAAATACAAAAATAAAATAAAGTAAAAATATTAAAAACCGGTTTTATTAGCTTAACTTTATGGTTTGTGTGGGAATTTGCCCGCAAGCGAAGCTTCACAAAAGCAACAAACACAAACAATATTACCAAAAAAAGAGTGAGTGAAAGAAGGAAAACAGTGTAGAATCGAATCAGAGGTATTGTGGTTGGGTTTGTAAATGTTGGAATTCCACAATGCAAGGAACAAAGCAAAGGGATTTTCAATGTTCATTTATAAGGGGAAATGTTAGGTTAGGTAATGCTGTATGTAATGTAATGTTTCATTATCAAAATTGTTTGTATTTGCTTCACTGATATTGTTTCCTCAAATATTTATTATTATTAAACTTCTACTAAACAAATAAATAATGCATTTCAAAATTTATTAACAACATGCAACATGTGTACATGCTTTCGTTTTACGGTCGACTTGTTCTACATTCGAATTAAAATTTTGAGCATAGAATAAAATATAGAAATTTCAAAATACCGTCATGTCTAACGCTCTTCAGCTGGCGTCTCTAACCGTGACCTTCCACGTGTTAGTTTGTTTGTTTGTTTAATTTTGTTAGCGTTGGACAGTAACTGTTAACTTGGCCATTGCTCTATTCAAAGTCGAGTGTATGATGGAGTATATTGAGCGTGACTGTCACTTCCTGTAGCTATTCCGAGATTGCCACTTGCGAGCCCCACTAACCGTCTTCTCATTTCCTGGCCGGCTTGCATGCAGCAAACAGCATTCAGCGAACGGATAATCAACTCTGCTGATCGGCTTTTGCAACAGTTGTTGTAAAAAAAATAGACAAGAGCTGAGTGCAACAGTTGCTGACTACGAAAAGGTGTTGCTATCTATTCGAACCTACTAGTTGAATACTTCCAATAAGAATTTCTCCATATTCCAATGTGAATTTGCAAGTTCCCGTACTTGTAGTTGCTGGAGTTAAACTTTATCCAACTACCAGCGAAACGTTTTTTTGATTCTACATCTTCCCAATTCGTTGTTCGAAATGACAGATAATTTTGACCACAAACGAAAACTGTACCCGCCGGCCACATTTGCTTTGCCGCAGCTGGCAGCTTTGTCAGCGTTAGTAACGTCCATTTGTTGCTTTTGTTGCGTCGCACAGTGCTTCGAGAGTGGACAAACATACGAAAAAAAAATATCGCGGATTTTGACAAAAGTAGTATCATGTTAAAGGTAATTGTTATCCGAAGCTGGATCCGAAATACTTTATCGAAAAATTTTCGAGATTAGGAGATGTAGCTTGTCAAAGTCGTATTTGTACAAAAATTAGACGATTGTATAAAAAAAATTGTAGAAAATGTGTTGTTGTAGATAGGCTACGTATTTATTTTAATATTAAAACTACATTGATAGGAGCGAGACCGCTGATCGGTTTTTTTATTTATCAAAAATAATTCTTTTTGTACGAATTTTCACAAATGTATGTTTTTTAAGCAATGAAAATTAAAAATAACCAAATTTAGAAGGCAATTTAAATCGAATGAGATGAACTTCCGTAAATCCTTTTCATGACCTTTTTTAGATGGACTTTCTTTTCTTAAGTCCGCAGAAAAAATTGTGCGTCTTTTTGTGCCTTTGGAAAATATTCAATTTTTTCGAAACTACTAATGTTGATATTTTTACATAAATCGCTTGAGTTAAAATGGCGAGCAAAATGTGTAACCAAGTCAATGCCATGAACTATGAATGTTTTTTATAAAAATATTAATATTTGGCACGCCTATTTAACCCATTATGAGCCATATTATAGAATTTTTTCATTATTATGGAATTTGTTTGCTAAAGTTTGATTTAACGCTTATATATTCTAAATGATATATTCTAATATATTCTATGAAGAATAATTTTTATAATAGTTTCGCCGTTATAAATTGAGCTGCATTGGATATTCACCTGTCCCATCTCCATGTTAAGCTCTACGAATATCAAATAAACAAAAAATATATCCCTTAAGGGGTCATTCTCATGCGCGGACTGGAAAAATGTCTATAAAAAATGGAAATCCCCGTATTTTGGTATTTTTAAGCCGACAACACTATATGAACTTCGTGAGTCAGCGTTATTTTAATAAATAATTTGCCAAAAAATCACCTCAAAATCTCCAATTTCTTTAAAAATGTTTAAAATCTAAATATGTATATCAATAAAAACAATTCTAATTTTAAAAAGTACATAGAATTATTCAATAAAATTTTGGGTTCTGTAATCGCGAAAATTCAGTTTTCGCGACAGGTCTGGTTTTTAATTAGTCGCGAAAATCGAGCTTGCACTGTATATACATATATAAAAAATTTTAAAACAATCCAAACAAAAAACAATGTTTGTCCATATATGTTAAGCTTCACCACCTCTTTTCTACCTTTCAAGGTCAAAGTTTTTAAAATCGCTCATTTTAAGAGATGACTTTTTAAAATACAACAATACACCGAATTTAATTATTATAGCTCCAGCAGTGGTGATAAAATAATCGGTTATATATATTCGATTTTTTTAACTATGTATTTTTTTGGAAAACAAGCAGTGTTTTTGAAGTCAGGAGCCAAAAATGGCTTAGACTGCAAATTGTTAGCGAATTTCACGTACTCCTTCTATTTTTGACTCAATTTTGTATGGAGTCGAAGCACTGTGCGTCGTCTTATTCTTGTCGTTGTTGTGTTGCTGTCGCTGTTGTCGGTCGATATTGTTGTTTTTGCTGTTTTTTCTGCGGTGCCACGATCTTACCGCGAAACGTAACCTAACCTTTCCTTAAGCCCAAACCCTTCTTGTGCTGCTGCCTGCGACTGTGGCCGAGGTGTCTACTCGTCAGATTAAATGCGATCGTTTTAAAAGTTAAAACGCTCACCAAGTCGCGCTACGCTCTCCGGCTCAGTGGATCATTCCTGTTGGATTTTGCTCAACGCCACTCCGCGGTTGGTAATTCATTTGGGCCGCGCGCTGCTCGGCGTTTTCTACCACCGAAATGCCAGCAACAGCCAACGAACGCTCCATTGCTTCCAATCAGACACTGAGCGTTCGTTCATTTCTGAAAATGAATCGGCCGCACTGCAAGCAACGCAAAAGGCCGACTACCAGACACAATTCAGTTGTAAACGAGACAGTACGCGAAGCGGTTGCATTGCAGTTTAAATGTGCGTTGTGTCAGCGGTGGAGTGTGGCATGGCATGGCAAGGCGGTTTCAGCAGCGAGCGCGTTTGGGGCATGGTTTTGAGACCAGCGGCTGTGCGCATGAATGAATGAAGTAGTAGAAAGAGTGTGGAAACTAACACAGAAAATAGCCAAGCGGCGTCCACCAAGTGCCCGAGAACGTGACGAATAACGCGCGTGTTCGAATTCAAATACGTTTCCGCATGTGCAACAGTGACGACGAGGGGTTCGCCGGCACTACCAACATTAGGCAGTTGGCTCAACAGCCGGTCGTTGCGGATTTTCGTACTTTTTCGCAAACGGCTCATGCCAGTCGCAGTCGCAATCGTTATTCACCCGCCGACGCTTATCGTGCGGTGATTTACTTGTAACAAAGAAATTCAAATAATCGAATGTTAGCAAATAACAAAAAGAAAACGAAAACGCCAGCACGCGTTCATAGTTTACGTGAGAAATCAGCATTGTGCTCGCAACATTGCCCAGCGCGCAGCGAATTGTTTGAATTGCGTTTTTGTGCTGCAACTTGTTTTTGTGATATCGCTTGTTTGTGTGAAAATACAAAGCGCTGCCGCCCGCCTGCATGCCGAGTCTCCCGCAGTCGAGTCTCGAAGCCCAAATAAAGATTCCAATTAATGTGTTTTACAGAGCGATGCAAGCGAATATTTACATAACTGCGCTTCGAACCGACTAGTCGAACACAGTTGAAGTTCACCGCGCATCCGACTGCAGTCGGTAGCCACACACCACTTAACTGCTTGCGGCAGCAACGGGAAGTCCATATTTGCTAAGCTGCAATCTATATTTGTGGTTAATTCCCTTGAAAAGCGTCCATCATCGACCGGGACTGGCATTGGAAGTCCATCAGCCGCTAACTTTGGCACGGCTACTCACCTCGGTTGCAATCGCCGCAGTAGTATCTGTATCGACTGCCTTCTGTACACATACACACATTCCGATCGTTATCAGACAGGTAAAAATACACTTACAACCAACAGACGAATTCGAAAGAGATAACGCCGCAATTAAAAAAAAACAAACCACATATGTATGGTACATACCTACATACTCAAGTACACAAACGAACCTTTAGCTCTTATTTACTGCTATCTCATTATCGTGGGGGGAGTGGGGCTGCGCGTCGTATTGTATAGTGTTGACATCGTGTATCGTTTTGTGGCGTTTGTATAGCACTCTTCTGCTCCGCGCATATCGAAGCGATGATTGCGTTTTTTTTTGTCTGATAAGCATCCCAGTTCTGCGAAATGCAATTAACTTGAACAAAAACAAAATGCACAAAAGTTGCACACACCATTCGAGGTACGAATACAAATAACGGTTGTGTATATAGGGAGCTAGAGCTAAAGAAGATTACCCCCGCGTATCGATCGTGTGAAACAAACCTGCAGTTCACCAGTTTTATTTATGTAAACACACTGAATTCCATTGTGTTTTTATAACGAAAAATGTTTTTCAATTTTGGTAAATGCCTTTCATCTCTGGTGGAATATCGGGATTTAGATATTTACATATTTGTATTGTACTGGTACGCCTTCTACAGCTAGTAACGCCTTCTTAGCTAGTAACCAGTGGGATTTTCTGACGATTTCCTCATCAGTTTTACGGTTTAACTATGCTTCATTCAAACTGGCATCAATTATACTTGCGGCTTGTGATATCCACAGTTGCGGGCTACCAAATCATTTGCATACGTCATGTCAAGCTACGCCCTCCAAAAGTTTCTCTTTTTCAGATAAGATTTCAACATTTTTTGGACAAATTCCGCTGATGCACGAAAGTTTTGACCACTTGAAAACTGTCTTAAAACTGTCTTACCCAGTCGCTGCTTCTAATTAACCATTCTCCTTCTTCATTTCTCTTCAATCATTTACGCATTTTACGCGAAAAAGCAATTTGCTCTACAAAAACCAGATACCCAGCGTCACACTCTTGCGCAAGCCAAACATATACATACATACATTCATACATATTCAAGTAAACAACAATACAAACAGCCATTAACATTTTTCGGCAATTTTTCAACTCGCAGCGTGCATGATTAGTCAATTTCACATTTGAGAATGGCAGCCATTCCACCTGATTACCACCAATTCTGGCCGGTGCGAACAGTTGAAACCACTTCACCGCAAACCAAATGAAAACAATTTCAAATGAAATCTTTTTATAGACACTGCGCGGAGAGGCAGGCAGTACCTGCCGGCATATTAATTTCAAGCAAAAAACCACAAAACAATACACGCTACTGCCACTCGTACTTCCAGACGCAATTGAGAATAAATTCTGTGCGCAGCGTCCACGTTGCCATTAATCCAAATCGCTTTCAGCCGGTGTTATTACTGCGCTCACGAAATCGCCATTAAATTCACACTTGCGTTTCGTATTTTGTAATTACCGCCGCTGAGCGCTTTAATCGATTGCACTCGCACGGCCAGTGTACACTTCTTAGAACATTTTACATAACTAAACACATAAAAGCGCGGCTTTCCTTATGGCCACTAAGTCATAAAGTTCCGGAGTGCTGAAATGATTCGTTTGGCGACAGCAATTCGCGCTCAGTTTCAGGTTTGCTAACGCTGTGCAGTTAAAATTGATTGTCATGTATGTGATTTCATATACAAATAAGTAAATAAGGGGACGTTATCAAGGCTAAACTTTGAGAAAGTGTGGGCGACGAAGATTGTGTGTGCACAGAGTAATTAAAAACCCTCGTTGTTGTGTTGTGAGTTGATCTCATTTGGCGTTGCTAATTTTGTTTTGCAAACCGGTTTTAGGGTATTTAGGTAAAAAGTTAAGAAGGAGAACAGAGTGAAACAGGAAAATGTGTATTGAAGTTAAATTTCGACAAATCGAAAAAAGATATCCGCTTTTCCTGTCCATACATTTTGATAACTGCATTTCAATAACTTCACCCTTTCGACCCCGAATTTTGTTTTGTGTCTCGATATTACTTTTTGGTATTTAAATCATGAAACACTTCCCTAGAAAGTGTGCACACGACATTTGAAGGCTTAAAACGGGTTAAACGGGTTTTTCATCAATATTTTTTAATAACTTAGCAACTCTTAGCAGTTAAAACTACAAGTATTCCAAAAGCCCAAAGCAACTCCAGAGAGGAGTAAAACTCCAGAGAGGAGGAAAAACTCCGTTTTTTTGCTTAATGTGGCTTAATGTTTCCTTTAGTGAAAAACCAATTTGACTCTCTTTAATCAAACTACGAACTAAATAATATTTAGGACCCGCTTTTTATCGCAATGTTCATAATTCATTAGCCGATCTTCATTGTTTTTACTATATCACAATGACTGCTTCTGTAACCTAACCTAAGTTAGTTGTCTCCTGAAACCTCTATTACGTGAAAACTATTTCGCCGCTTTGTTATCAATCATCTAATTTTTTTAATATATTTTTCGTTGTTTTTGTTTTTTGGTTCCTCGAAATTCAGACAAAAAAGCGACCGGAAATATTTAATATGTCGAGTTCTCTGTGCAGCGTGCGCTGCAAATTGTCAATGTAGTAAATACGCCCACACAAGAGCGATAGAATTGCGCCCGTCGGGCAGGAAGGCGTCATCAAAAAATAACGACGCCATTGTCTCGAGCAGTGGGTGCTCAATGTGCGCGGCAAAAAAGCAAACGTGCTGGGTAATGAAACAAAGGAAAAGCGTAACAATTGTTTTGTAACCGATGAACATGAAATAATTGTACCGGCATTACGAAAACATAACGAAAACTAACACAACAACGAAAAAGCGTAGAAACACGAAAATACTCATCAAAGCAGAAGCGAAAGCTGCAAATGAACGAAAACAATGTCAAGCCATAATTATCAAAGTAACACATCGCCAGCAACAGACATGCACTGACAATCACACAGTCACACATACACGTAGTGCTTATGTATGTCATATACCAGCGAGCTACGATAAAATAGTAACTGCGGCACACTCGCTATAAAGTAGGTTCAAGTAGCTACGAGCGCTGTGCCTAGTCGAGTGCACACGTGAAATATTGGCACACTGAAGGAAAGTAAGGCGTTGCACAAAAATTGAGGAAAGCGCCAAAACGTGCATGCAACTAGCGCAGGAGTTGCATAACAGCGGCCAGCAGCAAACAGCAAGCGACAAAAGTTTGCCATTTGCCAACGTTGCGCCAATATTTCACAGCAAAGAAATTGATTTTCTGGCAATAGCACAACGGCAACAATAACAACAGCACCACTGCCCGCTCCACATGTGCCAACATACTATATGATTGCATACGTGGAGGCGCTGTGGCGTTGCGCTGTGATTGGAGCTGTGCTGCGTGGGACTCGCACGCACACACGAGAGCAACCCATCAGTGCGCTCGGCACTGGGGCATGTTGACATAAATTTCGCGATAATTGCAAGCATAATTGCGATTAATTCAACAAACAAGCGCCGCGGCGGCATTTCAGCGTTTAGCCGCTGCCGGCACTCGGCGCTCGGTGCGCAAACATGTTTTCGCCATTATTGGCCATTTCCACTGCGCACATGGCCGGCCGCTGTGTGCATGTGCATGGCCGACCGCCGCGCTCGACGACCATAAGTAGGATGAGATCATATTCGTAAGAAATTTAATTGGTAATCACTTGCATTGACGCCAAACGTGCCACCGCATGCCCGCATGGGGTCGTGGAAGGTACGAGTGTGCGCGCATAAATGGGTTGATTGACAATTACTTCGTTTTCTGCAGAGTATGCAAATTGAATAAACAAAAAAGTGAATGAAACGAACAAAAAGAACGCAAGCAAAACCAAATGAAACGTTGACACGTCGACCGCTAGAGCCCCGCACGCCGACAGAATTTCGCGCACAAGCAAGAAGCTTTGATGATTGCATTCACACACACACACACACTCGCACACACAAATACTGGCATATATGACACAATGATGGCATTTCAAAGTGACATACTGCCTCCGTGACAGCGGTTGCGCTCGCCGACAACCATTGCAGCCCCGTTTTCATTGATACTGCAACTGCCCTTTTCATACCCTCTCGTCGTGGTATTAATTTGCATTGCACTTCGAAGTGCAAGCCAAACAAAAAAATCAGAATTCCAAACAAAAATATCATACTTATAACAGAAATAAAAATAGCAACAACAACTGCAATGATAACAAACACTTTATTAGCTTTTTTTAGCGCTTGAGTGCAACACGGCTGCTCGCCGGCCTGATAGATGAGGCAACTGCGGCCGCACTGACAATGGCGGCTACGATTGTTGTTCGTATTGAACTGAAAATTCACTGTGCATAACAGTTTCAAATTAACATAAAATTCGCAAACCAGTTCAAATTTGTATGGCACGAAAGACGAGCCGCCTTAACTTCTAATGTGAGCGGGCACTTGGCTAGGTCGGCGGGTATGTGAAATGCTCTATAGGATATGCAAATCATTCGGAATTGTTTATCAAGAATCGAAACGAAAATGAGATGCAGTCGAACTGGACTCTGTTTATTGCATCGAGCAGATGTTGTTTTGAATGCAATAATAATTTGAGCGTGTAGCGGAAAGCGGAGCGGTAAGCTGACGTTTCGTGCTGTAGTTGAACAATACGCAAACAAGGTAGTCATACTCGAACATTTACAAACATACATATACAGTAGATTTGTTGCCATAACACAATAAGCACAATTGCGACAGCGGGCTGTCGAGGTACTGGAGCTGACTGGTCAAGGTGCGCCAGTACGTGCAGCCGTTCAGTAAATCGAGATTCCGAGCAAAGCGAAAATTTAAAAAGTGTTATAAACAAGTCCAATTAACTCCTACTGTTCCAGTTTTCCCTAAACTGTTATTAGACCAGGTCTAAAAATAACTGTTAGTGAACTGATTGCTCAAATTTCATGTAATTAAAGGTGGACGCTTACTTTACTATTTTTTACTTTATTTATTTACTTTATTTACTCACACATCCATCAAAAATGATCATAAAGCTTCAGTAATAATTTCCTAAACAATGCCTGACGGTTTATTTTTATTCTCGAAAGATTTAATCAGTTTAATTTTAACTAAAACCCAAATTTATTGCCTTCTCATAAAGCCAAAATGTGCTGTGAATATTCTTAGCCATATCTTTCTCCATCATGACAAAGCAGTAGATCGCTACTTCGCTACAAATACGAAATTTGCACATTTCTGATGGCAAGATTAACAAAAGGTCAATGGCTTTTTGCCAGAAACAGTCCAGTCACTGGGAACTATTACTCCTATTTTTACCAGCAGCTAAGGCAAACTCAAGTTCGATAAGTTGTACATTCGCCACGCACACACGTACTACAAAGGCTTCTCTCCAACCCACCCTTGTCGCACTTTGCAATGCGCACTAAAAACAATTGTTTTTACGAGTGCCAAAACTTGTATAGAATATGTTAACGCAACTGCTTCGAGATTACACAACAACGATAAGACGCCCGACGTTGTGGACATTCTGCTTCACAGCCTGTCTTTTGCAGAGTCTTCTTCTATTTCGAATTGTAAACACAAGCACGTGGCACCGACCACCTGTCAGTACTTGAAGCCTGTCTCGGCCGGCACGGAATTATGATGGCACGCTTATTTTATTATTAAAATTGCCCCACTTTAACATTATATATGACAGCACCAGCCGATTAATATTCCACACAATTTCCCATACCAATAACAACAACAACTGCGTTACATGCAGTTGCAGCCAGACAGCCAACGAATCAATATCATTGGCGCATGCGTAGTGCGATGCATGCGCGGTGCTGCAGCGACCAGCGACCAAAAATATTTTCCCACTTACCCTTCCGGCTGACAGTTGTTCAACCAGTCCGATGCGTTTCGTGGCGAATGTGGCGAAAAGACGGAATGAGAAAAAGTTTCTTTACAGCCAAATTCCACAAAATCAAATAAAATTTTATTAGAGCACGCGGTGCATCAGCAGCACAAATTCTGCGGCTTCAAATAACACTGCGAACAGGGATGCCAGGCCACAGTTTCGCCTCCTGTCCCTGGATTGGGCTCGTACACTTTTAGGTTTTCATGACTCATGCGGGAAGGGGTTTTTCGCAGTGTTGGACCAAAGTTAAAAGTGGCATTAAGCGAGTCCCAAAGGCATAAAAACGCCACGCTAATCGCTGCCCCTTGGTGCACGCCTGCAACAACTCATACACATACATATAGTATGTGCATTTGTGTCAACCAACCATTTGTGTGCGTAAAAGTCATTCGGCAGCAAGCCAGGCCACTGTGGCGATTCGAAGGCCGAGTTGGGCATTTTTGCATACGGACACCGCATGTCACTGTCACCCAAGTGCCGGCCAACATTTCGCACTTAAAAGTTCATTCACATTTTTGGGCGCATTTTCAACGCCGCCAGAATAACAATAAAACATTTTCGCTTCAGTTTCGAACGAGTATGTGTATGTATGTATGAATGTATCCTCAACCAATACAGTCAGTGACAGCTTGGTGGCATATCCAGTCGCTTCGTTATTATTGATGAGCATGATTTTTTCCTTTTTCGAGTTTACGTGCTTTTTCCCCTTCTTTGCGGTATGCTCGCTTTTCAAGCTCCTTAAATTCCGGACGATGTAAATCTTATTCAAGTAGATCTTTTAGTGAAATTCAATCTAAGAGCGTAACAAACTTGAGCTATCGGAACTACGGTGTAGAAATTAAAAGCTGTGTGCTATTCCATATGGATACTTACTATATTTGTTTGTTTACTTACTAGCTCTATTTGTCGGCATTTCCGGCTCGTATTGACGTCTGTTTTTGAAAATGATTTGGCTTAAATTGCAATAGTCATAAATTTGTATATAATATTATCTCATAACTGTATTAAATATTTGTAAGAAAGGCATAATAAGTTTTGATTTTCAGCTCTACTTAGGGGTACCGGTTAATTCATGCGGTTTTCTAACAGATGGCGTAACTTGATTTTGTGAACAGTGATTCACCTTTCCAAATATGTGTTGGAAAGCTATTGTCATATAGTTTCAGAATCAGTATGTGTCATTTAGCTGAAGCGTAAACAACAATACTTTTTTTACTCTGAAAATGTCGAATTTTGTGCCGAATAAAGTGTTTTTGCGGGGAGTACTTCTTCATTACTTCAATATGAAGAAAACGGCTGCCGAAAGTCATCGTATTTTGGTGGAAGTGTATGGTGTGCATGCTCTAGCTGAGCGTACGTGCCAGAAGTGGTTTGCACGGTTTAAAGTGGCAGTTTTGACTTGGAGGACGATGAACGGCCCGGACAGCCAAAAAAGTTTGAAGGATTCGAATTGAAGACATTGCTCGACCAAGATCCATCCCAAACGCAAGAAGAACTTGCAAAATCACTTGGCGTCGCTCAACAAACCATTTCCGATCGTCTAAAAGCAATGGGAATGATCCGGAAGGTAGGCCATTGAGTGCCATATAAATTGAAGCCAAGAGACGTCGAACGCCGATTTTTCACGTGTGAACAACTGCTTCAACGGCACAAAAGAAAACGTTTTTTGCATCGAATTGTCACTGGCGATGAAAAATGGGTCCATTACGATAATCCAAAACGTCGAGCAACGTATGGATACCCCGGCCATGCATCATCATCGACGGCCGTTCAGAATATGCATTGCCTGAAGGTTATGCTGTGTATTTGGTGGGACCAGCTGGGTGTGATCTATTATGAGCTGTTGCAACCCAATGAAACGATCACAGGGAAAGTCTACCGACGAAAATTGATGCGTTTGAGCCGAGCACTGCGCGAAAAAACGGCCGGAATATGTATAATAACAAAAGCACGGCAAGGTAATTTTGCAACATGACAATGCTCGGCCACATGTTGCACAGGTCGTCAAAACCTACCTTGAAACGTTCAAATGGGATGTCCTACCCCACCTGCCGTATATTCCAGACCTTGCGCCATACGATTACTATCTCTTCCGATCAATGCAACATGGCCTGGCTGACTAGCACTTCTCCAATTATGAAGAAGTCAAAAATTGGATCGATTTGTGGATAGCGGAAAAGCCGGCCGAATTTTTCAGAAAGGGTATTCGTGAATTGCCAGAAAAATGGGAAAAAGTTATAGCTAGTGATGGACAATACTTTGAATATTAAATTTTTAACCATTTTTTCACAATAAAGCTTCAATTTTCCAAAAAAAAACAACCGCACGAATTAACCGGTACCCCTATTAGGAAATTCTACATGAAAGGGTTTAGTCCCAAAAAGATTTACATAAGCAATCCCACTAATTCTGATTGGTTCCCCTATTTGGTATATGGAATCTACTTCCAACACTAATTGGAATCATTTCTCTTCTCTACTTCAATCATTTCATTTATATTTCTGAAAACTCTTCAGACCTTTTCATTCTTGAAAGTCACAATTCTTTGAGGTGTGTCATTTTGACTGTGATTTTACCATATTTAGTGCATTTTATGTTTCGACTCGACCAGACTTTCTTACTTGTTTTTATTTCTTAATTCTTATTTATGTTTGCTATATAAAACCCAACAGACGTCAGTAAAATATTTACGGGGGTCTAATGAAAAAGTTAAACATTTCGCTCTCGAACAAATGAACAACGCAACGCGAAGCTGCTTCGAGTCATTTGACTGTGTGATGGGCGTTGATCACGCTGCGGGCACGGCCAGTAGAGGTCAAGCCGTCGTTGGTGCTGACGCTAATGCTGTTGTTGATGCCGGTACCTCTGTTGGCGCGCTGGCATGTGCTGACGCCGCCTTAAAGCCGCACTTGGGGATTTTGAATATTTTTCAATTGACTGGCAGCGAAGTACGAGACATGGAAAAGTGGGTACTCACCGTGTGGACACATGTGCGCTGTGTTGTTACTTTTGCGTCGTACGATCGCACACTATGATGCCGCCACTCACTCACCGGCAGTCAACAGTCAACAATCGACAAGTATTCGTGCGCACTGAGATGCCGTGCTGACTATACATGCCAGTGGCGCACAAAGGGGGCTTAAACAAAATATCGTTTCAAATGGTATTGAGCTGAAAAGTTGTATTCAAACCCTCCAAATGAAATCGTGTGTGCGCCTCTGATACATACATATCTAATCTTAATTAAACACTCCATTCAAGTATTTCGCTTTTCAATATTTTTCTGCCACTATTCTTATTCTAAGTACTTTACTCGGTTTGTAGCCTTTTGTGCGCGTTTTTGCTGCATCTGTTGGGGTGCCGAATAATGCTGTTTTTTTCTTTGTGCGTTCCCCTCCACCGCGCCTCATGACATAATTTATGTATTTCTGAGTCGTGCTTTTCATTTTCCCTCCTCGTAACCACACAACTAATAACGACTTTAATTTTTTTATCGTTAATCTGTGCGTAATAACAAAAAATTTAGATTTGTGTTCCAGCATTTGGCGGCGTTGCCTTGCGAGGCTCTGTGATTGTTGGTTGGCGTTTTTGTGGAGGAATCTAGCGGTGGCCATTGCGATTGCGTGTCTGTGTCTCAGACACTTAAACTTCGTGCGTGTACGTTCAATTTGAAGGCTAAATTTATAAATTAAAACGGAAAAATTCAACAATACGCGGCGCAGAAGCTACTTGAGTTCGACTGCTGTTTTCTATTTACGACACAGCCGATGTGCGCGCCGCGTCGCCATCAAAACAATACAGTATGCGCATTCCAAGCCTGCGCGGCGCGCCAAATGCAACATTCTAGTATTTTGTAAAGTTTCGCCTGATCGAAGGCGGAGATTCCGTTCGAAAATGCGTTTCACCTCGTGTTCCAGTCAGCGCCCGTTTTTGGGAGGCGGCAGGAGTGCGGCGCAGCACAATATGGGCCTAATTAAAATTTACATACCATATGTGCACGTACCCGGTCGATTGTATAACGAAATGTAAATATCGTATTTAAAATGCTGTTGTACTAATTATTGTATGTATGTACTCGTATATAGTGTAGAATGAAGCTTTATTGCAGGGAAATGGTACGAACGTAATTTGCATATTTAGCGTGGCCACCCGTTCTTTGCGTTTTCTTTTGTTTCGGACAGTTTTTGTGTGTATTGTATTCTGGTTAATGCAGCCAACCACCCTGTTTCCAATCACCTGATACTGACGTTTGATGTAAATTGCACCGCGGCGTGGGCTCGTCACGCACACAGACGCATAGATACGCCCGTGTACGGTTCGTGTCATTCATCACTCTGCCAAACTTTGGATTTTTCTGTTATTCCATTTGGTAATTCGTTGTAAGCACAACAACCAAGCAACAACTGCCAAACAACAGCCAAACGCAGCAGAAACGAAAGAAAGAAAGGTGTTTATATGACTTGGCGTAAACAAAACAAATCAACAACAAAAAACACAATGCGTATAAAATTGTTTACAGCGGATCTTGGCCGACCGTCCTATGCCCTTCAACTGACGTGATTGAATGGAAGTTTGATATGGAGAACAACATTTATGTCAAATAAAAGTCAACGATTTCAACTAGTTTTTCCCCGTCATATTCTTCTTATATTTAAACATGTTCATACTTCCTGCATCCTTTGCCACTTCTCTGCATTGCAATACATCGGCTGTGAAGATATGCTGGTGCTTGCTGTAGCGTATACAAAGGCAAACTGGAAAATAAATACGCCTTCGCCAGTTGCAAACTGCTCACTGCCCCTTCAAAAAAGTTACTTTCATAGGGGAGAATCGAGTACGTGTGCACTTTGTACTTTTTTGTTAACTATAATTGTAATACAGTTTGTAATAGTATTTATGAATGGATTTTGGTGCACCGTACAGTGATTCGTTCCATAGACAAAATTAAAAAAAATATAGGTTCAGAATTTAACAATTTTAATAGCATTTGAAACGTTAAACTCCAACTAAGAAAACCCCGAAAAATCTGTGCAGTTGAAATTTTTTTCACAAAAAAATTCACATATTTTATATTTTTTAGTTTATTGCTTAAAAAAATTGTAAAAATACATGGTTACCAAGAAGTTGCTAAAACTTTCAATAAAGATTAAGAAATAATGTGGCCATTTTCGCTTTCAATGTTGTTTAAAAATTTGCAAAGCTGAGGCTTTTACTTCACTTTTAATTAAAAATATTTTTCTAAAGTATGTGAAAGTATGTTCCTGGATTTTTTTTATTTTAAGAAGCATTTTTTCTCTGTCGAAAAATGTAATTACATCCTCCGATATCTTCCGATCTCAGAAAATAATTCAATTTGAAAACACCGATTTTTCTAAAAAATTTATTTGTTTTCATCCCTATTTGCTTCAAAAATTGAAAAATCTGCATAACGACAAAACATATTGTCGTCGTATTGTCGTATTGTCTGTTCTTTTCGTTTTAATTGCAAAACCAGAGGGTCCTAAGACAATTTTTGTTACTCTTTGGAATTATCAATGTTGACGTTAAGAATTAAATGTAAAATCTGAAAAATCTAGCCAGCACACTTGGTGCTACTGCTCCCAAAAAGTCTCAGGCATTGCCAAACTACAACAGTTTCAGAAAAAAAAATTGAGATTTCAATTCGGCAGACCATGACCCGCGGTTGTATGGAATCGAATCACTGGTTGATCAGGTTGTTAAAATATATAAATTCTTAAATTTAAACAAATAGTTTTTATCTTGAATAATTTGGCATATCTTTCTCTAGTGTGTTCTATTTCAATTCGATAAATTTTATAGTTTTAGAAGAAGTACAGATTAATCCCGCTTCTCCAGGTTTCCGGAGAATAGTTTCGAAGATTTCGACTGCGCGCTGTTGTTTACCTTCTGCGAAAATGATTCCGTGTGTAAATGTATAATTCGAAAAAGAAAAATAAACTCATATTTTGCAGGTATAAGAAAGTGCGACAATCACAATTAAAACGCTCCAAATTTTGTTTCGTGAACTAGGAGACTTCCCCTTAAGTTGAATTGTGATTGCACGCCTCGCTCTCCTAAACACAACTGTGCCTTCAACTTTGCACTGCACGCCACACAATAAGCCCGAAATTGTATGTAAAATAATGAACACTTTCAGAATTTTTGTTTTCGCTCGTTCGTCGTCTTCGATTCGTGCGTGCATTCGTTTGCCGTTCAGCTGGCCAGGAAGTTGTTGTGTGATAATGATGATGATGGTGATGATTTCAGGAAAAACGTAAACGATGAAAGAATTATTTAATAATTTTGTTGTTAGCGCTGGCGTTGCCGTTGCCGTTGCTTGCGTGCGGCTGCTACGCCCGTTGCTGGTGCTTACTACGGCTGATGTTGTTGTTGTGGTTTTTCGCTTGAACTCTACTACGAAATGTTAAGATCTTTGCTCTTTTTTACACAGCAATTCGTTTTTAATCTCATTTCAAAGTGTATTTATTCTATGCGTATTACTTGCGCCTCCGGTAGGCAGACAACAGCCGCGTTGGCAATGTTTCCGCCTGAAGCTTTCTGCTGTAATTGAAATAATAAAGTAATGCATAAAGTAACGATTCAACTGTAGCTCAACTCTGCGCGCAATGCAAAGAAATGAATTTACTTAATGTTGTTGTAATTAAAATCAATTAATTTTTTATCGCGCGCCAGGTCTTGAGTTCATTTTCCCATCTAAAATTATTTATTTCACCTTGAACTGCACATTTTTTTAATTGCGCTAATAGTTTCAATAGAAAAAAATTATGCAATAATAAGTACAACAAACGTTTTATCGCGCAATGTTTACAAACTCACACTAACATCCAAGTATTCGCAGACTGTTTGCTGCAATTAATTCTTTTTATTCCATATTCAAGCTTAAGGAAGCCTAACCAAACTTGATCACTCAAGCACTTTACTCGTAGTTATTGGTTTTACATTTGAATTTATGTGTAGCAGTTGAATGATTTTATGCTAAAAATCAACGCTCCCAAAGAGTTCATTCGGTAATGGGCACATTTTAGATATAGTGAAATGTTAAATTATCAGACTAAAAGCACTCATGTGTATTCTGCAAAAAACACCTCATAGCTATATCACGTCATGAAAATATAAATAAATTAGTACAACTTCAGTCTTATCGCTTTTCGCTAAAACTGCAATACGTCAAATTTATAAATAACAATACCCGTCACTAATATGTGTGCCGTTGTATGTGTGGCTTACCCCACTTAATAACATTGAAAATGAGTAAAATTTCAAATTTCTCTATGTGCATACATCTCCTTTGCATATGAAAACGATTTCTATTTCAACTCCGACTAATTGAATATAAATCACTCTTCATTAGTGGCACATCGAAATGTAATGATCGTCAATTGGCCTGGCCTAAATCAAACCCCTGTACACATACTTTCCCCACTATAAACGTACTCCGCAACGAATCTGCAGCACTCTAACAAATTTGTCCCAGCACATTCCAGCCACACACATGTCTCATCACTAGCTGATGTTGTGTGATTTTTGGTTTTTTGCTGCCACCACATAATTATCGTTTGTTGGCGAGCAACCGAAGAGCGGAGCTATAGTATAGTCATGTGGTATGTTATTTTACCATACAGTATTTTGAGGTTTAATGGGTCACAGCAATTGCCTTTGCGCTATCGATTAATATTTTCTGCTGTAACACACAGCAGGCAAATATTAAAAATACAAAAACAATAACGAAAACAAATGTAGAATGAAAATCTAGTCATAGTGCACGACAGAGGGCAATCAGTGCTGTTAACATTATAGATAAGGTGGCCATTCGTGCTGCATTTGTTTCGGCATAGTAATTTGTGACTACGCTCGAATGGAGATTTAATCTTAGGTATAAGTGACAATATTAGATATAGAACGGTGAACGCCATGGCTCAGCTATTGGTGCATTGGATCGCGAGTCTAAGAAGACGCTCGACCCCAAATTCCATCTTCGTTGTAACGAAAACCAAAATATAGAAGAAGCAAATATTTTTGGGGAAGCTGCCTTCTCGGCCTCAGAGTATAGTTGTAGCAAAGTTTATCAGTGGCGCACACAAAATTTAATTTTGGGAAGTTTTTGCATACAACTTGTGAGCTCGATTCCATTTTAATTCATATTTACACAGGCAATTTTTGTATTGGGTGCGATTTTAACCCCCAACCCCCACTGTGCGCGCTACTGTATTGTTATTATTTAACTTCAGCAGTTTTCTTTTGTTTAACTTTAAACTGTATTAAACTATTAGAGCGCACTCTCCTCATTTATAATTGATATATGTTAGTAAAATGGAATATTTTCCAGTTTACGGCACATGGTCACCACAATTGTTGGGGATTATTCGGCAATTGGCGCGCACCGTTATCACATTTGTTAGTCATGTGTTTGCGTGTGTGGGTTCATTCGAAACTACTAAATGCTGTGCTCCAGCATGAACTGTGAACCACATAGAATATCTGGAATCATAGTCATTGTTGAGAGACTTGTAGCTTGGGTGCCTAGCTGGCAATTATGTATGTACGTATGGCAAGCGAGCATGTATGGATGACTTGTGGGAGACATTAATTTAAATAATTCAATGCCATTATGCGTACAATTTGGGCTGCTTAATTGACAGTTTTAAATTGTAAACTCCGACTTAAATTCACATACACACAATAACTGTGAGTAACGCTTGTAGCACATGCAAAGTGAAAAGGGCGCGCGGCAAGAACCATACATGCAGACACACACTGATTTCATATATCAACGCGTAGACATTAGCTTAAAGTTGAGGCTGGAATAAATATTTATACGTCAGCACGGCACCACACTGCAGCGCAGACACGCAACACTGGCAGCTGGGGAATTAACTCAAGTGGTCTGATGGCGCGCGTTTCGGTCTCGACGCTTCTGACAAATTGAAGCACCCACGTGCTGTGGACGCTTCAATCAGAACTCTCTCTCTCGTATATACATATATCTGGCGTATACAAGTGACAAAGCCGGTAACTGCAAGTGACTTAAAGTTGGTGCGCTTTTGGTTCTTGACTGCACTGCGATCGCAGTGGATACGCACTCAATTTACATATAAACCGGAATTTGTGCGGTTTTTATTAGTAAGTCGGTTGGCTTTTGGAAATTACAAAAGTAAATCAATAGTTTAAATTGAAGAACGAGCAAAACACTTGTCTTTAGTTGTTTTCAATCGATACTTCTGCTTGTTGTGTAATGTCTTCACGCTTAATTGTGTTTTTATTGCTAGAAAACTTCGAATTTTCGCATGCGTGCTGTAAGGCAGTGAAAAACCACCCCGCCAGCAACGGACCCCTCATAGTCGCATAGTCGCACTTATACGCGTATAGTGGCGCACAATTTTTACCCTCCTTGCTGATAGACAGACTTAACATTTGATTCGTATACACCACTAAAGTAGACGGAGAAAGCGAGTCGAAAAGCCGGCTGCTCTTGCAAAGCGCACATTTTCGGATATAGTGAAATGAAAATTCAGCAGAGTGGGAATACTTCTTGCTTTTGTGCTATCGAATGCTGGCCGGGGCGCTTAAGCCGCAAGGTTAATGCTGTGTGTGTCTATCCTCACCCTTAAACGCGCTGTCTGGTCGTTTTGGCAGTAAATTTCATTGCCGCATTTCACTCGCAGCGTACGAGGGGCGGAAAAACCAATTGGATAAACTGCTGCCCGCTATGATAAAATATATGATGTACGTAGAACAGCGGCGGCGACAACAACAACAAAAACAACACCTTCCATTATTAACAGTATAGACTACCAACAAAACAGCGCTAACTGCAACAGTGCGTCAGAATGAAAATCAAATGCTACAAACACACACACACACGCTGATGCCTGACGATGGGTAAGAGTGCAAGTACTCTCATTCCGACCCGTAAATGGTGCCGCGCGTGAGCAAACCATGTCCCATGTGCCGCTTTATTTGAAATCAGAAAGTGCGTGGGCAGCTTAGCATAGTAAGGCCGCGTGCCCTGCGCCATCCGCCCTTCTCGGCAGCTGTTTACCCCCGACTGGCATTTGCCGCAAATGTTCCATATTGTAGATACCTATATACATGACCAGAAGCGCACGCAGGATTTTGTTTCGGGGGGGTTTTGTGTAACACTTTTGAGATTTTTGAAATAGAATACAATTTTGATGTATAAATCTACAGACTGAGTTCAAAAACATGTACATTGGCATATTTTGGGCCTGAAAGTCCAAATTGAAAATTTAGTTAAAAGGAGAAAATTTTTCTCTTTCATTTGATACCCATATCTTCATAATTGCACAACCGAAAATATTAAAAATATATTTGAAATGTATATGTCTTTGAAATTTAAAAGTCATTTAAAAAGACTTTGGTTCAGAAAATTAAAAACTGACTATGCCAGGTTACTATAAATGACCTCTAGTTTCACGCCTATATCAACGTTAGGATAGGTCTCGGCACAAAAATTTTTTTTTCGTACTGTCTAATAAATGTAAAGTTTGTGTTTTCACTTAGTGCATCATAACTTTGTAATTTTTCCTTGGATTCTATTGATGTTAAGGCTTAGGAAGATATTTTATCTATAAAACAAAACATTCGAAAATTTATGATTTTTGAAAATGATCGAACAATTCATTTTTTACAACTTTTACCGTCAGAAATTTCTCCAAATCTCATCTGATTTGGACCATCTGTATATCTCTAAGACTAAGGCATTATCTTCTGGTCTGATTCGTTTACGAGATATGTGCTCATACCTGAAACAACAGGGGAAAAAACTGGTTTTTCAAAGATTTTTCGAAAACGCTTCCTACAAAAATGTTTTGATCTTCAGTTTCGTATTCGTGGTGATTAAATATGGATGATTGAATACATATGCGAAGGTTATAAATTAAATTTCTGTACTGTACTTAAATAAATTAGGGGGGGGTTTAAACCCCAAAACCCCCTGTGTGCGCCACTGTACATGACATATATACACCCATATGTATATATATACTCATTTGATTTTGTTGTTGCTGTTGCTAAATTTATAGCCGTAATTTATGTCAAACCTGCATTCGCAATGTGCAACCTCCCCTTACACCCTCGACATTTGGTCTTTTAGTGCTGTTATGAAGTATTTCGATTTATTTTTGCAATGACAGATTTTTAAATTTAAACAGTTTTAATATTAACAAAGTGTTGACACTGCACAGGAACATTCTATCAATAAATATTTCATTAGGTAGTTAATGACGTGAATTGCGGAGAGAAAGAGTTATGGGTTCTTAGCTTCCACTCATAGCTGATATGTGCTCAATACGTATTGGGAGCTCAGAGTAATTGATCGTCATTAACTTTTGTATAGGAATTTTTGTCTATAATTGGATCAGCCGGAATATTCAAACCTTTTTGCCGCAAACTTAACTTTCAAAAAATAATTAAAGAAAATCAGTACTTAAATTTTCTTGCATCGTTCATTAGAAGCATTTAACCCACAGCCCACTCTCAGACAGAAGTAACCATCGAAACAACTTCGCAACACTATCTCGCAATCTAAATGAACAGGCACTTAAGTAATGCTTTAGTAGTGCGCCGTGTCCTTTTAATTTCGCATTTCCTCAACCAATAAATATGCTTTTAACGTCTATTGGACGTTCGCGTGAAGTGACCCCACCTCAAAAAGTTTAATTCCGTACTAAAAGCTCAAACACACAATTGCCTTGATGGCATAGCGATTCGCCGTTAACCACAACAAAGAACTTGCAGCCCATGGCAATGCAGTCTGGCGGCCAGTGGGTACGGCATGATAATTGCCGTACATGCTATATATTCTTCATATTTAACCTATCGATTTTTTCATAGTTTCTGCATTGCGCGTAAAATGCGACATGTGTGCAAGTTGTTGTGACTTGCTTTTGTTTTCTCCGACTACACAAAGCAACGCTCAAATGTGGGACATCAAAGCAGTTTAGTTTAGTTTAGATCGTGTGTTGAAATGTGAAATACTCGCTTGACGAATGAAAGACAAAACTATCAGGAAACACAAGCGAAACGCAGATTGTGAGCCGAGACAGTGGAAAGGAAGCAACCTCTTTCGCTGATTACCGGTTTTCAGTTTAACTTCAAAAGTGCTTTTGTTTTCATTTTGCTCTGAGTACATCCAAACGCACTGGAATGGGTCACCGCTGCAGCCCTTCACCTCATCTGGCAGTACCCAATATCCCAGACAACGTGCAGGCACGTCCCTGCCCAATCCTCTCGGCTGAGTGTCGCATTCCCTGTCACTAGACAAATGAAATATTTATGCAATAGCCACAATGCCAAAATGCTGTCGCAGCGGCGCCATTAAAATACTGCAATGTAAATCATTGGGAAAAATTGAATTTTCAGCCTGCCAAAGAGAACGTTGTCAATTGCCGCAGACACATTGGCAATTTGACTATGTTGCACTTTGTACGACAAAAACATTTGGCGGCACCAAACATACCCAATAGGAAAAGGCTGCAGACTAGACTAGTTCAGAGCTTAATTCGGGCAGGCTAGATGTAAATAAATGTATGTATATCTACGAACTTTCTAGGCCCTTGCACAACTGAAAACCATGGCTAAGTGCTTTGTAAGTACGGTTTACAATTAATAAAATCGATAAGAATGGTTGCGGTCGAACCGGATGCATAACGATTCTCATTTTATAGGATCAAGTTTAAACTTAAATTTCATTTTCGGAAGCCCTATTTTCTTTTATCCACTCCTATACCACCACTACAACCACTGCTAGACTCTATGAAGTCTCAAGAAGTTCAAATAAAACTTGTTAATATTTCTCTTGGGTGCACATAAAAAACAACACCAGCACACGCAGTTGTAGTTGTAGTAACGATTTACTTCTTGGCAAAGAAATTGCATTATCTCTGTGCGAGCAGAATAAATAATTTTCATTCGAGCGCCAAAAAAAACGATGTAACATAAATAGGCAGACATTTTTCTTGTTTCTTTATCGATTTTTTACTTAATTTATTTGTGTGTTGCAGATAATCAGTCAAGCAAATCTGCGCTGTATATACAATTTATGTAGGGGAATGGGTCCGGTTGTGGGCACCTTTTTGTTTTTGGCTCATAACTTTTTACCAAGTTCTTCTTAATCGGACATATGGACATCTATGGAAAGCTAGAAACCTTAGCTAACAAGTAATGACAAAAGTAAATCGATTCCGTCAAATAGAAAATTTTTTTTTAATTTTGTAAAGTAGTAATTTTTAACAAAAATTTTTTTTTGGTTCGGTTGTGGGCACCCTTGGAAAATCTGCTGGAAACGGGGAAATATTAAGAAAAACCAACACGAATATAGAAAAATATTAAGTTTTAATTATTTGAAGCACAATGGACGCATGTGAAGTAGCTGGTACGCATGTCGGCACATTTTAGATGGACGGGCATTTCAAAATGTAAGTGACCAAGTCATTCTCCTGGGCTGTCAAGAAGACCTAAAGTAAAATGAAATTCAACCTAATTAATCAACACTCTTCAAGTGCTGTGCTGAAGTGCTGAAGAAGGTGGAAAACACCAGTCAACCTGATTCGATAACATCCACGAAAAGAAGAAAAAGAAGAAAACACCACCGTCGACAGCTTTGATGTCTCCGAAATTTTCTTCCACCTTCTTTTTGTAGCGTTGGAGATTGGTTTGGAAAATCGCACACGCTGCGGCAGTCGATTTTGTGGTTAGCTTATCTGCAGAACAATGTTAAATTACATCCAGCACATTAAAAAAATATCGGAGGATTTTTGTTATTTACCCTCGGAAGATATAGCTAAAACAACCAAAAAATGCGTTAAAAGACCATTTTCGATGAAATAACTTACCAAAACTTACCAAATCACTAAAAGACGGGTGCCCACAACCGAACTAATTGCGGTGCCCACAACCGAATTTGGCAGCCATTTTGAGAAGTAGTAAAAAATTTGTTCGGGGTAAACATATTGGTTGTAATCAATATTGGATCACAAAGTATAATAAATTAACTAAATAAAAATGCATTTTACTCGCCTTTTCGATGGATTCACTTCGATTTATGACACCATTTAAAATGTTTAAAAAAATGTTTGTCTTATTTTTTAAGCACAGAAAGATATATGTGGTCCCAGCACAAAGCAGGCGTGTATGTTCGACTCAGTATTTGGCACAAAAAGATCGTGGTTCCATAATGAACAAATGGCCTTAGTCAAAAAAACCCAGCCTGCTTTCTATCAAAAGATACGAAGGGGTGCCCACAACCGAACTATGCCCACAACCGAACCTTTTACCCTACATATATTTAAATGTACGAGTATATCACGAGTATATCGTCTCGTAGCGATGCAGTGACGCAATTACAGATTTCATATTTGCGTGTACTCACACAGCCGAACCGCTGCTCACAACATAATCAAACTGTTGGCATCATCATGCTGACGATGATCATTTACGATTAAAATCAAGATACTTACAACGGATAAGCAAACAATTGAGACAAGCAATTTATTTAAAGCAAATGAAAAAACGAGGCAAAAAGGCAAAGGCATATTTTGTGGCTAACCATAAAAATTTAGACGCTTTTCTCTGTGAGTTCAACTAACAACAGCAACAACAACGGCAACCACTTTGGCAACAGCGAAAAGCTACGCATGCGCGCACCAGGCCAACCGAGAACTGCTTGCCGACTGTACGGATACATGTCGTTGTGGCTCACTTCCCGCCCGGATTTTCCACTCCATTTTTCCATTTGTTATCTTCACTTTTTGTTCATTCATTTGCAAGCCTCAGTGCCACTAACCCGGCCATGATTGCAGCCAACTAACCAACAAACTGTGCACTGGTGCAACAACTAACCAACCGCAAAAGCAAGCGGCCAAGCAGACAGGCAAGCAACCCAACAATCGGCCGACCGACCTTTCACTCTATGCTCCGTGCTCCACGCTCCATGCTCCGTGTTCATCTTTTGGTAAATGTAGCGCGCCGCCTTTGTTATAACGGTGCTTATTGTGGTTAAGATCGGCTTTTAATGTAACATGGCTTTTACCTAACCCCAACAGCTAAGCCGCACAGCCCCACACAGCGCCGACTAGCCGCATATCAGTTTGGCTTAAATATCGGCATACAGTTGGCTTTCCGTTCGATTATGAACAATCCAACAGACACACAGCCACACTCACCGCATTCGTATTAGCTACAAATTCTTAGGAAGATGATCACTGCGGCATACTGGCAGCAACAACACGATTGTATGTAGGATGCTTTTTCAACTCGCGTTGCCTGCGAGTGCCACACGTGTACTCGGCCACACTGTGGGCCAACATGCGGTGATGACTCGAAAGAAGTATGTAGCCACATACAGACATTTGTACTGTACAAGTATGTACATAGATTTGTTTGACGGCACAATGCGGCGCACGACAACATAGAACGTTCTGCAAGAGTCGCAGCAGCATAAACCGAACATCGCGGCAACAGCAGAGCACAACAAAAAGAGATTTTCCGCTTAAAATGTGTAGCAAAAGTGCTTTACTGACTGCATTCAGGCATTTGCCATGTGTGGCCTGCAACGTCGCTTTTTCTTCTTTTGCTAATTAACGTAATAAAGCCATGTTTTCTATGTAGTACGCAAGAAAGTTTGTGGTTTCAAACAAAAATATCGCCAAGTATGTGATGCTGCAATTGGTAGACTTTCAACAGAGTAATTTTGTAAATTATGCCACATAACTACTGCGATTTAGGTTAGGTTAAATTATTTTCGGTTTGGAAATCCGTGTAAATCGGCACTTGCACTCAGACATATGTACATAAGACATGACTTAGTGTTGTATGGAGATTCGTAATAATAGGTTCAATTTCTTCTTAATACTCAATTACGATTTCAATTATGTTCGAGGGAGGGGAAGTTAATGGGGTTTCGACAGTACATTTTGATTTTTGCTTTGTGAAACCCAAAAATTGACAATGTCACAACACCGATCGCATGGGAGACGCCCTCTGGTGGTGAATTTCTGAACCGTAATTAATTTTGTATTTTTTGTACTTAAAAATGTTGGCGATCGCTGAATAAATCATTTAAAGCGGTTGAGTAGTTTCCGAGATACGATGTTTTCTCGCTTACTTACATAACTACTACATTTGCAAGTGGGGAGCCAATGGCATAGAAAATGGCCAGTTTTGTATGGCAGCCCCTCAAGACTTGGAGATAGCAGGTAGGTATGTTTAGAAGAAACACTCAGAAGTGAAAATAAATGGGTGTCGGTCATACATTTGACACGTCTGGGGGCAACCTGGGAGCAGTGGGAGCCCATTTTATAAAAACGACCATTTTGCATGGGAGCCCCATCAAGGGTTGGAGATAGGGGGTGAGTATGTTTGAAGGAAATGTTCAGTGAGGAAAACTAGTGGGGTTGGTCATAGATTTTAACCTTCTAAGAGCAACTTCTCAACAGCTGTGGAACAATTTGTCGGATTTCCTAGCTTTTTTTGTGAACTTTGACCTCGATGCGACGCAATTTAGCACCACTCTAGCCCCAAAATTTTTTTTGCTCATGCACTTTTTCACCAAACCGCATAAAATGAGAGGTTGCGGAGCATCGAAATCGAAAAATCTTGCACTAAATCATGCCTAAATACATGACACCATTGCGATTGCCTATTAACGAGAATAGGAACCAAAGTATTACTGGAAACAGACAACACCTCCTATCACCGGTGATACAATTTTGTGACAAGGTTTCTGTTTCATTAGTCCTTACCATTAGTCCTTTCAATTGGGGAGGGGGGACGTACACAACTGTTGAGCCCAATATCATTGGAAACCACATTTGGCGCCCACAATTATTCGAACAAACATACATATTTATATTCCAAGCAAACATGAGTAGATCCTTAAATTGCATAATTTCATTTTTTAATAGCGATTGGACTTCTACTATGTAGTCAACTTTCTTTACTACCCACCATTCTTCAACAAGAAAAGTAGTTTAGAATAGCTGCAATCATTGAGACGTGAATATCTTCCAGGAATTCTATGTAAACGCACACCTCTGTAGTATGCTACACTGCACTACAAGCGTATGAGTTCAAATTTGTGCAAACAGTACATAATTATGTTCGCATCTTCGAAGAAATGTGACAAAAGTCCACGCGAAGCTCCTTATTTGCCAATTTTTCATAAGAGACTTGTTCTGAAAATCTTGCTGGCAGTGCTATCTTCTTTACTCTTTTCATTTTTATTTACTTATGTATACCGTTTGTTAAAAACAAAAATGCATTGTGCAAATATTGCAATTTTTAAAAGCATTTTTTGTTTACCCTGAAAACGTATCGCAGCGTTTAGCATGTCTTCCACTCCTTTGTGCGGCCTTTACGTGTATGATGAAACCATGCTTTGCGCATTACTGTCGCGAATGTTGGGTGTGGTGAGTCATGTCTGGTGTTGTCGGCTTTGGCGTTGTATCGAAAATGCCCAACACTTTCTGTGAATTTTGCACGCAAAAAAGTTTACAGTTTACATAACCGATCAGGTACGGTTCATACTCGTAGATCGCGACCCATCAAGCGAGAAATTTTCAATTTATGTGAATATTTGCTTGCTTCATGCGCCCTGAGCCAACGAAAAAAAGTATTATGCTTTCATACATGGTATTTGAATGTAACGGTAAAAGAGCGATAAGTCAAATCGATGTGTGGCGAGGCGAACAGCACATACAATTTCGCAAATACTCACATTTCGTGTATATACTCACATATGCTTAAAAATTCATATTTGTAGGACGTGCTGCATAAGTGGAATTATGCTTCGTTTCTTTTTGCACTCCTTGGGCAGATGCATAGTTTACAATGTGAAATAATAGAGATAACAAAATAATTTTTATACAGTTAGGCAAACAATTGTGACAACGAATGAGTGTCATTCATTAACTGCGCTGTTGCAATTGTTTACTGGGTTTTGATAATTTTGTAAGCTGAGTATTTGGCTTTCTGTCCGGGAAATCGAACTAAATGTTGCTTCCCTAATTAAATGCAGACGTTTTTCTTCCTCTTCTTCAAATTTCCATTTTAATGAATTTTATGAGGTGTAACACTATTTTCATAAAGATCACACTGCCCACACTTTCACTCCAGTTGTACCTTTTCACATGACGATGTAGGCAGGCAGCGCTGTACTTTGGCTTCCCACAGCGCCGCTAAGATGGTAATAAATTATAAGCATTTCTGACCATAATAAGCTGTGCCTTATTGACTGTTTAGCAGGCACGCACTATATGCCAGCAACCACAACAATGAGCCAACAAATTGTCGCTGTCATGCTGACTGCCAACCTTCGTCAACTTTTTTCGGTAGTTGAAATTTTTCTTCATCTGCAATCTGCATACTAGACGCATACTAAAACGCACTATGAAACAAAAACAAAAAACCAAAACACCCCGACGCCGAGAGCTTTGCGTGCGTATGTGGCTGTGCGCTTATGTAGTTATGGCCGTTTCATTAGCTCACCCAACCGCACCGTACTGACACTGTCAATATTGCAATATCTTTTTAGACAAGATTGTCGACAGCTTTGGCTTTGGCTTTGCCCTCATATGGTTTCAGCGCGTTTCGCCAACTAACAGCAATGGCTGTATAAACGGCCGCCGCTAATTGGTTATGGAATAAAAGACATTACCGGCACGATAAAAGCGGCGAACAGCAGGCACTCACATTTATTCGTACTAATGCATATAACATATCGTAAGTAGACGCGGAAAGAATTGACTAATTATTGACTAACAGCATAACTTATTCGCTTATGCAGTTAATAAAAATCATAAAGGCTGTTTGGCAATAAACGTTGAATATTCTCTTTACAGGCTGACGATTGAAACAGCATTACGGCCAACCTCAGACAGCAGTACTCAATGAAAGTCCACATTCCGTGCGATCAACAACTTCTTCCACTACCCTCTCTATCTCCCTCCAACTCTATCGCGACGTACTCTCTTTGGCGTTGTCCTTTGAAAAAATGTCAGAATTAGTTAGGAATGATGTCAGCACTGAATCACTCTGCACTGTTATAGAAAATTGCACCGGAAACACCCGTAGCAAAAGCAATCCGAATAGTAACACCAACACCCCAGCTGATGACATACCTAACGAACGCAGCACCACTTCGCTGGACAGTTTGCATATTTCTACTGAAGACACCTGCGACAATTCGCTCGAGGAATCGAGTCAATCACAAATCGAATCTTCAAAGCCACGCACAAAGCTCAAGAAATCGGTCTCGTTCGACCCTCAGGATGAGAAAATACGCAAGTTCACCACTGGTGAGCCCATCGTAGACCAACACAATCCTTTCAGGTCGTACTGCTCTTCCCAAGGTAATTCGATTAGAAGGCAGAAGAAGACCCCACCTCCAGTGCCGACGAAGCGGTCAACCTTGAGTGTGCGCAAAACAGTTACACAACAACTACGCGAGCGGGAGCGTGAGAAGGAGAAGGAAAAAGAGCGGCTGAAGAACGAGACCAATAATCGTAAAACAATTTCCAATGGTGGTACAAATCTGTCCTCGCCAGACGACTTTATCACCACCGAAGAAGTGCTCAAGCAGTCCAAGTATGTCAAGACGTATATAAAAAATCCAGATCCATATTTTGTCTACGATCCCACAATATTGGCGCGCATCAAATTTGAAGAACTGCGCGAAATCGCCGACAAGAAACCACCCAAAAAGTTGAAGCTATCCCCTCACACAAAAGAACGCATCAAAGACTTAAAAAACAAACCCTCCGCTGATATCAGTCTCTCACAATCTCGACTTCCGTTCAAGAAGTGCTCGAAGCCCAATTATCCGGAGCTGTCGGATATAAAAGTCAAAGTCGGCACCGACCTGGATGGCAGCTATTTCAATCCGGCAGAAGTTTCCAAAAATGCCAAGAAATTTGACGATCGTGTGAAAAAGCTGCACATTGCATCAGACGACGACCTTGACGAAATAGATGGACCTCTGACAAAGAGCGAGTCCAGTGACGAGGTGACTGCGAACAGCAACCACAAGCAAGATTCCTCCGACAAAGAAGAAGACGAACTGCCCGAATGTGCCGTAATGAACGGCGATAGCTTTGAGGATAAACAGCCCCACGTTGAGGGCACTTTCACCAACACAATCAAATCGAAAGAGTTTCAAGAGTATCTTGATAAAAAGGGTCTGACATTGATACCCAGAAAAATACCAAACGGTGCACGTTCCGTATATGCAAACGGTACAGGCATGTCCAAGCCAACCACAACCACTCACATCTCCTTCAAGTCTCCAGAAAGTGTACAGATCTCAGTCGATAACATGGACTCGGCGCGGAACGCCAAAAAACCGTCGGTGTTTCAGCGCTTACTCTCGAATAGTATATTTGCCTCAAGACGCAGAACCACGCCCAAAGAAACAGTTCCTACACCCCGTTCACTCTACGATACCGGTACCAAGGCGAGGGAGAATGGTAACATTAGAGCGCCGTCAGCGATAAAGCGCGTTGTCCTTGAGCGTCAAAGCTTTCATGGACGCCCGCGCACCGGCAATCTGCTGAGTCCAGCTGAAGCTAACTTTCTGAGAAACCAATCTGATCGCTCACGTAAAAGTTTCGCCAGTGGAGACGATCTGTCCATCTCTATTTCCAGCGCCCTAACAAATGCAGAATATGCAAATGTGCCAGAAAGGAGTCATAACGATTCGACTGACGCAGCAAAACTGAAAGATTCGCAAACAGCCCCCATTGCAAAGCCACCAAGACGCACGCTTTCGCGAGATCGCTTGACCAACGCACAGCACATTAGGCAGGTTGGGACGCAACAACCACAGCACGACACGATTTTGAAACCCAAAGTGCTTCGTCCTCAAGGTTCAAATAATTCCTCATATATCTTACCGAGAGAGAAAGAGGTCTTAACACCGGACGAAATTTACTTCAGACGAGGCTTAGAGCGTCAAAGTCTAATACCGAAGAGGACCACACAAGTGCCTGACAAGCGACAGGTGTTTGGGCGATCCGCATCAATGGATCGCAATGAAATACTGAAACGGAAAGTCAGTAGAAATCTACAAAGTGGCTCAAAGAGTGATAATGAGATAACAAGGGTGCCAACTCTCGCACGATTAGGCGCGAAGGAAAATATTGGTGCCAAATTAACATCGACGCCCATACGGGATGCAGGTGCCAAAAATTTGCCCAAACATATTGACAATCAATTAGCGCCAAAGTCTGCTTCAAATAAGGTCTACGTTGAGCAATCCGAGTGGGAACAACTGAAGGCGATGAAAGAACGCACCGATCATGAGCTCTACTATCGAATGCTGCAGCAACAGCAGCAGCAGCAACAACCACAACAACAAAAACATGATTTAGAAAATATATATGAGCGTCTACCAGCACCATCTCAGGTACTGGTGCTACAAACACCCTCCAATACGGCACGTCAGCCCATGGTGCCAGAAGGTAACTTTGTGCGAGGCTCACCACAACGTAACACTTTCTCCGGTGTTATTCGAAACCGACAGGCGAAAATAATCGACGGACGGGCTGTGCTTGCCGGCGACTATCCGCCAGTGTCGTTGGAACCGACGCCGCGAAGTCAAAGTGTGCTGGACGGCATGACCATGAGCGGCAGCTCCCGGATGGGAGGTCAGCGGCGCGGCTACGAAAGCGACACCGAAACACCGGTTGTGCTGCGACGCAGGGCAAATGGCACCGATGAAGCCGTTGAAGAAGCGGCCCCACCACGCCGCATCGGTGGTATTCTTACACGTGAAGAGATTTTACAGAAGGTGAAGGAGTTCTGCCGCAAATCTCTCAACAAAACACCTATAAACCAACCGCAGATGCAAGCCGTTTACGAAAGGCAACCCGGCTCAACCGATCTATCGCCAGTTTCCTACGCATCGGTTGAGACACACCAGCGACCCGGATCACGCATGTATGCAGCACCCCAAGTGCCACAACGCATGCAGAGTCTACCCCATTCGCAACCGTTTATACCCATAGCGCAACACGTCGTGAACGAACCGATGACGAACACAGCATCGCCAATCTATGCACACGTTGTGAAACGCAGCAGCGTGCATTCGAATCAGTCGGAGCTCTACGACAGCCCCCAGCGCCCCTATGTAGTGCGACGCGAGAGCGATGCGCCGGCCATTTACGTGAGTCACGGCAGCTTACAGCGTCAAGAACCCACCGTGCTGCCCACACAGTACGTGCTGGTGGACGGTGACAAGCTGCTGCCGGCTCAGCTGGTTAACTTCTATCCGGCTGACATTTACGCACAGCCCCAATACATTCGACCGTACAAACTACAGCCCATGCCCGGCGCCTATGGCTATATCAGCGTGCGAGACCCCATGCAGCAGCAGTTGCGGCCACGGTTGCACGATGGCCGCATCACTCCTTTGATACTTGATCGTTCAAGTCAACAAGCGAGTCAAATATATTGGACACCGCAACACCAGCGGCTGCAACAGCATACGGGACTATTGCCGGTTGAAATCAGTCCACGCTATACGCTGAAGCAGCCGCATCCGGTGCCAGCGCCTAGAATGGACCTAGCCAGCCATCGTGCAACAAAAACGGTCAGCAACGGCATTCCAAGCCAGCAACAGGTGGCCGCAGTGGCACGCAGCAACACGCCGACCCGACAGCAATCTCAAAATATACATCCGCTGCAACAGGTGCATCACGTGCGCCACACTTCGAACACCACATTGGGCGAGCACAACACACTGGGCCATCACGCTTACGACTGGGAAAGTGGCTCGGAAGCCGGTGAGGTGCAGCGCATAATGGAGAATCAAAGAAACAGTGGTGAGTTGAAAGCCAGAAACGTACTAAGAAATCTTAAAGAGAAAATGGTCCGCTTAATGAGCAAATCCAAACACTGATCGAATCTGCAACTAAACGAATCTTTCAAACAAACAGGAATTATTTTCAAATCTCAAGAGTAATCTTTATTAATTGTAGATTAAGCAAAGGTAAGCGATTGTATTGTAAATATGCGATAATTATATATGTACTTAATAAGCGAAAACCTCAAACGGTGCTTTCGCCAGTTGTATGCAACATTTTCCGTTGTTGTTACTAAGGTTTAGCTTAAGGCGCCGCGAATAGTATTGACTATCCAGGTTCTACAATACTTCACAACAAGTGCTACAAACAGTTAAGTGATAAAGTGAGACCACAATGTTCAACTACACATTTATGTACACTAGCATGAGTATGAGACATTGTTTACAAAATAAAGATGAAAAAAGTTAAAGTTAAAGTCAAATTGGTCTTTTTATTGTGTGAGGCTTAGACCAAAAACTGTTTGGTAGTTTGTGCGCACTGCTCCTTTCCCGTTGAACGAGAATTTTTTGCCATAAAACTGGCCTTTTTCATAATTTCCTTTCGCTGCAGTCCATTCCTGCCATAAAAGTACGCTTTTCCACGTAGCAACCCTGCTATGTGTTTACATTTCCTTATAGACTTCATCCGCAAAAGTTTGTTTTTCGTTTTATTCTGTGCGCACTATTCTGCTTTGTGGTTGTTTATTGTTGTACGTGCGAAGCTGTAATATTACGAAGAGCGTGCAAAACGAATGCGTATAAAATTTGTTTGCATACAAGCGGAGCGCACCGTTTCGCTAGTAACAGAGCTGCCAGGTTGCGATATTGGAATGAAAAATAAAAGAACAATGCAAAAACCTATACAGTCGTGTCTGGATATAGTGAACTAATTATTGCAAGGCCTGTTCACAACATTGAGGTTATTCACTATATCAAGGTTAACATTTTTGTTCAAAAACTAGTTTTGTTTGCTCAAAATACACTTTTGGTTTTTTTTGCTTGAAATTGCTTTCAAAATGTATTTTCAATATTTAGAGGCTCCATGTCAAAATTTGGGTGTTCACTATATTGAGGTGTTCACTATACCCAGACACGACTGTACGTTTAAAGCATGTTCATAACAAGTTAAGGGCCTTTTTATGTTCTCTTTTACATTGAATGTGCCATATTAATTGCATAGTATCAAAGAGAGAATATTATCTTTCAAATTCCATAATGCATTTCTGAGTGTCAAGCATTCCTTATAACAATAGTAGTATTTCTTTTAACTCCAGAGCTTTAAATTAATAGTAATAACTGCTTATGCGTAAAGTGACAATAGTATTTTAATTCCATATATCAATTAAGGTACATTTATTTCAAGATAATAAGCTTAGCACCTTATGGCAAACAAAATATACGATTTTTAGTCCTTTATGCCTGTTTTCAATAGCCGAATTTCTACCCATGATACAAAAAATAAAGGTAGAACCGCTGTAAAATCTTTTGACACTAATTGACACTATGCTGTGCTAATTGACGTTCGTAAAAGCTTGAGTCGTGATGCTACTTCGATATAATATTAAATTAGTGTTATGGAAGGTTCTAAGAATTTTAAGATTTTATTAAATAAACACGGAATATACATTTTACTGTGACTAGTTTATCTTAGGCAAAAGTATATAAATAGTATTAATATGGGGCTTGGCAACTCTATCCGATTTGTTTTGACGCAGTTTCGTCCGTTCGCTTCTGCTGCTGCGGTTTCAGTTTCTGCACAGTTTTCATTAGTTTTGGAATTGAATTCGGTCATAGACTAAACATTTGGTCTTTACGCAATGCAAGTAATTAGAACAAGAAATTCGAAGTATTATTAAATGGTGAGGAAACCATAAGCAACAACGTTGAGGCCATCGATTGAAAAATAACATTGACGCCAAGGTTAAAGGCGAGTTGTGTTCACTCGAGAAGGAGAAGCAGACTTGAAAAAAGATTAAGCTCTGGGAGGGCAGCCCAACGAACGAACGTACGTACATATTCAGGATTGTGTAAATTCTGTATTTCTGTTTGTATGTACAGGCATTAACTGTGATGTCCTTTGCCGTTAAATTGACATTGAAACCGCTGGTGGTGTTACTTGGGATACTGCTCAAACGTATCGCTTTTCAACTAGTTTTTTGTTGTAAAAATGTTCGTGATTTGGCCTAATTTGCGCAAAAGCACCTTTTACCTCTGAATTGTTCTGAACTTATTTATAGTATCAACACTTGTTAGGGCTTAAACGAATGTGGGCGGCACTTTGTTGTCCGAAGGTATTTGCCCGCAGATATCGCAAATCTTTAAATTTTGTTTAAAGCCACAGAACAAAATCAAAATGCTCTATAAAAACAAAGTAATTTATAATATCAGGCAATTTCTTGCTAAATTTAGCTCAACGATATACCAAATTCACGCTGCAGTGACAGCCCTTCCTTCCCCCTCGTCAAGCATGAAATACATTTCGTTTTAATAGCGTTTGTATGTAAATGCTCTTACATGCATTAATATATTTGCTTGTATAAACTTTTATGACATTTTCATATTAATGCCGAACTTGTTTACCTCGACACGAATACTGCTGCGACAGAACTAACCAAATAATCAAACTAACAATTTGTGGGTCTTAAAAGTGGTGCAAGATTCTGCTCCGCTTGTGAAATATTGCAATTAGTATTACTATAAAGACACATAAATATTGTGACAGTACTCGGGCTATTCAGAAATTCGCCATAAATTCATAGGTACACGTAGCTGCCGCTGTTTTGCCTATATACCACGTATATATTTGTACGTAAGAATCTGTGTATGCTTTTGCATGGGCCGACAATGTGCAAGCGCAAAGTGAAATGAATTGTTGTTGTCAACTTGTAAGAAAATATCGCGTTGCGCAAATGCTCGGCAGAATTGTGCGGCTAGGTGTACGCAAATATTTTGGCTTGAGCACCTTTTCAAAAGCGTTGCCGTTTGGTGGAAAATAATAAATTTAAAATAAAATTAGTAATCTACAATCAGTCATCTAATGACTAATTTGTACGCCAAAAAAATTATGAAAACTTAAGATTCGTATTAAAAGCAAAATTTATTAAACTTGTTATTCTAAACATTGACTTGGTGATTGTAATGAGTGTATGAGTGAGGAACTAGCATTCATTCAACAATATTATTTATAAAATATATACACACAGTCCCACTAATTAGTGTTTCAATACTACAACCATGAACCATTCTTCTTATAACATTCTAACGTCATAGTAATTATTTTGATTTAAATATTAAACACTTTATAATTTTTCGAATAGGGCTAATTAGGTATTATTTTTCTAAATTTATATTCTAAACTAAAAATATTGAATTTGTTGCCATATGGCAGCGCTTACAACTTTGCGTTCGCACATACCTCGCCCTTGTTATGTTTTTACTTGTGTTTCTGTTTTTATTTACCATTCGAAAATAGACAAGTAGTGTGTTTACTGGCCGCAGCAGAAACAAAGAGCTTGTGCAAATGAGCTCCGGCTAGCTGGCCCGTTTCTTTAAATTAGCTTCAAACAAAGACGTTCGATTTGCCTTTACTTTACTTCGTATGTCACTTGCAGAGCGAACGCTGCTGCATGCTCGTCTATTGCACGCTGTTCGGTCAACAGCTTGAGTCTTATGGACCCGTTGGAAATAATAACGTCAAGATCAAACGTAGTTATCTATCTGCGATAAGACAAATAAGAACTTGTTTTGCTAATAAAACAAAAAATATGTAAATTAATATATTGAAATTAAGACACATCAAATTGCCGACAATACTGATGCCTACTTTTGATTTTTCATTACAGATTTGAAGTACACCATCAACCAACAAGATGGATAATAAGAGCGATGCACCTACATCGAAGCCATCAGCTGCCAGTACTGATGACGAATCGATTAGTACGAGCACCACCGAATCGGAAACATTTGGAACATGGACTTTGGTAACGGACAAGCACAAGAAGACGAACCCAACAACAACAAATACCAGCGTAGACAATACCAACAATAGAGTAGAAATACTCAAACCAGACAAAGACATCGAAGAGAAGGACACCGTCGTGGGTGATGCAAACATAGAGTAAGTGATGAATTTGCTCAACACTGAAAACAGCTAACATGTTCGCATCTTTTAGTCCCAAAGTTGAAGACGACTCAACCGTTGACGATCTTTCCGATGGCATATCGATCATCAGCGAAAGCGAGAGCGCTGGCCGCGCATCACCACATCCCTACTTGCGCGAGCACTTAAGCGATTTGAATTTAAAGTTCGATATTTTCGAACAGAACTTGCCGCCGTCGCATAGAACACCACCGAATTCACCGATTATATTGTCCTCTGCCAGTTTTCCGGGCAGATCTGGGGACAACAACACGTGTGAGCTGCGTCAGCGCCGTACTAGCCTATCCCACTCAGAGACCAATGCACTAGAGCGTTGCACTGCCACTGCCAACTCTGATAAAACCGTAAGAAAAATGCCGCCCGCTATACGTCGTGGCCTGACCGGCATATTTTATTTGGCGGTAGCTTTGGCCGTACTGGCCTTCATTGGCAAACTGCGCTACCCGGAGTGGGAGGCTTTCACACACCACAAATCCATCGACGAATTGGAGCAGAAGCTGAGTGACATGGAGTTGCAAAACAATTTAATGCGCGCCGAAATCGATCTATTGTCCAAGCAGGTAAACCACTTGCAATTGCTAGCCGAACGAGAAGAACGCAATGGCAAGGGACATCAAGGGAAGAGGCGTAGAGACGCTGATGTTAGACCTGGGCAAAAGGTTGACACGTTCACGGCTTGGTCGGGTATTGGATCTTCATTGGATCCCGTAGAGATAACCAAGAGCGATTTGAAGCGACCATACAAATGCCCGGATGGGAAATTCGTAGAAATTGCGGGCATGTGTGTCGAAAATGCATCGGAAAAAACGGATGCGTTCGTCGATGAAATTGGCAATGTTGTTGACGATGTATTACAGCAATCGAATTTTTTCGAGGGCTTCGAGGACGTAGCGGCAAAGGTGGATGCATTCACCACTGACCCAGGAGCCAATGTGGGTGAGCAGAAATCAGCGCCCAGGCAATTCGAAGCGAAAATAAAGGGAGCAGCAGATGGAGCCGGCGCAACGTCAGGACAACAGATACGCGTAGAGCAAAAGCAACATAAACGTGAGTCGGGAAAATACAAAAAGATGAAAAATAGCGATGGCAGCTCAAAGGAACGACATTATCACGATGATCATGTGGAGAAGCAAAACAAATTCTGGAAAACACCACGTCACAGTCACGAACGCCATAGCAACGAACATGACGATGACGATGATGATGATGATGGACATGTTAGTGCGGAGAGTATGGAGAATGATAATGATGATGACGATAGCATCGAAAACAATTTCAACGCGCCCAAGTACAATTCCAAGGAACGTTTTGGCAAGTACGAGTTTGCTAGTAAGATGCCAAAGCACTATAAAATATACAAATTTGACGATAAGTTGGACAAGGACGGCCACTGGCACGAGAAACACATGCAAAATCGTGAGTATGCGCGCCGTCAAAACGAGCGCCAGCGCAACAACAAGAATTGGTTCATCGAGCGCGGTGACGGTCGGGAGCAAATGCGCCACAGCTGACTTGGAAGTATCTTGCGTTTGCCAAGCATCCTGGGCGCGCCATTTTCATATCTGTTCTAGTGTTTTGCGGCACGTGCGGAATGGTGATGTCTGCCAAAGTTAAAACTCCGAAATCCAACATCCAACCATTACTAAGTTTAAATTTGTTAATTCGATTTTACTAGCTGGACACGAACTAAACGAAGCTTAGAGAACCATGTTTTGGTGTTTGTTGTAATATTTATGCGTTTAACCGAAAGATATAAAGAGAAAGTAATGAGTAGAATTTCTTTTGTGATAATCAGTTGTATTCACTTTGTAAATTGCGCTGCCGCAATTATCAAATATGTACTACTACTTTATTTTATAGCTATCCACTAAGTAATTCGTATGTATTATGTATTGTACCTAATATTGTGTAATCAGAAAAAAAACATGTATATGTAAACTGTCAAAAATTAAATCGCTCTACATATGGGCGAATCATCCCCATGTTGTATGTATGTATGTAGACATGACTAAGCTTATTGTGTAAAGAAAACAATTAAAAACATATAAAATATAAATAAAACTAATAAAATGTATGCTTTTGACTTATGCTTCGCAAAACTTTAGCTGATTGATTTTGGTATGAAATATTTCTTTGCAAAATTAGATATTAACTAGAGTAATTCTAGTAAACTGTTTCCGTACTACAATATACTTTGCCCGTTCACATATTCATCACACCGATCGATAGTCAAACGCTGTGTATTGATAAAACTGCAAATATATTTACCATTCGATAAATTGCATAAAACTAATCTGCATGAAACTATAATGGATTTGAACATTTGTTAAATCAAAAAGACCTTCTGCGCTTTACCGACGCGCCGCTCAGTATAGCTCTACCACATTGGAGCGGAACACCTTCTGATCCACCATGTGCTCTGTGTCGGCGTCGTGTGTGTGCCGGTGAGCCAGCAGTGAGGAGCGCCGCTTAAATCGCTTGTTGCACACCTCGCAGGGGAAAGGTCGTTCGCCCGTGTGTACCAGCGAGTGGCGTTTCATCTGCTCCGACGTAGGAAAACCCTTCTTGCAATGTGGACACTCGTACGGCTTCTCGCCCGAATGGCAGCGCTTGTGCGCGATCAGGTTGCTCGAGTAGCGAAACTCCCGCCCACACACATCGCAAACGTGCGGCTTCTCGCCGGTGTGCACCAGCATGTGCTTCTTGTAGCCGGACTTTTGCGTCATTGCCTTGCCGCAAATGTCGCATTGATAAGGCCGCTCTCCCGTATGCGTCAGCATATGGGTGCGTAAAGACGACGACTGGCGGTACGCCTTGCCGCATAGATCGCACGTGTTTGGGTTATTGGGGTCGTGTATGGAGATGTGACCCTCGTAGGCATTGCGCGTCTTGAAGCCCTCACCGCACAGGCTGCACAAATACGGAGTGGCGTCCGAGTGAAGCTGCATGTGGTACTTGAAGGAGTTGTGGTTGCTCAGCTGCTTGCCGCAAACCTGCAAAACAATAAAAGCACTAGTTCTGAAAAAGCCACGCAGACTGTGTTTTCAGCGTAACTAACCTGGCATTGCAGGTCCGGATTGGGTGGTTTTGGTTGGCTACTTTTTTTGCGCACCTTCGCCGGCATCTTCAACTTTGGTTCACTCTTTTCTTCGGCAGTCATTTCTGAAAAGGAACGCTTCATCGTACTAACGCGCTCTTCATCGCCCGCCTCAGAGCCTTCGGTGTGTGCGCTTTGCGCCACATCCGACAGCGACACCTCATAATATTCTGTGTCGACTTCGTATTTCACCAATTGCTGATCGGGTTCTACTTCCTCCGTTTCTTCCACTTCCTGCACCTCCACCACCTCGTCCTCGCCTGCATCATGCTCAGCTTCAACATTATTTTCTGGTCGACCTTCTGTCACTGACTCTTCACCATCGTCCTCTAACACGCCCAGCGTCACATATTCCATGTGATCCATCTCGCGTCTGAACTGGGCCGCCAACGCCAAGCCCTGTAGTTGTCCGTCGTCTGGCTCAATTTCTTCGGATTCATAATGCTGTTCTTCATCTTCCACCACGGAGTTTGCCGATTCCGCTTCAACCTCGCCGACGCTCTCCACGCCACTCATAGCGCAATTCAGTTCCACGTACTGCCGCCGCAGCAAATCGGTACTCTCCAGTACTAACTTCTTGAACGCACACGACCTCGCCAAATTCTGAACACAGCTCTCGCAAATATGCGCCGGGAAGCCTTCACCCTCGTCCGACGGAAAATCCTGATTTGTGATAAAGCCCAGCATTGCAGCCAGCGTTTGCACCTCGCCCAAAAAGATGCCCTGTTTGTGCAGCGACTTGTATTCCGCACACTCGCTGATGCAAGCCCTACAAATCACAACCTCCACATCGCCCGCTTCCGAAGTCATCGTAAACGTTCAGCTCTATGCTCCTGATTCGTCCGCCGTTAGTAAACAAATAAAAATGCACAAATATTTCAAGAAATTGGGCAAAATGCTTCACGTCTACGATTGGTGTGTTCAGTGCACTAGGAAAGACGCGAATGACGGAAAGCTGGCCAATCTCCGAATTTGCTTTGCTTACTTTTCAATTCAATATGGAGGGTATTCACTCATAGATGGCGCGCATACAAGTCTGAAGCGTAGTATGTTAGAAGGCTCCAAGCAAGCTGTGCTTCTTCTCTCGTGTGCTATTGGAATATGAAACGCAATTTAGTCTATATTTTTAAACAGTAGTAAAAGTTGATAAGAGTTGTGAAAAGTAAAAAAAAAAGTGATCAGTTCGAGCCAAGAAAAATTGCAGCATTGACAGCGACACGAAGACAGGAGATTGGCAACACTGCCAAGTCTGTCAAAATAGAAAAAATCGAAAGGAAACCGAAAAGCTGCGAGCAGAAATTTTGGATTGCTCTGTGCCGGTGTGATGAATTAAAGCGCGGAGTAACTGATCCAAGACAAAGGTAATAAAATTGCAAGGTGCAGCTGGTAGAGATGGGCTTGGCACAGCGAGAGGTTCTGGATTTGGTGCGGAAACTATGTGGAACAGCAAAATGCATGAGCACGAGTTTGGGCGCTCAGCAGCGGCGTGCGTTGAGTAATCATCTGCAGCAATTTCGCCATGCGTCGCCGGTGACAGCCGTGGTGTGGAGCAGCTGGAGTGCTCATACATGCCGGCGGTACCAGCGCGACTACTCGGCAAGTAAGTGGTCATTGGTGTATGAACAGTAAATTTTCAGGATTGATTGGGTTTTTGCGTTGTTGCGTTTACAGAAAAAGCCCCTAGTCCGGAGATATTGTCAAAACTCTTCCCGCAGACTGCGGCCAGTGTAGACGAGGAGACAGACCGCGAACGCAAACGCAAAGAGGAAGAAGAGGCGAAGGAAAATGAAAAGGCGTGGAAACGTATGAAATTCGGGTAAGCTGAGTTGGGAGCCAGCGGCGCTTGCATAACAAGCGATGTGTGCTCGCACGATGTAACCCCAGCACATGTGCCGATGTTGTTGACAGTTGCATGTGTTTATTATTGCTTTTGTAAACAAGTTTCGCAGTCTTTGGTGGCTCGGCCGTGGCACTAGTCGTTTGGGCGGTGTACGAGTTCGGGAAGCCGGAAGTCGACGCTGACGGCCAGATGATCGAGGACGAGTTTAGTAAAAGTCCAATTGTGCAGCAGTACATTCAACGCATGTGGAAATCGATGAACTACTACCAGAAAATGATACAGGAACCGTCACGCGATAAGCTCCTGCCCGATCCGCTAAAACCACCCTACATACAGCCGCCGTATACGCTGGTGCTGGAAATGAAGGATGTGCTTGTGCATCCCGATTGGACGTATCAGACTGGCTGGCGCTTCAAGAAGCGCCCGGGCGTCGACCACTTCCTGCAGGAGTGCGCCAAGCACTTTGAAATCGTTGTCTTCACTGCCGAACAGGGCATGACTGTGTTTCCTATACTGGACGCACTCGATCCGAACGGATACATTATGTACCGTCTGGTGCGCGACGCCACGCATTTCGTCGATGGGCACCATGTCAAAAATTTAGACAACTTGAATCGCGACCTGAAGAAGGTACATAAGTAAATGTTCTATCATTTCCAAGCATGTTTTAAATGTTGCTATCGCAGGTGATCGTCATCGACTGGGATCCGAATTGTACTAAACTGCACCCAGACAACACATTCAACATTGCCAGATGGCTGGGCAACGATGATGATGCACAGTTGTTGGATTTGATTTCATTTCTAAAAAGTAAGTCGGCAACAACACAATTATTTTGCGACTAAACTATAAATGTGCTTGTTTACAGCACTTGCCGCTGCGGAGGTGGAAGACGTGCGCGATGTGTTGCACTATTATCGCCAATTCGATGATCCCATCGCCCAGTTTCGCGAAAATCAGCGCATACTATTAGAGCAAATGCAGGAAAAAGAACGCGAAGAACAAACAAAATCAAAACCGATTGTGAAGAAGTGGACGCCCAGCTTCCTGGGACGTTCTGCCTAAAAGAAAGGTGTTGCACAAACGACCATCGCTATTTCGATGTGTTGCGTCTTTTCGAGCACTACAGCATCAATTCAAATCAGCTTTTATATGATACAAATGAAAAGTTTATTCATTTTCGTTAACATCTTCATGCTTCGTAGCTCATAGTTCGTTTTTAGTTTTCTTTCATTTTATGTACTAATTGAAGGACTTGCCACTGTGTTGGTTTTACGGCATTGACCACTTCGAAAACCAAATACAGGTAGCGCATAGCTTTAATAGTTATTTTCCGGTTTTAAATGTTTGAAAGAAGTTTGATCTATGTACAAAATATTTGGGTGAATGCTAACATTCTTACCACGGAGTGTGTGGCATTACAATGAAGTTTCTAGCTGATTTATTCTTTGGCATTTGTTAAGGCAGCGTGGCACTGAAGCGAACTGTTGTTTATGTATCAACGTAAATTTAATTTCATGCAAAGCACTTGAAGCAGCTGGGGGGATACAATTAAGCTCACTTAAATAAAAGAAAAATTCTTAAAGAACAACAAAATGGTCTGTATTTGTAACCAAGTGGCGAACATTTGAATGCCGTTAATGCATGGGGAAACTATTGCATAATTTCAATTGACTTGAAAGTAGACTGTTTTTGTGTTACTGATTTTTATTGTTTCTTGCCTTCTATCCCAGATGTGTTGCACTTTTCAGTTTGCCTAAAATGATTCAAATATTTTTTTTATTTAAATAAATATTTGTCTCTTTGTTGAAACTACTGGCTGGGTTCATTCCTCATTCACTGTTACTTCTGATATTTTTTCCCTCACCATGACCACACTGTTCAATAGTGTATTCGCTTAGTCTTCTTTTGTTGACATCCATACTGCGGCTTAAAAGAGCAATAGCGTACACACTGACACACTGTAGCCATCAACAGTACCAGCATATTTCCAGTTTTAAGTCAAGATATCATCAGCTTCTCAAACCGCATTCTAGTAAAGCATAACTTTATACACATAAATAAAACACCACACGCACACACACATTTTGACTCTTTTGGGATACCTTGTTTTTATTGAATTCTTTATTTTTTTCTTTGTTTCATGTTCTTTGTCACTATAATTTATTGTTTGTTTCTCTGTTTCTCGGCTTTAAATACAATAATATCTGCAACAATCGCACAACTGCTGCAACTACTCGTACTTGGCTATGACATCACTGCGTGGGGGGCGGCGGTAGGGGTATGGTATAAACGTCACTGGCAAAATTAACACAATTTCACATACATTGTTGACCGTTGCGCTGCACGTAGGTGCAGACGTTTTCAACGTCTTTTACATACTTGCGGCGCATTCGGCCGCCTTTCTGTTGCTCGCTTCTTAAGTAAGTTCCGTTCCATTTCGTGTCATTCGTTTGTTTGTTGGATGAAAGTGTATGGGTATATGGTGTGGTTAGATGAAATGTTCGTAGATCTATACTTCTCATTTAAATATGCGTTTTGTTTTTGCTTTCATAGTTTATAATTTCTACATCAACTAAATTAAATACAATACAATAAAAATGTACAATTACGAGATAAAATTCAATGATAAACTAGCGACAATATATAAATTTTCTACAATTACATTAATACAAAAGAGTGTGGAAATGGAACGCGGCTTGCGGCGGCGTTAACGACGACGCCAGCAGACATGCAAGCACTCCCTGCACTCGTCCAGCAACCGACCATTTCCTTATCATTTCATTACATTCGCATTTAGATATTAATCTCTATTCATATTTTAATATGGATTTTTTTGCTGTTTTGTTGTTGTTTTTATATTATCATCAGCAACGCTATCATTATCAGCATTTGCGAATTTGCTAGAAATTTGTTTGTTAGATTTACGGGACATTCAGCGCACGTGTCGTTAGTAAAGACTATACAAAACTTTCACAAGTGTGCAAACAATTCAATAAAAATATTACAAATATTAGGTTTGAAACAGTTCAGCGTTACATCTGTGTGTTTTTATTTTTGGTTCTGTTTTGCTTCGTCTGTTACGGTTACGTTTTGGAATTGGCTTGAACGGTAATGCAGCGCAGTTCTAGTAGGTTGAAAAGATTTGATGGTTGTAGGAAAAATTTGCTATATTTGTTGTTGCCTTGTGTTTTGTGAGTGCATCTTTTCTAGCTGAACGTTAACCAATTTGTTTTTGCTTAGTGTTTGTGTTATTTAAATTTGCCTTATCTGGAGGACGGTTTGCGGTAGTGGTCTGGCTTTCAATTCGTTCGATTCATACGCTCGCGCAGGCTGCGATAGCTGCAGATTCGACTTTTGCACAGATTTACAATGCTTGTTTGTTTGCAGGTTGGTTGGTTGGTTGTTTTGTTTGCTCTATAAATTTACTTTTCTTTTCGCCCAGTTGCGTTTTCGTTGTACTGTACAACATCACCAATCGTTTTCTCAAGTCTATTTAGTATACAAAACACCTTGAAATGCTTCCGCAATTATTTCCTTCGGGCTGTCATCATGTTGCAGTAATTATAAATATATACTTGTGCCTCAGCTTTGCAGTTGTGTTGAACATCGTCACAACTGCATAACACAACACAAGACAAGACCCTCTTCTGGGACCACATGCACGTACTACCCGCCTGCAATTTGCAGTCGTTCAACTGCAACTGCAACCATGCGTCATCAATAGTCATTACAAAGTTTACTTGGCTCTCTCATGAATGCCGTTTGTATTTTTTGCGGTTTCTGTTTTTATTTTCTTATTTCAAACACACTGCTGCGAATCTGTTATGGGTTTTGCTGGTTTACTGTTTGCCTCTGTTGTTGTATGTTGTTTGCATAATATCTGGTATACATATTTAAGTATTTACTGTTTCTTAGTACTTGTGTGCGCAGGCGCACTCTATGCGCCTTCGTCTTACATTAACATTCATCTGCTATTGGTTCATCGGTTATTTGTGTTCAGAAACTAAAATACATCAAATAAAACCGTTTACATACTGGCGTTCAATCGCTTTTTCTCTCTTGCTCTTACAATATGAAACAACAAAATTCTAAACTAACTCGCATGACTGACACACACATTACGCCAATGCGGTGGTCCACATAGGTCGTGTTGCATTCGTCCTTTGGCGTTTGCTCGCCGCACTCGCGCTTCTTCGACTAACTTTTCTATTCCGACTCTTCATCCCGATCGTCGAACCCCGTCAAATCGACCGCTTTCAGCATGCCGCGTGATATCGCGTACTCAATCAGCGCCAAATGACAAAACACGTACTGATCAGGCATTTGTATGGAATAGGCGCGCTGCGAGCGTATCTTTTCCACTGTGCCGCGTATGTCGGCAGTGCCCACGTCCTCCAGCCGCGATATGCAAATGTCCAGCGTTATAAATGTGCCTATAATAGAAAACAAACAAAATTACCAACAACTATACAATTGGCGCACAACGAGTCCACATACCCGTTCGTCCAATGCCCGCACTGCAGTGTACCACAATCGGTGGCCCACGCGTATGTCCGGCCCAAGTATCACCCAATGCTTTCACCATTTGCGCTTGTTTATCGCGTACTTTCTGCAAAAAATTCAGCATGGCCATCGCCGAACTGGGCACACCGTAGTCGGGCCAGCTGGTGAATTGCCAATGCGAAACGTTCCTCACTTCGTCAGTCTATGAACATATGAAAAAGTGTTAGATCGCAATCGATATAGATGTGTAGAAGCATTTGCGTTTCAACTCACCTTAATATTTCTCAATTCTAATGATGCTACTGTATAATCCTCATTAGTTTCTATACTAGTTGTTCGCACATGGAAATTTCCAAATTCTAAGGAACTATGTTCAGTCGGTTCCCAGTATTGACCGCATTTAGGACGCCCACGCTCCAAAACGCGCGTTGTCATCACTATTACTAAGCAGTGTTGTTCCCAGATCATACGCCAAAAATCTTGAAATGTCTTTGGTAATGGACCTAGAAATAATAAAACAATAAACAATTATTCCATCTGTAATGGAAGTTACAACGAATCAGCGTTCAGCGTAGATTATGCAATTAGTTTACGGACGAAAATCGAATCATCAACTCCAGTTCAGCTGTTGCCAAATAACGGACTGAATCAAAAAAACACAACAACTATGTTAAGTTGTTAATTGAACAAGGGATTTATTCTCATAGCCAACCGGTGGGCATCAGCAAATGCAAACACACACGAATACCATGTCTGTCAATTCCCTTGGTAAAATGTGTAAAGAACATAACTCAGAAAACACCAAAACGAAATCAATACGTTTTGTGCATTTTAAAACATTTTCAACCATCCAATGCGGTTGCAATGGTGTCGCATTATCATGGCTTCGACGCTCCGCATTGCCGCAGAAAGAGAAAATCAATGCGGTTACATGACAAACCGTTACAAGGACGGCCATTAGGTTAATATAAAACAACAAAAATGGAAAAGAAAAAACGCGTCGCAAATAATGCGCACTGCTTGTGTGTTTTACTTTAGCATTTATCATTTCAGTCTTATTGCTGTCATTTGTTCTGTTGTCGGTATCCTTCGTTCGCCAGCAGCACAGCACACAACACATCGACGGTTGGCAGCTGTGTCTCGAATTAGGGTCATTTGAAAGTATGTGCTGACAAATGTCAGCACACGCATTTCACACATCTCAACTGGAGCGTTGGTTTCCTTGTAATTTAGTTGACATTAGTGACATTACTTACCTTGAGTAGAAATATAAGCATTTTTCTGTTTGTATCCGTCTACGAAGTTGGCGTTTATATAATCGGACTCCTCGCCATCGTCGTGCGACAACGGTACCCGACTGTGATCGTAGCAGAGCACGTCCGTGTACCGATTTTTCGCCAAGTTGTTGCGCATCCTAATCGAGCAATAAGATTGGACATAAAAAGTTATTTGCATGAAATTTACACCAGAATGCAATGACCTTACCGTGCATGCACGAATGTGCCCTCGGGCGCTCGACTCCGTATCTCACCATACTCCTTGATCAGACCCTGTCGACCGCGCTCCTTCACCATTTGAACAATTTGTTCAATTGTTTTTGGATCTCCCTCCTGCCCAGCCAGGCTGTCGTCATCACTAAAACCCGACGAAGCACTACTTGGCGGATTCTCCGACCAAAATTCGCTTAAGCCCGTCGCACTGCTGCCACCCACTACCACGCTACCGCTGCCGCCGACGCACACACCGTTCACCAGTGCCGTGCCCTGTGTCGCTGCTGGCGCTGTCGCGTCTAAGCCGTTGTGCGCTTCAAAGCCGACTGTCAGCGCTGCGTTGCCTTTGTGGTCTGTCGGCGATGTGGCGGGTGTGCTGATGTTGCTATTGGTGTTGATGGTTTTGGTGCTAACGTTGACGCCAATGTTGGTGGCGCCGTTGATTGTGATGTTCTCGTTGGGCTCGACGCCGCCGTCCGACAACCGCGCGCAGTCGCCGTTCGCTGTTGTGTTCAGATTGCTGTTGTCGGCAGAGCCAATCGCAATGCGATTGTTCACTGTGGTGATGTGCAGATTGTTGCCGCGATTCAGGGCCACTTGCTCAATGTTGGCGAGCAGTTCGTCTTCACGATTCGTCATCGATTTGCGGCAATGATGCAACCATGTGGCGTGATCGATTTCCAGTGCACCGCCGAGATGAATGGGCAACGCCTTCAGCGGTACGTGCAGGCTCAGCGTTGGCACCGACACAGTGAACACGCGCTCCCGCAACTTCTCACGCACGAACAGCCGTAGTATCTTGAAGGGCGCCTTGAACCAGAGAGGCGCCGTTACGATTAGCACTTTCTTGAGACGTGCCGGGTAGCCACCCTGCAAGCAAGGAAAAACACTCAACTGTAACACGGATTTTACATACAAAGCAATAACGAATTAGCAAATGCATCAAATATTTAAAATCTGTGATTGAATTCCCCCGTGTCGCTATGTGACCTAGTTGTGCGGTCAGCCGCCTGTCAGTATGTCGAATTACAATTCAGAATAATATTGACAACTTGCAGATTTACGATTCTTAAAGAAAAAACTTTCATTTGAATGAGTTTTGTATTACATTTTCAAACGATTTCATTCACTTACAAACAAATGAAGCCTCAATTGAAATTGAAAAGAAACTGCTTGCTAATCAAATAAAAAGAAACCCAGTTAAAAGGCTAAAGTTTGTAACGAGTTTCGTTCGATGGAAAACTAACGAAACGAATAAATAATCCTCCGCACTCCTTTCCACTGAATGTGTGACGCTGCCGTCTGTGAACTGTGTATTTGTGTACGCTATCGAAACTGTTTGAATCCTTTCGCATGTATATTCAATTCTGATTCCTGTGTTGTTGGCACTGAGGGTGGCAATTGTTTCGCAGAAATAATTTGCAGAAATCTTCCTACATTCGCCGTCGAATGGCTTCCACAGAATTTAGCACTCGCTCAGTAAATGTTATGCTTTTGCCACTTTTCTGATTTCGCATTCACAGATAGCAAAGCAAAAGATTCTCGGAAAGAACTTATTAAAACATTGTACATACTTCCAAATAAAACTATGTACAAGTGTAATGACAGAAGGATCCAATTTGCTCGTGCCGTTCATGCATGCAATGGACCGTCATTTGTAGCTATCTGCTCTGGGAATCACATTGATTTTCGATATCAATACAAGTAGAGCTAAACTCTAATTGTCGTACTGACTCAACGACTCGGCGAAATTTAAAGTCAGCGCAACACAATGCGGGTGGAAATGTCACGAAAATGGCTATTCGTGCAGCTATGCACACAATCAAATTTAATTATGAGAAACATTACGAAATATTGAAGAGGCAATGTCAACATGGAATGGGAATTTTTTAGCAAAACTATTTTTCAGCGCTTTTGTTTCCGTATTAAAAAAAAAACTACTAGTACAAATATTTATGACTTTAACAACTCTACAATCCAAATGGTACATTCTGGCAAAATTTATTTTAGTATTTCAAAATTTCAAGCTCATAATTTGAATTAGAAAACATGAAATGTTGTAGCTTCCATGTAGACTACATGTAGGTTCAAAGTACACCGCAAAAATATTCTAAATGGTTTTAGTAAACTTTAGTAAACCGTTTGTGACGAGTTTCCTATTGTGACAAAAATCTCCTTCATATTGTAACGTATTGTCGCTGTGCTATGCATGAATGCATACTTTTAGGCACGCACTTTAGAGTACGGCCGACTTGCTATAATTTCCATATGGCAAGGATGGCTTGCGAATGGAATGTGCGAGAATCGAGAGATAGGCCAACTGGAATATGCGAGAACAGTCGGCGCGATAACCAGACAGGTATAAAAGGCAGCCAGGTGCAGCGCAGAGGGACGAGTCTGATTCGAGCAAGCAAAGGGGAAACATGCAATAGTCCAATAAGTAATAGCAAGTGTAAAGACAAACAAGTGTAAATTTGTAAATAAAGTGATTGCTGGTTTTTGACTGCGTTTGCACTGAATAATTTAAGTGGTTTTATTTTTTCAAGCACAATCCAGAGATCCGAAATAAGCCTATAGAGAATTCATTTTCGTAAAAATATTACTGTAGTTTTTTCTATAAAATGATGGAATTGAATTTGTGTAATCGTTGGAACACATTTTGTTACTAAAATTTGAAGATGGAAACTTTTAAATCATGAGCTCATAAAAAGTTGCAACAGCCGGGCAGTGGCTTAAAGTCAATACTAATCCCAGCTAATATTTGTATTCAAATCTGCGTTGTGAGTTGATTTTCCATTTTCATAGATCACAAATCGATCTCAGGCAGTTAAGGTTTGCAATGTATTGTTGACTTGATGAGTTTTGTTTGTGCTCCACACTCGTATATTGTGCACATCTGGCTATGTGTGTCTGACGTTTTGCATTATGCATATTTATTTCACCATATATGAGCAGTTGCATTTGCTGTTTACTGTCGAGAATACGGAAAGTAGGACAGTTGCATTTGTATGAAAATAATAAAAAATACTGCGCAAAAATGAAAACGACAGAAAAATCTCGCATCATTAATGCAGTGGCGCTGCCCGTCGCGTTCGGGCGCCGTAGGAGTTTTCTGAACATTGTAATAGACTGCGCGTCCTTTGAGTGCGCAGCTGGCACACGACTCAAACACCAACGTACTCAAGTACTTCATGGGGACAAAGGAAGTTCTCAGGCATTTTAATTAAATTTTATTTACGTCCGTACGAGCGGCAAACATTGAAAGCATGTTGTTGTTGGCTGCTAACAGCTTTGTTGTTTGCATGTTAAATTGCCATACTTCGCATTATCTGAGGCTGGGTATTAATTCAGCTAACAATGCGCATTCAGCTTCATGAAAGAGTCGGATAGACCAGACATGGCAACAAACTCATCATGCGTCTTGCTACATGTCGCGTAACGCCGAAATTCGACAGACCGCATAATCCACCCGTGTGTGGGCGAAATACTGTTGGCCGCCCATCAACAGGCACCCAAACCGCAGACAGTGTGTTCCTAGCAAAAGTGTTTTATGGCCCACTACACAGAACGGTTATTTCGTTTTGCCAGGAATTAATATTTTCGGTGCTCAGTGACGTACCCGCGGCAATATTGCACAATAAACGCAGCTCAATCTGGAATTGCGAGCAAAATTTCTTCACCGGCCAGCGCAGCACCGAAGGCTTACTCGTCCAGTGAAATCCGAAAACCGCAAAAGGTAACGAAAACTAAATAGCATCCATATAAGTGCTGCCCACACACAATCGAAAATTGCAATTGCTTTAGTGTTAAATATGGCACTTGTCGATTTTTATGGTTACACAAAAAACGCGGCTGACGAGCATCAGCGTCACCACTTTCCATTCAAGTCCAATTTCGGATTTGAATTTGCTTTGCGATTTGCAAAAGCTGCTGCTGCTGCCGCTGACGACGAGTGGCAAGGAAAGCCACAAATTCTAAGCGCTCATGACTAATGTCCGCGGCACACTACTTGATCCGCACGAGTTTCGCACAGAGCACACTGCTCGGCCGAGCAATTCTCCGGTAACCTTCACCCAAAACAGCAACAAACTATAAAGTAAGCAAACTTGCAAAAAGTAAATAGCAAAGCAAGCATCACGACCACATGCCAGTGCACAAAACAGACACGTTGAAAAGTCTATATTTGCACAATCGCAGATAGAACGTGGTTTTCGCAGAAATTTGTCAAATTGCTCGTTCGCGACGTGCGTCTTTTCACAACACACAGTCTGGCAAACTATCCCAACCGAACTACGAGTTCCGTGCGTCTGCACCATCTTTCGATGTTTTCATCACAAATTATTGATGACCAGCTGCAGTGTGGTGCAGTGCGACAATTGCAGGTGACAGCCGTGGGTCGCCAAACAGCTCAACGAACTAAGGTGTATTAAGGTCATTTGGCTATTTATGGTCAGGGTAGTGGATGTTACCGGTAAATAATAAAGGGGGGAAAAGTTCTTTCCAGCAACACTTAACAACTGCGGCGATTAATTGCAAATTACGAGTAGTGACATGCGCCAGCACCACGCCAACACCAACGCTTGTTAACACGTCTATGCCCATACATGCACACATGCATAGGTACATGTATGCACTAGGGATCGCAATTTTTGGCCATTTTGCGATCCCGGGATTTTCGGGATTGAAAAGTCAAATCCCGGGATTCCGGGATTTAATCCCGGGATTCATATAACAAATTTTGTAATAAAACAATTTTCCCGAATTGCATAAATACTTGTTTATAATATATTTATCATAAAAATGGACACATTTTAATCACATTTGGGTAGTTTCAAGATTTTTTATCTTGAATTTAATCACATTTTGTTTAACCCTTCAATTCCCATGTCCAAAATAGTGAAAAAGAAAATTTTCTTTTTAAATAAAAGAGCTTAGATACGTTTGGATAAGACAAAAAAATACATAAAAAATGTTTAAACTACCCTCATTTTTATATTGAAAGAAACCACACAAACTCGCACTTATAGGGGACAGTGGGGCATCCAGCTCTATTGACTCCTTGGAACATCGTCGAAACGTGGCTTGTGTGGTGTTATTTTACCGATACTTTTTTGGTAACTGCTCAGTGGAGATGAGCAGCTTGATGCCATCACTTCGGGTATTCCCCCGGACAACCCGTTTGAACACTGGCGCCCATGCATTCCACGTCGAAACGATGTTCCAACGCACTACGCACTACAGGGAAAGTTCGTTTCTGGCCCGTACAGCACGGCTGTGGAATGGTCTCCCTGCGGATATTTTCCCCAGCACTTATGATCTCGATGGGTTCAAGGCAAGAGTCCATAAACACTTCACTCATAACCCTATCTCCTAACCTTTATATCCTTCCTGAACCAACGCAATGCTTCGCATTAATAGGGGTCATCCCCTGCGCGTTTGTTCCTGTTTAAAAAAAAAAAAAAAAAAAAAACAAGTACTACTAATTGACTTTGCTATACAAGTGTTAGAATTTTAAAATAAAAACCTATGTGGTAGGAAAACAAATATTAAGCATCTGTCACCTACAGGTGACACTGGGAATTGAAGAGTTAACTTAAAAGTTTTTCATTTGACATTTAACTTCAGTTTCATAGCATTTTGTTTTATCCAAAAATGACACTTAAACATAACTTATTACTTTGCAACCGATGTATCATAAAGTGCATATATATGCATATTTGATAAAAAAAATAAAATAGTTAATTTGTTTGTGCTTTTAGTTTTACTTCGATTATTTCGATAAAAAAGTTAAGCGTTTTGATTAACTAAAAACTGAGATCTTAAAAATACAAAGGCATTAAGTGTTTTGTTCTCTTATCTAGAGCGAAATTTATTTCAAATGAACCCTGCTGAAGAGAAACATCCTTCAGATTCAACACTTGTTGGTTGAATGCTTAGTAAATAATCATAAGCCTTTTGCAAAAGACGCACTCTATCCCCTCCCTTCTCCCTCAATAAGGAATTGGGTTTTTGTGCCTTAAAATTTATTTCATTTGAACTTTGAAGCATCTTTTGCAATCCCGAAAATCCCGGGATAAAAGAATTTGAATCCCGGGATTTTCGGGACTGGAAAAAGTCCGGGATCCCGGGATCCCGGTATTGCGATGCCTAGTATGCACATAAAGTTTGCTGTTTCATGCACATTCAGTTGATTGCAATAAGTACCAGCGATTGCAGGAAATCGACAGCTAAAACATGCCACCAACACTTCTACGAACCAAGTCCGGGAGAACTTATCACCGCACACGTGCACCTGCTTGCACTGCGTGTGTCTAAACACTAAATTAACGCTGATTCTTTATCTACGTTTCCCGAAAGCGATTATATATTTTTTGTAAAAATTAAAATTAATTGTAAAGTGAAATACACAATTAAAATGAAACACGTGGGCGAAAATCCTAATTAAAAATTATCGCTATCTCTATATTTACTACGTCCTGAGAACAGCAGCACATAATGTCAAGTTAACAAATGGCACACAAGTGCCGCACAGAGTGGGTGGGTGGCCGCCCACAGCAGTATTTATAGATTTCCTTGGCGGTTCCTGACATTGTATAAATTTAGTTGCGGCTAAATTTAAAAGGATGCAAAGTTATATTGATCTAAAAACCGAAAAAAGGCACTGCGTCACACGCTAAACTGGCATAATGAATGTAACATTGAATACTGACATCTTTTAAAGTTCGTTTTCGCTAGTGTAAACTAGAATGTATGTGGGCTTTAGTCTTGAAAAATGAAAGTTCACAGTTGCTACGGCAAGTTTACATGTCTACTTATATCGGGCGTGTGATCATGTGGAAAGCTCACACATGTGCATAAAGCTGTGCTAAATTGTAAAATTACCGCTGGTATGCGTAGTATAAATAATTTGACGCACGCTCATCATTAAATCTGTGTTAAATACATTCCAGAGCAAGGCCAATCAAATTTTATGCGAATTATAGACAAATCAGCAAATGATTACACTATGGTTGTCCGAAAACATTTAAGAATGAGGCAGTTCTATATTAAAGTTCAAATTTAAGTAGAGGATAATGACATTAGAAAATAGGATTAATTTTCATTCGGTATAGTTAAAAATTCCATGCGCAAGAAATTATGTAAAGACGTGAAAATAATACGTTCGCCAAGTTTTTTTCTGACCTTTCGGCTAAAAATTAATGAAATGAAATTTCATTATGCTCTCAGCGAATACTAATATACGTGTTCAAATTTATTGAACAGTCGCATCTAATAAAAGAACGTCAAACTGAACCTAAACAAGCATCGAAACACTACACGTGGATGAATATTACCGTTGCCAGAAAGACGATGCAATTAGTAGTGCTTAGGGCTACTATGAAACAAACTGGACAAATTATGTCTTTGTTCTTTGGACAGTAATCTTTTGAACTTGGTTTATTTGAGGATAAAAGCAGCAACAGCCAAAGCAGTTGGTTTGAGTAGCCTAATAAAGATACATATATAGAAGAATATTCAATGGTTATTGTGAATTTGCGGTCAGACACTTAATTGATTTAGTTACTATAGTCCATATTTAGGTGCCACCGATCATAGTGCTTCCTTGAATTTAACGTTGTTTATATAGAAATAGTTGAAACTATTGATATGTTCATCAAAATTGCATTATTTTATTCCTTGTTCACTTCTCACTGGAGCATAGAGCCTCGTACACGATTCTGGGCTGTGGTTTTTGCGCCGTCCCATGTGGTATTGACAGCGGCTAGTTCGCGTAGGGTCGACCTTCTCCATGTGTTTTTTGGTCGACCGCGACTTCTACTCTCTTGCGGGTTCCAGTCCAGTGCCATTCTCGTAATGCTTTCTGGTGGTTTTCTTAGCGTATGACCTATCCATTTCCATTTTCTGCACTTTATTTGCCTCAGAATGGGTTCCTCATTGGAAATCTTCCACAGCGCAATTGCACATAGTTCTTGATTTAATAAAGTTACACGGCCATCAACGATCAAATGCAAAAAGCCATTATGTGTGTATGTTTTTTTCCAGGGCGTACTCAGTATGTTTCGCTGTTTTAAGGCTTTGTGTGCGCACTTTTAATACAGTATTCATTCAATGGTTTTCGCGAGAAACCTACACTTTACTAACACAATTCAATCGAAATGTCTGTTCAACAATTCTTGGAAGCATGAGCAATTAAGTTATTATAAATTCATACAATAAATTGCCAATTATCCTGTAGATTTTCAGACGAATTTCCATTCTCTCACACCGAACATTTTTATGTTCACGAAGTGTTAGGAAATTTTATAAACAAAAACACAAAAACTGGCGAAAATATTTCGCACTGCTAAACAAAAGGCAAAGACGAGAGTTGATCCGGGAATAACAGCCTGCAGAAGCAACAAACTGCTCATAAGAATGTTATAATGTACACAAACAAGAAAGCAAACACGGAACAAAAGCAAATTGTAACGAAAACAGAAGAACGTTCGACTACATACAAATACATCTGCATGTACGTACGAGTACATATGTACGTTCTCGCTGGAATAGGGAATGCGTAGTACATACAGCTGTAGAGCAAAATTCTTACCGCGATGAGTGCGGGCACATTCCACCACCCTTCTGGTTGAGCCGCGACGCAATACAACAAACTGCCAGCTGCAACAGCGCCAACAACACAAACAATAACAACAATTCAGTGCTCTACACCAAAAACCTACACCGCTCCAACTGCCTCAAGAAACGTCAACAGCCGCACGGGCCAAGGCAAATATATATGAAAAGAATATATGAGAATGTCAAAAAGAGGCAGCGGCGCACAAAAAGGCAAGAAATGAAAATACGCAAACATTGCGCACACCGAAAGAAGAAGAAATTGCGAGTGAAATTTTCCTGTTTAACCCTCTGAGGCAACACAGGCAGCTGCAGAGCCACCCCAATCATCTCAAGCAGCTACAGCCCCAGCGCTGCCACATGGACACTGCTGCCTGCGGCACAGCTACAGCAGCGACTTCAACAGCCAAACAGCAAATATTATAAAAATCAGATGCAGCACTTGCCACCCACTTGTACACGTACACACGCGCGGAGAAAACGAAAAGAGACCCACGTTTTTTTATAATAAAATGTACAACAAATATCAAAAAAATATATATATATACATAAAGCATAAATTAATAATATTTCTGCAGAGGGAACCGGCAACAAGACAACGACTTATGTTGATACATAAGTGCGGAGCGGCGTCTGTCGCGCTGGGGACGAGTGTGGGCTGCGCTGGCCGCTGGTGTTCGAGTGTGCGTGTGCGGCTATGTGTTTGTCCATTTGCTTAGACCATTTTTGGAACACTCAAATTCGATACTAATGGGCACACACAAAAAACCAAAACGCAGAATAGCGCAGAGAATGGCGACGACAAGCGGCACGTTACGGGAGTAAAGAACTTTCAAATGTAAGCAGGCAGACAGACAGACAGACAGACTGGGCCACGCAAACGCCATACGTCCATGTCGAATGCGAAACGATAGAAAGCGCCGCCAAATGCCAACCGAAACTAATAGATCGACGAGATCGTTTACTGAATTGTGACGCACGGCGGGCGGGGAAAGCATTATTTTTTGCCAAAAAACTGAATCACAGACAAAATATTATGATATTATCTGATTAATATGTATAGTCGGCCAAAAACTGATGTTGGCAACACGCATCTTAGGTGCTGGAACTGAATTTTCACCGTTGAGAGACTCAGATCCGTGTTGGAAAGGAAAACGAATAGGAAAATGCTTTACCTGCACTATTTTCAACGACTCCGTACGTAATGCACTCAAGCGCTGTCAGATTGTCGCGAATCTGTTGCCAAACGCTTCGATTAAATTTATTGTGTATTCCTAGTTGTAATGCACTTGCAGCGGAATTGACTTTGAAAAGACACACTCTAGTACTGCCGTTTAATTCGTCACGTTTGCTTCCTCTCCACTTTTTCTCCCTGATGTGTATGCATTTGTGTATAGATTTTTCGCTACATCGCAGACGGCAACACTTTGCGCTAATCGCACACAAGATGACGCCGCTCGCACCGCTTTTAGCTTTAGCTCGACTCTGGTAATTACTATTCACAAGATTTACATTTACGTATATTCGATAAGTCGTATGCGTTCACTTAATTGCACCAATTTCAATGCCAAAGCACTTGTAATGTCATTTTGATTTCGCCCGAACAGTGTCGCTCAGATTATGGCATCTCCTGCTATCCTGTTTCAATGTACAATACACGGGGGCAGAAGGATACATATATTTAAATATTTTCTAGCACACTACACTATTCGCCAACGCTCACAATATTGTAGACAATTTTGTACGCCTTTCTTTTTGTTAAACAGCAGCGCCACTACTGATCGCACCGCGTCCGCACCAGCACAAAATTGCACCCAAATCCGAATAAATCGAAAATTTTCCGCGAAAGCATAAATACGTCTGTTTCGAAATCTCACGCTGTTATTCTGTTTTGTACCTTTATTGCTCTGCGGCCGTCCCTCGGCACACCAAATGCACCCCAACCGAATTTCGCCCATCTGCTCTCGCTCATGCAGTTTCGGAACAATTCGGAGCGGAGAGGACTCTCAAACAGCACGGTGGCTAGTTGGCAAGGTGGTCGCTGCCAGCTACTTTGGGGGTTAAAATTACGTATTCGTCTAGTTTGCATGAAGCGGCAGAGGGTTGCTGCTGTGGCGTTTCGATGTTTTGGACACTTGGCTGCTTGCACTTTTTGCGCTGCAGATACAGTTGCGTTCAACAGACTTTTTGGAATTGGAACACAATTTTGGCAACTAACCAGTGGAACAGAATGCGAAGAGAGACCCAGCTGAAGATCGGAATTGGCCCTTTTTGCAAAGCGAATTGCAATTTCTGTTGTTAAGGGCTAAGCCAATTTTACTTCAACCGGATCTTGATATTTGTGTTATTTCACTGCGATACGGCTTAAAATAAACGCTTGACACACATTTTTCTAGTTGTTGCTAGTTTTTAAGATAATTTTTTAGATTTGACTTACTTTGCAGGAACTGCCAGCGTATAGTATATAGCTATATAGACGCAGATTTTTGTGATTTTTGCTTATCAGAATCACATACACAATTTTTGCAAATTTTCAAATTTTCTTGCTTGCAATTTTTTTGCGTAGAAATTGTTCTTTTCATATACACTCGATAATTTTTAACTGCGAATTTTTTCCCAAAAGGGTTTTATTCTAAAAAAATACCCCAAAAAAGCCAAAAATTCTTATAAAAAGCCGAAGCTCACAATATCACACAACAAATTTTTATAAATTCTCAAAATTAAATGGCAAAACAAACAACTCTTGACAAACACTTGACTCAGTGCTCAATGTCAGCCAATACATGAATGTGTTTCAAAAGTGAATACTTTTTCAGCTATTTTCAGCTTTTCGCTATTTTTTCGCGTCGCTCCGAAATTATGTAAAACCGATTCAGCGTGCACAAGCGAAAGTCCAAAACTAACGATCTCAATGAATGCGGCCCCGAATCTGCGCCACACGCCAATTCTACTCAGCGCTCGAGACCACTTTCAATGTACTACTACTGCCAACGACTAGAACACGTAAACTAAATTACAAATTACTTAATAAACTAAGAGGTAGCCGAAAGTATAGGAGGGGAGAAGATACGGCGATATAAACGAGGCAACAACAACAACAAATGAAAAGTGAATTTAATATGACGTGCGCGCGTAGTTAAATTTATTCGAACGTAGAACCAAACACGGGCGACGCACACACAAGTGGTCGCATACCGAGGCACACATGAACAAATTGACGTGATGTGTGCGTTTGTATGCGATCAATTTTGCGGGCGAGAGAACACAGAAACTAATATTGCTTGCGAGTCTATACAATCTATCAACAGATTTACAGAGATAGGCGAGAGTGCGCCACAGCCGGAGAGATTACAGCGCGTTCGACACTCATGTTCGTGTTCGTAGATTATATGGAAAATGGCGCACAATTTATTTACATCACAAACTTACGGTTACACGGTGACAAATATCCACATACACACATAGGGGCATGTCAACTTCAACAGTGAGCAAAACGGCGGCAATACTTAAGAACGATAGCCAGTTGGCGGAGGTTCCTAACTGTGGCTATATAGTTAAATCGCTGGCCAAAATCGAAGAAACGTCAACTGGCTTGGCGTAAGGCAAATGAGAAAGAACACAACAACGGAAATGGAAATGTAAATGGCATGAGACGAAACGTAGCGAAACGAAACGAATGGCAACCAAATAAAACGTGTGAAGTGGAATGGACAAATCCGAACGTCAGGTACATGGAAGGGTGGGTGGGTGGCACTGAATTGGGTGCATATGAAACGCGGAAACGTGGAACAAGGCACGGATACGAATTCAAATCGATTTGCGGAAAGTGATGCGTTTGCGCAATAGAAAGCGCATTCCAACCTGGACAAGTGGATGAACGGATGCACGGAGACGACAACAAATTGTGTAACTACATATTTTCGGAGTTTTGCTACGTTTTTCGTGTTTTCGTTGCTCTCCATTAGGCTTCGCGGTGATGTCTAATTGTACATAAAGTTTATGTACTATCCTTATATATCGCTGTTGCTGTGCAACATACATACATGTGTTTGTATATACCAACACAGGTGTCCACAACAGATTCAACCGATTCATAGTTATAATGTACCTTCTCTCCCGACGGTTGTTTGTGCCAACACAACTCTTTCACTACTGCCATCGAATTCGACGCCTCTCAAACGGTTGGCCACCTTAGAGTTAATTTCCGTTCCTCTTGAAATTATTGATATTTATTATTTCGTGATTTCATGGAAATTTACAAGTGTACGACGCAAAAGTTCGAGGATAAACAAGCCACAAATGTAAACAACTGTTGACAACAGCGCCAAAACATTGAACAATTCTGTTCAAGTTCGCTTAGATACAACAAAGCATATACATAGTATGTGTTTGTGTTGTTGTACAACACCTTTGATGGTTTCTTGCGATGACGCGCACCTACCTGTTGTACGATTCATCACCGACAACTAACACCATATATGTACTACAATGGCAACTACAACAACAAATACACCAGCCAACATGCCTTTCATGCAATAAAACTGTACACATATACGGCCGCAAATATCCGCTCGTGGTGCGCGCGTCGGCGTTCTTGTAAAAGACCACGACAAAGAACTAGCGGAGAGGAAATTACGTCGCCGTTTTAATTGAGGAAATCTAAGGAAGCGATTGACGCCTCAAACGCCGCTACTGAGCGGCTCTGCTGTTGGCTTCTGTCAGCAAAGAAAGCTTTTATGTCCAAAGGAAACGTGGCTTTTTTTGTACACAGAAACCACATGGGTGCACCATGCATACATGGAGCCAAGGTTCTGAAAAGGAGGCCCGATTTTCATCACATTTCATATTACAACTTATAACGTGTAGTAAAAAAAATTCTTAAAAAAGTTCCAGCTAAATCTATTTAAATTTTACTAAAAACAAGCCTCAATGAGGAAGAGCTATTTTTCATCCTCCCCGCTGGACAAGCACACACATATATACATAGGCTTCTGTGAGCGTCAAAATTTAAATAGTGGTTGTACGTGGGCGGCTTCAACTTATTTGCTATCTTTGCTACTGCTGCCACTACTCTTCTACTGCTCACGAGCATAACGCTCTTTCCAAGTGCTCCCGAACGCTGAACGCCGTGTGTAATTATGGTCATGTGCGCTTAGCAGCCAAACCGGCAGGAACACGAGGCGAGCGGATGGGCGTAAGTAGACGGTTCATTTCGTTTCTTCTGCGCTTAGTTCTTTTCGCTTTTATTCCTTTTATCCATTCTCATGGCTAGTTTTCTCTCTCTCTCTCTGAGTTTCGTCTAAGACTTTGTTTTCGTTTATAAAAGCGACACAATTCCGCTGCCGCCTTCACTCTTCCTATAATCAACTGAGCAAACACAAAAAATATAACAAAAATCCAAATAAAAGTATGAATGAATTCGTAGAAACGCGCAACAATCGCCTATTTGGGGGTGGAAGCGAGGCGGGAAACTTCCAAGCTATCTTATGCGTACACACACTATTTGCTATTTATTTGAAACGCATTATTTCTACTGTGATTCAGATACGGAGAATTATTCAACACGTTCCGTATATATAGCAATTATCCACGTCAATATCTCACGACTTTTTGCGCATTGAACTTAGCTGTTTACGTGCAGCTATTGCAATGATTATTGTTTTAAACTAATTTCTGCACAGCAGTTGCGGAATATTTTGAGGCATTTTTTAAACCGCCATGCTTTTTTTAATGCTTTCTAGTTTATGGCATTTCCGGAAATACGATTATGAGAAGATCACGATTTAATTTCAGTGATAGTCGACAGGTGGTAATGTCAATATGTCACTAATATCGAAAGCGGACGCAAAATTTAAGCTGATTAGATAAGCAAACGTATACTTATGAACACTGTACATACTTATGAAGGAGTGCTAACTTTTTGATAGATTTATTAACGGAAATTGCATTTACGAATAGGAATTTGGATTAATTTGATACTTTCATGTACAAAGACGCAAGCACAAAACAAATAGTTGTGGAAGCCTTGTCTGCTGTGAAAGGTTTAGGTCGAGTTTTTCGTTACACAATACATAAATTGTAAGTTTATGGTATTATTATTATTATTTATGGGGATAATGCACTGCAATCTAGTAGATCTATTGTGCCCCCTTCTTGGACCTCAAAGACTGTCAGTGAGTCCAGTATCCCAGAGGAATTTTAGTATGTTTCCTAAACCTCTGGATACCCAGAAGTTTATGGTAAGTTAGCGTAAATATAACATTTGTTTAATTTCTAATTTTAGTTTAGTTTAGTTTCGGAATTTTACTGACAATTTGACATCCACCTACAGAACAACAACAAAATTAATTGATCGTGTTTTAGGTTATAGTTCGTAGCTCGCATATAAATACAAATACATACAATGTAATTTTCATATTGAAAACACACAATTCCATTGATACACATCATGAAAGACTCGAATTAACACTGTTGTAAAGAGTGACCAGCTAGCAGTAGTTTTTTCAATAGGGATGTCTGCAAAACTGTCAAAGATATCAATGATCTCAAAATATTGAGTATAGTTTGCCATTCATCATGCATAGTTTTACGCTTGCGGATTATGTGGAATTGATTAAAAAATATTATCAAAATTTCGACTCAATTGTAAATACCCAACGTGAATTTTGTCGAAATATCGGCCATAATCATGGTTTCAGTGCAATTCGTCCGTTGAAAAATTTGACTGTGAGTACACTCTTTTGGACTTTAAGCAACCAACCAGGCAGAAATCGGTTCGAAGTGAGGAAAACATGTCCGCTGTAGCGAGCAAGAAGTCCTAAAAATGTTAATTTAAATTTCTTATCATTCTGATCTGGTCAGCCTTTATATAGTACTTCACTATTTTTCTTATTAATTTGTTAAACCAACGATGATTTTAAATTTTATTTAATTGCAGACTTTACGGTCGAATGATTTGCAACATTATAAATATTTATTATTAAAAATCTTTACAATATATAGAAATATATAAAAAAACAATGTGCCTAATTATCAAATCATTAAGTTAGAAGATATACTTGGAAAGCATTTAAATTACAAGTCCACTCGAAATTCAGCTTCCGATTATAATTTTTTTTATTCAAATGCAATAACTATTTTTGTCATGATTCAACTAAGCCCCAGGCAAGAATGTCTTGAAATAAATAAGTTTTGCTGTCAACAATCTTAAAGTACCTTCCTACCTTCTTAATTCTGTGATCAAAAGCAATAACCGCCTAAGTCGAAAATTGCTGTTTCGAGCAATCTCGTTTTAAAGTTTTAGCGCGTAGTGTGTTCGTTATGGGAATGCGAATAGGTTTTTATTAATAATTATTTTTATTTTAAAGTTACAAACTCCCCGATTTTACCCAAACGTAGAGCACAGTCAAGGGAACGTGTTGGCATCCATAACTCAATTTCGTCTTAAGTCGACTTAAGCGGTTATTGCTTTTGACCACATAATTATTATAATTATACTACATATAAAAATTATCACTTAAATATTTACTCTTTAATTATGTGTTTAGATTTGATTCGTTGAGCTCACCTTTAGGAGTGTCAGTATTTTTTGTGACAAATCATAGTCAAAGTTGGAATATTTTGAGCCGCTCATGTCGTAAATGAATATGAGTCCAGCCTTCTGTGTGTTGGTATCCTGCAGAGCACAATCCAGTTGATAGACAATACCCTGTAGTGTGGTTGTGTGCGTAACGCTTAGGGGGCTGTGCCGGTTAGCAGTAAAGAGAGCTATTGCTGCACCAGTCGAATCACGAGCAGACTGCAAAAATAAATTCAAATTGTAATAACAAATCAATGTCATGATAAGTTATGCGAGTCTTGCAACCAACCAATATTGTGAATTTCCCAGTTTTCAGTTCGGAACGTAAAGGTTCCACATCCGGATCGATATTGTAGAGACCCTCTTTAAGGCGTATCTGCTCATGTTGTTCGTACAATGACACCGCACGTGGCACGTCAAATTTCCGAGCATACAGGAATTTCACAGCAGTTGTGTGTGAAATATTGCGTTGTACGCTACATGACGAGCCATTACAGAGATCAATGAATTGTTTGACAGCCTGAAAGCAAATACATTTACATTATTATTATGAACGATAGTAAAATGCAGCATCAATGAAAAATTAAATTTGTTAAATTATCTATGAATTATATCCCATATATGAATATGTACCTACATGCGACATTTTGTTGCAATTAAATTGTTTATTTATATTATAGTATATCCAATTTTTTGGAACTATGTTTTGTATTATAGAAAAAGCTAATCATATATTTGTATCCACCTGTAACCCTGGAATCACACACACACAAAAAACACACACGTTTACGTGCGGTTGAGTGGGTGGCATTGTATGCAATGTGGAATTCAAAGAATTCTAATTATTTTCATGTGTGCTTTGATAATTTATACTTACCAAAGTTAAATTTTAAATTAAATGTAGGTAAGTGAGACCAAAGCGAAATTCTACGAATCTTATTTATATAGATTTTTTGTGTTTTACTAGCACAAATCGAACAATGTAAAGTGAGATCTCGTTTTAACTCTGCACGTGTAAAAACCTTCTTAATATATCTTTCTTACACATTTGTTTGTCCACATCAGACACATTAAATATGTTAATCAGTTACAACTATAGACCTATTTTACATATTAGCACGTTATAATAATTGTTTACAATGCCGAGCCAAATCTTTGGGAATATCCCAAAGTTGCGAAACTTTTTTTTAATATTTATGTATGTATGTATGTAAATTATCTTTGGTAAATTCCTCCTTTGTTGAATTAAAGCGCATTTAATACTTGTTTTATTGCGACAACATTTCCCAAATTGCTCAGCATATTCTAAGTATGGTGTAGAAAAAGCTAGCGAAGAAGAAAGTACATCCAAATAAAAAAAAACCAACAAATGCACAGATGTATGCTCATACATATGGAAGTATTTGCTTATCACGGCCTTACAGAGGTTCTTGAACACTCGTAGTTTTGCTGTCAACTTTGTCATTTTTTAACACAGCACAATCGTAAAAAACACAACACGAATAATGAGCATTAACCCAAATTAAAGGCAGCCTAGCAGCAGAACTAGAAAAAAACTAGTAATAGCCATGTAAACAACTATGAGAGCGAACTGAAAAACTAACCCAATTTTTATGCTAATTCACGTAAAAAATGTCATTTCCATTTCTTGCTCGAGGCGCACCAAACCACGCACTAAAGTAGTAAATTTCCCCATACGGAACGGAACAAAAGCAAAAAGCGTCTTGCAACAACGATACGAAGCCAACAGTTATAATAAGTCGGAGAGTCATTAATCAAAATTATGTGAACAAAGGGTTTAAAATCGGAAATCATGTTGGCCGCAGACGCTGATTTCATATTTCTCGAAGTGGTTTCATTTGCATTGCGGTATAAAAACTCAACATATGTGCAGCGTTGCATAGCCCAGGCGCTTATAAATGGAACAACACCGAATTTGTATCGCGCAGCAGGTGTTTTTAATTGCGAGCACATGCGCTTCCTTTACGCTGGCACAATGCACGTGTGTCCTTCGGTAACAAAAAAAAACATTTATTTAAAATCCACACCAACCTGCAGGCACTGCTCGCGACCGGAATTACTAATCAGTAGATACACCATTTTTGGTTGAATGCAGTTAGTTTTTATGACTTGAAATTTTTGCAAAATTTTCGACACAATTTTCACTTGTCACATTAATTTTCACCACTTGTAGTTCGCGTGTTTGTTCATACCAAAAAACGTCGAACGCGAGCTCCTGTCTCAAAAACGAGTGCACTTGGCGCCGCTAGTTTCATTACTGAAAGTAAACTCTACACAAAGCTACAATCATGCCGCCGCATACCGCCGCTCTTAGCCAGCGACACAGCGCGCTAATATATTCTGACTGAATGTCAGTTGAGTAGCGACGACGGACCCATATAGCAATTCTCCGAAGATAAGCAAACACACCACTGCCGCCGATGTATTCATGCGTTGTGTTGTTGCCATATCACCACGGTTGCCTTTGGCTTCCTGTCGCTGCCCCCGCCGACACTGAATGCCAGTATTTTGAGTCATTCACCGATTCGTGTTCAGCCAATTCAATTCTCGCTATAACTCCATAGCGTCATCGGCGACGGTGGTTTATTTCATTTTTCTATATACATACACACGTACATTTATGTAGCCGCCTTTGGGGTTATTTTTAAAACGTTGATGTAGGTAAGTTAGCCGCACAGTTATGCGCACATTTGTTGGTATTTCACACTGGCCGCCGCTTTTTGCCATAACTAGCACTCGACGACAGACACGGCAATGGCTCAAAATGAAATATCGCGCCAGCCGCGGCAATTCCGCCGAAATGCCTCATGAATTCATATCTGAAATCGTTGACACTGCCTTTTATCTTTTGTCGCCGCACACACCTCCAACGCATTTTGCCGAGTTGTGGTCCCCGCATTTCCTTTGTGTTCCTTTGAGACCGACAGTTGCGCGTCTGACTGTGTGTCATCGCATCTTTTTCCTTTTTAGCTTTAACGTGGCTAATTTCTTTGAAGATTTTATCATTACATTTTCGAGAATTACCTCACCCTTTTTACCAGTTTAAACAATTATCCATACATTTCATCAGCTACGTTGGAAATGTCTCGGCATGTTGGAGCATTTATACACACACACACACACTTATAGACGTGTGTGTGTGCGACTGGAGCGCAATTTCGAAAATCATGTAGGTGTAGATAGCAATTTAACAATAGCTGCGCGTTATGACGCCGCACTTTTATGAGGAATCACCTTCATTATCTGAGCATTTAAAGGGGAAAGGCGTTGAAAACCGCATGTCGATTTCACTTTATTACGCAAACATTGCAATCAGTAATTGGAATCGCTGTGTCAACATATAAACACACACAAACCTACATACAAACCGGCTTCCAAAGTGCACAAAGTGGGGAACATGGTTCGGCGAATTTATTCTCTTCCGGCTATCGGACACATATCTGCAATATTATATCGAAGCCCATCGAAGGGCCCTAAGCGGAGCCAGATATGGTTTAACTGTTAATTATGGTTACATATTTAGTATTAGCGATGTATGATAAATTATTTGATTCCTATTACGAAGGCATTCGATCATAAAGTTTATGCGCTTCGTTTGTTCGATTCTGACTATGCCTATGATTCTGACTATACAATTATATAGAGAACGGAATATAATCACACGAGATCGGGGCTGCAAACTGGTTTTGAACCACCGCCTTTTTTGGACATGTTTTTCGGATTCTCGAACCGAATCAGAAACCACATCATGAAAATGCTTCGGTTCGGTTCAAAATACAAAAAATGCAATAATTTTACTTGTGCAAAATGCTGTCTGGCTACGCTGATGTGAATGAAATATACTTATATTTAAAACAATTTTTTAAATTTCTTAGCGGTTTTGAACTTAAACCTCGCCATAGTGAAACATTTTTGAACGCAAATTCGTATTCAGCGATGAAAAGTCAATAGCATTAGCCTCTTTTGATGCTTCAATCAGTTAAAAAGTAATTTTTGTAAATCAATGTTATTGCAAAGCATTTAAAAATGTGAAATTTTCTTTCAGTTGTATGTTATTTTTGTTTTCTATTTGTTTTTTATTTGAAATAAAAGATTTTTAATAATATTTGACATGATTCCATGATATCTTTGCACTATAAAAAGAAGTTAAACCACTGAACAGAGGCACTGACGAACCCGTACAAGATTCTTCTGAGTGGTTCGAACCACTGAACCGAACCACATCGATTATTGAAATGGTTTGCAGCCCTGAATAAGATGCACACTACATGAGTGGGTCAACCTTTTCTAATTACACACATTCGTAATCAAATTCAGTTAAGGGGGGTAAGGGTTTACACTTTCGAAACATCGATTTTTTTTCTTATCTTATTGTTAAACATTTCAAGAATATATTCTCAAAATTTTAAGCCGATCGGAGCAAAACTCGTGAAGTTACGTTAGTTAGTTAGTTAGTTAAGTTAGTTAGTCCCCTGTCCTTTAGTGCAGGTATACAGCTTATTCTCTTCTATTGTTCTGGTCTCAAAACTACTTTTTCAAAGTCCGTGTTCACTGTCATTTAAAAACTACTAAACCAATTCATTTGAAACTTGGTACATATTTTATACATATAAAATACCTCCCCCAACGTTTAGTAAACAATTTTTTTTTACATTAAGGGGGTTTCCCACCCACAAAATGGCGGAATTTTTCGTGGAAAATAGCAGTTTACACTTTAGATGGCCACCAAAAATTTTTAAATGAAAAAAAAGTTATCGGAGAACGTTTGGGGGAGCATTTGATAATACTTTAACTAAATTTTAATGGTTTTTGATTTCAGATACTTTCCTACCGAGATACAGTGATCACCGCAAATTGTATATTTTCAAAGACGTTCTGGGGCAAGCTCTGTCAGCGGCTTGTCTTGTAATATTTCTGTATGAAAAAATTACAGAATATTGTTAAAAGTATGCCTAGTAATGTACAAAAGGTTTAAATAAATTTGATCAATCCATACTTTAACCCTTATGTGTGTGATGGGGTACCCGGGTACCCAAATCACTTTGATACTGAAATTTTACATACTTGCGAATAACCTAGAAAGGTGAAACTTCATGACAACTCCCAAAATGGTATTATGCCTTTATTTTCGATTCGGTTTGATTCCATTTAGTTGCTGGGGAACCCGGATAACCCAACACATTTTTTATGGAGTTTCATCGATTTCTTAGATATTTCTTGTAAGTAAAACTTTCTAAAGTAAATAATTTGTAATAGAACAATTTTATCAACAAAAACTGGCAGCCGCTTTATGTTTTTGGGGTCGTAAAGGTCGGCTAGCATCGTTATCGAAAACTTAAAACGTAAAAAATTTTAGAACCTGTCGAAAGACAACTTTAAAACTTAACAAAAACAGTAAAATATCTTACAGTGCAAACAAAAAGTGAGAAATGTTCATACAATTTGTACTGGGGTACCCCATCACATGGGTAAGAGTGTTCTTTTTTAGCACACACACACTAGGGATAAAAAAAAAATTCATAAAAAAGTGGTTTTTTTTAAGCTGAAACCCTTACCCCCCCTTAACTGGATGTAAACGCAATCATAAGAGTATTGCGAGTAATCAGGTCAGATCACTTTCTATTGCAAATATAATAGACATATGTGTATTTATATACATTGACGCATTCGAATTCTTAATCGGTGGATTTGTAGCGATTATAAAGTAGACATTCCAAAGCCAGTATCCTTTTAACATTTTTAATGGGATTAAAGATTCACTTTTAAAAAGGTAAGAAAATTTGTATATAGTATATCACTTTAGTAATTTTTTTTTTAAATTTTTTTAATTTTACAGCAAACTTCAAAAGTAATCAGTTTGATTTCGAAAAACGCACATCTCCATACCTAAAGCCACACCAACACGCTTCCACAGCCATCCGCCTAAATTTATCCACTTGCGCAGTTTGTTTTCAATGAAAAGACTTAAGTAAATGTGCAAATAAATGATTTCATTTTTATTTGCGTGTTTGCAAATTTCCAACTAACAGCTGTTGAAGGATTGTAATTGTTTACTCGACTACTTTTTCCGCGTTCTGTTGTTTGTTGTGGGCTTGCTGCAGCCGCATGCTTGATGTGTAAACAACAACATATTCCTGTCTAAGCCAGGCCGATTTAGTGGTAATACAAAGCATCACATTACACAACACAAGCTCGACGTAAGTAGTGAGAATTGCTACCCTAACCGCTGATCGTTTTTGCATTGGTGAGTACATTCCCAGAATGTGTTATTTTTTAGAATTGTGTTGATTTGCGTTTACAAAAGAAAATAAACAATTGTAGGAAATAAAGTCAATCTGAAGCTTGAGACAAGCGTAAAACGCGCTGATTGAAATAATGGTGAAGAAAGCTGCAGTCATCGGTGGCTACAGCTTCTGCGAATTTAAGAGCATCTGCAATGTTAACGCCGCGGGCACACTTTATGTACGCACACATGTACGAATGTGGCCGCGACGCTTGTGAAACAAAGGCAAACAGCCAACAAGAAAACAAAAAAAAAAACAGCAACACATCAAACAACTAAACCAGAGTGAAGAAAAGTAAATGGCTGAGAACAAATTACTCTTACCGCTAGCGATGCGTCAGCCGCTTTCTGCGGCCACGGTAATTGCAGCAACAGTAGTAACATACAACTGTAGCAACAGCGATCGCTGCTGCTCTCATATACTGTTGCATGTGAACCGTTTAAATAAACAGTAAAATTCCTATATGCAGTTAGGAATGTGCGGAAGCATTTCAGGTCATTTGCTACGGCAACTGCAAAATGTTCCCGATTGCCGATAGGAAACGGCAGCAGACGCAATTTCCGCACGGAATACAGGACCTGCTCATAACTACTATATGCTGCATGCAATTACAATTAGGCAAATGCATTTTACGCCAGCTCGGCGATGTACCAATAAAACGTCAACTATCACCCGGTGTCAGTGATTCGCTGTCCGTTGCTCCAGCTGACAGTTGAAAGGTGCAGTGTGGTGCTTAATTTGCAATCACATACAGGAAATGTCTTCCTTTCATACACACACACAAACACATAGATATAATGCGCAACACACACAAGCAGCGCAGCGTATGCAGTACCCTTTCATGGAATTATAAATTATGCTTTGGCATGGCTGCTTAATGGAAGAATAAAAGCGAATAACTATAAGAATAAACACAGCAAAAACAATTTGTGCTTCCGGTTTAGGGCTGCGCAGTGCCGCACTGGCAGCGCACAAAATGCGGCATCGACAATGCAGCATCGCAACAGCTCCGATGTTCGACATGGGCATCGTCATTATCGCTGGTGTTGCCACATAGCTGTTTGCCAATGCAAAGAACAATTCGAGTTCTGTTGCTTGTGCTTGCACACACGTTTATTACACATAATGGCAAAAAGTGTTGGATTTTGTGCGGTTCAGCAGCCAAGTTCAATTGTTGCCAGAATGTACGAATGTGTTGAAAACATATCAAAACTTATGCAACCTGCTAGCACACAACTGCCAAATTCATATAAATGTTGATGTTTTTGCACAGTTTTGAAATTCAACGCGCCAGCTGTAGCGAAATGCCACAATGTAACCGCAAGACATCTTTGCGGCAAGCACAAATTTTACTTTTTGCCATGAAGTCATTGCAACCGCTTCGCTGGCATACGCTGACCTGACCGCACGCCACACCAGTCTTAAAATATAAATAATGGCAGACATTAAACTTAGCCATTTCACAACATGCATGCAACACCTCTTCGAATAAATGGCAATTTCTGAGAAACGCTACCGATTCGGCGAATTCGTCATATTATCTCAAAAAATATTTTAATAGCCTTGGCAGCTGATAAAGTTTCAAGCAAGTGCGTTGTATTCTTTAGCTAATATAGCAAAACATTGGCGTCAGCGGCCATGGCTTGGCGGCGATTGCAAGGGCCGGTAAGTTCGAGTTTGTTGTTGATTCTGTTTGTGGTTAGCGTACAACACCGACATCTCTGAGGGAATACCAGTTGGCAATGAAACGCAGTTCAAACAGGATCTCTGATCCAGAGCACATCAGAGGTTATAACAAGGGCATATAGCTGGAAGTTCTAGTCACGCCCAAGTCAATCTTGCATATCAGGCCAGAAGTTTTATCGAGCCACAAATGATAGCATGAAGTAGTTTAACATTTACAATAAATGTAATGCAGCGAAGTTTTAGTTAATTACAGATACGTGCATTACTTTCAAAACAACACTGAGGAAATGGAAATTATTTTTTTTTTACCCTAGTTTACAAATTTTGTATCATACTCGTACAAACATATTCATTGATTTTCACTCGTTTTCGTATTTTGGAATATTTGTCATTAGCAAAGTCTAAAATGGTACAAAGTTAATGGAAATATTAAATTACAACGAACCTTTACAATGTAAATGAATACCTTGCGATGACAATTATCCTTTGTGTCTTCAAGCATGCTGACAGCGATTCTACACAACTCACAAATGGGAAGAAAATTGAACGCAGCTGGTTGTGTTTAATGCTCGGCTGCAATCGATACAATTCACAAAACCACTTTAACTACAGTTTTCTCAATTAATCCAAGGCATTTCTTGGCGTAAAATAAATTTCATTATTTTTAATTTCTGGGGCGACACGATTTAACAGCGCACGCACATTTCACCAAACAATGGAAGCAACCGCCAAGTCACTCGTTCGAAATAAACTTTTACTATGTACTTAAAAAGTGCGCACACATCATCACAATACAACAAATTTCCTTTTCCGCAACACGAAACGTGCGTTTGCTTTCAAACACGCGCACAGCAAACAAACAACAAGCGCGCTACCAACGCGTTAACCGCAAATGATCAACTAGAACAAGCAGCGCTGATCAACGCGATGCGGAGCGCGCCGTGTCGCCGTGTTCAGATACCGCTGTGGGCAACACTCCCCCCACCACACCACATATCCACATATGTATGTACGCATGCATAATTTCCTGCCCTAGCCAGCCACTGCTATGACCGCCAGCCGCCAAAGAGAAAAGAGCACGCGAGAGATAGCCGGTGAGCCGAGGCAGCCAGCGCACAGCTGACGTGAGCTGAGATGGTCTGAGGCGTTCCACGAGAATGAATGCATTTCATCGCCAGGCACGATCGCTGGGAAAGCGTTTGCTGCCGGGTATAGTGAGAGCACGCGAGATATTAACAAATTGTGCACTCGTGAGCAGCGCGGCACGTAGCGGCGAGCTATGATAGGCAGCTGCCGTGGCGAACGCTGCAAGGGCTCCAATAACACCACCAGACCGCAAGCGCAAGGCGCGTGTGGATACCTCACAGATGGATTGGAAAGAAGTTCGTTAAACTGGCAATGGGTTCTGCCGGTAATACAAGATTATTGTTTTATCATTTTGTTGATAAACTGACGTGAGGTGAACTTGCCTTATTGTAGAGTTTGATTCGCCTCTCCTTGACTTGAAGCGTCTATTCGAGTGAGGAAGTTAGACCTTCGTGGCTTCAGAGCATTAACTCTAACCAAGACAACCAACTTTATTGGAAACAAGTAAACGGTGTAGTTTTTCTTTATGGTTAGGTTTTTTATTTAATTTATTTTTGTATTTTTTGTCCCAAAAAATTAGCTTTGATATTTCAGTACTTCGTGCAGAAATTCAATAATAACACGTACTTATATTTTTAATCTCTAACATGTTGCCAACTTACAATCGACATCACACACAGCCACCGAGAAATTTGTAAGCGAAATCTGGCAGTTTATTGTCTTTTGAGTTAGCTGAATAAAAGCTCCAAACACAGTGGATACTAGGGTTGTGTATTATGAATACCGTTAAATTATATACATAATCGGCATTCTCTTTTCGAGCGCGATACAATACACCGTTACCACACTTGATGAATATTTTTTGCAAACATTTGAAGACCATATTGCAGTGTGATGCGAAATGTTTGATAAAATACTAGAGAGAAAATAATGAAAATCGCAGAAAATGTTGCAGAATGTCATAGATATGAGATATATAAAAATTGTGCTACGATAAAAAAATCGTATAAAAGTAATAACAATTTTGTAATTGGACATCGAGAAACTTTTAAAATCATATGTTACACACAACTCGAACGTAATACAATGGACGCTAAAAAGAGTCTGAGTTTATAAAAAATGATGACTTTGACTTGCAAATTCACTTTTTGCAAAAGCTGTTAATAATTTTGCAAACACTCCTAACTTTGGCCGCATACTCTTTTGGCATAGTTGTTCATTAATGGAATTTTTTTATGAGCAGTTAAAAACCAACTGCAAATAGTAACAGGAACGAAACCTATGAGCCTCGGAGTGACCCAAGGACTCTTTAAAATAACATACAATTTTCGAGTATGTACTTCGATGGAAAGGAATCTCAAAACTTCATCAATAACCAACACTTGTAAGAGAATGACTACGATTGTCGAATGCAGCACAAGTGGAAACTTGGCTTGAGGCTAAGTTCAAACTGCTTTTTAATTACTTCAACAACAAAAGCTAAAACCATGAACAAAAATATTTAACTTATGTAGCAACTCATAAAAACTCTACCGTGTAGCAAATATGCAGACGATTTATCGCTTTCAACGTTTACCTTTGTACACTGTAATAATTTTTTGAAGAGCAGCTTTCTGTTCAACACCGTCATTTCTTAACTTGTCTATACTACGCTGGATTGCCAGGGCATGTCTAGTATGGAAATGTATATATTTGCAACTATGTGTATTACATATATACATTTATAGCCAGAAATTGAACATGGCACGCTCCTTCACCCACAAAAAACCATTTAAATCAGTCTACGACTTGCTTCTTCTTACTTGTTTTGGATGCAAACATTTTAAGAAACAAATTAAAACGAACTTTCCAAAACGAATATTTAGCTTAACCCATGAAACCAAACTAGGTTTACAACTGTACTATACATAAAGTTTCTTTTTGCCAAAATTCGGTCAGACCAATCAGCATCAAACAAATTCGGTCTTCGACGGTCAGATACACACATTCTTTTGAGCATCCATTAAAAAGGTTTATAAACTTCATCTCGTAACTGGCAGACAAAGCAAGAGAGGAGGCAAATTCCACTAAAGAGATACACTGCGAAAAAGAAATGAGAATTATTCAAATTGAGCAACAAATTCGCTCGAAATGGCCAACAACTCCGGTATTTAATGATGAACGCGAAAGGCATCGAGCTGTCAGACAATGCAAAAAACCAGACATTCCATGCTATTTTTTAAGATGTATATTTATATATAGTTACTTGAACATAAAAATAATATCATGCTGAGAACTTTTTTAATAAATGATAAATAATAATTTGGCAACACATCGTTAATTTGCGAAAGAATGTCCGAAGGAAAACCTCATTTCAACTGTGTTGTTTGCTTAATTTGCTGCTTTTTATAAAAGCTCCAAACGTTTTTACACAATTGTGACTTGGCGATTTTTTATGATGTACATATAACATAGTTCAATTTGTGCTCGGGTGTTGTATTGTTGTTTGCTTTGCTTTGTTCGGTAGAATTTATAGTCTGTTTGAGCTGAATATGCTGCCTGAGGTATGGTTGTTAAAGTTTCTCCACATGAAAATCTGTTTTTTGGTCATTGTAAGATTTTAGGCTAAGCGGTTATTTGTATTGGAATTGTTCAGGCATTCATATTTGAACTTATGACATCATTTTAACGATTCAAGCTTAAGAGAATACTTTTCGAGTGAATGTTAGAAAAACACAAACACTTGTAAGAATGTCATAGCAATTCAGAAGCCATGATGAAAAACGTTTGGTGAATATTTGTTGAATCACCCCAGCCAAACTAAACAAAAGTTACAACCTCGAAACTGGAAGCTCGATTGTTGCTTCAATTGATTGTATCTATAAAGTTATTTAAAGAAGCCAAAAAGTTCTGATCACGCTCCATGCAAGAATAATGACACGCACACAGTTCATCAACCGCTTTCTTCTTTCAACATTGATAGCGAAGAGGGCTCATATCAATGCTGCCTGGTGTTTGTGCAACAGCTGCTTGGTAAATTGTTGGGAAATCATAGTAAACGAGCCCAAGTACTTTTAGCTACTATTGAAATGGCAGGAAGTAAGTAATAAGCAAGAGCTGCCACAGCAACTGTTACTATTCCGAACAAAGTTTGCTGATTCTACTAGCGTAACTGACGTTTAATGCATTGATAAGTATCTACCTACATAAGGCGTAACGCGTAAAATACTCTAAAACTAATGGGAATAGGTAAGTGGAATAGGAATAGATAAGTGAACTGAATCACGTATCAGGGGATCGTGTCTCTTTTAGGATCAAATAAAGCAATCGATTTGTTCGAGAGCTGCTCTGAGGATGAGATCCTTGCCTATGCAATGCTTCTAATATTCACAGCACAGAAGACTGCGGAAAGCTCGACCTTAGAGCTGTTGTGGAAAGTATGTAAGCTTGTATGCTGCTTACAACAAAGTTAGTGCACTGACTCGTAGCGAAGGACAGCACATGTCACGTTCTCGAACGATTGCCTCCATTCGCATTAGTCTTCCAACAATTATTCACGCCTCGCTGACAAACCCTTTCGATTAGCCGCGCCTCATTTTGTTGTTTTTAGGTAAATATTTGCCAATTTTCATAGTTCTCTGATGAACAAACATTTTAGCAACTTTTGCACAATTTAATCACTTTGTAGCACACGCCCACTTTGGTCCCTTTGCAACTGTTGCTCAATTGGGCAAATACCCACGCAGAAAATAGAGTGGGCGGGAAACACGCTACGACACAGCACCGCAAATTAAACCACAGCAAAATTCAATTCAGCTGCTGCACGTTCATACATAATGTGCTTATGTTCCGCACAGTTGAAGAGGGGGGAATAATCTACGTTTAAGTGTAGTCGAGCCAAACGTTGAGCACAAAACAAATTTGCCATAAAAGTTATGATTTCCTCAATGAAAACGCCAAATTTCATAGTTGAGTGCAAACGACACCAAAGGTGGACAGCGAACATAGTCGAAAACGCACAATGGGTCTGATGTGGCCAATTCGCTGTCGCGAACACACAATTTCGAGACGCATTTTTCGGAGGCTTAGCGTCTGCTACTAAAACAAACAACACAGCACTTTACGTTATGTACCACGATGCCTTTGCCGGCGCAACGCGCTGACCCAGTTAATTCATCAAGTGTGCCCCGTATGTGTTTTTTGTGTGTGTGGCGCATTTAAATATGTGATGTTGCTTTTCTCGGTTGCGGATGCGCACCAACACCCACAGCCACAGCCGCTTCAGTGCATGTGTGCGCATTTATTCAATTCATATTCGTAATACTGTTACTGCCTTTTCTTTTGTTGTCCCTTTATTTTTTGCTCTTTTTTCGTTGTTGCCATATTTTTAGTGATTTCGCTTCCTGTGCTTACGGAATTATTAAATATGCATTTCGCCCCCTTACATCTGTCTAAGCGAAGTCACACTCGCCCACACAGGCATCTTAACGCTTCGAGACAGCTCGACGTGTTAACGTTTTGACGTTAACGCCACAAAGTGCTAAGGAACCTCATTAATGCGACTGGTTGTTGATGCTGCGGCTGCATGCTGGGCGAGATTTTGCCACCGATAGCATTTCGACCCAGATTTTCCTCGTGCATTGTTTTGTTTATCATTTCCTGCTTTCCCATCCTTTTATATCATTTTTTTTTTGCTGCATTGCACTATTTTGCTGCTATTGTTATCTGCAGCTTTGTAATCAACGTGGCCCGAATGAGTGAAAAAGTGCACATCTCTACACAACAACCTCCCCGCCAAGCCAAAAAACCCTGCTGTCATACGCAGACCACATCCAACGAGGTTGATGGACTCCACTGGGAGTGCAATAGTGTTTTGCAGGAGGTTGAGATCCAATGAAAACGGGGTAGCGTGCTGCTGTGTTACATCATCGCAATGTCCTTTTAGCTTTCATAGCAACAACGAATCGTTGATTCGAGGCGATTGTTGCCATGTAGTGGAAATGTCTTCCTTACCTCCATTTCATTTTTTTCTAACTAGAAGTCAACTTGAATGACTTTTAGTAAGAATTAAAGTTTGCCATTTATTATTTTCGTTGCAATCACTAAACTGGTTGCACCCGAAAAAATTTAAAATTGAATCGGTTACGAAACTAAGGCCTAGCTTCCTACAACCATCCGTGTTGTGCAGATGAATGTGTACATGGAGGATAAATCTAATCGAAAGCTTCTGAAAGTGCTACGCATTATGTCTAATAGATGTGCTTAGAAATGTTATTTGTAGGTACCAATAACATGCGACTTTTTCGAAACGAATTGATTCCAAGAAATTTCAGCACAATCTATAAGACATCACTTAACGCATGTGTTTTTAATTCTTCAATCATTTGAACGTCAATCTCATGATTACTTACATATAATAGCAATGATTTATAACCTGCTTGATTACGCTGTATAACATTGAAAAAACCTATTGCAAAAGCATTTTTTCCGACTTAAGTTATTTAATTAATATGTATACACTATGATCAATAAGTACCGGGACTGTGTATTTTAATGTAAATAATGTAATGTAAAATGCGACGAAGTACAAAAAGTTGACTGATGCCAACAGCCGCCAAACAAAAACTAATGATGCAATCCCGCTCAAAATTTGACACAGATGTCAGTTAAGGTCCTACCGACCTAAAAAAAAATTGTTTACCTGCATCGGGCAACGGCGGAAAATTTAAAATGCAAAGTCCCGGTACTTATTGATCATAGTGTATAAAGGCACACACAATCATATGTTATGTAAATTTATACAAGTTCACTTTTCTAGGTTTTTAAAAAAGCCGTAGGTTTGTTTTTGTCAAAATAGAACGCCGACAACTGCAGCAAGCCGCCAACTGCCATTAAGAGTTGCTTAATGCGTGGACAGTTCATGAAATTTTATAACAAAGCCCCATAAAAAGCACCATGAACCAATTTGCATATATACTCCTAACTTCAGGCAAGAGTAGTGCAGAGAGTACATTGTCAACACAATTGAATTTAATTGAAAACATGTAATGCATTTATTGTGCTTATTTGCAAAAAAAAATGATTACACTTGCAATTTATAATGAAAAGTACGGCATCGATTTGTGGAAAACACATAAAGTTAATTTCAAATGCTTAACAATAATAGCAGATAAGCCTGTGAATGGAAATCACAGTTTCTGCATTCCGATGAGACAGTAAACAAAACTTGGTTGGCTGGGATTTCGATTAACCTTCTGCCTGTGTCTTGGGGTATATTTGACCCCAGGCGGAATTAAGGAAACGGTTGAGCGGTTTTGTGGGCTCGCACTTACAAGCCAATAACAAATAAAAAAAAAATCTTTCTGAGGCTTTTCGATCTAAGGATTGAAAAAGTATCCAATAAAAATATGATCTACGTGGCAAAAATTATAAATAGAAACCTCAACTAGAATAAACCAAAACTTGCCATACAAACGAAATATTGTACGGAATACCGAATACCAATACCTTCTCCCAAAACGGAAAGTTCGAACTTTCAGTTAGAACCAATGATACAATAACTAAGGAGGTAGTGCATAGTAAAATTAATAAAATGTGCCAGAAAGCAGCTACTCTCTCTTCATCGTACATTAATTTTCTGATAATTAATGTCATTAGGTCTGTTTGGCAGAGAATAATTTGCACGAATTTGTACAAATTTTTACTGGATCCTGTTTGTTGACGCCAAATCTCCAGTAACGAGAGAGAAACTGAGAGCGTAAAGTGGCAGTTCATTTCTTGAGAACTTGCAAGTTTTTACTGGAGAAATTTTGTCCAGTAACTTTTTGCCAGTAAGAAGAAGAACAAGAAAAACATATGACTGGCTGCCATATGAAACATAAATTTTGAAAACATTTGGAGGCAAATGGAAACAGCAAAGAAATTGTGCGTTCGCAAGTCTGCTGACCCACAACCGTCTTGTTCAGCTTTACCCGCTGAAGCTGAAAGGGAAGAATTGCAGATTGAGCGCAACGAATTATTTGCATTTTGCATTAAATGTCTGATTTAACTTAATTTTCCCTACCACTCAAATGAAACTTTTAGATCAGCTGTTTCGTTCCTTAACCCTCCTGTTTACACCCTTTTTACTGTGTATTGTGAGTGGGCCAAGTCCCAGTGGTGTAACCAAGAGTTAAAACTTCCAAATTCTTACAAATTACTGTTTGTTTACTTTTTTGGATAGTTTGATTTTAGGGAGCGTACGCTGGCTTACTCTCCTGATATTTTTTACTGGATAATTTTTACTGGAAATCTGGCCAAACAGACCTATTATGTTGACGAATGTCAGATTTCATAAGCCGTCTGTGCCTTATGAAAAAATTTTAAAATAAATTTTTTTTTTTTTAAATGCAGGCTTCATTTACGTAGGTAGACCAATTAAGAGGGGTGGAATTGAAGAAACAAAATTATAAATTTATGATGTATATTAAGGGGGTCTTCTACCTTGTGGCCTCGTTTTTGATACTGTTTTTTGACAATAGATTGTAGGGGAACCAATAATGCAATCAAGGTTCGGTTTTTTGCATTGAATTCGTTTATTTCTATACTTCCAACATTAATTTTTCTGAAATTTTACTGTCTCTAGTTTGACCGTGATTTGACCTTGAAATGTCCCTTACGAAAAATTTATACTAAAACGGTTGTCACGATTCAGCCCATGAAAGTCGTCTGAAACAAAAAAACCAAAATGATTTAGTTTCTTTATGACTTTGGCTATCGGTTGACACGAGGTTTTTGAAAAATTCCAAAATTTCACGAAACAGGCAACAAACAAACAAAAATGTCTACGTTTTCAAGGTCAAGAATAGCTGTAAAAATCGTTAAAATGAAAAAAAATCTAAAAAGCTCGTGTCAAACGATAGCCACATGTTTTCCGCAAATTTTTATATATCACTTTAGTTAATTGATCAATTAGTTCTCGAGATATCTTGCCAACCAGTTGCAAAAACACAACTTTTGGGAAATTGCATTTAAAGTGGCGATGAGCGCTGCGATAACAGCATGCGGAGCTATATTCGATGACTCTAAAAACCCCGAAATAATAAGATTTCGGTTATACCCTTTGAATATTATATTTCTAGTACCTTCTAGGCCACAAAACTGCAAAAAAAATAAAATCGATTTTTTTGAACCAACAAGGTAGAAGACCCCCTTAAGGGAAGGCTCCCCTGGATTTGGACCGAAAAATGTTTTTTTGCATAAAACGAAGGCTACATATATGTAGAATATGTGTGTAAAAGGATTTTTTGATACGACGCGTATTTTCATGGGAGAACACACCTGTCTCACGCGCGCTACGGGACGCTCCACTGCTCTAATTTGCTTCAAACGCGTTTATCTCGAAACCATTTCTTCCAATCTAACTGAAATCACCGGACTTGATCTAATGATCCGATTTTCTTCATCTAAAAACTGCTCGAATGTATTTGATTTTCTGTATGCCTTGAACCTACAATTTGCATAAATAGTTATTTATTTTTAATTTTTAAATGTGGTTGAAATTAAAAAAAGGTGCAAAAAATTTAACTTTTTTCTTCAAATATTCATTGTGCAAGAATTTTTCGTTTCAATTTTTTGAGTCTGGTTCAATTCACAGACAATTTTGTTATCTTTAAGTAATGACAATGCTTTTTGATTTCAGTCCACTACAAGAGGCTGCAGGATTACAGTTCTCGAGCGATGTTTGGCGCGCAGAGGCCTACGGAAATCGCCATTTTGTAGCCGCCATTTTGAATTTCATCAAGTTTTTTAACTTTTTAAACTCCTAAATAATAGACGAATTTAATAGTCAAAACCGGAAGTTTGTACGCCTTTTCATTATCCCACAAAAAAATTACAAACTTTGCCTTATTTTTGCCCAAATCCAGGGGAGCCTTCCCTTAAGCAAAATTAGCAAAAAGGTAGCAAAATTCAAAAAACAAACAATTTATTTGAATATCTTGTAAAAGCAAGTGAACATGTACCTGTATACGTAGCAGTGAGGAGATTACTTTTCAAATGTAGAATACATTTTCCGATTAAAAACCTAAATCAGAATTTAAAAGCATTGCAAATGCAGCAAAAAAATGATTAAAAATAAAAAAATTCTTAAAATTCTAACATAAAACACATTACATTTTAAATGCATTCAGGAAATTTCACTATGAGGTAGTGTATAGGCACTCTTAGAAAAGCTGTCATTCCGCTGCCTTATAAATTTTCATAGAAAAAACTGTTTTGCTTTTTTGTTGTTTGCATACTCTGTTTTAATTTTCTTCTTCTTCTAAACTTGGCTTCAATTGAATAATAGTGGCACCTTATGAAAATTACCTCATTCCTTGAAAAAATAAAACTATTAGAAAACATATTTGGTAACGATAATGGGGATACAATTTCAACTACACAAAATTTATTGCACAATCTTCTAAATTTAAGTGAAAGAATCGATTTACCAAGGAATGTAAAAAAAAGTTTTTTCATGCCGCGTTTACTTTCGGATAAGAAAAAAACAAGTTATAATCATAAATAAATATTCATTTAGACATTAACAATTTCCCCTATTCGTCAGTTCCCTCATACATATGCAAAACGGGCAACACTGGATATAAGGCATTGTCATTCTGCCTTTCTCTTGGAATACACTACCTTAATTATTACATCATGCATTAGGGGTACTCTCATTTATTAGACTACTTTATCATTATACTATGGACAGAACCAAGGCAACCGGATAAAATAAAAACCAGCTATAAATTCTAATATAAAATATAAACAGATACTACGTGTACCTTTTATTTTAATTTCAGATGTATATATTGAAAAGCTTCTGGTAAATCTTTGAAATAAAGCGTATTGGAATTTTTCAAGTCAAGCTTCTATCAAAATGCTAACATTTCTTGCTATTATTTCAGGAGCGGCAAGTTAATAATTCAACGTCGAAACATCTTTTCCATGTAATGAAACAACATCATGCAAATGATTTAACGAACGTGAGTTAGTGATTTTTCTGATGATCGTTTGAAATGTATACAGCAAACCTTTTCCGTTTCAAAAGGAACATACAATACATATGCGTTGTTAGTAGATTATTTAATACAAGAGTTCCAGTTCTATGGTAACCAAAATAAGTCCAGTACCCTAAAAGAGAAACAAACAATTTTTTTTAAGAAATCGTGCTACTACTTGCCGAAATATTATGTGGCCATGAAAAATTGATGAAAACCGTATTTTTAATAAAAAAAATAAGCATATTTGTATTACAAGGGTAAGTTTTACTCGTTTTTCAAGAAAACAGTTGTCTTGTTTGCCACACACTATATGTTTTCTACCAAAAAGAGTAGTTTCACAAATTTTACAAACAACGCGGTTTCCTATTGCAACGTTTTAAAAAACAAATGATTTTCCCCCGTTTTCTTCAACTTCTCTCTTTCTATGCAATTTGTGTTCATGAACAGGTTATCAAAACACCGATTTCTGCAGAAATTGTAAACAATTTACCGTAACGAGGTAGCAGCACTTGCTGGTATGGATAGGCAGCGCACTTGCCGTGTATGTAAACAAAATCCAATACAATTTACTGTACTGTACACATTCATTCACTAATAGAAGCGAGCTAGTGGCGAGTGGGTACTCAATGAATTTTGTTTATGCTATCTGGGCGGAAATATAAAAGCTAATTGAATTCGACGCAAAACCATATCGAGCGCCCAACACGGCCACGGCGCATTGCCCGCCTCATCCCGACAGGTTCACCGCACACACACACACACACATTCGCACACGTGTGTGTGTTTGCGGCAAATATGTACACTGGCGAGCTGATATTTGCACCATGGACCGTGCTGGGGCCGTGTGCTTCTAATCACGCCACAATCAATATTAACACACACCGAATTACAGCCCAAATTAGCCGACACAATGATCGGAATAATAATAGCGCAGCGTGCAAATTTTATAAAACGGCGCAAGTGCAGGTGGATTGGCTGGCAGTGTCTGCAGTAGACTATGCGAACGGAAATGCTCAAAACGATATGATGCCGTTTTGTATTTTTGGTTGCCGACACAGGCACAAATTCACACTCGATTAGCCAGTCTCAAAGTCGAAATCAATGAGCTAACGATAGCTGCCGAACCAACGTGTGCAGCGCATTTTTGGTAACACTGTAAAAAGGCCAGCAGCACAACGTTGACAAAAATAGTCGCGTCTTGAGCTGAAGGCAGCTCAGAGCAGACACACTCTTAGCGTTACGCTGAGCTGATAAGCAGCGTTCATCTACGCTTATCGCAATTCCAAGATTTCATAAATACAATGTGTGAACAGGGTGTTTGCGCATACTTAACCGTTGAGTACATAAATAAATTTGAAAGTGTGCAGTGTTATAAATAACGCTGACAGCGTTGCGCTCAATGCCATTATCAAAACATTGAACTTTACTCGCAGCCGTCATAAAGTCTTCGCACGCAGTGCAACCACACGACTGCAAAAAAAGGAAGACATGCAAAAATTACACTTTTCGCTTGGCTTAGATGCCAAACAAAACGCCGAAGCACAGCCAACAGGAGGTAAAAGCGCAATGCACTCGGAGCATGAGAATCGGAAATTCGAACAGCTCAATTGAATCACGCGCCGTTTGTCGCACGTTGTACTTTGCTATGCCGGCACTGGGACGCGCCAGCGGAAATAGAGGCAAATTTAAAATTCAAATGCGAAACTGGCAAAACACAGAGAAAGAAAGAGTTGACTTTGTTGCCAACGACAACCGGACATTGGACACACAAGGCAACTGGAAGTGAGCTAATGGCCGGATCTGCAGACAGATTGCTGACTTTCTGTGTTTAATGGGATCTGTGATTCTGCTTTGAAGTTGGTTAACTTACAACAGACATTGGTGTGTGTGTGTGTTGATTGACGCGGGCGCATTAAATGTTCTGCAAGCGTTTTAAATTCAATCGCATTAGCGGCGCCAAATTATGGGTTCATTAAGGTGTGAAAGCTATTTGTTTTCAAACGCAAGTGAACACTTTTATTTGGAATACTTTTACTTGGAACAACTGTCAGCATATGGTCCATGTTTGTTGTCTTCTTATGCGGCACACATAAATACGCTCTCGGCGACCAAAACAGTCGCAAATAAAACTTTAATAAATCGCTTGTTTCGTTATTCTCGCGGCTGTTATATCGCCGCTAATTAAGGTTGCTAGTTTTTTAATTCATGCGCCACTTGCTGCTTTAACGCTATAACCTCTGCGCATTGTTTTATTTTTCAAATGTAAACAGCAACCATAAACATTTTGCCGCTAAATCGTACACTTGATTGATCTTTTCTGTTCTGAATTTTTACTGCTGGCGCTGATGTTGGCGATGACGCCGTTGCTGATGATTCTTCGTGGTTTAATATATGCGGTTAATAGTGTTGTTGATTTACACAATTTCCAGCGAAACGATTTTCGCGTTTCACTAGCATTTGGCGAAAACAACCTTCAAAAGTTCAAAATCGCATACGGCGTGGAAACTGGATATTTTGTTGCTGGCAAATAAACACGACAACAACAACTGAAAACAACGAGCAGCAACAATAAAAGGAATGTATATGGGGTGTACGCGTATAAAAAAATGCAATAAAAATATTTACAAGGCCTGTGCGCGAGTACACACACACACACACACACACACAAACAAGCACGCGCCACAGATATAGAAACGAAAGCACCGGCGTAGTTGAGCGAGTTCATGAATTAAATTACATTATACTCGTACACATCATGAAAGTATTTTACGGTGACGAGACCTGAAAAAAGGGCCTAATAAGAATAGAAATCGTGTCATCGTTCGGTTTAAACAGCAAAAAGGAGTGTTGAGGCAGGCCGAAATCTTGTAACCGGTTCTTATGACCAACTAAGCGACCGAAAGCGAGTACGGTTTCGCGCACATTTAGTCATTTACGACTCTTCTGCATTGTCATACAAAAAGCATTTAAAACCATCTTGAATACTTTGAACAATGAATCAGAATGTGCATAACATACAAAAATTGCTGCAGAAGTTCAAAGTCTTGTCTGGATTTGTAGAGAGCGGCTGTGATTTTCTGAAAAGAGTGCATTTTTTGTAAGAAATTTTGTTTTTTTTTTTTTTTTTTTTTTGACGAGCCAACGCGCAGGGGATGACCCCTATAAATGCGAGGCATTCCGCTGGTTCAGGAAGGATATATAGGTTGGGAGAGAGGAAGTTGGGTGAAGCCCAACTTACTTGCGACTATTCAATGTTTAAAGTTCTACCTTTCCGAATTTTTGACCGATTTTTTTGTACCTGAGAGATTACTTCCTCTACATGACATGAAAACTATTTGTGATAACAATTTCCAATATTGTTAATAAAATTAAATTAAAGTGATTATTTTGGCAATATTTGGATTTGGGGTCTTCCAAACGGCATTACGACCTGATAATGGGAATTTTAATTTTTACTAAAAGGGGAATTTTTTCTACAGTTATTACATTAACCCTTTGCAGCACGGTGGGAAGACGTATATCCCACCTAGAATACTACCACTTATCTTGAAAAGTTTTTAACAGATTGATACAAAAATTGGTGTCCAGGGGTTTTCGGGGTCGCTGATCACGAATTTATTATCAGATTACCAAAATTCAAAATGGCGGATCCAATATGGCGGACCGAATTAGTGAAACTTATTCACATCTGTATGAAAATTGGTATACGGAGGTTTTCGAGGTTGCTGATTACGAATTTGATATCAGATTACCGAAATTCAAAATGGCGGATCCAATATGGCGGACCGAATTAGTTACACTTATTCATATCAATATGAAAATTGGTATACGGAGGTTTTCGGTTTTTTCACTAATTCTGTCGGCCATATTGGATCCGCTATTTTGAATTTCGGTAATCTGATATCAAATTCGTAATCAGCAACCTCGAAAACCTCCGTATACCAATTTTCATACAGATGTGAATAAGTTTCACTAATTCGGTCCGCCATATTGGATCCGCCATTTTGAATTTTGGTAATCTGATAATAAATTCGTGATCAGCGACCCCGAAAACCCCCAGGGCGACTATTTTCATTGAAAAAAAGTTATCTGAAAAATGTATGCTTCAAAGGGTTAAGTATATAAAATAAGAATTAAAGTTTCTTAGAAGTAAGATTTTACAGATATTTCTATCTAACGTACATATTTTGCTAGAAAGTAAATGAACTAAACAAAATATAATTTATTATCTCTAAGTGTTTCATAAATTTATGTATTTCGTATTACATACTTCAATGGTTGATCGAGGAAGAAAGAAGAATGGATAGAAGAGGGAATACGGATAACTTACCAGAATATCGACGATTTTTTGGAAAACTTTAACATTTTTGTGAAATTCACGTTTTTTATCAAGCTTTTCTAAAGTAAACTAAAAGTTAATCAGATTTTCGCGCTACGGAAACTGTGGGCTTGGCGGCGCAGAAATAAATTCTTTGTACAATGCAACATTTATGCATCAAAGTGACAAGACAACTCTCTATATATATGTATATGAAATTGTTGTTTTACAGCAAAACGCTGGTCAATCTATCCACTATGTGCACATTAAATAATTTCAGGGAATTGAATATTCAGTTGTATTTCATACATTCCCTGGAAGTTCAATTTTAAGTAAATCCCAGGTGATTACACTTTCGCCGTATGACATATGTTCAATTGAATTTAATACTTTTCAGTTAGTGGTAGCTCCGTCGTTGATTGCGAAAAAATTCCGCTGAAGGGAAACGAACACAATTTCCGGCAGTTTTGCCATATTCAACTGAAGGCTACTCTGCTGATGGCCGGTCCTGCGTTGCAGCGCCAACGCACTTTGCAATTCGCGTAAACACACAACCAAACACACACCGCGTTGCCAATGCACCCCCCAACAAGAATGCATGGCGAAAACAAAAAGGCCACACTGCAGAAAGGAAGCGAATCACAAGAATGAAAACAAAGACTACACACAACGTAGAAAGCAGTGCAAAGCAGGAGAAAACCGAAACGAGATAGTGTAACGCGCGAACGGCAAACAGCAACGACGGAAGCAATTATCAAGTGCCTGCTGCAGGGCCAGATCCGCCAACTACTCCTGCAATAATTACAGCGCATACACACCGGGATATCTGGGTGCATGCCCCCGCACACAATCGTGCGGAGCAAAACAAATGCACGCTTCGGGGAGCCAAACACAACCACTTGCCACATGCCCCAACGCACAAAAACAGCACTCGGCACGAAACGGCTGGGCGGCACTGCTGAGCGCGCACACACATCCTCCTTATTGCAGTTTTTGTTATGTGCAGGAATTTCGAAACTCATTAGTGGGCAACACGAAGATGTTGACTGGATATTTGGCAATCGTGACACAATTTCTTCGCACTTTACACACTTTTATCCATGCCGGCCTGGCTGACTGCAGTCACAGCTCATCCAGCCACTCTTCTTTGTTCCAAATATTTTTTAACAATTTTTCGCTACGTAAATAGACGCACAATTACTGCAATTTCACTTACAAATTCTTGATCATCCGACGCCATTTTGAACGAGTGTGATTCTGATTTTGACTCCAGTTTTCCCAGTTTCCTCTTTGTTCTACCCAAAAACACCAACAGGCAGTGTTGCTGTGCACTGGCGCAGTGCGGTCAACCCAATCCTGCCTGTGGTTACAGGAATATTTACTTATTGTTTAACTTTGACTATAATTCATTTCGCTCCTTGCTCAATTCTATATTTTCTGTCTGAGTATTACAGTCCACTGAATTGCGAGTAGTTCGCTTGAGAATGTACAAGCAGTACTACATCGCCATGGCAACGAATTTTTACGTCTGGACAGTGCATACTCTTGCAACCCTGTTGTGAAAAATGCGAGAACGTAGTGAAATAAACAAAAACAATAACCCAAAATAAATCTATTACAATCCGCCTACTAGCAAGTGTTGCCACCAGCGCGGAATCATTGTGTCATTTTTCACACGTAACTGTTTCGAGCATACTGCAGTAGTTTATTTCTTTATATTTTTTTTACTTTATGTCAATACATATTTCAATACAATCAGTATTTTTTCATGGAGATAATAAGCTTACATATGGAATTTACATATATGTAATACTTCTATTTTGGCACTAAGCTCAAAGTACATTCGCCAACATCACAATACAGCAATAGTGAAATATGAGCGAGAAATACATTCACAAAATTTCGTGTTTTCTGTCTCATCGCTTGTCTCCCTTCGATTTCCGAATGAAAACACATTGTGAAGATACGTTAGTGACAATATGGAAGTATTACATATATGGGAATTTAATTTATATGAAATATTTGTTATTAAGTGGCAGCACAGTACAATTGATTGAAAGTGTTGAACAAGTGGCAACAATCAGGTAGTTTTTTTATTCTCTTTGGCATTTTCGTTCGGGCCATAACGAAGGCGGTGGTGAGAAAATCGTTTAAATAATAAAATCGCAAAATAATTGCGATATAAAGTGAAAAAGTGTGCAAATTTTGTTGAAAAGTATCCATCAACGCCTACAAAATATTGGAAGTGATTGTTGATTAGTGGAATTTCGGATTTACGATCCTTGCAAAAGTAAAAGTGGTTGGTGTGCTGAGAGAGTGAGAAAAAAGCTGTAAAGGCTGTGTTGTTTAACGCAAAACGAGTGCGGTGTGAAACGGGAAGTTACGCAAATTGAAGTAACGAAGCGAAAAGTGCATTTTGATAATAAGCCAACAACGAGCGCAAGAAAAAAAGGCGACAAAACAGAGCCAGAAACAGGAACAGCTCGCAATGAGTGGTGGCGGCGGCGGCGAGACTGCGACGCCCAATGGTCCGCGAGTGGTGCACATTTACAAGACGGAAACAGGTAAATGAAAACTAGAATTCGCCAAGGGGGATAGGCGGCAAGTCGGTGTCTGTGTTGGAGCAGTTTCAGGTTTCATATGAAGCAAGCACAAAACAAAGGCTACAACCAACAACAGCGCACACGAAACCACTGAAAATAGAAAAGTGATTTGGCAATTAATTTCATGCAATACTCATTACATTGATGTTCTGGTCTCTTTCATTTCACGCACTGCAGGTTTTGGCTTCAATGTGCGTGGCCAGGTTTCCGAGGGTGGTCAACTGCGTTCCATAAACGGCGAGCTGTACGCCCCCCTGCAGCATGTGAGTGCGGTGCTGGAAAGTGGAGCAGCGGAGAAGGCGGGCATCAAGAAGGGCGACCGCATTCTGGAAGTGTAAGTGTGAAAACAACCAAAAGCAATTTGCCATTTTTCGTACACTTAGCACGCCAAACCGTGCAACGAATCGAACAGTTTGCGCATTCGTCATTGAGACAGCTGACGTCGTCGTCAGCCCATCAAAAATTCGGGCTTGGCAACGGTTTTTGTTTTCCGCCTCATGTTTGTATAAAAAAGCAGAGGGAACGGGGGCAATAAGGACATCAATGACCTGTTTTGCCCGCACCCCAAAAAGCAGCAAAAGCGACAGGCTGGAACTGGGCAAACTGACAACGCCACCCTGCGCAGCACATTAGCAGCTGGGCTGAAGTGTGTGACCCGTGAAATTTGACATAACACAAACTTAGGCTGATGTGGTGTGTCGTACGGTCAGCTGTTGGGCACAGGGCTGTCTCGCACGGTCACAGGTGAAGTTGAGAGCTTAAGTGAAAGTTTGCAGTAGAGATTTTATTTACTTTTGCTTCAAGTAATCTATATTTCTTAATGAAAAATCTAGGGGCGGTAACTACCTCCATGACAGCCCAAAACCCAAAAATAAAGTTATCATTCGATGCTTCGACTGCCGTGGAAAACGCCAAAGAACTGAGTGCCGTAAGCGCAGCACACTTCATGTTTCAATAAATTTCACTGTAGCTCATATCGAGCTATTGTTAAAGGCGTAACGTTGCTGCACAACGACAGATGCCACGCTGCAATAGTTGTGGGGCAGCAACTGTGGATCGATAAGCCGCCGTCTGTTGCAGAGCAGCACAACATGCTCTCCGAAAGCGTCTCAATCCCAACCGCAGAAAACAGCAGAATGTATTACAATTCCAAAGGGCATTGACGGCAGCTGATAAATTTCTCGGATGTCAACAAAATTTAGCACCGGCAATTGCATTGGAATATTAACATGAAACACTATATACAGCACATTCCATATTTTGTCCCTTCAACCTTTGCTGTTCTGCCTAATGAGCTAAAAACACAAACAATTCAGACACAATAGAGTGGTCGTGTGTATATGTGTGATGGCACAAATTTCGCATTGAATCTCATTTTTATTTGAAATTTTCGTTTTCATGCCATAATTTAATTAAACCATCCAGCCAACCACCGTACACGACAAGTGGCTGCTGCCGCTGGCCACGCACAGGGTTCAGTCGTCAGCTGTCGCCACGGCCCAGCCTCCCACCCCCCTGATTCTTACAACTTTGCCAAGCAGACACTGTAATCACAGCGTGTGAGTGTGGTTGTTTTATTTTCTTGGCCTATCAGCAACAATTGAAATGTGCGCTGGCGCTGGCGGCGAGAATTGTGTGCGCCGCCGAATGAGTGTGCAAGTGACTTCCTCATCTGCTGTTATCGTGCGAACGTGGCTGTTGCTGGTGTTGTCGATGCTATGCCTGGCGGCCTGCAGCACTTCAGTTGACAGCTTCTGGTTTAGCGGCTGATGCCGCGTGCCCGCCCAAACCTCAAGCGCTGCAGTCGCTGTCGCGGTTGTTTGTCAACTGTTTACTATTGCGCTTTGTATGACTCATTGGCAGCATCTCAGTCGCTGCTGCTGCTTCATCTCAATTTCTGTTGGCACAAAAGCTGAATGCTTCAGCCGCTCTACTAAAGCATTGCCTGTTTTCGCTTGCTTTGTGCACGCCCATTGTTGCTTCCAACGGGTCGCTTGACAATGGCTCAAGTGCTTGTCAGCTCCGTCTGCGGAGACTTTAAGGAATTTACGACTTGTGCGATTCCGTGTAAAAATGCTAATAACGTGTTTTTTTGTTGTTAGCTGCTGACTTATGAGTTATCTTACTCATTGCCTACTGAAAATGCTACTCAAGCCATGCAACAAACAAATACTTTTGCGTAATCATAGAAAATCTGCGCTCCGCTCGCAGTCTTTTCGTGCCGCACATTTCGAGTATGGAATGTTGAGTACTGTTTTATAAAATTTCAACAAACAGTGCACACTTGCAATATTTCTTAATAGTTTAACGAATGAAAAGCTTTGGGCTTTACAGCATTAAATTGTGCCTCAAGCATATTGAAATATTTCGCTTTTGTTGCGCAGTACTCCGCGTTGAATAACATAAAAACAGATCAGTAATTGACATTTTGTTTCCATATTAAAAAATTATTATGTTAAAGCCAAATATGAATCCTTTTCCTACTTTTCCACGGCTTGTTGTTTGCAGCTTATACAACAATTTGCCAATTTGTCAATGATGATGCTTCGCTTTGGCCCTGACTGTGCACACAAAATACACGCGCATACACACACCCACAAACAGCCAGAGAGAAAATACTCGACAACGTAATCAATAGGGCTTAAAATTGTGCTGGCGTTCTCTGTAATTTTCCTTACCTATGCTAATGTTGTTGCTGCCGCTGTCACTATTGTTGTTACGAACATTGCCACTTTGGTTGGCTTTGTTTATTGCTGCGACAGCGCGTCGAGGGGGTGGCTATGATGGCAGGTGGTTAGACACGTTAAGGGATTCGTTGTTATTCTTAGACCAAAAGGAAAACTACCGTAAATAGCATTGACAACAACAACAATTATGCAACACAAAAAACTACCGTCTGCTGTGTGGTCGACTTGGCGCTTTCAACCTGCCACCACAATTGTACGCCTTCGCATAGTTGGTCGTTTCCGTTCTGGCAGCCACTTTGCCTATAACAGTGGCTGCCATATTTTTTGCCGCTGATCTTCTTTCGCTCGCTTTATATGCTCTGTCTCATCCGCACGCAATCAATAGATTTACATACGTCACTGATAAGCTGCAAATGTTCCCCCACTCGCACAGCGGAAAACAGGCCGCTCGCGGCATTTGTATTGTGCCGTTCGACGCCCCAAATGCGACTCCAATTGGTGCGCGTAAGTTTGTGTGTAATTCACTTGAACTTTAACATTCGCGACTGGCAGCTTGTCTTAATTGCTTTATAAATATCCAACATCCGCAGACTACGCCGGCAATGGGGCAACATCAGCCCAAATATTGGCTATTAAATGTGTTTGTATAAATATGCGCGACAGCCTAATTAGATCAAGTTTCTTTGTGGGCGCCACCGAACGCAGCCCTTGTTCAATCAATAATCGCGAACGACTGGACACACACAAGTCAGTTTCTATTTGCACGCAACACTTACACGCAATGTACATATGTACATATGTATAAGATTTTTGTGCGTTGTGTATTTGTGCAAATGATTGATATGAATATTTAAACTGGCTCGTGTAAGTTTAATTAATTCTAATGTTACTTTTAGTTTGGTCTAAAGTTTTGTCTCTAAGACCAATTGTCTTCTCTATACACAAAAGAAAACTTCATGATAGCAAAGACTGTTGGGTTCTGCAAGCAGTCGACTTGCTGATCAGTATAGCAGATACCTCGTTTAATAGAGAAGCTTCAACATACGGAAAGTCAAGAAGAATTCATCAAAGTTCTTGAGATGATGAACATCATTCTGTGCTTTGGGTGTATCAGCTCTTCAAAAGTTTTATCATCCGCAAACCGGTGCCTAGGCTTAGTTTCCTTTTACACTTTCCAGTATCCCGATTGCTTCGAAAGTCTGCATACCGCAGGTAGCGGCTCAGGGTCTCAATGTCAAAACGACCCTGCAGTTCTGCCTTTGTTTTCATCTTGAATAATTTGCATTTTTCATCCATTATCAACGCAAGGAATATTTTGTATGCATTTTAAAAATAAATGTAAGCAATGATCAGCGATAACCTCAATAACAATTTGAACGAAAACAAAATGCACACGCAAACGCACACATAAAAGTGTATGGTTTCTCGGATCGGTTGGAAAAAGACCAAATATTGGATTCTTGCACTGTCCAAAATCACAGGTCGTTGTGCTTTATAATTATTTATTTGGAATCTGCCAAGTACCAGCAGCACCGGCTATCGCGAAAATGCAATTCAATTTAACCTAATTTCGAATTAAAACTGCACTCGCTTTATCAGTGCTATGTGTCAAGTGTTCGTGAGGTCGCCTTGCCCTACTTGCAAGTGGCATACAATCCAGCTAGCCAAGTAGAACAGCGGCGATAAAAATGTTTTCGTTTTTTTGGCGATATAAACCATGTTTCAAGTTTTTCACGGTGCGAAAGTTTGTTTCAACGCTTTCATGCCGCTTCGTCTCCTGCGCCTTTTCAACAATGTGAATGAGATAGCACGAAGCGATTCGTGCTTTATTTACAAATGGTCAACTTCGAAACTGATTATATTCTCAAATTATCAGCTTTGTCATCGAAATTGTCGTTGTCGTTCTCAATACTGAAGGTGAATTTCAATTAAAGTTCGACTGGCCAGTGCTGAAGTTGCCTTTCAGCTGCTAAGACACGCGCCGCGCATATCCTTTTGTGATTTTGATTTTTTGCTTTGTTTCTTTCGAACTTTACGAGTTCATTTCCTTTGAATTCATTACGAAATTGCTTCCCAAGTAGTCGCTTGAATTGTGTATTTGCATATTCAACGTTTGTACAGTGTCTACTGGTCGACGTCCTGTCATGCTGCCATTCAATTACGTACAATTTGCCGCCCTTACGAGTGGCCGCGCGGTGAGCGATTTCGAGCGCAGGTGCTTCAGGTGAAAGATTTACTTTTTATTTACACGATGCAAAGCTGACCAGTCTCACATTCCGCGCCAGCGTAAACAACATTTTTTACGAGGCCTTTGGCTGAGTCGATTTGACTATCTCAGTACAAGTGATTTGTTGGATTCTGCTATTTTTTGGTGATTTAATTTAAATTCGTGTATGCAGCGAATGTGCGGAATTTTTTCGAGTTGTGTGCCAATTGATGTGGATTAATGTTCATTTTAATTACTTGTTAAAGCTTTGGAGTAAAAGCAAAATTACTGTTAACTCCATTTTCCATCCATCAATAATATTTTTATAGCTGGAACCGTTAAATCAAGGGCTGATAATACAAAGAAACGCTCTGTTTCGGTTTCGACAACTTATTTATACCCTGCAACCAGATGAGATTAAGTAAATCTTGCCCATTTCGGTATTTGCCTACTTTGTATCTTTCCCCCTTTCCCAACCCAATTTTTATTTTCCCGAAAATCAATAAGGCCTCGGTGCAGCTGAAGCAAGTTTGTTCGTCGGTGTTAACGCCGTAATTGCGCTGAAGCCAATTACGCGCTGCTGCACGGTGACGCGACCTTTGACATGAACTTCTGAAGCTGGTTGCGTCAAGGATATGCAATAAAGTGGCTTCCTTAGCACACAATTAGCACGCCTGCACTATCTGCCTGTCGCGCACTTCATCTTCAATAGTGCGGATGTGTGCGATTTAACGCTTCCTGGTCCCATAGGACAGAAGTGTTATTTCCACTTCCTTTTTCTTTGTGTTTGTCTCGGAAGCATGCGCTATGGTTTGGGCGCTAAGCAGCTCGGCTTGGAACTGCTTGCTAGCAGTGTGCAACACGCAAGGCAACGAGTGGGTGGTGCGGGGCGGAGAGGACTGAAAGGACATTGCTTTTCTTCTCAATTAAAATGCTCAGTAATTGTGGCCACACTCACACATTCTTTGCTTTGTTTTGCAGGAATGGCATCAGCGTTGAGGGCGCAACTCACAAGCAAGTTGTGGATCTTATAAAATCGGGCGGCGACTGTTTAACGTTAACCGTCATCTCAGTGACACAACAAGTAAGTGCACGACCACTGTTGCATTGCTGCGATTGTAGCCAGTTTCGCATGGGCTGAACTTGTTAAATGAATTGCATACTTTCAGGAAGCCGAACGACTCGAACCACAAGAAGATCAAAGCGGTTACTCGTACGTTGATTACTCTGAGAAACGCTCATTGCCCATAAGGTGAGTTCTTGTGGCCGCGTTCTGCATGTTGGCCTTTGCTAAATTGTTTGCATATTCTATTTTGCAGCATACCCGACTACAGCATTGTGAATCGCAACGGTGAACGCTACATTGTGTTTAACATTCACATGGCCGGACGGCAGCTGTGTTCGCGCCGCTACCGCGAATTCGCCAATCTGCACTCGATACTCCGCAAAGAGTTTGTCGGCTTCAATTTTCCCAAACTGCCCGGCAAGTGGCCCTTCCAGCTGAGCGAACAGCAGTTGGACACGCGCCGTCGCGGCCTAGAACAGTACTTGGAGAAAGTATGCGCAGTGCGCGTGATTGCCGAAAGCGATGCAGTCCAAGACTTTCTCACCGACTCTGAGGACGACATATCTGCCTCGCCAGTTGACATCAAGGTGATGCTGCCCGATCACGAAGTGTCCACGGTGTCCGTGAAGAAGTCGGCTAACGCGCAGGTAGTGTGGGAGCTGTTAGTGCAGCGCGCCAGCCTAACCTCCTACACGCAGCAATATTTCTATCTCTTCGAAATCGTCGAATACAACTTTGAGCGGAAGCTGCAGCCGCACGAGATTCCGCATCAACTGTACGTGCAGAACTACAGCACCGCCTCCAGTACATGTCTGTGTGTGCGGCGGTGGTTGTTTTCGGTGGGCCGCGAACTGACGTTGCCCGACGGTGAACAGGCGGCCAGATTTATTTTCTACCAGGTGAGGTTTGAATTGGAGACATTTTGGCAGATTGAAAATACATATATTTTTAATTTATGTGTTTGTTTGTGTAGGCGGTTGACGAGGTCAATCGAGGCAATATTCGAGCAGAGGGACGTCTGTACGAGTTGAAGGCCCTGCAAGATGCCAAAAAGGCCGCCGAGTATTTGGCTCTAGCGCGCACTCTACCTGGTTATGGCGATGTAGTATTTCCGCACTGTTCCTGTGATAGCCGAAAGGAGGGACATGTGGAGCCCGCTGTGGGTGAGTGTGTCAAAGATACGTTGGAATTAAAGTTGGTACTGTGTACTTACATTCTTTGCTTGAATTTGTTTAGGTATGAAAAGTTTTCGCTTGCACGCATGTCGCGAAGACGGTTCATTGGAGGCGCAAATGGTTGAGCTGACCTGGGATAGCATCACACGTTGGGAGAGCGACGAAGAGTCAATGTCCTTCTGTTTTCAATATAATCGTCCAGACAAACCAGCACGCTGGGTCAAAGTCTACACGCCATATGTAAGAAACCAGCAAACGAAACATTTCCCACGAGTGTCATATCATTTATTAATATTTGTATTTTTGGCTTTCTGCAGCACGCATTTTTAGCCGATTGTTTCGATCGAATAATGGAGGAGCGCAAATGGGAGGACAGCGGTGATTAACAAATAAATGGTTATAAGAATTAAGTGTATTTTACGTTTGTAAGCCTAAAATTGTATAGATATTATTTTTTTATAATTTTCTTCACACTACTCTACCTACTCTTTATTGAACGCCTTCCTTAATGCCCATGCTTAGCGCTTAATTTACTCGCCTATGAAAGTTTGCACTCGTTTGCCTTATAGTTTTGTTTTACATTTAAACTATCACAACTATATTTCGATTAACACTCATAAATTATTTGTACGAGTACTTAGAGCTTACTTTAGACAAAAACTCCACTGTAATATATTGTTACGACCTATTGGACAGCAGCAAATACGAATCACATACTATGTAAATTGTATTTATATAAGCTAAACTAGCAAACCAATTCCACCACAACTACGGTTATTGTCGTTTTAACATAACTATTTATAATATAAAAGAAATTTACGCAAATTGTTGAATTCTAAAGAATAAGTTAACAAGCATATATAAAGCAAAACTAACTACGACAAAAACATTTTTGTATGCATTGTAACGAACGTGAGAAGATTTTTCAGAATTGCATTGCACCTTCCGCAAGAAGACGAAATTATTCCACTGCACCGTTTCTCACACATCCACACATTTGAGACACATACGCATAGGCATTTTTGGTAAATCTCACAAACATTCAAAGTACGCGTTTAAAAGTATCTCTGGGGCAATGTTGTCAATTTTTGATTAAACTTGAATTACCTTTGGAAGCATTAAACTTCACACCGACAATGTCAGTGTATGAACAATACAAATAAGCTAAATATGAACTGCAACTGTTGAAGCATTAGAAAATCTATGAAAGATGTAAAATGATGACAAATCGTAGATAATTTATTTCGTTATAACTAAGATATCTGAAAGGAATGTGCTGAAAGTGTGCACACTTGTAGAGCCACAAAATTATTCAAGTTTGTTTGGTTAAAAAATAGAAAATGATGAAGAAATTCACGCTTTAAGAATGTATAATGAAAAGCTTTAACACAACGACAGCCATTTCCAGCTAATCACAAGTGTGCGGCATGTGCGAGCAAAACAAATTTTTTGTACACATTTGTGCAACATACGGTTTATCAATCTAAAGAAATTTTCTTCTAGTTTCTACATTTAATTACATTCGATCAAAGGCAATTTTGTTTAGCTTGTATGAGGTCGAAAGACTGCAGCAAATAATAAAAAAGTTCAACTTTGTGATCCTCATTGTTGATGCAGGTGGTAAACACATTAATATCACAAAATAATGCCACCTTGCAATTATGACAGTTACAGTATGCTACGTCATTTGCTTGATTAACAGCATAATGATGTAAATTTTTGCCGCATAAGTTACGTTGACACGTGCGACAAAGCAGATTTTGTTCTGTTTGTTCCACATAAGTACACTAAAGTGTAAGAAGTTTATGCTAGTGATATTTTATTTAATATTTTTTTATTTTATTTATCGAATTAGCCGTCATTCAAATAAATATTTTGTGGCCATTATATTTTACCCTAAAAATTAATCATGAAAGAAACGAGTGAAACTGAACTCGTTCCGCTAAAAGAACATTCCTGCATAAAATTTTACACCAACTACTTCAGAACGAACGAGTTTCTGAAAAAAAAGAGTTAAATTTAATAACATCAAGTAGAACGAAGATATACACACACCCGAAAATTTGGGAACTCTGCATGTAGCAAAAAAGTAGCGCGCACCATCATCAATTTTTGAATCTTGTAAAAAAATTATAAATATAAAAAAGTTATTGTGTTAGCATAAGAAAGCATATTTGAGCTTAAATAGAACAGAACTTGATCAAAACATTTTGATAATGCTCATAAACCGATTGTTATTGTGCGTCAAAATGTTTTCGACTTTATAAAAGTCAAAGAAGAGTTCAACTATTGGCTGCGCGTGACCTTCAAACTTGTTAAGGTGGTGTAGCCAAACTGCAAACGAAATGAAATCTCTCTAAGAAACTGAATAAAATTGCAAATAAAGCTTTTTACAAATGCATAGAACAACAATCGGAAGTGCGCATTTACTACGCCGTTCTCCATAGTGAAGTCTTCAACTTGCATTCGCGCTGATTACGTACCATCTCGGTTTCAGACAATACAGCACTCAGCTAGCAGTTGACTCGTGAATTTTTAACTCAAATGCATACTTGTACGGCAGCAGCAAAATCAATATTAATTTTTCATACAAGATGGAAATGCTTTTCCGTTTCCTTCTCCCCGCATCGAGTACATAACATGCAATAGCATATAACGCTCTATTCTCCCACTCAATTGACAACTCTGTACGCTGTATGCATTAGCAAATGTATAATTTATTTCATTTAATTTTTGTATTGTACTTTAATTTGCATTAGTATCCAAATGCATTAAACGTAAAAAAATAAATGTGATTAATTGAATAAATGCAAATGCAAGAATATTGTAAGTTTGAAAGCTACAACTGCAATAAAATCAATATCAATTAAACGGAAGCATTCATTTTTAAAATATGCTAACTAAAGAAAACAACTCATTCAAATAAAGTATTCAGAAAATGATGATAACTTCAACTAGAACACAGCTGTTTTCTTATCTGGTAAAAGGTTTTCATTGGGTCCATGGAATACAATTTGGCGGGATATGTACAAAGGCATGAAGCCGAGTAGAGCTGACCAAACGCGAGCTTGTCAAAAATACAATGTCAACATGAAGCAGCAGCTTATTTGTTTACATTGTCCATCCTTTTCATTGTTCACTATTCAACAGTTCTCCACGCGCTACAAATTGTCACAGGATTTTTCGCGTTGCTAATAAATAACTCAAAATGTATGCAACGTGAGTCAAACAAGACGGCGGCGTTTACAAATCTCCGTATAAATGTTTACATATGTGTATAGAGATATATCGATATCGTTGAGGTATGTTGTGCCGTTGCTAATTAAATACTCACACATTGAAACTAGTAAACGTTGTGTGCACGACTACCACCAAAGCAGTGGCAGCCCCACCAGCGTCCAAAAATCAATTGTGACTTTAAATTGCGAAATGTGGAGTGGCTAAATTTGGCGACAAATTAACTTTATTTACGTGAATAAATTGTACAAACATCTCAGAAAACATTTCAGAAAAAGGCAAAGCAAAAAGTCAAACGTATGGAAGATTTATGAATTGATTTATAAATTTACAATTGCGTGCAAATAATAAAATTATCAGCGTGCTAAAATGTGATTGACATTCAAGAATCTTGATTAAGATTGCGATTGGTGTAGGCAAGCGACATATCGTGCGAAGTGCGTTATTTAAAGGAAATTGAGTACACGAGTTGCATGCAATTAACAACCGACCACTTGCAAAACAATGTCTGAGAAACAGAATCAGACTGACAGTGTTATCACTTGCTACATAAAAGTATGAACAGATAACTTTGAGCACCTCTTTATGTTATCACCAAGTCCCATACTTGACTGGCCGTGCAATATACAACCTGTTATAAATTTTAACTTGTTTTTCAATCGAATTTGACAAATCAGTCTTAAATGACGACAGTAACTTGAATAAAATTATTTTAGTGCAAATAGTCAGACGTCATGTGTTTGGTCTGTTGAGTTAACCCTTTCGACCCCGAATTCTACCCGGTAGCTCGATATTACTTTTTGGTATTTACGCCTTTATGGTATCTACGCCTCTTTGTTATAAAAGCTGTATACGAAAAAAAGTGGTCACAAAGAAACACTTGCTATTTCATAAAAAATAATGGCACAAGCATGCCATGTATGAAAAACGATAGAGTAAGATTTTTTTTATTAGAAATTTTATTTATTCTTCAAAATGAGTTCAACGAAATCAACCACCCGTGATTTAATCGTGCGCAAAAAACAAGAAAATCCTAATTTGTCTCACGGAAGGATTGCAAAATCTTTAAATATTGCCAATTCTACTGTGACAAAAGTGCTTAAGCATTTCAACGAACGTTTAACTACCGAAAGGAAGGTTGGAAGTGGACGGAAAAAGGGATTTATCTCAGTGGAAAAAGCTAAGGAAGTAGCACGTGCATTTAACCGAAATCCTGGACTCTCGATTCGAGATGTGGCTAAAAAGTGGGTATGTCGCATGGATACGTACAGAAAGTTCGCAAAGAGAAAGGACTTTCAACATTCAACACCGAACAGAAACAACAAACAAATACAAAAGCCAAAACTCGTTCACGGAAGCTTTACAACATTGTGCACAATTTCGGGTGCATAATTATGGACGACGAAACGTACGTCAAAGGCAGCTTTAAGCAGCTTCCTGGTCAATTGTTTTATACTGCCACGAAGAAAGGTAACGTAGCCCAAAAATTTCAAGAAAAAAAGATTGGCAAGTTTGGAAAAAGATATTTGGTCTGGCAAGCAATTTGTAAATGCGGTTTAAAAAGCAACGTTTTCGTGTCTACTGGTACAATAAACCAAGAAGTTTATGTGAAGGAATGCTTGCAGAGCCGACTTTTACCTTTGATACGTCTTCACGAAAACCCTGTTTTGTTTTGGCCAGACCTAACAACTTGTCACTATGGAAAATTGGCTTTAAAATGGTACGAAGATAATGCGGTCAAGTTTGTGCCAAAAGATGCAAATCCTCCAAACTACCCTGAACTTCGGCCAATTGAAAAATATTGGGCTTTAATGAAAAGGAAATTGCTAAAAACGAAAGGAGTTGCCAAAAATGAGAAAGAACTCAAGTCAAAATGGATTAAGGCGTCATCTGAAGTTACCAAAAGTCATGTACAGTGCTTGATGGAAGGTGTTAAATCAAAGTTGCGATCCTTCGCGTATATTCCAACAAAATAAGTAAAAATGTTTATTTTCCTAAAGCTCCCGATATAAGCTTTTAGGATTTCTAATTTTCTTGTTTTCGTATACTTTTTTTCATATACAGCCTTTAGTTCTAGTTTACTTTTGAACAATTTTAGCTTAAAACAAATTAAATAAATTTTATATCAATATTTTTTAATTATAAAAAAATTATTTCATATTTACGGAAAAATACAAAATTATCACTTTTTGATTTTATTTAACCATTATTAAAGAAACAGGGTTTTGATCAAACGCGCTCAACTCGTAGACTTCAATTAGAACACAAACTTTTCCTAATATTACTGCAAATTATTGGAAATTATTTTGGGAATAACAGTACAATTTTTGAAATTTGCTTTGAATTCTTCTTAAAACAAATTCGGAATTCTTCTTGAACACTTCTTAAAATATTAATTTTTTGGTGCCACCAATAAATCAATCGTAGTCTTTTCTATAAGATAGACAAATAGGTGAAGTTACTCTCAGGCAGCTTTGGGGTCGAAAGGGTTAAGCATACTTGTACACATAATGCGCTGAAAAGTTAAACATAGTAATTTTATATTATTGTTCTTGTTGGCGTGAAAAATGTGAGTGTAAGTCATAATTGAGAACAGTTCAAATGGTAATTATTGTGCACTATGTACTTTCTAGTTTACTAAAGCGGATAAGCACAGTAGAAAGTTGGTAGACCAAAATCATATATCCAGAAATTTATGAAAAAGCAATCTTTTCAAGTTCACTTCTTAATCATGGATAGATTAAGATAGTATTTGAAGACCAATCATTTGTTTTTCTTGCTGGCATCGGTTGACATAGTAATGATCAACCCCAGTTAGTTCTCACAAGAGGAGAAAGAAGATGTTTACAAGAGACCGGGGTTTTCGAACTTTTATCGTTTTACATTTGTTATTTTGTTTAATACTTCATACAAGGAAGCCGTGAGTTGCGCCCGGCCCACCGAGACGGAACTTTGTTCTCACAGCTCTGCTCGCGCCGGTCGCACTGCATCAGTTTTCATACAACTATGGTATGTTGTATAGTTAGTTAAATTTTGTAGGGTTAAGCTAGTTTCAGACTTGTAATGTGACAACTTTTAATGGCAGCTCAGAAAAATTTTCATTCTCAGGAAATTCGTTTTAGTACCTACCCCGCACTATTCTGCATGCCGGTGGTAACAAGCAGTGAGCCGTTAATAATATAAAAAATTAAAAAACAATTCTATTCAATTCTAAGCCTATGTTAATCAGATTCTGTAATAAATTGAATACGTAAACAAATGCAGGATACACTAAATATTTATTTTAATATTTTCATTAATGCTTCATTTCAAAGTTTCACTGTTAAACATAATTCTCAAGCAATTCTTTATATTTACTATTGACACACGTCGTAGTCAAAATGAGTTTTTGAAAGAATAATGTCACACTTTAGTTCCACTGTACTTTAAAAGTCAAATGTCTGCTCAGTAATGAAACTAATTAGAGCTTCTTTTTCGCTTTTAATACAAGTTAATTGCCAGTCAAAGGTCCGCAGAGTTATGTATAAGTGGGGCCCTGCGAACTACGCCCACTAATGCTTTGGACGTTGTGCTTAACCTAATCCCATTGGATATCCTGGGGAAGCAATTGGCCGCCAATGCTGCCACCAGGATGCGCGCTTCCGCGCAATGGAGAACTGGGCGTTACGGGCACTCTTCTATTCTCAATTATTTCAAAGGCATTTCTCAGGAAGTTGACTACATGACACCCAGCCTGTTCTTTGATAAGAACTATCAGGTTGTAATCCCATCTAGAGCCGAATGGGAGCTGGGTGCGCCCCCTGCCAGCGGTGATATCCATATTTATACGGATGGTTCGAAACTGCTTGGTCAGGTGGGCTGTGGTATCTACTCAGAAGGATTAAACCTTAACTTGAAGCTCCGGCTGCCAGATTACTGTAGTGTCTTCCAGGCCGAGGTCACAGCAATCTGTGCAGCCTCCGATTGGCTCAGGGTAAACAGGATATCGGTTACTGATATCCTTATATTATCAGATAGCCAATCAGCTCTTAGAGCTCTGGATGCGGTCAAAATAACATCAAAGACTGTTCTCAGCTGCAGCAAATCTCTAAACGAGACTGCCAAGCAGCTTCATATTCGCCTATGCTGGGTTCCAGGTCATAGGGATATTCCAGGGAACTGTAGAGCGGACGAGCTCGCGAGACAGGGCACCACTGAGCAGTTAAGCCAAGAGCTGACCACGCTCGGTGTCCCTCTTCTAACATGTAAGCTTCGTACCCAAGCGAGCTCTACACACGATACGAATTTAAGATGGGTTGAAGGCAACACAAGCCTCCTTGCGCGCCAACTTTGGCCAACCTTAAATCCTCGGCGTTCTAAAGAACTCCTCTCACTAAACAGAGCCCAGATCAGAACCATGATCGGTGTCCTTACGGGTCATTGCCTAATCGGCACCCACGCAAAAAGGATGGGGCTGTTTTCGAACGACTTCTGTCGCAGCTGTATGGACGAGGAGGAGGAAGAAAATATTCCTCACTTCCTATGTTACTGTCCTGCTTTGTCCAGAAGAAGGCAGACCCACTTAGGCAACTTCTTCTTCGGTAGTCTAGATGATCTAGCTGATAAGACCATACGCCGTCTACTAAGCTTCGTTAATAGCTCTAATTGGTTTAACGAGTGAGCGAAATGATGCTCGATCTCATGTGGTATCACAATGGGCCGCCTGGCCTAAGTGTGCTCCTCCTGGGACAGCCACACCTACCTACCTACCTAATTGCCAGTAAATGAAAAAAGTCTGCTATTTTAAGCGACCACATGACACACATACATATCTGCAGCCATTGAGTTTCACTTTTTTTTACACCAATATGTCGTCACGTGCAATTATCCATCTGCGTGGGTTTCTTTATTGATATTTGCACAAATATTACGTTTTGCGGCCTAATTAAGATGGCAAAACTATGAGCCAGAAGCAGAAATGATTACGGAGCGCAGTCTTAAGTCGATCATATGACTGCGCCAAGCTGTGTGTGCCGAAGAATTGCGTTTAATTAACAAAATCAATAGCCCACTTGAAAGCATCGCACCGCCCCACACAAACAAATACACACACACACATACACGCAGCATGTAAACACCCGGCCAAAACAAGCTAATAGCGCGTTATCCGGCGCAAACGTCAGACGGGTCGTATGAGTAATCCGGCGGCACCCTCACTGATAAGTCCCGCCAAAGGCCTTGTAAATCTCGATCGGCAATGCGAGCGGATGGTAATTGGGCGCATACGTGTGGCACAATTCTCGAGCGCGCCGATATGCCGCCGATGCGGGCGGCCGCTTATCTAATAACGCAATTCACCTTAGCGTTAGCGGGCAATTATCGTCGTGCTATATTGGCAATGTCGTTCTACGCGCGCACACCGCTAATTAGCTGCGCGGCATAGACAACAAGCAAACGCTTACAGCTTAATTTTGTTATTTCGCACGGTCGCGTCCAGTTTCACAGCTGGCACAACAGCTGAAGCGGGCACTGGAACCGGAGCGGCAGTTGTTGTGTTGCCGGTGTTAGGAGCGAGGAAGCGCTCAAATGCCGCCGGCTGCTGGTAGACTGGCATGAAGTATGTGAATTTTGCATGTGTGGCTGCGTGCGTGTGCCTGTGTTGGTGCGAACTTGTGCGCTCGACTTCGATCGAGGCGGCTAGTGTGAGCGGCGTGCGCGAATCGCTGTGTGGCGCCTTTTCACAACCGCTTCGAATATCACATTGTTCCCAGCAATCGCGCAAAGCGCAACGCATTCAACGCAATGGGAAACGGATATACGATTTTCAAATAAAAAATTCTCTAAGTTCCACGCAAAAGTGAACGCCAACGTCTGCCTGGCTGTGATTGTGGTTGTGAGGAACGACTCTTTTGAACTGTGTTTAACAAGTCGACTAATCAAACGCTGATATTTTCACGTCGGTACAAATAAAATTATTAGCCGATTATTATTGGCTTTTATTCCGTTGTAATTGTGTCAATCATCAGTGTGACTGGTTACTGTTTGTATGTGAAAATTTATGAAATCGCCTGCTGTGCGCCTCGATTATTTTGTAAAACCCATTTCAACTCGGTGCGCTTTTGACGTTTTAATCAAGTGATTCAAGTTTATTACCGCAATTGGCATAATACGAAACACTTAAATGAAATACAAAATAAGGTGAGCACATCGAAGAGTGAATTGTTAATCACAAAAGAGAAGTGCGGTCTGAGTGAGTGAGATTTAAATTAACAACATTAAGTCCGCGTGAAAGTGTTTAGTAATTGCACCAACACTTTTGGATTTTAACTAAGTAAAAAATAAAAAAAAATACTTTTTTCGACATGATAAGGATTTTCCTTAAATTGACGTAATGAAAAAGTGGTAAATGTTGGGTTTCCAGATTCAATAATAGTAATTGGTTGCAAATCTGAAAAAGCATAAAATGAATACAAAAACAATTGTATGAATGTTAAAGTTAAAACTGAGATGAAGTTTTCAAATAAGGTTATTGTGCCTTTTTTCACGATTAGATTTGTGTTTGAAAACAGAGATTTAAATAATTTGAGTTTTTACATGCAAAAATTAAACAAATGGTACAAATATATCTTATTCTATTAGTTTTAAAAGCATCTTAAATGCAAAGCGTAACATTTAAAATGTTAATTTCATCACCAATTAATTATACTGCGATCGTTCAACCCGTTTGTGCACTCAGTTCGTTGAACTCAACCACAGAGACTTTCATTAATCCCCAAAATTAATATTTTTTATAAACTACCTCTTGATCTTAGACAAATAACTTTATATATTTTAACTTTTATCTTCAGATTAATTTTCATTCAAATAAACACCCCTTCCAAACACTTCTAGTACAAACTCTAATAATTCAAATATTTATTTATTATTTAATTAAATATTCATGCTGAAACGCTCTAATCAAATTAAAGCTAAACTTGTCTTGTATTAATATGAAAATTTAAAAAACTTGTTAAAGTTTTACAACAAAATGTTTTACACATGAAATATTCAAGCTGTGCAGTCAATTTATTACCTACATGACTTCAATTGAAAACAATTGCAACCTCTTCATAAACCATATTCTCACCATTTCTATTGTATTTTTAATTGAAAAATGTTTTTCTCACAAACGTCAAAAATGTTTTCAAATTACGTTATTGCTAATCTCCGTTGTGAAAACAATAAACTCTCATAAATTTCAGTTGGCCTATAAATCACAACAGACAACTTTATATGGTTGTAAAAATTGTACACGCAAAAACCGCCAACCATTGGCAACATTAGCGAATATACGCCCAAGTGAAAACAGGATTTTATCCACACAAATCATTTAAAATAGTTTAATAAAGTTTAAAGAAAAATGAGTGAAACGGAGCAGCAACAACTGCTCGACAGCAATGAGTCCGAGCAGCGTGTGCCGCTGATGCCGCAGCTGAATGGATTCTATGAGCCACAGCTGCAACAGCAACAACAACACGAACAGCAGAGCAGCAGCGAAACAAGCAGCAGTGTTCCTTATCTGGATGACACAGACAACGAGAACATCTGCGATGAGCCGCTGGACCCGTACACAGGCAGCTCTATGTCGTTGAGCCACAGACGAAAGGCAAATTTAACACTTTTGACCAAAGTTGATGAAAAACAGCGAACGATGGCAAGGGCCAGTCAAGAGCAACTCAATCCAACGCCCAGCGATTCGGCCAGCGAGCACTCGCACAGTGACAGCAATGAGGAAACATTGTCGAATAAGGAGGACGGCATGACGGCCAATGCAGAACCGATGAGCAGGAATCTGCGCCGAAACTCGATCTCACTGCCGATGGGCATAAACGCGCTGGATCTGGAGGGGTTGCGCTTGAAATACCAAATGCACGAACAGGAGCCGCTCAGCGAAGAGGAGAAAAGCGATAGCCGTGTTGACAGTGTAAGTGCCAAAACGTAAATATTTATGTTGATCACGCAAGTTTTTCATTCATATGTTATTTGAATGAATTAATTAATTAAATTAATGCGCATCGCTAGACAAAACTGGTTAAAGATTTCATAGCTTTTATACTCTTTGAATTGTGAGGTAGAATTTGTGCTGGCAAGACAACAACACCTTAATATTTTTAATAGATGTATGAAATGTTTGAATATCTGTAAATTAAGTAAAATATTTATTCATTTATTTAATTACAAATCTTAGCATCTGCCTGTGAAAATTCCCAAAAACAATCCAACCGCTGTCACTTGATGCTTACCGTCTGCCGCATTTGCATTTTTTTGCGATCACGTTTTTTAGCTGTCAATAATGTGGCGGCAACAAATTTCATTTATGAAATTTTTAATCAGCTTCAGCAACCGAACAAGTGTTATTGTTTTGCTGTCTTGTCTGACTCGCCAAATAACCATGTGACTTCATTAAAAAATTATATTTCGTATATATTAGCTTAGCACTTTTTCGGTTTGATTTTGTTTTGCACAAACCGTTGCCCTGTATATGTATGTATGTATAAAAGTTTTTTGTGTATAGGAATGTGTAGCATTTTTGTATTTACGATATGAATACAAATTAACGAAATTAAGGCAATTTGATTGCGGCCGCTGCGACGACGCGTCGTAATGTTCATTGACAACGTTGTTTAGTGACGAGTGAGTGCGCATGTGCATGTGCGCTTTTGATATTGACTCGAATAATTTGGGTGACATCGTAAATACTGTAACGAAAATTAGTCGTGCTTTGAATTTAAAACAAATAACATTATAAATGGTCATGGCTTAGTTTTAAATAGACTTATATGAGCTCATAACAAGCAACCGATTGCAGTAGGTGCATTACAATTGTGGTCCACAATTTGTGGATGATCAACGTTGAGCCTAAAAGTATGTGTGAATTTTCGCTTTGGCCACTTGTAGGGTAAGAAGAGGAAACTTGTCGTTATTTGGAAAATGGCAGATATTCTGCACCGTTGTGTGTGACATTATATTAGCACTTCACTAATATTAAACTGGTGTTTTTTATAGAATTATGTTAGAATTTTCCATTTTAAGTCGAGCGCTTCCAGTTTTTGTTGACAAGCGACAGCTCAAAATTTAGTGAAGTAAACAAACCAGTGAGTAGATGGAGGCAGGTCTCTTCTTTTGATGTATTTTCAATGATTAACTCACTTCAACAATCTACCTGGCCAGTACCTTTGAAGTGTTAACAATTTCTATAAAAATTTGATCTCTAAACCAATCCCACCCTTTTGTTGCGATGCTCCACCGAAGCTTACCGCGCTGTATGAACTTAAAATAACCATTTTCACACTTGAGAGTCTGTAATTTCTTGATCGTTTTCTCCAAAGTAGAAAAAAGTTGAATTAAGTTAATTAATATTTGTACAATACAAATTTAAATTCAGCCCGTTTGTTTATTATATTTTCCAGCGTGTTCCACTGCTTCTATAGCTTTTCAACAACAATAAATACATTTGAATGTATTGTGTCCACAAAAACTCTTATCACTCGTATTTGCGCTCACTAATGACGTTCACACATGCAACGCAGCGTATGTACACTGCAAGTTTGAATGCATTTATTAATCTGTAAACACTTTTCCCATCTGCTTGTTGCACTCAGCGAAAACACTCCGTAGGGCAATGAATTTTAAATATTTCGTCCTGCATACACAGTTCGACAATTCTCAAAGTGCACACAAACGCAATCTCATCATCTGGCTTTTGGCATCCAAAAACCACACCAACTTTTGATGAACTCTGCTTGAAGCATGCGCTGTTTAAGTATTCGATTAAAAAACGAAGATGGCCAAGTTGAAGTAACAGTAGCAGATAAGCAAATCATATATTTTTTTTATTCAAATTTGCTACTCACACACCTCATTGTATATAAAATCTAACTATATAACTCTCGAATGTTGGGTAGTATAAAAAATTGAGTTTAGATTACAAAAACAACTCACATTTTAAATTTCCAACAATTCACATTGAGTGAAATACAACTGCAATTGTCGATTGCCGCATTCCCCGCTGTTGATTGGCATTTTCTGTGACAATAGAACCTACATTCTATAGCAACAAATTGGCTTTCGAAAAAAACATTAATTGAGCGCAGTTTGATTCCCTCATGTCGAACAATTCGGTGTGTGCTTGCTTAAAATACCTAAAGCAGTATTAAACAAGTATTTTATGAATTAACAACTTTTTTAATATCATAGCGAAATTATTATTTATTTGTTTCTATTCGAACACAAAATCTTACAGCGAATATTGTGTTGTTTTTCACCAAAGATGTAAGAAGTGCAATAATTTATTTGTTTGTTTATTTTATAAGTTAAATTAAATGTGATTTTTATGACATGTACAGCAACTGAGAAGCTGTCTTGTCAGTTTATGTTTAGTTTTAACGCTCCTTGAAAGTCAGCTTCACTTTGAGCCTACAATAATGAGTGCAATGCGTCACATCCACTCGAGATCTCTTTGTTATAGCCACTATCAGCAAATGAATTTCTAAACAAAACTGTTGACATTCCAATAGTTAATATAATAAAACTGTGCTCAAAACATGAATACAATTTCACACTGATTTGAGTGTAAATATCCCCTAATGAGCGCTGCTTTTGAGTGCTGTTGTATGCTTGAAGGAAAATTAAAATGAAATTTCGCATTGTTCTGTCCATTGGCAATCTTCTTTTTCTCTTTTCCTTGCCGGTTTTTCGGAAGCCGAACACTTCAAGCTTTAAAGATCAAGCTACTCAATTCTCACTCATTTCTTAATGGTCTTAAGCACTCGAACTTGGGTGTCGATTAAAATAATTAAAACCGAGCACACTTTAATATAGTTTCGAGCGTCATGCATCAGTTTGTCGACGGCGCTCGTCGACGAATTAAGCCGCGATTATAAAATGCGAAATCACTTCCGATTGTATAAAGTGAATCAGAAGCTAATAAGAATCAAACTCGCTGTTTTAGTGATTGAAAATAGGAAAATCGTTTGTCGGAGCAATAAATCAGCAATACGAGAGCAGAAAACATAAAGTGTAATTTTACTTGAATGTATCAGTGTCGGTGAAATGAATTCGGACAACTATGGAAGGGCAGTCGTAGCCAGTAATGAAAACGACGGTGGTAGTGGCAGTGAATTTAGTGCGGTCACAGATCACTCACACGATGACGATTTACAAAACAATAACAATAACTGCAATAACAGTGGCATTTGCTATCAGATCGCGATTGCTTCAAGCGCGGAGAGTGTCAACAACATTTTGGATAAGGCAGGTACTTGCTACGGTCCACATAGCGCTGGCAAACACTGATGACAAATAAAATGTTTTAAAAAAAAATTATTGTAATGCAATTACTGTTAATGAGCACAATTATCACAACATATTGTACAATCGAGATCACCATGTTATTATTAAAATTGTGTATGGGCCCTGAAAATAGACAGAGATAGTAATTTAAAAAAGAAACTACAAGGGCTGTGTACGAATGTGTATAAAAATATTTAAAAATCGTATAAATTGTTTTTTGCTTTTTAAGAAATGAGTTTAATATTCCTTTTTTGTATTCTTTTCTTAACCCTTTAACTGTTTAATTTTGTTTCGAAAAACTGTTTCTGCCTGCTTAATTATTTTCCAGCGAAAACGAGTATACTCGACATAAACAGAGTAAAATGTTTCTGCCCGTAAATGTATGCAAGTATGACTCAAAATCAAACATTACGGGTTGGTTTTTTAGAAAATATATATATTTATTCGTTATTTTTTTTGTAACATCTCCATCACTATCATTATACATCTGGTAGGGATAATTCAAATTATGTATTTCACAATTTTATTCATCAAAGGAATAAAAGTACTTAATTTTATTAATTTTTCTTTTCAATAAAATCCACAAGACTCTTATAGCTTTTCTTTTCTAAACTATTATAAAGGACAATCAACTGACAAACGCATACGAAATACGTTTTTATTTGCAAAAAAACGTTTTGTAACCGTACTTCCCCATAATTTGTTATTTTAGCTTAAGACAAGCTATTGTGTATTAAAATAAATAGGGTTTCCAGACTAACGAATATTCTAAAATGTATATTTTTCTTCTTTATTTGCTTTTTCTCAGGGAAAACAAATTACAGTTGATTCGTTAAATATTAATACGAATGCGATTTTTTTTTCTTTACGACGAGTATACTCGACATTATGCGAACATTTTTCGTTTCGTTCTGTCGGGTATACATAAACAATTAAAGGGTTAATTGCAATTTAAGGAAACCATAGCGAAATTTAGTTATTTAATGTTAAATTAATTTTTAAGTTCAAATTTTAATAGTAAACATTTAACAAACACCTAAAAATAAATAAATAAACAATAATTTAATAATTTCTCTAAAGGTAAACGAAGACATTGGCTCTGTGTCGTTAAATGTGCCAGAGTTCAGCATCAACAATGTGTCCATGTGCCAGAAAGATGACGACAGCGATGATGAAGAATATGACAGTAGTCGTCGGAAGAATCGGTGAGAAGATAATATTGTATTTACTTAATTAAATAAGCCGCAAGCAATTTATCAGTTGTCTTGAGCCACCAACTCTTCAGCTTGAACTCTGCCCGATGACCGATTAAACACACACATACATATTTATCTCATCTCAACGGCATCTGAAGTCATATCGGCTTTCTGTGAGCGCTCTCTTTACTTTCAATAACTAGTGAGCGTGCACAGCCGCACACTTGGCACCTAAACGATAGTGAATTGGTTGTTAGCATCACTTTTTGAACAAAAGCATGATTGGGAAAAAGCATCGACAGCGCCTGCAATGGTGCTCATATCTTCTACAAGTACTCGCACTGCGTGTTTATGTCTAGTAGCGATTAGAGTATAAGAAAGAAAGCTGCTAGATTTGGTTTGATATAGTTAGCGCTTTTGCGTATTATCGCTCACTTGTTGCATGCACTCCTACACATACATACTTACATACGTATGTAACAATTGGCATGGCAATAAATCAGCAAGTACCCAAGTGGAAAATTATAAGAACAGCTGAGCTTTTACCACTTAATACATACATATTCTGAGAATATAAATTTAAAGAAAATGTATTTTTGTTGATTTCTAGTTTCAGTTGTTGGATCTCAGTAATTGAAACTTAGCTTTTTTTTATAGATGCACTTGTGAGCATAGTACTTTATACTATTACCCATTCCGACATGAAAATAAACCGGGCTGTATGAATTGTATGGGCTGTAGTCCAATATATTGGGCATTGTTACTGAAAGGGTTAATGTTGTTATGATAGTCAAAAGGATAGTTGCAAAATATTGACAAGATACTTATTAAGTTTTTCAGCTAGTTTGATGCTGATTCTTCATGCTGATGCCTCAATTTAGGGTTATCGTTTTTAAGAAAAAAGAACATTATGAGACCACATCTATTATTCTAAAACAATACAGATATAAAAAAACATTTCACGGTAGTTACTAGACTATTATTTGCAAGTGATACCTCGCTCCAGTAGTGTTTAAATACCGGTTTTTAACTCTGTTTCGAATGTTAACTTCCCTTCGTAAGAGACAAAGACAGATATTATAGTCAACCGGTACTATTCTATGAATAGTCTATTTTTCTACTGATTTTTTGGGTTTTTGGCAGAGTGACTGCTGTTGTGACATGCGACGCGAAAGAATCGTCGTCTAGTAGCATTTATGTCGAAACTTGATCGAATATTGGGACAGAGAGCTGAGTTCCACAAAGACCAATGCTCTTATAAATGATTCTCGAATCATATTCTGCTAGTTGAATTGGTTTAACTTTTTTTCGGATGGCATTCAACTTTTAAAGCATTTCTAGACCATTCTTTTTTTATTACACACCTAAATTTGAAATCAAATAAGTATTTTTATGCATTGGGAACCTTGCAATTTCTTTTCCAATTCCAGCTTTTATTCAGTAGATGTGTACTCTTATTATGCTCGGTTACGTCTAAGTGGAAGTACTGCTGGCTTTCCTACTGAAAGTCGCCGAAAAGGCTGAATTGTTTTCACGAAACTTATTCCATTGAGTCAAGTTTTCTTGAACAACATTCACAAACACATCTCTCGCGCTTATGTTAAATTATTGCACTTGATTGTTGCGCTACACAACGCCCGCACTCGGCCTGTTTTGTGCTCCAATGAAAATCGCATCGACTGCGCGAGCAAATGAGCGCGATTTGCTATAAGTAGATAAATTGTACTGAATTATAGATGTTCATAGCCAGTATCTGTTGGAAGACAAGATCGCGTTTATCTTATTTAGCAGAGATGCCGACAGTCAGTGTTCTGGTGGTCTTACAAGCGATAACAGCGGCAAGCAGCGTGTAAGGTAAAATCGGGAAAGCATGAATTTTGAGAGCTTGCTTCAAACTGCCGAATATTAAAATCAAATATTAAGCTGCCGCGTTTCGTGTATAGTGTTAAGAAACATGTTTTACTCAAATGTTTAACAAGTAAATAAATTGTTACTCAAGTTGCCGCGTTCAATGTTTCGAAGAGGTCGCCATAAAGTGGCGCATAAAGACTGCTCTGTGTTTATTATTTCTAATAAATTCTTATCAGTGTTGACAATCAACGCTTAGCACAAAGCGATTTGTTTTCCTGACAGCCAAAAACTTTCAAATTCACATTAAATTCGCATTAAGAAAGTAAAATTAAACAATTGAGTTCGGAAATCTTGAAGCATTTGCATAATACGAGTTAAATAATGAAACAATATCCGCAGGCAGTGCGCAAACATATTTACATTAAGAATTTTTATTATTATTATTCAATTATCAGCTACTCGAAAGCGTGTCAGTGTGTGTGTGCGGTAGTGGAATATTCTGCCGCTGTGTGTCGTTCATGTGGTCGCCAAGTGACTGTCAAGTGTTTTAGTCGCTCAGTGAATTGAAGCTACTCGTACTCTCAGCGAGGTTGTTCACACCGGCGTTACAGGCACTTAATCGTGATTGAAAGACGCTACAAGTGTGTCAAATGATATGTAAAAATTTTGTATTTTTACTCAACATTGCCAGAAAGTTTTCTGCATGGTGAAATATTTTCAAGTTAAGGTTTAAACAATTTTTGCGCAAACAACTGGTATACTTTTTACTTTTCTGATATGTGCACACATCAAAGTGCTAATCAGATATTTTTAGCAATATTTTGCCATTTTATTTTTTTAATTAATTACAAACAGTTAACAGGCGTTTTGTGTTGAGTTATTGTGTTGTAAATGCTTTTAGGGAAAACTCAAATCTTTCGATTCATTAAGGGTATTTTACAAGCTTTTTGTGTTTCAGGCAGTTAACTGATTCTGAAACTGGTGCTTGACTGTACGTTAATGTAGTAATGTGCTCGTATAAATAAATTGTCTGGCTCAAACCAGATATTTTTCGCAAGCCAATTTCAGTACGAAAAACATGAGGCCGAAAAATGCCAAAGTATAGCATTGAGGAAATAATTTGACAAACTTTCTTGTGTAGAGAGGTTTTTTTCACGCGATTTCGTTCAAATATGTATGAGCACTATTTCAAAAGATTCGGTGAGGCTTTCAATAAGTATAAGAATTAACGAATTCCTCAATTTCTTACTTTTTACAGCAATCGATTCCGCACCAGACGACGCGCTTCCATAGCTCCTCTGCCCGCCCTGCGTCTGAACAGCAAAGAAATGTTAGCCAGCGACTTTGACACGCACAGTGTAGCCAGTAATCAGGCGTCCATCACCAGTATCAACTCGCTTGCTAGCCTGATACGGGAGAAGATGAATGTGAGCACACTTCCTACTGACACATGAACCCAAATATGACTCTCCGCATCTCTCTTTGCAGGCCTTTCCACAAATGATACGCAAAAAGAAGCGTGAAACCAAAGACTACAAGATTAAAATCTTTGTTACAATTTTATTCTTCATCATTGTGTTTTTAGTAAGTTCAATTTCATCTCTGGAAATGATTATTTGTAATTAATTGGTTATCACTTGAACCATATTCGCAGATCGGCTACGCCTACGTCACGTATCACCGTGACATTCTGACGCGCTCATATTTTGAGAAAATCAAATTTAGCTCGCGCGATCGCAGTTTCAGTATTTTGAGCCACGAGGACAAGGAAATGATCTCGGGCCGCCTGGGCGTCACCATCGGGTCGGACAATGTTCCGTTTCACTGTCTCGAGGATCGGCGCAAGAACGACGGCAGCGTCTGCATCGAGTGGAATGGCATTGCGCGACTCTACATGAGTTTTCAAGATATGGACGTTTTCCGTTGCTACACGTTGCATTGGCAGTCACTGAGCCCAGGCATGTTTCCCACCGACTGCTACGAGCTGAAACGCGATAACGGCCATTGGTTTGGCGGTGGCTTCACCAAGGGCATGGAGTGGTCCTTGAGTTCGGCCAATTTCGATTTTGCGCCTTTCGGCAGCGGCGATACGAAAGTGCACCAGTTTGGCAATGGCATCAAACGCTATTTCATCAACTCGATAGGCGTGGCTATGCAGGTGAACGACAAGACCCCACTACACATTGCCATCAATCAGACGGAGAACAAGCTCTGCCTGCGTGCCATGAATGATAATTTCACTTTTGTTAATCGGCTCACGCAGTACCCGGAGTTGAATTATAAAATTTGCACCACAGAAGATATGCGCAGCCTGCACATGCTGATGACACAGCAGAGCTTGTGGGATGGCCTCACCGAGGCCGACATCAAGATACTGCACTCGCTCATCGAGGAGCCCGTTTGGAAGATACCCTATCACAGCGAGGCGACGTCGATCAACGAGACTACAATCTACAACTACTCAGAAGAGGTGATTGCCATGGGTTTTATGCGGCTCGGACACATTTTGGTGAACGAGTTCTGGCAGAAGCACATCGGCGACTTCACCGTGGATAGTGAGCGATTTCCCACACTAAAAGACACCATCGATGTGCTGCACCGGCGCGGTTTCAAGGTCGTCTTTACCATACAGCCCTTCATTAGCACCGACAGCGCCAACTTTAAGGATGCCGTCAAAAATAAGCTACTCATTTACGAGCGGCACTCTGAGCGCAGCATTCCCGCTTTGACGCGCTACAAAAGTCTATCGAGCGCCGGTGTACTGGACATCACCAACAACGCCTCCATACGTTGGCTCAAGGACAAATTGGAAAAACTGAAGGCAGAGTATCAGGTGGACAGCTTCTACCTGGATCTGGGAACGGGCTACAATCTGCCGCATTACTATCAGTGCCGCCAAACCCTCGACAACCCCGACCTCTATGCGAAGATTTTCACCAGCAGCCTGGAAAGCGTTGGCTTCATAGGTGTGTCCACGGCGAGCGTGGTGCCAAAACCACCGGCCTTCTTGAGCACTCCTCCAGTCAATTCGTCCTGGGCAGGACTGCGGGAGGTGCTGACGATCGTTCTGAATTATGGTGTAATTGGTTATCCCTTCGTGCTGCCCGGTGCCATTGGTGGTGACTATCTGCTCAGACGTACACCCACGAAGATGATCTCGTTTTATTCGCTGGGCGAGCCAGAACTGGCCGAGCAGGATCTCTACATACGCTGGATGCAGCTGATGACGTTTTTGCCGTCCATGCAGTTCAGCCACCTGCCCTCCGAGTACAAGTCTGATTACATCACCGAGCTGGCCAAGGAGTTGACTTCTATTCGACAGAAGATTGTCATACCGTTGCTGAAGAAATATTTGAGCGAGTCCATGAATGAAGGTCTGCCTTTGGTGCGACCGCTATGGATGTTGGACCCACGCGATCCAGCGTGTCTAATTGTCAGTGACGAGTTCTCGGTGGGTGAGGAGTTGATCGTGGCACCCATTCTGGAGAAGGCAGTAGATGAGCGTGAAGGTATATGAGATTTTGTGGTATACGAAATGTGGGAAATTGCGGTAAAATTCTAATTACGATTCTTATTTGCAGTTTACCTACCGCAGGGCGTCTGGAAAGACGGCATCGACGGTTCGTTGCGTAAGGGAAACCGTTGGATACACAGTTACAAAGTGCCAAAAGACAAAATTGCCTATTTCATCAAAATGCCCGACAACACCCGATTCTAATTTGTGATACTTCAAAGAAGTGTGTATATTTAAATACACGACCACAGCGTACGATTTAAGAAAATCCGGTATTAATAAATTATTTTTCTAAAAAAGACACTTATACATAGTACACATTATGTAAACTTATAGTGCTTAGGCTACGAGTATATCATTTAAGTACGAGCTATGCGTTTCACTCCGGAAATGGTTCTTGTAGTTTAGAACTCTCATTTAGCATTAATACAAACGAAACATTATATAAGTATGGATGTATCCGTTAATTACATTAAATTTTTAAATAAAGAGAATACCATATAAACACGTCTTGTTTGCAAATAAATAAATATCGTAAGTAGTGGCGTAAGTTCAAGATTAAGTGAGCCATCGTCGCTTGTCGGTGGCAACTTCACAAGTTCCGCACTCGCAGGATGACATCGTTCAATTTGCTCACTTCATCACATTTGGGTAAATGCTGGTCGCAGAGCTCTGTCTCAGACGGACGCGACGCCATATTGCACTTGGCATCGTCGACCACAATTTCATTTTGGTCTAGGCACATGACAGAACGTCTTTTCACGGGGAGTGCGGTCTCCGACCATTTGCAGGTGACTGGACAAAACTGCCAAGGCCCCGCCCACCAATGTGCCGGACATTGGTTTGCATTGCAGGACCGCGTATGACGCACCGGGCGTTTGTTCTGCGCAAACGACCAACACAACTCGTCCTCGAAAATCACTGCAAGGCAAAGAAAGAAATTCAGAAATCTCTTCATTCAGGATTCATAATAACTTACGCTTTCCATTTTCGTAGCAAAGCGGCTCCTGATACTGTATGCCGCCGCCACAAGTCACGGAACACTGCGTCCAATCACTCAACTTCCATAAATACTGTTTTCCACTGCTGACATTCAAGGCAGGCAGCGTGAATTCGTAATAAATACCATCGCTCGGCTCACTACTACGCACTATAACCTTTCAAAAGACCACAAAATATTATTTCTGCAAAAATCTTATGTAGGTACTTCTTGTTCTTACATATAAAGCAATGGAATGTTCGATTGGTTGAGGTATATTAACTGTTTCCTGCTCGTCCATACGATCGTACAGACTTTCCGCGCCGGCTATAATGAACTCCCCCGGCATGGATATCAGGCTATCACCATTTAGATAGAAATTGCTGCTATTCGTCATGGATATGCCCAGGAAATTCGGTGAGTTGTCCAACTCTCTGATGACAATATGTCGAGCCTTAGCCGGTATTCGCACAATCTCCACATAACCATCAGACACATTGAGAGACTCGTTGAAAGTTTCCTAAATATCGAAATATGTAGATACTCAAACTTTGACGACGAAGTAATGAGTCGTGACGCACCTTCACCGGCTTGCACTGATCGCCATTGCCACCGCAAATACCGCAGCGGTCTTCTTGCCGATCGGAATCCACATTCCAATCGCAACCAACTTTCTAAAACATGGTAGCTTATTTACTTTATTTCACTGTGTTGTCGAGCAACAACCGGGGCCTCACCTTACAAATGCCGTCAATGCACATGTTGTTGGTGCCCAGCGTGCAGGGCGTACCGTCCAGCACCACGTCGGCCCAGTTGGCGATGATCGTGTCATCCACATCGGTGCACATGAGCTTGCAGGGGTTCTCTATAAATTTCCAAACAACATTTCATATATCTTGTTACCTACAGATTTCAGTGGGAAAGTACCGACTCACTTTTGTCGAAAAATGGTAGCCATTTATAGGTGCCGCCCTGATAAGGCACTTTATCATAATTCGAGCATTGTTTCGCGCGAAAACTAGGCTCACCGGCCGGGCAGGAGGACTTCTCGCAGATTTTATATCTGAAATGTAGTTAATGCAGTTTTCGGCTCAGGGCACAAATTTCACTCAAGGTCCCACGTTACCTCTTTCTCTCGCCAATGCAGAAGAGCCCACCATTGGCTGGCACCGGGTGATTACACTCACGCTGCTGTATCGACACGCCGCCGCCGCAGCTGCGCGAGCACTCACTCCATGCCGACCAGTCTCCCCAGCCACCATCCACGGGCGGCTTCTCTTCCATGCGCACACATTTGCCATTCTGGCACCACTGTAAATTGTTACAAAAACAAGAACAACAAAAACAACTCATTCAGTCATTCGTTGGCCCGGCACACTTTACAAGAACAAACCTTACGTTTGCCACAGCTGGTGCCCGGCGCAGTAGGTCGCATATTGGTCACACATTCGCCGTTCACTTTGCACCACAAGGTCGAACAGATCTCATTCATGGAGGAACAGGAAGCGCCCACATCGCTGTCGGTCAGATTGAACTGCAAGCGACACTGCAGCTCCGCATTGTAGAGAACTCCGGGCGGCAATTCAGGATAGATATATTGATCCAGTGGGGTGGGCGCGTCGTCCAGACAGTCGCCAAGCCCCTGACTGCAAATTATTTTGTTTTGTTATAAACAAAATTTAATGAAGTACAGGAGAGGTGTTGCTTACTCTAGAAAGTGTGTAATGTATTTACGGCTACAATTGGACCAGCAAACTTCCAGGGTATCGGCACCGAAAGTGGGTGTCATAATGTGTACAATGGAACCCACGCGCGGATGACAGCCAATTTTGGCGGTATCGTGAAACATGCCAAAACTGAAAAGGCACAAGTTCAATGCGGACATGTAAAAACTTGAAAAAAAGCCGTGAAAAATAATCTACACATTGTAACTTTAATTCGTTTTGAAACATATTTTTTTCATAAAAACACTTTGTAAAACTGCTTACAAATTCAAATGGAAGTCTTACTAACATTTCGTCGGTAATTAAATCAAATAATTAAATTTTCAATTGTAAAAGCAATTGAATGAGTATGGCAAGTTTTACATACATATTTACATACATGACCGTTTGTACTTTAGAAATGCTTGTAAGTTAGCAATTGTTTGTACGCTTTTTAACGCTGAATGTGTTGTGTGGCGCAACTCGCCACAAGTTCTAATAATTGCGATACAAATTTGTTGCAAAAAAAGTTTAATTGAATAAGAGCAAAAGCAAAGATTGTATAACCTGCAGCTATGACGCTTTTGTGTGGCACCTGACCAACCAAGCGGCGTATGTACAATCAATTTAGTCGACCAGCCGGTTAACCAGTCCGCCAGCCAGCAAACCAAGCAGTCTGACGATTAAGTTGTTTTGTTTTGAGTCAATCAGAACACGGCAGACTGACAGGCACTTCGATGCTTATATGGCGTGTTACAGAAATCCACTTGTCTTCAAGTGAGATAAGCCAACAACATTGCCAGCAAAAACAACACCAACAACAACAGCAGCAACAACCATACGCGGTCGACAGCACTAACACATGTATGGATATCTGGATATAAGCCGACGATCGATTGACTAATTGAGCATTAATGAATACACACACACCTACAGGAAAAGAAGCAGATAACAAAGAGCAGAAAAAATAGCGAGTAGTAAAACAGAAAAGATCAATGCTCTCGCGTGTAGGCGTACAGCGTGCAATCAGCCAACCAACCAAACCAACCAACCAGTCGACCAGTCGACGGTCTAGCTGGCCAACCACACGCGGGTGTTACTACGATGCCAACCAATTCATCGACTTCATGCAGTGTCATAATTGTGCACACTATAAGACACCTCGGCGGCCGAAGCGAGCTCTCGAAGCTGTAGTTGAGTTATGATGGAAGTCAGTGTTTTGAACGCGAAACATTAGTAAAACAACATTTATTCACGATCGCACAACTGACGATCTGTGCAAATTACTAGGTATTTAGCTATGGCCGGGCAGCACTGCACAGCAGTGGGCATCGATATCGCCCGCCGTCGAACAATAGCCCAGTCGGTGGCGACGGCGGTGGGTCGTTGGCGTTAGTAGGAGATCATGTCGGCAAGGCAGCCAACGCCAGCGTCAACACCGCAGGTGGCACTAAATTGAGAGCTACCACATTTCACAATCTGAATAAATTATAATTAATTGCTTCGCAGATTTCGCATGATAAAACGTTGGGAATTCTATTAGCGTCATTTGTGGTGTTCGCGTTCTCAGCTCAGCGCTCGTAAAGCATCCGATCTGTGGTTGTTAACATTTTAAATGCCTATATGGGCCATTAATCCCAATGAATGGGCTGCGCGGTGCTCGGGCACAAACAACAGTACGCACGCGGCACAGCGCAGCTAATTAGCATTTAAATGGCCATAACGCGACTCACTTGTGGCCCAGTTCGTGTGCGATGGTGTGCGACAGCATGATGCCGTTGTCTTCGTTCACGCTGCATGATTGCTTCGGATTGCACATGCCGCCCACATTCGCCAAGCCCAGCGTCCTGCGAAAGAGACGAATGACAAATGCTCAACAGATGACTGCAGAAATATTGCGAATCGTTCAAAATGCCGGCAATGGTGGCATGGCAGAGTTGTATGCAAATTTGAGTGGCAGACATTTGTCGGGATTTACTTACATGCAGTTGTTGCCGCAAATGTTTTTCCTCGTTATGAGTATGGCGACGTCATGATGATGCGGATCATTCTCGTTGACGGTATTCAGTTTGTGTTGCCAACTGTTCGATAAATGAAAGGAGTGCATGATGAAAGTTAGAAAATAAGAAGAATTTAGCGAATAAAATGTTAGTAAATGTTTTACTGTATTGATGACTAATTTGAATGCCTAGCCTTCGTCGCTAGTTGTAAATTTAGTATTTTTTAATCATTTTTCATGCAAATTTGTAAATTAAATAAGATTTAAGAGAAACTTTAATGAAGCTTTTGTCAAAGATTCACGTCATTTGAAATGGGATTTTAACCATAATTCCCAGAATTTTAAAAGTAACGAAAACCCAGAAGTGAGACTGTCGGGCTTATATGAGCTAAATTATTGAAAACATTTGTTTAACCGTAGATCGAGCTTCACAAAAATTAAGGAATGCTATCCTATATATACAAAGGACAGAATTATAAACTTTTCAATTTTCTCACGCCCTCTTTATTAAAAAAGTGTGAAAGATGGTTGTAAACAAATATAAATCTTTAGCGAAACTGCGAGGCTCACTTCTGGGAATTAGGGTTAACCTAGTTAGGTTTGTGAGGGTAATCGCAAGTACTATAAATAAATTTGTTCATGGGTCCCAGACTACGACCATCGATGCAACCTTATGGGTCCCTAAAATAAATTTAAACACGCATTGCTCTTTTAAAAGACAATTTTAAAATAATAACAAACCCACAAATAAGACACGTTAAGTTAAATTCACATCTGAAGTTTGGTTTGGTGTAACTACCAACTACTCTGGTTCTGCTACCCCAATATCCTGCATTCAGTACATCTTCTAGAGCTCTACAAGATATGTAAAATCAATCTACTAGACACGTAGACATATAAATGCACTGTATGGAACTGTATGCAAGAGAAATAGACTATGGATATTAAAAGTTACAATGCATTGATGCTCTAAACTCATAGATATAATAAGATTGTTCTTGAAAGGGGGAAACTATTTGTAGCAAGTTGTCAAGAAAGATCAAAACCCCTTCAGTAGATATCATAACGCAACCTAAATTACAGCATTATTGCTTTGCTACCTCAACAAATTTTACAATTCCTTACACTGCAGCTTGAATTGCTTACATCTGAGCATGAACCGAACCTAACAGTCATTCACTTATTGTGCCAAACCACAAATCACTTCTTGATACCAATTAATCTATCGCACCACACCATCAAACCACTTCGTGCTTGTCGCCCGCATTGGCACATATCCACAACAATCCTGCGCTGTGTGCCGAGGTTATGCAGGTGAGACATGAAACTGGCAGTAGCAGTAAAAATTTATTACCGACTAATTGTCTCCAATTTAAATCTATTACGTTTTGGGTGAAATACACCCGTACATAAATAGCTTTTTTTAACTGGCACTCGACCGCTAGCGCCAACAAACAAACAGCCAAGCAAAACACTCAACGGCCGGCAGCCAACAACAAGCGGCTTAAAAGCACACTCACACTGTAGGCTTTACAACGCAGGCGCGGACGTAGACGCAGACTGCAACAAAACAGCACAGCACCCGTGACTGAGGCAGAAACGGCGGCCCGGCAGAGAGACAAACAGACAGACAAGCAGACAGCCACAAATAACATAACTCCTGCAGCCAACAGCGTCTAGACCAGAAATTATCTTATCACACAGACGCAATCGAAAACACAATAAAAACAACACGTCAAAACGGCAGAGCAGCAAAGAGAAAAATAATAAAAACAAACAGGAAACTGGCGCCTACAAAATCGCCAGACTCAGTTACTATGTACGTACTCGAACGACAGCACGAACATACCGGCGTCTGCGGCATGATATGCAAATGCTGTCGACGACGACGACAACGACCGTCACACCGCCATAACTCACCTACAAAATGTATCCAAATTCTTTTGTGCATTTTGCGTCAGATTAAGATCCGGATGCGCTTCGTCCTCCTCCAGGAGAACGATCTTCACGACGACAACCTCAATCGAGTTGCCAATGCTCGGATCCTTGTACAGCGCCGACACCATGTTCATTATGGTCAGAAGGTAGGTCTCCACGTCGTGGTGGAAGGCAACCATTGTCGCATCGGCAACGATCAGCGCTTCCACATGACGTGGGCTGCTAATTGAACGTTTCGTGCGGTCGCGGCTGATCTCCGCTGCGGTCTGGTATTTGAATTTCATTTGTGGCCGATGGCTTTCGTGCTGCGCCGACGTCGGCACCAACTCCGACGCCGACACTGGCTCCCTCTCTGGTTGTTCCGGCTGTTGCTGTTGTTGTTGATGATGTTGATGATGTTGCTGATGGTGTTCGCGGCGGCGGTGATGTCGTTGGTGGTGTTTCTGTTGTCGCTGCTCTTGATTGGGATGCTGCCGTCGTATTTTTCTTCCACCTTGAATTTTGACCTTATTATTATGTCGTTATCGTTTGCCATTGTTGGCGTTGCGATGGTTGTCAGTGCAATTAGTATTGGCGTGATTTCGTTGTTGTTTCGGTGAGTTGCCCACGAGAAGAAAGTAAAATAAAAAATTCGTCATTAAAAATTATCATATTAATCGAATGTGTCTGTGTGTGTTTCTTACTTTGCCCTGTGGCTGCCACTCGAGCCGTGTCTCAATGCGCCTGCGCGGTTCTTTAGTGCCGCAGTTGCTCACCAACTGCTGTGGCTGTCTGTGCTGGAGCGGTTGCTGTTGTTGGCGTTGGTGTTGTTTTTGTTGTTCATGTTGCAATTTTTGTTCGCGTTTGCGTTCGCGATTCTTTCGCTTTGTTTTGCTGCCGCCGCTACGGATGTTGTTGTTGTTGTTACTTTTATGGTACTGCTTGAAATAAAAATCGGTATTACGGCACATTAAGTTCACGTGACAATTTCGGACAAATACAGTTTTGTTTAGTGCCCTCTGTAGATGACAAAGCTGTGCTAGCCTATCTGCCTACCTGTCTGTCTGTCTGTCGGTCTGTCGGACAATTGTTCGGCAACCTACGGTGTTGTAGACAAGTTTCACAACATTAAGCCACAAGTTCAAGAGTCCGGCAGCGCGTTACCAGCTGTGACGTTTAACGGTAAGTGTCTGTATGATACAACTGTGTAGCGGTCTCTCAACTCTATGTATTTTGCTAGTTTTATACACATACACATACAACACATACATACAAAACGTCAAACTGTCCATGTGTGTAATTCTGTCACTTCACTCCTACTTATTTTCAGCCTGCGATTTTGTCTGTATTTTATGGCTTTTGGCTTTATCTTCACATCACAACCGTACATGTAAAGATGTGTATGTGTGTGTGTGGTAATTACCTTTTCCTTGACGGACGATCTGTGAAATACGACATGCGGATGTCCGTTGGTGGGGTGGGCGTCATGATGCTTTGATGGCTCAATGTAATACTCGTTGTTTTTGGTCTTTATGTGACCGACCTGTTATTAAAACGCAATTTTATTTGTTAATATCAACGTAAGTACATGTTCGACCAAACATTTCTTATATTTAATGTCTGGGCTTAGAGTTTTTTAAGCGTCGGGCGCTAACTGTTAGTTTTATAAGTATTTCCAACAGGTTGGTAACAAATAGTTAACACTGATAACACCTGTTTTGCAATTATACAAAAAAATGCGCACTGCCCTATGAGAATGTTGAAGCACGTTGCGCGAAACGAAAGACTTAAGCAACAAACTTATTTGGCATACTTTACTTGAGCAGACAGAACTATTTGTTTAAATTTGTTTAAATTTCTGTAACTTTCTTTCAGTCTTTCAATGTATTTTAAAGCCATTTTTCGCAAATAAGCATTTTTTCGTTTAATAAAGACAAATTTTTGAAGCTGTCACCTAATTAATTACCACACTTTCTAAATTCTGAAATCATTTATACTACTTTCATAAAATACTATCAACACAATATCACTTGCAACCACACACCCATGCAATAGCAAGTAGTGTGCGCGTAGTTGGACGACCGCTTGACGGCTGACTGAATGGACGGCATGCCGACAACTCCATGACACTGCATTAAATAATAAATAAGCCAAATAACAATAATAAACGTTAAGCGGTCATTAAACGTGTTTATGGCTTTAATGACAAATAATTGTTGCTTCCGTTAATGTGAGAAATATGAGCTTGAGCACGAGCTTAAGCCGGCGCCAGTCATGCTTGGCTCTGAACCCCGGCTTCACCGGCATCCGCGTACTAGTACAGCCCAAAACATTACGCACACACTGACAGGCCGACCAAAAAATATTCGCACCATTATGAGCACGCGGCAAGCGTTCACTTTACTTCACTCACTCGCTCCCCAGACACATGTATAGTTATGTTTGTTTGTATGTAGCCCTGCTCGAGAAAAAATCGAAAAATCATGATTTGTAGTTTCTTGGTGTTCCTTCGCTGGCAAGCAATAACACCGCCTACTGCAGTAGGCGTTATGCTCAGCGTGCGCTGAAGTTAAGTGAAGTGTGATGTTGCGCTGTCGTGGGGGGTGTACCGAGGCATTGTGATGTTGCGCCTCGATCTTTGCCACTTTGCATGTTCGTCGCCGCTTGCCAACACTTTAGGCACATTTTAGACACATTTATGTTTGTTTGTGTTTGTGTGCTCAGCACTGTTTACACGCAATTGTATTTATGTGCATTCGAATGTTGGTGCCTATACTTGAACACTATTTTGTTGATGTTTTATGGTGAAGAGATAAAACGCTGCTTAAATCTTACCAATCCTTCGCATGTCGAGATGGCCACTTTTGATTCGGAATGCCCACGTACCCTGCCATGAAAATGGCAATTTGTATTTTTTATTGTCTTCTTGCGTGTCCGCAGATCGCGTCGATGTCTCTCGATAATCAAGTGCGGCGCCATAAAGTAGCTATGAGGCCTGATTTGTATAGTAGATTAGTGGCAAAGAAAAAGGGAAGATAAGCAACACTTGGTTAGTTGTATTTGTGTTTTTTCAAATATAACTACAATTTTTGAAATAATTTGGCTCAGCAGTGCAGTTGGAGTTCGATAATGTATGCTTACTCTAATTCCAGATGTAGCGTCTCGTTGTCCACATCCAGTTGGTAGTGTAAATCTGTCACAGTGTTGTCGTCAATACTGCGTCTGCTACGATGCTGGTGGTTCTGGTAATGTTGAGCGTGCTGAGACATAGGGTTGTGTGTTAAAAAATCACCATGACTGTTGACTCTTCGTGGCACAACCAGCTGGCCAGGGAGCAATTCACTCGAATATAAGCCTGAAAAATGTAAAATGCAAGAAAACCAAAAACATGATAGATAGTACTTTTATTAATGCCCATATTCCTTCCTATAGGAACATGTATCATTCATCTTAAAGAAACCTATCCATCTAATCTGCTGTATTTGATTAAACGAAGTGCGATAGTACTTCAAGTATTTCTTAAAAGCCTCGGTACTCTTCTTTTTCAGGCCACAATAAGAACAATAAATAAATAGCACTCCTTTGTAAGGAAATAAAAAAAACTAAATTCATTCATAAAAAAGAATATTCAATGAAAATCCACGTTGGCGTCAGCTTATTTATATGGACAGGTGTCCAATTAAGTAAAACCAAAACCCTGACAATGGCAAGTCCGGCACATTTGAGTCATAACTCTAACAGCAATAAATCCACTTTGGCGCAAAAGAAAAAGAAGCCAACAGCTCAGAGAAATAAATAAACAAATAAGTTATGAAAATCAACAGGTGCTTGGCCACCCATGTTCAAAACGTATTTTGCTAAATTTTTTCGAATGAAAACAACGCACACCAACACCGCTAAGGACGTGTTTGATTAAATGCAAAACACGCTTGAAATTGAGTTAACAAACCGAGCAGCCAACCAAATTAAGCCAAATGCAAAACACCAGCTCGCCGAACCAATGTTGCGTTAGTGGTAGTGGCCAAGCGGCAAACGACCAGTGATCACATCGCACCAATGACTCAAACTTAGCCAATAAGCTCGGCCAGTCTTTTAATTAAGCTATTAAAATGCAATCGCACCGAATTATGTGCGACAGCAGCGAATTTTTTACTGTCCCGGGTCCGTGCGCGGCAATTGGGAATTCTGTGCGCGCACACACGAACACGTGCGACGCTATTAGCACCCTCGATCTCAATAAATTTGCAATTTTTTGCAAAAAGTATGTGAATAACATTTTGCCGGAAATACGGTTTGTTTTTCTGTTAAAGTTGATTTCTTTAACTGAGCATTAGTACATTTAAAATTTGGGAGACACATTATCATAGTTCAGTATGAAAATATTGATTGACATTTCAACTGCGAACTGAATTATAAATACAGTGAAATTCCTCATAACCGAACAGTTACCTTCGCAGAGTTTTTGTCCGGTTATGGGAGAAGTCCGCTTATGGGGAGAAGGGTAAAAAAAATTAGTTCAAATTGTATCCAAGTGTTTCTCGTTTTTTATTTTAATATTTTGTACGAATTTATGAATATTCAATGTTTAATTAATATTTATTACCTGTATAGGTAAAGTGCATTTGTACATATGATGGTTGATTGTTTTAATTTCAAATGTATATTTTCAAAACGATTTTTATTATAGGGTAGTAAAGATTTCAACAAATTTTGCCAGTTTATTCGAGATTTTTAATCAAAATGGTTTGAAATATAGTGTGTGATATTCGTATGGAAAACTTAATGAAATTGCTATGTCTGTTATAAGGAAAGTCCGCAATGGAGAATTTTATTTATTTAGTAGTAGTCTTTGAACAATTCTTACAGACTAGTTAACAAAATGGGACTTAATCTTAAGCTTAAACTTAAACTGGAAGGTGGGAATAAAGAAAAGAAATAAACAGGGGTTTAGGTACAGATAGGCCAAACAAAGAAGAGGACGACAGCACGTTTAGCTCAGATAAGGCTCGAGGAATAGGCGCATTACTACCATAACGCGTGTTAGAGAACTCGACAGAAAAAGGGGAAACATGCCTGAGGGAGCGAGATGGCACATTCAAAGCTAATTTGGACAAGAGAGAGGGGCAATCAATATGTCTATTGACTAAATCAAAAATGAAAGCCATTGAAGTGACAGACCTCCTGGTTTCAAGAGATTTTAAACCAAGCAGAAGACATCTAGACCTGTAAGGAGGCTGGGGCTCAGAAAAACGAATGGAGCGAAGGGCAAACTTTAGGAATCTTTTTTGGATACGCTCTAAACGATTAGAATGCGACGCATGATACGGTCTCCAGATGAACGAAATATTTCACTGTATATTCAACATTTTCTTGTACACACTAACGACGGCCGGTGTAACTCAATGCTTAGTTTGTTGGATCACAAGTCAAAGAATGTTGGCTTCGAGCCCCAAATCAGGCAACACTCAATAAAGAAATCGTCTATTTTGATTGATTTTGATAATGTGACTGATTCTAGGGACCGCATTCCCACAAAAGTATGGAAAACAGACCACTGGACCACTGTTCCAGTAAATGTAAGCATTTAGAAAAAATCTAACTTAAGAACGAGCGAACTGTTTCTGTAATGCAGCATCGACAAACACTACTCACCATATAATTTCTCAGCGGCCAGCGCAGTCCAGATACAACTCAACGTGAATAAGTAATGGTAGAGAACTAGTTGCCTTCGCAGTTCCATGCTAATATCATGAAATAACTCGACTCGACTGTACAAATATTTCTCTGCGCTATCGAATATTGTTCGACATATGCGAATTTTAATTTCGGTGTACTTAGCCGTTGTCAATGAGTTTGCGTATTGTGTTACTTAATTTGACCATGGCAAGTGTGGCATTTTATACGCTGGCAAATTTTTGAGTATTCTCCTTTCGAGCTTTCCCACGCAGCTACTTCATCAGTAGAGTTGATCTGCAAGTACAAAAACATCAAATGAAAACAACCGAATCTAAAACTGCCGCCAGAATTTCTGATTAGCCTTGGTCTCTGCTAACTGGATCACCACAATTTAGTGCATTTCTAATTATGGCCAATATTTTATTCTTAATTAAAATCCGCTCATTAACATTTGCTCCGACGAAGTCACCCAGTTACCAGACAGCACCACGTATTGTTGCTGTTTCGATTCGTTTCGGCAACAAGCACAACCAGCACATTAAAATTTCTTCATTCGTCACACGCAAACGCCTGTCAGCTTTATGCGACAGCAACAAAATCCCAAAGTAGCTTCATTGTCCGCTGCGTCGGCATCGGCGAGAATGTGCTCGCATACGAGCCGTCAGAATTAGAATTCTTTATCATGATCACGACATGTTATTTATGATAATGCGCTGGTAATTCCATTAATAAAATATACTCTTAACCAAAAAGCTCATTAACTCCGAGACGAATTAAAACGTTTATAAAATTTGCAATAATTTAAACAAGCGCCATTTTCAGTCAAATTATTGCGGCGATGACGCAATGGTGGCGCCTCCACTGGCCGCTACTGCTGCCGTTACAGCTACCTTTACGAGCGCAGCCGAGCTGTGGCCGTTGTCGCAGTGTTGTTGTTTTCGTTTTTATTCGTTTGTTTGATGTGTGCGACAGCGCGATGTTATCAGCCACAACGACAGCACATGGCTAATTGGTCAAGTGGCAAATGGCCAAGTTGAATTTGGTTTATTGGGCTGCGCAGCGGCATCAAATTAATATGGTTTTTTGCCGGATTGAGCTTTATTTGCGCTAGGACCCCGTGAAACAAATTATCGCCCATCCATTTGAATTTTGATGTGGTTTTTAAAAAAACATTTGCATAAATTGGAACTCTCGAGCTCCATTAACAAATCGCTTATAAATTCATATGCAAGAAACGAAAATATAAATTGTAGAGCATCTTTTTAGGTATCAAAAAAAAAGAACAAATCCACAAGATAAATGCGAGAATGTTGTACAAATTGCGAGTCAGTCAGCCATCAATAACGTGCAGTTCTTTTTTGGTTTTATTAAAACGTTTCCTCTCACAAGGCGTCTCCCGTTTGCCTTTTTCCTCATTTATTGTCGATCATGTTGGCGCCAGCTTGTTGCAACAACAGCAATAAAAGCAACAACAATAGCAGGCAATAGCAGCAGTAGTAATAGCAGCAAACAGAAGTGAAATACCACATTTCCAGCTACTGTAATACTTCTTTTGCGGCACTATCACAACAACAGTAGCAGCAATAACAATGACAAGAACAAAGCAGAGCAACGCAGCACAGCGCCGCGTAGCCATCGCAACAACAACACTGATAGTATTAACAATAAAAGTTGCAAGCAATCCATTGTATCAATTACCATTGAAATTGAGTGATTTTTCTCGCAGTCAGCAAACGCCGATCGTGCTGCCAGCGGCGATCACATTACGGCCGCTCGAATATTGAAAAGGCAGACAGCACATATGCGAGTGGTGGGGTGACCATTTCGTCTAACAGACAAAATAAATTGTCATGCAAGTTGTAGGCAACATGATTCATAAAAATCGTGGATAAAGCGGAAAATATTGTTCCTTGATTTTAAAAAATCAATAAGAAACTTAGACTCTTAAACTTTTATAAAGTTTAAAAAAATGTATTTGATTCCATCAATCCAATTCCTATGGTCACTTTGCACTCACCCATTAACTGCCATCGCTGCGATCGGCACTTTGCGCATTTGCAATGCCAGTTGAAAGACTTAAGTTGGCCTTTTGTACTTTTTCACTTTGCGCATTTTTATTTTTAGATTGATTTTATATTGACAGCCGATACGATACTGTTTTGTGGTTAATTAAAAGAAGAGGTATTGCAAATTGAACACCAAGTTGCGTTTACTAAAATTTGCTTTGAATTATATGTATGTAGTAGACGATTTTATGAATATATGTGAATAACTATAAATAAAATAGAAGATTTTGCATAAAACTCTACACACTCTTTTATTTTTCCAAGAATCTTACTAAGAAGGGATTTCGACTCTTTTGATCAATTTTCAGGAACACAACTCGAAACTTTTAATACAAATTTATTTGAGTTTTGCATTGTAGGTACTACACCTTTTCAAGTTCGATTTCAGAAAGTGTAAAAGCAATTTCAGAAACCGTAAAAGCAATTTCAGAAAGAGTAAATTAAATTTCAGAAACATAAATTTAATTTCAGAAGCCGTAAATGCAATTTCGGAAACCGTAAATTCAATTTCAGAAATATAAATTCAATTTCAGAAACCGTAAATTAAATTTCAGAAAGCGTAAATTCAATTTTGAGAAGCTACCTTTGACACTTTGAAGATCGCATTGAGCAGCGTTTCGAGTGCTTAACCCTCCAACTGGCAAAGTTGTAAATTTATTACTTTAAGTTTCACTTCGTAATTGGTAACAGAATCAAAACTCTGCAGCGGAGCGCGTACCAACCGAGTTTAATATGTCAAAAAAAGCATAAATATGGAAACCCGCGCTTGCTTATAGAAATTATAATATTGGCTTTGAAGAAGATGCGAAATAATTAAAAGAGTCCTCAGCCACCTCTTACCAGTTAAATAGTTAAATAGAGCCAAATAGACTCATTCACTTGAGTGCCGATGGCATTTCATCTTACAGCTCATTTTTTCTCTGGAAACATTTCTCTCTTAACACATTGTGGCGCCCTCAATGGACTACGCACTTTTATCAGAAGTAAATGTGCTGTCGCTAAATTTTGAAATCTAATTGACAGTGAAGTCAAACCAATTCGCAACGCACAACTTCAACGGCCACAGAAAAAAAGGAAAACGACAATCAATTGAAAGCCCATTAAGAAACTCAATTGAATTAAATTGCAAAGTTGTGCCATGCTACACAGAGTACATAATGCGTCGAGTAGCAGCAAGTCGAGCGACTCTGCAAGCCGGCAAGTGTGAGCCGTGCCGTGCAACTTCCAACGCTATCAGTCAATTACTGTCAATGCAAATTGTTCACTAATGAATACAGCATTTTGAAAAACACGTAATAAATCATATTTATCGACGTGCATAGATGCGATTTCATGCAACAGACAGAGAGTCAGTGCGGCCACATACGGAGAGCGAAATGCATTGCCGAGAAATTCCTTGGCTACTCGAATCACTTAAAGCAATACATAAATACCAGATGAAGTAGTTTGTTGTATGCCATGGGCGACAAGTATTTACTCGCTAAAATATTTCGAACTAATTCAAACTTATTGGCATCTACAATACAACAACTTAATTTATGTACCTAGTTGTAGATGATATCTCCCTTAAATTAAACTTAATTAGAAGAAACTTTATAACAAAGATTTCAATAAATATTTCAAGTGCTCGCACTCATGTATGAAACTTTGATAGTTCTTCATTTACTTATACTATGTTTATTTTTATACGTATTTGTATTTGGTTTTATTAAAAGCAGTCACGTTTATTCGATCAAAGCGATGACAGATCGACGTGAGCCATACAAATGCCGGCAGACAGTCTCCAGCACATACATAAACGTTGGGCTCCATCTATTTTTAAAACTTACTTCAACACATTTTCCATACGTATGAGGAAATTCCCAGTGAGAGTAGTTAAAAGTTACGTATAGAAAATCAGTGAATTGTGGTTTGGACAATTCAGTGGATGCCTTCATGCGACGCTAGTCCGTGAAGAGGCGTTCACCAAGTGCCGCGTAAAAGTGCAAATAAAAAAGAAATAAAATGAAACAAAATGCAAAAATTTAAACGCCATAGTAACACAACTCGCCGCTGCATGCACAACTCCCACAACAACCAATCACCATCTCTCTCCTCTGTGTAAACGTAGGCAATCAATTCAAATGCGACAAAGGTGCCAACTGTCGCAGCCGACTGTCGACTGTCGTTGTCGCGTCCAATTCTTTGTATTTGTCAATGGAGCGTGTCGCACTGTCACAGCAATTGTCATAGTCATTTTACACTCTAATCGCATTCAAATTGACAGCCGGCAGCAAATTGCCAATAAATCGTTCAGTACGGCGTCTGGCGGCGCTAGTGCGCCGGCGCACAGTGCCATATACCCGTAATTGCCATGACGAATGGCGCTGTAAATTTCGTTCAATTGGTGAGATTAACAGACGCTAAGCGAATTGAAGTGAGTTTCGGGCTTATTTCCAGATCTCTCTTTCCTCATTTGCCAAACTTTAGTGCGATTTTTATAAAGACATTAAAATAAGATTTATGAAAAGCTGTGCCTCTTACAAGGATTTGAGTTTCCATTCAGCCATAAGGAAAAACATAATCGTTTTGAGCAATTTATCTAAAAAAAACTCAATTAAACTGCCACTGAAATTAATGACTGAAAACTTAAAGCAAATTATCGCGCACACACACCTGTATGAATAAGGAACAATAATCCTTGAATTAAAATGTAATCAGTGCAGATATCAACGTATGACTTGCGTCATTAAAGCCTAGTTTTACTATCCATAAATTCGCTCATTCGACATGCGATCAAAGTATTAAAATTGCTTGAATTAGATTTTTGCTATTGTCATTTGAAATCTACATAGCCATAAAATTTTAAAGAAAGCAATACGTTCCGCATATAAACGTATAATTAATAAGAAATAATGAAAGTGCCATAAAAATAAGAAAAACTCATTTAAATGCGGGCAAGTCGGTCATAAAGTCCACACGAAATTGATGAGAACTCAACCATAATAAAGCAATAAAATTGGCACGTAAAGCGGGTTTCATTCAGCCGGTACTACGGTCGTTGCATATTAATTTGTTTGCCGCACTAGAAACAGAAGTGGGAAATGCTCGGCGTTGATATTAATAATCAAAGCGATCGGTTAGGCACAGCCAAAAATGAGATTAAATTTGAAGAGGCAATTTGTAAGATCGTAAGCTGTTAGGCGTTAGAAAATGCCGCATCGAATCAATCGCCGGCACCGACTCGAACGGTCGATGATCTAACGTCCAATGTTTGTCACCGGTAACACAAATAAATCGCATCAAATTGTCACTTTAAGTGGGCTATAAATTCGAGCGCGTTAAATTGTTGTTGACAATGTGAACATTTAACGCGTAACGCCAACGTTCCGTGAAAATGAGTTACCGCCTCAGCTGGTGTTGCCCGGCCGCAATTTGCGGCGGCAACGGCAGTAGATTCTTCAAATTTGGTTCCCCCGCTTGAACTACGTACGGAATATTAATGGCCATGCATTCTGGTGGGCTGAAGTCATGACAAAGTGAGACTGTGCTATGTGCGGTTCTGATTTTCAGTTAAGCTAAGCAATTATTTTTAGAGTTGATCTAAATTGCTGTTGCCTGTTGTTGTCCGTTGGCTCTTGTTGCCACTGTTGTGTTTACTTTTGGTTGTTTATTTGTTTGTGTTTGTATTGTTGTGTAGTTATGTCCAGTGTCTTATGTACAACGTTGTCTTAGAATTTGCCCAGCACAAATATTTACATTGCTATCTTAGTCATATATATTTATGCAAAAGCATTTCTGGCAAGTGACGCACGATTATAGGCCGCTACGAGCATATACATTCTCAACTTTTACAGTTGTGAATGTGAATTTAATTGAAACTTGCGGATGAAACCGAACCGAACTAACACAAAACCTTAATTAAAACTTTTACCTCTAAACTTCTTTCCAACAAACATGAGAAACTCTAAAATTTATTTGTATCATATTATCAGGTATCACGTGTGTTCAGACTTTGTAAAAGCTCAATTTTAGCGGCTCGAAGCAACAGGATATCAATTTAGTAAGGTGTAGAGTTCATACCAATGACTACTTTATAGACAACCTCACTAGAAATCTTAGTTTTCAGAAAATACTTTTGCAAAAGACAACTTTAACAGATAATACTTTGCACCTCCTTCGAAATTTGCGGAAACGTCTGTCTCATCGATTGAAACGAACATCATAAATAACTCCAACTAGCAGAGGGCGTGCCTTCTAGTTAGGCTCGAGTGTGATCTGCAGTTGGGAGCAGCTACGGCAGCTAACCTAGTTCTATGCAATCACTTCCCATACTTGGTTTTTATACGAAGTAGCACTTTGCAGTTGTAGCACTTGACAATCTTACAGCACCTCAGTTGCAATTGAAACCGTTGAATAAACCAATGGATTCGCTTTGAAATTGACTCGCATTGACAATGCCGACTGCAGCAGCTGTGCTAATGGTGTTTCCGTTGTCTTTTACCGACGGCCGGCAGTCGGCACTTTAACCGACGCCATCGCTGCGTTCACTGAACACCTTTTTATGTGGTTGTTGTTGCTGTTGCTGGCTGCATTTGACTTTTTACTGCGATCATCTCAATGGGTGAGCCCATTCTATCCAAATCGCTCGCCACATTCGGACCTCACCAGCGACATCCATTGTTCATCCACCTATTCATTCATTCATTCGTTCGTTCATTCATTCATGCGTTTGTCGTTTTCCGCGCCGTTCGCCGCGTGCGCCGCATCGCTCTTTTTCAGTTAGTCATTCCTTCATTCATGCCTTCAATAAACTTTGTGAATGAAATGCAAAACTTCAGCGTAAATTGAAAATTATCGCTGCATGCACATATGTGTGCATGTGTGTAAGCGCGTGCGCATGTATATCGGTGCGAGCGCAACGTGTGCATATACATATGTACATACAAATGTCGTACAAGTTTTATTGGCTTTCGTACCCTTTCGTGGCGCGTGTGTGGGTCGCAATGTACGTAGAGGTGTTTGTGTCTGTTGCTGCGTTACGCTCGTTTACAATTTTTTTTTAATTCTCCGAAGTCATTTTGGGCATTTCTAACGTATTCGAGTGTTGGTTTACAAGTAAATTTTAAGCAATACATTTTGCAAAATAGTTTTTTTTGTGGATAATGTGCGCGACGAACAGTCAAATTGCCAAAACAAATTTACAATTTATTTATAGAATGCAAGAAGATTAGAAAACAGACATTCAGGCGAGTGAAGTTTAAAAGTTTTGCATATTGTATTTGGGTTTGTAAGTGGAGATACATATGTACATACATGTATGAAAAATATGCATGTACATTTTCATGGATTTATGAAACTAAAATGAAAAATGAAAAACTAAAGCACTCGAAACTTGGCAAAGATTGATTATAATGAAAAATAACTGTCGACACATATACTCTGAGGAACTGTAGTCAAGTATTTTTTTAAACTGTACTTTTGCAAAAAAGCAATTTTGTTCTTTCTGATGACGTAATTTTACATAAAATCGCTGGACAGTACTATAAATCAATGGTTTTTTGACTACTTGAGTCAATATTTAAGAAAGTTCAAAACCAGAAACTTGGACTTTATAGCTGGCGATGTAAAAAATTCAAAGAGCTTTTACAAAAAGAAACTGAGAAACAAGTTTTCCGAAAGATTAGAATATTCGTATTTAATTAATCAATTCATTTTTCTAATTACAATAATGTACACTATCTTTTTTTTATTCGTATTGTCCCATTCTTGCGAAACTGGACGCAAACATTTGTTTGTGCTATCTGCAATTGACTATAGTTTTGCAACATCCAAAAGAAAGTTACAACATACTCTTATTATTTTCCCAAATGATGATTCTTTGGCGCTCTGACCACCACATGGAGCGGAAATCCCCGCGAGCACACTTTCGGTATTTCCGATACGAACAATTATAGCCACTAATTGAAACGTCATCGTTTATAATAGCCGCAACAAGAGCTTAGCAACAACAACAACAACAGCAGCTAATGGCTATTTGGCAATTTGTTGTGCGTTAAATACGTTGTGTAACAGCGCTAATTGGACTAACACTATTAGATCGGCATAGAACCAAGTTTAAGGTCGGTTCACATAATATGCGGATGAGGGCCGCTGGATACTCACGATCAGCAACCACTGATTACAATGATTTCTTAGAGATTCGTAATGACACTTGTTGGCACTTATTGCTGCTGATATTTAAGTTATTGCTTTATTATATTTTTCGCGCACTATTCGAGCAATTAATCGGTGCAGCATTTTCACTTGGCTCCGCGACGCTCGTAGGTGAGCGCTGCATTGGAAATCTACGGCAACAGCAGCTACAAATACGGTGGATATAGCACTGACTTTCAGGCCAGATCGAAAAGATGGTTGGCACTGCTTGCTGCTCATTTTCGCACACATTTTCATGTAACTAGCTGCGGGCAACAATACAACCAAATTACAATGAATATTTTCTCAAAATGGAACAACGTGCGGCACCGCATCGCCACCGCCAAGTTTCTTTTAAAGCAATTATTATTGTTGTATTTTCAAAAATAACAAACAATATCCGAGAAAAATAGCGAAACCGCAAGTAACCACACACACAAAAAAAACAAACACGGTAAGAAAAAATGCCGCCGCTTGTCAGCGCACAGCACAGCAACAGAAAACAACAACAAAGTAAAACAATCAATGCGAATGACAAAACACCGTCGTGGGGCACAATTAAATTAGTAAGATAAAAAATGAGCAGGCAAAAAGTGAGACAACAAGCACACATACACAGAAAAGCGAAATAAAACCACAGGCCGACACAAACGTCAACACAAACGGCGCCGCCACGCTCCGTCCCGATCCGTGCAAGAAACGTCGTCGCACTGCGTTCCGAAATTGGACAGCGGCTGCAGGCGTCAACTCTGGAATATTTTCGTTCGTATGCCGCGCCGTCGACGCTCACATATTTCCCCGAAACGGATTTATGTTTTATGGCGCTTGTCTTTTGTGTAGCGCCGGCTGTCCCCGAAGTGACTGCACCTTAGCGCGCACACCGAACCTGGGCACGAAATCGCAATTCACTATCTGGAGCTGGGGTTGTCTTTTTGCTCTACTAAAGCGTACTTAGTAGCCACACACTAGTCTGCACAGTTTCGATACTATCTCCAAGCGCTGACGGATGCGCGATCGAAGGTGAAGTTTACACCGTTCAGAAGTCGATTTTAGCGCCGAGACCGATGTAAACGCCTATGCCGACACACTGCGCCAGATGCTCAAACTCAGACTGAGTGAAAATCGACCGGAGCGCTGGGTTTTAAGGCAACCGACCACGACACCCGATCGATCGTCAGCGGCGATGAGCTGAGTGCGTTCGCTCCGCTCCGCCGTCACTTCACCGCACTCACGATCGGTGCAATTTGCCGGTTGTTGGTGCTGCTGTCCGTTGGCTGTCACTGTTGTTGCCGCCAAATAAGTGGTGTCACATTAGCGGAGCGCCACAGCGACTCACATATGTACATCCCAGACGAATGATCGTGCGGCATGCATACCGCACGTTGTCCGACTGACATCGCTGACAATTTAACGGCTTAATATGGTTTCTCTGTTGGCCAATTCTCCAGTCCACGAGGTGCTATCAGTATGTTGGCGTACAAGAGCCGGTTCGAGTGAAATTGCCGGCCATTCGACTCAGTCGAACGGCTCTCAGGCGCTCGCTTGAAGTCGGCGAGTGCGCCTACGTTGCTTAGATTATTTGTGCGGATTCGTGCTGTTGTTGTCCATTGCCATTGTATCTTCTCGCGGCTCATTTCCGAGCTGGCAGTCGGCGGCAGGCGCTAGAGTTTAGACGTTATGATCTTATTTTGTTTTGATAATTTGTCGTGGCGTTTCCTTCCTTTCTAATTGCTGTGCGCTTTGTTGGGTAGCGCCGCGGTGCATCGTAGACATTGTGTTTTGGTTGTTGTGCGCCCGTAGAAGTGCTTGTAATTCCCAATATTATTACACTTAATGGTAGATGTGTGATCTTCTCAAAAGTAACATTTTGTCGTCAATTTAACATGTTGCTTACGCAACTAGTAAACGCCTACAACAGTGAATAGGTAATTCAAAAATACATATGTATATGTACACATATGGTCAAAATAATAAGTACAAGCCTATATAATCTTTTCATCGGCTTGTAGGCGTGTTATGTGAGTTAAAAGAAAAACAAATTGTTAATCTTGTCTAACAACTTAATATATAAAATAAATGAGGATAATACGAATAAAACACAAAATTATCTTTCAGTATATTTAACAAAATATGAAATTAATGAAAATGGTTGGACAAAATATGAAGTACATTCGGTTTATATTAATAAAATAAAGTCAAATTTCCACTTTATTGGTTAACAACACTTATTTGTTAACAGCACTTATTTTGAATAATTTTGTTCACTCGTCTTGGCATCCTGAAGATAAGCTCAGCCAAATCTATATTGGTATCTCATACCAAGTTTTTTTGTGATTAAATTTCATAATTGGTCCTTATTTTAAAACACTTCCTTGCCACTTCCTTGCTTCGATTCTCCCCAAAGATTTTCGATTGGATTTAGATCCGGTGACTGACTTGGCCAGTTAAGCAGCGCGCCTCAATTTTCTTAAATCCATTGTAAAGCGCACGTGAAATTCTTTACCCTTGGGGCATCGAACATTTCAAGCAGTAGCAGTTTGGAAATAAACAAATTTATTTTGGTTTCGTCACTCCAAAAATATCTCCCCATTTTTTCACCATTAGGTCCAGATCAATTTGAATGTTCTTTTGCGAAGACTCACCGTACTTAAAAATGTTTTTTCTGAAGCAAAGGAACTGTTGTGGCTATTCGTCCAGGTAAATTAGCTCTTTGTAGCCTTCGACGAACAGTTCGGGAAGAGATCACATTACCTATGTCTGCTGAAATGGCTCTCAGGGATACAAATGGATAAATTACAAATGGGACATTATGATTATCCGTCATTATAGACGTATTTTTTGGTTTTCCGCGGTTTTCGATATTTTTTTTAGCTTTTAGAGCATTCTGGACAAAACACAGTCACCGATCTAAAGTTTTCGCAAAAGAACAAAGGTTTGGTCGTCATTTTACAACCTCAAAGCGACCCGTCAACAAAATGTTTTCCTTTTTATTTTACTATAACTAAATAATAATATAAATAAAATAACAAACATTTGCAAAAAATTTGATCGGATTGTTGAAAAACGTGAAAAATATTCAATGTACTTTTTTTTATGACAAGCCAATTATAACACATTACAGCGAAACAAGCACGAATGCGGCAAATTGGGGCAATCCCTGTTTCATTTTCTCTTTCAAAAACATTGGCATATAGAAATTATTAAAATAAAAAGGAAGTACCATGGTACAATATATATATATTTTTGTATCATGGGAAGTACCATGTATGATTTCAATACGCTAAAAAAAAATTGTACATAGACAAAATTTTAGGTAGTGTACTTATTATTTTGACCATATGTGTACATATGTAATAACTACTTCGTGGAGCTCGTATGCAAGTACAATGGGTTGGTATGTATGTACATATGTATGCATGTATTGGCGCCAATTGTGTGTCAGACAAAACAGATTATTGAAAGCGCCCCTTCTGCCAGGCGAAGAAGCGCTGAATTTAAATTCTCTTCGCACAACTGCGCTTCAATAGCGTCCATAAAGATCGCCCAAGTCATAGTAAATATGGACACAAGCGTAGGGCAGTGTGTGCTGTGATTTTCTTCTTCTTTGCCGTTTGCCGTTTGTTGTTTGTTTTTTACTTTTGTAGTTTTGCTGTAAGCCGTATTAAGACTCTGTCAAGGACAAAATGTCAAAAGCGATTGTTTCAAGTTAATGCACTCCTTGCGTGGCGACCACAGCCGGCGACTGTGCCAGTCGTTGCATGTAACGTCGACAGCCCCTGCCGACACCGACTGGCAGCAGAATCCGATTAACGAGCATGCGTAGAAGTTAAAAATAGCACACCTCCCTCAAGCTCTTTGCACAGCCGAGCCGATTCAACGCACAGACCCACATTGTGTGTTGTTATGATTACAATTTGTCGGGATCGACATTAACATCTTCGTGTAATCATTATCGCATCCGAACAAAAATCCCTGCAACCACTACGCCAGCAGCCATAACTACAAAAACACCGGCGCACATTCATACATACGCGGCAACGATTGAATGGAACGGCCAGCGGCGGCAATGCTGTTATTTGAAGTTTATTTTTAAAACGTCTCCCACTTAGACGCCGGCCGGCCGACCGACCAACGGCGGCGGCTGTGTCGATCGTGACGCTGGCGCTGACTACGGTGGCGTCAACCACAAATTATGGCGACATGTCTGGAGCGTGGCACACACATTTACGCATACACAAGTACACGAGCGTAAAAAAAGCGCCATCCAGTGAGCCAGTCAACTATCCAACCACACTACAGCCATCCATTCATACAATCACACAGTCATTCGTGCAGCCGTGTGACACTTCGCCGATTCGCGAAGCGTCCACCAGACAATTCAAGTGTATTCCATTTCATCTCGTCGCAGGCATTTCGCGTGATCTGACTTTCATGTCAGATCAACATCGCATCAAACTGACGCCACATACGTCACCAGCAGCGACACTCTGTGACAATAACAATAACACAGTCGACCTGTGAGCACGATTGTATCGGCAGACTTTACGGTTGGCTAGCATAATAAAAATGCATAGGGTCGTCCGACAGCAGTGGAACAGCAACAAAACCGTCGCCGCCACACATCTTTGTAAATCAGGCAACTAGACCGAAGAAAACGTTCAGTCTGGCCGTGGTCAATGTTCATCCTTAATAATTGAATATGTTGGCGACGACTGGCCACAATACAGATTATTCATAACCGATATTAAGTGTAGGACTTTTTTAGAGATATAGAAAATTAAATTACATACACAAAGTCAAACTGAAAGTTGACTTAAAAAAAACCGGCACGGGTGACACGTACATGGCGTAATCGGGATTGGCGCGTACATGGAAATATTTGGTGAACGTTATTTCTCAAAATGGGCCAGTAAATTGGATCTGTGCCTACGTGAAGTCGATGGAACAAACCGGATATTTAAGACGGCTTGGTTATGCGAACCATTGCCGGATACGGCACCCATTGTTGAAAAAGTGGTCCAAAATTGGATTTGCTGATTACGCCACACACGCGCCAGTTACGGCGACCCGCCTTTATATACATACAAGCACTAACGTCATACAATTATCTTTCTAATCAAGTCAATTTTCAATTTATGTAATCTCATTATCATACATTTTTACATCCCAAAACGCAGAATGAAAAAAATTTTCATAAATAACAAAATTAAATAAAACCGATTGAAACAAACGATACCTAAACTAAAACAGCGCCTTCCCTAATTGGCAAACAAATCAGTTTTTGTTTTCATTTCATCTTTATTTATATCTTTATATTTTGTTCGATAAAAATATTGTGTTGCAAATACAAAATATAAATATTTACTGAAGAGGACTTGAATTTTAGTAGAAAACATTTGCAATTAACCATTGACATGAAAACGTTGTAGATTTAAAATAAAAATCTCATCCGAACTATTATAATTACCATTCTAAATATTAGAACTGAAAAGTCTCAATTAATACAAGTACTCAAATTAAACATTAACTTTGGCACGTTCCCAGTATTAAGTGTTGGCCTACAGTTTCAAATCAGTTTCTTACACTTTAGCACAGGTCGCTTCGCATGTGGCTGTCTATCGCTACAGCTCTTTCTCAATGCTGCATTTTTTCAAATGCACATTCTTGTGTGACCTCAGTTCGCCATTTGTAACGAATCTCTTGCCGCACTCATCACATCCGAAATTCTTAATGCCCGCATGCGTTTTTTTGTGTATGTACATGCCAGTGCGCGACCACAAGCGCGCCCCACAGATGTCGCATTCATGCAGTTGCCTTTGCCCGTGCGTGAGGTGATGCTCTTTCAGCTCGTTGATTTGCTTGAAGGCCTTGTCGCAAATGTCGCACGCATACGGTCGCTCACCGGTGTGAATGCGCATGTGCCGCTTGCAGTCGTCACTGCGCACGAACGCCTTGCTGCACAATTCGCAAACGTGACTGCGTTTCGTCGCCTTGTGGGTGCGCATGTGACGCGAAAGGGACTGGACGTGCGTGAACATGCTGCTGCAAACGCGACATTTGAACGCTTTAGCATTCGGATGTAGGCGATTCACGTGGGCTACCAGCAGGCGTTGAAGTGAAAATTCCTATACATATAAACATATCAAAATAAGAATAAATTGCATAACTTTGATGAGCTGCGGCGACCAACCTTGCTACATATTGCACATGATAAACTCTCCAAAAGTTGCTTCTTTGTCTTATATGGTTTCTTCTTTGCGCCATCACATTCAATGTTTACACTTTCAATTGAAAAACTCCTTAAATCGACTTCATTAGCTTCAGCAGCCACCTCAGCCTTGATATCATCGGTCTCATCTATACTTTCAGATTCACATTGCTGCAAATCGTCCAGATAGTATTCGTCCGATAAATAGTCGCCTGATTCTTCTCTCTCTTCTATACAAGCAGACACTGAGAGTGTAGCCGGCTGACTGCAGTTTGGAGTAACCGTCATATTGATTTCTTGTGCGGGCTGTAATTCTATTTCAGACACCGCATCCGAACAGTTAATGCCGGCACCAATCATCTCTTCCTTCATATCAATGCAAGAAATTGTGGTAATGTTGCTACTACCGCTGCAGGTTTCAATTTCGTTTAAAGTTGCCTCCTTCACTGTCTGCTCCTGCATTTCCACAGTGTTGTCAGCACGTGATTTCGACTCATCTAGCTTGGCCAACAGTCGTTCCAACAATTGCTGTGCGCGTGTTGCTTGCAATTGAAAAAAGTATAAAGTGGACAGCTGCTGCACGCATTCCTTGCACACCATTTTAGGAAACAGTTCATTAGTTTGCAGCTGTGAAAGACAAAAACTTGTTTTGAGGTTAAATGGTCAGCAGCCAATTGATTGTGACCTACTGTTACACCGACGCAATCCGCCAGCATCTCATCTACATTAAGTAATTTGCCGTCCATGTCCATCACACAGACGCCTTCCTGTAGAAAGCCCGAGTCTGCCAAGCATATTCTACATAGTTCCATATTGTGCACTTCGCCTGGCAGCAGCCGACCATGCGTCATCTCCTTAAACTCCAGGATGTTCTCATAGTAAAGTATTCGACGCATGCGTTCACTCATTTTGGAAAAAATTACTCAACTTTATAAATTATTCAAATTTATTGTTGTTTCAGCACAAATTTGTAAACAGTGAACATATGACGCGAAAATTTGTATAATGAAGGAATGCGTTTTGGCCTTGCCAGATTAAAGTGAGAAATGTGGGCACCAGGGTTGCCGACAGTTTATATATGCAAAGTGCACTAGACTGCCGATTTAAATTTTTTACTTTTTTTAATCAGAGCATTGTCAAAAGTTTTTGTTTATTTGGTTAGTAATCAAAGGAAATAGGAAATAATCGAATAATCGAATAATTTTTTTAATATTTTAACTTAACCGTGTAATTTTATAATATGTTAATATGTGAATTTTTACCAAATGCCGTATAAAACCAAAACAATAAATAAATAAATGAAAGTAACTACATATCAAAGGAAAATAAATATATTTTTATTTTATTTGTTCATTGCAGAGTTAAGAAATAGTAGTTCTGACAGGCGCGAGGTCGTGAACCTGTTCCTCTCTACAATGCACCTGCCTTTGAAAAGATGCGCCCTGCTAGTACTGAAGTTCCTAAAAGATAACAGTACCGACGAGTTATTATATAAAGCTTAGGGTACAACGTTCTCATACTTCCCAGGCATTGATGATTTTGCGCGACAGTTTCAAAACGGAAGCATTAAAAAAAAACTAAGCTCGTTCTGAATTTGGGTTAGGTCGAAGTTTTTTTGCGACGTTTGTTAATCCGACGTCAATGTGTCCGTTTCAAGTTTTTATTTTGCGCGAAAAAAAATTTAGTGATACGTTTTCTTTTGATTATTTTAGCATCTAATCGATTAACGTTTCGATTCATCGAAACCCATTTTTCGATACAATTAAATCGTGAATTGAAAGAAAAAATTCGATTATTGTGTATCAAATAATTAATCGTCCCATCACTACCACTGGGCCTTCTGAATTTTGGACCTAATGTTTGTGCCCGATAATCCACAATGGACAAAGTATTTTACTGGTATTATTTGAATTACTTTGTTTGACGTTGACAATACTATTGGCAACCGTCATCCGATTTTGATAAGGAACCGCATAAAAACACTAGCAAAATCCTGTGGTTTTTGTTGTTGGACTAGTGCTACTACTTACATTATCCATATACCTCGATTGCCGGCTACAGTTGTACCAGAGTCTATACTAGTCTTGAAACTCCTGTAAAATGAATTGGCAGCACTCATATCGAACTGTCACATCAAGACTTTTGGTTGTCACATCAGGACTGTCACCGGCAACATGCTTTCCACCACGAAAGATACAGCGCAGATAACGTTGGCTGAGAAAGCTTTTGTCGTATGTTGTCGAAAAGTCAAGACAACATACGATTTTGTTTTTCGGAGCGACATTTCTCCCGCCAAATTTCGTGGTAAAAGTAATTTTCAACGTTCTTTCGTTATTATTTCGCTCGTTTGATTGCGAAAACAGCGAAAATACAAAAAAATTTATAAATCTTTAAAATCTAGTGCTTTTGTAATATTTGACCACGTATTAAGCGAAAGTAAGTATATTCGTCGATTTGCAAATGAATTTTCTTACAAAAATTATATTTATTTCATAGAAATGCCTCTACGACGTTGTGTCCTCGGATGTCCTATTCCTGGAAGTTTGTACAATTTCCCCAATAAGGAATCGGATTTAGACAGGTGAGTTTTAAGAAAGTGCATTTACTTATGAGTGTATAGTGTAAGACCAGCGCACTTAATTTAAAGTGCGAAAAAAAGCTCAGGGTAGATATGTATATATGTTGTATATAAAAATGTAAATAGAATGCATGTTAGGTTAAGATTTTTTCACTTTTTATTTGTTATAACAATATATATATTTTATATATACTATGTGTGCATATAGTATATGCTTTATTAATATGCATGTATTGCGGTTATGGCGTATATTTTGCCTTTTTTAACAACTGAATTGTTCACTTTTAATTTTTAATTTTGCACATGTGTGTTTTTATTTTGCATTATATTCTTATGCATTGAATTCATATTTATTTATTTATTTATTTATTTGAATTTTATTTACTTTTAAATTGTAATGGGTGATATATGCCTCCAGGGGAACCGAGCACCCAAAAAAAAAAAAAATTCGGTAACGCGCCTTCTTTGCATACCTCTATGGTGGTGCGGAAAATGCAAAATTTTAAATGTATATTATAAATATATGTTTTTAATATTAAAATAGGTAATAAATGTATTGACACCTAACATAAAGTATAAGATGTATTTGTTATTTTGTAATAAATAACGATATTTACTATTGCGGCATTGCACATTATTATTTTATTTATAATTATTTTATTATTTTAATTTACCCCGAGCAACGAGCAGGTTGACGACGAATAAACAAATACGCATTTATTTATTCACCATGGCTTTTACTTATTGACAGCACAAAATATGTATGAGAAAGACCGTCGGAAGAATGCAAAAATGCAGCAGTATCAAAGGCAACGAACCAACTTTAATGATGCAAACCTTCTTGTATTTTCCTGTAGATGTGCAAAATAACAAGTAATATTCTTCCGAATAGATTTTAGCATGAAAGTTAAATCTGTGGTCCAACTTCCAATCGCGGAAATTTTCACAACAAAGAAACAGCTGATATAGGTTCACCACGATTTTTTCTTCTTGGCCGCACAACAATTACATAGAAAGTGACGGCAGAATAATGCAAGAAAAGTATCTACAAAAGCAACTGCAAAAATGATTTTATGATGGCAAACCATTTAAATATTCAGTTAGAATCAAAAACGCGCATAAATCCTTGTTCCGGGGTAGTTCTTCATATAAAATAATATTGTTTGGCAAAGGCGGTGATGCTGGCAAATTCGCGAACAATTAACAGCTGATTGTTTTTCACCTCGCATTTCAGCAGGAACATCCAAAGGAAATTTATATGAAAATTTTGTCGTATATAATGCACGACTGTAGCGACATAAACTAAAACGAACCATATTTGTTGATTGCAAATTGCTAATAACTTGCTGTGGAACTTCCTCAGTAGTAAAAACTTTCTTCCGGGTCATATATAAATGAAAAACCAATGTTCATTATTTTGCATTTTCAGAAGTCCGCGAGCTGCCACGTCTAAAAGATAAATTTTTGGCGCGGAAATGTATCTGCAAAAACAGCTGTGTACTTCTTCACCACTTTTTCATAGAGAGAGCAAAATTAAATTTGTATGAAAAATTACCAAAGAATTTTGCAAAACCACAAGAAAACAAGAAAAATGCAAGAGGTCGCATTCCATGCGAATGAAATAGTTAACAATTTTAAATTGATTTATGAGCAGAAAATTGTATTTACTAATAATTTTTAGTGGAAATCAGTTGTGCGACAAATTCATTTCAGCGGGCAAATAGCGAACAGCTGCTTTGGCTGCTCTCTCACTTTTATTATCTAAATACGCAAAGATAACCATATGTTCAAAATTTTTTGACAGATTGGCCATTTGAGCGAAGTTTCAAGACTAGTATAGACTCTGGTTGTACTTCCAACAACGCTTTGCTTATGAGACAGTAGCATCTGTAAAGGCTGTAAAATCCAGTTTTCCTATAATTTCAATTGGTAATTTTATAGTTCTGAATCGGCAAGCGCGCGTCGACCCGCAAGTCTTTTCTATCGGCTCAATCAAACGACAACACATGACCTGTTCGCATAGTTTTATTCATAAATTATAACTTAACAGTTAAATTCTAGCAGTTCATATAACATTTCAAAGTGCTGCAATATTTAAGGTTGAGAAAATAAAATCGCGATACCGTTACAGTAGTGTAGTGAGTGATCGTTATCGATATAAGTATATGCACAAGTACTCACAGCGCACACATTGCATATGGTGGCTAGTGTGCTAATGAACTAGGATTATTAGTTGGTGTCTCTGAGTGTAGCTTAGTTCAATATTGGGCAGCAAAAAGCGGAACAAAAATGCAAAAACAATTTTCTTTTACTTTTATTAGTTGTATACTTTAGATTTATTTCAGCTATTAATGAGAAACGAGGTCAAGGCAAAGACGCAACTAGTATCCACTTATATTAAGCTTACAAAAATACTTATGGAAGAGAGAAATAGTGGGCAAACACAATACGAGTAAAATTACAAATAAAAATAAAGGAGGAGTTCATTGCGAGATTGATGTGTTATTTACAAAATTTAATTCAAATAGTCGTTTTAAAGGAAATGCACACACTTTACTGCGGTTAATATTTATTGAAGTTCACCGCCTGGTAATGGTAATGGTCTAACGCTGTTGTCATTTGTATGTGTCCTCACTGCCACATCAGTTACGAAGCAGTTCTGGGCGAAAACGTCACGATGCACGCACCAAATCGAACAAGTCTCATTTCAAATGTGTATAAATGTGTTGTATGTTTGTAAATAAGTATCGTATATATAATTATATTTGTATATCACACAAAGGAATATTAAATAACATTACTTCTTTATGCTACGTCCTCCCGCGTCATGAGTACAAATTGATTTCGAAATGCACCGAGTACGCAGAGTTCGATTTCCCGACAATTAAGCTAACGGCACTAATGCTCAAAGCTGCTAGGCACGGTCGTCAGTCGCAGCTGAATATGTCGGGTGCTGTGTTACTTTGTGTTGCATTGTATTTCGATGCGACAATCAATTGTATATATTCACGCCCGCAATATCATTTTCAAATTCGTTTTTCCAACACTTCGGCATTATTCGAATAATAATTTCAGCAAAATGTAATTATATTTTATACTTTATGGGTGAGACACTAACCTAGAAGCTACATATCGATTTTTGATTTTACATATATTTATTGCTGCCAAACCACTTCTGCTCGATGTGGCGCCGGGGTTCTTCCATTCAAAGAGGACACTTTTCAAATGATGTCTTTTCATAACCTTATCAAAATAAATTACACACAATTGAAATAAGTCGTTTACACCTAAAATTACAAAAGAAAATATGCTCTTCAAGATTGAAAAATGTTCTTATCGATTTTTATTCCACGACGCTTCACTTTCACTCTCCTCGCAAACCGCCAAAATATTCAATTGAGTTGGTTTGGCAAGTTTACTGCATTTCAACGCCAGATATAAATTTAGCGTGCCCTCGCGATGTTTTTCGTGTGTTTGCTTTGCTCTTGCATATTTGTTTTGTTGAGATTTTTTATATAAATTACAGTTTTTAATATTTTATGAATTTTCGTAATAAGCATTAGCAATATAGTCGTACGTATTTCGTGTTACATTTTTGTGATTTTTTTTATTGGTTTTCAATTATTTTTTACCATTATTAATAATATTTATATTTGTCCTACTAACTCTTGTATACTTCGCAACAATTCTTCCATATTTCACAACAGATCCCGATGAAATACCCACGTGTGTTTCGTGTGCGCAAACTTATGCGATAACCATTGCGACTCCAATAAATTGAAACGATCTCGGCTGAGGTAAAGCGGTTTACCACGTCTGCAAACGTCAACCAAAAAGCAGTTAAACACATTTGAAGCGACAATAAAAAATTACTACTTACTTCAAATCTCGATCTTCTTCGTCGAAATCATCCAGATACAATGAGCCCCAGAGGCAAGCACGTCGCCCTCGTATGACAATGATGTACGTCGAGGTCACCACAAGGAATATGCCGATGCCACCGCCACAAGTGATGGTATGCTGAAAAATGCAAAGCGCATTACGTGCCAGCTCGACATTTACCACAAATCCTCATTGCTTACCCTCACAGCCTCACAGCAATCATTCTCCGCACAGCAGTTCTGCTTTAGGCACACAATTGTGCCGCATAGCAAACAAATCGAGCTCTCTTTCGGCACCTTATAGCAATTCAGGCACGGCCGCTCGTGATAGTACTGTTGAAACGAAACAATTCAACAACACCAAAAATCATCATTAGTAATTGCAATCAGTACCGGTGCCCAATAGCGCCGCTTACCGTAAACAACCGCTCGTATTCTCGCGGCAGCTCTAGCAACTTTGGCTGCTGCCACGCGGCATGCTGATTGATAATCACCAGCTCGCGCACCGTATCCGTGGGAGGTCGGATGTCCATCAGCTGCTCACACCAGAACTGCGGCAACGTTTGCTCGGTACCCGGTATAAAGCACAACCCCTTCGACGCATTGAAACAGTCCCAGTCCATTGAGTCTGTAACCAGTTCCAGATAGTACACCAGCCGCACAAATTCCAAACCGGGTGCCGATATCTCTGGCATTTCGTACCGGTACAGATGCTGGCGCAGCAAAGCGGCGATGCGCAGAAACGGCAGACACAGTGTTTGCAGCTGCATTTCCATTGATTTCAGGTTCACATCGACGGCAGTGGAGGACGCACATGACGGTATACTTGTGGAGGACGAAGATGAGTTGCACGAGAAGGGACCTTGTGTTGCCGACGCCGCTGCCGCTGCCGAAGTACTGGGTATGCTGTCGCGGCGCAAATGTGTCATGCCATTTGTGTGGTTCAGCACCAGTGCCATAGCGCGACCCAGATACGATAAACTCGAAGAACTGCTCATGTTGGCGCGTGTGGAGCCACGTCTCCCGCTGGCACTGGACTCTTGCTCAGCTGATGGAGATGTTTCGTACTTGGACAGAATGTAACCACATTCCAAATCGGTGAGCGTGACACAAAGCTGCACCACAATCTGGTAGTACAGCAAATTATAAATTACTTTTACCATGCACGTGAAGTACTCTGTGGATTTTTACAAAAGTTAGTTCGTTTAATCATTATCACATTGATTTTAATTCGATTACATACCTTGATCCAAGTGTAGGGGCGCCAGCAGTATGAATTTCAGAAGAAGCGCTATCGGATCGGCCAGCAGACTAGGAATTAGCTCGCGACAGTGTGATGGCACGGGCGCCGAATCAGTCACAGGCATGCCGGCGAGCGACGCCCACGAACGCCACACCGGCCATTCCACCAGCACTCGCACATGCACCGACAAGACGTGCAGCAGCGGCACTATGCAGTCGCGCTTCGGCTTGTATCGTGTTGCGTTGGTGGAGCATAGCGACCCGCCACGCTGTATTATTTCCGACTCCAGATTTGTGCGCGCAATGGAGGTGACGAAAATGAAAAGACTGCGAAATGTTGGTGGTACACGCTTCATCTTGCGATGCGTGATGTTGGTCATGTCCTCCATTGCGCGACCCATAGCCTCGCACAGCTTCGTAGACGTCTGTAAAAGCAAAACATAAAATTGTTTTACATTAACCAACACCGGCAGCCAACATTAACAAACGTCATTACCGGCGGTCGTGGATCGTTCTCTTTTATCAGATTCGTCAATTCTGCGACTAGTTGTTCGAAAGGTTGCGTGCCAGAGCGCACCATCGGCGTCGGCCGGTCTACTTGTGGGCTCAGCGGCAACACAGAATTGGAAGACTGCCTGCACACTGGACAGTAGAATTCACCACGCTCGTGCAGATGCTGCCGTTGCGTAGCGTAAAGAGTCTTCAGATACGCATCCAGACAGCTGAGATGCACATGGTGCCCGCACGACTGCACGTGCACCCCGTTATCGTAAGCCATGTTGTTGGAGAGGTACCACGATTCCTCGCCGAATTTTAAACTCAGCAACTCAATGCGGCGATTAAACTCGGTCGCCAATCGAGTGCTCTGTTTGAGCCGCTCCTCGTCCTCGGGACACAGCGGTAGCGGCAGCCGCTCTGCAGTGCGCCGACGGTGGCCTACAATGCCACTGGACTCGACCAGCACCACCAGCCCGATGGGGTTGGATTCGGTGCTGGGCGTGGTGCAGTTGCAAATGATGCAGTCGTACTCTTTCTCCCGAGGCTGCTCCTCGTACGCCTCTTCGTCATCGTCGTCCAGTCCACACTCCATATTATGGGCGGCAGTCTGCATGAATTCCTTCTGCTTGTTGGCGAACTCCTGCATCATCTTCATTTGGCGCTCGCGAGCACGCTTGCGGCGCTCCTCCTTCTCCTTGGTCTCGCGCGCCTTCTGCTCGGCCTGCTTTTCGCGCTGATTGGGCCACAACCGCGCGCGGATCTCGTCGATGTTCTGCGCACTCATCTCGTTGCACTTGGCAATTTTGCGCAGCAAGTTTCCAATGAAGTACGGCCCGTCGCCGATGCGTGAATCGGACACGCGAATCTGCTTGTGACTACGACGTCGCCGACCCCCCTGCCGTTGACTAGTTTCCGAGCTGGAGGCAGCCGCCGAAGTGCTGGCCTCGTTGCAGTCTATATCCATGGCCTCGGACGTTTTTTTACCATCTTCCATTTTTTTGTCAGCAGCAGCGCCGTCCGCCTGCGCCGTTCCTGTCACCTTCCCTTCCTCCACCTCCTCTTCCTCGCCATCACTCAGCGAAAAGCTGTCCAGCGTGCCGCTGAGTTGTGAATGCAGCTTCAGCAGCAACGACAAAATGCTCTCCTCTATGGGCACCTCGTCCTTGTTATGCCCACCAATGGCATTGTCCACAGTACGTTTGCGAGCGCCCGCCTCGAACGAACGTCGCGTACCCAGTCCAGCCACGCCGACTGTACCACCCATGGTGTTCGAAGGCACTATGTCCATGTTACCTACGGGAACCGCCACCGGCTGCACCCGTTGGAAAGGCAACAGCATGCCGCTGGCACTCAGCGTGCTGGGTGAGAACATCTCGTTGTGCTGCTGCTGCTGGCGCTGCACGCTCACGGATCCGCGTGACCCAGTCGCGTTGCCGCCACTTCCGCCGCCTCCTCCAACCGCATTACTGCCGCCTGCAAGTAGTTGCAAGTCCCGCCGGATGGCCACCTCCATCCCGCTCTCTGGCAGCGTTATTGGCTGCAGCGAAAAACGGAACCCGACTGACGGAGGCGCGCTCTCGATAGCGTCGTCGGGCTCACGCAAGGAGTCGTCCTCCTGACTGTCTTGCCGGATCACCAATCCCTGCTCGGGCACCACAGATAAATCCGGCGGCAGAGCAACTTCCATGTTCTGCATACGCACCGGCACCATGGCAGTTGATGTGATGCCCATCGCGCCTATCGGATCCTCATCCAAGTCATCGTCACTACCACCGATCATTGGTAGCGCTGCAGGTGCCGTCACGTCGAAGTCTAGATCGCCGTACAAGGCGCTCGAGCGGTAATTGGCCGGCGTCACCTGGGGCTCATGTGATTTCAACGACAGCTTTGACACCACGTATCGCAAGTTACAGCTCAAGTTGTCGGTAGGATAGCACTGGAACAGCTTCGGCGGATCACGCCTCAGCGAGAACGGATAGCCTGGTTTACTTTTATGCTCGCATTCTGCGACCGCAGCCTTGTCACTGCCTGCGCTGCTCGTGTCCGCGCTCGTCTCGACCGCAATCTCCAACAAGAAAACAGCCAACGCTAACAGATGCTCCGACACGTCGCGTGAGTGCACCGCCCGAAAGAGGATTGACAGTATGGTAGAGTGGAAGACACGTGAATTCAGTATGCGACACGGATCGCTAAAGGCTGCACCTACGGGTCGTGGCAACCGAAAGGGCGGCCACAGATTGCCGCTAACCGGCATCTTGTTCTTTGATTTTACGTAGTTCGTGAACCGATCGAGCGACGATTGAAAATCGCGCCGGTGCACTGCACGCAACAAAACATGCAGTGGATCGTAGTACTGCTCCCACACCTCATCTATGGGCGTGAACAGACCCTGCTCCAAATTCTCCGAACCGGACGAGGGTGCCTTATACACGGACAATTGTTTGAGAAAATTCTCAAAATTCTTCGTGTGCACATTGCCCGATCTCTCTGGCATCAGCTCCAGCAACTGCGAGTGCGTCTTATTCTCCGTGGCCAACAGAGCGCTTATCTCAATGATGCATTGTGTCGCCTCATCGTTGCCCAGATTGGTGCGACTTGTCACCAACGTCGCTAGGAATGTAAGAAATCCTTCCAGCATGGAACATTGTTCCATTTTCTGCGGCTGCTTGAGTGGCGCCGCTTCCAACCATTGGCCCACGCCAAACAGCTCAATGGTGTTCTGCAGGAAGAAATATTGCGGCAGATTTGTAGAGCAGATTTGCAAAAAGAACAAATCCATGTCGGCCATTGAATTGCAAAAATTCGCCTGTATGTAGGTCATGGCCTGACCCTTGATTTGCAGTCCATTGCGTACCCATTTGCCGGCGAGAATTTCGTAGAAGAAACTCTGCAAAAGATAGTAAACAAATATGTTTTTAGTGAACTTGATTTGTTGCAGTTTCAAATAAACGTTTCAGTACCCTACCGCAAGCCTAGGGTTCGAGTCCAATCAATAATCAATAAATATAATAATACTATTTTCATTTGACACCTGAACTCTCAGAAAATCGTTATGTTTTTCTGGAATCGGTAAAAAACTGTGGATCCCCTTTACTCGTGCACACCTAATGGTTGCGAGATCCGGGTTTTAATATAGTATTCGGACTATTGTGCTAGTTATATATCCTACTCTATTCTACATTACGGATATACGCACTGCCAATCAGCGCAGTTCCGCGAAGAATCAGCCAAGTGAAATGAAGAACTTGGGCGATTCTAAAGCATCCGTTCTGAATTGATAATCTCTTTTCCTCATTAAGGCGTCGCAACACAGTCCGTGTTCAGAGCACAATTTGGAGGAGTTTTAGCTCTTCGTTCACGGTTTAATCTCAACTCAATAGGCTCTCCACACCATGCGTACCACAACATGCGGCCTCTCACGATCATTTATAACACATTTATTAAATTTAATTTCTCAGTTTGCCGCCGAGTGCTGCTCTGTGAAGTGTACACAGTTGAAAATCGTTCCATTTTTACTCTAGCCGAATCGAGTACACATAGCGTGCACCGTTATCAACATATATCGGTCCAACTATAATAGAATGTGTGGTGGCACATCAAAATGAAGTTCGTGTACTTGTGCATTATTTTATCTTTGCCCATCGGTGGAACTCTGGCGCTGGTTACTGATGTTTTGGATGTCATACACGTCGCCAAAGAGGTTGTCATATTCATAAAGTCCACCTGGGATGGATTGGATGTGCAAAACGCAAAACCCAATGCCGAGTCTGTCATTGATCTTCCCATAGAACGGACGAAACAAAGAAAAGTGCTGTCCAAACTGCGAGATATTGAAGCTCAAATATCGCAGACGGAACTGAAGGTAGGCCCTCAGCATAAATAAATAAGAAATGTTACTATTTTTAGTAATTATTTAATACAGCATGCAGAGAATATTGCGGTCGCTATACAATCAGTACGCACTTTTGTTATCGACAATACGCTCGAATCATATCAAGTCAAAGAAACCAACGACATTGTCAATCGCATAGCGGCCATGTTTCGCGACATGGAAAAATTCGAAGTATATCAAAGTCAGGTAGAGGAGTCTACATTGCTGAAGTTTGCCGAATGGGTTGTCGCGCCCAATTCATACTCGGTGGATAACTTGCTCAACAGGCTTCATGTGCGACTATTTGGAATGGACGGCAGTCGTTTTACCAGACCAACAAATATGTTTGCAACGCTTCTCGACGGTTATGAGGTAATCAAAGATCCTTAACTCTTTCGGGACTACTGGGATAATACGTCCCAGCAAGTTTTTAAGGGCCTTAAAAACAGTTATTCAAATCTTACGACCCACGCAAAATATTTTTTCGATTTCGATGTTCCCGCTTTAAAGGATGATTTCAGAATTTGTGAGCATCCAATATAATTTTCTAGCCCCAACATTCATGGCATGAGAATATTTCTAATGAGAGTATTTTGAATTTCAAAATTAAACTCCATCCCGAAAGGGTTAACATACGTTTTGTGTGAAGCTCTGAAACTCGAAAAAATTCCACAAGTAAAATATGTGGAGAAAACAGGATAATCCATCCAATTTCATGTGAGCAAATAACTGAAAGAGATGGTGTCACAAATAATCTAACGTATGTAATCATACTGATATTTTCCAGTTATCGGTATATTGATTTTATGATGGTAGGGCATGCACAATGATTAATCACGACTATCAATAATATCAAAAACTCACACACAACTTTGGATTGGCCAAATTTAAGAATTTTAAAATTATTATTATTGGTGGGAAATATGCACTGCGACCTAAAAGATCTATTGTGCCCCTATTAAATTGTGCGTGTGAATTTATCTTCTATCTTATATATAAAAAGAAAGTGAATGTATGTGTGTAAGCGCATCACACTCAAACGGACTGGCCGATGTCTGGGGATTTTTTTGTTGGATTCGTCTTGAGTCAGTTCAGGTTTATGCGAAAAGCAATTTCCGGAAAATCTACTAAAAAAGTCGGAAAATCTCGGCTATGTTTGACCGTGAATCACTTGAGAACGATTGGACCAATTTGGCTGGTTTGTGTTTTGGTTGTATTCGTAGTTGTCAGAACAAGATTTGTATGAAAAAATTTTTTTTTGGAAAATGGGGCGTGACACTTTTTCACCAGCCCAAATTTTCAGACGACAACTTCAATTAAATTAACTACGGACTTACTAGTTAGTCATATCTGTCGACAGAAGGAATGGGGCGAGTATTGGGCGAGGGTCGTGGCACCAGCTACACAAGCAAAATGTTTACAATGGAATATATTGAAATTGTATATGAATTGTATATGAATTGGAGTATATTGAATTGTTGTTACTGGTAAGATTTGATGGGCGGTGGACAAGGGGCGTGGTTAATTTTTTGTGACCCAAATATTCCGCTGAACAATGAACCATTTTCCCTTCCGACAGAGGGAATAGTGCGGGTATTGAACAAGGGGGCGTGGCTTAAGTAAAAATGATAAAAATTGGTTTTAGAAAGTGGCATGGTTCAAGCGCAGTCTATTTCTTTACTGAAACTTAGCAGCAACATTGCTGATTTGTGGGCCTCAATTGCGTTGATCAGTAGCTCTTCCTTTAGTTAGTTTTCTTGGTCAATTTGCATCGCCATAGATTCACCATCTCGTGCATTTCATTATCAAAAAAAAAACCAATGTTGTGCGAGACGAACTTCACCGGGTCAGCTAGTATCATCATACAAGTTGTCGTTTCTTCGATTTTGTAGACTAAATATAGATACATCACAGAGGCAAGGGCAGTTTATGTGCGAGGACTAAAATGCACATTTTCTGTGTAGAAATATCCATAGAAATATAATTTTACATTAGTTGTAAGCGGCCTCATTATCAACTCTTCTCTTAAATGAAACAAAACGCACGCTTCGCATCCCTTTGCAGTGTTACTGAAAATCGGAATGCATAACTTTTGGAAGTGAATAGAAATAAGTGTGTGATTTCCCATATAATAATTTATGGAATATGCAATACTACACCATCAATCCCGTCTTTTTCCTCCCCACATACACAATTCTTTTTTGAAATGTCTTTGTCTTGAGAGTCTAGACCGTAGTAACTGGAAAGACGGACAAATATTCGTGTAATCAGAGAGCAACAACTAGGCGTCTGTCTGTCCATTCGGCTGCTTGTTCGGTCATTCGCTTGACACCACTGTGCTCTCGCTGTGTAAACAACGGCGAGCATATTATTCGTGTTTTGGCCTCTGACGGGAGTTGACGTTGTTGCGTTGCCTGCAGCCGCATTAATTCAAGTGGAACGCGCTTCAGTGATTTCATTTTCTTTGCTTTTTGTCTTAACTACCGCTGCCAAAAGTTCAACCTTTAGACTGAAAACTTTTCTAATCCCACAAAACGAGTTCATAAGAAACCAACGTAAATGTTAAGCGACGCCTAACCAGCACGACAATTTCCAACGAGGAACGCCAACACGAACCATAGGTGCTTACTATACATAGATCTCAATTTGCGACGCAACCAAAAACGGAGGTCATCACAAATAAAACACGCAATGCGAATGGCAAGAAAACATTTCGCCAGCTTCGGAGCGTTCTTACTGCTTTTCCTTGCAACGCCGCACCACACAACGGCACTCATCGAGGATGCGCTCGACGTCATACACGTGGTCAAGGAGGTCACTGTGGGCATACTGAAGGCATGGGACATCGTGCAGCAGTCGCCACTTGCGCAAAACATCGACTTTCCGCTAATGCGCGAGAAGCAGCGAAAAGTTTTGCAGCGTCTCAAGGAAGTGGGCCGTCAAATCGATCAGACCGAACTGAAGGTGAGCCACGCACTAGCACCCGCATACCTAGCAATTGCTTAAGGACTCTCAATTTGTTTACTTTATCACAGTATGCACAAAATGTCGCGCTGGCGATTGAATCCGTCAACGCGTTCGTCAGCAGCAATACGCCGCTCATGGCGAAAATGAACGACATCACGGACACAATGAATCGCATCTCATCGCGTTTCCAGCAGATGCAGAAATACGAAGCGCACCAGGACAAGCTCGAGATGAGCACGCTGGTGACCTTTGCTGAGTGGACGGTGTCGCCGAACGCACACTCGGTGCACCACCTAATGGATCGGCTGCAACTGATGCTGCTCGGGCACGAGGAGAAGGAAAACCAGACGGCAAACGTCTTGACAATGTTAGCTCAGAGCTACGAGGTAAACACTTGAGACACTGACATTTTCTATGCGCCAATTGCACCGAGCTCAATTGCAGCGACAGCGTTTATTCCATGCATTAAGTGATAAACGCAAGTCGGGGTGTTCCAAAAGTGTACGCCATGCTGGGAACTAGTGGATTATGGCATACTTTTCATCTCCAGGTTAGGGGTTAAAATTTACCGCGTAGTGAATGATAGTTAAAGCCGGCACAAATTACGCATAGCGCGACTAGCTGCTAATTCGGTTATTATATATGCAAACAGGGGATTAGTCACCACTAAAGCCAGTCTAAAGACACCAATTTAGACCATAACTTGATTTTCCAGTATTTCGCTGAACAGAGTATAAGACATGCCAACTAGCAAAATGAAGAAACGCCGAAACCAAAAACAATCAAACAGTGAATTGTTTGAACGCGCTGCGACTTCCGCGATGAGACACAATTGGAAGGTGCCAGTAAAGAAAGTGTGGGAGAAATTGCAAAGAGCGACGCTGATAGTCCCCAATCAGCGCAGTTTTTTGTAATTTCTTGACTCTGCAGCATGAAATTTAGTGAGTGTCGACATGAGTCATGCACACAAACCACAAAGAGAAGACAGATACAGCTTAAACGCTTCCACAGAAATCGCTAAAATGGGTGAATAAGCGCAGGAAGAGCTTCAAACTGTTGCCCAGCGAAATGTATTATGTGCTGTCTGATGTACAAATTAATCACCTGCGTAACATTTTTTCATTAAAATAATAGAAAATTAATTTGACGTGATTGAAATTCAACGATAAATAATAAACTAATAAAAATGGTAAAAACAACAAAAAAATGCACAGTATGTAATTGGAGTATAATCAAAAACAAACAACACAGGAACAAAAAAGTTGCAAACTTGGCATGAACAATAAACAAATTCATCCATAGCCATCGCTACACCGCAGCAAATCGAATAGCCAGCAAAATATTTTCAGACGAAATGTAACAATTTATCGTATCGCCCCGCACTTAAAAAGCGGGCGATGTGGTTTCACATTGCAGTCATCTGGCAATACTCTGCGAGGTGGTGGTTGGACGACATAGTGCAGCGGAACAGTGAACTCAAGAGAGCGAGCTGCATGCCCAGACGAGAGCGTTGCATTCACTTCGCTAAAGGAGAGTAATGGGACAATGTGAGACTCAGTAATTGTGTTGCACCGAAGAGTACCAACGCGAGTTTGGGGAGTGGGAGGCAAACTTCAAGTTAATGACGTCAGAATGCGGCACAGTGGACGATAATCACTATTTATGTCACATAAAATGTGAAAGAAGACTATACAAAGAACCGGTATTAATATTTGCTATATTTCTGTGGCCGTAAGTAATAACAGCCAAAGTCGATTTTATGAAGTTTTCAGGAGAGCACTTTTAATTTTTGAATTTGCTTTAGATTACACTAGATACATTTTAGATTTTTGGGCGTAAAACATTTATTTTATGAGCAAAAGCCATAGAATTTTGTGTAGTAGTACATTTGAACACGACGAATGCAATGGTGGTAATAACTCAATTTTGTCCTAACTCGACTTTGGCTGTTATTCCTTACGGCCACAGATTTGGTATTCCGCTTAATATATTAGAAACTTTTCTTCATTGTTGGCACATCAATTTAAATAACGTAAATGAGTTTGTTGTACGTGTTATTAGTGAGTAATTCAGCGTTGGTTTTAACGGACTTTCACTTATGAGATGAATCATGTTTTAGCTACATAGCTGTAAGCCAAACCTAAAAAAATGCAAACAGAATAGAAATAAGTTCTTTAAATCCCTGTTTTAGTCAGGTAGCTAAGAAGGAGATTGAACTTCTAGTTATGTAAGAAAACCAACATAAGTAGCTAGAAAATATGACACCGTTGTTAGGTATGGCTTAATGGTTAATCTGCCATTCGTGCTTCACATAAATATTTCGTAAAAACCCAAGCGATAAGTTATGGATGCTTTTGCAGCACATTGTTCTGCAGACCAACGCACTGCACAGTTCTAAACGTTCTTTCTGACAAAGAACATTCCGACTCGAATGCATAATGAACTGCTGAGTGCGCAGAACTTGCTTATCGACAGCGTACAAACCTGCAGGCAAAGAGCTGAACACTGCTGCTCAGTTCGACTTCACATTATCCGCCAAATGCAAATGTAAACAGAAGAAATGTAAACGTATGAAGGAATGTAAACAGTACAAGGAACGCGAATTATTATTGTTAAAATATGCAGGGAAAATGAAGAGAATTGCGATTTCAATATTGTCACTTGCCGCCAACTGTGTGTGACTACAGCAACAACAAAGACCTTAAAGGCTGACTGGTTCGCAAGCAAAATGCCAGTGAGAAAACAAAAAGCATGAATCAACAATGAAGAAGAAAACCGCCAAGCGAAATAAAAAAGCAAAAATATTGTGGGACCGGTCGGTGGGGCTATGGTCGGTAATGGCGCTCCGCGACTTGCTCGCAACTGAGCGCGAACTGGAGCCACTGCTCACAAACACACCCGAACCACTGGTTAACGATATCTACGGAGGGTGCGGGGAGGTCGAGCGGGTGGCGCAGTTGAAAAGCGAAACGCACGAGTGAAATAGCAAAACATAGAACACATATGAAAACAAAAATGATTTTATAAAATGCCAACTACAGCTACACGCGAATCGCAACGATTCCAAGTCGATTTCGACTCGACGAATGTTGCTTGTTTCGCTGTGGTGCTTGGTCAAGCGAGCAGCCGGATTGATTCGTTTGCCGTCAGCGGTCAGTGGTGATTTTTACGCGCTTTGTTTGCTGGTTCGCGCTTTGGCTTTGATTTTCTCTCGTATATTAGTGAATGTGGATTTATTTTTGCTCGGCATTGCGGTGTGAACAGAACAGATTGAAGAGCACAGACAGAGCAGCGCGCTGCAATAGCAACGAAATATTCTAGCAAAAGTGTAATTTTTTAGTGCTTTAATGGCATTTAATGCTTTTCAACATACATATATGTACAAAAACAACAAGTAGTGGTTTGGTGAATTTGCAAAATCAGCGCGACAAACAACTTTTTTCAGCATTCTTCGCTATTGTGGCAAACTGACAAACGATATGTCAGACCTATAGAATAATTCAATTATTAAAAAACAGTGCAAATTGCTACGCAAAAGATACAAAAACAATACGCAAAGGCTAGCAGCTAGTTGCCTCTGAAAGGAGCGACGTCGTGGTGAAGTCTTTGTTTGCGACTGCAGCGTTTAACAAGTGGTTGTGTCCAAATATTGTGAAAGTGAGCGTTGGATGTGCGCGCAACGGCCGCCTGCACGCAAAAACGCTCATAAGAAACATTCCCAAAACGACTGAACACGATTTGCATACACAAACGCGTTCGTATAGTCCGGAAAAAATTCAATAAATGCCCACTGTACCATAACGTCCGGCGGTACGGTGGCTGTGTGTCTGTGTGTGTGTATCCGTTGATCAAAGCTTTATCAGCTCAGCATACTGCCGACGGTTTTATTTCGTGACTACCGAAACCCAACAAACAAATCAAAACAACATCAAAGTCATTAACATTCACAGAGCGGAAAGAGGAAGCAGCCGCAGCCGAAGGAACACTACAAAATTTAAAAAATTAAATTAAAATGACGCGCGCCCTCGCAAGCGTCACGCTGCCTCTGGTGCTCTGGCTTTTTGCGGCACTCTTCGCACCCGCGTCGGCTGCGGCCAGACTGCCGGTCGATGCATCGCGCGAACAGTACATCAAACTAGAGCAAGCACTGTGGGAGTACCTGGACAGGCCGGGCTTCAGCCAGACATCACAGCTGAAGAAGGTCTACGATTCGCATCGCAAATTTTTCGCCGAGCACATGCAAAATGTTTTCCAAGCGGGCAAGTACGACATTCTCAACCAATATGAATGGAGTCTGCTGGAACGTGATTTGCTGCAAATCGATGGCATTTTCGCATTCCTCAAGGTGTGAAGCAGCGCAACGGAGGTCGGCGAAGATGACACGTTTTCAAATCAAATTCCATTTTTGCAGGGCTTTATGGCGGACCACAGTAATGCGCAAGAGTTGGATCAGCGCGCAGTGCTGGACATTTGCGAGACGGTTTTGCGCAATGACAAAACGTTCTCCATGGCGCGTATCCTTCAGGATATTGAGTTGATTATGGTCAAGCAGACGCTCTACTACCGCGTCATGTTGGTTAGTAGTTGCTGTGCTTTTTGAACGTTTGTATGTACATACATTGGGTAATTCACGTATGCAATCGACATCACAAAATGGAATTCGAACTGAGAACTCGATCGTCGGCAAAGTGCCAGTGAGAAACCAAGTTGATTGCGTGCATTACATTAAAATTACGCTGCGGCAAAATGCCGTGACAAATGAGCAAAGCAAAGCGCATGGTTTTTGTTTGAACTTTAAATGCTCATAATTTATATTTTTGCCAAAGGAAATTGGTTGAATTTACGTTGTAGTGAAATGTTATTCAACAAAATGTTTCATAAACTTTGTTATGGCGATAAATGGGTGTTATCTCTTATAAAGAACTTGTTAGGTACTCGGAAAGATTGTACACAAATATTAAGGGTATTCACAATGCAATGCAAGTTTATCTTTTTTGATCGAACCATTAAGTTCGACATCGCTATTTTGTGAAAGAGATTGCCGGGTCTTTAGAACATCTACCAGAAAAGCATACATACTAAAAACTTATCGCAGTTAGCTTTTACAACTAAATCAAAATTCATTAAATTTAATACCTCTACCAAAAAAAAAAGTTTATATTATGCAGCAATTGTTAACATTTGTAAGATTTACTGCAACCATGAAGTTTTTTGTCAGCAAACACTTTTTTTAAAGCTTCTCAAAACGTTTACAAGTGCTTCTTAGAAACCAACTGTGCCCTCACAATCTGAATAGAGAAGTGCTTCACGATTGTGGTTTACGAGCTTCTTTTTTATATATGAAGTAAAAATTTATAGCTATCAGGAATAAAATCGTTACAGTAACAAAGCATTCAATTCACAAAATTGCAGGCCCATTATCATTTTATTATTTATAGTGCAATTTCAATTGAACAGTGAACTTACACACTTTATGTAATTTCTCATGAAATCGCATATCGATTTTCTTATCGATTTTGTTTGAATAGACTGATAATCATAGAAACATTTTTCCGCAATGTTGAAAAGTATGTATAAAAGACAAACTTATATAAACCAGCGAAGCAGCTGTATTTTACCACAAGAAAGCGTGCAGCTGTTGGCGATTCAGCAATTTTCAGCTACCACAAAAATTACGTATAGTTTTAATATGCACCAAGAAGAGAGATTAATAACGCTGTAGAGTGCCCCAATTGAAGAAGCGGCTTAGCTGTTGAGTCACAAAGCTAGACCAAAATACTGCCACAAAGCAGTGTTTGAAGCGGATATGTGACTCAATGTCAGCGCAAAGTTTGAGTCGCAGTTAAACTCAACTTTGTACAATTCAAAAGGCCACAACAGCTCCGGCCTTGACTTTGTTTCTTTGATTTTCGAAATTTGAATTACTCTGAGAGTTGAGTGCATTGCCGTCGCTATTCGTATCACTAATCAAAACTCGAGCACTTCAAACAGGCATTTACCTAGAACTTTCTTCCTGTTCATTGCAGAAATCAACAGATCAAATATGCCATACTCAGCAGTCGGCACAGCAATTCATTTACTCGTTGTACGCTGACATAGCGCTCACCGAACTGAAGGGGTACACCATGATGGAGTTTTCGTGGATGATGCTGCGCATTTATGGCCGAGGTTTCAATCAACATATTGCACATTCATCAGTCCCACGCTAGATTTATATTAAATCAACACCTTATTTCAGGCAACTTTACACAGGAAGCAGAACTAATGCGCACCGACTATGAGAAACGTACCGAGCGCACGTTGAAACTATTACGCGAAGTGATGCGGCGGGCGGACCGCATAGTCTGGCGTTGCGATCCAGAAAAGTATGTTGCTGGCAAAACCTACGACGAAGTCACACGTCTTCTGCAGGGCTACATTGAGAATGAAGTGGACATGAACAACGATGAGACGTGTCGTGAGACCTGTGATTTCTATCAGTCCACGAGATCGGAGGGCTGCTTCAAGGAACTGTACTGTGCACGCCAGCCCCGATGTTCCGGCAAACTGCTACAATGCACGTTTGTGGACTCGGACATGTGGGTTTGTCCAGCGGTCAGTTTTGCGACTTTCACAGTCTAGTTTTTGCTTTCCCAAACGAATTAACTGATTATTGTGCTTTAGGCTCGCAACAGCGCTCGTCGTTATGAGTACATTGAGTATGAAAATGGACGTACGCTTGGCCCGAAATCAAACTGCGCACGTGGTACTACCAAGGTAAATCCCAAACAGAATTACGCGTACGCATCTCTAAACGATTTCGTTTTGTTTAAGGTTGATTCCTGGTGGCGTTATCTCTTCTGGCACTGCAGCTATTGCTTCTGTTTGTGCGATGAGGTCAGCATAAAGTCGGATCGATACTTCAACCTTCGCCCAACCGTTTCGGATGTGGAGCACAACAAGTGAGTGTAAACGATATCAAAAGGTACCAACCATTTAACAACCTCGCTTTCACCTGGCAGAGTTATCACGGGCTTGCGCTTTATCAAATTAAATCGAGTCTTCCACATTCAAATACAAGAAGGCGAACTGTTGCCACGTGGCGCAATCAATAGTTCTACTTTATCCTGGAAGCCAGTGGACGATTACAAAATCTTCGACCGCGAAATGCGCCAGGGCCGTGACTACCACACGCTCAACTATGAGAATCGAGCTATCGATTTGGACGATATATATACCGATGACAACAGCTTCATTGTGACAGGTGTGCGTTTCCGTGTTGTGGGCGCTCACCTCAATTTGGAAGCGCGCTTAAGTGAATTCAATTTTGAAACGGGACAATTGCTGGCTTCGGAAGTGAATAGTTTCTGGAAATCAAATGATAACACCGATGTGTGGGGCGAAAGAAGGTAATGGCATCAGTTAATTTACGAACCAACTAAACTCAATTTAAATAATATTGTTTTGCAGAGAAAAAATTGAGCTCAAAAACCCAGATGTGTCTACGCGCACAATTATAAAATCGATACCAGACTCACGACACAACCAATACCTCGAATTCGTGAATACCGACATGGACAAGGACGCTGCTCAAAGCACTGTACCCTTCATCGACATTCAGGATGTAATATCCAACCCCCCAGTGCCGCTATCTGGCATCGGTATCTATCACAAGGGACGCGACGGATACGGCGGCTTCCTCGCACCAAAGATCATGACTTATGACTTTACGCCACACGTACAAGTGCCGAAGACTAGCCCATAAGTTGCGATACAGTTAATATTAATTTATGTTATTACGTACGTGCTGTTTATTTGCAAATAATTTAGTGTTTTTAGAGAGAAAGTCGTTTCAGAAATTTCTTAATTGTGAAGAAATACATACAAAGTAAAACATATTGGAACAGTTCGTTCGTAATTAAATTGCAATCAAAGTGGAACCGTGTACAATTGATTTAACAAATTGAAGATGATTTTTTAATCAATAAAGTCCCTAAAATAAAACCAAGTCAATAGTCAATTTGCTATGAAACTTCGAACGGATAGGAGAAGAGTGTCTTATAAAACAGTACTCAGTAGTAAGACTGGGCAAAATGGTTCGTTTTAACCTAAAGTTCGCTTTAAAAGGGGTCCGTAATAAGCGAAAACATAAAGCGCGTACTTTTGGAATTGGTTCGTTTTAGGCAGAAATTCGTTTTAAAGAGAATCAACTTAGCCACGTCTCTACGAATGGAATGCACAACTTTCGAAAAATCTACCTAGGACTGAACTCAAATAATACTAACCATAAAGGAATATTCAATTCAATGATATTAAGAAACAAGTTAATCCGATGTCTGAGACATTCTCACGTAAACAACGTATTGTTCTTTAATTTGAAATAATAAATCGTTCGACTCACCTGCACCCTGAGCGGGTGTATCATTAGCAGTGGCAAAATGTACGATCTCGTTGGCAACACCTCCGACAATGACATGCCCATTTTGGTAACAGCTTGACACAGAAAAGCCGCCAAATAACGATGCAGTGGAAAATGAAATGAAGCCTGCATCATCTCATCCTATTGAAAATAAGCGAAAAGCGGATATAAATTCATTGTTGTCAATTGACTGTGGCATGAAAAGACAAACCGAAGATAATTTTGGCTCCAGAAAGTAAATAGCATCCAGCCATTCGTGCAGCGTGTTCACACAGTATGTGATGATTTTCTTTGCGAGGTGCGCATGTGTACCGTCCTGCAGGTGCGAAATGATCGACCACATCGGGTAAGCGCTCGCTTCCAATTCACACGAAAAAGCCGCGTAGTATGAGTTTGGTTCGAATTCCACATGCGAAGTTGTCTCGCGCACATTCACATTCATCCCTTGCAGCATGGACAGAAATTGGAACCACATGTCGATGAGGTTATCGTCGCGGAGAAAAACCAGCGCGACTGATTCGTGTGAAAGCACATTGTTGAAATCGGACACCAGTGGCCAGTAGCAATGGTCTTTCATCACTTGGCGTGTGCAGTCGATGACAAAGTGAAAATTCTTGCCCGGATCTGTGTGGGCAAAATATAATTTTATCCTGGTCACACTGTATTCTACATCATATCGTACCATGCAAAGTGTTCTGTATGAGTATTTTCGACATCATTAGCTTCAGGCTGATTATCATCACATGCAGCAGCGACAGCTCGTTTACCATTTTCAGCGCCAGGCTCTCATTGGAGAACAATTGTACGCTCATGTGCACTACTCGGTTGCTAAGTGTATCAGGGTCACGCGACATCTCCAATACGGACGGTATACGACTGTAATGCATTACAAATGTGCGCGTCAGGTGTTCCTAAAAGCAAACGACTTGATTACAAAAATGTTTACTGAAATGCTGTGTGCTAAATCACCTTGTAGTCTTGATCGGGCAGCATATTCAGCAAAAAACACACCAAATTTTGGGGAAATTCGAATTTGAATGTCCAAAAAATGAACTCCTCCAGCAGGGTGGTGTGGACGAGCTTCTCGCCCAATGCGGGTAGATGTTTATAGTCATCAGGCGGCTCGGGACGTGGAAATCGACTAACAGCCTCCTCGTACTTCTCACGATTCGACTTCAGGAATCGCCCGTGGCGTGTGTCCAGGCAGGGTGATTCCGTGAAAAATTTGTAGACCTACAGAATGAAAATCGAATCAATAAGCAAAATCAAAATATTATTCTTTAGGACACACACTTACCTCCGGATTGATGAGAGCTCGTGTCATAACCTTTCGCATAATTTCACCCATATTATTTAGGTCGATCAGCATGTTGGCGAACTCCTCGCACGAGTACGCCGCCATATTGTATGTCTGCGACGTGGCATCGCTATGCTCCCGGAAATGCTGTAGGAGGCGAAACAGCAACTTGGGCATGATGGCTTCGGCCACAGCGAGCAGATTTGCCGGCACCGGCTCCTTGTTCGCACGATTGTTGATGCCGTGGTCGCTGCAGAAACCCTCCGCTTTCATCACAGACGTGTCACCGCAGTCGCAGGCGCCGCCCGCCTGCGACAAGAACATGTTGAAATCGTGATTTGTATGGTCGCCTTTCTTGAAGCAATCGCGGCAGATCGACATGCAAGGCGAGATGCCACACGTGCGACAGCGGTACGCCACCACATGCGGCACCCAGACAAGGCCACATTTGGCGTGATTGTCATAGCTGCGCACTGCAAAACAAAAATAACTAATTACTTAAAAATTCAATTAAATTTCGAGTGTTTGGTTTGGGTCTACATTTAAATTACAGTGTGCAAAAGTCTGACGACGATTTTCATTCGCTAATAAGAGATTGGCGTGTGCACTTTGATTTGGGGCTCTTGATAAGGAGCTCCACTCAAACTATAAATGGCACAGTGCGCTAGCAAAAAAACATTGAGACTGCGCCCATCTGGCACTGACAAATGCTAATAAGAGGAGAGCGCCTGGTTCATCAGCAGTGTGCTAATTGGTGAAACCCATAAAAAATCCAAAAAATATTATTTAATCTCTAACGTCCAGTAAATGCATCATAAAGTGCTCTTCTGTGCCGTAGCTTTAGCAATTGGAAAGTTTCCGAAAAATTCGAATGGTATAGACTTATTTTTATAGAGTTCTTGAGGCCAGTCAGCTGCTTTCTTTTTCGATTTCAATTTTCATGAAAGTCCAAAAGCATAGTCACCGACCATGGCGACAGCAAATTACGTGACATACAATTATTATTGAAGTCTTATTTCGCGCTGGCTGCCTGTGTCTAATTGTGCATGTGCGTGCGTTAGGCAGCCGAAGACAAGATTCGACTCATTTACGATGCCAAACAACAATTCACTCTTTCGGCAAACAAAGAAACACCCGCCGGAACGCACGCCCATCTATTCTTCTGCTCTTTGCCATGCTCTGCGTCTCCTTCTTCTTGGCCGTCTTCATAGGCCAAAGTCACGCAACTTCTTAGGAAATTACTTCATTTTTGCCCGACAAAGAAGGCTTCAACCAAACAAACCGACTTCAGGCTCAAAGTTTTCTGTTGATTTGCCATATTTCCCCCTTTTGTTCACTTCTCCGTTCGCCATACTTCTCTTCGCCTTGTTCTTCAGCGTAAACATTTACCTAAAAATTGTAAACCAATTAAATCGATGAGTTTATCGTATAACGCGCAACCAGTGTCAAACTTATCAACGAAAGCGCAAACATTGACAGTAGCCACCACAACCAGATTGCCAAATCAAAGTTTTAAGTTTGAACACCAGCGCAGAGTTCAATGCTCCAAGTTCAGGCGCTGGATTTCAGTTTACAACGACGAACGCCAATTAAAAAGGCAACAAAAACAATACCAACTAAAGAAGCGTATGAAGAAAATCGTCAAAAGCCCGAGAATGAGAAAAGCGCAAAGAGAAAATCAAACAAAACCGATATGGCTTGGAATGAAATATGTAAGAACGTGCAAAGTGGAAGGAGTGTGCCGAGGCGGGCTCAGCGTAACAAACGCTGAAGCGTGTCAGCCCCATGTGCAGTGACGAGGTGGCATCATCAGCAACGTTGTCATCACCGCCACCGCGGCTTCTTGGCTGTCATTTTTGGCTGAAGCCTTAACGGCATTTTCTTCGACCCATGCAGCTTCGAGCCGGCATTCGAGCTAGCAAATTGCATTGCTGAGCACTAGCAGGGCCCCGATGCGCCATGGCAACTAGGTAAACAAGTTTACAAGTGCAAGACACGTGCGTGACATAACGATGCGTACTGTGTACTCAATAAAAGCGCCTATGCGTGTGCGTGCGTTCGCGTGCGTGGGTGCATAGGTGCGGGTGCAGATTTGCGTACTGATGTGGGTAAAGTGACGTTTAGTTGTGAGCCAGCCGCGAAATGAGGTTAAACCAAATGGGAGCAAAGCACACTGACGGCTCACTGGAGACTAGATTTAGAAATGGGGACATTTCACGACACATATTGTAATATTGTACTAGGCGCAGGTGAAGAAAACTACAAATTTCTTGCGCGATAATAGATTCGTAATTTAATTTAAACTTTTTGTGTTTATGAACAAATTTCTGATATGAACACCAACTCGTTTTGTTACTACTTTAAAGATATTTGTTTTAGTTTTGAACAAATTCCTAAATTTTTTAGTCGTTTCGCTACAGATTTTTACTGGGGAAAGTTAAAAATTTAAATTTTACGTTTTAGGCTTCTATGTTAGTTATATTAGCAACATTCCCTAAGAAATTTTTATACTCGGATCCTGTATTTTAGAGTGTTTTTCTATGAGAGCAACTACATTGTTGTGGCTGTAATTATTACTTAAACATGATACTTTTTACGCATAACGAAAATTTGAATATTTCTTCATTTACTTCAGCCAAGATTTTTTTAAAAAGGTATTTAAATTGAAAGAAAACGTCAAGTTAAAAAGTTATCTAATTTTTCTGCTTCTTCTTCCTTTACAATGTTAAGATATACCATTAAAAAACGTGTATACTTCTCTTCTTTAAACTTAAATATTCAGTTTATTAATTTTGTATTTTTCCTAAAACTTCAAACTATTCTAAGGACCAATAAAAAAATTTATTCCTGGAACCATAGAGGGTTCAGACGTCCACAAAGTAGCATGTTGCCATATGGCAACAAAATAGCGAAAGAGTTAAAAATAATTGTCTACATGGATGTTAATTGTTGCCCCGTACAACTATAGAGCTCGAAATATTAATGTTTTAAATTTTATTTAAAAAAATAATAATAATAACATTAAGCCACGACGACCTGTCGGACTATGCGTTGCAAAGATGGCACCATTAGGACATAAACAAATTCTAATAATAAGGCACAATTTTTGGAAATTGAACCAAAAACGAAAGTCACAGATAGAAAACAGACAGACACTTTTCGTTTCACCGTAATTCCCAGAATTTTGAAAGTAACGTAAACCCACAAGTGAGACTGTCGTGCTTATATGAGCTAAATTACTGAAAGCATTTGTTGAAAAAAAAAATTGTCTAAAATGTTAAATTTATAAATGCAATATAAAATAATGGAATCGAAAATCTTCTGGATTTATCACCATTTGAAATCTTTAGAGAGACTGTGAGGCTCACTTCTGGGAATTAGGGTTAAATTTACACACTATGTTTATTCCAAAGGAAACAGTGCCCACATTTAACTTCGACTAACAACGATTTAGTTTGATTGCACTTCTTATGAATATGCATAATATTAAACAATATTTATATATAAAAAATGTAAATACATCTTCATCATTTTGATTCGCAGAGTGTGGGCAGCTGGCGGCTGATCAATTGCTGACTATTCATTTAAAATTCGACTCAATTTCAGCTGAGAACCTTACATTTCCAAAATTAACATGAAGATATATTTGAATACAGTAAAAAACTGCCATTTAAACCACAACAAGAAAATAAAGTGCACGATTTCCCAGATCGCTATCTTAAAAATAAGCTTTGTAGCGTGAAAAAGCGGGCTGTAGGGTGAAGCAGCGCGCAATGCCGAATTGTGTCTGAAACATTTTTAATTGCGCCCAAATTCGGACATTCTTATGACATAATTCGGTAATGATTCAGATGCAAATAAACAAAACACAAAACGTATGCAAAAACAGCGTGAAATTGAGGATGAGTGAATTGACAGAGCGAACTCTAGTATTTGCGTTTTGTGGTGCGCTTTCGAACAAGCAGCTTAATCAGAATGCAAAAAATAGCAGGTAACCTCATAATTACTTATCGGCGAAGAGAGGGAGAGGGAGTAGCAAGGTTTATTGCGAATCTATAGTCCCCACAATTTCAATGCAACTGATAGGGAAAATTTTTTGGTTGTGTGATTGTTTTACCAAAGTGAAAACGCGTTGAACAAGCATATGAGTTGGCTAATTGGCTAAATTCCGACTTTGAATTACAGTTGCATTTAATCAGTACAGGTGCAATTGAAACTCGGGTTTGGCAACAAATTAAATAACAAAAAACGCTAGTATAGCCGTATGGCAGGATAACGCGCAGCGGAAATGAACCTTTAACTGAATGCGCTCACTCCCTAATTTTGCTATGCTGATGTCAGCTGCTCTAGGCAGCAACGCAAATTCAATGCAACCAGTTCGGATGGCACGTTGACTTTCAGTCAGTTGTCTTTTATTTTGCAGTTATTTAACATTTATGGTTTTTGCTGGTATTTAACAGTTTTTGGAAAGATTCAAATTTAAACACATTCCACATAGATTTTGATTACTGTCTGTCTGTCGAACTCTCCGCAGTGCTGCTGTGCCAAGTGTGGCGTCTAATTGCAAGCAACAAATTGTCTGAGATTCCGCGAATTAAAGCAGCGCGACATTTCATTCATAAAACGACAAACCACCGTAGCCTCACCAAACATCATCTGGTCGTGTACTGCCGCAATCGAACAGACTACTTGCAACGATTTTCCGCTTCTTTTTTAATTTTTATTTAACCGACGCGTAAATGTGTGTTTGGTGCATGCGGTGAAAATTATGGTGTTTGTGTTTGTGAGGGGAAATGAAAATTGAAATTGAATTGAATGAGTGGAAAATGTTCATTCAACAGTAATCGACCGACAACAACCGCCGATGCGCCAGCAAACGGCAACACTAGCGAAAATATGGCAACAGCGACATCGCAGCCGCAACAGCAGCAACCAACAACAATGACGGTCAATAAACTCTGCTGTTGGCTCTTCGCTGCCGTCTGCTTTGTATTTTTTTGTCATAACTGTTGGTGTGGTTGTTGTTTTTGGCGTATGTGTGTTGTTTCTGTACGCCATAAAAGAAAATGAAGAGAAAAGTTTGCGAATGAAAATCGTTGGCAACACGTTGCTGCCTCTGACCGCAGGCTTCCATGCCACCCCGCTGTCTTGCCCCTGCGGCAAAAGCTGCATTCAAATCTCTTGCGGCAGCCAGCGATTGCTGCTGCAGAGATTGGCCGACTTCAGGCTGCAGTTATTTGCGTATGAATGCGAGTAATGGTTGGCGGAGCACTTGCCGGCCAGTGGATGTTGGCCAGTGGACCAGCAAATGCAATGGTGACTGCAACTCATCCAAAGTTAGAAATTAGCCCCTACTCTGACCACAAACGAATTAAATGCAATTAATTGAATGAGAAAATTCCATAGTGAAACTATGTTATGAATGAGAGATTAATGAATGAATCGAAAGCTAATGCATAAATGGATTTTAATGAATAGATGAAAAGTTTATGCACAAATTGGAGAAGCACAATTATTGCCGCGATAAACATTAGAAAATATTATTCTATGGATTAAATTGGGGAGCAATGAAGGAATACATAAATTTTTGCTTTATTAGGCATCGATATATAAAAGTTACAGGATAGTCAATGAATGCATTACATAACGATTGAAATAAGAAAATAAATAAGCAGAAAAGGAAGAGTACAAAAATAAGTAACTGTGTACCACAAACAAATATTGCAAAGATGAATGAATAAACTAATACAACACGAAGTGGAGTTAATGAATGAAATAATGAAGCCAAAACTACCTGTACCCAATGAATGCAATAATGAAATTCGCAGCTGTAATAAAGTTCCTATCGCCGCATATCTTGTCTGAATAGGCGCCTCACCTAATGTCATGATTAGCTTTTGTGCCAAACCCCCAAACTTATTCAAATGATTTGATGTGGTGACGACAATCGAGGGCATCGACTTGATCGACAGCGATACTTGCGACAACTGTCCCCCTGTCAAGAACGCAAGCGTTCGAAATTGACTCGACGTCTAATGCATTTTCGCGAGCTGTTGTTGTTTTTGTTTAGGCTTGTACTCGTTCATTTGGGGAGCGAAATGCCGAGCGCAATTACCACAAATTCAATTAAGCGCAGCAGCCATGAAAGCGCCAAGTGCAAACTTTTGTAGAAAGCGTTTAAATTCGTGCAATTTCAATTTACTCGCGGTTGCGAAAAAAATCAAAACTTCCCGCTTACATGCCGCCAATTCAGCACAAAGTAGCTACATTGATGCTGCTGATGTTAGCCCTACAAACTTAGAGCTGTGACCCCCAACGGTTCTGACGGCTTGAGATTACAATTTGTGCTCAAGCAAAGAGCAGACAACCAAAATTCATTCAGCAAAGGTTAAATGCAATCAACGAAAATTAAGTGATACAAATTCAAATATTTTCTTACTAAAGTGCGAGTGGTATTGAGTTGTAAGTTTTTGACCGATAAATGCAGTTGAATTCAAATTTCAATACAGCAAATTTCGCAGTCATTGCAAGATTTAATTTCACAAACTTTTAATGAACAGTAAAGTGTGAATGCTGGTTCGTGAGCGATAAAGGAAAACAGCAGAATTCCACTCACCAGTACTCACTTATACATACCAACTCTCTACCAGCACTCACCGATTTTTACAAACTCCTGTGGCGTGCGACCGCCCGCTATCAGCCACCGTATCCACTCGATGTTGTCGGCATTGTCGATGGGCGTGCCCGGATTGAAAAGCTTGTCCATGATGGAGTCAAGCTCAGGAGTGCTGCCGCCGCGGCAACATTCTGCGTTGATGAGCGCCGCCACTTCTTTGCGGCTACGCAGGCTAAACGACGACGAGGTGCCAAAAAAGAAGCTCGGCTTGGCACCACCACCCGCCGCACCACTGCCACCACCACCACTGCTGCCGCCGATGGCGCCCAGACTAGCCACCATCGCCGACGTGGACGCATTCGACGATGCGTCCGTCAGAACATCCTCATCTGTTTCGTTGGCGGCGATCGATTCCCAGTCGGGAAAGTCCAGTGCGGTTCGCAACGACGCTTGCGAGGTGGCGCGCACCACGTGCGACAACTGTGGGCGCGGCCCGGAGCCCACCGACGTACTAATGGAAACACCTGGCGGCAAGTTTACCACCATCGAAATGTCTACATCGTCTTCGTCTGCGTCCGCGTCATCCTCGTCGGTTGCCGCGATGCCCGCAATCAACCGGCCGTCGCCTACCGCACCAAGGCCAATACCGCTGGCACTGGGAGCGGCGTCGTCAGCATTTAAGTCGCCGCCGGACAGGTTGTCGTCTTCGTCCATGCTGCGCGATCTTTATGCGTTTGTGTGTTTGATTTTCGTTTTGGAATTTTCGTTCCAAACGAGTTCCAATATTCCTTTTTGCTTCTTTGTTTTTGTGCGGTCGCTACGTTGCCAATACGTGTGTATGTACGTATGTGCGTACGCTCGAGAAAATCAAAATTTATTAAAATCTGCCTTTTTCTTGTTTAATTTTCTTGCTCTTTTTAACTTTTTCGGTTTAAGCAGTGATTTGCGGCCCGTGCTTGTGGGGCCGTGCCCCCCGTCTGCGCACTTTGTCACTCCACCCCACAAACTCTTGGCGAAGACACGATTCCACTTCCGTCTCAGCGAATTTCACTTCTATTTACATTGAAATTTCCCCGATCCGAACCGATCCGATTTATCACTGCAATTTTCCGATAATTTTCTTTTTGTTGGGGGGACCTCTTCTTTCTTCCTTTCTTACTAATATTTTTCCTTCCACTTCTTCGTCTTCCTCACCACCTTTTTTAACCTGCTTTTATTGAATTCTTATCGTCTTCTCTTCTTCGCACTTTTCATTCCAAATTTAGGTTTTTTTAACACGTTTTCTTTTTCCCCCTTTTCCTCGATTCTCTGTCAACTTCTCAACTCAATTTTGATTCAAATAATTCTGTTGATTATTTGCTGAATTTCAGTTTAAAAAATGTTTTATTAAAATTGCAGCGCATTTCTGCGAAATACCCCAATGACGATGACTTTACGCGAGAACGACATCAACGACGACGACCACGGCGAAACGATTTGTCATTCCGACGGCGAACCAGAGTGTCAGCTCCCGACAGATCTAGCTGAAACGGTGCGAAAACGCTCGACACGAAAATAGTAGCTTGGGTCGGCGATGACACATGTACGTACTTTAGTACATTCACTTCGTTTTCAAGCGGAAAAATGCCTGGGAATATGGTTCCTTAATGCTTTTTGGGTTTTCGTGCGTCCTCACGGAAATATTACTTCGGAAATCCTGTGTCTGCGTTTTGCGTGTAACGACAATTTTTTCTCTGTGCGCTGTGTGACGTATAAAAATGAAGAGATATCAATGTTGAGAATTGCCGAGTGCCATTGGGTTTTGTTTTGCCTCCTTACAAATGAACTCGAATTTAAAGAATGACAAGTTTCGGTGTGAAAACGTATTTCCATGGGCAAAACGCATTTATACATGAATGGAAATGAACAATCAATTGCTACTAAACAGCCAATGTCTGACATTAAACGCCATCGCTCTGTATGCCAACCCTGGATGGGTTAAAATGAACGGCGAATTCGCCGTTCCATTTCTTTATGAGAATATTTCTATTAGTGTTGGAATTTTCGCAAGGTTGACCCAGGATAGACAAGTGTGCAACGATTACTTTTTAAACTTAACAAATGCCATCAGTAGTGTTTCAAGAGAACACGTTGCATTTTTGTAATTGCATTTCTTTCACGCTTTCGCAGTAAAGTCCTGAGCACCTGTCATCTGCGCGAGCACATGATGGGCAACTTTGCACCGTTCTGCTTCATCTGGTTTCCATTGGCATTTTTGCCTTTTGTTTTTCTTTGAACTCGTTCTTCATGTTATAGCTTTGTTGCTACCAAAGTCTTAATGCTTTTTCAGTGTTTCTTTGATATTCGTTGACGATTTCACCAATTATCTATTGTTGCACGTTTCGCACTGGTTTCAATGATGCTGGCAGTAGTTTTCAAAATCGTAGCGCGAACGGATTTTACTTTTTAAACCAAAAACTCTTTAATGAATTTGGCATTTGTAACATCTAATGAAAGATTTAATCAACGTTCACGAATAAAAAATATTTATAAAATATTCATTAGTTAATGCAGAAATCACAATTCTCACCTTAAATTTTCATATACATCAATTAAATTTTAGATTTTGTTTGTGGTGTTTGTATTGCTTACGTCTTAAATATTTTAACAAATTTCAGACTCCATTTATTAAAAATAGATTTATTTGATTTCATAACAGTTCTTATAAAGGATTTCATTCTCAACATACATATTTAAAACGTTTCCATTGCCTAATCAGTATCTTAAATCCAGAGGCACGCGCGGCATATGACTGCACTTGATACTCACTTTAAACGTGCGGGCCCAAAGCGCTATCTGCAAATAGCCAAATCATTAACATTGTTTTGTTTTGTTAACTAAGAACAAATGTGCCCATACTTCATTATCGTTGATATTATCACAAAAGCTCAAGTCCAGTAGCTGCAACTTATTGCACTTTGTCAAAACTCTAAATAACAACAAATCACAAATGAAGAACTTTCGTTGGCTAAACGCTCCCCTCCGTACTCACTCGTAATAGCTGTCCTTGGAAATGCCTAGCACGCCCATCAGGTCTAATTGCTCCAGGTTTTTGCACAAATTGGCAATGTGTTTAACATCGCGATCCGTTATGCCGCGCACCGTTGCCAGGAAAAGTTTTCGCATCTTCGGGCAGTTGCTTAGCAGCTGTCTCAGACTATCACCCAGTGAGGCCTCGCGCAAACTGCAAACATTTTACAGTATATACAAAATGTAGAAGCTGTAAACTCTGCTCAACGAACCACCAGCCAAAGTCCACTTCTTCCAAATCGCGGCAATTGGATAACGCTTGCAGGCCAGCAGCCGACAGGAAATGCGATTTCCACATATCCAGCGAGACAAGCTGCTGGTTATAGCAGCCTATATGGCGTGCCACATCGTCCATGTGGACAGCGATGCCGCAAAATGCTGCAATTCCCACAAACACACACAACATAAACAATACGTCGAGTTGCAGAACGTTATGCTGCACTTACCCAAATTTAAATGTTTTAGTTTCCGATTACTTTCCAGCATTGTCAGCACCAGATCCGGTTCAATGACTGTTTGAAACAGATCCAGACGCTCTAGATTTTTCAAATTTGCCAAGCAGGAGAAATTCACCAATGGCGGATCAGTAGAGCAGTTGCGCAAGGAGAGTTCTACAAACAGTCTTAGTCAGTGACTGTCGACTACACCACAAGCAATTGAAATTTTGTTCAATTACCTTTAAGGTTATCACAGACAATGCCCAAAGTTTCAATGCAGCTGGCATTTAAGAACTTACAGCAATTCAAACGCAAATGCGTCAGGCTATCGCCGCGCTGTTGTATGAACCTATCGATATAGAGAGTAATGAAAGGGAGCTCGCCACACAAAGCACATGTACATACTTTTTGAATTCCGTTGGAGAAATGGTGTTGAACAGTCCACACCACGACAAGTCCAACTTTTTTAGTACCGTGGCCCGTTTTGCCAACGTGCACAATAGCTCCGTGGAAACCAAATGCCAGTAAGGCTTCAAATTCAATTCGCTGTAGAGCAAGGAATATGTGGAAACATCGTAAAAGAAGCGCGACACGTGACCAACCCGAAATAGTGACGTTAGATCCAAGTAGCTGAAGATGTTCAGCATGATTTCGAACTGCAAAAGTCACACACACTGTTAAATACTGTCGAGCACTTTGCAATTCACTTATACGCACAGGCATATCTTTCAGGCCCACTGTTCGCTGGCCACCACTCTCCTCAGCTGCCGCTTCCGTTTCGTCGTCGGTGGACAGCACCGCTATGAATTTGTTCAGGTCATGCAAGAAAAATTCTTGCAGCTGATTTTTGTAGTTATCTTTTATGTTCGGACGGAACTGTATACGCTGCAGTTTGCGCAATATCGAACCTTGAACGAAAGCATTGTAGAAAAGAAATTTAAAATGCTTACATACTTACATTTCCGTTGCCGCTCGTAGTAGTCGATAATGCGTTCGGTATTGTGAATGGTGACTTTTCGACCACTTAACAGCACCGCATCGATTTCAGTGAAATAGCTCACACGCGTATGATTGAATTCCAGTCTAATGGTTCTGAAAAGTGAAAATTCGGAAATATCACGCACCTACTCTTCTAAAATTTACTACCATAGGCACCTTGTGGGCAAATTCAGCTTATTAAGAGGCGGTGCGAATAGACGCGCTTTATTCGCATCGTACGGAGGGCGTGTGTAGAAGTCATTGTCTTCCCACAGACAAAACCACGTTTTCATTATGGTGTACGCCCAAATGCGTACCACAGCACCCGGATTGAACGTTTCGAATATGGCAATCTCATCCGGAATTATGTAGTCCTCAAAATACAGCACTACAATGAAGTGTTGTGAGTCACAGTTTCAAAAATTATTGCTGCCGATTCTACATACCAATGAAATCCTGTACTGGCACGCTCGGAAAGTTTTGCGGCTGTATTTCCTGCACACGCGAAGGCGCTCGCTTCCACCAATCCCCGTAAGTGCGCTGCAAAACGAATACGACTCCCATATTCATCAAATCCTACACATATTCAACTTCATATTTACTTACCATAGCAAAGGTTTCGGGAAAGTCACCATACTCCGGGTACTTTCGCGGACGGCCAGTGATATTGGGTGCTGTGTACGAAATGCTGTAATCACTACCATACTGCGAGCTAAAATCAGCCACATCCTGCGCATACTGCTCAAGCCGGTAGTCGGCATAGCAGAACCCGTCCACATCAATCATAGCGCCAGCCTCATCGGGCAGCGCAAATGCTCCGTCGTCGCAGGCTGTGGGAGCGCGGCTAATGAAATTAACAACTGCTCCGGCCGCCGTGGCATCTTCATCTGATGCCGAGGACATTACGTGAGCAAAGCAGAGTTTGTGAGGAAATGCTTCCGGCAGCGAAATAATGCTTTGCTTTGTGTTGCGTGAACGTCCTTTGCGACAACGTTCACCCAGTTTCCTGGTTCTAATTGGATTGCTTTCAGTGAGGATGCACCTACAGGTCCACGCGTTGCATTATGAGCACGGCTACATTAATTGTCGTTGTTTAGGTACAAGTATCTTTTAGTTTCTAATTGCTTGGCACTAATTTGTTTTAGGAAATTCAATACAATTTTGCACACACCAAAACTAATATCTTTTTTTTTTTTTATTGGTGTTGATGTTTATTTTGATTGTTGTTGACATTTGCAGCTGTTTGTTCCTCTTGCTGTGTTTATTGAACATTGCAAAAAACGCAGCTGGATGTGTTTCGCTGACACTTCAACACCGAATTTTGTGAAAATTACTTAATATTCTTTTGCATTTATTATTTATATACGATATGTGTATAAAAAATGTATTTTCGAATATTGGAACGAGTGAAATTTATATGAAGTCGAAAATATTTGAGTTGAATTTAGTTGTAGACTAAAACAACCTAACCTTACCCAAAGCAATAACAATATTCAATCGGTTTCAAATGTAATTTTTCTACAATGAAAGCATGTTAATTTGATTTATATGTTTATTGTATGGCTTTTTGAACTAAAATCGACTGGATTGAAAGGAAGGGGCGAACAGAAAATTGTGTAAAAATCGGATTAGCTTCCAGAAGAGTTTATTTTTGTTTTGAATTGTTGCAACTCTGTGCGGTTGTATTTCACTTATAATTGTTAAAACATATTTCAACAGATAACAGCGGAACAGTATTATTTTTTGAACATTCAGCGACGTTGAAAAGGACTTTTATATCTGTGCATTTTACGTGTAAATGAGTTCTAATGAATATTGATAAATCTCTGTGCCAGGCATGTTTGGACGAAGCAAAGCAACTGATCGATTGGCAAATGTTAGTTGCCGGTTCTGGTGAGAATCTCTCGTACGCAGAATGTTTTCTGCATTGCACGCAATTACAGGCACCAGAAGATGCAAATGCTCACTATTTGTGCCAATTGTGCGCTTTGGAGCTAAAAGCCGCTTATGAGTTTATAAGAAAAGCGCAAGAATCTGATCGAACGCTACGTCAGAAAAAAAGCGAGCAAGTATTGAATACGGATGGATACGTAGATGCAAATAATTCGGCCGATTTCGAATGGGTGCCGGTGCAGAAGGAAACGGTCACTGCCAGCGACAACTCCAAGTCACTTATCAGAATAAAGGTATGAATATAAAATGGAATTGTCTGATGGAGGTAATGTAGCTTTTTCTTATTTGGCAGGAAGAACCAGCATCGACGACTCATGTCAGTGACACAGCGGCCAGAGTTAGGCTCAACGAAAATATTGCAAGCAGCAGCAGTGAGATACCGCAGGAAGAGCAAAAGACTAAACGGCTCACAAATGCCAAGTCAACGAGCGCAGTGACGAACAGAAATGCAGCACGTGTGTGTCGTGGGCGAGCAGCAGGCCGAAAAAGTGCAACGGTTGGCGAGGAGGAGCAGTTGGTATGCAGGCTATGCAGCAAAAGTTTCCCCAAGCGAAAGCTGAAACACCATATATCTCGATACCACGAATCCGAAATGCTTCTTTGCCACATTTGTCGTATGTGAAAGTTCTTTCATTTAGTCATTGCATACTGAGGAAATGTTTGTTTCACAGCACGCACTTTCAAGGAGCCCACCTCTTTACGCGTTCACGCGATCACCCATCAGGAAAATCGAAAACCGAACTTTACCTGCGAACACTGCGGCAAAAAGTTCTTCACGCACTGCGGATACAACCGTCATTTGCCCTCACACGATCCCAATCGCCAGCCCCTTTTCAAGTGCGATCAGTGCGAAAAGTCGTTCTTCCACAAAGGCAGCCTCAAGTTGCATCAGCGGTTGCACGAAGGCACCACTATCGAGTGCCAAATCTGCCAGAAGCGTTACGTACGCACCATCGACTTGGAGATTCACCTACGTTCACACTCTGGCGAACAGCCATACAAATGCACACAGTGCGACAAGGCCTTTCACGTGGTGTATCTACTTAACCGGCATATGCGTGAGCACGAAGGTTACCGCTACAAGTGCGAATTCTGCGAGAAGGAGTACTTGCACGAATCCACCTTGACTCAGCACCGCAGGAAACACACAGGCATGCCGTTCAAATGCGCCGTATGCGACAAGGAATTTGTAAAAAAATACAAGTTAGTTAAAGTCTTTATATGTATGTCAATTAAAAATAAGGAAGACAATTTGAACTGGAGTTTTGATGCTTCTTAATCTAAACCATATCAATAATTGAAGAAACCAAAGTGAAAAAAATACAGTGTGCCAGATAGCAATGACCATTATGGCAATGACATTCTATTATTTATTTCACTATGGAAAAAGACAATGCAATACATATTTCTTTATTGCTTTGGATAATATTTCTTCACCTTTCAACTTTGAAAATTTAGATTTTTCCTAAGGAACGGTTACAATTTGTATGTTAAAAGTGAAGCACTCAGTCTAAATCGAATTATCTTCTAGAAGAACACTTTGTGTAGAAACAAATATGCAGATTACACCATTGGCATAAAATATTTTTGATTTCCCCAGAATGCGACGTCACATCGGCGGCGTGCACAAAATTAAAGGAACCGAAGAAATCGACAAACTAATCATCAAATTGAAGACTAAAAACACGTATAGAGGACGAATTCGAGCTGGCACGTAGGCCGCACGTAAGCTTTGTTTTTAACTATATAAGTGAATAAAGCATTGCATAAAAGTCACTAAAATACGGTTGGTATTATTTTATAATGGAATCGATTTCATTTGATTTTTTGTTACTGTTTTTCAAATTAAGTGAAATTAATACACAAAGAAGAATGTTGGTTTGTCAACATAGCTCAACTAGAAATTCCTCGATGCTTTCGTTGGTGCCTTCCTCTTTGACTTCCACTTCCTTCATGACACTGTCTGCCTGTACGAGTGTAAGTTTTTTGCGCTGTAGTGGCCTTGGCTCTTGCGGCCTGGCCACCTTTTGTAGCTCTTCCTCGTTTAATTCGATTAGATGCGTAGTCCTGAGATGCACTTTAAATCTGCAAGTATCAATTTACAAAACGTAACAGATGTTCTTGATCCTCTTTAGGTGCTGTACGCACTTTTGCTTTGAAGGATAGCCACGGCCGCAGTAACAGCATGGAAAAGGCATTTCCGTGTGCACGAACGAATGTTCCTGCAGCGCCTTTGTCGAAGTGAACAGTTTGCCACATTCTTCGCACTGCAGCTTCAGACCTTGATGGCGCCACATGTGAGTACGCAGGTGACCCTTGATGGCAAACTTCTTCCCACACACCTCGCACTTGAATGGGTAGTCCCGCGTGTGGAAGCGCATGTGTACGTTCAGCTCGTACTGACGCGCAAACTGTTTGCCTGTTTACAAAATTCAGTATGAGTGGCAGTTGTTCACAAAACTTCATTTTTCTTACCACACTCCTGACAAGTAATGGTCTCGCCCTTGTGCAGCCGTATGTGATTGTCCAGTGCCGTCTTGGTGACGTAAATCTTATCGCAGTACTCACATTGATGCAGCTGTCGCTCGTTACGGTGTACCTCCATGTGCTGCCGCAAGTAGTACTGCGTGGAGAATTGCTTGCCGCAAATTTCACAGGCGTCCGACTTGATGTTGGCCTCCTTTCGCTGATGGTACTTTAGATGGGACTTTAGCATGCTGGATGAACTAAAGGATTTCGCTACAAAAGAAATTATAAAGATGTAAATTTAACATGTATTCAACACCTGAAAATGATAAAGACATACTGCAGACGGTGCAGGAAAGGGTGCGTCGTCCGGCGTGAGCGCGGCGCTCGTGCTCTGGCATCTTCGACTCCTTGCACTTGTGGTCGCACTTGTGACACTGCACAATTTGCGAATGTGCCAGCTGCAGGTGTTCCCGCATGGTGTGCGTTTTTGGCAGCGGTTCATTGCAAAATTTACAACGTGCCAACAGTGCTGGTCGGTGCGTTTTCCAGTGCTGGACAAATGCGCGTTGTGTGCTAAAAGCACGCAGGCACACTCCACATGTATGAGAATCACCAACGGCTATAAAGTAAGAATTCAGTTTGCAATTTAAAACCACAAAACACTCGTAAAACGACATACCCAGCGCTGTTGTATGATCATTCACTTTAGCATTTTCCGCCTTTTTTGGTAAATCTTCGTTCTCTTGGTCTTTGGCATCTTCAATCTCAATTTTCCCTTCACATTGTGTATCCGAATTAAATGGCTCTTCGTTCTCATCAGCATCGCCAATTTCCAGCAGCTCGTAGCATTCTTCACCTTCCTCATAGTGACTGTAAGTAAAGGCTTCTTCCTCGTGATGCTCCTCGAAAGTCCACACTTCAGCGACCACAGCCTCTTCTTTCGAATTTTCAATCACCTCGTAACTATATGTGCACTCCTCTATATCGTTGTCCTCGTGCGACTCTTTCAGATGAGAATTCAATTCACATGGCGAGTTGAAATCCTTATCGCAGAGACTACAAACATACTCTTCTAAAAACCATTTAGAACCATTGGTACGCGTTTTTATGTATTTTCTATGTGTTCTTTACCAGATGCCATTTCGCTTAACGAAACTCCATCATACGAGCCCTCCGATTCTTTTGCTTCTTTTTTCGTTACGTTTTTCTGCGAAAACACATAAGGTCACATGAATTAACCCAATGCAACATCTACGCTTACCGATTTTTCCAGCACCAATGTTTCACTCATGCTGGCGACATCCGGATGTGCATCGAACACGACTGATTCTTCTTTTATTGTTATTGCTGCTCCTTCAATGTCTGCACTGAACGCCATCTTCAGTATTGTGTCTGCTTTTATTGCCTTCTGTAGGAAATTGTAGGCTATGGCCAGTTCAAGGCCGCAGGCATCGCAAAGGATTTGCGGAGATTCTTTCTCACCTCCGGCGACTTCAAGGCGTGTACAAAGGCGAAAACAGTCCAGATACGTCATCACTGGGCGCGTAATAGCTTCAGCGCTTTTACCCGCAGATAGTGTTGTGGCAGTGCTCATATCGAACGGCGCCTCCAAATCAATGTACTTCGGTGAACTGCGCAAGCATACCCGGCATATAGGCATGGAGCTCATGCTGCATCCGTACAGTTCCAATATATTCAGTAGATTCCTTTATTATTGTTCTGGTTATATGGAAATACCCAGAAAGTAAACAAACCGCAAGGAAACGTTTTCGTAAGCAGCTGACCGAGAATGTTTGGTTATCGATAACGGCTGCCTGAGCTATCGAAATCATTGCAGCACTGTGACAAAGTTCAGAGTTGCTGTTTCTAAAAACTAATAAGTTTTTCTAAACTAGATTTTTAGTGCAATGCATAAAAAATATAGTACAAAAGTGGTATAAGTTATATATGAGAAACTGTTTGTAAAGATGCCATACTTTAGCAACAATCATAAACATGCAGTGGCGCATGCAAAACGGTTTTGGCGTTCAAACCCCTTCTAAATAGAACAGAACAGAAAGTAAATGGTATTCCAATTGGTATAATGGTGTAAAAAACTCTTAACGACTTTCCTGGTCTTTAAGTTAAAAGCGATTTGTGTAAAACTAAATCATAAGCTTAACCCTTTTGCTATTTTGTTGCCATATGGTAACATGCTACTTTATGGACGTCTGAACCCTCTGTGGTTTCAGGAATAAATTTTTTGTTGGTCCTTAGAATAGTTTGAAGTTTTAGGAAAAATACGAAATTAATAAACTGAATATTTAAGTTAAAAGAAGAGAAGTATACAGGTTTTTTTAATGGTATATTTTGAGATAGTAAAGGAAGAAGAATCAAAAAATTAGATAACTTTTTAATTTGACGTTTTCTTTCAATTTAGAAATTTTTAAAAATTAATTTTGGCTGAAGTAAATGAAGAAATATTAAAATTTTCGTTATGCGGGAAAAGTTTTATGTTTAAGTAATTATTACAGCCACAACGATGTGGCTGCCCTCATAGAAAAATACTCTCAGAGTATAAAAATTTAAAAATTTCTTATGGAATGTTGCTACCACATAGAAGCCTAAAACGTAAAATTTAAAATTTTAACTTACCCCAGTAAAAACCTGTAGCGAAAGTGTTAATTATAATAGGCCGATGTTAATTTGTGATCTTCGAAGAAAGAAATGAACACGTTGTGGTCAGATTACTCCCGAATTAACGGCTTCAGCCCACTTACTATTTGCAATCACGCTGTAGCATTGTTTCCTTATTGCAAAAAATATGTTTTGCCATTTCGTATGGCGTCCGTTGAGTCTAATCAACAATGAAATGACAACGCAACGTTCAGTTTCTTTGTTTCAAATGTCGTTTATTACGTTCCGTTCACTTTCTTCTTCTTCCAACTACAGTATATGGTTTTAAGTTTAGTGTGTGTGTAAATAGTAACAAATATTTTAGTTGCTTCATCTAGTTTAAAACAAATGCATAACATTCAACATACAATTTACATTAAGTTCGCTTCTCCATAATTTATCGTTACCGAAGTGTACGTTTGCGTTTAACTTCACATAAGCGTCACTTTTGCCGCTTTACTTACTGCAGCGCTCTACAAGTTTCACATTGCACGCGTTGTTTGGTAAATTTCATTTAGATTACACTTACGCACTTAAAGGATTCACTTATGCTGGCATTATTCATATAATTAACTAGATTATTTGTAGTTTGAACAGTCTTTATCACGTTTTATGCTTAAATACATGCAAATGGTTGTGGCTGCGGTTGTGGTTGTAGTTGTAGACGTCGCACATATACAATTGCATTAATGTATGTATGTATTCGTAACTAAAAATATGCGGTTGTAGTAATTAAGAATGATTGAAAACAAATATTTCGCTACAAACAGATCAATTTGCAAGTACATGTACAGTTACACTTATAAATATATAATTACAATTATAGTAGTCGCACAGTTGCTAGTACGACTAAAATTACCCTAAACAAAATATGACGCACTTGTGCGTGTGTGTGTGTGTGTGTGCACAAATATGCGCGCAATAGTACCATTCAGTAAGTTATCTCTTAGATAAATGTAAACAATTCAACTAGGTGCATCAATATCGTCAGCATTCACCTGCTCTCATCGGCGATTTCGTCGTCTTGCAGCCACCGATGTCGAACCGCGGCTGCACGAGTGCTTCTGCACACCCGCGCGCCACCATTGCAAGTGCAAGTAAAAAGTGTATATTACCACTACAGGGCACAGGATCCACACTTGCCACTTCGGGTGAGGTTTCAAGTGCGATTTCGCAATTTCGCATGCGCTCAACTAACACTCGACTGCAATTTGCTTGCTTAATTTTATTAAATTGTATTTTTTTAGTTTTTGTTGTGTGTAATTTTAAATCCAAATTATTTTGAGCATTCAAATTGGGGAAATTAACGAATATATTTGACAACTAGTACAAGAAACTGTTGTACTTGAAACCGTTTGACTGCGCAAATGCAAGTTTACACCACTGGCGACCGGCCGCCCTCACCACAAATTAACCCCTTCTTCCGTCATCACTCACATCCATTCAATGGTCTCGGTGGCGGACCGTTGTGCATCCTCTCCTTTCCCGGTGACTATCTATGGGCACGACACCGTTGCCATTGCCCGAACACTACAATTGCAATTTACAAAAACTTTTTAGGTATATAAATGAGGTAGCTGGCTGTAAACGGCTGTCGAAGCCGGTTTAGTTTCATTATTTTTGGTTTTGCTATGCCTTTCCCTGCACCCCGTCTGGCTGAGCAATTTCCAGCATTTGGCTCGACTTCGACTAGCTGGGCTTCGTGGCTGACTACTGCAGCTGCTGCGCCGGTAACCAATGTTCCGCACCCACATCAATAACCCGTCGATGCAATAACTCCTTGCAGCTGGCGACGTTACAAATTGGTCCCGTAATATTTCTTGTTGTTGTTGTTTCGGTTGCTTATCTGGCTTGCTCGTCGTCGTTGGCATCGTCGCGTGGATGGGTGTGCGGTGGGTGATGCAAGTGATGTGGATGGCGATGTGTGTCAGTGACAGTTGTGGCAACTGCGGTTACCATAGCCGTACTCTTCGTTGTATTTGCATCGATGCTTTTATTCTGTATCTGCACCTCGTATTCACTCTTGATGTTCACATAGATTTTGCTTTGTATCTGGTGCTCCTCCTGCAAGCGAAGCGGCTGGTTAGTTGGTTGATTACACTAAACAGTGATGGCAACCAAAAAGTTGCGTATACGCACCATGATTTCGTCGATACGCTGGTTGGAGTTGGGCACCTCGTATCTGCTGCTCTGGTCGCGCAGCTCAATGGCTGCGTTCAGCTGCTGATCCAGAGTTCGGCCCAGCTGGTCCAGCGAACTGGTGAGCACATGCTTGATTTCTGCAACAGAATAACCAAAACACAGACATTACAATTCCACTGCCAAATCAAACTGCCGGCAGGACGCTCACCGACCTGTGCTCTTTAGCCGTCGTTTCTGCAGTTTCAGTTCGTGGCACCCAACCTCGACCGCCTCGTGACAGCGCTTGACACCTACGGCCGCCGGTGCTGTTGACGCTGTCGATGTCGTAGCCACTTGATTGCCGTTCGTTTGGCAGAACTCGCAGCACTCGGCCCTGTTGCCCTGGCAAATGCAGTCACACGGCGGCGAAGATGCCACGGCCAGACCCTGTTCGTAGTGCGTTGCACTCTCACAGCCCTCGGCTGGCGCAGCTTCAGACAGTGGCAACTTGACGCGCTCACGCTGATGGTCGCGCAGGAGCTTGGCGGCAGTTACGTTCACAACGCTCACACTCTTCGATATAGACGTCTTCACGGACGACGCCTCGGGAGGCACCAGCGCCAGCGGAGGCGTTTTTGTCGATCGCGCTGCATACGAAGCCGCTGCCCGCAATGGCTGGCCGCCAGCTGTGCATCCTGTTCTCGCCGTGACTGCTGATGCGTTCGGCTGCAAATCGTTGTCGCTGCTCTCCTCCGACGAATTATCGTCCTCATCGTCCTCGTCAGTTGGCGGATTCTGTAGATTTTGTATAAGACAGAGCACAGCCTTCTCTAGCTGCTGCGGATTCTCCGAGGCAGGTGCATCGATCGAAGACTGAGGTATTTCCTTATTGATGATGATGGAGAATTTGAGCTTCATGTCCTGCACACGCCGCTTACCCTCTTCCTCGTCCAGCAGTGTGTTCACGCATACGAACGAGTGTACTTTGTTAGTCTCCTTGTTGATCTCGAGGTAACCCTTTGATTGCAGATAGATGAAGTTCCCGTTGCGTGTGATGAGCCGATAGGTGGACTCGCCATAGGAGCTATTATGATCATACACTGGAAGCAAAACGATAACGATTAAATAAAAATGTAATAAAGATGTAGATTTAGATGCCAACTTACTCTGACGCAGCGCCACAATGACCCATCGCACATCGTCCTGGTGCATGAATGTGAACGGACTAAGATTTCGTACCTCGTCCGTCATGTACCCGGCCACTAGTCCAATGCGCTGGTCGCAGTCAATAATCCGGCCGTCAATTAAATGTCGCGTCCTATACTCCATACTGTTGGCCTCCATGACGCGATCAACAGATCTTGGCGGCCGAATAATGCGCGCAATGGCAGTCAACACGATATCGTTTCCGCTTATCGTGTGCAAAGGGATGGCATCGTCACGCCCTCGCGAGCGACGTATCAGCTGCAGGCTGGCTGGAAATGTGCTGGTTTTAATGCCGCGCGGTGCCGCATCACTGCGTCGAAAGTTGCCGTCCAGCTTTACCACCTCGTATGCGGTGGGCTCCGAACGCGGCCCGGCACGCGCTAACCTGCAAACGAAATTTTCACCGAACTCTTCGACTTTGAAGTTCTGATCAGCATTACCTGACGGTAAAACTGCGTTTGTCCTCGCGCAGCCGCTTGTCAATGTACTCTTCCTCGGCCTCTGTGCGCGGCCGCGGCTCGCCCGAGTCGCCGTCGGGCTGAATGTCGAACAGGCTCTCCAGGTCGGTCGGTATTAGCTGCTGCTTCAATATGCTGTGGTCCTCAGGATGCGTTATATTCAGTATGTTTTGTCCGTACAGATCAGCCTGAAAATAGTACGTAAGCAATTGAACCGTTCAGTGCATGTAAACTTGCAGTGGCTGCAGCAAAATGCAGCTGGAAGTGGTGTGATAAACGAAAAACTAATTAACTCGCGTATGCTGGGGTGGACGAGAGGAATTGGTCAGCAAATATTGATGCGTATTATTTTCAAAACGCCAGCACCACACAATTGACACGAAATCACGATTTTCCGCCATTTGAAAGCGCAGCCAACGTGGAAATGTCACGTTTAGTGGAATTGCATCAACGAGCGAGGGGCTGCGTTCGCATACGAAGGGGCGCTGTGGGAATGAGTAATTGCAAAAATCAAAGCGCAGCGCACCGAATGGACTGCAGCGAAATATACGCACTCGAGACTGCACGTTCGCCTCACCCTCTTTTTGCGGCGGCATCAGTGCGCCCGCTGTGGCACTGCGACACCAAGGCCATGTTTAAATTTGAAAGAGGAGAACGATTCGGCTACATACGATCAACTGCAATTGCTGTGCGTTGGTTCCCCATGCTCACGTTTCAATTGGTTATGGACGTTTGTAAAACGCTACAAGACGACAAGTGAATGTCGCAATCAAGTAACCGTGGCGCCGCAAATGACTTTGTATTAGGAAACTGTTATAACTGTTGTAACTCTGTTATTTTGACTGGCCCGGCTTATGGGTCGGAAATTATGGACAGTGACCATTGTGCTCATGGCGCGTACCTGACAGTGTCCCAAATGCTGCTCGATGCTGGATGATATCAAAACAATTTGTCCGTGGCAGGTGACCGTTATGAAGAAGCTGTCCAAAAGCCTCATCAATGAATCCGTAACTTGTGGCCGCGGCTGATCCAAATTGTCACCAAATACTGCAAGTACAAAGCAAAAATACAGAACATATTTCAAGCGCACGCTAACCGCACGCTGCGTCATCGCTTACCGTATTGCAAGCGCAAAAAATGTGCGGCAAATCGCAGTACCGCCGTCTTATCTACACGCCGGGGGGACTCCGCAACGTGCGGCACTATCGTCGACAGCTCTTGTATGGATCCATTCAGCTTGTCGCGGCGATTCTTTTCGGCGCGGTTTCTCGCCTCACGTCCACTGAAAAGCACATAAAACAAGCAACAAGACAACATGTTAGCTGACTGGTTATGCATATGCGTATTCTCACAATGTATTGTAATTGCAATAGCTGACATGCAAATCCGATCATGTATTGTATATTTATTCATTTCCACGTAATCAATCGTAGCATTTAAATAAATATAAAGACTAATTAAGTACGTGAAACACTGCATGCCTCTACTTTGTATTAGACGCCGCTTGCAAAGGGATCTTGAACTTTGCCCTTTACGGTGTTGGCGCCGGTGAAATGGACTGATTAATTGTGAAAATGTGCGCATAAACGAATACAAAGTAATAATCAATGAAAATGAAAAAAAAAGAATGTTTTGGCGTCTTACAATTAAACATAACTTTACCGAAACCGTTAGCTTGGATTAAGCAAATTGTAAATTGTAAATTCACTCTCGTGAAGAATCTGAAAACAAACATGTTTGTCGCATTAAGATGAACGCTTTCTTTGAAACGTCCCTTCGGGTACGAGTATGCCTGAACATTTCTTTTTTTAATGCAATTAACCAGTACAGTCAACAGTCAATAATCGAAACTGCACACATCGCTGGTGCAGGGGGCGCTCGCAGACTCCGGTGGCACATGAAATAGTTTAACCCTTTCGCTACAGGTTTTTACTGGGGAAAGTTAAAATTTAAAATTTTACGTTTTAGGATTTTATGTAGTTATACTACCAACATTCCATAAGAAATTTTTTAATTTTTATACTCGGACCCTGTATATTAGAGTGTTTTTCTATGAAAGCAACCACATCGTCGTGGCTGTAATAATTACTTAAACATAAAACTTTTCACGCTTAACGAAAATTTGAATATTTCTTCATTTACTTCACCCAAAATTAAAAAAAAGTATCTAAATTGAAAGAAAACGTCAAATTAAAAACTAAACTAATTTTTCTGCTTCTTATTCCTTTACAATGTCAAGATATACCATTAAAAAACGTGTATACTTCTCTTCTTTAAACTTAAATATTCAGTGTATTAATTTCGTATTTTTCCTAAAACTTCAAACTAATCTAAGGATCAATAAACAAATGTATTCCTGGAACCATAGAGGGCTCAGACGTCCACAAAGTAGCAACAAAATAGCGAAAGGGTTAACCCGAAGCTACAGTAAAACACAAAATGCATTAATGTGCAGTTTGTTTTTGTTATAACTAATTTCATTTAGTTATTGTTGTTGTTGATATTTTCGCTGTGTTCGTTTGTTTTCTGATTGAAATTGAAACGCAATAACAGCGCAAAGTGGCGAAAAATCGCAATGCAACGCAACACGGCGCTGTCTCTATACAAGAACAACAACAGCATTTAAAATAACAAATTACCTAATAATTCAATAGAAGAGAAAAGCAATGCAATCAATGCTCAAGTGGCCGAAGTAACAATTCAAACAATGGCCTAATAAAAGTGCAAAGTGGCAAATCGCCGGCCGGCGCAATCCAAGTCGCACTCATACGCGAACTACCATCGTCGCTACCGCATCTGCCGAGACGTCGTCACCGTCGTCGCCGGGCGGCAGAGCTCTTGCCATTAGTCGTCAGCCGCAGCGCTATAAGTGTCCACTCACATTACATCAAACACTCGATAGGCCGCCGGTGGACTGACGCTGGCATGAGGTCGCTGTGACGCGGTGCGGCGCGGTGCGGTTGTTTGTTGATATTACTGTCTGTATTTGCTATTTGTTGCGATTGTTATGCATGCAGTTGTTGTTGTTGGATTTGTAAAAGTTTTGTTTTTTGCTATTGATAATGGGTATTTGCCGTTCAGTGCAGCCAGCGTCGCTTCAGCGCTACTAGTGGTAGGCGCACAACGACGCCGTTATCACGCCGACGCACCTAGCGGCCGCTTGGGTGCGCAACGTGATGGACTCGATGGGTGCATTTGGGGTGCAGAATTTGGCGGCGCATAGCAATGGGCGGCAAGGCGCGCAATTGTTTGAAAAGCAAATGAGGCGGCCAGACGCGAGTGATGGCGGTTGCGGCGACTGTGCAAACTGTGAAGTGTTCTTACGCAAAATTTTCAGTTTTCGCTAATGGATTGAACAAACACCAAACGCGAGTACGCGAAGCGGTCATGTTGATAGGAATAGCGCACTTCAAGTGCAGATATTTTGGGCACAGACATTCGTAAAACGTTTCTATTTGCACACACTCTTGAATTTGAATGCAGATAGGGCAAATGCGCATTATTCTGGCATATTTATGCTTTTGGCGTTGAGTTACATTGAGTTGTGCGTATTTTATCTCTGACAATGCACGTCGTTACATTGTTTGATTTTTACATGTAACAACAAAGACACTTACATAACCTGGCGCTGATAGTGTTTATCGTTGGTGTTGGATTTCGATTGAACACAAAATTGACAATTATCAATTCAGAAACTAGAATTTAGATTGAAACACGATTTTAAAGGAGATCTATTACAAAATGTCTATATTGTTCGTAATCGTTCTTATTGCAGAATATATGCATATATGCACAACGCACGCTCATACAAACACACACAACCAACTCGTGCGGTAGTGCGACGCCATCGGGAGATACCCACAACGGATTTTATTAAATAAAAATTGGTCTCATTATGCAGATACTTGTGTGTAAACAAACGCATCTTGGCAAACAAGCCCGACCGCCTCGATTATTTGATTAAGTTCTATAAAAAGAATTGCGCCCAATTATCCCTTTCAATGGTCGGTAATTGGTTTAATGTCGACAGCGTACTCCGGGCGCAGCGTGGGGTTCCTTTCATGGGTTCCGTTGAAGCACATCATTTGGTACTTTGGTTTGGTTTGCGTGCGGCTGGACGCCAGCGCAGTGGAGTCTCTGACTGTACCAGTGCACACGGCCTGGCTCCAGCACGTGCATAAAAATAACCTGAACACTTGCGCCATTCACAACGGACACCCACGCCACGGCGCATAGACGTACGTATGCATGCATGTATGTATTTTCGTATGTATGAATATGTAGACCACGGTGGTCGCACAAGCACGCCCACAGCGTCCTTGCGTACACTTACCTATTGGACAACTGCAGCATGTCCATCATGGGGTCGTGGGCATAGCCGCCGCTGTAGTGGGCGTAGCGGTGCGGCCCGTATGGACGGTAGTAGCTGCTGGTCGAGCCGTAGGGTGCGTTCGGGTACCACATGTTCGGATGAAAGCCGGGAGGATGTTGCGGATAGGCGGCTGGCCCACCGTATTGTGCATGCGGGTGGGCTTGGGCGTGGCCCCGCATACCATGCGCGTGACTGCTGTGCGAATGCGTCGGATACGTGTGCGGTGGCGGCGGAGTTGGCTGCTGCAGTTGGCGTGCGTGCGTAGGCGCGGCGGGCGGGGGATAATTGTAATTGTACTGCGCTAATGAGGATGACGGTGGACGAAGTACCATTTCGCTGGGGGAATACTTAATATCTTGCATGGCGTCGTCGTCGTAGACTCGCGACACAGCTGCACTGGTGTCCGCTGTGCACTCGTCGCGTCCGGTCGCCGTCGCCGTCGCCGTCGCAGCCGCTGCCGCGGCAGCTATTGAATTGGAGGGCGAGAAAAAATCGGCGGACCCACTGGCTGGGTATCGCGCTTCCATTGGGGCGTAGTCCGTGTCCAAGTTTACCTCCATGAAACCATCGTCGTTGTCCCAGGTGGGATAATTGAAGCTGCTGGGGTCTTCGTCGTCGCCTGAAATAGAATCCAGGGTGCTGCGCGCCAGCGACTCGTAGCTGTTCGGCTGGGTGATGGCGACGTTGGGCGCATCGTCGAAGTAGGGAATGTTCGATTTAAAGTCTTCATCGTCGGATGCGGCTTTCTCGCTGTGCTTCTCAGAAGTGCTCATGATTGAAGGCGACCGTGAATCGATACTCACGCGTTCTCAATATGTGGAGGTGAAGGGCGCATGATGCGGCGATCACCGAGAACTGCAAGAAAAGGAAAAGGAAAGGATGCTTAATTGATGGTTCCTCAGTTGATCACAGTTTGGTGACATGTTGCACAGTTAACGGAGAGGATCAATCAAATAAAAAAGCATTAAGTTTTAGAGATGCGAACCCCCATACCTACATATCAGCACCTACTTTAGCTTGTGTGTGTATATGTGTGAGTGTATACAAAAAATTTCTAAAACAAAGACATCGCGATATGGTATTCCCTCAGCACGTTACCACAATAGCGACAAGACAATTTTTAAACAAAAAATGCAAACAAAGAATGAACCGTTAACTCTTAAAATTTTAGCGCCATTGAAATACCATTACCCGCCGGCCAATGTTATCAGTGCTATCAGACGATGACGAACGGCTATTGCCGGTCGACGGGCACTGCCCTAACAACCAACGCTTGCTGATGCACACGTCATGTACGCACCGACAGCCAACAACCTTCAAGAATGGCCAAATTAACAACAACAACAGCAGCGACAACATCACAACATCATCGGCACTATCGTTGTTGTTTGCGATGTTTTATCAGAGGACAAATTCTTGAGGCAGTCGATGGTATTAGGGTGATTTGTTGGTATAATGGGCCCTTCGATTGTATTAAATCCTAATGGGGCGGAATTATTTTGCTTTCGATTTTTGTAATAAATACCCTAAACGGTTTAATAAGAAGAATAAAAAACCATATGGTTACGCTAGGCGCTACTGAAGACGTTTTGCTGAATTCCTGAGTGTATCCAACAAGCTTTCGAAGTGTAAACTTTAATTTGTAGAATTTAGATTTTTCCTAAATATTTATTAGTCTTAGCCCAAGAATCTATAAATGAGTACACAATAGCCGTATTACCGCCTTCTTCTATATGCAATTTTTTGAATGGACACTGTTTCCAGATTTCGCAAATCCACTTCAATGCTCGTACGTACGTCACATTGGCCTCTTTTCTGTGCGTTCATTCATTTGTTCGTTTACATGTTTTGCTGATCGGCCATTTGAAGTTGCTCTTTGCTCTGATGGCCTAATAGCACATTGCAAGACAGCCAGCAACATTGGCATCAACATCATCATCAGCTTGCTTGATCAGCCTACGTGCTGATCTTTATCACAGCAGATTCATCGAGAATAACATTTAAATGCTTTAAGCCAGTTTCTTCTCACCGTCTGAATTTATGATTATGTAAAAAGAGTTACGACTCTTGCCAGCGGACTGAACAACAACACCGCAACTCAACTCTACGCAGCTCAGCCAGTCAGATAGTCAGCCAGCAGCAAAGTCCGAAATTTAATACGCTTGAAGTAGATAAACGCGTAATTAAATGCAGATGAATGGAAAAACGGGCTGTGCATCTTTGCGCCATTTTTATATCTTTAAACCATAAAACAGGTAAGCGCGATTCAGTCGGTCTTTAACGACGTATTTAAACGCTGCACCAACCAATTATGAGCAATAAAATAAGACAAACACAAAAATCGACTAGATTCATGTCATGTTGTTATTAAAGTTAATATTAAAAAGTTGGCAATTCTTAAGTTCTCTCATGTGGTTCGCCAGCCCGTTTTGCCCACAGTTTTTGTTAAGAACATCAATACGATTCATACCAAAATATATGTATGTATATTGTTTTGTTAATAAAAACAAAAATTTTTAATATGTGTTTGTCATAATTTGTCATGTCAAATTACTTGCAATTCCCAGTGCAGGGTACATTCATACATGAGAATGATTTTTAGAACGGCACTTTGTAAGGCTAGTTTTGGAACCAGTGTATATATTTGTAGTAGAGATTGCAATACCGGAATCCCGAATCCCGAAATCTCGATATCCCGGACAATTTCAGTCAGAAAAAATCCCACAATTGACTAAATCCAATCCCGGTATCAAAACATTTAAATAGTTTAGTTTTGCTTTGGTCAGCTTAATTTCAAAAAAAACAAACCGTCTTATTTAATAAAATATAATAATGCAACGAATAATAGCTCTGCTTGGGTACGGAAACTTGTACAAACCATGTTGTTCTGTTTGGGTACTTTTTCAAAAAAAATTTGTCAGTAGCTAAAGGAGAGTAATCAAGCTTACGCTCCACAAAATGAAACCATACAAAAAATACACAAACGAAAATCGTATAAACTTGCAAATTTAACTCTTGTTTATACCAGTGTGATTTGTCACATTCCTAATACACAGGGAAAAGAGTGTAAATAAGAAAGAAGCAGCTGATATAAAAGTTTGATTTGAGGCTTAAAGTTATGGGGTAACTTGAATTATCGATATTACTCATACCGAATTTAACTTATTTGAAATTCAAATGGAATATTAAGATTTAAATACGATTACAACTACTCATATTAAACTAGAGAGATACTTTCATCAGCAGGTTTTCCAGTTGCTTTGGCAATTAAATACATTTTTATGTTATGTCATGAATATTCTTTTCATAGTCTAAAAGAACACATACTTTAAATTAATCAGGTGAGATAAGTAGTCTGATGCCATCAATCTGGGTATTCCCCCGGGCAACCCGTTCGAACACTGGCGCCCATACCATTCCACGTTGAATCGCACTGCGCGATTGTGAAATGGTCTCCCTGCATACATTTTTCCCAGCTCCTATGATCCTGATGGGTTCAAAACAAGAATCCATAACCACTTCCCTCTCAGCCCTATCTCCTAACCTTACATCCTTCCTGAACCAACGCAATGCCTCGCATTAATAGGAGTTATCACGTGCGTGATTGCTCAAATTAATAAAAATCAAATTCCGGGATCCGGTTTTAAGTCTCGAAAATGACGGGGTTGTAAACTGGTTCGGGATTGCGCTCCCTGATATGTAGGTATTCGTATATATAGGGCATAAAGAGACAATGAGGCAGTATTGTGATAGGCACCGCATATCGCGTTCAGCAGGGCATACGACCGGTGTCCAGCGCTCTTATCTGGTCTTACAGTGATTGCAGCCGAAGCTGAGTTTGTTGATTAACACAGATGTGTTTAGTTGATTGCGGCTGCTGGCCCGCGGATGGTTGAAAAGTACTCAACTCAGCGCCAGCCATTGTTGCGGCCATTATTGTCGTATTAGACTTAAGATAAGCTTTGATCTAATCAGCTCATCATCTGCCTTATACAGCGACCCATACGAAAGCAATACGAACGCCTGCACGCACACACTCAGACGCAGCAACCGTATGCATGGTGGTTCGCCAGTCGGCTGGCTCAGGTGCAGAGTCTAAAATTGGGGCTGCACAGCCACTCACACTTACGAGTCATACTTAGTAGGTTGGTGCCTGTAGGTGCCCAAGATTTGTATGTAGGTACTAGGGATTGCAATCCCGGACCAGTTTTACAATCCCGGGATTTTCGGGACTGAAAATCACAATCCCGGGATCCCGGGATTTTTTTTCGGGATTGAATATATTACTTTAAGGAACTAGTTCAGACTTTTTTTTAATCAAATAAATTATATCTATATATTAAATACAATTCTTGTACTGAATTTAAAACTAAGAACAAAATATTTATGACAAATAACTTAAAAACGCATTTAATTGACAAATCACCTGGCTAACCTGCTAAAAAAGTCATCTCTCTGGTTCAATACAAGTACATCAAATCGTATTATGTGTAAATCTTCAAGTTTTGGCCATTCAAAATAAGTGAAATTAGGTGTGAGTAATAACTATCAATAATTTAAGTTTCGCTATAGTTTTAATTCACAAATGCTGATGGTTTTATATTAGCTTTTTCTTTCTTTATCCTCTTATTTACACCATTTTTCTGGCGTATTGTGAATGTGACAAGTCACATTAGTGTAAAGAAGAATTAAACTTGCACGTTTTTAGAAAATTCTGGTTGTTTACTTTTTTGAATGGATTCATTTCTGGGAGCGTAAGCTTGTTTGCACTTCTGATTTTGGTTACTGGCAAATCTGTACTGGAAAAGTACCAAAACAGAGCTAGTTTGTACAAGTTTGTAAAAAGTAGTTCTACACAAACAGAGCTATTGTTGCATTAACACTTATTCAAACGTCACAGGCAATGGGCAATTTATTTTTTGTGTTAAATAAGAAGGGTTACATTTTTTTAAATCAACGTGACAAAAGCAAAAAGTAAGATTTTTTTTGTTTCGATCCCGGGATCGGATTTTGTCAATCCCGGGATTTTTCGGGACTGAAATTGTCCGGGATCCCGGGATTACGGGATTCGTGATCCCGGGATTGCAATCCCTAGTAGGTACGAGTATGTATGTCCGAGTATCCATGCAATAAATAGCAGCTTAACGAGCTGTTGGCTGCGAAATTCACCGCCATGAAGCGAGCGAAGCGCGCGTACTGCGCATTTGGTTCCAGCCCATCGCGCTGCAGGCAAAAACGCGGCAGAGCGCGGAGACTCAAATGTGCGTTTTGTGTTGCTCGCGGCGGGCGCAATATCACTTCAACATTGTGGCCGGCAATGGTGTTGGTGCCGGTGTCGGTGTCGGCGTCGGCGTCAGCGTCGACAATGTCGCTGCCGTTGGATGGCTGGCCGAGTGGTGTTTGTTTACATTGTTACAATGATGCATGGTTTGCTATTTTTATCACAAGTAGCTGGATTGTCTTGTGTCTGCAAATAGAGCAATTAAGTGATTTATTAACGCTGGCCGCTCGCTGTTGCGTATTAGGTGGGCTCAGGCCATGCGAACAGGTGCAGACCAGCTGCTGTTACGCGCTGCAACGATACTCGTACGCGGCGACGCAGCTACGTGCACACGGATCGCTGCAATATGCGGCGTGAATGTGCCGATAATTGGTTTAGTTTAGATAGCCGAGATATGGGCGAGTAAACACAATGTAATTGCAATTTTACATTGAGTTTTGTAAAACGGAAATAGCGGACGTGCGTCTGTTTGCGTGTAAATGCAACCAAGAATATGAAATAATAAGAATGAATGAATTAAAATAATAAATGGTAAAGAATACAAAATACCTAAGTTTACTTTCCATATTCGAGACTCAGGTCATGGCCCTCAAGAATAGTAATGGATTTTTCAGACGCATTTTCTTCGATTCGAAACAAACCAAATTGTATAGGGTTTTCCAACAAAAGATCAGTCACAGTTCGCAAAACTAAAACATTTTTGGTCGTCGTGAAGCATCTTGTCGGACCGCAATACAGAAATTGGTGGAAAAATTCGAGCTGTTGGGACAAGTTAGTGATGTGAAGAATAAAACCCGTGCACGTCGCTCAAGAACAACTGAGAATATTGCTGCTGTAGCCCAAAGTGTTGAAGGAAACCCGGGTTTGTCGATTCCTCGTCGTTCTTTTGAATTGAGCATTCCAAAAACGTCATTACAACGTATTTTGCATAAAGACTTGGGTCTTAAGGTTTATAAAGTTCAGTTAACACAAGAACTCAAGCCGACCGATCATCAACAACGTCGTGTTTTTGCTGATTGGGTCCTTGAAATGCATGAAAATGATCCGGAATGCCATCGAAAAATCATCTTGACTGTTGAGGCCCATTTCTACCTCGGTGGCTACGTCAACAAGCCAAATTGTCGCATCTGGGGCTCGGAAAACCCAAGAGTTATTGTTGAGAAGCCTCTCTATCCTCAACGTGTGACTGTTTGGTGCGGTTTACGGTCCGGCGGGGTCATTGGACCTTACTTTTTCGAAAATGAGGTTGGATCAACAGTTACGGTGAATGGATTGAGCTATCGAGAGATGATTATTAATTTTTGATGGTCGGAGTAGGATGGTATTGATCTGGACAACGTTTACTTTCAACAAGACGGCGCTACGTGCCACACAAGCAACGAAACCATTGCTCTTTTACGGGAAAAGTTTCCGGACCGTGTTATCTCTGGAAGAGGTGATCACAATTGGCCACCGAGATCTTGTGATTTAACACCTTGCGACTTCTTCCTTTGGGGCCACGTGAAAGAAAAGGTGTACGCCAACAGCCCAGTGTCGATTCAAGACCTCAAAGATAGAATTCGTGAGGCTATCGAGGACATAGGGCAGCTACTTTGTGGTCGTGGTGGCCACTTGGCTGATGTTGTTTTTCATTATTAACGGCATACCTTCCTTTTTATTATGAAATAAACATCCGATCATTTATCTCAAAAAATGGCATTTTTCTTTGAATACCAAAATAACACCTCTTGTTGGAAAACCTTGTATATAGGCTTGGGTCAATCTATCTTTTATTAAATACCTTTTTACCAAAAGTGATTATACATGTAGAACAGTCTTCTGTTTTATTATGAAATTATATATGATATGAAAATTCGGTAATCGCCATAAAAATAAAACATAAATATCACTGTTAATTTATGAAATTAACTATACAATTTTTAAACTATGAAAACTAAATTTTTGATTACACTTTTTTAAAATTTTTATTAAATTCATTCATTAAAAAAAAATACTTAAAGCAAAATTACTTAAACAAAACCATTTATAATTTTTTGACAAAGCTCTACTTTGATTCGAACGAATAGTTTAAATTGCTGCACGCAAACAATTCTTCTTCATTAAAAGAAGAATTCGTCATTCTTCTTCATTCTTCATTCATTTATAATACTTTGACAAAGCTCTACTTTGATTCGAACGAATAGTTGCTGAACGCAAACAATTCTTCTTCATTGAAAGTATCTGGCTTGTCGACACCATTCATATTTATTCAACGAATGGCGCAGCCGACGTTAAGCCAGTAGAGCGTCGGCCCCAAACTGCTGAGCCACTGCGACCACATACCTGAATTGGCACTCGCGAATATTTATGAGATGTCGGACATGGCAGCAAAATAATTATACGTGCAACTGACAAAACAAACAATAAACCGATTTTCATTATAAGTATTTTTATGAATGATAATTTTGTTTGGCTATAAAATTGATATGCGAATGCCAACATTTAAGTGTTCATAATAGATATTTATATTTGTGTGTGTGTGTGTGTGTGTGAATGTGGGTGTATATGTGTGTGTGTCTATCACGTTCAGCGCATTGCTGCTGTCTATCAATTACGCGACAATGACTTTTACTACAAACTAACAAAACAGATAAAATATTTTGCATGACTCAATATAGATTGCAGCATTTTCAATCAGACACTTTTTTCCACCGTCACCGCCACAGTCATTGCCGTACCCAGTCGGAGCTGATTAACTGCCGTCAGCCAACAGCTGATTAATACTGTCGAATGGATAATGTGTGAAAATGTTGAGCCTATTGCTAGCAATTTAATTTAGTTAAATGTCAGAGTGCCTTCAGTTCCCATGCGTTATCAACGCAAATACCAGTTGACAGTTGGATGCGGAAAATGTGTATGTGTGTATGTACTTTGTACGTTGCTTACCTGACGGCTGGCCGCTGCGATCTGGCTGTTACATGCACGATTGCTAGTGGCCAAGGGGGACGGTACAGCTGCCGATGCCGGTGACGGTGACGTCGCTGTTGCTGTTATTGTTTTGACTGCAATGATTGTGGAGCTGCTGATATTTACTGGAAAAGACTGTGGTAGCAAACGATGATGCGGTTTTTTGTTGCCTTTTGTTTTGTTTGTTTGGTTATTGGCGAGGAATCAGCGGGGTGTCGTCTGGCGCTTATTTTGCTTGTGAGCTGATTGACGTTTCGAATTTTTTTATTTGTTATTGTTAATTGTGGTTTGTTGCTGTTTACTTTCTTGTTTTGCACTACAATGTGGTCGGTAATTGCACTTTTGCACTTAATGTGCGTGAAAAAACTTTTTCTTGGCTAACTTTTCCGCTTCGAAGTTATTTATACAGTTTTAAGTGGAACATTGTTGTGTGTTGCTTTGAACATTTAAGCTTCAGTTGTATAGGTGAGCGCTGGAGGTACATTAGTTGCTAGATAAATAGAATCGATTGGATTAAGAGTGCGGCTTTAAATTTCTCTTCAATCACTTGACTACAGTTCACTTCACTGGAGCTGAGTTGAGTTAACTTGCGCACTTTGCACCGTCACTTCACAAGCGAAATCATTAACCGGACACTTGAGCGTGGTTGCGTCGAGCGCCACGGATTGCTGGCACACGCCCAGCGCGACATAATCAACAGTAGCAGCAACAGCAGCACCATTGCTTCTCACTATGAGAAACATGTTGTTGATGTTGCTGCCGAGGGCCGAAACATTGGACGCGGAATTCACATTAAACGGCAACACCACCGAACAATTGATTTTACTTGTGTATTTCTTGCAAAAAATGTCTTTGTATTGCTTTCGCTGTGTCACTTTTGTTTTATTTTATTTGCAATTTTTTTTATTTTTTTTGTTTGGGTTTTTATGGTTTCTCGGCTATTCTCAGCAGCACCGTTACTACTCACTATGAGAAACATGTTGTTGATATTGCTGCCGAGAGCCGAGACATTGGACGCGGAATTCACATTAATCGGCAACACCACCGAACCGCTTAAATTAGCGCACAATTGGTTTTATTTGTGGATTTCTTGCAAAATGTCTTTGCATCGCTTTCGCTGTGTCATTTTTGTTTTATTTGATGTGCAATTTTTTTATTTATTTGATTTGGTTTTTTGCGGTTTCTCAGCTATTTATACGGACGTATTCACATTTTCGCGCTAATGGCTGTGAGAATAGCGATTTCGATGACACAGGTGATGATGTTGTATCTGTTGCTGACGATGCTGCTGGCTAAACTCTGTACTGGATGTGGCTAGTTTTTAATTAATTTGCGGTCAACGTTATCAAATTATTTCACTGCATTGCACTTGCCCCATTCACGTGCTGCCACAATGCTAGTTGGGACCCATGTACCGCGTACCGTGTGCCGCGTCCCAGCCCAGTCTCAGCCATTCATTGCTCAATGACCCGCAGTCGGCGCACGCACATACATAAAAAAAAAACATACAATGCATACATATTGACAAGCAATTTTTTGCGCATTTCTGCCCATTCACCTGCGCCCAGGTGTATGCGTGTTTACATGTGTTTTTGGCCAATACAGATTATGTACTGGCAGTCACTTGTGTATCCATGTGTTCATTTGCCTATTTCTATGCTTCTGCTGAGTGCGCTGCGCGGGGTCTGATGTGTGCGGTCGCTGCCGCTGCCGCATTCAATCTTTCTATCTACAGGTGGTCAATATCAATTTGTTGTATTCGCAATCGAGTTCGCACTCACGACCCGATTTTTCGCATACACATCCACACTCACCCACACCCTCACTCACACACCCAATCCACCCACAGGCAGCATTCGCAGTTCGCAGTATCCTCATTATTTGCTACATTTTTTACTCAACTTTAATTTCATTTCATTTTGGTTTCATTTCATTTTATTGGATTTGGATTGGACGTGTATTTTTACCTTACTCCATTTTATGCCATTTTGTTTTTTTGTACACCTAGCTACACATTTTTTCCCCAAATTTATCGGCATTCTTGCAATGGCCGTGCGCTCATCGTAAGTATGTATGCATTTACGAGAAGGTAAAACGAACACGCACACACGCACACACGCACAGTTGAAGTGAAGGAGCGCCGAAAAAACTCTTCATTATAATCTCTGTGTATTGTATTGTATATTACACAGGGCAACAAATTTCGACTTTTGGTCGGCTTTTCTGGGTTTGACATCAGTTCTAGGGTAATTGGGTACCGCTGATTTCGAATCCGCAAACCGTTTTTAAAACTTAGTTTCCGTTTTCGCAAAAAATGGGCGTGTCACTTTTTCGGATTTTCCCTATCTTTTTTCACGTTTTCGATTGTAATTTCTAAACCAATAAACCGGTTGACATGGTTTTCTCTTTGTGGCATTTACAACACCTCACGGCTTCTTTTCCAATGTAATTTATTTTTATAGGTTTTACGATTCCGCGGTAATTGGACCTCAAAGTCGGAAAATATGGAATTTCAAGGCGTTTTCTTGGATGGTCAAAAACATGCACATTTTTCTTAAATCTATTAATGAGTTAGGTGTTAAATGAAAGCGGAAACATCAAATAATACAACGCAGACAATTTATTTGGCGTGGTTCCCATTATTATCGAAATAATAGGAAAAATGTGCCATCGTGATTTTCATCAATTTTCACACTTTTTCCTTAAAAAAATTAGAGCCTCAAAATATGCACAGATTTTTATTTTTTTTTAATAAACAACAGTTTTTTGGTTTGTTGCTTTGCTTATACTTCAGACCAGCACACAAAAAGTATGCCTGTTTTTATGACGACAGTTTTCAATTTGAGCTAAATTGGTAAGCAAAAACAAGATATTTACTTTGCTTAAGAAATTTCAAGGAAAAGGGGAAAATAAATTAATCGGGTTTCAGTCTTCACAAAGTACGCGATTCAAAGATATTCTCACAAAATTTGGACAAGATCGGCCAACTATATTATATAGCTGCCATAGGAACGATCAAACAACATCATCTTCAAATACCTTATTTTATATTTTACTGGCGTTTTCCGATGAGCTGAAGTCATCTAAAAATATTTAGCAGGCAGGCAACTATTTGTGTGTCATTCATGCATTGGATGATTTTATAGATTTTTATTCATTCGTCAGATTGCTTTTGATATCAAGCACATTTTTCCTATTTGTCGCTATTTAATAAATAAAATGTCGCGAAATTGTGTAAATAATGCAAATAATTTTTGCTATATATGTGGCGAAGTAATATTTTTGAAACAAAAATGTTCACTAACGCCACTAATACAAGACGCGTATTTTTTTTATTTTGGTGACAGAATCTTGCATCAAGACAAAAAGTGGGCACCGCATTATTCGTGCAAAACTTGCGCAATGGGTCTAAGAAAGTGGATGAGCGGCGGACGAAAGAGTTTTCGTTTTGCAGTGCCAATGCAATGGCGAGAACCAGAAAATCATGTATCTGATTGCTATTTCTGTTTGACGACGCCTATTTCAAAAGGTAATGGAGTATCGCAGAAAAAGAAAAGCGCAATTATTTATCCAAATATACCTTCAGCTGTTCGTCCTTTGCCTCACAGTGATAAATTTCCAGTTCCAAAACGTCCTAAATCATGTTGTAACGATGGCACAGAGCAAGAAAATTCTTTCGACTTGCCATTAAATCCACCCGAGGTAGTATTTGAATGTAATATGTCGGCGCAGCAGCCACACAAGATTACACAAGCAGAATTAAACGATCTTGTAAGGGACTTACAATTGCCAAAAAACAAATCTGAACTGTTAGCGTCACGGCTGCAACAGTGGAATCTTTTGGATGATGATGTTGCTATTACTTCTTTTCGTACCCGCCAAAATCAATTAACACAACATTTTGAAACAGCTGACAGTCTAGTTGTTTGCAAAAATGTTGGTGGCTTGATGGAATCGCTCAACATAGCGTATAACAAGAACGAATGGAGATTATTCATAGACAGTTCCAAATTTAGTTTGAAGGCCGTTTTACTGCACCATAGAAATATGTTACCCTCAATTCCAATCGGCTATGCAGTCCATATGAAAGAAACATATGAAAATATGAAAATGCTTCTGTTACATATCAGATACAATGAAGAAAAGTGGCAAATCTGCGGAGACTTGAAAGTTGTTGCCCTTCTGCTTGGATTGCAATCTGGTTACACAAAATTTTGTTGTTTTATCTGCGAATGGAATAGTCGTGCTAGAGAAGACCATTTTACAAAAAGACACTGGCCTGTACGTCGTTTACTTCAACCAGGGCTGAAAAATGTACAAAATGAGCCTTTAGTTGACCCGAAAAACATATTGCTTCCACCATTACCATTACATATTAAATTGGGGCTTATGAAAAACTTTGTAAAGGCAATGGATAAAACCGGAGCAGCGTTTCAATATCTTCGTCAAAAGTTTGCCAGATTGAGTGAAGCTAAAATAAAAGAAGGTATTTTTGTTGGTCCCCAAATTCACAAAATGTTTAAAGATAAACATTTTGATGATATTTTACAAGACAAGGAAAAAGCTGCTTGGAATGATTTTCGACTCGTAGCCATGAACTTTTTGGGCAACAAGAGAAGTCAAAATTATGTTGAACTTGTTGAACAAATGTTGTCATCTTATCATGCGCTAGGATGCAACATGTCTCTCAAAATTAACTTTTTGCACTCCCATTTGGACTTTTTTCCGGATAACTGTGGTGCACTAAGCGATGAACATGGAGAACGATTCCATCAAGATATCTCTAACATGGAAAAACGTTATCAAGGGAAATGAAACGTTTCAATGTTGGCAGATTATTGTTGGAACCTTAGAAGAGACATCTCACAACCCATATATAAAAGATCAGCAAAGAGACGACGTCGAGATTTTGAAAGAGATTACATAAATATTTAATGTTTACATCTAAACATGTAATCTATATAGTATGTAATGAATGTTTATTTGTTTGTTTGTTTGTTTGTTTGTTTGTTCGTTTGTTCGTTTGTTCGTTTGTTCGTTTCTTCATTTGTTCATTTGTTCGTTTGTTTATTTGTTCATTAGTTCATTTGTTCTTTTGTTCGCTTGTTCATTTGTTCATTTGTTCGTTTATTCGTTTGTTCTTTTGCTTGAGTGCTTGTTGGTCACAAGAATTTTGTCTTATCATAATAACAGTAACTATTCTTTTACAATATAAAACTAGCAATTACAGCAGCTTTATAATATAGTTTGTCTTTGAATCGCGTACTTTGTGAAGACTGAAACCCGATTAATTTATTTTCCCCTTTTCCTTGAAATTTCTTAAGCAAAGTAAATATCTTGTTTTTGCTTACCAATTTAGCTCAAATTGAAAACTGTCGTCATAAAAACAGGCATACTTTTTGTGTGCTGGTCTGAAGTATAAGCAAAGCAACAAACCAAAAAACTGTTGTTTATTAAAAAAAAAATAAAAATCTGTGCATATTTTGAGGCTCTAATTTTTTTAAGGAAAAAGTGTGAAAATTGATGAATATCACGATGGCACATTTTTCCTATTATTTCGATAATAATGGGAACCACGCCAAATAAATTGTCTGCGTTGTATTATTTGATGTTTCCGCTTTCATTTAACACCTAACTCATTAATAGATTTAAGAAAAATGTGCATGTTTTTGACCATCCAAGAAAACGCCTTGAAATTCCATATTTTCCGACTTTGAGGTCCAATTACCGCGGAATCGTAAAACCTATAAAAATAAATTACATTGGAAAAGAAGCCGTGAGGTGTTGTAAATTCCACAAAGTGAAAATCACGTCAACCGGTTTATTGGTTTAGAAATTACAATCGAAAACGTGAAAAAAGATAGGGAAAATCCGAAAAAGTGACACGCCCATTTTTTGCGAAAACGGAAACTAAGTTTTAAAAACGGTTTGCGGATTCGAAATCAGCGGTACCCAATTACCCTAGAATTGATGTCAAACCCAGAAAAGCCATTTTGCTGTTGATCAGTGTTATTAAACTTTTTCTTGCCGTTTGTGTCGTTGCCGCTGTTGTTGTTTTGCGAGTGTCGAATATTTATAAAACATATGAAATTAAATTAAATTAAACCGGTTAAATCAACATTTCTGTTTGCTGTCTGCTTCTCCACTTTTTTTGTGTTAATGTGGTTGTTGCCAATGCTTTGGTTTATTTTGTTGTTGTTACTGTTATTGATTTTTTAAATTATTAAGCTTGTGTGTACTCTCTCCTTTATATGTATAAATTGCTCGCTCGCAGCTATCTGCTATCATCTGGCTGCCGCTGCTGCTGCCGTCGCTTCAACAGCTGTCGCTGCTGCTGCTCTTTCTCTGCCATTTCTTGTTCTTTCGCTGCTTTTTCTCTTCTTCTTCTTCTGCTTCTGCTTCTACTTCTTTATGTTGTTCTGTGTGCTCCAGAGGAGTATTATCAAATTGAAAGAGCAGAAAAAGGCAAATAAATAGCAGCAGCAAGAGAACAGCATCGTATAGAGACATTCAACGCACAGCATAATGGCTCGAACACATTCACGACGGCAGCGACAAGGCCACACAACTTCAAGAAGGCATCGGCATCGACCGTCGCCATATAGTGAACTACGTGATTACAATGAAAGCGGCAGCAACATTATCCCAAATATATATTTTGAGCTCCTAATATGCCCAACCAGTTTTTAAGAATCTGTACCACCCTATAATACAAATCTCACTCTAATTTAAAAATGAATGTTTTAAATTAAAACAATCAGTGTTTAGCTATCGACCGTACACAATTTTTTCAACCAAAGTAGTATTCACATTTAAAGACTTGTACAATGTATGTACTTTACCAATTCATGTAAAAAATACAGTGGTGTCTGGATATAGTGAACTAATTATTGCAAGGCCTGTGCACAGTATTGAGGTTGTTCACTATATCAAGGTTTGTTCAAAAACACGTTTTATTTGCTCAAAAGACACTTTTTGTGTTTTGCTTGAAAATTTGTTTTCATATTTAGAGGCTCGATGTCAAAATTTGGGTGTTCACTATATCGAGGTGTTTACTATATAGGGTGTTCACTATACCCAGACTCGACTGTAGTAAAAAAATAATTAATATTCATAAATTCGTACAAAATATTAAATACATAAATAAACGACAGAAACATTTGGATACATTTTAAACTAATTTTTTTATCCCCTCTCCCATAACCGGACAAATCACGGCGACGGTGAATTTCACTATATATCGATACAAACATTCGGACTTCACATTTTGACAGATGCAGTTGTGTCGCTGCCATCGTCTATGTGTTCGGGCTATACCAATCACAATGGGCTGGCAGCAACAATGCTGGCAACAACAAAGGCGCCAGCAGCAACACAGCCCGTCAACCACATCGTAAACACAAAAAAGTGACGACAGCGAATGTTGACTGCGCGGTCGCGACTCTCCGTCAGCCGCTGCGCCAATGCGCCTTATTGACCTAACATTCAATCGCCGTAGCGTCGTGTCCACCAATCGACTGTGCCAATCCCACGTTGCGTATACGTAATCTTAATTGTTCAAAAGCAAACAACAACAACAGCCATCTGAGCAACAACAAACGCAATATCAACAGCTACAACAACAACTGCGGATATGTATCTTATGTATGCGTAAGATTTTTCGCAAAACAGGAGAACGAGCAAAGAAAACATTCGAATGTCATTCGTACCAATTTAGAAACGTTGGCAGATATGGGCATACAACCTGGCGGACAGTATAAAAATGGTGAAATCTGAAAAATCCTTGACTCTTCAGCCAATGAAAAGAAATGAAAAAACAACAAAGCAAATAACAAAAAAAAAAACAAACAACGACAAACGACAAGCAACTCGAGTAAGCAGTCGAAGAAGTTAAAGTTGCTCTTTGCGGCGCTTTTGATTGTTGTGGTTTTTATTCATTTCTGTTGGTATTCATTTTTATTTCTTTTTTTATTTTCTTTGCTAATTTGGTTTTTGTTGTCATTATTATATTTTATTTAGCGACAAGCTAGAGTGGTGTACAAAAGGTAAAGCAGGCGAGTAAGTCGCTCTTGACGCTCGCGGACTGCAGGTCTAAGCATACGATCCGCATTTGTCGCGCCAAGTTCCAAGGCGGGCTAGTTACGATTAGCTGAATCTAATCAATGCAATGGCTGAATTATGAATATAATTCGTTGGCGGCAATGACTGCGAGTAGATTAGTTCGCTGACTAAAAAAGTGACACATTTCGTTTGGCTGTGAGCACAGTGGTCAGTCGCACTTCCATAGACGTGGTGGTGGCTTAAAGAATTCTGCACAAAGAAAAACTTATTCAATTCGAAAACAGCCGTTTGCAGTTGTTCGAAAATGGCGAATAGAAACACGTGCGGCAATTAAGTGCAAAAGAATGGAGGCCACAAACAAGAGAAGCATTTTTAGAAAGCAAAATGCACTGGAATCGACAAAGGGATACTACACCGAAAAAGTACAATTCTCGAAGAAGAAACATCATATTTCTTGGAAGTGTAAGTTTTTATGACACATGAAATAAGGTGTGTGTTTATGTGGTATGTGAATTTTTGTATATGTAGTTACCATGTTGCGTTGTATTCATTTTAAATTTGATAATTTGATGATATGTCTACAGAATGTGACTTTGAAAGGCGATAGAAAACTAAGTTTTATTTGATTTTATTGCACACTTTTTATCTGATCTCAAATTCTCCTCACTTTAATTAGCAAATTTATATTGACTATTTTGAACCATAATTTTACATATTTGTAGTAATAAAATTGATTTGTTTCTGTTAAAAAATACACAGCCATACGAAATTTCAAGAATTAGCCATGAAATTAAATCAACTCATATACAAAAAATAATACAATTAAAAACAGTGTTGTTTCCACAGTAGCTCCACGAATGCGTGACTCTCTGACTCGAATTTCGTATTCATTACTGCTATTATTTTATTTCTTTCAGTGTACCACCGCTTCAAGGTCATCAAATATTTGTTAATAAATATTGTAGAAAGCCATATTTTTTGTCATACTTTGGCCATACTTTGTTTTTTGATTAGAAAATGTGTAGTTCTGGTTTTTGCAGCCAAATTGCCTTCTCGTTTCCAATTCCTGTTGATTATGGCAACGCGTTTTTTGTTTTCTTTGTTGTTTTGTTTTTGTCAAACATTAGCCTAAGCGTCTTCCAATGCTATTTCAACACACTTTAACCGTTTTGTACGCAATAAAACCCAAATTCGATCGATTTGAATGTAAAAACAAAAACACTGCCAATGTTAAAACAGGACACAGCAATGGCAGGAAATTGTGCGTGCCGCACAAAGCTGTAACGCACATCCTCCTACGAGTACCTCACGTCATCCCAGCAGCATTGCCTGTAACGGCAGCAGCCAGAAGCCTGTTGTGGCGGCAGGCACGCACAGCCGCACGCTCGTTCATTTCGATGCTAGGCTCGCCGCTGCCTGCGGGTCGTTTATTATGTAACGCACTTTAAGTGCTTTCTATTCTTTTCCTGGCATTTTTCAATTTTCAAAGAGTTTTGTGTGTTATGGCTCTTGCGGATGTCACAGATGTTTGTTGTTTTTGTTCTCAAATTTTGATATCGCCCATTTTCCTTGTCTGCTGTCTTGCTTTGAGGCGCTTTTCGTGAGTAGTTTGATGATTTTCCACTTTGCAATGGCAACGGCCGCGTCGACGTCGACGTTGGCGCTGGTCTGGATGGTCTCGTTGGCGTTTGCGTCGACAAAGCTTTTCCATTTTACGATTTGCTGCTGTTTTGGTTGTTGCTGTTGTTATTGCTGTACCCATTGTTGTTATTACATTTGAAGTACATACATGTGTTTGCTGTTGGCCGCACACATTACACTTACATGTATGAGGCGGCATAGTGGGTGGGTCGGCGCGACTCTCGGGTGGTGGCCAAAATGGGGGTTGCATGTTGATATGTTTGTATATTTTCATTATTTTTTGTTATTTGGCACTGCGCATGTGTGTGAGTGTGTGTGGGGAATGTACAAATTCTCAACAACAATAGCCGCAACGGCAACAATAACAATCACAACATTAGCAAACAATATCAAGAACAACAAAGTGGCGAAAAATGTGAGCATGAATTGGAGGGAAAGGAATAACGGAAAAATAGTTGGCCGACACACACAAACCACAAGAAAACGACAAAAACACACACAAAGTCGAGCAGGCGAGTGTGATGACGTCGACTGGTCATTGGCGCGAATTTCTTTGGCCTCCACATTTCATTCGCATTTATTTTGACACTTTTTTTAATTTTTTGCCATTACTCAAATTTTTGCGCTCATTTTTGTTGTTGTCGTTTTAAGTTGTTTTAAAAATCGGAAACGGATCTGCACAGATGTGCGCGTCAGTGCGAATATACATAATTATGGGTAAACGGTTGACAACGACGACGACGGGCGTCGAACGAACACATAAATGTAGCCACCCGCCCGCTTCAACTATTCGCCTTCGCTTCGGCATTGCACACCGCACCGTATCGCGTACACCTGATTGAGTCAGGTGCTGCCGCCATTGCCGATATTTCATTTTTTAAACTAGTTTTCGCAGCTAAGAATAGCCACCGTCGCACATACATAAATTTTACATTTTTCGCTAATTAATTATTCAATTTAGTTAAATTACGTTGCTACTCCATTCCGATTCATTTCCATTCATTCCATTCCGGTTCGCTTTACTTATTATTTATTTTAAATTTATTTATTTATTGTAAGAGTTGCTGTTGTTATTGCTGTGCTGCTGCTGCTATTTGCTCTGAGTAAAATTCCTACAGCTTCATGCTGTATACTTAAGTATATCGAATGTACATTTACGATTACAATGTAATTATATTAAAAGTTGCAAAAAAAATCGCCAAGTATTCCGTATCGTCGAGCATTGCATGTTTCCCTACACATCAACGGATTGTTTTTAAGATATTTTGTGTACCGATGCACAACAGTCTGTATATTATTTGTGGTATTGTGTGTGTGTACTCGTATAAATAAAAAAACAAAATTCGTTAGGCTTGATTACAAATGTAAATAAAATAAGTCTTAACTAAAAATTAAATAAAACAAACTCATGCGGCTCCTATAATATAAGAAACAAGTTTCTGAAGCAATTATAAATGAATGCAATCTTTTTCATTTTTGGTTTAGATGCTGAGATTGCATTAATGAGCGAATGATTCTTAACAGCCACTAAGAGGTTCTCGGTCGACTGGGAGGACAAGCTCATGCGGTTACATTTTCCTCTTGTGGCACATTTTCATTTGTGGCCTAAGTGTGTATTTCCCTTGATATCCACTATACCCAAACCTAACCTAACACTCTATTGGAAACTGCAAACTTTAGCAGCCACAGTCTTATAAATTTCTAACTGCCTAACATGGCTGTAAGAGCTGTTTAAAGACAGGGATAGACAAGACAGAGAATTAACATCGTCCCGAATGAACGATGAAGCTTCGGCGAAAAAGATGTTCGACGTGGCAGTTGGAGGTAAACGGCGAAGAGAGAGACCATGTCTGCGGTGGAAGGTCCAAGTTGAGGATGTCTTGGTGTCACCAACTGGAAAATGCGCTTTTTCGGCAGGCCGTAACCGAGTAACGGGTTGTTATGGCCAATTAAGTTAGTAAGTCTAGCATGTAATTGGAGTATTTACTTTGGCTTTAAAACAAAAATATTTGTTTTTTTATTGTAGTTTGGTTTAACTCTGTAAAGTGGAGCAGTTGACGATAAAAACTGAGTTTTAAATTTATTACAATGCATTCTAAGCATTTTACACTAAAGAAAACTTACAGATAATTTATCATAATTTATCTATCATGTAAGAGTACATTAAATTATCTAACATTTGAAAAAGAAACACAAAAAACATTGAAATTAAACGTTTCATTTCGCCATCGCAGTCACGAAGCATTGGAATACACACATTCTTCGAATGGGCTTTGTTGTCTGTCCATCCGGAAACGTCTGAAGTTTTCTTTAAAACTCAAAATGTTTAATTTTTGCACCCTGTGTTTATTTGCCTCACAACTTCAACCGATTTATCCTTTATGCATATTCATTCCGCGCAAAACATCCAATCGTGCTTCGACAAAATTGCTCCCATGTAACGCAAATAAACAACAACTATTCGATTTACTATGCCTCATTTTCTTCGGCTGTAACTATGCGTTCAAGTGTGTGTTCGGGTGAGCGTGGGGATGTGTATGAATTTTGTAGTAAACGGGCCCAGTCGTCGTTATGTCTGTTTTCGTAATGCCGCCTGTACCGCGCGCACTCGGCAACTTTGTCTTCAACTTCCAACGTTTTTGCACATTTATCGCCGTTTCTACTTTTTTTATTTACGTTGTTTTCATTAAAAATTTTACGATTTTTGTGTTTTTTTCTATTTTTAATTTTTTTTGGTTACTTTGCGTTTTTTTGCTATTTGCGTTATTTTTGTCTGTACTTTTACCCAGCAAAAATGTTGAGTATTTGTAATGTCTAAAGTAATCGAAAAATTCGGCTTCGTCGCTTAGCCCAGAATATGTTACACAAGGCATGTCATTGGAAGTACTGCTTACATGCAACGACCTTGGAAATAGTTATTTACCATTTACATACATACAATCTTTCTAGGAATTGAATTAATCCCTGAAGTAATTGCTAAAACTATATACATATAAAACCATCTTTTTCATTAATTTTTTTAATCACAATCCATTTAATTTATAATTTATAGCAAAAGTATTAATACGAGGAAAATTATAAATACACATTCCTCCCATGCTTTTGTCTAATGCATTCGTTTTTCTTGATGATTGAAGGAAGAGTGTCTCGATGTCTCATGTATCTGCTTTTGAAGAGAATAGAAATTAAAATTTTAGAAGTGAAATAATTTAATTTATATTTATTCTCATAACGATTATAACTAGATCTCTGTTATGTAGACATATACAATAGGATTTCGAAATATAAATTATCTAAATAATACAATTAATGTATAACACTTACCACACAATCCTGCTATCATTCCTTTTTCTTCTGCAGCGTTTTTTTATTTTCCATTAAGATTGTAACTTCTTAGTTTTATTCACTTTACCACATGAAACTTCGAGTTCTCAAACGCAAGATTTTTTTAGCAGAATCAACCACGCCTAATTTTTGGTTGACCTACAAACATAACTTTCTTTGGTTGTAATTTCCGCATTACTTGTAAGGAAAGAATAGTTCACATATAAGTCGTTAGCATCCACTGATTATTTTTTGCACTACCAGTAACCCATCAATTAAGTATTAAAAGTAAGCGAAAGAATAATCTCATTATTCTATACGTTGCTCATAACTGATTAAATAAGCTGTTAGTCGTCGCTCGTCGACATTTATGTAATACATCATGTAAGCGGTTGCGATCGCAAGAGGTTAAAAAATCGTCAACATTTTTGCTGGGTTTATTTAAAGCGTTGTTATTGTTGTGGTACTGGTTGTTGTTGTTCTAGTTGTGATTGGTGCTACTGTTGTTGTTGGTGTTGGCGCTCACATCAACGAAATTCAACGAATGCTAAAACGCCATAAAACAAAAAACGACAAAAACGCCAACAACAGCAACAATAGCAAAACATCTACTAAAACAACAACAATAGCACAAATAACAATAATAGCACAACAACAACGACAACAAATAAAAATAAATTGTATGTGTGAGTATGCATGGGAGCAACGTTTATGAAAACCTTGGAAGCACAACATTTTTAGAATTTATTATTTTTATTATGATTCTTATTATTGTTATTTCGTCGTCGCCGTCGTTGTCGTTGCCGTTCAGTCAGTCTTTATTCATATTAGCGTTTTTGGTTTCGCTCGTTTATTTCGCGAAACTATTTTCGCATTTTTGCTTTGGTGTGTGTACATTTGCGCTTTTTCCCTTTAGCACGTTTTAATTTGTCCATTTGTTCGTTATTTGATTTAAATTTGAATATTTCACGCCAACAATGGACGTAATTAATAAAACTAACATAGCACCGACGGTTTCAGTCGTCTTTCTTTTTCGTTTATCATTTGTAATGTCTCGTTCGGCCGTCTTGAAGATTCGGCGGCCGCTCATCAGTTTCACTTAATCACTTCCAATATTGGAATTCGCTTGTACGACCACAGTCCAATTACATTGCGGCCATCCTCGACTGCGCTTTCGACTTATCATCACCCAAATTAACAGCGCAACAACAACTGCCATTACAACAACCACAATAATAATAAGAGAAAAACTGAAATAACAAAACTTCAAAGTTTCAAATTCAAATTCGGTGCACAGCACTCGCAGCCGGTGGGCGAGCGGGCGCCAGGCGCTCAGGACAAGGGACAGAAATGGACGGCGGAAGCGTTACATAGGTCGGCGATGAGACGCCCGACAAATCGGCACAAAACGCTGAGCGCCAAATGAAATTTGTGCCAGCAAACGAGCGAGACGACGACGAGCGGCACTCGGCGCCAGCGTTGCGGCGCGGCCATTGAGATACTGAGCGGCAGCTATTCGGATACGGCACCGAGCGCGGGCACAGATACGCCACAGCTGCCGTTCGGGCAGCGGCAACGAAACGCGACGAGCGGTGGTGGGAAGGCCGTCATGCCGATAGCGAGTTGCGCGACCGAAAAGCGCTCATAAAAGCGCCATCGTTTTCGAGCCTGAGCCGGGGCGCGGGTATTGGAAACGAAATCGGGCACCAGCGCTAGCACGAGCACTGGCGAGCGCAGTGCGGGCGCCCCTGCACGACGCTTAGGTGAACTGCAGCTGGAGCTGGAGCTGTGCTTGGTGCGCTGCAACCTCACAGCCATTGCCGCGCGATGCCAAAAATATCATCAGCATTAGCTCGCGCGCGATAGGGAGCTTTTTTTGAATGCTTTCGTGCGGTTTTCTTTTTGTGTATTCGTTTTTATCAGTGCGCGGCTTTATATTTCGTTTGAATTTTTTTTACATTGTCATTGTTGTTGGTTCTGTTGCTTTACTGCGGTTTGTCACTTCGTTGTTTTTGTTTTCTTTTTTGGGAAGGGGTTAACTGCAAAATGATTAACGTAGGACGAACATCAAGGCCTCGCGCTCGCTACTCGTTAGGTCTGGAACCGATAATGCGTCGGCATACTATCGCTTGTTAGTAGCATCCGCAGCGGAGGAGAAGTGTGCAGAGTGGTGAGAACCTTAGTGCGAAAACGCGCATTGGCGCAAATTGGCATTTGCGGCTTTCGACCTCTGCAATCAGCATCAGCACAAGCGCGAGCAACATAATCAACACCACCGCCGATTGTGATCATCATTATCACTATCATCATCACCATTATCAGCGTTGTCATAAACGACATAGCGCTGACGTCGTAGTCGTTGTCGCCATCTACATTGACAACGAGAACGAGAACGGCAACAACATTGGTCAGCAAAGCCGACGCCAGCACAACGGCCGCGCGTAACCAACCTGATTTCGTTTAAAAACTTCTTTTTTTTTTTTCTTATAATTCTTTATTTATGTGATTCTTTTCTCCGTTTTAATTTTAACTGCGTACCACAAACGACGGACACAACACAGCCACAAATTCGTTTCGTCTGTACGCGACACACGACCAAGTAGCACTGAGACATACCGCAGCGCACACAAAGCTCACGAGTCGAGCCCCAACAGTCAACAGCCAGCAATCCGGTGCCGAGCAGCCAACTACGAAAAGCGAACGGCGGAAGCTAAAAGCCCCACTCCGCCCTCTGCCCCCTACCCACATTTATGGTTCGGTTGCTAGAGTGCGCGCAAAAATACACAATTTCGGACGAACGCAACGAAAAGCTCGCTGTAGGCATTCGTTCGCATTCGTTGAGCTGCTGGCGTTTCCTCGGTTGGAGCTCGCGGCGGATGCGGCTTCACTGGCAGCTGAAGCGGCAAAATGTTTGCTCGTGTTTGTTGTTGGCAAGCTAGACCCTTACATCGCTGTTGTTGCGTATGTGAAGCTCTTGTCTTTTGCTCCCTGCGGTTAAGATGCTTCCTTACCGCGGTGGATGCAACGGAGACGAGAGTCACTTCTTGTAAATCGCTTGGACACTTGTTTATTTACTCGTTGTGTTTGTTTATTTCCGCTGCACTTGTGTGTTGTTTTCGTTTACGCTTTTCGCTTTTGCTCTCCTTTCTGTTTTCGTTTCAGAGTTCGCTGTGTATTTGTTTTTGTTTTCGATATTGTATTTTATTTTGCTTTTTTCGCTGGGCACATGTTTTTTGGTATTTGAACTTGAACTCTTTCCGCTTTTAGTGCGGTCGGCGAAGCGGCTACGTACAAACCATGCATACGTACGTACGGCGGGCTAATGTCTCAATTGAGCGTGCTTTAAGTTCCACCTGCTTGCTGGCTCACTCGTCCAAATCTGTCTACACAGCTGATGACGAATTTTACTGACTGCTGGCGCTGGCCGGGAAGCAATGCTGACTGACTGGCTAGCTGACTGGCCGGCTGGTTGGTGTTGTCTGTTGTGGTGTGAGTGCGGTGCGTAAGGGCTGCATGTTGCTTTCAGCGAGTTTGTGTTCATTGACAAGGCCGGCTGTGGGCAGCTGGGTAGGTGGGTAGCTGGTGGCAGTGCTCGCAACGCTACCAGCGAGAGACGCAAAAGCCAACTAGCAGCCAGCCGTAAAAGCGGGTCGTTTAACTGCCTACGACGTAATCGGCCGCAATTAACTGTGATACATTTCCATGTTTAAGTTCCAGTTTCTTTCATTAGCAGCCGAGACTGGTTGTGGGTAAAAATTCAATTTCGATTTACCAAAAACAATCAAAGAGACCCAATAAGGCATTAGCACCAACGAAACCAAAGGCATCAACAAGATCAACACTTAGATCTTTGTCGATGTCGTCAACGACTTGAGATTGCTTGAAGGGTTTCTTTTCTACTTCTCCACACTTGATTGCCAAGCTTTGCAAATCAAATGACGCACTCTACCATGACACCCAATACAAATTTTGCTTTGGTTTTGTTGCTGCTATTTACTTGTACTTGCACTTTTAGATTAAGGGATTTACATATATTAGGCAGATTAACACATGCTGCGTGTCGTGGCGAACAATTAAACGTTTGTCAACAGCTGCAAATAACAGCGGTGTAACCGTAAACAGCCATCAGCAGCAACCACAACACATCCGCCTGACTGCTGCCGCTTGTCGTTTGCACTCTGAACTGTGCCGGCCACCGAGTTGTTTACACTTACTGGGGGTACAGTTTGTGTTTGGACAAATAAACGAGTCTAGCAGCTAGTTGCATGTGACAATAGGGCCAAGTTATTTTTATTTTCAATTACTTTAATTATAAGTATTTACGTGTGCGGGGATACATACTCGCACTTATATTTAACGACACTTACTTTTGATTCCAGTTTTTTTATAATAATTAATATCATAATTTGTAAAGAACATTTAAACCATAAAAAATAAAAATAAGAGCCGCTAGGTAAGTCGCTGCTTCGAATTAAATTTAAATAATGATTGGTTTTTGAAAACTGCGCTGATGACCAGCGAGCGACGGCGAATGAAAATATAGTGAAGCTCAAACCGTACCAAATCGGCCAATATTAGCGATCTCAATAAGTTAGTGTTGGAAGGATATTTAGGATTAATAATCATTTATTATAGGTGAACTCAATTTTAGGTGGCACGAAGTTCACCAGTTCATCTGGTTAGTTGTATAAGTAACGCTTATATCCATATCTTATATCGAATTTTTTTCGCTTAAATGTGTTTTGAGCACTCTAAACTTTAGTGCTAATGTATTGTGAATCAAAATGTTTTGGATTTTAAACTATTTTACAATTGTTAGAAATAATTGTTACTCATACGCCTTCCGATACCTGCATCATATTTTCCCACACTATATCTTTACTTTTCATACATTGAAGAGCCTCGTTTAATATCAAATATCATTCGATAATCAAATCTCTTTTAAACCTTTTAACACCAAATATCGCTTTTAATTCAAAGTAATAAAAATAACAAACTTGAGGCTTTTTGAGATTTTTTTAAATAATTATTGCTCATACGCCTCAGCTAAATATTTTCACTAGACGTTAAAACCAAACAAAACCAGACAGAAACACAATACTAAGCATCAACAACAATGATTGCGAATTTCAGAGATTTTTAAGAATATTTTAAATAATTGTTACTCATACGCCACCCCTCCTCCACACACACCAAATCGGATCCCCTTACATGTAGAGACTACTGGCATAAATTATAAATAAACGTATTAAACGAAAAAAGAGATAAGGAAATTTCGCTTCTTAGCAGACGCTCTGCAAGTGCTTTATCTGCGAATTTCGGGTTTTGTAACAAGTATTGCAAAGTAAACAATAAAAACCGCTTACATTTGATGGAAAGTGTTTTATATTGTACAGATTTGCAAGCTCAAAAGCACAAGATTACGAATAGGGATATAGTTTTTAACAAGGAAAAAGATTGTTTCTATAATTTAACTTGTGCAGTCCAGGTGTCTTTATATATTTAACAACAACAAAAATTGAAGATTGTTTCTATAACACAGGCCGACAAAATTCGAACAAATTTCAGAACCAGAAACCAGAGTATACTTTTCCGAAGGTTTTTGGTGCGCTGAGCAAGAATCTGGCCTCAGAATTGCTCCATCACGTCAGGTTTTCGAGATATCCTAACCTAAAAGTGCGAAAATTGTGGTTTTTGCCTATATTTAATGTTATGTAGCATTGCTATTTTACATGGAATACATGGAGGTGTACAAAACTTGAGAAATTCATGTGTATTCCAAACTTCAATTTTGGATATCTCAAAGACGAAAAATGCCTTTGAGCAAACTAAGGCGCATTTGAAAGGGAAAGGCTTGTACTTTAAGATGCCAGCAGTTATTTTACAAAAAAAGCTATGCGACATAAAAAGAATTCTGAGGCCAGATTCTTGTTCAGCGCACCAAAAACCTTCGGAAAAGTATACTCTGGTTTCTGGTTCTAAAATCCTGTCGGCCTGTGTTATTTAACTTGTGCAGTCCAGGTGTCTTTATATATTTAACAACAACAAAAATAGAAGTCTTATTTTAAGGCTCAAGGTTTGTCTCTACCGAAAATGTAGTTTCAAAGTAGAAAACTAAAATCTATATGATTTGTGCAATTTCCGTATCACTCATACGTGGAGAGCCAGTTGCAATTTTTACAAATATTTGTGTGCCAAGTGTAGATTTTTTTAGTTTTTAACGAGCCAATCTCGACTTTTCCAAGCCGGCTTTTGGTGCTGAAAATTGAGTATTACTGTTATGTTACAATTGAACACACATTTTTTCGCTACAGATTTTTGCTGGGGAAAGTTAAAATTTTAAAGTTCACGTTTTAGGCTTTTTTTGGTTATATTAGCAACAATCTATAAGAAATTTTTTAATTTTATACTCGGACCCTGTATTTTAGAGTGTTTTTCTAGGACAGAAACCACATCGTTGTGGCTGTAATAATTAAGGGAGAGGGCTGGGTTGTGAACCAGGCTGGGGTGTGAACCATTGCCGTTTTTTCTTTCCCTAATTGACATATCGCCAATCTTTCAACTGTCAATTTTGTCTTATGATATGACTCTGCTTTTGTGGTTACACCGAAGTACAAACACGGATTGCTTGTGGCAGCAATCGAGTTTGAAAGACATCGTGTTTGAAAATCGACTGCGAAAACTTGTTGGCTTTTTTTAAAGTGCTATCTTAGTGACTGAGCTTATTGCAAAAAGTCTGTGTAATACATGTTTATTTAGTGTTTTGATTCTATTTTACGATGTAATATTTGTTTATGTCGAATTATGATTGGAAGTGTCGTTTATTTTAAAGTTTCCAAAATGGCATCGTGGTTGGGCTGTGAACCACTGAGGTGGCTGGGTTATGAACCACCTGTTTTTCGTACTACATTTGTTCTAACACTGTCAAATATGGACGGATATATAAAAATAAAGTCATTTTATATAATTTCACTCGATTTCGTTGTGTTCACTTGAAGTGAGCCAATACGAGAACACGTTCGTATTTCACATGCAAACAGTCCGACACAGATTAGGATGAAAATTTAAAAAATTGAGCAGTTTCATTCATTGCGATTTTTTGGCCTAAGAGGCGTCATTATAACTTTTTTTCACCTCTTGAAGCTTCCTGATTAAATAAATTCTCAATGTACTTAAAAATTATTGGTGTTTTCTTCGTATTTTCCGACTTTAATAGGGATTTTCCAGATGGTTCACAACCCAGCCACTTTTTTGAAAAAGCGAAAAATCATGTTCTTAGAAAATTGGACGTAGAGAGTTAAATTTCAATCAAAACGGTAATCTGTCTTCATAACAAAGTTGCGTTATATATTCACCTTTCCAACGGTATCTTCGATTTTTCGATATCTTTATTTTGTGAAAAGTTAGAGCCAAAAAACAAAACCCCTGTTCACAACCCAGCCCTCTCCCTTACTTTTTTTTTAATAAAAACTTTTTACGCCTAACGAAAATTTGAATTCTTCATTTCCTTTAGCCAATATTAAAACAAAAGTATATAATTTGAAAGAAAACGTCAAATTAAAAAGTTCTCTACTTTTTTCTGCTTCTTTTTCCTTTGCTATGTCAAAATATACCATAAAAAAAAACGTGTATACTTCTCTTCTTTATACTCAAATATTCAGTTTATTAATTTCGTATTTTTCCTAAAACTTCAAACCAACAAACAAATTTAACCGTAGAGGAAAATAATGAAAGGGTTAACACCATTTCTTTTTGTATGTCTCTCGCGTGCTCACATCTCTATCAGCACTAATATTTAAAAACTAAATTGTTGCTTTTTCCTGATCGTACTATTTGCAAACGAACATTTGACCTCTCGCCTGCAAAGCCCTGATATTAACTATTTTTATACAAACGCGATAGCACACACGCGAACGTCTTGTTGCCGCTATTAGCCGTCGATACCCATTTCACATAAATTTCAGTGAGTTCAGACAGAGGTCCTTTTGGGAATTATACGCGTAGGTATAGCACTTAATGTTTGTCTAAGTTTGATGGGGATATAATGAGTCGAATTTATTGTAAATCGACGTTGTTTATCCTCAAAAGACGGCCGAGACAATGAAAACAGTACATTACCAGTGCGCCATGCACAAACACAATGCGGCACATACACTCACACACACACAGTCGTAGCGGCTGTGCTGCGCTCGGCAAGCCAAGCTCGTGTGCAAATTGATTAGTTAACTTAGAACACGTGCGAGTGTCGACTGGTCAGCAGGTATCCTTGAGAGTTATATTTGTTTCGCACTGCTCACTCTGCGCTTAGCTTCCGTGCTCAGCGGCACATTTTTATTTCGCAGCATTTTCAAAGTCTGCATTGTTGACGCAGGCCACCCCACTCATTTGTTTATTTTACTAATTTTTTGGCTACTCGGTTTTACAGTTTTTGTACACTGCTATCGTACGATTAGCTGCACGCTCTCCCAATTGGGCTGGCGTGTTACGTTGCTCTCGAGTTGTTGCTTATCAACAACACTCGGAAATTCTTGATACTGCTAAGAGCACTGTTCATCTCACTAGCCGCCAGCGATATAGTTTAGTCGGGTAATGTGCAAGCCGCTAGCCGGTTGACAAACCTTATCGCAAATTCTGCCCATTTGAATATTGCGCTTGTGACTAAAAGAAAAGCAACTGATGTCACGCCTAATCGAGCCGGCACATACATTCACAAATACGTATCTACGTATACCTGTTCGTACCCTGTAGGAATTCGGACTGATCCGAATGTAATTTTTCAACTGGTTGGCTGCCAACCATAGCTGCCTATAGAACCGATTCGTTTCCTTGGAGTGAACCCATCCTTTTAGTCCCATCCATTAGTTAGTCCTAAGTAAAACAGTTTCTAAACCAATTACGAAGTAGTTTGAGAACTAGTTTATTCTGAGTTGGTTTTTTAAACGGTTATTTATCAACAATTATTTTATTTCAAAAATATTTTCAAAAAACAACAAAAATCTGTCGCGAATGAAAAACACAAAATATTGGGGTACGTAAGGACGAACCAAGATGAACTTGAACTTTTTGACACACTTCTGCCGAATTTGTTTAGGGCCTGACGCAATACAACATCTTTATCATTATTGACTACGCCTGCAATTAATGAATAAATAAATCAATTAATAAATAATTAAATAAACAAAAAACAAATTTATGAATTTGTGCTTCACACAACCACGCACAATTCCAACCAAAAGTATGCAAGGCAATACGTACAAATCGAGCGAGCCTCCAATTGGAAAAGAAGACATGTTCGAAAAATGCAAGCATTTTTATGTCGTCTATTTTGTTATTATTTTGATTTTGATATGTTGATTATTTTACCTGTTTCGTCTTTCTCATTTTCATGTGCTCGTCTCGCCTATGAAAGCGCACACAGAACGTGAACGATTAGACGCGAACTGACTGACTTCTGCAATTGACTTACAAAATACCAGTTGAAAAACCAATGAATTTTGGGAACCAGTTGTCTCAGGTCTGACAGGGTATTTACATATAAGTGTGTGCAGTGTTTTTCTAATTAGTGTTTAGCTTATATTTTGTATGACGAAAGAAGCGAAAACAATGGCGATAAACCACATCAAATGCAAGACATCAATAAATACATACAACCGGCATTTAAACAATAGGCGCGAGTCCGCTAATAAACGATATTATTTTTCCACTTCATTTCGAGGCTTTTCACTTGTCTTCTTAATCCCAAAAAAACAATACGTTTCTATCAGAATCTTTAAGACAAATATTTGATTTATTTGTTTGAAAAGGTGGGTAGGTAAAGTTTTCATTGGCCACTCAATTATTATTATTATTATTATTAGGTAAAATTTTCGTCGTCTCTGCGGCAGTTGCACGGATAAAGGAAACATAAAAAGTAGTACATAGTTCAGCAGACCAAATATTCAAATGCAAAATTCTATAATATTTTTGGCAAAAAGTTTATCTGAAAGCCAATACTATTATTTTGATTATTAAAGAAAAATATTAAGTACAAACTAAGATTTAGAAAAGGGATACTTGTACTGAGACCAGAGATGATCTTTTGTGTCCCTACAATTTTAAGAGAACGTCCCCTAATCCTACCGACATAATGAAGCTTAGTAAATCACGGGGAGCCGGTGTTTGACATTTTCTTCTGCAAGCCACTGTTGGCCCAGGTGTTGCCTTCTACTGCGACATACCACAACGCAGTGCAATCTGATGTCCTCAGAAGTCTCCTCGACTGTTACGCAGAGTCTAAAGTACATATTACAGCAATGAAAGGGAATCTTGCAAAAGTTTTCTCTTAAGCAGTGCTAAAGTAATATTAAGTATTCAAATTAGTGGGTCCCCTCTTCCAGATCAAAGAATTATAGAGTTTTTAGGAAACGGAAGTAAACCATGTTCTTGAGTCCAGTGTGCCTATCGTACAGATATTAGCCCAATCCATGAAACTGCCAACAGTCGATGCAAGTACGAGTGTGACTAAAAACAGCTACTAGAAGCTACTAGATATTGCTCTTACACCGCATACACGCATATAAAAACATCAAGTAACAGCCTTAGCAATACGATAAATTCTTTGAGTTTGGGACAAGAGCTTGATTCACAATCGAATCGCCTAGTTATTTAGAATTGAAATTCAAATGTGCAAACGAAAGCTTGGAAATTAAAATAAATCATATGATAAATTCTTCAGACAAAAGTAATATTGTGCACACTCCACAATTCATTCATATTGATGACGTTTCTTTGCTTTTAGGTCCATTACAAGTATTTGTTGTTGTTACATAGTTAGCAGTTATTGATTGCCTTCTTCGACAGTTTACTCTCGCTCTTATAAAAAATAAAAAAAAATTAGCAGTATTGTGATGCTCTTGGTACACATCGAACTTTATATTGGAAAAGTTTTGTGACCACTTTTTGGAATTTACATTAGTGCGTCATAGAGTATATTACATGACGATAAGTTGAAAGGTACTAAATGCGTACGCATTATGTCGAAACAGATCAAAAATTCACAGCTACAGATCCTCCTCATGACAATTTTGAGAGAATCATGTTGTAAACGATTAACTTTCCGTTAATAATCTAAATGTTCTTGTCTTTTGGTTTCAAGTGCCAGTAGCTGACGCTTGGCGGCTTTTTGGGACACTTCCGCGAGGATCATTCGTATCTTGACTTCGCATAATTTTTCCAAATCTGGGTCCTGCATACTTTCCATCGTAGAAGCTACAAACGCTCCAAATTTTCCATATTTTTGTTCATTTACTTCCTTTAAATTTCCCACGATGTCTTTAAACATTTCATGCCTCATTGATGTTATTGTTTGGTGTTCGTCACCAGGATCATTTCCTTTTCTCTTTAAACATTCTTTGTTTACTTCAGTTTTAAGAGTTTGCGTGGACGGTGTTAGCCTTTCCATATAAGCCTCAAAGGATTGTCCGTCGTCCTGTTAAATAAGTAAAGTTTTTTCGAGTTATTTTGAAGTTTTTAATAACGAGTTCACTTATGTACATATATAATTATTTACTATAGCTTTGTTAGTAGATGCAAAATATATGTTTACACATGCAAATATGTTTGCTCCCTGCCACGTCAGACGGAGGTGTGCTTCGAAGATTAAAACAAAGTTGCCATTTTTGTTTTTAGCAACAACTAATTGCCATGCAGCCTTTGTAGAAAAGTCTTCGTAAGATCTTTGGCCTTCTTTGTATTGACGCGGTGAGCTGCGACGGCCTAATGCAATGTACATACATACATACAGATCAATGCTTATTTAAAAATTATTCGACACTTTACAAGAGATGCAACATAATTACCATCCAGTCTATGGAATCACATGCAGATGAATCGTTCTTCAAAAACTCCAAAGCAGCAAAAAATTGCCACTTCGGCTGCTTTGCGACAGTACGTCCACCATTGTTCATTCTGCGCAAACACTCCAGAAATATGGTGCGCAAGCTTCGTATTTTTTCTTTTACATCGTTCTCGCTGCAGTTGGTAAAATGCACGGCCATCTGCTTAAATTCATCAACCTTTTTGTCCTTGTTTTTGTGTAAGGGATGCGACTTATCCCACAAACATTTCCGTTTCTCATATTCACTTATCAACAGGAAGACTTCCTCCGGCGTCCAATCTCTCATTTTAAGTATCGAACCCAATTCCAAAAACCATCACGTGCCATCAACAACTGTTCGATTTTATATATTTCATACGATTCTTTTAAAAGCACTTTTCGCTTGCAATGACACTGATATCACTTGCTCCTGTGAAAACATGGGTGCAAGTGTTGCAAGTAACTTGCACAAAAGTGGAAATACACTTCCAGCAAGTGAAAACTTTACTAGTGATGCTAACTCAGAGACTTCACATTAATCGCAAATTTTACATTTGATTAGATTTATGACTTTTTTTATTGCTTCATAACATTTGTTGCTGTCAATCTCTTTTACGCACATTTATCAGTATTTAAGGATTACACTAGAAAAACTGTTATTTGTTTTTGGGGTCGACATCATTGAATTTTGGCATTGTTCAAAAATATAAGTGATCTCGCTTGCACACTCAGATGGTATATTTGTAAGGTAGAGGCACTAGTCAACAACAAAAATCACATGCATTTTGTGTGCTTTCGTTCAGTTTATTATTAAAATCCATTGACAGTTTTTTGACAACAGTATTGCATTACCAAATACAAAGCATGCAAAATGCATTTCTGGTTCATGTGAGTCGATTCCGCAACACTGCTTTGAAACAGCTGATGCTAAAATGGCAAAACAATAAATCAGTTGCAATAAATTATTTGCCCCCAAAGCAAGACAAATTTATTCATACTTATTATTATTATTTATTAAAACACCTTGGTACATAGTGAAATCAGGGCCTAGACTGGAAATAAAAGATTTATCACTGCTGGAAATGTTGCTTCTAGATGGTCAAATTTAGATGTATTTAATGTTCCACAAATAATACAAAACTAAGTGAATTATATTTTAATGCTGTTTGCACTTTAATTGGATTTGAATCATCTTTTTGGTCAACATTTTCGCATATTTTACATTACAAATACAGGTAGACCTCGTTTAACACAGAGTTTACGTTCCAGGAAAATGCCGTGCTAAACGAAACCGTGTTGAGGTCTAGCTGTATAGCTACATACATGCGAGTATACATACTTGCATGAAACATACATACTTATGTATGTTAATCATTCATATAAATGAACGATTAAGGTGAAGTGCAACGCATTGTCTACGTATGGATGTACATCTATGTATATACATATATAACTAAACTATACAACTTCATTGCTCTCGCAGTATTTCTAATTCTTCGGGTAAAGCGTAGATCCGCAGCTGTTTCTCGATTATGAGGTCCTGTAGATTCGTCAACTCTTGTGGCACGTACGTCGCTCCGTCCAAGTACAGTGCTTTGCTCCAGGGGCACTCGTCTAATGCAGTCAGCAGACACTTTTTGCTCGTCTCGAACGCTGTGCTCTGGTCAGATAGGCAGCGCAAGTACAATCGCCAGAAGAGCGCATTACGTTGCAGCGCATTATATGTGGCGCGATTGCTGTCTACTTTCGAATGCTGCGCTTCCGTGCTGCCGCTGCCCGTCAACGTTTTGAACATGTGTAAAATGCGATTGCGCACGATTTGCTCATTGCAGTGGCGGTCCCACTCGACAACGTCGGCTGTGCTAGCATTGGCCACCGGTTCAGAGTGCAGCTGCATGAAGCGGTATCTCGCCAGCACTATAAGAAAAGTCACCGAGAGTATAGTTGGCTGCGTGCGCAGCATAGCAGCGCGTATGCAGTACCAGGGAACCGAGTTCAGCATGCCACACTGCTGCAATAGGAACAGATTGCGTGGGAACTCGGCCAGCGCCGCAAAACCGTTTTCCCTGTGCATCAGCGGCGTGACGACGCAGTTATTACATGGCAACTGCAGCACCGTTACGTACAGCTCTCGAACGTGTTCACGTAGAAAGCGGTGCCGATCGTTCGAAGGGCGGAACACGTTTAGCAACTTGTCCAGATAAGCCATAGCCTCTAGTTTCTGGCCACATAGACATTGCAATAGCGTGCGTGACTTCAGCAACGAGACCGTGAAGTCGGGCAGCAGATACTGTTCCAGTACCATTATCTCTACATGCTGCTCAACCGCCACTTGTCGCTCCAGTTTTTCAGTAAGCTGCTGCAGCGCAGAAAGTTTTTTCGCCGTACTGATGGAAGCTTTATTTTTTATATCGATGGATAGTGCATAGGAGGCCAACACTTGCAACGCTTCCTCGCGTAGGCCGCGCCCCAGTAGCATCTCGGCATATGTCACATAGGTGTAACACAAGTCCGACGATTGAGTATGGTCTACAGCATGCGCCGCAATGAGGTTCTCAAAAATGTTTTGTACTGGCGTAATGGCGTCGTTGTACGACAGCGCCTCGTACTCGTAGATGGCCAACTCCGTGTAAAAGTTGAGCACATTCCGGTTGGACGGCTGTTTCAGCAACGCCTTGAAGCGATTCCGACCCGCCTTCACGTAGTCCACATCCAACTTTTCGGCACAGCGTTGCAGCACCAGCAGTACTCGTTCGTAGCGGCACCACAACAGCAAGAAGAGAATGCGCTTTCGCTCGTCAATGCCGGCGTGTGCGGCGGCGCAGTTCATCAGCACCTCTGTAATGCAGCGCACGTAGATTTCATATCCAATGCTGCTGCTGAGGAATGTCGGGCTGACGGCCATTTCCTTTGCTAATGCATACAAGCCACCAATGAACTCGTCCTGAGGATGAGGCGGCAGCGCGAAACTGCGACGCAGACACACAGCCAGTAAATCCTCGATAGCATCCGAATCGCCCATGTGCTCCACGCGAGCGCTGAACTTTTCGGCCAGCCCGTCGCATTGTATGAACGGCACCTTCAACAGGCGCAGCGCCAGCAACAGCAGGTAGAAAGCGTTGTCTCGCGACTTGAGCGGGTAAATATAATGGCAAACGTCCTCGTTGAAAACAATACGTTGCGGATCACTGCACTTCATGTTCACCGGACACGGCTGGAAATTAAAGCCCTGTCGTAGCTTCTCAATACGCAGCCAAATCTCATTCATGGGCAGACCAGACTGCAGTATCAGTTCTTCGAATTCGATTAGTGTACGCTGGTCTGACTCCAACGGCGCAAACTCACCGAATTGGTCTGTGGACACGTTGAGCTCCAACGCCAATTTAAGCAGCGCGATAAATTGCTCGTAGAGGCCTGCTTGGCGCAGGAATAGCGCACAATTGTTAAAAAGCCGTAGCATCACATCGTCCGAAGCAGCATCAGTGCCCACTGCTGCAGCCGTTGCACTTTGTTGTTGGGCGTGGTGCATCTTCTGCATGCAGCGCTCGTAGATGCGCAGCACGTCCGGGACAATGCAGCGCGCCATCGAACCTTGCGTCGTCATAATCTGTGCGGTCCAGAGTGTGTAGTTGTAAGGGTCCTTAGCCAGCAGGCGGTCAAACATTTTCGTCACCTCGAACGACGGATACGTGACACTGGCGATGTCAATGTATAGTCGGTAGAGCTGTTCGTTGCGTGGATGAGACACCAGTGCGCGCTGTACCAGATCCAGTTTCTTCTCTGCCAGCAGTAGCCGTGACCACTTGTATGGATTCTGATCTTGAAGCGCGATCAGATTCAACCACACCTGCAAGTCGCCGGGCGTTTCAAGCGTTTTGCGATTTAGCTGACCCAGTCGAGCTGTGTATTCATTTTCGTCCAACACTAGCACCGATGCTGCACTTGCTTCTGTATTAAAGCTACTAGAGCTATGCTTCGCACGGCGATAATACCGATTGATCGATTTTTTGCCATTGGCAGCCTTTGAATCAAACCATCGCCGTCCGCCACCCAGCTGCCAGCGGTACTGCGTGCGATAGCGCGGGCACGCAGGTTTGTGCAACGTACGCAGTGTCCTGAACTGTTGTGCTGGTGCCTTGTCTATATAGTACTCCTCGGTACCATCGAACTCTATGCGCGGAACCGTGGCCAGTGCCAGCAATCGCTCCTTTTCCTCTGCATCTCGCTTACGTCGTTTCGCCTTTTTCTTATGCTTCTTTTTCTTAATTTTTTTTCCTTGCAAATCTGGATCAATCTTTAAGGCATCAGCTTCACTCTCGGTGGAGCTCGAACTCGAAAAAGAGGTCGGTCTCAGCTGCTGCACCTCGGCAACGATTTTAATTTGCTCATTTTGCAGCGGAAAACTGCTGTTTTCCAACCACTCCGTTGTGGCATTCTGGCTGGTTGATGCGGTGTTTTCGGTTTCGTCGGACTTCGTTAAGGAATACGCAGGAAAAATAGACATACCAAGCCAAAAGTATACACCGATCAAAATGTAAATAAACGTTTGAATGAACTAAATGACAGTGACAGCTAGCGATATCGCAAGCTGTGTCAAAACTACTGTTGCCAGGTTGAAGAAAACTACCCAATTCCAAAAACAAAATTATTGTACAAACAAAATTCTAACAACAATGGTGGTTTTTGTAGTAAATTTGGTCACATTTCTCGAATTTTAATTTTTAGTTTGTAAATACTTAGTATTTGCAAATACAGCTGATCTTGTTTACATTTCGTTAGAGATGAAAATTTTTGGTACAGATAAGAATTCCGCAACACTTTCAATTTGAAGAATTTTCATTAATACGTGCAAGTCTGGAATAAGCAAAAAGTCCGAAAAAACATAAATTCTATTGCAGTTCAGAATGAAAATGTATTATATAATTGTCTTAAAAATAAGTTTAATCAACCCTGTTCCAGAATCCGAATCGGATCGGAAATGGATTTGATTCCGACCGTCGGTGCTCTACATTCCGATTGTCGGAAATATTTACCGATGCAACCCTGTTCTCAAATCCGATTAAGTTCCAACGAATTTGGATCGGAGATTTGGTGTTCTCGGAAATTTTTGTCGAAAATAATCCGCTAAACAAAAAGCTGGTGGAATTGAAATCGGAAAGCAGCAAAACGAAAACAAATAACGCAAATGTAAGTAAATAAATTAAACATCGTATTAAATAAAACTAATAAATTAATTTTTAATCACAGGAAAGCATAAGACTGCTGACCAGAGCAAAATGCTCTTGGATTTTATTGAGGAGAATGCGGACGTCGCGAAAAGTTTCTGCAACGGCGGACTGCTCGTTCTCAAGCAATACTGCCAATAAAATAACGCAACTCATTAAATAAAATAAAAAATCTTACAAAGTTTTACAATTTCCTTTTTCATTTGAACATTAAAAGCAAACAGCTGATTGAAGGTTTGTTAATTTGCTAACAATCGGATTCGAAATAAACTTCGAATGTGACAATTCCGCTCGGATTGCAGAACACCTCTTCAAATCGGATTCGGACTTCATTTCGATTCGAATCCGATTCCGATTCGGATTCTGGAACAGGGCTGAATAAGAATTAACGAAAATAAATTAAATTCAAATATTTGCCATGACTGGACGAATTTATCGATAGTAGAATCTATAAAGTGAAATCACTATCACGAAAACACAGAATACTAAGCAGTGTTGCAATAGGATTTTGCGATTGTAAAAATTGTAGTGTTTTGTACTTTTAATTGCATGTATTTGTTTTTGTAAAGATATAAAATTTACCTCAAAAACCAAAAATACACGATACATGACCTAAAACTAAAAATCGTGAATACGGTAATAGAATGCCGATAGAATTTTTAAAAATTACTACAGAAAAAGTAGACAAATATTGCCCAATAAGCAAATAATCGCCCAACCTGACAGAATTGGATGCAATGTAATGACTTGTATCTACCTCGTTATAAGAAGCATCTGCTTATAACTGCTTTCATTCGATCCGTATTGAATGTCGATTCTTTTATAAATATTTTAAACTATAGAAAGCTGTTTAATAAAATAGTTATGTGGCGCCATTATGTATTCACGTACATTCAAAGAGCCAATAATATTGGGTTCGAGTTTACATAATAATCGCGGCGGGAATTGCAAAAATTCAAAAAACCCAATTGGCATTTAGATATAAATTGATTTATTTATTAATTTACTCCATATGCTTAGAGATTCTGAAACGATAAGACCTTACGGCATCTAGGCATTTTAAGTGATCTATTAAAATAATCTTATAAAGAGTTTTTTCTTCCGATTGAAAAAATACTAATTTCGATTTTAGAATTCCACAGCTTGATCACAAACTGCTTGGAGAATGGCAACACTGATCACGCACTCTATCGATCTCTTTTTGAATTATTGACCGCGGGAGGCGCGAATGTTTAATTTGTGCCTGTGTTACTTGTACATCTGCATGGTTGCATTATTCTGTATTACCCAACCATCTGCGGCCATCGACTTCATCTTGCGTTCGAACAAAACACATTTCAAATGAAAACTGCACGCAACAAAGGCACTTCAAATTATTCAATTGCTTAACTATAGTACATAAATTTCAGTCAAACAAATTGTAGTGCGCGAAAATTAGTACTTTGACGGCTGGTAGCTCCGCTGGTGTGCAACTCTGCGAACGCGGTCATCCGCTGAACGTGCTGCGGCAGTATTCTAGGAAAAGTTGAAGTTGACGGATGGTGGTAGTGACGCGCAGAATTCGATTCGTATTTTGAGCTGCTGAAAGTGGGAATATCCGTTTGAAAAATAAAAGTGAATTTTAACGAAGCTGCGACGAGTAGCCAGGCGGACGAGCACAGGCGCAACGCAGCAAGCAGACATATTGCTGAAGCATACTGGAAAAACGGTGGAGCGTAGAGATCCAAACGCCTTAGTCAAATTGACAAATTTTTGTGCACTTTTCGTTTTCCCACTTTGTAATTGCGAATTTTACACGTCACACATTTCGAAGATGTCGGAAGCGGAGAACAGCCAAGAAACCAACGGAACCGCCAACGGCGACGTGCCAGAAATCGAACTGATTATTAAGGTTAGTGCGATAATGTACTTTGGAACTGTTGGGGGCGTGAAGGACGGTCAGTCTGGGAGATGGCATAGTTGGATATAGCGTCCAGCTCAGGTGACTCGTATGAGTGTCTATTGGGGACTCCAGCCGAGTTTTCCGCCGCAACTATATAAGCTGCTGTGTGCGCCGTGCGTGTGAGTGCAGTGCAAAGGGGTTTTAAGGTGTGTCTGTCCCATTCCACCTGCCTCTAGTACCAGCACAAACAATGCGCAGCAAACGCAAGTATCGATAAGGCGCCGAAAGGCTGAAAATATGAAAATTTTTATGTAAACATCCGCTGCCTTCGTATCCACTGCTACTGCTTGTCCCTTGTTTCTAGTTGCATTCGATTTGAAATGGAGCGCAGCGCAGCACAGCGGCGACCAACAGAACGCAGACAAAAAGAAGAGGCGCAATAGTCAAGCGACGCGCGGAACGGTGAACACAGGGCAAGTCTTGTTTTGCATGCGAGTAGCGAACCGATTTTCTCCTTACAAAATTCTTATATTCGTCATATTTTGTGTGGTTGCTATCACCACGACCCGCGCCAGTGCCCCGCTGCCTTGGTGTCGCGAACATGGTCGCGCTGTAAGTCGTCGTCGTAGTAGTGGTCGTCACCAGCGTTCGCTGGCTATGGTTGCTACACCGGGGCGCTGTGTCGGAGTGATTGTGTATGTGTATGCGTCTCTTATGTGAGTGTAATTCTCTGTCGACCGCGGAACAGGTTTCTCTTTGCACTTTTCATCTTCCATATATTGGTGTCGCCCCTCGATGCTGCCTGAGGGGCCGGCCTCACATTCGTCCGTCTGAACACCCGTTTGGCTTGCTGGCGCACAACCATGCCGCGGTGTGCTGTTCTTTTGGCTGATGCTTTGCGTTCCGTTCCATTCTTTGTGGTTCGTCTTCTGTGTACGCTCGAAATGTTTTTGGTGGTACGTCATGCCAGCCACAAACGTTTCGAATGGTATGCTCCATACCTCAATTTGCCTGCTTGTAGCTGAGTAATATGCAATTTTTGACACGACAATCTGCTACATGACAATCGACTCTGAGCCAGCTGAAGGCAATTCGAACCTTAGTTTGGCCATGTCGGCAGCTATGAAGAAAAACTGGTGGTCAGAAATTTGTTCCGATGTTAAGTCTTAAACCTGTAGATAGCTTGGTGTGGAAAACTGTAGGAAACGGCACAAAGAACAGTATTGGAGGGAAATTGATTGTGCTTCACAGTCCTAAAGAATTTTGTGTATGTCAACATTCAGAGCCACTAAACTGTAAGAGCCAAAGATTACCTGCAATGGTTCATTGTTTTTCGCATTTAATCAGCAAAGAATCAAGGTATGATCGCTGAAGTTGAATTTTTCTAAGCTCAGTCATAACTCTTATGGTATGTCTCAGCTATTGTGAATTCAGCTGCCTTACAATTTATGACTCAAGATCTTAAGGCCATAGAGCTTCCACAAGGTAAGTTCATCTTTGTGGCTTTGTCATAGGCAACTCGATGGACATCTTTGCCGCGTGGTGTGATTTTGTTGGCTGTGCTCAGATATTATATATTACCAAACCGAAGCCATGAACCACAATGCGTTTATATCTTGGAGTAATGCAATGAATTGCTGCAAAGTCACATTCGAATATAATCCAAATATTGTTTTTCTATAAATAAAGCAGCTGATCTTCGCGCCCGCAGACATAAAGCTGGTTGCATTCACTTCGCGAGCGCACACGCCACAAAACGTTTAACGTTTTGGCCTTTCAATTGAACCGGCATGGTCGCATGGAAAAGCCAAGTACTGTGGCAATCAATTAAAACTATTATTTTTCATGTCTCGCTGTGCGATGTGCGCGTTATTCGCATATATTGTATGTAGTACATTCTGCAGTCGAGTCAAAGCCAACAACAACGGCCGCAACGAAAGGCAACTCAAAACAAACAAAAGCGAAACAAAAAAAAAACAAAATAAAATGGAAAAAGTGAAAGTTCAATTTTTCCAAAATATGTGCGAGCCGCGGTGAACAAACCGCCGAGTCAAGTCAAGCAACATGGGCCCAGCCAACATTCAACAGAGCAGCAAACACCATTCAAACAAGTTTTACTACAGATTTTCCTTTTTGTATAAAAGCCGCGCCGCACGCCACCACCACCGGGCCGCCATGCCCAGCTCGTGCTAAATGCCGCTCCTTCCTGCCTCCGCTTGCGTTTTTGTTTCTTTTCGCGGTTACTTCAGCAGCCGTTGAACACGAATGCGCTGTAATGTTTTGGTGTGCACAATGTGGACCATTGTTGAAGTGTTCCTGCTGATGTGGTTGTTGTTGCTGTTGGCGTTTCTTTGAATGCGCCAGTACATGTGTGAGTAGGCTGCGTGCACAAACGTCGAAATTAGTTGAATAAATATGGGGAAAAAAATTACAACCTACAACAATTTGAAAATGAAAACCGCAAACAAAAGTTTGCTGCTGTTGTTGGTGTTGCTGGTGGTGATGATGGTGCTTGCCGCACAACCAATCGACAAGTAACGTGAAGGTGCAGACGAACGCTGCGTGGCCACTCACATGTGCTCCGTGCTTGGGGGTGTGTGGCTGCTGCTGTAATTGTTCGTTCTACACACGCGCAACGCAGCGCTTGCATGCTTCATCCTCGTCTCGGCCTGTCCATCAGACAACATTCATTCAGACGTCTGAAAGAAATTCGCATCGCTTACTCATGTCGAACAAAAACTTAGCCGAGGGGCGGGAGAGGCGAGCAATAAAACATTACATATTGAATTTTATAAAATTTGATGAATGCAATAGCAGCAACAACAATGCCATTAGAATAAATTACCAAATTACACAATAGTTGGTTGAGTGGAAAAGTGCGAAAAGTAACGAAAGAAGCAATTGCAAACGGCAACGATTAAATGTTAAACGGCGGCGCGTATTTTCGTCTCGATCACGTTATGCGCGTTCGGTTAGCTCACCTTTATGCGAGAGTGTGTGGCGCTGTGGCGACCGCGGTGCTGCTGTTGTTGTGTAGGTGAGGTGCTTGTTGTTGTCATTGTCTTTAACAGCGTCCTTTGGAGCGTTCTACGCTATCACGTTCCCGGAACATTAGCCTCATCATAATTAAATAACTTAGAAGCGATAACGATAGGGCGGTATGTGTTGTACAAGAAGGTAAAAGACCCAATGTGAAGAAGAGCAGCACAAGGTTCAACAGTAACAACGGCGCGACGAGCGCAACAAATAAAGCAACATTCCATCATCGTCGTTTTTGAGTAGATTTTCGTTTTCGCTTTTTCCATTTTCCATTCCATAATTTTTGCTTTGTTTTTTCTTCCTTTACGTTTGTTTTTATCTTATCAAATGAGTTGAAACATAAGCGCAATTAAAAATAATCAGCGTGCGCAGTATTGGCGGCAATGTTGCGCTAAATGTTAAATGGTATTTCCACGCATGGTTGTGGGAGGGGGGAGGAGGCGAATGCAGCACATTGGGCTTGGCCTCAGTTTGGGCCACACTATTTTAAGCCGATGAAGTAGTTGCAGGGCCCAGTCCGCAATCTGCGGAGTGCGATATGGCCGCATTCTTATCACTTCAGAATCTATTGTCTCAAGTGTGTTTCCAGGCGCTGAGCCTTTCGCAACATCGTGGCAGTTTGTTTAATTATTTTGGTATTTGTGACATAAGCGTGTCGCTATACGCTTCACTCGATTGCTGTAACCGGTGCCGCACAACAAAAGTTGTCTACTTTGTTGTCATTCGAGCCACTTGAACCTTTACAATGATAAAACCGAGTGTTTGCGCTGCTACTTCTGCTAGCATTGACTGCGAAGATGATGATGACGCTGCTGCTGATGATGATGATGATGATGTAATGAATGATTTCTCACATGGCAGCTGCTGCTCGACGACAACCTGTGGCGATTAGTCACATGCTCGCATGTCCATACGCTCTACAGTTCTCTTAGCCTTCAGTGTATGGTAAACAAAATGTAAATGGTTTTTGTCTTTTTCGATTTCTACAATTGCTTTTGTTGTTGCTCTTGACTTGATTCGGCGTTTCGGACACTTTTTATAAAAGTTAAGTGTTGCTTAGAAATCAAACCAATTCATCACTCGAATACCTAATTTGTGTAGATAGTGCGAAAAGTCGTCGGAATATGCCAGAGAATTTCAATTTCGAAATAAGTTCTTGTGAATTGTACATACATATTTCAGATTCATTTCATTTTTGTTGGCAGAAATGTTTGTGTTCTAAGCAGAGAAGAAACGTGTTGTAGAACATTTAAAACGGACTCTGCTACAGTGAAAAGGTCGGTAAATGGAGCAACGAAAATTTTATTGCTTGACTTCTGACAAAGTTTTAGTTTTATTAACTGCTATCATAAAAAAAACAGTTTATTGAGTTGTAGAGGACTATTCCCTTCTTCTTCTTATGGGACGTAAATCATTAGTGATTATTGTATATGCCGATTCTTGGCAAGAATTTTCGATTTTTCTGGGCGAAACTATAATAAAGTGAGCAACCAAACTTTGCGCTTATCTGCACTTAACTCAAGGAATTTTTAATCTTTTATGAAAAATACTCAAATGTACGTCTTTCCTATATTCATTTAACTTCATTGATTCCACAACGCTTTGGTCTAATTAATCTCCATTTGCTCATTTGGTTTTTTGTCGTCCGTCAACACCAGCCAAAGATATCACATGCTCGGTCACACCGTTCACGTTTTGGTTGCTGGTACGCTACACAAATTGGCGGGCGGCCGCACTAGACACGCATTATCTTCAATTTGTATACAATATGATTTGGCTTTGTGGGCGTGCAAACGTTCCAATCGGGCACGAGTGAAAATTTCCGTTGGCAAATACTTTAATGGGTTTGGCACGCAGCAGTCAGCGGGCGGAGGATTTATATGTATATTCACGGAACTGTGCAAAACATTGCATATACATATGTGATGAATATTTCGTGGACTTTTAGTTCATTTCGAAAGGAAAGTACAGTTGAACCTCGATTATCCGGGTTGCTCGGGACCGGGCTCATCACGGATAATCGAAAATACCGGTTAAAAGAGGTTTATCAATTTTATTATTTTTATTTATTTATGTATGTGTGTGATATGGAAAAAACAAACAAACACAAGTACATGTGTTTCACGGATAATAAAGGTAAATCACGGTTAATAAAGGTATAGAATCAACCACTCAGCATCCCGGTTGATAGATGTTCCCGGTTAATGGAGGCCCGGATAATCGAGGTTCAACTGTACTTCACTTTTGTCACATTTAATTCATTGCTTGATACAGATATACTCGTGCGTGAAAAGCGTAGGGCGCTTTAGCGTATCCCATATGCCGCGCATAATTGCGGCCACCTCCCGTCGCTACCCTGTCCCGGTTGCTATTTGCACTATCAGTAACGTTTACTTCGTTATGTTTCAAGTAAATATGAGACCCAAGTTGCGCTTTTTCGTTGTATGTATTTTTCGATTCGCGCTGTTGTTTGCTTTTGCCAAGCACACATCTGCATGACATCATCGTTTTCAAACTCGCAGCAACGGACGAGTGGACGTTAGATGACTGTTGCAAACAACTTGTACGCGCACATTGCGCGGCAATCATTTGATGGCTGATTACGCCACGCTTGAAATCGATAAAAGTGCCGCGCCAAATCCCAACGGTTAAATAAAGATCGCACATATGAAAAAAAACCGAATTCTTGCCTTCACTTCGCATTGTTCAATATATCTAAACAACAATAACCCCAAGTTAAGCAATAACAACGCCAATAAAATAATATTAATTCGCTGAAATAAATTCATATTTTGTGATTTGTGAAACATGAACTAAAAACAAACCTGTGGCCGTAAGGAATAACAGCCAAAGTCGATTTTATAAAGTTTTCAGGAGAGCACTTTTAATTTTTGAATTTGCTTTGGATTACACTAGATAAATTTTAGATTTTTGGGCGTAAAACATTCATTTTATGAGCAAAAGCCATAGAATTTTGTGTAGTAGTACATTTGAATACGACGAATGCAATGGTGGTAATAACTCAATTTTGTCCTAACTCGACTTAGGCTGTTATTCCTTACGGCCACAGAAACCATGAGTAGCGAGATTGTATGGAACAACGCCGAGGGCCGGCTGGCACGAAAAGGGTTAAGCGGCAGTTGACTACAATTAAAACTTGAAATTACTAGCGGTACTTAAAAAGTATTTTGTTTTCCTATTGTTTTGCTTATTTGTCTTTGCTTGCGCGCCGTTTGTGTACGTGAATAATTTAATTGCCGGCAGTCGACGTACGGCGTCTGCGCGGCCTATCCGGCCGGCCGATGGCTTCGTGTGGGCCGGCTGCACCTAAGACGTTAGTGTGTGCCTATATGCTTGTCTATGCGTGTATAGAGTGTTGAGGCTTGGCTTGGCCTCTTCACCGCCCAAATTGGTGCGTCGAATCTCTAATTCATTTCTTTGTTTATTTTGGCTATGCCATATTTCCATTTAAAAATTATATAAAAAGCACTTAAGTCAAATGTGTTGGTGTCCGTTGGACAGTATTTCCTGAGCACTCCTATCCCTCATACATGGGGGGCCACTCAATTTGCCATGAAGTTGGTTTTTACTCGGACGAGGCTTTTCACTGTGCTTCATCGAACCACACTCTATGCAAGCAGATCCAGGATTAGATTAGAATTAGTTGCACCACCACATCAACCCATATTCTCTCACGAGCACTTCTTCTCATCTTTTTTTTCGAATCTAAATGAAACCAGTCGCTAAAGCCTGGCTGAAGTATTCTTTTTTTTCACTTTTAAAGTGTTTGTCACGCTATTTTTATTTATTTCATTGTTTTGTCAATGAATCACATGATTAGTGTTTTGTTGGTTTTGGTGTTTCTGCTGTTATTCTTTTCCCAATTCGCTTTTGGTTTTCCACTGAAGAAACTTCAATATGAAAATTTTGCACGTTTCAATTAGTGAAAAGCAAATTGTTTTGTTAAAAATCGAACAAACTAACAGAATTTAAGAGAACAATGGTTGAAGCGGACATAAGGCGCCCGCTAAGAAGCGAAAACACTGCCAAAGCAAAAAATGAAGACGGAAATCACACCTCGCAAACGTAGCAAATCGCATTAGCTAAATAAATTAGAAAAAAGTTGCCGCAAGTGTTTGCGTTCTGTGTGCATGTCGACGAAACGAGCGTCTGTGAATTAAACAAAACGCTGGCCAAGTGCGCGCAATTTAGGTACATAATATGAAGTATTTTTAACTGAGGGAACGTGTGCATGCCGAGAAAAGTAGCGAATAGTTCTGTCAACACTCTGTCTGAGCTTGATCGATGTGCCCCCTAATGTTATGCTTTCATTATCCTCTGCACCTTTCCAGGGAGAATTTATGTATAACGACAACGAGCCGCGGAACACATGCAATGTGTACGGCGCTACAGCCAATAGTGACGAAGTGGATGAAAAGGAGAATGTACACGTGCAGTGCTGCTCTTGCGGCACTATAGAAAATCGCCAAAGTGAAACGGCCGCACTTGGGCTCACGCTCACCCACCGCATCTGTGACGGCACGCACAACTTCTGTTTCGAATACACCAAAGCTGCGCAAGAAGTACACAATGCCGCACTTGAAAGATTGCCGGACAGCAAGGAAACCGCGCATACTAGTCGACCAACCCAGACAGTCAATGAAAGTGAATCACCCTGCAGGGAAAGTTCTGCCCTTGACTTTGCCAGCGTTGTGGCGGAGGCCTGTGAGGGTCTCCTTGACGAGATGGCCAATGATGTAGGCGAACAGCTGGAGCAGTCAGAGCCTACGCATCGAGCGACAGCGCGCGCTCGTAGAGCTCGCAGCAGCTATGACCCAGTAGCGACGAAACTGGCTGTGAACGCCGTGCTGAGAGATGGTTTGACTTTGAGCCAGGCAGCGAGGAAGTACAATGTAGTGCGATCCACTGTTTGGAAACATGCTAACCGCAGCCCGCACCACAAGCCACGGGACTCTAATCAGGAGCTGCATGAATTGATAAACAGCAAATTGTTGGCGGGGATGTCAATATCCGAGATATCGCGTACACTGCAGGTGTCCAAGTCGACTGTCCACCTGCATAAGACGCGCCTTAAGGAACGCAGCTTGCTGCCGCCAGTGTGGGTGCGAATCGGCGGTAAGGACATCGTGGACCATGCTGGCGTACAGAAACGCCTAAAGGAGGCGTATCGTGGCCACGTGGTGAACGGGATGTCGGTGCGGTTTGCAGCCGATTTTTTCTCGGTGCCATTGTCGACTTTGTGGCGATACATCAAGCGGGAGAAAACGGCAGCAGGCTCTGTAACAACAAATTGTGAACCTCAGCAGAACGGAAAAAGCGAAATGTAGAGTCAAAGTAGAGACGTTGTCGGTGTGTGCACAACGGTTCTGGAAGATGATGCGAATGATAAATTACATAAAATTCGAGAAACTACCAGTGAAACTACTGCTTAATCAATTTTTGAAGTAGGAGGCGGAACCTATGGAACTGATTTCTTTTAAGTTTTTGCATGTTTAGTATTTGATCTCAGCAAATTGCTACAACAGTCGAATTTAATCGTTTAAATTAGTGCAGTTTTTGTAATACTGAACGAATAAACGAAATTAATAAACAAAACGAATTAAATTTAATGGAATGGAAGAAATTGTATCAATATTAAAGTTGGGTGGTGGGTCTTCTTTTGACGTGCTTTAACCAAAAGTGCCTGGATAAAATACCGACTTCTGTTCGCGCGCCCAACTTGAAAAGAAACTTGAGCTAAACATTTATTGGTAACAATCATTTGTGTATTGTAGGCATCCACCATCGATGGAAGACGCAAAGGCGCCTGTCTTTTCTGCCAGGAGTACTTTATGGATTTGTACCTTTTGGCTGAGTTGAAGACCATCAGCCTAAAAGTAAGTACATAAATGCGCTGATTTTGAATGACTCACTTGTAATGTGCTGCTCTGATCGTCAGGTGACCACAGTGGATATGCAAAAGCCACCACCAGACTTCCGCACCAATTTCGAGGCCACACATCCGCCCATACTGATTGACAACGGCTTGGCCATACTCGAGAACGACAAAATTGAGCGACACATCATGAAGAACATACCCGGCGGCTACAATCTGTTTGTGCAGGTGTGTAGACAGACTGCAGACTTGATTTCATTTAAATGTTGCTCGTGTCTTGGATTTGGTGCATTTATAGGACAAGGAAGTGGCCACGCTTATTGAAAATCTGTATGTAAAGTTGAAGCTGATGCTGGTAAAGAAGGATGAAGCTAAGAACAACGCGCTTTTGGCACATTTGAAAAAAATCAACGACCATTTGGCCAACAGGAATACGCGCTTCCTCACCGGGGACACCATGTGCTGCTTCGACTGCGAGCTGATGCCGCGCCTGCAACACATACGCGTCGCTGGGAAATATTTCGTTGATTTTGAAATTCCGGTGAGTGTCACAAATGCCACCAGCGATTTTAATACAAATGCTATTTCTGCCCTTAGACGCATCTTACCGCTTTATGGCGCTACATGTATCACATGTATCAGCTGGACGCTTTTACGCAGTCGTGCCCGGCCGACCAGGACATTATCAATCACTACAAGCTACAACAGGTAACTGCCACATGGCGTTGTTTTCATGTGTTTACTAAATTGACCTCTGTACTTGCAGATGCTAAAAATGAAGAAGCATGAGGAGCTTGAGACGCCAACATTTACCACATCCATTCCAATTGATATAACAGAGTAAACTGCCCGCATAGTTAGGTGGTAAACTGTACTTGACAACTCGAGAAGTAACCGTGCAAGCGCCTCTAACACCGACTTGGACGTTGCTGCGGCTCACAAACGCTTTCAGTAATTTCCTAATTTATTAAACGTTTAACCAGCTTGAATTCTAAATCAGCGCTCAGTTCTAAGCGTTTGTAGTTTACTTTTCTGCGTTTTTCTCTTTTTTGTTTTCCACGCAAAGTTCAATTGTTTTCATTCAATGAAAGAAAGAAAAAAAAACAAATCAAAAGCAATGTGCTCTTCTCGCCTAAATCGCCTTCAAAGTTTAGCTTTTCGCAACGTTTGCGTATGTAGTACGAAAATGAGTTCGATTCTGTTGCCAATTCTGACATTCAATTTAATTGCATACTTATACATTTTAATGTTTACGATAGGTATTTATAAATTTTGTATTACCAATTGCGAAGCGTGTGGTAACGAAATATGCAAAAAAGGCGAAACAAAATGAAAGCAACTCAAATGAAACGCTTATTCGCGTTATCTATCGCTTACGAAGTGAAGATTTTCTAAAAATCTAAGCTTTCGATATACAACAATAAAAGAGCAAAAACAATGGAAACAAACATACAAAACACAATTACTAACCGTAAGCGTTTAATATTCTCTATATACTTATACACGTACATACTTAAAAATAAGAAGAAGCAATTGTTTTGTATATACAGGTTATACATCCGTACAACAAATAAAACATTTACAAAAATTTCGTATATTTGATACAACAAAAAACCACCAACATGTCGATTTTCATTTATCTAAACGTGTTTTATAAGTGGAGAAATTGCGAGCAGATGTGAAACGCGTCAATTGTCGATCTCCTGATATGACTTGATGGACTTTGAACAGAATACAGAACATGAACTTCAAATCATGGATATTACAATGCAATGCAAAATGTTTCCTTTCTGCTGTTGGAGCAGCAATTCACACAAGAACAAACATCAATGGTTTTCAGCTCAGATCTGCACGGAACCAAATTCCTTGGCTTTTGAATCATTTCGAATGTGTTCAAATGTTTGGAAATTGTGTAACAAATTCCTTTTTTAAGCCAGCGTGTCATGGGTCTTATTAGATAAATGCCTCGGAAAATATTCGGTGGACCAGAGTGTTCGTATTCTTCAACATTAAATTATTTAAGGCGTCTAACATGTAGAAATTTAATTGATATCTGATAATGCCAATAATGCGATAATTATAATAAAATCGCCAATCAAACACAACACCCTTAGCTTCATTCCGAAAGTGCGTATTTTTTAAGAAAAAATAAAACAAGACAAATTCTTATATTCATTTTTAATTTGAGTATGTGCAGTTGTCGATTGTTTTCTAAACACTCGAAGCATTGTTTTTTAAAAAATAAATCGTTTCACCTATTAACAAATTTTCATTAATTTTACAGAACCATAAAAATTCTACTTGTTATCTACAACAATTTACATAGGAACACTATTCCCATTTATGTTTATAGGGCTTTATATACTTGGCGTGACGTTTTAGTTTCTGCAATTCCAATGGCATCAGACAATTGAGTAAGTTACTCGTCAAGTAGCCTGTCACGCCCCAAACTCTGTACTGGCCCACCAAGAAAGTGGGCGAGCTGAAGCCACCCTTGAATTGCGTGTGGCGCACGCTGTCCGGTTGCACCAAACGGCGCATCGGTATAACGAATGCTTCCTCGACTTCGTCCTCGTTAACATTGAGCTCACACAAATCGAAATTTTCTACCGTGCCCACTACAGGCATGATGGCTGCTGTATGCGGCGGTTTAATTAGTTTTCCTGAGCAAAGACAAGACTGATAATGACTGACAGCATTGATAAATAGTGGCAGTGTGATAGTCACCTGTGCCCCATATTTGAACGCGAGAGCGCGGCAGACCGACCTCCTCTTCTGTTTCGCGTAATGCACATTCCACGAAATCTGAATCAGTAGCATCTTTGAGGCCACCTGCCACGGGAGGAAAAGCACAATTAAACGAATCTAGAATGTGTGTCGACGAGCAGAGGCAACATGAAAATTACCTGGAAAAGATATTTGGCGCGTATGCCGGCTCAGCTGTCTCGAACGACGAGTGTACAGTATGGAGATTTCACCCTGCAAGTGGTAAACGTTAACAAAATTAGGAAATTTTCAATGGCTTCTTCGAAACGCCAAGTTCTGAATGTATGTGCTCAAGGGAAATGAGTATTTAATGAATGCTGTGCCTAAGTTGCTTAATTGCCATAAACTGCTGCCCACGTATTCGAAATACGAAGTGATTGCGCTGCACTTTATGTTCATTTGAGCCAATCGGAAGTGCTTTTGAATTAAATTTTTGAACTTTACACCACCTTTATGTCTGTGCAGAGACAGATAAGTACAGCCGCCAAGGGAGAGTCAGGCTTGTTACGTGCCAATTTCATGCCGAGGGGTGGAGCGTTCTGCATGCGCTCGAGGAAGCGTTGACGGTTTTCCTTCGTGAGCAGCACTTCCGGCCTTATCACTTCTACATGGTGGAAGCCATCATCACCATTGCCACCCTCAGCTGACTTTGACAGCGCAGTCGTCGCCACGCATACATTGCGATGCGCGCAAGCTAACGTATTTCCGCCCGCCGTATTGTTGCGTATACTTTGCACCATCAGACGCAACATTTTCGACACATTTAGCTGGGCTGCTGACCCTTTCTTTCGTTCGCAATGAAAATCAGCGCAAATATAGGAGATAAACGTGTATTCGTCACTAAGTGCTTTGTTATTCAATTTGATCAGCTGTGACAGTCAGCTGGACGTGCGAAAATTTTCACGGCATCAGTGTTGCTGGCTTTAATTGCAAAGTCCAATGTTCAGGACGAAAAGCGCACGTAGAGAAACTGCAAATTTTGATTCCATAAAATATCAAAAAAGAGCAAATAATAAAAAATGTTGAAGTATTGAAAGTTTGCTTTATTCAAAGTTATTGATTTCCAAAGTTGATCAATAAAGTATGATGTACGTTAGCTTCCTATCCCAGTACATACAAGAGTGTACTTTTGCAGTTTTGCGGTGGGTAACGATTTGTTGTCCTCTTGTAATCATCTCAATTAAAAATCACAGGGTGATAATAAGATTTATAAATGTTTTCAGTGAAATAAAAGGTAAAATCTGGTAGAAGCATTAACGGTACGCCAACGGGTGATTCAAAGTACTAGTTTTTATATATGTATATTAAAAAAAAAGAGGTAACGAATTTTTCAACATAGTTTTCCTGATCTGACTGCAGTTGTCCATTTGCAATGCCCAGTTGTTTTTACCGAGATCAGTGCCACTGACAATCAGTTGCTATTCCACCCAAGTTTACGTACAACGCTAATTGAAGAACAAATTAATTTCTTTCAACTGTTATTATATTTGCTTTGTTTTTGTTTTCTCAAATATCAAAATGTTCATCGTTAATTACTTTGGGAAGTTGCTTAGTGGGTGCATAGCTCGCCCTCCGCTTATGAAATGCATCTTGAATTTATCCCAATCATGCCGTCCACCCAAAATTGCCTCCGATCACAGTTTTTACTAATATTGCACTTCATTCTGCATGCATTTTTAATTTGTTTGACGGCAACAGCTATGGCGCGCGCGCTAAGTTGTCCTGGATAATCAACGATAAATGCTTTATTTGTACAATCTTTATGTGAAAACTTATTGTATGGACTTAGGTACGGTAATTGCTACAATTCAATGCTTTCAAACGCTACTTTCGCTATTGTGATAGAGATTGGAGCTGGGACTGGGACTGGGGCTGGGGCTGGAACATTTGCTAGGGGAATTCGAGGAGGAAGATTCACTAAGAAATTTTGTGGTTGTGTGCTGTGTTGCTGGCAATCGGATGCTGTTGCTCGCCGGGTAGACGCAGCCTTTGCGCTTGCTGGACTTGTCGGCTAATTGTACTATAAGGGGGAGGTCCTCGGTGCGTGTGAATATAAAATCTTCGGAGGACAAGCGCTTGCGCACGCGTCCTCCGACCACGTCTCTTTTGATGGGTGTCGATATGGCTGCAGTGGAGGCGCAAGCCGACAAATTCGCTGCGGACGGTTGAGTTGTGGACATGGTTGTGGCCGGCCTCAGTTCTTCCAGCTCAAAGACGGGAAAATGAGATTCGAGAACACCTGGACGTATGATGAACTTCTCCTCTGTCCGCGCGTTTGGCACTCCGCTGCTGTGATTTTCGGCACCGTTCATGGCACAATTGACGTTGGTTACTCTACCGAGGGTGGAGAATTGTTCGAGTGAAGAATTGGCACTGTAGTAGGTGGTGTCCGCCGAGCCGGTGTTGCCATCCATGCCGAGTACCATCAGCGCGCACTGGCTGTGCTCTGCACGATAGCAGCAATCGATCTTCGTTGCACCGCCACCCATGCGGCAGGGGCAGTTGGAACATGAGCTGGTGCAGTCGTCGTTCAGTATTTCACTGTCACTGAATGTTAACTTTTTGGCCGTATGCGGCTCGCGCTGTTCCGATACGTCGTCCAGCGGATCAGCCGACTTGGAACTTTGCCGCGGCTGAAGACTACCTACAGCTGCGTTATCTCGCTCTGCGTGCGATTCGTTTTTGGGCTGCACTCGCACTCTATTCAAGCTTTGCGCCGATTCGTAGCTATCATCGCTGGAATCGAAACTCTGCTGATTGGGGAAGATGCGGGGAAAGGTGACAAACACACGACCCATGCGCTTGTACTGGTCCAGATTTTTGCTGTCCTCCGCACAACCGGACAGATTTTCGCTGAACTTGGGCGCACGCCGCATGATTTTGGGCGTGTGCAGCTGCGACTCGAAGATGTCCTCCAGCGCCGGCTTGTTGTCGCCGAGATTCATGTGGTGCAGGTAACGTTCGATGCTATTCGCCAGGCTGATGGGTGCACTGGTGCGCGACGAAATACTCGATATCTCAGACAAGGTCTCTGGACTTGCGAGCGGAGCCAGGCCGAACCAGTCATCGTGCAGCAGGTCCAGCGGTTGCGATGCATCGGACGCTCTTCGCAGCGCAGGTATCGGCAAGTTTCTCGACCTCTTTTCGATGCGCCCGGAGAGTTGTCGATGTAGAATGCTTTTTGGCGGAATTTGCGGAGATGGCGAACGCGCCACTGTCGCATAGTTGGCGCCCATGTCAAAGGCGACTGCTTTCAGGCGTGCGGCGGGCAGCGGATCGGGCTCGTTGACAATCACCGTTGCCGTCTCGCTGGGCAGAGATGGGCTGCGACGCGTCACTGTCGTGATGCTGTCCTCGATTGATATGTCGTACTGGGCGGAACTAAGTTGGCTGCGACCAAATATGCTGCCCGCCAAGGACGATGTCTTACTGGAACCCGGCCCGGCGATGCTGCAGTTGTGGCCGCAGTGCGCCGCTGACGCGCTCAGCTCCAGCGAGTTCTGTAAATTCGTGAAGGACGTCTCGAGGCAGACTTTGTGCTGGGCTGTGGGCGTGAGGACAACGCAGTTGCTGATATTGGTGTAGGAGCTGTGCGACGGGCGCTTGGCGGTTAGATCGAACTTAAGGCTCAACGGAGGCTCAATGGATCCGACGTTGGACAAACGATCGACATCAAGGTCGCTGTGATTGAAATCGTTGGATATGGTGGAGAAGGCGTTGGATGTTTGGCGTTGCGGCTTGCGCGGACCGCTTGTAGTTACAACCTAAAAGAGAACACGGGGTGATGGGTGTAACTGTTTGGTTAAAGAGCGTGGCGGAGTTGGTGAAACCAAGAAGAAACTTTAAACGAAATTGGCAACAAAAAAAGGGAAATTTGTGTACGAATAACATTGGGGCACAATTAAACGAAGACGTAAGATGTAAAAAGAGGCATGCTATGCAGAGCGGTGAGATATGTACATATGTAGTTATGTACATTGATAGCGAAACAGACAAGGAAAAAAATTATGGCAAATGTCGCAGCCAGGACGATCATTGAGAAATGCAGAAATGCCTATGTTATGAGCAGAAAGTGTCGAGTTCTCGAATCACTTGTGCTCCAATGGGAATTTCGTCTTCTTCGCGTCAGAAGTTTCTGGCTACGACATTTAATGCAGCGAAATAAGTGAGAGAGTAAGAATTGAGGAAATACAGAGAGATGTCACGCACCACGACAAGGAGGCATTTTGGACGGGTTTGCTAGATCGACAGGGAATCGAACAATACACATAGAGAAGAACGGGCGGATAGGTGGCTGGTGAGTTTTGATGTAATCAGTGTAGATAGAGAGTAACAGGTTGGTACAGTTGTTCATTATGTAATACCTGGTATCGTAAATAAGTGTTGCACAGACGTGAGAGGATTTTGCCGAGTCAATATTACGAGAGTGTTTGCATGCCTGTACGCAGCGATCTTTATTAACCCCGACCTGCTGAGTAATTGTGTGCAGTTAATGATCTTCAAATGCAGAGATATGGCAAGTATGTATTTACAAGTTGTTGTGTGATTGTGAAAAATGTATGTAAATTGCAAAAGGCCAGGCCATACAGCTAAACAAAATGCTAAATATTTTAGTTCATTACTTAACTCGGTTCGTACTCAACTAGCGGGGTTTATTACTGGTGCTAGACTGGCTCTAGCCAGCGCTATACTAGGAAGTCTGGACTTGCAGCGACTTTGTTCCGATGCGTCACGATGGCTCATGCTCTTTCAAATGCTCGTACGACAAATCAAGTATAATATATCAACAAAACGAATATACAAAATAGTGAAACAATAACAATAGAAATAAAAAACAAAATAAATAAAAATTTTAAAGAATTGCGTTTATTATCAGACTTTATTCTTATGAAACTTTCGTTTTTATATTTGCTGTACAATAAATAAATACAAATTAACAACGATGTATGTATATATGCATGTATAAACAGCAGATTGATAGCTGAATAATAAAATAATTGTCAACTTATTTATACATAAATACGATATTGAAGGCTATGAATAACATAACGACGAAAATCAAATCATAATAAAGAAGCGCTGTGAAATGAATAACTAATAACAACAGATTCTAAGCGAGAATGGCCGTCATTGAACTCAGGAATCGGTACTATTTAGCGATGAGATTTCGCCGTCGTTGGCAAGTGAAATTACCTTCTTGAGTGCGGCCAGCACCTTGTCGGGCATGTGATCCTGCAGCATCACCGGCGATATTAGCACCTCGTCGAAGTCGATGGTGTCGGCCCAAATAGCCTGATAGACCGGTTCGTGGCTCTTGAGCACATTTCTGCAAATACAAATAGCCATTCATTAGGTTGTCTGCAATATGTTGCAGCCGTCGCTATCGCTCAGTATGAGGGCGAAAACTTGTTGCATGCTTACAAAATTTCACGCTACTTGTGCCAAATACATACTTTCTATAAGTATAAAATCAATCAACCATGTAGGCCAGTAGGTAAAATCAATATACATACTATAATCTGTACATGAAGTAATGTAAATATGTAAATGAAAAATATGAAAATCTAGTCGCAGGCGATCACGAGTCACCCATGAAGGAGCATGCAAAACGACTTGTGCTCATGCAGCGCTACTGTTGAAGGTATACACACAACTCATTTGAACAATTCTTTTACAGTATCACAAAATAATTTTAATAGTTTCGATACTGGGTGAATTTTGAAAAAAGTTTTCCTACCTCCAACCACTGTCGTATTTTTGCCTGAAAAGGGTAACAAATTGTAATAAGGCTAATATTTCATGTTGTTTTGGAAAGAATTGATTGTGAATTGCTTCATGATACTAAGGAGGGAAACTATTTAGATGCTCAGTGTGAGCAAGGAACAAATTGAAGCAGTTTCGTGATAGATTCCTGTATACATATTCGATTTAATTTTACGATTGTCTTGGTTGTATTTAGTTTTGCTTTGTCTTTTCTATTACTGCTAAGATTTTTTCAAGGTTCAAAATGTGCATTTCGGCGCTTTAAGGGATGGACAAGAAATTGAAATCGTTTATTTAAAGAAATTGAATCATTGCTGAAAATGTAATGTTAAAATTGTGTTGAGTTGATTAACACTTTCGACCCCAAAGTTGCCTGAGAGCAACTTCACCTATTTTCCATCTTATAGCAAAAGCTACGATTGATTTATGGGCTTAATTTAAGTAGACACCAACAAACTAATATTTTTAGAAGTGTGTTCAAAGCAAATTGCAAAATTGTTACTGTTATTCCCAAAATAATTTCCAATAATTTGCATGGATATCAGGGGAAGTTTGTGTTCTTATTGAAGTCTACGAATTGGGCACGTTTGATCAAAACCCGGTTTCTTTAATAATGGTTAAATAAAATCAAAAAGTGATAATTTTGTATTTTCCCATAAATAGTAAATAACTTTTTTTTAATAAAAAAATATGTATTCAAAATTGATTTAAACCGTTTTAACCGTAGATCGAGCTTTGTATCAAAAATGATACATTTGGTTTTTTGTTTTATTATAACTTTTCTCGGGATATAATAAATAAACCATTCTTGTGACTATGTTTGTGTTGGGATTATGCTTGTTTAAAACCATCTTTCACACTTTTTTAAGAAAGAGGCCTTGAGAAAATTGAAAAATTTATAATTTTCTCCTTTGTATACAAAGGATAGGATTCCTTAATTTTTTATGAAGCTCGATCTACGGTTAAGCTAAAATTGTTCAAAAGTAAACTAGTTCTAGAACTCCAACTCGACTTCAAATGTCCTGTGCAAACTTCTTGGGAAAGTTTTTCATGATTTAAATACCACAAAGTAATATCAACACACAGGGTAAAATTTGGGATCGAAAGGGTTAATAATTCAGTAATCTTTCACAGCAATGTAATTATTCAACAATAAAAAAATTTATTGTCAGTTGCTGATTTGCAATATTTAACTATGGAGACTTGTACGTGTCCATCCCTTAATTGCGACATTCGATACTTACTCCTCTGGTTTGGGATGATGTCGGACTATGTGAATTATACGACCGGGCGGATATAAAGGCTGAAATTAAAATGCAACAAATGCAAATTAACTTAAGTATTACTTTTATATTTTTCATTTAAAAGCACCTGGTGTAGTGTTAAAGCTATAGAACTATCAGTTGGATGAGCGCTAGTGGAGCGCGCAGAGTCTCGTTGCTGTAAGTGAATAGAAATTTGCATTTATCGCTTCTTGCTTGTTCTGAAAGAAAAACTTGACTACCTCTTGGTATTCACTGATATGAGTGTCTTTGCCGGACATCTCCACCACAGAAGTGGGCTCGGGACCACAGCCGCAGCAAATCACTGAGCAGGAAATTGTTTTCCACTAAATAAATAATGTTACAAAATTTGAAAATTGATTCGAAAACACTATTTGCGAGAAGAAATGCACCTTCGGGTCCACACTGCGTTGTATGGCATTTATTAGGTCGGCACGTAGCGCCTCCATTTGATGCAGACCGATACGCGGCACCACATCCTTGCCCAGTACCACCGACGTTATAAATGATTTCGAATACTCCACCGCTGGCATACTGCAAGCAATTATTATTAAACTTTCATTTCACCAATAAACCACCGGTTTATCGCACCTGAGCAGACCTCCGGGCGGCGAATAGCTAAAGCATTGCAACGACGGATAGTCCGGCTTCATGAGTATGGCCAGAATGGCCGCTGTGCCTGCGCCCAATGAATGACCAACCAGCACCAGGCCGAATGTGTGTGTATTTCGATCGCGGTTGTGGCCGAGCGCCTTCTCTATCAGCTGCTCCTCCGCCAGCTTGTTCTTGATGTAGATAGCCGCTTGCACCATACCCTTGTGCCCCAGCCAGTCGTCGCGTGGCGGCGTCAGAGGCAGGACCTCGCCCTCGGCATTCAGATCGGTCAGTATGTCCTTCATGCTGAGTGTGCCGCGTATGCTCACGACGATCTTCTTCTGCGTGTAGTCGACCGCCACAAAGAACGGCGTCTCGCCCACGTCCACGTGGTATGTGACATGCACGATTTCAATGTCACCAACCTGCAGCGTCTTTTTAAGGGCGGCATAATTGCAATAACAACAGTTGTCTTCTATTACCGTCGGCGTGTCGACGCTGGGGCGACAACAACAGCTGAAGCACCTATGGCGAGACAAATGATTAGTAACGATAAATCAGCAGAAGCGAGGTTCGTGGCGGCTCACTTCAGTTCGGGCACTAGGTGCCACATTCCGGAGCGATTGATTATAAAGTACATCGGCCAGCCATAGGCGCCCTGCGCAAAGTACATGAAGTGTATAACAGTTTGGAAGAAATCATAGTTTTTGGCATCGTTTAAGGCTAGGAACTGAGTACGCTCTGTGATGGGAACGCCGCTCAAAAACTCATATGTGCCGTTCTTGCGCTGTAAATTAGTTGCAAGTGAACTTTTAGCCAACAGTTTGTCAACAGTTATATAGGTTACACACCTGTCGGACAATAGCTTCGCGTTCTATTCGTTGAAATTTGCGCAACAACACCAAGCCGGCAACAACATCGGACGGCACCACATCCAGCTCACGAAAGAAATCACTCAACAGACGCGCAATGTCAGTGAATGAGGTGCGATTGCGATCTGTGCCGCCCATGCAGCAGAACAACAGACGACACCGATGGTCCCAGCTGTCTTGATAGGCGCGCATTACTTTGCTGTAGGATGGACGGAAATTGAACGACATGCATGAGCTGCTGCTTCAGCATTAAAAGGCCGTTACTCACCGCTGACGCCAGTTGCGATTCATGCTACCGCTGCGCTTGTAGTTGAAGCGCGATTCTGTCTCCCGCATTGACCTTTGGTACTTTTTCATTTTGACCCACGAACGGCCGGCAGCATCGAATGTGCACCAAACAGTCACCACGGTCATGAAGACTAGCGCCCAATTGCAAATTATGATGGCTGGAAGGAAGCAAGAGTCAAACTACCAAATGCACACACTTCAACCACAACAACCAGTTATCAACTTACCGATAAATATTTTTTTGGCCTCATTGACAGGCGCATCGAGATAATAACGTGTCAGCCATATTATTCCTAATACTAACCATGTAATATCAAAAAATATTACCACTGAAATGAGAATGCAGATAAAAATTGCAAATACCACATTGTTGATTGATGGAAGCTCAAGTCAACTTACTGCTCTTTAAATATATCCAAAAATTGATCGTTGTACGTGCGGCAGAGTCTAAAATACTACCCCGCATCGAAATAACGCAGATGCCCGCCTCCACGCATACTGAAACTGCACAAACAATATGCTACATGAATTGAGTTCATTTCGGATTAAAAATTGCATACTTACAAAACAATATTACTAAATATCCTATCTGATGGTATAGTAGTAACTCTATGCTTAAAACTGTGGTGTTGTACTCAAAAATCAACAACGACACTAACACTATTACAAAACTGAAATAACGAATAATAACAAATATTAATTCAGATTTAACATAAATGTAATATTTGTTTTTACCATATAAAATGTGTAGTTAAGAGAAATGCCCCTGGTACAACAAGATCATCAGAGCCAACCGACCAGCGTCGCCTGAAAACAACCAGTCCAGGCATCTGCAAAGAAAGTGTTGGGAAATATAAAATATAGTGAGCATTTGTATTGATATTGAACGATATTAGTAAGTAATGATGCAGTGAGCAATGATACAAGAATTGTATTGCATAAGAAAGATTAAGTTAGGTTATGCTAAAGGGGCACAGCATTTTCCCAAAAGAGACACTTGGGCCACAAATGGACTCAATGACAAGAAATATTATACATATCAATCGAATATCTAGTGTGATAGAACAAACAAGACGTGGAAAATCTTCATAGACACTGGTTGGCGCATTGACTTAATGGAGAGTGTATACAACCAGCATTCAACGCAGCAGCAATGCGCTCTCAGTGCAAGGTTTCTGACTAGCACGGCAAACCCAGCGGAAGCCGAATTAACAGAGTTGCTCTGATTCATCAAGTTAAAGATTGGACAGTTGGATACTCCTACAAATATAAAGAAACTTACAATGTGCCCATAAGAACTGGAGTACGGGACAAACCTAACCTACCCTAACCTAATCTACACCTTTTCAAGTTCGATTTCAGAAAATGGAAAAGCAATTTCAGAAACCGTAAACTTAATTTCAGAAAGCGTAAATTTAATTTCAAAAATATAAATTTAATTTCAGAAACCGTAAAAGCAATTTCGGAAAGCGTAAAACTATTTCAGAAATCGTAAAAACAATTTCAGGCCTTCTGAAATTGGTTTTACGCAGTGGCGTAGCGTAGTGGGGGCGGTGGGGGCGGCCCGCCCCGGGCGGCACTTTTTAGGGGGGGCCACAAAATTTCACAGTAAATAATAAAATATATTTTGTAAATATTTGAACCATTTCATATTTTTAACGCAACTATAAATTCGCACCAATTGAAAAGAGTACGGAATTTTTCATTACTTATTCTGTGACGAATTCGGGTAATCCCCTTTCTTTGAATGATATTTTGTAGCGAATGGCAACACCGTCTATTCTGACTTGCTGCTTTGATGCTTTGTGATGCTTTGAAAATTCAAAGAAAGTTTTATTCATAGATCTTCAGTTGTTTAGTTCACACTGTTTCGTAACTGTGATTTTTGTACAAATAAGTACGTGTAGTGGTTATGAAATTATTGGTTAACTTTGTGAAAATTTGAATTTTCCGCTACTTGTACCTACATTCAACTGTGTGAGTATTAAATATTTTATTTATGTAATTGTATTTTGGACTGTCTGATATGTTGTTCAAGCTTTAATTTATTGAAATCCGGCCATGTACGAGTTTTACACTCGCATACCCAGGGTTCCGAACAAATATTTACGGTTTTCAGATTTTTGCCTATAGATAGATGTGCTGTACAATATACCTCGACGATCGACATGATTAAATAATACCTATGTAACTACCTGTTATATCAATGGTTGAAGTAAGAATTTTTGTATTAATAAACGTGATTGTAAAACAAATAAACTTTTTTATTTAAAATCTAACCTGTTTAATGCAAAATAATGATGACTGTTCTTGCCGAAAAGTTCTCTAGAATTAATGTATATAATGTATAGTATACATTAAATTGAAATACCTAATTAAGAGGGCGGCAAAATTGTCTTCCGCCCCGGGCAGCCGATACCCACGCTACGCCACTGCTTTTACGCTTTCGGAAAAAGTTTTACGCTTTTTGTACTTGTTTTTACTCGTTCAGAAATCGAACTTGAAAAGGTGTAGTATTATTGTAACCCATTCTGAAGGTGAACCGAACAGGTATTTGGACATTTTTGGGGTTATTTACGAAACAAATATAATTTTCAGTGATACACGTTTTTATTACGTCGAGTAATTAAACCAAAAACACACATTTAATTGAATGTCGTAGCAAAACAAATGTCGACAGATTAGAAATTAAATCGGAAGCTCAGCACACCATCAGATAGATCGGGTACATTGCTGTCGGAAACGATCCTATTTACTGTTTCAGCACGTCTCGCAACGCCCGCTGCACGATACGCTTAAGCCTTTTATCAATTCAGGTGTTTGTTTTGATGTCTGCAATTTGCTCAGTCATAAATGTTCGCCAAAAAGTCTACGACTACATATGTACATATAGACACATTTTCGCCGAACACCATCGACTGTTCTGGGTTGATTAAAATTGTGTGTCAACGCGACTGAAAGGTGAATCGTATACCAAGAAATTAACTTTATCTTTAAAATTGTGAGCTGTTGTTGCTGCTACTATATGTTTATGTGTAGTATCTATTGTATATGTACACTAAAAAAAAGCGTTAATGATAAACGAAATTGTTGTGCTTTTATAAAGGGAAAAAATTGAAAATTGATCGGTTGCGGCAATTCTTCAACATTCCAATTTATTTCTTTCCGGCATAAAATTAATTATCACACTTTGCTGTGTGCGTGGCATTGTGAATACTCGAAAGTAAAATAGATTTGCTATAAACAAAAGCAAGACGTATAGAAGAGGAAGTGCATTTTTACTTCTGCATTACACCTGATTCATATTAGTAAATTTGCAAGTGCGGTAAACACTTTTATTTTCGCTGTTTACTTTTGAATAAATACACATGAGCCGCAGTTGCTATGCATACGTGTGTGTACATATAGTATGTGTGTATATAAATATGTACATGTGGCTGTATGAAAAATGTATAGTGCTCATAATAAAGCCGGCAAGAGTTTTGTCAGCTGTTAGTAAAGAATTAATGAGCCTTTTTATTTAAAATGCCATTCATTCGAGTGTTTCGATGAAAATTTGCGCCCGTTAAAGAACTACACACATCCGCACTTCGGTATGTTTGTGTGCTATTATTTTCGCAACTTTTCTTCATTCGATCAATCACAGCCTTGAATTGTAAGTAATTGGATTGAATTGAATTGGTCTGAATTGAATTGGCTTCGGTAGCAACGCCCTACGTTTCTTTACTTTGTAATGTACGGATGAAAAATAGTTTTGATGGCTTGTACAAACTGCAAAAGCAAAACGAATATAAAAATATTGTGTAAATCAAATTGATTTGATAATTCGAAAAATGTTTGTACACATATGTACAGGGTGGGCGGAAAGTTTCTGCATATAAAAAAACACCGTTAAGGATCATTTATATTGCTTTTCAAAATTTTGTTTATTTAAACCTCTTAATCATAAGCAAAATTCAATTGATCATTCATATTGTGTATGTGTTCCATTTTTTCGTAGCAATCTAAGACTCGCTTTCGAAAACTTTCGCACAAGACCGACGCTTCGGCCAATGATATGACATCCCACTCTTGTTTTACTCTCTTAATGAGTTGAAGTCTATTGGCAGGGTTTGGACTCCGAAATATTGAATCTTGAATTTCCGAATTCCGAATTTCCCGGCTAGTCTTCCCATACTAGCTTAAATAGATTTTTAGCAACACTTATTGACTGTTTCGCCGTATGACATCGCGCACAGTCCTGCATTGAAATCAATGCAGATGAAGGAGGGAATTGCTTAGGACATTATTGGGCATTTCCTCATTTCGTTTTCAAATAAAACAAGCAATCAGAATTTTAACTATATAACAATTAAAACTATGTATGCAGAAACTTTCCGCCCACCCTGTATATACGCATACATACTCGTATATACATGCAGCTTTTTTCTTGTAGGGGACAATACCAATTGCTCAGACATGATGAATCTCTTGTTCATTTGAAATGAACCAGAGAATTTCATTAATTGGCAACACACTAATTAAGGTAGTGTCCACCACAACAGTGTTCAGGGTTTGTAAACTAATCCTGGAAAATGCCGGGCAGCTACACAGAAAATGCATTGCCGAGTCACCATCCTCAAGGCATGAGGAACATACACTGTCCACTGCAAACCCTAACCTGCACATATGGTTCGCAATGGAAATATGGCCGGTTAGAGTACTGACGAGGATTCTACATTCTTTCCTAGGTAACGATAATAGGAAGTTAGAAGCCCTAATGTCAATATTTCTGTGGCCGTAAGGAATAACAGCCAAAGTCGAGTTAGGAAAAAATTGAGTTATTACCACCATTGCATTCGTCGTATTCAAATGTACTACTACAAAAAATTCTATGGCTTTTGCTCATAAAATGAATGCTTTACGCCCAAAAATCTAAAATTTATCTAGTGTAATCTAAAGCAAATTCAAAAATTAAAAGTGCTCTCCTGAAAATTTCATAAAATCGACTTTGGCTGTTATTCCTTACGGCCACAGATTTGGCAGGAAAGCCTTGGCGTCATACCATATGCAGCTTGACAAGTAGATACGTATGTATGTAAATTTAGAATAACACTAGCATTATTAAGAGACAATAATATAAAAATTAAATTTCACATTCGAACGGAGCATTACTCTTCAAGAATATGTAGGAGCCGCTCGAGTGCAAATTTTGTTAGCGCTTCGTAATCGTGTTATAGGCGTCATTGTCTGCTTTGCATAAATTCGTATTTGTTTATTTTTATGTACAAATGTGCAGTACATATTATGCTTAGGCATAATAGCACTCGTATAGCATTACGCGCGTAAATATTGTTTCTTTTAGTAAACACAACATTTGCAGGTTGATTCTAGTCTCGTCACCAAACTCTAATCTAAAGCACTCAACTCAGCTCATTGCATTTGCTGTACTTTCGTGCCACAGCACAGAGTGAAAGGATTTGGCTGCACATCGATACTTCAGTGGCAGCCCCACAAGTGCAGCGAGTTGAATTCTTGTGTCTTGTATAGCGCGCGAATCTGTATCTGCGTCTGACAGTTGCGTCCAATGCTCTGCTTTTCGAGCTATCGCGAATCGACGGTTATTTGATTATACGTGCGACACACACTTAAATGTGCAAGTAATTTACCCAAATACGGCACGATTAGGTGTTTACCGAGACCAGAATGTAGCACATTGCGCTGGCTTAAAATTTCCATTTCCATTAGCCTGTTGATTACTTCCGATGGCTGAGTGACGGCTATAGGCGGGCACGAGTGCGTAAAGTCGCCAATGTGGCTGACACATGTGGGAGCCGGGCTGCGGTGATTCGGTGCAAGCATTTGCAACAAAGCAAGTGTTGGCGTAATAATGACCTCAATTGTGAGTAATTAATTCTCATCGATGAGATTGCGCGGCGAATTAAGGTGCTCGTATGGAACAATACAAAAAAATCAACAACGAAAACCAAATAATAATATTTAGTTACATAGAGCATTATGGCATTGATTTTAATATGCATGCAATTGAACGAAAACGGAACAATGTTGCGCCCAGGACGGAAACTGCAACAAACTTTTTCGATGTAAATCGAGTGCTGTTGGTGATGTCAGTGAATTAATTTCTGAATTTTATAGAATAGAATAATGAATTAAACTAATAACGAGTTAAACTATAGCAAATAGTTATGCAAATACTTTTAATATTGAGCAATAATATTTGTTGCTATAGAGCTGCAACAAATCGCACACATTAGCACAAAGCACAATGGAGTGAATGCAAAAATCACTGTTATCGCTTCACTATTCATATCTACCTTAGAAAACATTTTCCCACTTACAAACAGCTCTTCATATGTACATATGTAAAAAAAAACTTACAATATTTGTAATTTCAGTATTTTGCAAAGATTAATTGCAGTTAATCCTTAATCCTTTTTTCGAGCGCTGCACCGACACAACAGACCAACGCACCTGCCCTACGAACACACAACTGTGAACACAAAAATAATTCAATAACACTTCAACTGCCGCTCCAACCATAGTTAATATGAATTTTCTATTCACTGCAAACGCTCAATTAACTTTTCGTAGTACGACGAGCGATTGAAATAATTAACTAAAATGTGAAATTATGATGAACATCAACCGATAAAATATTCATATATGGAAATAATTGCAGTATTAATCATAGCAACAGGCTGCAGCAGCGGGCAGTACAAAGTACAACTTCTAAAAATACATATATTGCAAATTAATTCGCAATAAAACGAATTAGTGCTGGGCAAGTTTTTTGAAATGTCACTGTGACTCAGTTAGAATGGATTAACGGATTTGTTGGCTGCTATAGTAATTCGATTTTAAGTGCCAGCACTAATATAGTGCCGAAAGTGCACTCAGATGCATTCCTTCTTTAACCCTTTAAAGAAGGATTTTTCTTTTCTTTTCGGAAAGATTTTCTAAAGTTAATAAGATGCAGCGTCGATAGCCCAGCGTGAGCGCACTAACCTATCATCCCAGAGTTCATGGGGTGGGTTTGACTCCTACCAGGTGCATGGTCCCGCACTCTTTCAACTTTTCCTGTCCTCTAAATATTCCCTAGTCCAGCAACAAACCCCAATTCAAAAACTCCGACCCTCAGATGATCTATTCCCACTCATTCCCACGCAATATTACACGCAACCATGCGCTGTGCGGCTGCAAAAGGGCAACAAATATACGGCTACACGGTGCACCAGCAACGCCTGTAAGGAAAAGCGAGCATTAGCGAAAAACAGCGCACCAAACCGATTTTATCAAAGTCCCCAACCATACTGCTGTCACCTTCTTAGCACAATGATGGCTCATAACATCGGAGGCGTCGTTCTTAAGCAGCGATAGATAGCAGCCCCATCACTTAGGACTACTTACTTGTGATAGGTAAATCACCTACCCAGCCAGAAAAACACAACTGATTAACATAACCAATACAAGGTAATGTCTTGTGAGGGCCCAACGCTCCCGAGAAGAGTTAACAAGGAAAAAAATTGCTGCTTGTCAGTATGTATGCTTGATATGATAAAGAAAACTGCTTAATTTTTTATTTATACAAAATTGTAAATTAAATTGAAAATATGTAATTTCGCTCGGAACGAAAGAAATTTCTGCATTGGAGGAATATTGGCTGCCAATCTCTCAAAGTGCAAAGTTGTAGGGTTAAGTTCAAAAGGAACTCAATTCACTCATTTTGCATCGAAATTAACTTGTTGTAAAGCTGTGAACTAATTAATAATTAACTAATTACTATTGTTAATAAGTTCACACATTGCATTTCTAAGACAAATGAGTGCAGTTAAAAGCTTGAACTACGAGCACAAGCCTTCATTAACAATAAAATTTGCTTGCTAATTAAATATTTATTAATTTTTTTATTTACTAGTAGTCTTTGAACAATTTTTACAGACTAATTAACAAAATGGAACTTAAGCTTAAACTTAAACGGGAAAGTGAGAATAAACAAAGGAAATGAACAAGGATTTAGGTACAGATAGATCAAACATTGAAGAGGTCAACAGCTCATTTAGCTCGGCTAAGGCTCGAAGAATAGGAGCGTTACTACCATTAATGGCTGAGGGAGCGAGATGGCACATTGAAAGCTATTTTGGACAAGAGAGAAGGGCAATCAATATTTCCATTGACTATATAAAAAATGAACGCCATTGAATAGACAGACCCTCTGGTTTCAAGTGATTTTCAACCAAGCAGTAGACATCTAGACCTGTAAGGAGGCTGGGGCTCAGAAAAACGAATAGAGCAAAGAGCAAACTTTAGGAATCTTTTTTGGATACGTTCTAAACGATTAGAAAGCGATGTATGATAGGGTATCCAGATGAAAGCAGCATATTCCAGTCTGAACCTAACAAAAATAGTATACAAGAGCTTGAACGTATATGGATTGAAAAAGGAGGAACTATTGCGGCGGACAAAACCTAACATAGAGTAGGCACGCGAGGCAACGCGAGTAACATGGGAAGTGAAACTAAACTTTGAATCGAAAACAACGCCCATATCCTTGATCTCAGCCACCTTTTCTAACGCTGTGTCATCGATTTCAAATTAAGTTTTCACTGTATTATTGGATTTCGAAAAAGTTGAGTGAAAGCATTTGCAGACGTGTAAACATAAGTGAGGACATTATTGAGGTCGGAATGGATGTTTAAAGAATCAGACGAAGTCCGGATAACAGTGAAAATCTTCAAGGTATCGGCAAAGAGCAAGAAGTTGGAGAAAGAAAGCAAGCATGAAGAGAACAAAGAACAAAGGGCCTAAAATACTTCCCTGTGGGACTCCCGAAGTGGCGACAAAGGGCTTAGAAGTGGCATGATCAGTAACAACAATGCACTGTCGGCTGCTTAAATAGGATCTGATCCAATCTAGGAAAATATTGGCAAATATTAAATACATTCGTTTGTGTGGTTGCAGCAAAGCAGAAATGTTCACATTTCGTCCGCTGCGACGGCTTCGTGGCGTTCAGTTGTATGTGTCGTACTCATTGCTTGAACCTTTTTGTTATCATTGCTTTGCCATCACTAGTAAACTTGGTCATAAAGTCATAAATTGTTCATAATAAATAAACGTGTTTCATGGAAACTTTCTCCTTCACGCCTTTCACACTCCGCAATGCAACGCGCGCTTTGCACAATTCGCACATTGACTTTGGTTTGGTTTTTCGGTTGCGGTCTACTATGCGTCTGTGTCTGCTGTATACTCAGTGTTATGAAATCGAGTGCAATAAAAAAGGCCACAAACATGTACGCGATGTGCATGGGCTGCTCCTGCATGATAGCAACACGCTGGAGAGCAAAAATAAGCAACATATGTACACTAAAAACAAGCCAAGTACAATGCATAGCTACAGCCACTTCATATGCAATGCAATGCCACTTAATTAGGAAGAAAAATCTGGCGGCCGCGGCTGAGAGCCACAGGTGAGATCGCACTACTGTTGCCACTAGCACGGCGCGGTGCACCATTAGCCGTTTCGTTGATGTGTCCCTCTTACATTTTTAAACAGAAAATTCGTAACTCTGCCTTCTGTACAGCAGAGGTCATCAAATGGGTTAGGCGCCGCGTCCTCGCCTCCTTGTGAGCAGTGCGGTAAAGCCACATGTTGGCACTAAAGCACATAGGCGTCGCCGTGTAACAACACAAATTTGTTTTACTCACATATGAATGACTTAATGTGCATATCCACAAGACAAAAATTAGCGGCTTGGTGGAAAACACGAAAAATACTTTATTGTTTTACCTCTGGCGGTTCTTCGCTACGCTTTTTCCGACTACAAAATACCACATGAGATAATCGCATTTTTGAGGTACATGTGTATGCACGTTGCTACAAAAGCGACAACCCAATAGCCACCCATCAAGCATTCCCAACTGATTTTACACTTTGACATTTAACGCACACAACTGACACACAGATAACACATTTTTTGCAATTTCCTTCTGCAGCCATGCAACACGGGCCGCACCGCGTTGAGGTCTTTGGGGAGCAACGGGCAGCCACTGTCTCCCGTTCAGGGCCGCTGTGACGGTTGCCATAAAGCTGGCGGTGTTCACATCGTTGGCACTAGCAACGCATAGAGCCATTTTACAATACATACATGTGGGATCGCCTAACAAACGAATGACAACACGCGGACGGACCTTTCAAAATACATCACTGACGGACATGGAAAACGGACAAACAGCAAGACAACAGAAAGCGGACAGACAACGAGAGAAAGCGAACGGACAACAGGACAAGCGAATAGTCGCTGTGGTGAAGTCAGAAGGAACGGACGTACAATTGGACAGTATTAAATTAAATAAATAAATAAAACTACAACTACTACTTAAGGCAAATCAGGCATTTTAATTTACCCGGAGTAGGACATCAATCCTACTATTAGGACATCAATCCTACAAATTGGGGGCTCGTCCGGGATATGCCTGATGAAATGCCTTAAGTGAGTGGAAACAATAAATTTTAAAAGTGAAAGTTTAAAATGTTGAACTTGCTGGAAGTGTGCTGAAGTGATTATAAATGCCTTTAAGCATTAGTAACAGTGAGGCAAACTCTTTTCTGCATTTTGTAAGATTGGCACGAGCCTGAATTGCGTGCATATTGGGAAAAAGTTAACGAGCAGCAAGATTCAAAAGTGAGAAGAACGCGACGTCGGCGCATAGCAGTACAGTGAGCCTTCGCAGTCCCAACATGCCGTTACGGCAAAACATACGAGCAGAGCAGCGAGAAGAAAGCGACGCCGGCGCACATGCCAGCCGAAATTGTGAATTCAAGCTATTTGTGCGAAACTGTAGTAGTCGCTACGACGCGCAGGTGGATGCGAGCGTCGATCCTGTTGTTGGTCGAAGTGCCCTGTAGACGGCAGCACAGCGCAAAGGCGCCGAATTCGAGCATCGCGTCCGCAAACAACGCAAGTGGAAACAACAACGAGTGCGGTGTAAGGTGTTCGCAAGTAGCAGCGAAAGCGCCGTCAAGGGCAAAGCAGCGTGTGAAGGTGAGGACGATTCCTGGGTGAGCACAAGCGACAGCGTCATTGGTAGGCTCGTGGTACAGTCGTCATACCGTGTCACGCCACCGAAGCCGTTACGTTCGCGGGTACAGCCAGCCAGCTGTAACACATGAGCCGAGGTACCGTTATTTCTTCGGCGTCGTTGGGTCGACGATTCTAAGCAAGCGCTTGAAGCTGCGTAGCAGCGACGGCAGCAGACGGCGCAGCAGCGATCACAAGCAGACTGTGTGTACAGCAGAGTGCAGGAGCGAGCGGTGACAACAGTAGCGACGTGATTGAATAAGAGTGCAGCTGAAAGAACGCTAGTTGAATCGACGGCAGCGAGGGATGAAATTGGACCGAAGCAGAGTGCGATGCGGCGAAGCAGATGAGTAAGAATATCGGTTGTCTATTCTGTTTTGCTTTGAGTGGCAACAATTGAGATGTTTGTTTGTAAGTGCACAGGCACGGGGAAATTTTGCATAAGTTGAAAGAAAATTGAAATGAAAGTTGAATGAAAAGAAAAGCAAAGTTGAAATGAGCAGATAGAATTGTAAACGCATAGAGTTGCCGTGTTACATAAAAAGTAGAAATAAGATTTTGATGTAAGCAAGCAAAAATACTGAAAAGGAAGAGGTTAATGTTCAGCGGATAACATTCAACAAAGAATATTTTGAGATATTTTATATTACTTTTCCATATTTTATTGTATTGCTGTAAGAATAATTTTGTAAGACATGGACAAAGACGACATTTTTGGGTGGACGGTCGATGGGTTAAAGACAAAACTAGCTGAGTTGGGTTTAGTGACAACCGGACGGAAAGCGACATTACAGGACCGGCTGCTTGAACACTTCGGCCTGAATGTTAACGACGATGAAGGAACGGACTACGATAATGCAGAAGCGGCGAGAGGACTGTTAATCCGGAGACACAGAGTGTAAAGGTAGTAAACGAAACAAGGGAGAAACCATCGGAGAAGAGAGGCAATAATGTGCTGAAGCAGGTTGACATGATTGTGACTGAAGATGGAGCTGAGTTCAAGGCAAAAGGTAGTGCAGCGTAAAGGACAAGTCGGTGAGGATGCGAAAATGTAGCGGCTGGAGGGCCGGGGGAAAAAGCTCGAAGGTTGGCGCAGTTGCGTCTAAGGCAGTAGCAGGTAATTCGTTTGAAGGCGCGTTGGTGCGTGATGGTGCTGAAAGCAGCGAAGATGCAGTTGGATGGTCGCGGGAGTACACGAGGTACAAACGGCCATGCCAAAGGGTGACAACGAGAGCGTGAGCGTGCGCACTGTTGTTGCTGAGGTGTCCATAAAGGACGTGAAGCGAATTACCGAACAGACGGCTATGCCAAAAGGTGACATCGAGAGCGTGAGCGTGCGCACTGTTGTTGCTGAGGTGTCCATTAAAGGACGTGAAGCGGATCACCGAACTGATGGAAGTTTCGGAATTCGAGGCAGACTTGTCGCAGTTACATAAAACGCATGCAGATGCTGGACGAGAAATGATGTCAGCGTAGAGACCTGATACGAAGCAGAAAAATTGTGGCATATGGACGATCTAATTATTCCCTCTAAGGATGAAGTCGTAGGTGTCCAAAGCTGGAGGTGTTAGTGATTGCCGAAGCGCTCAAGAAGTGGAGTAGCTGATGGGGACCAAATTCAAGATCATAACTGATTTCAACGCATTCGCCATGAAAATGAGGAAACGAGATGTTCCACTAAGGGTATCCCGTCGGGCGATGTTTTTGCAAGATTTCAACTATGAGATTGATTACACAGCACGAAGGGCCAGGACGTACCACGACCGTTGCGGAGTTTATGAAGAAGTGGAACCCTTCATTCGGGTCGAATGAAGCGCAGGATGGCCGAATGTGGGATCGCCTAACAAACGAATGACAACACGCGGACGGACCTTTCAAAATACATCACTGACGGACATGGAAAACGGACAAACAGCAAGACAACAGAAAGCGGACAGACAACGAGAGAAAGCGAACGGACAACAGGACAAGCGAATAGTCGCTGTGGTGAAGTCAGAAGGAACGGACGTACAATTGGACAGTATTAAATTAAATAAATAAATAAAACTACAACTACTACTTAAGGCAAATCAGGCATTTTAATTTACCCGGAGTAGGACATCAATCCTACTATTAGGACATCAATCCTACAAATTGGGGGCTCGTCCGGGATATGCCTGATGAAATGCCTTAAGTGAGTGGAAACAATAAATTTTAAAAGTGAAAGTTTAAAATGTTGAACTTGCTGGAAGTGTGCTGAAGTGATTATAAATGCCTTTAAGCATTAGTAACAGTGAGGCAAACTCTTTTCTGCATTTTGTAAGATTGGCACGAGCCTGAATTGCGTGCATATTGGGAAAAAGTTAACGAGCAGCAAGATTCAAAAGTGAGAAGAACGCGACGTCGGCGCATAGCAGTACAGTGAGCCTTCGCAGTCCCAACATGCCGTTACGGCAAAACATACGAGCAGAGCAGCGAGAAGAAAGCGACGCCGGCGCACATGCCAGCCGAAATTGTGAATTCAAGCTATTTGTGCGAAACTGTAGTAGTCGCTACGACGCGCAGGTGGATGCGAGCGTCGATCCTGTTGTTGGTCGAAGTGCCCTGTAGACGGCAGCACAGCGCAAAGGCGCCGAATTCGAGCATCGCGTCCGCAAACAACGCAAGTGGAAACAACAACGAGTGCGGTGTAAGGTGTTCGCAAGTAGCAGCGAAAGCGCCGTCAAGGGCAAAGCAGCGTGTGAAGGTGAGGACGATTCCTGGGTGAGCACAAGCGACAGCGTCATTGGTAGGCTCGTGGTACAGTCGTCATACCGTGTCACGCCACCGAAGCCGTTACGTTCGCGGGTACAGCCAGCCAGCTGTAACACATGAGCCGAGGTACCGTTATTTCTTCGGCGTCGTTGGGTCGACGATTCTAAGCAAGCGCTTGAAGCTGCGTAGCAGCGACGGCAGCAGACGGCGCAGCAGCGATCACAAGCAGACTGTGTGTACAGCAGAGTGCAGGAGCGAGCGGTGACAACAGTAGCGACGTGATTGAATAAGAGTGCAGCTGAAAGAACGCTAGTTGAATCGACGGCAGCGAGGGATGAAATTGGACCGAAGCAGAGTGCGATGCGGCGAAGCAGATGAGTAAGAATATCGGTTGTCTATTCTGTTTTGCTTTGAGTGGCAACAATTGAGATGTTTGTTTGTAAGTGCACAGGCACGGGGAAATTTTGCATAAGTTGAAAGAAAATTGAAATGAAAGTTGAATGAAAAGAAAAGCAAAGTTGAAATGAGCAGATAGAATTGTAAACGCATAGAGTTGCCGTGTTACATAAAAAGTAGAAATAAGATTTTGATGTAAGCAAGCAAAAATACTGAAAAGGAAGAGGTTAATGTTCAGCGGATAACATTCAACAAAGAATATTTTGAGATATTTTATATTACTTTTCCATATTTTATTGTATTGCTGTAAGAATAATTTTGTAAGACATGGACAAAGACGACATTTTTGGGTGGACGGTCGATGGGTTAAAGACAAAACTAGCTGAGTTGGGTTTAGTGACAACCGGACGGAAAGCGACATTACAGGACCGGCTGCTTGAACACTTCGGCCTGAATGTTAACGACGATGAAGGAACGGACTACGATAATGCAGAAGCGGCGAGAGGACTGTTAATCCGGAGACACAGAGTGTAAAGGTAGTAAACGAAACAAGGGAGAAACCATCGGAGAAGAGAGGCAATAATGTGCTGAAGCAGGTTGACATGATTGTGACTGAAGATGGAGCTGAGTTCAAGGCAAAAGGTAGTGCAGCGTAAAGGACAAGTCGGTGAGGATGCGAAAATGTAGCGGCTGGAGGGCCGGGGGAAAAAGCTCGAAGGTTGGCGCAGTTGCGTCTAAGGCAGTAGCAGGTAATTCGTTTGAAGGCGCGTTGGTGCGTGATGGTGCTGAAAGCAGCGAAGATGCAGTTGGATGGTCGCGGGAGTACACGAGGTACAAACGGCCATGCCAAAGGGTGACAACGAGAGCGTGAGCGTGCGCACTGTTGTTGCTGAGGTGTCCATAAAGGACGTGAAGCGAATTACCGAACAGACGGCTATGCCAAAAGGTGACATCGAGAGCGTGAGCGTGCGCACTGTTGTTGCTGAGGTGTCCATTAAAGGACGTGAAGCGGATCACCGAACTGATGGAAGTTTCGGAATTCGAGGCAGACTTGTCGCAGTTACATAAAACGCATGCAGATGCTGGACGAGAAATGATGTCAGCGTAGAGACCTGATACGAAGCAGAAAAATTGTGGCATATGGACGATCTAATTATTCCCTCTAAGGATGAAGTCGTAGGTGTCCAAAGCTGGAGGTGTTAGTGATTGCCGAAGCGCTCAAGAAGTGGAGTAGCTGATGGGGACCAAATTCAAGATCATAACTGATTTCAACGCATTCGCCATGAAAATGAGGAAACGAGATGTTCCACTAAGGGTATCCCGTCGGGCGATGTTTTTGCAAGATTTCAACTATGAGATTGATTACACAGCACGAAGGGCCAGGACGTACCACGACCGTTGCGGAGTTTATGAAGAAGTGGAACCCTTCATTCGGGTCGAATGAAGCGCAGGATGGCCGAATGTGGGATCGCCTAACAAACGAATGACAACACGCGGACGGACCTTTCAAAATACATCACTGACGGACATGGAAAACGGACAAACAGCAAGACAACAGAAAGCGGACAGACAACGAGAGAAAGCGAACGGACAACAGGACAAGCGAATAGTCGCTGTGGTGAAGTCAGAAGGAACGGACGTACAATTGGACAGTATTAAATTAAATAAATAAATAAAACTACAACTACTACTTAAGGCAAATCAGGCATTTTAATTTACCCGGAGTAGGACATCAATCCTACTATTAGGACATCAATCCTACATACATATCTATATATTAAGTGTGTATATGTGTTTCATTTGGATATGTCAAGGTTTCGCCGAATGGTCTTTGCTTCACTTTGGCATTTTCGACAAAACAAATAAATAAACATGCAAGCAGTGCAGATAATAGGCTGCCACAAATTCGATACTGCAACGATTTCGTAAGTACATATGTATATGTATATGTGAGTGTATCTGCTTGCGAATTGTATGATTAACCAAGTTTTGTTGGAATGCAATCCGCTTACGTACAACAGTTCTCAATGTGAACGCATTTCGTATATGCGCATCAGTATGGAGAAAGTTTAGGGTTTTTGTTGTTGTCGTTGTTTGTGTTTGCGTTATTGTTTATGCTGCTTAAGCAACACATGGAATTGTTGGACGAGCAGAAAAAGAATGCACACGAGTGCGGCAAAAGCTCAAACACTTTACTGCTCTACATATCCTATCTACACGCCTCCCACACCTACAAACATGCATACATATGGTGTTTGCATACGTACAGAGTGTGTGGGCAGCAGTGAGACACAAGAAGACCCGCTAGACACATTTTGGCAAATGTGCCGGCAATAATGATTGAAAGAGGCATTGAAAAGCGTTAAATTACACTGAGCAACAGCCAAAATTTTTCCGAGTTCTAGTAAACCTTTTCTAAAGGATTTTTGGACGCTGATCACAACTGCGTACTTAGTTTTTTGATTGTTTGAGCGGTTTGTAAGTTATTGGTGGTTTTTGCTAGGAGGTGTTTTCCACGTTTTTTCATCTTTGAATTTTTATTGCATTTATAATATGTTGAAAAACACGATAATTTTTTGATGACACAATAAGGAATCCTCAAGCTATAATTCTGATCATAGTCAATTTCGATTGGTCAAGGGTTAACATGGCTATGGCCCTTCAAAGTTCAATTTTCGCGAATTTTTAATAAAAATTCATTTAAAATCGGTGTTGCAATTTTCAACCAGGAGTTAGTGTGCAATGTATAGTGTAAGGTTGTAACTTAAACTTATAGAACAAAATTTGTTTATTGTATGTGCCATTCTCGGCCTATGCTCATTAGAGTGTAAATGCGACTTCATCTTCTGAACACGTGTTTGTATTGAAATCTCCTAATGCTTTTCGCGTCATTGACGAAAGTAGCTAAAGTATTTTCGCAAGCGTCAATATTTCTCTTTTCAAGGGCATTAACAAAATTTGAATTGGTTCATTACTGTAGGAGCTATTCTAAAAAGAGTTCCATCACACAAGTAAAAATCTCAGACACACACACTTAGCAAACTACTTGCTGTTTTTCTATATTTCACTGCGACATATTTTTAGGGCGCAAGAAAAATCAAAATCAAAGCTGAAAATTTTATGAATCAAGGGCATTTGATGAATGTGAGCATTTTCATACTGCTGCCTAAAAGTGTGCTCCGATATTTTAGCTCAAAAGTAAATCCTGGCTTTTGGTGCTGAATTTATCAATGGAGAACTTAAATATTTGTACACATACTCTATTACAAACATCGTATTTCAAAAATTTCTTTTTTAATTGAAAGCCCCAACATTCTTCTTTCAGTATATGACAATATATAGTTTTTGTGAGAAAAATTCTTTTGTGTATTCGCAATCTTGGAAGGTAACTGAAAATTTGACTTTGCAAATGAATAATTCTTGCAAATTTGAACCGATTTTAATGTTTTGAATTTTAAATACATAGTTAGAGTATTGTTAATCTATGTTAAAAAATTTAGACTTCAGGTTTGTAGGAGCTGCATGCGTATAATGGTCAAAAAACATGGAAAACGCCCTCCGAGGAAAACCATCAATATTTCCTAAGCCGCTCAAACAATCAAAAAACTAAGTACGCAGTTGTGATCAGCATCCAAAAATCCTTTAGAAAAGTATGGTTTGATTTCAGAAAAAAAAATAATGTCGATTTTGTTGCTCTGTGTTATTGGTTAAAATTTATAGTGAAATATTTCTCGATACCTCGAACACAAGTGCATTTGGTTATACTTAAATAGAAAATTTCGTAAATCGTTTGGTTTGTGTTTTACTAAAAATTGCTTAAAACATGTAATTTAGAGAAAACGTTCGACACTAAAGTTAAACTTGTTTAAGCAAACCTTTTAAATACATCTTTAACATAGGTACTCCACAATAAGTACTTTAAGTATCCGATACTCGACAACATCTTGAATTCAAGTGAACGTGTGACAAAGCACATGTATGTCTGTGGTAGTGAAGACAATTATTATAGCTTCTGAGTACTACTTCTCTGAGTACTAGCTTCTGAATTGTTTGCTTTTACTCCATTCGTTATTTTGTTTTCATAAGGCAAAATCCGGTCTGGAGGCAGGAATAGGTCAAATAGGAGGATTTCCTTTTTCAAGACATAACGAAAGGGTCGTTGAGTTTATCGTAGTAACATGCATATGCACTATGCATGCACATCTATCTGCATCCATATCCATATCCACATCGCGTTGCTTTCCTACTGGGCATGCATACGAGTATTTCCTTACATGCAAGTCGTAGGTATCTATGAATATCGTAAAGCATACCCACTCGTAGTATCTCACAGTTGTAACGTGGGCGTGCAAAGCATGTCGAAATGTAGCTAGCGCGTCGAGCGCCGGGAAGAACAACAACAAAACAAAAAAAGCCAAAGAGGAATGGACGCTCAAGTGACAAACAAACAAATGGCAACGTTGCTTTAAGGGAAAGTGTTGACTCGACTGCAGCCAGCGCTGCAGCCGACGTTGAGAGCAACGTCAGCGTCAGCATCGGCAACGGCGCCACAAATTGTGGCACCAACACAGCTTTTATCACAATTAAAGGCGTCTCGTACAAATAAAAACAAATACTCGTACTCTCACCGTTCATTTAGCGAGCCTGCCACCCTCAGTCATTTCAGCAACCCCATTGCCCCATTCCCTTATGGCCACAACGCACAGCACACGGCGAGGTAATGCTGCCAGCACACGTTGCACATGGATTGTGTTGCATGAGCTGAGCGGAAAGTTGTTGCAGCACTTTCGCTGGCACACTCGCTACATGCGTTCTATTGTATCGGCAGCACAACACTCCGGGGTGGCGAGCCGCTGCTGGTGATGGTAATGGAGGCGGTGGTAGTTTGAGGTATTCGCATTGTGACTTGCATTTTTGTGCGTGAAACATTGAAGCGCAGTTTGTATATTTTAAAATTGCTTCATGCTTGTAAATAGGACAGCGACAACATGGTTGTGTTGCAGTTTCTTTCTGTCGAAATTTTGTAGACGCAGATGAGGCAAATGTGCGTGCGTGCGGCGGTGACCCGCTGCGTCACATACACATTTGATCCGCCGCATCTCATCAAATCGCAGAATGCCGCAACGCATTAACGTTGCTGTCACAGCCGCAGTCAACTTGGTTTTAGACTTTGCAATTTTACGAATTATTGTGACTTTGTGCTTTTATTGCTGCCGGAGATGTTTGTTTATTTAACTAAAACATTTTCAATTTGGAATTGTTAATTGTTTTATTTTCCAACAAATATACTAAACGTATGTAGTTGTGCGGAGCTCTATTGGCTTTAACCGAAAGCAAAAATCAGAAACACAAAGAATATATGTTTGTGTGTCATGTGCACCAAAAATTGTTAAGCGATTTTTCCTAAGTTGAATTACATGAAAGCAATCATTCAAAACCTGCTTCTACGGTTTCTCAATTCTTACCGCTGCTTTCTTTTTGAAAGCAACGCAATGTTCCACATTCCACAAAGACCTGTACCCTACATGTTGATTCGTTTTAATAATAAAAATGGTTGAAAAATCATCTAAAGCAAGATTTTAAAATAAAAAAAAAATCAATGCAAACAATAATTTAAATAAATGGTTAATAATATGAAATTTTTAATGAGATGTTGCAAGCTCAATCAATAATTCAGTGTTCTGAAAGATTTTAAATGAATTTACTTGTGAGGCCTCAAACTTTTTATTAGAGAAATAATAAGAATGAATAAGAAATATAAAATCAAATAAATGCATTTTCGACCTGACGTGATAAGACACTAAATTTATATACCAAATATATGCTTATAATTGCTACCCTGGACTCATTATCTTGTTCAGCCATCAGATATCGAGCACAAAAATCTCATTAGTCTGAGTTGTGTGTTAAAGTGAAAAATCAATTACCGCAAATTTATGTTGTTGTTTTAGTCTTTTTGCAAGCTAAGCTGGATTGATTGCCGATGCTGAGTGCTAACAACTGAAGTTTGTTGTTGTGTGCCCTGGTCGCGTGGCCTGGTCAACGGTGACAGCAGCAGCGGCCACCTCTGCTCCAACATAAATCAATCGAAAAGCCGTTGCAGTACCTGTCCAGCTGTCTGTGGTAGGACGCACTTTGTTCGATGACACCGACACCTAGCACCGGTTGCCGCGTTGCATCACAATTACATCACCACGTTGCAGTGGCAACGCAAAGCTGGAGAAAGCCAAGTGGCCCATAGCCAGGCCGAAAGAACACCAGATTCAACAGTGACAGCAAAATTTTCGCACACACACCTCTGCCGAAGTCGCAAGCGAAATCGAAACTGAACCACTAGCTGCCACTGTGGCACGGATACGGACGGACCACCAGGCACCGATCGATAAGTGCAAAACGTACTAATGACACACAAATTTCAATTTAATAATGACGCGCTCTACGGTCGTCTTTGCTATTTTTGGGCCGCGAATGCCTTTACTTTCTTCTGGTTCGTCACTCTGCTTGTGCTTTCTCTTGTTCCTCTTTTTTCTGCTCTGCTGCATATGCCAAATTTTCACTGCAAATTCTTCCCTTAATATTTTCTTTTATTTATTATTTTGTATCTTAATTGTAGTATTTGCGTTATATTATTTTTTGCTGTTTTGCTTGCTTTTCGCGCAACACTCGCGTCAACTTCAGTTTGTGTATCACTTTGCCACTGCGGCAACGACGACTACAGCCAGCGCGACGAAGTCGACGACGGCAGTGCCCACGGCCGCGGCAGAAAAGAAAAGCCCATAATGACTATATCTGCATGTGGCGGAGCGGCGGTGGCTGCAACATCAGCGGCGGCGGCTGCGAAGGCAGGCAACCGTGCAAACGGCAACGACTTTTTCGTAGCAACGACTGCGACGACGACGACGTTCACTGTGACCGCGTCTACGACGATACAAAAGGAAAGCACAAATGCCGTTTTTTCCTTTTCATTTATGTTGGGTATCTATCCATCCATTCACACATTGCTGGCCGAAACGCACCGCAAGAAAAAGGTAAAAAAGCCTCTTCGTTGTCTATCCGCCCGTAGAGGCTTTAAGTGGGTTTTCGATGTTTGTAGGTTTGTTTGGCAATGCGTAAACGCGTGTTGGCACCCAGAATCTGTCGCACAAGAACAAACCAACATTCACCACCGGTATCTATTGACGCATCCACGCGCTGCACAACTCTAGTCGAAAATAAAACAATTTTCCGTCGCTCAGCGCTGCTCGGCCCGTCTTATGCGAATTTTCTCTTTACCTGCCTGTCTGCCCGACCGACAACGACTGCACTCAAGCGTGCTGCCATGCTGCCGCCAGCGCTGGCGGCGGCGTATTTTCATCGCACGAGGCGGTATTATTTGCCGCAAAGTCTTCTTCAGACACTATGCCAGTCGCTCGCACGCTCCAACGTTATCCAATGATTCCTATTCATATGTTGAAAGCATTTGCACGCTATTTACAGTGCGGCTTCTCACCGGCATTGGCGGAGAGTCTGGAAGCGAGTGCAAGAGAGCGAAAAGCTGAGAAAGCTTCAGTAAAGGCAACAGGGCCGCACTGCAACTAGGCCCCAATATGCTTTGGGGAAGGTAATGTAATGTGCCACTCCCGGCTCGATTTTGATGTTTCAGCAATCCAAGGAAACAAATTCCTACCTCATTTAAGGTATAAAGTTATGTCAACATCAATTGTAATGTGCAAAAACACAGTATGGGTAAAAAAAAATGTAAAATTGGTTAAGAAAAAACTTGGAAATAAAAACTGAAGATTTTTGTTGTGGTGAAAAATAGATAAAATACGTGTACAAAACTTAAATTAATATCAGTGTTGGACTTAATTTTTAATGCTTTTTCATAATCTGAAATAATATCCGAGCATATAGTAAGAGGAGAACATTTATTCAATGATTTCCAAAATGGCGTGAAAATGTAAAGTGTCACCTTTTTTTTGTAAAGTTCCACCCCTCTTGTTTCATTGTTTTGTGGTCCTATATCGGTAAAATGACTTTTTATTGCTCAGAATCGTCATTAAGATGAATTAAGTCATTAAGTGTTCTTAGTCAATTTTTTTCTAATCCTTAATTATTATTTTTTTTAATAATTAATTAATTAGTGAATTAATTAGTTCAGTTTTGTTTATTAATTTCCATACAATTATTCGTTTTATTCGTTACCATTCAATTTAATTTTGCTTTCGATCATTTTCTATTCTTTTCAAATTATTTAAATTCAATAATCTTTCGTAAATTTTCTATATCATGCATTTTTACTTGGGATTTCTACTTTTTTGTCGATTTTTTAGGGGTGGCACTTGGCTGCGATTTTGGCTAAATAACCTCAAGCCATCAATTCAGTTAATGTCGATAAAATAGAAGCCCGCCTAGATTCGATGGTCCATAACATTATCGCAAACATCTGAACCTAATTTCTAATTTCTAGAATATATAAATCCATACAAATTGTATATGTTTTTGCAGGCACTGTAATTTTATGAAAGAATTTAAAAAACTGCTAATAATTTGCAATTTGCACGTCGCAAAAGCTTGAATATAGTATAAGACGTGTTCTCAACTTTCATTCTCTTCTCTTCTCTTGCCTTACAGTGGCTACAGATATTCATAGACATGAAAATTGAGATAAAAACTTTTAAAACCGTAATTTTATTAGAAAACATAATACAAAGGCAAGAATCAATCTAATAGTTGTACTGACCATAGTTATAGTCTAATTTTCCCCCAATTCAATCCCCAAAAAAACAAGTGAACGACTTCTCTTTTAAGATGCGAAAGCGCTTTGTGTTTATTGAATTTCTTTCATCAATATATTTCATTATTTGGTATTTGTTGTTCTTACAATAAAGTAAGCACCTATAAATAATGTTATTAAGCGAAAATATGTATGTACTATGTATATATATATATATACTTATATATATTTTAGATACTTTTAGATTTTAGTATAGTGGAATAAAAAAGTATGAAATGTAAACATACAACACCACGCCAGCACTCTATGGACATATATATCGGTAGTGATCTAATAAAGTTATCATGCTTTCCTCTTTCTCTACACCTACCCACTTGCAATTCTGCTCAAAAATGTTACTATTTCATTCTAACAAACATACATAGGTATATATGCATTTGTTTTTACTCAAATCTTACTTATTTACATACGAGACGTATTAATGTAACTGCAGTTCTGACAAAGTTTTTTTGTTTGTTGCTGGTGAGGAGCAGAAGGAGGGAGCAGTACTTGCACAATTGCATCAAGGTTAGTGGCTCTTGAGCGTGAGTTATTTAGAAAATAAAATGTAATATTTCGCATTGCTGATCATTTAGATTGAAGAGATTCAAGCAGGCGAACTGTCTTCGTCCGATTTTCGTTTGGGGAAGAAACCCTTTGGGTAAGAAACCAATCAATGACAAAAATATATCGAACAATGATTATGCGTTGTTTTAATTCATTCAAGCCATTCACATCCATTTAGGATGTACATATGGATGTATGTTTGTATGTCATTGTGCTAGTTATTTGTTAAAGCTGTAGAATGTGTGAGATCGAAGAACGCAGACTTATAGCATGTAAAGTGGTGGACAGCAGACAGTAAGTTTCCATAGCTCGCTTACATTGGTTAATCGTAATTAATTTTACAACATTTATGCATATGTTTATATATATGTATATGTTTCTGTCCGCACAGTAAATGTCTCACATCCGTATGTGTGGGTATTGTTTTGTAAGTTTTTGATTTGCTTAATGAATACAACAATTTCGTCATAGTTATAGTTATGTATAGGTATGTAAGTAGGCGAGTTGGTTTGTTAGTTTGTAGCAAGTACACTCCATCAAAAATATGTTACTGATCTTTGCATTGTAGTGTAGAATGTATATGTTTGTATGCGGCGTATTTATGAATGTATAGTATGTCTTCGCTCTGCTAGTATGCGTTATAGTCCTATATAAATTTATACAGCTTTTATTTTTTAGCATATATGCGCGTACACAATTACCCTACCCTTAACCTATACATGTATGTATGTACTTGTATGTGTCTGTCTACGCCTTGTGTAAGACGACTCCTAATCTCTCCTCCTAATTTCACCCAGTCGCACACCTTTCACTCACCGACAAATTTTGATTACTTTCGATTCCCTGTGCTAAAGCTTACGAGGAGGGGCAAATCGAATTTCCATTGTGAAACCCCCAAGTTGCACTCGGTTCCAATTAACGAATTCGTCAGACATCATCAAAATAAAGTAAATTTCTATGTATCATAGTATTGTATAAATATTGTTGTTTTTGTTCTTATTGCCGTTGACCAATATGTTGAGTTTTTACTTTGAGTTTTGCAGTCATCATTCCATTATGAAAGTGAAATATGTTGTTTGGGAGCTCACTTATGCGCTTAGGTTCTGATTTCCAGGCATTGAGGCTTGACTCTCAATCTATGCCGAAGGATGCGGACCTTGCGACCGATCTCAAGACAAGCCTTAAAAGCCTGAAAGTTAGAGCCAAGTGAGGGGACCGGTTAAAAAGGTGTTGCGTCCGAATTTCGGGTGCTGGGTGTAGGGTAGTGCTGTTGGGTTGGGTCGGACAGTGCGTTCAGGGTCAACATCGTTACAAGGAAGGCTAATTTGTACGTACTCGTAGTTAGCGCTTGAAAGCAAATATTTCATTATAAAAATAAAGTACTTATGTTTGCTTGTATGTTTGTATGTATGTATGTATATGGACAGCATGCGTACCACTCTGGCGTTTAAATGATTCGCCTAGGCCTGTATTCGAGTTCTCTCCACTTCAATTACCCACTCGCGTTCCGTCTGCATTTCCGTTTCTGCTTCTTGACTTACAAGTCAAAATAAAACTCAACAAGCATAGCCTAAAACTGGTTCATCTTCAGCTCGTTGCCTTGCAACTGCACCAGCCGGAAAGCCTCGCGTATGGTCGGTGTCATCAGCAGCTTCAAGTTCTCGTCCGCTTCAGCGGGCAGCGAGCGCAGCAGCTCCATCGAAGCCACCACCAACTGCGCCAGCGCCGCCTTCTTGTAGTTGGAGTCTTTGAGTATGCTGGTGGCGCGTTGCTGCTCGATCTCCGGGGAGATGGACTCCGTCTCGGACTTCTGCGGACGATTTGTGTCGAAGGGGTTGCTGCGACACTTCGGCTGGAACTCGCTGATCAGCGTAGTCATAGTAACGTTTTCCTCTTCGAGCTGTATGCACTTATTGGGCGAGGAGTCGGTTGTCTCCGAGTGACTGGACGTGCTGGCATTGTCGCTGTTGCCGCTTATCGATATGCACATCGGCTTGGCGTTGATTAGTTTATGCTGCGAGTTGCGTTTTTCGGCGCCATCGGCCGAACGTAGTTTACCGTTCTCAATGTCGTGCATGGTGGAGTTGTTGAGGTACAGCTCGCACACCAGATTCCAGGCGTCCTGCAAGCAGAACAGGTACCGCACAAAATTTTCCTTTTTCTTGACCGTCGTTGTGTTCAATCGCGAACATGATTCCAATATGAAGTTAAGATCCTCCGGACCCAAGTTGTACACCACTATATCGTTCAGATAAGAGTCGACCAGCGCTATGTAGTAGATCATCCAAGAGGACGTCATTTGCTTGTACAGATTGGCTGCATACTCAATGTTGGAAACCTTCTGTATGAGAAACTTTAGTCCGGGCCGCGAGTCGAACTCCAGAGAACTGGTTAAGTACTGCTTAACGCAGCGCAACAGTATCTCCTTGGAACGGAAGTCCAGATCGTAGTCGTGCGTAGCCGCCGAGGTGGCATAGTTATCGAAAATACACGTCGACACCGCCTGAGGAACGCACTTTAGTCGTGACAACAGCAATTTTGCGACTAGTTGCAACAGCATTTGATTGGCCAGCAACCCCACAACCAGGTTCTTGAAGGGAATGCGTATGACAAAGTTGTCCAGATTCGAGTTGAAACCATTATTCAGTGGATACAGCAAAAAAGAGTAGCTGCGCTCGTCTGTTAGGTGCTTCTCCAGGTGATTGGCCACCTTGGTGCCCGGCTCGCGCTGATTGTCCGAGAGGAAAACCTGCTGCGCTAGGGAGTAGATGCGTGTCAGCTCGTCCAGCGTGCTGTCGCGGCGTGCAGCCACTTTGACGTTGGCGCAGTCGCCGTAAAAACTATTGGACTTCTCGTGAAAGGCGAACGAGAGCTGCCGCAACGGCGCTATTGTCACCGTGCAGGCGCGATGTATGGCCGAGCAGGCTATCATCCATTGCGACTCGTTAAAGAGCATGCCCGTTGACAGGATGACGTGTTTCAGACACGAGACGCCCACGCGCGCAATCGACTCCTGCGCCTGGGCAGCGCACTCGATCAGCACCAGCAGCAGCTGCTTCAGCGCCAACGTGGCCGAGCCCGATATTTTAGTTGGCGACTCAATTGCGTTGCTCTCCTCACCCGACGACGAGCTGTCGTACTGGCCGCTGCTGGGTTGCGCCTCCGCGTTGTCAACGCGTTCCGTGACGAACTTCAGCTTCGAGTACATTACACTGTCGGCGGCTGCGGTGGCCGATGCGCCGGCATTAGAGACGGTAGCGGGAGGATGGACAATTTGCGTGACACGTGTCTTCAGAACGCCTTGCCGCCGCGTCTCGGTCACTGATTTCTCGATGAACTCCACCACTAGGTCGGTGGTCATGCAGCAGCAGTGCTTGAAGTTCTTCTCGATTAGCTGCCACGACGCGCCCGTCTTGTTGATGTACCGCAGCCAGTCCTGTATCATGGGAATGAGCAGATGATTGATGCAATAGAAGCCAAAGTCTATGCCGGGGCTGCATAGCAGATTCTTGAAGAGTTTGAAGATCGTCTGCAAAATGGGCGCCTGATGCGAATATGGACAGACAATAAGTGAATTCGTCAGACCATCCAGGAGCAAGAACCAAACTTTCAACACGCCCGACGGCTTATCCATCTCATCAATCTTCACGATGGTATCCTTATCGATGTGCAGTGACCGGTAGGAGATCATGTGTTGCTCGTTCTTGGTCTGCAAGTAGTCGTTGCCGAAGTAGGTGAAATTCTCCATCGAGTTAGGTATGTTGGCGTCAATAATGTGCGTGTAGGAGATACCCTTGATCTTGTAGGTCGAATGGAAGTTAGGACATTTCGGCATGTTGTACATGAAACCTAAAATCGACGAGCAGCGCTCCAGGAAGCGCAGAGTTTCATGTAGAAATTCTGTCGGCCTGAAGTTGTTGTCATCCTCGCCGCAAGCGTTATTATTCGGACCGCCACCACCCGATATCTCTAGATAGGACAGCAGGCATAGAATACAGTCCAGACCAGCGTTTGCAAACACCAACGTGTTATCCGAATCGAGGAAGACCCTGAAGATGTCAATTATGTTGCTCATATTCAGCATGCGACTGCGGGCGTTGCGCAATGTGCCGAAGAGCGGACGCCAGCCGGAGCGAATTTCTGTGCGATGTGCCTCCACTATCTCGTAAAGACAAGCAACAATCTGGTCCTGTGCAAAAGGATGAAAATATGTTAGCATAGATGAGGCAATTCAGAAAAGGATATGATATGGGTTTAATTTTAACTAATAATAATAATAATTTTTAATAATTGATTGGCACGACAGCCCGCTTACGCGAGACTAAGGCCTAGCTTCCCGCAACCACCCGTGTTGTGCGTGTGAATTTTGTACGCGGGTGGAAGGAACCTACAGTTTTATGCCGGTTCCGAACGGCAGGTTGGGAGCTTTTTCATAGGCAATTTTTACTCTCAGAGGTTTGCCATTTCCAGCTGAGAGGACAGCCACCGAAAGAGAAAACGAGTTTCCCGTTATTTTTTTTTTTAGGTGTTACTAACATGCAGAATTCGAACTTGCGTCGCTCTGCATGCGACTCGCTGGACCGCGCACTAACCAACTGAGCCACGGCGGCTGTCAATTTTAACTAGTTTTCATATATAATGTTTTGTTAGGTAGGTAGGTTAGGTAGGGAAGGGTGTGTGCGTCCCAAGGGCAGCACTTCCACTCGGAGGCCAAAATGGCCCATTGTGAATTCCTTCTTAGAAGATGTTTGTTATACTTATAGCATTTTTACAAACCTGTACGTCCACATCACACGAGTCCATGCTCAACAGATTCTCGAATGGCTTCAGGAGCGCCTCATTGAAATGGAAATGCGGCAATTCCGATTGCTCTACTAACAATGCAGTAATGATGTCGTGTATGTATTCAATAGCACGCTTAGAAATAACGCGATCCCTATGACAGGCCGCCTGCAAAATAATTAAATAAATACTATGATGGTGGTATTCAGTTTCATTTAACTCACATCCATCAAATGTGGCCCAGTGATGGCCCACACCTTCAATATGTGCAGCAGTGGACGTGAACTTCGAAACACCTTCAAGGTGACATCGCCTATGCGATGCAATAGCAACGACATAGGCAAGGTGTCAATTTTCTTCCAGCCTTTGCTGGGCCACCACATCCGGCTGCCCTTGCGCGTCACAGTGTTCTTGTACAGCTGCTCGCGTGAAGCGCGACACAGGTTCTTCAGGAACTGGCAAAGCGAGGGCAAGCTCAGCCGTTCTGCGGCATCGCTGAACAGATTCTCGGCCTGGTGGGAGAGCGCGCACAGCACCTTCGATGTGTCGCCCTGACTTAGCAACACCGTCTCATTGGTGCCCGAGTACACCTTCAGGATAGAAGTAATGTTGGTGTTGGGGCTCTGCAGTGGCGCTTGTAGGAAACTATACACATCAACGCTGCAAAAACAACAGCAATGGAAGCAATTAAATCCACGTTGAGATCCTGTGGTATTGGGCGATAAATATTGAAGTGCTCACCAAGTCTCATCATCGTCGATCGGTATAGAGGATAAGTTAAGTTTATCATTTTGCCCTGTGCTGTTGAGTTTCTCGCCAGTTTCCATGTCGCGTCGACTGGCTCCAGGCGACGTAGAAATGGCCGGATTTTGCATGCTGAAGATCTCGTGCTCCAACTGACTAACATGACGACACACAGCGAATATCGACTGCCAACAGTCGGGGCTATACGAGCCTAAATTCAGACCACCGCTCAAAACGACATCCATGGACATGGCTTGGCTGGCGGATATGCGTGGCCCGCTGGTCTGACACACATTTGATGCCAGCAAGTTGAGAATCTTGCCCGCCAAATGTTGCAGATTCAAACTGTTGCTTAGCGTGGCAGCCTGCATAAGATAATATTATTTATTGATCTCCTCTAAAAACTGAGGAGTTATGAGGTCATTCCATATACTTACCGCATGCAAACCATCCAGACACATGGCATACAGCGCCTCGCCATTGGTCTTGTTTGTCTTCGCCTTAACGCGCAGCGTTCGCTTTGACAGCGCCATAAGCTTGTTGGAACTGCTGCTCGGCAAATCGCCCAACCCTGAGCTCAACACAATCACCATCGAATCCCAGCAGCAAGTGAGCAAGCGTCGACACAACTTCTTGGCCGCCTCGCGTCGCTTGCCGTACTGCTCGTCGTTGTGCTTGATTGTGGCCGTCTGCAAACGCTGCCACTCCGAGAGCATTTGTGTTGGGCCCAGCCCGCCTGCGTCGCACAGCATATCCACCAGCGCACTGCGTGAATTGGTACCTTCCAGGTCTTCCTTGCTCATTGTCTCCAAAGCGTTTGAAACCAGCACCGACTGGTATAGCTCACAGAGCCAGGGCGACGAAAGGTACACCAAAACACCAGTGTTCTGGACGGATGTGACGAACTGCTGTTCTGACATTGGTATTAGTATCTCCTTTTGCGGGTCTTCATAGTAGCCTACACGTGTCAACTGCAGGCTGAGCAACAGTGCCGAATAAATGGCCAAGTATATGCCGTCCGCGTTAATGGTTGTGAGATTGTAATCAAAGTCGGAAAAGTTCATTGTGTTCTCTTGACACACTGCCGAAGCGAACTCCTGCATGGCTTCGTCCACTTCAATGCAGCTGCGCAACCGTAGCAGTTTTGGCACCAAATCTTTGCGTAGCGCCCTAGCGAAGTCGCGCGCGTGTTGGCGATCGTTGTCGATGTCGGTGCGCACAGGCATAACGGGCGCTTCCAAGTGTGAGTATGGCCAGCGATTCTCGACGCGTGATGTCTCATCACTAGATGTTGAGGGATCATCTTCCTCGGGACCTTCGGTATCGCCAGAACCATTGGAGACAACGTCGTTCTCCTGATGCTCGCCGTCACTATCCGAACCCGAAGAGGCTTCAAATGCGTTCTGACGGAACTCTACTATGGCATCGCGATATGGCGCAGGCAGACGTGCCATCGACTGGTAGGTGAGCGGACCAGAGTAATCAGCATCTTTGAGAAGCTCATGGCGGCTATTGACGGCGTTCACAATCTGCCAAAAGACAAAAAAACATATCATTTACATTTGTTAAATAGGGGAAAGTAGGGAAGATACTATTTAATTACCTGATCACTTATCATTGACTCGGTGAGTTCACCGGTGCAAAGCACTTGCAGACTGTCCAACAGTGCCACCATACACTCCACACTAGCCTGGAGACTGGCTTCCACAGCAGTACCGGAACTGGCGCCATAAGCACATTCCTCCATGGCATCGATCATGCTGAAAGTTATATCAGTTAGTTACCTGAGCTTACTTTCAAACTAATATTTAGATACAAGTTGTGTTCACTTACAGTCGAAACAGCGCCATTTCATCGCTGCAGCCCTGTCCGGTATTTTTATCAACGTAGAGAATCACTGCCAGATCGATGAGCCGTTCTGGACTCTTCAAAATCTCACGGACACATTTCAGCGGTTCCGTGCGGTTTTGTGATGCTGGCAACAACAACATGCGATGGAACAGTGCCTCCAGCATCGGTCTCAGGGAACCATGTGCGCCCGCAATGCGCAGCAGTTGAATGCCGGTCAAGTACACACAACGCGCTTGAGGGCCGTCCAAGCCGGGACCAGTAAAAAATCCCCTCGCTTCATTCTCAATGATATTGAGCGCATCTCTGCAATGAGACATATTTAAATTAAATATATATGAATGTATATATAATGTGCTCAATGTTAAGACTTACTTGTACGTGAACTTTTTGTCTAAATTGATACGTCCCGGCGACCCGAGCGCCGCCGCCAGTGTGGGGCAAAACTTTTGCCACAAAAAGGATGTAAAATGCGGATTGGCGTGCACATTGCGCGGCAGCGCCGAGGTCAACGTGAGGATGCACTCGGTCAGATACAGCGAGGCGTTATTCTCTGGCTTCTTGTTGGGAGAGCCATTCGAGTTCGGCTCCACGAGGCGACTGCACAGCCACTGCATCACTGGGATCACCTCATTGTACACGGCCGATGCCTGCGTCTGCGTCATAAGCCCAGCCGGTGCGGTTTTCTTCACCTCCTCCGCTTCTTCGATAAGAAATGCACAGAACGTACGCAAGCACTGCGAGGCTGCAGCCAGTGAAGCGGCTTTGGTGGCGCGTGAGCCAAGCTCCCAGCACTCACCGCAGCGCGAGAGTATCTCGATGAGCAGGCGGCCGTTCAATGTGCAAGCCGGTGAGCAGGCCATGGCCAAAAAAAGGCGCAACACATTTACGACGGTGTCCTCGTTGCTGGTGGTGGGCAAGATGCCGCTGGTGGCACGAAGCAGTTGTGCGGGGAGCCACACTGAGTCATCCTCCGGTTCTAGGCCGATGTAGAAGCGTTCATCCTTGATAACGCGCTGCGGATGGCAGAATGACAAATGAAATGTGGTGAATATTGAATAGTAGAATTATCATAATGGCAGATAACAGAATGTCAAATGAAATGTGATGAATATTGAATAGTAGAATTAACGTAATGGCATGAATAAATTTCAAAGCGCCTTGAAGTATGCTTGAAAACTGAGCCAACGAAAATGCGTTGAACGATGATTTCCAATCAATGTTAACAACTGCCTATGAAAATATGTGCGTTGATTACATTTTTTAAGGAGGGTTTGCCAAAAATGACAAAAATTTGCCTTTGTTATAATTTACTCATGTTTCATGTCGCTAAATAAAGCCCCCAACCCTCTCCACAAAGTGTAATAGTACGTACGTGTAGAGCATTGATGTTCACACACATTTACATAGACCATTGTGCCTTCCCTCTGTTCTAGTCACCAACAGTTAAATCTTTTGATAGACAATGAACGCCAACAGATGCGCACACTTCCGTTTCCTATTGTTCGTGAGTATGTGCCCGATTTGGATGCCATTGAATACAGACAAAAGCGTTGGCACCGCACACTGCACACCCACTACCACAGCCACACGCCACCAACTACCAATCAACATGTCAAATATTCTACGCATTCAATAGTTACGAGTGAAAGCTGCATTCACCGCACAAAGCCAAGTAGGATTTGCGCGCTAGTTGCAAATTCCCCCAGCGCCCAAGCTGGCACTTTTTCCCAAACTTTTTTGTCGTGTTTCCGTGACCTGTCCTTAGTGATGCTCTTTGTCGCTGTGCCTATGCGGTGGGCTGTAATCCTCAGATGGGCGTGTGTAACGGGTTGTAGTAAGCGAGCGCACGCATTTGTCTTCAACAGCGCCGTATTCGAGCTTAAGTATGAGCCATTACAGGGATCATGGCTCGCACCTTACCCCGCACTGTGACCTATGCTGTCTTTGTGCAACGCTCATTGTTACACACGGACTTCGACCCAGGCGCACATACATCCAAATATGGGCGTACGGACATATGTAAGTACGTGTGCGCATACGTACGCCGTGGTCTACCTATAAGGTTCATAGAGTTTTCATTTGCAACTTACGTGCAATCCATTGAGGCCCATCGTGATAAATTTCGGCCGCTTGGTGTCCAAGGCCATTTGCAGGGCTGTGAAGCACACGGAGCGCAATTCGTGCGACGGATCTCGATGAATGCCATGCTGTCGATATAATTTATCTAATGGGCGCACAAAAGACAATTAAAACCGTGATTTAGCAAGCAGCGCTGAAGCAGCCGACGAAGTCAGTTGGGGGGAATTACGAGAGAAGGAATGACAGCAGGTTGTGCACTAATGACTTAAAGGAAGGAACGTGGGGAGGGAAGCTTAAGGTAAGGCTTGCACATACATACATATACGGCTGCGTATATATGTGTGTGTGGAAGTGTGTAAAGGAAGAAAGGGCTGACGAGTGCTGGTGGCATTGCATGTTACCGACCGTAGGCAATTTGTGCTGTTTGCCGCAACGCGTTGTGCTTCGTCCCTGTCGACTCCTTTATAACCAGCAAAAATAGATCCTCCATGCTTTTGTTCTGTCGTAGCTGCTCCTTTTGCGCTGTGTTGCTGTCGGCTATCGGATGTGACGGCGGCTTTTGCTGCTATTGTTGTTGTTGGGAGTGTTGTTATTGCAAGTTTGCGTTTTCATGCAATGGTAGTTGGCTAGTTAGCGAGTTAGTTGGCCCGCCGGCGCTGCGCCTGCCGTCGAACTACAAAAACAACTGCAAATAATCGTAAAATCAATAATACAGCAGATGCGATTGATGAATCGCTCAACTGTCCTGCTCGCATATTTTCATGCTTCATCGCCAATGTCTTGAACGGGCACACACACACACACAATCACATGCACACACACACGCACACAGGTACAGCAGAGGAGCTGGATTTTCATTGAATCGCGTGCAGTTGGGTATTGATTTATTGTTTTCCTTCACAGCATTTTCATAAGTCCAACTCAAAAGTTTCACTTTAATTTACTCGCGGCTCACAAATTACACTTGCACTTAGGTTTTCCGCTTTAAGGCTGTGCTGTGTGTATCCCATTTTCGCCCAAGTTCGCCCGCTGCACCACAACATTGCACCAACCTTTGGTCCGTTGAGAATCTTTCATTCGTTGCAAAATTTCAAAGCAAAGACCACCGCAACTGGCCCACCAAGGAATTCCAATCGAAAAAAATGGTCAAAGACCTCAACAAATGTTGGCCATATTGAAAAGTTTAATGCTTAGGCTACTGCGACGCGGAGTATTGCGCTGCAAAATCGACTCTCCACTCGGCTGGGTGTCTCACTCTGAACTAAACTGCCTAAATCGAATGACGTTAGTCATCAGTGGACGGTGCGTGGATGTGGTACATGGGTTTCGGCGCATGTGCGGTGCCTTTTATACTCGCGCTCTGCATTCAAAGTCTAAAATCAATAACGTCTGTTGCCTGTTGTTTATGCTTCCTCCTGTGTGTGTTTTGTTTTCTGTTTTGACACTTTTCCATATGGCCGATGTTGTGTTTCAGAGTGATTAAGTGAGCCCACCGTTGTACAACTTGTAGGCGCCAGGAGTATTAGGGAGAGTAGTTGAACAACGATTCCACTCTTACTATTTGTTTATGTTGCTACTCATTTGGTGTTCCCGGACTGCATGCTCAATGCACGCACGTGTTTCGGAACACAAAAACCCATTATCCTTTCCTGCTGTTATTTTCAAATGTAATGCGAGTGAAGTGATATGTTATATTTATGACGTATGCAGAGTCTATAGGCTATAGTCTATAGACTCTGACGTATGATTTCCAGCATTAACCAAGACTAACAAAAGTTGAATTAAATGCTACAAATCGAAAGATTCCGGGTTCACCACGTTTCCTCTCTCGCTGGTCTTACAGGTGGTTGTAGTACTCACTACCTCAATCTCCACCCCGAACGTAAATCGAACCGGAGATTGTTGCATTTTACAGTCCACTTTCTGTTTTGTATGTCATTTCGTTATGCTGTTTCCATTCGCTATCTAAATGAACCATAATGGGAAATGCGGAAATGTCAACTTACCTTGACTGTTTTTCGGTGTCCTCTCATACACAATTCTGAGAGCGCAATTTCACTAAATGAAAGCGTGGCAAAGGGAAGGATTCTTTTAACCTCAATTCCCAGAAGTTAGCCTCACAGTCTCACTAAAGATTTCAAATGGTGATAAATCCAAAAGATTTCTGATTCCATTATTTCATGCAATCCTCTAATGGAATGTAAGAATTATATTGCATTTTTTTTGTATTTTGTCCACGTTGGAAAAAATTGGATATTATCCCATTGCGATTATCCCATATTTATAAACATTTTAGACAGTTTTTGTACTTTTTAAACAAATGTTTTCAGTAATTCAGTCTCACTTCTGGGTTTAAGTTACTTTTGAAATTCTGGGTTAAGTTAGGGTTAAGCATGCCAAGGAGTAATGGAAAACAACTGTTTGTATTTCTGGTCCCAATGGGATGATATCCAATTTTTTCCAACGCAGACAGAATAAAACAAAAAAACTTACTCTAATTAGTTTAGTTTGTTTAAAGTTACATTAAAGTTAAAGACGAAAGCTATAAAGTTTTCAAACTTGAAATAGTGTATTGAAAGATATTAAAAAAGATTATTTCTACTGTGGTTGAGTCATCGGAGAATCGCGGACTATATTTTCAAATAAAATAAAATATGTGAAACTCCTATTCTAAACACTTTCAGAGTTTTTTCATTGTAAGTAGTTGTGGGATCTTCAAAAGACAGGATCCCAAGTCCTACACAGGGTTGCAGCGTCATCATGAGCTTAACCTTAACTTTCAATATGATTCGCTACTGCTTGGGTATCACTTCTTGTGAAATCAATTTTCTCTTTTTTCTAAATGCATAAAACACCAAGAATATTTTTATACTAAAAAGCTCATTTTAGTTTATCGAAATTGTTTTATAAATTAAATGCGTTTCATGTGCCATTAAAATATAAAACATCTTGTTAATTTAAAAACAAACATTAAATAGACCTAAGCGACATTCGGCAGTCCATTGAGTAGTTAGCAAATATTACAGGAGCTGTGCTTTCTATTTAATTGGTTTCATCTTCCAGAGCCCATCGTTGAGGTAGTGACAATTTTCCACACCGATTCCCTTATTGACTTTTGCACTGCAAATATCAAACACAAGCAAACATTAAAAGCACATGTGACAAATTGCGTTCGCCACTTTTGCACTCACATATCCTCTGTGGACAGCGTCGTCATGCCAATAGCTAATGCATGCTCCTTGCCTTCGGCCATTATTGCCACCACTGTGCCTTTATCTGCGGGCGTCATTATAGCGCCCGGCGACGTCAATCCGGGGCACATAATATTCGCACCGCTCAGCACAAAACGTATGGCACCCTTGTCAACTTGCTCCATGGTCACGAAGTAAGGAAATTTGTGCAGAAGCCGCAACGTCGGCATCCATTGGCTCTCACGATGACGGAAGAACACTTGCTCACCGGCGCCATTTAGCAACAGCTCTATGTGGTCGTGGCTGTGGGACGATTGTTAAAAACGTATACAAGGGCATTAGTGAGGATAGTGAAAAATTAGCAAACTCACCATTTTGCAATGCGGTATGAATCCTTCTTCGGCAATATCAGATCAATGTGCGTATCTAGCAGTGGATATGTCTCCAACAATTTCGCTCGGATGCCCTTCTGCACTGACGACTTCAATTGCTGTACGGACGAGACGCTTTCCTTTTCTTCGAATCTGACGTTTGCGAGGGGAGGGAAATGAAAATTAGCAGATTTCCAACCGGCGGCACCACAGCAATTTCACGTCTTATGCAGACTGTACACTCACTTTTTAAACATGTTTGCTATGCAACAATTGATAAGATTTCCTAATTCAAGTTTATAATACAAAATTTGAGCTACGAAAAATTGCACTTGAATAGTTGAGAGGTGCTACACAAATTTTGCGGATCCACAGACCCACCGAAATGCACCAACAACAAAACCAAATGTCACTATCAGCGTGGAACGCTGGCTCGGGTTGCCGTGCGCCAAGAACGTAGTAAATGAAGTTTTTCCTCTGGTGCTATATTGCTATACTCTTAAATGCAAACACCTAACTGAAAACAGTGTATTCGCGTTTCAGATTTATTCATTTGACTTGTAAAATATTGTAATATACATGTATTATATATATTACTATATACAAATCAAACGCAGTGTTAAATTTGTATGCGGTTTGTATGCACAAGTTGCTAAAACAGGGTTGTTATTGCCCAACAATCAGCTGATTAGCGCCAAAGAAAGGAACAGAATTTTATTTGTTTGGCATAGTGTTATTCTCCGGCTAATGGGCGGTTCCAGGCTTCGAGTGAGACAATCCGTTGTACATTGTGGAAATATTAGAGAAAGCAAAAAATGGAATATGCCCTGCCGGAACTGCTAACACGAGAAGGAATGCTGGCCATACTGCAAGAGGTAAGCGGCAATTTTTCATTTGTGAGCCATTCTCCAATTGTATCACTTAACCGCAGCGCCAATTGAAAGTTCCCAACATGGAGTCCCTTTCCGATGATGAATTGCTGCAGGTCTACAAAACGTTTGCCCTGCCACTTGCGCGCAGAGAAAGTGCTCACCATAGTAGAAAAGCGATAAAACCAACAGAACTAAAGGCGGACAGTACTACACCCATGGAGTTGGATGTGCCCGTGGCAAACGCCAATAACCATAGTACTGGCGTTCAAACTAAACGCGCGTCTCTCTCTCTGTGTATAAAGCGCCCGCACGATTGTCATGAGCTACTAAATCCACTGACGGATGAATATCTGAGCATTGCAACGAAGCGCATCAAAATCGATTGGTCCTGACTGAAGCCAAATCCATTAGGGACTTCGGGCGCAACTATTGCTTATTAGGTCATAATCAATAGCAGGTTTGGCTATTACAGCGTACATTGAATTGCACACTACTTCACGTAGTATTGACTGCTGCAATGTCAATGCATATGCGGAAAGGACTCATTCAAGTTTGCGCTTACGGGAGACAGGATTCTCCCGCATGGCCCATGTACAGGCCTTGTTGTGAAAATCAAAGTTGATGTATATGAAGTATATTGAGCAGACAAATTTAAATATAACATACGTGCATGTACGTATTCTTATCAGTATTCGAAGAGTATACATTGGCTCACTTAATTTATGTTATTATGGTCAAGACAATGGGTTAGATATCGATACTGACTGTGAATTGAAACAAGCATTTTGATCGTTTATCTTAAATTATTTTTACTTTATTCTAGCATTGTTTTTAGTTGTTTTTTAATTATTTAACTTTTGGTTTTAATACTGAATCCACCAAGTTTGCAAAAAACAAAAAAAAAACAATCGCACGAAAATCAACTAAATTTGGTTTTGCAAAAATATTGCAATATCTCAACACATAGACAATTTCACATTATTGTACGAACTTCGTTTTGTCAATAATATTTACAACTATGTATATTAAAAAAGCTAATTGTATTAAGTGCTTGCCTACACTTGTCATTCAAGTACAGCACAGACCCATTGGCATGTGTGTAATTATATAATTCTTACTATGTTCATTGCACTAAATGCAAATGCGAAAATTATTCATTTTGACAACATACATTTTGAAAATGATATAATTTAAAAAAATACGCACGTTAGAGTAATTAAATCGTAATAAAATTTTTATGCAAACATTTTTAATATTTATAGAATACAATATTGTAAAATTAATTGTAAGTTTCGTGTTATATGTATATATAACACAAAAACTGTTTTGTATAAGTATGTAAGAGCATAAAACCACAAAAATATATCTATAGACATTTAGTAAATTTGCTTTAGTCGCACAATTAAAAACGAAAAAATCTATGTCTTTAATGAAAATGAAAGCTGTAACGATTAGTAGATTTAATAAATTTAATATAGTTTCGTAAAAATGAGTATAAACTGTGTAAAATCTCATTTTGAGCTTTTTTCGACTGCATGTAAATTAAACATCCTTGCAAGCCTTTTGAGACGTAAAAGTACAAACATTTAATATAAAATTGAAATTTGTTTACATAAACTTATACAATACAACGTCCGCGTAAGCAAGTCTGGGCTGCACAAAATTAAAAGTACTTAACTGACTGATGACTCATCCAAAAGTGTTATTTTTTTTAAAACAAAAGGAGCAAATAATGCACGTTCGTTAAAACGTTGGCGTGTTACAAGAGAACTGTACTCAAACACATATGCACAAGCGTATGCCCATGCGCATCTGCGTATCGTTTAAAGTTTAATACTTAGTTTATTTGTCGCTTGCAAACATTTGCAAGTTTATTTACCACATTTACTAACACACGTACACAAATCGTCTGCTTGGTATAAACTTCTATGCCGTAAATATTTTAATTAAAATATAATTGTATTTATCTATGTGTGTGTTTGTCTGCGCTTAGCTCTGATAATACACGCCGTCCGTTCCATACGAATTGAAAATGCGAACAGGTGTGACCTGCGCCGCTCACCGTTCATACACGCCGTTTCACATATCTACGCATAAAGTAACGTTTATTAATTTTACAATTTGTTAAATTTACAGTTTATTTTAATATCATAAGTTGAAGGCAATTTGAATTGAATTGCACAATAGTCGTAATAGATTTTAATTCTCAAGTTTGGTTTTCTGCACATCTCTTTGCTTTTACTTCGGAATAGGTAAGAAAATATCTGCATTAAATGTTCGTGTGTATATATCTCATGAAAATCATGTAAGAATGTATATATTATGTATATGTATGTAAACAGGTATGTAATTGTCTGTGTTTGTGTGTGTGTGGGAAAATCTATAATGTTAGAATTTTTAGTAAGACGTTTTCTGCTTGGTTGCCATATCTGAATAAAAGTTAAACGATATATGCTCATATGTCTGTATGTAGGTATGCAAGTATGTTTTCACAAAAACTTTGTGTATGTATGGGATCATGTACGTTTGTATGTTTTTGTATTTGTTTAGTAGATAGGTACACATGTATTTCTGTTTAGTATTTATTTTGTTGGAGAAATTATTACACTACTAACGACAACATATTGTTTCGAACGTTGGGCTATGCACTTTCTGGAAACCGCTTAATAAACGTACAAGAGAAAATAGATCTAGGGGGAGTAAGTCAGAGAGTAGTAGGTCAAAGAGTTGAACGGGAGAAAATTAATGGACAAATCGAAACGACAGCGTGGCTATTAACGAGGTGTTACGTTTAAAGTCAGCCTGAAAGTATACCACAAAATCATTAAAAGAAACTATAGAAGTGAGTTATGTGTATTTCATTCAACCGCATTGGGAGTTTGCTTTTGCAAATATAAGAAATATAATGACGTTAGCACTTCACTTTTCATCGTCGGAACTTGAATATAAATTATTATCATAAATTTTTGCCAAATATCGCTGGCTAGAACGTTAACAGTAACTTGGCACATATTTAATTGAAACATCAGTTAGCAATTTCAACAACGAATTTCTATAATACTTCTTAAATATAATTAAGCGCAATTTTCATAACGATTTCAAATAAAACTTTGAATTTTTTTTCTTCTTTACTCGAATTCAAAACATTAATGTTTACTACTATTAAATGAAATATTTAAGCTTCCGTTTGGAAAAAATAACTTTTCAAGTCAAACTTATCGGTTGTATCTATAGTTTTCAACTTGAACTAAATAAATTTAAGTAATTTGGTCACACCTACGGGTGACAACGCTTAAAAACTGTATAACTCTAAATTATGACTTCAGGTCAACTCTAACCGCAAAACCCTCGAGTAGCTGCGCTGTCACTAAATATAACGTTAATGTCGTTGTTCTTGACGTTTATATTAAAAGCAATTGGAAAGAGAAATTATCAATACATTGGAGTACATTTTCTTGTTATAATACAGTGGGTACAATAATCATTCGAAATGAGCTGCAGAAACTTCGCTTTAACCACACGTTCGTGTTACACATCGCAAAGGCTTAGCTACGTTTGGAAATATTAAACATTTACGTGGAGCGAAAACAAAACGAAAATCCATACATTTTATAAGTTTAACAGATATTTGCTTACTTCGCTCACATATGATCATTCCGTAATTTTAGCACTAGTCGTTTTTTTTTTCTTATGTTCACTTGAAATGTTTTCTCGTGTAAAATATAAATAACATTTCCTAAATGCCTAATAATACTCAAAAAATTCTATTCAAGTCTAAGTGATGCGCTCGTAAAAGGCCCGCTGCGGCGTCACCGTCAATATCCAGTCCGGCTCTGTCGTGCTCCGCTCCGCCATTGACGCTGCTGGTCCGGCTGTTGGCGCGGACGCCAACTGCGCTACACTCACACGGCCGTCTCGTGATCAGTCTCGTCTATTCTGCCCAGTCGCCACGAGTTGGGATCGCCCGCTGCAAGAGGCACACAGTGACGATACAGTTCAATGCGGACGCCAAGCGGCTGTCTGGTTGGGTACATATGCACAATAAAAAAAGAGGAAGGCGAGTGCTTAGCCGCACTACAAAGTGCTACTGGAAACGAAAAAAACGAAACGAGAAAGAAGGCGCACATGCAAAACGTAAGCAGGCCGGCCGCAACTGGCCCGCGCAATTTTTCATATCCGAATTTCATAGCCGAATCGACGACTACGACTCGACGGAGTCCCGACGGAGGCAGGTGCCAGCTACGGCGTTGGCATTGATACAAATCATACGACATTCTCATCATGTGTACCAGCAACAACGTCATTGCCATTCAACAAAAACAACTATAAATACTACAACCAAATAATCAAACAAACAAACAAACGAACCAAAACAGAGGCGACCGCCAAGTCGCGTGAAAGTGCTAATCGACAGTGGGTGGTGGCAAGTGAAATGGCGAGACGCTACTCTACGGCAGTTTGCTACTGTCATTCATTTAGGTGAATTTAGCTACTGGCGTTCAACTGGGAGAGTTATAGCAGAAACGGAAGATAAGGGCAAATTTGAAACAATTGGCTTCGCACTTACCACAGTCGTAGTACCTCGAGATCCTCGGTATGGCTGGTGGTGGGGGTAATTTGTTTATGAAACGACGGTATTTGGAAAAAATCACACAATATGTAAGAGAAAGGAAAAGGAAATAAATACAATACAAATATAAACCAACAACGAACAAATGAATTACGAAACGAACGAATTGTGTTTGCGTTGCGTTTTGTATTGCGGTGTGTGGCGAATGTTGGACGCTATGATGATATGACTGTCTGTATGAATTTGCAATTGCGTTTGCATTTGCACATATTGTCTGCGCTGCTGTTTCTAAAAATATATATTTAGCCAAAAAGGGAAAGAAGCAGTACAACGAGCGAGCGCATTTGATGAATGAGCTATCGCAGTTAACGATAACATGGATGCTAAAAAGCTGTTGTTGACGCTGATGCTGACGTTGGTGGTGTTGGTGACGGTGACGATGGTGGCAAAGGAGCTCGAATTCAAATGAATTCGATGTATTGGCCATGTACAAGCGGTTCTCGTCCTGCCCTGAACATGCTTAGAGTCTGGTACAGATGCGGGCCTTGTTTAAGCAACAAATGCGTCGATGAACAACAGCGAAATTACACACAAAAACAATTTCAGCTTAAAGCTATAGATTATGCTGGTTTTGAGTTTTATTTTATTTGAATTCGGTTGGTTAATAAATTACAATCATAAACACAAATAGAACAAAAAAGTGAAAACAACTAAAAACAAAACACAAATTATACAAAAATAACATTTCATTTTTATTAGTTCATTAATAGTTGCGCTTTTGAGTTTAATGTGTAGTGCAATAATTAGAACTGTCAGTGCTGCGGGTGACTTTGTTATGGTTATGGCGGGCTGAGCAACCAGCAAAAGCGACCATCACAAACGCTGGCTGGCTATGCAATGTTCCAATCGTGGTTCTTCCGATATTTTCATTAAATACAATACAATGTTTGAGTATATTATTTTACGACTACGTGTACAACATATAAACGTTTTGGGTGGTTTCGAAATTGCTGCCAATTTTTACTTTGGCCATTTCGGTTAAGCTACAACAGCTAAAGACCGGCAACAAAATATAACACAAGTTATTACAGTGCCATGAGATGTAATGAAGGCGCGATTTAAACTGCTTTTACAGGCATTTAGCTTAAGAAAAATTAGATTAATTTAAATTTAATAAATTAAATAATTTCATTTTTAAGGCGAGGGCTTTCAACTGGTCTTACGAAAACCTTACATTTACAATATAGATCGTAAGTGCCTAAAAGCAAACCACAGCTGAGGCGCCAGCGGCGTCTCTGGTTTGCCGGCTACTCACACTCAGTAATGACTCATTTCATATTCCTTCGCCATTAAACTCAAAATGCAATCGGAGTAGCAGCCTGCCACTCCTTTTGAGTAGTTCTTCAAGTTATTTCATATCAAATACTAGAATTACATTACAAATTATGAGGAGCTATGCTTTGTTTTATTATGGTTTGTTTAAGTTTACTTTGCTTTGCATTTTTTTTGGTATAATTTTTTACACGCAGTAGTAGTAGTAGAAGCATGTTGTAGTTATAGCTGTAACCGTACTAATCGTAGTAAACTTGGTACTTTTGCAGCAACAAGGCGAGATAGACTGAGATCTCGCTGGCTGTCGATGGTTACAATTAGAATTACAGAAAATCATTAGGTAATTAAAAATAGAAGTGTGAAAACTAATGTACAAACTCAAAAAGAAAAAGCGAATCGAATCGTATCGTGTTGAATCGGTTAGTGTGATCAGCGTGAGTGTGTACAGGTGGCGGGCTCGCGAAATGCCGATTTTGGCCCGGTTTGACTTGAGTTTGCCTGGCATGGCTGGGCTTGGCTTGGCTTGGCTTGGCTGGGCTTTCAGTGTGCACTAGCAGGGAGATGTTAACTCCTTGTGAGCGTGGCTTTTTCTGCCCCCGGCCGCTGCGTGCTGCCCCGCTTGAGCAGTCTGACATGGTACCAAACATATAGGCTTGGTGTAATAGGTACGGCCAAGTAAAGGAACATGCTCTTCTAAAATAGAACAACAACGTAAAGAACAATAAACAAATAATTCAAATCAAAAATCGTGTACGTGTGTTGCGCTAAATTACACTACATACATAAATTAAATGAAGCTAAGTTTGCTAAAATAAAAACATAATCAGCAACTTAAAAACAAACATTCCAATTAAAATAGAACAACTGAGTTGACTGCATGTGTGTGCGACCCTAATCATTTGATTCTTCGTTTATAAAAAGAAGTGTGTCAAGTGTTAGATCAATTAGTTCAAGTTAGGTAAATTTTCAATTAGTCTCATTCCCTGAGTTAAATTATTTTTTAACATATTCAATTCAGTTTAAGAAGAGCACCCTTTCAATTTAAATAAAACCATAATAAAAGCAAAACAAAAAGTAATTTAAAGATGATTTCGAATTACAACAGCTTTATGTCTGTACTATTGTCTGTCATACTGTCATATACCTACTATTTTTTATTAGACTAAATTTTATGGTTATCGAGAGAATTTTCGGTAGTGCAATTCAGAGAAATTGAATTATGCAATTTTTTTTATTTTTTATTTCATGAATTTACTAGTATTGTGATTGTGATTGTGACTATTAAAGTTGTTTTCCATTTTTCAGACTACTTAAAGAACGACTGTCTAGAATGCTAGCAATATTCAGTATTCACTATTCATTGCAATCGAATCAAATTACTACTCATATTTCCCACCTGTGTTCAGTTCAATAGTTTCACAAAATGTTATACTTTTCAAAGTACAAAACAGTTACTAAGCAATTAAAAATGCAAGCGCCTCGAAATCAAATCGATGCCATCATGCTGCATAAATCATAAATCAATCATAACACAAATTCTTGAAAAATTGCAAATTGCAACAACACAAAAGGAATGCCCTCAAATCATTAATGTACGCAACTATACAATGCAAACGAAATTGCAACGGCAACAATAGACAACAACGGCAAATACAAGTATCGAAACACACATATAAATGACTGGAATCATAGTACAATGCGCCTACGACTACGGAGATTAGCAAGTATGGAGTAAAAAATGGTTTCGCATGAGTGAGTCTGAGTCTCTGATATGAAAGTGAGAGTCGCGCTCATCCGAATCCGTTAAATCTGATGTTGGTGAGACGCGTCACCGGCGCGCATGAACTCACCTTGTAGTTGTCTGTTGATTAGCGCCGTCAGGCCGTGACCTTCTGCACTCTTTTTCATGATCAGCATCGGCTTGTCTTCGGCGTCATCATAGCCACCCGACGGCAAGAATCCGTTGCTGGCAATCGACTCACTCACCTGTCGCGCAATGTGTAAAGCATATTTTTTGTATGTAGTGGCGAAAATGTTGGCTGGTGAGTTATTGAACGGTTTTGCTTGTTCACTTCTAGTATTGCATTACTCTCCTTCTTCTGCTTGAAGAACAGGTTAGGGTAAGGGAAAGCCGATACGCACCTGTGTCACCTGCATTAATTTCTTCACCACATCACGACCCAGTATGTGATCGAACACCGACTGCAAAAACGGTTCGGCCATTATGGACAGCTTTAATTTGTCGCGATGCCAAATCAGCACACGTGACTCCTCCATCGCCATTATGGACACCTAGAGGACAGACGAGAATAATTGCAGCCATTGCTCGGTCAGAGACGAAGCAACATTACCTGAAAGTAGTCATCGGTAGAGACGCCAAACCACTCGGGCGAGTCTAGGAACTGATGAGGAAATACTATATGCAACGCTCGCTGATTTTGTGAGACAACCAACCTGCAAACGAGAGAGATGTGTAGGCACGAATGTTGCAAACAGTTGCATAAAGTTGGCCAAACGCAACAACGAAACCGTTCGGCTAGCTGTTGCACTGTCAACTTATGTATGTTTGTAGGTGGGTGTGGGTGTGTAGATTCTGTGGGAAATGCAACTTACTTGCCGGACAACACCAGCGACAAGCTGTCAACCTTGGTGACCTTCTCTTGGGCGTACACTTCCTGATACTTGAGCGAACGTATCAGTTTCATGCAATTTAAAATCTTTTTAAATTGATGCCGCGTTACACGCAACGGCTTGAATAAACTGGCATAAACCTGGAAAAAGGATAAACAATAAACATAAACTTTGCTGTAAATCGATGCGGCCATTGTGGTTAGTACTAACGCTAGAATTTATATTGAGATATTTTAAGAATTAAACACAAACTACAGTAAGAGATACCGATCCGAAAACTTTAAAATTCTAGCAGTTAAGATGTTTCTGTTCAAATCTGTACAAGCTGACAGTCCAGTGAATTATTCTATACTTTCCACCTTAACTGATTTTCGGTCTGAGCTTCTTCATTATATCAAAATTTTTGTTTTTTTGTTGACTGACGAATAATAATAATATTGAGGCAAACTATTCGGCGCTGCGACCAGTGTAGATCTTTTGTACAAGCCCGGTTTAACCCTCTAAGACTGACGAAACTCATATTCATTTTAATATAAAATTTATTGTGCTCATTAAGACATTTCTTGTGACTCATAACACTTGTTGGTTGCCGCTAAATGTTATCTAAAGCAGCGATGCTATTAAAAATCATTTTGTGCGTTTGTAACACGTGCTCATTAAGTAAACAATGACAAAGTAATCGGGGAGAAACTTGGAGCCGAAGCCTCTTGGTGAATATCGCTGATCAAGGCAATTATACAACTTGACCGATAATGATTATTTCAAAATTTAGATGTACAATTTAAATGTACAATTCTTAAAGTTGAGTGTAGAAATGTAGCTGGTATTTTTTATTAAAAAAAAAGTGGGAGAACGACCTAATTAAATAGTCTGTAAAATTGTTTATTTTTAGGGTTAAAAGTGAAATTATGAGCAGAAAAGATTAACATTTTTTTTTCAGTGAAGAAACTAACTAATCGACTGACAAAGATGATAATTTTATAATTTTACTGCCAATTGAAGATATTTATGACTGAAAATTAGTGTAATATGCTCACTAGCTTTTTATAAGCCATAATAAAGCATTTAGTTTTTGATTAAAACTGATTTATTGATAATAATCCTGACCAATCATACAAATTTATCTGAGGTCTTATCTTATCCATTAACAAAGTCCAACTATTTAACAAATCATGGCAGTAATTAGTGCAATAAAATTATCCAGGGATCAAAAGTGCTTGTCTCAAAAGCGATTGCATTAAAATTGCTCACAATCCGTTTAATTGGCTTAGCGCACGCTTGCCAGTCTGCCTTATAAATGACGTACATGCGCACATGTATAAATGTATGTGAGTGCCGAAGTCCATTCGATTTTGCCGTGGAATGCCATAAATTAAATAGTTAATATTACACTAAAAAAAATCTCAGTGACCAAAGAGAAGAAAAAATATCAATTAGTTTTGTTTAAATATTGGCAGCGTTCTTCGATCAAGAGGTAGGATCCTTAAGAAAACCAGAACTGGATTTAAATATTTTAGAGGCACAGATTCAAAGCACATTTATTTAAAAAATATATATGGATACAATTTTCCCGAGAGTTTTTATATTTTTATTTGAAATAAAAGAAAGATTAAGCAAAACTAGTTTTTAGTATATATGCTATAGTCAGTGATTAGCTCGCTGAACTACGAATCGTCGCACAGTGCTTCGAGAGTGGACAAAAGTAAGAAAACAAATTATAGGGGATTTTGACGAAAGTAGTATCATGTTAAAGGTAATTGTTTAGTTAAGCTGGATCCGAAATACTTTATCGAAAAATTGCCGAGATTAGGAGATATAGCTTGTCAAAGTCGGATATATTTTTACAAAAATTTATGAAGGGGAAAATGAAATTTAGGTGCTTGTATAAAAAAGATTGTAGAAAATGAGTTGTTGTAGATAGGCTACTAATATATTTTAATATTAAAACTACATTGATAGGAGCGCTGATCGGTTTTTTTGTTTAGCATAAATATTTTTTTGTAAGAATTTTCAAAAATGAATGTTTTTTAACCAATGAAAATGAAAAATAACCAAGTTTAGAAAGGCAATTTAAATCGAATGGCGTGAACTGGCGTAAATCCTTTTTATGACTTTTTTTAGATGGACTTTCTTCTCTTAAGTCCGCAAAAAAAATTTTGCGTCTTTTTGCGCCTTTGGAAAATATTCAATTTTTTCGAAACTACTAATGTACTACTCCTAATTTTTTTGCAGAAATCGCTTGAGTTAAAATTGCGACCAAAATGTGTACCACGAATGCCACGAACTATGAATGTTTTTTATAAAAATAGGTTTCGCACGCCTATTAAACCCATTAGGAGCCATATTATCCAATTTTTTCTGTGAAATTTATTTGCTAAAATGTGATTTATCGTTAATATATTCTTAAACAGGAGGAATGTCTAATTTTGAAGAAAGTATTATATTGAAGAATAATTTTTTTAATAGTCTCGCCGTTATACATTAAGCTGCATTGCATATTCTCCTGTCTCATCTCCATGTTAAACTCGACGGATATCATATAAACAAAAAATATATCCTTTAAGCAACTTTACCGCCCTCTTTCCACCCTTTAAATGTCGAATTTAGAAAAACGTTAAAGTACCTATTTCGTTATTGCTTTTTTAGTATACATATACACAATTTTTAAACAATCCGACCAAAAAACAATGTCCCTTCCGCCCTTCCACGGTTGACGTTTTTGAAATCACTTTTGTTTAAGGGTTGACTTTCTAAAATGCCACTTTTAACCAAATTTCATCATTAGAACTCCAGCGGTTTGGGCTCGGTGATGATAAAATAATATATAGCCATATATATGATATTTTGTTTGGAAACAAACACAAATTTTGAAGTCCGCAGCCCAAAATGACTTAGACTGCAAATTTCCTTTTCTTTTTGCCGCAATTTTGTATGGAGTCGAAGCACTGTGCGTTGCTTCGAATTCAAACTCATGCAACGCCTGGGCATGAAACTCCACTTCCACTGATGCACAATGTGACGAACACTATTTTTATGGCTGCGGGATACTTTGCTTTTGGTCCTTGTTGCAGCTGTTGCACCAGTTTCAAGTTTCAGTTTCAAGTTCGTTCATAACACAAGCACAAGTTTCCTCTATGTGTAGCTGACGGTTGCACATCAACTTATATGCAATCATTGATTATGTGTGCAAACGACGAGCACACATAATAATGGATACAAAAGAAATCTTAAAACCGGCCATTCCTCACCAGCACATTTAACCTTTGGCGCAAAAATCCATATTTCAGAGATGATGCATGTTTACCCAAAGCGCTGCACCACAGCACATATAATATGCACGAGTTGTGAACATTTTTTGGCAACGTACGTATTTATATATCGACGGTCACACCTATCGACGGGTGACGTTGTTGTTCGCCTTAAGCAAATATTTCATCGGTAGCATCGAGATATTTCCGACCGCCTACTGCAGGCGCGAGCAAGTTTGTGAGTAAACGTGCGCAAATAATTCAGCGCACACTAAAAATATATCAAAGTGCACACATTTATTATACAATCAGCCGTTGCCAAGCGCTTTTCACTGGCGTTTCATCACACTTCATTACAGACAATAATAAACCGTCACTGTGTTAACAAACACTTTTATAAATGCTGCTAATTTTACGATGCGACTAGCCTCGCGTGACGACTTCCAAAAGCAGCCGGCACGTAAGTGCATGTTTACAACAACAGCAATAAAAGCGCCAACAAAGTGCAACAGGCACCAGCGGAGAACAAAAGCGAATAATGACATTAATGCATATCTGTGACAAGTATTGACAGCGTTCGTGTCGCTCGATGCGATTAAGTTGAACAGCATTTCACATGTTCTGATGCATTTATTCAGTGGCTGTGGCTGCGGTATAGCATGCACGCTCCACAGCATCGTATGTGGGTCGACGTAGGACCCTGAGAAGAATCATCTGTCAACTGTCAACTGTCAGCCGTGCATTCACACTCTTTTGGCTGCGCGAGCGCGAACAACACAATTTGCCCTCCTTTCGTTGCCACTTTCCTTAGCAAGGCTTTGCAAGGCCTCGCCCACACGCCAGGCAACTTGCGGTTGTGGTTGCAATTGCGCTTGGCGTCGTCTCAAGAGGCCATCACGCGCACTGCACGGCACCGCAGCTCACCTCACCATGCCGGATCGCATCATATCACCGCTCGTTTTATGAGCATTTATGAACACTAAAATGGCACAGCAATCAGTGACACCAATCGTTTAAAGACGAATTTTATTCATATCTGCCACACACACACACACACACCTACAGAACGACGCTCGTTAAAAGCGAAAAACACAGGCGTGAATGCTGCAAATGCCGCAGTGCCAACTGCTGCAAATAACTACAAAAATCAAATTAGCAAAAACAAAAAATGTGACTAAAAAAAATCAAACAAAATAGAGCCAACGAATGTTTATGTGGATATAATGGATATAAGCCGGCTTGGCTTTCCAGCGATCCAAGCAGTGCGTGCAGTGAGACCGCGGACATCACTGATAACGCCAGAGTCACGTACGCCACTCGTCAGCAGCAGTCAGCCGGCAAGCGGGCAGCCAGTTAACCAGCCAATCTACCGGCCGCCACGCTCTGCCTGAGAAACCCGAGCACAAAACTCAGAGTAAACAAGCAGGTTCACAACTTGCAATTTAATCCAATGAAGCCAAAGTGCACACACGCCGATTAGAGCCGCCAACGAGCGCTCTGCGTTCTCCGCCACCACCCACCTACCCGGCCCGGCTCGGCTTGGCTAAGTCTGGCTGGACTCGGTTTGACTGCGATCGGATTTGGGTATGCAACCGCTGAAATGGTAACGGGAGCGCGCACCAACGAGTGCACTCATTCAGCAACAGCCGAACGCCATCAGCCGAGTCGGCCACCATGTGCAGGAGGCATGCAAGAGGCGAAGGAGCTCATATCATTCGAAGAGTAATTCCATCTGTTGATTCACATTTTTCATTCCAGACTTTCAAATGATGAATTGGTGCTTCCCCCCAAAAATTTTCCACAAAATAAAATTATAAATGGCAAAAATTGCAGTTGCCGTACTCATTCGGCGGACTTTGGGATGTATAAAAAACAAAAACAAAAAAAAAAGAGTAAAAAACCAATAATGAATAAACTAAGAATGCGATCTACAGGAGCAGATGGTAATATGGCTCGCCTAGCTGCCTTGTTCCCAGGTACACACAAATCTGAAATATACATCATGATGTGGCTAAGCTATATTTCATGCTTTGTTTTATTATATTGGTATAATAATTGAGGTAAAATTAAGTTGAAGCATTTTGCCGTTAGTTATTGAAACTTAAATTGAAACTGAAATTAAAACATTAAGACTCTGTGGCTAGATTGATTAGATTCATCTATTTTACTTCTTTGATAGACTATTCTGTCCATCAACCTAAACCTTTTAAACCAGAAACAAAGCATAGTCCATGCGAGACTTTAACTCGAGAAAACTTCCTCTCGTCCGAACGAGCCGAACCCACTCCAACTCAAGCCCACCCAATAATAATAACCGTTACACCTGATTATTTGTCGCTTTGAAACTGCTTTGAAATGCCGAAAAGCAAACCGGGAACCGAAATGTAAACCCTATTCCCACCTGCTCCGATAATTACAACAATGGTTTTATCGGCCAAAAAAGAGCTCATTCAGTTGGTGGAAAAACGAGAGCAATGCCGTATTCGTAAGCGGAGACGAGAGAAAAACTGCAGCGCCGCAATGCAGCAAATTGCACTTCTTACGAACTCTCTGCCGTCTGTCGTGTAAACAATGTAAGAGAATGCCGCAGTCATGGCGGCTGCGGTTCGCCACCGCACTGGCGCAATGAGTGCAATGCACATGGTGGCTGCCCAGCGGGAAATGCGATCACTTCTTCCTTGCATTGATAATGCCTACAATCGCCATGATAACGCCATGGCCCTGTTGCCATTGACGTTGATCGTTGGCCGCAGATCGTAGATCGTCGCTAATCGCGCCGATAGCACACGTTACGCTTATCGCCTGTGAAATTTTCCTTCATGCACAAACAATGAAAGACCCCTGTGATTCGTTACAACCTTACAACTGGCTGTTATGCAAACGTCCCAACGTCCCCCCAGTCAAGTGCGAGGCGCTTTTACCGCGCATGAATCACTTAGTATATTTTGGCGGCGATCGCGCTGTTGCTCACGTGAGTCCAAACGCTAATCTGAAAGCGTTACTATGGTTTATAACAACAATAACAATGTATTCGGGCCATACACATACATACATACACACATATTTGAAATAAACATACATGTATAAAATGCCGTTGAAGTATTTCAACAATTTTGTTCAGATTTCGTTTGGACTTTTTACGCTCCGTGCCTTTCCACTCATTCACCATTGCCGCACATTGCCACAGCATATCGCAGCTGACTTTTCGTTATTTTGGCTATTTCGACCCTGCCCCCATGTCCGTATTGGCCCACAAAACGTCGCACTGATATTTGTTGTGAACGCTGTTTGGCTCGGTGCCGCCGACTTTTCGGATACACATAGTATTTCCCAGAAGTGTGATGTGGCTGATGACGCAGTCTGCACACAGCCCAATTTATTGTTGTTGTGGGACACCTACATACAAACATGCACAATGCCGATAAATACGTGTGTGAAATACATAAATCGGCGTCTATGCCACTTTTTGACTACTAGTTATTTAAATTTCATCATTTTTCGGAGAAGGCGCGTGCAAATAGCCAAAATTTGGCTTCTGGAATAAGTCCATTGACCGTCCGCACGTACCACACCAACAATTTAGAGAATTAATGTCAATTTTGCTTCATAAAATACATGTCTTGTGTTCTTATTGCATTCTCACGATGCAGCTAATTCGGAGATAATGAACGCTCTTCAACGACTCACCGTATCTCTTTCCACGTTTGACTGAACTTTGGATGGTGAGAGCGTGGGAAAATGCTGCCGTTTCGGCACGTCGTTAGGCAGTGATATTGTCGTCACTAAATCAATATTCCGGATGTCAAAGAGCTGACAAATCAGCGCATGCACGGAATTTTGTAATGATTGAGTGACGAAAATTATGAAATCCCCTCCGAAGAAAGGTGAAAAAGTGCTTGTGTAGATCACATTTTAGATGAGCTTTAGGGATTTTCAGTTTTCCCGGTACGTTTTGTGCATTGCGGCGATAATGCTGTGCGCGCTATGACATTGCAAAGGTGAAGGCAATTGTTGTCCGCTGATCTCCTGTTCTAGTTATGCATCAATAAAGCATATCTAATATATGTTTTGTGACGAAATTTAATTAATTTTTTTGTTTTGAAATTAACGTGGTGTCAAGGCTTTGGCAATTTTTTGTATATGGAGTGCAGACTTCTTTTGAAATTCATTCAAGGTTTGCATGATGCTGAGTACGAGCGCCCAAAGACGCAATTCCATTGATGAAATTTCTTGGCGAGTCATACTTCGTCGCTCGCAAATACTCATTGCCGCACATTAGAATGCGACAAAAGTCAAATAGCTTTGCCAAAACACAAACAGCCAGCGAGAAAACTTCCACTACTTTCAAGGGGTTATTATAACTCGTGAAAACTAATTTGTTTTCGCATCCCCAACGGACACGTACCAGCTGACAAATGCGCGCAATATGGGTAATGTACTACGCCACCAATTCAGGGAGTGACATACCAAATGTGTCCAAATAAATGACACTTAATAAACGCAATCAACTAATGCGTGTATTTGCAGTTGTGATTTCCAATTAGAATTGTGCGATATCTGCGCAGATGCCTCCATAGCGGCGCGCGCTGAATGGAGATGGCATCCCAAAACAGCCACCTGTCCGTATATGGCGGGTCCGAACGACGCCAACGACACATGCGCCAGTAATAAAGAAATAATTGCTTGAGTGCAAACTGAAGATTTGGAAGCACGATCGCAGCGCGGGATCCATATGGCAACGTGTCGACCGACAGAAGCATGACATGGCGAAAGAAGCGCTACAGAAGAACGATCTTAAAAGCCATTCGAGTACTTCACATACCCCATCTTAGTTGTGGGAATCCAGTGCAATTTATTGTCGCAAATCAAAGCATTATCTGGCTGCCATTTTTGTTGGGGTTGGTGCTTGAGCTGTTTGTCCAACAGTGACATTTCCAAGAGGAGGCACGGCACTAACGTGCGCCGCCATTCACAGCGTCTGCGAAGAGCCGCGGACATGATTCAGCCGGGGCGTCTCTTACGGCACAGGTATTCAGCATGCGCGAGCTCTTTCGTGCGCACAGCGTAGCGACAATGTGGGCGCCGGGCGAGCGCGACGATGCGCGAGCGATCGCACAACGTTCGCTGGAGAGCACGAACGAACAGATAAGAGCACGAGCGGCTGATTCTTGGAGTCGCACGAAGACGAAGTCGGAGGCGAAGAACGATCCACAAATATATAACCTCATGCCAGTATGATAATTGAATCAAAAGCGTTTACTAATTCGACGAGTCCAAGTCTCGTGCGGTGGCTACGGTTGTGTTACCACTGAGTAGTGTACAAGTGCAGACGCATTCAAGGAATCGCTCCACCAGTGAGAAAGTTGCAATCGCAGGCGATCGCCCAACAACAGCACAAGCAACATCCCACTTTTCGTGTGTGCATTTGAATAAAATCAATTAAAATTTGTGAAATTTGGCAAACTAAATTGTGGTGAAATAAATTCGGCCAACGGCAAAGAGATAAAATCAAACAAACTCAAAATTAAACAACAACAAAACAAAAAATGTGTCAAAATTCCGGTTCCGGTATGCAAAGTGCACAAATTCAGAAATTCGTTGAACACGGAATGCCACAGAAGATCGTCAAGACGGTGCAACAAACGATGAGGAAACGCGCCGCCGAGCAAAGCGTGCTTCCAGTCGCGTTTGTCGACAGCGACGACGAAGCGCTTAGCGTCGCTGAAGTTGACATAGCGGCGCCGTCGTGCGATTCCGCATGTGATCAACGCGACTCTGCGCCACAGCTCATCCAGAAAGCGGAAACGTTGCGCCAGTGTCCGTTCAAGAACTCGGCTCCGCTCGAGGTGCGCCAACGCCAGCTGCCGGATGTGGATGCGAAGGAGAAGATAGCCACCATTGGCGCCGAAGTGGTGGTCCCCAGCAAAGCTACCACCCGCACCTTCAGTGCCTCCTACTCGAAAAAGAGCGACAACGATAACGAAAAAGTCTACGTGGATGCGCTCGCCATTGCCACCCAAATGACAAAGCAGTGCTTCGACCGCTTGGCTATCACCGCGAAAAATATGCAAAGCAGCAAATTATACACGTGAGTACTTAAGTTTATATGTTAAACTGTCGATCACTGCCTTCCCCGCCACACAACTGGTTGTTTCCAAGCGCGATTACGATGTCGGTGACGCTCCGTCGCTGCGGCGGGCTGGTGTTGGTTGGTTGTTGCGGCGGCCTGCTGCATTGCGATTTTTTGCACATCGTTCTTGCGCATGATTGCTTAGATAATTTTGCACAGCGGTAATTTGATTGCAGTTGGCGTGCGTGCGAGGTGGACGCGACATGCCGAACGTCACCGTCACTGCCATCGTCAGCGCGATCCAACTTGCACATGCACTTGCGATGGCAATTAAAACTGCAACTGCAATCGGATCGCAGGTAGCTGCTGCCAGCTGTCGGAGCACGTAAAGCGCATTTGGCTTAGACAAAACGTGTCGACGTAGTTCTTGAATCTTCTTTCAAGAAGAACAACAAATGCTTCAGTTATTACGTAAACGCCTAGCACTACTTTCAAGAACCACTTGGCGCTGTTCAATGTGCATATTGGCGCGTATGCCGTTTGCTCTGTGATTGCAAAGATACGCATACATATATATGTATGTATGTTTATACTGGAAATAAGGTGGGTGGAAAAGGCTACAAAAAACGCAGCGTAAATGTATCATCTGTTGAACCTTACAGAGTGGAGCGCATTAACCTTGAAATCCTGGTCTTATTTTGAGACGGTGGTCTAAAGCGTTAGCGATGTTAATCGATTCGAAAAACGTTAGTGTTCGAATTCTTAGGATGTAGTACATTAATTTTTAAAAACTGAGTAATTGCAACATTTTTAATTTATCGACGAATTATTTGTAGAATCTTTATATAGTCCTACCTAATCTTTTTAAGCTCTATCTGCCAAAAGAACTTGTTTTTTAAATAATGATGGTTAATCTTTTGGATCACTTGATTGTTTAAACAATTTAACGGCTTCAAGGTATGCATTTATTCGTACTTAACCCTTTCGGGACGGAGTTTAATTTTTAAAACCAAAATACTTTTGGTGGAAATGTTCCCATGCTATCAAAATTGCGACTCCAAAATTTTGTTACATACTCACAAATTCTAAAATTATCCTTTAATCCGAGGACATATAAATCAAAGTACAATTTTGCGAGGGTCATAAGATCTGAATATTTATTTTGAGAGGCCTTATCCGTATTATCCCAGTAGTCCCGAAAGGCTTGAATCTCCACTGAAAATTTTTCAGTCAACCTTCTCCCAAGAAATTGAAGTGTATAACCGCCTATGACTGCTGTCATGTGAATTTGATACAAATTATTTTAAAAAAATGGCAACCACATATTTAAATTGTTTTCATTTTTCAACTGTTTCTATCGAACCTTAATGCACGACCTTACCTAATAACATTAGTCGTGGAAATACGTACAGGTGATTGCTGCAAGTCCCTTTCGTTTATGCTGAGTCACAGAACTTCAAATAGCGTAAATTAAATTAGCCACTGAATGCTAATAAAATCTAATTATATTTGAAAAGTTTCAACTCCAACTTTTCCGCTCGTTCGCCTGCGTCGTTAAGATGCCTAGCACACCCACTTCAGGCCGAAAATCTACGTCTACGCATTTTCCTTTGTCATTGTTTCTAGCTGGTCCAAGAAGCAACCAACGACCATGTAGCGGCGATTCAAGTTCTCATTTAGTATTCGCATCCGCTGTACTTGTATCCGAAGGTATAAATTCAATTTCAATTTAAAATTTGTCGAGCCAGATCGGGCCAGCTCAAGTGTTGCGGTGTTACGGTGTGGCGTGGCACGGTGCGGTGCTGCACGGTTGACGACGGAAAATGCCCTCGCCGCGGCCCCTCACCGACTCGCCGCAAACGTCCGTGCTGGTGCCACAGCCCGAACGGTGCCCGTATAAAAATTGAATAAAAATTGCATGCGTTTTCGCACGTACGCCACTCGCTCGTTGCGATTTCTAAGCGCATAAATATGCATAGCGCTGAAGGAAAACTTACATTGCGTCGCGTCGCGTTTACTGCAATTGCTGCGGCCAATCAGCGACCACGTCTGCACGCCGCCCACCGACTGCCCCCTATAACCACCACGATCCCGAAGCCACCAAAGCCCCCAAAGCTCGCCATCTCGCGACACGACTTGGCTTGGCTGCGTGCGTGTGCTCAAAACTCGAATTACTCGCATGGCCAATGAGTTTTTCCGCAAGAGCGTACCGCACCCGTTACACCCCGCCAATCCACCCAGACAGACAGCTCAACTAATGTGCCGATGCCATTCTTTCTTGCAGATTGCTCACGCGAACCACACAGCCAGCGCACGCTGTGGCCATCGGAGTGCTCGCGCTGGTCCTGCTGACAGTGTGGCCCAACATTTTCGAGACCAGGGACCCAACAGCCGAAGCCCAGAAGGCAAGTGCGAACGGCGCCTCGACTGGTCACAAACTCGCGGTGCTGGCGTACTTGGGCGCATTCGCCACCCACTTCGGCGCACAGATATGGATGACCTTTGTTTCGGGTAAGTAAGTGACATATGAAAAAGGCAGCAAACGCTTTGAGCGCAAATCGCATTGACACCATTCACTAGTTGAATCGAGCTGACAGCCAACTAATCGTTTTGTTTTATTTTTGATTTATGGTTGATTACACCTGAATGTCAGTGTTACGCTAAACAGTTTCAATCAATTAAGCAATGCCAGATTATTAAGAATTAAAACGATTTTATATGTGATGTTAATTCATGATTAAGTAGAATTTGAACAAGCAATCTTGATTGATTAATTTCAAGTTGCCTATTGGATTTCATATTTGTCTTAATCGTTAACAAACCAGTTTTCATTGTTCAATTAGTTAGTTGAGTCAGTTAGTCAATGATCAAACAAGACAGCATTCGAGAACATGTTCCAAGTTTGAGGAGAATTGTCGAGCAATTATAAACATTTTATGTGATTTTACGTCATTCAAATCAATGCATTAATGTTTATTCTGTAATTGTACCTCAATACACCTGAATTTCGCTCACATCAACGCACTACGCCTGGCACACATACATATGTATCTTTCAAATGTTAAATCAATTGCGTGATGCCATTTTTATGCTAATAACTTGTTTTTGTTTCGCCAATTTTAGGTCTCTCCCTATACTTTTCGCTGCCACGTCACATATTCGGTCAGTGTCAACAAATCCTGTTCCCCAAATACTTCGCAATGAACGCAACATTAAGCATCGGCATGCTGATTCTGTTCATCAAGTACTTCCTCGGCAATTGGAATTTGGCCATGTGGGTGCAGCTGGTGACATTAGCACTGACCGCCTTCATCGAGCTTACAGTGCGCCTTTACCTGGCGCCACCCATGCTGCGTCTCATGCTCGAGAAATACAAGATCGAAGATGCCGTCGGAAGCGGCGACGAGGTCGGCTCCCTGGTGCAGGGCGACCTGGTGCAGTGTCCGCACTACCAACGCATCCACAAGGCCTTCCGTCGCATACACATGACGGTGGCAATGGGCAACATGACTGTGCTGCTGGCCACATGCCTTCATTTATATTTTCTCGCATCGAAAATACAATTGGCTAGTTAAGGCGGTAGTCGGCTGACAGTTGGCGGACTGCAAATGAGAATTGGCGAATGACGATGAGCGCAGCAGCCGTAGCTGCCCTGCGAGACAACATCTAATTACCACAACTTAAAAGCAGCTAACTAATGGATCAGTCACAACGCAAGCATGCGCAACTAAATACCAAAAAACTAATTGCATTTCTAGCCTTAAGTATTAGCGCTATATCATACGAATCGCAGTCTCAATTAATACATACCATACACATAATAGTTTCGAATTCAAAACCACTCCACATCTACTCATAATTACATATATTCATTAATCTATATCGTAAAAATGTAACAAAAATTAACCCTTTCCTTTCAAAGTCCATACAGTGGCGAAGTACACATTAATATTATGAGATTTCATGAGGTTTAGTCAGTAAGCGAGGCGAATTTTAATTTGAATTTGTATTTATTTGTTTGTTTAGTTAAGTAACCATCCCGCACCATAAATATTCCAATTTAAATACGACTACATCATGAATTCGTGTATATTTAGGAAACTCTACTTTCGTATTCAATATTTGTACCATCTGAAAGTGGCAGACGAATCTGAATTGTCCAATATTTTGTTATGACAGATGACAGGAAAGGGTTAAAATTAGGTCTCTGAACAACGTGAAGTATTTATGTAAACGATACTGTAGAATCTGTGATATATGTTGTGTATTATCATCTCCCTAAACAAAAATGCCATAACTCACGTCATTATGCATTTAGCAAATTTCACATATTGATCGTTTGTTTTTAGGATAACAAATTGCAGGTTAGTCCCTGTTCACATTCTGTATCTAAGCCCACCTCTGTATTGTAATTACTAACAATTTGTGTGTGCTTTTACAAACATATTGATTATGAAAACTGAAATTATATATATTAAACGTTTGGTGAGTTATTAAGATGAGAATTGTGAAAGTGAGCATTTAAAAAAAAATTCTTTTTTAAAACTAGTGGATAGTTAAATTACATAAGTATTAAAATTATTGAATAAAATTATGTAAATTTTATATGCTAAATTATTGAATGAAATCAAACTTGTAAAATCCTATCTACATAAGCCTCGGAAATATAATAAATACCTTTCGAGTTCTGAATAAACATTGACTTCTATTTACTCTCTATATCACATTTGCTGCATCTTCACTTACCGCTTCAATCTCCTTATCGAACCGCACCGGCCGCAGTCTACATAGCACCACAATCAGATAAATAAAATTGACGCCCAGAAAGAGCGCCGACCAGAGCACCACGTCCGGCGTACACTCCACCAGATAACCGTACATGGCCATCAGAATGCAGCCGATCACAATGAGCGCGCGCAGCCACAGCATGCCGAAGGGACCGTGCGGAGCCAAAAAGGCCAAAAAGAAGAAAGCATTGCCCAGCTGAAAGTACAGATGGTGAGGCCGTTGCCAGATTACGCACTGCTCTATTGACCAATCGCCCGGGCTGGCCGAACGCAGTGTGCCGTTGTTGTCCCAGGTGATGGTGCCGCTGGCCGCGCTGCTGCCGACTGCTGTGGTCGTTGTGTGCGCTATCGATGTGCCACTCCCACCGGCCAGCGTACTGAGGTGGGCGGTGTCCATGCCGCCCGTGGCGGCTGCAGCAATCGGCATGCCGCCCCCTTCACCGCCTATCACAGTGTCAACATTTGCAGCGGTATTAACAGCAGCCGCGGCTGCCGCCGCTGTTGTCGCTAGATTGAATGCGCCCAGCTGAACGCCAACATTAGAGTTTGTCGATTCTACAAGCCCCAGCGCCAGCGCACTTATGAGCAGCATTTCTGTTGCGGCCGTTTATCGCCTCTAACGGCGTCAGTACTTGTTGCAGCCGTCAAGGGTTATATTGGGTTAATTATGAGCTCATCAAATTGCGGTAAACCTCTGATCATTAACTCACTACAGGTTCTATGATTTCAGATCGATTAGGTTCAGTCGATACGCTGCTCTATGCTACGAAAAGTAGTTTTTGTTACTGTTGATGTTGGTGTCGCTCTGTGATGTTGCGTTTCAAATGACGCATAATTGTCGATGGTATCTGCGGAGAACAAAAGCATGAATTAAGCTTGAATACTTTGCAGATTGTACTTGTAAATATTCAAAAGCATTTGGTCAACCAGTAATCATCAGTAATCATTTCGCCTCATTCTTGAGGCGACATCACATTAATTTTATTGGCTCTGGTTAAAATACAACCTACAAAAATTATATTCGACGAATCGAAGTCGAATCTAATTTGATATCTATCAATATGTACGTGTTACTTTAGAACTTTTTGTTTACCAAATTAAATAGACTGAGACCATCTGCTACAGATGTCACAAATGGCTACAAGAAGGTACCTAAGCCAGTCCTTAAAATACGTTATGTACAATGTAGGCAAAATCGGGGGGGTGTAGTTGACTTTTGGGGTTCTTTTGAGGAACTAAATGCAATACCAGTTACTTTGTACGGTTTGCATCTAAGTTAACGACTTGGTAATCTAAATTTCTAAATATTAGAGTCAATTGTGACGCTATGATTTTAAACATGTTATTCACTCAAGCGATAGCAGCTAAGGTTCATAATTAAATTAGTTCCCGAATGTGCTTACGTGTATAGAACAGACCAAAACTCAATGGCCACATTGACTTAATGTTATAGTTATTGTTTTATCGTTACAATTTAATCCATGGGTATGTTTTTGAAAAATAAAAAATGAAAGCAACAACTATTTAGTTTTACTATATAACAGTATGGGACGTCTGAGAACAAGCTTCAACACATTTCCAAATTAAATATAATGTGATTAAAAAATCGCCTTTATAATTGATTAAACGAATAATCGTATGGACGGGTGGATTGCTAATCAGTTGCTGCATTCCGCATTGTTATTGAATAGTTGTTGGGCTGTTACTTTTAATTAAAGGCAAAGGAGGCAAATACCCCTTGAACAGAAAAGCAGCAACAGTGCTGCCATTATCGCCGAAATCCAGCTCGCATGTGTGTCGGTGGAGTGGGAGTGGGAGTACGAGAATGAATGGCAGTAGTAGCGGCAGTTGGAGACAACGTATAGAGAAGCATAGACAAAACAAAAACACCAATAGTTCGCCGCGACCGCGTATGGCGATGCCGCTTTCAGTGCCGTTTTCGATGCCGCCAGTCAGCCTGCCCATGCAGAGAGGTGAAGTCATCCAATTGCCTTGAAACTATGAAGCTGGCAACGTCTCTGGCCGCAGCCGTCTCCAGTGAACGAGTCGAAGAGTGCGCGGCGGACTTTTGCGATAAAGTACGCTGTTGCCTTCTGATTTCAGTTCAATTTCTAATTTTAAACAACAAAATTGCTATAAATGTAGAAAGCCGCTTTGAATTGGGGGAACTTCCACTCTGAAGCGTACGCACGCATGTGTGCTTGTTTTTGATCGCTTTTGAATGTGAACGTTCGCTGCACTGCTAACAGTCAGTTACCCATGGACCAACACACGACGAAATATCAACAGCAACCGCAGCAATAAAAACAATCACACAAACAACTGAGACTCGTATTTTGTTTATACATACATACATACAAGATACGAAAATGGCTATTTTTTTTAATTATGATTTTGCTTTTAATTTCAGTTCTTTTGGTAAAATGGTGACTCAAGCGACACTTAAAGTGGTCAGAATTATTTATCTACATACTGCCGCTGGACATTTCACGTTGCCGCCATTAAGTCAATGCGAAAAGTCCGAGCACACAGCTGAAGGGAAATGCAGAATTCACCACGCATTTTCAATGATTTTACTTCATTTGCCTCGACCCTTTATCGCTCTATAACTTTCCCATACAGTATGCTCAACAAGCAATAATCGACAACCCCAACAATGTTCTGTTTTATTCTCTGTTCCTGTAGAATTCTTAGCAAGCCCCGCTTACATACTTTAAAAACATTTACATATTTGCCAACCTACTCCGAAGCAACACACTGTATTTAGAGCCAAATTTGATAAGATCTCTTTACAAGGTTTTTGCTCGCTACCTTTCTTTTTAATTTCCCTCTTTTTGTGTTGCTTCGTTGCAATTCTTGGAGTATTGAAGTTGGCGACAGCAGCGGAAACGTTGGAAGAGCGAAAAGGCGAATGAATGCAAAGGACGATTACGGACGGAGTAGCTGCACGCGATGTGTGTACTCGCATGCAAGTGTTGCACCCTATTGCCGCCACCACCCTGCTTTATCGTTGCGTTGATGGCATCGTCGCCGCTGTCGCTGTCGCTGCCGTTACCTAATTCGATTTTTCACCATTCCCAACCAGCATATATGCCGCCAACACTACTAACAGCAGCGCCAACTGCTGCAGTAGCCGCTGCCGCGAGCAGCAGCGCACCAGCTACTTAATGTATGCTGTAGCAATAGCAGCAGCACCAGAAGATAATCAATTTACTATAGTGTAATAGTGTAATGCAATTTGTAAGTGCACTTAATTGCAATTACCTTGTTTTGTTGTCGCTGTTGTTATTCGGCTTGTAGCGCTACTGCTCTTGTTGTCTTGCCGTTATGCTATTGTTGTCGTGTTACCGTTGTTATTATTCGTCTCACAATTTAACACAACGTCAAATGGCACTACACTTCCGCTATCTTCCTTTCGGTATTCGTATTTTTTGCTTTTGTTCTTGCCTTCTTTTTTCTTATTTCCTTTTCACTAGCTCGCGAATGCCATTCGTGAGTTTTAGTACGCATTGACAGGATAAGCGCGTGCAATACACTGCCGTCCGTTGCAGCTTCGTCCCTCGATCCGTGCCCGTGCCCGAGGCAGAGCTCGAGCCCGCTCCTGCACCCGTTGCGCTATTTGCGTCCTAAACGTCGTGTAGATATTTTTGGCCCATTTTATTTCCATGTGAACTTTTCAACTAGCATTGTGTTCATATTCGGCGCCTGCACTACCTCCAGAGGGTGCACTGCCGTTTGCCTTAAGACGCGATGTCTACCCGTAGCAATCCAGTACCCTCCGCGCCTATGTTAACACTTTAATTAAATATAATTTTCGTCAATTTTTCATTTGCTTCGCTGCACCATCATTCGATTTAGCCCGCCGCTTCACTGTCGCCTTCTTGCCGACCAATCGCTGTCGTTTCTTTTCCCTCTCGCCAAACGCAATTTTAAAACCATCAATTCTTCGCGGAATGCGGCAGTTTTAACTTTGGCTTATAATATTTATGCTTTCTTATTGAGCTCGTATCGTTACGTTTTGATGCAATTAATTTGTGAAAACTAGAAGGAAAAGACGAGAAGTGTTAGAATAAATATCCATCCGCGTTGTGCGAAACCACAGACGAACGGAACAGCGAGAAATGCTCGACGCGACGAATCAGCCCCGCTTGCTCACCATTCGTGAGAAGATATTTTACTGGTCTAGTGTTGGCCTATCTGGCTGCTAGTGCAATGCTCATTGTCCGTGCTGCCAGAAAATGATATTCGAGGAAGAATGGAAAACAACTCTTCGACTTCGACTGGCATTCCTCGAACGCATTATATTCGTATAAGACTCCAACCAGACTTAAACCTGAAAGAGTTAAAACGCAAATGCACGGCTATGCGAATCTCTCATGTAACTGCCTCCTGTTTCGTTTTATACAATATTCACCCAACTCCTCTGAAAACTGTCATGTTGTGCAGTTTTTCAATTTTGCACCAAAATAAAAATCTACAATTCAAAACAGAGAAATCTCAGTTTCTGTAGTTGCTTAAGTTCAAAAGTGATGGAGTTATTGAATTCCCATTTGCTTTGAATAACACTTTGAACATCCGGCAACACCACTCAGAGCCTGTTTCGAATTCGCCACCTTAAATTACACCATAGTCATATTCTTGTATGTGGTTATACTCAGGCATGCGTTGGTAGATGCGCGGGTACGCAACATATGTACGTACTCGTGTAGAGAAGGCAACGTTTGTAATACATTGAATCTATGACGTCATCATTTCCACAGCGCCATGCGCCACTTTGGCTGTTGAGAGAGCGAAAAGAGTAGCGCGTATTTGTTTAGCCAATCAATGACGTCACAAATTAAATTCACCACACTTGAGCGGAGTAATAAACTTAACACTGTGCTAAACAGTAGAATTTCAGAGCAATTGGAGCCAGCGATGTATTAGAGCTGCACTATTATTCACATTATTTGAATTTTTATTTGCGTTCACCAAATTGTTAGGGAAATAATCTGTAACTCCACTTTAAGCATTTATATTCTGCTGGCTTTTTAAGTCATAAGAAATATATGTGTGTACAGTATAAACATGTTGCGTTATCAATAGTGGCAATTTATAGAACTAATGATAATAATAGTAATAGTTTTAGTGACTTGCAGGAGCCATCGCGCCATCAATGGTCCAAGTTCTCATGCAATCGCGTAAAGAAATTCTGAATATTCAAAGATCTTGGCGGATTTCTACTTTGCACTATGGGCCGGAACTTTCTTTCGAGTAGTACGTAATAAATATCAACATTTTCAAATTATGTTAATGTGGCGAACTGGCTTAAAAGTAAGCGGATCATGCCCATGTGCTCATCAATTCGATGTCGGACATTCTATACAATCCATATTATGTATTATTATGTATATTATATTATTATTATTATTTTTATATTATGTTTTTTTTCGCGCAGCAGGTGGAAATCTTCGAAAGATACTGCGGCAACCCACCAGCATGCCGGATTCTTACCGACTAAAACCACCCCCTGTTAACCCTTCATTCCCTCCGCGGAATTATGTTATGTACTATTCTATACCTGTTATCCATTCGCCGTTTATAAAAACGATTTGCGTTTACGCTTTATTTGGAAGAAAGAATCAACAGGTATGTATGTATAGTATGAATGTGTTTTAGGTGCATTCGGTATTTCTGTAAACATACATACATTTATTACACGTGCCCTTGACAACAGGCACATAAATGATGCTTACATACAACAATTAATATCAATCATACTGTGACTTTCCCTGTTTACTAGCCAACTTTGAACGCAGGTTTTTTTAGATACGCACACGGTTTGAATTTTTCCGAAAGTGTACAACAACTCAGAGCTTAATTTTTAGAAAACGCAGTACTCTGAAAATGCAGGGACTTAAGGTTGGGGCTGTTGGTCGCTCTGCCCACTTTATTTTCAACATTCCACGTACAACTCGCTCGTCATCGTAGAGTTTGTGTACACACGAGTACATTGACTAGCCGGCGGTTCGTAGACGCACGGCAGTCAGGACTGCTTTGGTCTGACGACAACAACGCTGTTGCTAGGTCAACTGTTAACCGCGTTTCACCGTAAACAAAAACGATAACAACAGCAACTACAACAAAACACTGGCGGAAAAGAACACAGTATCTATTGAAGAAAAGAAACACCGCGCAGACAATCCTTAAGGAAACTGTTGTCGATTTTGTTGGAGAGTGTTTATTTTGAGAAATGCTCGGCGCTGTGTGAGATACGTTTTTTTGGAAAAGCTTTTGTAAGCGCCTATTGCTCAAACGTTCAGTTCACCGTGCGAGCGAAAGAGGAACAAAGTTGCTTTGTGGAAACAATCAAAACTACCTCTAAAATATATTTCAAATATTTTTGTACATTTTTTTAATATTTCCGTAAATAGAACGGAATACAAAACAAAACAAAATATTAAAAAGGATACCTAGCGCAAAAGCCGAATTAAGCACCAAAATTTCCATCTGAGGCCAGCAGGAGCAACGACCAGTGCCACACACGCTGTGCGACGCCTCCGACCTGCCGGTGTCGTTGTCATTTATAATTGTGATTTGATGAAAACTTTTCCAACGCTTCTCAGAAATCTATCAATCCAAAAATTCGTTTGAAAACAATTTGAAAACAAAAAAGTAAAACCGGAAATAAACCACCCATTCATCCAACGTTCGCCATCATTGACAGTTGCTGCTCCAAATTAACTACCCACCCACCCCCACCCCCAATCCCAATCGCTGCGTTTCAACACGACTCCACTGCTTCTGTTGCACGCAACTTGCAGACACTTCCACCCACTCACTGGCGTCTCTCAATTGGTGAAAAGTGAAATTTAGTGATACCGTCGAGCCGTCGCGTCAAGTGATTTCGTGCAATGCAAATGTCGTTGTTCTCGTATTGGATTCACACGATTGGTAGCTGAAGGCTGGCCTCGCATGTGCATCTCTCCGCCGCACTTGCAACAACAACCGGCACTCCACTTCTCCAGTCCCTCGACCATCTGCAATCTCACAACCGACTACGGAAGTGGGGTATGTGAAACGGATTTATTGTCGTGCAAGTCCTTTGCCCAATGTACCGTAATTGTTTATTTTATTACGCTGATGATTTGATTGCTTTGGCAGTTGTGCTCCATTGTGCCGTATAGCATTGCACTGCACGCCTGCACCGCATCCCGCACACCGCACCCCTGCACTGCACTGCAGCGGGCGGATATCGATGTTCGTTTCGTTCGTTCACTTACATTTTTATCATCGATCTAACAATAATTTGTTTAACTCGTTGTTTTACATCTTCCGGTTGCTTAAGCTACGATTTGAGTTTCCTACTGCAAACTACAAACACTCCACTTCACCACTGCACCGCTCCACCACCCACCGCTTTGGCTGCGCTTTACTTAACTACTCCAGTTTCGATTCCGATTTCAACTTCAACAGCCAGGAAATCGCATGAACTCGCTGCTTGAAAGCGCCGGTTGGATTCATTGAACTCATCAATCGCTCGAGTTGTACTCGAACCACGAAAGCTATTGTCCGCGGAACTCCTAAGAAAGCAAATACTAACTTCAAAGCGACCACCATGACGACCAAATCAAAGGCGCAACAGGACAAGCACAAAATGTCCGAAATTGATGACAACATTTCCAAATTGTTTGATATTAAAAAGGTGAGTTTAAATTTTTAAATTATAGCAAACACACACACTTACATTCGTTTAACCCTTTCGACCCCGAATCTTACCCTGTGTCTCGATATTACTTTTTGGTATTTAAATCATGAAAACTTTGCCTAAGAAGTGTGCACACAACATTTCAAGTCACCACGCCTCTTTGTTAGAGTCCTAGAGCTAGTTTACTTTTGAACAATTTTAAGTTTAAACGGGTAAAATAAATGTTGTATCAATATTTTTTAGTTACAGACAATTATTTAATATTTAATGAAATATACAAAATTATCACTTTTTGATTTTATTTAACCATTATTAGAGAAACAAGATTCTGCTCAAACGCGTCCAATTCGTAGACTTCAATTAGAGCACAAACTTCCCCTAATATCGCTGAAAATTATTCTAAATTTTAAATCAAAATCTAAATTTTAAATCAAAACCGCTCATTAGGCTTAACCCTCCGATGCCCAACAAGGTCCATAGGGATATTGTATACGTTTTTGTCTATCTGTCTGTAGTAAAAAATAAACATATGTTTACTAAAAAATATACACGAAGCTTGGGTTTTTGACTCTCCAAACACATCTACATACATTATGTAACATTACATTATACAATTACACGTCTTATATGCAATATTACAAAAGAGGTGCCTGGGGATCTTGTTGGGCTCTGGCCGTTTAAAAATTGTCGGTTATCGGAGGGTTAATATGTAAATGTCAGGGCTCTACAATTTCATTCCGATTCAAAACGGCGTATTGGGAGCGATTAACTGGGCAATTATTTTACTCTCAGATACTTTTCATTGCCTACTGCAGTGGACAGTTGTAGTGAACAAAAGGTTTCCTAACTTTATGTAAGTCATACTTGACAAATTATAGGCATTACCGTACTGAAATAAAAGTTTTATTTACAAAATTAAATATACGAAAAATTTTTAAACATATTGAATAAAATGTAAAATATCATAATGTATAGTTACATTAAAATATAAGCCTTCAGACGTCGCCAATCAGTTGGTAATAAATATTTTAATACTTAACGAACGATAACTTTACTGTCTCTTATAGACTTCTAAAAACCCCTAATTTTCAAAAATCCAGACACAATAATGGCATGAGTTCCTTTAACATACTCAGACACATCAAATTGCAATTTCAATAAACACCTTTGAAAGGGTCGTTCCAAGAATAAACTTTACACTGGGACAGTCGTTTCTTCTTTCATAAATTTAAATGTATTCCAAAATTTAAATTCTTCACTTGCCATGCTTTACATGTTTGCAACTATTGTCGATGGCAGCGTTTGGGCAAGGGTGCTTATGGCATTGTTTGGAAGGCATTAGATAGGCGTACAAACGAAACGTTGGCAGTCAAAAAGATATTCGATGCTTTCCGCGATGAGACCGATGCACAACGTACATTCCGGGAGATCATCTTTCTCAAGGCCTTTCGCAATCATCCAAATGTCATTAAGCTGCACACTGTTTACAAGTAAGAACCACGCCGCACTTGTCGCATAGACGTGAGCTGGATGTAAATCTCGTTCGCTTTAGGGCTGCAAATAACCTGGATATATATTTGATATTCGAGTATATGGAGAGCGATCTGCACAACATAATAAAGAAGGGCACCATTCTCAAGGACATCCACAAGCGTTACGTAATGTATCAGCTGATCAACGCCATCAAGTACATTCACTCGGGGAACGTGATACACAGAGATCTGAAGCCGAGCAACGTGCTGATCGACAGCAAATGCCGGTTAGTCTTTTTCGGTTATTGAAGCAGTCAGTCACAACACCTATGTAACGAAATTTGTTTTGAAGGTGCAAGTTGGCAGATTTCGGACTGGCACGTTCTGTTTCAAGTCGTCCCATACGCGATACGAACGACATGAGCAACGATCCCATTGTGGAGCCCTTGTTGACGGACTACGTGGCGACACGTTGGTATCGGGCGCCAGAAATATTGGTAGCCAGTAAAAGGTAGTGCAAATGCTCGTTTAGGAGTAAATGAACCTGTCACAGTGTCTGTTGTTGTTGTTTACCCACTGTTTGCTTTGTTTAGGTATACAAAAGGAATCGATATGTGGAGTCTGGGCTGCATATTGGGCGAAATGATACGAGGGAAACCGCTGTTCCAAGGCAGCAGCACTATCAATCAGGTATTTCCTAATTTTTACTGGTCCTGCTAATGATGGCTTCCTACTAAACGTTTTCTAAAATTATTAGATTGAAAAAATAGTAACAGCGCTGCCAGAAATAACGGAGCATGACATCTGTGCCGTAGGTGCTGGCTTCGGCTCCGTGCTGCTGAGTAAACAAATATCCAGGGAAAGGTGAGATTTGCGCCTTCGCACATTCAACAACAATGGGTTTGTGAACAATGACTTGGATTAAATTGTCTTCTAGAAAAACCTCATTGGATGAACTGCTCAGCGATGCGCCCAATGATGCTGTAAATATGGTTAAATCGCTGTTGGTATTAGATCCACTTTCACGGCTGACAGCCAAACAAGCACTGGAACATTCTTACGTGGAAAAGTGAGAAGCTGTTGTGCCTATGGCCTTTGCAATATACACATTATTTATTGTTGTATTTGGGCCTCTTTTGATAAGGTTTCGCAATTCGATACCGGAAATTGAGTTAAATGTGGACATACTTCCGCCGTTTCGTGATGATGTGCGCCTTAGCGTGCCGGAGTACAGATCAAAATTATACGAAATCGTGCTAAACACAGATAAGCAAGACAAACGCCACGTATCGTCGTGGCCCAAGAATGCAGCCAAACACAGGTAACCGATTTCCTTTAGAAAATCAACTGTTTTGTCACACGATTTCTTAGCTTCATCTAAACACTGAACCCTAATCGAATGCATAATTAATCGGTTTTATTGCCTTAGGGAACATAAGCATCAGATGCCCTTTGATAAAGGGGAATCAACAACAAAAAAGTCGCACAAAGTAAAACAACATACGGACGAAAAGTATATTTCGAAAGAAAAGTATCTGAGTCGTCCGGAAAAGCACGAAATGGAGACGCAGCCTTCCGTAAGCGTGCCCAGTATTGCCAGTAAGGCATTGAAGAAAAACACAATTTCGCCCGTTGCGAAACGCAAGGCAAAGCAATCGCATATTAAAAGCAGCTTCCACTCGAATGATCAGCGCGCTTCTGTCCCTCAGCAGGTGGATGAAAAAGCGATGTACGCTTTAAGCAAAACTAAAAACCATTCGAGAGGAAACGAATCGCTAGAAGAACACGCACACACCCACTTCTACGACAAGCGACACTCCATTGACTGTGGCTATGGCAGTTTACCGGATGGTGGCGGTAGCAAACAGCCACCCACATCACCCAACGGTCTAAAGAAACTCGACAGTGGGCGTCGTCTGCACCGGAGCTCGTCCGCACTACACCGGGGCGAACAGGTGAACCAACAAGCTCAAGCCCAAAATACTCACTACCACCACAGCCGGGAACGACCAACGCACGCGGCAGCTCCCTCCCACCAGCAACCGGCGACTGTTTACAGCTACAATGATAAGCACACCGAGTTGAGCAGTGCGCCAATGGAGCAGCATGAACGTCTTAATCGCAGTACACCCACTGTATCGAACCCCAGCAATAAGTCATCGTATGTGCGCAACACCAAGTCCGATCTGATGCCTGGCAATGCGCCAACATCGACTGCAACGAATAAGCCCAACGAACGCATTTGCTACGAAAAGCGTCTGAAGAAGTTGGAGGAAGAAATAGAAAAATACAAGAAGGAGGTAAAGTCGTTCTGCAAGGATACTTTCAGCTACACATACCAGCAGTCGCCACGCACGCGCACACACAACAGTCACAGCCAAAGCCAGAGCCAAACGCGCAGCCATACGCCAACACGCAGCAATCAGCAACAACAGCAAGGACAAGGCCAACAACAGCAACAAGCAAAAGTCCAACAACAATACTTACAGCAACACAATCACGCCACAAAATATTCTGGCAGCACAAAGACCACCCAACCGAATCCAACACCCAGTCTGCCGATTGTGACGACACAGCCGGGGGGAAGCACTCCTCCGAAAAGTAACCCTTACTTCCGCATAGTCGCAAAAGCACCGCGCGACTTCGCCAAAGGCGAATTTGTCAAAGGCGAGTACGAGCTTGCCTATGCAGATACGGGTGGCGATGGTGCCGGTGACAACGGTTACAACGTACTCAACACGTTGGGCCAAGAAGTGGACAACGATCGCAAGCACGAGCTCCACCATCATCAACACCACCACTCTCACTCTCACTCGCATCACCAGCAACATCTTCACCACCAACAGCACAAGCAGCACCATCAGCAGCGCAGCAGGCCGGTGTCGAAATTCATTTCACGTCCACAAGCGAGCGAGCAAAACGCGAAAGCATCAATTTCAAATTATCAATGACGTTAATATTCTATGATAGAATAACTGCCTTTGCATAAGTTATCCCTATGTGCGTATGTGTGAGTAGATATAGACTTGTATACTATATAGATAGATTCATGTGTCTTCACAATGCTGACTATATAAATATATATATATATTTTTATGCGTGTATTGCATGCAATCTTATACGAGCCTTTTCTTAAAAAAAAACAACTGCTGAGCGTGTTCCACCTCATTGCTTTTTTTACATCATCGTCTGCTGCGACCCCTCTAAAGCTATTGAGCGCCATTTACTTGTAGCATATATTTTGAAAAACAATTTACGAAAATATTGTGATCTTATATATATTTCCTTTTATTTGCTAATAATTTTCAATAATCAAGTATTTTGCGAATGAAGCTATAATGTGTTAAACATTTAAACAGTTTGCTACACTTTACATCCACTGATTGAATTATAAAACTTGTTTTTACTTTCTTTGGATTGGTTTTACATAATGGACAGTATAACAAACACCGGAAGTTCACATTAAAATATGTTCAACTATGTTACCCTTCTTTTTCTTCGTTTAAAGTTTCTTCGTTAGGCTGCAAGGGCTGTTACAGAACGTTAGTCAATAATAGGCTAAAATTATTAAAACTGAGTTGGAATTGATCTATTTTAACATTTGTTTGTGATTGATTAGTTTGTTAGTTGCTTGGTTGGTTAAATATTGTTAAAACTTATTTTTCTATACATGCGAGTACAAGTAAATGCAATTAAGGAGCATCCATTACAATTTTCCTCCATTGGTTAAAAATTCCTTCATTGTTTTCATTGCACTGAACACCGCAGAACAATTTGCGTTCATTGCAGGAGACTAGTTTTCAAGTGTATTGTTTGTGTTTGGTCGGCTGGCTGGTTGGCTGTGACGCCCTTTCACCCTAAGTTTTACGCTTTTGGTCCGCTTGCTGGTGCGGCAGCTCTTCCTGCAACTGCAGTATATGATCCACCGGCTGCGGCTTGCCGTCTTCGCCAATGCGGCACGGCTGTACCACGCCACTCTTGTGTAGTTTGTCCATTAAATGCACCAGCTGCATGGCCTCGTACTCTTTCTGCTCCTCAGACATGCCCTCCAAAGCGCTACGCTTGGGCGGATCATAGCACCCAGTTACCGGATTAATGTCACTTTGCAAGCGCTTGTACTCCTCCGTGTCGCTGTCTTCGCTGTCTGACGAGTAGTTCGTATTTTGCATCTGCCGACCGCCTAACAGGCCTCGCTTGGCAAACAAGCCAGCTGCATTGCCGTAGCCAGTGTGCTTGATCATCCGTCCAACATTCTCCTTACAGCAAACGAACAGCAGTTCTGCGGCCAGATCACGCACCATCATCGCCGGCAGCGTGAGAAAACGGCACAGATGGTTGCGCAGCTCATTGCCCTCCTCGGGACGCTGGTAGACGTTGCGTAGCGGCGGCAACACCATGCTACGTATGAAGTGGCGCATGGTGCGGTCACCACGTGCGCACTTCACCAGCACCGTCAGCACAGGCGAGATGAGCTCATTCGAAGTAGCTGCCTGTTCCTGTTCGTCCAGCACCGCACGCAAGTAGCTCAGAATGATGTTCAACACATGCACATCGTAGCCCTCATATAGCAGCGTCTGTGACGTGGAAGCCGTGCCCGGGTCGCATTTCACCATCAGCTCGGTGAGACAGCTGCTGGATATGTTTGTAAGCAAGTTTGTGGCGTGCATAATCACATTGCACTCTCGCTCACTCTGCATACCGCCAAAACGAACAAGCAATTGACGTATAACGCCGGTTAGGTGGCGACTTTGGATCTCATTCTCGTTAGGGCTCTTGTCCGGATTGGTCGTGATGTTGAACATCACCTTAAGCATCTCGCACAATAGGTCCAGTTGCTCGACTTCGCACTGCGTCTCCGCGAGCTTCTCGTCCAGCCACTCGGTCATGTAGGCGATACCGTTCAGATCGATCTGAACGCGACTGCGGGCTGTCGGTTCCATAGCAGTAAGCAAGAAGAGCAGCTTCATGTCAAACAATTCCACAGCACAAGGGTGTTGCGTCGATGAGGCGACTCGCTTAAGGATCGCATCGGTCACATTGCATTTCACGCATTGCCGGCGGCAATCGGAGCTCTGGAACACCAAATTGCATAGACACTTCAGCGCCTCGGCTATGATCTCGGTAACGGTGTCGGTGAGTGCAGGGGCTGCCGGTGGCAGCATAGCCGCTGCACCGTCCTCTTCTTCTGCTTCAACCGCCAACACTTCAATGGCCTCGACATGGCGTAAGTGTGCCAGCTTCATCAAGCAGGTAACATCTTCCTCGATATCCTCCGTCTGGAGACTGAACTCGTCTCGTGTCAAAATGCGCACCGTATTCAGGCAGAGCGAGTGCAGGCCCGTCATTGCCTCATCGGCCAGAATTGTGAACAGCGCACGCCAAAGGGCGTGCCACTGCCCGTTCGTGTGAAATGCGACGAAGTTGAAGAGATCTGCATTCTGAAAATCAGACTCAAATCAATATGGGCGATGCGTCGCAGATTCTGGAGTTTTGTTTGCTTTTTTCTTTGCTTACCTTCGTATTGAACTCGTTCAAGATAGATTGTATCTGTTCAGGATTCTTACTCCTCAGCTGCTCCAACTGCTGTTCCTCCATTGTCGGTTGTCGTCTGTGCCCGGCACGTCGCGATTAGTCAAATTTTCTATGGTGAGGGGCAATAATCGAATTATTTTATTCTTTGCCGAGGACCATAAAAACAGTCAATAGTCACAATAGTCAATCCAGCAATTTCGTTCCGTTCCTGTTTTTATGCTTCCCATAAACCACCGCCAGTGCTGCCAGACAATAATAATTAGTCACAAAATCGGGTACCTGTTGGTGGTGGGGGCTGAAAGACCGAGGATCAATTTTTATTGGAGTAATTTGTGTACCATATGCACATGGTATATCATTGACGAAATTCATTAGTACTAACGATTAAAATTAAACATTTTCTCTTTTGGCTAGAAAGTAAGTTTTTAAAAGCTGTTTAGTCTCGACTAGTCAAAACGTTCCAAATCCAATTCCTTAATCCCGAAATCCCAGGACTGCCAGATGCAATTACCAAAATCACGGGATATTCTAAATAGTGCGGGATTAAACGACCAAACCTTTATTTGATCACACAAATTTTAATATCTCGACAATTCTCTTTATTATAATAATATTCTCTTCCATATATTTTATTAATACACATGATCCCATATATATTCTACATACAGAAACTATCTATCTATGATCACAAATAGGTTTAGATATTGAATAAGAATAAACAGATATTTGAAATTGTTTATAAACCGAAAATCGACTTTTGATTTATATATGTGATTTCATACATAAGTTGCAGATAGTTAGATATTTACAAATGTCGTAATTAAGTATTGGCAAGTGGTGGTTAGTTAAGTGATATAAAAAATGTGTACTTTGGAAAAAATATCAACTTGATACTTGCATCAATGGTTCAATACATATACAATATTTAATAACCCTGTTCCCGCCTGAAGATTCTTGTTCTCATTTTAAAGCACGTGTCCACTATAGAGTTTTTGTTAGAGCTAGAGACCACTTTTGTACAGAGCTACATAGAAAAGTTCATACACCTCGTAGAGCCCTGCACTAGGCACTGCTGCCAACTTGGTGCTTGGTGGGTTTTTTTTATTTAAAAGACACCACGACTAATTCCTTACTAAAAAAAAAACACTTTTTGGGTACTACATGACACGTAAACTGGTCTTCTTGGCTGAATTGCTAATTGGGTCATGGCTACCACTAATTTGCAATAGTTTGTTTTAGTATGCTACATAGCTATTGTATCGAAAGTTTTACCGATTTCGAAACGTTGGCATGAATATCGAACAACATTTAAGTTAGTTCTCTTTAAGTGGAAAAACGCGATTTTTTGCCTGTTGTCAGTTTTAATAGTTCATAATAAAGATTTCTATTTTAAATAGAACATCGCTTACAATATTTGTTTGCTTTCTTATTTTAGTTTGAATACTAACGAATAAAACATTTTACTACGAACTCTTCTTGCAAAATGCAACCATGCGCTTCTGTACATAGCTTACCTTGTTTATTGTATCATGCTCTACGTTAGAGTTCTCTCTACAATGGATAGACACTCTACAGTGGATACGTAATTTTTGCATGTACGGTATAACTCACAGCTGCTCTATGCTCTATAAAACCTGTTTGATAGAGTTTTTCGCTCTACGGTAGAGTTTACGGTATACTTCCACGTGGGTTGAAAACATTTGTGTGTCAATACGTAAATCAGAAAATGGCATCAGCACCAAAGAAATCCCGTGGTAAATCTGATTGCAGTTTGTGGACGAAGGAAAAAACATTGCAGTTAATTACATTGTTTGAATCCACAAGTGATTTATGGAATGTCAAAAGTCCACTGTATTACAATCGGTGAGTGAATTATTAAATTCTCCACTACTCGTTTATTGATTTTTTAGAGTAGCAACCACAAACAGAAACTGCTAGCGGAAATCGGTGGAAAAATAAATATTGATGCCACCGAAGTTGCGGCCAAACTCCATAACCTCAGATGCCAGTACAATGGTGAGATGCGCAAATTGAAAGCGAAAAGAAGCTCAGGAACTAATGAACCGTACGTGCCTCGTTGGGAATTTTTTAACACCTTGAAGTTCCTTTCGAATGTTGGTCAGTCCTGCAGTACTACTTCGAATCTTGTGAGTACAAGAAATTAATTTTATTGACACCAGTTTTTAAATTTATTGAATCGAACAAATCGAAAAATTCACAAACAAAATCTCTCAAATGATCTTTGTTAATTATTCTTGAATTCTGAATTCTTTTCCCGAAGCATAGTATTATACTATGTCTCGAAGGGGGTCATGATACAGTGGATTGTATGCATATCATGTAGGCGGTTTCTGTCGTGTTCTGTGTCCAACGTTCAGTTATGTAATTTTTTTTTAATGTACAATATAAGTTATTCTGTTCCGCGAATTATTCGACTATGGTGTTAAAAACAAAGCCATTCACTAACGTAAATAACTACAATATTTTAGGTCGTCTCTTTTCGTTGATTATTGTACGTGAGCTGGGAGTTTATTCCAAGGTTGAATTTATTTCTTTCTTTCATTCATGGCTTGATCCCTATGTTGTTGTTCAGTGTTGCCTATTACTTCGATGATCGCTTGTATTGGATTGAATCTGGTCAAGGCAAATTATAAGGTAGTGACAGCACAATGGCTGATTATACTTTTTTTCCGATGTTGTTTTGTTTTGTTTTCATTTTGGTTCGCAGGCCGCAGCATTTGCGGCTGCTGCAAAGTAAATAAGGATTTACTTTCGTACACACTTAGCTTAACACTTTGAGTAGTTTCGAATGCAGCTGTTCTATCTCAAACTACTTATTTCAGCCGAACTGTAGTTTAGATCACTTGTGGGAAAATTATACGAATTTTAAAGATCATGTGCAATATTATTTTTTAAGAATAACGCAACAAAAATGCTATTGTAACTGAACTGATCGACATGGATTCGGAATCGCAATCTGAAAATTCGATTGACGACAGCACCGGTGCAATAAATCCGGGAGAGATTTTAGAAAATGTAGCCACTGGCGTTTACAGCCTTACGCCGAGAGGAGAAGGCGGATTGATGTGGAGCGTTTACGCGGAAATTCGCAAGGAGGGCGGGTCACTCGTTAATGGAGTCCTTTTCTGCAAAAAGTGCTCCCGCTTGGTGACATATAACCGCGAATCATCGTCAAATTTAAATCGTCACATATGCTATCAAAGATGTCGACAGAAAGCATTAGTAAAGAAGGTGAGCCTTTGGTCTCGAATCAAAATCCAAAAATCACACAGCATTCCGTTGTCTTTTTATTGTGTCCAAACATATTGACAACGTTATTAAATATAAAAATGCAAACACGTTGTAGACGCGTCGGCTTGTTATCAGTTTATATTTTCATTGTTGAAATACTCCAGAAATGCTTCGCGTGTCCGATGAAAATCATTTTCTGCCTGCTGGGCAACGGGCAAATCGAAATTGTCATAGGTAAATTCTGTGTCACTGTCCTCCGGCAATGGGACACCTTGAATATTTGTATACTGTGAATAATGCTGCAGCAGGAAGTTGTGCAGTACACAACAGGCGTTCGCCATCAGTTGAACTCTGCAAATGTCTTGCAGAAAGATTTTCTTGTGTAGTTGTCTAAATCGTGTCAGAAGTACCGCGAAAAGGGTCTCCACTGCTTGACATGCGCGCTCCAATCGTTCATTGAAAGCGCACTTTCTTACATCAGTTGTATTAGCAGCGTAAGGCTTTAAAAGGTAGTTGTGCTCGGAAAACTCACTGTTCGTGACCGTGACGTATGGCAATTGAAACGGCTGGCCGGTGCTTTGATCCGACTGTGAGTGCCCTAAGACTTTGCGCAGCTTAGAGTGTAGTATTTCTTCGGCTTCCTTTATTTGGTCTTCGTAAATAACATGCGCATATAAAAGCTTGCAATTAGCATCAGCCAATGCCACCAGGACCACTGAGCGGGTTTTCTTCACTTGCAGTCGTTTAAATTTCAATGCGCCTACACAGCGAGGAAACTGGTATTTCCTTTCAAATTCACTCGCGATTGCCTCCCATTGGGACATTGAATCTGGAAACTTTAACATTATTATGATTGATATGTGATTCGTATTATTCATTAAAATAACTTTGTTTTATTATATATGTATTCAGATTCAGCCGGATAAAACCCCAATAACACCAAAGTCTACGCCTGCAGCGGCCCCCGTTAAGCAGCAGCAGTATGAAAAACCTCCAAGTGACAGCGAACTGTTTGACCGCGAATTGCAAAAACTAACAAATCTTCTGACACAGTCCGAACGCAAGTACGAGTGGCTGGGAGAACAGGTGGTGACCACACTCAACGACCTAACAGATAAGGAAATTATTGATGAGACAATTTTTGCCGTACAAAAACTACTTCACGTCGCGAAAAGCCGACATCGTAACGCCAACACAGATATCCAGCACAGTGCGGCATTTCCTACATGTCCACCGGTCGAAATACTCGAGAGCATTGTCGTAAAAGAGGAGCCTGAGCTCCAGTCGAGCCAAAACGCCACTGTAGAGGATAGTCAGTTTGTGGCAGTGCGATCCTCTTTGGCTTCAGACTTTTTGAATGAGTTTATGGAAGAATCATAACGCTACGGATACAGTCAATAGCATGTAGAGTATACAATACAGAATATGTTTCTTGTGTATTAATTACGTTAAGTTATAGATTTGTTAGACGTTACTTTTTTTAATAAGACATTTATAACAAGAATTTTAAATGTTATTGTGTCTAAATGAACATTGAAAAGGGAAAACATTAAAAGTGGACAGCCGCGTAAAGCGGTTGACTATTGTGTAAAGCAGTTAAGGCTTGGATGAGCTAGAGGGTCGGGGTTCTGCCAAAAGTAAAATAATTGAATAGGAAAAAGATTTTAGCCAGCCATGTCGTTTACAAATTTGTACACAACTCTGGTGGAAGTGCCCTCAGTCGTTGCAGTTATATGTATGTACATGTATGTATGAAACATTTTTAACCCTTTCGGGACGGAGTTTAATTTTGAAAACCAAAATACTTTTGGTGGAAATGTTCCCATGCCATCAAAATTGCTATTCTAAAATTATCCTTCTATGAATAATGAATAATTATTTTGAGTGGTCTTAAAAACTTGCTGGGACGTATTATTCCATTAGTCCCGAAACAATATATTTTAATTGTCTATTAATTTGTTGATTTTCGTTAATGTAAAAAATAAGAACTCTTATTTGCATTAATCTTCCTGCTATGGGGCCCGCAAATAATTAAAAAAAAACAACATTCGCCATATCCAATTACCTTGAGATAAATATTTTCCATATTGTTCAAAATTGCTTTGCAAACCCTCGGTATACATACTGACACAAATGCACGAGAGATGTGGCTTTGCTGACTCAATACTAAATGCGTTTCCCCAGTCGACAGACCCCGCACGGTTAAGCCTAGTTGCTCTTCTCCTGTGACCGCTGAGGTGGATTTCGAGTCACGAATCCCGATATCATTCTGGATAAGACTTAGTATTTGATGAAAGCACTCGCCGGGCATCTTCAAGTATTTGAAGTATTCCAACTTGCTATATACCACGGGCTCTTTCAGCAGAAATGCCAGAGAGCCCTTCATGCCGCGCAAAGTTTGTTTTCTAACAACGCACCCCCTGCGCCGTAGCTTCTTCCTGGGACGCATCAACATTCGAATCAATTTCAGAAATTGTCGTAGCACTTGTCGATGACTGTTGTTCCAAAAAATTACACTGTCAGCATACCGATTGGCCAATTGTAGCAACTGTAAAGCTAGCCGGCGATTGTTTTGCAATGTGTCCATTCTGAATAGATTGAATGAAAATCAATATTTGGAGATGCCCGAAGACGTCCGCGTCTATCAGCTGACAACAATTTGTTTGTCAACAATATTGGCGCATCAAAGGTTTAAGCACTGTTACAGCATTACATTCAGTTATGCAAATAAGAAAAAACAAAGTAATTTATAGAAGTTTTGACAACAACAATAATTAAGTACATAAATATGCAAACAGCTAAATATCAAAACTGTCTTTTATAATTGTAAATCAATCTTATTGTAAATGATTAATTTCGGACCCACAAAATGAATGGCGTCTGGCAGCTCCTTCTAGGATTTCAACAGCATTTCCGTGCAAGCTGGCAACTTCTTTTCCGAGCACTGTCATTGGATTAGGAAGCACATGCTGCACTTCTCAGTGGAAAAATTGAATTTGCATCTAACATCGGCTGGTAAACACAAAAAATGGAAGTGGAAAATATAAAAGTCGACGATTTTGTGCCACAACCCGCAAAAAAGGCTGCAAAGCGGGCTGCCAGCGACGACAACGAAATGCAAGTTGATACGAACTCACCACTGCAGCAGACCAAACAAAAGTCGCTGGCGCCGCTCAGCAAACGCACAAAAAGCGATATAAGGAAAATTTCCGTGCCACCACACAGGTAAACTAGCATAACTAAACAACAAAATACATGAATCCCGGGTAAAGTGGCTATGGGTTATACTCTTAAAGCTGGATTAAATCGTACGATTACTATAGTTGCACTCTTATAGCTAATTCTGAGGTGTAACTTCTATGGGAGTGGGCTTTGACTTTGTCCGGATACATGTTTACATTAAATTACCAACAGCCACCTTAATATGCAATATTTTGTAGATACTCTTCGCTGAAGGAGCACTGGATGAAAATATTTACACCGGTCGTAGAACATATGAAGCTGCAGATTCGCTTTAACATGAAGGCCAGACAGGTAAGTTGATACTTGTTACTCGTTTTTAATACCCATCTTGATAACTGGTACTTATACTCGACACAGGTGGAGCTTCGCATCAGTCCCGAGACGCCTGACATCTCCAACCTGCAAAAGGGGGCTGACTTTGTGAAAGCGTTTCTATGTGGATTCGATGTGGACGATGCGTTGGCGTTGTTGCGTCTGGAGGATCTCTTTGTTGAAAGTTTTGAGGTAAAGGATGTAAAGACACTGCGTGGTGATCACTTGAGTAGAGCCATCGGTCGGCTTGCCGGCAAGGGCGGCCGTACCAAGTTCACCATTGAAAACGTCACTAAGACCCGCATTGTGCTGGCGGATAGCAAAGTTCACATACTCGGCAGCTACCAAAATATACAACTGGCGCGACGCGCTATCTGCAACCTCATTCTTGGTTCACCACCCAGCAAAGTGTACGGTAATCTGCGTTCGGTGGCCAGCCGACTCTCCGAACGTATGTGAACAAAAGCAGTGATAGTTTACCTCAATTATAATTTTTTGCAATAAATAGGTTTTTCCAAATTTTTATGTTATTTATATAGAGGGTGTCAACAATGATTACATAATAACGAGCGGCTTTTGATAGCATCGCTACTTCTACAATTTGGTAAAGATGAGCAGCAACAGCATGAAGAGCGTAACAGTCGCCAGTACCATTATAATACACATTTTTCGGTTTTTTCTCTGGTATATTTCGGCACGCTGCAACTGTCGCAAGCCCTCCGAGACACGCGTCTGTGTTTGCTCCACGTTGTAATCAATGCGATCAAGCACTGTACCCTGTTCCTGAACCATCTGGCTGAGATCCTTGAAGATATCGTTGAGGTCGTAGATGGATTTGACGATTTTCGTAACTTCCTCCTCGCGGTGCAGCGCCACACGCGAGTTTTCCTCCTCGAAAAGCAACAGCTGTTGTTGCGTCATGCGGCTGGCTACTGGCCGCTGGAAGTGCTCATCGATTGTCTGCTCAGACTCTTCGTCGTATAGATATGCGTTGCTGCTGCCGGTGGCTGCGGACGCCGACTGCGATGGATTAGGCTGCAAGAAGTTGTCAAAGCTGTCTACGTAGTTGCCGCGCTCGTCAGTGGACCCGCCACCGAGATCAACGTTCGTGAAATCGCCGGTCTCAAAGTACTTTTGTGAACGCTCCTCGCGCGAGTTCAACTGTCCAATATACATATTTTGACTGTTACGGAATTTGGTTGTCAACTCCTGCAGCTGTAGCAGCAGACAGGTGACCACATTTGCGGTCAAACGTTGTTCCATTTTACTGCCCACACCCAGACTTGAACGAATGCACTGCACGTGCCGGTGCGTGGACGTTATCAGTTTGGAAATCTCTTGACTGAGGTGTTCGATCTCTACCTCCTCGTCGTTGTTCTCGTCAAAAGCGGGTCGTAACAGGTGACGTGCATGCAGCGAGCCCAACTCGTCAAGCTTTGGCTTAATTCTGTGTGCAGCAACATATAGAAACAATTACAATTTGACAGATAGTAAGCAATGGAACTGGCTACTTAGACATGGTGTACTGTGCCTCCTCCAGTTTGTCGAGCCAAACAGGTGGAGTCCCATAATCATCACGCATCTCCAATCCTTCCTCGGCGTCACGTATAGAATGCTTCAGGAGACGCTCTGCATCACTGCCACCCTGCGTATACACAATTTGCAAGTTGGACACTTCGATGTTTATAGACCGAAATACTGAACAGCTCACCCGTTCCTCCGTGTAGAGGCAGCGGTTTTTGGAAGCATTATTCCGCATTATAATAAAAACCTCCGTCAGGTTTCGTGAGGTCATCGTGAGCGATCGAATCAAATACAATAACAACCAAAATTTTCGTTGATATTTTCTTCAATATGGGATGCAGAAGCAATTAGTAAATATGAGAATAATTTTCCACTGACATTTTGTTGAACAGTTGGGGACGTTCAGTGTGAACCAATAACCGTGCTGCGCAGAACGTTTTCGAATCATGACTTTTGTTTTGCAATGCTGCCAGCTTCTTCAATAAATTCAAATATCAGATCTCAGTTTCAATGCCTTAATATATATCCATTACATTATTAATTTAGAGAATTTTCATTAAAATTTATGATTAAGTACTTAGATGTATATTTTTCTTAACCCACCTGTCTAGAAACCTATATTTGCGAATTTCCCCATGAATGACCATCGTTGCCACATTCCAGTCATAAAATACACCTCTGCTATACTGTGTTCAGCTGTGTTGGGTATTTTTGTCTTCTGTACGGGCAATTTCGCATTTACTTCTTAATACATTACGAGATTTTGTGCTGTTAACAACGATTTTGTTTTGAATAAATACTATATATATTTCGTGAGCAATTACGCTGATTCTTGGTGAGTGCGGCGTTTGCGTGGTGTCGCGACAGACTCCATTTTGTCGCAGTTCTTTGTTTGTAATCAAGAGAGTCGTGCAACAGTTTCTTTTAGGTTATTGGACCGAAAATGAAAGTTTTTATATCAGTGATTTGCACTTTTGCGGTGCTGTCTACTTTGGCAGCGTCGGAGCCCCATTTCCTGTCCGATGAATTCATCGAAATAGTGCGCAGCAAAGCTAAGACGTGGACAGTAAGCTGAATCACTGCAAAATTTGCGTTGGAAAATAATAAATTGTTCGTTGTACTCCCATAGCCGGGTCGTAATTTTCATGAATCGGTGGGCGAGAGCTACATCCGTGGCCTAATGGGCGTGCATCCAGACGCTCACAAGTTCGCGCTACCTAGGAAGGAACTAGTGATGGATGATACTTACGGTGACTCTGGTGCGGATGAGAATGCGCTGCCCGACGAATTTGATGCCCGCAAACAGTGGTCGAACTGTCCTACCATATCAGAGATACGCGACCAGGGATCATGTGGCTCCTGCTGGGCATTCGGTGCCGTGGAAGCCATGTCTGATCGGGTAAGTTTCGAAATGTAAGCTTTTACACGGGTAGTTGCAAATAGCAATTTTTAGGGGGGAGGGTGTTGTAATCGGGGCTCAAATAGTTATCCGCCTTGTGTGTATAGCTGACACCAGAGGTCTCAATTACTGATAACCAAGTACAGTCGATTTATTCCGCAGCGACAATACAGAGAATTGCTGACTTTCATAATCGCATTCCATCGATTGTTTTCAATCTGCTTGAATGGGTTTATTTATTTCGTTCTTTGTTTATATTTTCAATTGAGCTTTAAAGCTCTTCACTACAGCATAGCTATAAGTGTTAGTCACCCATACTGCAAACAAACAAGAAAATCGATTTAGCCATAACATTTGTTTTTGATGTTGATTTAGGTTTGCATCCACTCGAAAGGCAAGCAGAATTTCCACTTTTCCGCGGACGACCTAGTATCGTGTTGCCACACTTGCGGATTCGGCTGCAACGGTGGTTTCCCTGGCGCCGCGTGGAGCTACTGGGCACGCAAGGGCATTGTAAGCGGTGGACCATTCAACTCCAAACTGGTAAGCATACTTTTTTTTCCAAGTATAAATTTGATTAAAGGGCTTTGAACAGTAGCATTTTGATATACAAACGTCATTGCTACATCATAGAGTTTGAGTAGTCTTAAATCTGAAAAATTGTGTTTTAGGGTTGCCGTCCTTATGAAATTGCGCCCTGCGAGCACCACGTGAACGGTACACGCCCGTCTTGCGACGGCGCCGAAGGCAAGACACCGCGCTGCCAGAAGGTATGTCAAGACAGTTACAAGGTGCCTTACGGCAAGGACAAGCACTACGGTGCCAAGTCTTATTCCATCGAACACAACGAGGCTGACATCCGCAAGGAGATCTACGCTAACGGTCCAGTTGAGGGCGCTTTTACCGTATACGAAGATCTGATCCTGTACAAGGAGGGTGTTTACCAACACGTACACGGCAAAGCGTTAGGTGGACACGCCATTCGCATTCTGGGTTGGGGCGTTGAGAGGAATACTCCCTACTGGCTGATCGCCAACTCGTGGAACACAGACTGGGGCAACAATGGCTTCTTCAAGATACTGCGCGGCCAGGACCACTGCGGCATCGAGAACTCTATCTCGGCTGGCTTACCGAAACTGGACTAACCTGCTCGCGTTGCAGCGCTTTAATACAATACTTAGTTGAACACTCACATACCACTACACCTTAGTTTTCTAAATTGTACTTTATTTGAAATAAAGCATTAGTAATTAACCATAATACTTGTACATTTTGTCAGAAGAAAATGCATTTTAACTAATATCACAAGCGGTGCCCTCATGGGCCATGTTTTTGTCTACACGTAGGGATTCCAATTGCTGCCGTCTTCCGGCAGCAGGTTATTGGTGATCAGCAGAATCACATCGATAATCCACCACACTCCCACGCCGCCAATTGTCAGCAGCTTCCCCACGGCGGTGCCCGTCTGGCCTAGGCAAAAGCGGTCCATGCCCAAAAAGCCGAGCAGAATGCTGTATATCAGCGTCGTCACAAAGTAATGATCCGTGTAGCGCACGCATGGCACGCCATCGCGAAAGAATGTGCGCGGCCCGTAGCAATCGATGTCCGGAAACACAGTGCACTGCACCTTGGTGTGTTCCACCTCGTCATAAGTGGAGCCGCCGAAGCGCAAACAACCGTAACCCTTCTCCGCCTTGGCCGTTGTGTTTTCGCCGTGATCGATGGGCTCCTTGCACTCAAGAAAGTCGCGCGGCAGAAACGAACACATAACTTTAGGTCCCAGCGGATTGAAATCAGAGGTTGCTGAAACAGCGGAAGAGGGCGGCGGTGCAGGTAAGGGCACCACTGATTGTGCGGCGGTCTGTTGCTGTTCCTTCTCGCTACGCGCCTGTATAGCGCCGACAAGGAGGATATTAAGCACGCCGCAAAGGACGAACACTCGTAGGAAAATGCACTTTGAATGCAATTTGTCCATATCAGTTGAGCTGAATGTTTTCGTTTTTGGTTTTGTTTTCGCACAATGTCTAAGGATGCGCTCTATTCGATTAGAGGTGGGAGCAATCGATTATTGACAATCGATTGTATATTCGATCTGTTTGGAAAAACGGAAAATTGATGTACTGGCCTACAGTGCAATTTTGAGGATTAAATAATTAAATATGTATTATATAACAAAGACCTTTTGGACCACTTTGATAGAACACTCATCTGACAAACACCGAAGCACCTCATCCTCCACTGCGATGCTGTCTCACCGCAGTAGACGGCCCGTTACCAGTTGCAATGAACAACACCCAAATCCACGAGAACTCAAAGTTTCACTAAGGTTGCGGGCCTACTGGAAGTTTTTTAACAGCTAACCAGCATTAAATAGATCAGTATGATGTTAATGGACAACACCTCAGTTATAATCCAATCCATCTGATGACCAACTCACCCATTGCTTCCGCCGAAAAATGATCATGACCATAATTTTCAAAAGAATCGACATATAAATCATGGCGCTTGGACACTGCGCATTTTCGAATACTGTATTTACTTAAAATAAACTCATCTTAATTAAGTACATGATCGTTGAAAAAGTATCAAAGGAGTACAAAAATACATATGATAAAAACTAAAACTGAGCATTCAAGCTTTACATAAGCTCCATATCCCACCGTTGGAGCAAATGAGTGATGCTTGTTCACACTATAAGACATTCACAGGAACCTCTTAATATTTGAGATTTTTACATAACAAAATACATTAAATATAAGAATACGGCAAACCCATGGCCCACGAAACTCAGCTCCTGCCACCTTTTAATACCGCTCATTGGACTAAAGTCTTCGTGTCGGCCCGTCTGTGCCATAGCATCGCTCAACATGACGCCTAGGTAGGCCAGAAACGCTATATCAATTGCGCTGAACACAAAGTTAATGGTCATCACAGTCCACGCTCCCTCACTGCAGGGCCCATGGCTGGGACAGCACTTGTAGCGGCACTGAGCGCGACAGGAATTCGCAGAGATGCAAAAATCGAAGGCATTTGCCAACTTTTCTCGCAGCACATACTCCACGTAGCCGAAGCAGCCCAACGACAGCAGCACCAGATATATCTTCAGATAAAAGCCGTGCATCAGTGCGGATATCAGGTACGTTACTCCAATGGCGATCGCATAGCTGTCAGATCGCTGCCGAACCTGGCGGTATACGTAAGTCTTCAGCCAGTCATGCATCGGCACATTCCAATTGCGAGCAATATCCGATAGCGAGCGTGGGAACTCAATGCGCCACGGCCTTGAAACTATGTGTCCCAACCAGTTATTCGGCCGCTTGTTTTTGTGAAGTTGAAGGCCGTTTGCGGCGATGGCGGCCTGCGACAAGAAACAGGAAAAGTAGTGGTTACAGCGCACGGACAGTGCGTCCCGGTAGGCACGCAGCCAAACAAACACCTCATCCGAGTACATCATCGGCACCAGGCAATTGGAGAGATTTAGGAAGATTATGGCAACCGTGGAAGAGACCAGGCACCATACCCCGAAACGACTGCGCCAACGGAATGACGTCGACGGTCGGACGCTTTGCAGGTACATGTTGAACGATACCCATGGACCCAGCATGACCGTCGACGGACAGAGCATGTAACCTAGATATGGCACAAAATCAGGCACGCGCCGTATGTTTGGCTCAACTCGCAACGAGATCGTATCCAGGTCGAATCCCATGGATATCACCTTCATACTGGCAACCATCACGAGACTACGCACCGCCTGCACAAGCGACGGGTTGTTGACGCCCACTTCGAATATTATGTGCGCACTAATGCATGTCGCGGTCGTTATGAAGCCAATGTCTCGACTGTTGAGTTGAAAATGGTCCAGTGCACGCAGGAGGCCGTACGCCGCAAAGGTCAAAACCAGCAATGGCAACATTTGCAGGCCTGATATCGTCAGCAACAGAATGACTCCACAGCAAAAGGACGCCAGATGCGGCAACATGTTGAAACGAGGCCATATGTGCTGCGTCCATATCCAAGCCAAGCGACAAAACGTGCTAAAGGAAACTATCATGAACAGGTACCACAAAATTTGGAATGTGGATGGCACCATGCACATCGCAAACTCCTGCTCCATGTTGTAGTTTCTCATAGGTGCCTCCTGCATCGGCATGGAATCAAAGTCGACATTCAGGAACTCTGCGTTCTGGTTGTCATAGTAGAATGCGTACGCCATATCGGTTGCCCTTTGCAGCACTGCTTTGTGATATGTACAAACTCTGGAGACTCACTCGTTGTACCAGTTCCTCATTTCTAATAAAGATGTACAGCAAAAAACGGTCGAAAGAATTCTTAGTACTTGCGTTTATGTTGCCTGGTCCGAGGGCTTTTGAGCTGGGCAAATCTATTGCGATTACTCGCTGTAATCGAAAATCGAGCAAAACATAAAGCAAAAAAACAAAAGCGGCCGGCACGGTTGCATTTCAGGAGAGAAGAGGAATGATAATAATGTTGCCGGTGGAAGTGAAATTATACATTGCAAATAAGTAATCATTGATTAATGTGAAACACTTCTTTGTAGCAAACGTGAACGTGTTGAAATAAATATTTCTTAAAGTAAAAAAATTATTCGGAAGCAAATATGTAGATCGGAAGCATTGGCAAAATGATTTCAAACATCTTCGTTTTCGATTACAGACTGTTGCGCGCGTGAAATTCCGTAAGATTTTGGTTAAGGTGGCAAGCCGGTTGGTACTGGCAATTATAGAAAAACAAGAATAGTCCAAAGACAGAGGATAAAATTGCGAGTTTGCAATAGCAACAGCACCGACAACGGGAACGGGAACGGCGAAACAAGAGCGAAAATTAATTAATTTCAAAATAGTGTGGAATTGAATTTGGATGTTGAACGATTCGCAGCGCGTTGCTTATTGTAGCGCCGTAGTTTCGATGAAATAAAGCGTAACTGTTTGGCTGGACTGATCGTGAGGGAGTTCTCTGCATACGTGCGAGAAAGGCAACACAACACAGTGCAGCGCAACGCGACGCGAAGGCGGAGTTTAGGTGAACGCAAGCCGAGCAGCGCACAAAACTCACAAACAAAATTGATTTGCAGCGAGCGACCATAGCAATCGACACCCGCACTCGCCGCAGCTGTGGACAATAAAAAATAATGGTAAGCAAACTGCAGTGTACATGATCCGGTCGGCGTTTCCGAGACATTTGCGTTGCAAACGGCAGCAATTCTCAGCGGGGTGCACTAACTGTGGACCGCCATCGCTACGGTCGCTGCCGCCGAAAGCGCTAGTCCCTTTGAGATTTTAGGTTATGTTGAATGTTTTGCTTTTTCGCTTTTTTGGTGCGACACCTAACAGGAAATTCAGCAGCTGGAGATATTGTGCAAGCAGCTGTACGAAGCCACCGATTCGGTGATACGTTCTGACGCAGAAAAGGCTCTGGTGGCGTTTGTTAGCAGCCAGGATGCGCTGCCCAAGTGCCAGATGCTGCTGGAGCGTGCTGACTCAAGTTATGCACAGTTACTGGCCGCCACCACACTTACAAAACTCATACAGGGTCTCAATCTGGAGCAGCGCATCGATATACGGTAAGCCAGTCGATGCAGTCATTTTGGCTTATCTAATCAAAGTTAAATTTGATCTAAACAACTGCAGGAGCTATGTGCTGAACTATCTGGCCAACAGACCGAATCTGCAGCACTTTGTGGTGCAGGCCTTGGTTACGCTTCTGGCCAAGATCACAAAGTACGGCTGGTTTGATATGTACAAAAGCGAGCTGATCTTTCAGAATTTATTTGAGGATGTGAAAAAATTCCTACAGGTATGCATTCGCGCACCTTTCGTTCGCACTGTTATCATTAAGGTCTAACACCAACAAATTTACATTTTACGCTTTAGGGATCTGTGGAGCACTGTACCATTGGCGTGCAGATATTGTCGCAGCTGGTGCTGGAGATGAACTCTATTGTCGAGGTCGATGTGAATTTGTCGTTCTCGAAGAATCGCAAAATTGCCACTTCATTTCGCGACCAGCAGCTCTACGACATCTTTCTGCTGTCCTGCTCACTGCTGGTGACGGCACGCGACAACAGCAAAAACATTAACTTCACGGACGAAACGCAGCAGGCGTACGTGACGTAAATAACTCTGAATGCGCCTGTAAATTGGCTGATAATTTGTTTCTCTTCCACTGGTCGATTATTTTGCAGGCTGATATCACACGTTTTGCGTTTGACGAAGAACTGCCTCAGCTTTGATTTTATCGGCAGTTCCACAGACGAATCATCTGACGATATGAACAGCGTTCAAGTACGTATTTGTGTTAGGTATTGTAAGGACTAACTTGAACTGTTAATTGGTTTGATTGTAGATACCGACATCGTGGCGTCCGGCCTTTTTAGATGCGAACACTCTGAAGTTATTCTTCGATTTGTACCAGATATTGCCCAACGGTCTCGCTAGCTATTCGTTATCCTGTTTGGTGCAGGTAAGTGAGCACACAGCCACATAGATCACATAGTAAAGCATTTTAAAACGGCAGCGACAAGATATAATATTAATGTATACAAAAATTGTTCATTATACGGGCGTATCCTGATGTGTTGCAGTTTTTTTTAACGTCGACTAAATCGTCATTGTATTCACTTACAGATGACATCCGTGCGGCGTTCGCTCTTCAATAACTTGGAGCGTACAAAATTTCTCACACATTTGGTGGAAGGCGTGAAGAATATACTCGTTAATTTGCATGTAAGGCGCACTTTTCTGTTGCAGGCCAACTGTCACAATGTACTTAATTTCATGCTTTTTTTACAGGGCCTTAGCGATCCTGACAACTACCACGAGTTTTGTCGTCTACTGGCGCGTCTAAAATCCAACTATCAGTTGGGTGAACTCATTGCGGTGCCATGCTATCCAGAAGCCATCCAGCTGATTGCTAAGTTCACCGTGCAATCGTTGCAGGTAAATACCAGTTCATTTTCACTTAATCAGTCTCACTCACGTGCAGCCCACTTCCAGATGTGGCAGTTTGCGCCCAACAGCGTACACTACTTGTTAACGCTGTGGCAGCGCATGGTAGCTTCAGTGCCGTATGTGAAATCGCCGGAGCCGCACTTGCTGGGCACGTATACCCCCGAGGTGACAAAGGCCTACATAGAGTCACGCCTGGACGCGGTGCCAGTGATTGTACGCGACAATTTAGAAGATCCGCTGGACGACCTGTGCATGGTACAGCAACAGTTAGAGCAGCTGTCCGTGATCGAGCGCTGTGAATACGACAAGACGTGTGCGTTGCTCGTGCAGCACTTCGATCAGAAGGCGCGTGAGTACGAAAACCTGCTGCAGACGCCGAACGCCAATCCTATGGACATCACAATACACGAATTACAGCTGACTTGGCTGGTGTACATAATCGGTTCGGCCATTGTGGGCCGCCTGACGGTAAACTCGAATGACGAGCACGACACAATGGACGCGGAGCTGGTGATAAGGGTAAATTTGTAAATTACAGGACTTGTGTGTTCGCATTTGCTGAAAATGACGCGATAATGTTGTCTGTTTGCAGGTATTGCAGTTGATGAGCTTAACGGATGCTCGTCTACCCCAGGCGGGCTGTGAGAAATTGGAATTGGCCGTGCTGAGTTTTCTGGAACAGGTACGCAAAATGCACATCAGTGAGCAGACGCAGAAGGCGAATGTGTACAAGCGGCTGAGCGAAGTCTTCGGACTGAACGACGAGCAAATGCTACTCAGCTTTATCAATCGCAAAATGTACGTAGCTGTGCAGTGTGTTGGCAACCAATGCTTTACCCTTTGTAAAACATAATTCACAGCATAACAAATCTAAAGTTTTGGGGTCACTCGGAGCAGATCATCACCAAAACTCTGATGTTACTTTCCGATCTCTCGGTACACTTTAACTCGGTGCGAAAGTTGGCCAAGTTGGAGGAGGTGCAATTCATGCTCACACATCACACGGTTAGTTGGCACGTTGTTGGTTCTATATTTATTGATTTCGTAAATTTCTGCAGAGCGAGCACTTTCCATTTTTGGGCACGAATTCGTCTCTTACTGAGATGCGGTGTCGCACAATGTTCTACACATCGCTGGGTCGTTTGCTGATGTTTGATCTGGGCGAGGATGAGGAGCGCTTTTACAACTTTTTGACGCCGCTTACAAGTAAATGGCACAATTTAAAATGTAACTTCAAACAGTAATTATATAAATTTTTTTTTTAGATCAATTTGAATCGCTGGGTTCCGTGCTTATGGACGCCAACAGCTTTCCCAATGAAGAGGCAAAGAAGGCCATTATTGGTCTGGCGCGAGATTTGCGTGGCCTGGCACTGCCACTTAATGCGCGAATACCCTACACAATGCTCTTCGAATGGCTGTAAGTCATTTTTCACGCACATTCATATTTACAAATTAAAAGAAAAATTCACCTCGCAGTTACTACGCCGATTACCTACCCATTCTCATACGAGCTGTTGAACTGTGGGCACATGATCCCGCAGTCACGACGCCCGTGTTGAAACTGTTCGCGGAGCTGGTGCACTGTCGCACGCAGCGTCTACAAGGCAACGTGTCGAGCCCCATGGGCATACTGCTGTTCCGCGAGGCATCGAAGTTGATCTGTATCTATGGCAACCGTATACTGCATTTGGATGTGCCGCGCGACCAACAGTACCCGATGCGACTGAAAGGCATTTCAATCTGCTTCTTGATATTAAAAAATGCACTGGGCGGCAATTACGTGAACTTTGGCGTATTCAAGCTGTACGGCGACGACACTCTCGACAATGTGCTGAACATTGCAGCCAAGCTGATTATGTCCATACAACAGAACGATTTGCTTGTACGCCTATAATGACGCAACAAACGACAGGGATTATCATTGCTATTTGTTGTTTTCTGCAGGAATATCCCAAGCTGTCGTCGGCCTACTATGGACTGCTGAATTGTCTGTCACAGGATCACATAACATTCTTGGCTGGGCTGGAACCTCGCGCATTTGTCTACATTTTGGAGAGCCTTTCCAAAGGATTGTCTGCTTTGGGTAAGTGTGAAATTGGAATTGATTGGGTTTGAGTATGACACTTTATTTTACAGATTCCACTATTTACATCAGCTGTTGCTCCATTCTGGACAGCATTGTTTCATACATTTTCAAGCAATTACAGCTTAAAGGTAAGTGCACAAAGCTTTCGGTTAACTCCAACACTCTGACGTCGGGTCCCTGTTTTCAGTTTCGACATTCCCAAACAAGAAGCTCCGCAACATTACGCCAGAAAACGCACAGTTCCTGAAGGTAAGGCAACGTAATCGACATTGATTTTGCTGTGCTTAATGCGAGCGATTTACTTTTGAATCCTCTGCAGGTGGTTGAAATTAACTCGGAGTTGCTACAAAATATGATGTCTACTTTACTGAACAATGTAATGGCCGAAGACTGTAGAAATCAGTGGTCCATGTCGCGTCCGTTGCTGGTGCTAATATTGCTCTACGAGGACTATTTTCGGTATTTTAATTGAATTAAGTTTTGAAAACTGGTATAATTGGTGTTGACAATTATTTGTAGATCTCTGAAGGACAATATAATACGCGCACAACCGCTGGACAAGCAACAGACGATGGCGCAGTGGTTCGAAGACTTGATGGTTGGCATCGAACGCAACGTGTCCAGCAAGAATAAGGAGAAGTACGATCCTTGTCATAAGATCACATCACCGCGATACTTATATGTCGGCTTTCTGTTTGCAGATTCACCCAGAACCTATCATCCTTCCGACGCGATGTAGTCAACCTGCCGAAATCTTCAAGCTACAATACTGGTACGTTGTGCCTCATTGATGGCTCTTACCATGTTTAGTGTATACTCGTAACTTGCTCATTCGTTTCATTAATTTCTGCACTGATCTGTCACATGCATGTCGTGTATCCTGCAAGTTTCTGCAATAGAAACAAATTTCGGTAGTCACACGTCCGCATGCGGACAATTCTGACGAAAAAGCGCTCTGCAAAATAACGTTGCAAGCTTGGTTTTTATTTTGCAAAGCTCTTCCGCATTCGAACGCCACGCCCATATGTTTGCATCAAACATGCATTGTGCCCACTCTCGTATATGGCTTCGAGCAATAGTAAACATGTATCTGTTAAACTTATTATTTATTTCAGTTAATAGTTTTGGTAGCGATATCAATGATTTTTTGCTAGAAGAACTCGAGAAAGAGTATATGAAGGACGACGACTGAGAACTGAGCATCGTAAAACCAAACGATATCTAGACTACGAAATATGCGGCAGGCATGGGAGGGTAAATGTTTGCAAAGTATTATCACAAACCTTTTCTTTCGTTACACGTTTCATTAATTTTGCTAACCGACAAAGCCGCTAATTCCAGTACTCGTGGTGCGGCAGATTAGCGCAATGACAGCGAATGTATCGACGTGTGGGTGCGCTTTACGTTTCGCTACACTCATCACTAACCCAAACACTCATGCGATTTCCTGTTACCACTGCTTATTGTAGATTTGTGGCATGTTTACGTCGCTTTTAAGTTGATTTGTAGTAATTAACTTTTGAAATTTGTACATTCAATATCCGTAGTATTCATGTGCATTTTTCTAATTTGCCTCATTTAAGTAACCTGCACATCTAACTTTATCTTTCTTTGCTTTCAGACAACTCGTATCAGGTGTACTCCGAAACAAATTATTCTGTTTCTGTTTAGATTTCGCGGGAGTGTGTGTTGAGGCTGCAAGATTGCCGGAGTGATTGAAAACGGGGAGAGCTGTGCAGTGCTACGGGGGGAACAACACAACTACACACAAACACATTTTAAATATGAATGCTGCATTTGAATGTACGTAGCGAATATGGATACGGATGCGGATGATAGAAATGTCGGTTATTACAATAGAACTATTGATGATGACCACGACTACAATCGTGATTGGGGTTAAGTCGCATTGATGCTGAGCTGATGCAAAAGTCTGTAATATGTATGTTACGCAAAATTTTATTATTTTGTACGTGAACAAAGTAAAATAAAACTAAAACAAAAAATTACATACAAAATATGTATATATCTAATTGATGTAATAACACTGAGCGGAAGCAACTTGAAAATATATTTTTGCGATGACCAAAGTTAGCGTTAAAGTGAAAAAGAAAGTTTTGCTTTGCAAAATAACCGCTTTCAAGATCCAAAGCTGAAATCATATATGTACACATATGTATATCGGTTGAAGCATCATTTATTGAGTATCACGAATGTGGAAAACGAATAATCTCACCAGGGGAAAATTTATTGCAAACCCTGTTTTTACGTATTATGAAAAAGACGCATAGACTTTTCACCTGTGAAAATTTATTATTAAAAGATTGTTGATGATAGGCTGTATTTTTGTGGCTGGCAGTGACTGCTTTTCACATGAAAGCCGATTGGCGCTGCCACCTCAACGGCATTGCCCCACTGCTGGCAAGCTTTCTCCACTCGAAATACCGCAACGGTGAAATTTCGATATGACAACTCTGTTCATGATAGGTGTTGGCCGAGTAGCAGCAGTTTTCGCTCATTGCCGCTCTCGCTCCAGCAAGCAGCAGAATCAAAGAAATCGTGTTCCGAGTTGAATGTGTAATTTTATTGAAGTTAGTAGGAAAAAATTGAAATTTGTGATGATTTAGTGTGAAAATTTGCTTTAAATTCGCGAGCAAATAAAGCACAAGTGTAAAAATTGTGAAGGGCGATTTGTAAAGAACCCCAAAGTTGCGGTGTGCGGAGGGAAGTTTTGAGACAAGCGTAAGAAAAAATTCCATGGAAAAAAATTAGTAATATTTCACAGTGATCAAATACAAGCAAGCAAAAAAAGTAGAAAGAGCAAAAACAAGATGAAAAAAGAATCGCTCCACATCGGAGCGCAGCCGAGAAAATATTAATATCTAAAATTGATTTTTCCTTTCTCACTCTCTCCCTCTCTTTTGCACGTCCGTTGCGGCGGTACTAAATGGGCCGGGTGTAACTGCAACGACCATACGTTGTGCTGCTCCGTGCTGTGTTGTTCGTTGAATTTTCGTTGAATCCGCTCTCTTGTGCCCCCCTGTCGTTGTCGTTGATGTTGCGGCTGCCGCCTGGCTCGTCTATCGCTATCGTCGTTGCCGTTGCCGCCGTCGTCGTCGTCGTTTCTCCATCAAGTCTCCCCATTGGTGGTGCAAATTACAAGCAATTTTGGTGTACCAAAAAAGCAGAGTAAAAGAGGAGAACGGAACGGCGAAGAAAAATTGACTCCTGCGGTGGAAAAAGCGATTGGAAAATAGAAAAAGTGATACCATCGTACACCCGAAGGACAATTTGGCAAAAGTTGCTGTAAAAGAGGTGAAAAGTCGGACAGCAATTTGCACAAATCGCTGGAGAAGTGTGAAAAGGAAAATTGTTCATATTCGACATCACTCTCGCCATCGCCCGAATACGAAACGGAATTGAAAATTGGAAGAGGCGAAAATATACATATACATACCGAGGTAGCGAGTGAACGAGCGCCGTGGAAGCGCAGCAGTGAGGAGGAGGAGCAGTGAGTAGCGAGCAGCGGCCGCACAGCACAGCACAAATCTACAAAATTGGTGGAAAAACGCTCTGAAAACGCACAAATCTGCACCAGAACCGGAGTAACTCGATCGGGACGCAGCAGGAGGCATAGAGAGTAGCAACACCCGCAGCAATAGCAGCTGAACGACACCTGAGGACACCGAGAAACCGCACCCTTAACTCACCCCCTTTGCCACCGCCAGCAAGAGGAAGAGCAACAGACACCGCAGACCGCAGCAGTAGCCAGAGCAAAATCGAAACCGTCACTGTCAGTGTTAGCGTCACCGCCACCGCCGCTTCACGATGAATGAACTGGACAGTCTGAGGCAAGAAGCCGAGTCCCTTAAGAATGCCATACGTGATGCCCGAAAGGCCGCCTGCGACACGAGTTTGGTGCAGGCCGCCGCCTCACTGGAGCCTATCGGCCGTATACAGATGCGCACGCGCCGCACACTGCGCGGCCACCTGGCCAAGATCTACGCCATGCACTGGGGCAGCGACTCGCGCAACCTGGTGTCTGCCTCGCAGGACGGCAAGCTGATCGTGTGGGACTCGCACACCACCAACAAGGTGCACGCCATACCGCTGCGTTCGTCGTGGGTGATGACGTGCGCGTACGCGCCCTCGGGCAGTTACGTCGCCTGCGGCGGCCTCGACAATATGTGTTCAATCTACAACCTAAAGACGCGCGAGGGCAATGTACGCGTCTCGCGCGAGCTGCCCGGCCACGGCGGCTATCTGTCGTGCTGCCGTTTCCTGGACGACAATCAGATCGTCACCAGTTCCGGCGACATGACGTGTGGCCTGTGGGACATCGAGACGGGTCAGCAGGTGACCTCGTTCCTGGGTCATACCGGCGACGTGATGGCACTCTCTCTGGCGCCACAGTGCAAAACGTTCGTGTCGGGCGCCTGCGACGCCTCTGCCAAGCTGTGGGATATTCGCGAAGGCGTCTGCAAACAGACCTTCCCCGGACACGAGTCGGACATCAACGCGGTGACCTTTTTCCCCAACGGACAGGCGTTCGCTACCGGCTCCGATGACGCCACGTGCCGCCTGTTCGACATTCGCGCTGACCAGGAGCTGGCCATGTACTCGCACGACAACATCATCTGCGGCATCACGTCGGTGGCGTTCTCGAAGAGCGGCCGTCTGCTGCTCGCCGGCTATGACGACTTCAACTGCAACGTTTGGGATACGATGAAGGCCGAGCGCTCCGGCATACTGGCCGGACACGATAACCGCGTCTCATGTCTGGGCGTGACCGAAAACGGGATGGCCGTGGCAACGGGATCGTGGGACTCGTTCTTGCGTGTGTGGAACTAAGCGGCTGCTGCGACCAAGCCAGAAGTGGATGCGGATGCGGATGTGGGCGTGGATGTGGATGTGACTGTGACTGTGGATTTATGCGTGGCTGCGGACTCCCGGACATCGGACAGTGCAATGGCAATGGCTGGCAACGGGATTCGGTAAGGGATGGCAGGTGCGCTTCTAAAACTACCAACTAACCAAGCACCAATACCAGCAGCATCACTACTACGATCACCAGTACCACTCCAAGTCCTCATCGTCCTCCTGCTTGCGGCAGTAAATTTAGATTTAAACACGAAACATACAACCACAAACGAACACACTGACAGAATACACACACATACATACACGCACACCGACAGACAGACGCACACCAACACACACACACACACACGATTTATATAAAAGCTTACATTAAACAAATTATTTATATATAATATACACATACAAGCATATAAGTTAAAAGTAAAGCAACAGAAACCGAAATAGAGGAAGAAAAAGATGAAGAATCCAAATCAAAGTCGCTAAACTAAGGAGAATCTAAATAAATGTATGCAAATTTTAACAAACCAAGAGATAAGAAAGCAGGGCGAAACGCGAACGGCCAGGAGTAGGAGGCAGAATCTGAGTCAGAAACAGACGAACGCAAAACAGTAACATTAACCGACATAAAGAACCACAAGCACAAGCGAAAGCGAAGCCAGAGCAAAAGCAAAGCGATAGCCGTGCGAGAAACCGTTGAAAACGCATTTACAAAACCACAGCAAGAAATTTAAATTCAACACTTTATAATAAATTTTTTCTTATCTTAAGTCCTTAATTTATATACAACAAACAAACTAAAAGAAACAAAGAAAAACAAAAAAGATACAAAAATTTTATATATGGCCATATAAGCTATGCAACAACAACAACAAAACCAACTAGAAAACCAACAGCAAACAAGTTGAGAAGGAGCAAATTATCTTAACATAAACGTAAACAAATTAATTTATATATTAAAGTATATAAGAGTAAAGTACGTAAGCGAAGCATATACGTTGATCACGATCGTGACGGTTACGCGAATGATGATAATGATGATAAAGATTGAGACGAAGATGGTGATGATGATGCGAGAGGCGAGTCGAAGGTATTGAATAGGCAGTGGCAAATGCAGAGGAGGGGAAAACCAAATAGTAAATAGAGAATTGCAACAGTAACAGCAGCCGCGAAATTACAAACACAAAAACAATTAAGATGAAATTGAATAGCAAATGAAGTAAACAATAAGAATTAATCAGTTTAACTTGAAACGAAACAGCAAATAGGCACGTCGTCTTACAAACACACAAACGCGAACGAGAACGCAAACACGCACATACAGAACACGGACACAGTTGCGGACGCAGGCACAGATACGCACATATACACACACGTACGTAATGCGCACGCACACACCCGTACGGGGCGAGCCAGATAAGCGAGATAAGCCCTAGCGATAAGCTGCAGACTCGATGCAGATGCGAATGCGGATGCGGTTAAAAGAATGACAGTTGCTGGGGGAGGTAGCAGCGACAGGTTGGGTGGTCAGATGGATGGACGAATTGATGGAGTGGGTCGACAGTGTTGTTGTCACGTGAATACGACTAATTTTTAGCTTTTTTTAAGCTTGCTGTGATTTGTAAATGTAAACCCAAACAAACAAAAATGTATTTCCAAAAACAAGAAGGACAAGAAGAAATATTGTACATGTGAACCAGGCATTGTAAGATGGCATTTTACTGTAACAGGCTTGAAATGAACTAAAAATTTGTACAACTAAACCGATTAAGCCGCACCACAAACTCGCACACACGCATACCATCAGCATCGCCCCAGCACAAAGCCGACTCCAATCATAAGTCACTATGCGCTGTTGTTTAGTCATATACACAGCTACGCGGCGGATGAGAAAATTGGCATAAATACTGCCGCCAGCACCTTGCTCATCCATTTGCTGCACACACTCATCATACCGAGAGAGACACGCACAACCGCTTTAAACAATTCTTACCCCACGACCTATGCGCCGCAGTACATGCGAACCGCGCTGCAAGGTGCACGCTGTGCTCCAATGTTGAACGTTTGCTGTTTTGTTTCTAAATTAAGTTAGTTTCTGTTATCAAATTTGAAATTGTTTACAAGCGCACCAGCAGCATCAGTGGCCCCCAGCAACCACAGCAAATCACATTACACTGCGAACTGTAGATACTAACCAGCCGGCGAGCCACCTGCTCTGCTCTGCAGCTGCGTACGCACACGACCTACTTACACGCACACACCGACCAGCCGCCAACCAATCGGTCCATTTATCCAAACTGCACACCGCTGACGAACATTATGCGTTGCGCGCATCGCGCTGCAATCCACAGCAATTGTATCTTGTTTAAAGTTTACGGAACGAGTGCAGTTTCTGCACCCGGTACATGTTTACTAGTACATACATACATTGTATATGTATACAAATAACGATAATTTATTGTTTTACGTCTCTATGTTTATGTTCATATACTGGCGTACATGCACAGCCGCGCATGCTTAGCATTATATACACGTATCTACCATACATACAAACCTGCAAACATATATTCTTTAAAACCCCCTACTCTTATGATTATTGTAGTGTTTGGATTTAGTTTTGTTTTCGTTTTGATTTGATTATTTTGTAATTGTATTGTATTAAATTGAGCTTTAATCACTTGTGAAACAACTGCGAACGCCTCTTTTTTGTTCTTGGATATTCCTAGCGAGGCGTGGCGCCGCGTTGCGCGTTGCGCCGCGCCACACACACGCGACAAAAGCACAAACTTATTTCGGTAAACAAAGAAATGATAACTGACACACACATAAACATTTAAATTAAAAAATATGGAAATATGGCGAAAGCAACGTTGTAAAATGAAATGAAGCCGACAATTTGCATTTAGTGTAAAATTTTTGCATTGCATTGCGAGGGCGTGCGCGCACACAAATGTTGCACCGGCCGGTCATCCGGCGCTGCGACCGCCTGTGTGGCACGCACACTTATTATTGTAATTAGATTATTAGTGTTCCTTCGCTCCTTTCGCTCCGCTGCCTCACTTCATGTCCTGTTCCATTCGCTTGAGGACTGTTCATTTTTCACTGAGCCTCCACTTGTTCGGCGCCTGCTCGGTTTCCTGTCGGTGTTGGAGTTTTCTAATTTACTTACCACCCGCAACTGCATCCACCCCTCCCCCCCAGCTCACCATTCACCTTGCGTCGCCCCTCCCCTCTCAACACCAGCCCCGCCCCGCTCCGCCCCGCCTACAAAGTAAAGCAGAACATATACGAAACTGAAAGTGAATAGAGGAACTTTTGTTACCGCACACAAACATCTCTAACTACCCGACACTTAATTACTCTATATTCAAAACCAAGAACATAACAACAACAACAACAACAAGAACAACAACAAACCAATTAGCAAAACACATGAAACATGAATCGTATAGAGATGAAGATTAAACCGATGATAAGGAAGATAAGTGAAGAGCGGAAGCATACATTAAAAGTAAAATTTAAAACATCTCAACTCATATTTAAATCTGTAATTATAATTAAAATAAAAGAAATTTAAATAAAAATACATTTGCTTAGTTAGTGTAAACCAAAAAAGAAAGGACAAAAACAAAACAAAAACGTCTAAAACTTTTTTATTGCGTTGCCGTTGGGGTGCTCCTTGGTGCTGCGGACACAACATGTCACTGATGTTCGAGTTCTCGATTCGATTTTCGACTCTGTTCATGTACTTTGTGTGTAGTTTTTCTTCATTGTACTTCACTTGATATCGTTGCGCTTGAATGTTGGGGCTTCGGGGGCCGATCACCCAAGGCCGCGCTTTACGGCGTATCGGCAGCGGCTTGCGTCGTCCGTCCAGAGGGCTAAGTCAAGCAGCTGCAAGCCGGCGCCGCGCGCACCATTCGATGGTTTTGCTTGCCCCGCGGTCAACGCACGCAAACTTTTAATTTTTCACCTTTCCGTATTCCCCAATTTACAATCTTTACTTCTTTCCGCCTGGCACAAGCGAATAATTTGTGAAGCGTATTACATGGAAATGGACCACAACTCCACACCAGAAAAAAGCCTAGAATCACATGAAATAAAACGATAATGAGAAAAACAAACGCTCTTTCGACAAAACTCACAAAACATCACACACGACAAAAAGAAAACAAAAATTAAAAAAAATTATACAAATTTTCAGCTAAGATTAAACATTCAAAAAGGGGCAAAAAGTAAGAAACATTAAAAGAACTTAAATTAAGTACTAAATAGATTTTCAGTAATAAAAACAAATAAAACAAAAAACGCAAAACTAATGAAAATAGATATAAAGGTGGCAAAGCGCCGACATTAAAATTCACGTAGAAAACCAGAAAAGAGTAAACGTAATTGAGAATGAATGTAAAGTGTATTCAATATGTAACAGAAAATTCATTTTTGTAACCAAAGAAACAAATAACAAAAGCTAAACAATGAAAACACAACTTAATATAGAAAAACGCTAAAGAGAAGAGATAAAAATGTAATTCATTGACGGAACGCCAGCTGCACCTAGAAGTGACATTTCAACCAGGCAGCAATGTCAACAATAAGCACCATCGTCACCACCAGTCACACAACAGGAGCCAAGGCAACAACAACAACAACAACAACAGCATCATTAGCCTTGGTGCATGTGCAAACGACATCAATTGCGAGGTGTTAATGAAATTAATTTCTAAATTTTTCTATTTATGTAAATTAAATCGAAGAATAAAAAATATTGAATGAAGAACAAAAATCCAAAAAAACAACTAAAATACAACCAACAAAAAGAAATGCTGAACATTTTCATATAAATAAATTAAAATTTGATAAATTAACAAATACAAATTCAAAGCAACTAAACAGCGCAACAAGAACAACAAGAACCAGAACAGGAAGTAGTAGTATGAAAGCACTTAAGCTTTATTTAAAATTGAATTGTACTAAATTAACTAGCATTCAATTGAATTGAATACTTGAAATACTTTTTGTGCAAAACTAAAGCAAAAACAAAGAAACGGGCAAAGCGCAACAGCACTTTCGCTTAGATGAAACTATGAAAAATTGAATACGCGCAGCGGCACGCAGCGTGTCCCAGTTGAAATCCCTCCTATTTCCAACTCATTTGAATATGTTTTCCAAATACCCGCAAGCAAATAAAAGCGCCTGTCTGCTTAGCGCGCCAAATTACTTGCATCGGGATTGAATTGTCTGTAATTCAAAAATTGGCGCTACTTCTTAATCATTTCTATTACTATTAAATTTTCACACAGACACACACACAAATAAAAAAAAACAAAAGAAAAATTAAATTTTTAATACACATCGCCACGAACAAACAGAACACGTGACACCATAAATAAGCCACTAAATCGAATCTTTTCAATTTGCGTGGAAATTGCAACCAAACACACAACACTATACAACCAAAACGAACAAACAAAATACGCAGATACCAACACACACGACTCTTCGAGCAACAACAGTTGAATACCATATGTTGTAATAATACAATTGAAAGTACATAATTTAATAACTGAATAAAGAAAAATAAAAGGATTATAGAAATGATAATAAAGGAAAACGTAGTTTTATTATAGGCAAATGACTTGTTACTAAACCTACTAAAATTTTTCTTTTCGACTGTATGGTCCATAGTATGGACTCCAGTGGCGCACACAGGGGAGAGTTTTTGGGGTTTAAACCCTACCTTTAAGTTAGTACAGAAATTTAATTTAGTCGCATATACTTTATATGCAAATTATCAATACTCAATCACCAATAACACAATTCACCTAAAACGAAAAGTGTTTTCTAGACTAACTTTGGGCCGCTGAACACGAAACTGAAGCTCAAAAAATTTTTATAAGAAGCGTTTTCAAAAAATCTTTGAAAACCCAGTTTTTTCCCTGTTGTTTCAGTTATGAGCACATATCTCGTAAACGAATCATCCGACTAACAAAATATGTCCGTCGGTCAGAAGATAATACAGAAATTAGTCTTTTCAGAGATACACAGATTGTCCCAATCAAATGAGATTATCGACCATTTTCAAAAATCAATTTTTTTTTTATAGATAAAATTAATTATCTCTTGTGGTTTTAAAATCTAATATGAAAGATATATTTTTTGTGCAAATATTAAGCCTAACATCAATAGAATCAAAAGAAAAATGACAAAGTTATGATGTACTGAGTGAAAACACCAACTTTACATTTATTACACCGTGCCAAAAAATTTTTGTTTTGCCGCGACCCATCCTTGTGTTGATATAGAAGTGAAACTAGAGGTCATATATAGTAACCTGGCATAGTCAGTTTTTCATTTTCTGACCCAAAGTTCTTTTTAAGGGACTTTAAAATTTTAAGAACATACACATTTAAAATATTTTTTGAAATATTTGCGGTTGTGCAGTGATGAAGATATGGGTATCAAATGAAAGAGAACAATATCCTTTACCTAAATTTTCTAATTTGAACTTTGAGGGCCAAAATGTGCATGTTTTGTATCTCAGTCTGTAGATTCATACATCTAAATTTTATTCTATTTTAAAGTTCTCAAAAAATGTACACAAAACCCTCCCCGAAATAAAATCTTGCGTGCGCCACTGATGGACTCCATACACACACTCATATTTGGCTCTCTGGCTTGACGTACTTTGATTTTCTGCAATCAGCACTTTTCAATCAAAATATGTAAGGACTGTGTCTTTGTATTTGCGCACTCCTGATTAAAAAATTATATTGATCAAGATTTGTATGTATAAACATTTACAGTCACGAGCGTTATAGGCTCATTCCCAATTTTGCTCACTCGATCATGAAGGTGCACCAATCAGTTCCTTAGAACATGTTGCACTGAGACCAGAATTGATCTATTGTGCCCCCTACAAGTTGTCAGAGAACATCCCCTAGACCCAGCGACCTAATGAAACTTCGTAACTCGTGGGTTCTTATTTATTAACTTAGTTCCTTACACAATCATGACTGATCGGTGATTTAGTACTTTTCGTTTGAGAAAGATTGAAAATGAATTTAATATATGAAAAACTTCATATGAAATAAATGCCGCAATCTGCGCGCGGTGAGTTGATCGCTTACGTAGATTTAAGTCACGAGATTGGGGAATATTGCAGAACTTGTTGAAAGACGGCATTTGAGCTTGGGAATTTCTTACTTGTGATTCAACACTAACCATACTTAAACCAAAGCTACTATCATTTTTAAAAACTTTTTTACTCAAACTGAAGTACTATAAAATACATAGTCTTACTTGTAAAAATACTAATAAATAAATATTCTATAAATAACAGTTGGCATATTTCTTTCCATATTCAAAAATTTTTTTTATAAATTGTGCAGAAATGTATTATATTCCCGGAGCTAATACCTAAAACTGGTTCTTCACCACTATTTTGCATGCACGTAGGGACGGGACTAAATTTGTTTTGCACTCTTTTCCCATTAAAATTTGTTATGTCAACCACGCCTTCTTGAATAATAGTATTTCTCCCTGGCCGGAAAATATGTTTCACATTTACTTGATGTTTCCCTTTAAGTAGGATAGGCAACACTTATTGGCGACAACCGTGTAGCGGCTCAGCTGTGAACTCGTGGTGTTTTTGCTTTTGGCGTTTCTCATGTTTCTGGCTATGTTCCATGTTGTCGCAAGTGTTTTCTTTATTGCGGCTCCCTTTGATTCAGCCTGCATTTGTGAGAAAGTCGCTTGCAGTCGTCACCTGTATTAGCACAGAATCCAGGGCTTGGAACTCGGCGCTTGGCATATTGAAGTTGCATTTGCGCAGCGCGGCACACGCCCATCGCACTAACTACGAGATGGAGAAGGTGTACTTGCGGTACCAGACCGACAGCCAGGAACTGCACATCAGCTTTCGCTATGCAAACGAGGCGTTGCGTGTGGACAGGGACTTCAACTTTTGCCGCAAAATGGACGAGAAGGTGGACGATGCACTGATGCGCATACGCAACAATGTCGAGAAGGAGTTGAATAAGCGTGCCAAGAAGGGCAAGAAAAACACACCGGCCCAAGTGCGGGAACCGGCGGCTATCGCCGGTAGCGAGGTGCGTTGTATGTTGCAGTTTTGAGCGCAGGCAGTAAATAGTTATGGACAATTTTCCAGATTCTCGTGGAGATACTGCGCGCTGGTGGCGATGTCAAAGTCACCGACGTAACCTTCGCGGAACTGCTGGACAGCGCAGCTGGTGATTTGCGTTTGCGTGTGCTGGATCAGACGTTTGAGATCGTGGTGAACCTGCCGTGGGTGGTGAATCTGGTGTTGCCCACCACCATACTGGGGGGATTTAGTGTATATCCGAGCAAGGTGGAAATGCAGTTCGCCGACCGGGAACACTGCCGCTGCACTTGGTACAAAGCCAAAATGGTGCGTTGGTGCTTGCGAAACGTTTCAACATAATGCATCAACAAATATTTCCATTTCAGCCCGCTTCGGGTGATCTCCAGAAAGGCGCCACTTGGCAGCAGTGTGGCAATGGCTGGTGCTATGATACCACTAACGAGGATGTGGGTCACTATCTGAAATTGGTAGTAATACCGGGCAATTCGGCCGGACGACTTGGACCACCCGTGGAATATGTAACGAAAAAAGATGTTCAGGCGGGGCCGGGTCCGTGTCCGTTTGAAACGCGCCACTGCTTCACGCAGCATCGGCTAACCGGCGACGAGGTGCGCATTGTTTCCTACAACATCCTGGCCGATCTGTATGCGGACAGTGACTACACACGCACCCACCTGTTCCCCTACTGCCCACCATATGCACTGAATCTGGAGTACCGCAAACAGCTGTACTTGAAGGAAATCATTGGCTACAATGCAGACATTGTGTGTTTGCAGGAGGTGGACATGAAGGTTTTTGATTCGCACTTAAAGCCCGGGCTGCAGCTGCCGGAACGTAATTATTGCGGTGTTATAGCACAAAAGGGTACCTGCGGTGAAGGCGTAGCCATATTCTATCGTGCTGATCGCTTCGAGGCGGTTGCCAAATACGAGTTAAATATTGGCGAGCAAATTCGCACACTTCCGGAATTCGCCGAGTTGTGGAACAAGATCGGCAAGAATGACAAATTGTCGGAACGTATTTGTGACAGGTCCACAACGCTTCAGGTGGGAATCAGCTAGAGAAGCAGTATTATTTACTTTGCACTACTTTACTTATGTTGGGCGCTTTGCAGCTGCTTGTTCTCAAGAGTAAGGAAACGGGTCGCTACCTGTTGGTAGCCAACACGCATTTATATTTTCATCCGGACGCTGATCATATTCGACTGTTGCAAATTGGTTTTGCCATGCTCTATGTACAGCACATTTACAATCTGATGCTGGCGGAGCTGCAGCTTAAAGACGAAAAACAATTGGCTATTGTTTTTTGTGGTGACTTCAACAGTGTACCGGAGTGCGGCATTTATAAACTGATGACAGAGAAGTTTGTGGGTGAAAACTGTGTTGATTGGAGCAGCAGTAAGTGACTAATATTGGTTTTTGGAATGTTTCGGAAATTAATGACTGGTTATTATTTCAGATGCAGAAGAGGCCGTCAAGAATGTATCCCTTTCGCAGCCATTTGAAATGCGTTCCGCGTGCGGCACACCTAGCTACACTAATTTCACGCACGCTTTCGCCGCCTGTCTGGATTACATCTTTTATCAGAGCGATCGTCTGCAAGTGAAGCAGGTGCATATGACCCAAAAAATGCTATTGACATTTTTAATATTGGTTTTACACTCATAATTTTACCATCTCAGGTGATCCCACTACCGACCGATGAAGAGTTGCAAGCACACATCGCCATTCCTTCGGTGGTATTTCCCTCGGACCATGTGGCGTTGGTAGCGGATCTGAAATTTAAGTCACTCTAGCTTTTAAGTGTACCTTTTAATAAGCTAAATTTTTTCAAATTTTCTGCAAAAATGATTAAACAGCAAGCATTGAGTGACATCTTGATATTTATTATTCCGTTTTTATTATTTGATAACGACTACGACCAGCAACTGCAATTTGTCGCTAGTAGTACTCGTGGTTACTTAGGTTCTGCCTCGTTTTACACTATCCAACGTGTATGTCCATTTACGCCTTACTTCCTGTACCACATCTGCAGCGTTCGCATGCGCTTCACCTTCTTCTGCAATTGCAACACACCGTACATAAGCGCTTCTGCAGTTGGCGGGCAGCCGGGCACGTAGATGTCTACTGGTATGATGCGGTCACAGCCGCGGACCACCGAATATGAGTAGTGGTAGTAGCCTCCGCCATTGGCGCAACTGCCCATCGAGATCACCCAGCGCGGCTCGGGCATCTGGTCGTAGACTTTGCGCAGCGCTGGCGCCATTTTGTTGGTGAGAGTGCCAGCAACAATAATAACGTCCGCCTGCCTTGGAGACGCACGAAACACCACACCAAAGCGATCCATATCGTAGCGCGGAGCAGCAATGTGCATCATTTCGACGGCACAGCAGGCCAGGCCGAATGTCAGAGGCCAAATGGAACCCTTGCGACCCCAGTTGAGCAGATCGTCTAGACGCGCAATCGACCACTCCACCATGTTTGGTTGCTTGGAGCCGAAGGGCGAGTAACCCGTCTTCGGCAGCGGGTCATTTGGGTCCACTACCGGCATGGTCTGCTGCTGGCGGAGCAAAAGAGTGTTGAGCGCTGGCCCGAAAGCGCCACCGCTGGCCAACGAAGTGTGTGTGCCTGTTCCAGCCAGAAGCTTTGGGGCTTTGTTTACCAGTGCAGCAGCGGAACGCAGCATCTTGTCTACGAAATCTGTGAAAGACGCAGAAACGCACTTGAGCACCAATTATGCAACGCAGACGAGATGAACAAAAGTGCAAATTGCGCCTTCCCTTTTAAATTTGTGAACGAAAAGCGCAAATTCACGCAAAATAAAATGCACAAACCTTTTTATGTAACTTGCACTACAAAAGTCGAAATGTCGAAGCACGACAAATTAATATGTCAGATTTTGTTATGACTTTAAACGATTGACAGTAGTGTGTTGTGTGGATGACAGCTGTGAATTGAGTGCGAATTTGTAGTTAGAACAGAAGCGCTAAACTGACAACAGGAAGACTGTACTCAAAAAAATTCAACACTACACGTATTAATCATTAGGTATATTTTAAAGAAATTTCTTCTTTGCATTAATAACGTCGCCAAAAAATTAATTGCATTGCAAAAAGTGTGGTATATCTATATACAAATATACCAAATTGGTAAACATTTATTTCGTATACTTATGACTGAATATTTCCTTATCTCTTTCCGACAAGAATTGAACTTATCAGAAATAGTGCTCAACTACCATTTCGAGTGCCACTCACTAAATGAGTGGAACAGAACTTTTTAGTAAATAAATCCGTAATTCCCGGAATTTAAAATGTGCACTCATTAATTAGTATTTGTTTGAATCAATCAGTCGAAAGAATTAAGAGGCGAGATATAATTTAATTTTCCTTATTACTTACTGGGTAGTGGAGCATTTGCATTTCTGCGATTTTCTACGTTGGATTTCTAAGATCAAGAATCGCTAAATTTTCCTCGAACAGGACCTGTTGCTGCAGTACAAGATCGAAAACTTTCAGCGCCATCGACTCGATCTGTTGGCGAAAATTCGCCGTCACACTAACCAGCTGTTGGGCGAAATCAAGAAGAAGGACTGCAGTGGCGCTGCTGGCAGCGCTGAGGCCGTCGCCAAAGTTCAGCGTTTGGCCGCGCAAATGAATAACCGTCGTGTGGCTGAACGCATGCTGGGCGACTTGTGTTTCATGTCGCATGGAGGACTATCGAATATCCAGAAGAGTCGCTTGCGCTTCCAGACCATACTGAGCTTCCAGAATGAGACGCGGATATTGCAGGAAAAGCTGCAGGCCTCCGATGACCACGCCGCTGCGCAGGCGCAACAGCGCCGTCTTAAGCCAGACGTACTCAATCGCGCGGGAGTTGCACCCACTGAGGAGGAGCAGGTGATTGAGCTGCCAGTAGAACTGTTTGAGAATCCGCACGACTCGGTACTCCACTTGGGCGACGACTTTCGGCCGGAGTACGCGGGCTATTATGGCAACTGCAGCAAGGAGCAGATATTACACTTTTTTGGCGATTACCTGCCCATGTACGAGGATGGCTCGATGGAGATCAAGAAAATTGTGGCGGAAGTGTGGTAAGTGTCAATGCTAGTTGCTCGTGATCGACTAGAAAACGTTGACGCATTTACTCCTTTGAAGCGCCAGCAATCAGCACTCCATGAATTCGGATGCCGAACAATCGCGCGAGCCAATGCAACCCAGCGAGGAGGACTACAAGCTCACTTCAACGCCAATACGGGCGTTCTCGCAAAAGTCAATGTCGACTATAAATTTCTCCTCTACGTTGGAGTCCATTTTTAGGACCGATGAGGAGGAAATCAGACTGGACTACGCCAAGAACATTGAGGGTGACGCTAAGTGCAAATCAGATGAGTCAATTTCTATGGGAACGGTAGAAAGGTTTTTGCCGGCATTTAAATTGGACGAGCTTTACGTGGACACTCTGAGAAGTGAAGTAAATTTCCAACATTTTTTAAGCCTATACCGTCCATCACTGAATTTGCTCAACGAATGTCAATAGCTTTTACTATTTTACTACATTCATGTGTCTACAATATCATATGATTGATTTCGAATCCAGCAATAAATAAATCTGGGACTGTTGAGTAATTCTTGTCAACTTTTGAGATTCCATAGAAATGTGGTGCAATAAAACTCACTCAATACTCGGTGTGGGAAATGAGCGCAGTTGGTTTTTGAATGGTAGCTACCGGGGTCGTACGGAATTCCGTATATCGCCGGGAAAATTGACAGTTTGCACGTCAAACCAGTGGCACCAAACACAAGACAAACTGTCAACGAAACCGAAAAAAGATCAATCCATATAATTTTTCAGCTGCTGCAGAACATTTTGCAACTTTCAGGTGAGTGCATCCCCAGCAAACTTAAACTAAAATATTGCCAAAACTGCGTAAAAGGCGGTAAAGTATGAAAAACTAAGTCGCGAGCTAACTGAGCAAGAAGGTTCGCAAAAATCTCAAGCAAATTGCTGTCTGCAGTGTTCCCCAACGACTTATGTAATTAGGAGCTGTGTATTGGCAAATCGATTCTGTTGGGACCGTACAATTGTTGACTATTTTTGTGCTTCCAGAAAATATGTTGCGTGCACCGCTTGCGAAGGCTCTGGGCACGCTGGGCTCGCCCACACACCGCGTCGGCAGTAAAGCCGTGCGCACCAGCGCTGCCCTGGCACAAACACCGGCCAAAGCGCCTGAGAAGGTCGAAGTGTTCGTTGACGATATTCCCGTGAAGGTGCTGCCGGGTACAACGGTGCTACAGGTGAGTGGAGCAAGGCGTCACAAGGAGCAGCTGTACTAACCAAAGTTGAGTAATTTTGCAGGCTTGCGCAATGGTTGGTGTGGAGATTCCACGCTTTTGCTATCATGAGCGATTATCAGTTGCGGGCAACTGCCGCATGTGTCTGGTCGAGGTGGAGAAGAGCCCCAAACCGGTGGCCGCTTGTGCTATGCCCGTTATGAAAGGGTGGCGCATCAAGACGAACTCGGAGATGACTCGGAAGGCACGCGAGGGTGTCATGGAGTTTTTGCTGATGAACCATCCTTTGGATTGTCCCATCTGCGATCAAGGCGGCGAGTGCGATTTGCAGGATCAGGCCATGGCCTTTGGCTCGGATCGGTCTCGCTTTACTGACATCAACTTCACGGGCAAGCGGTATGCACGATGTCATTTGGAAACTCAATATGCTTATATTAGATACTTTTGTGTTGCCTAGTGCCGTCGAAGATAAGAGCATCGGGCCGTTGGTGAAGACTATCATGACGCGCTGCATCCACTGCACTCGCTGTGTGCGTTTCGCATGTGAGGTGGCCGGCGTTGATGATCTGGGAACCACCGGTCGAGGCAATGACATGCAGATCGGCACATACGTGGAGAAACTCTTCTTGACTGAATTGTCGGGCAATGTGATCGATCTGTGTCCTGTGGGCGCGCTCACCAACAAACCCTATAGGTGATTGGACTTTAGAAATCCAGCCAACTTAAATGTACGAGTATTTCAGATATGCATTTTAAAATTTGTTTTCATTTGTAGCTTTGTGGCGCGACCTTGGGAGTTGCGGAAGGTGAGCAGCATCGATGTCTTGGACGCAGTAGGCAGTAACATCGTGGTGAGCACGCGCACTAATGAAGTGTTGCGTATGGTGCCGCGCGAGAACGAGGAGATCAACGAGGAGTGGTTGGCCGACAAGTCGCGCTTTGCTTGTGACGGTTTGAAACGGCAGCGTTTGGTGGCGCCCATGGTGCGCATGCCGAACGGCGAACTGCAGGCTGTGGAATGGGAGGGTGCATTAATTTCCGTGGCCAAGGCCATCAAGAACGCCGGTGGCAAAGTCGCCGCTGTGGCTGGGCAGCTGGCGGATGTGGAAGCCATGGTGGCGTTGAAGGATTTGCTGAATCGCAACGGTGCTGAGACACTGTGCACTGAACAGGGACTCAACATCAAGGGGTCCGGCACAGATTTGCGCTCGAACTACGTGTGCAACACGAGCATTGCTGGTAATCAACAGCGTGTGAAAATAGTTTTGAACTTTGAGTGAATTGCGAGTTTGTTGCAGGCTTGGAGCAGGCGGACGCAGTGCTGCTGATTGGCACTAATCCGCGATATGAGGCTCCGTTGGTGAACACACGCCTGCGCAAGGCTTACATTAATAACGAGATGGAACTTGCTTCGATTGGGCCTAAGATCGACCTTAGCTACAACCACGAAAACCTGGGTGAGGACGCTGGCCTGATTTCGCGCGTCTGCAACGGCTCGCATCCGTTCTCGAAGAAGTTGGAGGCAGCAAAGAAACCAGTCGTTATCCTTGGTGCTGACATACTGGAACGCGCTGATGCTGCTGGTATTCATGCCACGGTGTCTGCTTACTGCAAAAAGCTGAGCAAGCCGGTGGGTTGTGAGCTTAATTGAAAAACATACATTTGTACAGTATTTTGAGATCTTTGCTTGCAGGATTGGAATGCTTTAAACGTTTTGCAGAACAACGCTGGCCAGACAGGTGCTCTCGACGTTGGCTACCAGCCCGGTGTGCAGGCTGCTCTGAAGGCACAACCGAAAGTGCTTATTTTGTTGGGCGCAGACGCAGGTAAAATCACGCGCGAGCAGCTGCCGAAGGATTGCTTTGTCATCTACATTGGGCATCATGGAGACAATGGTGCCTCAATAGCGGACGCGGTTCTTCCTGGTGCAGCGTACACTGAGAAGCAGGCTACCTTCGTCAATACGGAGGGACGTGCGCAGCAGACGTTAGTGGCAGTCTCGCCGCCGGGTATGGCGCGTGAGGACTGGAAGATTCTGCGCGCTCTGTCGGAAATTGTGGGTGAGTGGGAGCTTCTGAATTCATCATGTGCCGAACAATTTAATGCTGACACAAACTATTTTCGGCTAGGAACACCGTTGCCCTATGACACGCTTGACGAGTTGAGACTTCGCATTGAGGACATAGCGCCGCATTTAGTGCATCACGGCGAGTTGCAAGTAGCCAGCTTTAGTGGCTTGGGTGAGCAATTGGGCACTGTAAGTAAAGCACAGCAATAGCTGAAAGTTCGCCTACTGACACTTTTCGTACGCACTTGCAGCCCAAGACTATCGACAACACTAAGATCGATGTGAAACAGAAAGGACTGCGCGACTATTTCATGACCGACTCAATCTCGCGCGCTTCACCCACCATGGCCAAGTGCATACAAGCGGTAAACCAGCAGGAGGCTAAGCAGCAGAAGCAACAGCAGGCTTCTGGTTAGATGTGTCGCAAAAGTAAAACGCCAACCAAATACATCTTAACCATATTGCTAACTTTAAATAAATGTAGCGCCTTTTCAAGCCCTAGTGCGTTTAAAATGGAAACGGCGTCCGTTGCTTGTGTGGAGGTGACAAAAAGGCGTCCAACAGACGACTAGTTTGTTTTTGTACAGCGATCGTAAACTAGTAAGAATTAAAAATGACGGTATTTTGGAGTTATGTGTAAGCGTGAAATGATACGAGCAGTGCAGCAGCGTAAGGCTGCTTTATTACATGTTCTATTAGCATAAATTTCAATTCAAAATACCAACAATAAATTGTGAAAAAGAACTTATAACAGATATTAATATTTAATTAAATAAATTACGTAAACAAAACCCCATGGAATGCATATACAGAGCGGGCGACATGTGCACCGAACAAAATCGACGAAACTCAATGCAAATGCTCAAAGTACCGAGCTCAGAGGGAAAGCGCGGCTCAGAAAAAAATTATAATAAATTTAAATAACGAAAGCGGTTGAGCCAAATACGACTCTGAATTACATATGAGAAAACTAAAAGGAAGAGTGTCCAGCCAACGAGAATAATCAGTTCAAAGTGATACAAGAATAGACAATTGTATGAAGATAAAGGAATGCTCATGGAAAGTGGGAAGACTTTCGCTTTGTGCGAAGACGACGATGCTCGTTTCTTTTTTAATTTAATCACAGTTTGATGTTTTTTGGGCTGCTCTCTTTCTGAACTCTCGTTTTGAGTGGAATCGTTCTCTTATCTGATTGGGATAGTGTTGGTGCAATTAGTGGCGCTCGTAGAGCAAATTCAATGAGGCGCGATATTGGCTAAAGAAATTGCGGAAATTGGCCTCGTTTTCCGAATCGTCCTCGTCCGTGATCTCCATCTTCACTGCCGATGGCATCTGCGGGAAGTCCTTCGCGACTGTTGTCGGCTCCAACTTGATTTCACTTTTGTCGTTTGCCTTGAACTTGATGAACTCCTCCATGGATATTTCGGCCTCAGCGTCCATGTTGGAATTATTGGTGTAATTCTGGCTGATATCCTCCTCCTCATCGGTCTTGAAGATGGGCTCCAACGTAGAGGAGAGATTCAGAGTTGGCATTGACTTTTGCGAGAGGGCCTGTATTGGCGTTGAAGTGAGCTTGTAGTCCTCCTCGCTGGGTTGCATTAGCTCGCGCGATTGCTCAGCATCCGAATTCATGGATTGCTGATTGCTGGCGCTTCAAAGGAGTAAATGTGTCAACGTTTTCTAATCGATCACGAGCAACTTGCATTGGGCATTGCCACTTACCACACTTCCGCCACAATTTTCTTGATCTCCATAGAGCCATCCTCGTACATGGGCAGGTAATCGCCAAAAAAGTGTAATATCTGCTCCTTGCTGCAGTTGCCATAATAGCCCGCGTACTCCGGCCGAAAGTCGTCGCCCAAGTGGAGTACCGAGTCGTGCGGATTCTCAAACAGTTCTACTGGCAGCTCAATCACCTGCTCCTCCTCAGTGGGTGCAACTCCCGCGCGATTGAGTACGTCTGGCTTAAGACGGCGCTGTTGCGCCTGCGCAGCGGCGTGGTCATCGGAGGCCTGCAGCTTTTCCTGCAATATCCGCGTCTCATTCTGGAAGCTCAGTATGGTCTGGAAGCGCAAGCGACTCTTCTGGATATTCGATAGTCCGCCATGCGACATGAAACACAAGTCGCCCAGCATGCGTTCAGCCACACGACGGCTCTTCATTTGCACGGCCAAACGCTGCGCTTTGACGACGGCCTCAGCGCTGCCAGAAGCACCAATGCAGTCCTTCTTCTCGATTTCGCCCAGCAGCTGGTAAGTGTGACGGCGAATTTTCGCCAACAGATCGAGTCGATGGCGCTGAAAGTTTTCGTTCTTGTACTGCAGCAACAGGTCCTCTTCCGCTTCCGGGGTTGCATTCAGTCGCTCAAATTTGAATTGCTCAAGATGTTCGAGAAAAATTGAGCGATTCTTGATCTTAAAAATGGACCGGGTGGAATTGAGGTAGTCCTCCAGAGCCACCAGATCCAGCAGAATGACGGTACCGTCGCGATTCCAACGCAGAAAATCACAGAAATCCAAATGAACGACCAGCCACAATTTGTAAGGGAAGGGAAAGTTAATGATATCCTGACGTGTAACATATGAGGTGTCGCCCAGGCCCTCCATGGTGGCGATGACAGAGTCCGACTGGTGTTGTTGCATTGCTTCCGATGGATTTCTGCAAATTTCTGTAGTTGGCGGGCTGAACTGGATGCTTTGAATTTTTTCAGTTAAATTTAACCTCAAACAGCGAACGGAAGGAAATGCGGAACGCCGAGAGTTGCCACATGCGAGAAAGTTAAATCTCGTGTACGGCGTGTACAATATTATTGAATTACGATTTCGTGTGCGTAGAGTTGCGTTGAATATTTTTGTGAATGTTTGAATTTCAATTGGTGGAAATTCTAACGTAAATCTTGAATGTTAAATGTCGTTCATTCATTTGATTGAGATAAAGCGCCGAAAACAAGAATCTGCGTGTGAAATCTGTGGCCGTAAGAAATAACAGCCAAAGTAGAGTTAGGATAAAATTGCATTCGTCGTATTCAAATGTACTTCTACACAAAATTCTATGGCGTTTGCTCATAAAATGAATGTTTTACGCCCAAAAATCTAAAATGTATCTAGTTAACTCTAAAGCAAATTCAAAAATTAAAAGTGCTCTCCTGAAAACTTCATAAAATCGACTTTGGCTGTTATCCCTTACGGCCACAGAAATGTACACATTATTCGAGTTATTAATTGTAAACATGCTTTGAACAAGGGTTCTAACTGCTCTTGCGAATTCATCGAAAAAATTAATCTTTTAACATAAAATTTAGAGGGTTAAACACAACATGTTGACCTGGAAACTGATCGTTACATTCTGATTATATTGAATAGAACCACTTCTCCCCTCTTTAGTTTAACGTCGCTAAGAAGCGTAGATAACCATAACCAGAAACACAGTTCCCTTCCACATGCTCAATTGACTCAGGAAACTTTTCTTTTACAGGTGTATACGGATGTATATGGTGTGTATTAAGTATTACATTAATTTTCTATATATACGTACAATAGGATACATTCTTTTTTTCTTGTTTCATATTTAAATAGTAAAACATTACATCTAGAACCAAAATCCAAGAAGTACAACAAAAAATCGGAGCAGTTTAAAATTAAGTATTCTATATAGACCTTAGTGGTTGCCCAAAATATGAAACCAAAGCGCTTGAGTGTTGAGTGCTCTTGCTGCTGCTTTGCTGATACGTGCTGTCTCCTGTGCTGCCGTTTTTACTTAAAATAATAAGTTTTCGCAAAATTTTTTACACATTTTCAACGCCACACATTTTAACAGTCACATTTATATGTACTTTTTTTTTACGACTAAACTACAAACGTATACTGAAAGCTTAAATTTGATCAAAAGGTAAAACGAAAATGCTGCTTCATTGCACTAAATCGCGGTCGAGCCGATGTGCCGTTTATCCCATCAGTCAGCCTGAGGAAATTTTACCAACTTCAAATCACGCGCGCGTCCGGTCGAAATTGTATAACAATTAGCAATGGGAGTTTCGTCGAAAACAAAAAATACCAAACAAGGAATTCCAACCGGACAATACACTACAAACGACGAGTGCAATAGAATATCCTGAATTGCACAGTGTAGTGCAGTTGTTTTTTGTTTTGCTTTGTGTGAATTGTTACTAGTGGGGTAGAAACATGCTGTGACTGCATTTGTTGCTTTCGTTTTGCTTTTTTCTTTTAATTAGATATTTTTTAATAAACTTAAATTTTCCAAAACTAGTGAAAATGTTTTCCGATGTGAAAAATCACGCGAAAACCATTACAATTTATTTCACTTCCTCTGCGCTGGAGTTGGCGGCGCGTTTTCTAATGCCCTCCTCTTCGGCCTTGGCGGTAGTGTCAGCTGCAGCTGCAGTAACAGGAGCAGTAGAAGCAGAGGTTGTGGCAGCCGTTTCATTGTTTTTGGAGGTGTCGACAGCGTTCTCATCCTCGTCTTCGTCCTCGTAGTTGGTGGGCTGCTCGCCTTTGCGCAACAGTTTGCCAACCACATCGTATTTCTCTGCGAAAGTACACAAACCAACATTAAAGGATCGAACACAGACAGGACCGGGCACAGTATGAATTACCTTTGAACTGCATCTCCCACTCGCGTACCGAATCCATTTCCATGGCGCTGAGATCGCTCAGGTCATCGTATTCCTCCTTATTGTTCGGCTCAACGCTGAATGTGGCCAGATTTCGGGAGGCATCGCGACCGGCAAACGAGGCGTACGGTCCACCTGCGAGCGGAGAAAGGGAAGAACTTTACTTTAGTGAGAGTTATGAACGTTGAGCATCGTACAACTGCGAGTCGATAACGACATTTTCGGTTTGCTGATTTGGGCGCGAAATCGCTGATAGGCGAAAAGTTAGTGATGCTTCGTGAATGCGATTTTGACGGCTCGGCATGAGTTGACACAAAATACATGAAAATTTAAAACAATCACGCCGCGTGTGCCGTCTCATGGTCGATAGAGCCACTTTGATGAGAAAGATAAACATCGCTCAGCATTGCGTGTATATTCGAAAACCGGTGATGGAATGTGCGGATCAACGGCGCCGAAAGAAGGTAGCTGTAATGGCTCTTAAATTTTTCATTAAGCTGCCCACCAATGGCTGCTTCAATGAGGCTATTAGCAATTCCAACAGAAAACGCTACACAATGACGACCATATCGGTTTGCAATAACACAGCAAAGCACGGATAAATGCTCAGACGGTAGGCTAGTATGCAAAAGCAGAGGTGAACTTATGGGGATCCAAAGTTTCAATGTGTGGCCAGTTGGAATTTTAAACTGCGCCAAAGCTGTGCGCTGCCAATGAATGCAAATCAATGCGCAACTCTTGTGTGAATTGGCATAAATTTGTCCATTCATATTTGATGGTCCGCGCAAACGAGCAGAGGTGTTAATGCGTAGAATTGGAGTAAACGCTGTAAGAAGTTTCCGCCGCCATGTGACATTAAATTCAACTACTTTGTCATTTCTTTTTGCGTTGCAAAAATGTTAATTCCTCATCGAACGGAAGCCTTGAATAATTTGTTCCCCACCTCAAAACATTTTGCAGATAGCACAGAAACAAAACTGATATTATTTTTCTTTGCTCCTGTCGTCCTATGTTCCAGTCGTGTATGATGAAGCTTATCAAGCAAGCAGCTAATTTTGTCCAACACTTTTCTGATAAGGATACGCAACTAAATAAAATTTTGATAAATATGCCAGAAGAATTGGCAAGCAATCGAGGAACAAACGTGCAAAAAATTTTGATTGTAGTTGCCAAAAATCCAATGATTTGATTTTTCCCACCACTGTGCCGTAAGTGAGAGTCATTAAGCATATGGAACCGAGCGGCGCACTTATTGCAATTAATTGTGCAAATGGCTTCTTTGCAAATTTCCAACTCGGAGGTGGTTCAAGTACAAGTACTTGAATGAATTCAGAAACGACAATGGCGCATCGAGCAACTTGTTCGATGGCCCGCTTTGGCGCGGCTAGCGGGGTACTGTCAATATCAGCCGGTTCGTACGTACGGCAACAAAAGGTGTTTTACACTTCACCTTTCGCTGGCTGCTACTCCAATTCATTCGCACCAAATGCAAAGATTGCTATCCTAAAAATAACTTGGAACAATAACAACGCATGCTGAACGTGCTGACCGTGGGCGCAGCTGGGGGGTCGCGCGGCCAAGGGCGCACCAATGCACAACACATACACAGCTGCTGGCGAGTACACATTTCAGCAAATTATCACCTGATGATAACATATTTCGTTGCACCGGCCGGCCAGCTGGTAGACAGGCGGCGGGGCGCTGGGTGCGCCATAATCTGGCCAAATAACTGCGTCGCATCCCGCTGCCACCGCTGCGCTTTTGCCAACCATATGGAAGTACTGTCGTTCTTGTTGTGCACACTTGCACGACCGTTTCCCCACTTCTGTCACTATCAACTGTCGTCGTCACGCAATAGCTCACCTGGGCCGTAAAAACGCTTTTGCTTCGTGACGTCATAGACAGTGCCGTTAATAGCTATCAGGATGCGTCCGTCCGGCTGTGTGCCGTCGAATGCGCGCAGCTCCTGTATGGTGAAGTCGCGTCGCAGCTTCTTCAGTTCAGGCACCTGCGGCTGCCCGTCGCCCGACTTGTACTTGGGCACCTCGAAGCGATCCCGGACGATTTTGTACACCAGAAATCCGATGATGACCACCAGCGCCAGATTCAGCGGACTGTAGATAATCTCTTCCACCACGCCCATCAGCATTGACGTTGTCTTTTCGGTCGTTTCGCTAGGGGCGCTTGCCACTTTTGCCGAACCTAGCATCTTGTGACTTGTTCTCGCTCGATTTCGGTATTAGGAAATAGTTTTTTGCGTGCGGATGCGCTTCCCCGAACTTTGAACTCGCCCTTGCTGCACCGCTGCTATCACTGTTATTGCGCGTGTTGCCTCTCCGCTGCTCGATGGATTGCTGCTGCCGTTTGGCTCGCTGGTGGCGAATTTCGTAAGCAAAATTGTAAGTTCGTGTGAAAAAATTTTTGACGAAATAATGGAATGAAACGACAAAATTTTCAGTGCACACTCGAATTTTGAAAGAAAAAAGCAACTCGTATGTTGATGTTCTTATTTGTTCTATGCGCTTCGGTGTGGCGCCGCGCCGTTTTGTTACGCGCTGCTACTCTGTTGCCCACGGCAGTGAATTCGAACTGGCAATGGAGTGATGAAGATGAACAATGTGCACAAACGGCAACACGAAGGATCGAACCGAAAAAGCAAAAGCACTCGAAGAAATAGAAAACCGAAAAAGTGAGGCTTGAAACGAGCAACACTGTTGACGTAAATGACGAAAGAAAATGTAACAAAAAGTTAAAGAGCAGAGTTGCATGGCATGGTAGTAGAATAGCATTAGCGTAGCTGTGGCACTTTGCACTGTAGTATTCTGGAGGTTTCTTCAGAAGGAAAATGTTTAGTTTAATTTTAATTTTAACACATTTTTTTATTTATTATGACTAAAATTATGTACAACTATTATTTAATAGATGACAGCGTAAAATTAAACATATTTTTTTACAATTATTGCAAATTGCTTTGGATTAAGTCAAGTACAACTGGGTACAATTGAACAGATTCTAAAAAAAAAATATTAATGTGAGCTCAGCTTTGATACCGAAGATTGAATTTTTGTACATTGATTATACTTTAAAAGTCTTGGTGTTCGATCGCTACCCATATCTGGATTGGTGCCGAAGCCGCTCGCTTCACAAGATTCGGCCAAACACAACTTCAGATTTGTAGGAAATCGGTTAAATAATCGGCCATATTTGGTCGATTCTCAACCGAAGCTGAGCTGACAAAACTGTTTACATAGATGATCGCCAACAATCTTACTGTGCAACAAGTGTTTTTGTGAATTTACTGAGCGGTGGACTTGGGGCAACTTTGAAGACGAGCACCAATCATTCGAAACGTAAGTAAGTAAATCTGTTTTGCTGCCCTTAGAACTTTCACTAGCTCGCATTTTGCTCGGCAGTACAAATATTTCTTCTGTTTTCACAATGGTTAAACCGCTCCAGCGCTCCACCGCTCACTCTTTAAATATTCCATTCAGCTATGCAAAGTATCAGCAACAACGACACCTTGATTTCTACATTTTTAGTTTGGTAGTTATGGATTCAAAGCACCAGCTCAAAGCCATCAAGTCCGTCGGAAAGTTTGAATTGAAGCTAAACAACAACGCTGGCGCATCAAAATGCTGGCTTAAACGCGCGCGCCGCCTGATTCACCGCACAAGTAACCGTTGAATTGTTCAATTGAGCGAGTTGGCGAGCGAGCTATCGATCGAGAGCTCGATGGAGTCAACGATTTGGGGATAAGCGAGCAAAAAACTGAAATGAATGTGTGCTGAAAGATTTGCATAAGTGAGCGGCGGCGGCGCTTGGCAGTTGTTTGTGTTCTTGATTGCGAACAGCTCGGCGCGGCGGCTGACGATGTTTACGCTGGAGACGCGCACAGAGCGCTCGATGGACTCGTACATGTGAAACGCATTTCAGAGACGGCGGTTGGAATTGTAACGGACGGGAAGGTGTAGGTGGAGCGGCTGAGCGGTACGGTGCGACGAGTGTGCAGCGGTTGTGAACGGCACTCAGGAGAACGAAAGGAGCACGGACGCGCGGAGTTGGGGGCACGTCAGTGAAATTTGTGTGTAAAGCGTTGATGTAATCGCCGATCGATTTATCGATTAACGCTTTTTTTCCGGTTTTGGTGCTCTAAGGGATGCAGTGCACCTACAAGCGGCGCGGGAATACTGCAAACATTAGTGTATTTGGCGGTGATGAGTGGCTGCACTGAGAGTGCCGATGCTAAAGGCTGACTGCGGATAAAAATAACAACAATAACAAGCAACTGCAAGTCGATGTATGTTCGAGTAATTGCAACATAATTTAAAATGCAAATCGAGTGTCTAATCAACTGATCTTTACAGTCTTCGAACGCTAAGTGCAACGGATTTTGCGGATTGGCAGAGAGTGTGGCGAAACTACGTTTGACAGATTCGGTGCTGGTTCATCAACATCGTTCGGCATGGCATCCTACAGGGAATTGAAATTCGACTGGGTCAGCCTGTTCAGACAACAAAACAGCGATCAATGGACACAAGCAGGTTAGAATTTTTCCATACTCTGAACACTGCTTTGCCTTTTGGCCGTAACAGCTGCGGCGAAATATTTCGAATTCTTGATGTGACATATTCGGCCACTGTTGGCCGTTGGCTGGATCGTAGCAACTGGTGAACAAACGGCAAGAAAGAAAAAACACACATTACGAATAAAGAATTTCCAGGTTTACTGATTCGGTCATTGCGAAAACCGGTTCGCGGCGCGCACTGTAGGCGTGCTTGGCGGATAGTAAACAAAAGCGAAACGTTTGGTGCAAAGTGCGGCGTGCCGATTGCTCTCCACTCACGCGAGATGTGCGCTTTGGTAGCCTTGAAGGACCGAGTCGCCAACTACAACCTGCGCCGACGAATGTTGTTTTGGTTTGAGCGACATTCGTTGTTGGGATTTGAAAAACTTTCGTTATTTCTGAACGTAGGCAATCAATGGTTGAAAATGTTGGCTACTCCCGCAACATTCATATCTCGATTTATTTCATTTTAACGTTCAGTTTGCGGCCTAAGGCGACTCATTATGCATTCGTTTAGCGTAAGTGCCATTAGGCAAAAGGTTTGGGCCATGCAAAATTCATATTGGCCAACTTGAAAACTTGCGATGAGTGAATGACACGTTTTTGTGCACTGTCGACAATAGTAATAATTTTGACAGTATTCGCACATGATGTCATTTTTAAGCGTGAGTTCATGCCTGCGGGAATGTCGATGATGGCATTCACAGTGCGTAGAAAAAGTACTTTTGCGTTGTAAATTTGCAGATTTAGGAAAAAGTCCTCAAAGTGCAATTTCATTGTTTTTTGAAGCTGGCTTTTCGATCTTCATCATAATAAATTGAATTCCGTGATTGGCAAGAGACATATCAGTATTAATACCTGATTTGATTTTGATATTGATTGATACATTTAACCTTTCCAAACCTGACTTGGAGAGCTGCTTTTTAATGCCATCAAATATATATTAAAATTAATATTTGCAGATTAAGATTAATAACAATATTAAAAAATATTAAAATGTAATTTTGTAATGCCTTTAGTGAGGAAAGTGTTCAAAGCAGGCAGTGTTCTAGTTAAAGCCAATTTTTATTTAATACATTTTAATAAATTTGATCTATCTAACATTATAACTTTACGATTCACAATTCGTTATCGGATTACAATCTGCTATAAAACAAACTCCAATTAGTGCCACCAAGAGATATTGAAAATTTCTCTATTTGATCTTTTCTGCTAGATTCTGACAATCAAGACGTCACTAGGCTCCCACCACCACATGGCACACATTTATATTTTTTTCTTTAATTACTTTTCTATTGTACACTTTTTACGGACTAAAGATTTATTTGTTAATTAATTGCTTGGGCGTCGAATTTGTATGATCGTTCTCGGTTTCATTAAATCATATGCCCGAATAATCAAAATGAATATTTTTTTAAGTTTGGATCTCTAAATCTCTTGATCGGTTTTTTTGTCAAAGAGAAGATCGCGCATTTTAAAGGAAAACGATCTATGAGTTTCGAAAGATTATTCTCCATCAAAACGTTAGCGTTTGGATTCAATTAACTTTTGGTGGTAAATTTTTGCAATATGCGAGACAACTGTGTTGTTGTGTTTTGAGTGGCTTCAAGTCTTTGCCAAACATTGAAATGTCATATGCTTGACACGTACATAATTAACAGGTTGAACGTTGCATGTACGAGCATAGTGGGAGTTGGTGACAAGATTGCCTCTCGGATAAGGTGAAATAATGCAAACAACAACAACAATTGCACAAAGTTGCCATTAAAATTGCATAAAGTCAATGCACTGCTGTTGTTGTGGCAGTGCAATGCGGCCGGCAGTCAGCAGTCAGCAGTTGGCAGCGACTTTGGCTGCTGCCGGTGCTGCGAAATAGAAAGGAACGACAACTTTTTCAAAGTGGAATTTTTCATTTTCTTCGGTTTGGTTTGGTTGTGTGCGGTGTTTCGCTGGTTTCGGTCTTAGGTGTATTAGCGCCTTTCCACATGGCCATGGCTGGCATGCATGCTATGATTGCTGCTGCAATTGCTGGTGCCTGGCTGGGTTGTAGTTGCAGCTGCAACACGCATGTTGCAAGCGTCGCTAAGACAGCATAACTGGTTGAATTTGATTTTTTATTTATCTGTGGCCGTTGTTGTTGCGGCTGCCATCAGCAACAACGATGCGCGTCAATTCCATCGACACACGGCTTGTTAATCAATAACATTGCAGACATGTCGCGACGGTTAAATGTTGCTGAAAATTGCTGCTTATTGCAAATGAAACCGTTGCGGACTGTGACTGCGTCACAATGTCTGTCTTGGGGGTGGGGAAATTGAAAAGGAAAAGTGTTGTAAAAGCAGCGGCGAAAATTGCAATTAATTTGCATCAGCAAACAGATTGGCTGCCCGGCTCTGAAGTTGTAGGTGTTTCGAGAGCGTGTCCGGCCGTCACGTAATTTTCGAAAACAAAAGCAATAAAAACGCGTAAACTTGCTTGTATTTCCGCAGCAGCAGTGGCTGGAAATTGGGTCAAACAGCGCCAATATTTTATGTTTTTTGTTTTGTTTTGCTTGTGTAGAGTTTAGCAATTTTTATGCTGCTGCTGCTGCGCACGAAAGCAAAAACGATTTTTCATGGCCAATGCAAGCGAATTGAGCTGAAGAAGACAACATTGAAGCAGTGGTGGTGGCGGTGGCAGCAGCAGCAGTAGCAGCACAAAATTACAATCATAATAATTGCACGCTTCGCTTGGCAAAATGTCTCACAATCAGCAACAACGCGCAACGTGCAACGCTGCATTTGCCGTGCAAGTGAAAATCCCATCAACAGCAACAACACCTGCAGCAGTTTCCAATTATGGCCACAGCGCACAGCCGCTGTGCCGGCAACAGGCGAAGAAGCGACAGGAAAGAATCTTGTTGCTGCTCTGCTGCCACGATGACTGCCGTCAGAAGTGCCGCAGCAGCGATGGCTGCTTAATTGGCTGCAAAAACGCAACACTCAATCCACGATTTTCAATTTCAATTTGCACTTTTACTTGCAACACCAACAACAACAACATTGGCTCCATGTTGCGCCAATATTCTGTCTATGCGACCCTCTGTTATGCTGCGCATGCGTAACATTTGGCGCTGCAAATTGCTAAGTGCCAGCTCAGACATTATTTTTAGCTTGTTGTGTCACTCAAAAGTGCACTCAAGGCAGTTCGCTTTCCAGTGCATGTCACTCTCTTTAACCCACTTGGTTGGCGTTATTTATAACTGTAATTTTGTATGTCTCATATTCTCCAAAGATCGCATGGAATTTGTGCTGCGGTAAATTCCTCACAGAACGGTGTGTGTGCTCGTCGTTTAGTAGTTATCGTATTTTTTCAGAGTTCAGTTTAGTTCGCGTTTTTTTTATTGTCGTTTCGTGTAATTTTTTCGTGTTTTTGTGTAAATTTTTTGTAAATTACATTTCGATTTTCCAAATGTCTTTTGAGTTCATTTTTACTCGTTTGACTTTTTCAATGACTTCGACTGAGAAGATGATTGAAATTCCGGAAGAAGGTGAGTCAAATTGAAACAAAAATACAACATTTGGGTATGTCGACCAAAATCTGCAAAGCGACAAGTATTTTAATGAAAATCGTTCGTTGTTAAGAGGAAAAGTGTTAAACGAAAGTAAATATTTCTCTGTATGTTACATTTGTTTGGATCTCGGAAATTATAAAAATTTAACCTCCAAATCGAAACTTGACAAACGCCTTTTGTCTTCAAATTGAGGAGAACGAACGAGGTCTGGGAGTTTACAAAAATTAAACCTCGAAAATGCAACTAAACACCCAACATTTTCAGTTCCAATTTTTTTTAGTCTTTTAAATAGCAAAAATGATAGCAACAAATAATAACAAAAGTGGAACCTTCATATTTTGTTGGTTATGCTGGGTTTCATAGTGTTAACACTGGTATAATTAATTCCACAAAGTTTCCATCACCAACAAAAATTGACTTTGGGTAAATTTGGAAAGATATGTAACTGTTTTCATTAAGAGTTTTGATATTTCTAGAATAATTCTTAAACTTGAGCTGTCTGGGTTTTCTCTTATATTGCCTTGATTTGAATAAATAGATTGAATTTAACATTGTTACAACGCAAAAAAGTAGATTAAAACGTCTGAAAAGGCATCTAAGTTGCATTAAGGAAAAAATCGCGTTCAACGCCTTTAGCCATAACCTCACTTTAGACGCGCAATAAATGCAGCCCAACCACATTTAAGTGTCCATAATCTCAAATCATGCATAAACAATGCGCATGGACAACTTCAAGTGTAAATAGCTGTGACAGTGCGCACAATAATTTAATGGTCAGCTACATGACAACAACAATTATACTTGCACATAATAACAGTGCGTGCAGACAATAAAAATGATAATGATTAACCGGAAAATTGATGATGATGCGCACAGCAGCCAAGAAAAAAAGAGGAAGATTGTCATTGCGTTTTTTCTTGTTGTTGTTTTTATTGTTGACTTTGCTATGAACTGCACTAACGGCACTGTTGTTGTGTTGTTCTTGTCACTGTTAAGTGAAGCCACAACAAGGCACATTGCGGTGACACCAACCAACAACAACCACCACCAAAGAGTAACAACAACAACAGCGGCCGCTTGCGATGACACCTGCTGCGCATGCGCGCACCCAACAATCACACCACTAGCGAAGCTAATAAATTAAGCGTACATGTAATTAAATTTAAATTAAATACTTACACGTCATATTCGACGGCAGTCGAGTATTTTCGAGTGGAGGAAAGTAATCAAATTAAAATGTCATAATAAGATTTAGCGCTGCTTTAAATTAATTCAAACATCACAAAAGTGGCATTCGGCTGCATTGCGTTGCGTGGAATTGGTCTTTAACGACACTAGAGGGGAGGGCGGCAGCACCAACAAAGTGTGAAGCTGCGAATGAGTGACTGTGTGCTCGATCAGGAATCACAATCATGACAACAACAGCGATGTTGCTTCACGAGCTCGGAAGGTCTCAGCATGGCTCCATGCTTAAGCTTATGTAAATTTGACTCATTATTTTGGTGCGAACGGTGGGAAAATGCTGCAGTCGCGTAGCAGTTGCCGCTGCCGTGTCTGCGGTAATTGCTGTGGCGGCAGCCTAATCACTGCGCTGCTCTATGGCCACTTGGCGCTGGCTCTGTTACCTGTGCTACGTGCGGCAATTAATTCACAACGTGCTGCACTTAATCACCACACGTACTTGCTGCAATGTATGTGGCTGCGGCTGTGGCTGCGTCTGCGGCTTTTCGCTACTTTTCTTTCACATGTTATGATTTACAGTTTTCCCTGCATTTCTCATGTCATTTCGTTTTCATCTCAATGTTTATGGTTTTGTTTTTGTTGGAGATTGTAGCAATTTGTTTAGATGAGTTTGATGTGGACAAGGCCGGCGCGTCAGCCACAAAACTCTGTTAACCTTTTATCTGACCGTGTGACAGTTATTTTACAAACCTTAAAATTAATTGAAATTTCACTATTATTGTTAACACAACCCACACAAACTGTGCTTCATGGTTGTTTAGTTGTTTCGCGCCAAAAGTTAAGAGCACACAATTTTGTGACAACGCAACAAGTGTTTAATTTCCAAAAAGGAAATTGTTTAGAAATTGCGAAATACATTCCAATTTTTTTTATAAATAAGTTGTGAAAATATATAAATAAAGGGTGTTTTACCAAGTTTGAGTGAAAATATATAATATTCAGCTATTACACCGTGCGACAAAAATCAAAATATTTCAAAACACACAAAAAAATCGGTGTACTTGAAAAACTAAGGGCCAAATGTAGTAAAACTGCGTTTTTAGTTTTTCTCTCTGACGTGATGATTTTTTTTAAAAGGACTTCGAAATTTCAAGGGCACGTTTATTTCAAAAAGTTATTTTCAAAATTAGAAATAATTAATTTATTAATTTCAAGGACATGTTTATTAAAAAAAAATTATTTTAAAAATTATAAATAATTTCTTAAATAATTTTGTTTTACTTTATTTAAAAAATAAAATTATAAATCATTTTTAAAATAATTTTTTTGAAATAAGTTTTATTTATAATTTTTAAAATAATTTTTTGAAATAAACATATCCTTGAAATTTCAAAGTGCTTTTAAAAACATCCTGACGTCAGAGAGAAAAACTAAAAACGCAGCTTTACTACATTTAGCCCCTAGTTTTGCGAGTACAGGTCTCCCTCGTTTAACGCGGTGATTACGGTTCAGGAAAATTCCGCGTTATGTGATTCGCGGTATAGAAGACTTAACTTTCATATACATTTTAGGGCCATGTTCTAATAAGCTTTTTCCAAAATAAAATAAGTACTAAATTAAAGATTTATACACATTCCAACTCAAAATCAAAATTCATACTTTATTTAAAAAATTAAAAAACAATGAAAAAAACTGTTTTTTTTCAAATCGCGTATATCAAAAACGCGTTGTAGAAGTACCGCGCTATACGAGGGAGACCTGTATATAGATTTTTTAGTGTGTAAAATTTGTTGTTGCACAAAGTTATATAAAATTTTTTTAACAAAGGACATTTTTTTGAAGAAACGATTTAAAGTTCCTTAAAAAAATAAAAAAAAGTGTTTTTTATAAACAGGAGCTATAGAAAAGCAATCGTTTTGGTTTAAAATATTTTATTTACCGATAAAGCGTTAAATTTTGAAAAGATTTGTATTGAAAATTCCAAAAATAATACTTAATGCATTAGAATGACACAAAGCGACGATGCCACGACCCCAGTCACACTTTTTAACTAAAGATATGTTAACATTAGAAAGACCACTGCGGTCACTTTGACGATTTTTGTTTTAAATATCTGTATTTTCTCTAGTGTTTTTATCATATCATTATTTTCGCTTTAGTGGCTTTTTTAATTGTGAACAATTTTATATATTTTCAAAATGTATTTTGTGAAATCAGATATCAGCCCTTGTAGGCATGGAAAACTTGCGGTCTTTCTAGTGTTAAGCGGAGACCAAAAAATGTGTTGGGAGAAATCTGTATGCACTTGATTACAGTTCGGTAAATGCAAGAAAACCCTTGCAAGTAAAATTTCTCAGAAAAACAGTGTAACTCTTCTTCTTACTTTATCATAACTTTTGGGATGAAATATAGTGTTGGTGCAGTAAAAATCCGATTAGTACTGATCCCGTCTTGAACCTCTCTGAACCTCGAAAACACATTGAGTTCATCATCAGGCACTGTGTGTTTGGGTCTACACGAATAAAATCCCAACCTTGTCTGCCACAACAGTAAAGATTGGAAGTATTAAAAACTAAAGCTTTGTTTTTGACTTATTGAATGTAGCAAAAGTTGAAATTTCCGTTATAATCTTTTTCACCGTATTGGTTGAATTCACAAAGAGACTAGACTTCACAAAGAAACTGAACACGTAAGGATTCACAATGGATTTTTTTGGATTTCATATCAAAATAACTTGAGAAGATACTTCAAGGATAAAATTCTTCTGTATCCGATGTAGGAGATTCAGCTGAGTTTTTGACATGTCTGAGTTGAAGTTCATTTTGTTGGCGAGGATCAAAAAGGGTCAACTACTTCTTACATCACATTAAAAAGTCAAGATACTTGGTTGTTTTTTTTGCCAAGTCAATAATTTTACCATTCATGTTCAGATCAAATCACATTCAAATGCTCAGAATAAAAAAAAGTGTTATCATTTATGTTCCGAAAGTGAAAACGAAATTTTTATGATTTTTTTTTTCCCTCCGCAGGACCGATTGTAGCGTTCTCGTTACTCTTGTTTACTGTTACAAAAATAGTCTCAGCGTATTGTTGCTGCCGACTTTGCTTTGCAGTCTGCGGTTGACTGTGAACGGCTCTGTTTTAATTTGAATTAATTTTTATACTCACAAATTGGCCAACACCTTTCGTGTGGCGAACCTATTGGGTAACTTTTGGGCGCCTGAACAGTGCTGAACACTCCCAGAAGTCAGCAGCAATCACATTGGCCATATCGGCGACAGCAAATGGGCTTTTGCAATTTGCCGCTTTCGCTTCCCTTGTCGGTTTCATAATCACATTCCCCTGCACATTTTCCATTTCCATTTCAATTTTAATTTCATTTTCGATTTTTCATTTTCATTTTCATTTCCCAAAAACGCTGCTCATTTTCACTTGCTTGCAGCCGACAGCGGCCGCAGCAGTCAGTGTCTGGCACTTTTACTTTCCGTCGCGTGATTTCCAATGCGCGCAAAAGAATCGTCTGGGTGCGAAAGGATACTGTGCCGTGGCGGCTGGTTTGTGGCGGCACATTGCACGAGCTGCACGCGTTGGCTGTTGCTTTCTGTTGTTGTTGTTGTTATTGTGCCAGTCTTTTGCTTCAGTTTTAGTGGCCATTGTCTATTTCGACCGCACAGGTGCCGGCGCATCCGCCGCTGCGCCATTTAATGCCAGTTAATGTCATCTTCTGTTTTGGCAGCGCGCATAATGAATTGTTTGTTTTAGCCGCATTCAAGAAAATCGATAGAAAAAAATAGTGACGGCGCGCTAAGATGCAAGTGCGCGATATGCCAGCGCCGCAGACGTGACCGTCGCATTTATGCCAATGAAATTGGCCGTCGCCGCCGACGACAACATTGCCGCAAACAATTGTCTCGAAATTGGTGCAAAAGGCGTTGCACTCTGTGCTGCGCCGTTTCGTGTGTTTTTTCGACTTTCTCTATCGATGAGCAGCGCTGCGGCCGCTGTGGCTGCAGCGCATCTATTCGCGAGCGGTATTTGCATTAGCATTTCCTACCACCACTTACTACTGTCGATGGTGGCCGGCGGCCAGCAGTTGCCTGTCGGTCGCCTGCGCCCATGTTGTATGCTTTTGTTGTTTGCTGCTGTTTGGACTGTTTGTCGACGTTGTATTGTTGCGCGTTTCTGGCTGATTATGCTTTATTGCATTGTCTGCGCGCATGCGCCACGGCCCAGTTGAGAGATGCAGTTCAGTTCAGCTCGTTTCGTTCAGTTTCGGTTTCAGTAGAGATTGAATTTTCTGCGCGCTGCGCCGTTTCGTCGCCATTTCTTCGACGCTGATTTGGTGTCGTTGGCGTTGCTTTTTGGCATTGCTAAGAAAAATAAAAAAGATTTGATTGCAAATTAGTTTAATTTTCAGTTCGGAACGCCGACCGACAGGGGATTGGCACTGGCACAGCGACTGTGACTGCAACTGCCAAGGTGTGTTTTGCTGCTGTTGCAAAGCCGCACATGCCGGGCGCTAGGGACGGCACGTAAGGACGGCGCCGAGCTGCAATGCAGCCTTGTTCGATTCGCTGGCACGCCAGGGCCAACTGAAGCTGCTGGCTCTGCAGCCGTAGATGGGCTTTGGCAGCGACGGAGCATCACCAAGACAGTCAAGCAGCCAGCCAGTCAGACTGTCGCGCTAGCCAGTTGTGTACGCTGGCAGCCAAATGCTCTTATTTATTGCCGAGCGGCGCGTTTTCTGTGCTGACTGGCACAATTTGCTATTTGTATTTGGTATGCGGCGCAAATAACTTTGGAGGAGTCACGTTTATTAGTGCATGCAGATTTTTCATTATTATTGTGCGCTCATTTGGTTGTTGTACAAGCATTTGTTGTTGTTGTTTTTATTATTATTATTGTGGGTGATGATGTAAACCGCTGGCAAAGATGTCGAATTGGTCGGTTGCATGAATTCAGCAACTTTGCCGAAGTGTTGTGCTGTCGGAAGTGGCATTTTCATGCATCATCAGTCGACTTGTGCATGTCAAGTAATCAAGCGTAAAGCTTAAGCCAGTCGCTTGAAAGCGGCATTTCCAGCACTCATTGAGGGCAGGATTTAGAGTCTATGAAAAGCGGCAAAGCGTGTTTGGAGGGAAAACAAAGGGACAAATAAAAAAATTCAACATATTGCAATTTGTTGTGATTTGAATTCCACTTTTAGGTGTTTGAAAGGTCTTATTTACCTTATTTGCTTATTAAAGGTTTTTTTTTTAATTTTTGTTTAACCCTTTCGACTCCGAATTTTACCCTCTGTCTCGATATTACTTTTTGGTATTTAAATCATGAAACATTTGCCTAAGAAGTGTGCACAGGACATTTGAAGTCGCCACGCTCTTTGTTTGAGTTCTAGAGCTAGTTTACTTTTGATCAATTTTAGCTTAGAACGGGTTAAATAAATTTTGTATCAATATTTTTTAATTACAGAAAAATATTTGTTATTTATGGAAAAATACAAAATTATCACTTTTTAATTTTATCTAACCATTATCATAGAAACACGGTTTTGATCCGACGAGCCCAACTCGTAGACTTCAATTAGAACACAAACTTTCACTGAAATTTGGGGGATAACAGTAAAATTTTGGTAATTTGTTTTGAATTCACTTCTTAATTTGTTGTTGTTGTTTGTGGTTCCTACTTAAATTAAACCCATAAATTAATCGTAGCTTTTGCCATAAGAAGACAAATAGGTGAAGTTGCTCTCAGGCAGCTTCGGTTTCGAAAGGATTAAGAAAGTGACAACACATTTCTGAAGCCAAACAACAAAAACAGCTAAACAGCTTTTGTTGTTACACAAACTATTTAAAAATTTTTTAGAAAATTGAAATTGGACTTAAATAGCATTTAAACACTTTTTCCTGCTCTCTTCCCGATACCATTCGATTCCAGCCAGTTTCATGACTTTGGCCTTTTCTTTGGTAGTGTTATGAGCGTTTTTTCTCACGGATTTCCTCGTTGAATATTTTCTTGCTTTCATTCAACTTTATTGACAAATATTTTGCCATTTGCTGTTAAAGTCTTCCACTCAGCTCACAATTTACCTTTAAACGCCAAACAATTCAATTCACATTTAAAAAAATTCCTTTAGGTGTGCAACAAACACCTGCAATCTGTGGGCATTTATTTATTGGCAGAAAAATTGCTGCTTCATGTGTGGATCAACGCACTTTGTCGACTTCCCGCTTTAATTGATTTAATTCAATACCGTAAATAATTTTTAGCCTATAACGTTTCATTAGCTCGTTATTAGCGCCATAACAGCAACGACAACAACAACAACAACAACAACGACAACAATAACAGCATGTTGCATGCAGCAGCAACTGTTGGCATTTGTTTTTAATGTGGACACACACGTTCGCAGCGTGCGATCGCGTTCGTTGCGGCGCGCTAATGAGATCAAGCAGCGATCGAGTGCAATTTGGCTGTGCGCCTGCGCGCGACAGGCGTCTGTCTGTGTTGGAGGCCCCAATCGGGCGGCGCACAGGCCAGACGTTTGCGTCAACTAGTGTCCGGATGGCAATCAGCGCACTAATGGCGTGTTGCCGGCAAATTCATTGCGCTTCGAGTCTTTCAATTGTGGCTTAATTAATTTGCGTGCGTGCGCAGCCGTAGTTAATCGAGAGAGGGGGAGCAGCGGGGGTGCTGGTAAGCGCCTTAGTTGATTGAGTAAGCCGACTGCATGGACGACATTCCGGTTGCTGCGGCGGCGGCACAACAGATTCGCATCGTAGGTGGGGCGACAGAGATCAATGGCATTGGGATGTTTCTTGATTGCAGTTGTTGTTGTCTTCTTTATGTTAGTTTGACTGGTTGAAGAGGTCGGTGAATGTCTTTTGGCATTTGCGTCAATGTTCTAATCTGCCGCATTTGATTTGATTTGTGGGTTGCCCTGCCTTAATGACTTTAATATTTTAGTGAAATTAGTTTCAGGTTTCATGAACCATTTCGAAGGCACTTGACTGAAGAGCGAGCTTGAGCGGCGCGGAAGTGCAAATGCGGCAGGATGCGCGACATTAAAAGGCCAAAACATTAGGTCATGTTCACACTTGTTATGACACTACTGGGTCGCGTCATTACTGTCATGGGTTGTAAATGATGTGACGCTAATTAACTCACACTTCCTTCGCACTCGGTGCTGTACCGACATACTCGAGTAGGTAATTGGGAATACATGGACCATAAAAATAAGCGCGCACATTTCAGTTTTCGCTGAATGCTGCACACCAGCCACCACTTTTACTCTCGCACTTGCTGCACATTCACTTTCCTGCTCGCCGTGCACTGGTGGCGCGCTGTCTAGTCGTGGTGCAGGGCTGCGAATTGGTTGGAATCCTTTCCTTTTGTTATTTGCATAAATCAAATGCAATTTCCACCACCAGCCATAACAGCAATTTTGTGCTGTTGCTGCATATTTGTGATTGCTGTTGTTGTTGCTAATGTTGCTGTTGGTGTTGATGCTGCATTTGCGGCTGATCTGCTGCAGACGATCTGCTTTTTATGTATGGCAAATATTTGGCAACCTGTTGTAATTGTTGTTGTTTTAGTGCCAACAACAGCAGCTCACTGAAAATTGCTACAGTTTCTTTCGCTTTTATTGAACGTTGCCACCGACATTGTTGTTGCAGCAGCCGTTGGTCTATAAGATTATTTGTCCGTCTGTCCGTTCGTTCGTCTTTCTGTCTGTCTGCTTGGGCCATTTGCCAGCCAAAACTGGCGCTCAACACTGTCGGCGGCGGCATTTTGCAAATGTTGCTGTCGTTCCCACACTTTGCATGCAATTGCGGTTGAAATTGAAACCGTTGCAGCCGCCTTGGACGCGGTCCGCGACTCACACACACAAATGGAATTTTGTCGTGTCTGACATTTCGTTGGTGAAATGTAAACAAGCGCGGCGTTGATTTTGCGGTACGCTGTGTCTGCGGCTGTGACTGCGGCGCACCGCAGCAGCCGCTGCCCGACATTGGTCAGTCGCATTAGCATGAGCGCCGCAATGTGCCGCGCCGGTTGAAGGTTCCACCGAAATGGTTCGCATGTCATGGAGTGTGATAAAACGGTGTGGTACACGTACACGACTGCAAATTGTTGGTTTTTTTTTGCTATTTTTTGGTATTTTCTGTGGACATGTTGCATGTTTATAAATTGGTCTGTGTCAGGAAACAGGATCATATGAACTTTTCACACTACGCGGATTTCACTGTGCAGCTTTTACTCGTGTGGCGATGTCAATTGGAGTGTTTGGGCAGCGTTTGTTGGTGTGTATGTGTGTGTGTTGAGTTGGTATAGAAAGGGCGTTGTAGTAGGCACAGTGGAAATTTAAATAGTGTTTGAAGAGTTAAATGGAAATTTCAGGCTTAAGTAAACAGAAATTATTGAAGGTTATGGGTAAATGTTATTTTTGAGAAATGTTGATGAAGATGATGGTTCGAAGAATCACAAATTTCCTTAATTTAATTAAAATAAAAACACAACTAAATAAAAACTGTTTGGGTCAAAGGAGAAAAAAAGAATGGTGACAAAACAAAAATTTGTCTTTGAGAATCAATGACACAAAAAAAAAATACCAATTACCAAAATTACCAGTTGTCGACCAAAACAGCTGTTGATCATAGCACCGATTGCAATCAATTGCAGGTGCATAATCGCTATTTAGAAAATCGATAATCGACCTAATAGTGTCATCGGAGCAAACGGAACTGTTGATCGGTGCAGTTCAGCAACTGTTGGTTGTTAGTTGCCTTGAATGAGTTCTGCAGTTCGATTTGATCTGCAGTCGTCGTAGTGAAATTTCACTTTTCGGCAAAGACAAAACGTCGCCAGCCCGAATATTAATAACAAACGCCAAAATTGCACGGATGCCAAGGTTAGGCGCACCTCTGGAGTCGCATAAATTTCAGTTTGCGTTTTCACTGCAGCAATTGGCGCATGCGCTGTGGTGGCTGGTTGGTTGGCTGGCAGCACAATTGCGAGCTCGTAAATTGTAAACCAAGAAGCGCCCATTAGTGAGATGTTGTTGTCACCACTTGTATGTGTGTGTGTAGTTGCAACAGCGACAGAAACTTTCCTTTTCTAACGACACGACAAGAGCACTGCGACAACAACAAAAACAGTACCGACGAAAGCACAAATTCCCCGGCAGTGCAATCGATTCCACATGCCATTCACAAATCGAACCGTGAGGCCGTTGGACAGGAGCGCGTCGACAGCATTGGGCGCAGAAAATTTGATTTTCTTTGTTCAGATTGGACGTCGGCGATTGGCGCGCTTCATTTGCATGACGGTTGCCAGCGGCGGGAACGTGGACGGGCGTGTGGAGTACTGAATGCGAGCAATTAATTTTGAATTCGAAGGTTGAATAGACAACTGGTTGGACAGACGCAAAAAGAGACAAAGTGAACAATAGGCAGACAGTCAGTGAAATGGACAGACAGATAGGCAGACGGACAGTTAGTTGTTCAAATAGACAGGCCGGCGTGCAAGTTGATAGATGGCGCACGGCAGTGAGCGGAGGCTGGCCGCTTCGTCGCACACAAAAGGCAACGAAAGTTGTTGTGGCGGCGGTCGAGGTTAGGTCGCAGCTTAATCGATCGTACAATCGATCAGTGGCATGAAGCGAACAATTGCAGGTGATTTTGTCGTCCAAGTCATTGACGTGGCTGGCGGGTGGTTGCCGCTGCTGCTGATGCTGTTGGGTGGGCGTTTTGGTTTCGTTTGTTAATTTACTTTTACTTAATTGATTGGCTGACATTAGACAAGTGGATTTGTGCGCTTCTCTCCGCCCGCGCAGCCAGCATCGAAAGACACAGAAATGAGTTATTGCTGCCATTGGCATTCGTTGTAAATGGCTGTTGTGATAGTTGTTGTTGTTGTTATTTCACTTTCAACATAATGCAATCGCGGTTGTGTTGTTGCGAGACTTTTACACAAAAACCAAATAAAAAGGTTTGCATCTTTATTTTCGGCTGTTGTTGTTGTTGTTTTTGTTGTAAATGTTGCACACATGGATGGTTGAAATATTGCGAAAATTGCACAATGCTGCTGGGCAGGCAGTTAGTGCACAAACTCGGCGGCTGACAAGTGGAAAAGTGGCAACGGGCAACAAGCAACGAGCAGCGGCGATTGGCAACATGCGTGTGCGACTGCACATAAACTTTGCACTCGTCTGCGCCGCCACTCGCCAACCGCCACTCAGCAGTTTGGCAACAGCAACCAGCAACGGTTCAATTAAATCTAATAAATTTTCACGCTGATATTAATCAAAATATTTTTCGCCAGCAACATGGAAGCGCTGCCGAGATTTTGTGCTACGATAAATAAAAACGGCCGCGCTGTACAAGTGGGTATTTCGAATATTTAGCTGCAGGCCTCAGCAGCAAACTCGCAGACAATAGGTCGCATGTGGCATGTGGCAACGCACCAACGTTTGTTGTTTCTTTTTTGTGCCTTTTTTTGAGTAGTTATCTGTGTGTGTTTTTTTATGTCATTAAGTCAAATAGTTGTTTTCGTCATATTTTTGGTATAAATAATTTGTTGCTATTATTGTTGATATTTCTTTCTCAATTGCTTTGCCAATTGGAAAAAAAGTTTCGCCAGGCTTTTTTAGTTAAGCTCAGTTCAGCGCTCGTGCGTCTTGGGGCTCTTTATAAAAGAGTTGAAAACTTTTTAAAAAAATAAATTTTGAAACAGCCAAAAACGATATGTTATGTGGGCTCACACAACTTTCTATAAGAAGGATTGAAGTTCAAATACTCCAATCTTCGGTTGGTTCGTTTTGTTTATGTTTTGAAATGCATTCTAATTTTTTTATGTTGTATGTTACTCATACGACGTGGTGTATGTGATAGATTTGTATGATTTTATTTATGTTTGTTTGCACTATAAGCCACATCCTTTTGCCAGTCCATTTCCAATGTTTCCCCTTTCCAACTTAGAAATTGAAAAAAATTACATTTCAACAAATAGTTTTTTCATTGAAAAAAAAGTTCAAAATTGTCGTTTTACTTAATTCAAGTTACGACCAAGAAGTTCTGTTTAAAATTCACTAGCTTCTATTTTTCCGCTGTGTAAGCGAAGATTGATGAATAGCGGCCTCAGAGACATGCAAGACAGTGCCACGAAATTGACCGAAACTGGACCGGACAAGGTGGTTTCAAGTTGAGTTGACATTGTATCCTTGGCAACAACGCTAAAAGATTAGTGCTCGGCCACCGTGCCACCGAATTCTGCAGAGGCTGCAGTGATGTAGAAGAGAAAGAAATCATCATCGCTTTCAAGTTTTGTTACTTTGCCGCGAACTATACCTCGCGGACCTATAAGGAGTCGACATCTGGTTGACATATGCTTTATAATGCTTTAAGTCTCCTTCGAATCCTAAAAGCTTTGAGACCTAATAGGGTTAAGCTCTCTTGTGCGAGAGTTGTCAGCCTTTTCTATCTAAGTACATAGACAAACACTTAAGATGGATCACAGAAGCACGAAATACCCATTCGAGCCGATTGACAGAGGTTTGGACAGATAATGACAGGTAGATTGATTCGTCTGCCTATCCTAATCACAAATATTTATTCTCTACATCTAATTACAATCATTTATTTAAGGAGGTTGTATCAGTAATTTCACATAAGGATTTAAATGCGTTTCAAAAACTGTATACGAATTCATCTTGAAAATATAAATTTTATTCTTCTTTCAAAAGTAAATGTAGAGGAGGAAGAATCCATGAGTTACCCTTTCTGCCACTGCCCGGCTCTCTCTATAAGAAGGTCGCGGCCTAACCTAACCTAACCTTCATCATATGTAAGATTTTTCTATGAGCTCAACCAAAAGTTGAAATTTATCGAATTTTGTTGTAAACACATAAACAATTAAAGAAAATTAAACAAAACAATTGAATAAAAGCCCACAAAACACAACACACGTCTAATTGCTTTTCATACTTGGTCGCTTTTTCGTAGTTGCTTTTTTGCTGCCTCAAATCGATTATGTTGGTCCGCTCATCATCGGCAACATCGCAGCAGTCAACTACTATTCAGACGTCATCATCGTTATTGACATTAACAATGCGTTCATCGCGGTTGGCGCAGAGAGCGGCACCCAGCAGCTAATATCGCCGATTACGCGCATTGCCGATTGTGTTATTGTGGTCACATGTCGCTTTTTGCTACAGTTAATTAATTTATTTCTTTTCGATATTTTCCGTTTGATTTTGTACACAATTTCCAATCATTTCTATGCGTTTTCATTTTTAACTGAATTTTCCCACTTTTTCCACCACCGCCACAAATGGTCGTTGAGGAAAGCGGCGAACGGTGCAAAAAACTTTTCACAAATCCATAAAATCATTTAAATGTTTGGTGTCAATGCTTTGATTTATGATTGTGTCCATTTATTGCTCTTTACTGTATGTGCGGCTGTTGCCGGCAAACGACAAACGGCGGCCAGCTGCTGACTGTTGACTGCAGGTTGCTGCTTGCTGGCGGCTGCTTGTTGTTGTTGCCTGGGTGGGAAAGGCGTGTTGCGTTGTGGCAGTTGGTTTGTTGCCCAAAAAAGGCGTCGATGAAAAATGCGGATTTATCATTAATTATCTCATTGGTGTTTGGTGTTGGCGGCGGCGGGACGTGGCTTTGGTATTTAAAATGCATTATTCGTCGTCGGTTTTTAGGGGAAAAACTCATTTGGCAATCTTTACAGCTATTATCAAATTAATTTCACATTTTTAGTAGTTAAATCACGACACGAATGTCAAATTTGCTTTCAGCGTTACCACCACTTGAAGGCGAATTTGTTTGTAAAATTTACTACTAAATGTTGGTTTTTGATTAATTTTGTAATACGATCATTTATGAGGCGTTTTGATTTTGAGGTTATGTTGCTTTTTTTTGCTCTTCTTTTTGCTTCTCATTCATAGTTGTTCCTAAAACAGAACTTAAAAGCAACTTTAAACATTTCTGTTGCAGAGCCAAGTATCAGATTTTAGTTGTGCAGAGTAAAGTCATATCTTTTCGACTCCTTTATTCACTTCTGCACCTCTTCCATCTCCTTCAGAACAAAAAAAATTACAACTTCAAAAATCTTCTCTATTGAAATTTTCTTAAAATAAATCTTAAGCAAACAAAGCGACTGTTTCAGCAGCGATGGCCATCTTTTCTCTTTTCTTTCTGCCTTAACCCTTTCGGGACGAAGTTTAATTTTGAAATCCAAAATACTCTCAGTAGAAATATTCTCATGCTATGAAAGTTGGGGCTAGAAAATTATATTGGATGCTCACAAACTCTGAAATCATCTTTTTATGCGGGAACACCGAAATCGAAAAATATTTTGCGTGGTTTCTAAGATTTGAATAACTTTTTTGAGGGGCATTCAAAACTTTCTGGGACGTATTATCCCAGTAGTCCCGAAAGGGTTAAGCTGCTCATCGCTTTGCCTTCTTAATGGATTGTAAAATGAACTTCAACCTTTAAAAATCGTCTGTACTCAAATCATTTTAAAATGATATTCAAGCCAAAACCATAACAAGCAATTTTTTCTCTTCTCCTGGGAATCGTCCTGTTATTTGAAACAGAAAACACACACACACACATAGATTGACGTTTTGATACCTTCTTCTCCTTTCCCTCGCTTTCACTGATTTACATTGAGTTTTCGCCAATAAATAACTGCAAAGTGCAATTTTTATCGCCGCTCATCGTGGCTGTGCTTTGCAATAAATTAGACCCGCACAATTACATAATTGTTTTATTTAATACCTGCTCGCAGTTGCGGCCAGTCAGGCCGGCAGTCAGTCAGTCAGTTTTGTTTGACAGATTAACATCGAGCTGCCAAATATGCGCCTCGCGGTGGGTACTTTTGCTGTCGCTTTTGTTAGTGTCTTGTCTTGTCGCTGTTGTTGCACTGAAGTTGGTTTGTTTACAAACACTGCCGGTCGGTCGGTCGGGCGCGCAGTTGTTGTTGCGCTAATAAATCAGCGCCTCAACAGTCGGTCTTACAAGCAAGAAAGTGCAGCGCACCAACTTCAGGTCGCCTTGGCAGCAGCCGATCCAGGTACAAGTCGGCGCACATAAATCATAATTTTGTGAGAGACAATTTTGCTCAATGTCTGTTGTCTGTTGGCGGCTGGTGGCGGCTGCTGGCTGTTGTCTTTTGGCGGTAGTGTTCGAGGCTGTTGGTGGCGGCTGTTGTTGCTCGGTGTTGGCAGTTGTCGCTGCCGTTGTCGCAGCGTTGCCGGCATGAATGAACGATTGGATTGGACGGATGGATAGATGGATGGCAGGATAGATGGATGGTTGCATAGCCAGAGATATAACCACTGATATGTATAATAAGTCGTGCGTTGTTGCTTGTAGGAAGCAATTCACAAATGTGCGCTAACGAAGCGGACATGACAGGTCGCTCGCGCGCTGCGCCGCAGTGCGAAAGCGAATGCGTAAGCGGCATTCACGCTTTTGTGCTTGATTGAAAGATCACAAGGCATGTGAATTATTTCACCTTTGGCTCTAAATGCATTTCCTACGTTGCGTTTTGCGGCTTTTCAATGATTTTGTTTTGCTTTGTTTTTGTTTTTGCTTTTTCTCGCATCAACAGCGAGACGCTGCAAGGTGAACTTGTCGACAATGTTGTTGTATTTGGCTGTTGTTGTACATAATTCATGCTGGTTTGTGTGTATGCAGAGCGAAGCTAAGACAATGTGCATTTTTGTTGTTGCCTCTTCTTTTGTGCACGACTGAATGCTGCAGTGTCCGCGGGGAGGAGCAGTAGAAAAAAATCGATATTTCCAAAAACTTGCAACGGCCATGCCTCGTCCAGCTGTTGGGAACATGCTGCTGCAGCCGGCTGCACGTACTCGCCAGCCTTGTCCGGCCGGGCCGTTACCGGGCACAAGCGTGCAGCATGCACCCTCGACGCCGCCATGCCGTCAACTGCACATGCGCCGTGCCAGCGACACGCTCAAATAGTTGGCAACACTGAGCGCTGCATTGCCGTTTGCAAACTACACAGAGCAACAACAATCACAGTAGCAGCACGAGGGTAGTTTTCGCCCTCGCGCTCACGAAGCTTGCGTAGTGGTGCGCCACCCTTAGTGCTCGTGCAAAGCAACGGGGGTGCGCTCTGCTCTGTGCCACACAATGAAAGTTTTTGCGTTGCAGTTGGAAATTTTCGTCTCAAGTTGTCGCTTGCGCTACGTGCTGCATGCGGTTGCAACCGGCACAAAGAGTAATTTTGCGCCGCTTCTAGAAATTTTAAACATAAATCTGCCGCCACTAAACACTTGCTGCCAATAATATTTAGTGAAATTATTGTGTGCGCGAAATGTGCAAATTATTGTTGCTTATTGTGAGAAAATAATGAAAGGCAAACGACGCATAAAATTCATTGTGCGTGCGTGTGTGTATGTCGTGTGGAAAAATCTTTTGCAGCATCCCATGCAGTGATGGAAAAATCAATAAATCGCTTCCGTTGCTCTGCAGGGCGCTGCGTACTGCAAACATACGCACACACTTGTGTTGGCAAAGGACCAATGCGACTCGTTGTTGTTTTTTTTGTTGCATTTAATGCGGCAGTCACAGTTTTATGAGTATTTGTTGCATGACTCAAGTCAGTAAATTGTGTGAATAGTAAATGCTGTCGAGGTCGCCAAAAGCCAAACATAACTGACTGACTGACGTTTTCCTGTTTTATATACAATTCGCTGGCACAGTGTGGCATCGTTCGTCACTTCAAAAATTGATTTTTAACAGGTTTCACGCTGATTTTTTTGCATGCCTGAAAATCACTTATAACTCTCACAATAAAAGTGCTCTAAATTATTGAAAGCTCGAAAAGTGAAACTTGTGTCGTTTGGAAGAACGAAACTCTATTATTTATCAACATGAAATTATGAAAGTCTTCACATTTAAAGCAAATAAATGGCTATTTTTAATACAATTTTAACGAACTTTTAAAAAATTGTGGCAAATTTGTGGCTTTAAAGTTTCATTTGATGTATTTCCAATTTGATTTTGGCAATGATTCAGGAAAAGGAAGAGAGAGACGCTACTCAAAATTTTGGAACATTTCAATGCATGAAACGGACAGTACAAGTGACTCAGAACTTTTTCAATAGTTATAAATTGTAAACAATATTTATACTTATAAATATGTTTGATCTGGAGACTAGAAGCAGTCAAGCTAAGATTTTAATCCAATTCGAAAAAATCTTTGAAAGACTTGTGGGTCGTAACAAGATTTCCCATTTTGTTTCTAAATGATTTCTGTCTTAGTTATGGATGATGCAGATTAAAAATTTACTTCACTTTCTGTGTGCTTCATTCTTAATCCTTTCGCTATTGTGTTGCCATATGGCAACAAGCTACTTTGTGGACGTCTGAACCCTCTATGGTTTCAGGAACAAATTTTTTTATTGGTCCTTAGAATAGTTTGAAGTTTTTGGAAAAATACGAAATTCATAAACTGAGTATTAAAGTTCAAGAAGAAAAGTATACATGTTTTTTAATGGTATATCTTCACATAGTAAAGGAAGAAGAAGCAGAAAACTTTAGATAACTTTTTAAATTGACGTTTTCTTTCAATTTAGATCCTTTTTTTATTTTGGCTGAAGTAAATGAAGAAATATTTAAATTTTCGTTATGCGTAAAAAATGTTAAGTTTTAGTAATTATTACAGCCACAACAATGTGGTTGCTTTTATAGAAAAACACCCTAAAATACCGGGTTCGAGTATACAAATTAAAAAAATGTCATGGATTGTTGCTAATACAACAAAATAGAAGCCTGAAACGTAAATTTTAAATTTTAACTTTCTCCAGTAAAAACCTGTAGCGAAAGGGTTAAGAAAAGGAAGGTTGATCTGGGAGTATTTTCGAGGTTTAGGTTTCTGTCTTGTCTGAGTACAGTGGCGGATTCAGGGGGGTTTTGGGGGTTGGAACCCCCTAAATATTTGGATCGGCTTTAAAACTACATACAAATTAAAAGGCATCTCATAAATATTAAAAAGTTACTTTTTGAAACCCCCCGAACTATTTTTCTGAATCCGCGCCTGTATGAGCATCGCAGTTCAAGTTGAATTATCGATTTTTTAAATTTCGTTTAAAGTAAATTAAGTTTCTTAATTGAAATTCTTGTAAGAAACAGTTGGGGCTCGCTTCACTTAGATGAAAGGTCTCACAATTGGCGCTTGATAGGCCTCCGATTGGAAATGGTTTATACGCCTTTTGCATCTGAACCCAATCTGATCCGTAATAACTGTTTACAGTCCACTCAACTATGAATACTTAGGAGTTGTCACTTCTACTGAACTAAGTACTTCGATTCTCTGTTTCTGATATATTTGATAGAAAATTCATCACAAGTGTTCTTGTGTTTTAGTCAGTTTTAGGATTGTCTCTCAAATCTTAAAATGACGTAAATAACACAGTAGCGTGCAAAATGTTTGATCTGATTGTTTGATCTCATAAGTCATAGTCGTGTCTGGGTATAGTGAACCCCTTATATAGTGAACACCTCGATATCGTGAACAACCAAATTTTGACATCGAGCCTCTAAATATGGAAAACAGTTTTCAAAGAAAAAACAAAAAGTGTTTTTTGAGCAAATAAAACGAGTTTTTGAACAAAAATGTTAATCTTGAGATAGTGAACAACCTCAATGTTGTGAACCGGCCTTGCTATAATTAGTTCACTATATCCAGACACTACTGTATATATATCCACGCATAATTTATATGATTTGATGCGGAACTTCAGCAGCTAACTAAACTAAAAACAAAATTAATAAATCCATAACAAGAACACAAAAATATTTCCGAATTTAGTAGTTAGCAATAAACAAAAAATTCAGACTCAAAAGAGTTTAAAAAAAATATATGCAATACATCGACCAGAAATATCTCATATCTACAAAAGCGAAAAGCCCCAATTGAATCGTTTGAATGATAGCATTCCACACGGACTATCGAACATGTGCAACTAATTTGAGAGATTCCGTAGCTGTTAACGCAATTCGCAGGCAGCAACAGCGGGTGTTAGGCGCCAAGATACATAACGCAAATGTTTGATGTATGCATCAATGATTATTTTTTATGTCGGCCAAACAAAATTCTATTGAACGGAGTCGAAAGTCGAAGCAGACAACGATTTTCGCAGACGCCGGCTGCGCACAGCTGAAATGTTGAATGGGCGCGCTACAGTATGCGGCGTACTACAGTAGTCAATGCATTGTTTTGGTTGTTGTTGTTGTTGGGTTTTCGGTGCGTCTATGTTTTGTACAAAACGCTTTGAAAATGAAAATTTGTTTACATGCTGCGTTGTTGTAGTACATTTTGGTAACGTAACACGCAATTCATTTTTTGTGTTGTAGATTTAAAATTTCGCTACAAACGGCATTAACTACTTTTGTCTAAAATCTTTGGTGCATGAATTAGAGTTGGTTTTAAAATGTAGAAGCAATGTTTGTTTAAGACAAAAGTAGACAAAAATATGACAACAAAGTAGCGAGAGTGTTAAGGCTTTACATCGATTTGTCGTAGTCAGCTGTTGGCTGTAGTGTGCTTGCAATTGCCTGCTAGACCGACAAGAGGCCGAGAGCTAACCAATTCGAGTATTTGGTACTTGCGCATAAATAGTTTCAATTGTTTGAAATTAATTGAGGCGGCCGTTGTGCGTGTGCGCGCATATCACAACATCGAATTTCAATTGCTGGCCGACACGATTTGTCTGCGTGCTGTGCAGGCACTTGAAAAAGTTGCTATTATTGGAAAATTGTATGAAAAATACAAATTTAAATATTATTCAAATTATGATTGAAGGTAGATATGCCAGTGCCGCCCACTTTGAAATGCGTACAACTGGCGTAAAGCGGCGAGTTGGAGGAGTCAGCGTAGGCTTTGTTGGATGCGCATTTGTGGCCATTGCAACGAGTGTCAGTGCCAAATGTGCATGAGACAATGAGTGGGGACAGCGAGTGCTTAGCGACATATGTACTACTAACATATGTACGAATGTTTGTATGTATGTACGAATGTGTCAGTACACTTGACGTCGTACAGCGCTGTCAGTGGAAGTGTCTACTTAAATATGTACAGCAAATTTGTATAGGTAACTACATAGTTGTATGTATGTGCGAACATATTGTAGTTGTTGTTGCCTATATCGTTGTAACACAGTTAAGGAGAACGTAGTTAGCAGCAGCTTAAATTTCAATTTGGGACTTGTGCACCGTTGGTCGGTTGCCGCTGGCTGGCTGCGGTAATGCAATATGCGAGACGGCCCTAACATGCTGACGCGTACGTTGACAACAACACCGAATAAGCAGTAAACAAAACACAAATAAAACAAAAAGTGCAAAGAAAAACACCAACAACAGCAAAGGTAGACATTTTGTTGTGTTTCAAGTGTGACGTCTGTGCGGTAAACACACATAAACACACATGACATTTGTATGTATGTATGAGTGAACCTAAAGCGACATGAAATGCACAAAGCGTTTACGCTCGAAACGCTTCTGCTTCTACTTCAGCTCGCGCTCACGCTCGTGGATCTGACAGCGGCTTGCGGCGAGCGTTGGGGTCACTGCTGGCTAAAGGGGCCGCAACGGCAGCTGACCGCCGCTAAACTTGGCGAAAAGGGTTACTGTGTGTGTGTTTTGTCAAGTGTTCATGTTGCTGTGTGTTTGTGTTGAGCGCCGTCGATCGTATTTCATTTTAGCAACTTTTAACTTTTTTTACGCTTTTCAGTATTTATTTCCTTTTTCATTTAGTTGTTTATGTGTTTATCGTATTTGTTGGCACTTGAGCTCGCGCTGTCGCCCATCCATTCATTTGCTCCTTTGCTGGCTGTGTGTTCTGTGCTTTATTTGTGCTCGATCGTCGAGCGCTCTGCACTCTCCGCAACGTGTCTAAAGTGCGAGTAGAGCTGCCGCTGCCGCCGCCCGCGCGGTCGCTGCGTGCTGGCAGTTTGCTGTTTTTTGTGATCTGGCACACATGCAAACCGCCTAAGTACTCGCATTCCGCACATTGTGGCACTTTGAGCGCGGCTGGCGTTCGCGTCAATTGAAGATCAGCTGCTGCCGCCGCAACTGGTGCGCGTTCGGTTTTCGGCCAAGTAAATAAGCAGCAAAAACAACGACCATAATCGAACAACAAGTGCAGTAAAAACAAATAAAAACAACAAAAAGCTAGAATCATAAAGTGATCAGCTGTTTTGACTGTCGCTGCAAACTTTACGCAGCTGTCAATGTTTTTGTTTTCTTTTCCACTCCAACCAAGTTGGCTGCCAGAAAGCAGAGCCACCAGCAGTGATTACATAAGCTTTGTACTTTGCTCGAAAGAAGAAACGATTAAAAAATTATATTAAAAATAAAAAAACAAAAAAACAAAAATAATAATAATCAAATCCAAAAATCAAAAATCGTGTTTTAACAATTAGCGTGCACCAAGTGATAGCAGATCGCCCATGGCGGCCGCCAGTGCGGCTGCTGCCAAAACGTATTTGGCGGCGGCGACGGCAGCTCCTGTAAGGTTCGAAAAAAAGCACAACAACAATGCGCCATACGTTTGAGAAAAAAAGGCAACAATGCACTAGTGAAATGTGGTGTTAGTGTGAGTGTTTTTGCGTTTAACGGTTGCCGGAAGCGTGCAGTGCAAATTGAATTTCAAATGTGACTAATGGAGTGTAGAAAGTCAAAACAGCAGAAATTAACAAAAAATGTAAATTTTTAATCGAAAGAGCGAAACAATAAGAAAAAGCCAAAAATAATTAAAAATTAGAAATAACTAAAATAAAAATTAAAAAAATTTTAATGCATGTTTATTTAGAAAATATGTTTGTTTTTAATAAAAGACTCGCCGGTGTACACTCTGAGTGGAAATCCACTCAAGCTTGACCCTGGACTTGGTTCATTTCAATAATTGCTGATTTGTTGTTGTTAGTGCTTTGGTTACTGCTGCTGCTGCTGCTGATGTTGATGGGCATTGACGTAATGATAATTGCTGTTGTTGTGGTTGTTTTTGCTACTGTGATAAGGTTTAAATTCATTGCTGTTGTTGTTGTTCATTACATTCGCTTAACAATTAATTGCTGATTCTGGTTTTGTTGCATACATTTATAACAATTTCAACAAGCAGCCTTTTACACACTCAAACAAATCATTTAATTACAACTTTGTTTATTTTTGTGTTGTTGTTCAAGGTTAATTGAAAAAAAAAAATGCTGGAGGTTTACGCCTGTTTGACACTTCGCTGTTCTAACATGTTTTGCCTTATTTTACCGCTGGCACCCTACAATTTTGCTAACATTTTGCGGCTTGCTGTAGCGCGCAAAGCTGGTCTATCAGCTGCCCTTTCAATATATTGCGGGCTCATATTAATGGGTTATCATTTATTTGATAAATGAAAAAATCATACACCTATATATACACAAACAAATTAACAAGCTTCAGCGAAAAGGTAATACTTAACGTTGAACCCTCGAGCGACTTTTGTTGGTGTGGCTGAAGTGAGTTCTAAGCTCAGTTTAATATATGAATTCTGCTTGTTTGTATACAATTCTTGTTTGTTTTTCCACACCAAGTCAAGCAGATTGTTTGAGAAGCAACTTGACACCTTTGAATGTGACTATATAAATAGTTTCATTTGTATTTCTAATGAAAAAAATAGATATATAACCTTGCATAGAGTTTCCAAGACTGAATTCTTTTGAAGTTCTTTCAAGAAGCCAATTTGCTGCTCGATTTTCTGTTATTTGGGCTTATCACCATTTCGTTTGGACTATTTTGGATTGGATTGTTTGGAATGTTTGAAAAGTTTTTGGATACGATTTAACAAAACGTTACTTAGTTAGATCATTTATTTGGGGTTAATTGCACTGAGACCATTACTGATCTATTGTGCCCCCTACAGATCGTTAGAGAATTTTCCCTAGACCCACCGACCTAATGAAACTTTGGAACCCACCCGGGTCCAGATGCTTGACATTTTCCTCTGCAAGAAAGTATTGTCCCAGGTATCGCCTTCTGCTACGACAGATTGTTTCACAGCGTAACTTAGCAACATAGTTAGTGATCTTAATTTTGACTCGTGACTCGAAAGTTTTAGAAATCACACAAAGATAGAAAGAGTATTCTGGCACATTCCGGTTAAAGAGTAACTTTGAAAACAGAAGAATTTTCCAAAATTAATTAATTGCTTATAGCTCTTAACCCATTGCTGCCTAATGGGTAAAATTTTACCCATGAAAACTGACTTTTAAAAAAAATCACAAAAAAGTTCGTGGTAGAGATATCTCAAAATCATTGATGGGGATGATTGGGGTAAAGATGGAACTACCTTAGTCTAGTGGAGGTCACCCTAAAATTCCGCCATCTAGCTAGAGTTACTAGACTTCAAAAATTGTGAATTTTCCGGAGGTGGAAAATGTGGTGAAATGAAGTGGCCCTAGAAACTGTCCTAGTTTCCACAAACAAGTCGATAACTAAACTAAACTAAAACTAACTAAAAAGCTGAGAATATCGGTGAAATTCCAGAAATTCGACTTTTTAAAAGCCATACAGCCCCTTGTAAGTCAAATGAAAAAGAGATATGATATAAAACTAATTTTATAGCAGAAACTTTCGTTATTAAAAAACTGAGTTTAAAGTTCATAAACCTTAGAGAAAAGCAGTATTGAAGAACAATTTTCAAAAAAATAAATTTATTTGAAATTTTTTCTTGTAGTTCGTAACCTAGAAGGAAATAGAATATAGCTGATTTAGTACTATGTAGAACTCTTAAGCGTTTTGAAAATAGATCGAAATATATTACAATATCTAACGGAAAATATGAGAGAATATTTTCAAAAAATATAGGAAGTTTTTTAATTTTCTTTAATCTTGGAAAATTATCGCCAAACTTAATAAGCTTTAATCCAAAAATTAACTTTTTTGTCTGCTTTATCTTTACAACTTTTCAAAATAACTCATAAAATTAACTTGTTGTCTGCTTTATCTTTACAACTTTTCAAAATAACTCTAACAAAAAATCTATATAAAACTTTTAAATGCTTTGCGCAAATTGTCATTGCACTGTGAAGTGCAACATTGCAGCGCGTAGGGTGTTGGTTGCAGTGCGAGGCTGCAAACGTTTAGCGTCATTCTTACTCAACACTTTTGAAAATGAAATTTGCGCTATCTGCAACAACAACAACAATAAAATCGCAACAGCTTCACATGTGATTCATTCATGCGGCGTTTTTATCGCCTGCGCGGATTATTATCATCGCTTCGTGGCGAACATACACAAAAAGCACTGAAGGAAAAAGCGAATGAAATTGATTAGACAGTCCAAGACAAATAGCTCATTAATTTATAAATAAAATGCATTGTTGTTTTTTTGCTGCGGCTGAACGTTGCGCTATCAATATTTCATTTAACTTGCTTCGCTTTGCTTTCAATTTATTTATTTATGAATTTGGTGCCACTGCTAGCGACCTGCTTTGCGTTGCTACTTTTTGCATTTTAATTCTTTTAATTCTAAGCTGCCTTATTCGTGGCCAACAACAATTCCGTGTGGAATAAAACAAGTTTGGTGTTTGAGCACAACAGCAACACAATCACAAAAACAAATGGCAAACGCCAATTCTAACAAGTGGCAGCCAAACTGTCGATTGTGGCCTCAAATTTTTTGTTGCCGGTTGTTGTTGATTTTTTAGTTGGTTAATTTATTTGGGCGATACTTTTTTTGGATAAATATTGAAAAAAAAACAAAAAACACGTTGTGAGACAATGGCATAGTTTGAAAATTAATTAGGAATTATATGAACGCCGTCGTTGCTGTCACCAAGTTTGCTAGTCAGTGCCACGTTTCGAACAATCGGTTTGTACATATGTAGATGTTGTGGGAAAGAAATCAGGTTGAGCGGGCTGAGGGGAAAGGAATTGGTATTTTAAATTGAAATGTGCGCGCACCGTTTGGTCTTTGATATTCCCACAGTGCAATTCACATGAAGAACTACGTTGGCTGTGGGCTGGTTGCGGTAGCGGGAGAGATGAGAGTGGAAAGAGAGTCAGAGAGCGCAACAAACTCTACTTTAACGAGTGGAATTTGTTGACTAATGCTTTCAAGTTAACACTTTAGTGATTAGGTGGAGATGAAGGAGTTGTCAGTGCGAGATGACTTATGGGTGACTTGTGGTTGACTGTTCGGTGTTCAGGCAATCTGAGGAACTGTAAGGCGCTGTAGAGACATAACATTTGATTGATGTTAGATATATAGTATAGTATGTTTATATATTTGAAGCTGTTCTATTCATCTGAAAAATAGTTAGACACAGTTAAATTTTTTTAACGGCAATTATTTAAAAACTAATGGGTAATATTTCTTATTTTCTTGCCAACTTTTATTAATGTCCGACCGAATATTCGGTTTCGGTTTCGGCGCAAATAAGTGGTTTCGGTTTCGGCCAAAAAATGACCGAAACCGAAACTTTTGTGGAATATGTTGATTTGATTTTGTTTTATGTTTAAGTTTTTAAAAAATGAATTAATTGTTTTTATTAATAAGTATTTATTTATGTTATGTTATGTTGTGTTTGTTTGTTTGTTCTTTATTTACTCAAAGTAAATTTCGTTTGTTGAAAAATGGTGATTTTGGGAAATTCGACAAATTTCTCCACAGTTGGTCAGAAGTTGCTCTTAGAGGGTTAAAATATATGAATAACCCCCACTAGTTTTCTCAACTGAACATTTCTTTCAAACATATTTATACCCTATCTCCAACCCTTGATGGGGCTCCCATAGAAAATGGTCGTTTTTATAAAATAGGCTCCCACTGCTTCCAGGTTGCCCCCAGACGTGTCAAATGTATGACCGACACTCATTTATTTTCCCTTTCGAATGTTTCTTCCAAACATAACTACCCGCTATCTCCAAGTTTTAAGGGAGCTGCCATACAAAACTGGGCATTTTCAATGGAATTGGCTTCCCACTTGTAAATTTAGTTGTTAAGTAAGAGAGAAAACATCGTATCTCGGACGCTACTGAACCGATTTAAATGATTTATTCAGCAATCGCCAGCATTCTTGAGTACAAAAAATACAAAATTAATTAAGGTTCACAAATTTACCACCAGAGGGCGTCCGCAATACGATCGGATTTGTGACGTTGTCAACTTTTGGGTTTCTACAAAGTAAAAAATCATTAATGGATATTGCATATAATTGTGTGAGATTTAATCCGTCTTTATCCGCGCGTCTATCTGTCTGCTCGTCTGTCAGTTTGTTTATATGTTCGCCCTCCCGCTCGCACACCTATTTGTCTCGCAATTTATCTGTCTTTAATCTCTTTAAACCACAATTAACAATTTTGTTAACAATTTCCTCATCTGCTCTCCAAGTCTGGTCGCGCCCTTTTCGACACCCTCTCATGTGTCTTCGTGTTAATTATCAATCATAGACTTCAAAAGTGAGGCACTGCCATAGACAAAAGCACTGACAACGTTTGTGCGGTAAACTGCCACAAAACCCCCACTAAACTGAAGCCGAAATGCAGTCGAAAGCGAAATGAGGAAATGCGTTGGCGCACAGACGGAGCGCTGCACGGGTGAACAAATGTAGCGTATAAATAACGAAATAGAGTGAAAATAAATAAAACACCAAAGCACGATTAGAGCTCAACGTGAATAAGGCAACGAATGCAACACAAAGTCAAACAAATTCAAACAAATTTCAATAGAAAATGTTAAAATATTGATGTCGAATTGCGGCGAAATTCAAACGTAGGCAACCTGTCGGCACAGCTTTAAGTTCAGACTTCAAATCCCGGCGCGCAAAATTGTTGTGAAAGCAACAGCAAAACTGCCTTTTCAAACGCGCAGCAACATTGACATGTTTGCGTTTGATATGGATTACAAATTGAACAATTGTCGCGTTGATGTGTTGGTGTGGATTCTGCTTTGCCAAGCAGCGGTGCAAAATTTCAGCTTCTCAAATGACTGAGTCACGCGCGTACAATGTTCTGTAAATGAATAAAAGTTACAACAACGACAACGAAATTGTTTTTGCCCAGCTCAAAGTTGGGTTGACAGCAAAACAAACAGCCGCACAGTGAATACGCTATCGAACAGGCGCGCAGACCGAGCGCGCAGCTGGTCGGCTGGGAATGGGCACAAGTGGTGGCGGACTGGGCGCTGGTCGTCGGTCTGCTGAATATTGGAAATGGCTGATTGGGTGGTGGTGGCGCGGTTAGTGGTTTGGGTGTGGAGCGTTTGTAGTGGTTGTTGTTGGTAGATATTGACGGTCTTTCACCTCGGCTGCTTCTTCAGTTACACGAATGAATTGCTGCCGCGTTACTTTTACAATTACGAAAATAGATGGCAGTAGATGAAAGAGACTAACAACAACAACAACAACAACAACAAGTAAACAAGAAGCAATAAAACTTAGCGCAACAGCAAATGTTGGAGGGACTGCGGCGTGCAGCTGTGTGTGAGTGGTGCGTTTGTACGTGCGTCTATTTGTTTGTTTGCGCATTTTATAAAATTGTTGTTGTTGTTTGGTGTTTTGTCGACGCTTTTCGTGCCCTGCGTGTGCATAATATTTTAATTTTTTATGCTTTCAAGCGTTTCGATTGTCCCTGAATTCAATGAATAAAAAGATGAGCGCATATCGTGAAGATTGAATCGAATGGCAGCCAAGTTTGTGTGTTGTTGGCTTATGACAAGCGCTGAATTGTCGCCGATGCCAATGCGCGTTCGCTGCGGTCGACGCTGTGAAGAAGTGCTGCACGCATTGGAATGCAAAAGCCAAGCGGCACAGCACCCAAGCGGCGACTAGAAGTTAGCAACGCATTTCTTATTGTTTTTTTTGTTGTTGTCGTTGCGCTTGTTGGCATTTCCTTTTCGAAAGGTTGACAAATTGTTTGGCCGGCTTAGCTGTTGGCAAAAAATAACACCAACAACAACACAGAGGTGCTGAAAATATGCAAATAAGAAGAAATAATAAGGCGTCGAACGGTCGAACGGGCAGAATATGAAGTCATTGTGTGCTCAGGTATTGCTTGGCCGCGCCGAATCGTTTATTTTTTATTTTTGCCTTCCACACATACAAATTGTTGCGCTGTCGCCGACTGCGGTTTTTTCTAAGATTGTCGTTTATTCTCCAAAAGCAATGCTGCGTTAATTCGTGAGTTATTTGCTTAGACTTATTTGTACTTGAAGCAAACAAACACGGCGTTTCGCAAATGGTGTTGTTTTGTTTGGTCCAAAAATCATTTGGTCATTGCATTTCAAGGTGCTGCACACAAACCAAAGGCAAACAAAATCTAATTGAAGCCAACGCCGGCAATCAGTCTCACAATGTGAATATCAAACAACCAAATTATTAAAACGGCAAAATACTCAACAACATAATCAAATCATTGAAATGTGTGTCGAATTGTAAAAGATACATACACAATAATAGAAAATCTGCATGGGAATTGCGCGCTGTGCGACATGGTCGAACGGTGTCGATTGCAAATAATTAAAGTGTGTTTCATCAATGCCAAACTGAGTAAAATTCGATTCGTCGGTGTTGCCAATTTATGCCAAAAAAGCAACGGCTGGCTACATGCCGCTAACTGAACTGCAATTAAATCGACCAAATATAAATTCGAAAAAATCAAAACAACAAATAAAATTGTAAAATTGCCATCAAGATGGAGGTTTATGCCGAGGAGCCGCAGAAATGTGATGATGATCTCTCCAAGTTCATGTTAGATGGTAAGCAATTTTAATGTGATTTTTTTAATATATATGAAATATGAAAATCATTAGTTGATAAGTTTAATTACTATGGCTTTGAGTGGTACTTACTTTTATATTTGAAATTAATTAAAAAGTCATAAAAGTTACTCTTAAATGGAATATTTTCCTCAAGTTCCCTTATATGATCTCAGTGAAATTTGTTACGAACTTTGTTTCCTTTTAAAATGGAATTAGGTTTGTATTAATATTTTTTATTTTAAAAGTTTCAAGTGGCTGTTTTCTCTGAATCTTGTGCAGTGTTGCACTTCAATACTGATCAATGTTGCACTATGCACCTTTCGAGACTTAAGTCGAACGATTAAAAAGTCAACGAAGGCCAGAACCACTTTAGTTAGAAAAGCTATTCTATTAAGAGAATCCATTAGTTAAGAAAATACCTTTAATAAAGAGATTGAAGTAACCTTTGTTGGGAGAAGGTGTTAGATAACTTGTTCCATTTTGCTGCTTAAGTTGTTCAACTTAAATGTGCAAAGTACCAGCAATAAGTTGGGAGTATTGAGAAGTCGAAGTGTAAAGAAAAAATATATTATTTCTAACAAAAATCTTTAGTTTCTCAACATCATCTGAATTCTTTTTGAAATCTTTTTATAGTTTGAGACATTTATGTCGGACTTAATATATTTATTTGATAACACAGCGCAACAAAAAAACACTTTTTTTCTGTTGCATGGAGTTTTTCTTCTGTTTCTTACTAATTTGGGTGCGCTGATTTCGAATCCATCCTCAGATTTCTTCTAGCAGCTCTAGTTAGTGAGATATAAGTACCGTGTCATTTTTTCAGTTTTTCCTCTACTTGTTCCATATTTTTGATCCTAATTTCTAAACCAAAACCACCGATTGACATGATTTTCATCTCATCGCATTAACAATGCCGCACGGCTTCTTTTCCGATGCAACTTATTTTTATAAGTTTTAAAATGCCGCGGTAATTGCACCTCAAAGTCGGAAAATATGGAATTTTAAGGCGTCAAAAACATACACAATTTTCGTAAATCAATAACGAGTTCGATGTATAATGACAGTCGACACATCAAGCAATACAACACAGCCAAATTATTTGGCGGAATACACATTCGCATCGAAATAATAGCAAAAATGTTCCATAGCTATTTTCATCACTTTTCATACTTTTCCCTTGAAAAATTAGGGACCTAAAATGTTGTAAGTGCAACGATATAAAAATCATGTCGATAGGATTATTGGTTCAGAAATTACAATCGAAAACGGGGAAAAAGCCGAGGAAAATTCGAAAAAGTGACACGCCCATTTTTTGTGAAAACTAGAGCTGTTACATAAAAACGGAGTATGGTTTTGAAATCAGCGCGGAAAAACGAGTCAGATTCATGAAAAAACTCCATGCAACAGACATGCTGTTGTGCAGTGTAATTGATTCTCAGAACATAATAAAATACCAAATTGGGAAATTTTTATTAATTTTCAACTACTCCTTTTTACTACTACTTTTCATACTGTTTAATTTAAATTTTTTTATTTTAATTTTCTCTACAAACTTAGTGCACTAATAGATTTGAGAATTGATTCTTAGTACATAAAAAAAATGTATATTTGGAAAATGTCTACTACTTTTCTATTAAATTATTTAAATTACTATTTTCTGTTAAATTTTTAAGTAATTTTAATTTCTTTTAATTTTTTTCCCCTACAAACTTAGTGTCGAGAATTTTTTACTGGCACCAGATGCATTAATGAATTTGAGAATTGATTCTTAGTACATAATAAAATTATAATTTGAAAATTTCTACTACTTTCTACTACTACTACTACTACTACTACTACTACTTTCTGTTAAATTTTTAAGTAATTTGAAATTCTTTTAATTTTATTTTAATTGTAAAGGGAAATTACTACCATTATCACTACTACTTTTTGTTTAATTTTTAACTAATTTTAATTTCTTTTAATTTTAATTTTAATTTTCCCTATAAACTTAGTGTCCAGAACTTATTTACTAGCACTATGGACCAATTTGTATTTTCATGTTTTATTTCGAAATTTTCATTTTCATGCTAAAGTCTGTAAACGCCTCTATTGATTCAGTAAGCGAGTAAGTTCACACCGACATTGCTCATTAAATGACGATTTCTGCGCATGTAAACCGCAAAGCAAACATTAAAATAACTCGTAACAACACTTGAAATTGTTGCACAGCTAGTTAAATTGTTGCTTTTGTTGCGTTTTAGCTTCCACCAATTTTTTATTTTGATTTTGTTCAAATTTTTTTTTGCGATTTGAACTTTGTGCATTGTTGTTGGTAGTGTGCAGTTCCCATGACTTTTGGCATCGGCTGACTTTGGCCACTGCAGTTGCAGAAAGCCGCTGTTCATGTGTGCGTGTGTGTGTGAGTGAGTGTGTGGGCCAAATGTTTGGCGCTCAACTGTCACTTGTCGTGCAAGTTGAAGGCTGCAATTGGCTGACTCGATGTTTGTGTGTGTGTGTGTGCAATTGCAGTCGCATTAGTTACGTGGCGTTTTCTAATTTTTCCACTTTTCTTATCGCCGCTCTTTCGATTAATTTATAAGCTACTTTAAGCTACCAAGTGAAATGCCGAAAAATCGAATTTCAGCCCACAAACCACTTTACCACTTTACTGCATTGGCCAATGGCGGTTTGATAAAAACAAAGAAAACTAAACGCAGACTCGAATTAGTGCAAAAGCCATGAAATCGCCATAAAAGCACAAAGTAATACAGCAAATACATGCAAAAAATAGCAACAAAAGCCATCAACAAAAATTAATCGAAGTGCGCGCGCCGGCGTTGGCGGTTGGCCGTTGGTATAGTGGCGTGTCGCAGCCCGGCTCTGCGCGTTTGTGCAGAGTGTGCATGGTGCAAATGTCATAGCCGCATAGTCCGCAGTGGCGGCGTCAGTGATAGTGGCCCTGCGGCTCTAAACATGGCTAAATGCGCAGCTTTTTTACGGTGGTGGTGTTGGTTGCAATTACAAATTATTCGATGATCGCGTAGATCATAAAAGTGAGGCCAGCCACAACAGCCGCTCAACGTTAATGACTGTCGTCTTGTCGCGGAGGCGTGAGAACGAGCGCAATGTTGGGCCCACGCATTCCACGTCTTCGCGCCGTAATGAAATCGCGCAAATTTTTGCCTCGCGCTAAATGTCACAAGCAAGAGTAACCGAAAGCCATGAAAACCTGTCGGCGACAACAACAACAACATTAGGAGTAACGTAACGAATGCTGCAACAACAAATTGTTGCCAATAAATAAAACAACAAGGGAGTCGATCATTTTTGTGCATCAGCATGATGAACATTGTTGTTGTTGTTATTGCTGATAATTTAGCTGGTCAAATAGTGAAAGGCCGCGCAGTTTGGTATGGAAATGATTTAAGTTTGACCAGCGCACACGGACGGCAAAAGAAAGATCACACACACACGCGGCTCACACCTCACTTGACGCCACTCGACTCCACGTTGGCCTCCACCTGCATACGGCACCGCAATCACCAGCATCGCCGTCAAGTGCTTTGGTGAAATTGCAGCTGAAATGGAATGGAGACATGGCAATCCGATCTTCCTGCAGTTGGCCAGCGCGAACAAAGCAGCGCCTCAGCTTACAGCTTTAGAAATGCTTTTGAGTGTAATGAGAAGCTGGGCGGCAGCCAGAGAAAGCACTGCGCACAACGAAAATTGATCTACCCCAGTTCCCTTTACCTTTGTCGCCAGCGTTGACGTTCACTGCTCAGCCAGTAAGCTGATAGCCGCGGGCCGCATCGTTGCCGCGCTGTCGTGCTGTCATGCTGTCTTGACCATTTCTAATGCCCTAGAAGGCCCGGCCAGATAACGAAACGAAATTTGCGAAATGGGAAACTGGCGGCGCGCTAAAATTGGCGTTTCCGGTAGAGTGAACATATGTGGCACACGATCACTCACCGTTGGTCGGTTGGGCGCCTAGTTTGCTGTTTAGACTGGATGGTTGGACGGTTGGTTGGCTGGCTGATTGGTTTGACGAAAGGCGGAGCATAAACGCTGTCAAAATATGCAGATAATTATAATAGTTTAGACACAATGCTGCATTTATGCTGAATGCTGAAATTTAGCAACAATTGCAATTTGGCTAATGAAAACGTTCAGGTCACGAAACGAAAACAGAAAACAGTAAAAATTTGATGTCAAGTAATCGATAATGTGAACACTGAAATGGGTTAATATGCAAAATTTTTTATACTTGAAGCATATAGAGAAAGTGTTAAAGTTGTGGGATTATGTCATTAATAACTTTAATTATCTTATTTTATTATCTTTTACATAGTCAGTACATACGAATTAGTGACCTGCATGAATACATTCATTTTGGCGACTACACTACTGTACATACTGTACGGGTACTTGGTATTCGAAGAATGTGTGAAACAAAACGAATAGAAACGAGAACCAGCGAACGTGGCTTCTCGATTCTATTCATATTCGGTGAATAGCGAACACTGCAGTGCTCGTATTCGGCAATCGAGAACTTTGCGAAGTATTCGAAGATCAACAGTTTCATCGAATATTTTTATGCGCAGTATGTCACTTTTCTATGTAGATACTTGTAGTGTGGTTGAAGTGGCTTATTAATTAATACGCAATATAAATTATTGAAGAAAGTAGCATAACAAATAAATAAATATTAATATACAACATAAATATTTATAAATAATCTTAGGAATAATAAAACGAATATATTCGAATATTCAAGCAGTTTGTACTATTATTCGAATGCTTTTGTTCTCGTTTTCCCGCTTCGAGCGAATATGAATAAATAGTGTACGTCTACTCGCTCGTTCGTTCGGAGCTTACTCGTACTCGAAGAGAGCTGTACTCGTATTCATTCGGACTGGTCCGCAGAGAATAAGTAAAGTATTCTATTCAAAAGCATTGGAATGTTTTCGAATAGCAAAAATGCATACGTACTCGTGCAGGACTCTAATACGGATGAAATTTAGATGCCAAAGGTTGCAGTAATCTTAAGTTTAGCGTAAGGAAGAACTTTGGTTCTTTGAGGAGAACGTCAGATATTTTAAAGGTTGCATTCAGTATTTTTTTAATATATTTTGTTTTATTTGAAATATAAACATGTTGTAAATCTTTTAACCAAATAACCTGACTGCTTCATACTCACCTGTGGTCGATTCTAGCATATGCAAATTTTCTAGAAAACTTTATAAGTGATTGTATAACTGAAGTTCTGAGACGTGAGCACAGGAATCCTCGAAACTCCTCTTCTAAACTGTACCTAAGCTTTGTACTAATACATGCTTTATGCAATAAACTAACTTCAGATGAGTGGTTATGGGATTAAGTACGTCCGTACCTATGTGCGTTTCGTCGTTCCAGAGAACTTCTTCTGGCAACATTGGATCCCATCTCTAATTCCGGATCCCTTAACGGCATTAACAATGTGCCTCTCTCTATGTTTTCTCTAAGAGAAAGACTCGGGTGATTCCGTTTCTTACAGTCTCGAAGATCTAACCGAAAATACTGTTCGCTGCATATTTAACTACGTTAGAAGTTCAAATTGGTTCTGTGTGTAAGGAGATCTAAGTATCATTAATTTCGTTCCACAATAAGTCACAATGGCGAGCGCTCCTTAGAGCCGCTAGTATAGGGTTTTCCAACAAGAGGTGTTATTTTGAATCACCCGGTATTTCGGTAGCTGTCACTTTTGAAGCTTTTATTCTTTGACATTTGACAAGTAGAAACTACGCCATTACTTAAAATGGAACGATGCACGCTTCAACAACGCATTGAAATTATTAAAATTCACTACAAAAATTGTGAAAATCTTGATCCGGAATTCCATCGAAAAATCATGTTGACTGATGAGGCCCATTTCCACCTCGGTGGCTACGTCAACAAGCAAAATTGTCGCATCTGGGGCTCAGAAAACCCAAGAGTTATTGTTGAGAAGCCTCTCCATTCTCAACGTGTGACTGTTTGGTGCGGTTTATGGTCCGGCGGGGTCATTGGACCTTACTTTTTCGAAAATGAGGTTCGATCAACAGTTACGGTGAATGGATTGCGCTATCGAGAGATGATTTATGATTTTTTATGGTCGGAGTTGGATGGTATTGATCTGGACAACGTTTACTTTCAACAAGACGGCGCTACGCGCCACACAAGCAACGAAACCATTGCTCTTTTACGGGAAAAGTCTCCGGACCGTGTTATCTCTGGAAGAGGTGATCACAATTGGCCACCGAGATCTTGTGATTTAACACCATGCGACTTCTTCCTTTGGGGTCACGTGAAAGATAAGGTGTACGCCAACAGCCCAGCGTCGATTCAAGACCTCAAAGATAGAATTCGTGAGGCTATCGAGGACATAGGGCAACCACTTTGCGATTTGGTTATGGAAAATTTCATGAAAAGGATATGGTCCTGTAAGCGTGGTCGTGTTGGCCATTTGCCTGATGTTGGTTTTCATTATTAACGGCATACCTTCCTTTTTATTATGAAATAAACATCCTATAATTTATCTCAAAAAATGGAATTTTTCTTTGATTACCAACATAACACCTCTTGTTGGAAAATCCTATACTACCCACCTATTCATACATGATTTCTATAACAGTTTCTAGTTTTCCATAGCGCTGTGTGCAGCTTGTTAAATATATCAATTGTTGACTCAAATAAGTTTTTCACACTAATTTTTAATATTAAAAAAATGTTTAAAGGCTAATTTAAACGAGCTGTAAATGCTTTTTACAGCGCAGATCCGTTTTCGGTTTTACTAATATTTTCAGAGTAATTATGGCGCTACAGGTTTAGTGCGATTTAATTGTGGCAATCGCTGTCATCAACCCCACCAACACGACCCCATCACCACTGTTGCAGTTGTTGATTTCCCAACTCTGCATACATAAATTTTCGCATTTTATCTTTTTAGAAAGGTGTCTTGTTGTTGCTGTATATTAACAGTTGCTTTTTTTTTGGTTGGCTTGCGAGAAGGTGTTTTCGGCCGAAAAAAAATTTTCATTGAATGTGGCATTTGCCCAAAACAATGGCCACTGGTTTGAGGCCGGTGCCGATGTCGATGTCGGCACCTTGCAGCGCAGCACTTGTTGTTGATTTGTCGAGCGTTGGCCATTTGCGAGCGTTTTTAATTTTGAATTTATGCAAATTCGTGCAAAATATGATGATTTGCGGCCGTTTGGTGCGGCATTGCTGACTCGCAATGATGGCGTTTGCTGTTGCCGCACCGTGCGCCGGCGCCGTCCATCGGCCCATACGTCCACCACTGGCTGTGTGACTGTCCGGCGCTTAATCACTTTCTGCGCTTGGCCGAAATTGAGCAGCAATCGACTGTCGGCGTGCGGCGTGTGCGGCGCTGTCAGGTGGGAGGCGACAGTAGGCGCATCTGCGCCGCTCTTTCACCAGCCGCTCGTTATGCCGGGCAACGGGTCTGCCATGGGTGCTTTCGTGCGGCTGCACGTAATGCAATCTCATTACGACTGTCGATGATGCTGTTTGTGAAGGCTGTTGAGTTGAGTTGTGGCGCGATTCGCATGGCCGGCCGAGCGAGGGAAAGGTGGGAGGCGCTTTTCAGCGAGACAGCGAAGGCGCTTTGTAATTTTTGGCATGATTTGATATGACTTTTATATGTTGTGGCTGTTGTTTTTGGTGGTTTCGAGCAGCTTCAATACGAAAACCACATAAAAATGATTTAACAGAGGTCGGTCGCTGGGTCAATCGTCGGCTGAGGTTTCTTTCGATGCGCTGCCACTTTTTTCCAGCGATCTTTTCCAATTGTCGCTGTCACGATATTAACCCTTCACATGCCGCAGACAACGAAGCAAAAAACCAAAATCGAAAACAGAGAAGCAGAAAAACCCGAAAAAGAATTGCAGGAAACGCGGTAATCATTTTCTAATGAAGTGGCAACTGCGGCCAGCTCAGCTCAATTGGCGACTCAAGCCGCCAGCCGGTAATTTTCAGCGGACGTGCCAAGTTCACACTGCAGCCGGAGACTTGCGAACTGCAGTTTTGAAGTTCGCGTCCGCATTGGCGTTTGCCAGCTAACATTTTCGCCATTACATGCAATTACTGGCAACGGCAATGCGAGCAGCTAACCAACAATGCTACCAAACAATGGCAGCAGCAGTAACAACAACAGTAACAATGGCGGGCGTAGTAATTAGATTAGGCGGCGAATTAGTTGAGGCATTAAAAGGCGAAAGGAATTTCCGCTGTGCTGTATTGTATGGCGGCACCAACGAGGCGCAGTGCTTTGTGTTTGACAGCAGCAGCAGCAGCAATTGGCCACTGGCTGTGGCACATTACAATCCTTAACACTCGTACACAGGAATCGCATTAACCAGGCGCAGACGGTGAACATAATCCGGGCGGAATAGTGGGTTTTTATGTTGCTTACACGTGTTGGTGGTATCTGCATATCAGCGGATTAAAAGCGTTGGTGCAAGATGCAATTAATACAAGCTGGATAGAAGGAAGGATGGGGATTGTCGCTAAATTATGGGTTAAAATGCGGAAAGCGGCATAAAGTCGAAGAAAAGCCTGTTGACAGTTAAAACACTCAAGGTTGCCAGAGAGTTCTAAAGAATGACCAAGAAGTTTGTTATGTTTTTATCTGCTTAGAGTAGTTAAAACTACTACAGTAGTTGTGGAGTCTTTAGTAAGAACAGTAGTTGTATCTACTACAGGAATTATGGAAACTTTGGCTATACCCACAGATGACAGAGAGTTTCGTCTACTTTATCCACCCTTTTCTTGCTTCGGAGAAACGCTGATCCTCAAGTATAGCAAGGAATACATTTTTCTTGGTAATCAGTCGTGCCGCTGGATGATTAATTCAAGGCAACAGCAAGTGGTTTCATCTATCGAATAACAACATTCGATAATTGGCGCCAATTGGAACGGGACCCAGTCAAGTGCTTTTCTTCCGAAAACCCTAAGAGCAGTGATGATCATTTTGCTACTCGTCAGTAGCCGCAAGGTTGACGAACATATATATAAGGCAATTCTCTATAGCAGTGATGACCATTAGGCTTTGAGGCTCCAGAGAGATCTTTGCTAATTCATTAATCAGTTTCTTCCGGAGCTGAGATCCTAACTGCAGCACTATCTAAGCCAGGTTAACTAAACGAGTTTTAAAATTGCGAGATAGACCGGAAGATGTGCCAGAGTCACTAACGAAACTTTAAGTTTTGGTACAATAATTAATTTTGTATTTTTTACACTGAAGAATGTTGTCCATTGTTGAAGGATTTGTTTAAATATGTTCAGTGGTTTCTGAGATACAATGTTTTCCAACGTGCTTAACTCTTCAATTCCCAGTGTCACCTGTAGGTGACAGATGCTTAATATTTTGTTTCTACCACATAGGTTTTTACTTTTAAATTCTAACACTTCTATAGCAAAGTCAATTAGTAGTACTTATTTATTTATTTTTTCTGGTAACACTAACGAAACGTCATTTGTCAAATTCATTCAGTAGCAGTGCAAGTTTGTGTGGTTTCTTTCGATATAAAATGAGGGTATATATATTTTTATATATTTTTATATATTTTTAATGTATTTTTTTGTCTTATCCAAACGTATCTAAGCTATTTTATTTTAAAAGGAAATTTCCTTTTTACTATTTTGGGCATGGGAATTGAAGAGTTAATAAAAAAAAATGTATAACGTTAGAACTTCCAAAGTATGGGAAGCGCCCTCTGATAGTGAATTCGGTACTATAATTAATTTTGTAATTTTTTTTTACTGAAATCTGCTGTCTAATTTGTTAGAATCTATTCTGTAATAATCGTTTAATTCAATTTCATGGGAGGCACCTTCTGGAAGTCAGTTTTAGCACTTTAATTAATTTTGTATTCTTTGCAATGCAAAATGGTGTTCAATAGTTAAAGAATTTGTTAAATTGGTTCAGTAGTTTTTTTCTACTGTTTAATTTCTTCTCAAAATTAACTTATATTATAACTTTAGGGTTTAAATTATATGAGAGATGCCCTCTGGTGGCGAGTTTTAGAAATTTTAATAGTTTTGTATTTTTTTATTGATCTCTTTGATCTATTATTTAAAGAACCCATGTGGTTGCTGGATTATGTAGTATCAGGAGTTCCGTGTGTTTCGTTAATACAATGCTCAATGTTTTAACACAAAGCATTCTGCTGTGAACGATGCAGTTCCCCAGGTTCCATTACAAATTTTAATATTTAGAAACTTTTTTGCTCAGCTGTAGGAAGTTTTCTTCCGGATTGAAAACCGCACCGTGAGAGAACAAAAATGCTGTTGTAAGAAAGTTGTAAGAAAGATTTAAAAAAAATAAATATTATATAATAAAATGTCATCAAAACTTGTTTGCGGTTAGAGGATGTTTGCTTTCTTTGTCAACATTAGGTTGACAATTATTAGATGACTTCAGTCGCTGTCAGAATGTGTGAATCATCGAACCCCTCGCAATCGAACACATTAACGAGTGGAACGGAAGTGCTTACATCATACTGCAGCGCTTCATGGAGAATCGTTTTGTCAGCGTATCGAATGACAATCAATGAAATTTGAACAAAATCAGGGCGAACCAGCAGGTAGCGCTGACTTGTTGTCGGCTTGCAGCCGCGTTGGCGCAATCGCTCCGTTCTCTCAGTGGTTGCGTGCCACAGATGGCCAACGCCGCAAATCAGCAGCGCTAAAAAGGCCAAAGTCAGTGTGGCAGAGCTGCAGACAGCAATTCGATGCTGCTGTTGCAGCATTTGCCGTGCGCTATCTTTATGGGTTTTGTGTATTTCTCATTCTCGTGTTTTTGCTGTGGAAGCCAAGTGGAACGTGTTGTGTGTGTTGAGTGGGGAGCGCGAGCAACTGCAGCCGCTCACAGGTGCAGTCGCAGCCGCTGCGTAGCTGGGCAACTGATAAGACGTCAGCGCAGTCGCTGATGCTGATCGGCTGCTGCTGCTGGCTTCAAGGCAAAATGTTTTTTATTTATGTTCTTTTGCTCTTTGGCTCTTTCGCTGCGCTGGCTGATTATTGCTGCTTTCGTTGTTGTTGTTATTTAATATTAAATTGTACTGTTTGTACGCGAAAGTTGAGTGCGCTGCATTTAATTGCTGGTGCAAAGTTCGCAGCAACATTTGCTGCAAAAATAAAACATTGCAAGCGCTAATAATGCCGACGCGATCATCTGCCAGTTTCGGCTGTTGGAGAGTATCGCGCTCTCCGATGGAGCGCTCAGGTGGAGTTGTTTGTCTCGGCGCTGTGCTGCGTCAGCGCTCGGCACGCAACTCCGCAGCGCTGCCAACAGACGTGGCAGCAGCACGAGTGGATTGTTGGGCTGGCCGGCTGGTTGCTGCTGGTTGGTTGGCACTTGCAATCAGTCGTTGCTTGGACGTGCTGTTGGCTACAACGTGCTGGTCGTGTCGCTTGTTTGGCCGGTGCTGCGCCTGTTTTTTTTATTGTTGCTGGTTTTCGCTTTATCTGCGCTCGTCTTTTGTTGCTCATTGCACGTCGCGAAACGTGAAGCCTGCGGGAATTGCGTAGAGTTTTGCATGCGCATTGTTGTTAGTGCATTTTATTGTGTGCCACATTCCGGTGCGTTAACGTAGCCACCATCATCAAAGACAACAATAACAACAACAGCCAAGAAGACAAACCAATGCAACAGCAGCGATTTCGTTGCTTGATTGCCGTGCGACCATTATTGTTGTTGTAGTGCATTTTGGTTGTTGTTGCGCGTTCTACAATACTCGTTGTTGTTGTTGATAATCTGAAAACGAAAAAAACACAAAAACACACAAAAGTTCAAAAAAGAGTGCAGTGTACGAAAAACAACAACAACAATAACAACAAAATTAAAAAACGAGCACAACAACAAGAGCAACACGAACTAAACAAGAACCGCAGTCCGTGCAGTCCGCGCAGTGGAAATTGGTTTTGCCTGAGCAGCTGAGCTCAGCTGCAGCGGAGGCTGCTCGCCGCCGCTGGCCGGTCGGTCGTGATTCTTTTGGCTTTCAAGGCAATCTCAGTGCATTGACTTTAATTTGTACGTTGCTTGTTCTGCGGCAGCGCTGTCGGCTGCCATTTTCGCACTTGTCACGCCGCGCAGGTTCCCGGTCCAGGTTCCAGCTCGACTCGAAACTAGTTCTAGGCGGCGAGTTGGTGGCGAACGTGATTCTCTGTGTGTGTGTGTGTGCAGCAATGAACTTGTGTTGCAGCACTTGAACGTGCAACTTGTGGCGCGTCGTGTGTAATTGCAGCAGGACGCTGTTGCATATGCAAAGCGGCGGGAACAAGTAGTAGTAGCAGTTGTAGTGTGTTTGCTGTTGTGCTACTTGCCGCAAATTGACGAACCCGGACTGGGCGGCGCGTGTGTGTAAATTACAATTTGTGCCGCCATTGGAGAACGCGCTGCACTCGTCGCAGCGCCAATATGCGCAGAGTGCACTCCAGCACAGTCGCCGTTACCTTCAAATATGAGTGAATACAAGTGCGTGGAGCGTGCGTGCGCGAATGCCGCGCGTTCGCCGGCCTCCGCGAGTCGCGCGAACAAGCCCAACAAGCCGTTCTGCTCGCTGGCCTACCTGGCCAAGAGCACCGTCGCCATAAACGGCAGCAGTGATGTCCGCATCGTGAATGGACGCGGCAACTGTCAGCAGCCGGGCACGCCGCATGTGGCGGCCACAGCGAAAGTAAACGAACGCGGGTCGCCGTCGCTGCCCACTGGCGCGGCGACAGCGTGCAATGGTCACGAGCAGCGCATTGGCAACGGTGTCACTGAGCGACCCAAAGCGGCGCAAAACGGTGATGTTGCACCGAGTGCGAACGACATTTTCGGCGTCATCAACGAGGAGGCGCCCAAGGCCGCACCGGATCAAGTGGATAGCAGCGGCCTCAGTGCGGACACGAACCGACCCTGGGAACTGGGCGGCCAGAACGGTTACATGCGCCGCGTACCACCTGCGCTGGTGACACAAAATGGCTTCAGCAACGGACACAATGCGCCGCTGTCGCTGTCGAAGCTGAACAGCTTGGACTGCTGGGACTACACGATGGAGCTGGAGTGCCTGAAGGGACCGCAAGGTGGGTGAGCGGCGTATTTGCTATCGGCGGGGCATCTAAGCGAAAGTTGGTGTCGTTTAATTGGGGAATCAAGGCACGCCTCTTCGCCGCTTTCAAGCGCGTTTTGATTTATGGTTATTTCGCTGCACTGTGCACTGTACTTTGTTGTTGTTGTGCTTCTCGAATACGGAGTGTAACGGTGTGACTTTTCAACTCATTAAAACACCGAAAAACACCCAAGAAAGACTGCAATAAAAAGTGTGCAGCAAAGTGGTATTTAGTCGCTTTAAACAACAACAACGAATGGGGAAATATTCGAACGCCAAAAGCATTTTGTTGCCAGCACATGCCGACACATACACTTGGCGCCTTTTCATGCTGGGAATTGCTTGCTTAATTTTTTCGCTGCTTGGTGGCGCGCGCTTTTCGGCGACTTGTTGAAATAGAGTTATTTTGATTTAATTAAAATAATTGTGAGAATAATCTCTGAATTATGGCCGCATTGTCGTTTGTGCTGCGATCAATTTATGAAGCGCCGAGTTTAGTTTGCGCTCCAAGTTTATTGCAGCTGCGATGACTTCAACCTCTAATTAAATTTTGTTTTGTAATAGGAACTGCCCCCAACTTCTCCAACTTGTTCATAACCGGAGTAGATGCGAGTGCGGAAGTGAGCTTTAGGTAGGGATTTGTTTTAGAATAATTTTCTCAGTCAACAGAAACTTTCTACTCACCAATTCATAAATATGTATGCAATGTGTGTAGTTCCGAGAAACTGCATCTAAATAACTGCGAGCAGTGAAATTATAATTCTTGATGATTCCAGCTATTATTACAAAAAGTGAGCAGTGCATGCGAAAAATTACTGTGCAGTGGAAGCAGCTTAGGACAGTCATAAGGCGGAATAAGGTCGAGATTTTTATTTTATTCCTACAGATTTCAGTACGAATTTAGATCCAAGTTGATATATTTTAATGAAAAATACTTTAGTACTTAAAAAACTGAGCGATTTTCATAATTTGGAAAACCATTTAAATTAATGAACGAAAAGTGGCCTCAGTGAGACTGGTTCATTTTCATTACTAGTCATCGAAATCCTTCGTTATAGCTAATTGGAATTGCATTACTTCAACTTCAAGTATAAGAAAGAAAACCTGAGTAGTAATAACTTTGATTTTCAGCTTTGTGATTCGCAATAGACAAATACGGTTTCCTCAGCTGGGAATGGATATTATTCCAATTTTCGTCCCTTTTCTTTATCCTACTTCAAAATCAATAGCTATCCAAATCTTCATCAAAGACGTCAAATATTCCTCTTAAAAATTAGGTTTCGCCTTACTCGAGCTGGCCTTTTGACTCATGACTTCCTTCCTCCTTTTCTATGAATATTTAGTTATCCCAGTAAACCCTACCTGCGCCTCGCCAAAGCTGAGAAGCGGCTTGTGATGTGATGTAAAGGTGGGCAGGAAGGCTACAAGCCTTTCATGACACTTAGTCCATTTGGTCTGAAAAGGGTGGGAGAAGGAAAAGAACCGGTTTGTTCGGTTGATTTTTTTTCAACACTAGTTTTAAGTGGATGGTGGAGGAGACGCAGCTTCCTGTGTATCCTGTGGATAACCTCATCCCATCCAGGCTTAGTCTGTAGGTTTATTTCAAAGCTTAGTCAAACATAACAGGTGAGGTCTGAAACATGCATCAATTGTTATTATAACAGTCAGTCGTTTTGGGTGTCTAAAAGTCAAATCAATGAGCTGTTTTAGTTTTCTAGTTTTCAACTGTTCATTGTAGAATTGGAATTAGTCACTTGTCAATGAAATTTTTAATCACTGAGCTGCTTATTCCAACTCTCAATTCATTTTGCACCTCTTTCAACTCATAGAACAGCTGATTTCATTTTTTATAGACTCATTTATTTATTTTTTGACACATTAATTCTCCAGTTGACGCATCGCCGTTAGCCTCTGTAGACAGATTGTCTAACGTTTAAACGGGTTAAGTTGCTAAATGAAATCACAATCGTTTACCAAAATGTTCGTTTTTTAATAATAAAACTAAGCAGGATGATCTGTTTCCTTGGTTTTAATTTCAAACCACTTTTTTGCGACCGCATTGATTATAATCGATTTGAGCTCAATGAGGACTCTATATACCATGTTTCCGGTATTATACAATCCGATGAATTGATTTGAATTTTTAACCCATTTGCATGTTGTCACCTTAATCCAAAAAACAACAAAATCCTCGTTTAATGAATGCCGGTCAACCGGTTAGCGGATTAAAATAACGAAATATTGAATTTTTCAAACCAGACGTTGGCTTCGATAAATCGCTTCAAGCATTCGGCACAGCGCACACACATCGACGGCCGAAGACCAGCCAATAGTTGAAAAGCTCTTGAACTTGAGCGCCATTTAGTGAAAAAAAAACAAAAAAACAAATTGAAACAAATGACTGTTAGAAATTGTTGCAGCACGCTCACTTTAAGCGAAAAGAATTGGCGCAGATTTTTGGCTTAGGTCATCGACACGAAACGTTTGAAACGTTTAAAACGCTTAACGCTATTAATGCCTTTCGGCGAGGCATTAGTAAAGTGGCCAAGCAGCATTTGGCATGGAGAAATTGGCAAAAATTCGTACCAAATTTCAATTACTGAAATTACTATGCAGATTATCACATAGAATTGGCGGCGGGCCGTAAATGCATAAAGTTGTCCAATGGAATTTCAATTAGCTACCACAAAGTGTGGCTTGTGTACTTGGCCAGTTAATTTCCTGCCCATGTTTGTCGAAGCTTAACTACAGAAATGCCAACTGCCTGTAGAACCGCTTTGAATTTACTTGAACGCATTGAAGAAAATACGAAATACCAAAAGTCAACAACTGTTGTTGCCAACGAATGGAATGAATGAAGAAAACATATTTAATCGAAAGCACAGACGGTGGAAAAGATTACTTGAAACAGCAGGCGAGATAAATGTGTAAGGAATTTCTGCAAATACTTTTTAGCTCAATGTAGAATTTTTGTTCTTTTTAATGTGTTTTGTTTGGCTGCGAAGTTGGAGTCTCAAAGTTAAAAGTATTGCACCCATTCACTCTTCATGGCCGATTTTGTTGTGGTTGGTAAAGTCAAGACGAAATATATTTACATGGGGTTGGTACCAAGAAGCCAAGGGAGGTTTTTAAGCAATTTTCTATCATTGAATCATAATTCAAAGACCGTTTTAGTGATCAGCTCTATAAAAGAACTAATCAATAAAAAATTATTGAAGAATTGCCATTCAATGCCATCGTACGAGCTAAGATGAAGAATTCTTACCTTGCAGATCAAGAAGTACTCATACCGGCTGAATAAAAAATTCACATTTTCTCATAAAAATTTAATAATTTCTTTTTAACACTCAATTACGATTGCAATTATATTCGAAATTGGGAGGCTAATGGGGTTTCGACAATATATTTTGAGTTTTGCTTTGTAGAAACCCAAAAGTTGACAACAACACAACTCCGATCGTATGGGGGACGCCCTCTGATGGTGAATTTCTGAACTTAAATTAATTTTGTATTTTTTGTACTCAAGAATATTGGCGATCGCTGAATAAATAATTGAAATCGGTTCAGTAGTTTCCGAGATACGATGATTTCTCGCTTACTTAACAACTACATTTACAAATGGGAAGTCAAAGGCATAGAAAATGGCCAGGTTTGTATGGCAGCCCCCTTAAAACTTGAAGATAGCGGGTGGGTATGTTTGGAAGAAACATTCGGAAGGGAAAATAAATGGGTGTGGGTCATACATTTGCTACATCTGGGGGCAACCTGGGAGCAATGGGAGCCTATTTTATAAAAACGACCATTTTGTATGGGAGCCCCATCAAGGGTTGGAAATAGGGGGTAAATATGTTTGAAAGAAATGTTTAATAAGGAAAACTAGAGGGGTCGGTCATATATTTTAACTCTCTAAGATCAACTTCTGACCAGCTGTGGAGCAATTTGTCGAATTTCCCAGCTTTTTTGTGAACTCTGATCTCGATGTTTGTTGGTTCATGCACTTTTTCACCAAATCGCATAAAATGAGAGGTTTCGGAGCATCGAGAACCTATTATTAAGAATCTCCATACAACACTAAATCCAGTCTAGGGTACAGTCTGGTAGATTGTTTACTAAATAAATAAATAAGAATTAAAGCTCATCAACCATCGCTAGTAATTCCGATATCTATGACTCTGTAATGCAATTTAAGGCTGTTTGTCAGATGAGGAACTGCCGCTGGGAGACATGTGAGGTTGGCTTCAGGGAAAGATGGGCTAAACTTTAGTAACATTCAAACAACTTTTGCTTCAGCAGTGTTTAGGTTCCAGCTATATTTTTGCATTTTGTGTAAAATTTAGCTGTTACTTTACTAACTTTCATAATGCCCGCTCGAAGTTCCATGGTCTTCAACACATACCATAAGTCGAATGTTTATTTAAAGTCATTGATTACATATTTCACACACTCCATGTTTGTGTGTCCCAGATGTTTGTCTTGTTACATGTAGTGTGTTGTTTAAGCAAATTTTGGTTTGAAAATGAAGTTGAAATATTTGAAAATGATAATTTCTACAGCAAGCACCACTGCCCGCAGCTACACTTCGCCAACAAATTGCGTCGCAAATTAACGTTGCATTTGGCTCGCTGTTTGCTTTTGAATAACAATAAAGTTTGTTGACTCGGTGTATGTTCAAGTCAGTTATTTGAGTTGGGGCCCACATGTGCAGCAAGTGGGTCACTCGTGTGTCGAGTGCCATAAATGTCCGCATAGGCAAATAAGCAAAAACAAAAATATCAAACAAAAATTGCAAAAGACAAAAATAGCTGAGTGAAAAAGTGCTGAGTATATAGAAACACAATGCCACACGGGCGGACGGACACGTTCGCTAATGGTCACAGCCATTTGTGCAAATGTGCAGAGACCACAACCAAAGTGCAACTGTGTGTGAGTGTGTGGGTGCTTTAGTGCGTATTTACAGCTAATTAAAATTTAGCTTTTGTTAATTAAATAAATGGCCTCTGGCGCTGTGTTGGCGATTTGCGGTTTCCGATTTTATAACAAATTTATGCAAAACTATAAAACAAAAAGACTTGAAAATCATATAAAGTCGACTTGTAAAATCAGGCAATATGGGTTGTAAAAAAAGTGGAAAATTTCCACCTCTGGTTTTTGCGTTGCTAATTAAAAAAGCACCAGCAATGTTGCTGCTCACTTGCACTTTTACTGTCGTATTTGTGTGCAAACTCTCAGATAATTTCAGAATTGTGTGTGTGAAATTACTGTCTGGACGAGTGCCACTTAATCTTTAGCACCGCAACAAACCGATTTGGCCATTTGTTTGGCACACTGCACTGGCCGATCGATCGCTGATAAACTGTAATCAGGTTTTCATAACAGCTGAGCAACTAAACGCTTACACAAACCACAAACTTGTGACAATGGCCAAAGAGAGCAGAAGCAGAGGAAATATTCGAAAACCAGAAGGCGAAGAAGAACAGCAAAACGTATGGGCACAATCAATGTCATGAGCAATAAACGAACGAACAACAACAACAATAACGAAAATGTTGGCTAACAGTTTCTTTTATTTTGATAACACATTTGTTCGTGCATATGGTTTTTGTTTTGTAGTTTATTTCTGTTTGTAGTAGTAGTTGTTGTTGTTGTTGTTGTTGTGTTGGCTATGCGTGCATCGAAATTGGGTTGAGGAACCGCTGCTTGACGATAAAGATGCTTAAAATGAACCGTTCTAACGTCACTCCATGCCTCCAAGAGACGAGAATAGTTTTAACAAAATTGCTAAAAAAAACGTGCGGCCGCTAAAAATTTGCGACTGCAGTGGACTTAATTTGTTATTTGAAACTTGAGGAGTGTGAAAAACAGATTATATAGAATTATATGAAAAATATTAAAAAGTTGTATTTGTTTAAATACAAACAACTTTGAGGTTGACAACTGAGGCCGCCAGTAGACGAAAATAATATTTACAAAATTGCTTAAAAAAAATTTGTACGCTAAAAATTGCGGTTCCGGGGTACTTAATTTGTTATTTAATAGCAATTAAGGAATGGGGAAAACGACAAAAATTATACTACAAATTATATAGAATTATATGAAAATTATATAAAATTTAGATTTGTTAGGCAAAAACGACTTTGAGGTTCACATATCGCCAACGCACAACAAAAGTGACACAATTCAAAATGTTTGATTTTTCAGGAAACGCAAAAAACTGTTTTTAAGCTAAATAAACATTTTTTTTAAATAACGTAATGACCGTTCAATAGAAAATCCTTACAGATTATGCTTTATGATAAGTTGCAAGAAATTTTTTTTATGTTACACTAGAAAATCCAAAATTTTGTGTTGTGACTGTTTCGATGATATTTTAATTCAATAATTACGAAACTATTTCAAGTTGTGCCACTTTTTATGAATTTAATAATTATAAATGACAGTTAAAAAGTTGAAAGAAAAATTTTGAAAATTCATAATTAATTTTAATAATTAAATATATATAAAAAAATTGTCAGAATTTTGTTTAAAATTAACTTTAACAAAAATTTGTTTCGTCAAAAGTGACACAATTTGAGTTAGGACTCTTTTACATTGAGCTGCAGCAATCAAATAGCATCAAACTTCTGACATGAAGAGAGACCTAACTGTATTTTTGCAACAGTTAACAACAACAAAATATACTGAGCTTTTGCTGATTGGTAGATTTATGCATTGTGCACAGTATTAACACATAAACCCGAAAATGAATAATTTTGAGTTGTGTCACTTTTGTAGTGCGTGTGCGATATGTAAACCTCAAAGTCGTTTTTGCCTAACAAATAAAAATTTTCTATAATTTTCATATAATTCTATATAATTTGTAGTATAATTTATGTCGTTTTCCCCATTCCTTAATTGCTTATTAAATAAAAAAATTAAGTACCCCGGAACCGCAAATTTTTAACGTACACATTTTTTTTAAGTTTGGTGAATATGGTTTCAATTTGTCTAAAGAAAAGATATACTCTTCATGAAACTATTACCAAGACTAATGGTAGACTTCGACTACCTGTCCACTGTAACATCTGTAAGCTGAAATTATGGCACAGGCAACTGTGAGACCCAAGAACCAGCGAGTCAGGGAATCCAAATCGATGGCATTCGGTTGCACTGCGTTGGTCAAGTCAAAGACATTTCAACTATTAGTTTTACTAATTTTTGGTCAAACTTAGTTTCAAGCCTTCTGAGGGGCACATACAACATTGCTAGACAAACTTGGCTAAAACTAGATAGAAGGCAATCTAGACATCTACTGAACATGAAACGGAACTCAATCAGTGATTTCATCTGACGCTGCCTAATTAGAAGATATGCTATATTCAAAGACTGGGATTGCAATACAACGACTTCTAATATGGTTGTCGTTTTAAAGAAGAAAAAGTGGTTTTACATTTCATTTGTCAAGGTCCATTATTGGCCCGAAACAGACTATAAATTCGACGCTTCCCGTTCTTTACTAGCTTTCTTACTAAATTATTTAATAAATTTTCTACTCTTCTAAAGGAAGATACCGTCTCCATAAAAATTAATAGCATCTCCTATACATTTCTATCTTCCATTGTCTCACATTTTGCTTACGTCAACTTTAATAAGAACACTGCAGCCAATCCCAACTTAACCTAACCTTCGTCTCAAAAGGTCAACAGTTTGTTCACCGGTGTTCTCAATTAATAACCATTTCCGCCAAACCGCTTTTTGGCACCTTTGTGATCTCTATTCATGGACAGAATTGTGCTGGTTGCATTTGTTTTGAATAGAAACTTTGATTGCAATCCGGAAGTATTTCAAGTTCCGTTTGTATACAAAAAATTAATAAATTTCTTAAAAATTAATTTTAAACCAATTCATATCAAGTTCTTTATTAATAAAATGCCACATAACGTATAAATAAATATGGGTTTTGTTGCACTTGTTCGCTTTTCATTTACAGCTAATTGTTTCCACTTCAGTGTAATTGCCAACAGTTGCGCGTAGCTGAGCTTAGCGCCAACTTGCGTTTATTCTCAATCAAGCGTAACATTTAATATCTGTTTTTTTTTGTTTCAATTCCTTTTATTTGGATTTTTATTGTTTGTATTTTTGTATTATTCTGCTTTTTGCTCTTTGCAATGTGGAATTTGGAATTTGGTCAATGTGCCGCTTTATTTGTTGCTCTTACTCTGGCTATTAAATCTGTTTATTTTTACTAGTTTTTGTAGCATGTCTCAATAATATGTAGATATGTGTGTGTGCACAATATGATTTTTAATATCTCAACAATTGCCAACAGTTGTAAACTCACGCCATGACATGACGAAACACACACATCGAATAAAACGTCGGCTGAATCCGCTGCCCCTTTTTCTCGACGGGCTTTGGTTTTCTGTCTAATTGGCGTTTGTTTTGCCAAAGCGTCCACTTCCTGAAGAATGACACCGACTTTTGGTGCGGTTCGCTTCGGTTTGTGCTGCGCTGCGCTGTCAGCGTGTTAAGTGGCGCGCGCGATCGCAATCTCAACACATTTTGTTGGCCAACGCGCTGGGCATGAAAACGCATTTGGTAACCGCTGTAAACACACACAAACACGAAACAACAATAAAAACACACACACAGACCAAAATTGTTTGTTGATTTATTTTTGATACAAAACGCAACTCAGCATTCAACGTTGACCTTGAATTGGTGCCGTTTTTACACGCTTCTGCTATTATAAAAAAAAAAAACTAAATTATAAATAAACAAAAACTAATTTGTTTTTTTGTGTTTGCATGGCAACATTAAATTTGTTAATGAAAATAGTAAGAAATATTTGCGTTATTGTTGGGCGTTTTACGCTGTTTGCTGCCTATTGGTCAGTTGTTGTTGGTGGCATTGGTCCGCGACAGTGTTCACTGCAGCAGAATGAAATCATTTGCTCACTTTTGGTTTCAAGCGTTGCAATTCGTGGACATGCGTTGCTGCAGCGGTGCCTCAAAGCAAAAAGCGCAGTCGGGATGTTAAAGTTTGTTTGGCAATTTGTCTGTGGGTAAAATTTATTGCGCATAAATGCGGCGCACACGTGCCGCAAGCCACTTGTGCTCGCATGGATGGGGCAAACGACGGCCGGTGGCAGTTGGTGAGTGATCATTTAACCCGTCTAACACCGGCGTACAAAGTTGAAAAGTTTATAATGTCGCCTAATGTTGGTCAGCGCAAATACGCCGTGACGTGAGTTCAGCGACCGCGGGTTAATGCGGTGCGGTCGTCAGTAGCCGTAGCGGCAATTAAATTGGTGTCTATTGGTGTTGTTAGACAACGGCAATTTGTATAATTTAGGTTGCTATGATTCCAGAGTTAAAGTGGAAAATTAATTTTCAGTTTTATGTATTGGTTGTTGTTGTTTTGTAAAATGAATAAGGAAGAATGCAGTGTAGTGGAAGCTAACGCCAAACTCCCTGGAACATTAAGGGGGTCTTCTGCTTACGCGCCCGGAATTTTAGTCTATTTTTGGAAATAAATTGTAAGGAAACTATACAAGATAATTGAAAAACTTTTTTTTTATTATTTTTGTACATGTTTAAACTTGAAAAATGACAAATGCCTTATGTGTGTGCATTTCCGTTATCTTTAAACGCATTTTCCCGAAAATCACCTTTTTTATACTTTGTGGTATGACTTCTACAAGTAATTTTCATCGGATTTGACTAATTTTTTTTTCACTTCTTCATAAAACACTTCTCTATGCTTCTCCGAGTACGATTTTTTTTATTTAAAAAATTTTTCAAATTATACGGTTTTTTGTGAAAAGTTGTATTTTCAACCACGTTTTTTGACCTGTTGAGGGTAATAAAAATTGAACAAAACAAAATTTCAAAAATTCGTCAAATACGATGAAAATTACTTGTAGAAGTCATACCACAAAGTATAAAAAAGGTGATTTTCGGGAAAATGCGTTTAAAGATAACGGAAATGCTCGAAACGGCTGGAGGCGGCTATGTTTCCGGCTTCGAAAACCCAAGAAGGAATGTGTTTTTCGCGAAACCGTTTATAAGACGTATTCCTTATATCCTCTATATTCGAAAAATGCAAAAAAAAAAAATTGATTTTTTCAATCCGCGTAAGCAGAAGACCCCCTTAAATTATCTGCCTTCTTGAAGTTTGCGTTTGGCAGTCAGTGAAGTGGGAGGAACTAAACAGTTTATTTCCTTAGAACAAATAGTTTTTCTTAGTTAACAATCCGACAGTGTTCTGTGAGAATGTTCAAACGGTTCCGATTAGCAAAATGCATTGATTTGAAAAATAAAGTTAGATTGCGGTCAGTGATGCACATAGGGAGAGTTTTGGGGTTGAAACCTCCCCCAAATGTAAAATTTTGCTGGTGAAACATATAGTTTCAAATGGTATTGGGCTCAAAAGTTGTATGCAAAACATTCCAAAAATGAAATTCTGTGTGCGTCATTGGTTGCGATGATGGTTTCTTGGCAATGATGCAAAAGTTCGTATCATCAAATTATTGAATTATTTTTTTTTAATACCTGGATCAGCCAAAAGTAACGGATAGTTTTATAAAGATAGCACAAACATATCTAGAAAAGAATCAAAGAAAATATTGGATACTGGATAATGGTTGGATACTTGAAATATTTGAATCATCCAGGACCATTGAAGCAATTTGGGACAATTTGTCAAAAAGTTAGGTTGCTGTGATCGCTGAATATAATAGAATCAAATTCTATATTACATGGATCAGCCAAAGGTGTCTTATATATTATCTGAAACAAATATGTTTCAAGGAAAAATATATATCTAAGAAATTATTAATATTGGATACATGAAATATTTTAATCAGCCAGGACCGTTGAAGCAATTTGGGAGAACTTGGGAAAAAAGTTAGGTTGCTGTGATCGCTGAATATAAGAGAATCCTATATTACATGGATCAGCCAGAGCTACCTTATATGTTATGTGTACCAAATATGTTGCAAGGAAAAATATGTTTTATGAAGAAATAATGAAATTATTGTTCCTAGTTACAATTTTGACCAAACAAATCCATAGAATCCCATCTTTAATACGAACACAAATTATCTAACAAATTATTGCTTAATATTTCTTGGGCTCTATCACTCCAGTCATTTCCCGAAATACATAACACAATTTCAAAAGTCGATACTAACCTGTAAAATATTCGATTGAAATATATTGCATGTCAACGATTTTCGCCGCGTTATGGGAAATGCAATTAAGGGCGCCGCTGCGTTGGGCGCCCAGAGCGACGAATGCAAATTTTTGGAAGCAACTTATGCATCGACAATGACGCCATTGATTGCCGCAAAACCGTCGAAACGAAGATATTGAAAGCATGCAACTATTTAAAAATTCAAAAAGACTTCAGCGTCAATGAATAACTAAAGTGTCGGTTATTGTTGTTGCTGTGATAATTATTCATTTATGCAGCAATTAACATGATTGAAATGTTTCCTCATCGCCGCACAATGTTGCATGTGACTGGCAGTGACAACGAACGTGGCAACAATGACGACTGTGCGCGCACTGCCCGCAGCGCCGACCGTCGACTGTCGAGCGTTGAGCGGTGAGCGGCTTTTGGCTGTCAAACTTACACAATACGCGGTAGAAGAAGTTGAAAAATAAAATCAAATGTTTTAAACAAAAGCAGCGACCTGTGATTGCAGTTGCATTTTTAATCAATTTGAGTAACTGCCTCGTTTTAGTTTTTGTTGTTTGGTGTGTTTTTTTATATTTTGTATAATTTTGTTAAGTTGAAGGAAATGTGCAACGTTGGCATTTCGAGCTGGGTTTATTGTCATTGTTAAAGGCTGAAATTAATCAGAGAAACGCTTCAACTGCAATCGTTGTCATTGCTGCTGCCGCTGCTGCTGCACTTATGGGTTTTACAGTTGTTATACATTGTTGCTGCAGCCGAATTGCTACAAGCCAACAACATTGACAGCATTTGCATTTTGACAATCGCCAAATCTTGTTGCAATGTTGCATGCTGCATGCCGCACTGTCACGTACATTGAACCTCAGAGTCGGCGCGGCGACAACCACAACGACGGTGACAGCGACTCGACTGCTTGGCTCGTAAACCAGCTGAAAATTATGCGTCTGCGTTGATTTCGTTTGTTGAGCTGCGCAGCAACAATGGCAACGAAAATGAGAAATGTCAGCGATTTACATGATTGCGACATTTTTTCTTGGTCTGTGATTTATTTTGGGGTTCGTTGTCGATTTGATTGTTTGTTGTTGTTGTGTTTTCAGCCTTTTTATTTTGCTTATCATAAACTTATTGTTGTTGCAGCTGGGAAGCAAGAAAGTGAAAATGGGGAAGCCTGGCCGAAAGAAATCTCCCAGCAATGCGTTTCAAGGTTTTCCAACCACACCGACGGCCGACCAACTGACAAACGCAGTCAGCCGTGGGGCACATTAAAATGCCACATGAAGAATGTGTTAAACGGCATTTAAAATTGTTGCCAACTTTGCATTTTTCCATTTTTCATTTTCATATTTCTCCCGAAGACAATTTGAATATTTCAAAGCCGCTGGCGTTTGCTGCAGTTGCGGTGTCTCGGCTTTGCGCCATGCGAGCGCGGCTTTTTTGCTGAGAGTGAAAGGTGCTGTGGTGCGCGGTGGGCGGCGGAGAGACGCCCACTTTTAGCGCTCGTCTAACATGCAACCAATGCATTTTTAATTGAATTGTGTTGTTGGAGCCGCTGTTTTATTTAGCAACAGCAGTCATTGCTGGCGGTGCGGCAACTTGTCGCATTATAAGCGAAAAATATGCAAATAATTTCAAATGCAACGGAAAAAATTCAAACGAGTAATAAAAGTGAAACGAATACGAATCGTGAACACAGATGCAAACACGAACACACAGACACAAAGTAAGTTTGTACAAATGTGTGCGCAAGTATGTAATGCAACCTTACTGTATAAATAAGTGGCACCAGAAGAAGAAGTAGAAGAAGAAGAAGCAGCAGCAGAAACACTTTCATGCCACCTACATACATAACGCGCCGGGGCGTACACGAAATCCAACTCAACTGCATTGCAGCTTTGCTTTGCTTTTTATTTTACTGCCGGGGGGGAGGGCGGGACAAGGGTATGTAAGCGATGGTGTTGTTGTGCTGCTGCTGGTAAGTTTTTAGAGCGCGTTCGCCAGCTTGTTCACATGCAATGTGGATGTTATTGCATTTACCTCATGCATGATTCATGTGAATGCGATTCTCGACTGGAGCGAACGCAGCAGGAAGATCGATCTTCCAGCATGCGCTGTGTGCTCTGCGTTGTGTGGCTTTGGTATTCAGTTGTGGCAATACAAACCGATATTGTTGTTGCTTTGTAATTAATGAAGCTTTGTCATTGCACACGCACACATGCACTGCATGTACATACATATGATACTTACATAGAATATATGTTTATGTATGTTTGATTTCGACTCGTGTGTTTTTGTCTGAACTGGCTTTCTGGAATTCTTGTGCACGATTTATGATTACGCAGCCTCGTTGGGACTTGACTCGATTCCATGTTGCTATTTAATATTTAATATCGTTGGAATGCCGCACTGGCAGCGGTTACGTAGATGATGTTTATTATTGGAGGGGGAAGTGAAGAAGTGAGAATGGAAGCTTGAACTTATTTTTTGTGAAATATTAATGATGTTTCACATAAATATATTCTGTAAAAAAAGATTGAGGAAGGTAATGATTTACTTAATTACTTCATTGGCCAGAATAAACAGTTACCGGGTGAGGGCCTACCTGCAAAAGTTCTCTCCAGCCGGTCATGCCTTCTCCAGTTGGTCACACTAAAAGCTGATGGGGTGTCCTCAACTTGGTCCTTCTACTGGAGATAGATGGGTCTTCTTCTTTGCCACCAACCTCCAGCTACGTCGAACACTTTTTTCGGCTGAGCTTCATTGTCCTTACGGGAGACATGATCAAGCCAAGTCCATTAACCAGCTCGTTGTTGTATTCGATAGTTGTCGCCAATAGGGCCAACAATTTTGCGAAATATCTTCCTCTCGAACCCCCCAAGGGCCCCTATGTCGTCTCGCATCAATGTCTATGCTTTTGTGCCATGAAGAGCACGAGCAGGACGGGTATCCTGTAGAGTTTAAGTTTTGTCAGTCGGGAGTGGTCTCTGCTACTCAATTGCCTACCGAGCACGTAGTAGCACCTGTTGGCAAGAGTAATCCAACGCTTTATCTCCAGGCTGACATCATTACTGCTGTTTATGAGGGTGCCAAGTTAGGCGAACTCTTTGACAACTTCAAAAGTATACCTGTCAGCCTTGACGACAGACCCAGCCGCTGCGAGTCCGCAAGATAATGACAATCTATTTATTTGTCTCCCTTCAAAGAAGCACAGCCGGATGCTAGTTTTTTCTTGTCCTGGTTTTCGAAATGCGTTACAGATACGTTTTATTTTTGTAGACTTAAGCAATTTTTACAAATTTGCAGTTCATTTCATTTATAATGAAAGAAAAACAAGTTGGTGGAGATGGAGTTTGATTGATAGTTTGATCCATAACACTGGTTGTTCTGCTGTCCTAAAAATCCATACATCTTTTTCTACACCACAACGTCAAGTTTCCTTGTCCTAAGCGACCTGCCTTGAAGAAAGTTTAGCTCTTAGTGAGACAAACTATATCCACTTGGTGATCTCAGGTCAGTCCACATAAGGAATCTGCTAAAATTTGTGCAGTTATCTGACTGGCTTCCATATCATTTGGTATCACAACTGAGCGTTTTTTCATGGCTCAAGTGTTGATTCGGCTATTCTGTGCCTTGGACCGATACTTCATTCCACTTACTCTTCCTTATCTACTCTATACCCCACTCAAAGCTGAAAGAATGTACTTGTGAGAGATCTGATGTTGAAGTGTGTGAGAATAAAATGTTCTAGTGCTGGAATTATTGATCTATCCAGCATAACTAAGGACACTTTTTCATATTCACTTCATTTCAAGATCTCAAAGAAACCTATTCTTATCCCTCCTTCACATCAAAATCTTACCAATGATTCATCAAAGAGATCAATGATGAAAGACATTAAGGTCAAGTGCGGCAGAGAGCTCGAAAGATAGAGAGAGGGAGAATAAGTAAGGGCAATTATCCAGCAATCCAGAGAGGGAAGAATAAGTAAGAGCAATTATCCAGCAATTTAGTAATTTACCTCAGTTTTTTATATTTTTTTTCAATTGCAGAGATTAAAGCTCATCCGTCTTCCCGGTTCTACCCGGTTCTACTTAAACACTTAGTACCACTTGAACGTTTGTGTTTTTGATACAACTGTGTTACCAAGTCTTTTCTAAAATTTGTAGTGTCTTGCAACACCAAATTCTCGATGCAACACCAAATCTAAATCTAAATCATAATCTAAAAAATTTAAAAAATTTCGTTTAATAAATCGTGCAGCATTATTGATCCCATTGCACTTTGTTGCATTTCCCTAAACGATTTCATTCTCCTGTCGATTTCGCCGCAGTCCTCACACTCTCCTCACTACGAGCATATTTTAGTTAATCGCTTTTGCAACAACACTAACAATAATGATTAGCTGTACCAAACATTGCCCAGAGACCCACTTTTTGAGCGTTGGTCAGTTTTCGTGGCACGACGCCATCGCTGCCGATCCCTACGTGCCGGGCGCGCAAAACATGTTTGCCACATTTCAGCGTTCAGGTGTTTTGCCTTCAGAAATGCTGCACAGAAAAAACTCGAAAATAAACTGCCACAAAAATCAATTTGTGGCACCAAAGGCTACAGCGACCAGCACCAGCACCGGTGTGCACCAGTTTCAGCGACGGCGGCTCGCTGGAATTTCGGGCACGTTGTGGTTGCAGCCGCCAAATGCGTTGCACTGCTTGCGGTCGAGCGCTGATTGTGAGAAATTGCAGTAATTTCTTTTAATTAATTTCTGACTTTTCTTCCGTCGCATTCCGCACATTGCTGCTGCGTCGAATTTGTAACAATGTCGCAGGCAGAATTTCAGCGATGCAGTGTGGGCTGTGCGGTTGCGGTGGCTGCGCCAAATGATGCGCCAAATTGACAGCAACGCTTAAATTGAGTCAAGCCGACTTGAGTTGAGTCGAGTTGAGTTGTCTAACCGCAAACTGTGGCCGCATGCTGGGCAACCATGTGGTTGTTGTTGTTGTTGCATGTCTAGCTGCACTTGACAGCGGGCCGCGCCAGCATTGATTGTGTCTTTTGTGCGCTGCAACACAGTTTTGCGTGTGGCAAGTGGGCACCGACGACGCGAGTGCATTGCGTGCGGTCTTTCCAATTATTTCGTATTGTTGTTGCTGTTGTTGGTTGGCAGCAAGCACACTTGACAGCGTTTGCTGAAAAGTTTTCTCCTTGGCAGTGAGCAAATCTCCGGACGCGACACAGTGAAATGTTTCCGCACATGTTTGGCAACATGCAGCGGCGCCGCTTGCAAACTTGTTTCGTCGCTTTGGTGCCGACGCAAATATTTAGAATAAGCCAGAAAATCCCAATTTAAGCTTGAAAATCATAAATTTCTTTTTATCCGATCATGTGTGTGTGTGAGTGTGTGAGTGTGCCAGCATCCGAAATGGTTACATAGAAAGTTGAGCTGACCTTTTTGGTGTTTTAGTATTCTGCGCGCACTGGCGCGGCGACAGTAACGACGACAGCACCGACTAATGTCCGCCAATTCGCCGCTTCGCTCGCCACAGCCTAATTTGTGGCCGGCTGATGCAGCTGATGAAGCTGAAAGGCAGAATTTGTTGATGCTTTGGGTGTGTTGGCGCTCTGGCGCGGCGTACGTGGACGTGCCCAATCGCTCATCTAACGAGCGTAGCGGATTTTCGTTTTCACAGATTAAACGTACGCGCGGTGTGAAAGTGCCGGCCGCGACTTGCAACAATCCGAACAATTGCCATTTCGCTGTTGCGCCTCTCAGTGGGGTCAAGTGCTTAGTTGCTGCGGCCAAAAACAACAACAAAACAAAACACACACACATGTGTGGGAAAATGGCCATCGCGACAGAATATTCGCTTCAAAAGGAAGTCTTTCTAGGATTGGGTCGAGTGGAGAAAGTGCGTTTCAGGGGTGTGTGTCTATACTGTACCATTACAAAGATTTCATTCAATAAATATTTTTATTTCAAACTTAACACTAAAGTAATCAAGAATTAGCAGTCAACGAGCTACCAGCTGAACCAGCTGGCGGGCTTCTTCGGCTGCAGCTGCTGCTGCCGCGTCTCGTAGAGTTTGCGCAGGAAGTTCTCCACGCTCGGCCCGGCTTCGGCTGACTTGAAGCGCGTCTTCCGCTGTATCTTGCGCGTACCTTTGCGTATTTGCTTCATCAGGTGCCGAATGTAGCGACTCAGCTTTTTCTTGCTTAGCATGCGCGCCTCGTCCTCGTCGCTGCTGGCCAGTAGCACTTCGTCGTCCTGGTCCGCCAGGTCACCGTCCACCGATCGTTCCGCCGGAATGACATCCAATTTGGTGTACGGCACCACGGGCCCCTCAAGCGGCGAGAAGGCCAAAATGTAGTAGCCGCGACTGTTTGCTGCGCGAGCTGTGCGTGCGCGCGGCTCAATCTCGGCCTCAGCTCCACCCGATTGGTTCCGTTGGGCGCTGGATGTGTCATACGCTTCGCTATCTTCGCTGATCTCGTGCTGCTGATCGGGCGGAAAGGCAATCATTTGCATGATTTCGTTGATCTCCTCGTCGGTGAGTGCGTCGGCCTGCTCCTTGAGTGTTTTGTTCTTGGTGGCACGTGCCTGCCGCTCGGTGGTCGCTTCGGCGTTGGCTGCCGCGTGGGCAATTTCCCTGTCCAGCGTCATCAGCTCCTCCATATCGTCGGCGTTCACGTTCATCTCTATGATTTGCATTTCCGATTTGTCTGCATTGGCGCCGCCTTTGTCCACTAACACTGCCTCTTGCGGCATTTGGTCGGCCGCTTGTGGCATTTGCTCTGCGGCCATTTTGACTGCGTCGCTGCCAGCGTCCAATTTCACTTCCTCAGCACCGGTCGTCGCTGCGCCTCGCACCAACACCAACAGCAACGCCAGGCAGACGCCCAACACCGATAGTCGCTGCCAATCCATTGCGTCTGCGCGATACAATTTTAATAGCGCGATTTAAATTTGAACACTAAACGCCCAACGGAAATCGCACTCACTTTTATACCTTCCGACGATCAGCTGTTGGATCGTTGGACTGCGGCGAATTGCTGCCAGCGGCCGCTTTGAGTTTTGTCAAATGCTGAGCGCGCGCGCAAAAGAAGAAAGTGGTCGCATTCGAATGTTGATGTCGTTGTCGGTGTTATTGTGGTTGTTGGTGATGCTGCGTGCTGTGCGAATTTCACTTTGCGCTTTTTATTGTTTATATCCATTAATTTGGCGCATTTCAAACAAGGGCTCAACCACATTACCAGCCTTTGAGTGAGTGACTGGTCAAAATGGTACGAAATCGTTTATAACTACAGCCAAGCGAAAGTGATGGGAAAGATTGAATATTTAACATTTATTCACTAAAACGGTTTTGTAATAAAAACAAGTCTGAAATATTTTGTATAATTTGAATACAATTTTATAAAATTTATAAGCATAAAATGTTTTGAATGGACAATATTTCGTTTAATAAAATTTGTAAAAATAATATTTAAAAGTAATTAATTCAACTTCGATTGGAGAATGTGAACTTAAAGAAACAAGATAAGAAAATTTTTTCAGAATTTTTGTTTATGAAATTTATGATTTTTGAATTGAAACTTATGATTTTTTTATGGATTTTTGTATTTGTTTGTATAAAAATGTTTTAAATAATGTGTATAAAAAATTTTGTGATAATGTTAAAAAAAACTTAAAAAATAATTCAACTTCGATTGTAGAATGTAAATCTAGAGAAACAAGTTTTTAACGGGAAATTTTTTAATCGATACTATATGGTTTCATAAGAAAATTTTTCAGAATATTTTTGATAAAAATCTGTTTTTCTGAATTAATGATTTTTGTTGTGGATTTTTTTATTTGTTTCGTGAAAATGTTATAAATAATTTTTTGTCTATCAACTTTTGCTTTGGTGACTTTTACTTTGTTTATCGTAAAAAATTTTGTTTTTTTTCAAAGTAATTTTTTGAAAAATTAGCCAAATTCGATGTGTACATCGTCGAGATATCAGCGAATATGATATCTGGTCTTTTTAGGTATGAGAAACTTTCGGTCTTTCTAGTGTTAATAAACGATTTTTGGCGAACTTTTATTAATGAAATAATTTTTTTTTTATTTTTTTTTTAATTTTTTTTATCAACAAAAAGAACTTTGATTTGATTTCGATACAAATTATTTGATGAAACAATATTTTTTCATGAGAATTTATTTTTTTTAGCTATTTTTGATGAACAATTTTTGAAATAATGTATTTTTTTTATTTTATTTTCTCAACAAAAAGAAACCTTACACATTTTTTTTAAATTTTGATCAAAATTATTTGATGAAACAATATTTTTTCATGAGAATTTCTTTTCTTAGCTATTTTTGATGAACAGTTTTTGAAATAATGTATTTTTTGAAATTTTTTGTCTCAACAAAAAGAAACCTTACAAATTTTTTTTTGATTTTGAGGAAAATTTTTTGATGAAACAATATTTTTTCATGAGAATTTCTTTTCTCAACACATTTATATTAACCCGTTCAGTCACAATGTCCTATTTATTGGACTACAGCCCATAAAATGCATACAGAACGGGTTTATTTTCATGTTGGAAAGGGTTAATTAAGTGCTTTTTATTTTTATTTGTTTTTTAAATATATTTTATTTTATTTTTGTTTGCTTTTTATTTACTCTTTAATTGTTTTATTTTATTTTGTTATATTTGTTGTTTTTAATGTATTATTTGTTTTATTTAATATTTTATTTAATTTTTTTATTTTATTTTTTTTTTAAGTTGTTAAAGTTTTTTATTAAGGGTCAAAACAATTTTCATTAAAAACCTCTTTTTTATATTTTTCAATGAAAACATATTTAAGCAACCATTTCGGTATAAAATTGTTTAATGAAATAATTTGGTTATTAATTTTTTTTATTTATTTTTTTATTTATTTTTTTATGACGTCTCACTTTCAAAAGTTAATAAGTTTAATTTTCAATTAAAAATATAATCATTTTCTCCTCGGTTAATTTCGTCAATGAGCCGTTCATAATAAATGATTTTTGGTCCAATTTTCGGAAAGCAGTAACCATTAGAAATAGCAACAAATAGCCACACATCAATAAACAACAACAATGTGTAAATATGCTAATTTGGCTGCCAAAATTCGCCGCTCGGTTCAAACACACGAACGAGAAAACGTCAAAATCATCGAGGGAAAAATACTCGCTGCATAACCTCAAATAAAAGCAGCCAATTAGGCAGACAGGCATTTAAAATGTAAAATTCGTTGGTGAATTGCATAATTAGGTAAATTTGTGAATGAGACATAACAGTTTCGGCGTTAAAAATCACCAAATCTTCGGCAAATTGAAAAATATGAATATCTAGAAAATCGACGCGTGGTGGGTTGGCAGAAAGACAACGTTCGAAATACCAATAAAGAAAATATCTCATTAGTTATGCATGTAGCAGAGTGTGAGAAAGTTTTTTCATCGGAAGTTGGTGATGCAGCGAAATAGTTTGATAGCGAAACAGGTTGAAAGTTGTTCCGAAATTCAGTGTTGGAGATGTCCAACATCGATGGTCCAACGTCAACTCAACGCGTGTTCATGCTGTGCGATCATTAACTGGTAAAAGTTTGAAGGTTTTTTGCCACTCATGGCTGACATGGCTGCAATATTTTGCTGTGTGCAAAAATGTTGTTCGCATAAAGTGCTAACAATGTTGCAACACTCGCCACATACCGCAGTCTCTCATACGCCGCAACCCGCCAGCAGGTTGTGCAAAGCATTGCAATGCGGCACTTGGCGCTTTGTTGTTGCACTTTGACGGCGTCTGCCTGCTGAAAGTGCGTTAATTACTGCACAATGCAACTGACGTTGTCATGTGTGTGTGTGTGTGTGTGGCTGTAATTCACGCAGCAGCCACACCCACCAATTTTCCAGCAAATTCCATTGCTGCTGCCTGCCTGTCGGCATAAAAATGAGGCAATTAAAAATGTGCAACAAAAACAACAACAACAACGAATGAGTGAAGGCGGCAGCGCATTAGAAATTTACCGCTATGCTGCATGCGATTCGCGCTTTGAACAAATTCTCACTTGGGGGCCACAATGGCCATTTATCGTTTAAATTAATAGGAATGCGCATGCGCAGCCGCAGCTTATAAAAATGTTGACAGCAAATGCGTGCAACGCATGCGGCAACATGCAGCAACTTTACCATGTTACATGCAACATGTGAGAAAAAATGCGAAACAAAAAAAGGGGGAGGAATGAGGAAAAACTTAAACTGTGCCGCTTGCGAGGTTAATGGAAATGTTGAGAATTCCGATGGCATTGCGCAAGCGCACCAACGCAACGGCCGCCGTCGCCTAGTCGACCGGCATTAGCATAAAATTCGCATTGTGTGTGTGTGAGCTCGCGCCATAAAATCTTGCTGATTCTTGTTGCAAGTCAAATTAAAGCAATTTTTTATTTTGAATTAGAAATAATTTTTTTTTGCCAAAGGTTTGTTGGAATTTGTGTCGATGTTGTGGTTCTTTTTTGTAATGTTGGGCCTTTGCGGTGGGACTCTGTGTGTTGTTTGTGGCCGCTTTGCGTGGGCTGACCGCCAGATAAAAGGCGAAATTATGCCGCCACCGCAACGGTCAACGTCGCAACAGCAGCAACAGCAACCGTGGCGGCAATATTGCCGGCGGCCGCAGTGTAAACAAAAATTAGTTATCGGACCAAAAGCCGTAAGCATCGGTGGCTGTGGCTGTGGCTGTCCAAAGTGGTCCGCGGTGATTTATAGCGTCAATTGAGTATTGTGCGGAAAGGGGATAATGCGGCACAAATGGGAGATGTATGTATAGTATGTTAGATTGATAGGTTGTGCCGGGGATAGATGTGGATGGTTGGATGTATGGACGAAGAGCTGAATTGACGACAGGACAAGTGAAAGGAAGGTAAATCGGTTTTTTTTGTGGTGGCTAAAAGAAAAAAGTGGTAAGGTGGATGGACATAAAGCAAATCTACATATAGTAGAAAAGTTGAATCGACTTGTATAGAAATATGGATGTAGGTATGGATTGATGTACAGAAAATGGCTGGAACACAAATGAAGTGAGTAATGTCGGGTTATATAATGCAATGATGAAAGGAACAGTGGCTGAAACATTGATGTTCTACGAGTGTCTGGTTGCATAATGGATGAATGATCTCTGATCTATTTCGACGGTCTATTTAATTTTGTGAAGCTAGAAAATAAAATGTTCTCTCTGAGTGATCTCTGATCTATTTCGATTTGCCAACAGCTTCAATTTTGTGAGATTAGAAAAGAAAATCCTTGATTATATAAATTTTGAATGTGGGTGTAAACGTTGGTTTAATAACTTGTCAGACAAGGAGGAGGATTATGGACAAACGGGTTATTACTGAATGCAGGTTGGATGGGGAGACGATTGCTAATAGATTGTTACGCTGGCAGATAGATTGCTAGACAAATGCTCGGACAGGTAGATGGATGGATTGTTAAAAAGATGTATAGACTATTAGACGGATGGTTTGTTAGCCAGAAAGATAGACTGTTGGCACGTAGATAGATTGCTAGACAAATGTGCGGACAGGTAAGTGGATAGATTGTTAAAAAGATGTCTAGATTATTAGATAGGTGGATGGATTGTTACACAGATAGATCGACTCTTATGCTCAGACAGGTAGGTGGATAGATAGTTAAAAAGATGTATAGACTATAAGATAGGTGGATGGATTGTTAGACAGATAGATCGACTCTTATGCTGATAGATTGTTTGACAAATCCTCAGACAGGTAGTTGGATAGATTGTTAAAAAGATGTATGATTATTAGATAGATAGATAGATCGACTCTTATGCCGATAGATTGTTAGACAAATGCTCAGAGAGGTGGGCGGATAGATTGTTAAAAAGATGTATGGACTATGAGACAGGTGGATGGATTGTTACACAGAAAGAAAGACTACTGGCAGGTGGATAGATTGATAGATATATGCTCGGACAGGTAGGTAGATAGATTGTTAAAAAGGTGTATAGACTACTAGACAGATGGATGGATTGTAAGACAGAAGGATAGATTGTTGGCAGGTGGATAGATTGATAGGCAAATGCTCAGCCAGTTAGGTGGATAGATTGTTAAAAAGATGTATAGACTACTAGACAGGTGGATGGATTGTTAGACAGGTAGTTCGACTCTTATGCTGATAGATTGCTAGACAATGATCAGACAGGTGGGCGGATAGATTGTTAGTCGAATACTCAGACAGGTGGACGGTAAGATTGTTTATATATAGGGGGCATTCCACCTCAAGTGTTCCCACCTCAAAAACGAAACATTTCCGATTTTGATGATATTTGGTAGAGTTGTTGTACTATCAGAGTACATTGATTGTGGAAAAGGAGGGGCGGATTTATGCACGGGTTGCAGTAATACAGGGGCTTGAATTTTCGCCCTTTATTTCGGACGTCGATTTTAATTAAATTCTCAGTCCAAAAAGCTGTTGCTAACGAAAAAACAACATGCACGTATCTTTCAGTATTTTTTCCGTACTTTCCAAAAAAAAAGTATATAAACAATTTTTTATGAAATGTAATAACATTTTTTTTTATTTAAACTTTGTTAACACTAAACCTACCGGCATATTATATATACCTATTTCTACCGATGGCGGTCAAATGACCGCTTTTGAAATAAACATTATAGTCTTTTCCAGTTGATTGCAATTAATACAGAATTTAGTATAAACAATAAACACAAAATAATTATTATATAATAATTTAAAAACATTTATTTTTCGGGCTTTAGGAGTACATTTTTAGAAAGAAGGCTCGAAACTGAAAAATTATAGGTTACTTCAGTAATTTACATACATATCTTTATTCAAACTAAAATAAAATTTATTCGTTGTCGCACTTTTTACAGATGGAGGGTTTCTCCCGTAAACATTTTCCACAAACATATTTTTTACATGTAGAACAAATGTTTATGGTTTTATTTTTTTTGCAATATCCAATTTGACACGTTTTTCGTCTTTCAGAAATTGTAGTGGAATCTGCTGAAGTTTTCTCCATACTTTCCATTTTTTCTTGTTCATGTATATCGCGGTATTCGGTGGCAAGTTCCTCTGCCAGCTGAAATAAAAATTCTTGTCACGATATCTTTTCTCCAGTTGTTTGCTTATATAAAATCCAAGCATTTATAGCAACTAAATCCAGAATGTTGAAAAATACCTGGAGAGGCCATCTATTAGATTTAGATTTTGTGCTGTACTTTCTAGCCATTTGGTCCGTCATATTCACGCCAAATTTGGTGTTATTATAAAAAGCAATAGTTTCAGGTATACATTTACCTGTTTCTTCAATTTTTACATATTTATGCTTCGAACTTAGTAAGAGAACTTTTTTGTTCGGTTTGCTTTTGTAAATTGTTAGAGTACAATTATTTGATTTGTAAAGCTGCGTTGAAAAACGTGCCATTTTGTCTTTCTTTTCTTTTGCAAGTTTGGGTAATTCCCTCTTATTCGCCCGAATAGTTCCTACTAAAGTAGTTTTTTTTTGATAAAAGTTTTGTTGCTAAAGATGTGCTCGTAAAAAAATTGTCGGTGGTTATATTTCGTCCACACCCTATAAATGGTTCAGTGAGGTTGAGAACAACAAATTCACTAAGTGGTATTGCTGATGGCCTCGTCTCATCTTTTCCCAAATACGGAAATCCATTCAAAATATATTTACTTTCAACGTCCAATGCCAACCAGAACTTGATTCCGAACTTATCGGGTTTATTGGGCATATATTGTGTAAACCGGCATCTTGATTTTGTCGCAAATAGCTGTTCATCAACAGTAATGTTTGCACCTGGTCTGTAGCAGTTTTGACTATTTTCTATAAACGCATTCCATACCTTGGAGATGAGAGCAAATTTGTCAGTCTGCAGACGCTGGCTCCGCTCGCTTCTTTTATCAAAACGAATAAATCGCATAATTTCTGTGAAACGATTTCTGTTCATTGTTCGTGAAAAAAATGCAGGACCCCATTTCTTATTCCATAAATATGAAACGTTCAAGTTTCTTGTTTCATATGCACCACGTGCATATAAAATTGCAATGAAAGCATCTAACTCTTCTAAAGTTATACCCCATTCGAATCCTAAAACTCGACGTGCTTCTGATTCTGTGCGCATTTTTATATGATTCATAATTCCCTGGTCAAGTATCAACGAAAATGCACTCCTTACTTTGCCATTCATAATGTTGCGTTTTGCATATCCCGTTGGCCCTGATATTTCTCTGAAAATTGTATGAAGCGGAGATCTTCCAGGTCCAGAACCTTGTTGAATTTTTTGCCAAACAGTTCCATCAACTGAAGTTTCAATATTCTGATCATTTTCTTCACATTCATCTTCGGAACTGGAGAACAGTCTCATTCTTTTTCGTCCCCTACGCGTGAACACAATGTTTTCTTCCTCATTATCCGTGTCGAATAGCTCAGAGTCAGTGTCTAATGGATCATATATACCATCCTCACTCCCAGAATTTTCTTCTTCATCTACTTCAGAGCATAGTTCGCTTATATTACTTATTTCTTCCAGCAATTTCCTTTGCATTGACATTTTAGAGCTAAATTTTTGAATTTGTATTTGAATAACTCACCAATAATAAAATGCAGAAATTAGTACTTACTATTTTTATTTGTTTATTACCCAAAGTTTGTAGCCTATTTTATTATTACAAATAGAACAAATCCCGTCGCAAATATTTGTAATGCCGCGTACGGAGCCAGTAATCTAATTTGAATGATTGCTATTTTGCCTTACCTCGTGAGTTAGCAGCAGTCGCTCTGTACCCAGCATAAAACAAACTGTAAGCACATGACGTTTTCCTAGAACACAATCGGATGACGTTTTTTTCAAAAACTACTGTTTTTGTGTTAAGTTTGAGATTTCAATGCAGATAACTTCATAAAATTTCATATATATTCTAGCGGTCAAAAGACCGCTCATGGTAGACAACGGTAGAGTACATATTATTATCAGGAAAAAAGAAAGAAGAAGAGAAATATATATTGAAAAATTAAACAGCTACATATTATAGAAAAAGTCGTGCAGTAAGTTCAAGAAAAATAAAAACCTGGAATTTAATAATTTTGATTGAAGTCTCAAAAGCGGTCATTTGACCGCTCTGGTAGGTTTAGTGTTAATAACATTTTTTCAACAAGAGCCTGTTGAGATTTTTTTCAGAGTTAGCTTATAATACAGTTCATTTCCTCCCCTACAAAAGTGTATATGGTATTTTATGGGCAAAGTTGAGTTTCTTTTTTTTTGAAGCACCAAACCCAAGGCGCTTACCGCGCCCGATGCGCGACTCAGCCGTGGTACATTTTACTTGTTAGATGAAGTTAAAATAACTATTGCTGAATTAATAATTATACGTACGAACAAATCGCATAAACTAATGAAAGACAATCTATGCTTTGTTAACAAAGGATTTTATTTCAATTTTTAAAAACATTTACAGTGTCGGACAAAACATTTGCAACTACAATGCAATTGTTAAATTTTTTTCCCTGAGTAACACAGCGCCACAGCTACGTCGCGCGTCGGGTGCGGTAGACGCTTTGGGTTTGGAGCCTCAAAAAGAGAAGAAATTCAACTTTGCCCATAAAATACTATATATACTTTTTTGTAGGGGAGGGAATGAACCGTATTATAAGGTAAGTTTGAAAAAAATCCCAACAGGCTCTTGTTAAAAAATGTTATTAACAAAGTTTAAATTTAAAAAAATGTTATTAAATTTCATGGAAAATTGTTTATATATTTTTTTTTGGAAAGTACGGAAAAAATACATAAGGATACGTGTTCTTTGCTTTCCAGTATCAAAAAATTTTCGGACTTACAATTTTAAATAAAAAATGTTTCGTTTTTGAGGTGGGAACACTTGAGGTGGAATGCCCCATAGATAGATTTTAAGGCAGATCTTTTGATTCCAAGACAGTTGGGTAGACTGTTAACAAAATGCATTGTAAGTAAGGAAGGTGGATAGATTGTTATTCAGATGGTTAGACGAATAGGAAGGTGAATACATCATAAATCAGACAGACGGACTGTTTGGCAGGTGAATGGATTGAGCGCTTAAGGAAATGCTGTGGATTAAGACTTAAGCTTTATGCTTAAACCATATTTAAATAGTTATCTGTATTGTACGGTTCACATATCAAACAGACAACGCCCCCAGACGCTCAGATTTCAAACAATCGCGGGCACACTCTGAGCGCTGCGTGCTTGCAAGTGTCGCTTGGCGCTTGCGCAACTTTTCTGGCCAATACCAGATAAAGCATAATTTTTCATTGAACTGTCAAAGCCGGCAAAGTTTGAATCAGCGTTGCCAGCTTATTAGGGACCAAAGCTGTTGCGCGCTGCTCTTGTTTGCTGTGCGGCTGTCAGTGGGTGTTGACAGCTGTTTGACTGAAGGCTTTGACTTTTGAGTGTGTCGCCGTTGGCCGTTGCAGTGGTGGAGTTGCCATCTTGATGCGGCGGGTAGTGGGGGTCTAGCATGAACAATCACAACAAGTAAATAAAACGCTGCAATTGTCGGCAGACACGTGGGCAATGCAAATAAGCGTTGCTGCTCTTAAAAATGAGGAAAAACAACTTATGACAGCTTAATTGTTTTTCGGCATGCGGCAAGTTAGTGTGGCACATGTGTTGAACGTTTTTTCTGGTTGTATTACGTCTTTATTGCTTGTTGTATTTTATGGACGTATGAAAAACATGGTTTTCATGTTGATTGCTTTGTTTGTTCCTCTAAATTTCGCAACGATTTACATGCAGCAATAAATGACTACAAATATGAAAAGATTGTGGAAAAAAGTGGGCAAAGCCGTTTGACGTAGGTTTGGGCGATAAGAGAAATATGTCCTTTCGCGAATTTGCTTGAATTAGTTGCCAGCGGAAAGTGGCTGTCGTACCTTTCACTTTCGCAGGGTGTCGCAACAGTGGCGGCCGACCGGAAGGGAAGTGACTTTAAGTGTGGTTGGCGTTGCCACTGTGCCAACAATGACAGCTATCGACGCTTATTGCGCAATACGCACAATTGCACACAGCAAATGCTTTGGCGCTGACAATGAACACGCCAATAACAACAATAACAATTCAGTAGCTGCAACAGCAATTGGACAACCGCACACCACACATGCGGCCGTTGCATGCGTAATCGGCGACGACGGGCCAAGGAAAATTTATGGCTGTCAAGACGACAGCGCACTGCGCACTCGCTCAACGACTCTTGCAGCGCGTTGTTGCATCTCCACTTGCGGTGCGACGCGGCGCATTTCCCTTGCATGTCAAGCGTGGAAAAGTGTTTCCTTGCATTGAGTCGTTGCGGCAAAAGTAAATAAATGGATAATCGCTGCAGCTGCGTGCTGACCGGCGAGTGCCGCAAGCGTTTGACCGCGCATGCGTGCGCCGGCCGATAAGTGCGCTGCGCATGCGCACAATTAAGCAGCCAGTCACTTTCATTTTCACTTTCCGCATGCGGTAATCCATTTTCGCACGTAAAAGAAAATGGCCCAAGTGCAGTGGAGGGGAGGGGGCAGCGCTGATGACATTTGCGCGCGCATCCTTGCGACAACCGGCAGCCATGTGCCATGGGATTTTCCTTTATGCGAAGCAATTAAACTTTTCATACGCATTGCGGGAATTGAAATCAAGCGACAGCAGTTGCCATTTAATTGCAATGCCAGCGAATGTTGCTGCTGTGCAATGTGCAATTTGTTGGTGTGTTTGTTTTGCCAACTGCAAAATTGTGCGTTGCTGCGCATTATTGCCGGCAATTAATATAGAAATGTGCGTGTATTTGTTGGCAACAACTGCGCAGCGGCAACAATTTTTTCCATTTTCAGATATTCATGTTGTGTGTCGTTTTCGAAGTAAACAAATTGCGGGAAATTATTTGTTGCTGTCAAAAGTTGTAAATAAAAACATCATCTTCGCATTGTCAGCTGCTGTTGCCGAGTTGAAGCATTTTATTTGCTTTGCTTCTGTGTGTTTGCGTGTGGCGCTGTCCGCTGACCGCTGTCCACTGACCGATGTAATTATGCTTCATAATGATAAGCCGCGCTGATGGCATGAGCGCGCTCAATTAAGCGGCCACATTTGCCACCAGCAATTCGCACACAGACGGCAGCGCAGCCGCGCATCGGCCGAATTAATGCGTTGTCGTTTGTTGGAAGCGTAATGGACTCCGCGGGTTAGGCGCAACAACAAATGGCAGCGAATTATAAATGATGTGTTGTTGTCGATTATGGCGGTGAGTGGCCGGTCGACGAGTTAAATTTGCGCGCAAGCAGTTGTTTAACGATTCCGATGTTCGCTGAGGAAGTCTATTTTGGGGCATAGGTGAAGGTTGCTTCGGAAGCTGCGGCGGATATGATTTGCACACCAAATGTTTGCAATATTTATTTATGAAATACTAATCATAAAACCAATAACTGTGGTCAAATAATGTTCAAGCACAGCGTCAAACCATACTAACTGGCATTATTTTTCTATAGGAATCGTTGATGATGGTGAAATAATGAAATAATGATGATAAATATGTCTATGTGTTTGTGTGTGTGTGCTTAACATTCTTGACCGTTGTCGAGAAACGCGGGAACTTGTTTGTGCTTTTGAAGTCAAATTTCTGAATTTCAACTTATCGTTCGGCAACAATTTGGGTCAATGGGAATGTGAGAAGTCGTCGTTATTTGACTGACTGGTTGCTGTTATGTGCATGTGTGTTGTTGTTATTGTTGCTGGCACTGCAGCTGCAGCTGAAGATGTAGAATGCGTGTTGGGAAAAGGCCAATGGGCTTGGCCGATGCGTTGGCCAGCTGACCTTTGCTTAGCATCTTTGTGGTTATGTGGGCTCATGTCTTACTGTGACTTGATGCAATAAATGAGGCGAACGAATTGGATAAAAATACGCACGTTTATTTGAAAATTCTTTGAAATAAATTACAATTCTTTTGAAATAAAAGAAGTAATAAAAATTATATAAATTATAATAAATAAATAAATATTATAAATTTGTAATAATAATAAAAACGAATGAAATGATTTACAATTCGTTTGACATAAAAAATAAATTAGATTTCATTATAAATAAAAAAAGAAATTTAATTTTATTATAAAAAATAATAAATTATCTCAAAAATTTAACCAATAAATGCAATTTTTTTATAAAAAAAATTAAATGTGTTTAAATTGTTTTCGACAAAAACAAAAAAAAAACAAAACTTTCTATAAAAAACATTAATTAATAAAAATTAATAATAAATATTAAAAAATTTATTGAAAAGTTATAATAAACAACAATTAATCTCAAAAATTTAATAAATAAATGCAATGTTTTTTTATAAAAAATTAAATGTGTAAAATTGTTTTATAAAAAAAAAATCAAATGAACAAAACTTTCTACAAAAAACATTAATTACTAAAAATTAATAATAAATATTAAAAATTTGTTTTTAAAAAGTTAATAAACTACAATTGATTCTCAAAAATGTAATAAATAAATGCAACTTTTTTCTCATAAAAAAATTAAATATGTAAAATTGTTTTATACAAAAAAATTAAATAAATTAAATATATAAAAATAAATAATTAATTAATAAAAATTAATAATAAATATAAACAAATTAAATAGTTCAATAAATAAATGCAATTTTTTTCTACATAAAAATTAAATGTGAAAAATTGTTTTACACAAAAAAATCAAATAAACAAAACTTTCTATAAAAAACATAAATTAATAAAAATTAATAATAAATATTAAAAAATTGTATTTAAAAAAGTTACAATAAACTACAATTATTTATCAAAAATTTAATAAAAAAATAAATTTTTTTTTATAAAAAATTAAATGTCTAAAATTGATTTATAAAACAAATCAAATGAACAAAACTTTCTATAAAAAACATTAATTAATAAAGATCACTAATATATATTAAACATTTTTTTAAAAAGTATAATAAATTACAATGAATTTTAAAAAAATTAAATGTGTAAAATTTAATTGTTCTATAGAAAAAAATTAAATAAATAAAATTAATAAAAATAAATAATTAATTATATAATATAAAATAATTCAATAATTGAATAAATAAATGCAATTTTTTTCTACATAAAAATTAAATGTGAAAAATTGTTAAAAAAAAAACAAATGAACAAAACTTTCTATAAAAACATTAATTACTAAAACTTAATAATAAATATTTACAATTTTTTAAAAAAGTGTAATAAATTACAATAAATTCTCAAAAATTTAATAAATCAATGCAATTTTTTGTATAAAAAAATTAAGTGTGTACAAGTTTTTTATACAAAAAATCATATGAACAAATTTTTCTATAAAACACATAAATTAATAATAAAAAAAAATTTTAAGAAAACTATAATAAATAAATTCTCAAAAATTTAATAAATAAATGTAATTTTTTTTTAATTTTAAATGTTTAAAATTGTTTCATACAAAAAAATCAAACAAACAAAACCTTCTGTAAAAAACTGAAATTAATAAAAATATATTAAAAAACACAAATAAATTACAATATATATCAACTTTTTAACTTTTATTGAAAGTTTTCCAAACTAATTTCATATTTCTTATTTTTATTTGCATTGCAGATTTGCAGCTCGCCGCCGAGCTGGGCAAGACGCTGCTGGAGCGCAACAAGGAGCTCGAGACGCAGGTGAAGGACCTGAAGGGTATCATCGATGAGCAGAAGCAGGAGATTACCGTAAGTAGCAGCTCAATTATAATTTGTGCTCATGTGGTGTTGTTAGTGTTGTTGTAAGGCCCGCCAGCTCGTTAGCTGAAATTGTGGCGCAATTTGCATAACAAGAGACCAACGCGCATTGCCGATGGCCACTAAATTCGATTCTATTGACCACCAGCAGACAGGCGACCGCTGCTGTTGCTGCTGCTGTGCGCTATTCATGGCCATTTGTTTGCGTTTGCATTGCGTTGCGTTGGGCATTGTTGTTGTTGCAAATTGTCGGTTATCTGGCAGCAATTTGCATACTTGTTGCAACACGCGACCGCATATCATATCGCCAAGTAAATGCAACATATGTTGTTGTCTTTATTGGCGTGGTTGTCTTTCTATTTGTTGTTGCAGTTGATGTTGGGGCAAATTCTATGGCGCTTGTGGCTGCAAATTGCACTTGCACAACCGCATTCCACGCAAACGTGCCGCGCGCGGTAACTAACAACTATTTTCCGTTGATTGTTGTTCCTATTGCAATGACTTTGGATAAAGTTTTCTTCTTCCTCTTTGACAATTATGTGGCGCTGCGTATTGTGTGTGCGTGTGTGTGTGTATACACTGAGAGGATTTCCTCTTCCTTTCGAAACGCAGTTCTAAGCCTTAGTGACTTCAATAGTTAATTATTGGTTTAAGGCATAACTTGTGGGTTCGAATCACGACTGCGCGAACAACAAAAAAGAAAAACTTTAATTTAGCAATTTGCTATAATTATGTCAGGGATATCTTTTAAAAAGCCATAAAAATACCTCTGCTTCACGCATTATTGTCACAAATATCTGCCATCATTAATGTGTGAAATCAAATAGACCGAAACGCCACCGAAGATCTCATCAAAGAGGTGTGCAGCACTCCTCGACGCTCCTCTAATTAATTGCCGCATTGCAAAAAGCGCCAACATAAATTTGCCTCAATTCGAAATAGTACAAAAACAATAACACAAAGTCGTTAGAGTCCACTGCCTAACTGGTTCAAAAGCCAAACCAGCAATGCACCTCAATTAAACCGAAACCGAAAAAAGGAACAACGCCAAACAGTCAAAGAAATTCTACTTGAAGGCATTTGCAGCAACTGCACCTACTCCACTTCGATTGCCGGATTCGCTTCATTAAATTGCGACGACACAGTTTTGCGGCACAACGTCAGCAACAGCAGCAGCAGCTGCGGCAAAACCAACAGCAGCAACCGAATTGCTCCGAATTCTGCACTCCAGCAGCGCGCCACATCCGCCTGAGAAATGGGCGTTGCATGTCTGTCCGTGCGCGCAGCTCAATCAAGCGCAACGCTTTTGCAGCCCCATTTCGCCAGTCAGCCGGTCGGCCGACCAGCGCGCGCGACAGCCTGTGGTGTTACCTTCCGTGGCCGCACTTACCCAGCAATAACATTTGTAATGCTTAATTTTTTGTATTTGTGTTTGTTTTTGGTTTTTTTTTGTTGTTGCTGCTACATTTATTTTGGTTGGCCGCATTGCAATTCGTGCGGCGCGTTCGCTTGGAAAGTTTTGCTGCTGCTGCCAAATGTGTTGGCAGCCGTTTTTCTGTGGTGCGTTGTTTACATTAGCGTCTACTGTTGTTGTATTTATAATTGCAACAATTGCCGCTTATATTTTCAAAACAAAGAGACCTGTTGCAAAAAAATAATGCAAAGAGAAAAGTGCAACTGACCCATTTTGCGTGACGCGTGCACTTTGAAGTCGCATTGGGCCACTTCCGCATCGCTCGAGTGCGTAGTTTTTTTCGCTTTACTATACATGAATTTGTTGTTGTCAATTGTAAATAGACCTGACGCATGTCTATGAAATGAGATGTTTCATTAATTTGTGTTTGTTGTTGTTGTTTCATTGGCATTTACAGTATCTGAAGAAGCACACAAATGCGCTGCGCGAGGTCAACGATACGCGCCTGAAGGTGTACGAGCAGCTGGATCTGGGCATACAGGAGCTGGAGCGTGCCAATCACCGTTTGATGGTCGAAAACACCAGCGACAAGAAGCATATTAAATCGTGAGTCATTGTCGCTTGAGTCCTATATAGTTTCGATCATGTATTTATATAATTTCTGTGTGGCAGGCTTGTGCAGAACGTTGAAACGCTTGAGGCACGCCAGGATGAGCTCACCAAACAGCTGGAGGAGACGCGTCATCTGTTGTCGATGGAGCGACGCAAGAACGAGCGGCTGACGCAGGACAAGCAGAACGTTGCCAATGAGGTGTGCGGCGTAGACGGAGTGCGGCTGCGGCCCATGAACGACCAGTCCAATGCGAACGGCAACGATAGTGGCGGTGAAGCGGTGAGTCCTTTAGCATTTTTCATGGCTTTTAACTGTTCTTTGAGTCCTTCTTAAACGCTCTTCTTGAGCTCTTAATTCGCTTTGAGTTCGCCATAACCTCAAATATATGTAAAAATATCTTTAATTTAATTGCTTTTGTATCTCGACCGCAGGGCTACGATGCCGGCACCACTGCACCGGAGAACTGCAGTTTTGCCTTCCGCTCGGCGCCGGCTCGTTGCAATAATGCCAACTCGACGAGCCTCAGCTCCGGGCAGACGGACAACTCGTTGGCGTTGAGCGATCTGGTGTGCAGCACGGAGGACAACGAGGAGATAATCAAGCTGGTCAACGATCTGGAAATGACCAAAAAAGCATTTCTGGCCGAGCAGCAACGCTGCACCGAGCTGGAGGAGCAACTAGTAGCCATAAGTGAGTGTTGGCATTTTGCAGTCACCTAACATGACTAATGCATTCCTTTCTTACAGTTCAAGAGAATCAAACTCTGCAGAGTCGCATTGCGCACACCAGCCCCAACGAGGAAATGAAGTCCATGCAGGAAGAGCTTTCCATACTGGATGAAGTGCGGTTAGTTCTGAGCAGCCAACAATCACACTCAGACATTTTAAAACATTTTTATGCTGTGTTGTTGTTGTTGCAGGCAAGGCAAGATGTGCAGTCGCTGTTTGCGTGTGATCGACGATCGCGGTCCCCTCAACGACGAACAATCATCGCTGGCGCCCACCGAGGAATGCGATGAGGACGAGGAGCGCAGCCTGCTCGACATGGATGGCGGTGCACTGGTGAAGGACAATGCAAGCGAAAGTTCGCAGGCTGCCTACCGATCCAGCGTCTCGATTAAGGTGAGAAATTGTTTCTATTTCAAGACACTCTTCTATGGCATAGTGCGCGGTTTGTGCTGAGCACGTAGTGGCCGGTGTTGGTGATGCTGCTGTCGTGCCCCACCCTCACAAGTTCTCACAAGTCATTCACAACAAACTTGTAGTCTCTAAAATTTCAAACACAACGCAACACATCACCGCAGCTGCCGTCTACGTCTGACCACTTGCAACTCTCATTGCTCATTACACCCGACTGTCAACCACACACACACACACATACGTACGGCACCTCCCACTTTATCCCGTGTGTGTGTGGGTGTGGCGCGCGTGCTGCCCTCATGTCAGCCGCTGTTAGCATAGTTACTCTTTAACACTTTTAAAGTTTAATTTAATGCAATGCGAACAATTTCGAATTCGAACCATCACAACTGAATGAACAAGCAATTTTGCTACCATGGAACAATGTACAAAAATTGTGCTAAAACACTGTCAGATGCTATTAGCGTTAGTTCTACACATACATACAAACATACATCATGCATACATACATTCATAATATTTTTAAATGGTATTTGTATTTTTAGTTTTTAGTCAAGTTTGGCCTAATCGGAATTGTTATTGATTACTTTTAAATGTACAAATTTGAATAAATGCAAGTAATGTAAATGTTGCCACACTGTATAAACTCTCACTGTAACCAAACGCATCACGTGCGTCGGCAGCGGCCAATCTGCGGTCGGTTGCACGCATACTTCATCGCCATTGCCACATCACCGGAACGCGTCGGCCCATGTGTCGGCTTAGTGCTTTGTGTGTTTGCTGTCATGTCTACTAACATGTTCGTTGTTTTTGTCTTAATAATTACTGTACTGTTTATGTCTGTGTCTAACACGTGTGTGCCCGTTTTGTGTCGCATTGCTAACACAGCCACATGTTGCACGTGTCATTGCAATTCGTATTGTTTGTTTGTGTTGTCAGTGCAGCATCGATTGCTGTCTGATTGTAATTTGATTGCTCGTTTATGCACGTTTATGATTTCCTCTTCTCGGTCTCCTTGTCTCCCTCTCTCTCTATCTCTCTCTCTGTGTCTTAATTACTGTTTTGTGTTTTTTTCTTTTGCGTTGTTTTCTCTATTTTTGTTTTTGTTTTTCTTTGATTTCAATTCAGGCTGACAAAGCGACGATTTGTCCGATTTGTTCAATTGCCAACACAAAGTACCTGCATGATCAGTCGCCAATCGCAATAGAAACCATGTTGCTCATGGCTTGGCAGAAGACAATGCGAAAATTCAATGTTGTACGTTGGATTGCGAAAATTCTGCAATGGCCCGCCATGTTCATTTGCCGTCTGATTAATTCCATACCAGATGACGAAGATTTCGCCCTGACTTTCTAGCGTGTGGGCGCATCCATCAACCAGAAGCTAACGCTACACACATAAATACCGCACACAGCTGCACGATGCGCTCTTTGCCGCCACAATACAGCATTTATTAGTTTTGTTGTTTTTTTTTTTTTTTTTTTTTTATTTGGTTGTTTTGGCATCTCACGTTTTGTTTTGTTGTTGTCAACGTACTTATACGAAATTAATTAAACATTCCGCTTGTGCGTTGAACGCGTTGCAAGCGTTCAAAATTCAGTCAACACTATTCAGCCATAGCAGGTTAGCTGCTATCATTACCAATTACAACAACAAGAACATATAAAATATGCCTTTAAAAGCAAACTTGTCCGTGCCAAGCGCCAACGCATAGTAGCTGAGCTCAGCTTAGGTTAGGTTTAGGATTAGCTTAGGTTAGGTTAGGTTAGATTTAGTGTGTAACTAGAAAAGTCTAAGCTTTCTTTGTTTGTGGTTTGCATAAGTTTAACTTTAATTCTCACTGAATTGTAAACTAATTTATTTATTAACTATAGTGTCTCTTAGTTGTTTAAGTAGAGGCGAATGCAAGCTCTCGCAGAGAAAATGAACAAAAACAGGGAAACAATAAAATCGAACCCAAACCCATGAAACCCAGCATTAATCCATTGAAAATCCATCTATATTTCCTGGTGTTACTAACAATGACATTTACATGAAAACTCAAGCAAGCCTCCGCTCTTGCCAGACTCATCTACTTTATGCCTAATGCTTTTAAACTTTAAAAAAATTTAAAGCTTCTCGCTGCTGCACTAACTGCAATGCCTCGCTATGAAAGAAAATGAATTTATTGCTACAACTGTTGCTCAGCAAGTCGATGCGAACTGTATAATTCGATCGATAGATGTTTTCGGTTGCCATGTAAAATCAAATGGCAATGCTACAATAATTTTTAGCTTTTCTAAAACCTGGTATAGTTGCTTCTTAATGAGTGTTTTATATTTGTTGAGGGGCTGAAGTGTAATTCGTTTTTTCGGATCATATATTGTTTGGGTTATACAATATCTGGAAGTAACAGCGATATCAAAATTGAATTGATTGAAAATATATTTGGAAATCTTATGCTTTAGTATAGGAAAAGAATTGTTTATGGGAAAGAATTGTGATTCAATACGACATTTTGAAAAAACTGTTGTTATGTAGTTACAGTTAGGAAGTTTCAATTCGAGAATGTGTGGATTTTTATACCCTAAAATAGTGTGGATAACGCGATAGATCATCTGTACAATCGATTTTGGCAGCATTTCTAGTGTAAATAATTAACTACTTTAAGTCATTAAGGAAGTTATAATTCAAAAAGTGTGGTTTTCCATATCCGAAACTAAATTCGACACAAAATATCTGCTGTACATTTGCAAGTCAAAACTGGTAGGTTTTCAAAGGCAAATAGCATCTACAAGGTTCTAAAAACCCGTGACCACCGGAACTTGGTTGAAAGTTTTTCAAATACAGTCGTGTCTGGATATAGTGAACTAATTATTGAAAAACCTGTACACAGTATTGAGGTTCTTCACTATATCAAAGTTAACATTTTTGTTCAAAAACTCGTTTTATTTGCTTAAAATACGCTTTTTGTTTTTTGCTTGAAATTGCTTTCAAAATTTTGATCAATATTTAGAGGCTCCATGTCAAAATTTGGGTGTTCACTATACCCAGACACGACTGTACTCAAATTTTCAGCTCTCAGGATCGAGAATTGAACTCATCCATTAAGACAAATTTCAGTTTTTTTTGATCAAGTTCTCCCATATTTTTAGTATCGTTTCGTAGTTTGAATTGGTAAAGTAAATATAGATTTCAATAAAAAAAATTTTGGTTTTGTCCACTGTCCACCAATTTTTCGGCCTCTTAAAAAAAAATAATGTCTTTATATGAACTTTTACCTTGGGATCCACAAATCGTTTCAAATTTTAGTCTCTTATTTATGGGTTGGCCCTGTGCTTCCGAGAGAAATAAACAAGGAAAAAAATTTATGGGTTAACTACAATATTTAATGAATTTTAACTAAAACTTTCAATAAAATTTTACCAATATTTTTAAGTTCTAATGGTTCCCACTTACAATAACATGTCCAACTTACAAGATAACAATTGCAGCATTCGCTTTCTATTTTATATTTTTTAAAACTTCTTTACTTTTCCACTCAGTTCCACACTCCCACCAGGCTTTTAAACAGTATTCCATTGAATTTCCCCTAACGATCTAATAATCCTATCCAAACTCCTTTGGCAGTCCCTAAAATTTCGTGCTTGTGTTGTTTCTCAAATTGTTCTAAGCATTGTTTTTTTTTGTCGCAAATTATAAAAAGTTTTTGTAATTAATGTAAGCAATGTAATGTGTTGTTTGTTTGATTTTAAAACAACTAAAATGGTTTTGTGATAATTTACATAAAATATTTCAACTACTTTAAGTTCATCTACCTATCACCGCCCCCCAAAGACGGGGTCACAAATAAGAACAAAAAAAATTATAATACTGAGAAAAAATGAACAAAAAAATAAAACTTTACTACTTACACTATTCAAATGTAACCGCTATAGTGTTTCCTTTTCTATTTATTTACTTGGAGTATGAATTGCATTGATTTTGTTGTTGTTGTTTGCATGACGTTTCCCAAAGTTGTTACGTTCGTACTCGTTTTTCTAGTTGTTGTCGCGTTTGTAATTTAGCGTTTTGCATTTTCGTAGGCAATTTTAAGTTTGCTCTCTGTCTCTCTCTCTCGCTGTCTCACCCCACATCTTCCGCCACCATAAGCTTCCCGAAATTGCAGTCAATCAATCGATTCGTGCAATCGATCAATCGACCATCCAAATAAAACAAACCTAATGCCTTGGCACGCCTATTAACCGACTCAAAACCCCCTTGTACACACCATCTTGCAGGTCTCTACGCGTTTACCCAACTCGCTGGATCTGTGTGCGCCCGGCAGTCCGAATCCGTACCGCGATTTGGTCGAAAAGTACGAGGCGCTGCTCGAGGTGCAGTGCTCGTCGCTGGTGCGCAAGAGCAACAACAACAACAACGGCGGTGGCGGCGGCGGCATGTCGCTCGCCGATGAGCTGCAGTCGTCGGGCGAGTTCAATTCGATGGCGAAGCTGCCCATGCTGCCCGCACCTGACGCCACCATGGAGACGAGCCAGCGCGCGGCCCACGACGAGAACGGTGAGGCCGCCGGCGCTGTCGGTGCGGAGAGCGCAACCACCGGCGAGGGAGCGGCCAATGCGAACAGTTGCAAGACGGTTGCCGGCGTCAAGTCGGGCCGCGGTCGCACACCCACTGACTTCTCCGAGGCGGAGACCTCCTCCTCCGGCTACGTGGAGGAGACGAGCTGCAAGGCCACACAGACCGACGACCGGCCCGGCTCGTTCCTGTGCACCATCGGCGATGGCGAGGTGTGCAAGTTCAGCATCTACGACGACGCCAGCCCCATCGAGTCGCACTTCCGCAACCGACCCGAATACCGCGAACTCTTCAAGGAGATCTTTGCTGTGCTGAAGAAGGCCGCAGCCAACAAGGAGGAGGGCGAGAAGCTGCCACTACTCGACGACACACAGCCGTCTGCAGCCGTTACTGGTCTCGGCGCCACTGTGCCACCGGTCACGCCCGCCAACGAGGAGCTGCCCGTCGACTTTGGCGACGACACGCAGAGCGTCATCTCGTCCGCCGTCTCCGAACAGTCGTTCGCCATGTCCGAGTGCATCACGAAGCTGGAGCGCAAGACCGCCAAGAAGCACATCATCGAGAAGAACCAGGAGAATCAGCCGCCGCTGCTGGGCTCGTCCATCTCGACGCTGGTCGCGTCCACCACGAGTCAGATTGTCGAGAACGGCCGCGTGTTGACGCCGCTGAAACGCGAGCCGCTCGAATACTTGTCGGTAGGCGTGGGCATCAAGAAGAAGAACCGCAAGAAGAATCGCAACTTCAGCAGCGATCGCTGCGAGTCGCCGGCAACGCTGCCGTCACCGCCGCGCTTCTTTGTCTCCAGTGGCAAGAAGCGGCGCGACATGCGCCCCTTCGTACAGTCGCCCATGGCGGCGGTCAGCACACCGGAGCAGGGCGCACGTGGCCGCGCCGGACCCAAGTACGAGTGGAACGGCTCCTCGATGATCATCTACAATCGCAGCGTCAACTCGCCGAGCCGGTCGAGTGTGCGTGGCCGCGAGCTGGACCTGAGCGGCGTGGAGTATCGGCCGAGCACGCTCTCGCAAGACCTGCATATGCTCAAAAAGCTGGATCTGTCGTACGCGGAGGTGCTGCGGCGCACCGACGGCTGCAAGCAGCTCTATCCCGAACACGAGCACGAGGCCAACCACAGTCACAGCCACAGTCACAGCCACTCGCCTCAGCAGCGCAAGCTGAAGCAACAACAACAGCAGCAGCAGCGACAGCGGCGAAACCAGCACTAAGCGACAGTCCCTGCCGACAATCCTCCACGACTCTGACAATTGTGCCCCCAACTCCCCAGCCAAAACCCGAACCACGTATTAGTATTCGAAGTTGTTTCGAAGCTGTATGTTGTGTAGTCGAGCTGCTCCGCCCACAACCAGCCCGACCCGACCCAATCAGACCAGACCAGACCAGATTAGATTAGATAGAATGCGATTATTGCAGATCCTTTACGTTTTACGTACTTTAGTGGCCCCGAAACTATTTAAATTACTCATAACATATAACCTGACCGACTTTTGCGAGCCGAACCCCAACGAAGCCATGTACGAAACTATTTGTCGCTATGCTAATTTTACGTTATGTTATTTTTGCGTGAATGCCATTTGACTGGGTGTTGAAGTCAAGCTGCATGCGTAGTGGGAAGCGGTGGGCGTGGTTCTGGGGCCAACGCACAATCCGCCATTCGACTCTAATTTTACTATAACTGGTTTCCTTGTGTAAATATAAAGTGCGCACTTAGCTATAGAAAAACTCAACTCATCGGCTCGAGTTGCATCGGCGTTAATTTTTCGCTTCAACTCTACGGTTCTTCTTTCTTGATTCTACAACTTGCTCGGACCCCTTTTGGAACGAATTCTCATTTTGAACTAATTAAATCATCTTGGATTTATTTCCCCATTAGCTTTTGAAAACTTATTTCAATACTCTAGACTTGGATTCATCTCAAAAACGTTGTCTACATCGCATCATACTTAAATATTAGTTTTTAGTTCACTCAAAATTGTTTCAACTCAATTGTTAGACTTAACTTCACTTTACCTTTATAAATTTTTTTAATGTGTATACTTTTTAATTTAAACTAAAACTAATTTCAATTACTTCTTTGACAAATACTTTTAACTATAACAACTTTTTTTACTATTAGATTTAAATTATTTGGCAAAATTTTAGGTTAACTTTTGATTGCATTTTTTCTTAATATTTCTACAAAATTGTAGCTCTAAGTTCATCACAAATTGTTTTAGGTTATTGTAAATTATGCAACAAGCTAGTTTTAGACTCATTTCAATACTTTCTACTTTAAGTTTAACAGCATTTCAAAACTGAAATTCAAATTGAAAAACTCAACGCATTGTAACTTTTTTCAATTTGCCTTTCACTTTTAACTTTATTCTTCAATTGTCAAAATTTTAACATTCCCAAATAATTTCTATAATTTTCAATAATTTTCTGGCCACCCCTTTTATTAGGTTAAGTAATTTCAACTGTATTTTCCAACTACAACATTCGTTCAGTTGTCTCCCATCATCACATTTTCCTCCACTATTGTAAAGTTAGGTAAATTCATTTTGTTTTTAAATTTTAATCATAAGTTTAATTCTGAGTTATCTTTGTGTCGTGCTGGTTTGTCGAAAAAAACGTAATAATTTTAGAGAAAAACTGGCCACTTGGGCTGTTCTGAACTATAGAACAGCAGCAACCACAACAACAATGCGAAAACAAAAAACATAACAATAAAAGATATTCAGAATTAAATAGCAGAAAACCGTATTTGCATTGAATGAATAATAATAATAATAACGAAATGTATTGTAATTGTCTGTGTTTGTCCTGTGTATTTGTGTTTATATGTTTGTGGAAAAACAAACGTAAGTATGAAGGAAAATAAAATGGATTTGTGTGGTTTTTTATTTTGGAAACTTGTGTTCCGAAGCAGAAATATAAATGAAATAAATTATAACTTATATGTAATAATGATTTATTGAAAAATGTGTGGATTGTGGGCAACAATTGGCAGGACTTGAACGATGCCGATGAGCAGTAAAAAGAGATATGTGTAGATTAGAAACGGAGCAAGCGATAGAGAGAGATAGAGAAGAGGAGGAACGAGCCCTAGAGCACAGAACTGTAATGATCGGATAGAGAAAGAAAAAGAGTGTATTTGTTACCTAGTTTGTCAAGATTAGGTAATTAATTAATTAATTGATTGGCACGACAGCCCGCTTACGAGAGACTAAGGCTTCCCGCAACCACCCGTGTTGTGCGTGTGAATTTTGTATGCGGGTGGAAGGGACCTACAGTTTTATGCCGGTTCCGAACGGCAGGTTGGGAGCTTTTTCATAGGCAATTTTTACTCTCAGCCACCGAAAGAGAAAACGAGTTTCCCGTTATTTTTTTTAGGTGTTACTACATGCAGTGTTCGAACTTGCGTCGCTCTGCATGCGCCTCGCTGGACCGCGCACTAACCAACTGAGCCACGGCGGCTGCTTCAAGATTAGGTATATCGAATAATTTTTCATTGCACAACACCTACGAGTATGTTAGACGTCGTCGTAATATTTGTACTGCAATATGCTAATCATGCAGCCAGCAAAGATTTGAATGGATACACGTTGCCTTGTTGAGGCACTATGCTTCCAAGCGGAGTTATTAAGGAGAAAAATATAAGTCTGGGCGCTTGGAGCTCAACAGATTCCCATACATGTTCCATACAGAATTACTTTGATACATGATACAGTATTTGTGATATGAATCATATATGATTCATTGGACAGATTCCCATACACGTCCCATACAGAATTACTTTGATACGTGGGAAATGTGTGCGAAATTGTGCAAATACTTCCTGAGACAAGGTACAAGTTTGTTATATGTATAATATTTGATTCATCGGACAGATTCTCATACACGCCCCTTACGGAACTACTTTTATACGTTTGCGAAATTGTGCAAATACTTCCTGAGACACGGTAAAAATTTGGTGGTATGAATCATATATGAGTCATTGGACCAGGAACCAGTTACACCTATGGTAGTGCTTTGTTCTCTATAAGCTCAGGTTTTAGTTAGACAGCCTAGACGAGATCTTGACGATGAGAAGCTGAATGATTTAATATATAATTTAAATAAAATTGGGAAAAATTGAAGTATTAAGACAAAAATTCGTTGAAAAAATATAAATGTAGTGAAACTTGCTTAATTACTTCCCCTCCTTAGTATCCACTCCCGTTTGAGTTACCAACATTTGTGAGCACTATGTGGTCTATTTTTCAACTCGCTGCACCCGCTTAAGGACCTCAAAAAGATTGCACTTATAGGTGAGGTACTTAAGTGGGTTTTTCTATATATGCGAAAGTTGTTTCAGCAGCCATCATTTAGTAGCTTGAAATATGCTGAACGACTAATAAAAAAATGTCTAAACCAATACAACGTTTGTTAACATTGACTTTAAGTAAGTATTGATGGCGAAAGTTCATATTCGTTACTTTGATAGAGGTGAGTACAATAAAGGATTTTAGGCTTAACTCGATCACGTTTCTTTTAGAAAGTTTACCTAAATATTTGGAACGATGTCATCAACAGGCTAATTATTTTATTATTATTAATTCTTTTTTATTCCTAAACAAAAGAGATGAATTAAAGAGAGAGAAAGAAAGCTTCATAGCAGTCTTATGCTCCCAGAGGATATCTCAAAGGGGAGTAAATAGTTAATTTTAAATGTGAAAGAGCCAGAAAGCGGTTTTCGCATTTTTCGTATCTAATAACTTTTAGTGGCTGCTTCCATGTAGGTTTACGATTCACTGAAGTAAAGCGTTCAGTTACAAAAAAAGCTCTATTCATGTAACAAGCAACGAGTAGATGAGTGCAGGGTTGCCAGAATGTGATTATTTTTTTAATTAATTTTAATATATTTTATTATTATATTTTATATTAATTGCTGTTTGAATTGGTTAAAATTAATTAAAATTAAAAGTAAATAAAATTAAAGTTAATTAAAATGAATTTAAAAATAATTAACATTAATTGTTTTGAATTTATTTTTTAAACTTGAATAACAAATGATCTGAAAATTCAATCAGAATAGGTAAGCGGAACTGAATTAAATGGAACTTTCCCTTTGATTGGAACCAGTAAAATCCAATACTACGAGACAGGCATTTAAATCCCCTAATGTTTATGCGCAAAATGATTTTATGACACATGTGCTGAGACTTTTTGGACAACGTGGAAAACTTGTATTTTAAATAAAATTCGATCGGTTGTTTCCACTATAAGAGCTTTTTAAGCATAGATCAGATTTTTTAACCATAAATAAGATGAAAATGATAAATTTGAAAAATTGAGAAAAACATCCGTAGTTTGTTTTCTGTGATATTCTTTCATAAGAGAAAAAAATAATTGTTGTTCATTTTAAAGACAGAAACGAAGCCAATTCCTGATCTGATAACACTCTGCGACAAAAATTAAAAAATTTCAAAACACGAAAAAATCTATATACTCGCCAAACTATGGGCCAACTGTAGTAAAACTGTGTTTTTAGTTTTTCTCTCTGACGTCAGTATTTTTTTTAAAAGGACTTTGAAATTTCAAGGACATGTTTATTTCAAAAAATTATTTTAAAAATTGAGCGCATTGTAGAATAACAATATGGGTATCAAATTAAAGAGAAAAATCCTTAGAATCTTAGAAAATTTAATGTTTTGGTACAAAAAGACAAAGAGGTATTGAAAATTACCTTTGAAAACTTTATCCTTAAATATCTTTGGAAATTTTCAATATATATATTTTTTTAATATATCTTAAGGACTAATATGTACACTACCGCATCCTCATGAAATCTACTAATATTGAAATAAACGGATTTGTTTTCCATTCACTTAAAATTTGTAAATTTTTTTTTTATGTACATATTTCTGTGTCTTGAATGCATTTAAACAGTTTTATGCCTAAAATAAACCACTGTAAATTCTATTGTTTGCATAAAAAGCTGGAGTTTTCGAAATATAAATAATTGAAAGCATCACCGTATTGTGAGGTATGTACCCATTAAAACCAACTCATTGTCAGTTGGTGCTGCTCCTCTGGTAGTCTCCTTCCAGTCGCGCAAACAGTTCTCAGTTACGGATTTCATTTTGAGGAGGTTTCGTACACAACTTAACTATAGAGACAAATACAATATGAAGCCTCTTCCATGGGTTTTGTAAAAAGGTAGGGGGAAAAAGGTAGGAAGTTACTTAAATATGGCAGACAGTTCGGTTCGTTGTGGTACCACAAGGTTGCATCTCTTCTCTGCAAGTTCCAACAAACCGCAACAGGTTATGAAACATCAGCAAGATTCTCTGCTTAGTAGAATTTCAAGTGTTATAGCTTCTCGATAAATTTCCAAAAAAACATACATACATTTTATGTTCAAGCATCAAGCTGTGTCAAATAAATTGTAAGAAATATGATTTGCTTCTAATTATTTTCCATTTCATCAGTGCTGGTACTCATTCTTAGAAGCATTGAAAAGTATATTTATATACTTATAAGTTTCCTTTGAAAGTCAAATTTGTGGAACTGCGCATTTTGCGTTCCATAAATTAGTTAGAGAAATATTTTCAAATGCTTGTGAAATTCACTTTGTTGTCTAAAGTTTATTTAATTATGCACATGAGCTGCACACACACAATTATCACGTCAAGAACACTAACTGGCTGAATGTGTAGTATTTTTTGCCAACGCAACAAACGTAATAATAAATTGGCATAACTGTAATTTAATGCAATTTACAGTAATTAAACGCAACTCTCACATTCGGTGTAAACTGGCACTCAAACGGCCTACGAGACGCCCATATAAAATGCGCAAAGGCCATGACTGCTATCTGTCCCCATGCGCTCACACGCACACGCCTAAGTGCACACTAATACATACATACGTGCATTATTAAATGTGCTGCATGTCGACACGTAAAGTGCGTTTGGCTGTTTGTCGGTTCGGACGGTTGTTTGTTTGTTGCGCTGATGCGGTCACTGCAATTAAGGGATAAGTCGCCTCCTTTGTAAACTCATTAAATTATGCCCGAGTGGTGTCGGTTTGAGGTTCATGCCTCCCAGGACATGAATGTACACAGCGTGAGATGCCCAGCAAACGCAGTCGCATTAGTAGTTTTGCGTCTGTGAAGCTTGTTAACGATTTGCAATGCATGATTTGTGCAGTTGCAGCACAAGGTTACGTATACGCCCCCACATCCCGGTGGACAGTGGCTGCGGCTGCAGCTGCGAAAGCAACTTCACGCCTGTAGTGTAGCAACAAAATTTGTGTTGTGCTACGTCATGTACGCAATAGCGGTGCATAGCGGCATCAGCGGCAGCGATGGCAGTAAGCAGTAATTGCTTTGTATGCGACTAAGCCGGAGCTTTTTCGCTCGGCAGCTGGCAAATAAATGCTACACTACAACAAAGCAAAGCAAAAGTATGTGAAAATTGTTGCCGCATCCTTGACTGGAAGTGACGCACGTGCGCGTTGCACGCTTGGAGACTGGAAGAGCGGCAATGCCGCTCCCACTGGCGCCGGGACGCAAAAAAGTGGCAGCGTTCGAAAGCTCTGATGCTCAACGACACAGGAGCGCTGCTTTTCGGTATTTCTTTGCCGAAGGAGGCGGAAGCCGCAGAAGAGCAGCGCGCAAGATGTTCGTATTGCTGTTGTTGTTGCTGTTGATGAGTTTTGAAGACTGAAGTGGCGCCTGGACGAAGAGCAAAACAAACTCAGCAGTCGATGGGGAGAGAAAAGGAGGCCAGTTGTGGTGGTGACAGCGTGTTGGTGGCAGTGGCGGTGACGGTAGCGGTGGTGAAAACAACAGCGTTACGGTATCTAATGGCATTTGAGATAATATGAGTAATGGCGTGCGTTGTTGGGAGCGGCAACGCGACGCAACGTCGCAACAACGCAAAGGAAGTGCGCGCATTTTGTTGTTTGTTGCCGTTGTTGTCAATGTTGTTGCTATTGTGTCGGCTCTCACCGTAGTTTATTTTGTTGTCGGCATTGTTTTTGTTTTATGTTTTTTGCTCATTTCTAAATTATGATTGATATGGGCATAAAGGAGTGTCTGGGCATGGAGTCGGTGTCGGCCGAAAGCAGGGCACAGGCAGGCAGTCTTGGGTAATGTGAGAGGCAAATGACAGCGAAAGAGAAGAAATTTGCTAGCAGCGAGCTGACGCCAAGTGGAAGGTGTGCGAGAAAGGAGGTCGTAAGGACGGTAGGGAGAGTGAGTGGGGGCTGTAAGGAGCTTTAAAGTGAAGTGCCCGGCAAGTGGCAAGTATGGAGCATCGCATATGCAAAATTGCTTGTTGCCCTAACTCTTTGAATTCGAGTTGAAGTGCTGGAAATTTTCCGTCTTGATTCGGCTGTTCACACAGCCTAGAAGTGTGCCATGTTTTCGAGTTGCACGCGTGCAATGGAAAGCGGATTTATGAACTTTTCAACGTTGTGGTGCTTGATTGTAGGTGTGTTAGTGCGGCTGAGTGTTGTTCACTGTCACGAATTTGCCGATTAGTGGGTCTGTATAGCATGTTAGATAAAGATGCGTCAATTAGGTTTACAGTTTTCTGTTGCAAACAAATTTAACTTAAATTCCTCGTCGCATCGCATTTCAAAAGCACCTTGGCGTAGTGTTGCCTCAAACCAGTGTTGACGCAGACCAATATTAACTTTGATTAGTTTACCGGCGCATTGTGTTGTTGCTCCGTGTGTGTTGTTGTTGCTGTAATTGTGTACAATAAATTGCGCTCGTTAACACCTGTGGGTGTCGGTGTCGGTGTCGACGAACATGTACTTGCGATGTCGCTGACACTCACCAATCATGCGTGGCGCTATTGATGCTTTTGTTGCTGTTGTTCTGCGCGGGCGCGGAGAATGCGCGTCGACAATGGTTGATGACCGGGCAAGATGCCATCAGTGTTAGAGTGTGTGTGAGTTTGTCTATGTCCCCCATTGCCTCACTGTAAGTGGCAGTGGTTGAATGGCGGCAGTGGCAGTGGAAATTGTTGGCGTTGCAAAACGTTTACTAAAAGCATCCAAATGTGCGTTTCGGGTCGCAGACGTCTTGTGTGCGGCCAACAATAGCCTAAAACTACTGCAACAACAATAGCACACAGTTGGACAGCAACAACAATTGTAATAACAACGGCTGCAACGACAATGGGCGCCAATACAATGAGCACAATGGCTGCTGTCACGGCAACAACAGCAATTACAACAATAAAATAATAACAGAAACTGCAAGTAACAATCAAATGACAACAACAAGCAGATAGAGAAGAAGAAGAGCGGCACAACAAAACGGCGACAAAGCAATTGCGAAGAAATCTGCGCACGTACGCTTGAAGTGTGCATGTGTGTGTGTGTGTGTGCACTAAAACGTTAGTGTTGGTTTTGTTTGTGCACACATCAGCGTTGTCAGTTAATTGCATCGACGTGTCAGGCTGCTAATTGTTTGTGTGTTGGCCGCTACTCGCCCGAACGCTGACCGCCGAACATTGACCGATGGACGCTTGAGTGTGCGTGAATTGATTCGCGTAGCAACGACCTTCGCGCAGTGCGCACTTCCCACTTGCACAAAAGCAATCACACACACACAAGTCAAGAAATATTCGTACACTTGTGGCACTTGGGCCGTTGTCACTACACTTTGCCACTATTGCCCATTCCACTGTGATTTTCACTAACCCCAAACCACTTCAGCATTGCACCACACTTCCACTCCACTCGATTTTGCTGCTTTGCTGCCGCGCCCTTCACTTTCACATTCCGCCCCAAAACTGCAGCCGACCACTCCAATTTAGTGTTTTAATTTCGCCAGTTCAGAGGCTATGCAGCTCATCTCATCCGTCTTTGATATGCGTACGTGTTATTCATGCTTTCCCCCCCTCTCCCCTCCCCTTGCCTATTCACTTGGCTGCCACCAGATTCGAGCGCGCTGCGGCACTCTGGCACACTTCCGGCTTGGCCATGCGAAGCGACAGATTTGAGAATTTATCGCCGCCATTAACTGCAGCAATGGCAATGGCACTGCCAATGCCACTACACGTCGCACTGTGCCGCGCCGCGCCATTCCATGCCACTCTGCGCTCGACAATGCGCCGTTTAGTGTTGGAGCGCGCTCCAGCGTTTGCTTTGCTTTGCTGTGCTGTGCTTTCACGACTCTCGTACTCACACCTACACACACGCATACATTGACAATATACATAAATACACCGTTCGAGATACAGCGTCCGCCCCACTCGCTCGACGGCCGCTCTGAGCGGAAGTGGAAATGGCTTGAAATTTATTGCATTTGCTGCGGTGATGGCCGCCGCGTAGGTGACTGCTGCTGCTGTTTTTGCCGATAACGTTGTGGTGCGCGCCGCTGACAATGGCGACCAACAGCCGGCTCTATGATGATTGCAATGTCTGATAGCTGCACACCACACGGGGCACACCAAGTGCTCCAAAAGTGTCCGCCTAACTCAAAAGTGCCGCCATTTAGAAACACTTGCGGCAAAATCAAAGAAGAAGATGCAAATAAAATCGGCACCAAGCTGCTGTTTCGGAGTGTTTGATGGACAAGATGTGAGTGTATTGTATGCAAATTGGAATAAATGTTAATTCCTTCAAGGATTTTGCTAAATACAAAAAGTTTGGTTATACACGTTTTTGTTAGTTGGGTCTCATAGGTGAAGAAAACCAATTTGTGGCCTTCTTATGATTAAAATTTTGGTGCTCAAGGTCTGATTTGCGCATTTGGTATATAATATTCCATCAGATCTGGGGAAAAATGTTTTGTACGCATATTTTTTGGCAATCGTTGACAAAGTTAGGTTAGGTTCGATTAGGTTAGGTGGCTGCACATGAAATGGCGTACTTAGGCTAAAAATTTTTCATTTTCGGGTTTATGTGTTAATACTGTGCAATCAGTCTACCAAGCAGCAAAAGTACAGTTAGGTCTCTCTTTATGTCAGAAGTTTGATGCTATTTGATCGCTGTAGATCAATGCAAAAGAGTCCCAACTCAAATTGTGTCACTTTTGACGAAATAAATTTTTGTTAAAGTTAATTTTAAGCAAACTTGTGAAAATTTTTGTATATATTTTTAATTATTAAAATTAATTATGAATTTTCAAAATTTTTCTTTCAACTTTTTAACTGTCATTTATAATTATTAAATTCAGAAAAAGTGGCATAACTTGAAATAGTTTCGTAATTATTGAAATAAAATATCATCAAAAGAGTAACAACTCAAAATTTTGGATTTTCTAGTGTAAAATAAAAAAAAATTCTTGTAACTTATCCTAAAGCATAATCTGTAAGGAATTTCTACATAACGGTCTATTTGTTATTTAAAAAAATGTTTATTTAGCTCTAAAACAGTTTTTTGCGTTTCCTGAAAAATCAAAAATTTTTGAGTTGTCACTTTTGTTGTGCGTGTTCGATATGTTCCACTATGATGGGACACTACGCGAACTAGTAACAGTTTTCCATAAGACGAAGTATGACTTTGCTATATTTCTCAGGACTTCAAGGAAGCAGTTATCTCCATGGAGCTTGCGTTTGTTAGCGAGCGCAGTACAGTTGGAAAGACAATGTTGCAGGTGTTCAATGAGATAGTAAAGAGTTGATTCAATGCGAAATTTGCTGGTGTTCATGTTTATCCGCTTATTCTTCTTTCGTTCAATCGCTTCAAGGTGTCATTGCTAGGACCAAAGTCCTTGCTGAGGTTTGCCAAAACCACTTGTCTTGTAATGGATCACTAGTACAACAGTTACTCCTGTCCCAGTTACTCCTATCTAACTACGTACTCCTATTTTTAGACATTCTAATTGTATCATAAATTGTATTATATTTTCTATTTGTCTTCTGTCCACTCCGCTTTTATGTTCATTCCTACATCTTTACCCATTGGCATTGAACTGCAATCGACTCTCTTTGATTTTCCAATTCCATGACATTTTACATTCTCGATTGTTATTTATCTTCTAATCTTTAGCTTTTATGTCACACATTCCATTCCCATAAATTTCCCTATTACTGTCCTTGTTCGCTGTTATCGCTGCGTTTGCGCTCAGATTTGTGCATTCCGGCAGCGTGTGCCAAACGTAAATGCGCTCAACATTTTACTGCCCATAAAAATCCATTAAATTATTCAAATGTACATCAGACATGGATGCAACGCTCGGGCAATGCTGCAACGGCTACAAGTCGAGGAGCTGCAGAACTGAGCCAATGTGCTGCATGCAACATTGACTCAAGAGCAACGCAAGTGCGGGCAATGCAGTGCGACATCGCTCACGCTGACAGTTTCATAGCTGGAAGGGATACGAAACTGGTGCTGGGCGTTGAAGCGATTATTCGTGAGCTGTCGGTGCTTGCTGTATGGCGCGTCAAATCGACTAATGGGTTAAGTGGCTGTGAGAAGACAAAGTGTGCTGGCGAAATATATTTTGCTGCGAATTTGAAAATGTTTAATTTTCCATTATAAAACAATTTTTGTGCTTGAAAAAATTTTCAAATACATAAAAAATTTATTGGCTGAACTGTTTGTAGTCGATGCGCTCAGTTTTCTACACAAATTAGATTAAGTGATGTTGAAGAAAACGCAAGTTTCACGCATTCTGGGTCCTTTTTTCATTGAAAGTTAAATAAGACAAACAAAAAAAATCATTAAAACGAAATGAACTGAATGAAAACTTTTCCCAAAATGTACGAAATTTTATGAAAATACTAGAAAACCTTACTTAAATGAATACGAATATACGAAATTAATGAAATCTGATCCCAAACTCCAACTCTGTGTTCAAACTCAAGCTGAACCTTATCTTTTCTTATAGAAAATTACAAGTTAAACAATCTGGAAAGGCAAAGAAATTGGCAGATAAATTAAAGTTTGCAAATTTACAGTCCAAATGAAAGCAACTCAAGCAGCAATGTCCCAGAAATGGCATCACTCCAAAGTCATAGATTGTCAGTTCGCATTCAACTTTCGTCCATTTCGTGCTGATGGCCATTTGGTGTCTTGTTTTTATGATTTCCGCAATTTCATGTCTTTTATTGATTTCAGTGCAGAAAGCTGCCACTGAGCCAACTTGAGCTCAGCATCGTCATCGCCGCGCCCAATTAAGGCATCAATATTTGCGCAAACAACGCCGCAGACCAACGCATCCTTAACTGTCGTTTTATGGAAATTTCCGCTTCCGTACAGAGGACGTTACACACGTCGCCCTGGACACGAGTGCACTCGACCGTAATACACTTTTAATTTCGAATTGATAATGCCGACATAATGGCGACGCCGTCCAGTCTGGCGAAATATTTTTGGCGCTGGACAAATACTCGGAAAGCGCACCAAAAGAAAAACAAAACAAAACAAAAACAAAAACCCATACAACACCAAACACACACAAACACACACATAAAGTGAGAAATCGAACTGGCAAATAGAAAATCGAAATCGAAAACGGCCATTGGAAATGTAATATTGCGAAAGGAGTCGGGTCGGGGGGGGATGCAAGCATTGAAATTGGCATTTTGGCAGCGGCGACGAGAAATAACGACCGAACAAAAGGCTCATTACTAGCGGCGGCGAGTCAACTCTAAAAGCGCAACATTTACGGTGCGGTGCGGTGTGCAACGGAAATGAAATAAACAGACAGACAGACAGCCAAACAACATTGGCGCGCGCTACTGGCTACTGGCGTGGACGAGAGCAACAACAAAAATAACAACAACGTACAATAGCAAAACTGGCGGTAGCCATTAGAAACTGTCTGGACATGGAAAGAGAAATGTTGGACATAAATGTGGCAGAAGACAAAAAGTCAATCGCGCCAGCAGACAGCAGACAACAAAAGGCGACACAGATGACAGCTATGCGTTGCGATGACGCCGTTCGGTGGGCGGGGGTGGCTTGGGGCGAAATAGCGGGTAAATAGTTGGGTGGTGATGTGACGTTGCTGGAATGAAGGCCGGTTAGGGTAGCCATTAAAGTTGCATAAATAGCTGAAACACTCCGTTGCGATGCGATGTCAATTATGTACGCATTGTTGGCACGCAATCGGTTAGTTGGGAGGTTATGTTTGTTTTTTGTTGTTTTAGTGGAGTTTTCATATTTTCTATTTTTAGCAAACAGTTTTCTAATATTTTTAAGAATTGTTGAAATATTTTTGGTTGCTTTGTTTGTGTTGCTTGTTTGACCAGTCAGCGCTCATTAAAGGCGGCTAACTGAGCATTTAGGGTTATGTTTATTGGTGTTGTTGTTGTTTTAGAGAAGTTTTCATGTTTTATATTTTTAGCAACACTTTTTCTAATATGGTTTTTGCAAAATTTTTCTTTAGCTTGGTTTGTTACCTATTCGGCGCTCATTAATGGCAGCTAACCGAGTATTTGGGGTTATGTTTGTTGCTGTTTTTGTTGTTTTAGAGAGGTTTTCATATTTTTTATTTTTAGAAATACCTTTTCTAGTGATTTTAATAATTTTTAAATAATTGTTGGTTGTTTGTTTGATCAGCGCTTGGCTCATTAATGGCAGCTAACTGAGCATTTGGGGTTATGTTTGTTGTAGTTGTTGTTTTTTTAGTGAAGTTTTCATATTTTCTATTTTTAGCAACATTTTTTCTAATATTTTAATAATTGTTGAACAATTTTTGTTTGTTTGTTTGATCAGCGCTTGGCTTATTGATGGAGCCTACCGAGCTTTTGGGGTTAAATTTTTTGTGTTTGCTGTTGTTTAAGTGGAGTTTTTATATTTTTAATTTTTTGCAACACTTTTCCTAATATTTTCTATAATTGTTGAAACATATTTGTTTGCTTGTTTGATCAACGCTCGGCTCATTGATGGCAGCTACGCGCGCTTTTAGGGTTATACATATTTGCTGTTGTTGTTGCTGTAATGGAGTTTTCATATTTTCTATTTTTAGCAACACTTTTTCTAATTTTTTTAATAATTATTGAAATTGTTTTTTGCTTTATTTGTTTGTCCGATCAGAGCTTAGCTAATGATGGCAGCTAACCAAGCAGTTGAGGTTATGGTTATGTGTGTTGTTGTGGTTGCAGTATCAACATTTTATATTTTGGAAATACTCTTTTGATTTTTGTACAATTATTTTCTGCCTAATGTTGAGAGCGCAGCATATATTCAGCGCATAGTCCACTGCTGGTAGTGATGGGCCCTTCGAACACTATTACCATGCACACATACTTACATACATACACACTTGCTGACATGTGGCCATCGAGCAACGTGTACACGTCACAGTGGCGTACAAATTTTCGACGTATGCCAGTTAAATAAGTGCAAAGATTATGCTTACGAGCGCCATTGGCACTAAATGAGCGCGCGTGCTGAACGCGTTGTGTGTGTTCAGCGCGGTTCGGGGTCCGAAATGGTACGAAACGGTTGTCATCATAAAATCAATATGGCGTCCATAAGCCACTTTTTATGGAGTGTCTTATATGCACGCGTGCCGCACTTGACGACACGAGCGCTGCAATGTTCGCCGCCACTACTCAACGGCGCTGACGATGGCGCTGACTATGGCACTGTTGTTGTTGGTGGTCTATTGGCATGTCATCGGTTTGTCAGTTGGCAGTTCGTTCGTGTTTGGTTGTGTGCTTGTGCTGTGCCACTATAAATAGGCAGGCTGAGGGTTCGCTGGGGGCATGTGACACTTGCAACATTTGCATTGATTTTCAATTTGATTTCATTTTTGCGCACGTTGTGATATTCGACCGTTGGTTGTTGTTGCTGGGGCGTAGTTGCTGCTGTCAGTTGTAGTAGTAGTTGTTGTAGTTAGTGGCACTGGCTGTTGAATTTGTGAAAGTGTACGGCAGCTTTAAAAATGTCAGCTGATGATTTGCTGATGGCGCTGCCGCCAACGTGCTGCATGTAGCATACAGCGGCCCGTTGCCGCCAATGCTGATGACGAGCGACAAGCACAGCTAAACGGCGACGTGGTAACATGAGAACAAGGAAAATCGCGAGATGATAAAAGAAATAAAACAAAAGCCATTGCAAAATTGGCAAAGCGTTGCAAATGCGAGAGCAACAGCTGTTGCTGCTGTGGTGCGGCGCTGCCAGCGAAAAATGTCAAATTTGCATTTTGCTGCAAATGTGTCACGAACGCACAGCAAATGCGATCGACGTGGATTGCGGCAGTATTTACATTTGTCATTCTGGGCGATGGCGACGGCCATGGCGACACACTGACACACACACACACACACCTACGAATGCAGAGTGGTTCTGAGCTCAGCTGCTTTCGCTTGTGCGGTGTGTGCCAAGGCAAATAACCTGCAGCTGATTCTGAGTATGGATTCAGTGGCGTAGGCCAGGGGGGAGATGGACCACGGACGACTTTTGGTGTTAGCGGATTTAATGAAATAAAAATAAATAAAAAATAAAATGTTTTTTGGATCGTATTGTTGAGCTTATTTTTGGGAGTATTGATGGGGGTGTATGACCCCCTCTTGATGACGACGCATTAGTTTATAAAAATGTATTTATTTTTAATTTCAACAAAATTTATAGAATTCTTTTATGTTTGTTCTACTCGGAGGTGTAAGTCTTAACCCCCCACAACCCTCTTACCACTCACACCACTGTTTTTTTATATACATATATTTTGTTTCTCCGCTGCTTATGTGAGTGTATGTACATGCTTAGTGGTTCACGTTGCGAAATTTGCATTAGAAATCACTTAAGCGCATCAAACAAACAAATTCCAGCCGCGGGCAACGTTTATTGCCACATGCCACATGCCACATGACAGCAATGGCGGCAAATGCCAAAAATAACAGCCAACAAAAAAAAAAGCGAGCACCAACAAATCAGAACAAATATGAGCGCAAGTGTTGCTGTGGCAGCAAATTTAATTCTCGTTGTTGCAATTTCAAAAGCTACATTGACTGTTGTTGTTGTTGTGCTTGTTGAAGCACAGCTTTGCGATTATTGATGCTGGGTTTACAACGCCTTGCCCCCAGGCGCCAAAGACTAAAACAAACACAAATTGCAATTCACCTTTCTTGTCTGTTGCATGTGGCAACATTTGTTGTGGCATTGGCAATTGTTGTGACTCTTGCTGCGGGCTTTGCTGCAACAATGCGCACAAACACAACAATTAGATTGGGCTCGCTGCAAAGACCAGCGCCGAGGGCGTTGGCGTCGGCTTTGTACAGTGCGACAAGTGTTTGGTATGCTTGCAACATGCAACATGGCAAATGCCACTGTCGCAGTGACACAAACGCTTCGATTTAACGCACACGCCTGTAGTTGTGGTGGCCTGACGCATGTCGTATGTCGTGTGTCGCCTGTCGTGCGACTACAGAACGCTTGGTGCCGTCACCAGCCGCCCACTTCCCCGCACAGAGTCGGCACATTACATTTGGCTGGCATTCAATTTGCATAGGAAATTAGTTTGTTCTGCCGCTGCGGATTGAAAGTTGCGTCCTTTGGGCACAAAACTAGGCTACTGTATCATGCAAATACCACTCACACATACACACACACTAACACATGTACTCGTCTAAATTGTATATATGCAACATTTGTATGCGACGCTGATGTTGCACAATTGTTCGTGTGTTTTGTTTAAATGCAATTACAAAACTGAACTTTGCATACATGTGTGTGTGTGTGTGTGTTTGGTGAAAACCAAATTACAACGTCAGCTTACTGTGTTTGTATGTGTGCGCAATGACTGGCAGTGTTGGAGCCAAACAAGATAATCAGCATTAGCTGCTGTAACACTAAAAGCAACAGCAACAACAATAACTAGTGATTCGAAAATATTGGTACTTTTGAGAATCGAGTGCTGCTGAACCGATGCTTTTAGGTATCGGATGTTTTTCTTTAAAGACTTTTTTCTTTGTCTAACATTGATTTTAGCACAACAAAAAGTTTGAAGCTGAAAACTTTTCGATACTGACTGGAAATTTCCAACTAACTGAGTATATTTGGATATTTTGTACAAATATTGACTCGGTATTGAGTACTTTTTGATACTGAGTACAACTGTTGACCCGATACCATTCACTTTCCTAGTACAAGTACAAGTATGAATATTGATTCACTACTGAGTGCTTTTTAATACTGAGTTCAAGTATCAGTTCGATTGTTATTATTAATTGATACCGGGTACAAACGCCGATTCGATTTTGAGTAGTTGTCGATACTTAGTACAAGTGTAAATGTGTCCCAAATGAATCGTTTTCAATACCGAGTACAAAAACAATGAATCGATAGTGATTGCGTTTTGCTACATGATACAAGTACTAACCTGATTTCGAGTAATTTTTGATATTGAATACAATTATGGATACTGAGTTCTCTTTTGTACAGAGTTTAAGTAACGATTCAATGCTGAGTACTTTTCGATACTGAGGTCAAGTACAGATTTAACACTGAATCCTTTTCAACCCCGAGTGCAAGTATTGATTCTATAGTGATTCGGTTTTGGCTTAAAAAATCGCTTCAATTTTTAATTCTTTTCGATACTGACTACAAGTATGGATTCGATACTGAGCGATTATTGACACTGAGTACAAAAATGGATGCAATAATAAATCTGTTTTTAATTTAATACAAGGACATTGATGCAAGAGTGACTAAATTTAGGTACCCGGTACAAATAGCGTTTTGGTTTTAGGCAGTTTTTGATACTGAATACAAGTCCGGATTCGATACTTCGATACGCTTTTTGCCACTGAGTTCAAAAATGGACCCAATAACAAATCTGTTTCAAACTGATTACAAGGACATTCATGCTGTAGTGATTACATTTGGGTACCGGGTACAGATAGCGTTTTGGTTTAAGGTAGTTTTGATATTGAATACAAGTATGTATTCGATAAAGAGTAAGGGAGAGGGCTGGGTTGTGAACCAGGCTGGGGTGTGAACCATTGCCGTTTTTTCTCTCCCTAATTGACATATCGCCAATCTTTCAACTGTCAATTTTGTCTTATGATATGACTCTGCTTTTGTGGTTACACCGAAGTACAAACACGTATTGCTTGTGGCAGCAATCGAGTTTGAAAGACATCGTGTTTGAACATCGACTGCGAAAACTTGTTGGCTTTTTTTTAAAGTGCTATCTTAGTGACTGAGCTTATTGCAAAAAGGTCAGTGTAATACATGTTTATTTAGTGTTTTGATTCTATTTTACGATGCAATATTTGTTTATGTCGAATTATGATTGGAAGTGTCGTTTATTTTAAAGTTTCCAAAATGGCATCGTGGTTGGGCTGTGAACCACTGAGGTGGCTGGGTTATGAACCACCTGTTTTTCGTACTACATTTGTTCTAACACTGTCAAATATGGACGGATATATTAAAATAAAGTCATTTTATATAATTTAACTCGATTTCGTTGTGTTCACTTGAAGTGAGCCAATACGAGAACACGTTCGTATTTCACATGCAAACATTCCGACACAGATTAGGATGAAAATTTAAAAAATTGAGCAGTTTCATTCATTGCGATTTTTTGGCCTAAGAGGCGTCATTATAACTTTTTTTCACCTCTTGAGGCTTCCTGATTAAATAAATTCTCAATGTACTTAAAAATTATGGGTGTTTTCTTCGTATTTTCTGACTTTAATAGGGATTTTCCAGATGGTTCACAACCCAGCCACTTGTTTGAAAAAGCAAAAAATCACGTTCTTAGAAAATTGGACGTAGAGAGTTAAATTTCAATCAAAACGGTAATCTGTCTTCATAACAAAGTTGCGTTATATATTCACCTTTCCAACGGTATCTTCGATTTTTCGATATCTTTATTCTGAGAAAAGTTAGAGCCGAAAAACAAAACCCGGTTCACACCCCAGCCCTCTCCCTTACTTTTTGACACTGAGTTCAAAAATGGACCCAATAATAAATCTGTTTCAAACTGAATACAAGGACATTGATGTAATAGTGATCACATTTGGGTACTGGGTACCAATAGCGTTTTGGATAGGTACTTTTTGGTATTGAATATGAGTATGGATTCGATAATGAGTACTTTTTGACACTGAATTAAAAAATGGACTCAATAATAAACCTGCTTCAAACCGAATCCAAGCACATTGATGCAAATGTGATTACATTTGGGTACCGGGTAAAAATAGCGTTTTGGTTTTTTTATGGATTCCATAATGAGTACTTTTTGATACTGATCCCAAATATTGACGCGTTGCTCATTACTTTTTGATACTTATTACTGGTTCCATTCCTGCACTGAATCCATTCCAATACTGAGTACAAGTATTAGTTCGAAGTTAAATACTTTTGAGTATTCAGAATCTCTAATTTAAAACTATTACTCTGCACTGTTCAACACCAGCAAAAACATTTACTACTACAGCATTCGCATTGCCCGGTCGCTGCGCTCTGTCCACTTATACCGACTGCCGCTCTGACCAACGGTCACCTAAATTCCTTTTCTACTGACATCATTAAACATTTAAGCTCGCTGCAAATTCGAGTATCTCTCAGTGTTTGTGTGTGTAGGACTGCTTGCTCTCTTGCGCAGTTATGCGTGTAAGTGTGTGTGTGAGTCCAATGTGTCACTTGTGCCGTTGGCATATTTAAATTGTGCAATTCGTGGGCGCACCTCCTGCTGCACCGCATTTTTAATTTCCCGAATTACTCTTCTGCTTCTCCTTTGACCTGAATTGCGCTCCAATGGCGACCATAAACAGTGGCCAAGTGTGGAGGCGGAGCGGCGAATAAAGCGCACACATGTGAATTTGTGTGGATTTGCAGAATGCTGCATTAGAAAACGAATAGTGGACACTTGATCCAGTTTGAGTTGCAAAAATATGAACGAAAAATTCATTTAAAGTTAAATTGTAAAGTTGCAACGCAGGCAAAGTTTCTATGCCAAATGGCAGTCATAGAAAATAAAGAAGTAAGTATTTGTGAGCAGCAGAGACCAGAAAGTAATTATGCTGCATCAACATCGAGTGTGAGTGGGATGCTCGAAGATTTGGGTTGAGTGTGGCTGCTTCGGCGGAAGATGTTATTTGAATGGATCATTTAAATGCTTTCGAGGTGAAAGAAGATATACAATTATACTCTCGTTTCATTGCTTTGGTACAAAAATGGCTAAAAATTGGGTAAATAAAAAAATTTGAACTTTTGCACTTCATTAGAATTGCAGCTTCCGCATTTTTTTAATAACTTTTGAACCAATAAAGTTAGAGTAATGAAATTTTGACACGTGATCAAAAAGATATTGGGCTTTCTTTTTCTTTCTTTTTAAGAAAATTCTATATAAATTTTCAGGGATATGAAGAATTAAAATTTTCAAAGGACTTTTCATATCCGTTTTTTACAAATAGATAAAAAATCAATTTTATTTAAATTCTTGAGCCCTTCCTCTTTCATTTGATATACATCTCACCATATTCTAACGACGTTAAGTATTTTTTATATTTTTTCTTTTTTATACCCTTCAAAATTTTGAAGTCCTTTTAAAAGGATATAGAAAAGAAAAACTGAGTACGCAGTATTGGTATGTTTGGTGTCTAGTTTTACGCCCATATGGACTTTTTCCGGTGTGAAAAATGCTGTCGTACAGTGTAATAAGTATTTGCAATATGTGAACCTCAAAGCCTAAGAAACACTAAAATTTTAGGCCGATCAGATTGTCAGTATTTGTCCCGAAATGGTGTTTTTTCGGAATAATTGAAAACTTTTTTATGGATTGAAATTCAAACTTGTCAAAGGAAAATGCATATTTTAGACGACATTTCATTACTCTATAATTTTCCGCTCTTCCTTCAACCCCAACGTTTATTTGCTAACACCGTACGACCAAAATCAGAAAATTTACTCTTAGTTTTTTTTTAGTTTTATTAGTCCTTAAGATATATTAAAAAAAACTATTGGACATTTCCAAGGATATTCAAGGATACAATTTTAGAAGGACATTTTCAATATCTCTTCGCCCTTTAGCAGAAAACATTAAATTTTCTAAGATTCTTAGGATTTTTCTCTTTCTTTTGATACCCATATTGTTTTTTTACAATGCGCTCAATTATGGAAATAATTCCTTGAAATAAACATGTCTTTGAAATTTCAAAGTATTTGAAAAAAAATCCTGAAGTCAGAGAGAAAAACTAAAAACGTAGTTTTACTACATTTCACAGTTTTACTACAGTTTCGCGGGTATATAGATTTTTTCGTGTGTACAATTTTTGGTCGCACGGTGTAATAGTTGCTTGCCTTGGCTCCTTTCCTTCTTCAACGTATTGAAAATATGGCACACAAAATTGTTGTTTTTGTAATTTCTGTATATATTGTTAGGTACTTCTGTTGATTATGTAAATATACCGACTCAATTTCGATACAGTTCACACATAAGTATATAAAAAAGCACATTCTATATTCAGTATTGTTGCTGCTGCGCTTTTGGTACGTGTCGGCTTCAAGTGTGCGTCATCGAGTGCGGACTTTAGTCCCAAACGAGGCGGCCGCTGTGCAGATTCTTAACACTGGCGAATGGCGTCAAAGAGAAACAAGCAAAAAATAAAAAAAAAAAACTCGAGGAAAACTGTCACCATGGCCCCTGGCCACTTGTAATGCGGCGATTCATTTACGAGTGACAGAAGGTGGGGCGCTGCGATAACAATGTCGACTCCAATGCGGACTCGACGTGGCCAACGCAGCCGGTGATGTGTCACTGTGTCGTTGTGTTCTTTTTTATTGCAAATAAATAAGCTGGCATTTTGTTGCAATAACGGTAGATAATAAAATTAACAATTCAATGAAGTGAAAGCGAATGCGAACGCGCACTGAACCGATCCGAGCAAATACAGTGAAGCACGGCGAAGGGTGCAGCAGCGTCGTGTCGATGAGTGGGAGCGCTCGAGAATTCCAACGCGCCGTAATGACGCCATAAAAATGCGTTTAATTGGATGAAAATTGCGAGGAGCGGAAAATATCAAAAATGACGCCGGCAAGTTGGCAAAGTTGGCCGGCGCCGGGCCAGCGCCAAGAAATGTGTACGCGCTACAAATAAATGCTTTATCAATGCGCGTGGCGACGCGTACGCGGCGACATTAATGTTGCAGGCATTAATTTTTATGTGCGCGCCAAGCGGCATGTCGGATGGGCGCAAAGCTGCGAAGCCAAAAAGTAAATCAAAGCCGCGGCGGTCGAGCGGCCGAAGCGGAACCACGAAGCGCCACGCACAGCGCGCATAGCAAAGTGTGGCAAACATGAAATTAGGGAAATGTTTTGCTGGAATCTGTCCCAGGACGGTCAAAGGCAAAAAGTGGGTAAATCTAAAGTGAAAAATTGCCGCTCGGTGCCGCACAGCACAAGCAATGCCGGCAAATCACTCAGCGAGCGGAAGTGGCGACGAAAAGGCAGTGCTTGGTTTCGAAGTGTGTGTGTGTGTATGCAAAAATAAAATTTTAACTTTATTCCATTTCATTTGTGTGCTTTAGTAAATGAAAGATAGTAAAAATGCAGAAAAACGGGTTGGAAAAGCACCAAAAAAACGAAATTATAATAATTTTTCACGGTGAAAAGGGCGCACACAGGAAATCTCTAAACCCAAAGCGGCCAAAACACAAAGACACAAAGGCAGCTGTCGCGCTAACGCAAATTATTGCAGAATAGAAGCAAAGCAACGGAAAAACGCAAAAAGCGAACAAAGGAATGAAGGAATTGGCGTTTGTTTGCGCTTTTTCATAATAATAAATAACTAAGCAGCGGCGGCGGTGGCGGCGGTGGCCGAGGTCCTTGAAGTTCACTTCCGAGAGCAGAGGCAGTGCTGTTGTTGTTGGTATAGGCGGTGTTAAATTAAGGCGCGTGTAAGCGAAAAATAACGTTTGTATTTTTGCCTTTTTATCGCTGCACTAAGGTGTCAGCTATCAGAAGCTCAGAAGCCCAGCTGTGGTTGCTATGGAAATGTTTTCATAGATTTAGCAATGCTTGACACGGTTCTATAGCTCTTGAAAACGTTCAGATATAGGTTTGAAATTTTTTATGTGTCGATAATGTTGACGTTCCAGGTACAAATTGGTAGGTACTCATAGGAGCATCTGGGAAATACACTTTGTGCAGCATTGCCATCTGAAAGTGATTCATAGATAGATACATTTGGAAGGGGAAATGTGCACTGAGTTGAGACCAGAGTTGATCTATTGTGCCCAAAGTGATTCATAGATTCATATAAAAGTGATTCATAGAGTTGCAGTGATCCAGTTTATACAAGTTTTGAACTGAAAATTCCGCCTTAACCACTTATGAAGCACCGTAGCTCATCTGGTGTATTCCTTTTTATTCATTATGAAATTTTTTGGTTTAAGTTTGTCCTGACTTACCACAATTTTCACGCTTGAAATGGCAGAAATGGCAAGTAGGCGATTATCTAAATTGAAATTTTCTTGTTTTTTTGGCGCAGCGTTCGAGTAAGTCGTTCGATATCGACCAAAACACTTTTGCTTGTTTGTTTTACCTAATTAAAAGGTAAAAGTTGAGAGCACCAGCTGCGGTCGTACTGTGGCGCCGAAAGTATGGTAGTAGCAAAAAAAGGTAGCAAGAAAGTGAAATGAAGGAAGTGAAAAAGGTTAATTGAAATTTATTAGAAATTTTCGGTTAATTTTGTAAATTATAACTGACGTTGCTTTGCTGTGTTACCAAAAAGAGAGAAAAATCGTAATCTGTGGTTGTGCCGTGGCAAAATATTTTGCCATATATTGTGACAAGAAAAATGTGAAATGCTGCCCCAATTAACCACAGTGCTCGTTTTCACTGGACTTCGTAGTAAGCCAACTCTCAATTCATGTCGCTGCGCAATTTTTTGCCATTGGAATTTTAAGCCAGAAGCCAAATGATGCTTCAGTTGCTCAGCAACACAGAGGAGCATCAGAATTTCGTGCAAACATTTTGCTTTCCATTTTAATATTTTAGCAGCTTTTTAATACTATGAAGTAAACACAATGGCAGCAGGCACTCTCACTGCATTGTTGCTGTGTGCTTTAGACTTTTTTGTTGCCTTCTTGTGTGAAATCTTCCAAAATTAAATGAAAACAAATCCCGTACAAGTGCAGTGAAAACAACAGCAACAACAAGTAGTCCGAGTATGACTAAGAACAACTATTATCGCAGTGGCAGCGGTGGCAGTGAATGTGTGTGTGTGTGCACGAAGAAAAGCACTTAGTGTGGCATGCAACAAAACAAAAAGGGAACAACGTATAAAATCCAACGATTGCAATTTCTAACCCGAGCACGTTTGTTGCCACTTCAGCTATTGTTGCCGCTATTATTATTGTTGTTGCATTGCATTGAAGCAGCAGCACTTGTGGTGGCAAAAGTGTGGCAGGTTATTTTCTGTGCCGTTGTTTTGTGTTGTTGTGTTTGTGCTTTGAAAACGATTTTTCCAACTTTTGCTTAGTACAAAAGTGGTTTTGTCTTGCTGCTTGAGTCTAATGTTGTTGATATTATTTTTGTTGTTGTTGTTGATGCAACTGTTGATACTTAAGTATGTAGAGGTTTCATATTATTTATTTATTAAGTTATTATTAAAGTATTTCGTACTTGTTTTGAAATTTAAGTGAAACTGTACATTGCGAAGCAGTGTTTGTATGTATGTGTGTGCAATAATCAATAACTAATCGGATTAGGTGCACATATAGAAAAATCTTTTATGATTATTACCAATAGCAGATAATTCATAACACCAATAATTGTCCTTAAGTATTTACAAATATGGCACATATGAGCACAAAACAATCTGTTCTCAGGCGGCCAGACCATCAGACACTCTAAGCGTTGCTAAGTATCGCCACGCTCTGGTTATTTCATATTATGAACAATTTACCTTTTAATTGGCGTCGTATACAATGTTCACAGAGCAACATCCTACGGCCAGGGGAAGTCCGCTTAGCTGATAAATTAGTGTAGATGTCACCACTGTATGAGGCACCCGTTGCGATACCACAAATTCCACCTGCTTGAAATTTGTGTGCAACACTGTTTTTTCCCCAACTTGTGTTACAACACACATTTAATGTCGAATCCGAACGGCGGTTTGGCAGTTTTTCTTTCACTTGTCGGCCAGGAACACATGAGCTTAATTAAGACTTCAGACTATAATTCATTGTCAAATTAAGTTATATTTTCTGGAAAGATTACTTCAAATATGCCAGTTCGGTAAAATTAAAAATTCGGCAAAAATTAAAAAAATATCATTCCTAGCAACAACATGTTTTTTCCAGGTGAGGTTTTCAGCTAAGGGCCCATAACTTATTTATTCTAATAAAAAGTTATGTTAACCCTTTTGGGACTGCTGAAAAAATACGTCCCAGCAAGTTTTTTAGGCCCCTGAAAATAATTATTCGGATTTTGTGACCCACGAAAATAATTAAAAGTTAATAAAATAAATTAATAAAAATTAGAAATTAATAAAAAATTAATAAATAATTAAAAAAAAGATTATTTCAGAATTTGCGAGTATGCAATATAATTTTTTAGCCCCAATTTTCATAGCATGGGAACATTTCTACGCAGAGTATTTTCAAAATTAAACTCCATCCCGAAAGAATTAAAGAAGCTATAGTCAAGACAGATACAGTAAAGACAGATACAGTCTTCATGATGTTTAAATTCTAATCAACTAAGTCCCTCAGTTCTCAGTTGAGAGGTCAATGTCCATCTCTGATGGACTAAACCCAGAAGTATACTTTCATGTACCGACAAATTCTTCCTTATCTGCAGAGATATCTGCACGCCATCTTTAGTTTTTTTAGATGCTGCACTCCTACTTTACTTTTCATCACAGTTCCTTAAGTATAAATTTCAATACGTCTGAGTGTGCAGGCTGAATCTCCTCAAATATCGCTTTGTTACAAAAATTGTGAGTGGCTCAAACTGTGGGTGGATCAAACTGTGCTTTCAAGGTTCCTACTGGACATCACAAGTGTATAAAAAGTTTAATTAGCAGATTTGTTTAGCTTCAATAAGAGGTCGAAAGTTTGGTTTGGTAAAGTTCAAGGCACATTTCATGAAGGAGCTCCGGATGGGTCGAAATGGTCTCTGAGTAAGCGACAATCTTTGTTAACTAATCTAACCTCTACAGACATCCAGTTTCGGCCACTAGTTTTGTTCTTGCATTATTATTGTTATCTTTCCTACTCTATTTGATTAGGTTAGGTTAGGTTTGAACCTAACCTATTTGATACAAATTTTATGTTTTTCTACATATACAAGTACGTATGTAGATACAGTTATATTTAACCCTTTCGATCCCAAAGTTGCCGGAGAGCAACTTTACCTATTTGTCATCTTATGGCAAAAGCTACGATTGAGTTTATGGTTTTAAGTAGGAACCAACAAATTAATAATTTAAGAAGTGAATTGAAAGAAAATTACAAAAAGTGTAATCTTATACCCAAAATAATTTCCAATAATTTGCAACGATATCAGGCAAAGTTTGTGTTCTAATTTGAAGTCTACGAATTGGACGCGTTTGATCAAAACTTTGTTTCTTTAACAATGGTTTAATAAAATCAAAAAGTGATAGTTTTGTATTTTTCCATAAATATAAAATAATTTTTCTATAATTAGAAAATATTGATACAAAATTTATTTAACCAGTTTTAAGCTAAAAATGTCTAAAGGTAAACTATCTCTATAACTTTAATAAAGAGGCGTGTCGACCTCAAATGTCGTGTGAACACTTCTTAGGCAAGTTTTTCATGATTTAAATACAAAAAAGTAATATCGAGATATAGGGTAAAATTCGGGGTCGAAAGGGTTAATTAAATTTTGTAAGTTCGTTAGTTGAGAGAAAAAAGGGGGATGATTCGAAACACTTAATTATATTTAATTATTTATATTTATTAACAAGAAGGTACACTCGTGGAATAAGAAATGGATACAGTTTCAAAGCACTTTGAACAAATTGCAGTAGTTAGACATTAAATTTTATATAAAACATTAATTTTGAAGCCATCAAGTATCCACACTTATTTCTATTACAATAAATAACGATTAAATTAGAACCTTTCGAGTAACAAATTAACTATCATCAATCAACATTTGCCTATGTTGCTTATCTTTTGCACCACTGGTTTTATTGATTTGTGTTGGCCTCCAGCGCCACCCACCAGCAACGGAGGTGGGATTTTTGGCAATTCCCTACTACCTTCAACATACAATCAACATTCGTATTGCAGCGTAGTTTTAGTGTTTGAAACTCCTTCAATGTGCGAGTTGGCAAATGCCTGATTGAGTACCGAATTTGATTTGAAAGCATTCAAAGAAAATATTTGCCCAAATCGAATGAAGTAAATATTTTGAATTAAGTATTTTCATGCACTTTGCTGCTTCCACGTAGATTTTGCAACAATTTCATTGCATTTACGAAAATATTCGAACGCAAATTTCAAGCAAATATTTTGATGCATATCTCTTCATACAGCTACAAAAATCGATGTACGGGTTTGTGTGTGTGTGTGTGTTGAAGTTTGGTGTACGAGCATATTTTAAAGCATGAACAGCACTTGCCCGGCTGCTGCTGTATCTATGGCTGTACATATTCAAAATACTCACACACACACACATACAGGCAGACATTTGCATGGCGAAATGTTGCAGTGGTATGGCTGCACTGCGCTGCAATCTGACCAGATGTTTGTGCAATATTTAAATTGGCTTTGAAATGCTAAACTCCACTGTCTCGCTTGCCGTCTGTCTGCTGACTCCGCACACGTGTGAGCAGGTAGAAGCGCAAGGAATTGCAACAAAAACAACAAACATATTCAAATATTTCACGATATCCATTCGCAACTGTGGCGCAAGGATTTTTATTATTTCACTCTGTACTTCCCACTGGCAGCGGTGAATGTTGGTTTGCTGGCTGAAATTGTTGCTGGCTTGTAATTACAGCACACTGCCACGTATCAAATAAAGCTTGTTAGTTTGGTTATTTGTACCGCAAAGTGAAAAAATGCAAAACGCCGCAGCCGGATTGTGATGGCAGAATCCTTTGGCGTCATATGAAGCCAATTTATTTGCCACATTCCCCCAACTACAGTGACACTTTACTCGCAACTACGAAGGTGTGCTGTGCCAGAGAGACGAGCACTGCTCGAGTGCGGCGAGATTAGTTGTGTGACTGTGTGGGTCAATGTGTGTGTGTGTTTGTGTAGAAAGGAGCCCTGCTCAAATTACTGTGCTCTGCAAAGACGTTTGATAATGTCATTTTTCGTGGAATATGGGTTTTTGTTATTAGTGACATAAAACTAAATAAAGTACTCAGAACTCGAGGCTACACGAGAGTTGCTATGAAGCCAGGGATTTATATTGATTGCTTCTTAAAACTATATTTTGTAGGAAAATTTTAATTGGACTGGCATTTAACATTACAGTCGTGCCTGGATATAGTGAACTAATTATTGCAATGTTAACATTTTTGTTCAAAAACTCGTTTTATTTGCGCAAAATACACTTTTTGTTTTTTGCTTGAAATTGCTTTCAAAATTTTGTTCAATATTTAGAGGCTCCATGTCAAAATTTGGGTGTTCCCTATAGGGTGTTCACTATACCCAGACACGACTGTATTTTCATCCATTTTTCTTGTCTTATTTGGTTAGTCGGTGTGGCCAAGTTTAGTTGGTTGTGATAATATTATATATTATATATATTGTGATATATTATAATTTGTTATAATTTTAATGATTTTGAATTTTTTAATAATTAATAATAATAATGTTTTTAATATTTAATAATGATTTTTTTAATATTTTGTTTTGTAAATAAATTTAGAAAAAAATTAATTATAAAGTTAACCATAAAAAATCATAAAGATTTGAGTAATGAGTGATGGCACTTAGCAAAAAACAGTGATTGTATTTTTCTTTTGCAAATTTTTCTAATATTTTTGCTGAATTTAATTCCAACTATTAGTATGTTTGTTTACATTCAAGTTGTAAAATGTACCTTTTGAATGAATAAGTGATTAGAAAATTAATGAATAATTTAATGCTAAAGTCTTTCGGTGAGTATAAATGCAACTAAACAAATGATGAGTGAATATTTTGTCAGTTTACTGACGTTTCCTGCACTATTGGTTAAATGGGTAAAGCTGAGTAATGGCAGCTTTGTTACAATTAAATAGTCATGACACCCTCTGAATCAATGAGGCTTTTAAAACTAATCATCCGTTCATTTAGAAGGTTGAATCATCACAAAAAGAATGTTAAATGATACTAAATGAAATGCCTCTTCCACAATGAAAGTAGTAAGAACAATATTATAGTTTGTCATGTTGTTGATACCTTTTACCATTACCTACTAAATACAGTCATGTATTCAATCACAATCACCACTAAATGAGTTTTGTAGCGACAGAACAATTAGCACTCAAGTCATTTAGCAGCCATAAACAGGGTTTAGTGATGACTGAGCAACACTCAATCAAATGACACTTTGATAATGACCAACGTAATTGTAAGATAGTGACTTGACAATATTGTGATTTGGTCGCGATTTGTTGTATATAAATAAACGAGTATGTACCCATAGTTTTTATTGCATACCAACTCAACAATATTGCATTACATTTCCTGCATGTAATACAAAAGAAATCAAAATTTTCTTTCCATAATTGCCATAATCAGACTGTAGGCATTTTCTCACTGTTTCAGAATAATATAAACAAATTTGTATAATAATGTTCTTTACATTAATAACATCCGTTTAACACATACTTACAATACGCTTTCGCTAAACGACGCCTAATCAAAGTGTAGGTGGTGTTTGATACACCACCCACATTGGAATCTCTGCACAAAGTCATATAGCATCCGCAAATGTGTGTACTTATTTAAAATTCCGCCCCTCAGCCACAGAGCAAACTGTTCAATATGCAAGCAGCCACTTGTAGCCGACAGCGCAGACAGTGCGAATTTTAGATGCTAAGCGCTAGTGTTGCGTATACGCCCGGATGGCGGATGCCGGCTGCCGGCTGCCTGGTGCTGGCACTTTGTCTCATTACTTGTGAAATTTCAACTTTATGTCCACTTGCGTCTGACATTTTTAGTGCGCAATTAATGCGCTTAAATTAAGTGCGCTAATATAAATTAAAAGTGAGCAAAATTAACAGCGCAGAAAGGCGTTGAGCGAAAGGGATGTGGCAGTGGCGAGCCAGTAAGCCAAGTTGCCAGCGGCAAATGGCGCGACACCAAATTAAAATATGGTTGCGTGTAGGCAAACGAGTCGCACTTGAGAGGCGCTTGCGGCCAAATGTTGCCACCTTAAAAGCGACAAGCGGGGAAGAGCTTTGCGCAGGTCAACTGAATTGGCTAAGCGATGAGTGCATTGAATTATGAGTAACAATTTCAATAGTATTCAAAATGCGCTTTCAATGTATGGTAACCATAAAGTTTTACAATTGAAATGCTAAAGTGAATTTTTTGGTGGTTAATTTCGAATTGTTTTTATTGTTGCCACTTTTGGCTGGCAAATATTTGGCACATTTGATTGACATTGACGCTTGATGGTTTCTATTAAATTTCATTAAACGTAATTGCAACAAAAATGGATAATTAACGCAACATTAGTGTAAATTTCTAAATAATTAGTTGGCGAGAAATGTGGCAATGGCAGACACAACCGTTGGTGCGCTAATTGCCGGGCAAAGCTTAAATATGTGTGGTAAGCGATGGTTGGTGGCGGTCGGAGCGGGCTCAGTCAACAATAACGAGCATTTTATTATTTCTGAACAAACACGAGGCGCGCGTGCAAGAATTGGACTTGAGTGCAAAGGCAAACAGGCGCGGCGAGGGGGACACTGGGCGCTGGGCGAATGGTGAACTGGCGTTCGTGTCGCTTGCAGTGGGAGATGCGCTGCCGTGGCGTATGAGCAGAATCAGCGTAGCGGAAATGTGCAAACATAATTTCATTTTAGCATAATTATCGTTTGTACAAATTGTGCAAGCCATTGTTGTTGTTGTAGTTGTTGTGCTGTAATGTTTGCTACTGTTGTTGTCATTATTGTTAGGATATATAGTTGTTGCTGTTGTCAGGATGTTTACATTCACTGTCATATTTGTTGACATTGGCGAAACGATGTGATTAGAACGAGCGAGGAGAAGGGGGCTAGCTGACGTAAGTAGGGACAAAATTACAGTTGGCGGCAATATCGATTATGGCTATGACCAATTAAACGAAATAATCTTAGTGCTTGTTTGAATGATTTAGTAAATGACCTCCTGTGTTTTAGGAACAAATACTTGAGGCATTCCAAAGATTTAAATTGCTTGAGTAAGCTTCTATATCGGAACTATACTCTAAAGAATGTATGCGTTTGAATTTAAATCAGAGGCCTAAAATCTCTTCTTTATCAGATTTAAGTAATCTGGTTCTTACATCTCGACTAAGTTTTCTGATTTTTGATTTTGAATGACAGAACTGTCCAACTGTCAGCTCATTCTAAAAAGCTACTACTTAATATTTTATTCCCGAGTTTTTTTGGTTCAAATTTTGAGATTGACTATGTCCAAAGTATTCAGACAAATGAGTTAATTTTAAGAATTTTTTGATTATTTGAAATTTTAATACAATTTTTAGTGTCATCGCCACAAATGATAAATTCATTGAACCAGCGGTCAAATTCTGGTTTGATTCTCTGTTCCCATGCAAAAAGCAACAGGCACCAAAGCAACAAACGAAATGTTTTTCATCTCTTATGGCAAAAATGTTTGCCAAAATTGCGCTCACCGCAAGCCGCACCATTGCACCATCTCACCACTGCACAGCGCCAATATTCTAAAAACTGGCTGTCATCTCACGAATTTCTGGCATTTGTGAACAATTTCCGCCCAAAAATATTGCACACTGATATTTGACGCTTAGCGGGGGAGCATTTTAATGTTTCCCTTTGTAGTTGACCTGCAGTGCGGTTGAAAAGCCGCAATTGCGGCGCCATGTGGCTGTGCTGGCTGCATTCGTAGAATTTAGAATTAGCCGCCGCGCTAATGTTGCACCGCCACACATGCGCACTTCGAGCACACCGCAATGTATGCATTGCCATGGCAACCGAAAATGCAGCCTGTAGCCGCGGAATGGGTCGAACGGGGTCGGTGGTTAATTTGCTAAAATGCGCTTCCTGCTGCAGTGCCATGAATAGGCGGCCATGCTGCGTAGAGATGGTAGTGTGAGTGACTCACCTGTGTTGGTCGCATGTAGCTGAATTATTGTTGCTTTTGTGTGCGAAATTTTGAGTTGGCTCGCTTGGCAATTGTTGGTGGCAATTTACTGCACATCCATGCGTGCGGAAATGTGCGTATGTGTGTGTGTGTGTGTGTGCAGCGCATTAGCATAATTAGCTGGCGTTGAAAGCGACTGACAGGTGCGCGCGTTTCTGCATATGCAACGATGCGGTTAATGCTGCCGTCGCGTTGTCGCTGCCGCTTATGTTTTGGTGTGTATGTGTGTGGGTGTGTGCAGCGTGCGTTGCTAATACAAAAACAAACTGATTCAATGGGCGCTCGTTCGCTTCGCCCTTCAGCACTTCAAATGTGTCCGTGCGGCAGGCGGAGGTCGAAAACTGTTTAAAACAAAAGTTCAACTTGAAGAATTTTTATGAATTTCGCCAAAGTTCGCGACAACATTGTTGACATTATTGTGTAGGCGTTGTCGTTGTTGTTGTTGTTTTTGTTGTTCTATTTGTTGGAGCAACACATTTTTGTGTTTAACTTGAATGTGCGCAACTTTTCACGCTGCCTCTCTTAATTCCGCCACTCCACTTTTGTTCTACTTGGCAGCCATTAGTTGTACGTGCAACCGTCTGCCGTGCTCGCGCCTGTTTGTTCTTCGTTTAGTTAGTTATTTATGCTTTGTGTTGCTTTTCTTATGTGCCTTGGTTTAGTCGTCTGGCGCCGGCTACAAGCGGAAGGCAGCAACTTTTACTCATTTCACTTTAAATTTCATACTTTTGTTCTACAAATTTGCGCACAACTCACGCACACAGAGCCACGTAGAAAACACTCACACTCGTACATATTTAGTGGTGACGGCCAGGCCGGCAAAGGCCAGTCGAGACGTTGTGCCACTCAAGTATCAGCCAACAACAACAGCAAACGTGCAATGTAACTAAGAAGACGCCTGGAGAGTAGACGGCGCGCCCACGAAAGCAAAGCTTTATTTGTAGACACAAACACACACAAACATTTATAAACACAATGGTTTTTTTTCATAAACACAATGTGGCGCCTGAAGTTTAACGCAGTTTGTGCGGGCATTCGAAATTATTCAAATTTCTTACTTTATCATCGCTTTATAAATTTTGTTCGTTGGGCGGCATTGTGATTGTTGTTGTTATTATTTTTGCTGTTCTTGTTTCGACTCTTGTTGTTGTTGTTGCTGATTTGGTTGTTGTTGTTAGCGTTGTTGTTACGTCCTTATTGCGGTTGTTTGTGTTGTTGTGGGTTTTATTATGTTTGTTGTTGTTGTTGCTTTTATTGTGCTCTTATTATGTTTATTGTGTTGTTGTTGCTGCTTTTGATATTGTTATCGCTGTTGTTGTTGTTGCTTTTTTTATTATGGTTGTTTTTGTTGTTGAGTCTTTTAATGTTTTTTCTTGTTCTTATTATGTTTGTTTTTATTGTTGTTGCTTTCTTATTATGCCTACTGTTGTTGCTTTTGTCGTTTTGATTAAAGTCATTATGATTGTTGTTGTTATAAATGGGTGGCTGTGTATGTATTATGGTTTGTTGTTGTATTTGTAGTTGTGTATTGCTGTGTATTTATTGTTGTTTTTTTGAACTACTGATTGGTTTTTGGCTTTTTTTATGCTGAATTTTGCTAAAAAATCTTGCTTTTGTTGTTGTTGTATTTGTCGCTATAACCTCAAGCAATGTCTCTCTTGTTCTTCTAGTATGCAAATTTTGCTTCCGAAGTTGTTTGTGTTGTTATTATACTATTTTACACCCAGTGTTGTCACTTGAAAAATTTTTTTCCGACCAAACTTCCGAACAAGTTCGACCTCGGCCGACCAAATTAAAAATTTGCGTTATTCTTAAAGTAATTTTTAAATAACAATCTAATTTTTTTTAATAAATTTTTTTGTACTAATGAAAAGATATTCACATCACAAAACGGACCGAAATTCATTTAAGCGAACCAAAGTAAAAAAATCTGACCAATTTTGGTCCGAAAAGACCAAAAGCGGCAACTCTGTTTACACCCTACACTAAATAATTTTTGATGACAGTTAATCGTAGATCGAGACATTCTCTTCAAAAAATGATTGTGGATGTGTTTACGTTTGAAATATTTATAGATTGGCTTGGCAACTGGAGGGTTAAGTAATTGTCTGCCCGTCATAGAGTCGGTCGTACTAAAGATCTGCTCAATTGGGTTATAAATAGGCCAAGTTGCGATACTCATCAGATTCTAATTGGATCAACTCAGTCTGCATAGATTGTAGCGTATTTTGTCGAGGGTTAAACAACTTTTTTATAATTCGTTCAGTTTCAGCTTTCTTCGGCCACCAAATAATAACACAGACTCCATTTGACCGACTGTAGCGTCTTTTGTGTCGCCCAGCTTGACCGACTTAAATTTCTTGCTTGTGCTGTTTCAACTTCTTGTATTCCTTTATGCGTTTTATACTCTCTTGCTTGCACTACTCGAGGCTGTCTCTCTGTATTTGTTGTGTTCAGTATTATTGTTGTTTTTGTTGTTGTTTTTGTTTTGGTGCTTATTATTTTCATTATGGTACAAAGAGTTTTCATTCAAAACTTTTATTATGCAAATTTGTTGCACGTGTAGCAAGCAAGACGAGTCAGCCAGTGATGCAGCAAGTCGCAGCAGTCTGGAACGTCTGGCATTTTGCCTTTCTGCGACCACTCGTTCTTTGCTTCAGTTCTAAGGAAATACAGTCGTGTCTGGGTATAGTGAACCCCCTATATAGTGAACACCTCGATATAGTGAACACCCAAATCTTGACATCGAGCCTCTAAATATAGAAAACAATTTTCAAGCAAAAAACAAAAAGTGTATTTTGAGCAAATAAAACGAGTTTTTGAACAAAAATGTTAACCTTGATATAGTGAACAACCTCAATACTGTGAACAGGCCTTGCAATAATTAGTTCACTATATCCAGACACATCCAGCGGCTACGCTGGCTCGGTCATGTCTGCCGCATGGACGACGAAGCTCCGGCGAAAAAGGTGTTCGATGCGATGGTTGGAGGTCGACGGCGAAGAGGGAGGCCGTGTCTCCGGTGGAAGGACCAAGTTGAAGAGGCCCTGTCATCTCTTGGTGTTACTAACTGGAGAAGGCGCGCGCAAAGCAGAGGCGCCTGGAGAGAAGTTTTGCGGCAGGCCGTAACCTGATAACGGGTTGTTATAGCCAGTTAAGTCAGTAAGTAATATCCAGACACCACTGTATATATATAAATACAAAAACAATAAATTAAAAAGAAAAGGAAAATAAAAAAACAAATATAAAAAAGCGAAGGAAATAACCAGTGAAACAATAAAATAAAAACAACACTCTCGAATATAAAAAAAACAAAAATGGAACCACACGCTTCACTGAGGACAAATCCTTGACGACGATTAGGCAACAGATTGTGAGCGTTTCGCGTTCGCGACATAATTTGCAACATTTTATTGAGCGCGAGCAGCCGCAGTCACCGTTAAAAACAGTGACGTGAACACAAAAGGGAATCCCCCACTTAGATGTCGAGATCAAAAATTGACGAATAAGAACTGAAATAAAGTTATTACTTATTTCCTACAACAGAAAAATGAATAGAAGAGTAAGAAAAGATTATAAAAAATTAGAAAATATTATCTGCTTTAAAGCAAAATTCTGGCTACGCTACTGTTCACAGTTCACGCCGCATAACAGCCGCCACCGTTTACGTGCCGCTTCACCTCAGATGTTTGTTTTGTTGTTGTTTTTCTTGTACAGGTCTCCTGCCATATAATTAAGCAGTGAATTGTTATGGTTGTTGTTGTTATTGTGCAATTGCATTGTTTGTCAACGTTTGCGTGCGCGACGTGACGTGTACTTTGTAGCTGAATGTGTTGGCTTCTGTGTGGCTGGCGAGTGGGGCGCGAAGTGGAAACCTTTGATATGTGTCTGTATGTGTGTGTGTGTGAGTGTGACATGGTCGCACAACATATATACTTTTTCGCTTTCCTATACTTTTTGTTTAATTTCTGGCGCACGTTTTAAATTCATACGTAAACTTTGCTGCCGTCTGCAAAGTTTCCGCTGGCGCGTTTTGTTGGCGCTCGCCGGGCCAGGGCGCGTAATTATGTCTCCCTGTGTCCTTTTGTGCCAACTTGTTGGCGCCTTTACAACATGTACAATAAATTGAATATGACTGCAGGATGTGGCGGGCGGTTCGAAAGCGGAAACTTCTGCCTATAATCAAAGTTTACTTATGGCTGTTTCCTTTCGCTGCTAGACGAGAACGGCCAAGTGCAGCGCAACTTATTCACTCACACTTTGTTGAAAAGGTCGGGGATTTTTTTGTGTAGCACATTTATGCGGAAAAGTATCATTTGGGAATATTGTTTCAGTCTTTTAGTAAAGGTGAGTACTTGCGCAAAAACTTGAATGAAAGTTTGCTTTGCATTGACTCAACAAAGTAACGTGCGTTGAAATAATTACATAAAAAGCACTTTTAGCTGTTACAAGGAAAAGTCGACTATTGTCAGTGCGCCTTAAAGTATGCTAACTAAGTACTTAGGAGTTTTGCTTTTGATGAAATTTTTTTTAAATTTGAAAACTGTCAAGTTGCTGCAACTTAGAGGTTAATTCATTGCATTGCGAGGTAGTGAGTTGTGTGTTCGAATCTCAGCCCGACCAACAATAAATAACATTACAACAACAACATTATTCGGCAGCGTAGCTCTGAGCAAGTAAAAATAACGACAACTCTAAATGAAGTAAACGCATATGAAATGGTCAGTGTCCACATATTTTTTATCTCAAAGACTTTTTCTCTGCTTTCTAGTCTCGACTCAGAAACATTTGTATAAAACTTAGTGAGTTGCCGCCCCTAGTTGACCTCTGTTCAGATGAGTGCTTTGTCGAGTGACCTGTCAACTCCACCACTTGTCCCTTCTTCCTTCTTTTTCCTATCCAATTCCCCCCTAAAACCGGGTAGCGTACCAAACAAATATTGAGTATTTTCTATTTATGCACAATTATTGATTTGCGGTTTGCTTTTCGTACAAATTCCAGTCAATTAATCTTTTACAAAAAAATTATGCAACCAAACAAATTTAAAATTAAGTAAAAAAATCATAAAAAAGTGAATAAAGAGTAAGTCCAAAAAATTATTATTAAATTATTATTATTCAAGTTAAGTATTGTGGCATTTTAGTGGAAATTTCCAATTCATTTGCACAGAAACAAACGCTTCATTTGTGAAATAAAAAATATAAATTTATGAATTCACAAGAATTGACAGAAGGCCAACATAATTTTTCAACATAAAATTAATGAGCACACAATTGGAAAAATTTCATTACATTGTGATTAAATCAGGCGATTCCGATACAATTTGCAACATTGCAGCCATTCTGCGAGAACGCTGAAAGGATTTTTTCAGTAGTCAACGTGGTCACTGGTGTCAGTAATGAAGTTTCAATGTTGCAATGTCAACATTCGTGATGATGGTTTTATCGAAACGATTTTATTGAAAATATGATCACGAGAATACATATTCAATTATAAGTGTGATTATCACATTAAGATTGTGTAATCGAATGTGTTCGAGGATGGCAAGGATTGAGGTGGGTTTTAGTTGCAGCAAAAACAAAAATGTAGGAAGCAGTAATAACGAAAAGTGCTTAAACTGAAAGCTACAACGTATGTTATCGTTGGAAGTGGGTGGGTGAGGTTGAATAAAAGTCGAATTTTTTTAAATGTTCCAGCTGGTAACCAAAATACGTCTTGCTATGCGTTATTTAATGGAATTATACATCTTTAAAAAAATGCGTCGAAAGTTGTCAATATTCCACTGGAAAACCTATAAAGTCAGCCTCGAAAGGTCACATTTTCATTCTTCTAATAATTTAGCTCTAAGTAACTTCTTATCCAGAAGGTCTACGGACTTGAAAAAAACATAAAAAACATATAAAGAAATAAAGAAATAATTTATCTAAAACTTTCAAAACTTACCAAACTACAACTAAATAAACTAAACTAAACTAAACTAACTGACACTGACTAAAATAAACTAAACTAAACTTACTAAGTGACTAACTAGCTAACTAGTTGACTAAAGAAACACTCCACCAAATATCAAACCATACTGTTGGTTGATTGGTTGACTGACCACTGAGTAAAACTGACTCAATTAACTGACTAAACATCCGCCGTGGCTCAGTTGGTTAGTGCGCGGTCCAACGAGTCGCATGCAGAGCGACGCAAGATCGAATACTGCATGTAGTAACACCTAAAAAAAATAACGGGAAACTCGTTTTCTCTTTCGGTGGCTGTCCTCTCAGCTGGAAATGGCAAACCTCTGAGAGTAAAAATTGCCTATGAAAAAGCTCCCAACCTGCCGTTCGGAACCGGTATAAAACTGTAGGTCCCTTCCACCCGCGTACAAAATTCACACGCACAACACGGGTGGTTGCGGGAAGCTAGGCCTTAGTCTCGCGTAAGCGGGCTGTCGTACCAATTAATTATTAATTATTATAAACAAATTAATTGACTAAAGAAATACTCCATCGAAAACTTTCAACACTAACCCAAACACTGACTACAACTAGATAAACAAAATTAACTAACTGACTAATCCAACTAATTGACTAAAGAAAAACTCCATAAAAAACATCCAAAACGAATTCAAACTTTAGTTACTTTATTTAACTTTACTAATTTGGCTAACGGCTTAAAGTATCTAATTGACTAAAGAAATACCCCATCAATAGCATTCAAAGCTAACCCAAACACTGACTAAAACTAACTACACTAAACTAGCTAACTGACACTGACTAAAATAAACTAAACTAACTAATTGACTAAAGAAACACTTTATCAAATATCAAATCATATGGTTGGTTAGTTGGTTGGTTGACTGACCACTGACTTAAACTAACTGACTAAATTAACTGACTAAACCAATTAATTGACTAAAGAATACTCCATTGAAAAATTTTAAAAACTAACCCAAACACTGACTAACTAACTAACTTACCAATTCAACTAATTGATTAAATCCAACTAATTGATTAAAAAAACACTCTATCAAAAACATCCAAAGCTGACTAACCGAAACACCGACTAAAACTAACTAAACTAAATGGACTAACTGGAACTAAATGACTAAAGGAATACCCCACAAATGGCTTCCAAAAATAACCCAAACAATGACTTAAACCGAACTGAACTAAACTAAGCAAATTAATTAACTAAACTAATTCACTCACTAAAACTTTTCGAATTGATCGAATAATGTCGACATTTATATCCGAATTCTCAATATCGATTGAAAAAAAATTAAAAAAGCTCCAAAAATGGATCCAACACCTGGAAACTGAAGATATGTGCGAACATTTTTGCAAGGATCATAATACAAAAAAATATTTCCGAATATTGTTTCCAACTTATTGTGTTATCTTAGAAATTAACAAAACCATTTTTAAGGCATTAAATATGAGTTTTTAAATCTTAGATATAAAAAGAAAGTTCATTAACATTTATCTTTAGCCAATATCCGTTGCACGTTTTCAATTGAACTCTCAGCATGGGCAATTTTCGACTTCAGTCTCGTAATTGATCTGGGTGTGTGTGTGTATGTGAACGTAAATTCACAACGTTAAATGTCATCAAAGTCATTGACTTCCCAGAACACTTGACTTTTAAAATATTTTCTACGAACATTTGCATCAAATATTTTTGTCCTGAATGTTTATTTTTAATATGAAAATTTAACGAAAATTTGTTCCAACTTAAAGCTACGTTCAGTTAATAATCTTCAATTTGCTGCTTTCATCGCGCCACATTTCTCATTCAGTAAAAGTCATTTCGTGTTTTATGCGTTGCGCAACTTTCGTCGTCGCTTTATGCGCGTTTTTTGTATGTTTGTGTTTGCCAGCAATGTGTGCACAAATCTTTTTCTTGCTTGTTGGAATGATATTTTGTGCAAATTTAGCCGTGCAACGTATTATTTGCCGTGTTTCGTGTTTGTGGCGCGTTTTTGCTGGTTATCTGTTCGCCGGTGCCTGAGTCCTGATGACAGCATCGTTTCGCTGGTGAAACATTCATTTTGCATGGAATGTTTCCATATTTCAAACGGGAATTATTTGACGCTGACAAAAATTACGCATCATCCTTTCCGCTTTATTAATTCACATGACTTATGTTGATTGTGAATTATTATGGCAGCCCAATGCTATGTTGGAGGTGTTTGTGTTTTATTTGTTTTGCATACGAAGGTTGGCAGCTTCAAACGAAGCTGTGCGCTGTGTGTTTGAGTGCGTGCGAACCGAGTTTGCCATTTCACCTGAGCGAGAAGCGAGCGATTTTATTGCATGCCATCTGTCATTGCCGCTGTGGCAGCTGTTATTCTTGCGTTGCAGCCACCCCACCTCGCTTGGCGTCGGTCGGTTGCGTGTGCTACAAGAGTCGCTCTTGCTCGCGCAGTTGCTTTTTATTTGTTTGACTCTATACGCATTTCGCGCGTCAATGTTCTGCGTGCTCAGTTTGTATATGTGTGTGTGTGTGTGTATTAACACAAGCAAACGGAAGCTGTTTCATTCTCACAGCATCCGCCAATTTGAGCGTCGCCTGCAGCGCCAAACATCGGCCCTGAGTGGCGCTGCTGTTGATCTTGTTTTTCTTGTTGTTGGCATTGGCTCTGAAGAAAGGTGAATCTAATTACCCTCGACGACCAAGCGTCCCACTAGACGACAAGCCACACCAAACCAAACCCAGCTAAGACAAGACAAGACATTGCGTCAGCACTTTTGTGGCTGTCGTTGTCATTTGCGCCGTTTCTCATTCTTCTGTCGTGCGCTGTGTTCTGTCACGGCGATGGTTGTTGTTGTTGTTGTAGTCGGTGCTGGCGTTGCTTTTATTTGGGTTGTAAACGAGCGTAATTTGCAATTTTAACACGGCCATTTGTGGCGCTATCAACGCATTCCAACGGGATGCCCGCACCGAAGAAATGCGGCGCAACGGAGCGTATGAGTGTCTTTTTGTGTCTTGCTTGGCGCTCGGCTGTACAAGGCGTAGTGGGCGCACCAACTCGAGCGTCCAACAGCACAACCGTAGCGGCCACAGACCAAAGGTGTGGTAGCCAAGAACAACAACAACAACAAGAATAGTGCGACAAGCATTGCTTAATGCGCTGGAATTCATTTGCTGCTCAAGGAGTGATGCGAACTACGACAACAACAACAACAACAACAACAACAGCAATGTGGCCAACAATGACAATCAACAGTGCTGCCAATTGTGTGGATTTGTTGTTGCTATTATTTGCTAGGTGCGCAGCGGCAGACGACGCAGCAGGCAACAGCAGCGCCTCGCTGTGTTGTCGGCGTTGTTTCCATTGAGTGCGATTAGACAAACGACAAAAATGTTAATTAAGCTTCAAGCAAGCGCGCAAAGTCACCGCCTGCCATCGCCGTGTGGCGCCACAGCATCGCTGTGATTTTGGTCGTGGGCGTGGCTGCGGCGACCGGGTGGGCGAATGGCTGTACGGGCGTGCAACGGAACGTGGCGGCGCCAAGCGTTGTAATTATTCAAATTCGTGTTGATTTTGTTGTTGGCGGATGAACAGGCGAGCGTGCAATCAGTACATGAATGAGAAATGTCGACTATGACACAATGGATTGCAGGCGTTCTTGCTGGCTGCTCATTTCGCTGCTTCATTCATTACACTTGTTGGTATTACATTTGTTGTTGTTGTTGGTTCGATGTGGTTGTTTTTGCTACGATTGGCTGCTTGAAGTGAATTGTGACTGCTGGGCTTAATGAAAATAAATTCGAATAGCAAACTGGCAAACTGGTGCGCACGTCCGCCGCGTCCGGTGCGTCACGAACGCCGGCAGCATCAGCGCAGCAATGCAGCCGGCGCAATGGCAGTGGGCAATAATTAATTGGACAGCAGCTGCTGATTGAATCGTTATAAATCGTTTGACATTAGAAATGCATGAGGCAAGGCACTGCTGGGATGGGGGCAGGGCGCTGGTGCGGGAGCTTCGATCGGACGTGTGGGTCATTAGGGCAGCGGACAATGGGCGTCGAGCTAATTAGGCAGCCGTCCTCGAAGCGTAGCGCAGCTTAGGGCCAATGGCGAACGAAATAAGCGAAGAAGTTGCAAATATTTGACGTGGGCGCTCACAAAATGAAATGAGCTTCGATCGATATTTTTAGCTCTGATTTGTTGCAGCTTCAATACGCAGAAATCGCTATTTTTATGCTTCGCTTTTTAGTAAACAAAACGCCCAGCAAGCCAGCTGTCGTCGACGCTTTGAACTCTGCGAAGTGACCACAAACTTCCGGTTGAATATATTTGCACATTTGAGGAACTTTGGCAAGGGGGGAGGTTGTTGGGATGTGGATGGTGACATCGTAAATAAATTTGATTTCAATAAAATTTCATTTTGCGCAATTTCAATTTGTGTTTTGCTGTTGTTTTCGGCAGCAGTGAATTTTCCATTTTATTATAAACCATAATGTGGCAACAGTGCTGGCGGCAGCCGTTTGACTGTTGTTGCTGCCGTTACTGTTGTACGGTGGCAGTTGCTCGTGCATACAATGGCAATTGTGGCGCGTTGGCGCCTAACTTTGTTTGCAACAAATCATAATAAAGCGTGTGGCAAGATGAAAATAAAATTTTGCCAACATGTGTTGGCAGTGCGAGGGAAGATGGAAAGGTGAGCAGCATAAAAAAGCGCTGTTAAATGCAAAGCAATTGAAAGGCCAAATATGGAAGGGGAGAATGTAAGAAATGCAAGCAAAATTGGAATAAAAAAGAGAGTAAAATTTGTTGGATTCATATTGCACATTGGCCACAGAAACAGTTTGAGTTTCGAGCAAAGGTTTTTAAGTCGACTATGAATCGGCAAAGTAACCCAGGTGTATCTAACTCTTGCTAGTCTGCTCAATAGTGCCGTGTCGAGGAGGTTTATCTGCTCTAACCACTGCCTGGAATGTGTCTAAGTCTAACAACATTTTCTATTTTGAAGTTTCAGAACTTTGAAATAGAAAAAAATTTAGATGTATGAATCTACAGACTGAGATCCAAAACATTTATGTTTTGCATACCTGACATATTTTAGTCCTAAAGTTCAAAATAGAAAATTTATTAAAAAAGGAGACGATTTTCTTCTTTCATTTGATACCCATATCTTCATCATTTCACAATCACAAATATTAAAAAAATATTTTAAATGTGTATATCCTTAAAATTTTAAAGTCCTTTAAGAAGGTTTTTGGGTCAGCAAATGAAAAACTGACTATGCCCGGATATTATAAATGACCTCTAGTTTCACGTCTATATCAACTTTTGGATGGGTCTCGGAAAAATAAAAAAATTGTTTCGCACGGTGTAATAAGTAAATGTAAAATTTGTGTTTTCACTCCGTGTGTTATAACTTTGTAATTTTTCCTTCAATTCTATTGATGTTAGGCTTAATATTTGCTCAAATAATAAATCTTTCATCTTAGATCTGAAAACCAGAGGAGCTCATTTATTTTATCTATAAAAAAACCATTCGAAAATGTATAATTTTTGAAAATGGTCAAAAAATTAAATTTTTTTCTACTTTCATCGTCAGTAACTTCCCCAAATTGAATTTGGACAATCCATATATCGTTGGAAAGGCTATTTAATTTCCTTCTGAACGACGGGCCATATATGTTAGTCGGATGGCTGGTTTACGAGATATGTGCTTATAACTGAGATAAGAGGGGAAAACGTGTTTTTCGAAGATTTTTCGAAAACGCTTCTTAACAAAATTTTTTGATTTTCAGTTTCATGTTCAGCGGCCGAACATTAGTCTAAAAAATACTTATGTGTTTAGGAGCATTTTTCGTGTCGAGTAGTGTAAGTAAAGACTTCAATGTCATCGAAACTGTATTCATAGCTCTGAAAGTGGACTGTTTGTCTGAAACTATCAAAATATTAGAAGCCGATATTCAGTTTAACCTAAGTGAATCAGCGGTCAAACGAACAGCGCTGTTCTGGGCATGAAAGACACTGCAGTGATTCGGCTACCAAAGCAACGATTGAGTTTAACTTTCCGAAGTAGATAGTAAAGTAAAATAAAGTTAAAAATTTATAACTTTTTCAGCTCTTATGACTATATTTGGATGGTAAAAGTCCTCGATCAAGGTGTGGATACATTCAAGACTACAAAGTGAGATGGAGCTACAAAGGTAGTGGGTCATGAAAACCCATTGTGAGACCAGAAGCAGTCGAGCCAAAGGCCGCTCGCTCAATGTACCAGTTTGAGTTTTTCAGGAGTCCTCGTAGAGTGTGAATAGTCTTATCGACTAGATCCCCTAGATTGTCAAAGCAGAGGACGTTGCTTAGGTAGCAGGTCCTTCCATATAGACCCAAAAGAAGTCTGTTGAAAGCAGATCCAACCTTTTAGCGATGGTACCAATTAATCAGTGGATACAGCAGTTCACATGTCCATATAGCAGGTCCTTCCATATAGCTCCAACAGAAGTCTGTTGAAAGCAGTTACAACCTTTTAGCGTTGGTACCAATCGGTGGTACCAACTAATATGCCAGAACGCCAATCATGCTTCTGATCTGATGTGATCTGCTTTCTATTCAGAGAAGATCTCTGAAACGATAAAAGTTTAAGATTGGGAGCTAAATTTGAGTTAAAGTAAAAACGGTGAAAAGAATTTCCCAATTAATCAGTGGTACCAATTAACCTGTCAGAACGCCAAACATGCTTCTCGGCTGATCTGATCTGATCTGATCTGTTCTTTATTTAGAGAAGACTTTTAAAACGACAAAAGTTTAAGGTTGGCCAAATTTGATGCACCTAGCAACCTGCGATTTGGAGCTAAATTTTAGTTCAAGTAAAAACGGAAGTAAAAGAGAAGAAACATATTTCCTCCAACTCCAACCAGATATATTTTGAATCAAAGTCACAATTATTAACTGATTTGAGGTCATTCAAGTCATTAAAAAAAGACAAGTCTTAATCTTGCCACCTTCGACTTATAGTTCCCGCCTCCAATTCATTAACGACAGAGATTTCTCTTCCTCGTCAGTTTTTCATTAAAGCAAGAAACAAAAAAAAAACAAATGAAGCAATGCACTTATTATGTGAAACATAAAGAAAGCAAATACTTCGAAAAATTAAGTAGAAAATGAAGTAAAGGAAACTGCAAAGACGTACAACTTTTTTATGGCATTTGCAATGCAGCGAATGAGGCAGTCATTACACGCAGAAGTTGCACAAAGAAAAATTACGCAAAAAATAAAAATAAATAAAAAATGCAACAACATTGCAGCATCGCTAATCACTGCAAAAGCAATTGCCGACCATTTACTTGGCTGCAATGCGATTCCGAGCAGCAGGCAGCGGACTTTATAATCCAACGCTGACACAAACAGCGGCCACCAACTGTCGAATGCCTGCAAATTGCGTTTTTATGTGCGCTGTCAGCAGCAATAAAGAACTGCGGCCACATGAAACGCGCTGCCAGCCGCCTTCTCACATGATTCGCAGCGAACGGCAGTGCGGCGCGTGCAGCGCTTAAATGACAACATTTGCAACAGCTTTTGCCGTGAACGCAACGCAAAAAGGTGCGGCAGTGGCGCTTTAATGGCGCGCACGTTAATTGACGACTTGACATTCGGGTTGACTTTTTGCGTTGCGTTGCGTTAATTGTGCTGCCACAACGCGCACCTGACGTCGCCCTGACGGAAAATGCAGGGCGCACATAAAGGCGGTGCTTATGTGACTGTGAGTGTGAGCGCATAAATGCACCTTGACACCGTTTTATTGGCACGCGCACGCTTCAATGCGCTGTGACGACGTCAATGCGGCGAACAATTTAAATGTTGCAACGAAAATGTTGCTCGTGGTTGGTATTAATAGCAGCAGCAACAATAACAACCACAGCTACTACATGTGTCACATACACACGACCCATGCAGCGGTGTGTTGGTGTGCAATGTGATTAGGGCGCCACTGACTGGCTGACTGGGGCGCAGCCTGAAGCGCTGTCATGCAACATTAATTAAAGCAAACGACGGCCGCTGTGCCATAGCGCTGCGGCTGTTCCAACTAGGAAAGCATTGGAGAAAGTGGAGAAGCGCTGATGAATGCTCGTCCATATTTATTGGCAGCGACTTGTGTATGTGTGTGTGTTTGTGTTTCTGTTTGAGTGCTTTCGAGTGTTGCACTTGATTTGTATTTGCATTGCGGTCGTCATGTTTGTTTGCAGTGCCAGATATTCCAGATATGAGTGCTTGCCGGCAACTTGTGCTTCGGCGCTGCATTTGCGTTGTCAATGGCGGCGTTCGAGCAAACACAATACGGATTCTCCAACTTGCCGACGACGCTGTGCGCTTTCGTATTTGAAATTTGAAATTCGAACTGTGGAAATTTGCAATTTGAATTTCAATTTGTGCATTAATCCGAAACGTGCACAACACGGCGAACGAGAGAGAGACGTTTGACGCGCTGGTTGCCTCGTTGGCTGCTGCTGCACGCTTAGAAATACTGCCGTGGGATTTATTTGCGTTACATGGAAATTGGAATTTCAGTGCTGGTGCTCTGCATACAAATGCGCTGCGCCGCATCAAGTGTCATTTCTATAAATATGCATGAGTTATGTATGACGTGTGCAGCTCGCTTGATGTGTTGCAGCGTGTCCTGTGGCGCACAGGGCGAGAATAGGGGACGTTCTTGCTGATAATGAGCGACAAAATGTAGCGAGCGCGAATTGGGAAAGTAAAAGGATTTTTCGTTAAGCATTTTGGTTTCCATTTTATTTTTTTTTAATAATATTCCATTTTTTTGTATTAATTGTTGTCTAGAAATAATCTTAAAATTTGGGTTGAGGTGTTAGAATTTTTCAACTTTGCTGTCTTAAAGTTCTTCAATGTCAGAGTGAGGTACTTTTAATTTGAATTTCCGAATCTTGAATCTCACTAAATGAATTGCCGACGCATGACTAATGGCTTCTTGTGCGTTTGAAGTTTTTCCAAAGGTCCATCAAACGATTTTCAAACAGCGCAGCGTCCTTAACGAACTAAATAAGCATGACCACGATTCCCATTAGCCAGCAGCCGTTGGTCATTCGCGCTTCAGTCACCACACTCCACACGTCCATATTCCGTTTTCAATTTATTCGGCGCTCCGGTGCGGTGCTCTGGTGCGCTGTGCTTGATTGACAAAATGATTGATCGACTGGCGTAATTGATTGAATGAATACTTCGTCGCTGTTTCAATTACGACGAGCGACCGCAACTTTAAAACTTAATCTCGCATAATTTACCGTTTAATTAGTTTCGTGTTCACATTCATCGCAACGGCACTGGTCGCTTTCGGCTCTTCGTGTGTTCGTCGACTGCACCTTTGCCCCACTCTCAGGCAGTTGCGTCCTTTCAAACTTGTGTTTTTTGCATAGTTGTAATTTATCATTTCCAGCTCGACGTGGGCGGTAGAAAACCGTCGCTACCGCTGCCGCGTAGGTGAGTCCTTGAGCCGAAAACAACAATAAAAGCGATAAGATGCGAAGTGGCGCGGCTGAATGATTAATTACGAAAATGGCTACCAGAGCAAGAAATTTCGGTGAAAAAGCTTTTCACTTCAATTATAAAAGCCTGCAAAAGTGCAGAATGAGTGGCAGAGTAGCTTTGGCCATGGCTTGTGCTATGCTGGTGGGGTGTAGGGGGCAGTTGAATGGCTTGCAGTGAGGTGGATATGTCAGAGAACAAACATGACAGTGACAGACAAGTGAAAACTGTGGCCAAAAATGGCCAACTGCACCAAGGCCGAACGACAAACGAACATAGACAAAGACACAGACACGAAGTCGAATAATGTTGGTTGTTAGTTGCGGCGATTGTGTAGGCCAAGTGGCTGGCACCGACCAATGTGGGCCGCTGCAGGCACTGCCAGAGTCACCAGCGAGCGCTAATGAAAATTAATGAAATTTTTTGAGCAACATCGAAGCACTGATCTCGTTTTGGAACCTAAACTTCAATTTGAGATAACATGAAAAATGCCTTTGGGGGACTTGGTTTAGTTGAAATTGATGAATTGGCGCACTGGGATGATTAATCTTTTCAAATGCCAAATACATGGATTTTCTTGAAAAAGATTAAATGAGACTGTCCCAATTTATTGAAAAAAAATACCAGAAATATATTGTTTGATTCCTCTCTGCGAACTACAATTCGATGTTCGCAGCTGTTACTCCCATTTCATGTTTTCTATCTGTTTTATTGCCTTTTTTTAAGTTCACATGTAGCAACAAAAAATATACTCAAACTGTAGTATAGTGAAAACATTAAAGAAAAATTTCCCTCGAGCAAAGCTTTCAAACACACTTTATTCTGTTGGAAAGCGCAAAATAAACGTCAACAACAGGAAGCGAACACGAATTATCGCTGCAATATTTCGTCGATTAACGGCCCCGATAAATTTTTCGCTCAAATCTAAAGTTTGCTACGTACGAATATATGTGCAGCTGTGTAGGACTGAGCATGTGTGTGTTAGTGCAGCATGGCAATAATTACAAGATTTGTAACATGACGTGAACAGTGCAACGTTAAGCAAATTGCAGGAGCACGAAACAGCAGCAGCGAGAGGCGAAAATCATACACAACACGCGCGCACTGGAAGTGCCGAAGAAGGATGATGACGAAGACAACAACGGCACGAAAAGCACACAACTTGTCGGCTGCGGGTTGAAGTAAATGTTTTGCAACAATGGAAGCAACCAACACTGACGATGAAGTTTTTGCGCTGCACCGCATTTTTCAGCACATTGCAACTTAAATTCCAAAGCCAGTGTTGCGTGGCAATTTCAGTGTTGTTGCCGTTGCAGCTGCGGATTATGACTTGCAACCTGTGCTCGCAATTGCACAAAGTTGATTTCTTTACTTGCGACTACTTAGTCGACGAGATGTTTTACAGAATGTTTAATGCGAAACGCTGCAGCGCTCATCAGTCATCAGAACTGTGCGAAGCATTTCCTTCCAAAGTCGGCAACTAAAGAACATTTCCTGAAAACTTTCCAAAAATACGGCAAAAATATTTAGAACTCATAATGACCCACTTGCGGCGATTATTTGTTTTTTGTGCTAAATAAACATTTGGCGTTTGTTTTTGGTTTACCAGATTTTTACACTCTTGGCAAGATTGTTTTAACGATTCAACGATTTTGACTTTAATTTAATTTGTGTCGCTGTCGCTGTTTTATGCTTTGTTTTGTTGTATTGTTTAATGGCTGTGATGTGCAATTCCGTGGAATTTCTTTTTGGCTGAGCTGGAACTGAACTGCGTGAGCAAAACCAAGTGTAACGTTGACCTTCAAATGTTTACGCTGCTTGAAGACAGGAGCAGCTGCAGGCATGTGCGCTTATTTTGCTCATAAACTGTGGCAGACATTAAACGAGGCGAAACTGGCAGAGCGAACAAATAAGAAGTGCCACCGGTCAAGTGACAGAAGCAATGAGCCTGAGTGGCGGAGACGTGTGAAAGGTCAGCAGAATGGACAGGAAGAGGAGGGGAAATGCGCACATGTGCGGAACATGAGGTGCTGTACTCCAGTGGCTGACAGACAGTGAGACACACCGATGAACAGAAAATGTACGTGTGAAGGAATATTTATATAGAAGCACAGAAAAATGGGAGGGAAAATAGTGAAATGTGAAAGGAAAAAAGGCAGACAAGTAGTCAGTAGAAGATATGGGATAATAAATTCTTTTTACGTGCTAAACATAGTCGGTTCTTTGGGTTAAGAAGAGTTTTGTGCGCGCTGCATCTAGTGGGGGTTAAAGCGGGACATCATGTTTTCTTTTCGGTATTAATGCGTTTAATTAGATGAATGGTGAATATGTCTAGAGATTTGGTCTTTAATAACTTCTAACGAAATTGTAGGTGGACTTAAGCCGGAACCAAACTCAAACTGCCCCTCTAAAATAAAATTCTGTGGGAGCCACTGAAACCATGTCATCAATAATACAAATTCGTATTGGCATTGAGCATAACTGAGATATTAGTGCTTCAACAATAGTGTAAAAATAGGGTTGACGTGTTGCAGGGCGTATGAGTAACTTTTATTTATTTATGCTTATAGAAGTCGCAGCGTCCTAAGCTATTCGGACGAGTTCTAGAGATGCGGGCAGAAACATAGCAGATTTTCCAACTTAATGTTAAACAGAAGAAGAAGAAGAAATTACTGTTTCAATGAAATAGGACCAAAACTTCGACCACCTCCCATACAAACTGATTTGAAAAAACTGAATATTAACAATGAAAATTATCTTAGTTCATAAAAGCTACATTTAAAATATTTGTATTTTAATATAAATTAATTTATATACGTAAATGTGTATATAGATGATTTGCGCTCATTTTAAAACTGATTAAAAATAAAATCTCGATGAATTGCTCCACAGCTGCTCAAAAGTTGCTCTTAGAGGGTTAAAACCTATGACCGACCCCACTAATTTTTCCTCCTGAATATTTCTTTGGAACATATTTACCCGCTATCTCCAACCTTTAATGAGGCTCCCATACAAAATCTTTGTTTTTATAAAATGGGCTCCCATTGCTCTCAGGTTGCTTCCAAACGTACCATATATAAGACTGACCCTCATTTATTTTCCCTTCCAAATGTTTTTTCCATACACACTTAACAGCTCTATCCAACTCTTAAGGGGGCTGCCTTACAAAACTGGCCATTTTCAATGTACCACTTGTAATGTTGTAAAGAAAGCTAGAAACCTCGTATCTCGGAAACTGCTTAACCTATTTAGATAATTTATTCAACAATCGTCAAAATTCTTGAGTGCAAAAAATACAAAATTAATTAAAGTTCAAAAATTCAACACCAGAGGGCGCCTCACACACAAGTGAAGTAGTTAGGTTGTCAACTTTTGGGTTTGCACAAAGCAAAAGGTCAAAGTGTATTGTCGAAATTTTATTAACCCCTCTATTTAAAGTATAAAATCAATCATAAATGATTTTCCGAAGCTATCTTCAACCAATTTTTCCATCAACAACAGAGCATTAGTTGACCGATTGTTGGTTTTTGCAGTCAACCAAACGTTGAAAATATTGCAAATTTGCACTCAAAATTTTACTGAAATATGCAAATATGCGCAGCTGAAAATTTTACAGCCCAAACAAAATATCAAAAAATTTCGAAAGTGATAAAAAAGTTTTTTTTCTAACTAATCACCTTTAAAGTTTCAACTCAGTTTTTATTCACTTGTGTTCTTTGTTTCATTTTTGTTCATAACAGTACTGCTCAGAGGTGAGAAGAATCAGCGAAATTTTGATCTTGTCTCAACTAAATTATATGAAACTTATGATAGCATTAATTTTTAGGGACTCATTCATATCTTATTTTGAAATTTTGGACCTCAAAGTGAACTAAAAAATGTGCTGTTTGTACACAATTTTCTTCTCAACTCTGTGGAAATGTACGTACTTTAAGAGCTCTGAACTTCTATACTATCCAAAATTTTTTCTTAAAACTTCGGGGTTTTTTTAATTGAAGTATTTTTAACAAAACCTCTTACTCAGATTTTTTGTGGTTATAGCATTGCATTTTGGAATTTTTGTTACTACTCGCAACACTACGCGGTGTGCTTAACTTAACCTCGAAGTCAATTACTATTTGTTTAACTGTTTTCATTAAAAAATAAATTGAAGCAAATATAAAATGAAACAAATTAGAGTACAAACACCACCACTACATATATGTGTGACACACATATGCAACCAACATTATGTTGCCGCAATTATTTACTGTGTTGCGAAAACTACTCGAACACATACGTAGGTAAGTGTGGAGGACGATAAGAAGCGCCAGCAGCTCGTTGACTGCATTCGCAAATAAATCCATTTGGCCGTTACGCAACCAAGTGCGCATTTAAATTTTAAATGCGACCCAATTCCAAAAGTCATCAGATCGTCAACCGTCAGCAATCGAGTCAACGACTTGCCAGCGCCAAGCGAGCTGCTATCGGCCATCATTTTGTGTTGTTGTGCTTCATGCGCTGGAAGTTATAGTTTCGCTTTCATTTCCTTATCCGCAACTGACTCGTTTCGCTGCGCGTTGCTTTGGTTCGCTTCGTTCGCGGGGCGCTTGTTTATGGCGAGAATTCGCTAGTTTTATGGCGAGTGCAGCAATACTAAGTGGAAGCGAAGAAGCGGAGGTGAAGGGGTGCAAGTGGAAGTGCGCTTTTTATAGGAAAACCTTAGCGTAAAAGACAAACGACTGCACTGTAGTTAAGAAAATGAGTGCACTGGCGCCTGGTTTGGCGTTGCTGTTTTATATGCGAGCGAGTCGCGTTCGAGCGCCAGAAAGCGTTTCCTAAGCGCTGTGCTTGGCGTTGCTGGCTTTTTAATTGGGCAGCGTCCATAATGCGCGCTGTAATTAGGTGAATTTGCGCGATGGCGATGCAGGAAGGCGCCCAGTGCGGCGTTTGCGGTAAATGCATCACTTGCAGTCCGCGCACGTTGGCCCATAAACAATTTTTTATTGTTTGTGTTTTGACTTTGACTTTGGTGTTGTTGTTGTTGTGGGTTGCCACTGGCACAGCAGTGCTTGACCGGGTGTGCAGTAATGTAAGTTTTATGCGAATGCAGTGCGGCGAAAACGTTTAAGGCTGAAGGAGCTGAGGCAGGAACAGCCATGATGCATTATTTTTGTTGTAATTTACTTACATTAAATTCCATTAAATCGAATGTTTTAAAGCGATTCGCGACTTTTCCAAGTAAAGTCAATTTCACAACCGGGGCGTATACGTAATCAGCGGCGTATCAAAGCGTTTAATAAAATGTCACTCATACGCCAAGTGAGCGCAATTGATTGTAATTAATTGAATTTAATTATAAATAATGATAGAACCAGCCGGAAAATGTACTTTTTCTGTGCAAAAAATATGTGGCAAAGGCAAAAAAGTGTTGCAACAAAATGTTTGTGGCATGAATGCGATGCTGGGTGGCGCATATGCAACGGTGCGCTGGTCGGTCGGTGGCTGCCAACCACACTTGTGCGCTGTGTGCGGGTCAGTCAGTTGGCGGTTGATGGCCAGAAACGGTGCAGCATTTTGACATTTTGACGTTTGCTGACGCGTGGCCGACACATTGTTGAGTGGAAAACTGGCCGAGTGTGTGTATGGGTTTGAGAAATTGCAATTCGAAAAGATGCCAACGCGCTGCTTAATTTTGATGAATGAATTTTGTTTTTAGTGAAAATATTTCGCTTCTGTCTTCAACTTTAAATGCTGCTGTTGACATTCGAAATTTTCTTGTAATCGGCGCTTTGAACTAATAAAAAAGTTGTCGACTTGGGCGCAGATGGTTTTGGTGCTCGCCGCGTTTCGCTTCTCTTCGACATTGGCATTATTTGCAATTGCCACAAATTTTGCCATACAACAAGCTCTTTCAACATATTCAAGCAAATCTGTCACGTATTTGCTTGGCGCTTATTTGTTGCCCCTCTACGTTCGGAAAAGTGTGTGTGTGTGTGTCTGCGGGCGTGTGGCGCCCCAAGTCAATTTGCTGTGCGTATTCATCATTACTGAGTGGCTGGCGGGCGGCGAATTTATTTTGCAGCGCACATAAATAGACGCTCAAGGCAACAACAACAGCAACAAAACATCAATTTATACACACACACACATATATATATAAAGCCAGAGGCATTGCAGCGACACGTAATCAACGTCAATGTCCGCTTTGCGCGTGCTGCCGTCATGGGACTTTGAAAAGTTGTTGCCGGTTTTCTTTGTCGTTTTTCGCTTGTTTGGTGCGTTTTATTTATTTACTTTTTTGCGCGTACGCCTTCAATTTCATTTATTGGCATCCTTAATCCTTTGGCAAATGCCAATAAATTACGGTAGGAAAAAAGCTGCTGCCATAAGACAAATCAGTTGGGGTCATATTTTTGGAAGCGACAGCAACAACAACAGCAACAATAGAAATGGCAACAAGAACAAAATGAATAGAGGAGTAGGGCAAAACGACCGCAACAATGACAACAATCGAATAGAAGACTGAGAGAGGAGAGGAAGTGCAGCGGGGCCATGCCAAGACATAGGAACCGTGGGCGTGCGACAGGGGCGGCATCAGGCAATAATTTTGCTAAAAAGAAATATCGGTTTATTTTATAGGTTTTTTAATAAAAAATTAAACACAAAAGTTCAAATTGAAAACTTCAGTTTTTGGGTTTTGCAAAAAATCTAAATGGTTTGCTTATTGTCTCTAAAAAAATATTTCTAAATTTGCTTAATTCTGAAAGATTTTGAGATTTTGATGGTTTCATAACTTTAAAAGTTGGCGAGGCTCAACATTTTTCATTCTATCTTTCGTGGGGTTCTCGTACCCATCCTGCACCCATACACACACACACACACTTGCAATGCGGCAACAAGCAGCGTTGGCACTATGGCGAATAAAAGTATTGCTGCAACAACAATAGTACAAACAGCAATAGCAACAACACTAAGCAATGATGACTTTCTGATTGCAATAAAAATCGAAACACAAAAAAAAAACAAACAACTAGAAAGGCAGCTGAGGGAGAAGAAGATAATGTGGAGCGATAAAAATAGCAGAAAAGTAAAATGAAATCAAATAAAATGCTGATAGCACATCAATAAGAAAGAGTTGTTGTTGTTGTTGCTGCTTTGGCTTTGACTCGCCAGCAACCAACAATGGCAACAATGTTGCGCTGCTTGAAGTTTTCTTCACGCTGGTCACTGGTCACACATTTTGTGTGTCCCGCGGGTCGGGTCGAACAAGAAGAATGGAAAACGAAGGAACGGGTGAAGGAGGGAGGAGAGTGACATCCGCAGGGAAACCAATTGTGCGTCACAATTGAAAGTGAATTTCGCTATAAGTGCGCTGACATAATCACACACACGTACACACATATGAACCGAACCTGTACATTCAAGAAGTTATATAAATAAACCTATATACTCACACACACACATACACATATTCATTGTACGTGCACCTTGTCGTAAGTTGACTTTCATTGAAAAGTGTATTGGCCAAGTTTTTGCCGCATGCTCGAGTGAGTTTTTCTTCTGGCCTTTCTGGCTGCCGGTTTAGTTGACCATGGCTTCCATAAAGTTTGTTTTTATGGCGCAAGTTAAGCAAAGAATAGCGCCGAAATAAAAATGCAGTCCAGTGACTGCCAAGGCGGCTTCAAACACAATCGAAAAGCAAACAGCTCGAGGGCGAAGCGCAGCAGCAGAGTGTTGGCAGACGACGAAGCGTGTCGGAATTGAAAATCGAATCGCTAGCCAGCAGGCAAGCAGGCAAGTTTTGGCCAGATTGTGTCGTCTACGAGGCAGTAAAACTTAACCAAACAAAAACTTTCATTTCATTTTAGTTTATTTGCATTTGAATTTTTATTGTTATGGCTTTTAAATGTGTGTTGCTTTGGCCGGTTCGTATTGGTCAGTGCCGGACATTGAGTTAAAATTGAGGGCAATGCAATTTCGGCGATCTGCCTGCCGCACAGCAGCCCTCAGAGGTTATACGTGGCGTATGCGTAACATTCAATACAACTTAATGATTTTCTGCTCGCACGCTGCCTTTGTTGCTGCTGCTGCACACCGAAGCGGCGATTATTTGGGGCTATTGTTGCTATTATTGTTCGTGTTTGTTGTGTTTGGGTTGATTGTGTTGTGCTGTTCATAATTAAATAATATTTTGCAATTACGCGGCGCGCACACAGCGTGTAATTGAGTTGAAGATGGGTATCGGCACGTCGCAATGGGGCTCGTAAATATTTGCCCAAACATACCTATGTACGTATATACTCACACATTTGTACGTACATATTTCGGATATGCCCCGTTGTGCTCTAAATCGAAGTTGTTTGGCATAATTTTGCTTTGGAAGTTGCGTATCTTGGGTCACTCGACATTATTGGTTTGTTTGTACAACACAATGCGGCTGTTAGAAGCGCAGCAGGTCGGAGTGAAGCGGAAAGGCGCACACTTTCAACGGCGTCAACGTTTTGCTTTTGTAGTTATTTAAAATTAATTACCATTTTACGCATAATGTGCACTTTTGTTGGTTGTGGCCGGCCGCTGACATGTACAGAAAATTGAAACCAGCAAACCAGTGAGAAAATGTTTAGCACACTTGTACAAATGTTTGTGATTTTGTAAATAAAGATACTAGAAAAGCATATTATAAATTAAATTAAAATAAAGAGTACAGTAAATAGTTAAAAAGTTATAAAAAGAAAATGTTATAAAAAAGTTATTAGAGATAAAATAAAACAACCATAAAGAATAAAACAAGATAAGAAATTAATTAAAAAAATAAATAAAATAAAATAAATAATATAAATTCAATAAAATTAAAAACTTAAAAAATAAAATAATTAAAATGAATACAAAAATAAATTAAATCACAAATATATAAAATTAAAAAAACGAATAAAATAATAAATTATTTTATTAATTTTTCAATAAATAAAATAAAATAAAATAAAATAAAATAAAATAAAATAAAATAAAATAAAATAAAATAAAATAAAATAAAATAAAAGAACATAAAATAAAATAAAATAAAATAAAATAAAATAAAATAAAATAAAATAAAATAAAATAAAATAAAATAAAATAAAATAACATAAAATAAAATGAAATAAAACAAAATAAAATAAAATAAAAATAAAATAAAATAAATGAAATAATTGAAATCAATGGAATAAATAAAATAAAATAAAATAAAATAAAATAAAATAAAATAAAATAAAATAAAATAAAACAAAATAAAATAAAATAAAATAAAATAAAATAAAATAAAATAAAATAATATAAAATAAAATAAAATGAAAAAATAAAATAATAAACATAAAAAAAATAGAAAAAATTAAGAAAAATAAATAAAATAAAATAATTATAATTAATAAAAAATAAGTTAAAGAAATAAATAAAATAATATAACTTAAATAAATAAAATAACTAACATAAAATAAAAAAAATAAGAAAAATATATAAAATAAAATAAAACACACAAAAATAAAACAAATTAATTATAAAATAAAATAATAAGTAAAGAAAATAATTTTCATTTTATGATTATTTTACAAAAACATTATCTAAAAACTATTTCGTATTTATTTTCTTTTAGCAACCTTTTTGTTTTTGGGTTTTTTGATGCAAAAACTGACCGGGAATTGCGCTTTCAACTGTCGCGCACTGAAAGCGTCAAAAGGTTCAATAAATTAAAATTCAAATAATGACTAATAGGTGTGCAAAGTGTGGCAAAATGCATAATTAAAATGGGGTAATTTGTGTTATTAACATTCATCGAACGGGGCAGTGGCGCGCTTTTCGATTGGATCATATTTATGCCATTAATTGTTGCTGTATATCTTTTGGAAATCAATTTAAATATTTTGTTTGCATTTTTTGCAAAAAATTTTTAAACAAGGTCTCGCAATATACAAATTCAAGCAAAATTCATAAAGCGGAGTGACTAAAATAGAAGGAGTGGTTCTACGTTAATAGTTTGGAATGCAGTTATTGTACGAGAAGCTATATTCAACCAATTTTCAACCGAAACGGTGAAAATATCGCATAAATTTATTAAGAAATGCCCATAACTTTTACTTGCGCAAATATGCGCAGCTGAAAATTTTGAACATAAAAATAAAATTAAAAAAATCCAAAGTGATAAAAAGTCTTATTATTTTTAATCACATTTAAAGTTTTAATTCAGTTTTCAGTCTTTTGTTTTCCTTGTTTCATTTTCTTCATAATGGTACTGCTCAGAGGTGAGAAGAATCAGCAAAATTTTGATCTTGCCTGATCTAAATTATATGAAACTTATGGTAACAGTAAGTTTTAGAGGCTTGTTCATAACTTTTTTTGAAATACTGAACCTCAAAATGAGAGCAAAAAATGTGCTTTTGGTACTCAATTATTTTTCAACGCTGTAAGAGCCTATTTTAAGAGCTCATAACTCCTAAGTTATCCATTAATTTTTCTTAAGAATTGGCATTTATTTTAATTGAAATATTTCCAACAAAACTTCATACTCAGAGTTTTGTTCTAGCATTGCATTTAAGTATTTTTTTCACTACTCGCAACACTGTGCGTCATTGCCAGCTGCACATTGTGGCGTCGTGGTTCATCTGTGACCTTAATATGGAAAAGTGTTGCTTTCTCTTCTTCTTCTGCGTATTCTTCCAAGTGAGTTTGTACTCCTTCTCGAACACTTATGTTTTCTTTCCACTGCTGTCAGGTGCAGTAACTCCAGCGTTTTATTGTTTTCGTTTAAGCTTTTCGTATGTTACACAACTGTTGTTGTTTCATACACACATTCAACTTTTCACTGTGGTTGTTGTGCAACAATTTGAAATGTTCTGTGCATATTAAAAATGTTTAGAATATAAATATTTACAAGTTGTTGGCGTTGTCTATCAAATGAAAGCCTGGAAGGTAAAGCAAACATAATAATTGGAAATATACACAATCTGGCAACAAGTTAGTGGGTGAGACTTTTGAACAGTTGCAAGCCAGCAAGTTTCAATGGAATAAACAAAAGCCAGCACGCAAAAAAAGCTACGCAAAATTGCACAACACTCACCAAAGCAAAATAAATTCTTAAAAATTCTGTTATCGAAAGACATTACTTCATTATCACCAAATTCTGTAAAACTTCCAGTGATTTGAAACATTCAACGGCATCGGAAATTCAAATCTGCTATCTTGCAACTTTCACATCAGACTAGCGACCACATTCACCATTAAGTGCTCAATAAGCACCACTAAGTTGAACTTTAATTTCTGGACCTCAAATAGTATTCAACTTTATGCTGCAACCACAAAAACCACCATATTAACCACCAACAATAACAACTAACTAGTGCCATCAACAATTAGCCCCACCAGTAGTCTGCGCAGCGTTCACTAGCAGCAGCAGCCAACACTGACCACTGGTAGCATTGGGCAATGTGCAAAAAACGCCATTGTACGTGTCGGTGAAAACAAAACAATATCAACAACAATAACAACAGGATGTTACTACCGTAATGAAAAAGAAACAACACACAGTAAACCCTAAACCGGTCGGTGTGTAGCGACTGCATCGGCCACATCCGTGCGCCATTATTGAACAATTTCGCTGTTGGTTGCTGCACTTTAGGCGGCCACTGCCGCTCCGCTGCAGCCACAAAGCTGCTGCAGCACTTACGGTTGGAAAAGAAGCGCAAAACCAAAACAACAACAAAAACATTGCTGAAAACTAACCTCAACATGAAATCGTTTTATGCTTTTGGAAAAGTGGGTCAACTGTGGCACAACACCAAAAAAAAAACAAAACACTAAAAAAACTAACAAACAACAACAGCTATGGCATTTTTGTTGCACGAAGAAAATGTGGCAGTGGTAGTGGCAATAAAACCGGGAAAATTGTTGGTTCGTTTGCCTCATAACTTCCGGTTTGTTGGAAACTGTACCGAAAATGTGGTGGCGAGTTGAGTAGAGGCAGTAGCAGCAGCAACAACAACAACAGCAGCAAGAACGGCGCCATGAATAGCAACTAGAAACTTAACAATGTGCGACAGAAACAACAATTGTAAGCGCAAAATTTGTGGTAATGAAGAAACACGAGCGGCTGCAGCGGCCGCATTGAGATGCAGCAACAACTACAGTGACGTGCAGCAGTGTAAGTGGAATTGCAATTGATGCAGCACGTCGACAATAAAGAGGCAGAGAAGGCTTTCAAATAAAGATGGCGGCGACCAACTTTGAGTACTTTTAGCACGAATTTGAATTGCAAGTTTATGTCGCTTGCACGGTCGAAGTGCAATGAAGCGACAAGAATTAATTGGTGCAAAAATAAATTTCGTCAAGAGAGAAAAGAGAGAAACTAACTAGTCACAAAATTGTTTGCATCAATTACGCGAAGGTGCATAATTTACGCTTTCGATTGCTAAGCAACATTTGGCTACTTTTATACGACGCTGAAATTCAACGCTAAACTTTTCCTATAACACCATGCGACAGCTTTTTTCACACCGGAAAAAATCCATGTATGCGTGAAACTAGAGACGAAATATAGTAATACTGTGTACTCAGTTTTTCATTTCTTCATCGTTTGTTCTTTTAAAAGGACTTAAAAATTTTGAAGGGGACAACAAATAAAAAAAATGTAAAAAATTGTTCACCTCGTTAGAATATGGCGATATGTATATCAAATAAAATAGGAAAGGCTCAAGAATTTAAATAAATTGATTTTTTATCTATTTGTAAAAAAAGTGATATGAAAAAGGTTCTTTGAAAATTTTAATCCTTTATATCCTTGAAAATTTACATTACTATTTCTTGAAAGTAAGTATGTTAAAACCCAAAATCTCCTTGATCACTTGTCAAAATTTCATTATTCCCGCTTCATTGGTTTTTTAGTATTTAAAACACAGATACTCAAATAAATTTGAATTTTTGTACTTCAGTAGAATTGCAGTTTCAAACTTTTTTTTTAAACTTTCGAACCAATAAAGTTAGAGTAATGAAATTTTGTATGTATAAATGTATTTGAAAAGGAAAATAAATTTTGTATTGATTTTTGGTTTGAGGTTATGACAACTTAAAAGTATGAAATTAAGGCACAAGTAACTAAATCGCCGACACTTTGGTGTGGAAAGAAACGCGTCTTGAAAAAATAATAATTTTTTTAATTAATAATTTCTTACATTTTAATTATTTTTTGAGCTTTCATAGTTGATGGCGCTGTCATCTGTCGCCGTCAATGCACAATGTTCCGTCTTATTGGTTGGTTGCTGTTTTGAATCTGCTAACTTTAGATGAATGCTGCTGATTGGGGTCCTTGCTAAAATGATGGTTGATGCATTGGATATGAAACTTACTCTCTGCTGGGTCTGGAAATGCCTATGTTAGGTCGCCTAAAAGTGAAAACATTAATAAATGAAAGGAGCAGTATTGAAGTTCGCTGTTCTCAAATTTACCACTTGTTCAAAAAAGTTTTTAAATATCTCTGCATGACACTGAAAGTACACATAACTGTGTTCAGTAGTGTAGTTTTTCCTAGACAGCATATAACCGTAACATAAAGACGGTCTAACTTGGGCTTTGTTGTTGTTGTTGCTGTGATATAATATAAGTTGTTATTACTTTGTTGTTGACGCAGCTTGTTGTTGCTATTTACCATTGATTAAATAATTGTTCTCTGTTTTGTTGTTGTTGTATTTAATAAGTATTCATATTAGTGTCGCTGCACAGTGTTGACGTCATTGCTTCGCTTCTTGTCTTGTCGCTGCTATTGTTGTTGCCACAATGCCAAGTTGTTCATTGAGTGTTTGCTCTTGTTGTTGCCCAGATTTATTGTTTTTCGTTTTAGTTGCTGATGACGCTGTTGGCGCCACTTGTGCATAAATGGCAGGTAAATGAGCTTCTCATTGTTCATTACTTGATGTGAGGGGGCCGGGGTGACGTCACAGCAACAACAAGCAGCAACCACTTCAGATGAACTTTTCGTTTATGCTGAGTGCTGTATGGGCGGGCCGGGGGTCAGATTGCTCAAAGCAAAAAACGAAAGTGGGTAGCATGGCAACCATAGCGACAGCAACAAAGAAAAGTGAAATTATTTGCAAGCGAGCTGGCAACTCGCGCTGACAATTTGGAAATAATTCGTTTAAAGCAAAACTACGTGATTTGTTTGCCGAATTTCAGCGCCAACAGTGCGCAATGTGCCAACGCAGACGCACATACACACACACACAGACATAGCAGCAAACAAATTGCGCTGTTGTATTTGTTACTTTTATTGTTTTTGTTGCAACGCTGATAAGTTTCATAGCCGCGCTTTTGCTGCTTGCAAAATTTCTGTTTCAGTTAGTTTTGTTGTTGCGCCATTTTGGTACAGTTTAGTGGCTGAATGGGCGGGGCTTTGCATAGTTAGTTTGCGGGAGTTTGGCGGAGTTTGGCGGAGTTTATGGCGCAGCCGTGACGCAGCTGACCTCAATTTCGCCAAGGACCCGAAAGCGAAACTAAGTGAACTACAAAATGTTGCCTAATCAGCGGCGTCGTCAGCTGCATAACAATGGCAACTGCACCAACAACAGTAGCAGTAGCAGCAACAGCAGCGAGCCGCCGTCGCTCGATCCTGCTGGGCTATTAGTGTTGTTGCTCTTTGCTGTTGTGCTGCTACATACTTTGACTTTGTTGTTTCGGCTTCATTGCAATTTGCGCATTGTTGCTGTTGAGTGTGTCGTTGTTGTGTTGTTGTGTTTCTGCTGCTGCTGCTGGTGCACATTAATCATGCACGCATAGAGCAGATAAAATGGCGGCGCTTTGTTTGTGCCACTTTCGCTAATGTGCTCGCGCTTGTTGCGATGCCGCACCGCGCTCCTCTCGTCTCCTTCGTTGTTGCTATTTTCATTTGCATTATTGTTATTTAGTGACGCTGCATTCAGTGGCCCTGCTTTCGTGCTCTCAAGTGCCCAGGTTTTAGCTTTTGTTACTAATTGTGTGCCGGCTGCGAATTTCAATTTTCATTCGGCGACTGCTGCTGATAGCAGTCGCCCCAATTCGAGTCGGCTGTGATTTAATTTTGTGCGCGCAGCGACTGGAAACAATGGCAATGGAAATGTTTGCCGGGAAATGAGTTGCGTCAATGCGAAAATTCATGGCATGGCAGCTGGATTTGGCAACCATGGCAACGTGCAAAGGGTGCGGCGACATGGCGGGTGGTCAATTGGCTCGCTGGCAGAATTATGTTAATTAGTGCGAAACTGAATTGAAACAATTGCACTCGTAGTGTTTCTGCGAATTCAATGAGAAGTTTCTGATGGAAAATTCGATCGATTGGATTTGTTGTTTGTTGTTGTGCGCTGAAGACGAAGGTGGCTGCAATAATTGTGTGCTCGGCATTGCTATGCTTCAATTAATAAATGGAATATTATGGAACAATATTATTGGGTTGACTTGGTCGTTCAACTCACCTCAGACATAATGGTTGTTATTCCATTAGGGCTAAAAATATCGTATAAAAATGGGATGTATAATCAATTTGGATTACGTTCCAATAAAACTACTTGAGTCACAGCTACTGGGCGACTGGATCCCTAATGTTCTATTAGTTAGTTCAATTAGGTTCTTAATTGAGTTTATGGCCAAAAGATTAAGACTTGAGGTGTTAAGCTAGCGGGTTAACAATGGGGAACTGTTAGTTAGTTCAATTTAGTTCTTTATTGAGTTAATGGCTTTTCCTGTTCACACAACTCAATTTAGTTCAAACCTCAACTTAGCTGTTATCAAACGTGTTTTTGATTTGACCGAAAATATGTTTTTTCTGTTTATGTATAAAAAGTTCTAATAAGCATTTCTGGAACATTTAGAAAAATTTGTTCAACATCCCTACTGATGCACTCAATTTTTAAACAAGGTTTCAAAGCAAAGAAATGTTAACAAAAGTTTCTCGCGGTTGTCAGTTCCTCATTTTTGTTTTGGTTCCATCAATTGTGAATGAATTTGTTTATCGATAACAGCACGAAACAGGAATGCATGGTAAATTGAGCTTTATTTATGCTCAATTTAGCTCTTCATGCAAGTTTCCAAATGACGATTTTTTTATGACAAATAAGGTCCAATTTAAATAAATAAATAAAGGAAACAAGAAAAGAAGAAAATAAATAACGAAAAAAATTTAGATCTTAATTGAGGATAAATTGAGGAATTGTTTTAATTGCACAATTTTGCTGAATGTCTAAGTAGGGTGCAATGGCTTAAATTCTTATTCTTATCTGTGCGACAAAAATAAAAAAATTTTAAAATACACGATCAAATCTAATACTCCGAGAACAGAGGCCAAATGAAGTAAAAATGCGTTTCTTATATCTTAAACTAATAAAGCTAGAAGAACAAAATTTAAGGATGTGATAGTGTACATATTAGTCCGTAAGATATACATAAAAAAAAATATTGAAAATTTGCAAGGATATTGAAAAAGAAAGTTTTAAAAGGACATTTTCAATACATCTATGTGTCCTTTCGCACGAAAACATTAAGTTTTCTGTGCTTCTAAGGATTTTTCTCTTTCATTCGATACCCATATTGTTGTTCTACAATGCGCTCAATTTTTAAAATATTTTTTTGAAATAAGCATGTCCTTGAAATTTCAAAATCCTGACGTCAGAGAGAAAAAAAGAAAAACTCAGTTTTACTACATTCGGCCCCCTAGTTTTGCGAGTATATAGATTTTTTCGTGTGTAAAATTTGTTGTCGCACGGTGTTTCAGAAATCAAATCTATTCTTTACATTTCTCCTCCTCTCCTCTCTCTATTCTCTACACTACGTTTTCGGAAACTAAAATGAATTTCAGTTTCAAAGAACATTTTGTTTTAAGATTGATTTTAAGACGATTCATAAACGAGCACTTTGTTGTGATAGAAACCTTTTTTTATAAAGCCAAACACTCTTACATTCCCCTGGAGAGCAACTTTTCTGTACTTTTTTCTATTAATTTATAGTTCGCAATAAATTTGCAGCTCTTCTCAAGCATCTTTCAGTGAAATGTTTTCAAATATGTCAAAATAATTGAAAATAACATCATCACATACCTACAGCACAGCTTTACACAATTTGTGCACACACACATACTTACGATTTTATTCTTTTTAATGACCCCCACAGGCATCTATGACGCGTACTTTACCACATTCGTGAACATATAAAGTCCTTTAACAATTTACCGAAAAAAATTAAAATTAACGATTTTTGGTTATTTTCCCGAGTGGCAATGTTGCTGATATTTTCTTGTTTTTTTGATTGGCGTTGCTGATGAAATTGTTTGCTTAACACAAAAATAATTCCCCACACAATTTTCTCTGGCAAGGCCATCGATGCTTATCGAAAATAAAAATAACATCATCAGCAATGCAACAGCAGCAAAAACAACCAAACACAGTATTAAACGGTAGCGGCAACAACAACAACAACAACAACGCGCACACATCAGCTCAAATAACTTTTCTTCATTAACTTTAATATTCCACAGTCAATATGCTGTTAAATTACAATCAAAATAAAGTTGGCAACTTTGCGTAAACAAACAAAGGCAGCGGCGGCAACATACAGCGAGCTGCTACAGCTACAGCAACAGCAACAGCAACACCGGCAGTCACGACAATGACGGCAGCAGCGACAGCGACGCAGACAAGCAGTAAACACCAGTCATCAGGCGGAAGTCGGTGGAGGAAGCAAAATGCTTTGCCGTTTGTATAGCATTTTGTTGGTGTTGTTGTTGCTATGAGTAAGACTCCCTTAAGTGAAAAGTTGCAAGCACAAGAACAACAACAACAGTAACGCGCTTATAAGTTGTGCGCGTTATTTCGCCACCAAAGTTGCTTGTTGCTGTTGTTGTTGCTGCCTTAAAGAAGCGCTTAAATTGCAGCTACAGCAAGACGCTACAACAACAACAGCAACAAGGTTAATCGAAAAAGCAGCAGCAAAACACTTTGGCGCAGGCATTTCGCAAATCGATTTCCGCTTCGTTTTGGCCCCCGTTGTCGCTGGCTGTTTCCGCTGTCAACTTACAGCCTGTCTGTTTGTCTAGTTGACGGGCTGGCTGGGTGGTCTGGTAAGTCGGGGGTGGGGTCGTATCAATCATCTTTCCGAAACACTTAACAATCCCAGAAAATAAACTGTTAACGCGCTCGTACACACACACACACACACACGCATTCGCTCCCATATGAGAAACACAACAACGACATTGCATGTGGCTGTGTGCGTGCTTGACTGTTTTTGGCGTAAATATTCGGAAAGCGCGCTCGGCTGCGACAGCAGCGAACGCACATTAGAGCAACATGGCTGCTGTTGTTGTTGCTGTTGTTTTGCGAGTTGCTGCTGTTTGCGTATGACGTGCGCCTTAAGACCAAATTATGCTGCAAATGCCATTAAGCCCTTATCGGCGCGGCAGCGACAACACGTTGGCGCCACGACAACATTAAAGCGCTTCCTGTCCTTCTTCCCCCTGAGTTGCGTCCCGCGCGCACCAGCAGCTCAAAAATATAAACATAACGCAGCTCGCGCACACACAAAGACACTCGGCGCACAAAGCGTTTGTCGATAATGTTGCAAGAAGCGGCGGCGGCGGCCGGCGGCGGTGACTGCCGGTGAATCGGATTTGGTGTGTTGTAGTCTGCAACCAGCGCGATGGCAGCAGCGAAATGTGTTTCGTTTGTAGTCGATGCGGTGCGTTGCCTGCAGCTGACAGTTGACACATACACACACACACAAGCACAATAAACACTCGCACACATAAGCAGAGCCGAAGACAAAGTAAACACACACACATACACACTCACGGAGCGCGTGTACCGACAAGACAACAACAAAGCTTTTTGGCGATGTTGTAATTTTGCAGACAACATTTCTGAATAAAGCGTCGTTGTTGTGGCGTCGATTGCGCGGCCAACGTCATGCGGCTTGCAATTTGCGGCGAACGGTGTGTGTGTGTGTGTGTGTGTGCGGGTGTGCGAGCGATTGGTACTGTAGTGACTAGCGTGTTGCAAGCATTTTGAATTAAATTTAAATTCAACTGCCGACGACACAGTTGAGCGGATTATTTTTCGATGTTGTTGTTGTAGATTCATGTTGCAAAATGAGACAAATTCATCGAGATAATGTGATACATTCCATTACTTTTATTATTCGAGTAGTTATTTGTAGTTGTTATTTCAAATGTTCAGTCTTGGGTGAGCATGTTTTAATTAAGAAAATGCATTGAATTTCGATTGGTGCAAACAGCACACAAAAATTAAAATCAAAGCTGTTGATTTCTACTACGAAATGAGATATATTTCAGTTTGATAGTTGTTCCGGTTTAAAAGCTACAGACAGTGGAACGATTTTAAAAAGTCGACGTCATCCATCGACTCTGATTTTTTGGAGCTTTTCCATCAGATATGAATCTATTCCACCTGGAGAGTTCTTCTAGAAAATGAGTCGTCTTCTGAAGCGCTTACGGAAATCAATGCTTCGAAGTGTGACAACAATAAAAAATTTCGATGTCACCGACTTGATTGAAATTTATGTCATTCTAAAAATAATAACTTTGAGTTTCTTTAGTTTCCTGAAAAATATTTGCTAATTTCGATATAGTATTTTGAGTTGAAGAGTTTTACTATCAAAGGACCCCTTCCTCAGGTCGCTAGCCTCGTTAGTTTCAGAGCTGTAGGTATTTGAACTATTTTGAAAGATTTAACTTTATTCAAAGTCATTCTTTGAATTCTAATTAGTTGTATACCTTAAGAGATTTCTCAGGAACTTGCAATCTAGTTTTAGATCCATGAAATTCTATTATGAAATAAGCTAAATCTCAGGTGTTACGCTTTTCTATTTTAGGAGCTACAAGCAGTATAACAATTTTGAAGGATTAAGCTTGTTTCAAAGTCATCCTTTGAATTGTTTGGGTTTCCCGTGCAACTTATTGGGTTCAGGTCTACAAATCGTCTTTGAAGCTGTTGTTAGAAAGCTGGAGAGTTCTCATACAAAATGAGTCAAACCTCATGTTGCTGCTCTTTTTGATATAGAAGCTACAAGCAGTTAAGTCTGTTGCTATTTTATTGCCATATGGCAACATGCTACTTTGTGAACGTCTGAACCCCTTGTGGTTTCAAGAATAAATTTTTTTTTGTCCTTAGAATAGTTTGAAGTTTTAGGAAAAATATGAAATTAATAAACTGAATATTTAAGTTTAAAGAAGAGAAGTATACACGTTTTTTAATAGTCTTGACATCTTGACATAGTAAAGGAAGAACAAGAAGCAGAAAAATGAGATAACTTATTAATTTGACGTTTTCTTTCATTTTAGATACTTATTTTTAATTTTTGCTGGAGTAAATGAAGTAACGATACAAACGGCCGAAGTCGGGGAGCAGAAAATAGAGGGAAACATGAGTACAAAAGAACAAGGAAAGGAAAGGAAAGGTGGGATCGACAGATCACTTGACACAGCACTCATTTAGCCACATAAGCTTTTAGTTACTTACCCACTTAGATTTTTTCGACTTTCTCGTCAAATATTTGGGACTTCTGACTCAATATCTGAAAGCTGGAGAGTTCTATTGAAAAGTGGCTAACTCTTCTATTTTACGTGCTTATTGCAGTAAGACAAGTCAGCTAAGTTTTTTATTTTCTTTTCTTTCTTCTTTCTGTTGAATGCTTGTAATTTTTTTCATCATTCGTAAATCTTTTAACAACAGCTTCGTCCATAAAGTTCTTAATTCTACTTTTATTTTGTCAACAACAAAAACATTTAAACTTTATCGAGTTCAAATTATTAAAGCAAACGATTTTTCCCAGCTAACCTCAAACCCTAACCCGCCTAAACATGCCCACAACAACAATGTACACACGGCAATAATTTTCGTGTTGACAGCAGCGTGGATGACACTGCTAATGAAAGAGGACAAACAACAATTTATTGACAGAAATGATTTATGAATACGAGGCTAACAAGTCAACAAGGACAACGGCAGGACATTTTTCGCAACACGTTCGAAAGCAATTACGCGCAAATTGCACACGCACGCAAACAAACAAACATACACATTTTAACACCAACAAGGACAAAAATGATTTAATTTAAGTTGGGTCAGTTGGTAGGAATTTTTTTTGAAATATGAACTTAGTTGCACTGATTGAATTCAATGTCAAAAATAATGTAAAATAAAACTTAAAACAATATAAACAAAATTGATTTATTTAGTTGTATTTGCGCGAAAAATTAATGCAGTGTGTAGAGGAAAGCACACTTAACTACAACAATAACTACAACAAAATGCACATAATTGTGTTCCATTTAATTTACTAAAAACTAGAAGATATATTTTATGCATTGTTGCTGCATTTGCCACGCCACAGCAGCTGCACCGAACGAACACACGGCGAACGCTTTAGTAGTAAATGAAGCAATTTGTTTTGTATTGCAGTGCAAAGAAAACGAACAACAACAAAGCGCCAGAAGTGCAGCAGCATTGCAAGACAAAGGAGCAGAAGCAGAAGCAGCTGAGGAAACAGCAGCGCAACTTTCATTTAATTTTAATGCGCTTGCCACAAGCAACAGCAACGGCAGAGATTGCTGCCACAGCCACTGCTGCACTAAATCTAAGTGCAGCAACGCAGCAATGAATTTACGTTCGATTGCAGCATTTTAATTGCTTTGTGGCAGCAACATTACTCACTCTGCCGCCAACGCCACTGCCACCGCCACTTCCTTGCAGCCACCGTTTGGCATTTGCAAGTTGGTGCGCAAGCAGCGAGCGGCAAGCAGCATCTGACTGCTGCCACATGTTAGCGTCGCATTTCCTGTGCTTTGAGCTGAAGTTTTGTTGAATTAATTGTCGCCACGTAGCGTCAAATTCGATTTGAAAGCTCGCGTTGCAACTTTTTAATTAGTTGGGCGCGTAGGTGGGCGTCGCGACGCGGCACTTCATTTTCAGCGCAAAATTGCAGTCGCCGCGTGTGTCGAAGCGACACACTGTGTGTCTGTGTGTGTGTGGGTTAATTTAAATTTTATTAGCTTGACGCATGTGGTGTTGCTTTGTCGCTCGCGCCACATCACTGCCGCAAGGGCAGACATAATGCGCACACATAATCGGATAAGTCTGATGGCAGTTTGCATGTTTTAGTGGCCGATTTTATTGCGCGCCGGAAACTTTGCCGCTTTGACCGGCCACTTGCCAAACACAAAATATTTCGTTCTAATTTGATGGCAATGTGACAGCTACTTTTGACACATTTGCGTCATTGCAGCTTGACACGACAAATTCCCAAATGGGCTTTCAAAAGCGACACCCAAAACCGAAATACACAAACAAAAACGTAAAGGAAACCGCAAAAGCGGCAACTTTTCCATTCCTCACACACATGAGGACGCCTACGCTTTGACACAGATTGTCACTTATCTGCAGCATGGCTGACATGCTGACTGCCAACAACCTCAGAGCGGCCGGTTGTCGGGCTGGCAGCGATGTGCCGTTACATCCTTTTCGGCAGAATCCGATGCGCTGTCAACGCAACGGTCTGTAAATAATTTAAAACGAGTTGCGCTCGCGCCCACAAACCCACTCACACACGCACTTTTATGTACATATGACTTGACTGACACTGACACTGTACGTTTACACACACACACACATAGCTCAGAACCGCATTGGCGCCGCCAAATAATTTCCTCGTCGGCCTTTGCTGCTGTGTGTTTTTATTTTGAGTTTTTTCTTTACTCCTCTTCTGCAGCAGAGCCCACGTTAGCCATACGTGTGCTCTCGCTCGCATTTCCTTTTGCTCCTTTTGTTTTAGTCAAAACCGCATAACTTGATAATGACTTTATTTCGCTTAGTTTTTATGTGTTTGTGCTGGGATTAAGTTATACACAGCCAACTGACATGTTCATCTATTTATGTGTGTGAATGTCTGTTTGGTCATGGGTCACTTGAACAGCTGCTGTCGTCTGGCGGCTTTGTTTGTAGCGCTTTTGCAATTTTCTTTTGAAGTGCAAAAAACACATTTTTAATTTGATTTTCAGCACCCACTTAAAAGTTGACAATTTTAAGTGACTTTAAACAAAAAGACAGCCGAATGACAACGCATTTCGCCCACATTTCGCTCAATAATCCAATTAATATCACGTATACGCCTCGTTGCTTCGTTAATTAATTAACATTCAAAAGCATTCCGCACTGCTACACTTTTGCTTGTACTCGAATACTTGCAGCAATGACAACAACAACAGCAATAAAGCGGCATCCAAATAAAGCAAAAACGAAATTAAAATCTTCTTAGGCTGCCGCGTCACTTTTGTCAGAAGACACAGACACAGCTTAACGCAGCGAACGAGAGAGAGACATCGAAAATGAGGAAATACAAATTGAAAGCCAATTAAAAGTGCGCGCCAACGCAGCGATAAGTGTCCGTGTACGCAGCATTTAAATACCGGCTGTAGTGTGCATGCAGCACATAAGAACCAACATCAGCACTGCAACATAAATAATTTACTTTTAAGCGTTCGTTTAAATTTCCAGGCACGTTCGCTGCCGCAACGGGCCCTCGACCGCTCGCCGACCATAACCAAGTCAACGGCCACCGGCTCACGTAAGCTTGTAGTGCGTCTGTGTTTTTGTGTGTGAGGCTGTGTGCAAATTAGTCAACTTAGAACCGCATTGACGCGTTTCGACTATTAATTGCTCCGCAGAGACTCGAAGCCGAATCACCGTTGCCGCACAGCGACCAAGCGACCGGCTTCGACACGCCAAATCCCAACAAGGTATTTAAATTGACTCAATTAGCAGCGCAACGTGTGTAGTTGACAACAACAACAACCAAAACAATATACAAAAAAGCGTAAAGGCAAACAAGTCGCGCTCGTGCCATGGACCCGGACGTCCAAAGGCCAATGGCCAACGCACGTTCAACGAGCCGTCGTGTGGGCAAATCCGCATGACAAATTTGCATTTAACTTTCGAATCGTTTTATATTTGCACTCGATGCCAGGGTCTATGTGGCTGTGCGTGTCAAAGGCAAAAGGTGATGCAGCAATCGCATAGAAAACAAATCATTGACAAAAAAGCAGCGCAGAGCAACGCTCGCAGGTCAGCACATATAAATGCAAAAGAAAAACAACCGCAGCTGTTGTCGAGTAGTTTGCAGCGAGCGCACCAAATCTATAAAGAAAAACGATCGCCACAGGCGAATGAGATGGAAAGCTATGGAAAAACATTATGTCGAAACGCAGCAAGACGTGCATTCGACCGAAAGGAATTAGGATTTCTGTGTATCAGCGTTTACGCTGCAGAAAACTGTTCCAAGGAATGAAGCCACGGTGCAGGGTTGCCGAACCTCAAAAACGTTGCGCAAAAGGTTGCATTATTCGGTTGAAGGGAGTTTGACATACAGTTTTGTCTGTTAAAAGTATCAGTTTTTAAGGACTACTCAAAAGTATATTGTTATACTACTTATGTATCATTTACTCAAGGATATGTAAAACATATTTTGTAGAGACGTCGAAAGGTTAAGTTACGTTAGGTACCTAGAAAGTCGTACCAGTAGATCGAGGACTTCTACTATAATTTATGGATCTCATATCCTCCGGATACCAGAATTGGTTTGAGCTTGAAACCAAGTTTATTTAGTGTGAGCCAAAGTGAAGTTGTTATGCTATCCTAGCGAGAAAAGATGTGTGTGGCCAAAGCAGATATAAAGTAAATCATAAGTAAACCGGAAATAGTCACATTTGCCAAATCCTATGGGTTGTCGAAGACCAAATCGTTCAGTTGTTTTGTCAGTTTTCCTAAGAAATGAATGGCACAGAAGAGGAAGTGTGACATGTGTTCTTCTTCTTCTACATTATTGAAGATTATTATCTTGTTATTTTTAACTTATTTACAATTCGGTAACTATTTAATCATTTTGTGACTCAGATGTCAAACATTCATGCCATCGCTTGGGTGATCGTCCGGGCAGCCAGTTCGTTGTGGGTTTCCCGTCCATAGCCATTCTTGCCAGTCTATTGGTGGACATTCTTTCATATCTCATCTTTCTATATTCTGTTCATATATATTTATGCTTAACTTAGATTCTGTACAACAACCACCACATTACTAAAGTCCGCAACCATTGTTCGTTGACAGCAACAGATGGCAGCCGAATTCCTCCAGACAGCTCGCAATGATCTATTCACAAACTCTGACGAAGCATGAATCAATTAACGTAACTGACACAATGCACTAAGCCTTTTGAAGTCTTATGAAGGCTTCCTTGAGGCGTAAATAAGAAACAAAAACAATTATACAGATTATGAGATATTCGATGGCATTGTACAGTTTCTCATCAGTTTTCAAAGTCACTTAAATTTTAGAATTTATTTGATTTACTTTATTTATGTAATCAATTATAAAACAACGTTACATACACATTTCAAAAACAGGTGAAATATGTGGTTTCAGAATGGATCTCACAATAAGTCTCTGAGTGTGTCTCTTACTCACCATAACCTCACCTAACCTAACCAATTATAATTGAACTCATTAAATTTATCAACTTTTTCAAACCCAAATTTACTCTCCTGGCCAAGAGAAAACCTTCGCTCAACTATCACACATTTCCATTTTCTCTTTAACCGCTCAAGCAAAGCAGTTTTCTGGATTGTTGGCAACTCTACTGCTAGTGCGTGATAAACACTTTTCAAATGTGACAATGCTGACAAGTGTTTCTTCTTAAGGTCTATCCAGCAGTCCGATTCTCTTCTGCCTGTCTGTTCGGCTGGCTGTCCATTCAGCCAGCTGCCTTCATCGTGTGGCTCCATGGCTCCAGTCACTGCTGGGCGAACATTTCATGGGCTTGCAAGCGTTTGACCAGAGGATTACGCTTTCACGTAGCCACTGCATTGTTGTTGTCATTTTGTTGTAATGCTTCAACAAGGCCACACCCTCAGGCCGTCGCCGTTAATGTGCTGTGTGCCAGCACAAAGCTAGTCACACACACACACACAAAGAGACGCTTTCTAATGCAACCAGCAGGCTTCGATGCGCTTACAACACTTCAGCCGTCTATGGAAATGCTCAGTTAACTAAAAAAAATAGGATATGCTTAATAGTGCAGCATTCACGAAAGCTGCTTCAAGTTCAATGGAGATTGCCATTTGCTTTTGCGATGGTATTCAGTTTTTTCTTCAAAGGCGCGTAACACGCTTTTAGCTTTTCTTTTGATCTATTCTCCGAACACTTGCAGCGCTTTTTTCTTACTGAGAAGTGCCAATGCGAACTGAGCGCAGGGTGCACTCGATTCAAAGTTTAAGTACAAAGCGAACAAGGCAACGCAAAGCAGACGTTTGACAAATTAGAAAATTCACAAATGCATTTGCGTTATTAGCAGACACGTAGATGAAGTGGAAGAAGAGCACAAACGCCAGACAGCAAAGGGCGAACGTGCAGAGTGGTTGTCAGAGCATGCAACAAGGCGACAGCTTGAAGCTGTACGTGTTGCATATTGATTGCTTTGCACCTGCCACACGCCAACGCAGAAGTCAAGTCGACCCATTGCGTTTTGCATTTGCCGCCTGATTGCAGCAGCAGCAAAAGCAAAGACGACAATTGACTCGAATCGACTGCATTTTAATTAACGCATAAATTACATTTCGCCAGAGCGTCTCGAACGCAGCAAAAGTCAGCGCACAGAACCCATGTCTGACTGTGTGGCCTGATTGCATTATGCAGTCCACGTGCCACATGCGATATTAATTTCTAATGACGCACAAAGATTGCGGCAACAGTGCCCAGAGCAAGGCACAGCTGGCAACTGTTGTTGTCAGCCGACAATGGCTGCTAATGCATTGCTACTCTGTGTAACCACTAAGCCAACAGCTGCACTGCCAATAACAACAAATGGCTAATAATATTAACAACAACACAACATGACAATGATAACAATAGCCACAAGCTGCTTCAATACATTTGACAACAACAACAATAAGCAACTACAAGCAACACCATGCAAAGTGACAAACTGCAAGTGGCCTTGCGCCATCGATTCTTGGCTGCTGCTGCACTCGGTGTCGGTCGCCCCTCAACGCCACAGAGCTGTGCTAAATATTTATGATGTTACTAACAAGATTGCTGTGCATTTACATCAGCCGCCCCAGTCGCGTACTCAGCCTCAGCGTTTTTCCTATACTGTTTCTGCCGCCAAGTGCTCAACACTTTTCACATCCCGAGCGGGCAAGCAAGAAATTGACGACCTAAGTAAAGGCTGCTTATGTTCTCTCTGTATCTTGTTGTTGTTGCTTCACGAGCCAATGGTTAGCTTAAAATGTGGCCTCCTGTAGCCAACAAAGGCGAAACTATTTATGGATAACGGGGCGTATGAGTTACTTTTATGTGTAAAAGTTCAAAGTTTGCGCAAATGTTTAGTTGTTTAGAAGTTGTGGTAGGAATTTTTATTGACATTTAAAATTTACAGCAGGGAATTCTAACTCATTGCGTGACAACGCTGTAAAGCGATTTCGGTTGTAAAAAATATCCAAGTATTTTTTCTTGGTTTATTTTTACTCAATTCACCAGACATAATTTTTGGCTCCAATCGATTGCAATAACTTTGCCATTCCTTTCAGTTATTGCTCCGTGTTCGCTGTTGTTGCTTCGTTTTTTGTTCATCTGTTCGACCTTCTCGCCGCTGACACACCCGTCCAGTATTGCTTTGGCTGTGGTTATTCGTGTGTTGTAAGGTATGTTTGGTATGTTTGTTGTTGTTTGATGCACACACACATAAATACTACATACTACCTCTTTGTGTCATTTGCCATATGCGTGCTGCGAGCAACAGACAATAACAACGAGCAACAAATTTATGTGCAAGTTTGTCCTTAAGCTGCCAGCAAGCACATAAATCATCTCAGCAGCGACAATAAGTGTGTGCGATGGTGTGAGTGCCGGTGTTGTGTATTTATGCAAACATGTTTATGCGCTTGTAAAAAGCAGCATGTGTGTATTTATCAGCAAAAAACAATCGATAACCAAGTTTCATTGAATGTGGCAAGTTTCACTAAGCACACCAACACAACCACGCTCGCACACAAAGTCATCCTCCGGGTGCAATTAACTTGCTACAAGTATTCCATCGTAATGGCAGCTGCCTGACTGACGACTGGCTTAGTTACGTGTCGGCAGCTTGTGGCCGCCTGCAGCCAGTATCGCTATGGTAACAAATTATTAATAAAATATTGCAAATGCAAATGTCGTTGTATGTGTGTGTGTGTGTGTGTTGATTCCGGCATTGTTGCACCATCATTACGGTGGCATGAAGCTGCTGTTGTTCCTGCATATTTTTGCCATGACGCATTAAAACGAGCAAATATTTCATGTTTTCATGCGGGTAAATATGCAGTTACGATACGCTTCAGTGATGTTTTCTATGATTGTGTGTGCGTGTGTGTTTGCAAAACTATTTGCCATAATTGGAAAGTGTTTATTATTGAAGTGGAAATTTGCTAGCTACAGCAATTGTAACCAAAGCAACACGTGCACTGCAAAGCGCAATGCAGCTGTTGCATCAGGCCCGCAGGGCGTATGAGTGACATGAACACTTTAGCATTGCCTTAGTTGTTATTACTTGGTTAGTGGCATTTGGTAAGGACAGACAGAACGTGAGTGAAAAGAATAATGCAGTAAGAAGAAGAGTGGGAGAATTAGGAGGGGAAAAAATGAAAATTTTATTTTTTCCTAATATCGAATGATTTTGATTCCGAGAGTTTTTAATGCAATTATCGCATTAAAAACTGCAATTGCCTTAAAAATTGCAATTATTATTTAGGCAGAGCACTTAGGTAGTGTTCGGAGTGCTGTTGAGGCGTGCAGTAGTTGCATTTTTACAATTTAAGGGAATTACAATGCAAACTATGCCAATCAAACTGAAGCTTCACTCAGATATTCAATCAAACTCGGTCTTCATTTTAAATATTTCAGAATTGCAGAAGTTTTCAGGAATTTGAGTGGAATATAACGCATTTTATTGATTCAGAGTGTAAAATTTCACTGATTTAAGGTAAATAAATTGGTTGAGTTTCATTGCAAAGCGAAATTAATGCAGCTTTGGTTTCATTTTTGTTCAAACGCTCAGAAAAGGATTTTTTTATTTTGCATGGTTCTTTACAAAAATCGTTTTATTCTTTAAACGAAGTGAACGATTTTTGAGTAGTGTGTGTCTGAATAGTCTGTAGTCTAAGTCTTTGAAACGCTGGACTACTGTTGAGAAAGGGTCAGCTGAGTCTTCATTTTACAGACATGAAGGAAAGTGGCTGTGAGCCGATATTTTAATTAAATTTTTTTAATTTATTTTGTTAATTTTTGTTTTAAAGAACAAATATTTATATTAATATTAATCGAGTAAAATATAATCTGAATTAAATTTTAAAAATTAAATTTTTTTATACTAATTTTTTTAATTGGTTTTGAAAGAGCTTTCTCCCGTAAGAACAAATATAGATGTGGTAACATAAATCGAGTTGAACATAATTTTAGTTAAATTTTTTGAATTAATTTTTTTATTTTATTTTTTTTGAAAGAGTTTCCTCCCTTAAGAACAAGTATAGAGGTGGCAAATTGAGTAAAATATAATTTTAATGAAATTTTTTAATTAAATTTTTTAAATAATTTTTTTATTTTTTTTTGAAAAAGCTTCCTCCCGACAGACAAATATAGATGTGTATAGATGGTAAATCGAGTAGAACATATCAGGTGTACAACTTTGCTTCCGCCGTTTTTTTCCAAAATTAAAAGCTTTATTTCGAAAAAGTGCTTACAGATGTATTATTCAAAGTATTGTCCGTCGCTAGCGACAACTTTCTCCCATCTTTCCGGCAATTTTCGGATCCCGGCTCGAAAAAAGGAGTCCTCTTTTGACGCTATCCATGAAGCAATCCATTTTTCCAATTCTTCGAAGGATTGAAAATGTTGATCTGCCAGGCCATGTGCCATCGAACGGAATAGGTGGAAGTCAGAAGGGGCGACATCTGGAGAATACGGCGGGTGGGGCAAGACTTCCCATTTCAGCGTTTCCAGGTACTTTTTGACCACTTTTGCGACGTGAGGCCGAGCATTGTCGTGTTGGAGGATGACTTTGTCATGTCGAAATCACCATTTTTAAAACGTTGAAACCACTCCCGACACGTTCTTTCACTCAGAGCAGCATCACCGTAAGTTTCTGAGAGCATTCGATGCGCTTCAGCTGCATTTTTTTTCGAATTGTAACAGAAAAGTAAAACTTCCCGCAAATGGCGAGAATTGGGCACATAAACGGACATTTTCGAGCGTGAATAATACGAAAACAAGAACAACTGTCACTGAAACGGCGATGACAATTCGTTAGGCACTGTCCACACTCACTTTAAAGGCATTACCATCTATGTATTTCAACCAGCCTCAGCCGGTACAGCCACCTATCGGAAAACGGCGGAAGCAAAGTTGTACACCTGATAGTTTTAGTTAATTTAGTTTTTTTAAATTAAAATTTTCAATTTTTTTTGAAAGAGCTTCCTCCCGTAAGAACAAATATACCTAGATGTGGTAAATCACGTAAAACACAATTTTAAGTTCAAATTGCTTAACTTGCAGCATTTGAGTTCAACACATGAACTGAACGCTTTAACACCTGTCAGGTTGTTTTAACAAATAATAATCTGTCATAATTCAGAATTCATCATTTCATAATAAAACAATCCCAGTTCAGCATCAAAGCTCAACTTTATATTTAAATAGTTCAACGCCCCACAACGTTGTTAATATTAAATTTTTCGCACACGCTCAGTCATTCAAATGGTTAAAGCGAAAAATTGTTGCGTAAACAAACTACAACACGCGGCAACACCTCGACACCGCGTGTTGTGTCTTCGACGCGGCTCGCCGAATGCGCGTGCAAGCGGCCATGCGTGAAACTTTAATTACTTTTCATTACATTCGCAGTGCAAACAGCGGCGACGCAAAAATTACGCCTAATAAATATTTAAGCACTTCCACAACAGCATTAACCCAATTAATGTTATGCACACGCCGCCATTATCCAAACATGAACATGCACTCAACACACACACACACACACACACGCTCGGCTCCGGTTTTGCGGGCTGCTGAAAGACAGCGCAACAGATGTAGGTAGTAAAAAATCATACTCGTACTGTGACCACGTCGAACAGTCGACAGACGATTGAGCCTAGCGCTTAAACCCTCCTCCCGACGAAAAACCTAACGGTAGTACCGGGCGGGCTAAAGGACGAGAAAGAGGTGGTTTTAGTGAGGTTAAAGTCCCACACTGACGGGGTTTTGGCTTTAGATGCTTTCCATCTCTATAATAAAAAAAAAAAAAAAAAAAAAAAAAAAAAAAAAAAAAAAACGCTCGGCTACGCACATCGAAAGGCGCACATACATAGCTCACAGTCAAACGACGCGACTGGCGCACATTAAAGAGCGTCGAATCATTCATTTGCGACCAACTTATTTCGCAATATTGCACTCGGCTTTTTCAAATCGGGGGTTTTTTGCAGCGTACTGTTGTTGTTGTTGTTATTCGAGTGTGCGAGTGTGCGCTTTGTTTGGTGCTTCCGTTGGCGTCTGCCAAAAGCGCAGCGCGTATTTTGAATATCTCTTAATTACGTTTGATTTATTTATGCGCTTTTAATGTGTTTGGCACATTTCGCGCGCGCGCGGAGCACGCGACATCGGCGCCTGTCGTAATGGCCCAACTTTCATTTGTTTGCAAAATTAAACGCGCGCGCCACTCGTACGCGCCGGATTACGCTTTAAGCTCGAGCTAAAAGTTAGCATTCGCTGCTGGCCATAGGGGCGAATGAGTGACGGCGGCGGCTAAGCTCGATTCAAATGCAACTTTCGAATATGAGCGACGGAAGCGGATGTGTGCGTGTGCACCCAGTTGTGTTCGGGTAGATGCGCAGAAATGTAATTAAATTTTAATTGTTTACATTTTAGTGGAACATACACACTCACATTCACACTCACACTCACATCACATTGCTCACAGTGATGCTTTTGCATATCGCTTTTGGTTGTTTCATTTCCTAGAGGGGCTGCAGTGCTTCCGTTGCTAAATGTTTGCGCGCTCTTGTGGTTGTTGTTGCTGTTACAGCATCTTGGTAACATTGGCAACAACACAAATATACCGACAAAGGCAAACTCAAAATCAGTGGCAACGACAACGACGGTGGCGAGCGGATGTGCTCAGCGCTTAATTATGTTGAACAGGAAGCAGCACAAAGCCAAACACAAAACGAACACAAACAAAAACTCGCAGCGAATATGGCAACCATGCGGCGATCAACGAACCGATAGAGTACCAATGTTTGTTGTTGTTGTACAGACTGAAGGCAGCCGTCGCAGCTGTTGCGGCGTTTGCTGCCAACAAGCAAGCAAACAAACAAAGAACACTTGGACGGAGCTGCGCGAGCGAAATGTATGCCGCGTATAAATTTGAAACGCAATCGTTTGCAGCGGCCTAAATTTGGCAGTGCGAATTTCAGTGCGTTTCGCCATTGTCTGCGTCTTGTTTTACTTTGCCACTTGGCGTGGCTTACTTGCTCACAGTCGGCGTTTGTGGCGCACATAAAAATTTAAAATTTAATTAACTCAAACGCGGCAGCAATTGGCCGCTGCCTTTGGGCGCATTTTTTGTGCGTACTTTTGTTCGTTGCGTTGTATTGGCGTAGGCAACCTTAAATATTGCGCTGAAAGGAAATTTAAAGCATCCAAGTGTTGGACGCCGGCAGCGCGCGATGCGAAGGCGATGAGCGCGATGGCAAAAAGTGCCGGCTCAAGCAGCAATTAAAAGAGCGTCAACGGCGTACAAGTGCACGCTTTAGGCCGCTGAGGCGTCGCCCCCGTTGTGTGTGTGCAGGTATGTAGGTGTATGTTAGCTCGAAGGGAAGCAATGAAGAGGTGAAGCGGCGCAGAGTGGCTGAAGAAGACACGAGCGCGCAAGTGGCACTGTAGACTAGCGCGAAAATACGTGTCCGTCCGCACACTTGTCTGTGCACTTAATTAAGTTCAATTGCCGACATATGTTGGCGGCACGTGTCGGTGACAGCGCAAAATGCACGAAAGCAACAACTGGCATCGTCTGCTTGTCCCCAAGCTATGGCGAAATAAATGCTGCTAAACTATTTAAATTATGTATTAAATATTTAACAAAATTGAGGTATTTTCTCAGGGGAAAACTTCATAGGTAGAGTAGAGAAAGGTTGACTTTTGAAGTTCAGAAATCTTGAGTTGAAAAGCGGCATTGGCCAATGCGATGGGAACTGAGGGATCAAGTTGGAAGTGGTTGCTTAAAATAGAAGGGCCTTAGAGAACTTTGTGGTACCGCAATTAATAAGATTTGGAATTAACTAAGTTCGGATTAACTAAAAAGGTCATTTGGAGCTTCTAACGACGTGGCGACTGTCGCTAGATGTCCTTTTTGTTCCGCTCGACATTTCGCAGACAAGCAAACCTGTATTGTTTCTTGCCTATTCGGAGTTGTGCTCTTTGTTAGAACATTTTATTTATTTATTTTATTTTATTTTATTTTATTTTATTTTATTTTATTTTATTTTATTTTATTTTATTTTATTTTATTTTATTTTATTTTATTTTATTTTATTTTATTTTATTTTATTTTATTTTATTTTATTTTATTTTATTTTATTTTATTTTATTTTATTTGATTTTTTTAATTTAATTTAATTTAATTTTATTTTATTTTATTTTATTTTATTTGATTTTATTTTATTTTATTTTATTTTATTTTATTTTATTTTATTTTATTTTATTTTATTTTATTTTATTTTATTTTATTTTATTTTATTTTATTTTATTTTATTTTATTTTATTTTATTTTATTTTATTTTATTTTATTTTATTTTATTTTATTTTATTTTATTTTATTTATTTCATTTTATTTTATTTAAGTTTACTTATATTATTTATTTATTTATTTCGAGTTCATATAACAGATGCAAAGAAAGTTTTTAAAAATTGTGGAAAATTTTATTTTATCATTTTTATTTATTTATTAAAAGTGCTTCTTCATAAAAACATCAAGCTACATTCACTCCAATTTCAAATACTAATTCCAAAAAATTTGTTCAAAATTTAATTCACTTCAACTGAAACGTTGTATGCACTGGTGGTCAAAACAACGCCAACTCAACAACCTGTCGACCTTTTACACTGTAATGTACACCATTTCCATCCATTCAGTGCCCATTTCCACAAATCTCAGTCAAGTATCCATTGCACCATTGCTAATTGCCGTTACGTATACGCCCCGTGCCACACGCGATACTCAAAAATCAATTCGTTAAATTGCAGAGCAGCAACTTTTCCGTGCCAAGGTGCAAAAAATCAAATCGAAATCGAATTTCATATAGTGCCATTTTATGTTTTAAACCACTTCGGCATCGAGCGTCGCACAATACTTGCAGTGCATGTTTTCGCGCGTGTGTGTGTGTGTGTGTGCTGGCCCCGTGTGGCCACTCCATCAGAATTGCCTTATCTATGCAATTGGCGATTTGGGAGTTGGAAAATGTGCTGCCAAAAGTATTTTTCTCTCTGACAAATTTTCTATTTTCATTGGACTATTTGTTGGCGAACGATTGCACACGCACTCACAGCCCAGACAGACGAGCGCGGACGCACGCGTCATAAATTGGTCAAAAGGGCAGTTCGTGAAAAGCGACGCGCTGCTGCAGTTAGTTGCCAGTTGCCGTGGGCACCGAACTGTGAGCTGGGCGCTACGTGGCAGCGGCAACAACGACCGAATGAGTGCGCGCATTGCATGCGAAATGTTGGCGCTGTGACTTTTGCGTTGTTGCAAACATTCATTTGCCACCACTGCCTCGGTTGTTGTTGTTGCCATTGCACATACGATAGCATAAATTTCAGGCCGCATGCAGCGCCAACCAACTGATAAGCAACACACACACACACATACAAGCAAAAAAATGATTTTCGTTTTTCATTAAATTTTATTTGCGCGCATTTCGTGCCTGGCAACGCATTTTTACGATTTCCTTTCTCTATGTGCGGCGGCAAATTTTTATGTTGCAACACCAGTGAAACGTTGCCCGGGGAACCGTATGCAAATATTTGAATATTTGCGCGCCACACCCAGTTCTCCTCACAGCCTCTGACTGTGGCTGACTTTTTTGCAATCGGCAACGCCTGGCTGCGGATATGAAATTATGCCCGGCGAATGTTGTTGCACGCGGCGACATTTCGACTGGGTGCATGTGCGAGTGTATATGTGTTTGTGTGTGTGTTTACGATGTCGTGTTTAGATTTAGTAAAATTGCTTTGATTTTTCTGGGTATTTTTTACAACACCAAAACATACAAAATGTACACAAATTTTTGCCATTTTATGGTAATGTCAGTGTTGGCTGTAAAAAGTGCAGCCATGCTGGATCGGTTGGTGACAATGAATGCTTTAAGATTTCAGTTGCCATATTTTTTGGCAGCAAATAAATGGTGCCAGGTGATCGTAAGTGGACTAAATTTTCTAAAGTATGGAAGAAGCGAAACCCATAGTGAGTCTACTTCCTCCTGGTTATTGCAGCATCAGTAAAGGAGATCATGAAGCATTTCATAGCAATCAGTCCATTCCGACCATCGTACTGGACTCAGAGGGAAGAAGAGGAGTCAGGAAAGAGAGGATGGGAGAGGAGAATCGTGGAAGGATCTTCACTTCTCCCCCCACACTTTGTAGATTTTTAAGTGCTCAGAGGATGAAGTAAATGTGCTCATGCAACTCATTTAGAAAGCAGTCCCAACCTTTTTACGTCAAAATCTATCGAACAGAAAACTGTGAAATGTCCAATCATGGCTTTTTGTTAGTCCCTTTTACTGCAGCAAGAAATACTCCATAAGAAAGAAACTTTCTAGATGGCGGAAGTTTCTTTTCCTTCTGACTGTCTCTGGTCGATTGTTCGAGAGTTCCTTGCTGTGAGTTGTTCAAGTAAATACAAAGTAAGTTCTTTATAAAAATTGTTTGAAAACCACAAAATCTGATTGTTTACAATCGAAACAACTTAATTTGCACATCTTTTCAATTTAAATTAATTTAATACCCATTTGAAAAATGCCCACAAAACGTTCACGCATACAAATTTACAAACGTACAAAAATATGCACATAAGTATATAACTATATATACACATGTGTATTTTTATATATATGGCGTTTAAAAATAGCTTATTTTGTTTCTGTTTGTTAACCCTCGTTTACTGGCGACAGTCGGCCGCAGGCAAAAGTCTCCAATTCACCACACACAATGGAACGTGAGACAGAAACTTGACTAAAAACAAAAACCCGAAATTATGCTGCGACTAAGTGAAAAATAGGCTTACGATTAGTGGGAGTTGTGTGTCAGTGCGCCCAAAGGTCAACCAACAGAAAGCAGATGCAATAAGAACCAGAAAAAAAACAAAAAAAAAATACCCCAAATGAAAGCAGTCAAGAGTGCGAAAAGCCAAAAGGCACAAAGAATGTTGGCAGTTTGTTGAATTATGTAAGCGCCGCCACAAAAACATTGGCGCCAACACGGCCTAATCCCGTTTAAGTTGGTCAGAGCGAACGAACAAAACTCGCCAAACGAATCAAAGCGGACACACCGGAAATTACCCAAAAAAATTTTTGAATAAAATTGAATTAAAAATACAACCAGGAAAAATTAAACTCGAAAGTCGTTAAGGACGATTCGAGCCGCATTCCACCTGCATGCAGCGGCAGTGGCGGCGTAACGAAATGCCCGAACATTTAAAATTCTGACACTTTTGATGTATCAAGAAGGCGGTTGGTGTGGCAGCGCGGCTTTTGCGGCGATGACGTCGGATACGGAGCCGGAGATGGACCGGCAACCAGGCTGCGATAACCCACATCCGACAGGGGCTTGTCATTTGGCGCCGGAGAGCGCGGGTGGGCGCAGAGTAAATGGCACATTTCGCTGCACAATTATTCATGAGCAAAGTTGCTGGCTGGCACTCGGCATTGGTATGGCAACCGAATGTAAAAACGGCAGCAAATAAAATACAGCAAAGAGGTCGGCTAAAAGTGGCTGCCGCTTGTCTCTGTCTCTGTCTCCTGGTTGCGCGCTTCTTTGTTGGTCTTTGCTTTTTGTGCGAGCATGTGGCATTAGCGCTGCCTGAGTGTCAGTGTGTGTGTGTGTGTGAGAAGCCGTGTGGCAGCGCTTTGATTTATGGTTTGCTTGACAGAAAGTGTGCGCTCGCACTCAAACACATCATCGGGGGACCGCGTTCGCTCCGCCCGCCCCGCCACATATGTTTTGCTCTTAGCAGTGTTTTTGTGTTGACGGTTGTAAGTGCTGTTGCTGCTACAGGCACATAAATAAAATTTTGTAGAAAATTGAAAGAAGCCAAAGGAAAATTTGCCATAATAGAAATGCCTCCAACTGCCGCCTGCAGGCCGACTCGACAAATTAATGCGCGAGTTACCTCACCCGCACCACACACCGCACAAAGTACCTCACCCGCACCACACACCACACGAAGTACGACATCACCCACGCTACACGCACCACCCAAACCACGGAGGGCAAATTGCTGACAACGACAGCCAGCCGACAACAACAATCAGCAGCAACAAAGTAGTGCACTGCCGACAACAACAATCAGCAGCAACAAAGTAGTGCACTGCCGACACAGCAGCGAGCCGCAATAGTGTAAACAAATAGCAGAATCGCTGACATTCCACAGCAGCGTAGACGAATAGGAAAACCATCGACGTTCAACAACAACAAATAGCGATCAACAGAAATCGATACCGGCAAAACAAACGCACTGGACAGCAATTCGATACCGCAGCACAAGACGCGCTAGGCAGCAAATTCTGCGGAAGCCGAACCGATCAGCAAATTCAACGGAAGCTGAAACTATCAACAAACCTACAAAGTAGGGCATGTTTACTAAAACTTTGGGGATTTAATTAGTATATAAGAGCCGGAGAATTGTACAATAAATGAGTTGAAGTGTCAATCTAGTACGAACCAGTTGTGTTTTCTTGAGCTTCGCAGGCCGCCGCTCATAACTCGCGCGCAGCAGCAGGCAGTCGAATCGAGTGGCAGTCGCGCACAACAACTGTGCCGTGTATGTGTGTATGTGCAGTTGTGAGTGTGTGTGAGTGCTTGCGGTTCCCATTTACGTTAAATTTTAAGCAAACAATTCAATTGAATTGTAATTATGTGCAAGTAGCAGACAAGAAAACACTGTTACACCCACTCATACACACACACACACACACTGACAGACTTAAAGTTGACATATGTACATCTGCATATGACGCTGAACAGCACTCGCGACGCGGCTGACGCTGGTTCGCTGTCAGCGAAAAATGAAAAGCAAACACAATTTCCTCACTTGAAATAAATTCGTGCAAAGTTTTCGCCACTTCCGGTGCTGCCACCGCTGTGGCTGCCACCGTTGTCACTTCTATGACGAACCTCCAACTCACTCGGGCACATTTGCCAATTGCTGCTGCTACCATTGCTGCAGTCATTTGCAGGGCGCACAGTGGGCAATGGTGAAGTTGTTCAGAGAATGAAAATAATAAAAAATTTTAATTTTAATTAAATGAAAATAATTAAACACAATTGATAAGATTTTTCTCAACTCAAACTAATTTAATTCAGTTGAGTCAGTCAGTCAAAATTTATTTAATTATTGAACTTGTTTATTACATAATGAAAATTATTTGAAAATTATAATTATTGAACTTGTTTATTACATAATGAAAATTATTTAGTTACTGAATTTATTAAATCATTTATTTAATATATTTAATAAATTCGAGAAATTGAATTATTTTAATTTTTGAATCTGAATCATTTTGGTCTATTTCTTCAAAATTTATTTAAAATTAAATCTAAAATTACAAAAAAAATAATTTTGAATTTTTTTTAATTTTTTAATGTTTTAAAAGTTTTAAATTTTTAAATTAAAAAAAAAATAATTTTTCATTTTTTTTTTATTTTGTATTTGAAGTTTTTCATTGTTTTTTAAGTTATAGAGCTTTAAATATTTTTTTAAATTTTTAATCAAGTCAATCTTAATTATTAATTTGCTTTCTTCTAACTAAATTTAATGGAACGAAAATTTGTCGAACTAAATTCAATTGAACAAAAACTTATAGTTCAATTAAATTTAGTTCAATGCTCTTTTATCATAATTAATTTTAGTTAAACCCCATGTAATTGATAATTCACTTCAATGGTATTTGATCATTCACTTTAATTGAATTCAATTTAATTTTGAATTTGTTAAAACAATGAATTGGTGAACCAGTGAGTTTTAATTCTAAAATTGTTAATTTTCTTCATTTTTAGTTAACATTTAAGTTTCGTTTTACTAATTTGCAACAAATTCATTTAATTTTTTAATTTTCATTCAATTGAAACATATTTATTTTTCATTTTATTCCAATTCATGTGTAGTTTACTTTAGTTTGATTATAATTCAGATAAGTTATGTGATTCAGATTATTTTAAAAGAAATAGTTTTGTTTGACAATTTTCTTTAATGAGTTTATTTTATAGGATACAATTTTATTCGAATTGAAATTTAATTTACATTAAATTTTTTAATCTTATTTTTATATTCAATTTCAAATAAGTTCTTTTTTAGTTCTAATTCAATTTATGTTTGATTTTGGTATTTTTATTTCAAATCAATTCAATCGATCTTGTTTGTGATTTTGGTTCAAATCAAGTTTTTGCTCAGGTTTGGTTGATTTTAAATTAGTTAAATCAGTGGCGATTAGCGTGATTATATGGTCACAGTAAACATCTGTCAAGGAATGTAATTTTTCATTTATGCTTCGTTTTAAATCGCGCACTAAATGTTATCACAAAAACCAAAAATAAGAATTTCGGCATATTGGGTTTAAAAAGAATTCCATAAAATGAATCATTTCGAACGAAATTTATTTTATAGGTCACTTAATCTTGAATTTTTTGAATTTTTAATAATTTTCTTTTAAATTAGTTTACGATTAGTTAATTTAAATTTAAATCCATTTTAACTAGAGTTAAATTCAATTTAACTCTAGTTACAATTCAATTTAACTCAATTCAATTTAACTCAATTGTAACTAGAGTTAAATTGAATTTAATTGAATGAATACAATTTAATTTTTTGCAGTGGACCTTACCTTAGGTAATTTTTTATTGATTATAACTATAATTAGTTTGATTATAAATTTAATTATTAAGTGAATTCAATGAAAATAATAATCAACATGAATTTTAATTACTTCTTAGTTCTCTTCAATTCCATTAAATGAAAATTTTGTATTTTAACTTCTTAACTAATCTAACTTCAATTAAAATTATAATTCAATTATATCAATTATAATTAAATTATTTTTCATTTAAAATCATAATTTAAATAAATTAAAATTATTACAAAATTTGTTTAATTTTTATTAATTTAATTTTTAATTTAATTGACTAACTGAAATTTTATTGACTAAATTAAGTTTAATTCATAATTTATTTAGTTTAATTTAATAATTAATTTTTAGGTTAAATTTAATTTGGTTATATAAAAAGGACGTTAAATAATATTAATAAAGTGTTTAAATGTTAATTAGTTCAATTGAATGAACTGAATTACAATTCAATTATTTTTCATTTAAAATCATCAATCAAATAAAACTAATTTTTATTAATTAAATTTTTAATTTTAATAACTAATTTGACTAAATTAAGTTTAATTCATAATTTATTTTAATTTGATTTAGTAATTAATTTGTAATTTAAATTTAATTTGGTTATAATAAAATTTACGTTAAAAAATATTAATAAAGTGTTTAACTGTAATTTAGTTCAATTTAATTGAATTTAATTAATTTAAATAATTCCTGTATTTTTTAATTCAAATCAAATTCAATTTCTCAATATATTTTAGTTGAAAATGTTGTTCTGCTTGTTCGCTTAGTGTTTAATATCAGTTTTTGAAATTATTTTTTCCCTCCTTCTGCTTTCAGTTTGCCGCATTTCGGTGGCTTCTGCTTTCCATTGTGCAGCACCAAGTCCGGCTGATCGTTGCGCTGTGGAATTTTCAGACTGATGCCGTTGTTGCACCGTGGAAGGTGGAAAGTTTTGCATCCATGTGCCAAGTGCGGTCGACCGGCCGGCCGGGCAGCGAGTAAATGTGAGGCCGTACATGTGCGAGAGTGCAGCCGCACTGCATCGAAATGGGCGGCGGACGAGTGGCCGCAGCACTCCGACTCCGCTGGTGGCTGCGCTTGACCACATTTAAATGAAAAGTTTTCCCTAACTCGAGCGCACGGACCGAGGTGAGGGGCCACGTTTTCATTTCGTTTGGAAAAATCACTTTAATTTTCGTATTCATGAGGCCAAATTGAAATGGAAATGTTAAAAAGTTTTGCTTGCTTGCTTTCACTGCAGCCCGTTGCCGCCTATTTTGCCATCTTGTCGACCAGCATTTTGGCTGCTGGCTGTTGCTTTGACTGCTCTTCTAAACACGCTTCAACAGCGCTGCTATATTTACATCCCGGCGGCGCAGCAGAGTGGAAAATTGAAAATTGCACGAAAAGTGTGTGTGTTGTCGTCAGAGTGGGCCGTGAATGCGAGCTGCTTGAGGGATATGCGAAATTTTGTTATTGGTTGTGTGCAAGTTGAACATAAACGACAATAGGCGGAACAATGCAAAACATTGCAACATTTCCGTTGAAAGTGCAGCGGTTTGCACGCTGCCTGAAATATCGCCGGCAACTTCCTCTATTTAGCAACTCACACAGTGTCGACGCTTTGTGCGCTTGGCTCGAGCCGCGCGTAAAATGCGACGCTCACACAGCAAACACACACACATAAATTTGCATGCTTCCGACACGCAACGATTCCAGCGACTCTCTGCTGTGGCCGGCTGCAATTATGCGACTCCGAGCGGTGGCGGCTCTCAGTGGACGCGCGTGCATTGCTCGGCTTCCGGTGGCCATTCTGTAGCGGAAATGTTGCCGCTTCCGTTTGCGCGCGCTTTGCATGCTTCATTCATGGTCGTTGCTGTAATTATTGTTGTTGTTGTTATTGTGTGCGTATAAAAATAATAGCCACGTTTATTACACTTCCGCTCGCAAGCTGACTGGGTCAGTAGCATAAATCGCATTTTCTCGCTGTGTGCGTGCGTGTGTGTGTTTGCATGTATATTTATTGTTGTTGCACCACCAAACACATAATCGCAAATAATTTCAAGCACTGCCTGAAATAAACGTGTGGGCTGTCGTTAAAAAGTCAATTCACCTTGGTTTACTGTCGGCATTTTCATGTGTTGAGCGGTTAAGCTTCTATTTCAATTTTTTGTCAAAGCTATTTCTGTACAGTTTCATATTTGATTGGCAGCTTACAGTATTTTTTGTGCTGTTAATGCTTTTCCAATACGTTAATACTTTATGTAAAGTGTACAGAAAGCTGAAAAAATCAGAACAACAAAAATATGAAATTTATTTTCAACATTTTCCATGGTTGCTATTTAAATTAATAACAAATATTATTCGTTGTTGTGAAAAGAGTTTCGTCAAAAGATTTAATTGCATATAAAAATAAAGGAAAATAATTCTGAAAAATGGAAAATGTTTAAATTACATGTTTTCATTGCCTGAATACTCGAAAATGTAAACTTTGATACAATTTCATTTACACTGTTTGGAAGACCCAAGAGTTGCTTGGGTATTGCGAAGAGATTCTGGCTCCAGTTGATACTATTTTGCTCGACAAACTTTGACGAAAAGTAACAACTTGTATATTTTATTGCATCGTCCACTCATCTTCGAATGAATCGTGGAAGTTTTAACTTTATTGTGAGGATTTTGGGTTTCTAAAAATGTCTATGAGTGCAGTAAATTTCAAATTTTAATGATATTCTTTGTAAAATATTGCTTTGATTTAAAAACAAGTTTAGATTGCAATTTAGATCGCCGCAATCCCACTTAAGAATTGGAGAAGGACAACAAGTACATTTGTCCCCAACAAATGTTAGAAAAGTATACAATTCGGCTTTGGGTCTTAGATTGTGTTAATGTTGACTTATAAGCAGTTTTATAAAGTTGTCTGAAAGCGAATGTGAAAATAGCGAAAACAAAACATTAAATTGAAATCGTTTTCTTCATCAAATCAAGCTGACAAAACTACTGGCAAGCAGAAAATAATAGCGAAAAATAATAAATAAAAACAAATATTCCTATCATACAATCTTATTTATTAGGTACTCAAAAGTAATGCTCATAGGTTGGCTATGTTGTCCCAAAGTTGCCAGATACCTGAAATTACTTTCTCCTAAATTTTAAATATTTATGACCTGAACTTTCTTCCCAAAAATTTAAAAATCTCCTACATTTTTTAAAATGGTTTTTGCCGTTAAAAACTAAGGAATAAAAAAATATAAATTTTCTTTTACTTACTTACTTACATAACTGGCCATAACAACCCGTTATCGGGTTGAGGCCTGCCGTAACTTCTCTCCAGGAGCCTCTGTATGCTCCAGTTGGTCACACCAAGAGATATCAGGGCCTCTTCAACTTTGTCCTTCCACCGGAGACACGGCCTCCCTCTTCGCCGTCGACCTCCAACCATCGCATCGAACGCCTTTTTCGCCGGAGCTTCGTCGTACACACGGCAGACATGACCGAGCCAGCGAAGCCGCTGGATGTTAATTCGCTGCGCTACGTCCATGTCCTTATACAGCTCGTTATTGGTTCGTATGCGATAGTCGTCACCAACACGAACATGGCCGAAGATTTTGCGAAGCACCTTCCTCTCGAACACTCCAAGGCCGCTATGTCGTTTCGTGTCATTGTCCAGGCTTCAGCGCCATAGAGGAGCACGGGCAAGATGAGTGTCCTATAGAGTGCAAGTTTTCTTGGTCGAGAGAGGTCTCTTCTTCTCAATTGCCTACCGAGACCGTAGTAGCATCTGTTGCCAAGAGTAATCCTTCGCTTTATCTCTAGGCTGATATCATTGCTGCTGTTGATGGCGGTGCTAGGGTAGACGAATTCATTGACAACTTCAAAGGTATACCTGTCGGCCTCGACGTGAGATCCAAGCCGCTGCGAGTCCCTGCGTGTAGACAGCATATACTTCGTCTTGCCCTCATTTACCACCAGACCCATTTTGGCAGAATCTCTTTCACTCTCATCTCACCGACCTTGCGCAGAACACTCTCCATGGTGAAGTTGAAGAGGTCGCAGGACAAAGGATCGCCCTGTCTGAAGCCTCGAACGGCATCAAAGGGGTCGGAGAGATCACTTCCAACCTTGACGGAGCTGCGCGTATTACTCAACGTCGCTTTTTTTCTTTTAGTGCAGCTTTTTTATTCATTCAGCTTCAGCTTAACAGAAACTAAAAAATATAAAAAGTGAGATCGGCATCATTCGTACACTTTGAAGCATAGGACCAAATAAAATTAAATTAGACATTTTAGCTTTTAATATTCAAGGTTTCAGTGCCACTAACGATATCAAATGTATCACCAACAAAATCTCCCAAACTTTCTCCTAAAAAATTTTTCTCCTAAAAATTTTCCTGGCAGGCCAAAAATATCCTAAATCTAGAAGGAAATCTTCTGATCTGGCAACACTGTGCCAGTTGTCTGTATGTCTACAGATGCTACGGCGAGGCGAGTTTATTGACAGAATCATCAGGAGGAATAAGCGGAAGAGGGCGACTACATTTGCCTTGGAAGAACCAAGTGTCGCCGAACCAGTCGGCGGAAAACACAGGACAGAAACGGTAGGCGCTTTGTTTTTATTCGGCTAAGGTAAATAAATAGTTGTGTCGCCTATTAATTAAGTAAATAAATAAGTAATGTCTGCCTGAAGGCAGTCCTGGAAATTATTTTCAGGCCTCAGAAGTTACTTTCTAGCTATTTTATTATTGAAAAAAAAAACAAACTGTCAGTGGTTATTTTTAGACAGACAGACAGGCAGTTTTATGCTAAAAAAAAGTTGTCAGTTTTACATTTCCATTTCCGGTCATGCATCCATGTTCATCTGCCTTCATTCACACACACACCCACACTATCTTCGCTGTTAGTTCGATGCTTTTTATTCTTTTTATAATTTCATTCCTTTCATATCAAATATTGCCACGATTTTGATTTGATTCTGCACATACGTTTTCGTTATTTCATTAAATGCAGGTTTGATAGACGACTTTTGTGATTTTTTGTTGCCAAAAATGGCTTTCGGCTAATTTCTTTGATGCGTGTCATATGAAGTAAATTAATTTAATTTGATATTTTGCAAATTTCTTCGCCAATTAAATGGCTTATCAACTGCAATGAAATTCCATTGGATGAACAGCCGAAATCAGGTCTATAGCGCAGAATGAGTGCAACAATTGCCTGCATCAGTGGACGGACGCACCGATGGCGAACGTACTGGCGCACTTTCTCGCACATTTGCGTTGCTTAAATTGAACTCAATCGTGTGTTAAATTAATGCAAATGGGAAATTTAATTAAATGTAATGTTTGCATGTGTGCGAGCGTGTGCATGTGTGAGTGAGAGTGCGGCAAAAGTTATGCCACTTGCAAACTTGCGCTAACCACAGCCAACCACACACACATACGTGCGCACATTGACCGGCTGGCGCGTAGTTATGCAGGCAAACTGCCGGACTGTCGTACCGACGCATCGACACTTGATTGTGTGCATAAACTGCAAATGATGATGCCATATCAATTTTGGCATAAAATTCCGATTGCAGCTGCCGCCAGCGCCCAGTGAGCTGTGCGCCTTCGCTGACGTGCGATGCTGTTGGTGTCGTCGTTTTTGTGCGAAATTCGACTGACAACCGCACATGACGCTGTCGCTGTTAATTTGCCGATATTCAGTGATGTTGTTGGTCTTGTTGTTTTTGTTGTTGTTGCTGGCCATTTTGCTCAACTGCTGCCAAGTTGAAAGTGGAATTGAAAAATCTGCAACAACGACAAGAGCAGCGAACTTGTGCAGTTGAGTCGAGCTGAAGCAAAGTCAGTTAACCTGGCGGCGCGTTGCAAACTTCAACAGCTGCAAAAACACATGCACACAGCATTCGATGCGTGTCTGTGTGTATCTGTGTTAGTGCGCGAGTGGGTGAGTGTGCTCGTTACATATCGCTTACCAGTTTTTGCGCCATAGCAAACTTTTCACCTGGAACTTCCGGTTTGGATTTCCGGTCTCGGAGCTGCAATAATTCGTTTTGGCAGCGCCGCTGTTGCTACTTATGCGGCAACTGTTGTTGTTGTTGGCAGTGTGGTTGGACTGTTTCGACGGCACAAACTCGACATTAAATACGCATTACGAAATTAGTTTTAGATCCTGCGGCTTGGCGGCAGTTCAGACTGCAGCACTGCAGCTGCAATGGCCGCACTGCCTCACTCATTTTAATTCTACGCTTTTTATGGCCTTTGCAGTTTTTTGTTGGCTGATTTATTTTAATGAATAAAGTTGCGGCGCTAAAGCGGGAACGAACTTTGTGCGGGCAAATTGAATTACGCGCTGGCCTCAGCAACTCCAACCACATTGTACACGTCGTCACTTGAGAGCGGCGCTGGTGTCGGTCGCGAGGGCAGAGTGAATGGACTGTGGCGGCAGGAAATGGCTTGAGTGGACGTCAGCGTGGTGTCGTAAAAATTTTATGCGCATCGTTTAAGCACACTTCGCGGCCGGTCGGGCGCAATTCGGGGTAATCAAAGCTGCAATAAAAGCTGCAAGTTTCACATTAGGCCAATAAGCCATCAGTGGTTGAAGAAAAGAAAGAACGAAATTGCCAAAACCTCAGCACATGTGTGGCTGCTGCAAACTATTGCGCACACAAGAAAACGCGTCTACTTTTGCATCAAATTTTTCTCTTCCATTTTCAACAAATGAATAAGTCACAACTTCCGTTGTTGCGTGCTCGTTTCCGTTTCCGCTTCCATCTCGGTTGGGTATTTAATGAAAGCGCCGAAGTACAAAGCGCAAAGTTTTCACCAAGTACTAGCACACGTGCGGCATGGCTGGCAACAACAACAAAAAATATTCAGTCAGCCAAAGCCACAGCGCTCACAGCATGTTCCTTACTTCATTTTGCGTTTTCTTTTTTCACAAATATTTGCATTGATTTTCCAAGACATTCGAAATCTCTATCGATATTTGTTGTTGTTGTTGCTGCGGTTCGTTTGGTTTTTTTTGTTGTTGTTTGTATGCCACAGGCCAAATACCAGCACATGCTTCCGTACTGCCTTATGCGGTTCGGAAGATTGTGCAGTGAAAGCCTTGCGGAGCGCTACAGCTGGCATAGTTGATTGCAAGAGACATAGAGAGTGGAAGAGTTATGGCTTTGATAAAAAATTCGCCGAGCTTTTAGGAAAACATATCGGTATAGTGGACCTCATGTAAAAAATAATTTAATAAATCAAATAACTAAATAAATAAATAAAATAAATATGACTTCAAAACCTTTTAGCTTATAGTAAAAAAAGATAACAAGGAAAGCAAAACAAATACTTTTTTGCAACTTTTCAAATTAAAATCAAATTAAAATCCTCTTTCGAAATATTGTTGAGAGCTGTGTGCTCTCTGTCTCACATTGTCACTGTAGCTCGCATCATAACAATAAAATCTCCGCTGTTGACTTCGACATTCGCAGCTTCCACTTTGAATGAGTTCCCAACCAACGCTCACTTACCTGACTCCCTCGCCCTGCTTCCACCACACCACCACACCATCACAACGCGCCAACACGCCAACGCATTCACTAACCTGCCCGACTGCAATTCGGAGAGTATAAAAATTTCATATTTCGCTCGTGAAGTGGCATTATTGCAGCTTAATGCATCCAATAAATTAGTGTACACGTGAGCGGAATTTTACGGCGAAAATGGAGCAGCAGCAGCGGAAAAGTGTTGCTGCCGGCGGCCGGTAGTTTACCAAGGAATGAAGTTGTGTGCGAAGTTGTTGGCAAGTGCGTTGTGTTTGTGTGTGTGTGTGCATGGCACGAAATGGCATCAAGCCCGCTGACAGGCAGGTTGAGTCGGCGTGTGCGCTTTCGCCGAGACATGGCGGGCGCGCGATAAGTCCCTGCCGTGCCAACTGACATAAATTTTTAACAAATTTGCACATTTACTTATGTTTGTGTGTGTGTGTTTTCGGTCTTAATGGTCTTTAATGTGCAATGAGCGCTTCAAAGAATTTTTTTTTGGTGAAAATATCTCAAACGATTTGAAACAGCTTTCGGTCCTGTGTGCAGTGGCGAGTGTAAAGCGATGTTAGCCAAAAAGTGCGCAACCGCAATAATTACAGCGTTCGAACGCTACTCCGACACGCGGATACCCTTTTCGCGCTTGAACGCTTTTAATGGGTCAACGCAGTTCTGTGTGAACCGCTGCCGGTTTGTGTTCGCTGTTCTGGTTTGGGTGGGGATGGGTTGTTGGCCATGAGGCGAAAATAGAATGGAGAGTGGGCCGAGTGGTTGTCTGAGACGAGCGGGTGTTGTTGGCTTTGACTACTTCCGCGCAATTCGCTTTGATCGCGGGAAATTGTGCGGCGGCGTGTAATATAAACACAGACGAGGCACGCGGCCAGGGTGAGGAGACTTTTGAAAAAGTATTTAAAGTGGAAACAGGCAAAATTTTGCAATATGGGAACAAATTTCTTTGGGTTGTACCATTTGAAATATTTTAGTTTTATGAATATTTCTTCTGATCGTTCGTCTGCCGATCTGTATGTGCATTTATCTATAGGTTTATCTATTCGTGGATTCGTTAAATAAGTATGGAATGTCTGTTTTTCTTTTGTTAGAAAGTATATCTGTGTGCCATTTGAGTCATCAAACAAAGAACACGGCCATAAAAACAGAGAACACATTCTACCGTCAATTTTTACAGGAACTTCGCATACGTTTCTTGGTTCTAGATTCATGTGTAGTCTGATCTATGTGGTGAAAGCTGAACTATGGAACCTGCTAAGCTTCATTAATAATCAAATTGGTTTTTTGATTGAATCCGTACTAAGAAAAACTTGCGCCACTTCCTGGTCTGCTGAATTGAAATCCTTGTCTTGTTTTTCTTAAGCTTCTGTAGTTTGGCAAAGGTTGAGACTTAAACTTGCAATTTTTGTCTGGTTGGTCTGGTTGGCTATAGCACCAAGTGTGTTGGATAGATTTTTCAGATTTTACATTCAATCAGTTACGTCTACATTAAAAACTGCAAGGAGTAAAATAAAGCCTTTAGTTTTGCAATAAAAATTATAATAGCAGTGCACAACAAAATCAAATTTTTTTCAAAATAACAAGGTTCTGACATCGAATTCTGGTAGGGGAGCCAACGTTCAAAATTTTTACCATACACACAAACCCTCAAAAATAAAACATAAATATTTTGTAGGACATTTTAGTACCAATTTTGATTAAGTACGAAATAAACACCTAAACACATTTTCAGTTTTGGCTCAATTCTGGCCTTCAAGTTAATTTCTGAGCTTTGATGTATTCAGAGACCTATAGTTGAATTTTTATGGCGAATATTTTCGTGGTACATTTTGTCCTTAAAAAGTCCTGTTTGACAGGACAGTTCTGGCATTTTAGAAAAAAGGGTTAAATTGACCCATACAAATAGGAGCTACAGGGTTAAAATGCTTCATAAAAATGTTGTTCGTAGTATTTTACATTAAATTGCTGAACACATCACATACCTAAAATGTGAGGTTACATAGTTTTCGTATGCCGATTCACCATAAGAATTTTGAAAAAGGGAACACCCTGAAAAAAATTCAAACGTAAACTTTCAAAACGCAGAAATACGTAAATTTTTCGGCCCCCCCTATCAGAATTCGTTTTCAGAACCTTGTTATATATTTTGTGTTGTACAGTGTAATAGATGTATGTTTTGCATTTGTGTATTTTTTTCAATTTTTCATGCTAATTGCATACTTTTAGTTATGAAAAAATAAATTTTGTCGAAAAAAATATGTTTGGACTACTTTTCAAATTGAATTATTTTCTGAGATCGAAAGATACCGAAGGATGTAATCATATTATTCGACAAAGAAAGAATGCTTCTTAAAATAAAAAAAAAACGAATATCATACTTTCACATACTTTTAAGGTATTTTCCTTTAAGTTTTGCCAATTTTAATGTATGTTTTGCATTCGTGCCGTTTTTAAATTTTTCATGCCGATTGCATACTTTTAGGGGTGAAAAAAAATTATGTCGAAATATAGGTGCTTAGACTACTTTTTAAATGGAATTATTTTCTGAGATCGGAAGATATCGGAGGATGTAATCACATTATTCGACAAAAAAAGAATGCTTTTTAAAATATAAAAAATATAAAAATCCAGGAATCCATGCTTTTTGGATATTTTCCTCTAAGTTTTGCTAATTTTAAGATTTTCAATTTTGAAAAATATTTGAAATGAAAAGTTAAGTAAAAGCCTCAGGTCTACAAATTTTGAGAAAAAAGTGAAAACGAAAATGGACACATTAGTTCTTAATCTATATTAAAAGTTTTAGCAAGTTCTTGCTAACTATGTATTTTTACAATTTTTTTTACTCAATAGACTAAAAAACAGAAAACATGTTTTTGTGCAAAAAGTTCTAAACTAATAATTTTTTGCACAAATTTTTGGAGTTTTCTTAGTTGCAGTTTTACCTCTGAAGTGACATCAAAATTGTTAAATTCTGAGACCATAAATTTTTAGAATTTTGTCTATGGAACGGATCACTGTGCATTGGGCCATTTTCAGAGCCCTGATTGGCACTGCACACACTCTTCTCAACCTGATCTCACTCACCTAGTTTCTTGTACTCATTTATTTTCGACTAGTTTCTGAATTTGTGCTCACTTTGCATGGCCCAACGCAGTGTACACCACACAGCTGACGACCTTCGAGCGTTTGTTGAGCTTCGGTTGCGTTGCGCACGTTTCGGCCCACTCACCGGGACGCTGCACAAGTCCAAATACGCTAATGAGCTGTAAAGCATTTGCCAAATGCAAATGACAGCCTCAACGCGATGCGGATGAGTGGTTTGGCCAATGGGGGCGGGGGGAAGAACGCCGCATGGTTGCAGCCAGGCCGGGACTGCCTGTTTTTGTCTGTTTCTGGTTGTGTTTCGATTGTTAGTCCAACGACGTTGGCGTTGTGGGTGCAGCTGTAAAACGAGATTCATTAGCAATGGCGCTGAAATTCGGCGGAGCGGTGCGTTTGTGTGAGGTGCCGGGCAGTGCGGCGGCGAATTGCGGCGGATTTCTATGCTCGGATGTGTGTAAACATAAATTCATTAACCCGAAAACGTGTATGCGGCGCTCAAATGATTTGGCGATGCGCAGCGCAAAGGGGCTGTGCGCCTGTGTCGAGGTGCTGTGCGCCATTTGGCAGCGTCAATTGTTGACACACAAGCTCATGTGTATGTATTGTGTGTGTGTGTGTTTATCTGAAAATCGCACAACAAACCAAGTTGTGAAAGGCGTTTGCGAGGACGAAGTGTTTGTTTGCTTAATTCGTTGATTGCGCCATGTGCAGCTGTTTGTCTGCCTGTTTACCCACTAACACACTTATACACACACACGTTGATCAAGTATGCGTGAGCTTATGTGTTCATTACGAGGCAAATATGTACACTGAGTGCTTTGGTTGGGAAAGAGGATGGCAGCCTATAAAAGAGTGGAATGAAGAAATTAAAAAAGGGTAAACAAATTTATAAAAAAAATACATTAGCATACACTTTCATACTTAAGTAAATTGTGCACATAATAAATCAATAAACTGCTCCGAGTGCTTTCAATTTCTAACTTGTTTCAGGCTCTTGACGGCCAAGTTTCAAGAAACGATTGCAACAGCTTCCGCTGTCATTGCTACATACAACAGAAAAAATATTAGCATCAACAACAACAACAACAACGAACAAGGCGCACAAATCGTGCACATTTCCTGGTTTTGCCACTCAAGTTCATCCAAGCATAACAATAAAAAAAATGCACATTTCTCACGCCAAACAAGCGCAAAAAATACCAACAATAACAACAACAATACAACAACAACACGGCAACATAAAATGTGCTAAAAACAAAGCCAATATGGCATCGCTTCCGTGGCTGCCGTCTCAACCCTTTGCCGCATTGTTCTATTGTTGTCATCGTTGTTGTTGTTGTTCTTGTTGTTGTTGCTGATTAAAATACATTGTTGCACAGCCAAATGCAATGCCGTTATTCGTGCATAACAGTAATCGTGTTGGCATTTCCGCCAACAACTTTTGCCGTTTTCCTATTCCTGTTTTCGCCGTGAATCGTGAAGCGGAGCCGCTGGAGGGAGCCGCACGACTGCAATTGGCAATGTGCCAGGCGCTTCGATGCTTCGATTTCGTGATATATGCACTTCGAGTGGCAGATGTTGCCGGCAACGCGCAGCAAAGCAAACAACAAACACCGGTGCAAAGCGCGCTAAGACAAGCAGCGTTGGCCCAGGCGGCCGATAGACAAACAAACAACAACAGACAGACAGACAAAGGCGCAGCCCGTCGACTGGGAGCCACTTGAGCGCAGTTTGGCGCGTAAGTATCGGCTAAGTAGCAGCAACAGCAAGTGGAAGACACATGCACTGCGGAGTTGGAGTAGCAGCTGTGGCGGCGCTTGAGGGCGCCACGAGCACCAGCCGGCCGCACATCGAGTGGGTAATCGATAATGTGGGCGCAGCGGTTGCTCGGGGACAGTGAACGCTTTTCGAGACAGCACTCGAAACGCAAAGTGATTGAAAGCGGCTTAGCGTTGCATTCTTAGATTTTGTTTTCAGCGCAGCGCAACAAGTACCAGTGTAGTGTTGAGCCTTTAAGCCCTCATTGTGCAATATTTATTGTGCAATATTTTGCGCGCAATACTTGCAAAGAATTCGTAGCACAGTTTCGGGCAGTTATTGAATGCAGTGCAATGAGAACTGAAGCAACTAATTGCAACTTAGCTCTGGCGGAGCTTAACCCTCGGATGGACTTTGTCGTCTGGCCAGACGAAATAGTTCAAACAAATAAAAAACTCACAGATTCATCTCCCTTTTACAGTGTATTTGTGGGTAACTAAGTTGGTATATATGAACACAATTTGTATATATATATACTTACATATGTTGCCTACCATATTAACATAATTAACGTCATCTGTCATTGTGCTTTACCTTTGTCAGAAGCCTCGCCCAGTTTTCGTCTGGCCAGACGACAAAGTGCAAATGTGTAGTAACTATTTACTGCCCATCGGAGGGTTAAAGTTGATGAGGCGGAAGTGAAGCGAATGTTGGGCGATTGAAGTAGTAAGGGGATTCTAAGAAAGTTGAGTGTTTGTGCGCAGTTTTAGTGTAAGTTTTGATTTCATATTTATATCTTTTGTTGTTCAATGTTGGTCAAAGTTTAAAATTGAAATAAGATATTACTTAAGTTGGCCTTAGAAAGATTACCAGTCAGCATCAACAGCACCGATTGCCTATTTAAAACTTGTTAAACCCTTTCGCTACAGGTTTTTACTGGGGAAAGTTAAACTTTTAAATTTTACATAACGAAAATTTAAATATTTCTTGATTTACTTCAGCCAAAACTAAAACAAAGTATATAAACTGAAAGAAAACGTAATTAAAAAGTTATCTAAAGTTGTCTGCTTCTTCTTTCTATATTATGTCAAGACATACAATTAAAAAAACGTGTATGCTTTTCTTCTTTAAACTTTAATATTCATTTCGTATTTTTCTTAAAACTTCAAGCTATTCTAAGGACCAACAAAAAATGTATTCTTGAATGGTACAGCGGGTTCAGACGTCCACAAAGTAGCCTGTTGCCATATGGCAACAAAATAACGAAAGCCTTAAATCTCTCTTCTCTTTCCTTTGCCTACAACAAACTTTAGATACTTAAAATTAATTTTTCTAGCTCGCTTTGATCTTAGACTTTCTTCTTAACTGTCTTCTAGCTTTGTGTCTTAAGAGTCAGTGATTGGAAATAAACTGAAGGCTTTCCATTTTCCCAGGATTCCGAGTTCTCTTAGAAGCAATTATCCATCATCAAATTGGAAAAGTTGTGATATGATGTTGGAACTTTGTTCGGTCTATTTTCTCAAACCTGAACTGACGACAGCCAAAGTATTGCTGTTCTAAGGAATCACTAAACGGATCTTCCTTAGGTATCGTTAAGGACCCAATAGTGATTCATATGTGGTCCATCGATCAGCCAGTTGTACCTACTTATACCAAAATTGATTTTTTTATTAATAAAATCAGCAAATATCACTGGAATGAGTAACAGATCGTAAAATGGTAGCTAAAAACAAAGCTCAGAAATTATAGAAAAATATATTCTTTGCATGAAAATCTTCCTGAACTTTTTGTACAAATTTAAAATTCCTACTTCACGTTGTAATTGAAATTTAATAAATCTAAAAATGTATATACTTTACTCAAAACTTTAGTTTCGGTCTAGTCATTTTCATTGCTTTCGGCAATCCAGCAGTCCACAACGAACTTTTGTGTGGCCTACACCACCACCATTCTTTGTTCACCTTTATGCAAATGAGGTCATCAAGCGTTGGGCTACTATCGTTTTGAAATCTCTATGCCATCAACTACAACAACAACAACAACAACAACAACAACAACAACAACACCAACCACAACAACAACAACAACAAGCACTGAATATAAATACAGAATGTCTTTTAAATTCGACCTTGTCACTAATTAAAATCAGTGCAAACGTGACATTCGACCGTTTTGACGCTTAATTAATTAAAAGCAGCAAACACTCGACAGTTGCCAAATGGCAACAACAACCCACACACACACGCACACAGAAGGCGAAGATAATGAAAGCGACAAGAGCGCAAATATTTGCTCAGCCTTTTTGTGTAGAACGACGCAGCTGGCCACATTTACTCACGTTGCCACTTTTTCTTTGTGATTTTACTTCTTCTATTTTTTTAGCTGGAAAATTGACTTTAAAGTGTGTTCAGTCAGAGCTTCACAAGAGGAAAACAACAACGCCAGCACATCAGATATTCACACTTCAGCAGCGCAATAAGAAGAAGAAGACAACAATAAAAAAACAGTAGTGACAGTAGCAGCAGTGGTCACGTTGCCACCAACCGTGGCAATACCAACAAAAGCCAAAAACCCACAATGACAATGACTGTGTGTGTGTGTGTGTCTGTATTTTTGTGTGATTTCAAGTTTCCAATCTAAATACAAATTGCAAAAACAACAAGGTGCATACAAAAGAATGAACTGACACATTTAAGAAAATAATAAAAAAACAAGCAAGAAAGCAACAAAAAGTGGAAAATTTAATAGAAAAGTTAACGAGAGTACAAAACAACAACAACAACAACAACATCGAAGTGTAACAACTATAAAGTGCGCTGATGACACTGTGCAACCTTCGACTTGGCAAAACGCACACTTGCCCCATCGTTGATAAACATGCCAAAGCGCACCAGTTCTTGCTCACACATACACACAAACGTGCGTATGTGTTTGAAAATGTGTGAGTGTGAGTGTGACTGTGAGCGGTGGGCGTGGAAGCGGAATGCGGGATCGACAAGAGGCAAAATTCCCACATTCTGTGCTCGACACACATATGACAATGTCACATTGCCACTCTGTGTGTGTGTGTGTGTGTTGGTGTTGGTGTGCGAGTGTTGCCACTCGTGTGCCGTACGGTGTGACAAGTTGATGCCACACCAGCAATTTAGTTGCGTTGGCTTTTTCGGTTTTTGTTTGTGCGCAAACGGTCGCTTCGTGTCACTTGGAGTAACAACAGCAGCACCGGCAACAACAACAACAGTTACAAAAGCAATAATAAAACAATAAAAAAGAAATGCCAACAAATACGACCACCACAAGCGCAGAGGGCGATACGGGGCCGCACGATAAATACGCAGTTAGCCCCGCTGTCAAGGCGAATCGCTGCTGCTGCGTTGCGTTCGTGGTCGTTGTCGGCGACCGAACACCCCAATACACGGCCACAAAGTGTCACCAGTACAAGCGCACCCAGACACACTCGCACACACACACACACGCGCATACATTGCATTGGGCTGTGAGTAACTGGCAGCGTTCGAGACTCGCCCCTCTTCAAACTTTTTCCATTTACACTTTAAAAGCGTTCAAGGGTTCAACAACTCGAACGGCGGCAGCAGCGGCGACAACATCAAAACCAGAATTTCAGCAATTTTTGACGATGCAATGTTATGTTAGTTGTTGTTGTTATCTCTATTGCAGCGTTGAAATGTGCATCGTCAATATTTGGTTGGATGGTTGGTTGGTTCGCTTGCGAGTATGTGCCGTATCTAACAATTGTTGTTGCTTTTATTGCGTTATTATGGCACTTTTTCGTCATGCCAATTGGCAGTTTTGTTGTTACGAGAAGTGGGCGTTGCTACTTGTTTATGATTTGTTATATTTTTTAATATTTTGCAATCAAAGTTGAGTTTCAACATGGCAGCTTTCGAAATGCAAAATATTGTCACTGTGTGGAATAAAGTTGACACTGCCGAGGGGGTGAGGGGGGGGGGGCTTGCTCGGGACTCGGGACTCGAATTTTATTGTTTGTTTGTAGGTTTATTTCATACTTTAATGGAGGAGTGACCCGGGACTAAGAATGTGCGAAACTTTTATTAATCATTAGAAAATTTGATGAGAAAATAAAATATTTCATGGAACGATTTGCTTATAAATTAGGTCAGGTTAGGCAGATCACATAGCGGTTACTAGGACGGCATTAAGAGCCAGTGTGATGTATGAATGTGTTAGGCTTTAGGTCTTCCTATGAATCTGGTGGTCTTTTTTTAGTGGTGCTCAACCCTTTACGCTCAAATCCTTAAGCATTCTGAATATATTTTTTTTAATTTATTTTATTATATTTTTAAAATTTTTTTTAATTCTTTATATTTTTTAATTTATTTATTTCTGATTATTTCTGATTATTTATATATTTTTTTAATCTATTTTTTAAACATGTGCTGGTTGTGAAACACGCAAACCAGGCCAGCAGTCCTGAGTCACAAATGACCAATTTTCCAACTTGTTGTTTATATTTTTATTTTCAACTCCTCTGACTCCTTCATAATTTTTTCAGTCGCACATATTGTTGTGGCTGTGTTGCTGTGCTGTGTCACGCTGTCATTAAGTGCAACACCCACAATCACAACAACACACAATTAGGGTTCAAGCAATAGGACAATGCAGGATTCATGTCCATGTCCTGGACGTAAGCTGACACCTCGTTGGTATGACGCACTTTTTCCATTGACTGTTGTGTTGTGTTTTGCTGTGTTGTATTGCCGGGATTGCCGGGTACACGTGCACTCATACTTTTCTTTCTCACTTGGTTGGGTTGTTTTGTTATTAACCCATTAGACAAACGTTTGTCGCTACAAGTGGCACTTGAAGCCAACAACACCGGGTTGTTGTAAATGTACAATCCCTCACTTCGCTGACGTCGCCAACATCTGCGGCTGTTCATACATATATGCAACAATGTCGGCACTTTTGCGCTGTATTATTTGTTGTTGTTGTGAGGAAAGCGTAAATTTCACTTTCCGAAAATTTGTTGGCAATACGCTTGCAAATCACAGAAACAGCAACATTCACACACATATAAACTCATAAATCGCAATTAGCGTAGACACACACTCACACACATACACAAACTCCCAGAGCGCCCATTGCACGCGCCACGTCACCGACCGAGTCGCGCAAAAAAAGGCGCACCGGCAACAGACCGGCTAACCGATGTACCTACTTTGTTGTTGTTCTTTTAATTTTTTTGGTATTTTTGCGCTTTTGACCTGCAATGAGGTGCTGGCCATTGTTGCATTGTGGTTGTTGTATGCGTTGTGATATTTTGTTTTGTTTTCTGTATAAGTGTGAGTGTTGAGTGCGTCTGCCACTGGCAGCAACTCATTTATTTTCATTAGTTTGCGTTGCCAGTGTTGCCACATTGCTGCTTATAATGCTGCCACTTCCACTGTTGTTGCTATTGTGGGACACCATATAGTGTTGTTGTTGTTTTTGTTGGTGTGTATTGTTGGCGTTATCTTTGTTGCTGCATTACTGTTATTGTCTTGACAGCTCAGTAAGCCGGCGTTGGCTGTCGCGCTTTTGTGGCCAACACAGCCGCAACAACTCATGGCGCGGACACGCTCCAGTTTAACGCTCAGTTGTCTGCGTGTTAACTTTACACTTTAAAATTGGCAAAATATATTTTTTAATCATTTTTCAAATTCTTTTAGTTGAAAGTTTCTTGGCGGCTTATTTTGGCAGTGTCGGCCGGCCACGAGCCACGAGTAACAGCTCAACGCGCCATTAACCATGTTTTTGATTCGATCAGCCACTTTTGCTGATATTTGGAATATTTTCGCTTGCTGCCAAAATGTTTTCAAGTTTAAAGTTAAAAATTCAGCGCTTGTTTGAGTGGTTGAGTTGCTGGCGGTTTGGCCATTGTTGGAATTTAATGCGCTCAAGTATTTTTTCGTGACTAATGAAAATTCTCAAAGGCAAACAATTTCCGGAATTTATTGACTTTTTCATGTACGAAGGCGCACAGCGCGCTCAGCGTTGCCAGGCAAACAAAAATTCGAAAATGAGCAAAGCTCGGAAAATACGCCACGTGCACATAGACGGAGGGAGGGGGGGCGCGTATTGATAGCAACATTGTGGCACAAGTTGAAGTGAAGGCAGATGTGCAGCTGCCATTGGCTGCTTTTGTTGTTTTCTTCTTCTTTCTCTGCTAGCTTTCTTCCCATAGTCATCTTCTTCTCGCTGTCTTCTTTTAGCTGCTTCTTGCGACCGCATAAACATGCAACACATACACACATACGTTGGTTGCATAACGAAAAAATTTGCATAACAATCGGCGCTGCGCCGCTCGTATGCGTTGTCGCACGCTGTGCGGGTCCATAAAAGATGCTTTAAGTGCCATTAAACTACTAAACTGTCACAAACACACCCAGGGCCGCCCGCGTGTGCCATTCATGTTGCATCTTCAAACCAACACAGTGCGTGTTTGTTGTTGTTGTTCTTCCAGTAAATTGCGCTTATGTGACAAGGCGTGGGTTTCCCTTTCTCGTTGCACTTCTCGCTCTTCGCTTAGAGCATTTCGCCTGCGTTCGCCTTCGAATATTCCAAATTGTAAATTTCCGCATATCATGAATTGACTGCGGCAGCGGCGGCACGTTCGTTCGCTTTTGTTTGCCAGCAGCCGGCCGGTTAACCAAATTATACGCCAAGCGCACGCACTGCTGCCACTTGTGCATGTTGCCAGCTGCAGCCAGCCAACGCTGACTGACTGCGTTGTGGTTGGCAATAATTCACGCTCGAGTAGCTACAAAGCGCTGTCTGGCCCCGGACAGCCTCAGCGCCGGCTACCCGACCACTTCCTCGTCGCCCTGAGCCTCGGGTGTTGGGCCCAGCCCAGCTGCCGCTGCATTTAAGATGCAACTCTGAAACAATATACACAACTACAACAATAAATAATCCAGTTTGCAGTGCGCTTTGTTGTCCGGGTACATTAAATTTTTTCGTAATATAATTTTTATTGTTGAAAAACAGCGCACAAATTATCCACTGTAATTATGCTCACTAATTGCCAACTCAAATAAAGAAAATGAATTTTTCCCTCTTTTCATTGCATTTTCCTATACATACTTCTTTCGTCTCGTCTCGTCTGTTTTCGTTTTGTTTTTTATTTTTATTTGCATTTATTGCGCCGCAAATGCAGTTCGACTCTTGTTGTTTGTGTTGTACGGACTCACACTCACACTCTCTCACACACACACACAGATGCACATACAAACATACATTGTCGCGCTCGCATCATTGCCAGTAATTTTTGTTTTAATTATGCGCCTCCCCGAGCGGCAGCAGCGATAATTGCATTAATTGCTTACAGTGTTGCCAGACTGCGCGCCGCTCAAGTTGGCGATTGACGGCGTGTTTTCCTGTAGTGGCGAGGGAAACCGTCTTTTTTGCTCTGTGCGTGTGCATGCCCGTGTGTGAGTGTATTATTTTTGGCTTGCTGCACTCGTGTACACTACATTCCAATCTGCCAGTTCAATTAGTTATTTCAATAAGGGAGTTTGCGAGGCTTGAAAGGAAAGTATTGAGATTTCGAAATGTGTGTGAAAAAATCCATTAATTTAAAAATGTAAGAAAAGGTGTATAAAGAAGTACGTGTATATATGTGCAGCCAACCTGAAAGGTTCTCCTCAGCTGCTATCTGCTGTATATCTGCTCCGGATGTGTCGTCTCGAATCAATGAAAACAAACGCTGTAAGTATTACTTCAACCATACTCTTCGTTTTTTCCACCATTTTCAGTTCTATAAATTACTTTTTCTTTCACTATCTTTCCTTTCCTGTCCTTATCCTTTTTTACCTGTTAATTCGTCAAAAGTATTCTCTTTCTTTTCTTCCTTTTATTTTTTTTCCTTTCAAAATAAAAGTAAAAGAGGCAAAAGGACTCTTTTACTTTTATTTTTATTTTTATTTTTATTTTCCTATTCCTATTCCTATTCCTATTCCTATTTCTATTCCTATTCCTATTCCTATTCCTATTCCTATTCCTATTCCTATTCCTATTCCTATTCCTATTCCTATTCCTATTCCTATTCCTATTCCTATTCCTATTCCTATTCCTATTCCTATTCCTATTCCTATTCCTATTCCTATTCCTATTCCTATTCCTATTCCTATTCCTATTCCTATTCCTATTCCTATTCCTATTCCTATTCCTATTCCTATTCCTATTCCTATTCCTATTCCTATTCCTATTCCTATTCCTATTCCTATTCCTATTCCTATTCCTATTCCTATTCCTATTCCTATTCCTATTCCTATTCCTTTTTCTTATTTATTGTCCTTTTCCTTATCCTTTTCCTTTTCCTTTTTCTTTTCCTCTTCCTTCGCTTTAGCTTTTCTTGTTTTTTCTTATTCCGTTTCCTTATTCCTTTCCTTTCCTTTTTCCGTTTCCTTTCCTTTCGTGTCCATTTCTTTCCTTTACATTTTTCTTTTTTCTAAATAATTATCCTTTTTTCGTTTCTTTCTTAACCTTTCCCTCCCCCAAATTCTTCCTTTCAGTAACTCTCTTTTTCCTTCTTTTGTGTTATTTAATTTCCTTCCAATTCTATTTCTTCTTTCCATCACTGCTTCTCTTTTATCTTACCTTTAATTTCCATACTGTTTTAACTTTCGTTTTGTCTTAGTTACAGTTACCTTTAGTTACAGTTACCGTCAGTTGTTCTCGATTTTCTTTTGTTTCTCTTCTCCTTTCTTCTACATTTTTCATCTTCCTCACTTTTATTCATTTTCTTTCAATTTATTTCAGTTCCACTCCTTTTCTTCAGTTTTCTTCCTCTTCTTTTACTTACTATACCTTCTCTTCCCTTTTCTTGACTACTTAGGTGACTGGTTCTCTATTAATCCTTAATTCAAAATCGATTTTGCTGCTTTGGTGGGTTACTTCGTTCTTATACGCCCTTCTTTTTGTCTTTCTGTCTGTCTATGTATATTTTTTTTGTTTTGTTTTGTTTTTTTGTTTGTTTTCTTGCTGACAAGTGCCTCAGTAGTTAGGGTGTTGGCTCACGATTTTAAAAGTTAGGGTCTTAGACTCCTTTTTGGTTCTGTTCACGAAGACAGACGCCAAGAGTTCACTGAATAATTTTCCAAATTGATCCAAGATTGTCATTTGTATTGAGACGGTACGGCAGCCTGTATGACTAAGTATTGGGTGAAGTTAACGTGAAATCTGTCTTAAAATTAAATAAATTAATAAAATTAAGGTTAGCTTAGGTTATACTGGCTGTCAGTTATTGATTCTAGCATAGTCACTATTGGTCCTTAGCAATGCGAGTTGGAGTTCCGTTTAGGTATGATTGAAGTAGTTTTTTTAAGATGCTATTAGTAAAAAGGTTTGAAGCTTTGTTTTGAGACATATTCAAGTCCTGAATAGGTCGGCGGTCCTAAGCGCGCCGGGCGAGTCCTTCGAGATGGCGGGGCAAGTGGCAGTAGTGGCAGAGTAATAGTAGACAGTAGCTACCCACCATAATGAATTTCCTGTGCTGTTGTCATTTGTTCAAAATTGGTAAGAAAATCCTCGGTTTTCATTTTATTCATATTCGGCCTTATGCTGAATGTCGTCTCACTCATCGTTGACGATCGTCTATGTGTATCGTCAAATCTATCGTTTCGTCGACACTTCGGTATGCTGTACAAGCAACGTAGACGAAACGTTGTGCACTGAATAAACACGGCATCTCTATGAGTGGGAAATTTTTTGTTTTGGGTATTTCACGTGGGAAATTCTGTTACTTCAAATGATTTGTGTGTTTATTTGAAAAATAAATGGATTACGAGCTGTTTTTTTTCAAGCGACGAGGAAGAAAATAAATCTTTGACGGTGCAGCGGAGGCTGTTAATGCAAACAGTGGACTTATTTGCGTTGCCTGAAACCAAGTAATTTATTTTTCTTTGACCAATGCAAGTGGAGCCCCCACTGGGAGGAAGGATGCGGCCTCGGTAAGCAGCGTTCTGCTCCGGCGAGTTCGCCCACCTCGCAGTGGCCTAAGTTACCTTGTGCCCTGGCACCCAAAATAATGAGACGTTGGAGCCTTTAGCTAGGGTGATTAAGAATTTTTGGAAGTCCAAGACGAGCCTAGATGAGGTGGTCGCCTCCGCGAGCGGCTTGATGGCTGCCTGACTGTCCGAGTATATGTGGACATCCGCTTTGTACGCGTTTTCGCAGATAAGTCATATAGAAACCTGGTAAATGGCCATTACTTCTGTCTGGAAGACACTGCAATGATCAGGTGGAAGGAAAAGCTGGGGCTTCGCTTCGCTGACTGCAGAAAATACCACAGCCAACCTTGTTACCTATGTTACCACCACACTACGCTCCCTTCCCTGGAAAAGGGAAGCCATTGGGAAACGGGAGATCCCAATTTTATTTCAGTATCGTTTTAGTTTCGTCAGCAAAATTTCCGACGATGGAAATATTCGTCGATAGACGAAAGGCGAAGGCGATAACGATGACGAGCATAGCACTCCGTCGTCAGCTGACGATACGACGATGAGCAGCATACGAAAGTTGCCGTATCGTCATTTTTTCAGACGATGACGATATTCAGCATAAGGCCGATTAAAAATAATCCCCTTAACTTACACTGAAATTTTTTTCTTTTGAACTTTGTGGAAATGTTGTTTGAATTTTATTTCTGCAGTGTAACCATATCGCTTAGCCTGTTGCCATGTGTAGTGCAATGTTCGGTCGAACTATTCTACAACAACTATTCATTGCAACATTTCATGCGCACTTTTCATGTACTTAAATTTAGGTCAAGGTCAGCGTGGCGTGTACATTTTATTTTTGGCATGTAAGTAAATTTATATTGGATAATTGGTGTGCGTTTCAGAAGAATTAATCGGCGAATGTTACGACTCAAGCCGCTGGGAGTAGGTGCTACATGAAAGTATTTTCGCGTAAGAGGATTTTAATGATGCTTACGCAGCATTTTATTTTCATGCACACAACGACAGTGGCAGTGGCACGATTTTTCAGTTGAAAGGCATACAATTTGTATCCTTTTTTGATAAATTGTTGGCAATGTTAAACAACTTTTTCAAAAATGTAATTGTTCGTTCAAAGAAGTCCTGACAACTTTTGTCACTTTTGCTTCAACACTTGAATAGGTAAGTTTTAGCAGTTTTCAATTTCAATTCGTTTGCCTTTTCCCTTTCTCTCCCTCTCTCTAGTCTAATCTAATGGTTTAACCAAAAAGTCACATAATTTATTTGCAGATTAATCCAACGCACCGCTGCTGTTTGTCTTAATTGTGCGTCTTAATCACGTTGCATATTAGAAGCCAAATCGATTCGGAGATTTGTGTTGTGACTGGGCCATTTGCCCGCTGCCGCAGCCCCTTGGGCGCCGGAGCGCTGCTGCGGAGAAGAAGAATGCGTCACATTAGTCAACTGTTTAACTGTTCAAAAAGCGGCGAAGGCAATTCACGGCTCACATTTTGTCGCCACATCTTCTTTGGCTCTGACTGATGCCAAGATGCTGCTTAATTTTCTTGCTGGTAATCATGTCTTAATTATGCTCTATGCGGTGCGCTAAAGCCTCAAAGCTACAAGAGGCATTTTTTGCTGTTGAAATTCCGTTACGGCTGCTTGGCCCCAAAGGATGCGTTGCCGGGCTAATAGGACGACGCAACAAAAATTGAGAGCAGGCATTTAATCAAATGTCAGCATGACTCGAGCACGACACAAAAACACGCAAACACACATATAAACACACATGCACGGACACTGACACTGACACACTGCCATTCACTCACACACACACACGCACACACACATGAAAATGAAATTTTGCAACAGCGCAGCGGCAAGCAAAAGCTTTTAATGTTAAATTGATGAGTTGGCGGAAAATCAGGCACACAAATACAAACGCACGTACACGTACGAGAACGAGCCGTTTAATGGCGGCTCGACTGCCGGTTACTCGCCGGCAGTTACATAATAAATAGTGAACATGAAGAGGTGTCCGGGGCACGCATTGGCTTTTAATGAGTGGCGCTGCCATGCGGTGTGCTATCATGCAAACAAAGTTCCTTCCACACTCTTCCTAACCTCACATTTGATGCTGGCAGTATTAAGAAAATATTGATGACAGCCGCTTTGACGCCATTTCTGAGCGAATGGCGAGAGTGGGTAACATAAACGCTTGAACGGTTTTAATGGAATTTTCCCGAAAACGGTTACGCAATTTCCCCGTTATGGCTTTTATGTCGCAACCAAAGCGCACACATCGAAGCTTTGACAGCGCGGGGCGAGGGCGGCGTTTGTCTTATTTGCTCGTTAAGGCGGCCAAAATGTGCACAATTAGGCGATATTCAAATTTCGCGCCTTGTTAGGGGCGCAAACAAAATTTAATATTTACACACCGGCGCGCACAAGCCGCCGCCGCACGCATTCACCTGGCGTGTGCCGCGTCGCACCGCACACCGCACAGCGCACACCGACACCGCGACCGGGCAGCCACTCGAGGCGCCATTCCCGGCCGCGGAGCTGGCTGTGCCGCTCGCAAACTTCATTCACTGTCAAAGTATGCCAGCTGTGAGGCACAACAACAACGACGACAACACACACAAAATTCAAATTCGAAATTTCACCTCAATTAATTACGTTTCTATTAGATTATCAAATTTATTGCTGCGGGGCGCGCGTTCATCTCCTCCTGCCCGCACTACGCGCTACATGTAGCGTTCGCGAATCGGCCGCCAACCACACAACCAATCGAGCTACAGCAACGAGCACCGCAACGAGCGCAACCGCAATGGGCAACTTCTACGGCAGAAGCTCGCAGGGCGACGGTGGCACTCAGTACGTGAACGATCGCGGCGGCACAGTGCTGCGCGCCGTTGAGGACATTGCCAAACTGTAAGTGGCCCCAGCCGAGGCGCCGATCCCATCAGTAGTAGTAACCCTGTCGTTCTTCTTGCGCTCAGCTCGTACACCGACATGGAGCGCGAGTTCGATCACATCTACAAGAGCTCCAACACGATGCTGCGCACGATCACGGAGGACCCGTGCCAGCGGCTGTCGTCGCGCATCATCAGCTGCCTGAACGAGAACGCAATGCAGATGTCCAAGTGCTTCAACGTTATGGACCAGTACCAGGCGTGCGTGTCGGCGCGCATTGCCGACAAGATGGTCGACGTGCTGGACGAATTGGAACGGCCGCCGCCAGACGCAGTGCCGCCGGACACAGAGTCGCCGGACACAACGCCACCGCCGGTGCTGATTCCCACACCGACGCCGAAGCCAATGCAGGCGGCGGCGCACTGAGCGAGCAACTGGCTGGCTCGGTCGCGGGTGCACGGGCGGGCAGCGGTTTTAGATGACCTTGACTGATTCTCTCGTGTGTACACATATATTTTTGATTTCTGCGTAAACCTAATTGAAAATCAATAAAAAATCGGCAATAAAATTGTTTGTGCGCGTACGTATTTGTGTGCGTATGTGCAAAAATAGCCCGTTGACTGTATGGTTTTGTTTTTTGCGACAGCCTGAATGACAATAAATGCGAACGGAAATTTTTTATGAGCGCTCAAGGACATGTCGAAAATAATTGGACACAGAGCAGCAACAAATGAAGCGAGTCGGCTGAAAAAATTCCACATCAGTGAGCACAAATAGCTGCTAGCGAAAAAAAGGGAACAATATTGGGCAGGGGGTGCAGTGAGGGATGAGAGGGTGTAGGGTTGTGTAAAACGAAGTGAGTGGAAAGTTTCAGATTTTTGCCGCATGTATGGTTCAGTTTGGGTTATTTTGCGCTGGTGGAATGATTTGAAATGAAATCAACTACAGAGGGTATAGAAAGAAAAGGGCAGGGGAGTGATTTGTTAAATGTGAGGATGCAAAGTTTTAAATAAATAGCAGTTAAATAAATAACAGTTTGTGGTGTAGTGTAATGTGTTGTTAAAAGTAGTGGAAATAAAATTGCTGACTGCAGTAATAATGAAGTGAGGTGTGATAGAGAGGAAGATCGAAAGAATAAAGAAATTTTAATGAGTCAAAGTGAAGCGAGTTATAATGTACACAATACAAGAGAATAGGAGGAGAGAAAGATGAGAATTTGGAGATGCTTGATCCTTTTTTTAGTTAATAGAAAAAAATAATGACAGCAACTTTGTTTTTACGACAACTGCAGGAAATTGCCTAACTTTGAAAGAAAAATTGCCCAAGAAAAAGGTCCAATTCAAAGCTTTAGCTCTGGGAAGGAAGAGTGCTTGTGTATTTGAATGAATGTCTGTGTATGTGTGTATTGTACGCCAGGACCTGTTCATAGACTTGAAATAAAAAAATAAATAAAAGCAAATGGGCGTTTAGTCAGAGGACTTACAACAAAATAAAATGTAAAACAAAAAACTCATCAACAACCTCGAGCTTTTCTAAAACTAATCCGAATCAATAAATTGAATAAATGATTTGATTTAAAATTAATGGAATTAATTAATTAATGTTTGAATAATTAATTTAAAAAATTAATTAATTAAAAATTAATCAAAAATTAATTAAATTGAAAATTCCATTTATTGATTCGGTTTAGTTGAATTAATTAATTAATTTTTGATTAATTAATCTTAAAAAAATTTCAAACATAAATCAATTACAAATTAGGTAATCAAAAATTATTTAAATAATCCAATTAAATTGAAATAAGATCATGCATTCAATTTATTGATTCGGTTTAGTCGGTTTAGGTAATTCATTTTTAATTAATTAACTAATTTCTTTTTAGTTAACACTAGGAGTACCGGGTTTTGCTCATACCTACTAGTACCGTGAGCGGTCAAATGACGGTATTCAGAGCTTTTAACGAAATCGGTTGAATCTGAAGAAGTTTTTCATTGTAAGCATTAAAACAACATTCATTTATGTTCTTGAATGTAAAAAAGTATAGTTTTGGCAAATATTTTAAAAGTAAAGCTACTACTCATGACCATAGTAAATTTCGTCTCGCCGCTTTCTGCTCATGTTTTCACACACAACACGTAAAATAATGCATTTTTGTTTTTACATTGAAATTCATAAATATATAAAAGTCGGTTGTAAATTTAATATAAAACAGAAGGCAAGACATAGGTTCTTGCAAAATTTGTACCATCTTTGACTTTTTTGTGAATGTTATAATTTTATTTCCATGGCTACGTAGTTAACCGTCATTTGACCGCTCATGGTACTAGTAGGTAAAGTCGATGATAAAAAGAAAGCAGATCGGCGCAGTGATTGCAAAATTTTAGAATATTGAGCTTAGTGCAAAATATTAAAAGTCAAGGAGAACCAGATTCGTAACTTAAACCGTTTTCGAGCTACGGTTGATCAAAAACTGAAAACCGTCAAATGACCGCTCCCGGTACTTCTAGTGTTAATTCATCAATTACTTTTTATTTAATATCTTTTATTTATTTTTTTAAATTAATTAATTAATTAATTTTTTTATTTTGAAGAAATTTTGATTGAAGTTGTTTACAATTTGAAAATCCAAAATACATTTCAAAATCAAAGAATTAAAAAATCCAAACAAAAATTTTAAAAATGAATTAATAAAAAATTAATTCAAATAAATTTAAATCAGAGTATTCATTCAATTTATTGATTCGGTTTAGTCAGTTTAGGTAATTAGTTTTTAATGAATTAATTAATTACTTTTTAATTAAATGTATTAATTATTTAATTTTTTTTGATTATTTAATTAATTAATTAAGTTTTTTATTTTGATGAAAGTTGTGATTTTCTTAATTTTGCTTACAATTGAATTGTTTACAATTAGAAAATTCGAAATATATTTCACAATCAATACAACTGTGAATTGAAAAGTAAAAACGGAGTTGATTTTGAAAACAAAGACAACAAAAAACAAAACACATTGTGACTTTGATGTTATCGAATGTTGTTTTGATTATGAATTCGCCTTGTAGCAGATATAAAACAAACTGATTTGAGAATGAAGGCTATGCAGCCTTGACAGAAGAATGTTAACCCTTTCGCTACAGGTTTTTACTGGGGAAAGTTAAAATTTTAAATTTCACGTCAAAGGCTTCTATATGGTTGTATTAGCAACATTTCAAAAGAAATTTTTTAATTTTTATACTCGGACCCTTATAATTTCTTCTCTTTACTTTTTCTATTTTTAACTTTAATCTTCAGTTTATTAATTTCGTATTTTTCCTACCACTTCAAACTATTCTAAGGACTAACAAAAAATTTATTCTTGAAATCACAGAGGGTTCAGACGTCCACAAAGAAGCGATGTGCCATCTGGCAACAATAGCGAAAGGGTTAAGTAAGTTTTTATCAGGACTCGTCTTTTTCGGGGCCCAGATTTTATAGCGGCATGTTAGTTTTTTACAGTAGACCAGATTTTTACACTGTTTCATATATTTTCATAAATAGAAAACAAACCTGACACATCTTTTGTCAAAGAGTTTCTCTATTGCATTGACTCAACAACCCTAAAATATTTCTATGATTTATTGAAGTGCAGCCCACACTCTCGATCGCTTTTTTACGATTCGGTGGGATTTCTTGGAGTTTTCTTGAAATTCTAAATTTTGCCTGAAACCCCAGCAAGTTTGCAACTTTTGTGTATTATTTTGTATTCTTTCATTCATGTTATTTAGGTTTAATTTTGAGCATTGCGACAAAACTGACAAATAATTTTTCAAATTTATTTCTTTACCTTCTAAAAAGCTGTCCGTAAGTGCCTCGATTGGTTGGATTTTTTCTGCCAATATGAATAAAAGAGGACTTAAATTTCGCTCGAGTTGTGTTTCGATTGAGTAAACTAGTTAAGTCGGCTTTCGATCAGACGTAGTTATGTTGAAAAATAAATAAAATGCTTTGTATGAGACCTAAAGATTAAAACGTCACCGTAAAAGCAAAACAAGCGAATTCAATAGCAAATCTATTTCGATAGAGAAGGTAACAAGCAATGAAAAATTTCAATAGAAAGTGAATAGTGAGACTGCGCTAATATTCTATTTTCTAAGAAACACTACAAAAGCATCACAAAATAGGCAACAAAGAGTACCGTAAATAACTGTGTTACCTCTGTCAACGCAACATCAAAGACCGATAATTTGCACAAAACTTTCATTTTTTATGTGCCAAAACAGAAATTCCGTCATGACATGACAAACGTTTTCGACCGCCGAATGTTAGAAATGATTTGTCAGAGTTGTAAGGGCTCGGCGCTCGAGTTCTCAATGCTTTGCTCTGCTTCACTACACAAATTTATCAAATGCTGTGCGTCTAAATCTACAAAGTTGTGCGTAATGCTGCCAAAAGCCTGATGAGGGTCGGCACTACCTGGAAGCGGTCCCGTTCGAGTGTGTGCGTGCGTGCGTAAGATGGCAACATGTGCGAGCACAACGAGCGCTTTACACATTTGTCAATCCATCAAAAGTGCCTAAAAATTCATACATTCCAGCATCCGCACAGCCTACAATGTGTTTGTCTGTCTGTGTGTGTGTGCGTGTAAATACTGTATGACGAATGACTTCTGGTGCGGATATTTGCATTTGGGGCCACATGTGTGTCGATTCTGGCCCACTTTGATGGTCGCTTCCTCGACGCTGTGGCATCTCCCTTCGCATCTGCTGCAGCTGCTGCGCCTGGCGACAGTGTTGGCCATTGTTGTTGAGCTGTGTATTAGTGCGAGCATTCGACCCGAAAATGTTTTCCATTCCACTTTTTGCATGTTTGCCATGTTGTATTGTTGTATTGTTGTGCGGCAGCAAGTGTGACGAAGGTAATGGTTGTTGCGACGGTTGCTTGTACGATTGTTGTGCGCTTTGTCAGCTGACAAGTGAAATGTGGAATTCTGCTTAAAGCTTCGCCGCAAAGCCGTGAAATGAAGGATTACGCAGAGGATTAACGCCCAGCCCCGCCAGGCTTGTTACTGCGAATGAAGACACAATCAAAAGTGCCGCAGATGAGTTGACGTTTGCCGTGACGGGGATAGTGTTTATGCCTTAAAGTGAAATGGAAAATGTGTGGCATTAATTATAGCAATTCGGAGGGATTAGTTTAAATGTGGTTTGAATTTACACTAAAATAAAGGAAGTAGAAGTAAATGTAGTAAAATTGTATTGATTTAAAAATAGGTTTTGAATTTGAAAATTGTATACAAATTTTCAAAATTATGACGTTTTTCAAAGTCAAAGAAGTAAATTTGGTTGAAAATCATTGCTCGAAGTTTGCTAAAAAAAAGAGTATGTGAGTGAATTGGAAGTGGATGGTAGGAATGCAAATCAGCAAGAAAAATTATGAGGTGCAATTTATGAAAATTTCCTCTTGAAAACTAGAAATTGGAAGTCGAGTCAAGTTTCGAATGAATTTTAACCCTTTCGACCCCAAAGTTGCCTGAGAGCAACTTTACCCATTTGTCATCTTATAGCAAAAGCTACGATTGAGTTATGGTTTTAATTTAAGTACAACAACAACAAATTAATATTTTTAGAAGTGAATTCAAAGCAAATTTCTAAAAGTTTACTACTATCCCCAAAATAATTTCCAATAATTTGCAACGATATCAGGGAAAGTTTGTGTTCTAATTGAAGTCTACGAATTGCGCGCGTGGGATCAAAACCCTGTTTCTTTAATAATGGTTAAATAAAAACCAAAATTGATAATTTTGTATTTTTTGATAAATATTAAATAAATTTTCTGTAATTAAAAAGTATTGATACAAAACTGACTTAACCCGTTTTGAGCTAAAATTCTTCAAAAGTAAATTAGCTCTAGAACGAAGAGGCGCGGCGACTTCAAATGTCTACTGCACACTTCTTAGACAAGTTTTTCATGAATTACATACTAAAAGGTAATATCCAGAGGTTGGGGTCGAAAGGGTTAAGTTTTCTTATTTTTATTTTTCACTTTTATTTGAGTATTTTTTAAATTAGTTGAATTTAGTTGAAGTTTTTAAGTTTTAATTTATTAATTATTTATTTCTTTTTTCATAATTTATTTTCTTTTTATTATTTTTTGTTTCTTTAATTTCTTTATTATTTTTTGTTTCTTTAATAATGGTTAAATAAAATCGAAATTTTGATTATTTTGTATTTTTCCATAAATATTAATTAATTTTTCTGTAATTAACAAATAATGGTACACAATTTATTTAACCCGTCTTTGAGCTAAAATGTATTTCTTATTTTTCATTTTTAAATCAGTATTTTTTTAACTTAGTTGAATTTAGTTAAAGTTTTTAATTTTTTGTTTGTTCGTTACTTAATTTTAAATTTTTAATTACTTAATTTTCTTAATATTCATACTACAAGCGATTTTTGATTTTAAAATTTTCTTGTATTGAGTGATGAAAAAAAGGTTACTGCATGACTTTGCATAATCATTGTGTTAACGAACATTCTTTCACGTAATAAGTTTGGCAATTTTCGCAAAGTTCAAAATAGTTGAAGTGCTTTTTGAAGTTGACCACATTTGACACTTTAAATGTTTGTCATGTGACAAAAATGTTTTAATCCTAATGTTGCTTTTTGTATTTTAATGCTTGCAATGTGCACAGTTTAGCTAAGCAAGTGTGAAGAGCATAAAATAGGCGAACAACAAATCTAGATTTTAATATTTAAATGCACGAGAGAGATGGCGAACTCACACACACACTCACACATAAACATGTAGATATATACACTTAGTAATGTATTTTGTTTATATGGCAATGTGCAGTCAAATGACATATAAATTGCGTTGTTGACGCGTTTTTGCTGACGTTTTTCCTTTTAGTGCACACACACACTCACACATATGCGAGTATGAGCTTGCTAGTGTGAGTGTGACTATTTTATGGAAATTAATTATGTCGGTTTATTCGGCAACATTGCTAGAGATGCACAGCAAAAACTAAGCAAGCAAAAGTTGCGTTGCTGTTTTATGTGCGACGGCAGCGGCAGCGGCGGTGGCGGCTCATGCGCGCACCGCCTACACACAGTTGCGGTTAATGCTGCCACCGCTACTGTCGCTGTTGCTGCGTGCAAACTTTTGACAATAAGGCCGCTGCTGGTGTCTGTGTTTGTGTGTGTGGAGAGTTTATTGCTTGACAGTTTTTTTCTGCTTGGCTGCGTAATTATTTTGTTTGACAAAAACAAACATATCTATGTAGATGTGTGTGCATGTGTCTGTTGTTGCAACTATACAAATTGTTGCCGCAATGGATTAATTAAAAAACTCTGGTTGTTGCCGCAACTTGGCTCACAGCTGTGCACAGCTTTGTTGTTTCGTTTTAATGAAATTCGCATTGCCACGCCCACATGACAACAGCAGCAGCAGCAGTGAGTAAGAGTCATCAGTCAACACATGCGTAGCGCCGAAGTTTGATATTTGGGTTGCGAGTCTGTTAGTGGCACCGGGGCGTATGAGTGATATTTATTATCGCAAACTTTTGGCGCTTTTAAGGCTTTTAAAAAATACAAATATTATTGCTTGTGACCTTTGCTTCTTAGGCAATTACTTATGATTATTGCCACACATTTCCATTGCTCATTGATTTAGCTATTTCGAACCACGTTCAGCCAGTCGTAATGGCGCCGCCAGATTTAGCTGTGCATTAACTTTGCAGCGACTGACTGGTTTTGGCTCAATCATGGCGGCAACTGCGATAAATGCGCTGCGGCGACAAGCGGACGCGCATTAGCAACGCAAATCACATAAACGCAATAAACTTGTGTCGCTGTCAGAGCAAACTTGATGAGTTGCCAAATTCTGTGAGCCAAATTCTGCACACAAGCACAATACTGCGTCTCTAATGATGTGAGCGAAAGGACGAAAGCTGTCTGTGATGATGATGTGGCGGCGACGGCGTCGGCCATTATTGTCATCGCACTTTTCCCATTGATCGAATTTCCATAAACTGGCGACAACGACAGTGTTGCCGACTGCCAGTCATGTTCGAGCTGTTGTGGTTAGTTTTGTTGTTGTAATTGCTTGCTGAAGACAGACAATATCGAACACATTATTATGTTGTGAGTACACTTTCAGGCGTTTTGTTGTTGTACAGTTTTTTTTTGGTGAACAGCACGAATAAGCTGGGGTCGAACTCATATTTTAGCCGTTAAAAACACGCGTTGACTGCCAACAAGCAGTCGCCGCTGACGACGCCTGTTGGCTGCGTAGCGCAGTGCGTGTGACGGCGGCACAACGGCTACGCAAAAGTTGCAATGCGACTTATTACGAGTAATTCGCTGTTTGTTTATGTTTGTCGGCATTAATGAGGAATTACCCAGTCAGGCAGTTGGCAGCACACAGCTTGATATGGTTGTTGTTGTTGTTGTGTGTGCTAGTGGCTGCTTCGAATGGTGGGCGGGAAAAAATGCGAACGCCGGATTGTGAATTGCGGATTATGCTAATATCTCTTCTATATGTACAAGAGCTGCTTCATTATACCACATTGTTGTTGTTGTTGTTATCGTTAGTGCTTGTTGTGTTGGCTGTCGGAGCGCGGGTCCTGTCGCTTTGGGGTGCTGTCTAATGAAAATGTAAAAGTTTCGCTGAACTCGAGTGCGAGCACGGCCCATGAGGGGAAAGCAAAAATTTGTTAAGCGCAACGATAGCAGCGGCTGTAATTAACATTTGCAGCAGCTTGTGCTGGCACTCGCTGGACAAGCAACAGCGCCAGTGGCTGCCAGTGATGGCTGATAAGGTCAAAGCAAGCTGTGCTGTCCGATGTGGCGCTGCGAGAAAAAAACCAAAAAAATTAAAATAAATAAAGTTAGCGCAGTGTTTGCCAGCAAAGATAAGAGTGTGCTAATGACTTCGCAGCGTCCAGCTGTACATATATACGCACATACTTGTACATACTTTTTCAAGTATCTGTCAGTTTTGAGACGCCTTTATAAATATGTGGCTGTGGTTAAATTTAAACTTTTAGTGAAATTAAGTTTCTTAAATTTCCAGCAAAAATGTATCCACGAAGCGGACTTTACATTTGGAAAATTACATTTTGAGCGGTTTGAATAGCTTTGGTTATTCATGTTGTGGCTGCTATGGCGATTAGGGTGGTTCTTATGCCAAGGCCGATAAAAATTTTGTAACCGACATTGATGTTTATGTAAAAAACAGATGAACCTAAGTAAAGCAATGCCCATGCAGTGGCTTCACAAGAGTCTCATTAATGCTTTTTTGGACTTTTATGAATGCGTATCATAATTTTTATAAGAAAGACTGATCGGCCAATATATGCAAAGCTAAACATATACAAGGCAACAAAAACAACCCACTAGGTGGCCTGCTTCGATGCATCTTATGGCTAAAAAGCGGGAGCTGGTATTAGTCAATATTCTTCCATGTTCTACATATAAAGATTTGGTAAATTTAAATAAAAAACCAAAATAAAAAACAAATAGTTTAAATAAAAAATGTAGGTGTTGTTTATAAACACAGAATCATTCACCATTTCGACCCCAAAGTTGCCCGAGAGCAGCTTCACTTGTTTGTCTTCTTCTATCAAAAGCTACGATTTATTTATGGGTTTAATTTAAGTACAACAACAACAAATTATAATTTTTAGAAGTGACTTTAAAGCAAATTACAAAAATTTTACTCTTATACCCAAAATAATTTCCAAAAATTTGCAGCGATCTCAGGAAAAGTTTGTGTTCTAATTGAAGTCTACGAATTGGGCGTGTTTGATCAAAACCCTGTTTTTCTAGTAATGGTTAAATAAAAACAAAAAGTAATAATTTTGTATTTTTCCATAAAAATTAAATAATTTTTCTGTAATTAACAAATATTGATACACAAGTTTTTAACCCGTTATGAGCTAAAATTGTTCAAAAGTCATGAGCACACTTCTTAGGGAAGTGTTGCATGATTTTAATACCAAAAAGTAATATCGAGACACAGGGTAAAATTCGGGATCGTAAGGGTTAATGTTTCTATAGACTATAAGTTACCAAATCTAGATCGAAATAACGCATAAAACACAGTTTATATGAATTAGTAATAAGTATATAACTTCATATGGGTGCCTGGTCACAGAGATATCCCGGAGAACTGCAGGGCAGACGAATTGGTTAGACAAGGAGGCTGAAATTTTGAAAGTAGCCGTCTACGAGAATGTACTACACGATAGTAAATTTCTCTTACGATAGTGGCACCATCGGGCGGTGGGGCTAAGTACTTATCGGACTGCCCACGTAAGTAAGAAAATGTTAAACAATTAGTTTTATTTTGATTGTGTCAAGTGGAAAGAAGCCTTAAAAGCATAGTTTTTTCTCAAGAAATCAACGTAAAAGGGAGTAAAACGATGAGAAACTCTCTGGAAGTAATAAAAAGTAATACAAGAAAATTATAAAAATGTTTAATACAGCATTTAAGTGTTGTTTATAAACATAGAACTATTAAGTTTGCCAACAAAAATATCAAAACTTACTCAATGCCTCAGTATGCTGTGTTGCAAAAAACATGCAAAACAAAACAAATGTGTGCTACATTTTTTTTTATAATAAAAATAAAAAATAAAAATACTTTGTCCATCTATTTTTACTTTCTCCCTCTTACTCTACTTCTTTTTCAACCATTTTTCTAAACCTCTAATCAACTTTTTCAACTAACAAAATATTGCCGTAACCCTTAAAAAAGGACTCACCCTGGCAAAGTTGCATATGTGTGAGTAAGATTGTGTGTGTGTGTGTGTGCTTGTGTGCGCTTTGGCCGCAAACATTTTTCACATTCATGAACCCTTTTGCGCAAATCGACAAACCGACAGGCCGTCAAACAGTCACTGCTGACACACCCCCCGACCCCCGCCACTGTTGTTGAAAGAAATTCCTCAAAAGAAGGTTTTAATTAAATATTTGCAGAGCCATAAGCCGTCACAAGTGGCACTCGAGTGTCTAACGGAGCAATTTGAATCATTTCGTGAGCACGCTGGCCCAGAAAAACGGCCCGGAATTCGACGGCAGACGGAGTTGCCGGCGAAAAGGGTATGCGGACCCGAAATGCTAACAAAGCATCAAGTCGAGTACACATCAAAAGCAAACAGCAGAAGAATTGAAAGCGCCGCGTGAAAAAAAGTGTAACGGCAAACCGAAACATGAACATGAAGAAGCCAGAAAGCAAGAACGGATGATAAAGTAAGCAGTGTGTTAGGCCGACTAAATCTTTTACTGTTTTGGGGGAAATGTTGCCTTTCGGAAGCATGACGGCAAGAAAGCGCCGCTGCGAAAAAAACAAGTTTACGTTTACGTTTCCATTGCCAGTGGCCAAGTGAATTGCAGAGGTGCGCGCCGAATATCCTTTTGCCACGCAATGTGCGCCCATTGACCCGCTAAGCGAGACGCCAGTCAACGCGATCCCGAGTCAAAGCAACAACAATAACGGCAACAAACGCCACAATGGCATCGCATTCAGTGGCGGCGAATTGAAGTGAAATAAAAAGCAACGGTCGGGCCAGACAGCGCCAAGAAGAATGACAGGAAACTTCTATTTGACTTTTATCCTGCGGAAGCCAACTTAAACATTTGCCAGCCCAAGTCGCAGCAGCTGCAGCGGCACAATGGCCGTTGGTAGCGTGCGTTGTGTGTGTGTGTGTGTGTGTGTGTGTGTGTGGTCGGGGGTGAAAGGGGACAAGGCGTAAAGCTAAAAACAGCAGCGGCAGCAGTCGAAGTGGCAACGCTGCCAGGCATTGCAGCATTGAGGGCGAGATTTGCTCGGCTTCGGATGTGTCTTGTCTGTGTGTGTGTGTGTGTGTGCCCGAAAGACCCAGCCGCACAAGTATGGATATGTTTGTTTTGCCCCTACGGGTGCTGTACACACACACACACACACACGCTGCCGCAATGTGCAACGCTTGGCTTTGGCTTCTTAAATTTTCAAGCTCTTGCAGCAGATTTTATTCAGTGCTCGTTGCCATTCACTTTAATTGTTCTTTGTGTGCAGCAGCTGAGGACATTCCCAAGATGCTTGCTTGACGGCAGCGTGCGAGTGTTGCTGCAGTGCGTGTGTGTGTGTTGCAGTAGTTGCATGTGTGCGTTTGCCCAACGTTTGGCGAGTTTTCGGTGGTCACACTTTGCATATGAATTTGTCAAGTTTTTGCCAAAGTTAGTTAATGGCATGTGGCAAGTTGGCATAAATACAGAATTAAGATAAAAGGAAAATAAGGAGTAGAGCTCTCTGAGAAGAATTGGTTAATTAAGAGATGTGCAAAGCTACATCAAAAAGTCACATTGCTACAGAGACTTATGGACTTATTTATTTCAAGTCACTTTTGGATACTTTTTCTCAAACTAAAGTGACATCTACATCCTTCAGAGCTTAACTAAGATTTAAGATGATCATTGTTAAAGGAATGAAATGAATGAATGATGAACGAAATGAAAGCGTAAGACTTTCATAGATTGAAATTTCTCTTTGTGCTGCTTCCTTTAATATTATTTGCCATCTTTCACTTTGTTAACCTTCCGAAATTTTCGTGGGAATTTATTTAATGGAATGTGTTTTGTCTGTGTGCGTGTCAAATGAATCCATGTCGATTAAGAAGTGTGAATTCGGGTTATTTCTGTTTAATCTTTCCATTGTTCATGACTTCAAAGGCAACACTTTCCATTCAATGTTATTTATTTATTTTCCTTCTCACACCTGAAGATATCCTTTTCTGAATTCACTTCTCCCTCGTCAACAGCAGTTTTTGCTTTCTTCCAAATACTCATTATTATTGCTTTATACTTTTCATTGAACACGCTTCTTGGGTCCATCTTTCATTGCAATTTACATATAAATACACATAGTTATTTATACCTTTTTCCTAATAGTTTCCATCTGTCTATTTTTCTTTCGGTGAATCATATCTGCACCAATGTCATTCATGCTTTCTTTATTCAATCTCCAACTTCCCGCTTATCTTTGCTGCTTTTCATTGCACATTGTCCTGGGCGTTCGCTATTGATGTCACTTCACTTTAGTGCCTGGCGCTGATTATCCTTGCCAACCATTCTCGGCTCAACGCACTCGTCGTCGTTCGCTGGTCCAATTTAGTTTACTCGCACAATGCGCTCTCATCAGCACCGCACACACCCAGCCACCCACCACTCAATCGTGCGAATTAATGGCAACTTGCGCTGCCGCCAGTTGTCGCTGTCACGAAGGGCTTCCAATTGCAATCCTTGTTTGAATGCGCACATCAAATTGTGCTTGACACGCGTAATCCAATAACTTTGACGCTGCCGCTGTGGATTGCAATCGTTAGTTGCGACCCACACATACACACACACACACACTAACACACACACAGTCAAGGCCAACCCGTACGCACTGCAAAAGGTCATTCGGCAGCAACAGCTCTGAGCATCGAGTGGATTGCCGCCAGGAATAATGATATTCCTGATTTTGCGGCCGCCATAAGTTTTCGCTGCGCGGCAACTTTTTTCCGCCTTTAACCTTTTGCATTTCGCCTTCCTCCTCGTCTTGTGTTCTTTTCAATCGACACAAACATTTCACTTAATGCGGCCGACATCAATAACAGCAGCCAGCCGACGACGCACCAATGCCAATGCGACACTGACACTGACAGTGACGGCGCGCTTCATGTGTTGTCTGCATGATTTGCGGGCATCATTACTACCAGCAGCGCATAACGTGACAGCGAAAAGTGTTGCCTCTTCGTCTAAAGTGTGGAATTAAAGAGAGTCAACGACACACACACACATATAACCTCAGAGTGCGGCAATTGTAATTGCGATTTCTTTTCATTTCCGCATTACTCAGTGACGCGTTGCTCGTCGGCTGCGCCTTTGAATGAGGATTCGTTGCATTCATTTGGTCGCCATTCATTGCGCACTCATCAATTCGTTGTGCTGAACTTCATTAATGCGCGACGTGAGTGGTGTGCCGCGTGCCACAGACACTCAGAAACGTGTAGCGTCAGACGCCTTGAGGCGGCGACAGCTGCTTCTTAACTGCCTTTTGACTTCCGTTCGGAAGATTTGGTGTTGTTTGAGGTTTTGCCAACACAGGAAAATACTTTGGCCACACGTTTAATAAGTCGTCCTGGCGTCCTTGTGGCTGCTGTGAGGTCTTTGTGTTTGTTTGTAATTTGTGAATAATTGAAATGATGTCATAATTGTTTCCATTATTTATTTTATTTATTTTTACCTAATTATTGAAAGAAGATAATTCCATTTTTCTACTATACATTTTTTGCTATTTTTTTGAATTAATGCATTTTTCAACTTCTTGTTAGTGTTGAAAGCCTGAAAGTCTAAAAGAAATTCTTCTCCTTTTGTCTTCTCTTTCATTGGAAGAAGTCACCTTCAAAAATACTTCTTTGACTAAACTGAAAAATTTAGTTTTCTATAAAAAAAAAAAAAAAATAGAACAATAATAATCAGGACCTTAGGATGTTACATTTAATAAGTTGTCCCAGCACCCTTGTGGCTCTGAGCTCTTTGTGTTTGTTTGTAATGTGTGAATAATTGAAACGATGTCATTATTGTCTGAATTATTTATGTGTGAATATCTAATTATTGAAATCTTAAGTTTCCTTCAAAAATTTTGTAAGAAAAAAATAGAATAATAATATCAGGAACCATAGAATGCGGAGGTATTCACAAAGTTCATCAAAGAGGGAAAGTGTTATCTGCCACTTTCTGCAATTAAGCATAACTGATGCCTACATTGAAGTTTTCTTCAACTAAGCTTTTGACAGTATTCGAAACTCAGAAGTGACGTACAGAGGGAGGATTTGGGGGTTCAAAATCTCTCCGAAATACAAAAATTGCTAGTCCAAATTATGCTTTCAAATGGAATTGTCCTCAAAAGTTGTACACAAAATTAAATCCTGTATGCTCCACTGCATCTCAGTTTTGCCTACTTACGAGCCTTCAATGCAATCATTTTTTAATGTTTTTTTCATCAACACAAAATTTATGTCATAACAAAACAACTCGACGTTTAAAACTTTAGATGGCAACTTGCATGGCGTGGAATATTTAAACCTCACTCGTGTGTAAAATTGAATTTTCACAACAAGTTCAGCAAATTCACTTTGCACTTTGGCGCAAATGCAATTTGCAATCCGGTGGCACTGGCCACCAGCTCCCCGCTGTCCCACCGCTGTCGTGCGTTGCGTCCACTTTTGTGTGAATTGTCGCGCACGCAACTATTCAACCGACCGTTGACAAAGCAGCAAACGCTGCGCTGCGTTGCGTCGCGTACGCCTAATTGATTTATAAGAAAGTATTTCGCATTTCCCACATCATCATTCATGCTGTCAACACATGCGTCACGTTACCGCAATACACACACACATACAAACAGACAGAGAGACCAATAGACAGACATACTAAGAGGCAGTTGGGCAGAGTTGGTTGGGTCGGTGTATGTGCGGCACTCGTGACATTGCCGAGGACCATCTGCCACCTTTGTGTCCTGCTGACAGCCGCACCCGCTCTGGCCCCCCTGCAGCGGGCAACCTGCAACGCTCATTCGTCAGTCCGTTCAACCGTCTGTTCGATCGTTCGCCGCTGGCATTCACTCATTTCGCATGCAGCGCACGACGCGACTTTGCGTTTCGAGTGCTGCATAACGGCGCAGGTCCTTGTTACGGCGCGCGCACCGCCTACAACAGCGACAGTTGGCAGCAACAAAAACAACAACAACATCAACAACATGAAAAAGCAGCCAACGTGGCGCGCTGACGATGACGATTCATTTATTGTTGCCTGTCATCGCTGCCGTTGCTGCTGTTGTTGCTGCTGTCATGTGCAACATTTCAAATGAATTCTCAACAGCCGCGCTGCCGCACCGCCAACAGCACCGCAGTCTTTGTCTTGGCCGTTGCCGCCGCCGAGAGCGGAGCGCCGAAGCGCTGTGTATGTAGTTGGCCGGAAATGAGTTCGTAGTTGGGCACAGGAAACGCCACGCAAGGACGCTAAGGATGAAACGTGTTTTATGGCTAACGAACACACACACACACATCGTATGCGGGCTAGCGCACAATTTGCCGGTTTTGTTGTTGTTGTTGTTGGCGTAGTTGCTGCCTGTCATGCAAACTCAATTGTCGCCGCTTTCAAATTTGACTTTTATTTTATTTTTATTTTTGTTTTAGTTTTTATTTGGCCACATCTCACCTTCCTTTGCTTTGCCTCATGACGAAGCAGCAGGACTTTGTTTGTGCAGGATAATAAAATGTCAATGCCATTGAGCCTGTGGTGGCTGCAGCTGCTGTTTATTGTTGTTATTGTTCCTGTTTGTGTTTTTGTTGTTGGCCGCTATGAATATCAATGCGCGGTGTGCCACGCTGACATGGCAAGTTCTTGCTGGAAATTTTTAAATTTTTAAATTCAGCCCCCAAGGAAACGCGTATCGGTGGCATTGTTTGCATTTTTATGTCGAAACTTGCAGAAGCTGACTCAACTCTGACAGTGTTTCTGGCGTTTCTTGCTACTGGGATTTGTTTGGAATCAATAGAGAGACGCTCCCCGCTCTTCGGCGCTTTTTGGCCGCCACTAATCTGACGTCATTAATAACTGGCGTGCAGCGTACGCGACAGGATCCAGCACAAGTTAGAGTTTCTGGCTTTAATGCTTTGGTTTTCGTGTTTTTTTACTTATTCACTGATATTCTATGAGAAAATTCCACTCGCACGCATTTCTAAGTGAAATTTGGTGGCGCTTTTTCGCTTCCGGTGTTCATTGTTTGCGTCACTTCGTTATTGTTGCGTGGCAGTGCAATGGCAAAAATTTCGGCGTAATTAATCATTTTAGTTGGAGCGTATGACATGGAATGGCAAAATCGAGCGCACACTTTAGTGTTTCTGGCAGAGCATTTCTCAGGAGCGCGCACAGGGCCGGTTGTGATTGAAGGTACTTGTGTCGAGTGTTGAGTGGTTTGAAAGGATAATGCAGGTTCAGTGGAATGTTTGGAACGAAAAAGGTTTAAGAGAGAATACATTTGGATCTTGGTTTGTTTTTGTGCATTTTTAGTTTCAGTTTTGAAGACGACTAAGCAAAGTTTTTATAACTTTAGCCTTCATGCTTTTCAAGGCGGCAGGACTCATAGATCAAACCATACCAGTTTCTTTGAAGACTGAGAACAAGAGAATTCAAAGATAATGTAATGTAAATATATATAATGTAAATATATATAATATATAATAAATTATGTATAAATTATAAAATATCTTCATAAGCATACAAGTAATGTACAAAGCTGAATAGTTAAGATAAACTTTGAAATATGAAAAATCTTGTTTGGTCTTCACTGACTTTTTACGAGCCTTTTTTCTTATTTCTCGCTTATTGTTCATTTCTTTAAATCCAATATTTTTTACATGAGTTGGGTTTCATGGAAATTTTTGTCTACTGATTGGTGCCGATTTTAAGTGAAAGTGAATTAAAATATGGAAAATATAAAAATAAGACAAATCCAAAGTCTTTTTGTGTATTTAAAATTGACTTTTTAACTAAATTTTAGACTTTGTGTACAGATTTAGAAAATATAGAAAAAAGTTAGCAAGACTGGATTACTGTTAGTTTGATTTTATTATTTAAAGATCGATTTGACTCTCGATGTATCTTTCACATTTCGGAGGGATAATCCTTAACACTTTTGACCCCAAAGTTGCCTGAAAGCAACTCCACCTATTTGTCATCGTATTACAAAAGCTACGACTGATTTAGGGGTTTAATTTAAGTGCGCACCAACAAACTAATATTTTTAGAAGGGAATTCAAAGTAAATGAACAAATGTTTACTGTTATCTCCAAAATAATTTCTAATAATTTGCAGCGATATCAAGGAAAGTTTGTGTTCTAATTGAAGTCTACGAATTGGGCGCGTTTGATCTAAACCCTGTTACTTTAAAAATGGTTGAACAAAATCAAAAAGTGATAATTTTGTATTTTTCCATAAATATTATATAACTTTTCTGTAATATAAAAATATTGATACAAAATTTATTTAACCAGTTTTAAGCTAAAATTGTTCAAAAGTAAACTAGTTCTAGAACTCTAACAAAGAGGCGTGGCGACTTCAAATGTCGTGTTCACACTTCACATCGCGTGTGTTTCACTTCTGTTGAATTTTGTCTTGATTTCAGTTTCAGATTTTGAAGAGTTCTATTGCCCTGTGGGTTGGTCTTTTTCTAGTTTGCCTCGAGTTGTACAAACAACAACAAAGTTACAAAACTCACAGTTTTAAATGTTCGAGGAAATATTCCTATGAAGATATAAAGTTGCCTTGAACCTAATCAACTTTCACACCTTTACGAGTTATTGGAAAGATGAGAAAAAGAATGCATTCTACGACTTTCGGAATATTGCTTCGATAGTTAATTGGACTTGCGAAGTTTGTGGCACAGTTGTATATGAAAGTTTCTAAAAATCTAAGACTGAGAGATATTGACTAACCCTTCCTTAGTTAGTCCGTTACAAATCTGAATATAACCCAGAAACCTTTGTTCTAATTAGTTCAATGGTTCCAATGTTTTAAAGTTTTTTTTTAATAAAAAAATATTTTTTTTTCCACATCCTTTGGGCTTCAATGAGGTTGGAAAGTCTTCTATGTTTTCTTCATTGCATTGTTTGACAAAATTGAATGCCTTCATGTAAGTTATTTGAAACACTGCCAGACTTCTGGTGAAACAAAGTTGGTGAATACATTTCATATTTCTTGCACAGACGCCTTGAATTTGATGTTAGTTTTCCATCTATCCATAAATTTTATATGCCATGAACTGAAAGAAATAAACGACCTCTGGCTGCAATCCTCTTAAATCAACCGTGTAACTCAAACATTGATTATGCAAGTAAGAAAATGTGTCCACCAAATATTGGCCGTTCGTTGCTGTCGATAGTTTTGGGTCATTAGGTCAGTCGACCAATACGTCTTTCAAATATTAATAACACGTCCAATACTCCACTAGTCCACTGTGTCGGCGTGTCCCTTCGGAAGTTTGGGTGAAATGCCAAAAAGCCAACAGTGCACTCATCAGCATTTCGCTTTGGCATCGCCGCCGGAACGCCACGGCGAGTCGCGCCAGTGGAGCCGGTCGTGTTTAATTTTAAATATCCTTCACGCTTCGCTGCGCAAATGACGCTTGAGTGCGCCGCATGTGAGAGCAGCGCGCAAAGCGAACTCGGGAGATACATTTCGTAGATTAAGAGTTGCTGCGACTCTTGACAGCGACTGGCGCCAGCTACGAAACGGAATATAATAGCCAAGCGGATCAAAATGAATCGTGCAGCCAGAAGACACCGAGCGATGGCGGCGCGGAATACAAATATTAAAAAAAGATCCAACGACAACAACGGCAAAAACAACGCAGCGCACAGCGGCAAAGTGGATACCAAAAACAAGAAACTTATCAAAAACTTATGCGAAACTATTTTTTTTGTTTTTGCTTTCCGCTTTCATAGTTCTGACGGTGCTGGCGCTGCTGCATGACAAACGACGAACGCGATGGTGCGCGCGACGCGGTGAAGCGTGCACGGAGTCGTACGGAAAAATTTCGTATTTGGCGCGCAGCATAAAAATCATAAATCGACTGACAGCGCGGAAGCGGAAGTGGAAGTGGATGTTGGCTGCTACTGGAAGCTGGCAGCCAAAGCAAAATAAACGCATATATCTTGTTTTTCTGGTGCGATTGGCCGTTTTTTTTTCTTTTGTTGGATTTCATTCGGCGCAATTTTGCGAGAATATTTTTTGTGTTTTTTCGGAATTTTTTTGTTGTTGCTGCAAATGCCTGCTTTTTGTGCGTCTATTTGGGTGGTTATTGTTGTTGTTGTTGGCTTAATGTGCAGTCAGCGAACGAGCGGGCGAGTGCGGAAGTCGACGTGGCACAGCGATTGCCACTTTCCAAGCCAGTGTGGACCTGACTGTGCGTGCGGGTCTCGTGAGTGTGTGTATGTGTGTTTGTGTGGATAATACTCGATCATTTATCAAAACCATTTTCAATATAACGCCAGCTTAAGCGCCGCATAGCTGCCCGTAATGGCTCGCTAGTTGCAAGCGCAGCGCGTGCGTTGCGTTCAGTCTATGAATTTTCCGCTGTCACACTGCACATGCACACAACAATTTACAGGGTGCACCGTGCCGCGCTGGACTAAGTAAGAGGGATTGATGTAACATTGGCAGTTGTACGATTGGCGGTTCCTTTCCGAGTGATTTTGCATATGGGCATCTCCCAGTGGCACGGACGCGACATTCGCACGCTTTCAATTACACCAAAAACAAGAAAGAAACACAAAAAGTCCATATGTTTTTTTAGTGTTTTAACGCGCTGAAATTGTGCTAAATTTTAGAAATATATTTGAAAGATTTAGTACAAATTAGTACAAAATAAAAAGCAATTATGCAATGAAACGGACGCGACAAAAAAGAGAAGTTTTTTTGAAGCTCTTATAGAAATATACAAAATTTAGCGATTTTTGGGAACTTTTTTTTAAAATATATACATGCAAATAAAGGTCAAAGGATAACCTTTCTTCGTAGACTTATGAAATATGAGAATTTTCTCTTACCTTTTTTTAATTAGGTATATCATGAATACGGACGCGACATCACGGACGCGACACATTTTTCCAAGGGTATTTCCCTTATTAAATACAGTAATGGTTTTCATTATAACACTTCAACTTTTAATAAAAATAACACATAACAAGTTAAATTCAAGTTACAGCAATCAAAATAAGGAAAAATTAAAGTTAAAAGTTCTTAGTGTGGTTTATTTAATTTTCCTGAGGAACTCTATTGGAATTAGATCTTGTTTAATATCGCGCACACAGCTCTTACAATCATTAGCAATGCACCTTTCATTCATCACATCGCAGCACACTGGTTGTAGAAATAATTGATTAAATTAATTAAATTAAATTAATTAACTAGCTGAACATATTTGTACAGTATTTTTCATTAACCCTTTCCGGAAATTTGTATGATATATCGTACAATTGTTTTTAACGATTTTTTTTTGACAGCGAACGTTTTTTTATGAAACGGCTTTTAAATTCTTATAAAGTAGGTTATGTTTTACCATTCTGTTTGAAAATATAAATCACAATCGCCGTGGCTATACAGTGTGAGTGCGATTTGTAAGCAGCTGTTTGCAAGAATTTGGCGATGCGATGCTTCTGCGGAGGAATTTTTAAATATGTAATACTTTTTAGTAGCAAAAAATACAAATAATTTCAAAGTTTGAATCTCAGTTGATTTATAAAACTTATTAAATTTAACAATTTTTGCTTCTAAATATTTTTCCCGAGCCTTTAAAAAATTGTACGATATATCGTACAAATCACACAAGGGTTGCAAAGCTTTGTACGATTTATCGTACAAATGGCGGGCAAAGGTTGCAAGTCATGTTAGCATTTTTTTTAAGTTATGGATTTGGTAACAGAATTTTTTTGTTTGCTTGAATACCACGCCTATCACTAAATCGTATGACTAATTAAATTCTACTTATCGACTATTTCTATTCAGAAATAACAATCACTTAACGATTTTGTGTTTCACTGGGCAGACACAGATTATGTAAGGTTAGACATGAGTACTTGCCACTCCCACTACGATAATAAGAATTGGCTATATTCGGTATCTTTTTACAAAGCTATATGGTGTTTAGTTGATTCTGTGTTTTATTGAGGGGAAAAGGGCTTTGCAACAGCAATAACGGTTTTATAAGGTCTGATAGATGTTACTCAATTGTTTAAATAGTTATAATTTATATAGTTTTCGATCAAAATGAAATCACGTTTTGATTTTTGTTGTTAAATTTATATTTTCTTATCAAATAAGCCAATGAATTGTTCATAAAATTAAAAAAAACGAAAAAAAGTTTAATGCATTTTTACTCCTTTGCGGACCATTGTACGATATATCGTACAAAATTGATGAAGCTGTTATTCTCAACCAAAATTCTTTTTTGGATATTTTCTTGTATTTTATTGCTAAAATGTTCAATGAGAGTCAATATTTTGAAAAAAAAATTGTATCTCAAGAAATGCGGAAATTTACCGGAAATCGAATAACAATCGAATCGATTCAGAGCTTCCGGTTACGGACGCGACAAATTTTAAACACCCATAAAATTTTTTTCCGATTTTGCCGGGAACCAATTATTATATTTTCCTAACGGGAACAATGCACCTATTTAAAAACTGACAGCTACTTGCATTTGAAAAGTTTGTCCACTAATGGCAACAACTAATAAGGTTTTTTGGGCACGGACGCGACAATAGGATACAGGAAGAAGCAAACTAAAAAAACTTCCGTTCTTCGAACTCCACTTTCTCTCGCTTTCTCTAATACATAAGATTGTTGTTAGTAGAAAACTTTTGCATTACAAGAAAAATATAATATTACTTGAATAAGATAAAAACGCAAAGACAAAATGTGCATATAATTCGTTAAAAGGCTCAGAAAAATTTTTTTTTCTTTTACAGTAGTATATTTCGGTCAAACATTAAAAAAAATTAAAAATTCTTTTACATTTATAAAATATTGATATTTAAGCTGTATTATTGGATAATAAAAAGTTTTTCTGAGCAATTTGAATTTTTCACTCGTGGTGGACCTTTTTTGGGAGATGCCCATATATGAAATTGTTGTAGTGTTCGATGCCTTGCGAGCAGTGATGTCTGCTGCAGCTGTGGTGAATAATTTCAATTAGATATAGTTTCATATCTCTGTATTCTATTAAACTCAGCCAGTGCATAGAAGTGATAAAAAATGTAGAGAAGGTTCCATATTTTTCATAGCTATTAAAGGACAATTAGTTCTGTTCAGCAATGGTTATGAAGAATTATGGAATTTGATCTGCTTTAAATTATGAAATAGTGTAAATATTCAAAGTAAAACTTCCGCCTGGTAGGAACTCGTGAAGAAAAAACCCATGAAGAAGAGATATTACACCGTATGACAACAAAGTTTACACACAAAAAAATAAGTAAATTCCCAAAACTTGCAAAAGTTGCAAAATGTAGTAAAACTGCGTTTTTAGTTTTTTTTTAAGGAATTTGAAATTTTAAGGACATGTTTATTTCAAAAAATTATTTTAAAAATTGAGCGCATTTTAGAATACCAATAAGAGTATCAGATAAAAAAGAAAAATCCTAAGAATCTTAGAAAATTTAATGTTTTGGTGCAAAAGGACGCAGAGGTGTTGAAAATGTCCTTTCAAAACTTTGTCCTTGAATATCCTTGCACATTTTCAAGGGTTTTTTTTGAACCGAAAATATATCTTAAGAACTGATATCTGCACTTCTATATCGTTGGAATTCGTCCTTCTAACTTTATTAATTAAGGATATACGAAATTTAATAGTTCTCTCTATAGGATATGGATAATTTCAATATGAATGATGCTAACTTCGTATTAATAGAATCATTTTTGCACTTAAAAATGACAAACTGACCATATGATAAATGGTTTCATAGTTTAATTGTACCGTATCCTTTTTTAGTGTTTGTGTTAATTGGTATTTGGATTTACTTTGTAAAGTTCCTTTGTAAAGTACCAGTTCCAGTCCAGATACTACTGAAATGTTTTGGAAAGATCGTTTAGAGTGACTGCAGCTTGTATTCCAATAGGAATCGGTTGAGAGTCTCCTTTTATTTTCTGTCCACAACTATCTTATTTTACCATCGTTGGCCCAACGACCATGGAAACCGCAGTGAGCAGTGTTACAACAAATGTTTCCGAGCATATTTCAAATGTTCAACAAGTGTTTCTAAGTGTTTTAAAATATTTCCTGTTTCAGTTTTATTTTGATCAACTTTCTTTGACATGTTGCAGGTCTTTTAGAATTCATATCATGTTCTGATTGCTAGTTTGAGTTACTTCTTAACAATTTCAGTGCAAAAATTATGAAAGCATTATTTAGCTCTTTGGGAAAATCATATCTTTTGACTTGAAAAATTGCATTTTTATAAAATTTTGATTACAATTTTTGAAAGTTAAGACATTTGATTTTAAAGCAACAAGAATCACTGAAGAAAGTCTTAAAAAATTTATGTTTAAACGGTAATGGATTCACTTGTTGAAGGTTCTTAAAAAAACTCATTAAATACTCCAAAAAATAACCAACAATAATCTTCGCTTGACCGTGAAAGTAGAAATAGCTTTTAGTTGCCTACTTATTTATCCTAATTTTATTCTAAATTTATTCTAACTTGTTATTTCGAATTTTCTTCTAATTCTTTTTTTTGTTCCCTCCTTTTAAGTTTAAAATTAAGTTTGTTATTCATCCATTTAGTCTGTAAATATTGAGCTTATTATTCATTCACTTAGTCTCTAAGAACATTTTTGTTCATTGACTGAATTTAATGAAAAAAAGAATAAAGAAAAGAATAATAAATTAATATAAAAATACGAACCTCAACATTTCACCGCCAATAGTTACACACCCTGTAAATTGCGCCAACTTAAGTCGACTCTGGAGACGCATTTCGTGCTGATAGTGCGAGCTGTTTCAGCACAATCAACGACGACGACCATTACTTTTTGCCGCAACTATCGCTGTTATTGTTGTTGTTGTCGTAAAATGTTGACAATGGAAGAAGCGTAAAACATGAAAAATTTTCAATAAATTTCATAACGATGCTGAAACAAAAACAATAATAACGCCCGGCACAATTCACGGGCTGTGGCCATTACAGCATTGTTGAGCGGTTGGATAGTGTGAGTGTGTGTGTGAAAGCAAGTGCCTGTGGTGTTTGGATGTATAACGGCAGCGCCAATATCAGCAGCAACAACCCGGCAATTATGTGCGTGCAACCAAGGACTATGCGGACACGAACACTAACACACGCACACACGTACTCGCTCTGTGTCTACTGCACAGATACAACAATGACGCAACTTTTGGTATTTATTGCCTCGATTTGCAATTTTCCCAGGGCAATCGTTAAGTTTATGAAACCACAAGGATTGCGGTTATATAACGCACTCACACACACACACACACACACGCAGTTGCCTAAGTGGGCAAAGAACATGGCACATTGCGAATCAATGCAAAGATGATTGCGGTTGCCACCTCGCAGGCGACGTTGCCATGTAATAATACATCATTTCACACACTCATACATACACTCACACACACGCACACAGATGCGAACAAATACGCATACATACAACTAGTTCCCCGGGGCTTGCTGGCAGCATTGCTGGACAAGTTGAAAATTTTGAAGAGGCATCGATCCGTGCGCAGTCAACCGCTTCCTGCTGCCACTTGGACGCTCGCGCGTTGCGAGTTGCAAGTTCGCTTTAGTGCTCGCAAATCATAATTCAATAATCAAATTCACATGAAAGCGGTTAGTGCCACACAGCGCAGCAACCCTTGAAGACGTAGCCGCCAGCGAGCGCTGCAGCTACCGATCTGTATGCGAGTGTGTGTGTGGACACTCTGGGTGGTACGCGTCGCATTTGAAGCAGTAATCTTCGCGTGCTCATGGTTTTTCGTAGTTCATTTTGTGTACATGGAATGTTGTGTGTCAGCGCGAAACAGCAGCAGGCAGGGCGACACAGGTCAGGGTCGGCGCTAAACTGAATGAAGCAGCGTGCGGACTGTGAGGGTTGGGTGAAGCGATGCTTACATTTGCTTACATTTGTTTACTGACATCACTGGGGCGCATAACTATTAGAAAGAAAATAGCAACTTAACAACAGGCAAAATATTTACAAATACAACTGAAATGAAAGCTACAACATTTGGGAGCCGCAAAGTGGGAAGGCAAAAGAGTGTTCAGAGAGGGTTTAACATTGGGAGTTGGCTTCATTTACTATGGTTGGCTACTTTTACTCTAACTAGGGTCTATGGGTAGATAGTTAAGTTTAGTTGTGTCCAGTTTAAGGTCACGTGGGCTATAGAGAACGCCGCCAAGAAATCAATCACGATTCTGAGAAGCCACTAATGGGTTCTTAAACGTTGCCTAGGAAGCCAACCTACCTCCGGCCATATCTACATTCATATCCACCTTCATAAATATATATATATTCCTACTGTCTTCTTGCCTACCTACTTTACTACCTACCGTCATACATACCTTCCACTATATCTGCAAACCCATACACTCGCCGAACCAGTTTTTTTCTTGAAGCTTAGCTAAGAAGACATCAAATGGTCCTAATCCTACCTGAATATACAAGATTATCGAAGAAGATATTTTCCAAGAAACTCCTCTTCCCACGGGAGCGTGCAACACCCGAGCATAGAAAATAGACACAATTTTCACTCTGACTTTAATCTATCAAGGGATTTACCGTTTTTTCAGAACATCTGCCACAAATCGTGAATATCGTTTTTTACCAAAACAATTTGTTACTCATACGCACCGATGTCGCTCGATGCACTGTTAATTCATGAGCGAGGCGAGGCGCTCAGTGGGTGCAAATCCGCCACCGGCGCCACAAAAGACGCATCACCCAAGAAAAAGCAACGTCCATTCAAAAGCGTCAAGGAGCACTCGGCACCACACAACACACTTTTCGTAATTGTGGCGCAATGCTTTGTGCTCTGTGAGCGCTGCTTTACGGTAAATACTGTTGACTCTGCGCACTTGTGTACGAAGCGCAATCAGCATTTCGGAAGCTGGCAGCGTAATTATTGCAAACAAGCGTTGGTGCTTTTGGTCGGCCGGCGGCGTGTCGAGCATAATTCACCGAGGTGGTTCTAGGGGGGTCGTCTGACAGCCCGCTGGCCAACGTCGAGATTGGTTGTCCCTGAGTGCGGATTAGTCGGCCGTTTATTTATTTACTTGTACTAATCGAATTCGAAACGGAATTATAGCATTGACATTGTCGAAGCTTAGAAGCAGCAACGGCGTCAGCTCGGTGGCGGCCAGCATGACAGGCGCTTATTGTACTCGTGTGCGTGTGTGTGTGTGTGTGTGCGTTGTGCCACTTGTGAGCACACAAACAGCTAACAAAACGAATCAGCAACAGAGCGAAACAGGGAGGAGTTGGGAACGAAAAGATTACGCCTTGAATGACCGCAAAGTATTAAATTCCAATTCGATTCGAGATTTTTGCCTTCGATAAGGGTTGGACAGCGCTGCGGCAGCATGGTCAGCTTACACTGGTCACACACCAGGAACGCGTGTATATGAAAAGTGCGTAGCGCCAGCTTATACTCACCCAACCACACATACACACACACACGACAGCAATAAAAGCAACAAATATTATAAACAGACTTTGCGTTGTAGTCGGGTGGAGCTGGTGAAAATTCTTTGGCATTTACGGACAGACACCTATGTGTGTGTGTGTAGGGTATTTCAGCTGGTTTGGGTTGCATTACTTAAGCTGCAAAGCTCAACATTTTATACAAAATTTTCCGTTGCCGTGTCTGTAAATGGAAACTATGTCTGCTTAGTTGATTTGGCTAAAGGGGCAAAAATATGAAATGTAATGCTTATTTCACCAATATTTGCAGCGTAATCGACTGTTTTGGGTTTAATTTGCCCAACACAGGTACAGATTTGGTTTCCCTTCGGAATATTTAGTTTGGAATATTTAGTTCGTAATGTTTAGGGTTGGATTTTGGTACCCTGCGGAATATTTCGGTATGTTGATGGAAAAATTTGATTGGTGATAAAATATCATATTAAGGAAAATTACATATTGAAGATCTACTTGTGTGTGTGTGTGTGTCTGTGGGTGTGTAGAAATATTTATGTTTTGAATTGATTTTATTTTTAAGTATTCGAATTTATTCTGTTAGTTGAGCAAAATGTTTGTATGTACACAAATGTTGGGCCATATTCGAGTGGCATACGGGGCGTATACGTGATGTGAATAACTTAACACAGTGTGGGGCAAATATTGAATGCTCTTAAGCTCTAACTAGTTGTTATAGTTTTATTTTATTGCTGTGGCGCATACTTTTGTGCCACTTGGAAAATTTTCAGCAGCTTTCTACTACACTTTGTCCGCTGTTTGTTGCACTGCATTCACACAAAATTTATTTATGACCATAATTGCAGCATTTAAAGAAATAATTTACGCAATGCTCAATCTCAGTGGTAACGCTGCTCGTTGTTGCTGCTGCATTGCCAAGTCCACAGGGGCAATGACAAACGCAGCGGCGCACCAACTCTGTTTGCTAAGTGAGTAAAGTCTGCTTTACACTTTTCATATTTATTTGCAGCTAAAACATGGCGCTGCGCTTCAAAAGCATTCAGAGCATATTTTGCTCATTCCCAGTGACACATTCCGGAGGGTTTTGGGGGTTCAAACCCCTCCAAGTATTGGTTTTGTTACAAAATTTGCAAACGACAAATATGATTTAAAATGGCATTGGGTTCAAAAGTTCTATGAAATCCTGTAGCGCCACTGATCATCCCCTACGAGACTGAGCGCCTGTGCGCGCACACAAATTGTAATTAAAAGATTCCATTCTTCCGTGCACTGCAGCAGCCATTTATAACGTCGGGTCGCATGCAGTGTCTACTTGTTACCTGGGCACCTCTTCTCCCATCCCGTCAGGAGCAGTTAGCAGCTGCTTTGTCTGTGTGCGTGCTGCGTGCGCTGCGCATGTCGGTAACCTCGGCAACCTTACGCAGGTTTATTAATTTAGTTGCAACGTTACAACAACATAATACCTGTTGTTATTGTTTTTGTTGGCGGCGATGGCGATGGTGGCGACGGTAGCGTCATTATTGTTGCTGTTGCTATTGTGCTGGCCACCGCAATTTGACTCGCCAAATATTTGCGCTGCTCTCGGGCGCACTAGACAATGGCAACAACAACAAAAACAGTTGCTATCTACACGTTGAGTGGTTTGCATGCTGTGCGCACTGCATTCCTGGTCCTTTGCATAGAGCATCCTTGCAGCCAGTGTTGCCGAATTCAGTACTTGAAAATCTACTAAATTTACGTTTTTGTTGAGAAAACCATTTAGATTTTCTTTTGTCAAAATTTAAACTAAAATCACAATTAATTAAAATTAAGTGCATGAATTTGTTAAAGGATAATGTTAGAGAGATGCAGTTTCAAACCAAAATTCAATTAAATTTTGTTATAATCTATAATATAATTGACTTGATACTACTATTGATAATGAATGAATTCAGATATCTCTGAAATCTTCAATATATGCCAAACTGTGTGGTACAAGCATACAGTTCTTCTGATGGTTTCTTCTTCAAACTTCTCGCTACTGTTTGAAGACAAAAGATCACTAAGCAATTCTCTAGTAATTACATTGAACACAAAACTTTTGAGTTTAGCTTAAAAAAATTCCTCAGCAGAATTAGTACTAACTTGGCAACACTGGCCTCAATGCCTCTTCAGCTGGCGCCGGTGCGCATCGCTCGTATTCGAAGTGTGGGCGCCGCTGATGTTTGTATGTAGGCGAACGGGTCACCGAGCATTTTCAATGCCCGGCAACAGCTCGGCATTGTTTCGCGCGTCGTACGGTTTCCTGCTTCCCGGGCGACTGGTCTGGCTGTTTGCCTGGCTGGCGCTCACATTGGCGTTGCTATCTATTTGCGTGCAGATTTTCAAACAACCAATGCACGCGTTGCTGAATCCATACATATATACATATGGATGTATGGATGTATGTATGTATGAATGTTTGTGTGTATGTAAATATGCATGCATACATGTTACGTTTGTGTGTTAGTGCGAAAGTGCGCTGGTTTGTTCGGTGCAGCTGCACCTACAACATCAGCTTGTACAAGTTTGTTTTTTGTGAGCTTTCGTTTAGCAAACAAGAATTTATTAAAATCTCACTGACACACGCACACAGTCAATGTGGCTATGTGATGTTGCTGTTGTTGCCATTGCACACCGCATTGATGTGCGTGTTTCATTGTTGTTTTAGCTGCGTTTTTTCTCGTTCAACCTGCTTCCTGACCACTTCGCACTAAAGCCAACACACGCGCGCGTGTTTGTGTGCTACCATAAACATTTTTATTAAAGTGTTTCGTGTTATGTAAATGATAATTCAATGCAAGAGCATTTCAACGTTTCAACTAGTTACAACAACAACACAAATTTCGACAGCACACCCAAGCAAACACAGCAGCTGCAGCAACAAACAGCTTAATGTGTATGTGTGCTCTTGTATTCATGTGTGTGTATGTACATAAATACATATGCATGTGTGTGTTTGTTTGAACAATGTTGCTGCTTCTGCTGTATTTGCTTTGGCTGTTATGCTTTTTGCTGTTGTTTTTGTTGTTGTTATTGTCGTTATGCGTGCATTCATGTGTGCTTTTGTTTATACATTTGAGTGGCTCTGCGTGTTTCCGTGCCTTCTCCATCCAGCGAGTTCACCCAACGCTCGTCCCTAACATTTATTATTTCATTTTATTTGATTTTGCTGAGCCCTTTCCGGCGCCTGCCCACACCATCATTTCGCTCTTGGCTCCACTTTCGCCGCTTCCCTCCCTCGGCGTTTTTCTGCTCAGTTAAAATACGATAAAATACAAATAAAATTATTTCTCACACGAGCGATGCTTTAGCAACTTCAATAAATGCAAAAGTCTCTGCATGTGTACAAATGTGTATCCATAGTATATACATATGTATATACATAGTATGTATGTATGAATCTCTGTCTGCTCAAGCGTTGCATTGCTGCTGCCATGCCGTCGTCAATGGTTAGCAAAACAATGACAACAACAACGTTTCATCCTATATTTATGCATATTTATTACTGTTGAAGCTATAAAATTTGCCATTTTATGTTGTCGGAATTCTTTTTATCGTCGTTTCATTTCTGATTGACAAATCAAATTACGCCAGGCCAGCTTGTTTATGTAGTGATTTTGTTGTTTTGTTATTTATGTGATTGTGTCAAGTTTTTGGCAATTAGCATGTTTATCATTGAACGAATTTCTAAGTAGCAAATATTTTGCCATTTTTGAATTTTGCTGTCTGAATTACCAATTAAATGACTAAACTGATTGCTGCAATGTGAAGAGACTTTCTGAATTTATTTTAAATACAAATACTTTTTGGTCATAGCTGAAGTCTCTCATAGCGAATTAAGTAACAGAATACATTACGAAATTAGAAATAAAAGCATTTTTGATTTGTGTCTATGAACTTGTGGAGACTTCTGTAATCATAATCGTAAATCGTTGTATTTAGCAATTAAGAGGACAGTTTGAAAAATGCTGCTCTTCATTGAGAGATGGCAGCAATAAAAATGAATCAATGCGATGTTTGATAAGTAGAAATCTTTGATTTAATTTAATTTTTGTTCTAATTTTATTGCGTCTCATTTATTAGTTCTCGGATGCTTGGAGCCTCCGAGAGCAATGCACATAAAGTACAAAGATAAAACAAAGATAAGACAAATTAAAAATTGTTTGCAAAGATCGAAGAGTAAAAAAGTGTAATATAGCTGAGATGATGGAAGAGATTTTAATTGAACAAAAATCACAAAAAATTTCATACGAAACAGTTGTCTGTAAAATACGCTCACACTGAATCCCAAATGCCATTCAGGTTTGAGCAAAATTTCAAAAATTTTCTGCATCCACCACTACGCATCTGAAAGCAAGGAAGAGTCTCGAAAGGATATGAATTCTATTGATGCACATTGAATAATTCGAATCGAATACCTTCAAAAGAAATAATAAGCGTATTCAGCGAATATTATGAAAAATTATAGAATCTTTTGAACTATGAATTCATGAGCAATCAGCCTGATCTGAAAAAGGAAAAATAGATTTTTTACTACATCGTTGCAGCGGCTCAAACTTCAATGAAACCAATGGTAACACAGAACAAATAGGTCTTCAAAAAGCTTCCTTATCCAACTTACTCTCCAGATCTGAATAGATTAAATTTACATCTGCTCCCAAGTATGAAGAAGTCGTTTGGTGTCTACAGAATTTGTGTTTTAACTTCCCCATAAAAGAAAACTTGAAGCATGAGATCTCGTTGAAAAGGATTTTTTCTAGACATATGTTCCCAACACTGGGTTTTCTTCTATACAGGAAATACTGGTCAGCGAGTAATTGCAACTGATTTTTTACAAAAAATATTAAAATTTGATCACTAAGTCCTACATTCAGTGAGTAGCACTGTGCAGCAGGAGTTTTTCTTAAAAATTGCGTATTGCTTCCTTATGGTTTTGATTTCAAAATACATTTATTAATTTATTAATTTGTTATTTATTTTATTTATTTATTTATTTATTTATCTATTATCTATTTATCAATTTATCTATTCATTTATTTATTTATCTATTTATTTATTTATCTATTTATCCATTTATATATTTATCTATTTATCTATTTATCTATTTATTTATCTATTTATCTATTTATCTATTTATCTATTTATCTATTTATCTATTTATCTATTTATCTATTTATCTATTTATCTATTTATCTATTTATCTATTTATCTATTTATCTATTTATCTATTTATCTATTTATCTATTTATCTATTTATCTATTTATCTATTTATCTATTTATCTATTTATCTATTTATCTATTTATCTATTTATCTATTTATCTATTTATCTATTTATCTATTTATCTATTTATCTATTTATCTATTTATCTATTTATCTATTTATCTATTTATCTATTTATCTATTTATCTATTTATCTATTTATCTATTTATCTATTTATCTATTTATCTATTTATCTATTTATCTATTTATCTATTTATCTATTTATCTATTTATCTATTTATCTATTTATCTATTTATCTATTTATCTATTTATCTATTTATCTATTTATCTATTTATCTATTTATCTATTTATCTATTTATCTATTTATCTATTTATCTATTTATCTATTTATCTATTTATCTATTTATCTATTTATCTATTTATCTATTTATCTATTTATCTATTTATCTATTTATCTATTTATCTATTTATCTATTTATCTATTTATCTATTTATCTATTTATCTATTTATCTATTTATCTATTTATCTATTTATCTATTTATCTATTTATCTATTTATCTATTTATCTATTTATCTATTTATCTATTTATCTATTTATCTATTTATCTATTTATCTATTTATCTATTTATCTATTTATCTATTTATCTATTTATCTATTTATCTATTTATCTATTTATCTATTTATCTATTTATCTATTTATCTATTTATCTATTTATCTATTTATCTATTTATCTATTTATCTATTTATCTATTTATCTATTTATCTATTTATCTATTTATCTATTTATCTATTTATCTATTTATCTATTTATCTATTTATCTTTTGATCTATTTATTTATTTATTTTTTATTTATTTAATAACAGCAAAATTTCAAATATTTTTCTTTTTAAAAGCAGTGCAGCTAAATTTTTTCTGATTGTATGCTAAAGTAGCTACAAAAGATTAAACAATACAATTTTTTCAATAAAAATACATAACTACCCACGGCTTCTTTCTGCTTAAAGATGCTTCATTCGAACGTAACAATTCCACTTAAATTGTCCAAATGACGATAATTATTCGCACTAATGGCAAACATGCGCCAATTTTTTCAGCGCCACTTCGAAGTGCGTTGTTGCAGGCGCACGCAGCAAACAAAGAAATGAAAAGTTGCTATAGGAAATGAAGAAAAGTAGAAGCGGAAATCAAACACACAAACTCCAACATACACACGAAGCGAAACACAGGCAAACAAAAGTTGCTCCTTGCGTCGAACGCTGCTCCGGCCTGTTCAACTGGCACGTAAATTGATGCCATTTCCGATAGCTCCACCGCAGCCACTGAATGCCGATTAGAATGAATGAACTTGGCGCCTGCAAACACCTGGCGAGAGTCCAGCACCTAACCACAAGATGCAATAAAAGAAACGAGCCACTCACACTCATACACACACGCACACACGTACACGTGAACACCCATCAAATCGCCAGCAAATGAATGAAATTGAACGCAAATGAAAGAAAATTAGAGAAAATAAAAGAAGTGGTCGGAAATGTGCAAGAACCAAAAAAAAATAATAATAATAACATTGCTGACAGCAGCAGCGGCGAGAGGGAGTTGGCGCGTTCACCGTTTGTGTGTGTGTGTCAATTTGTTGCGGCAATATGTAAACGCAAACAAATTGCTGGCATATTATGCGATTGTTGTTATTGTTGTTGTTGCTTTTGCCATGGCTGCTTTAATTAAGGCCGGAAATCGTATACGTAGGCCGCGAAAATGTTGCTGAGTTCCTCGATTGACCAGTGCTCTGCGCTGCTGCTGATAAACTAGAACCACTTTCATACACACACCCACACATTCATGAGTATAAGGAACCACATTGATAGCGAGCGTTTCGGGAAAGGTATCGATTCGAGCGAACTTCATTAAAACGTTTATTATACAACACAATACGCCACATATGATGTGATATGTAGTTGTCCTATCATGCACTCGCACTGCTAATTGCGTTTACTGTTATTGTGCTCATGTTTGAGTGTTCATGCATTTTTATGGGTGTGTGTGTGTGGGAAGGTGATGCTGAACGCGTTTCTGTAACGCAAAGTTGGGAGAAAAAACTGAACTACAACACATTCGACTGTGGAGAACACATTGGCTTTGGGTAACAATGAAACAGTCAGGCATGAAGTTTAATTATTTATGCGATTTCATAATGTGTGTATTAATATTCTAGAGGATGTAAGTAAACATAACTATCGTTTTGGTTATTTTGGAGAAAAAAGTAATCAACATGAAACACTCAACAAGTTAGATGCGTTGGAAAGCTTAATTTTACAGCAGTGCAGAAAATTGTTGAGGTTAGATTGAGCGGTTTAATATTAAGAAAATCATACAAAAAAGTTACGAAATATCGCTTCATCTTTTTTTCTTCTCTCATTAGAACAAGTTTATTTCAGATCCCAATGCAGTGCTTTTTGAGGTTAGGTTGAGTGGTTACAAACTAAAAAAATCATACACAAAAGACGCAAAAACAGATGTCACAAAAAAAAAGTAGTTAAATTGTAAATCACGAATATGATTTATGATCTCTGGCGACCAATGTACATAGATAGAACATGTTCCACAAAACAACAACAACAAAATATCTACCTTGATCTTTGGTTTCAGTGCACAAGTCGAGTTACTGGGCGAATACTTTTGACTCATTTGTTGGAAGTTCTAATATTAGAATTTAAGTTGCTTATCCCTTCTGGGTTAGAAGCTACAAAGAGTTGAACGATTCCAAGTTACCTTTCAACTTTGATTTAAATAGATTTAACTATTTTTTATATTTAATTGTCGTACAGTTTATGTGTGATTTCTGAAGGCAACTGTACCACAAAATGAACCCAATTATAGGTCGCTAACTCTTTTGTTTTATAAGCTATAGACAGTTGAACAATTTGCGAAAAAATCTACTTTTTTAAGGTCACTTTTGAGCTTTGATTTAAATAAATTCAACTATTTGTTTTTTGCGAATTTTATGACACTTTGAGTTTTGAAGGCAATTCTAACATAAAAATAGCCCAATTTTGGGTTTTTAATAAATTTTAGGTTCCTTTGTTTTAAAAGTTATAGACAGTTGAACAATCTTCAAAAAGATCTACTTTTTCAAAGTTATCTTTCAGCTTTGATTTTAATAAGTTCAACTTGTTATTTAGTCTCTTGTGAATTGTGGTACACTTGTGTTGCCATATGGCAACATGCTACTTTGTGGAGGTCTGCATCCTCTATAGTTGCAAGAATACATTTTTTTTGGGTCTTTAGAATAGTTTGATGTTTTAGGAAAAATACGAAATTAATAAACTGAATATTTAAGTTTAAAGAAGAGAAGTATGCAAATTTTTTTAATGGTATACCTTGACATGGTAAAGGAAGAATAAGCAGAAAAGAATTAGATAACTTTTTAATTTGACGTTTTCTTTCAATTTAGATACTTTTTGTTTTTAATTTTTAATGAAGTAAATGAAGAAATCTTCAAATTTTCGTTATGCGTAAAAAATGTTAGGTTTAAGTCATTATTACATCGACAACGATATAGTTGCTCTCATAGAAAAAAACTCTAAAATACAGGGTCCGAGTACAGAAATTAAAAAATTTCTTATTGAATGTTGAAAATTTAAAATTTTAACTTTTCCCAGTAAAAACCTGTAGCGAAAGGGTTAAGTTTGATTTTTGCAAGGCAACTGTACCACAAAATGACCCCATTTTTAAATTGTTTAATTTTTTTTTGTTTTTTAATTTTAAATTTATTAAATGTTTAATTTTTAATTTTAATTAAAAAACTGAAAATACTTACTTCAAAGCAAATAAATTTTGAATTTTTTTTTAACATTTTCTATTTTTGTACTTTTTTGCTATTCCTTTTTGTTTGGGAGTTATGAGCAGTGAGACAATTTTGGAAAAATTCGATTGTTTGTTTTAAAGTTACCAATCAAAATATTTGTTTTCGGGTTTCTCGTGGGATATTGAAGAAACTAGCTTTTCTAAAAGATTAGCGCCTTTTCTGGTAGTTAGCTTTTCGAATTTAGAAGATAAAATGATGAAATGAATGAATGAATTTGAATGATTTTGAAAACCAAGCTGTTCACAGTCACCACTTGACTACGCTTTAATAGGTTTTACGTGGCGTATGAGAAACTTCCAATTCATTTAAATTCTGTAGAATTTTTTCCAGAGAATGAGCCACATTTCAGGTCTTCTGGGGCTTCTTTTCGAAGAGCGCAAAGCTGTTGAACGTTTTAGAAAACAAAGTTTTTTTTTCAGAGTCGGCATATCCAATCCTTTCTTTGAAACTTGGCCCTATTATCTTATAGATAAATAACAAACACGTTTCTCTGGATATAATTTTAATTTGCTCTTCCACCCACAGTTTGTTCGCTGTCTGAGTTTGCATTTATCTGATTTTAAGTGCTAAATTAATGAACACAAGTTGTGCGCCCACACCTCTTTCGATATGAGAACAGATGGCGCCTTCTTTTGTAAACTCAGCGCCTCCACCACACCGCGTCTACGTTAGGGCCATTTATTGCATTCATTCAAAGAAAAAAACATTTAACCACCCACTTGTTTATTTTTTTTGATACATTTATGTTTTATCCTTTAAGCATTAACCCTTTCTCCCTGCCTCACTATACTCATCCTACATTTAAAATTAAAATTGATGTTGCAAAAATGATGACTCACAATCGCCAGTGGCGCAACGCAAACAACGGTTGTGCAACACAATTCAAATGCTAATTTTTTATACATAAAATACGAGTATGTATGTCTGTTTTTTTTGGTGCTCCAGTTTTTCGGCGCCGCGCAATATTTATTAAAAAATCAAAAATTTACACTAAAGTAAAATAAAAATTGCTTTGTATAAATAAATTTAACGTGATTGCCAAAAAAAATCCAACCGAATGTGTGAACAAAACTGGGCCATTAAAACACTTTGGACAAAATTGGATTTGTTGTTTTTGGGACACGGCCATAAAATGAGTTACACTTTGCCGGTGCGGCGTAAAGTCATCTGTCTGTTTGACTGGTTTGACTGAGTGACTGTTTGCTGAACTGACTGAAGTGCCGAAATGAGTTCAAAGTGGGGTCGAGCGCCAACGCAAACAGACAATGAAAAAAAACTTGCAGCCAGCCAGTCAGCCAAAAGTGGAAAGTAACAGCGAAACGAGCGCAAAGCAACCAACAGCAAAAGCGAAATTGCACGAAACAACAAAAGCGAAAAGCGAATGTTGCACTGTTGACGTTGCGCTGACCCCGATTCAAATGACAAATGAGAAGCCGTCGCACAGTGCGCACACGTTCCGCGCGCCTGCGGAGATAAACATAAAGCATTGTCGCGGATATGACAAGGTACGAGCGGGGCGGCAGCGGGCGCTCGAGTCCGGTTGCCGAGTGCAGCGAGCCGGCTGCATCCGGCTGTCGCCGTGTCGGCATTCAGCTACGTGCAGCTTAGTTCATTTTTTATGAACTTTGCTGCAGTTTATGATGACAGGCGACTGCGTGCGCGTACATGTGCCGGAATGAGTGCTTGTTTGAGTGTATGTGTGCGTGTGTGCGGCTGCATTTAGCTATGAATGCTGACACAAAGACTCAACTTGCAATCATAATGGAACGGAATGCCATGAAATTGTGCAGCGAGTGACAAAAGCGTCAGAGCTCTGACATGAACGTGGGGCGGGCTGTCATGGAATAGTGAGCGGAAAATAAATTTGGCACGTTTTAGGGAAGAGAGAGGCGCCGGAAAATGATAACTGTGGAGTCAATGCCGAGCACAAAAAGTTACTAGAAGAAGTCCATGGCACAGTAGAAGAACTGCGAAGAATACACAGGACGAGTACGTGAGAAACGAGAGATAACGTTGATGTTATATTTTCGATTGTTATATTTCGAAAATGAGAAAGTGGCGTTCATTCCCGTAAGACTGGTGGGTTCTAATTATTGTTCTTTATAATGAAATGAGCCATATTTGAGGTCAGTAGTCTTTTTGCTTTAGGAGCTACGGGCAGTTGAATGTTCTAGAAAAAAGGACTTATGGAAGTTGTGCTTCAGTGAAGATTTTCTCTAGTTTCCTGTAGAATCTCTACGACTTGGAACTCATTTTTGAAAAACCGAACAGATCTCCTACAAAAGAAGGTATATTTCTTGTTTGGATTTTTTATTTTGGGAACTAATTTTTTCAAAACTAAGGAGATCTCCTACAAAAAAGATACATAAATAAATAAGTATTAATTTTTTTTATTTTTTTTTTAACTCATTTTCGGAAAATTGAGGAGATTGCCTACGAAAACTGTACATAAATAAAAATATTCAAATATATCAAAATAATTTTCAAAATAAATAAATATTAATTTTTTGTGTATTTTTATTTTTTCTAATTTTGCTTTGGAAAGTTGTATACTTTTTTAACATATTTGTTTTTTATTTTGTTTTTTGTTTTGTATTTTTTAATCTTGGAACTCATTTTCGGAAAACTGAGGAGATCTCCTACAAAAAAGGTGAAAAAATAAAGAAATATATATTTTTTGTATTTTAACTCATTTTCGGACAACTGGGGAGATCTCTTACGAAAATGGTTTATTAATAAATAAATATAAATTTTTTGAATTTTTTACTTTCAGAAAACTCAGGAGATCTCCTACAAAAAAGGTACATAAGGTACATAAATACATACATAAAGGTACATAAATAATTTTGTGTAATATTTTGTGTGTTTCTTATGATTTCTAATTTTTATTTATTTTTATATATTTTAACATTATTTTAACAAATTTTTTTATATTATGTTAACTATCTCTTCTGTTTAAGGAGCTACGGTTTTTTGATTTTTTTAGGTTTGTATTTAACTTTGCTTTACTATAGTTTCTCGTGTCATATTTGAGACTCTAGAACCAACTTTTAAAAGCTGGAGAGTTTGACTACAAGATAATCCGTATTTCAGTTCACTGGTACTTCTTTTTAAGAGGTAGAGGCCTTTTTGAAATCACTTTTCAACTTTGATTTAATAGGTAGTTTTAATTCCCAGATTTCGGTTTAGTTTCTGTTTTGAAAATCTCAAGAGTTCTTTTACAAAACAAGTCATGTTTCAGGTCGCTACCAATATCGGCTTAGTAGCTACAGGCAGTTGAACGATTCCAAAATGTCCATTCGCTTAGTCTTTCTACTCTTAAACTCAATTCCTTATTTCATGTGAGCTGCAAAAACGCACACAAACCCAACACTCAAATCTTCTTGTCTGCAGTCAGCATAAATTTTGTTTAGGCGCTGACACAATGCCATCCAGCTCAGCCAACATGTCCGGCTGGCGGACAGTTTGCAATTCTACGTGCACGCAGTTTCCGGCTTACTTTCCGTTATTGCTTTTCTGCTGCTTTGTGCAACTACGAAACTAGTTATGAGCCTTGCGAACTGCAGCCAAGTTCGCTGCAACTGGCTTCTTTTGTGAGTTTGTTTTGTTGTGTGTGTGTTGCTTGGCAACACTGCAGCACCAACAGCTTCGTCATTTCAGCGATAATATACTTCTAGGCGCGCAGCCTTTGAGCGCTCGCTGGTCTGTCGCTGTTTTGCTGGTCCGAGTGGACGCACGGAAATCCAGTTAGATGAAGCGTGGCCATGGTTTTTGTTGGACTTTTTGCATTTGTGAGTAGTTCTTTGGGCATGTTTCGTCTTCCCACTGCAATGCTGCCAAAGCGCGTGCAGCGCGCGCTGATTGCACGCTCAGAATGTGCGCAGCATTGTAGAATTTTGTAGAATTTTTCCGTTTAAGTGCGGCTTGTTTGGGTTTAAGTACAAATAGCGCAAAAGATTCGGTGAAGTTGAAAAAACTGAGGGGATGAAATGGTTGAAAGCTATGAGAGGAATAATTCGGATGAAAGGAATAATGCGCTGTAATGATAAGTTATGCGGCAAACGATTAAATGAGATATGCAGAGATGAAAGAATCAGACAAAAAAGGAAGCAGGAAAAGTCATAATGAGCCCAAATTGGAATCATTTAATGGCTGAGGCTTTCATACCATTCAAATAGTCTTTACTGATTTCAAGATATTAATCCATATTTGGTCCATCAAATGTGCATGTCGCATGTGTGCATTTTCTTTGAAATACCTTCACCAAGTTCGCTTATGATAATCTTCGTCATAGTGTCAAATCTTCATAGAACCTTCTATAGTGAACACATTTGATGCCATCAAACTTTTGATGTCATCTGTGCTGTCACAAGCATAATTGAAAAATTTTGAACGAGTACTCACAGCATTCGACTAATTTGAGGCCAACTGAGAGCGAATCAAAACGTTTTTAATTCCATTTCCATTCGATTGTAATCGGAGTCGCTAGAAATTGTTGCGATTTTCATTTGTATTGCTTCCTCGACGATTTAATTTGAATGCCAAACCCATAAAAAGAAGTAACGCGGCAGATTTCGCCCCCAACTCGCTGGCGCCCGCTGCACATATCTGCCACTGCCGACTATCGATTTCTCTGGCTGTTTTGCAAAAAAAGTTCAAGTTTCTTGTAAACCGACCCACGCACCACAGCCACTCGTTCGCTCGTCTACTGGCTGGATGTCGCTTATTTATGCGCGCCGCCAGTCGCGTTGGCCTGGGCGCGTGTAATTCAAAATTGAATTATTGGCCAGCGACTGAAATGAAGTGGCGCGTTGCTTCGAGCACGTAGCGCTGTCGTAATGGCGGCCGTTTGTTGTTGGCGCTGCTGTTTATTTCGCGGTTTGTGCGCGCCGGCAGCGGCGGCGCTCTAATGTCGGAATGCTCAAATTACCGTTACAAATGTGCTGGGATTTGTGCATTAGCGTTGTTTGCCGGCGCCCGCAGATTACAGGCGACGCCCGTGGCGCGAAAAGCGCGCGAGCACAGCAGCCACGCGCCAAGGAGCAGCCGACGCGGCGACTCGGCGGCTCGGCTCGCAAGCGAAAAATGATGAGCTGTGCGTTGTTTGGCGGCTGACGCGAATGGCTGACGACCGAAAGCCGACAATTTTGTTTACACGCGAATGTGATGAGTGATTGTAACGATTATTTTCTGGCCATGGTGAGCGGCGCGGCGGGGCGCTTGAGTTTCCAAAAGCTTTGAGTCGATGTCTTTGGGCTGTGGCGGTCGAGTAGAAATGTTGTTGTTGTTGTTGGTGCGGCACTCAATTTAGCGCTGTGCGCATTTTTTTCATTGCTCGCTTTGAAATTTCAAACTTGGGCACTTAGTTGTGCATGCTTTTGTTGTTGTTGTTTTTGGTGCGTTATCAATGTTCTTGTGGCGGTTGTTGTCGTTATTGTGTTGTGTGCTTTTAATGTCGACAGATTTGTTGTTGTATACATTAACATGATATCATCAATTTATCAGCGGCAGACAAAACACCAAAACGCCATTTTACAGCGAGCGCCAATTTGTGTTGGATGGAGGAGGGGCAGGGGTGTGAAGGACCAGCTGAAGCGGTGTGCACTTCATTTACTGTTGCCATGTGGGTGTTGCACACACACACATTCGCACACTTGGACGGCGTATGACCGCAGTCGGCGTTGGCGAATGTGAGCAGTGGACGATGGGCGGCGAGAGGTGCGGAACAGAGAAAACGAAAACGGATACGCGCGCTCGACTCGCCTCGTAATTATCGCAATTAATTTTAATAGTTTTAAGCAGCTTAAAGCATATTTTTTACACGCTTGTTTGCTTGTTTGTCGTAATTGTTGTTGTTGTTATGGTTATTATTGTTTTTTTTTCGCGCGGGGTGTTTATTTTAAATGTTTTCACCATTGTTGTTGTTTTTGTTTGCCATCTATTATTGCAGTTATAAGCGTAGCGTATCGAGTTCATCTAACTCGCACTTCACACACACACACAAGTGCGACTGGCTGAACGGCTGCGCTGAGATTAAAGTACACACACACACACACACACGCACGCAAACAAAAAAAGTATTTTCGTCAGCTCAGCTAACTCGGAAGCTCGGTAAACGAAAATATTTGCTTGCAAAATTTGTGAAAAACAAAAATTAAATTTGCACACTCAAAGTGTTGGGCGGGGAAACGGGCAACTGGTAACAATGGCGACGGTCGTTGCTTGTTGTTGTGTTTAAATTGAATGAAGCTGGAATTGGCAATTGTTGCCTTTGCTGCCTTTTAAAGCCATCAGTGTTGTTCTTAAGGTTATTTATTTTTGTTATGGTTGCGAATCGTTGGCAAACTGTATGCAGTTGAAATCAAGCAACAACAACAACAACAACAACAACAACAACAAAACTAAATGCAAAAAGTCATTGACATACAACTGCAGGTATAGCTAATAAAAACAACAATAACAATAACCAATACAACAGTCAATACGGTTTATGCGTCATGAGGCATTAACTAAAATAATAGCAAAACAAACAGAGTCCTTGAGCGCACATCCTGTCGTCGGTGTGCTCTGAAAAAATATACGGAAATGATTGAAAATCTTGTTGTCGGTTTTAGACGACTTTCTTTTGCACTACGCGTGCACTTTGCTATATGACACTGCGACAAAATATGGGAATTATTGCCTGATAAAAATTTGACTATGTTGGGTCTTTGGATTAGATTAGGTCTATTGTGTTTCCTCACGAAATATTTAATAGTGCTGACGTGTTTCGATAGACTTAAAGTCGAAATTCCATCAAGAACTGAGAAAATATACGCCGAAAGTTGGGCTAAAAAATATGGAAAGTTAGAGTGGGTTAGGTTAGTTTGAACTGGCTGTCAGGGCATCTTACTATACGAATGAAACCCGTTATGATACCATAAAAAGGAAAGAGTGCTCTTACTGCAAGTCATTTGATAGTACTTTTACTTCATTTTAATTCGGGGACGATTTAAATACTCATCGCATACATTTTCATATTTCTACTATTTCTATTAAACCACATCTACTGACTGTAGAGTGTATTGTAAAAGGGGGCGAAATGAAAAATAAAAATCACAATATGCAAATTGTAAGAGAATGGAAAAATCGCATTCGTATATTGTCAATTTATTTTTGTAAAAATAAATGTAAATAAAAGTAACGACGCACTGTTAGCATAGTTTTCAGCGCTTTGCACCGAACGCCCAGTAGGAAAAGTTTAAGTTGTAGGTAGACTAAGATTTGGTACGTTGAATTGCTCAAGTAACAACAGCTCAAGCAACATAAAGAAATTAGCATTGCTTTTCTAACTAATTTGATTTTTGCTTTGTAGAAACTTAAAAGTTGACAACCTCACAGCTTCGATTGTATGGGAGACGACTTCTGGTGATGAATATCGAAGCCTTAATTAATTTTGTATTTTTTGTATTAAAAAATGTTGCCTACCGCTGAGCAAATCATTCAAATCGGTTCAGTAGTTTGCGAGTTTTCTCGCTCTCTTTACTACATTTACAGGAGGGCAGCCAATTTCTTATAAATTGGCCAGTTTTGAATGGCAGCGCCCTTAAGATTTGGTGATAGTGGGTAAGTATGTTTGGAAGAAGCATTCGGAAGGGAAAATCAATGAGTATCGGCCTTGGATTTGAAACATCTGGGAGCAACCTGGGATCAGTTGGAGCCTATTTTATGAAAACGATAATTTTGTATGGGAGCCCCTTTAAGGGTTGGAATTAGGGGGTAAGTATGTTCGAAAGAAATATTCAGTAGGGAAAACTAGTGGGGGTCCATTATAGAAGTTAGCCCTCTAAGAGCAACTTCTGAGCAGCTGCGTGCAATTTGTCGAATTTCTTAGCTTTTTGTGAACTTTAGAGGTGGAAATAGAATTGAAGTTAGAAATAGAGGTGCTTCATCATCGAGAAGTCATTATTAAGAATCTCCATACAACACTAAATCATGTCTAATGCAGCAACAAACAAAAGCGATTGCGATTTGTATAAATTTCACTCATATCAATAATTTTCCAAATGGGTTCTCGTTCAGTTGTTGGCTCTTTAAATCTGTATGTAAGCGAAGGTGCAATGCATGCACTGCAAATCTACGTTTTAGAAGCAGAAATACTATGTATTTATGTGTGTCAAGCATATCAGCTCTTATGTAAATTTACTTACATTCAACTAAAATATTTGCAATTGTAAAATGTACAAATAGCGACGTTCAAACGCGCATAAATTGCTATTTGTGAATATGCATGTGAGGCACTCACACCCACACATACTCAGAGTTAGCTAAGTCTAGTTGTCAGCTAAACTGAGGACTGCATATGTGCGCAGGGGGAAGGAAAGAAGTTGCGCCAGCAGTAAATTTTCAATATTTGTATTTGTCACTGCAATTGGTTCAGTAATGAATAAATGGCATTTGTGCAGACAGGTTGGCAACACTGTTAGCAAATCGAAGTATTGTTAATTTCCAATATTAACTGGAAAAAACGTGCATTGTAGAAATGTGTGAATAAGCTTTTCGGAGAAAGACAGGAAGTGAACGTACAAAGTTATGATTGCTTTGATTTAATCTGGCAAACGTCAGAATCGATCCTTCTGCGATCTAATGCAAGTTGACATATAAGCATTTTTTAGACACTTCCCAGCTAAATAGTGAACCGATCTTTGCAGCGTTGTTGATTTAATATTCGCCTTTCTGAACAATCTAACAACACTAACCCGAAAAGAGTCAAAAAAATAGTATCGAATGGATCCCAAAATTGAAGGGTTTCATTGAGATGATTTCATATTTAAAAATAACGAATTCAAGAGCTGCTGACTGGAACAGTTAAAGGAATTATTTCGTATTTAAAATATCAAAAATTGCTATTTATTTGATTGGTATTTAACTGTCTGAGCAAAAACATCGTTGGAGTCTCTGCAGAAGGGAAAGCTTGATGAAGCTTCGGCGAAATGAAATTTTCAGAGATAAAAAAGCACTTTATTTCCTGAACATCTAACGTGAGCATGATGCTCCTCACTTACCACTCTCTGGGTCTAGTCCTGCTGCACAACCTCCTGGACATTTTCAAGCAATCTTCCACTTTGAACCTTACGACAGTAACCCTGCAAAATCAGATTTTTTTAAATAACAAGGCTCTGACAACGGATTCTGGTATAGGGGGCCAAAAAAAAATATAGGTGTATTGGCGTTTTGAAAGTTTGCGTCTGAATTTTTTTTTAAGGGGTTCAAAATTTGGCCCTTTTTGCACATTCTTATAATGAATCGGCATACGAAAACCATGTAACCTCACACTTTAAGTATACGATGTGTTCAGTAATTTGATGTAAAATACTACGAAGAAAATGTTTGTGGAGCATTTTAACCCTGTCAACGGTCAATTTGACCCTTTTTTCTAAAACGCCAAAAATGTCCTGTAAAACAGGGTTTTTAAGGGCAAAATGTACCACAAAAATATTTGCCATAAAAATCTACTATAGTTCTCTGAATACATCAAAGCTCAGAAATTATCTTGAATGCCAGAATTAAGCCAAAACTGAAAATGTGTTTCGTACTTAATCGAAATCCCCTCTACCAGAATCCGTCAGAACCTTGTTATTTTTTTTGTGTTGTATAGTATTATCTAAATCGATTTCCAACTACCAGTGTTCGATGCAGCAGTTGGAGGTAGACCCCGAAGACAGGGAGACCGTGTCTCCAGTGGAAGGACCAAGTTGAGGTGCCTTAAGAGAACTTTTACGGCCATTAATGGGTTCTCATGTGAACAAAATTTCATCGCAAGAATGACCGTTTGTGCCCAAAGCAGAGGCCAATGTTTGACTGATATTCAGATTCATTATTAACTTCAAGGTTTGTTCTTTAAATTGAAATACAAATATTCTAATTTGACCTGGTTTCGACTTTACAACAACAACGCCATACCATACCAAATATTGCTAATTGGCAATTTCATAAAACACCAAATTACGTCGAAATGTTTAATTTCCGTTTGTTATCGAAATTGAATTTTCTTAATTAATTTCATTGAACGAGAAGGCAACTCATAAATTTAATTTGTCAAAACCACAAACGGGAAGTGTGGCTTCAGCAAATCCGTTGCGCATTGAAATGTTATATGCCACAAATAATACACCACGCCATGCATTGTTCAGCCGAGTGTGATTTTCGCCCATATTGGAAAAAACAATAATAATAAATATGAAAATTGGATTAGGCACAATTTGCAGCGCAACGATTGACGCAATGGGAGCAGAATGCAAAGCAGTGCGACTAAATTAAATAAATATTTATGTGGTGTAATTTGTGCAAAAGTTTGTAGTGTTTTTTGCAATTTTTGTTTTTTTTTAGGCAAACGCAGAAAAACGGAAATGTGCAGCCAGTTGAGTTGAAGCACAACTTAATTAAATTCAAAATTAAATTTTTTCCCATGTTAATTACACAAAACAGACATTTGCAGTCACACATACAAACACAAACAAATGTACACAAAAAAGTGCCAACTCAGGAATGTGTGTGTGTGTGTGTTAGCGTGGTTGTTATACGCACACAGGCCGACAAACCGCTGCGTTATAATTTTGAGCGCCATTTTGCTGCGCTACGGAACCGGAAAGCACACAATAAAACAATCGCAAAACAACAACAAATCCAACCACCATAACAAAAACAAAAATAAAAGCTGTGCGAAAATTTATAATGTTTGCCATTATGTTGTTATTGTTTTTATTGTTGGCACAATCCAAGCATACACACACCTACACATACAGCCACAGATAAGTTTTTTGTTTTTGTGAAAGATTTTTCTGTGTAGAGCTGCACACTTTTCCACTTGACTGCTTTTTTTTGGTTTGTTGTTGTGCTGAGTGTAGGTGGAAGTGAAAAAAAAATTTGCTATGAAAATGCAAAATAATAAAGCCAGCGAAATATTTAAAAGCACTGCCACATGCATACATGATGGCGGTATTCACCATGCGTGACAACGAGCATAACAGTAACTAGTCTGGGAAGCAGAGAGAAGGGGAGAAGATGAGCAACAATGAAGGAAGGGAAACCTGGAGAGATTTTTTATTGGCTTCGTGCTATTCGGATGCTCAGATTTTGTTGTTGCATGTAGGTTAGGTTAGGTTGAAGTGGCTGTCTGTGCACGGGACTTTGGTGAAAAACGCAATTAGGCTACAAAATAGGTTCAGGTTTTTATTTATTTGTTTATCTATTCTATTATTTAGGAGCAGAAAGAGTACGTGAGAGTTTCAGCTCTCTTAATTGTACTTAAACATAGGAAAGTTAAATATAACAATTACTTGACTAACATTGAAAATAACAAGGAAGAATACAAAATTGTTAGCCACAAGGAAAATGTATCTTAGTATCACAAACCAATTCAATTTGTGCATGAACTCAATCAAGTCGCTGAAGTTGACTGATCTGTCTTCGCCTGGACAGAGTCGGGCGGTGGCATTCCCTATGAAATTCCTTCAAAAGTTTATAGAAGAAGGGAAGGAAGGGTCCAATCAGCCCCGTTGCTTCGAATTTTCTCTCTGCGGCTCTGAAATGGAAAATTTAGAAAGTCTAGATTGCCTACAGGAGCCAAAACAAACTCCAACATGCTTTCTGAAACAAATTTTCCATGACATTTATTGTTCTTCAGAAAACAAATTCAATTAAAAAAACAAATAAGTATTTCATAAAAATGTAACTCCCATTATTTTATATGGGAATGTTGAATTGATCGGTCATGCTAGTGTTGAATATCTCTTTCGACGTTGTTTCAGGATATGTTGTCTCAACACACTGGTGTATCAACATAATCCGCTGACTTTGGTCTACTTTTGATCTACCAATGCAATTCTGCATTTCACACAAGTACACTGAAAGTCTACTTAATGGATTTATAAATGCAAATGAAACAAACCTGCCATCAATGTTGGAGTATTTTTTCTTTTTCAAACTAAACTCGCTTTCACGATGGGGAAGTGAACACCGCCAACATATGTACTTACCAAAGCAAACCCATATACAGTTATAGCTATGCATGTGTGCAGCGTGTCGTGCATAAAACGCCAATAAAAATAATACCTGAGTTATATGGAAAAATTGCATAATTTACTACGATGCACTCATCGATGCGCAGTAAATTCGCTGCCGCTGAATTTTTTACTCAACTCAGCGAGTGCGCAACATTTTAGCAGTTAGCGTTGATTTTCGTAATAGCGAAGCGTATGAAAAAATAACTCAAAAATAAAAATGGAATATTTTTTGCTAATGTGAAAAGTTGTGCAATTACATTGATTGCACACGATACGGGGTCAGTTTTTAAAGTGCTCTACTACAATTTGTTAGCAATTTTTGAAAAGCTCTTTGAAGCGCACCGCACCAATTCGATTCGTGCTCAGCTCCGATGTCGTAGAGTTTTTAAATTTTAGAACTTTTACGAACCGCATTGCACCTTTTGCGGGGCAAAGAGTCGAGTTCAATGCGGCTTGTAAGTTGGACAAAAAAGTGGTTGCAGTTAATTGGAGTACTTTCTGCCAGGCGAATTGGTGGCGCGCGTTGGAGCAATTTACGATAGTCGCAATCAGTGCGTCACGATTTGTTGCTGGCCATCGCATTGGCAGAAATGTGCGGGAAAGCGAAAAGTTGAAAAGTTTCCTGGAAATCTGAAATGTCAGCGAGTTGATGACGAAGCAAACTGACTGGCGACGCTTCAAGGCCGAAGGGAAAGTTCAAGTAGACAACCATAAGTTGGAAGCAGAGCAATATGCAAAACGAGTACTTGAGATAAAGTTTGTATAGTTATGCAAGGAAATGCGTTTTGCAACAGCATAGAGCATTTTTTTTGTTAGGTTATGTTTAGTTACATTTCGCTTTTGATGTTTGCTTTGGTTGGGTTGGGTTGGGTTGGGTTTGTTGCGATTCCATAACTAAAATGTATTAGTTTTCATTTTTCCTGCTATGGAAGCTAGGTGGAAGTACTGATTTACAAAATTAGTTGGACTAAGAATCGATTCAAATATGTGAGTGCTTTGGAATATTGATGAATTCAAGAAGATTGAAGATTGCGTATGGAGGGTAGTCAGTGGCGCTCATACGATTTCAGTTTGTGTGCTGCAGGATTCTACGTACAACTTTTGAGTTCAAGACGATTTGTATCATATTTGCTCCTCACAATTTTTATAGGTTAGGTTGGGTGCCTTATAGGACCGTAGGACAAAAATAAAAGAAATTTTTCACACCGGAAGAAATCCATATGCGCGTGGAACTAGAGACCAAACATAGTAATACTGCGTACTCAGTTTTTCATTTCTACATCGTTTGTCATTCTACATTCACAATGGTTACAACAGGGTCTCCGAGTGGAAGTGCTTGCCACACACACCCCTGTCTTAACCTAACCTAACCTCCTTTGTCTTTTTAAAAGGACTTTAAAATTTTGAAGGGAATAATTAATAAAAAAAAAATACTTAACCTCGTTAGAATATGGCGATATGTATGTCAAATGAAAGAGGAAAGGTAAAGGTATTGGTAAAGAAAAGGATATGAAAAAGGTTCTTTGAAAAGTTTATATCCTTGAAAATTTATATATAACTAACTAACAAGTAAAGTAAGCAAAGCCACTGAGACCTTTTGAATGACATAATTTGGTATTCAATGAAAAATTCCATTTTTTGAGATAAATGATCGGATGTGTATTTCATAATAAAGAAGAAGGTATGCCGTTAATAATGAAAAACAACATGAACAACAACGCTTACAGGACCATATTCTTTTCATGAAATTTTCCACAACCAAATCGCAAAGTGACTCCCTGTGTCACGAATTCTATCTTTGAGGTCTTGAATCGACGCTGGGCTGTTGGCGTACACCTTATCTTTCACGTGGCCCCAAAGAAAGAAGTCGTAAAGTGTTAAATCGCAAGATCTCGGTGGCCAATTGTGATCACCTCTTCCAGAGATAACACGGTTCGGAAACTTTTCCCGTAAAAGAGCAATGGTTTCGTTGCTTGTGTGGCACGTAGTGCCGTCTTGTTGAAAGTAAACGTTGTCCAGATCAATACCATCCAACTCCGACCATAAAAAATCATTAATCATCTTTCGATAGCGTAATCCATTCACCGTAACTGTTGATCCAACCTCATTTTCGAAAAAGTAAGGTCCAATGACCCCGCCGGACCATAAACCGCACCTTCACATCTTCACACCTTCTTCACATCACTAACTTGTCCCAACAGCTCGAATTTTTCCACCAATTTTTGTATTGCGGTCCGACAAGGTGCTTCACGATGACCCAAAAATGCTTTAGTTTTGCGAACTGTGACTGCAAGATTTTCACCATTTTTGTAGTGAATTTTAATAGTTTCAATGCGTTGTTGAAGCGTGCATCGTTCCATTTTTAGTTATGTCGTAGTTTCTACTTGTCAAATGTCAAAGAATAAAAGCTTAAAAAGTGACAGCTACCGAAATACCGGGTGATTCAAAATAACACCTCTTGTTGGAAAACCCTATAGTATTAAATGTACTTGAATCCGTATAACTCAGACACTCTTAATTCTTGAAAATTCATTTACTTATTACCTATGTTCCTCTACACTTCTGGTTTACTTTACTTACACTGAGGTTATAATTTCTTGGACTGGAGGTTTTTTAGTTTAGTTTATTTTTTTAGTTAGTTTTTAGTTTTTTTTTTGTTGCAAAAGATAATGTGACCTGACGACTTGTTTGCAGCAACTGCTTGTCTTCGGTATTGGGTCACAACAGTGGCGCACAAAGGCACATTTTGGGGAACGGATATGTTGCAACAGTGATTTTTTTTATTTTGAAGAGTTTGAACCCCAACTTCTACTATTCAACAAAAAGTCTTAAATAAGTGCACTTATTTATATTAATTAAGTTTTTTGCATATTTACTAATCACTTCGCATATTTTAGTGCTGCATTCGTTAAGCATGAAGAAAAAAATTTATAAATGGAAGCGGGGAGGAAGAGGCAAGCAAATATTATTTCCATTTAAAGCCTCTCACACCTCAGGTTGTGTGTGAGTTTTTAATAAAAAAACATGTTTTTGCGCAAAGTTTGCAATCAAATAGCAAATTGAAATGCAATTAATTGAATTTATTGGATTCGCGGTAATGCGCACAAATCACGCAAAATCACAAAATTGTGCGCACCAAAACATTAAAATCGACAATGACCACTGTGGCAATAACAACAACAACAAAAACAACTGAAAGCAAATTTAATTGAAAGCCACGCTCTGCGCAACAGCGCAACCAACAACAAAACAAATAATTAAAATTTTTGTGGTCGACGAACAGTCAACGCGTATAATGCAAAACATTTACCAATGCCAGGTTTTGTTGTTGTTTTTGTTGTAGCAATTTTTTTGCTGCCTAATCAGCATGAGGCACGCGTGCCACACACGCTGCTTGTGGTGTGGCATTTCGGTTTTTATTATCCACACTAATGCGCAACGCTGGTCAGTCGACGCAGACCGCCTGTTGACTGTGCGTCCGGGAGCCAAAACGGGCCAAAACTGACTGGTTGGTTGGTTGGTTGGTGTGCGTGTTGGGCAACTATGAGTCCGACGGACAGACAGACAAACGGACCGAGCGCCTGCGGTGGTCAACCGCCAAAATGACTTTTAATTATAATTTTATTGATTCGAAATATGCTGTGTGTTTCGTTGTTGTTGCTGCAGCTTTAGCAGAATAGTTGGTCCGCATATTGATGCCTTGAATGTTGAAATGGCCATTTGAAGTTGTCGCCGCGCAATAAAACTAATGCAACGGAAAGCGTAAAGTGCGAAAGGACATTCGATATGTCGGAGCAGCAGTCAGCCGGCAAGCAATGCATAAATTTGCTAGAGTGAAGAGCAGCAAGAAGTGGATGGGATGAGGAAGGGAACAAGGGACCAGTTAATGGAGTAGTTACAGCTAAAATGGCAGCGCTGTTGCATATTCATCTTTGTAGTCTGAAGTCGGACCAAGCTGGGTGGCCAAGGAAACGAAAGGATAAGAAGGACGGCGAAGAAAAGTGTAAGAAAGCGAGGAAGTGAATAGTGTAGCGAGCTCTGTTTGACAGTGTTGAATGTCTGGCACTCAAATATGATTATGTGCGAATGAATGGTTCGAGTGGCAGTCACCGACACGCGTCGTGGATACACAAATATAAATAGAAGACGATTATACGAGAGTCACTTGATAAGCTAGTTTATCAAGTCTGAGAGACACAGCGAAAGTTCAGTTCCTGGAACGACTGCTGAATAACTATTATTTGGTTTAAAGGGATTTTTTAAGTTTTAGTTAGAGAAATTGATGCAATTTATTTTAGTGAGAGCATTGTTCATCGTTAGCTATGACTTATCCCATCTTTTAGGGAGCCTATGCACTTCGTGTTCCCTTGAGAATCGACCTACTTTTTGCCTTTTACGTTAGAAGTGAAGTGCTGCTCGACAGGAATAAGACGACTCCAGTGTTTCCTTGATGACTTTTGCAACATGTGGTCGAGTGTTGTCGTACAGAAAAGTCACTTTGTCATTTTTTTTGACAGATTGAAGGCATTTGAGCTTCAATACTCGACACAATTATGTTTCCCCGTGATGGTTTTGTTAGGATGGAGTAGCTCATAGTAAATCTGATAGTAGATGTGGTACAGCTGATCTCACCATAAGCACAGAATTATTTGATAGAATTATTTGCCATGAATATTTGATAGATGTGAAGAAGAGCCAAGAAACCTACTTATTTAAGAATTCTAAATAAGAATCGGAAGAAAGAACGTCAGCATACAATGTGGAGGAGGTGAAAGAAAAACAATATAAAATGTACTGTTTACAACGTTCTTCAACCATTCAATCTTCAATTCAATCTTCAATTTTTCAATATTCAATCAATCCTCCTGCTTGTGATGATGTTCGATGCGCTAGTTGGAGTTTGACAGCAAAGAGAAAGACCATCGAAAGACCAAGTTGAGGACGCCATATAATTTTATGGTCTAGTTTGCCCATCTGGAGAAGGCGTGACCGACTGAAGAGAGCTTTTCTGGCAGTTTAAGCAAGTAATGATGAAGTTTTCTATGCTAGACACGCCCACTAGAGCGCTTAAAAAGTTATACTATACTCTAAGAATCGTAACAATTTCGCTATTCGCCCACACATAAAATTTCTGTTGCATTACTTTTTACATTTCTTTGAACTCATTCTTTCAATTCAACCCGCAAAACGCTGTGCATCGTTCGATTCTTTTCATTCTGAGCGCACACGAAGTTACGACACAACAAACGACAGGCAAATCAATGTGGCTATTGAGCTCAAACGAAATGCAACAACAACACATACAAAAAAAAAAATATAGTAAAAATAAGATGCACACGACAGCAGCAAAGTGATTGAATTCCTGCATGTTGCACAAATTTTCGCTTTCAGCACTGCTTGAAAAAGCACAACGAAATTGAAAATTCAAATGAAAAACACGAAACTGGCTGCAATGAATGCTGACAAGTTGGCAATAAAGCGCATTGTTGGCCATGTTATTGTCAAATATTGCAACGACAAGTGCCACTGATATGACAGTTACAAGTTATATAACACAACAACAACAAAAACGAGCATGTTGAACAAAATATATCAAACAAATAATGAATGAAATGAAAAAGAAATTTTTTTAATGGTAGTTAATAGTTTTTATTGTTGTAAAAAATTATAGAAAACTCTTAAACGTTGGCGTAACACTTAAAGTTGACTGGCCATCGGGGCGTATGCGCAACTATTATTTGTTTGCTGCCCATTTTTCATTTACTTACCTAAGTCGGTTTGTAGTTGGGGTTGTTTTCAGCATTATGCGAAAAATGGCAATGGCGAACAACAACAACAACAACTAGCTAATGCCAGAAGTAAGAAGTACGAAGTAAGAAGAAAATGAAAATAAAATTGTTGCTGCTGCGCTGTGACCGTGGGGCACTAAATTCAAATGCGCGTTCGCTTCCTTTTGTCCATCGGCTGCTGCTGCAGCATTGGCTGGCAGTTGCGCGTTTCCAAGTCGGTCGCCGCCGCATTTACGCCACGGCAACTCGACAACTGCTACATAATCGTGAAACTCTTATTTATTTAACCTGAAATGCGAAATATGCTGCAGCGCGCTGCTGCCGGCGAGTGGTGCAGCTGCAATAATGTTGCGCCAGCAGCGTCGGTCCGGGGCTGTTGGTGCAGCAAGTGAAACGTACTAATAAGTGGTGCGCTCAGTTTGCTTTGCGCCTTTCTCTCGTTTTCGTTGCACCTGAATTCGCTGCGCTGCCATCGCCCCGCTGGCTGTGTGGCGTTGGTGGCGGCGGCGGCGACGCAATTTAGCGAAGCGCTTGACTGGCTTTCGTTGGGGCGATGGTTGGGTGATGCTCGGACCATCGGTGGTGTGTGTTTCTCGAATGGCGTTGCCTGTAGCGCGGCATGTGATTGCATTCGCCGTTGTACGAGTTCTGCATTCTCGTCGGTATTCCGGTGAGTGCAACAATTTCGTTGGCTGCAACGCAATAATGTCGTTTGTTTCGCTTTTGTAGTGCAGTGTGTGTGATGCCGTGGAGTGAATGCCATGGCAGATGAAATCGCTACAACAACGTGCAACGCTAACGACCACTTTAAGAAGTGAAAATCGTAATAACTTTAATACAGTTGCCATTTTTAGAAATAATTGGGAAAATTTAAACAAATGTATATCAGGTTGCATTGGTTAGGTTTGAAAGACAAGCCTGTTTTTATTAATTGCGTCTGAATAAAAAGGCCGGCCTCAATAGTCCATCCGGTAGTGCGCAGGGTTCTCATACCAAAGGCCCAATGTTCGATTCCTAGCTCGGACTGGAGACACACCCATCTACTTCTATCGCTTTCCAAATGAAGCAGATGAGAGTTACAAGAATTGCATAAGTGAGCTCTTGGCAGGCAATGTCAATAGATTCGACGTTAAACTGTAGGTCCCCTCCCACTTCTTTTCCCAATCCCACGGTGATTCGTTCCATAGACAAAATTAAAATTTATAGTCTCAGGATTTAACGTTTTTGATGTCATTTGAAAGGTACAACTCTAACTAAGAAAACCCCAACAGATCTGTGCAAAAAATTCAAAGTCGGAACTTTTTTCACAAAAAATGTAAACACATGTTTTCTGTTTTTTACTCTATTAGTAAAAAAAATCGTCAAAATTCATTGTTAGGAACAAGTTGCTAAAACCTTCAAGAATTTATATGGTAATTTTCGTTTGTAATGTTTTTTTCAAAATTTGTAAAGCTGAGGCTTCCGCTCATTTCCACATTTAATTTAAAACATTTTTTTAAATAAAAAACCTGAAAATTGCCAAAATTTAGAGGAAAATATCTAAAAAGTATGTGAAAGTATGTTCCTGGATTTTTGTTTATTTTAAGAAGCATTATTTTTTTTTGTCAAATAATGTAAACACATCCTTCGATGTATTCTGATCTCAGAAAATAATTTTATTTGAAAAGTGGTCTTAACATCTATTTTTCGACAGAATATTATAAATATATACTAACACAAGCAGACTCTCACGAGTTCAGATTTATGTATCTTTACATGGATACGTTGTAGGTCGACGAGGAAGAGGAAGGACGTGACTCTGATTTTATATGCTTTTTGTCGAGTTAACGACTTGGACGACCTCGAAGGCTGGAGTTCTGCTACTGCCAATTTTGTCCAACTATCTTTTCTGAGTTGGCTCCAATATAAATCGGTGCAAGCCGAAGGCACTGGGGGTAGAGGTGCCACTTGATGACTTTTTTTTGGCGTTGCTGCTGCGGTTACGAGGATAATGCCAAACATTGCATTGCAGCGAGTGACATTTTCTACTTTCTACGGCCCTTTCAGCCTTCCACCACTCAAATGCAACGTGCATTCATTTCAAGTCTGCCGTTTTATTTCCGACGCTCCACTTGATCTCGTTTCAGCAGTTGCGCTGCACCGCGCGGTAGTAACCTCGCGTGTGTATGTGTGTGTGTGCTGCTGTGCGACATTGGTGGATCGTTGGATGTTTCCCTGACTTCTGGCGTTTTTTTCCTAATTCACTGCCACAATATGCGCGTTGGTAGCTGCACACGCCAGAGCGAAGTGGTTAGTCTTGCAGGCAATGCTGATTTTCCTTTCAATTCGTATTTATATTTATTGCAGCGCAGTGGGCAGAGGCGGCGCTGGTTGCCCTGGCATTGGAAAACATAATGCAGCTAAGGTTGTTTTTAATTTTTATTTTTATAAGTAAGTAAATATTTTTCAATTGCTCGGTCTTCTATTGAAACGAGCAGCTGTTTTGTCTTACCGCTTTTAGCTGGTTGGTTTCAGGTGCTGAGTCCTTTGTTGTGTTGCACTGTCTGCATTTTGTAAAATTTTAACTTTATTTAAAAACAATACACAAAGAAGCAAAGCAAGGTGAGGTATTCAACATCAGTGATTTTAACTCGCTGGCGACCTTTCATTCTATTAAATTTCCACCAACCATACTAAAAATATAGAAAACGTTTCGCTGCGAGCAAAGTTAATTTTAGTTGAATGCAAAATTTCATGTAGTTTGCGTACTGCGAAATGAAAGTGGGAATAATTAAATTAAAAACGTTTAAATAAATACAATTTGTTTTTAATTTTCAATAGTTTTCTTCATATAGAAAAAAATACTGGCATGTAGCAAATAATAGCAAATAAACTAAAAAAGAAAACTGTGTCCCTCTTATTGCATACAGCTGAAAGAACCAAAAGAATACTTTAAAAATTGAAAAAAATACTTAAAAAGTCATTAAAACCTGTGAGCCAGCCTGCAAGCAATTTGTTTGATTTTTTCACAATTTTGTAATAAATGGAATGAGATATGACGAAGTTCACCTGAACCGTCTTTGTTCACTTGATGTAAGCTCTCGCAGTTTGCAGTGTCGGAGAAATTGCGCAGGCTACGAATAAAGTTTCTTCTAAAGGTTACTTTCTTCTAAAGTTTAATGTAAGCACAAACTACAAGTAATGAAAATGAATTGCATTGAGTCCATTCAGTCCAGAAATAGAAAGACGTTCCACGTAGTCCGTGAGATATGAGAAATGCCGGAAATGTCCTTTGTCGGTTCCAAGCCATCTACATTGATTTAGCTTGAGACGCATCCATTCAATGAGTTTGATCCTCAAAACGTTGACATGATTATAAAAGTACCAAACTGAATTTGTTTTTGTATTTCTGGCAAAGTCTCAGAATTAACTAAATTCAAATTGGTTTTATATTTTTCGAAGTTGCTTTTATGGCCCAATAATTGAATTTATGATATGATTCTGAAATTAAATTTGTATTTTCCAAAATTTCTGTTCTGTTCTAATCTGTTTAAAACAAAAAAAAATTAGAAAACTTTTTAACTTTTTTATATTAAAAAAAATCAAAAAACTAAATTTTTTTTATTTTTTTTTTAATTTTTTTTTCTACCAAAAAAAATGTGTGCAAATTTCAAAATTAAAAATTTTTTTTTAATTATTTGTTTTACCCAAAAAAAATTTGGTTACATTTCAAAATAAAAAATTTTTTTTTTATTTTTTGTTTTACCCAAAAAAATTCAAAAAAAATTTTTTTTTTACGAGGATGGTCTGAAAAGTTTCGACCTAACAAATAAAAAGAAAAAATGTTTTGTATTCTATTTTTGTTTATTTTCCTACAGTCTTCTTCCCCCAGTTTCGATTTAGTGCGCCCAAATTGCGCTAACCGAGCATTGGAAATATTCATTCAGACAGTTTTTTTGAAACCAAAGTTTTGATTCAAAATATGAAAAACACATTCTTTGAACATAGTCGCGCCCTTTGCTTTCTCTCCCTCTTTAATTCTTGCACCATTTAGTAAACTTGAGCAATGTTATTTACTGTCAATGGTTGCAGTTTTTTGATGTCCTGCCAGTTCGTTGTCTCCAAAGCTGGTAGGATCCTGTACACGGGCGTTTGGCTTTTCAAAAACAAATACTTGATGCCTGTTCTATACTTAAATTTTTCCATTTTCAAAAACACTCACTTCGTTTGACTCAAACCATTGCCAAATTTTAATGAGTACCTTTCAAAAGAGACGCAAATGGATTCCTTACCTTTTGTCATTATTCTCTGCCATCTTCGTGTTGAGGTCGGAAACTTTTCAGATCACTCTCGAAAAGGTTCTTTGAAACTCTTCTTTTTCGCCGCCGAAAGAAAAATTTTTGTTTTTTTTCTTTTTTTCGGTTTTAGCAGCAACGGAGTCTTGAACCTGGGTTCGACCGTCGAATTTGACTCGCGGCCCAGCGCACTAGACAGCTGAGCTACGGCGGCTGCCTTCTTTGAAATTACAATTAATTGAATCAATCAACCAGGTTTATTTCACTTACAAATTCTTCACTTACAAATTTACCCCTTGTCCCTTCTCCCACATGTCAACACCGCCAATTGTTGCAATGAAAAACACAATTTTGTAATATCAATTATTACTGTTTGCTTTCACTGTTTTATTTACCATAATTATTAATGTTAATAATTTTTAAGTTTTAAATAACAATCACATTTACTTCGTCCAATGTTTTTATTATTACTTATTATTTGATTTTCCATTTCCACAAATTAACATTAATTGCATTTTTGTTTGTTTTTGTTTCAATGTTTTTCAATGTTGGCCCGTTGCACATTGCACACGGCTGGTGTCGTTCGCTCGCCTGTTGTCATCCATGGCACCTAATCATTGCATCAATTTGCCACATTGGCTGGAAAACAAATCGGATTCTCAGTTGGTTTCTCGTTCTCGTTTGGTTTTTGTGTCTTTGCTTTCAATTATAACTACTTAAAGTTTAATTTTTTTGAAAAACAGAAAAAATCACTACATTGTAAATGCGCCCCGAATACATTTCTACATGTGTTGGCATGTCTGCATGTCTGCATGTGTGTGTGGGTGTGTCAGTGGGCGAGTGTATGCACCACTCATGCACAGAGAGCAATTAAAAAGGATGTAATCAGAGCCAGTCGGGGCTCAACTGCTGCGCCTTCGTTCAAGCTCAACTTTGACAATTCAACTATGACAAATGAAAATAGTTGTCTTCCATTTTCATTTCTATTTCCATTTCCATTTAGCTGTGCTTGTGTGTTCCTCTTCTGGTCTTCAGAACAATGAGATTTCTTAATTGCGCTTTTCGCTTCGATCGACGTTCTCATTATTTATTTCGCTCTCTGCGCCCTGTTGCTCATTAAGTTTAAGTTGGTTTTGTGTTGTTGTTGTTGTTTTAGTTTTTTGCATTGTAATATTGTAAATTGTTTTTGTATAATGTAAAAATCGGCACATTATCATTCTTTTGCCTTGTTATCGTTTGTCTTGTTGTTGTGTTTTTGCTGCTTCAGCTTTTGGTTTCAAGTTTGGTTATATTTGTTTGTTGTTGTTGTTTTTTTCTCAGTTTGGCTGTTGTTCTCCCTTTGGCAAAAAACTTACTAATTTACATGCTAAGGTGTAATAGAATAGAATAGACATTTAAATAGTGTTGTTGTTGTTATTGTACGGGCTGTTAGTATACATGTGAACATGTGTGTGTATGTGTGAGTGTGAGTGAGCGGCTTTGTGTATACAAAAAGCCGCTTTTAACAGCAAAGTGGGCAAAAATCGTATCGCTTTTCTATTCCCTTTAGTGATTTTAGTGTTTTTAAAAGTATTGAAATTTATCTATGTGTGTGTCTGTGTGAATGACTTTGCTTTCGCTCACTGGCATCAATAAAAAGTCTACATTTCCTAAACATGAATGCATGTTTTGAATGTATATGTTGTTGGCATAGTTGGTTGGCGGCGCTTGAACGGACACAAAAATGTTGGTGGTTGGTTGGTGGATTTTAGTTAATTTAATGCAGCAACTCACCTCATTCAAGTTCCTAAGCGCAATGACTGATTTATGCAAATGGTTTGAGTGCGACCCTTCCCAGCACTGCAAATCCACTGAGCAGATAAAACTATCTACAAGTAACTCAGAGACAGAAAGTAGCTGTCGGTTGGAATTTTCATGTTTCGGTTGTTTGATTGGTTGGTTGTTGGGTTGGTTGTATAATGTTTGTTTTTTCAGTAATTTGTAGGAAGTTATGTTGCACGTTGTTGTTTTATGCGAACTAGTTGGTTGAATATCGCTTTTGCAATTCAAGTGTTTTCCTAATAGAATGCAATTTATTTTGTTGAGCTAAGTTGAGTTGCCTGTGCTGTAAGTTGGCCACAGCTTTACAAACTTTAAATTATTCTTTCTTGTGTAAAGTGCTTGATATCTGTTTTGGTTTTTGTTTTTGTATCTTGCCATCTCATGTCTACCATAACTTTTCGCTGCTCTGCACTGGTTTAAGTTAAGAGCTTCAAGAATTTTGTTATTTTTCATGAATGGTTTTCAGTGTTTTAAAATTTTACAAAAATATTTGCTTGGGAAATTCTGAAAGTTCTGAGAATTATGCTATGCACTGTTGGTTTCTATAACAATAAAAATAAGAAAAGTTATGTTTTCCTTGAAGAAAGCAATGCGCTGCGGAAGTGACTAAAGTCTGCGTTTATGTCAGAAAATGTATTTAATATTAAAATAACTTAACCCTTTCGACCTCGAATTTTACCCTGTGTCTCGATATTACTTTTTGGTATTTAAATCATGAAACATTTGCCTAAAGAGTGTTGCACACGACATTTGAAGTCGCCACGTCTCTTTTTAGAGTTCTAAAGCTAGTTTACTTTTGAACAATTTTGACTTAAAACCGGTTAAATAAATTTTGTATCAATATTTTTTAATTACAGAAAAATTATTTAATATTTATGGGAAAATACAAAATTATTACTTTTTGATTGTATTTAACCATTTTTAAAGAAACAGGGTTTTGATCAAAAGCGCCCAATTCGTAGACTTCAATTAGAACACAAACTTTTCCTGAAATTGCTGCAAATTGTTGGATATTAAATATTTTGGAGATAACAGTAAAATTTGTACAATTTGCTTTGAATTCACTTCTAAAAATATTAATTTGCTGGTGCCTACTTAAAATAAACCCATAAATCAATCGTAGCTTTTGCTATAAGATGACAAACAGATGAAGTTGCTCTCAGGCAACTTTGTGGTCGAAAGGCTTAAACAGCTTTGGCTTTAAAGAAGATTTTAAGAATACTACACAAACTAAACTACTGAACTGATATCTTTTATAGCGTTAGAATCACTTAGAAGAATCACGTAGTGACCTCATTGTTTAGTGAAGGACTCCAACAGTGGCGAACACAGGATTTCATTTTGCGGGTTTTGAATTCGAATACTATTCGAAATCATATTTTGTGCTAGCAATTTTTGTATTTGGGGGAGGTTTGAACGCCGAACCACCCCTTGAAATACCATCTTCAAAGTTATTTAAACCTTAATGAAACCTAATCACTGTTTAACACTGATGGAAAGCAATAATTGGAAAGCTTATGTTATATGAGGAGTTTGTGGAACTTTCAGGATCAATGCTATGCAACACTTGTAGCTGTGTTCTCGTGGAAAGTGACCTCTTCAGGTGATATTTACGTCCTTGATCTCTGCATGTACAATATCGTGGAAGGTTCCCACCGTAAGGTCACCGAAAAGCATAGTGAGTCTGTGAGGATGTTTTAGGTTTGAGGACCTTGGCACTAATTTGCTAGAAAGGAATACGATTCGCAAAGACAACGCAGTCACATATTTTTTTTTTAACTCGAATAAACGCGCAGGGGATGACCCCTATTAATACGAAGCATTGCGTTGGTTCAGGAAGCATATAAAGGTTTGGAGATACGGTTATGGGTGAAGTGGTTGTGGACTCTTGCCTTGAACCCATCGAGATCATAAGTGCTGGGGAAGATATCCGCAGGGAGACCATTCCACAAAGTTCGTTTTCAGTGCTTCCTATTCATCGATTTGTAATTTTGTTTGTAGTCGTTAGAAGTGGTTGAATTTCGGGGAGTTTCTCTATCAGTCTGTCCAAACTTAAATCGTAAAATTTTTTGGTTCTGTCAAAAGTTGTCGAAATGATAAAATGTTAGTTAACATTTTAAAGTAACAAAACAATTTGTCTAAATAATTCAGTTCCTCATTCTGAATGCATTTAATTTCCACGAGTTGATGAAAAGCTTCAACATTATTTCGAAATTATTACTGAAAACTCTTAACTTAACCCTCGACTCACACAATTCGCCATTGTCTGTTGGCTGCTTTTGATTTTTTCACTGTAAACTATTTTGTTGTTGCTTTTACAAGTTGTTGAGTAGTTGGTCGGTTTGTTGTAGTTTTTCTTGTTTGTTTTTTTCTTTCTTCTGTTGTTGTTGTTCTTGTATTTAGTTCAGTTAATGCTGTCTGCTGAGCATGTTAACTCGACTTGTTTAACTTTAACATTTGCTTGTTTTGATTCTTGATCGTATATGTTTTATATTTTGTTTTGTTGGAACTGGGAGTTTGTAGTTATTGAGTTAATTGAAAAGGAAATTTGATCAATATTCGATTATAAAATACACCATTGGTATTGACTAAGTAAAAACTTACACCCTAACATACAAATTTCCGCATTTCTACTCGTTTCGTTTCGTTTCTACTCGCCTCAACTTGCGTTCGTCGCCATCACTGTTGCCATTCGACGCGTGCAACCCCTACACCGCTCCCGCTCAGCGTGTTCGGCTTCTGTCACTAATGGTTCGTTGCATCAATCGAAAGAAATCAAAATTCGACGTCACCCTCGGAATTACCTACCAAGTAGTCATGGAACCGGTCGCACCGTTCGTCAGTTCACGCCGGCCACATGGCGCCAGCGTCGCCTGCTGGGCCGCGATATTAACTGCCATTCACATCGACCGCGACCGGCATTGGCAGCCCGTTCACACCGCTCATCCCGTTCAAGCCGCTGACGCCGTTCAGGCCGCTGCTGAAGTGCGCCGGCAGCGAGGTGGGTGGCGATGCCGGCGGCGTTAGCGGTGCTGGCGATATTTTGCCATTGCTGACAACGTCGCCGCTGCCGGTCACCTCCAGCGTTGGTGGCAGCTTCGCTGCAATGCGCGACAGCTCGTCTTGTCCGTTCGGCACAGCCGGCTCGCAATCGTCGTCGACATTGCCGTTTCCGTTTCCATTGGTGATGATGTCGGCGTTGGCATTGTTGTTGCCGTTGGTCAGCGTCGGTGTTGCGGGCGTTTGCTTGGGGTCCGCTGCGGCGGATTTCGCCGTTTCGGTATTGTCGTTGACATCGGCCGCAAGCGGCGGCGGTGGTGGCGGCGGCGGCAACGAGTCCAACTGGTTTGTGTCGGTTATGCTGTAGTCGTACAGTTGTGTGATTTCCTCGGTGGATGGTGGATCTGGTAGACTCATGATGCTGTCGTAGGCATTGCACTCATCGGGCGGTGTCGGTATTTGGGTGGTTGACTGCAGCGATTCGCCGTCGCCGTTCATGGTTGGCTCGTGTTCAGCTGTCGCTGTCGGTGTCTCGGTCTCTGCCTCTGTCTCGGTCGCTGTTGTCGCTGCGTGCACCTTGTCGATGGCGACAATTTCATCTGTCGGCGGTGGCACTGCTGCTGCATGCGCCTCTTCAGCTGTCACTTTGATTTTGGTCGCTTGGTCCGTTGGTCGCACAGTTGGGCCGTTGCACACATTCAATTCGCCGGCATGCACCTGCTCGCTCGTCAGCTTACTGCTGCTTTGCTCGCCGGTCTGCGCGGGCGAGTGCTCCAGGCTGTGTCCGTTCTCCGACTTGTGGTCATCGTCCTCGCCAATGCCGTTCTCGGTGGCGGCGAGCGGCGGTTGTGCAATGGGCGATGTTGTGGCATAGCCTGTCGGCTCGACGGTGTACAGCTCCTGGTTGCCGTACGAGTAGCGCTTGTTCGAGTCGGTGGAGGAGCTGGAGCTCAGGTCGGACTGCGATAGACCCGTGTTGGAGTTGTGCACCAAATTGGTCTCTGCTCTGGCGAACGCGTTTGGCGAGAACGTCGACGGCTCCTCGACCTCGACGATCTGATGCAAACTGCGCTGCGGCTCATCGCTGCTGCTGGATTGTGCCAACTCGATTGGTGGCTGATGAATTTGCACCTCTTCCTTCTGCTTCAGCACTTTCTCGTCTTCGGTTGCCAGCGTTGTGGCGATGGCATCCGCCAGCGTGGCCTCGTACACGGGCAGCCGCTGCTCGCTGCCGTCGGCGACCGGGCTGTCCGGTATGGCTTGCGAGTCGACGCCACGTGCCACTTCGACCACGAAAACGCCATCCTTCTCGGAGGTGTTGTAGTGCATTTTGGTTTCGCGCGCATCGCGTGAGATGTCCTGAAACGACAACAGAGCACACAAAAGTTGGACCATAGAGTAGTTGAAGTCGAAAAGCGGCAAAAGTCGAAACAACCATTGAAGAGAAGTGTCAATTGTGAGGAAGCGAAAGTGTGCAGTGTGAAGTATTGAAAGAGTACAATGTCCAAGAAAGTGTTGGATAGTGTTGAGATAAAAGTGTGAATTGTGATGTGTAGAAAGATGTAGAACTTATTTTTTGTATTTAATATACACATACAGGCACACAGTTGTACAAATATACAGGGTGTTCTGACACAGACTTCAGTTCGGGCTGTTCTGTCTTGCAGTCAGAGGCATTGCTGAAGGCACTTTTGAAAACGTTTCCTTAAACTAAACTTGTAGACAATCAGCTTTTTGTTAGTATGGGAGTCAATCTGGCCACCGTATCAAGACACCCTGTATATACAAGGCGCCTTGATATATGCTGCCATTTTCAATTGATTAATTCTGTGCTGCAGCAGTTTTGGAAGCTTTCATTACATTCAACCTGAAGAAGTCAGCTTTTTGTTGCTCGGCAAACGAGTCAATCAGGCTGCCGTATAGAGACACCCTGTATAATTTGTTGACACATAGATATGAAGAGCGTGCATTGGGGGTGCACTATGTACCCCATTCAAAAGTTGAAGTAGCAAGTTTATTATTTTAGAAAAAGAAACAGGATTTATTTAGAAATTGTAGAAGTTAAAAGTTGAAGTTACAGAAGACAGACACATGACGTGAAATGTCATCGGCACAGAGGAAAAAATATTTGCATACGTACAGCGTAGATATAAACACAAATACAGTTTGTATCAGGATATAACACCAAAAACAACAACAACAACAAGTATACCGAAAACGGCACCGAATTGCAATCAACAACAACAACAAAACATTTACAATCAAGCAACGACAGTAAAGACAAAACAACTCGACAACATTGAGAAAAACATTAACAATAACAACAATCATTACAAAAGGCAAAGGACAACGATAACAACAACAACAACAACAACAACGATAAGAATTACAACAAGGACTACAACAGCTACGTGTATGTACAATAAAAAGTTGGTGAAGCGAATACGAGAAGCCAACCAGCAGCCAACAACCTGCGACAACAACAATAACAATAACAACAACAACAACTAACATTTACTGCATTGCGTACTCGCAACAAGCCAATCGACTGACAAGAGCTCGGCCCCACAGCAAACACAAATACACAAAGGAAGAAGCAAACACACACACGCAGACACGCCTGCACGCCGCCACACACACACAAACACACACACACACTTACATGTCGCTCTTCAGTCTCAACGATAAGGTGATTGTTTTTCAAAGTCATCTTCGTGACAGAACCATTAGGACGCGCACGATTCCCTTGGACGGAGTTGTTTGATTGATCGGATTCGGTTTGTGTGCTGGACGAGTTGGCACTGGAGGGCGCGCACTGAAGTGTTGACGTTGACTCTTTAGCCTGGAACAACGACGACGACAACGACAACGACGCCGCTGACTTCTCGCCGACAATGTGCAGTGTGCTGGCAGCGTTTTCGGCGCTGCTGTTGGACGGTTTAGAGTTCTTGCCGGCAGCGGCGTCGTTAGTGGTTGGATTGGGCGTTGTCGAGTCCTTGTTGTTGTGTGAGCCGGGGGTCGTTTTAAACTGTTTCTCTTGGGTGGACTGAAACGATACAAGAGCGCAAAATAGATGGAAAAAGCGCAAAAAACAAGGTTTGAGCTCAGTTAAAGCGTGAAACCATATCGTTTGAAAGTCGGCAGCATGGCCCAAGTTTCCCATTTGCATTTCAAGTTAACGACGCAAGGTGTGCGCCTTGGCGTGGCAAATATCAATGTGGCGAATTTCAATTTCATGACGCTTTACGGTAAACGCCGATCCCGGGAGATAGCAACGCAGCTTAAGCAGTAATTGGAAAAAACCTATTTACGCTAAAATGCACGCGCTGTTAGTTTTGTGTGGCCCTTGTTGCGCATTTTCGCCTCTGCCGCAGTCAATTTTCCACCTGAGTTTACTGTGCACTGTGGCGAAAACTCAATGCCAACTAAACTAGTTGGCGCGCCGACCATGGAAGCGCGTATCCAATGTGTCCTTTGGCGGCAGTCGAGCGCAATGTGCAGCTTAATCGGGTCGTGACGGTGGCCCAACGCAACCGAGGTGACCATAGGATGAGAGGTTTAAATGAAAATTTACAAAAATTATATGAATGGAAATAAAAAAAAGCAACAATGTTGGGATTTAACACTCTGATTCGGATGAATTGTTGTAGATTTGCTGAACTTGAGAAACTACACGTTTGGTTGCTTTGGGGTTAATGGTCCCAATTGTTGTTTTGGTTTATAAATTTAGATGATTTAGTTAGTTTTATGATTTAGTTTATTGATAGATTTAGTCTCAGCAGGGGTTTTTGAAAACATTTGGGATACGTGGGTTCAATTGGATCGAAAGAAATGAGATAACACAATTTCATATATGACTTCTGTATAGATAAAAGTAATGTGAACTAAAATTTAGTTTATTGGAATATAAGAAATAAGATGCAATATGGTGAGAAGAGATGAGATGGAATGTGCTGCATTGAGTGGACTGCTTATGTAGGACTTTGTAATCACTCAGAACTCTTTTATGATAAAAGAAATTTATGCGTCGCTTAACCCTTTCGCTACATATTTTTACTAGGGGAAAGTTAAAACTTTAAATTTTACTTTTTAGGCTTCTATGGGGTTATACAAGCAACATTAAAAAAAAAATTTGAATTTCTATACTGGGACTCTGTATTTTAGAGTGTTTTTCTTTGAAAGCAACCACATAGTTGTGGCTGTAATTATTACTTAAACATACAACTTTTTACGCATAACGAAAATTTGAATATTTCTTCATTTACTGCAGCCAAAATTATAACAAAAAGTATCTAAATTGAAAGAAACCGTCTCTGCTTCTTCTTGCTTTACTTTGTCAAGATATACCATTAAAAAAACTTGTATACTTCTCTTCTTTAAACTTGAATATTCAGTTTCTATTTTTTAAACCACAGAGGGTTAAGACGTCCACAACAAAAATGGCAACAAAATAGCGAAAGGGTTAAATGACTTACGAACCCAAATTTGATTTTTTACGATATTATATAATATTCCAACAAGATTATTAAAACATTGTATGAATGTGTATCGAAAGAAATGAAAATTATGAGGAACTATCTATCCATATAAAACTTCTCTTCATATGAAACTCTCTCTCTTCTCTTCATATTCAAATTTGTTCTACCAATATTTTCAGATATATTTAGAGGGCTTTAGGCCTCTGATCACATTTAAAAGTAATAATGAACTTTGCACAAATCTACTTCAATCCATCTAACACTGAAATTTGCATTTTGATTGTTGTTTTGCAGCGCCTGGTCACCTCTGACACATCGTTAACTGCCACCACACCGTCGTTTAATTTACAATTTCAACAATTATTGTCACACCGAAAAATGAAATTGCCCACAGGGATAAGCTGTTAATTTCCAAGTAAATGGTTCGTTAAATGCGAACGCTTGGCCGAGGCAGCGGCGCGCAGCAACAATGCAATGATGGCGTTGCCGGTAATGGCAACAGCGGTAAAATGAACTCGGGCACTGCCAGTTGACGTAAGGACTCGCGCAATTGCACAAACGCACACATGCACACATTTAGAGGCTCACATACACACACACAGTCATACAAGTGGAAATTGAACGAAACCGCAGCACAGAAAAGATTAGCCGAGTATGAGCGGAGAACGGGCACAACCCCAACCGCAGCGCGAAAGAAAAGCGACACCAACCGCCGACACATTATGGAATTGCAAACTGAAACGTGTCGTTGTGTGGCTGTGGATAGTGCAAATCTTACAACGCCACTACGAACCAGAGCTGGTGTAGTGCGCTGTAAATTGGAAATGGCAAAAGACAACAACCACAAGAACACCAACAGCCATGCACAGCAGAGCTCAGCGTGAGTGGGTCCAGTAATGAATGCGGTTAGCAGTTTGAGCTGGCGAAATGGAAATGCGGCGAGTATAGCTTCAGTGTTGTCACGGGCAGCAATCTGCAAGTTGGGCGTGGGCCATGAAACGCAGTGCAGCAGCATCTCAGCTGCAGTGCGTCCATGTCGTCCGGTGCCGTGTCGTGTCGGGCATTGGGCCATTTCCGTTTTAATTAAACTTTCTGCTGCCGAGCAAACTGAAATTTATAGCAAAACGAAAGTGAACGCCCACACACACACACACAATTACACGAGTACATAAACCTACAGAATCTGTGAGGGAAATCGAATTTTTTGCTTTGTGTTCAATAAGAAGCTTCGCAGTGCTGGCAGTTGCAGAAGTCGCTCGATATTGCAATGCAACTTATTTCGTTTCGTTTACGAAAGTGTGGCAAATTGAAAACAGGCGAGTGAGACAGAGAAAATGGCACCCAACAAAAAATAAAAATAAAAAAAATAAACATGGCACATTGCTTTCAGCTGCAGCCTTTGCTTTTGCGCTGTGTGGCACAAATTCGGCGCCGCTCGGGCGGAAAATGACTGCAAGGCTAAATGGTAATTCTGTTCGATTTTTAGCATCGAACGTTTGTTGCAACGACGGCCGCTGTCAAAGCGGAAGTACAACGTGAAAGGCAGCCGACAGGAGAATACAAAACTCACTGACTGAAAGCAGAAAAGCGAACGAACGTTGAGTCGGGGCGATATCGAAATGCTGTATGTGTGCCCAAGAAGGATACGGCCAGGACACTATAGTAGATTGGCTGCAGACGCGCACATTCAGCAAGACAGACTGACATATGGACAGACAGAGAGCCGTTTGGATGGACGACAGCACACATTGTGACCGGTGTTGCAACACGTTTTCAACATCTTCTCTTCGGGCTTGCGCCGATTCATAGCTCGTCTGAGTGAATCGTTGGCAGACGGCAAAAAAAAAATGATATAATTGAAATGTTGTAAACATTGTTGTTGTAATTACTTACCTCCTCGTGTGTGGCACCGTTTTTGGCCTTTTCAGCGTCGTCATTGCCATTGGCCTCATTGGCATCATTGGCTTCGATGCTGCTGCTGCTGTCGTTGTTGTTGTTGTGCCAGTTCTTGTAGTAGAGGTAACTGCAATGCAGAAGTAAAGTGCATGAATGGCATTGAAATGACTCCAAGGCGATGAAAGGAAATTTCAATTATAACGAATGTCAAAGTTGACAAATGTCCTTAGTTGCTGTTATTCGAAGAATTCAAGAATGCAAAACATGTTTAGGAAATGTTTAGATATTAACAACAAATTGCTTTTAGTTTATAAAAATTATTTAATTTATAATTTATTTTTATTTCATTTTTATATATTTTTTATATATCCTTTTATATATACTACATATATTTTATATATTAAAAATTTTTTTTTTAATTATTAAAATTTTTCTTTTTATTTTTTTATAATCATTGTTTTATTATATATTAATTTATATATTTTATATATACTATATATATTTTATATATTTTAAATTTTTTTTTTTATATATTTTTTATATCTTAGTTTTTATTTATTGTTGTTTTGGTCACAGGATATACAGCGCAGGATATGTTGGAGTGGGTGATAATGTTTCTTTCTCTCTCTGTCTATCTCTCTCTTTATTTAAACCATTATAATATTAAATTACATTATTTATTTATACACCCATTTTAATATTTGTCTATGACTGTTTCAAGTCATCTAATAAAATTTTTAAGGTTAACATTTCTACTTACTTTTGCTCTTCATATTTCTTATAAAACCCAACTTATCACGAACTCTGCTTAGCTTGCAATCAACAAAACGCTGCTTCAAATGTTAAGCTTCAGATTTATTACTGCCCCCAAGTCCCCCCCTCATCACCCTTCTTAACACCTCTTTGCGAAGCTCTAAGCAACCCAAAATCATTTGTGCCGCCAAACGATTTACTGATCTCACATGGTCCACCCACCATGCCCTCTTCGGCACGCCCACTTTAGATTTACCATTACAAGAATTTGGGTCCTTATTTGCTTGAAGCACGAATGCTTGCTCGAGCAATAAAGTTGGCGCATTTAATCTATTAATTTTAATTTCTGCACAAGTCTCCCAAACTTTTCCCATTTACCTTTTCAATTTACAACGTGAAAATGCGCGCTGCGCCGCTGTACACTTGTAGATACGAACAACGCGCACTGTTTTTGTGTTTTTTGCAGTCATGCAGGGGGCGCGCGGTGTCAGTGACAGCATGAGACGCCAAGTGAAATTCACTAATCTGCTTAAAACTTCAATGGGCCCGCTGCGCGTTCTTTGCGTATGCGTACAACTTTTATTAGAATTGCCACAATTGACTTTTTTCCGTTATTTAAAAGCGTATTTAACTTTTTAACCCACTTTAAGACGTCACTGTCGCTGCCGCTGCCGCCAGCAATGCCACAAGAAATGCTTTCTGCAACGTTGCCTGTCACATTTGGTGGGTTTTCAGCAATTCGTTGTTCCTTTTTATTACCGCAAACTTGCCTACACTCATACACACACACACACACACCGAGCCGGCGGCAGTGCCATGTCGCGCCTACTTTAGGTAATCGCTTTTGTCGGGGGGCATCCACGGGCGCGCCAACAGTGAACACATTGAAGCATCGACGGCGGCCGTTTGCTGGTTGCAAAGTCGCAAATTCGCCGAGTGAATTGTGTCTAACGCAGTGGTTCTTAACCTTTTCGAGCTCACGGAGCACTTTTAATTACATGAAACCTTCACGGAGCACCTTACCAAATAACATTGATTCTAGTAATTTGTATTCTATTTTTTTATTTATTCAACTCAAATAACTACAATATACAAAAACTAAAATATATTCAATATATTCATCAAAACTAAATTGTTACAAATTCAAAATGACATAAAATATAATAAAAATTCAATGGGATATTTGAGCCTGGTGAGTTTTACATATTTCGCCAATGTTGGGTCTAATATAAGATATTACTACCCTCATTTCCTCTTCTAAATCGAGAAGTCTTTCTCGTTTTTTAGTTTTTATATTTGTTAATGTTGAGAATCCAAGTTCGCAGAGATATGATGTAGCAAATTGTAATAAAATTGCGATTGCCTTCTTAGATAAAGAAGGGTATTCATCTTGGACGGAAATCCAAAATTGTTCATTAGACAATTTTGTGAACTCCATTTTCAGAGATCGATCTGTAGACAAGGAAATAATTTCTTCTTCTTCTTGTAAAGACAGTTCCAAATTAGAAAATTCAAATGTCCCAAACGGATTTCGTATCCAGTCATAGGATTCTAATTTAAGAGATGGAAAGTAACATGCGATTTTTTCTTCCAATATTGTTAGATGTTCTATTACGGCAGGAATAATATCTGCGACATTTTTAGTTTGAATTGAAGGAAACATATCAAGCGTATTGTTTTTTATTATTCGATTTTTCCTGTGCAATATTTTTTTATTGAATGCCAGTATTTTATCCGTGGCTGTTAAAATATTCTCATGTTTACCTTGAATACTTGTATTTACTGAATTTAAGTATTTAAAAATATCAGCTAAATATGCCAATTTAGCTCACCAAATATCATTTTCAAAATTTTTTGCAAATTTATCCACAGCGGCATTTCGGAAATAACACAATTCATCTTTGAGCTCTAATAAACGACATAGGACTTTACCGCGAAACAACCATCTTACTTCAGTGTGCAATAGCAAACTTTCATACTTAGCATCCATAGATATACAAAGCTGTTTAAAAATGCGTTCCTGCAGAGGTCTTGATTTAATATAATTTACTATTTGTACCACTTCATCCAAAACATATTTTAAAGTGTTTGGCAATGTTTTTGAAACTAAAACTTCCCGATGTAAAAAACAGTGTGTAGATATGATATTTGGATTATTTTCCTTCACAAGTGTAACACATCCTTTAATAGATCCTGCCATTGATGGACATCCATCTGTACAAATTCCAACGCAGAAATCCCATGATATTTGGGATTTTTCTAAATATGTGGTAATAGAATTAAAGATATCTTTTCCTGTTGTATGTCCTGTAAGCTCTCTGCAGCAAAGAAATTGATTAATTGAGCTTTACTGCTAATATCAACAGATTCGTCCATTTGCAAAGCAAAATATTTCTTTGAAAGCTTATTGTTAACCGTTTCCTCGATATCAAGTGACATGTCTTTTATTCTTTTTTTTCTTGTATCATTAGATAGGGGAATTTTCAAAATCTCATTTGTTGCATCCTCTCCAAACATAATTTTGACTATTTCACAACATGACGGTAAAATTAGACTTTCTGCTATAGTATGTGGTTTTAATTTCAATGCAATTAACTCGGCTACCTTGTATGATGCAATTTGCGCCTTATCAGATATTGTCATAGCACATTTAAATTGTTTTGCTTGCTTATCTTGCATGCCCAATAACCTTTTAAAGTAATCCTTATTTTTTTAAACAAGATTAGCATGGGTAGTAGTAAGGTGTCGGTTTAATTTAGCCGGAAACATAGCACTATTGGACAGTTCTACACCGCATACAACACATTTAGGAATTGGACACTCCTTTTCACCGGTCCATGTAAATCCCAAACTGATGTATTCGTCAGGATACTGTTATTACATGTTGAAACATCTTCTGTATTACCACTATTAATACTACTCCGACTTGTACTTGGTCCATCATTAATATTTTTCTCAGAATTACATTTTCGTTTCAAGAACTTGTCCATGGCTAAATAAATTGGGAATAAGAATAAGTACATACATATATAAAGGGCTTATAAGAATAACATTTCAGAAATGTGAATTATCAAAAACGCGTAAATAGAGATATATTTCGAAAATTTTTAATGCAGAATAAGAAAACTCTGTTTATGAAAACATAGGAGATTGATATTAAGTTTATTTAAATAAATAAATGCAATACATATGTATGTACACATATTTATTTAATTTTTTATTTTAAATTTATGTTAATTTACAATTATAACGTAATATACTTACTGAAATAAATTTTTTCTCACTTTTTGGCACAAATTTAATCAAATAATTATTGAAAACACATTAGTTTACGTCCAACACAACAATAAAATATTTCAGCTTATTTGATCAGAATTTTTTTGTGCAGCCTACTTGATTTCAATTTTTGTTTATAACTAAGTACATACCGCATATATAGTACATATATTTGAAATGCAGCCTACTTGATTTAAATTTTTGTTTATAACTAAGTACATACCGTATATACATATATTTGAAATGCAGCCTACTTGATTTAAATTTTTGTTTATAACTAAGTACATACCGCGTATACATATATTTGAAAGTTTATTCTAATAAATTTATATGTATATTTTTTTCATATTATATGAGTTTGGCTTTCGTTTCGCGGAGCACCTGGGACAATCTTGCGGAGCACCAGTGCTCCGCGGAGCACCGGTTAAGAATCACTGGTCTAACGTCTTATTTTGGGGATTCGGTGCGGTTTGCGGCGACCTTTGTGCGGCACGTTTCATTTCCTTTTCGCCATATTTGTGCGGATTTTCTCACCTGGCTGGTGCTTTTGAGTTCTATCGGCGCGTCGCCCGACGCCAGCCAACACCAAATGTGCATATCGGCACAACGGCAACACGGGCGCGAACTGCCGCGCCGCCGCCGCATGACAACCACTGAGCGGCACTAATTCCCCGGATTATGTTGTGCAATTTGCTCCCGCGTGATCTGCGCCGCGACAGCAGTCGTCATCCGGCAGCATTTTTTCTACTTTCACGCTTCCTGCGCACTTGTCAGCGGCGCTCGGTCGGGCGGTGTGTGCCGCTTTGTTGGTAGTTTCATAAATGAAGATTTGGGCACCTCTCGTGCTTGGGCGCAAACTTTGGGTGTGTTCGCTCGCTCGCTCGCAGTTGTGGGTGTGTGAGCGTTTGTGTTGGCGTCGGCACAAAGCGGCTGGTTGGGCGGCGGCACACACCCAAATGCTTTAATAAGGAAAAAAACGCCAAAGCCCTAACTTGCTTTTGCTTGTGGTCGTTTTGTAGCTAAGCTTTCAAGTTCTTGGCCTATAAAACAACAACAACAACAACAAAACGAATCATACATACAGTCATGGCTTCTACTTGCTCTGGCACTGGTAGCAACAGCAAAGTGGCAATTTACGATTACGAATGGCAGGCAGTCAGGCGGTCGAGCTGACTGCCTGTGGCTGGCTGGCAGCGGACGCGTGCTGGTCGCACCAAAGATTTATTGCCGAGGCAGCAAAACGTTTTGTCGGGATAGCAAAACAGATTTGTCAAAAGACTAAGCAGGCTCACGAAAAACTGCCAACAAATGTGCACTCATTCGGCCAGAGTTGCCATGGTGATGCAGAGAAAAGCGTGTTCGCCAAAGCGGGTTTGGGCAACGCCGGGTTTGTGCTGGACCACTGACGCCGACTCAGTGACGAACTTTCTGGGGCTAGTAGAGTTAGTAAGTGCTGCTAGTTTGTAAATTCAAATTTTCAGCACAAATCTGTGTTGTGAGTCGATGATTATGGCTGTGTACAACAACAATGCAATACAAATAACATCTCACATTCATTCTACTGCACAGTGATTTGTTCCATAGACAAAATTCAAAAAATTTATAGTCTCAGAATTTAACGATTTTGATGTCATTTGAAAGGTGAACCTCCAATTAAGAAAACCAAAAAAAATCTGTGCAAAAAATTTATTGGTGTCTAACTCAAAGTTGAAACTTATTTCACAAAAAAATTTCAACACATATTTTATTTTTTTTAGTCTATTGAGTAAAACAAAACTGAAAAATACATGGTTACCAAGAAGTTACTAAAACTTTCAATAAAGATGAAGAAATGATATGGCCATTTTCGCTTTTAATATTTTCTCAAAGTTAAAGCTGAGTAAAGATAAGGCTTCGACTTCACTTTTAATTTAAGATATTTTTCTAAATTAAAAATCTGAAAATTGGCAAAACTTAGAGGAAAATATCTATGTGAGAGTATGTTCCTGGATTTTTTTTTATTTAAAGCATTCTTTCTTTGTCGGTCTCAGAAAATAACTAAATTTGAAAAATGGTCTAAACATTTGTACTGTATTGAAAACAGCCAAATAAAAGATTTGGATCGCAATAATTTGGCTAAAATTATTGGGGGTCTAGATTATTCCACTCCAGTCTAAGGTATGGTAAACATATTTTTTGATCTTTTAGGTTGTACGTTATGAAGATTATGAAAGAGTTTGGAAAAATAACGTTATGAAAAAATGTGTTTCCGTTGTCTTGAAAGACAGTTCAGAGGGAAAGATTTCCTTTGAATTTTAAGGTCCTAATTGGAGATGCTCAACCGTCCTTGGAGAAAAGTTATACTAAAACCAAGCGGTTTTGACTCCCCGTCAACCCTAGGCGCACTAAAACTTAGGATATTACCTATTCAGACGTCATACCAAGAAGCTTATGTCAGCTTCTTTGCCACTGTTCAGCTCTTTTCCCTTGCAGGCTTCCCTTTCTTCAATGACTTGGTTGGCCTCCAATTAATTAAAATCAGAGACTTATTGAGCCTTATGCACCAATGTAATTAGTTGAAGTGGGTTCTTCACTACCACTGCAAGAAATAAATATCCGCAAATACAAATTGTGTGGAGAGTGGCTTTGCTAGTTGTTATTATTGATCAAATTTTGCTGTAGTCTTTCAGTAGTATTGCAAACCTTAACTAACCAATTAATTTTTACATAATCGCATCTAAGCCAACCGAAGGTTTTGTAGCACATTATGCACTAATAACTCTTTTAATTTTCACCATAAATATTTGTTATATTTTCAGAGTCAACAGTTGTGCATTGAGAATGTTCATCACAACTTTCTACTAAATTCAAAAAGAAGCTTTAATACTCGCAATTAGAACTTTATTTTGTACGGTAACTTATAGTGAAATTTAGCGTTCAACAGTTTTCTCATACAAACTAACCCTAAAAAATTAAGTTTTGTGGGACATTTTAGTACAAATTTTGATTAAGTACGAAATACACATTCAAACACATTTTCAGTTTTGGCTTAATTCTGGCGTTCAAGTTAATTTCTGAGCTTTGATGTATTCAGTGACATATAGTAGAATATGATGGTGAATATTTTCGTGGTAAATGTTTTCCCTTAAAAGTCCTGTTTTACAGGAAATTTTTGGCATTTTAGAATAAATGGGTCAATTTGACCCATAAAAACCGGAGCTACAGGGTTAAAATATTCCACAAAAATGTTCCTCGTAGTGTTTTACATCAAATTGCTGAACACATCATATACCTAAAATGTGAGGTTATATGGTTTTCGTATGCCGATTCAAGAATGTTTAAGAATTCAAGATTCAAGATTCAAAAAAAGGGGAAAACTTTGACATAACTAAAAAAATTCAGGCATAAACTTTCAAAACACCGATACACGTAAATTTTTGTTGTCCCTTCTACCAGAATCCGTTGTGAGAGCCTTCTTGTTTAAAAAAAAATTGATTTTGTTGTGCAGTGTAATCAGTTTACCTATCGCATACACTGTGCTCAACAGATGAAATAAATTATGGCACAAATTTTTCTTTCAAGTGTACATAAAGCAACGCGCTTCCCGTTCGAACTAAAGACCGTTAAAAAAGGGAAATCCAAACAGCCGTGGAATCGAAGAATGTGCGGCAAAGGCGGAAATAAAAAATTCAACTTTTTGCCAACGTTTTTTGTGCGGCTGCCACAGCAAGACGAATGCAATTTGGCAATGCTTCGCTGGGCGTTCGAGTGGTTCGAACGCTGTGCGAAAGGGGATTTTCGTCCGGTGTGGCGTTGCAGAAACGAGCTGCGCACAATAGTCGGTAATTGCTTCGGCTTGAAGTGAGATTTGTTTCGGCCTGATTGAATGCCAAAATATTTCTTAGCAATTATTGGCGATTTGTTGTCGGGCACTGGCCCGCGGCGCTCAGTCGAACTCACAACATTATAGAGTCGTTCAGTTGCTGAATGCTTCAGCTTCGGCAGCAGCGTGAAAAACTTTGTGCGCCATCGACCCTCGACGATTCATTGTTGAATTGTTTACGGTCTCGCGGCGCTGAAAGGTCGATACTTTGGTTTGGTTTGGTTTGATGTGGTTTGGGTTGATTTGGTTCGGTTTGACTTTGCTGTGTCTGCTTTGGTCTGTTCGTGCCGTTTGTGCGAGTGTGGCAGAGCGGAAAATGCCGAGCATGACTGGAAGTGTGTTTATTAAAGTCTATGCAAAAGTTGATTTCTTAAAATTCAACTGGTGTTGTGTGCAACTCTCGTCGGAAAAAAAAATTTCGGCTTTTTCAATTGATTTGTATACCCTACACTAATGCGGTCGGCATACACAGTTTGAATAGGGAGTTGGTATCGTTTAAAAGAAAGCAAGCGTTGTAGGATCTATAGTTTGTAGAGCTTAACCCACTATGGCCCGTATTCTAGCTATTCAATCTTCAGCAAGTTATGCTGCCGCAGAGCAAAAATCGCTGTTCGTTTGAACAAGGTCGTTTGAACCTCACTAAAGCACTTTCGCTTGTGATTCTTTCCCAGCACCGAGCCATACTCTTTTAGTTGGTGTACAGCTTTGTGCAGTTGTGCTGGGATTATGCGATATTAAATTTAGAAAATTTTCATAATCCACATAGCAAAAAATTTGCTTATTGCTTTGCATTTCGTATGCAGCTTTGCGTTGTGTGCTCGAGCATTGCGCGCCAGGATCAGCACACAGGATAAGCAATCATACCGAAAATCATAAATTGCACGGAATTGCCTGATGTAATTTGAATTTCAAATTTGACGCAATAGAAGAAAAGAAATTCTAGGGAATCGGCAAAATTTGCGAGTGGCAAAGGAGCTGTGGGGTTGGGGAGAGGCGTGTGAGGGACATGCACGTACGCCTTGGCGTATCTTTGGTGCGAAACTTTCTATTTATTGCAGCCACATGGGAATGCGGCAAAGAGAAACACTTAATCCTCACATGTCCTCGCACACACACTCACACACACACACAACGCTATTTGCACATCTATTTTTCATATAGACACAGCTATAAATGAAAGTGCGTATGTGCGCCCAAATGTGCGTACATATGTCAACGTAATATGTCAAATGTTGCCAACGCACTCAGTAAACACATCATGCAAAGTTGCATGTGCCTTCGCCACTTGCGTCCCCAGCCGACTTAGCAGCTCCTGGGTCACTTTGCCTTGAACTCTCGCTCGGAATTAAATTGAAAATCCCGTGTACAAATATTTGCATACGCAGCTGGCAGTAAAAGCCAACACATGGCAACTTATCGCAAGCGGCTCCCATGTTGCTTGCATTTTTGTTACTGTTATTGTTTGTGTTTTTTATGGCGGCTCGTCGTAAAGTCGTAAAGCCGTAACGCGTCGACTTACCGCAAGGTGCAGGCCATCGATGTGGTGATCACTACCGGCAGCAGCACTATGATTAGTCCAAGTATCAGCGTGTACGTGTTCAGCAAGCCTGCAAATACCAAAAGACATCGAAAGCAAGAAGAAGAAGAACGTCATTAAACGCATGTGGCAGCTCTTACTGTAGTCGTCGTCGGGCGCGCTGCTGCGCTCCACCAGCACCGAGGGTGCAGTTGCGTTGCTCACACGCTGCGCGTGGCTGCCATTCATCGACATCGGCAGTGCCGCCGCCTTCGTTTCGTTGCCGCCCTTGTTTGTCAGCAGCTCCTCGAGCGTCCCGTTTTGCTCGGTGTTGCCGCCCGCCAGAGCCACCACAATTTCGCCCGAGCTCGCCACGTCCGCAGTCAGCTCGTCCTTGCGCAGATTACTGACGCCGCGGTTCACGCTGTAGTGCGCGTACTCGGCCGCGTGGCGCGCCACCGGATTGCCGAACGGGTACGAGCCCTCAATGCCGTCAAAGCCGCCGCCGCCGGCGCTCTCGTCGATGAGGTCGCCGCCGTACTGCACCGACGACTCGACAAGACGGTCGACGGTGCCGTCGATGCCGTCGATGTTGTTCTCGTACACGCCCGAGCGCAGCTGGTTCGCTTCGTCGGGCATGAAATCGATTTCCTTGAGTTCAATCTGCGGCGGCAGCTCGCCTATCACCGGCACGCCGATAGACATTTCCGGCAATATGGCCGGCTGTATGATGACGTCTGGCATTGGCGAGGCGGCAGCGAGCGGTATGCTCGTCGTCATCATAGCGCCACCGGCACCCGCACCCGACGACTGCTCCACCTCCATCACCGACTCGCCGACGTAGGTCACATCCAGCGGCGGAGCGCCGTCGCCCTGGCTGCGGAATATCTTCAGCGCATCGGCAGTGTTGTGCAGCGGCGACAGTATGATGTCTTCCTCGTAGCGGTGCTGCTGCGGCACGGTGTCGTCCAGGCGCGCCGCGTTAGGGTGTGTGCTGGCCATGTAGTTGGCCGGGAAGAACTGGTTCTCCAGCCGACTCTTGCGCAGCAGCTGCAGCTGTTGTTGCTCAAGGTTAGCGTTGGTGTTGGCCGTGGGTAGCGACTCGCCCACCTTCACCTCGGTGTTGGAGATGTAGAAGATGGTATCCGAGTCGCGATCAATGATGGGTTTGCGTGGCGGTGGGGGTGGCGGTGGTGGTGGTTTCGACAGAGTTTCGTCCGTTTTCTTTAGATCCGCCAAAAAAAGCTCATCGGACGTCGATGACGATTTGACTAGCGTCTCTGGCGGATAGTATTTGATGTCCTTTAGTTCGACGTCCGCTTCGTTGTCCGAGCGAAACGTGAATATGGGGTTTATGTTCTCGGCGCTCACCGAGTTCTCGGTGCTGTTGTCGCCGGTATCGATGATCTCCACCACCAAAATCTCATCGCTGTGCTCATTGCTCGCGACGTTCGAGTCGTTGCGTGTGATGGCGCCCGACACGAACGGTTTCAGCGAAAGTGACGTGGCCGCCTTTGCGCCGAACTCGGAGCGCGGCTGCGCATTGCCAAAGTACTCGGGTTGCCGGTACGAAAATTCCAGATCTTCGCTCTCATTGCCAACACCCTCGGACACGTTGATGTGTATTTCGATGGCCGCCGGCTCAGGCTTACCGGAAATGATGGTGAGCGGCGCAACACTTGACTCCTGCGTGGAGAAGTCGGTCCGGTCGACCACATACTGCGTGAAGCGCTCCTGGGTGTGTGCCGGCGGCCGAGTGGTACCCACTGCTGAATCGAGTGGTGGTGCATAGAAGCCGTCGGTGTCCTTGAAGTTGGTCGACGCTACGATGGAATCGACAGTGGAGTCGTAGACTTCGATTTGTATGTCGGAGATTTTGGATTCGGTGCGTACGGTGCTGGGCTGTTTCGGCCACATCGTAAACTTGCTTTTCGGCTGTTCTTGTTGTTGTGCTTGTTGATGGAGTTCAACATGAAAGACATCATTGCGCTGTTTTTGGGTACTAACTGGTAGACGAGTGGTGCTGCTTAGTGTGTCGGGTATTTGAAAAACGGTTGTGGACAACACTGGTGTGTGCTGTATCCGGTCCGGATGAGATAACGGCAACGCACTGCCTGCAGTAGTGGTGGTAGTAGTAGTGATGGGTTGCGTCGTGGTTTCTGCCAGAAGTTGGCTGTTGTCTGTTGTGGAAGCGGCTGCTTGTGTCGTTGTTGCTGTTGTTGTTGTTGTGACTTGCTCGAGCAGCGCTGTTGGTGCGAGTATCTCAACAATGCGTCCGTCGCGCAATTGCGATTCAATGGATGTCTCGTGGTGTGGCGGCGGCTTTCGGTGCGCGTGAACTACGCTGAAAGTTTTCTCCTCCATAAATATGGGACCCAGATATCCATTGTGAACGGGCACAAGTGTGGGCACTGTTGTTGTTGTAGTTACGACATTGTCTGCCGGGGGACTTCTGTTGTCAACGCCATTTACCGTCTTTGGCGCTTCCGTTTCCTTTGTTGTTGTTGTTGTTGTTGGTGCTGTTGTTGTACTAGTTGTGCCGTCAACTATTGTGGCTGTGCTGTCGATGGCCATTGGGTTCACGTTGTTGTTGGCGTCTAACAGCGGGAAATGTTTATCGGTGAGTTGTTTTTTTCTGGTCCTCTTTACGCCATCGTGGCCGCTGTCATTGTGTGGGTGGCGCCGTTGCGCCCCCGCAATCGATTTTGAATCATGTCGTTCCAAGTCAATGAGCTTTACGATGCCATCATCGGCGTGTTGTCGCTGCGGTAACAGTGGCGGTGGCCGTTGTGGCTCATCCGCTTGGACGACGTCAATGAAAACGATGCCACCATTGTCGGTTGTAGTCGGTGCCAGTGTTGTGGTGGCTGGTATTTTTTGCGACGAGTGCCGTTTTGCTGCCGTCAATGACTGAGTGTCGGTTGTGGGTATTGTTGGTAATGGCGTTGGTGTTGGCGTTGGTGTTGGTGTTGGCGTTACATGGGTTGTCGGTGTAACTGCTGTTGCACTCTTGCCGCCATTACCGTTGTCGGTGGCATCAAGAGCAGCGGTTGTTGGCTGCTCATTTTGGCTGTCGCTCTTGTTGTTGTTGTTGAGTGTTGTTGTTCCCGTCGTAGTCTTGTTGGTGGCATTAACCTCTTTGGTTTTTGAGTCGAAAGCGGTTGTTGCTGTTTCAGTTGTTGTTGTTGTTGTTGGCATTACCATTCTTGCTTGTTGGCTGACAACTTGATAGTCTTCATGCTTGCTCGTTGGCAGGTTTCGCACTGGTATCGATGTTGTTGTTGTTGTAATATCTTTTGGCACAGCTTCCGCATCCGTTGTAATCAGCGGCGCGTTTGATGTCGCTGCTGCTGCTGCCAGCTCACTTGCCGCTGGTGATGTTGTCGTTTGAGTCATTTTGGTTGTTGTTGTTATTGTTGTTGCTATTGTCAACGTATCCATTTGGGTTGCTGTGGGAATTTCAGCCATTGTTGCCGCAACTGTTGCCATTTTCATGTTTGCCGGCTTTGCCGAAATCGCTGTTGGCAACGCGCTCACCTCTTCCTTTGCCGGTGTCGTTATCGCCGCATCGTCGGCAGCTTCGGCGTCACTTGCCGCCACACTTGTCCGAGTTAATATCTTAGTCGGCCGGACGCCAGGTGCCAGTGTGGCTGACGTTGCCGGCACTTCATGTGGCAGCGTTCCAACTGTTGTAGCCATGGCGGCGTCTGGCTTAATGTGTTCAGGCTGCTTTACGGTCGGTTCGCTGGCAGAAACCTTTTCTGTCGCCATTGTTGTTATTGTTGTTGTCTTGTCGGCGACATCGACGAGCGGAGTAACCATTATGGCGGCATGGTTCGTGGTGCTTTCGTACTCATTGTTCGTGCTGGTAGCCACAGCGGCGGTGGCGGCAGTCGACTGTGAATAGTTCGGCGCGAAGGGGGCGACGCTCGCCGTGGCAGCAACTTTCGAGGTGGTAGTTGCAGAAGTATCGGTTGTTGTTATTGTTGTTGTTGTTCTTGTCTTAGTAGTAGGTGTGGTCTTGGTGGATTTTGTAGCTTGTTTATTTTCATTAACTGGTGATTTTGTGTGAACCGAACTTGTTGTCGCTGTTGGCTGCCGAATGTTGGCAACTGTTGCAGCAATTGTTGTTGTTGTTTCTTGTACGTCTTTTACTATTAAACTGTCGGCAGTACGCACTGCAGCTGTATTTTGAGCAATTTGTGTTGTTGTTGTAGTGGGTCGTGTTGTTGTTTTTGCTGTTGCACTCTCATCCCATGCCGCCAATGATTTCTCTTTGGCTGCATACTGCAATCGCTTCTTGTTGTACTGTTGCAACTTGCTAGATTTGCTTTTCAGCTTGGCAGCCGCATTCTTGCCGCCGCGTTCCTTGGCCGCACCAGCAACAACAGGCTCGCCCAATGCGTGGTCGCTGTTGCGGTCGGTTGGCGTTGTGGCGGTGGTTGTGGTTGCGGGTTTGGCGGCGGCGGCCAAAATTTTTGGCGTTATGCCAATTTCCGCCGACGTCACAATCAACGTCGGCGTATTTCCCTCGACGCTGATAGCCAAATGCTGCGCGGGCGCTGTGCCGCCGATGCGCGTCTGCAGCAGCAGCAACAGACACACGGTGGCAACAATGCTGCCACAGCAGATGGCAGACGAACGTGTCATATCGAAGCTAATAAATGCTGCAAGGGAATATGGCAATTATTTAACTTGTTGTTGTTGCTGTTAATGTTGCTATTGGCAACAAATACTTTGCAATGGTTTGCATTTAACTTGCACAAAGTGTCGCGCAGCACCGCGCTTCGCCCATTTCACAAAATTCCTAAAATATGCAACGTCAAAGTGTTGCTTGCTGCTTTGGTAGTTGTTGTTGTTGTAGCTGATTTTGTTGCAATGTTGCGTGTATTTAGCGAGAGAAAGTTTAGTGTTAACCGACTGACGCTGCAGCGCCCGGAAGTTGGGTCGCCGACGGCGCGCGACGAGGTGCGATACGCGTTCGCAGGTAAGCAGAGCGCTTGAAAAAAAAAACGTTTGATGCACTTAGTGCTCTAGAAAAGTTTTCCAAGTTCGTTATTTTCTCGTTTCAGCGCTGCGCGTTATCGAGGGTCGACTTGGCTGCTGCTGCTTTCGTTCTTGTTCTTGTTCTTCGGCGCTTGTGTTCGCGGTTGTTGCTACGTGAAGCAAAAACTTTGCTGCTGCGTTTTTTATTTCTCTGCTCAGTTTATAAACGCAGAGCTGCACAGTCTGGCGTGAGGCTGGCTGGCTGACTGTCTGGCGGCGGACGAAGCAGTTCAAGCGGCTGACGGTGGCGGCTGTGGGCGAGTCCTTGCTGCCTGGGAAGTATTGTTTACGTTGCGACCGGCAGGGCTGATGCTAAAGTTACAAGGAAAAAATAAATAAGAAACAGCGAGAAGGGCACAAATGGAATTAGAAGTGGAAAATTCAATTTAAACACTTTTGAGCAGTTTTGTTTTTGTTGTTTTTTAGTTTATGTTACTACAGTTTCTACAAAGACGGGCTGCGCTTGTTGTGTGCAAAGTCAAGTTACTGAAATGCTAATAAGTTGCGGCTAATTGCCGTTATGCAATTCAGTCGGTTGGGCGGATCAAATATTTCAATGGAATGTGTATATAGTAGATCTGGTATATAACTAGTTCGACTGATTGATATGAGACAAAGGTGAGTGCGAATTTGAACAGGAAACGAAGGAGCCTAAAGGTTTTGGGCGATTTCGAATGAAGAGTGGGAAGGTTTTTCATTCGCTTTTTGAATCCTGCTAAGAGGACAGCTGCCATAAGGAAATGTCTATTGCTGTTGACTGTATCTACATAGGTCTGAACTACGACCCTCAGTACTGGAATCCAACACATTAACCACTGATAAAAGTAAACCGAAAATCAATAAGAAACTAAAAATAAATAAACATAATAATTATTTTTTTATCTATAAGTAATAAATGCATTAGATATGTCTGCAACTAAGACGGAGCATTCCGTAATCATTGCAAAGAAAAGATAATTTTATACACGAATCAAAAGGTTTTACTGTTGTGTAGTTTAAAATGAAAACTCCGGTCTAGAGGTCTCCTTGTAACAAAGTATTCACTGAATACAGTTCGAATCAAATTTCATATGAGTCAATGTGCCCAGGATGCTCCTATCTAACACATCGGCTGATAAGTCCCCGGTCTGATCCATTGTAAGCGCTACAAAACGAGAAATACATTTTTTTATTTTAAGAAGTATCCTTCAAAAGGTACTTGTAAAAATTTCATTACGATGTGACGGTTGGTTCAAAAGTAACACTTGTTTTAGTAAAACAACTTTACTCCTGTTCAGAACAATAAAAAAAAAAGAATTTCGTGTTCTCATAAAACATTGCTTTTTGATGGGGAAAAACACCATTGAAACCAAATCCTGGTTCGACAAGTGTTAGCCGGACTCTGCACTCGGAAAATCTACCATTATTGTTTGATTTGCTCCATTTAAACGTGGTCGTACAAACACCGATGATGCGCCGCGCTGTGGGCGGCCAATTGAGGTGGTTACACCGGAAGACGGTAAAAAAGTCCATAAAATCCTTTTCGAAAACCGTAAAGTGAAATTTCAGGAGATAGCTGATACTATCAAAATATCAATGAAGTATGCGGATTTTATTTTGCATTACATTTGTTCATGGGTGGTTCAAAATGAGTGCCGCGTTTGCCAACAGACAAGGCAATGCACCGTGCCACAAGTCTCTCGCTACGATGGCAAAATTGCACGACCTAGACTCCGAATTACTTTTGAACTCACCCTATTATCCAGACTTGCCTCCCAGTGACCTTTATCTGTTCGAAGACTTAAACAAAATTCTCGCAGGAAAGAAATTTGGCTCGAACGAGCAGGTGATTGCTCAAAAAAATACCTATTTAGAGGCCAAAGATAAGTCGTTTTACAAGAAAGGTGTCGAAATGTTAGAGAAGTGCTGGAATGAATGAATGAAATTCATTGTTGATGAATGTTGATGAATAAAATTTAATTTCTCAAAAAAAGTTTTGTTTTCTGCCTTAGACCGGCGACTTATCAGCCGATGTGTTATATAAAGAATTGGTTTCCTGGTCAAAGGATGCAGAGGCTGGGATAGGGGGTTTTGAATAAAGAATTAATAGACATTGAACTTGAGCACTTTATGTTTGATAGCATGAGGTGTTACAATAGGCCTTCATAGCCTATGTGGGCTTCGTCTTGGGGCAGTCACACTTACCCATCTACTTACTGTACTCTACTGTACTTCTCGTTTTACTATGACCTACACTAAGATGATTCTAAGCATTGTGTTGGTTCTAGAATTTACATAGATGGTCAAATATGTTAGGGAGGACAGAAAATTGGAGAAGGAACATGTGAATTGAAGCTCCATATTTATTTCACTATGACTGGAGATCTGCATTAAACTTCTGCCTTAGTACGTAGGGGACTGTCTCGAGAGAGACTGAGACTTGAGACTTAGTTTTTGATATATGACCTAAAATCTAATCTAAAAGTCATGTAATTCTACATGTGAAAAATTCTCACATGTAGAACTCGCAAAAATCAAAATTTGTGGCATTTTCATTCATCAAATTAAGTATAAGTGTGACAATATGTAAATACGCTGTATAGGATTTTATGTAAAACAAAATGTTGCCCCACAAATTCTAATAATCTAATACGTTGCCACAAGAGTCATTTCGAACTCCGTATTGGTTTGACTGAGACATTTTTAGCACTTGACCCGCACATCTGCACAAAGTGTTCAAAAAAAGAATTTGTCTCGAGAAACTGTTCCTTGCGACAGCTCTACAGCATCTTTCTTCTACATGTTCTAGCGCCTTTTTATGATAAGTAGGAAGGTTGATATCACTGGCCACGCATAGACCACTATTAGGCCCTTAGATTAGCTTAAGACCACAGACCACCAAAAATCAATGTTTTTAAACAATTTTTCTTTCTTCTTTCTTTCTTCAATCAATTTAAAGAAAAATCAATTTTTTTAAACAATTCTAAAAATTAATAAAAATAAAATAAATAGAATTAAGACACAATTAATGGACTTTGAACCCATTTTGTCCAACAAACACTGCTTCTACACCTCAAAGTTGCCAACAACATGGTCACTAAAGCTTAAGAGAGAACCAAAAGTCCGAACTTATTTACATTTAATTGCATTGATTTAATCCATTAAAAGTTTGCTGCTTAAGCTCATTTTTATTTATGTCATCACAATGGTTCAACAATGTCTCAAGTGAACTGTTTTGAGCAATAAAATTATTTGTTTTAATTAGTTTTAATCTCAATACAGATTAGTCAATGTCAAATATTTTTACTTAATTAAACATGAATGAAATCAATTAATCAATGCAATGATTGCATAATTTAAAGTATAGATTAATGAGGCATTCGCTCGTTAATCGCTTCAATTAATTTCAAACTTTTTCAATGCGCAAATTCTGACATCAAATTATTTTATGGAAAATTGCTCGCAAACTCCTAAAATTTCTTAAATTACTGCGCAAATTTTTCATTGAACTTAACTTTTGTGACTCGCACTCACAGCACAAAGTCTTATCCGAGCAATGCCAAAGGCTTTTAGGCACTGCGGAAAATATTAAATGGAAATAAAATTGGAGGCATTGGACTCTTGAGAATAAGCAGAAATAACACCGAACGGCAAAATCAGCCAACCGCCAAGTCACATTGCGTTGCGCGGCTGCTCATTGTTGCCGCCAATGAGCATAAATTGTGGCGCGGCTGAGGCGGCGCTGCGAAGGCAAACGATGCACAGATGGCACAAAAAAAATATACAAAAAAACCCAAATAAACAACAAATAAAAATGAAAAAAAGGAAACGACAAATAAATGAAACGAAATGAAGTGAAATTTAGCAATGCGAACGTTGTCCTAAACTCACACACGCTCCGATGGCAAAAAATAACAAAGGACATCAGCATTAGAGACACTTCAGTGAGATTTCCCGATGGACTCGTATGGAAAATGTTACACCAGTGGCTTAAAGCCGAAAACGGCTGAAAATGTGTGCTGGAATGCAGTCGAGACAGGACGAAGGTGGAGTAGTGAAAGGACGACAGCACTTACTTAACCTGCCAGTTGCCAAATGTTTCTTTTGGAGTCTAGAAGAAATGTTTGTACATGAAAAACGTTTTGGGGGCGTCACAATGGGCTTATTTGCGTTCTTCGAGCAGCCATGACTACCTAACGAAGTAGTTTGGAAGTTCTAAAATTGTTGAAGCAACAAAAATTTCGAACATTTATTTTAAAAAACAATTTTTAAATTTTCACACAAAGCTTCAACTATAACTTTAACCTATAAGTACATTTTTTTATAAAAAATAAACATTTCCCTATCAACATACAACAAATCAGCTCAAAAGAGAATAACTTGCAATTGATTGACTTTTTACAGTGTAGAAGGTCTCTATGTCCTTTATGGCAGCAAGAGGGTTAACGCTGTTGTTCTTTTTCTCTTATTTAGCCAATATAATTTTTTTTGCTTTCCACCTCACCACATGAAACTCACCTGAATTGACAACAGAAACAACGCAACGCAATGCGTCGGCAGCTCCTTGCGCTCCTACAAGGTAATCCAGGTCCTTGTAAAAGCGGCCAGCAACTTTAATCCTTAAAGTGTCTACTTGATAGCGTCGCTGCTGTATTGTGTCACTTTCACGGTCACTGTCACTTCAGTCCCATTTGCCCGCATTGGGCGCCGGCAGGCGGCCACTCACCTTCGCGCTTTCGGCTCGATTTGCACAGCGATTGATTTGCAACTTTTGTCGCGCGGACACGCACTGCGCACTTGCGATGCACACGTAAACTTCAACCGCGCACGACACACCCCGTTTTTGACACTTGCCTTGCGACCTTCGTCCCAACACTGATGGCGACTTGCACTTTCGCGACAGCGGCAACGGCAACGTTTGGCGCAGATTTGTTGCTTGCGAGTGCGTTTGGCAATGCGGATCGGCCGCGCGTTGGTGCGAATTTCTAAACTCTAAACTCTATTTGGCACATTGCAGCAATGCGTTTGGGTTGTTGCGTGTTGACTTTGTTTATGTTGAGCTCATGTCCACTGCTTGGCACTCAGCCTTTTGTTGTTAGTTGATGGTGCTGCGGCGATGGCGACCTGCAGCTTCGAGAAACGTACGCGAACTGTGCTGGCCACAGATTTCGTCATATCCTTTTAGCGGGCCGCACCTGATAAGGTCCGTCAGCGGCGCGTGAACTGTGTAGAGTGGAAGTGGCGTGCGGAACTTTGGCGCTCTCCTGCGCGGCTTTCAAGAGAGCTCGTTGGCCAAAAGGACACCAAGCGCGTTGGGTTGTGAGCGGCTGGCGAGAGAGTGCGAGCGAATCGAGCTGCGGAGCTTTCAGCTTGTTTACATTTCGTACGCGCAAATTGCACTCCGCCGTTCGCAGTCGTCGCGTGAGAAATGCAAACATTTGTCGCTGCTCCGGGCGCTGCTTTGTTTACATTGGCGGCGTTTTTATTTACATACATGCGCCGGCGTGCATATAAAAATGACATGTTGCTTTTGCATTTTTTGCGTGCGCCAAGTCGCCGCCACGTGACCGCCACCGGTGCACCGGTGTCTGGACGCATGGCCCGTCTGTCTGCTCGTTCAAATTTACGTTGACAAATTGCAAAAATTCGCAGAGAAATTGCAAATATTTATTGGCCCATTTAATGCGTGCAATGTTCGCCTTTCATGCTGGGCGGCAATTTCAGTGTGTCATCGTGTGTCTGTCATAAATACAAAAGGACCTCAAGAATTTTCGGGCGGTGCTGGGAGAGTGGTTGAGTGAAGCATGTTAAATGCTTTAAGCTTGCCCACAATTAGGCAGTGAAATTAGCAACGCTTAAGTGACAGTTGGCACGCAATTTCTGGGTGGTTTGACCGCAGTGAAGTGGGTCGAAATGGGCCGAGGACTTTTATTGAATTACGACAAAATCCATATTCACATAACAGTTGCTATTGAAAGTAAAATATGCATAAAATTAAGTTTGAATACACTGAGTAAAAATTAATTCATGAATTTAGATATTTATTACATAACTTTAGCGTTAGTGGGTAAAGATTTTATACATAGATGAATATAGTAGTGTATTATTTTAATAAAAATTTTATAATTAAAATTATGGTTAATATAAAAAATTAATTACACAAAATTTAAAACTAAATTAAAAATTATATTACTAAATTTAAGTCGAAAACTAATTTTAAAGTGTTATTTATAAAATTATTCAATACACACAATAAATATTAAACATAGATGAAAATAATAGTGTTTTATTTTAATTATAATTTTATAATATTTAAACTATGATTAATATAAAAAATAAATTAAAATTTTAAAATATGTAAAACTAAATAACAAAATTTATTACTAAATTTAAGACTAAAACTATATTAAAATTGAAATTTATAAAATTATTAAAGACAAATATTTTGGTGAATAAACATAATGAAAAATAGAGTGAGATAAATAAAAATAAAATAAAAAAAATAATTACAAAATATTTAAAACGAAATGTATTACTAAATTTAAGACTAAAACTGAATTAAAATTGTAATTTATAAAATTATTAAATACAAATATTATAATGAATAAATATCCAAAGTGAAAAGTAGAACACAGTTCTTAGCAATTGACTTTACAAAAGAAACATTGAACTATCAAACAAAAACTGGGCAATGTACTTTAAGTCCCATCTGAGCTCATAAGGCTTTGAGACTTATTTGGCTTTGAGCATTATTGGGCTCTGCCCTTGTCTAAGTCTAAGATTTATTTGGATCGATTGATCTTATTTACACTTTCTGTACTTATGTATTTACATCTGATCAAAACATGCCCGGAATTTCCTTTCAAATTTCCTACAAAACGCCATTGAGATATTTTTTCAGGGTTGGCAAATCTATCATCTATACCTCAAATAACTTTTTGAGCGCCGTCTGGTTTATTTGTGCATAATAGTTTTGTAAATAAGTCAATGTTGTCAGTGTTGTGTTCTGTGAATTTACCCGAGCAACGAGTTTACCTGAAACTTTATGTTTCCAACAAAGCACTTAAGCATTTGAGGGAAAATGTTCTTCGCAAGAAGTCAGAATTGGAAACAAATAACTCCTGTTTTTCTCACCATGACAACGAACCGACTCACATATCTAATCTTGTACGCAAATATTTGACCCAAAGCGAGCTTTCGTACCTAACCTAACCTAACCTAACCTAACCTAACTTAACCTAACCTAACATTCATATCGTTTCACACGTTTCGTATTCACCCGTCATTGCTCCTTGTGACTTTCTCCTATTCCCACGACTCAAGTTACCACTTCGCGAGAGCGTTTAGAGACGATAATGGAAAATTCTCAAAAGGCGCTGAAAAAGCCGCCTTTGAAAAGTGTTTTCAAGATTGCAGGAAACATTGGAAAATGGGAATTGCTAGCAATGGAGATTATTTTGCCGGCATCGCACATTTGGTAGGATTATGTTTTTTTAATGTCGGATTCAAGGCAAAACTGCGTCAGAAAACAGACCATAAATAGTTTCTTGTAAAACAATCGAGCGAGTTCTTCTATCACATAACTAAGTAATTATCTCTGAAGAATACGAAATGTGAAAAATTTAAAATTATAATTTTTTTCGCTGTGCCCAGAAAATTCTCTAGTATGAGTGATCCGAAACTTTATAAAAGGTTAGGTTAGAGGGACAGCCGTTTTTTCGAAAATCGTCACAATTCTTGACAAAGAAAAGGATAGAGCAAAAGTAAATGAACAGAAAACAACAACTGCTTGATTGTAAGCAGTTGAGACTATTGTATAGGGTGTTTTTTTTAGAGGTATAGAACTTGGAATTGAAATAAAACACAAGAAAATCGTTTTAATGTCCATCAATTTGGCTTTATTGGAAGGATAATTTTATGCCATTAATGTTTAAATATGATTTCGGGCATGTGGCCGCCGCGGCTGGCTCGAATAAAGCCAATTCTACAGGTCCAATTTGGACAAAGCTCCAATTGCTGTGCACGGTGGCGAATCGATTCATTCGGGTCCTCTTCAACATTTTGCTCTACAGCGGCAATTGTTTCTTCGGTGCGCACTGTTCGACGTCTCTGCGGATGCGTATTATCACATAGAGTAAACGTAGTGCGGAAACGACCCATGGTTAACCGAATTAATTGCTCTGATGGACGATGTCGACCATAAAATGGACGGAGCTTGCGGTAAACTTCGCGAACTGAACCATTATTTTCGAAATAAATTTGCACGATTTGCAAGCGTTGTTCTTTTGTCAACCTGTTCATGATGAAATGGCAAACCAATCTGAACATAAATGACATTAGAGTTGCCAGATTTGACCACAAAATGCCAGTTTTATCTCTATTCGAAAAACAAACCTCTAAAAAAAACACCCTATAATTGTTAAATTTTTGTGAAAAATGAACAATTGGAAAATTGAAAGCTCAAGGAAGGATTACAAGAAAATTTGAAACTAATTTTAACCATTTCTGATATGGCAACTGCAAATCGGAAATAAGAATCATCCAAATTTGCAAACCACACACAAATTTGGTTTGTTTATGTGACAATTTGATAGCTAAACCTTTTTTTTCATGAGCTAAAAATTTTTGTGTCATTGTACTAAAAACATTCTATAATATTTGTAAAGTTTTATACTCGAACCCTGTTTTCTAGAGTTTTCTCATATGAGAGCAACCATAAATATAAAAAAATTAAATATAAATATATAAAATTTTTGTACGCTTAAAAATCTAATATTTTTTCATTTCATTCAGCTTACAATCTTTAAAAAATATATATGAATTGAAGTAAAAAGTCAAATAAAAAATTTCTCTTAATTTTTCTGCTCATTCCTTTAATCTTGAAAGATATATCATTAAAAAAACGTGTATGCTTCTCTTCTGTAAACTTAAACATTCAGTTTATTAATTTCATATTATTCTCAAAACTTCAAACTATTCTAGCGACCAACAAAAAAAGTTATTCTTGGAGCCATAGAGGGTTCAGACATAATAGCAAAAGGGTTAATTCAAATGCAACCCTGTAAAGACAAGAAAAGTTTGTCTATCGAATACGCAATCCTAGAATTAAGGTTAGTATGGACACGCACCACAATCGGCCAGCTTTCATTCGAAACTTTGCAGACTTTCGAAGTGTTTATGACGCTTGGTGGCGTCGCACACGGAAGCGCAAATTCATTTGTAAACCAGTGAAAGCTTCACAACCACTAACGCGGCTACGCTGAGCAAAAGTCTTTGATAACAGCTTTCGTTTATTAAAAACTTTTGATATAAACTTCTGTGTGCTCGATACAGAGTGACTGGTAAACTTATTGCTGTTTGTGCTTATTGGCTAAAAAGGCCAGTAGGAATATTGTTGAGAAACGTTTCTAAGACATTTTTCATAAATACCAATTATAATTCACTTTCTTAAAAAATCTATTTACGACCTATTATTGACCAGTAAAAGGAAAACGCTCTTAAAAATTTGCACTAGTGAAAAAAGATTGCAGCCTAAAATTTTGAATTTGAAATTTTTATTGAACTGAAATAGTCGAATGTTCAGATCAGACATAAACATATATCTAAATATGTAAATGTGTGGAGAATTTGAAATTGATTCTTATAATAATAAAAATGCGTATTTTTAGTGGTCGCCGCTGAAGCCAAGTCCTGGCAGCTGAGCTTTTGTCTCGGTTTCCTCGTTCGCTCACTATGCCAACGCACTACCGGCAGCAGCACTCGCCCGCTCCACTCCACATCGCACCGCATCCATCTAGTCCGCCAACATTGTTCGACAGCCACAACGCTGCACGCATCGGCGCGTCGCCTTGACACGTAGCAGCGAAAGCGAATTTTTATTTTATAGATTTTTCGCGCACGCATATCGATATGGGCCCATTAAAATTTAACAACCCCTCATATCGGGCACCTCCACCCATGCGCAGCACACACACACACACACGGAGGCACATGCACGCAGCGGTGCAAGCGACGCAGCCACTACTCTAGCGGCCTAACGCGCGTTTCTTCTAAACAAAGGAATAAAAAAAGTTTATGTCGCGCGCAACAACACATGAGACCATGAGACCCCCACTTGCACCCCCACCACCAACCACACCATACCGCTGCGCACATGAAGGTGTAAGTGTAAAGCGCGTTGGTGGCAAGGGACAGTGGGGCGGGGGAGTGGGCGGCTGCTGTAATGACGCTGCCGCCATTGGCAAGTAGTAAAGAGTGCAAAGTGTAACTACGCGTGCTGGCATGGCATGTTTGTGTGTGTGTATAAGTGTGAGTGGGCACATTGCGTAAGCTCTGCGTCGAACGCACCCGTAAAGGACATTAGTGCGCGCATTTTTATATTTTGCTTCCGGTTTTATTTGCAGTTTTTACAATTCCTGCCTTTGGCGACATCGTAAAGTGGGCTGCCAGCAATTGTTCGCTCTGCTCCCCTGCCAGGGAGCTCAACTCTGCTCAGCGGCAGCGGAACCTGATCGCAATTTCATCGCATTTTATTGTTTACGACGACGCTTAGAACGACCAGCACGGCAGAGCGGCTGTGGGCTCGTAGTCGCAGGTGCCGACGACAACAAACTGCTAAATATTTCAACGAAAATTCCGCTTCTACGAGAAAACGACAAACGTATGCAAATGTCAGGGCGGAAGTGTCAAATTGGATAGTCCAAGTAAAATACTCGCACAATTCTCCTGCAACTTTTCTTTAAACTGGCTATTTCAATTTTGAAATTCTAGTGTGAAAATCTGTTGATTCAGTTTTTAGTTTCCTATATAATTCAGATTGGAAAATTCTAAGCTTTCTTCTCTTTTTCTAGTTAGCAGGGACCGTAAGAGTTTTGAGTTTTATTATAAAAATCAATATTTAAGAGTTTTTTTTTTTTAAATTTTATTTAATGACTCTGAGTTTTCTTTTTTAAGTCATCAATTAAAATCATTCAATGACTTTTATTTATTTATTCATATTTTTATTTATAAAAGTAATTAATAAAAATTATTAAGTGACTTTACCAATCACCAATAATTGTTATCATAGAACCACTTAACCCTTTCAGTCACAATGTCCAATATATTGGACTACAGCCTATACAATTCATACCGAACGGGTTTATTTTCATGTCGAAAAGGGTTAAATAAAAATCGGGAGAAAAATATTTTTTTTGTAGACTAATATGACAACATCAGAAATTATGTTATTAAAGGATTTGTCAAATATGAATAAAAAATAAATTTTGTAATTTTTCCATAAAAATTATAAAAAGAAAGTTTATTGCCAAGTTTGATTCTCGGTGCTTCATAGTAATTTTTTCAAATAGAATTTTTATAAGTAACTGTTATTTCCAGTCCCTGCCAGTTAGTTTACTTTATGACTTCCAAAATAAGGTTATGTTCTCAAATATTTGCAGTTTTTGTGAGAAAATGTAAATGTTTTATTAAGTAACTATTAATTCGCCAGCCTCGATAGTTCAGTGGGTAGCGCGCTGGCTTCTCATACCGAAGCCCCAGGCTCGATTCCTGGCTTGGGATGGAAAAACGCTCATCTACTTCTATCGCTATCCACATGAAGCAGATGAGAATTACAAGAATCGCACAAGTGCGCTCTTGGCATGCAATGGCAAAACCTCCAAGTGTGAAACAACAACTGCAAATCGCTGTTCGGATTCGGCGTTAAACTGTAGGTCCCCTCCCCTCCCTTTCCCGCATGGGCATATGTTGGAAAACATTTGACTCCAAACTGGTCTGGGAGACAGGATGTCTCAAGGGAAAGGGAAAGTACATTGGATTACTGCGCACTGTGGGCACGATGGTAATGAGGAAGCGGGCAGATTGGCAAAGGATGGAGCTGCTATTCGGGCCTACGGACCTGAACCAATCATAGGTGTTAGCAAGTCCCATTACAGACATTGTGTTGAATAGAAATTCATTACCTAATCGAGCAAACCACACATGGTCGAACACAATGGGGCAACGATGCTCCAAGCTTTTCTTTCCAGCTTACTCGGAAAGGAAATCAAAGTACCTAATTGACCTAAGCACAATGGAGCTCAAGGTCATTTCGGGGATGCTAAGTGGACACTGTCCACTTGGCCCCCATGCATAGAGTCCCATATGCATAGAGCGCCATATGGACAGCGAGCTGGGCAGATTTTGTATGGAAGAGGAAGCAACTTCTGTACATATCATAACTGAATGCCCTGCCCTAATACAAGCAAGAAAGCGAATATTAGGGAATTAGGTAATACAGACGAAAGATTTATCTGAAATAATCTAACGAAACTAAAGGAGTTCCTAGATAACATTGGAGGACACGAACTCCTCCAATAACGTAGAGGGCATGACACAATAGTTCATTACTTGGACGCAGTGTCTCTAATCTATGTTGGAAAGATAGTGTTGCATACACATTTAAAAAACGGGTGAAATATGTGGTATCAAAATGGGCCTCATAATAGGCCTCCGAGTGTGTCTCTTATAGAGGCAGCAACCATAACCTAACCAAACTATTAAATCGAAATAATGCGTTGGTTTTGAAAAGATTTCATTCATAAGAAGACAGAAAAGATATGGCGTTGTAATCTTAAAGTTTCCGTTACATCTCAAAGGTCAAAATCGTATCTCCGGACTTCGTGGCTTAGCTGCTTAGTGCTCTGAAGTGCAATACGAAAACCATGCTTGGTTCATGGTTTGATGTAACGAATGCTATAAAAAATCTCTACGATTTTTGACCCAACGAACTGATCACAGAAGCTCCAATCCAACCGCTCACAGTGGGGTCTGTAACAAATTTTCCTTCTTGTGGTCTTAGATGTACAGAAACTCCAAATTTTAGATCCAATTCAGCCACAAAGTGTTAACTTTATACTCTAAAATTCAAAGCTAATTTATCTATTCAAGCTATTTGTAGACTAGAAAAGTCAATGTTTAACTGTAAACGTAAACCGTCCCAACAGTCCATGGAAATTCTCTTAAATATGGCAACTCATAGACAGCAACACAATTTGTTGTAGACTGCTTGCCAACCAATCATCTCCGCTACTGATGCGAGTGCAGCTCCGGTGCCAAGAACCACACACAGCAGTACAACTTGGCCCCGCATGTGGTCCGACTCGTTGCACGGGCGCCGGTTAAGCTCGACGAAAAGCCAGCAAACGCGTAAGAAGCACAAATCAGCATTCATGTTTACCCAACTTGCGAGCACGTCCTTTCGCTTTCAGTGTTTGTGCCGTCTCACTGCGCCGTCTTTCACTTTCTTTACCGGGCGACCGTGCAGCGTGGAGCGACCAGCACAACAATGCAGTTTTCTCACACACAGCAGCTCGCAGCTCGCAGCCAGCAGCTGCAGAGGTGGGGCTGCTTAGGGGTTGCTGGCGTGACTGCTGCCGCTCCAGCGCCTCGTGGCGGCGGGCGCCTGCACTATCCACCCCGGTGTGCCTGGCGGGTGCGCCAGTGCAACACAATGGCACAGCAGACATGTCTGCTGCGCTGTCTGGCGCAGCCAAGACGCGGGCGGCGTGCAACGTGCAACGTGCGGCAGCGAGTGCATCTTGAATGCCGCGCACGAGGGTGGCTGACGCAATGGCAGTCAGCAGCCGACAATTGGCAAGTGGAACTGGTAGCAAAAGTCGCAGCAGCGGGGCGTCCGGCTTGGCAATGCACTCGCGCGTAAAGTGTTCCATTGAAGTGTTGCAGTCGCGTCGCTCTGCCCCACTGCTGCGTCCCGGCTGCTGTGCCGCTGCTTCGGTCGCCTTGAGTTCAAGTTTTTCTTGTGTTTCGTCTGCTGCTGTTCGCATTTGTGTCCGTGCGCACGTACAATGCGTCTTGTCCTGCTGCCGGTGACGGTGACGGTGCAGGCAGCAGCCAGCCACGTCATCTTTTTGTGCGGCTGCTCTTGAACGTCCTTCAACCCACAGACGTGCGACCCCAATGCGTGACATGCTTCTCATTTTTCTGCTGCTGCTGCTGCTCAGCTCCTTTGCATAACAAAGCCGAGTGGTGGCACCGCCTAACCGTCGCCTCTTACCCCCCCCCCCCCCAACACGCTGTAAACAGCCACACGTGTAGTGGCTGCAGCGACGGTGACTTCGACTGCGAACGCTGCGTCGTTTCACTTTCATTCACTTTCCTGTTTTTTGCGGCGTGACTGCAGCTCGAGTCGGCCCCCTCACCAACACTTCTCGCCGTCACGGTGCAACGGTGCACTCTCTGTGCATTCACGCCCACCAGCCAGTCAGCCCCCTCTGCTAGCAACAACTATTCTATGTCAACACACACGTTGCTAGTCGTTCTATTGTTGTTTTTGCTTTTCTTGTTGTTGCTGCTGCACGTACCCTCGCCACTGCAATGGCGCATCTAATGCACTAAGCTTGGCTGCGGGTAATGAGCGTTGCTTCCCCAATCCCTCGCCTGCCTTCCCAGTCCGAAGCGACTGGGGCTGTGTGTGAGTGTGTGTTGCACGCGGCAAGTTGCGAGGTGCGAGGTGCTCGGCACTCTTATGCTTCCACACATTTATTTGCAGCATGTGCAAGTGTTTGCGCTTGTTTGCCTACGTGCATATGCGCTCTCGCGTGTTCATGTGTGTTTGTGTGTGTGTAGGTGTGTGCTTGTGCGCCTTTTGTGCACTCAAGTGCATGTCGCCGTCGTGTTAAGTGCTTTTGCTGGGGTGTTTTTGTGTGCAATTAAACTTGACACAGGTTATGAATTTGTTTTCCGCCAACAGGACACCGTCAGCGTCAAGAACACGAAGCAACCAACTCAGGTGGTCCATAAATATTAAACTAAATACAGCAAAATCGTAAAGATATTTGAATGAATTCATTAGCAACTAGCAGCAGTTTCAATGGAAACCAATGCTGTAGTCTCTATACGTTCGGAGAGGAAGATAGGTTTTCATATTTTTATATCAAAAGGCAGAGGTAATCCTACTTTGTTATTCAGAAGCCTATTGTAATCAGAAACCTTGTGCTGACTTTGGAAGGAAAATTTGGACACAGGGTTTAGTATGTCTTCCTATTTGACATTCCCCTCCCTATCAGTCAAAATTTCACCTGGTAACCCTAGCTGAGGAAATGCCGCATAGGCTCGAACCTGCTTGATGTTCAAAGTCAACCTTCTAACCACTGAGCCAAGACTAATTTCGATACCCATAGATAATTTTTTATCGATTATTTTGGACAAACCAAGCGACGAGCTTCATCACTACACTTAGATTTGAAAAGAATCTGGAGAGTTAACTAAACTTTGGAGCGAAATCATGATAAGTATGATGTCACACTATACATGCACTCAAATTTTCAATTATGTTTCATATTAAATCAATCAAAACATGTTTTCGTAAAATTTGAGAAAAAAAGAATTCCAGCACAAGAATACCTGAAACGAATATTAAAAATACAAATTATTTAGTTTTAATGAGCCTAATTGCTCAATGAAGTAGTCACAAAACTACTATGGAGATTATTTTGAAACCAAGAACCAATTAACCGTAGACCTACTTAAAAAAAAGACTAATATTACGTTAGGGTCGTTTTCGACCCTCATATATGGGAGTTAGTACGAAAAGGAACGTTTATTAAAAAAAAACCCAAAATTTGTTGGTACGGTTCATTCGAAAACTTGAAGTAAAATACAATGGAAATATTTATTTGTAGTTTTTAAACACTTTCAAGGCATTTTACACACATTACGGTTGCGTTTATTTTTGCAGATATTTTTTAGGCATCTGCAGCAGACAAGCTCTGTTTTACTTTGACATTGAAAATATGACATTTTATCACAATAAACTTTTTTTGATATAAAATGAATAATAATTTACACTTTTACTTGCGTTTGCTATGAAATCACAATGAAATTTTAATAGAAAACGCTTCGACATATAACGGGTCGAAAACGACCCAGATTGACAAAAATGACACAAATTACAGAAAATGCAAGCTAACTTAGTTTTTAAACAGTTATAGTTAGTTATGAAAAAACAGCTAAAAATTATAACAAATTTAAAAAATATTAAAAGTACCAAAACAAAAGTTGGTCGAAAACGACCGCAACGTAGGTCTACGGTTAATAGAGAAAATGGGTTGCGGCTTCAGATTTAGCTCGAAAAGTACTTTGAGCTAAATCTGCGAGCAAACTTCGGTTGCTGGGGGCTGAAACCCGATTTGGAACAATCTTGTCCAAATCTTTGTATGGGAGGTGCCACGCCCTCAATACGAACATTCCGTGAAAGTTTCAGCTCAATGGGCCGTCTAATTTTTGAGCTTTAGTGTCGTGTTTCCAACAAACAAACAGACATTTATTTTTATATATATAAATAAGAAAGCAAGCAAGTTTGAACTCAATGGGGTCAATAAATCAGGTTCTTCTTAACCCTTTGTTGACCTCGTCAGATTTTTTTTAGAAAAATACTTATTTAATTATTTCTTATTTGAAGTGCTTTCACCAAATTTAAAGTCAATTGTTGCATGAAGTCATGTTTCCCCATACAAACTCTTAACCCATCGTTGACCCGCCAGATTTTTATTTTCGAATAAATAAAAAACACGTGTCAAATTATTTCTCACAATTTCCCTAAGTTAAAAGTAAACAGGCGTAAAAAATCATGTTTCTTTCTACAAACTTTTAACCCTTGATTAACCCTTAAACCACCTTCGACCCCTTGATTTTCCAAAAAACTTCATTTCACAACAAACTTTGTGTCTAATTACTTTTTATTCCAAGTGTTTTCACCAACTTTGATGTCAATAGGCCCATCGGTTCACAGTTTTTTCGTAGTCTTCTCGTGTTAAATTTTCCCGTGTTCATTTTCAAAAAAATTAAAAAATGCGTGTTCAATTAATTTTTATTTGAAGTGTTTTTACCAAATTTGAATTCAATAGGCCCATTAAATCGCTTTTCTTCATAGGAGCACCTTAACCCATGTTTTGCCTTTTTAGACCCAGAATTTCGAAAAATCCGGTCTTAGCGGATGTTCATTTTTCAAGATGTATCTACAGTTTAAATTTCATGTTAGAGTTTATGGGAGCCTAGCAGCGCTCAAGTATGATTATTTCATGAAAGTTATTTCAGAATTTAAGTGCTACTAGGTTTTGATTCGAATCCACTACTAATGAAAAACATATATGTAATCATTGGCATTACACATAATAAGCTGAACAACCTCGGATGTGAACGAACATGATGCAGTGTATATTTCCAGCTCTCAATGTGTCATTTTGTGATCGTCAAACTTGAGTATCTACGTTGTTTGCATCTTGGTCAACACCGTTAATTCATCTAAGATACCTCACTTTCTTGTCCGTAGCATTTTCTACAAAGAATGTAAACGTAACCGCCATGTTTTATATAAATAGAGCCCGGTAAGGATGTGAGTTTCACATCCTTTCAAAAGCAACGTATCTTGTCGCAGGCTCTTTATAAAAGGAAAGTATTGAATTAGCTGAGTACAGTTCTCTCATCAAGAATATGAATGGCTCATCTAAATTTGTTCAATGTTATGGTTGTGAAGAATAAAGTTTCTTAAATTTGTCATAAACACCACTCAACTACATAGATGACAGCTGTTGCAGTCATCCGCTAATGATCGTCTTGTTTCAATTCCTTTTCTTCAAGTCTTTTTATAACTTTTAAAACTCATTTTGTGTTGGTTTTATTTTTTTCATATATTTTTGATTACGTTTGAAAAGCAATTCATGCCTCCTGATTTGAAAGCCTTTGGCTCGCTTGCGCTTCTCAGCATTATTGCCACTTTTCAAGCAAAATTCCCTCGCAACGAAAATTGCCCCATGAAACTACATACTCGCAGATGCTCATAGAACAACTGCGACTATGCCGGAAGATGTTTATCCTCTTGAAAACTTCCTGCTCAAGTGACGTTTTTGCAGCCATCCAACAGCCGGCTTCATTTCTTTAAGTACCCACTGTAATATTCATGACATGAAGTTGACACTTTGCTGGGGCAAATCATAACAGACAAAGCCAATGATTGTTGGCCGGGCGCACGGAGTGGGGAGTTCTAAGGCTGAACTGCGCCAATAGCCTGGCAGCTATTAACAGCTCAGATGCTGAAAAATGTGAACGAAAAACAAAAGCCGACTGCCCGAAAGTGCAAGTTGGAGACAAGCAGCGAGCTGCACTTACAATGGGCAAACAAAAAATAAAAAAAAATACAAAAACAACAACACAAAAAATTCATACAATAAATGAGTCAAAATGGAGGAGGAGCGAGAAAGACACAAGAAGGTGACGAAAGAAGGAGAGCAGCGCACTGATTGCTGACTTTTTGGAGCAGTAAGAGTAAAAGTGAAAAGCTATAAAAATCAAGAAGGCACTCACACACACACATACACACAGATTTACTATAGAATGCTTGTGTGGCAAAGTCGGGGAGTGCTGAGCAGAACTGCCAATGCGAGGAGGCTGCTTTGTTTTAGACGAACTTGAGCTGCTGACAGAGCACTTGTGCATGTGTCATGCTGAGCACTGCAAGCGGACTTTGTGCTGCGTCGTCTGGTACGAAGGAATATGAGTAAGTATTTGCGAATCAGTGGCGGCTCGGCATTAAAGACGCCATTTGAATGCGGCGCGCAAATGAAGGCAAAAGTGAGACAAAAAAAAAAATTAGGTATTAAGCTGGCGATGCGAAAAAAATGTATATACAAAAAAATATATGAATGAATATGTATGTGTGTATTGAAAAAAATTGAGGGAGGTTTTTGACTGCGGTTTAAGCAAAACTGGAAAAAGTTTTTTGTCTATGTGGCGATTTGAAACTGGCTTCGCAGAAAACGGAGGGAAGGACACAAAAGGAACGGCGACGCAGCACAAAATTACCCTCAGAATTTTCAGAACATGTGTGGTTTTTTGCAGCTATTCTACAAATTTTTTAGCAGTTTTTATTTTTTCAAATGACTGCGTCCGTTTGGGTAGCTTTTCTACAGTTTTTGGTGTTGTTGTATCTTGTTTTTGCAATTACAATTTAGCATCTAAATAAATGTACACGTGTGTATTTCGTAGCCATGGCGAAAAGCTGTGCACGCCGACACGTACGTAGGTCTGTGCTTATGTGTCCCCGTGTGTGTGTCTGTGTGAGTGCGTCCAGACGCAGACTAAACACTTATATGCGCCGCCCGGCCCCAAACTACCGAAATAGGCGAACAGCAAAACCTGCTGCGCTGCAAACCCTTGCGCCCCCCACTGCAGCCACCGCACTCACTGCACCCCAGCAGACGCTGCCGCGCAACGTTTCGCAATGCGACGGTGGCATTGTTGTTGTCGTTGTGCGCGACAGGTGCCGGGGCGTGGGCCACATAGAGCGGACCAGCGCAAAGAATGAGTTCGTTTGCTCATTACAATTTAGAGTTTAGACAGTTGCCAGCCGCCTGCAAAACTTTGCTTTCAAATGAATCAAATGAGAAATGTAAAAAAAAAATAGAATATATGAACCAACAACAACAACAATAGCAGCAACGATGTGGCACATTGGGAAATGGGGTAAAATGTTAGGGGAGCCTGATGTGCCGCGACTGTAGGTGGGCGCAGACGTTGGCGGTGTGAGCGACGGGCGAGTGTTGTGTTTGAGAAGTTGGCATGACAAATCATACAGACGAGCTCGTCGCTGCGTGTGCATGTGTAGCATACTTGCAGGCGCACTCAGATGGGCGCTGGCGGGAAGGGCAATTAAGCAGCGGCAGCGTCTAATGATGCCGCTGTCTGCGACTCGCAGCGATTCTCGCAGATGAATTGCTTTTTAGGGGAATCTCGAATAGTGTGCGAGTGTGAGTGTGAGTGTGTGTGTGTTGCGTGTTTGAGAGGCTGCCAGTAGGCACGTCGACAAGGGTGGCAAACGTCGTTCGACTCTGTTCGAAGTGCACAGCAGAGCCGGTGGAGGGTTTCGGCATTTCGCACTACTGTCAGGCACGTGGAACGCAGCTGCTGGCTTCCCCCAACTGAAAGCGCCGCGGCCGTGTCCTTTTTGCGCTGTGGCTGTGCTACCCTTTTGCTGTTGTTCTCTTGTTGTTGTTGTTCCATAAAAGCGCGCGCTCGTGCGGTTATCTGCCGCACGAATGTAGTGGACACTCACCGCAACGCAGCTGCACACAATGCGACGATTTAGATATTTTAGATATGTGCGTTCAATCCCCCAACCGCCAACAACTGCGCGCATAATCAAATCGGCGAATATGAGCGCCGCGTACGAGTATCTGTGGTAATGTGCCCCTGCGGGGGGAGCGCGTATCTCTGCTCAGTCAGTCGTTCGGTCCATCTGCCAACCTTGGCTCCAGTCGTCGTTGGCGCTGTTTCTGTCGCTATCTAAGCGCGCTTAATTAGAAAGTTGCGCTCTGTGTTGTGCTGTAAGGGTTAATATGCGGTCAGCGGTCCGTGCAGCCCATCACCTAAACACTCTCATGTGTGTGTGTGTGTGTGCGCGCATCCATCTATACGCGTCCCTTTGCGGCGCGCAGTCATTTGGGCTTCATCGGCTCAGCTCATTTTTAACCGTTGAGTTGGGTCAGCAGCGTTTCTTCTGCGTCCGCGTGGCCGTTGCCGCTTTCGAATAATCGTGAGTTGTGAGATTTTTCCTCATTACATTTTACAAATGATGCTGCGTAACGCGTGCATGTGTGAATATACGTCTATATGAATGTGTGTGTGTGTGTGTTTGTGGGTGGGTGCTGGACAGCGGCCAAAGCGAACCGGACGCGTATGTAAAATTAATCGCGTGGGCTATCCCTTAATTATTTCGTCGATCGATAAAGTAGCGCGTAAGCACCATAATGCAGGGGGTGAGGGGTGGAAGGCGGGTAAGGAGAAAGTGGTAAGTGGAAAGGAAGCAGGGTACCGCTGCCGCAAAGCGTGGGGCCGTGGTTTAGTGGAGATTAGCAGCTATTGTTAGAAATTTGAATATGTAAACCTTTCGAATATCTGCAGTTATTTATGAAAGACTGGTCGCAAACTCACACATTGACGAATTGAATGACAGCATGAAAACTTTCCAACATTGCCAGCTTACAATATGGGGTTGTTATACAATTAAATTTTCCATAATCACATTAAGTTTGAAGTGGTTTTCCATGTTTTGTTCAAATCTTGTTCAGTCCAAACGAGTTACGTTGTCTTATTTATTTGTAGCTAATGCAGTTTCGATTCTTTGCTGACTTTAAAATCAGATAAATCAGGCACTCATCTACTATGCATTCAAATTGTCGTGACAGAATTTTCTGACCGGTTATTGCACAGATTGGACTAAATGGACTAAAATTTTCTATTTTAGGAAAATGATTTTAAAAATATTTTGTTTTGCAAATTAGTCTCGCGACAGTATAATGCCATAAAAAATGGTTTTTGTCGTTAGAAATCTGATATGTCAATGCACACGTTTTCATCGGTTTTTGATTTTTTGACTACTTTAAAAAGTCATTTTTTGGAGTAGTTATAATTTCTATTCGAGTGACCTGGTAAGAGACTGAACTACTCTTCAAGTCCATCTTACAGTAGGTTTCATCATCAAGAATCACACAATTGAACTTATTTACGTAGTTGCCATACAATTTTTAACCCCGCGTCTACGCTATTTTTTCTTTTGTTTCCGACCGGTCAGGCACTTTCTGCTATTTGTAGGTCTTTAATCCTTGACTTCGCTTATATCGCATCTCAGTTGTTTGCGCTGTGCCTGATGTAGCTGCAACATCTCGAGTCGACCTCGTGGGGTTATTCCAACATGTGCTAACAAGCCTCTTCAGCACTTCTGGGTTTCTTGGACCCTTTTTTCTGCCTGATCCTTCGGTTGTGTAGATGAAGTTTCCCCAGTTGTAATTTTTTATAACATTATAAACCATCGCTACGTTCGCTTTGTTTTCTCTTGCTTAGACCAATGCAATGCTTAGACCAGACTTCGTTTTATCAGTCAATTAAATGTCCAGTATTAATTTGCGGCAGCGGTTTTGCGGGCTGAACATGTTGACTAAAGTATCAGGTGTACAACTTTGCTTCCGCCGTTTTTTTCCAAAATTAAAAGCTTTATTGCGAAAAAGTGCTTACAGATGTATTATTCAAAGTATTGTCCGTCGCTAGCGACAACTTTCTCCCATCTTTCCGGCAATTTTCGGATCCCGGCTCGAAAAAAGGAGTCCTCTTTTGACGCTATCCATTAAGCAATCCATTTTTCCAATTCTTCGAAGGATTGAAAATGTTGATCTGCCAGGCCGTGTGCCATCGAACGGAATAGGTGGAAGTCAGAAGGGGCGACATCTGGGGAATACGGCGGGTGGGGCAAGACTTCCCATTTCAGCGTTTCCAGGTACTTTTTGACCACTTTTGCGACGTGAGGCCGCAAAAGTGGTCACCACCATGTTTGTCTTCGACATCGAAATCACCATTTTTAAAACGTTGAAACCACTCCCGACACGTTCTTTCACTCAGAGCAGCATCACCGTAAGTTTCTGAGAGCATTCGATGCGCTTCAGCTGCATTTTTCTTTCGAATTGTAACAGAAAAGTAAAACTTCCCGCAAATGGCGAGAATTGGGCACATAAACGGACATTTTCGAGCGTGAATAATACGAAAACAAGAACAACTGTCACTGAAACGGCGATGACAATTCGTTAGGCACTGTCCACACTCACTTTAAAGGCATTACCATCTATGTATTTCAACCAGCCTCAGCCGGTACAGCCACCTATCGGAAAACGGCGGAAGCAAAGTTGTACACCTGATAGATCCAAGATGCAATTGACTAATATAGCAAGAAACTGCAATATTTATAGATACTTTCCAAACTCCTTATATTACGGTTCGAGACGAAGGTACTTCACAAAATCATTGGCCATGTTTGTATTTATTTATTTATTTATTCATTTAATTTCCAGTCTTTGAATACAATACTTACATACTAAATAACAATGTGTAAGTCTTAACCTTAAACAGGGAACTGGAAGTTAAGAAAGAGCTTTAGCGGTAGATATTTCAAACATTACTCGTCCTAGAGAACTCAAAACAAAAAGAAAAAAGAGTATGAAGGAACGTGTTGGCGCAATGAAAGATATTTCCATTGACTAGTTATATCAAAAATTAAAGGAGATGACAGACCTTCTGGTTTCAAGTAATTGTAGACTCAGCTATAAGCATTAAGACCTGTAAGGAGGCTGAGGCTCAGAAAATTGAATAGAGTGAAGGACAAACTTAATAAATCTTCTTTGGATACGTTCTAAGTGATTTGAATGGGAAGCAATGAAAGGTCTTCAGATGAAAGCAGCATATTGCAGTCTATTGGCGACGAATATCGTATACGAAGCAACAACGAGCTGTATGAGATGCTTAAAGATATGAACGTAGGACAACGAGGAATGTTTTTTGCCAAATATCTTCTACTAACGATGAGATATAACCATGATGAAAATATATACAGTTCATGAGTCTTGAGCTGTATTCCCCGCTTTATATCACACAAAATGACAGTGAAGATGAGTTGTACGTATAAGGTGTGAGACGAGAAAAAGATTTGAAGATTTGCTCAATGCAATTTTCAAAGAGAATGTTAAGTGGATAAACAATTTAGCACCCATGGCACAATAACAAGGTAGTGGCAGGAAAGAGCGACAAAATGCACTTTTTTTTTAGTGTTTTTGTTCGGTTCATTGTCAAATCGGACTTCGGAATTCACTTGCCAACAGTATTGGCAGCATTGAATAGACCACTTGGTCTTTTCGAAAACGTAAAAATACACCAATTAACAGCAAAAGTACATAGCTTCTTTGTTTTAATCTGTTGTTTTACAATGAGGGGCAAAAGTGCTAAGTCCATAGTTCGCCGATTTTGCGTTAATTCATAAAAGTTAACAAAAATTGGAAAAATTATTTTCTTTCATCATTGCAAAAATGCTTCAAATTGCACAGAACAAGAGTTGGCTGGTAATGCTGTTCGCCGAATGTAAACAAAACCAACAAAAATGTTTGACAATCTACCGAACTACCTTGTTATTGTGCCATGTTAGCACCTAAAGCAGTGGTCGGCAAAGCTTACTCCAATGAGCAGTACGGTCAGCACACGTAAACAGTACGCTCTCGTAATCAGTCGTTGTTCAGGTACAATTTTTTACAGTGGAAAGAAATTTCACTGTGCTCACTAACACCACCTCATTGTTAATTTTGCCGACCACTGACCTAAAGCCATGTGGTTAAAATCCAGATGAGTGCAGGCATCAAAACTTAAGTCACATCGGTGAAAAGATCGTGATTGAAGCCAGCTGAGAGTATCAAAACTTTAATCAGTATAGCCAATATTCACGGTAAGCTGAGCTATTACTGATTGATAAAACTCTAATCGAAACTTTATTGGCCAGACCTCTACAATCTGCCATTATTTAGGATACTTCATGAACAGTGGCCACAATTGATGAAAAATTATGCCATTGCCATATTAGAAGAATCAAAGATCAACATCTTGGATGGTCCATCAAGAAAAAACTTCATTTGATTGGCAATTTTTACCTGGCTTCTTTTTTAAACTTTTACCATTTCAGCGAAAAAATATGCTTCTCTCAGCTTGTGCTCTTCTTGTTTAGCATCTAAGAAGTAGGGTCTGTGCTCAATACAATGGTTGGTTGCAGTGCCTGCCTCTGTATGAGACACACTTAGGCTTATGGACCCGTTGTGATACCACAAATTCCACCCGTTTCAAATGTAAATGTAACACTGTTTTTTCCAACATGTGATACAACACACACTTCGAACGGATGGGGAAAGGGAGGGAGGGGACCTACAGTTTAACGTCGAATCCGAACGGCGATTTCCAGTTTTTCTTTCACACTTGGAGGTTTAGCCATTGCCTGTTAAGAGCGCACTTGTGCAATTCTTGTAATTCTCATCTGCTTCATGTGGATAGCGATAGAAGTAGACGAGTTTTTCCCCAGCTCGAGCCAGGAATCGAACCTGGGGCGCTCGGTATGGGAAGCCATACCGTAGGAGCAGAAATCGATGAAGGGCTTTGTTGCTCCGCTGTCAGTAAAATATCTTCCTTACTTTGTATAAGTAGTTATAGGTCCAGGGACTCATAATATATGTACATAGTAACTTTATTATATCTCCCTTGTCCGTTAAGCTTAACTTCACTATTATTTACGAGACGAGATCTGATTGGATAGTAGTGTTTTGAGCACAGCCAAGCTGTCAGGTACGCTTCTGATCCTTTTATTCGTACAAATTTAATTGAACTATTGTACCTTCTTATTCGATTTGCCATTAGAGCCAATATAAAAATATAGAATATAAAGTTCTTATGTCGGCGGCTGACATATCAGCAGGAAATGACAGTCTCTGAGACGAAAATTTCTTACAAAAAAGCTCACAATTCGCATTCGGCATCGGCATAAAACATGATGTCCCTTCCATCCGACACAAGCTCGGCCTTAGTTTCGTTATGTATGTTAAGTTAAGTACTAAATATATATGTATGTATTGTACATATCAACACTTTTCTACTTCATCTTACAACACGTTGACTCAAGTACTCGTGTCTGCAGCCGCCAGTTCGAAGCACAAATATTTTTAGAAGTTGCACAATCTTTGATGTTTCAAATGCATTTTTATGCATTTGAAATTGTTAAACAAAAAACGTCAGCAAGTGTTTTAAGCGGGTCGCATTGATATTTCTGTACCCTACAAACTGTCAGTCAGTTTAGAAAATTCCCGAAAGTAGACGAATGGAAGGGGAAGAACTTTTCCGCATAACATTCGTAAGCAGTAAATGTGAAGCTCGGCTGTCTCAGACAGCCCACTCCATATAATGTTGCAAACTGAGCTGTCACTGTCAAGTGAGCACACTCGAACTACGTTGTAAAATTTAAAAATTCACTTTAGCAGAGAGACAGCAGCTAAAACAGTTCGTTGGATGGGTTGGCTTAAATGCTCAACCGGTGACCTTCTGCGCAGTCGCTCAACGAAAATAACATTTTTCTTATTATTCAATTGAAATCGGTATTCGGAAACGTGTTGCACGTAAGTATTTTTAGAAGTTGTGCAACTTTAAATTCGTCCCGGTAGGCGTCCGGTGCACGTGGCGTGCGGTACCGTTCGGTGTAGCGCCCGCAAGCGCCTCAACTCAAACGCAACTCGAGCGCTGAACGCTTTGATGAGGGCTCTGCAATTTCAGCAGCAGCTGCAGCTTGCATGCATATCACAACAACAACAACAAAGAGCATATGACAACAACAATCAAAACAACAAGAAACAAATAAAGAAGCAACAATTTTAACGCTAAACTGCGCCTTTGTACCGAATTTGAATTGGCGACGTTTCGTTTTTAGCACTTTTTGTTGTTGTTATTATTTTTTGCTGCTATTGCAGTGTTGTTTGTGAGATGCGGCGCATTGCTCGGGGCGTGTCAGCTGCAATTGCAGCCATTGCCGCTGTTGCATGAGTAGTTGCGGGGGGCGCTAGTGCCGCGCAAGGGGGAGTGGCAGCGGCACAAAGCCGTTCTAACATGATTTTAATTACAACAAATGTCTGGCTGGTGCGCCGCAAAGCATGCTTTAGCTTTTAGGGAGCGCTTGAAAAAGTCGTACAGCGAGTGACGGAGGGCGGGAGGCGGGTGAGGCGGCGAGGGCGGTTGAAGCGTAAAAGCAACGCACTGCAGTTAGCTGCGAGCAGTCGACGCCTTCGAGGCGCATTTGTCAGAAAATGCGACGAGTGCATAAGTGTGTGCAAATGTTGTTGTTGTTGTGGCAGCTGTTGTTGTTGTTGCCAAGTTGCCGCTGATGACTTTTGCAAAGTTGTTGTACTCGTATTGCTATGTTCTGTTTGTTGTTTGCTGCATTTGGCGGCTTTTGTTGTTTTTGTGGTTGTTGTTGTTATTGTTGCATGCATTTTCAGTTGAGTTTTAATTTTGCTCAAATAACATGCGCCAGTTTTGTGTGTACTTTCTTGTCTTCTATTTTTGTGACAGTTGTCACAAAGGCATTGCTGCTTTATTCATTTTTTTTGGTTGTATTTCGTAATACTTCAAGGATGCTTTGCCCTGGCGGCGCATTTTAAATTGAATTTTGTAGCTTTAAATAAAAAAAAAATTAAAAACCAAATGTTTAAGTTTGTTGTTGTTGCGTTATGTTGGACTTTGCGAGATTGCGACAAATTTGCGCCTATTCACCTTTAGAATTTTAAATATCCCGCAGGACACCGCTGCAGCTGCAATTAGCGTTTTGCCAAAGGTCGACGGTGTGGCGTTGGTGTTGGTGTGTTGCATTGGCCGCAGCGGGGAAATGAAAAAAAAAAACGGTGGCAAATGTTTGGATTTGCGTTAAGAAAGAGATTTAATAATAAATTGTTGCAGCGCAAATGTTAATGCGCCTAAAAGTAAGCAAGCAAAACGGCTTTGTGTAAGCTGAAACACACACACACACACAGCGCACCCATTCCACCGCTTGCACAAAGCGTTGCAGCATTGCAACTGCACTCGATGTCAAAGCACCGCTGCGAAATGAATTATAAAAGAACACGGCCATCAAAGCCAACAACATGGACGCCGCAGCGGCATCGGACACAACGCAACGCAACGCGGCGCTGGCTGGGGTTGAGGGCTGAGGGCTTGGCGGCTCCAACATGGCAACAACATGAAATTTTTATTTTATTTAAATGTAATTATCTGCTTGAATAAAAAAAGCCTCCATCATGATGAGCAACCGAAAAAAGGCACAAAACACAAACCAAACTGAAAAAATAAAACCAGATTGCAAAAAACCAAAAACAAAAAACGCACACCAATACAGCGGCAACCGAAAGTATTGCAGCACATTGACAGCGCACAAAAAAAATGAACGAAAAAACGCTCAAAAACTGCCAAAAATAGCCAAAAACGTAAAAAGTGCAGCAGGCGTGGCTTTTTTGTACACATTACCAACGCACTGCACTCACTCATGCACTCACACACACACACACACTCACACAGAGAGATGCGTTTGAGACTCACTCAGCTGCAGTGAGCGCCGACCGGATGCAGCGGGCACCCAGTGCGTGGTGTGTGGGGCGGCGCAGCAACAACAACAACTCGTAGGCCTACAAATGATGCCGCCTTTTTGTGCACCGGGCACAATTTTTGGCTGTTTTGTTTTCAACAAAAAACACACAAACAATAAAAACCATAAAAACATAAAATAAAAAAATAACCAAAGAGGACGAACGCCTTCCTTTTTCGGCTGCCGTTTCTCTTTCTCTTTTCTTTCGGGCGCATTTATTGCTTTTATTGTGTTCTTGTGCGACTTTTTTCATTATTATTTTCGCCAAACGCAGCAACTGCACCTATGCTGGCGGGCAACGTGTGCGTTATAACAACATCAGCCGCCGCCGCCGCGTTGGCGTTGGTGCAAGGTGGGAGTGCGTGCTGTACTTTTGCACCGTTGTTGCAGGGCGCCGCTCCACTTGCACCGTTGTGCGTTGCCATAATGCGGTGACCATAATGAGGCCCACTGCCCACTGCACGCCGTCACCCGCACCGCACCGCCGGGGGGGCAACATTTAGCGCAAATATTATGCCAACTGCAGCGAAAGCGAAGCGGACCAGTCGAGTTTTGAGGACTTTTCGTGCATTGTTTTTTTGCCTTATTTTTTTGCATGTCTACTTTTCTTTTGTTTTTTGGCAATTTCGCTTTATTAAGTAGGCAGCGTGGTAGTGGTGGGTGCGGGGCGGCAGACGACTGCCAATGCGTGTGTCGTGTGTATCTGTTGGCGTTGGCCGTCCATATATCCTTGTCAGTTTTATTTGCATTTATGTGCGCGTGTGATTCCAGAGAGGAAGCGTTATTGTTATTTGCTGTGCGTTAGTGATTAAATAGGACCAGCAAATAGTTGGTTGTTGTATGTCATATGCAGCCACAATATCCATTATTGTTCGCCACTACGCAGTACAGTCTACATATTTCAAATAACAATTGTGCGTAAAATAATTCCAAGGAATATTTTGTACTTATGTGAGACTATCGCGAAATGATTTTGTTAACTTACGAGTGAAGAAATTACTGGGAATAAGTTGACATAGATTGGGTAATAAAAATGATTTCTACTTGCGTTACCATTCCACAGTTCTCCCATACAATGTCTTTTGTTATTGTTGTAATATTGAACCAGAAAAAATGTCTCCTTAGGAACTGACGTTACACGTTTTAAAACTACACATTTTTGCACTGAAAATTAAATTATCAAAGTCGGAAAATATGGAATTTCATGGCGTTTTCTTTAACCCTTTCGGGACGAAGTTTAATTTTGAAATCCAAAATACTCTAAGTAGAAACATTCTCATGCTATGAATGTTGAGAGTTAGACAATTATATTGGATGCTCACAAATACTGAAATAATCCTTTTATGCGGGAACATCGTTATCGAAAAAATATTTTACGTGGATCGTAAGATTTGAATAATTGTTTTGAGGGGCGTTAAAGACTTCCTGGGACGTATTATCCCAGTAGTCCCGAAAGGGTTTATGTTGAAAAACAAGCACATTTTTCGTAAATAAATGCATTTTTTAAATATATATTTTTTGGTTTGTCATAAATTTGGAAACAAATATTTTTTTATTATTTAAAATACTTCTTTTTAACTTTTTTTATTATGTTTATACATATTATCATTTTAATATGTATAGATTTATTTTGTATTTTTTACATTTTTGTATTTTTTCTTATTTTTTTAATGTTTGAAAATTTTGGAATAATTTATTTGTTAAATTTATTTTGTAAGTGTTAAAAATCCTTTTTGGTTTTTTTTTTTTGTATTTTTGAATATTTTTATTTTTTTAATGTTTAAAAATTTTGGAATAATTTGTTTTGTTACTAAGTACTAAAAATCCTTTTAATAAACAAATTTAAAAATTTTTACAAAGATTTAAATTATTTCTTTTATTTGTACAGCATTTTACGATATATTTTTTTTATATTTTTAAATTTTTGATTTTTAATATTTAATAAAAATTAAGTTTTCGGGTTTTATTTATGATATATAACTTTATAATTTTGTAACTTTGTAACTTGTAATAACTTTTACTTTCATAATTATTTGTTTTTTAATTTCATATTTATTTAATCATTGACATTTTTATTTTGTTATCTTTTTAGTTTAGTTTTTAGTTTCTTTTTCTTTTGTAGGATTAAAAAACTAACGCGTTTCACTTTCAGCGTCCGAAGACAGACTGACTTTATTTTTCATTCCAAATTCAAAAATCAAACTCATTCCTCAGCTTAAGCTGTGCGCCAAACATGCAGACCGGCTAGCGTGCGAAAATGCTGACGCTGCGGTATACACGTTTAGCGCGCGGAGTCAGTTGCTGAGACTTCGCTTGCACGCCTGTGGCCATGGATCGCTATATTGTATTACGCCAAGTAGTCAGTCATGCAGGTGAAGTCTCATCGCTACACTTTTTACTTTAGTTTAGTTTAGTTATTTTCTCAACACTTTGGTTTGGTGCAGAAATAGTTCCCCTAACAAAGCCACCTTACCTACCCTTCCCCCTTACGAACGAGTTGTGTGGTCATAGCAACCCGTTACTCTCTCCAGACTCCTTTGATTTGCACGTGTCTTCTCCAGTTGATCACACGAAAAGATAATGATGGAAGGATGTCCTCAACTTGGTCCTTCCACCCAAGACGCGGTCTGCCTCTGCGCCGTCTACTTCCAACTACCGCATTGAACACCTCTTTCATTGAGCATTGGAGCTTCATTGTCCATACCGGAGACATGGCCAAGCCAGCGCAGCCGCTGGATGTTAATTCGCTTGAGCTACGTCCATGTCTTCAAACAGCTCATACAGCTCGTTATTGGTTCGTATACGATAGTCGTCGTCAATACCAATGGGTCCAGAATTTTGTGAAGTATCTTCCTCCCGAACACCCCAAGAGCCGCTAAGTCTTCCGTGCCATGCTTCTGTGGCATAGCGGAGCATAGGCAGAGTAAGCGTCCTGAAATCTTGACCCAGTTGTGACATTCCCCGCTCAGTAAAGACCTTTTAAATACCAAGATAAATCTTGAAGTTTGTGTTTTTATTTATAATTTAAGTATAAACAATTAAAGTTATGCAATAAATAAAATTATTGGCAAGTAAAGCAACAGTTTGCAGCCAGCAGAACGTAATGGACACACTGTCTGCCACTGATATTCCAGCCAGCCAGTCGACTAGCTCCCACGCATTTTCCTCTCATTCACACAAAAATAAGTATTAAGAAAAAAAGAAGAAAAGAAGAAGCAGCAGCAGTGGCAGAAAAAATGAATTCATTTGTTATCAATGCCAAGGCAACGCAACGAAAAACAAGAGAAGACGCCGGTCGGTTGTCTGAGCCGCTTTGCCGCTGTTGTTGTGCCTTTTCTGTTGCGCCCCTCACGCTTCGCTATAGCCGGCACCGGCACCGGCACCGGCAGCTGGCTGACTGGCTGCTTGATGTGTGCGTTGTGTAGTTGTTGTTATTGTTGTTGTTGTTGCATTGTGTGTGTTTTCTAGAAACCTGAAGGACGATTGCACCGGCATAAAGGCGAGAAAAGCGCACAGCGTTTGGGTTCTTCTTATTATTGTAGCGTTTTGCCCCCAAAAGAAAAAAGCGAGCAGTGAAAACCCAAAAAAAAATAAAAAATTACAATGTGTTGAAAGCAAGAAAGCAGCAACCCAGAAAAAAGCAAGAAATTCCCGCACATGTGTTGCTTCTTACGCGACGCTCCAAGGCCAACGCGGCGATTGGCGGTGCGGAGCGGGAAGTTGTTTATGGGTAACAGGCAGCAGCGGCGGCGGCACAAGGTCACTCGGCGCAACCTGAATACGCGGCGCGGTAAGCGTGAAAATTATGTGCGTAAGTGTGAGTGAGTGAGTGTGTGTGTGTGTGTGCGAGGCGAAAGTGTGGAAATTTTGCGGCTGACTTGGCGCACTGGCTGACGGCCGGCCTGCTTTCTTGCGTCTCTTCTCCTTCTCCTTCTCCGCTCCGTATCGACGAAGAATTTTCGCTTGTTTTTCGTTTGTTTGAGGAGTTTTCGTGTGTGCGGCAGTCAGCCGGGGACAGGGAACTGTGTCGCGCTGATGAAGACGCATTGAGTTGAATGCGAGTATTTGACTTGTTTAGGGCGTGTGAGCGATGTGGAAGACAGCCGCGGGGCAGGGACGCAGAAGATAGGTGTTGATTGTGATTATGAATACGTGTTCAGGACGTCGGAGGGTGAGCGGCCGAACCTTATGCGAGGTCAGTGTGAGCGCAAAGCTCAGACACAAATACAAACACAAACACGCAACCAAAAGAGGCGAGAAGCAACAGCGGCTGAGGTTGCTCGACTTGGGGCTCCCATGAATGTTATTTTTTTTTTTAATTTTTGAAAATTTTTTTTCTTCAAAAAATTTCACATTTCATTTAGCCGGCTTTGGGGCTATTTAAAAAAAAACCCTGCTAATTTCGTACAAAAAAAATAAATTTTATTCTTAAAACAGCCAACATTTAGTTGCCATGCGAATTTGCACGAGTTGCTCGCAAACGCCTCAAGGTTGCGCTCCCCTGCCCGCCGCTCTTTGCTCCGCTCATAGTTGTTGTTGCCATGCAAATAAGCCAATAATGGGCGATGAATGCGTTTGCGCGTGTAGACAGCGCTCGCCCACGTAAACACACACACACACACACACACACGCACATCATTCCATAGATACATATCTATGTATATATGTGTGCAAGAACATCAAATATGGCGATTTTTGTTTTCGTCTCTGCATAATTAATTCGTCTCATCTATGCCAAGGTGAGATATTTAAGTGTTCCAACAACAACGACTACGCGCCGCAACCTTCAGGCTTCCGTCCCTACACCAACGAACGCAACAGTCTGCTTCGCCCCGCATTGCTCCGCTCTGCCCCGCACCTCCGCCACCTGTCTGCACAACTCTAATTCAAACGGCAGGCAATTGCCGTCGCGTCGTCTCGTCAACGGGCGCGTGCCAGTGTCGCCGCCGCAACGTCCATTGAGGTGTGAATTTCGTCGAACTTCCGTCGGGAAAAATTTTTGCTGTCTTTGCATGTTAATCTCGCAATTACTTGCATGCTTACCAACGGCCCGCAATTGCCGCTGTATGAGTGTGTGTGTGTGTGCGAGTGTGTATTAGTGTGCGTGTGTATTAATAACAACATACCCCCCAGCAGGTGGGCGACGTCGACGGCGGCCTTTGGGAGTGCGGGCACCATTTCGACGTGTTTTTGGACGAATGGTGTGGGCTGACTTCAGTGGGCGTGGGGGAATGCCCGTGAAAATATTTGTGTGTCCTTGGACTTGATCTTGACCTTGAGCTTTTGGCTGCCTTAGAAATGGAATGTGTGGATTGTTGTTGTTGCTTTACTGTTTTCCCCCCTTCTCTGAATTGTGACTTTAAGCAAAATGAATGCTTTTCAGACGAATTTCGACACAGAAAATGTTACAATGTTACAGTTGTTAATTACTGAAAGCGATACATTATTTGCAGGTATTGTACACTGATTCGTGTAAATATACAGTGGCTCAATCGCATAATCGGACAAGCTCCATTCCTTTGCTAAATGCGTGATTTGACCCCCGAAAAATTTGAATTTTATGTCAATATGCACCTCGTTCGCTTTGTTATTTTCCCATCTATCAAATTTATAAAAAAAAATGCAATACTTTTCCAACTGCATAGCTAAGGTGCACACAAAACCAGTGAATTCAGCGTTTTCACCCCCAATCAAATAATCGGACAAATATTTCAACTTGTATATTTTTGCGATTTTTATTGCAATTAATATTTGGTAGCGTAACCTTTTGCGTCAATTACGGCTTTTAGGCGCCGTGGCATCGAGGCTACCAGGTTTTGGCAAAATTGTGGTTCAATATTTTGCCATTCTGTAAGCAGCGCATTTTTCAGCTGTTCTTCGGTTGTTGGCTTGGTTTTGTAGGCACGTCTTGCCAATTCTTCCCACACGTGCTCTATGATGTTCAAGTCCGGCGATTGGGCGGGGGTTTGTAACAGTTTGGGGCAGTTGTGGATTAGCCAGAGCCTTGCAACTTCCGAAGTGTGCTTGGGGTCGTTATCCTGGTAAAATGCGAAATTTCTGATGAGGCCCATTTTTTCTGCACTTTGCTTAACATTTTCCTTCAAAATGTTAAGGTAGCCGAATTTGTCCATTTTCCCCTTAATAAACGCTAGGTTGCCCACTCCTGCAGCCGATACACAGCCCCAAACCATTACAGAACCCCCTCCGTGCTTTACGGTTGCTTGTGTGTTTTTTCGTTCAAATTCCGTGTTTGGTTTACGCCAAACATACGTTCGTCCATCCGAACCAAAAAGATTGAATTTGCTTTCGTCTGTGAAAAGGACCTTTAAATTAAGAAATTTGATTAGATCTATTTCGCAATATTTGCAAACAACGCAAACTTACCGTCTTCCAAAAATCACTCGGTTTGAGTAGGTATTCTTTGGCGAACGTTAGCCGGTTTTTCTTATTCTTCTGGCTAATAAATGGCTTTTTTCGGGCAGCACGACCATGGAAATCGTTACTACGTAATACTTTTCTTATAGTTTCGGCGCAAACTCTCTTTCCAAGGTTTTCCTCTGCAAAATTTCTTAGCTCTGGCGCACTAAGAAAAGGATTTTTTTTAATCTCCTTCGTAATTGCTCTCTCGTCGTGTTCATTGAGGATCTTTCCCTGCCCTTCTCTACTTTTATTTGCAAGGCGGAATTCCTGGACATATCGCTTTATTACGTCATGGACCGTAGAGCGCTTTCTTCCAACCTTTTCCGCGATTTCCCGTACGGAAAGACCCTCGCCATGTAATTTCACGATTTCGTGGCGCGTCTCAAAACTGGTCTGCTTTCCTTGAGGTGCCATTGCGTTAAAGATTGAAATAATTTTTTGACGTTTTCGAAATGAATATTTTTTCAATGATAACGGTGTTAAATAAAAAAAATATGAAGTGTCCGATTATTTGATTGGGAGTGAAAATGCTGATTTCACTGGTTTTGTGTGCACCTTGGCTATGCAGTTGGAAAAGCATTGCATTTGTTTTATAAATTTGATAGATGGGACAATAACAAAGCGAACGAGGTGCATATTGACGTAAAATTCAAATTTTTCGGGGGTCAAATCACGCATTTAGCAAAGGAATGGAGCTTGTCCGATTATGCGATTGAGCCACTGTATATGTACGTGTGTTTTATTTGTTTATCAGTTTCACTTGGGGAAAGTCCTTTTGATGTTCCACAAATCAGTGCAGTATGGGAACTGATAGTCGTTTGCTGGTTGATGTGATATGACAACAATGCTCCATCCACTTGATATTCTCTGCAGAAAATATCACAGTGAGGATGACGTGGAATTGGTTCAACATTTCTTATGTGAAGACCTAGATATCTACAATCGAAGTGTTTGGTGTCAATTTTCTGAACAGATCTAGAAAAATCTCAGAAGTAGCATTATGGAAACTTCTCACTCGGTCATGTAGACCCATACTTCTACTTTGAGCGACAGTACCCGTTCAAAAACTTGTTTTCCTCAGAATTTGTTTAAGTATATTCAAACTTTTATATTTATTAGTTGTTGAAACAATACTCAAGGTACACTTCATATATTTTTTCAAGCCAAAAGTATCACTAGTGGTGGGCGATCTAAGATAAAACTCTGAATTCTGATAAAACTCTGAATTCCTAAAGAAATGTGCCTCCGACCAGCACTGACAGAGCACATTCACAGTGGGATTTCGAGTGGAAGTGGAGGCTTTCTTTAACTCCTTCAGTTTATCCTCCTGCATTCAGCATTCAGCAGAGCAAATGGCCTCAACAAGACAACTGCTTTTTTAGCGCGTCCTCTTCGCATACTTAAGAGATAGGTTGGAGGAGTTGCTGTCACAGGGTTGGTGTTTTCGCTAAACGGTGCACGAAACTGGACTTATTTGCCTTCTGTATTTTAGTTAATCTTAATCTGAACATAGAAGGAAATGTTAGTTGAATTCTAAGTTAGTTGGATTTCGAGTGAAAATGGGGGCTTTCTATAATTCCTTCCAAACAATTTATGCTTAATTTATTCACTCAGCTTGAAAGCAAAGGGTCTTAACAAGACAAATGCTTTGTTTTGGTTACTTTAATCAATCTTAGTGGATCCTTGTCACAATAGTAGCTCTTGGGTCGCGGCAGCAAGGCTACTGAAGCCCTACTCTGTACTAAGTTAATCAATTGAAATTCTGTCTGGGTGGGCGATAAGTCTTTCGAAAGCAGTCTTGTATGATGGAAATACCATCAACTGTTCCCTAGCAGAAACGCCTCAGTATGAGGTGGGAGCAGTTGCTGTCACAGGGTTGGTGTCTTTGCTAAACGGTGCATGAATCTGAACTTAGTTTTCCTCCGAATTTTACCCAATTTTAAAGCAGGGCTTGAGATCAGAAGCCTTTAACAAGACAAATTACTTGCTTTGGTTACTTCAATCAATCTTAGTGGATCTTTGTCACAAAAGGAGCTACTCTGTACTACGTTAATAAATTGAAATTCTGTCTGTTTGGGAGATTAGTCTTTCGCAAGCAGTCTTATATGATGGAACAAAAATCAATTGTTCCCTAGCAGAGGCGCCTCATTACCATACAGAGGCGTCTCTGCTAGTTTTGTTAGCTTAGTCATAAACGCGACCTTTGCGCATACTTTGCTGATAGATGGGAGGAGTTGATGTCATAGGGTTGGTGCCTTCGCTAAACGGTGCATGAATCTGAATTTATTTGTCCTCCGAATTTTATCCCGTTTTAAAGCAGGGCTGTATACATTTGAAGTACTGTGTTCTTTCTAAATTGACATTTAAGTAACTTGCACGTGTGATTTGTACAATTTGCACAAATTTTTAGCCTTCCAACTCTCCTCTTCTTTGAGCTCTATGACGATTTGAAGCAATTTCAAGTCTCTTGTTTAATAAAACCTCAATTAAGCGATGTATTGTCAGGTGTTTGTCATTCTTTAATTTCCTCTTTGCATTACTGTTCTTTTGTTATTTCACCTTATAATTATGCTTTGCTAATGGAGTATCTATTTAGTTGCATGCTAAAAAAAAATTCCCATTGTTGGCTGAAATTTCATTCATTACACTGGCTCATGTAAGGAACCAACGTAATGGTTCTATTATGCCAAATTCGAGTGTAGCAAGATTTTCTGTTGCATAATTTGCGTACTTGCTAGCAAATTTATTGTCGTATAAAAGAATTGTTAAGTGCTCCATTGTTTGAGAATGGCAAAAACACATTTATTTATGTGGAAATAAAGAAAGACCATTACATGTCTTATCAGATTTATTTTCATACCAAACAAATGATTTTACATATTATTAGGTTTGGGGAAATATTGAAAGAGTATTTTGAAAAATTGAGCTCCTGAGAATGAACTGAACCACAGTAAATTAGCAGAGAAATGGTTCCTTTGGTGGAACTAACCTCTAGACAGACAGTGAAAACACGCATGAGACAACAAAAAAAACAATATAAGTTTTTATCTCATCTGAAATCAGGCCTCAGTTCAAATGTTTACACTCTATTTCGGGTGTGAGGCACAACAATCGCTTCTGTTCCTTGCTTCTTTGTTCCTTGTCCTTTGGTTCGATTTCAAAGTGGCTTGATTCGGAAATGTAGTTTCTAAATCATCTCGTGTCATGTTGATCTCGTTCTAGTAGCATTCATCTGCGACTTCTACTACTTTTTAATATTTTTCCAAACCTGCTGATAAATCGCTTCAACATGCAACCTTTTCATCGGTTGGATAATCTTTTTACATGTGACCTATTCATTTCCAGCTCGAAGCTCTGGAGACATTTTAACATGTCCTCTGCTTCTGTCTCGCCATCTCAAGAGAACGCTTGGTAATCTTAAGGGCACACAAGTTCACCGGACTAGAGAAAGTGGCGACCTAAAGCCTAAAGCATTTGCTGAAGTTTGCCAAAAGCGGATCACGGATCACCATGAGAACTCATTAAGGGATCTCCATCTGGCATCAGTAAGGACCCAATAAGGGTCTATGTGTGGCCATTCGTGGCCAACCAGTTATACCTTTCTACCTTTTCATCTCCATTTCCTTCATCTTTTTTGTTTGCCTCTTACTATTCAAAGCTCATGGTTCCTATTGAGATGGAGCAAAGTAAGGTTAGGTTACGGAAGGGGAGCACTTCCACTCAGAAACCCTCTGGGTCCGTTGTGAATCTCTTAATTTTTCGGAGAACCGGTGTCCTCCCATTATCTGTTGGGATCCCTATAGATCCAGACAGGTTCTTTTGGAAACCATTTGGTCTTAGCGAGGAAATTGTGTAGATCGGTTATCTGTGCCCATCAAAGAACATCGCCCCAACAGTGGAGCAAGCTTCGGTACTAAGTATATGACCCTCAGACACATGTTGAAGATTGCTTAGAGCTTTGGTGTGCTGGTATTTGGGAATATCCCCGTACAAGTGACTCTTGCATCATCTCGTTAGCCTCTAAATCATTCAATTATTCTTTTGTGTGGTTCTATCATGAATCCGAAGTTACTTGAAAGCGGAAGAATTATCTCTGCAGTCTTGTTTTTACGTAATGTCAAGATTGATACCTTTTTGAAACCTATTTCAGTGCTCCATTTTGAGATACTCCTTATAAGCTACTCTGACTGGTCTCCAGGATACCGAAATTTTTTAATGATAGTAAATGATAGAAAAATTATGTCGAAATTTTGATACTCATCTCAAGATAGCATACCAAATTGTATCCATTACAGGACAGAAGTACGTAAAAAATCTTTAGGCAGATCCGTATTTACCAGACTGCCGAATAACAACCGACTAGAAACCATATCCTGTTCGTGGAACTGCCGACCACATAGTGATAGCTCATTTTCATCCGGAGGTCTGTCGCAACCATTGTCACGTGTTATGTGTATTCGATTTTTGATCTAAGGGCCCTTAATTCGTTTGGGTTTCTACAGGAGTTGTAGAACTTATGATCTGCAAGAGATCTGTCAAAGCTTTTCGATCCTTTTTCGGCTTCGCTGTACATTGGGAATTGGGTCGTTACGTAAAGAATATATGGATATATTCGAATGCTAACATTGGAACGCCCAGAACTGTTGTGTTAAGGCATCTTTATGTTGTCATGAAGTTTAAAAGCTCAAAAGAAAGCATCGCTGGTATGAAGAATCATAAACCTTTACATATTGCACACGCACTACAAAAGTGACACAACTCAACATTTTTCATTTTCGGGTTTATGTGTTAATACTGTGCACAATGCATCAATCTACCAATCAGCAAAAGATCAGTATATTTTGTTGTTGTGAACTGTTGCAAAAATACAGTTAGGTCTCTCTTCATGTCAGAAGTTTGATGCTATTTGATCGCTGCAGCTCAATTCAAAAGAGTCCTAACTGAAATTGTGTCACTTTTGACGAAATAAATTTTTGTTAAAGTTAATTTAAACAAAATTCTGAAAATTTTTGTATATATTTTTAATTATAAAAATTATGAATTTTCAAAATTTTTCTTTCAACTTTTTAACTGTAATTTATAATTATTAAATTCAGAAAAAAAACTTGATTCTTAATTATTAATTAATTCGGTAATTATTGAATTAAAATATCATCAAAACAGTCACAACTCAAAATTTTTGATTTTCTAGTGTAAAATTTAAAAAAAAATTCTTGCAACTTATCATAAAGCATAATTTGTAAGGATTTTCTACTGAACGGTGTATACGTTATTTAAAAAAAAAATTTATTTAGCTCAAAATAAAAAATCAAAAATTTTGAGTTGTGTCACTTTTGTCGTGCGTGTGCGATATATAAAAGTGATTAGAATAAAGCAAGAGAGATCCTTCAAATCGTCTAAACGTCAGTCAATCGACTGGAAACTGGAACTTCAATTAGGAGTAGAGTTAAATATGGGCGTAGTCATTCCATTTTTGAGTAGGGTTGCCACATGTTTGTGATGATCATGATAATCTCTCCAATTTGGACATTTAGTATTGGAAATTGCTGTGGCGCCCACTCAAAACCGTTAACGAGCATGAAGTTTTTTAGTTAAAATATGACTTGTTAACTTTTTATTAACTAATTAACTATTATTAACTAGTTTTAACATTCTTTTCATTATACATATATATTTTTTTTCACAAATAACAATTTTTCAATTTATTAACATTTTCATTTTTAATTTTGAACATATTAGTTATTTTGTATTTTATAATTTTGATTTTTTTTTAGTATAAACTTATATCAAACTAACATTTGCGATAGTTGAACTATATATATGAAATGACATTTTCAAAAGTAATTAAAATTAAAAAAAAAAACCTACAAAATGTGTGTATTATGGGCGATAACATGAGACACACATAGATACGTCTTGGCGTCTCACCAGCCGCACATTTGCATATGTGACGAATGCGCATGTTGGCAAAAACTTACATACCAACACATAAGTAGGCGTTTGTATGTGAGTAATGCGAAAATTAATTTTTCTTCTACAAGTGAGAGTTTGCGTCGCCGCAGCACATTGCAGGGTGTTGCCACCCTGGAACGCGTCTTCAATTGCCAGCGAAAGACGATGCGGCGCGGAGGATCGACTTAATGTTTAGTTGTGTTCAAGTTTTGCAAGCATGAGCGGCACAAAAAGAAGGAATGCTATAATTTTTCACCAACTTTTGCTTTTGCCTCCCTCTCAGCTCTTCACACACACGCGCGCACACACACACACAAAGGTTTGCTTGCTTGGCTCATATGTTGTTGTGAAGTTTCGCCTTCTGCGCTAAGATAATGAGAAGTTCGAGCTGGGGCCGCCGTTGTCCTCGCGCCACCACAGCCGCCTGCGTCCACAGGTACTGTGCCGCTGCCGGGACAAAAAGAAAGTTTGCTGTGCCGCCTCCACGTGCCACTCATCTGCTCGACCGCCCGCCCGCCCGCCCACTCGTCGCGCTCCGGCAGCAGGCCGGCTAGCAACAGCGCGCGCCGACACGAGAGCAGCAAATTCTATTTAAATTGTGTACAACATTATTAGAAAGTTTTCCGAAAAAAGCAACAAAAAGATGCGTGCAAAAAAGGCGAAAAGAACGAAGAAGGAAATTTTTAATTTGCCTTGCGGCAACTCGGGCTCCACATGTGGAAAAACAGGAAAGAAAAATTGAGTAAGAACAGCAACAGAAACAACAAAAATGAGAAAATTTTGAGCCAAGAAGCAGCGACGCGATTGTGACTATGGCCGAGGCGGCGCAAAGGGGGAATGTAACTGAATCTTCGTGTTTCAAAGAAAAGCCGCAGAATTGTTTTTACTTCGTCCTTGGTTGTTTTTCTTTGCTGGCGTTGTGCTTTTCTTTTCGTTTTTTGGGTTCTACTTTTTTTGTTTGTTAATATTTGAATAATTTTGCGTAGACGCTGGTGGAAATTTGGCTGAGTGAAGAATGCGGCGGCAAGGCGCATGGAAGACAAGAACGCGTACACACATGCACGCACACATACACATACACATTAGAGCCAAGCGCAGCCATCCCTGAAGGATATGTTGCGAGGCCGTCAGCAACGACAGCGGCACAGTGGCGCAAATAAAAACACACACAAAGAAAAATTCATTTGTGACTTTCCTTTGAATTTCTGTGAAAATTTGGTTCATAATTCAGCGGTTCGATCCAGGGTTCTCTAGTTTCGGCTCCAACTGGGGCATCTGTTCGACTGTTGCCCTGCACCCGGTCGCAACTTCATATTTTTCTACACACACACATAGACACACACGCACGCGTCATGCAATGCACGCGTGTGCTCAACTTAAGCAACGGCAGAAAGTTTCTTTTCGTTTCATTGCCACCTTCCGCACAGCGCCGCGTCTTGTGACGCGCGGACGCAGGAATTAAAACCGCAAATGTTGCGCACATCATGCAAAATTAGCAGAAAACCGCCCGAGCACCTTTGCCTTCGCCGCGCCCTTTGCTTGCTAACAAAAAACGAATTCTTGCGGAAGTTTGCTCCAACACAGCAAGGGAAAAAATTGGAAATTCTTGTACTTATCTGTCATACGGGCGGCGGGCGGACGACCCTCGACTGGGGTTAAGACAAGTGAAGTTTTCATTTCAGCATTCAGCACTTGCGGCATGTGGCACTTTCGGGCGATGTCAAGTGATGTGCGAAGATGTGCGGTTACTTAAAAAATTAACCACCAAAGCAAGACACAGCAGCAACAACTACAACAACCGTAACAAAAAGATAACGGCGCCAGTACTCAAAGGAAGCTCATTTAACGCGCAGCCCCCAAAGGGCTGACAGGCCGCTTGGCAGACGCGAAAGAATTGTTTTTATTTTGTGTCTTTTTTGTTGTTGGAAATTTTGGCTTTTGCACATTTTTGAAGAAGAACTAATTAATTCTTATAAATGTTCATGAGATTAATCAGTGTCATTAGGAGTTTTTCATAAAAACGGAAATTTAAAATTATGCGAGGGGATTAAATATATCAAGGAAACGTGTGTATGTCGTTCAGTAGAAACTTTCAAATTTAAGAAATCTAAAGATTTTACTCACAAACGCGATCAATCGATAAATTGATGAATGGTCATCTATTCACTGCTGCCTCATGAAAACTAACTTTTATGGATTACCAACGTTAGCTCCTTTCATTTCAGCATGAAGAGTCATGTTTTACTTTATAAAAACTTTGGGCTATCGTTATTTCGTTACAATCGATCTGAAGAGCTAAATACATATAAGCATCTATGCTTTGATCAGTTTATTGATGTGGCCAACTGATTAAAGTTGGAAGAATCTTCTTAACTTTTGGTTGTACTTTTGGTTAGATTTACAGAAAGTAGTCTCAGCGATCAATAGACACTCTCTATGATCCAAAAGACCTATTGTTAAAAAAGACCCATTGTGGTCTTCAAAAGTGTGAAAAGTTCCCTTGTCAGTGTTCCTTTTTGGACAATTCAACCCTTAACTAGCTTTGCATAAAACTGGCCAGTCTGTCCATGTAGATTTACTAGTTAAAAAGTTGACTTTTGAAAAAGAAAGTGATTACAAGTTGGAGTACGTTTGATCAAGTAGAAAATTTACATATGCGAACACAGAAAATACGATTTATTTTTTGATGTATTTATTTAGTCTTGAAACAAAGAATTTTTATATCTCCTCCAGTCGATTCTACGCGAACTATCTTAAGATACAAAAAAGACTGCAAACCGAACCAGATGGAGAGAGCGTTGTTGAGGGTCTTTGGTACCAAACGCAGTGAATAAGTAGAAAAAATATAAATGGAAAATGTTAGCTCAGAAAATAAAACTATCCTTAATTAAAAATAGTTGATAGGTCTCCGACTATGGACCACTAATTTAGTCTATGTAAGAACTTTCTGGGGTCAGTCAACTTAATCTAACCCTACCTAGTTCAGAAAGTATGGAAATAGTATTCTTTCGGATACCATTTGGTCATCTAATTCATTGGAATATAATCAGATTGTTGTTAGTAATACAGGATCAGTAGTCTTCTTCTTCTTCTTGACTGGCAGGACAGCCCGATTACGAGACTACGGCCTAGCTACCCGCAACCAACCGTGTTGTGCGTGTGAATTTTTTACAAGGTTGATAGGGACCTACAGCTTTATGCCGATTCCGAACGGCGAGTTGGGAGCTTTTTCATAGGCAATTTTTACTCTCAGAGGTTTGCCATTTCCTGCTGAGAGGACAGCCGCCGAAAGAAAAATTGTTGTTTTTCTTTTTTTTCGGTGTTAACGCAACGGAGTCTTGAACTTGGAGGAGTCTTGACTCGCGGCCCAACGCACTAGCCAACTGAGCTACGGCGGCTGCAGGATCAATAGTGCTTTCACGTTTATCTCTTTGTTTTTCACGCTTCTCACAGTAATCTTTAAAACAAAATTTTGTTGACAAAAATGGACCCCTATGTGGTCAACTGGGAGAAATCTCTGAACTCGGCGTGGATTTTAGTCACTTAGAATCCAGCTGCCGTGGCTCAGTTGGTTAGTGCGCGGTCCAGCGAGTCGAATGCAGAGCGACGCAAGTTCGAATTCTGCATGTAGTAACACCTAAAAAATAACGGGAAACTCGTTTTCTCTTTCGGTGGCTGTCCTCTCAGCTGAAAATGGCAAACCTCTGAGAGTAAAAATTGCCTATGAAAAAGCTCCCAACCTGCCGTTCGGAACCGGCATACAACTGTAGGTCCCTTCCACCCGCGTACAAAATTCACACGCACAACACGGGCGGTTGCGGGAAGCTAGGCCTTAGTCTCGCGTAAGCGGGCTGTCGTGCCAATCAATTATTATTATTAATTATTAGTATCCAGCTTACTGGTGGATGCAGTTCCATGAAGATTTTCTACCACCAGCACTTATCTCGCGTTAAAGTGTCAATGGCATCAGACCCTATTACGATTTCTGTGCGAGAGCATTTCTTATTGGTTTTGCATGCTTAAAATGTTCTTTTGGTGTAGTACCGGCCACAGTTCGGGAAACTTAAAACCCTATAAAAAATACGTTAAGTTTAAGGTATGATTCTGTTTGTTTAAGGTTTTATAAACTAATCAATCTCTTTGTTCATACTTGGATGAACGAGGCCCCGTAAGTGATGAAGTGGAACCTAAAAAAGGAAAATTTTTAAGGAGTGTCTAAAGTAAAATAAAACCAAATATATGTTGCAAAAACATCTCTGAGACTCAGAGTGTGGCACTTTAGGCCACTTAAATTAAATTTGCACTATTTCTATTAAATTGCGTTTGAAGATATATCCAGCATAACTTTGCCAAAGAAAACTTTGAAAACTTATTATTGAGATTTCAGAAAAGATATCCAAATATCTGTTGAACACAGAACACAGTTTAGTGCTTAAGTATCTTATTAATTTTGTTTGGATCAAAATTTTCAAAGAAGTTTTTTGATTTACATTTGATCTAATATGACTTGACTGACTACGTATTGCGACAAGACAAAGAAGCTCAAGATTGAATATCTTTATTTTTTCATTATTCGATTCCAATGCATTATTTGCTTCTAATACATATTTACATAGTTATCTATTACATATTTTTTGCATATCTACATGGTTGCGTAAAAGTTGTCACCCAGTGTTCATTTGCTTTAATTTGCTTTTGAATTATTGAATGAATGAATGAATGAATGAATAAATGAATGAATGAATGTATGAAAGAATGAATGAATGAGTGAATTATTGAATGAATGAATGAATGAATGAATGAATGAATGAATGAATAAATGAATGAATGAATGAATAAATAAATAAATTAATGTGTTAATGAATGAATGAATGAATGAATGAATAAATGAATGAATGAAAGAATGAATGAATGAATGAATGAATAAATTAATTAAGTAATGTATAAATGAATGAATGAATAAAAGAACAAATGAATGAATGAATTAATTAATTAATGTCAAAGCAATATTTACTTTTGCCGCCATTTGCAAAAGTTATGGCATCTGATGATAAGGCGATGACTTTTGCGCCACCCTGTATATTGAATTAACAACGAAAATAGCGTCATTCGAATAATATTTTCTGCTGCAATTGCTTTCAGAATCGTTTCTAGAAAAGTATTTCGGTTCCATGTGTAACTAAGTAGTATTGTCCACCATCGATTCCAGAAATGGCAAACACTAATGTGAATTGCCTAAAACTGAGCATTTCAACCAAATGAAATGTTCATTGTCATCGAATCAAATTTTCTTTTACAAAATTTTACTAAAGGTTATTTCCATGAAAGTATTCAGTATTAGAAATAATTGTGCAGAATCTTCATGTAGATTATTTGTGCCGTTTGGCTTCATTCCTGGTCTTTTAGAAATCCAAACATCTCCAAAACTTTCAATTACATCTATAAAACTATATACTAGTTTCTCATATATAACTATTACGTTTAAAACTTTCTGCCGAGTCTTTATTAACCCATTAGAGCATTACGTTCGATAAATCGGACGCCAAAAAAATTGTTATTTTAGGAGTTATACATATATGTTTTACTCAAGGTTTATCCTTTCAAAACAGTAGTTTAATATTTTAACTTTATGCTCTAATGGGTTAATTATATTACAATTTTAAATGTTTAACAAATATACCCAACTCAAATGATCAGTTCTCTGACATACATCCAATGTTCAACAATCACATATATCCACGTGATTAGTAGCAAATAATAGCAAAGACAATAGCGAAATTGTGTCTGTCGTCTGCAGTGCGGAATTAGTGCAATGCAACGCGCTGATTGGCTGTTGGTCGCGTTGCGCGGCCCGCAGCAACAACGAGCACTCACAGCGACGCATGCATGGCGAACGCCAATCACACTATCGCAAATGTTTTAAACAAATCTAGGACATCCCCTTTTGTGCGCCCCGCGCACTAAAAACCCCCCACGAGGCAACAACAAACCCTAAAAATAACACACTCGACGCTAGTGGAGGGCGGGCGCACACGGCGCGGCCTGCATCCCGACCCGAGCGCCGACCGAAGCGCTCAGCGCGGCACCGACCAGCACGACAGGCGCGCTGCATGCACACACGAAGCACACACCCACCGTGGCGGGGACTACGGCTGTGGCTGTCGTTGTGGCGTCGACGGTGGCGGCCTGCAAAAAAAGGATTCATTTCCGTCGGCAAAGCTCGCACACGAGTTCTCGTTGGTGGAAGTGGCTGGCACTCGCTAACCAACGGCAAACTGATTAGACCTAAAAAAGCACACAACTTTTCAAAACAACCGAAGTGGCTGCACCGCGCCGCGCCGCACACAGAACACCGCACACAGCACACAACACGAGCGACCCGACCCGGTCGCCGAATGGGCTGCACGCAGGAGTGTTGGCATCTAAGCGCGCGTCATTGGTAGCGTGTGTGCTGTGCCAGTAGTTTTGCATATGCAGCCAGAGTTGCCAACTGCTGTGCACTGCGTGCTTCACGGATAGTTGAACGAATAGTTGGCGTCAAAAGGGTTGAAAAATGTCCAAGGAAAATGTAACGTAGATGAGATACGAAATACTTTGTATCTATTGTGAAGTGTTAAGATTGTTTGGCGGTATACTTTTGGGAACTATAAAGGTCCTTGAATATATGAGTTTGAATTTATTAAAGTATTTGTCTAAAATTCCAACTAGTGATATTTGGAAGCAAATCAACTACAAATTCGTGATTTACGGTTCCGTAATTGAGTATCAGACCATAAATTTTCCGTACTAAAACAAAGAAAAAGCATATTCGATTTCATTTAATGGTGTAAAATTAATCAATTTTGCTATTTCAAAGTATATATGAGGGTCTTCAAAACAGTTCAGTTTGATCTCTTACGTCTCTCGTTTTACGATTTTCCATTTTCAAATATCTGTATTTTCTTTAGTATTTCTACTTTACTTTACTGTACTTTTCGAGATATAGTCTTTGTAGGAATGTAAATCTCGCGGTCTGTCTAGTGTTAATGTTCCAAGAAAGGTGATAGGACAAGGAAGAATGTTGCGACAAAGAATTACGATGCAATATAAATTAGGATAAGGATATATATTTATATATCCTATATAGGATTTACCTATATATTTCATGTAGTAATGCTTTGAATACTCAATGATCAGTAACCATTTGTTTTAGAACTTATTGGCCGGCCTTGATAGTCAAGCGGGTAGCGCGCTGGCTTCTCATACCAAAGGCTCCAGGTTCGATTCCTGGCTCGGGCTGGTGAACAACTCGTCTACTTCTATCGCTACCCACATGAACGAAAAACTGCCAATCGCCGTTCGGCGTTAAACTGTAGGTCCCCTCCCCCCTTTCCCCATCCGCTTGAAATGTGTGCTGTAACATATGTTGGCAAAACAGTGTTGCATACACAGTTCAAAAACGGGTGAAATATGTGGTATCACAATGGGCATTTCAGGCCTCCGAGTGTGTCTCTTATAGAGGCAGCCAACGCAACCTAACCTAACCTACTGACCCACAAAGGTGAATTAATACACCAAGAAATGTCAGGTAAGAAGTGGTTTTCGGATTCATTTCATTAGTTTAGGGCTTACAGATCCATAGAGCTAAGTACCGTGCTTTGGTGCTATAATACACCAAGCATTGTCTTTGCTATCTCAAAGGTGTATACGGAGAAAATGTCCTCTCATTCATTTCACACCGAATGAAACCAACATTTTTGAAGTTGTAGACTGTAGAAGCCGTGTTTTTGGATCAATTGTTGAGCTTCAGAAGAGATCAAAATTGTTCAGACGTCTGTCCGTCTGTCTAACATATATATATATATAGATTAATGCTTTTTGTGAATACAATTTCCAAAATTAATTCATTATTTAATTGCATATAGTTGAATTTTTTTTGTAAAAATCTACATCAAGTTTTTTAGTCATTAGAAAATATGAAACCCACATATACAATAAACCAGCTTGCATCTTTTATTGAAGGTTCATGGTCCTTAGTACTAATTTCAAGGCAAGTTCGATCCAGATTGATCCAGCATAATATTTTCGTTGGTGTAAAAATAATCTTCCAACTAACACATAAAATGAATTGAGCTCATCTCGGTGCTCAGTCTCAATCTCGAACTTTGACTTTAAGTCACAATTATTCGACCAGAATAAATTTAGAATACATTTTCGACTAGAAATATGAAATTGAACTTTTTTATAAAAAGTGTGTCTACCAAATCGTTTAGTTCTACTCAAAGTATATAACGGCGATAGGTAGTTTTCCATAGTACAAATCGAGTAAATATGTTCGTTTGTTTCATATGGAAGCTTACACAAGCACCAAAGCTGACCCATTGTGAAATTTAGTTAGCAACGATTATGAAAATTTGTCGAATGGAAAAATCGGATAGCAAATGCACAGCGGAGTCTTGTCAGAGCCTTTGAGGTCGAATGCTATTCGATAACGTGTTATGGCCACACTTGTGTGCGATTATGACAGACAACGGCCGCTGTTATGAACATTTCAACATATTATGCAATTTTTCTTTTGTCCAAATTTGGCAAGACAATTGTTTTTTGAAGAATATTGATTCAGGCACAACATGAGTGCTTGCGGGAGTTCGACTACTTGTCGACTACCTTAGGGCTGTCATATCCGTTATATCAGTTAGATAAGTTTATAATAATTCAATTAGATCTCAGCGGCACAAATGTAGCAACACATTAATTTTTTGGGGTTTTTTAATATATTATTCCTTGACTGAGGCTCGTTTTCAAAGAGACGAGGAGGCTATAAAAACTACCGCCTACAAAATGGTACAAAATTTCCAGCCTCACAGTGTAAAGTTAACTTACAAACTTTGATAGCAAATTCTTGAAAAATGATTGGAAATAATTCTCGATTTTCTGGATTTGTTGCTTTTTTTCCAATTTTTTTTTTGCTTTTCGTTGCAAATGATTTGGTTTTGCTTGATTGAAAAAATATTTACATATTTTAATATACTTGGAATCCCTCCCGCAATTCCCCAAAAGTATTGGATGGTAAACTTTTGAAAAACTTGTTACTGTAAAATTAAAAATAGGTACCTAGTTAACTTTTGATGCGAGTCACTCTTCATTGTAAAAACCGGCTTGAGTCGAATGGTTTGCAAAAGTATTCATTTGTGTTGGTTTTCGATTTGATTAGGTTAAACTTAGTTAACTCTTTTCTGACTAATGGATATATGTGTCATCTGAACTTTCCACATCGCAAATACTAAATTTTTAGAATTTTCACAAATTTGTAGAAAAAGTTAGCAACCTCGTATCGCTGGTGGTGAAGTGGTTAGACGTCAAGAACATAGGTTTAGGACAACAGAAAATTAAAAGACGAGTTTGTGACTTTTTCGTTTTGAGCAGCAAAGGCTTATTGAGTTAAAAAAATGCGTAAAAAGAATTTAAAAGTGAGAAATTTGAAATGGATTGATGACTCTTAGTCGGAGTCCTGGGTTCTTGGTGAGGAACTCGCAAAGACTCAAAGTGCGTTCTTATGAAGATCCCTAGTTCGATTCTTGATTGCTGTTTTTAAATCCTTCCCACAAATTCTGAAATGATCCTCCCGGTTGACCATTATTCTCCAGGATTCGCAAGGGCTGCCTGGCGTTATACCTCTGCTGGTTACTAAATTCCACTCCATTGCTCTTTTTGCAATGCATCTGTCTTCTTCTATGCGGAGAGTGTGATCCATCGACTTTCACTTCGGCCTAGTTTCAAATATCTAAGACCATAGTAATGTGAGTATAAATATGAGAATTTTAAAAAGAAAGCAGAGGCTAAGTCAAATTAGACGCCGACAGAGAGAGCTTCTGACCTCTGCCGTAGCCAGCAGCCAAATAGCAAACACAACTTATCTTTTGATAGCTGTTCTCCGCAGGAAACCTTTGTGGAACCGCAGTGGAAAAATGTCTACAAACAAATTTTCAGGCCGCCGTGTCCTCTCGTAAGTCCTTTTGTTCTCCCTTTCGTGTTTAGTTAATCGCAATATCAGTCATAATTATTGACCTCGAGTGTATTCTTGATACTTAGACCATATTTTTCTAAAGTTGGCTGTTCCAATGTGTTATGTGGGTTGGAGAATGGAAGGTATCTTGTAGTGGCTGCCTGTGCATGAGACACACTTAGGCCTCTAACATGGGACCGTTGTGATACCACAAATTTCAACCGCTTGAAAAGTCTATGCAACATTGTTTTATCATCATTATCAACATGTGTTTGATTTTTGTGATTTTCATCTGCTTCACGTGGATAGCGATAGAAGAAGACCAAGCTAGGAATCGAACCTATGATCTCTGGTGTAGGAAACCAGCTTACTACCCGCTGGACTATCGAGGCCTGGTTAGCAAATACAACGATGCAATATTTTTGGATAAATTTGATTTTTGTTTATATATCTAAACAAATATTTCCTCTCATCCAACCCATAGATGAGGTCACCAACTTCAACATTGAAACTTGATTTCTTTGGCTATATTCTACAACACTTTTGATTGAAAATTTTCAAATGATCTTTTAACTTTTCACCATTGCAAACTTGTTCATGCGACTATAGTTTAATCGATCATATTGTCTTTTGAAAATAATTGGCCTCAGCTGGTGTCGGCATACGCCGGTAATTGTGGAAATTTCCGCTCTTGCTGCCACGTGACAAGCTTTCACTTGGCAAGCCTGTTCGCAGCGATGTTTGCCATTCGTTGGCTTTGGCACCAAAAGGATAAAGTTTCGCGCAAAGAAAATTTCCAACGCTTTGTTGCTGTTGTGGTGGTTTTAATCTATTTTGTTGGCGTTTCGTTGGTGAAACGCTGCTTGCTGTCCGCCCCACGGCCGCCACATGCCGCCGCCTTTGTTAATTCGTAAGCATTGTGTGCGTAGCTCCGAAATGAGTTACCACACTAGCAAAACGCCGGGGAAATCGAAAATGGCGCATCACCAACACACACGCGTTCGTACGCGCGTCAGCGCCGTACACACGTACCGACATAAAGCTGAGCGAACGTTCGGGTAGCTGCGTAAATGTATTTATGATTATGCAAGAAAGAATTACGCTAATGTCGCTCGTAATGCAAAAATTGTAATGCCGACACACCAATACACGCACACACATGGCGATCTGTGTGTGTGTGTGTGCGTGTGTAGTCGTAAACGGAGATAAATAAATTTCTGCCTCGCAAAACACATAAAGGCAGAATGCTTCATTCTATTAAACATTTTTATTGCAAATTTGTAATTTACAATTTGCATTTTGTTTTACGAGAAGGACCTACAGCGCGCTCGGCTGTCGTCACCGCCACTCATAAAAATGTGATAGAACGTAATTTTGAAATCATAAAAATGCAACATTTCGCCGATTACACGGCATTCAGGGGCGAGCGGGACGCGACGGCCTGTAATTTCTTTCTAATATGCGAAATATGCCCAACACCAACAACAACTATTGTACATGCAGTGACAGCAAAGTGAAGCACACGACCGGCCGCGGTCATAAAATTGAACCGAGCAGATGAAGTCACAGCCGACTCGTGGCGTCTTGGCTGAAACGCGAAGGCGGCTACCTACACATCACAAAAACATATGCATGTGTATTTGTGTGTGTGTGTGTGTGTGTCGAGTAGGCCACGGCAATTTTAATAACATGTCATCAAATTCGCCTGTGCATTCGCCTATAAAAATGTCATTATATATGCCGCTGACATCCGGCAAACGGCCGCCACCGGATGTCACCCTTCAGTTCGCTGCACTCCGCACCGCACCGCCATCGACATTAGCTCCTATCGGTGCCCTCATATCAGCAAAATATAATAATATTTCTGTCCCCGGAGATGCCACAAAAGAAACAAGAACGGGCGAACAACGTTTTTATTACCCAACAACAACAGCACAACAACATGGACACAGAAGCATCTTCAATCAGGCAATCGGGCAATCGCAGCGTATCCTGTGAGTATTTGACTTTGTTGCTGATGGGCTGATTGAGGCGCCGGTTGTTCAAGACTTCCGCCGAATTGTTAGGTAACGCTGTGCAAGTTGATGTTTTATTGAGCTGCATTGTTCGAAATTATGATACGACAAAGGAGATTCTGCTCATATGCTCGTAACATTATTCTATTAGTAACGCGACGATCCAATCGCCCAAATGAATTTATTGGGCAGCCCAAAGTTTGTGGTAAAGAGAGAGAAAAGTACGTCATAAAAGTTTAGGCATCTATCGAGTGAATGGCTGAAAGTCTGGGCAGAAGTATGTTTGATGACCTGAACATGGCTGCGCTACTGCAGAATAGCAACAGAGTCATCAGTAGTACAGATTGGTTTTGAGCTTCAACGAATAACTTCTGATTAACAGAAGTTTTGCCAAACTCTTTGGATTTCACAATGGGTCTTAATGGCCTCCGTGTGTTCCTGTCCTTACCTTTGAGTTGGTGACGAGTCCTCGAGTCACGAACTACATGAAGTCTATTGATGACCTATGTAGTAAACATGACAGTCCAACGCTCTAACCAGCAGAGCGCAAACTGCAAATTAAATTTGAGATAAAATAAAGAAATTTAGGATACACAAAGGAAAGGGAAACCAAAGCTTATGAAGAATCAATGACAAGCTTTCACGGAGGTCTTTTCCATTCTATAATATAATCGTTCCAAGGATAATCGAAAAGTAATGGCAAAGGTGCTTTATGAGGGTCAACAGTATCAGCCATTCCTAAGTTTAAGCTGAGAGTTAGTTAAAAAATTTCACTGGCAGATCAGTTAAAGGCCGCAATAAGATTCAACTTAGTTAGGTTCTGGGATACCATGTTGTTCAAGCCATTAAACTTAACTGTCGATGAATTGGTGAACTTTGGATCATCGAATAGTTATAGAGAATCCAATCAAGTCGCATGTCATACAAAGCGACTTCCATACAAGTGATCCAGTATTGCCAGATCAGTATATTTCCTCTTAGATTTAGGTGATTCTTGGCCTTTAGGATAATTTTTAGGAGGAAGAATTATTTAGGAGAAAGTTTAGAAGATTTATATTTTATTTTAGGGATTTTTCGGATCCTTAGTGGATTTTTGGGAGATTTTTGGATAACGAAGTGCAACTACTTTAATATTCAACGCATCCTATTGTGTTAATAATTTGCTAGTTTACAATATGTAAGCTGGTTCTATTTCATTCCAAACAATTTTTATTTAATTCATTTGTTCCATGTTTTGTTTTTGTTGAGTTTTGGTTGACTGCAATAGGGCTAATAAAATAAAAAAAAATATTTTTATTTTTTTATGAGAAGTTTAATTTTCGTAAAAATACGCAAATTATACCAAAAAATTAGTAGATTTTGTTAACTTTTGGAAGGAAATTTCAGTCTTCTTTAAGATTTAGAAAAAAATCATTTCAGGTATCTGGCAACACTGCGTTGATCCAGTTCGGGTTGCTGCAGAAAAGAGTTTTTGTTCTGTGACTTGTTTGCACAGAAAAGTTACACAATTCCTTCAAAAATTTGGGGATTAGAACCCAAGTGTGATTGTCAAGGTTACCCCAGGATTGAGAATAATTAGGTCCTGAAATGATTCTATGGTACTTATGGTCATTTAAGGCATCAAGAAAGATGTAACTCGCGTACCATGTCTAGAGAAGTGTCTACTTTCTCTACTAAGTATTCTACTTCTAGCGTCGTGTCGCTAATATGAAATTGTTTACGTTTTGTTTAGCTGTCATGGGAATCAATAAACTTCAATCTTCACCCTTCAACTTATACTGGATATTCTACTAAAATTCATGAAGGTGTCTATGAACTTCGCTTAGAACAATCTGTAGTAATCAAAGTGCTTTTCTGCACTTCCTTTTCGTTAAATATTTATCTTATTTCACTCATCCTTCTCAAATTCGACATTTTCTTTTTATCGCTTCTTTTCCTGAGATAGTTGAATAGGTTACTCTTTTTGAGAGCTTGAAGAAATACTTAGCAATAGTTAGTTTCTCGGTTTTCATTCATATATATCTATCCGCTTATTGAGATTGGCATCGAAGCTAATCCCTATCAGGGTTTCTCTCTTTGAAAACTGCAGCCATTGTGAGTGACATGTGCCAATTAGTCTAAAGACTTCAAATACTTCGTATAAGTTAGATTCACAGCTCTACCCCAAATCTATATCTATAATTAACTATCCAAGTACAACTATCCACGTACAATTATATTCATTAATGAAAAGTATTGATTCCGGGATAGATGATTATTTGCTGATTGATTGATTGATGGCTGCTAGAAGGCATCAAAAGGAAAGTATGCTGGCGAAACCATAAAACCACAGATATATAGGCTATAAATAAATAGACTGTAGGTATATCTAATGTGTGTGAGATATCTAATATTTAAGGTTTCTGCCCAGAACTTTATAACCTGACGTCTAGTTCGCAAGTCTACTGTGTTGTCATATACCTGAAATTACTTTCTCCTCCCAAAAGTTAAAAACATCTCCTAAATGTTTTTCATAATTTGCGTAATTTTAAAGGAGTTAAACTTCTCATAAAAAAAATACATACGCATAATTTTTTTTAATGCTGCTTTTTTTATTCATCTTCAGCTTAACAACAGAAACTTAATAAAAACCAAACCTATAACAAATTAATTAATAAAAAGTGCCATTTTTGGCGGGATTTCATTGTGACAGCAATAAGTGAGAACGAGACAGAACGAGCTTTTACAATTTAAATTGTTTCCAAAATATGTTTTGTTGCCAGTGTTCTCAATACATCATACTTCGTTATCCAAAAATCTCCCAAAAATCCACTAAGGATACGAAAAATTCCCTAACATAAAATATAAATCTCCTACACCTTTTTTCCTCAACAATTCTACCTCCTAAAAATTATCCTAAAAGGCCAACAATCTCCTAAATCTAGGAGCAAATATCTTGATCTGGCAACACTGTTAGCCCAGGATCATGTAAATTAAGGGTTGCCAGTACAATCATGAAAATATAGTTAGATAGACTATAGGGCTATGGATTTTAGATATAGTTGTTTTCAGTCTTAAACATTTTGACTTGACTTTAGTGCATTTTTGTGCCTGTTAAATTATCTGCAGCTCATAAAAAGTTTGTAATTATTTCGCTATCTTAATGTCAAATATCTGTTCGTTATAGATTTTATTTCCCTTGCGATCAAAAGAAGCAATCGTTTGTTTCTTCAACACCTTCGACACCGAATAATTGCAACACCAAACATTCTGTTTTATAGTTTTCGCCGGCATCGAAATTTTACAAGTCACCAATGGGGCAGAACTCGGCGAAAAACCCACATAATAACGGCATAAATGCATTAACCCGATGTTTAACCTTAAGTCGGCATGCGTTATTAGCTGCCTGGCGACTGTGGTCGCGGTTATCAAATTAAAACACGCAATTTTTATGGTGCAACACATTATGTTGCTGCTGTTGTTGATAATAAATACCAGCACCAGAAGCAACGAAAACAACAACAATAATAGCAACAACAATGAAAACAGTAACAGCAACGTGAGCACCAGCGGCATTTGCAGCAGCAGCAGCACCATCAACAATAACAACAACAACATACAGCAGGGAAATAGCAACAACAATAACAACGAGCTAAAGAAGGGCAAACATTATTGCTTTTATACAACTTTTTCTTTATGGTTATTATTTTTAAGTTAAATATGTAATGTGCGGCAATAAAAATATCTCATTTGCTGCGTGAGACCAGGCGGCTGAGGCTCAGGGCGCATAGAAGAACTCTTCACAACATAAAAGAAAGCAGCGCCGGCAAAAAATAACAAAGCAACTGGCAACAACAGCGCCGGAAAATATATGCACAGGGCAGCGATGCGGTGCGTTCGCCTCTCCCGGGAGCGTAACGAGAATAGACGATGTATGAGATAAACAGCATCAGCAACAACAACAACAGCAACAACAGCAATAACAACAGCAAGTGCGCAATAATATGGTTTGGGGGGGTGAAATAGCGTCGATATGAGTGCGCGCGGCCGTAGCCGAAAGTGCTACTTGCGGCCCGGCGCCGCTCGCTGGCAACACGCGCGCAGATAAAAATTAAATTACAACAACTATAAAGCAAGGTGAATATGCTGGCTGAGGCTCTAAGCGCACACGTCGCAACCGCGAAGTGCCGCAGTTGTTCGCCCATCTATGCACCACTCACCTGCCGGAAGCGGGCCGAATTAGCGGAGGGGCAAAGGGGCGGGGGGAAACGACGACACACACGTTGCCTGTGGAATTTTGCGCGGCCAAAAAAGTTCAACATATTTAAATTGGCAGAGCCGGCGTGTAGTGGTAGGCACCGCGCCTAGAAGTATGCCAAGTCGGTTGAGTGCGAGCGAGCGAGCGAGGAAGTGTGTGAGTGCGTGGATGCGTGAGCGAGTGCGCGATCGAGCGGAAAAACATGCGTAAGAGGATAATTTGGCAAAAAGGGAACAGACGAAAATTCGCATAAAGGAAGTTTTCACTTTAGTTTTAAATGCCAAATGTCGACGGAGACGCACACAAAGGCGACGCCGCACCGCTGCGCTGCTTCGCTTCTACGTGCACACACGCGCACTAGCAGCCACCCACCCACACACACACACACACACACATACACATATGCATGTAATAATATTAAATATTATTTTCATTTTATTTTACGATACCAAAGCACATTATAAGGCAAATATGATGCCCCCTCAACCGTCCCCCCCACCTTTCGAGCATCTCGCTGCCCTGCTGTCAGTTGCCTCCTTCTAGCGGCCTTCACTTATCGCTCGCTGCCGCTGCCGAAAAATCTTTAGCAATAAAATTCCTATACACACACTCATAAAAATTGTATGCATATTAAAAATTTTGCGTTTGTTTTAAAGAACAGCTACAACAACAATAACAAGAACAACAACGAGCATGAATTGTAAAAGGCAGCAAAAATTCATATGCGTGCAAGGCGCACACTGGCAAATTGAGCGGAGGGGGTAAGTGGCAAATGGGGAACGGGGACAGGATAATGGCGCTTTTGATGACAGGCCGCTCTAAAGCCCGCGCTGGGGTGACACATACCGACGCACATACGCGTACGTTGCGTTATTATGTTTGTATAGAATTTGCTATAAAAAAGGCCAAAACTGTTGCGACCCACCGAAGAAAGTGGGGGGCGGGAGTGAGCCTGTGCGAAATGGGAAAACTAATTCCTCTAAACATATGTGCGCGACATTTTTTATGGCCTCAGCGGCTGTTGAATGGCTGCCAGCAGGGGGAGGGGATGCCAAATGGCAGAGATAGCAGCGCCCTGCAGTGTTTTTTGAAGGCAAAGTTGCAGAGGCACAACGAAGCGGCTGTATATGACTTGATGAAATTGCGAATTTATTTGATGTAATTTAACTTTGATTTTAATGTGAAGTCAGAGAGAGAGAGAAGGAGAAAAAGAGGGAGACAGGGCGGAAGGACAGTAAGACGGCAGTTGGCAGTGAAGGGAAAAGTTGATGCAACAAAAAGCGTGTTTGTTCTTATGTAAATTCATATTAGAAAGATATGCTTTGCCGAAAATAGCAACAACAAATATCGGCAAAAAAAAATTAGAGGCTAAAGCAGCGCGTGTACTGGAATTTTAGGTTAACTTGTTTGAGTAAAGAGGACTCAACGCTTAACATTGATGTTTTGCTATACATATAATAAATTTAAAAGCTTACGAAAAGTATTGAAATAGTCAAGATTATATATATTTACTGTATGAATTGTGTACTGAATTAAGTATATAGAAGGATAAAGGACCTAATAAATGACTGAAAATTACTGTTGCCGATTGTCAATCGAAAGAGGACCATAAACCTTCGAACGTATCGATACTTTTGGGATTCAAGTAGGGTATTGATTGATACCTTTCAATGTTCTTAATTCTTTACTCAGAATAAAATCTATAAAGAATGAGTTCTTACAGACTTAGTAAATCATATGTAGGTACTTTAACTAGTCTTCAAATTAGTGAAAAATAACAATAAGAGAAAGGAAAACAAAATAAGAAACAAAAGCAGGAATATTGGAGTCAACATAAATAAAGTTCCAAAGTGTATTTAAAACAAAAGTCAATCGGAGAGAATATAAGGTCAAAGCACAGACAACTCATCAATTGATGCAGTGTTGCCAGATACCTCAAATGTCTTTCTCCTAAACCTAAAAAATACTGAAATTTTCCCCAAAATTACAAAATGTCCTACATTTTTAAATAAAATCTCCTAAAAATTCTCGTAAAGGCCAAGAATCTCCTAAATCTAAGAAGAAATCTCCTGATCTGGCAAAAGTGAATTGGTGAGTTGATGAGTGATCTGTGGTCATCAATTGATGAGTTGACGAGTTATCTATGGTCAAAGTATCGACTCATTCGAAACATAAGTGTATGCTACACTTAAAAATATAGATACGGCATACTAAGAATTTTTCAAAGTACAGAATTTATATTTCGAAAAGTCGACTGCTGATATTGCTTTATTTTGTTTCTTACTCAGTAAATACTCACTGACGCGGCAGTTTTAACTAAGTAATGGTTGTTAACTTAGTGTACTCTCGTGGCAGTGGCGCACACAAGTTTTTATTTTGTGGGGATGCTTCGTACAAAATTGTTGAGCCAAATACTAATTAAAATCTTTTTTCTCATCAAAAATTGTTGTAAAAAAAGTTGTTGGGGGGTTCTCACTACTTTGAGAAGTAAGTAGAGTAGTGAGAAGGAAGATCTCCTCAACGGTATTCAACGACAGATTCAGCTGTTCATCTTCCTAGCTTGGTCGAGCCAAAAAGAAGCTTTCGTACTACAAAACGTTTCACAGCGATTGTGTTTAAATTTTTTGGTTATCTTTGTTAAGGGGGTCCTCTAGTTTTAAATTTTGAAAACATTTTTTTTTTTATTTTATATTTTTATAGTATAACTATCATAGAAAAAGTATACAAACGGATTTTGTCGAATTCGTAAACGTCTCTGACATACAGAGCCTCAAATCCGTGTCATTCAGTACGTCACGTACACGGTTTTATATCTCTAAACGCGTTTTTCTCGAAAACACATTTTTTTACCATCGCGCCATGATTCCGTCGAAATAAATTGGCCGATTCACTTGATTCTTGTTTTTCTGTATTCAAAACTTTTTGCTCTGAGGGTTGAACTACGGAGATTGCGCTCCATTGACTATCCGATTTTTGGGAGGAGTTTTTAGAGCAAAAAAAAGGACGAATTTCGAAAAAAAAAACAGGTTAAAACGATGCCGCGGGTCCAATTTTGATCAGATCGGGTTCATTATAGTTCATCCCTTAATTGGAGTAATGCTTTTTAAGAGACAATTTTTGAATTACATTTCAGATGACCAGGGGCAAAGTTAGGATGGCGCGAAAACACCCTTACAAAACATACATGGCCGTTACTCAGCTGGCGGACCTCAACAGTGTTCGGGGTAGCACGTGGAAAAATTTTTTTTTATAATTCAATATGTAAAGAATAAATATACGAAGAATTATCTCATTATCATTTGTAGTTTCTGAAAAAAAATTCCAAAAAAGCATTAAAAAGCACCGTTTGTACTAGAGGACCCCCTTAATACAATGTTAAGTGTTGATGTCCTCTGAAGCCAAAAAGCTTACTGCCAAAGTTTTCTCGCTTTCCTAGCAACAATTTGCCACATTTCTTACCGAGATTCGCAAAACCACAGATAACTCATAATTTGTTTAACTAAAGATAGAGTTCAATGCGTGTGAAGCGGTGATTGTGAATGAATGAATGAAATGAAAGTCATTACCACTTCTTACGGAAATTTGTTATCTAAACGTTGAATACAGTAGGTCTATTGTTAATGCGACTTTTGAGACAAACCTAAAACGTACTACAACAGGGACTAATGACAATGATTTCAGTTTATTTCGACCGCAGTGAATTTCTTCTAACCAAACCAGGAAATGACTTTCAAAGGCTATCATTTCCGAAGAATATTCCTTATTGATCAACTGTCTTCCTGGAATGATTTTTTGATGCACCAATTCATTAATAACGAAATAAACAATGAACATCTCTGCGACTTTCAAGTAGATTAGGTTAGGTTGTAGTGGCAACCTTCTCAATTAAGGGAAGGCTCCCCTGGATTTGGGCAAAAATAAGGCAAAGTTTGTAATTTGTTTGTGGGATAATGAAAAGGCGTACAAACTTCCGGTTTTGACTGTTAAATTCGTCTATTATTTATGAGTTTAAAAAGTTAAAAAACTTGATGAAATTCAAAATGGCGGCTACAAAATGGCGATTTCCGTAGGCCTCTGCGCGCCAAACATCGCTCGAGAACTGTAAACCTGCAGCCTCTTGTAGTGGACTGAAATCAAAAAGCATTGTCATTACTTAAAGATAACAAAATTGTCTGTGAATTGAACCAGACTCAAAAAATTGAAACGAAAAATTCTTGCACAATGAATATTTGAAGAAAAAAGTTAAATTTTTTGCACCTTTTTTTAATTTCAACTACATTTAAAAATTAAAAATAAATAACTATTTATGCAAATTGTAGGTTCAAGGCATACATAAAATCAAATACATTCGAGCAGTTTTTAGATGAAGAAAATCGGATCATTAGATCAAGTCCGGTGATTTCAGTTAGATTGGAAAAAATGGTTTCGAGATAAACGCGTTTGAAGCAAATTAGAGCAGTGGAGCGTCCCGTAGCGCGCGTGAGACAGGTGTGTTCTCCCATGAAAATACGCGTCGTATCAAAAAATCCTTTTACACACATATTCTACATATATGTAGCCTTCGTTTTATGCAAAAAAAAAAAAAACCATTTTTCGGTCCAAATCCAGGGGAGCCTTCCCTTAAGCACAGCTTTTGCTTCATTGTGATACGACAGTAGATGACGTAATCTGGTTGTGATCCTGGCTATATCCCTAATATTAAGAGGCTATAGTTCGGTTAGACTAAAGAAGAAAGCTGAGCCGAGAGAGTTATGTCTTCTTCTGGCTAATGAGAGACATGGACACAACAAGTGGAGAACGATCTCCTACTCCTTCTCAGAGCCGCACCGTTAACGGAAGTCCTTGGATTGCAGTCTCAGTCTTTCTGCATGCTTATCTATAGAACAGTGACTCGTGCTTATTAACCCTTTCGACCCCCAAAGTAGCCTGAGAGCAACTTCACCTATTTGTCATGTTATAGCAAAAGCTAAGATTGATTTATGGGTTTAATTTTAGTATTCACCAAGAAATTAATATTTTTAGAAGTGAATTCAAAGCAAGTTACAACAATTTTACGATTATCCCCTAAATAATTTCCAATAATTTGCAGCGATATCAAGGAACGTTTGTGTTCTAATTGAAGTCTACGCATTTGGCGCGTTTGATCAAAACCCTGTTTCTTTAATAATGGTTAAATAAAACGAAAAAGTGATCATTTTGTATTTTTCAACAAATATTAAATAAGTTTTATGTGATTGAAAAATATTGATACAGAAATTATTTAACTCGTTCTAAGCTAAAATGTTTCGAAAGTAAACTAGCCCTAGAACTCTAACAAAGAGGCGTGGCGACTTCAAATGTCATGTGCACACTCCTTAGTCAAGTGTTTCATGATTCAAATACAAAAAAGTAATTTCGAGACACAGGGTAAAATTCGGGGTCGAAAGGTAAAGTAGCGGCTGAGCTAGTTGGTGCGTTTCATAAGTTAGCCGGGAGATATTGCAGGTTTTTTTCTCAGACCACAATTTGTTTGCTTCTTTTTGATAAAATAGCTTGAGAATCAATTTGACCGATGGAAGACTTTCAAGCAACTGAAACGTTATTTTTCGGGTTTGGTTCGCTTCTTGTCAGAATGAATCTAATGACGTTTGTAAGTCAAGTTCCATGTTTCATTAAGTGCGTACGAGAAAATCTTATAAGAACTGCTTCGATATTGTTTGGCTACTGAAGCGGACTGATTACACAACTGATTCAATAATTTCGTACAACCCTACCCAATACTCGTAGGTAAGTAGGTATGTAGGAGAAACTGCCCTAAGACGGAGCCAACTTGGGTTACGAAAGCCACAAATGGCTTTTGTGATGCCACAAACAGTCGACCATAACTGAGAGGGGCTCATTGATTACACCAGTTTCAGTTTCTCATGAAGCTGGTAGACAGTGAATAGCCTTATCGGCTAAGTTCTCTATACTGTCGAAAAAGAAGTTGCCCAGGTGATTCTTCTTTCCTCTGGATAAAGCAACATAAGTTCATAGAAGGTGAAATGCATTTGCTTCCTTTACCTCGTCCATACAGATATGACAGAAGTCGTTTAAAAACAAACCCCAATCCTTTTGCTTGGGTGCCAACTAAACTGTGAGCCATCAGAATATTAATCATGGCTCTGATTTGGTGCCTGTTTATTAAGTAAAGCTTTCCAGAACAACAAAAGTTTAGGCAACAAAAATTTTAATTTAATTTTCAATACAATTTTAATTGCAATAATTTTGAATAACCTCTAAAATTGCATTTGAACAATAATAAAAAACTATTTCCCATTCGGTGTTTAGTCGCAACGGCTGAACAGTGTAAGATTTGCTTTTTTTTATGGACTTTTATATACATTTTGCCCAGCAAATTGCCAACAATTTCAAACAAAGGTGAAAATATTTGAGCAACGATGCAGATAAACACAACCAAAGCATTAACCTTATCAGCGGTAATGTCACAAAAAGCAAAGGTTTCACAAGTGCCAACATCAATGACGATGTCGGGATCAATTTGGGCTTCGCGTGCGCAAAAAGAACAAAATTGAAAACGCCGAAGCGGCTAACGAAATTTTGCACAAAAGAAAGAAAATGACAACGACGGCGACAGCGATGACGATGAGTTCGAGATTGAGGATGAGGTCGTGAACGCCGGCGACTGCATTTCAATGGGCAGCGGGAGGAATGGGCGCTGATTGAGTGCGATGCAAAAAGGGGAAACGGTGAGAGGGCTGTGATGTGGTGGGCTGCGTGTGAAGCGGCGATTACAAATGAGTTGCGTTCAAATGCCAGCGCGCAACAGCAACAACAAAACACACAACGAAATCGCATTATCCAAATAAAATGCAAATAGAAAACTGCAACTGCAACAAAAACAATACAAACAACAAGCAACAATAAGAAATAACAAAAATCAAAATAAAAAATCCACAAACAAGTACGAACAAACCGAACGAGCAAAAATACAAATCCCAACGACCCACTTTCGTTCCACAGTGCAACGCGCCCAATGGGGCCGCACTGAAGCACACAAGCGCCGCTACATGAGTGCGTATTGTGTGTATGTGTGAGTGTGTGTGTGAGTGCATGTGAGTGCGTGCGGGGTATGGGCCATTTTTAATGACTAAAAATAAAAATACTAAAATCATTGCTTGCAACGAAAAAATAAACACTGCAAAAAAATTTAACCAAATAAAACAAAACAACGCAGCTTCCTGCCCAAATAACAAAAAATTGGAAAAAAGTATGCAAACGCAAAAATTATTATAATATGCAGCGTCGCCGCCCCGCCAACTCTCTGTCGGCCGCAGTGGCAAGCAATAAAAATGGCGGCCGTGCATTGTGCATGTTATCAGCAAACACACAACATACAACAACAACAATAACCAAACACTCAACACTGAAGCGCCCATTGCACGATTGCACTCAAACCCGGCACGTCACTCACACTCACACTCGCACTCACACACGCACGTTGCACCGCATCGCTCAACGGGCCGCCGCCTTCCAGCGGCAATGACCAACGCATCGCCGTAATGCGTCGAACGTAAACATTTCATTTGCATTAAGTGCAAAACAAGCAAAAGCGCCAAAATATTCAACAGCAACAACAACAACAACACATCACAAAAATATGGCAAATAGGCCCACACGCTGACAAAAACCAACCAAAACAATCAAAAATAAAAACTGCCAGCTCCAAAAAAAAACCAAAAAAAAACAACACAACAAAACTGCCATTGCCAAAAAAACACAGCGCCGCGGAGCGCGAAGTGTAGAGCGCACGAAAAAAAGTTGCGGAAAATAAACAACAAAAAAATACAAAAAATATACTAGAAGCCAACTACTTAATGCCGACGTCCTCGTGCATTGTTTTCAATCAGCCAATAAAAATGCAGTCATTATTGAGGCCATAAAACGCTCACGCTCGCGCTCGGCCCGCGAGTCCGACTCCGGCCGCGGCATGAGTGAAATTGTGTGCGTGCGCGAGCGGCGCGGGTCGAGTTGCGTTTTGTGCGTTGCGGCCGACTACACGTTGTCGTTTTTGCGCCCAATGCACTTCCAAAAAATAAAAATAAACAAACAAATAAATAAAAAATGTGCAACACATCGGCAAAAGGCAAAAATCGAAGTGCAAAAAAGTTGCAACAAATAGTAGAAAAAGCGGCAAAAATTGACTAAAACAACACAAACACACATACACGCACACACACACATACGCACTGAACTGCACTGAATCGCACTGGACAGCCTGGACGGCCTGGCCTGGCCGATGGGCCGTTGCGAGCTGCGCGTGTGAGTGAGTGAGTGAGAAATGACAGCAAAAAGAGTTGCCATGGCGCACAATACGCACGAAAATGAACCACAACACTGCCGTTAACATTGCACTAACAACAAGCGCAGTGGGTGGGGACGTTAGCCGAAAAATAAGCGAAAAAAACCAAATAATTTCGTCAAATAAAACAAAATGGAACAAACAAGCCAACAAAAAATAAACAACAAGTGGTGCTACAACAAATTTTTCACCAGCCTAAATGTGTGCGTGTAGTGTGTGTTGTTGTTGGCGTTTTGGTTGGATGCTTGAATGGTTGGCAGCGCGGATGCGGGTGCGGCGGCAACCACGTGTTGTTCGGCGGCTGATATTATGGGGTTTTCTTTTTTGGTGATATTTGTTGTATGTATTATTTTATGTTTTATCTTGTAATTGTTGTTGTTGTTATTGTATCGGCGTATTTTAATACGAGCGACAGGGCCGCATTCATTCAGAGGACGAAAGGACTGAATGTGAAAACAAATGGTGAGTAAAGCTTAGAACTGACTTTGGAATATAGTTGATTGGAATTGAATTAATATGAGGGAGCCGAGAAAGTGAACCATAGAGGGTCAAATTTCTCAAGCAGTCAGGCATTGTGCTTAAGGCTCGTGAAGAAAAGGGTGATAAAGGAGAGAATAGGTGGGGTTTTAAACAGAAAGAAAGAATGTAGTATGGAAAGGATGGGGACTACAAGTCTTCCTGCGCGAATTTCCTGGATTCTTGCATGAATCTTAGAAGATTGCGCAGGGTAAGAGAATTGACCTCGTCTATACACATATATGCACAAATTGGATCCTCGATGATGCCCACTGTTGCCATATATTGGGCCCATAGTATAGTGTTCTGAGACTAGTCCGACGATCCGGCGAAGATCTTTCCTTCCTAAATTCACTAAGAATACGCCTTCTTCTTCTTGCCTGGCACGATCGCCCGATTACGAGACTAAGGCCTAGCTACCCGCAACCATCCATGTTGTGCGTGCGAATGTTTTTAGAAGGTTGGAAGGGACCTACAGTTTTATGCCGATTTCGAACGGCGCGTTGGGAGCTTTTTCATAGGCAATTTTTACTCTCAGAGGTTTGCCATTTCCTGCTGAGAGGACAGCCACCGAAAGAAAAATTGTTGTTTTTTTCGGTGTTAACGCAACGGAGTATTGAACCTGGATTCGAGCGCCACATTTGAGTGAGCTACGGCGGCTGCCTTCTTACTCGGGTATAATACAATAATACTATACTTGGCAGTCGCGCAGCTTCCCAAACTAGACCAACGCTTTCGATGTAGGCTATTTACATAGGATTGGATCCAGTCCTGGGTGTGGAATATAGTTACTTGTAAATAAAATTTATATAGTTGGCTTTACTAATCTGTATCTCGTGTTCTATAGGTGCAATCGGATTAGATTAGATGGCGTTAGATAGATAAGATTTTGTACTAAAAAACTTCTCAGACAGTTTTGAAATTGCTTGACTCAGTTTTGTTTGTGTGCGAATCAATGATGGACACCAGCAAAGAGAAAATCCCAATTTCTTACAGTTTTTTAGCCAGCTGAAAAGTTGAGTAATGGGTGCTTCGAGTTAACACTTAAAAAACCTCATGAACTGAATTTCCAACTGCGAATTGCAACAAAATCGCTGGTGAATTGCAACACCAGCAAATCGATTCATTTTTGAAGCGAATGGTGACTGATAATGAAAAGTGGATCACTTCGTGGTCGAATCGCAGTGAGCTGCAGTAAACGATATCTAAGCTGGAATGGACGACCAGGAAGTTTGGTGGGATTGGCAGTGAGTCATTTGCTATGGGATGCACCTCTACCGACAAACTCCTTATTTGGATCTGTACTGTCAACAATTAGAATGCCTGAAGCAAGCAAAAGCAGCTATCTTTGGCCACTAGGAGAGGAATTATTTTCCCATCAGAACAACGCCAGGCCACACACATCGATAGTGACTCGTCAAAGGAGGTTCGTATGCATCGACCTTATAGTTCGGACCTGAAATCAAATGATTTACAGCTGCTTCTGTTTGTGGCGAATGGTTTTGCAGGTGAAAAATTTGCTCTAAGAGAAGCTTCAATTGTCCCAATTTTTTGCCAATAGCAACGATGATTTCTATGAAAGAGACAAAATATTAATTAATTTTTTTGAATTTGAATTTTCTTCAATCTGGCAACATATTGTTAGTTTAGTGGGCACGGAAAGTGGTCGTGGTCAATTATATTATAGCCTATGTTTGCCGCAATGACACGCTGAATCGTTTGATACCCATATTGCTATGACAAATATACCATGGCTGATTTGTCATTATAGTGGGCGTGGCGGGAAAACGTATCAGGTGGGCATGATCAATCTCATATAACCTATGTTTAGCCCTATGAAACACAGAATCATTTTACATCAACATTTATTTACAAACATATAGTGTAGCTTTGGTTTGGTAGTTAAGTGGGCGCGGCAAGTGGGCGTGGCCGATTTTATTTTAGCCTATGTTTGCCGCAATGACACGCTGAATCGTTTGATACCCATATTGCCTTACAAAAGCTTTCCATAGATGAGTTTTGTTACCATAGTGGGCGTAATAAGGGGGTTTTTAACCCTTTTGAGGGTCTTCCCCCGCCCAAATAGCAAATGGCCCAGCACCATCGTCTTCAGCACCCTCGAAAATGGGGGAGGGGGAAGTAGTCTCGTCGTTTCCAAGAAGACTACCATGTTCTTCCGACTGACACACTCCACTATCGAACAAATTGATGAAAATCTAACTTTTCTTAATAACGTCTTCAAACATAAGGAAATTCTTTTAAGTACAGTTCTCACATTATTTTTATAGCTATAATTACATTGCTGCTGGTCCTTGTTTGCAACATAACTTTCCCCAAAAGGATGCAATTTGCAAAAATAAAATCAAGTCTTGCAAAATAATAAAGAAGGGAATAAGTTGTTTGTGTGTTAATTTATTTATTTTCATTCTAAAGAAGACCTCAATCGACTTTAGATTCTGCTTTGAAAGCTGAAACTTCATAGAAGGTCTTCAGGTTATCCAATTGTAGACTGGACCTACGGCTGTCGAATTGTTCAATCCCTTCTTGACTCAGATCCTCAGATCCGTTCTGTTACAACCTTTTTTTAGACCATCTGCTAGTTTATGATGAACAACATGGAAAATATCGAATGCATAGAATATTTGTCACTCATACGCACCGCAGCACTGGTCGCCCAGTGAATCCGCTACCGTCGTTTTGTCTGCGTGCGCGCTTCACTGGCGGGCCACTCCACGGCCGCTGCGTGCGAGAGTGAGTAAAAAAGTTGCTGCGGCCAGCGCTGTCACTGCTGATGAGCAGGCGATGCGTTTTTCTCCTATTGCGCTGCCTACAAAAGTAACAACGGCAACTACAACAATTACACCAACAACAACAGCAGCAACAACACCAGCAATGGCGCGTTTTTTTGGAGGCTGGAAAAAAGAAAAAGTTGAAAAATGCAAAAGAACGAAATAGATTTTTTTAATTCGTTTTGAGGGCCGCGTTGTGTGCGAGTGTGAGCGTGAAGGTGAGTATGTGTGTGTGTGTGTGAGTGTGAGTGTGAGTGCATGTTGCACATTGAGTGCAATTGCATTGGCAGCAACTACAACAACAACTATTATGCACTTGTGCGGCGTTGTCGCTGCCGTCTCTGCGGTGGCTGTCACCCACTCAACTCCCGCGGGACATGTGCAGCGGGGGCAGACAAACAGACAGACAGACAGACAAGCAGATTGCCAAGTGGGCTGTGCAATGGACAGGAAAGCAGTGGACACTGTGGCATGGTTGCATTATATATTTTTATTTTTTGCAAAAATAAAAAGTTGCCATCAAATAAAAATGCAGCGGCGAAAAACAACACAAACACACACACACGCTGCGGAAAAGGAGCAAAACACACGAAATTTTTTTATTAAAAAAAAAGGAAATAGATGAGAGTAGTGCACGCATACACAAACACACACACACATGTAAACTCAGGCGGGCAGGCAGTGATTTGGCTGTGTGTGTGTGTGTATGGCCGAATGCAACTGCAACTGCAGCTGCAGCTACGTGTGTGCGTGTGCACTTGTGCGGCGGACGCGGCAGCGTTTTGAGTGCGCCAGCCACAAATACGCTCACAAAATGGAAAATTAAAAACTCCGCCCTAAAATGCGATGAAAATTGGCGGCAAAAAAAACTGCACCTAATAAAACTAAAAAACACAAAAATCGCAGTCAAACAGAAAAAATGCAAAAAATCGAAAACCCAATAAAATAAAAAAGCAAAACAAAAAGTTTCAACGCACACACACACACATACGTGAGCACTAAATAAATGTATTTTCGTGCGTGTTGATGTGTGTGTGCGCGCTAATTTAAAATGCTGCTACGCACTGGCAACAACAACAACGATTGCTTTATGCAAAGTTGGCGGCCAGTGGGCAGAAGTTGGGGAGGGGGGTGTGGCAGCCAACAACAGCAGCGGCAACATGCCCATTTAAGGCAAAAAGGCAATAGGCAAATTTTTCTAGGCCTACGCCCGGGTTTTTTTTGCCAGCTTTCCAGTTGGGCAGCGAGGCCGAAAGTGGGCCCATTCCTTGTTGACGCTGTCAACAGCAGAAACGGGCAACATTTCATGTTCATCCAATGTGAAAAAATGCGTGCAACTTTAAGTTGCAACATTGGTCACACTTAGTCTGCGGAAAACTATTTGCTGGAACTTTGCCAAAGATCTGCCAGGTGCGTCTCCAACACATCCCACCTGAAGCAACCCAGTGTGAAATTTTCCACTTCACGCACTTACTCCTGCCACCATTAGCCGTCACGGCCGCTTTGCAGCAATTTTTCACACAAAAATATGCAAATCATAAATTAACAGCAAATTAACAAGAATTCGCCGTACGCATCGATGTTACGTTTAGATAAGCCTTTGCTGTTGTTGTTGTTGCTATTCGGTTGCTGCATCAGCTGAGAGCGAGCGGGAATTAGCACGTTGCCGCGTTGCATTCAAATTGTCAAATTTGTCGTCGTTGTCGATGTCGTCTGGCGCTCGTTGCCGCATGCACATCCAAAAATAGCATCAGCCACTTGTCAGAATTGGCGATGTGGCTGCTTGGCTGCTCGAGAACCACAGCTATGCGAATTTTTGTCTAATTTTTATTTTGCTTGCATTGGAATTTGTCTAAATTTATGTGGCAGAAAGATTTGCAGTGCGGTCGAGTTTTTGATAAAGTCTTCATCGTCGTTGTTGAGTGCTGTCAAGCAGCCGAGAGTGTACGTCGGTGACGTGACACTCTGGCAGTGACGACTCTCTTGTCTGCCGTTATGCTGAGGCATTGCCTAATATGGGTTTTTTTTGGCTTCTATGCCAAAAATATCTCATGTTCCCATCCCAACTGTTCGATATTTGATGTGATCTATGCGAAACTCTGGATGGGATTTTCGCAAATGACGCATTTCAGCTAATCTGGTAGTTATTGGAATTGTTAGATGCTTGTTTTTTAGAATTTAGAAAGGTTTGGTTTGGTTATTCGGATTGTCAGATCTATTTTTTTTATTTAATTAAAAAAGGTTTAGTTCATCTCAAGAAGAAGTTTGATGAGAGGGAGTTTCTCACTCTTTGGCTTCACAATGGGTCTTTTTGACCAACGAGTGTTAGAGTTAAAGCAGCATATTCCAGTCTGGATCTAACGAATGTACTATTCCGACGAATCGAACCCCACATTGCATTAAGTTTAAAAACAAGTCGATGTGACTTGACAAACATAGTTAAGTGTCGAATAAAACACCCAAGTCTTTAATTTCATTAACTGATTGTAGCACTGATTGTTCAATGTTCAGCTGAGAATTCTTCCCAAAAAATTTTTCTCAATTTTGCTCAATTTTTAAAACAATATTTTTAAAGAAACATGTCCTTGAAATCTTAAAGTCCTTTGAAAAAAATTCTGACGTCCGAGAGAAAAACTAAAAACGTAGTTTTACTTACTTTGGACCCTAGTTTTGCGAGCATATAAATTTTCTCGTGTGTTTTAAAATTTGTTGATTTATGTTGCAAAGTGTTATCTAAGGAATGAAATGTTATCTATCTCATAAAAAAATAAAAAAAATCAATTATTAAAAGATCTAAAGAATGAGATAGTTATGATATACGCTTTTAAAGCATACAAATTAATTAAATTAAATACGACACTTTGGCTTTCAATATTCAAGGATTCATTGCCACTAATGATATCGAATAAGTAAATCTCTTAAACTTTTTCCTAAACAATTCTTCCTTCTGAAAATTCTCCTAAAAGACCAAGAATATCCTAAATCTAGAAAAAAATCTCCAGATCTGTGAATACTGCTGAACCAGAGATAGAAGACTGCAGTTGTAGGGGATTTCATTTGTAAGCGAAAGATACATGAAACAATTTGCTAATTTAAAAAAAAATTACACTGAACAACAGCATTTCTGCAACAGAGTAAGGACCGTATATTTATGAAAGAGGACGTCGTACAGATCATTTTTGCCGAACAAAGTCATAGTCCAGCTCGTCTGAGTTTTTTGTAATTCGCACATAAAGGTTAAAGGGGTCCCCACAGACCTTTACACGGAAAGTATGAAAAATTTAGAAGCTAGAGCTTCGATGCCTAAGACAAAGTTGTTTGTATTAAAAATGTGAATATTTTTGTATGCACATGAATCCCCCTCTACGTTTTCTTACCCCCCTTTCTATGTTTTTTGGAAAATTTTTTCATAAAAAGCTTGTTTTGAGAAAAATATTGCAAAACATACTAAGTATATTGTCTTTTTGGAAAATATTCCTCATTAAAAATTAAGAGGGGTTTTCAAACAACAAAACTTTCTCAAAACTTCTCTCAAAACAAGAAAAAGCCTTAACCTTCATTTAATACTTTTTTCATAAATTGTTTGCTTTGCTTGAGATGTTGAGAAAAATGTTGAATATAAAAAACAAAAATTTTCTATTGAAAAATAGTTCAGGTGGTCTCCAAACATTTCGCATCTGTGTCAGTTAAGAAACTCAGACTTCTACCAATGTACAAGAAATTAGACTACAGGATTTTGACGCAAAAACTATTGGGATAAAGAATACTTTTTAGAAACTTTTTGGTCAAATGTTAGAATCCAGCACTTGTTCTTACAAAAGTTCTTTCCAGGCTCCGCTGCTTTGTGCGTGTCCTCTCCAGTTGGTCTCCCTAAGAGATCATACGGCGTCTTCAACTTGGTGCTTCCACCGAAGATATGGTCTCCCTTTTTGCCAACGACCTCCAACTATCGCGTCGAACACTTTATAGCCGGAGCTTCATCATATAACTAATACATTATGTCAAGATATCTCGGAATAATTTTCTGTACGAATTTCAGAGAAAGCGGAGGAACAAACCTATGCTAATGATTGAGCGACCCTCACAACCCATTGTATCTAAGACCGGGGAAAAATATCGAAACGATAGCGAATACCACATCATACTCATTTTTTTAAGCAGAATACTTCTTCTTACTATTCTTCTTTTTATTTTTCTTATTTTTTGTCACAGAAGGAAATTAAATAAATGCAGATAAAATAGACAGTAGACATTCTATGAAGCAGCAAATCAACAATCAAGACATTTGCCTACTGAATTCACGAATACATCAATAAACCTTTAGCAAAATCCCCATTTGACCAATTCCCGGATATTTTTTTCTCGAACAGAATAAATTAGTCGAGGTAGAAAATAAATGAAGAAAGTGCATCTTTCAGAGTTGCCTACACTAAAACAGTCAAAGCATCTGAAATGTTAATTGCCTGAAACCTTGTAAAGCCCCAATTCAAAAACCAAATAATTATTTCCGTGCCTAACTCTTCTATCGCAAAGTGTTGTGTTCGCCTTTCGTTTCCCATTTTTTAAACAAAATTCTGCAATTCTGCATATTACTAATAATAATTCGAGGCATTTGTGGCAGCACTTACGGTATGCAGTGACTTAATTAAATAATAAACGAAATGAGAGAATGTGAATGCACCAGCACACTTGCAGCGCAGTCACAGTACGACACTGCCCGGCAGCAACGCTGCCACACCATCTATGGTGATCGCACTTGAGGCAGTCGTGTTCTCACTTCGACACCATTGTCTTCTGCAATGGGATTTTATTTATAATTTAGACAGAAATCAAAAACATAAATAACACAACACAAATCTGTTGAGTCCTGCGCGCCTACAAGCGGCTTGTTTCCCTGTCGCTGTGCGCGCACAACCCAACGAACGCATTCTGTGCCATCGTTACTGCTCGGCACCGAATTTGTCTCTTCTGTCGCAATTCGAATGCAAGAAATTCATCTCACTACTTGTCTGTCTCGATGATCTTTTTTTGACGGCAACAAATTTCTTTTACTTTATTGTTAGATGGTTTATTATAATTCGCATTGATATTGCACGTCTCGTCGTTGTTGTTGTTGTTGATATTGTAGAGCGGCACTTTTTGAAGGGTGAATGACAATCGTGTTGCTGCGTGGTGACGAAATCGAGAGAGCGACGAAATCAATTTAAAAGGCAACGGTATCAGCAGCCGCGAATCACTTCAGTCGCTGCCTTGTCGGAATTCACACGTCGCTGTAGGCCGTCTTGCCCATTGTTCCTCGTGTTTGTTTGTATTGTGTTTTTGTTGCTGTAGTACTTTATGTAAGTGTGACGACCGTCCCAGGGATATTGGATACTCCTGCGTATAGTCGAAGCGAGACGCATTTGTAATCGGCTATTTGGGTTATTGCAGTGAGCCGCCAAGATGTGTGACGAGGAAGCATCTGCTCTGGTCGTGGACAACGGTTCCGGCATGTGCAAGGCTGGCTTCGCTGGTGACGATGCGCCGCGTGCCGTGTTCCCCTCGATCGTGGGCCGTCCCCGTCACCAGGGTGTGATGGTGGGCATGGGTCAGAAGGACTCGTACGTGGGCGACGAGGCGCAGAGCAAGCGCGGTATCCTCACCCTGAAGTACCCCATCGAGCATGGCATCATCACCAACTGGGACGACATGGAGAAAGTGTGGCATCACACCTTCTACAATGAACTGCGTGTAGCCCCCGAGGAGCACCCCGTGCTGCTGACAGAAGCGCCACTCAACCCCAAAGCCAATCGCGAGAAGATGACCCAGATCATGTTCGAGACCTTCAACTCGCCCGCCATGTACGTGGCCATTCAGGCGGTGCTCTCGCTGTACGCCTCCGGTCGTACCACCGGCATTGTGCTGGACTCGGGCGACGGTGTCTCGCACACAGTGCCCATCTATGAGGGCTACGCGCTGCCGCACGCCATTCTGCGTATTGATTTGGCCGGTCGCGACTTGACCGACTACCTCATGAAGATCCTGACCGAGCGCGGCTACTCGTTCACCACCACTGCCGAGCGCGAAATTGTGCGCGACATCAAGGAGAAGCTGTGCTATGTCGCTCTGGACTTTGAGCAGGAAATGGCGACTGCCGCTGCCTCCACCTCGTTGGAGAAGTCGTACGAGTTGCCCGACGGCCAGGTGATCACCATTGGAAATGAGCGCTTCCGCACACCGGAGGCTCTCTTCCAGCCCTCGTTCTTGGGCATGGAATCGTGCGGCATTCACGAGACCGTCTACCAGTCGATCATGAAGTGCGACGTCGACATCAGGAAGGATCTGTACGCCAACAATGTACTGTCTGGCGGCACCACCATGTATCCAGGTGAGCTGTGATCAATTGGTTACTTAACGATGAAATTCAGTTAGCGATGACTTAATTCAACTTGATGACATCTATTTTCAGGTATTGCTGATCGCATGCAAAAGGAAATCACTGCCCTCGCTCCGTCCACCATCAAAATCAAGATCATTGCTCCGCCAGAGCGAAAGTACTCCGTCTGGATCGGCGGCTCCATTCTGGCCTCGTTGTCCACCTTCCAGCAGATGTGGATCTCCAAGCAGGAATACGATGAGTCCGGCCCGGGCATTGTACATCGCAAGTGCTTCTAAGCGCCAACATCGCAAAAACAACAACAACAACAAACACCACCGTCGCATGCAGCGACCTCACTGTAGCAGCCACCGTTGAGCTGCGCGCACGCGGCCCGCGTCCGGTCGTCTCCTAACTCGCTGTTCCTAACTCACAGAGGCCGGACGCGCCTGCGTCGGCGGCCGGCGGCAGTGCGCCTCGAATAGAATTCGTTAACAAATTCAAAGGAACATTGAAGTCACCCACTCAAAGTCACTCCCGCGAAATTTCTCTTATATGGTTTACTGGATTTGATTTCATCTGCTTTGTATTTATTTTCTAGATTTACGCAGTATTTGTTTGTAAGGGAAGAAATAAATCTTATTTGTTCGCCAAAAAAGAAAAAAGACAACAGCGAAGTTTCTTCACTCGATGCAGTTTTACTTGAAACACTAAAAATGGGGCAGTGGCCGGAAGGGGGGGCGCGGGAAATTAACTCGAAAAACTTATCGACTGTACTAAGTAACCGCAGCGTGTTGCGTGCGCACTCAGCGACATTTTAAATTTACAATTGCAACTTTTAAGTGTTGCTTCTTATTTTTATCGAGCGAACGAGGTAATAAATGTTGCCAAACTTTGTACTTGATGACTGCTTTTATGTGGGTCCAAACAAGCAAAAAAAAAAGTGGTATGCACACTTGCAACAAAAACAACCACAACAACAACTGCTAGCACATAAGATGCGTTACGGGTAGTGAATGCATCGCGTTGTTGTTGTTGCTGCTGTTGTTATCCGTGAGCCCGAGCACCATTGATGGGTTCATAAATGACGCGAATGTGTTATTCGCCACATTTATGTTTCGCTGTAAGCTTTTTGATGGATTTCAAGTGTTTTGTATGAGTGCGTGGTGGCGCAAAGCGGTGTGCGTTGCGCGACGGTGCGGGGTGGCCGGTAGTCTGGGGTCGTCAAGTTTGTAGGTTTAATTGGTTGGACACTTGATGGGCGAACGAAAGCGGCGGAAACTACATGTAGCCAAGCAAACGTCTTGCAAGTGTTCTACCTAGTTGTGTATGTGTGAGTGTGTGTGTGTGGAATTTTGGCAACATTTTGTTATTCTGCAGAATGTGACCTTACTTTTCGGATATATATTTCTATGGTAATAAAAATAGTCAAAGTAAAATTGTTCAATGTGATAACCGGACTGCAAAGGAAGCTATTTTCGAGAATGAAAAAGTCCTTCCTTGCGAAGAAGTTTTGCGGACTCCTTGTGATTATAAATAAATATGTAAGTACTAGAAATACAGTACAGAACAGTTAGCTAGAAAAATCTCTAATAGAATTTAGTACTTTAGGATTTTTCGGGATGGAGCTTAATTTTGAAATCTAAAATACTCTCAGTAGAAATATTCTCATGCCATGAATGTTGGGGTTAGAAAATTATATTCGATGCTCACAAATTCTGAAATCATTCTTTTATGCGGGAGCACCGAAATGGAAAAAATATTTTGCTTGGGTCGTAAGATTTGAATAATTGTTTTGCGGGGCATTAAAAACTAGCTGGGACGTATTATCCCAGTAGTACCGAAAGGGTTAAGTGAAGACTGGTAACGAAAAGTGGGTATATATGTGGTAATGAGGTCGAACCAAAGACCAAACATGAAATGAAAGATTCTTTGATCCATGTTTTTTAAAGCGAAAAATTTACAAGTACACCAAAACTTGTCTAAAATGAATATCTGTCAAAATCAAACTTGTTGGGAATATGTGTGAAATTTAAAAGGTCACCTTTTCTTTGGAACAAATCGCATAGATATTTGAGACAACACTCCCATTCGTGGCAAATTGCAAGGAATCTACACATTTCATAACAATTTCGAAAAGCGAGTTGAGAGCCAAACCAACCAAACCTAAACTAACGAATTTTTCTAAACGATATTTCTTTAAAGTAGAACTTTGAAGTTAAAGTGTTAAAGAGTTAAAGAGTTAAGTGTTTCAATTACAAAACTGCACTTTGATTTTTTAAATTATGCAGTCTTTTTGGCAAAGTGTAGGACTAATTTTACTCTCAAAGATTTGAGCAAAAGTATGTTTTTGACAAAATTTCACAGAACAGAAAGTTAATATAGAAAGTTAACAAGAGAAAAAAAATACACAAACATTTGTGTTTTGAATAAAAAAGTTCATATATAAACAGATTACTTATTGTTGTTGTGGTAAGCTTTTGTAAAAGCAGAAACTGTTTTCCTTTGGTTTTATTTTGCAATCGGACATGAAAAAAGCTTCTCTTAACAAATTTCAACATAATTTCTTCGAGTCGTTCGTTCAACAAATGATTCCAAAATATTTGATTAAATGTTTTAAACATAAAGTCAAGTATTTTCCCTCCTTTTCCCCATCCGTTTGAAATGTGTGTTGTATCACATGTTGGAAAAAACGGTGTTGCATACACATTTCAAACGGGTTGAATTTGTGGTATCACAACGGGTCATATAGGCCTAAGTGTGTCTCTTACAGAGGCAGCCACTACAACCAACCAACCAAGTATCTTGTGGTACAATATTTCGACCAGCTCGCAGGATAAGTTATACAGAAATGCTGCTAGTGGTGTCATCCTACATAAAATTTCATGGGCTTTCGGAAATATATTCCGAAAGCCCATGAAGTTGAAATACTTCACAATCATATCGTGATGAACAAAATCTGTGTTGAAAATCACAGTTTAATTCTGAACAAAAAAACTATCTAAGAACTATTGCCGAACCATATTCAAAAATCTCTCATGCGGAGGTCTGAGTTATCAGTCCTTCTAACTTAACACTATCAATGATTTTGTTTGTTCTGTCTTATATTCTGTCTTCAGAAATATGTTAACAATTTATTTTGTGAAAACTTGAACTTGAACTTATTTTGGGAGAACTTGTATGTTTCAAAATATAAGAAGAAGAACTTACATACGAATTGTTCATATAAAAACTAAATCCTTTTCCTTTGGTGTTGTCTGAAACAAACCAAAACACAGCTGGCTGGAGGTCATAGACTCCACTGTTTCGCTTTCTGTACCAACAGTCAGACTCCAAATAAGTCTGACCATGTTTTTTCAGCGTGATTTTTATATTCCGCGTGAATCTCTTCGTAAAACTATGAAATCTACAACTACGAAAAAATGTCCAATAAAACTATACAAGTTTGTATCTGTGTTATTGTTGGTGTTGTTATTGCGACGGTTACCTTTTTGACTGTTGCTCCTAAAATATTCATATGGCATTTAAAATTCGACATTTCTCTGCGTGCCGGCCAAGTTTTCATGCTGCAACTTTGCATACTTTGCCAGCAGACGCAGCAGACCGTTGCCGCAGGACATTAACAAAAGCAACACCAACAACAACAATCATAGAAGCAAATAGTTTCAAAGTGAGTTTAGCAAAAATGCAAACAAGACACAGATGTGTGTGTGTGTATGGATGAAAGGAAGAGATCTCAAGTTGTATGGGAGGGGGAGGGGGCACAGCATAAAATGATCGCCGCACAACAGTAGTGCAGCCATGCAGTGCAACACATCGGCGGCAACAACCGGCGTAAATAAAAAGAAGCAAATTTGAAAACGGTTTTTTTACGCTAATTGTTTTTCCAGAATTTAATGCAAACTTTTTTATTTTATTGAACCATTAAAACGCATTTTTACAGCCACGGCTATGGTCGCGGCAATGCCAATGGCGTTCGCGTTGGCGTTGGCGTTGGCCGGGCTGAATGGCTGAATGGGTGGCTGGATACAGCCAACGACCGGCAGCAACGACCGTAGCCGAACTGCCAAACATGCCAGAATGCAGGTTGATGGTCCATTAAAGACAAAGATTTGAAAAATTACAACACAGCGAGGACAGCAGCAAATGGCGAGCGGGCGAGCGGGCGCGCGGCACATCCCTAAGCGGTAAGTAAGCAACTAAGGGAAAAATGGCCGCAGCGCCCAACTAGAAGCAGCGCAGCAGCAGTCCGACAGCCACTATGAGGCGGCGGCAGCGTAAGCGGTGAGCGCGTAAAGTGCACAACAAAGTTGTAAAATTGTTTCGTTATATATAATTTTATTTTTTTTCGTTTGCTTGGCTGTTTCTTCATTTTTAGGTTTGGCAAATGGCAGCGGAGCGGAGTGAGGGCGAACGGGGGCAGCCGAGCACATCACAGCAGCGGAACGCAGCGTTGTCAAAAATTCAAAGTTCCCGCACCCGGCCGCCTTGCGACCGCGTCGGCACATTACGCGCGCTGCCAACGCTGTGCCGCTGGTCGTAACGCAGAGTGCGAAGCGTTGCGTTGCGCCGCCGGCGCCCATAAAAAGGGGAATTTCTTACTAGCGGCAAAGATGTCGAATATTGAGTTATGTGCGTTGTTGCGCGTTGTTTCGGCAATATAACGGTAATAACCGAATCGTTACAATCGCGCAAGTAAACCACTACACCGACGCTCACACACACACACAGCGGCAGCGGCAGCGGCTGCTTGGAGCGAGGAGCGTTAATACGCAACGCCAAACGCTTAGAGGAGTTTTTCGATGCGCCACTGCGGCGATCCCTGAGGTGCTCGGCACTCCGTCGCGCTCGTGTTGTTGTATAGCCGAAAAGTGTTGCGCGCTCTAAGGGCAGTGCGGGTTAAGCAGCGTGTTGGTGTTGGTGCGTTCGCGGGGGGTTGAGGTGAGCCGCGGCCGCCGGGTCATGAATTCGCCATTTTACAGCCTCATATTTTCGCTGAGCGCGCGCATCCGCTAACAGCCGTTGCTGCTATTATTGTTGTTGTTGTTGCTGCTGCTGCTACCGCTGCCGTATTAACCCACCAGCCACCAATGCCACCATTGCCACCCTAGAAATAATAACGCTTAAACTTTTTAGTGTTGTCATTAAATTTTTCGTGTAAGTAGCGGTAAGTGGTGGTATGCGGGTGGAGAGGGGAGTGAGGGACGGGGGCTGCTGCAGTGCTGGTTGCGTCCGCTACTTTTGTTACGATGTTGCTGATGTTGCTATGCCGTCGCGGTTGTATTGCTTAACTTGACGCTTCACACACACACACATACACACATAAACAACACAGTTAGAGATACAACATACAGTTATTGTGTTCTGCTGTTGTTGTTATTTAACATTTTAATATCTTTTTGCTGGGTGCGCTTTGAGCGAAGCAAAAGAGCGTAACGCTGCGCAGCGCTGCTGTCGCCGACGGCAGCGCGAGTAAAAGTCTATAAATTTCGATATTTGCTTTTTATATTGCAAAAATTTTTCTGCTGAAATTACGGAAATTAAAAATGAAATGACTTTGAGACGTTCCAGCAACGGGCCGACGCGCCACGTCGCATCACAACGCAACGCAACGCATCGCAGCGCTCACGTTTGTGCTCACATTCACATTTGGCGCTTGTCTTGGCGTTAGTATTGCTGTTATTGTTGTTGTTATTATTGTTGCTGCTTTCGAGGTGTAACGAAATGGCGGCGATCACGAGCGAGTTACAACGCTCAGCCGCTCGACGCTGCGGCGCTGCTTTGCTTTGCAGCCAACCAGCGCAACCTGGCCGCCTGGCCGCCTGGCCGCCATAAAAGCCGCCGTTACAGTGCAGTTTCTCCACGCTATTTGCGCACTTTTTGTTTTTGTTTTTGTTTTTCTTAATATCGAGGGCGGTTTAACTTCTTTCTTGCCGTAGCGCTTTTATATTTAATCGTAAAGTTTAGAAACTTTGTAATGGCAACGGCCAATAGTCGGCGGCTGCGAGGGTGAGGTCGCAGCGGCGCTGCAGTGGCTGCCGCTGACGTTTGATGGCTACAATTGCTCATGCATTCCACTGCTAGAGATACTCGTGAGGTCGCAGGTGGCGGGGCAGCTGGCAATGTCATATAAGCCATGTATGTGCCTCACCCCCTCCACGTCGATGTCTTCCATGTGTGTGCAACAGCAACAAAGGTCATACTCAGCAGTTCTTCTTTTGAGCTGTGCACCCTACACAGCTGCAGAGCGGCATATTGCCAGCATAGATGCTATGAAATGATGATGAAAGGTGCGAGCATAAAATAGAAGAAGTGACAGAAGATTAATGGTAGAGAGACACAAATCGTAGATAAAAGATGAAATTAAGACGAAAATGTAATTCAAAATCTTAAGAAGATGAATTGCATGTGGAAAGAAGTGACAGAGGATCTGTTGGGGATTATTGGAAAAGTCTTTCAAAATTATGCGAAGAGAACAAGATATTTCAATTTAAACGTTTCTTAGTCTTAGTTCTTATTGACTAAAGCAACAATTCACTGATGGTTATGTCAGGTTAACTGGAGTACATACGAGTAACAGTGGTCTTAACAATGTTTCCAGATACCTGAAATGACTTTCTCCCAAATCTTAAAAAAATACTGAAATTTTTTTCTAAAGGATAAAAAAATCTCCTAAAACGTTTTAATAATTTGTGTCATTTTAAAATCTCATTTCTCATAAAAAATAAAAATATATAGATACATATAATTTTTTTAATTTTTTTATTTTCTTTCTTTTTCTTATTCATCTTCGGCTTAACAACAAAAACTTAACAGGAACAAAACCTATAACAAATGAATTAACCTTTTTTTTTTTTTTTTAACTGGCCATAACAACCCGTTATCGGGTTACGGCCTGCCGCAAAACTTCTCTCCAGGCGCCTCTGCTTCGCGCGCGCCTTCTCCAGTTGGTCACACCAAGAGATACCAGGGCCTCTTCCACTTGGTCCTTCCACCGGAGACACGGCCTCCCTCTTTGCCGTCGACCTCCAACCATCGCATCGAATACCTTTTTCGCCGGAGCTTCATCGTCCATGCGGCAGACATGACCGAGCCAGCGTAGCCGCTGGATGTTAATTCGCTGCGCTACGTCCATGTCCTTATACAGCTCATACAGCTCGTTATGGTTCGTATGCGATAGTCGTCACCAACCCGAACAGGGCCGAAGATTTAAGAAGATTTATTGAATTAACCCTTACCGACATGAAAATAAACCCGTTCGTATGAATTGTATGGGTTGTAGTCCAATATATTGGACATTGTGACTGAAAGGGTTAAATAAAAAGTGCCATTGTTGGCGGGATTTCATCTCCCAAAAATCCACTAAGGATCAGAAAAGACCCCTAACATAAAATATAAATCTCCAAAACTTTCTCCTAAACAATTCTTCCTCCTAAAAATTCTCTCAAAAGGCCAACGATCTTCTGAGTCTATGAGTAAATCTCCTGATCTGGCAACACTGGTTCTTAAGTGTAAATGACGGCTCATAGTAACGAATCATCTTCAAAAGCGTTGAGAAACACGAGGATTTCAATATGAATTTGGCCTTTTACTTTGAAATAAATGTCCCTCGAGGTTCTTAGAGAATGAAGAACCTAAAATTCGTACTGTTTTCGTACAATGGAGAGCACTGGCACAATATCTACAATTTCAAAATAACAAAGAGAGCAAACTTTACAGATCGAAACAAGAGAAATCCTAACTCATTAGCAATTTGAACTCACTTCTAACTAATGTCTGAAATTTGTTTTGTTTTTTTTTTAATAATAAATTTGTCCCATACCACATCAAGCAATCACTTGTAGCGTATTTCGCTTACATGCCTGGCCGATCATTTTCCATCTACTAGTTTTTTTTCTTGTTGTTGGTTCCTTTACGACACGCACACGAGGCACTGCCGCTGCTATACATTTCATGTCGCTGAATGGCTCATCTTTGTTTTCTTATTACACTCCATATAATTCTGCATTTTATACATTTTGTTGTAATTTTTATTTGGCATTTTGATGGCTGGCAACGGCACAACGCAACTGCATAGAATTGCGATTAGAACTGCGCCCATAAACATAAAGTTTACATGCGGCAGCCGCGTCGACAGTGAAATTATTTGCTCTGCAACGAAAAATTCGATTACCGTCGAAGCACTAAAAATTGTTTGCACGCATTTAATCATCAGCGGTTGTGCTGCATTCGCATTAAGTACCGTTATGGCGCATATTCGCCAATTGTCAATTGCGCCCAGCAAACGTCGACACTCTCCCACACACACACACACACACACACACATGCGCCGCGGAAGGAAGGAAGGCCGACGGCACTACCACTACCAGCACTGCTGCCCCGCGCCCTGCGCCCTGCGCCCCCGTCGCGGCGCATTACGCCAATGTCTAAATTTATGTTCGCATAGTTGTAAAGTGTAAAATGAGATGCGCCGTTTCGTCGTTACTGCCTCACTGGCTGACTGCCTGACGCGTCGCTGCTGCCGCAGGCACACAAGCGCCGCTGCCATTAATGTTGCAGTTTTGGTTATTCGGAATTTTATTTTTACGTCATCACATAAATTGCTTAGATGAGTTTTTTAATCGAAAATGCTCGAAATGGCTTAGGTAAGCCGTAAACGGCGCTACGACGCGACGTGCAGCGCTGCCGCCGAGATGTGGGGCGCCCCTGGCCCGGGGATGTTGTGTGGGGTAGTTTTCGGTAGCATTGGACTTGACTTGGCAGTGGCATATTTTCTGTATGGCGAGCACAGCGGAACCAGTTTACGATTATAATGAAACGGGAACGAGATACGAAAAAGTGGGAATGTAGAAGTTATTGTGGTTCGAATGCTTGGAGATTAAGTTCTAACATATATTCGTGTTGGACTCTGTTGACATGATTCGAAATATAAAATACTTATAATAATTTTTACCAAAGAGCATGAATCACTGAAAAATTTTCTGTACAGATTAACATTGAAAAATATTCTTCAGATTGAATAATTTTTGGTAATATTTATACTTCAGCGCGGATTACAATGTATCGTGGGACCAACGAAAGCGATTGTCTTTTGTTGTAGTTTGACTTTATTCGAAATCCTGTTTTTGTCTTTCGTCTTTGATGTACTTCGTGGCGTTATTGACTGTCCGGCACCCCTCAAGAGGATTTTCCTTAACCCTTTCAGGATTACTGGGATAATACGTTCCAGCAAGTTTTTAAGGTCCATCAATATAATTATTTAGATCTTATGACCCACGAAAAATAATTATTCGAATTATATGTCTCCCGGTAAAGGATGGTTTCAGAATTTGTGAGTATTCAGCATAATTTTAATTTTAAATTTAAATTTTATTTATATTTAAAAAAACAGTAATCATTTGTACCATCCATGTTTTTATAAGTTTTTTATTGATACTTGAGAAGAATAAAAATGCATAATAGTTGAAAAAAAAAAACAAAATTGAAGTTGGTAGAGGTCGGCAAAGTTGGGACTCAAACACAAAAGGTGTCTCCTGGTTGACGTGATTTCAATCTTCCTGGTAATTTGAAACATAAAAATAGGGTTAATTCTTATTAAACAAGCATGTAGGAATATCTGGCCGTAGCCGATTTGAAAAAAAGTGTTTGCACAAAATGGCATCTCTTTGAAAATAAATGTAATTTTTTGTTACATGTAATTGTAATGTAATTTCTTGTTTTCAATTTTGGTAATTTTTTAAAAATAGTTAAAAAATAAATAAATTACAAAAAACCCCTAAATCAAGAAGATTTTGATTGTATTAAGAAAGTCTGTTACAAATTTTAAGTAAATCGGTTAATAGAACAAGAACTATCATATCAACCGTATCGAAAAAAGTAGTTTCGAGAACAACATGTTTAAAGTTTAGTCTCATTTCAGCAAAAATAAATAAAATAATTCAATAAAAAAATAATAAAAAATAAATAAATCAAATAAAAAATAATAATTCAAATAAAAATAATTCAATTAAAAATAAAATAATTCAAATTTCAGTAAGGCTTCATAGCGGTTTATTCTTAAAGGGTAAATATTGAAAATATGAAATAAAAAAAATATTTTTGTCGAATTTCTAGACTAGAATTACAGCTTCAATATTCTAGCCAGATCTTTTTCTTTGTTTGCTCAAAGTTCTTCCACGTTGGTCTTTTTAGGGCTCTGTATGCTCGAAATGCACCTATTTCCAGAGCCTCAATAGAATCTCCAAATTTGTTTTGATTAATTTTTCATTTTCAAAAAATCGGTTCATGTATTCTTTAAGACTTTTATAAGTAGTAGAATAACTTATGTTTTCTTCAATTCGTACGTTTGTGCATTTAAAATGTTTTACTGTATTCAATGGCTAAATAAAATAAATAAATAAGTAATAAAATAAAAAATATATAATAAATAAATAAATAAATTCGTGCAAAGCTTAGTAAAATTAAACGCACACAAGAATCTTATAATTTAATTCATACTTTAATCCATAAACAATACTTCAGCCACTAGAACCCAAGAATTTTGCTTAGTTTGTATGAGTTCAATGAAGTTCACAGCGTGCACAAAATTCTGCTAAGTAAAAAATCTTTCAGGGAAAACATTGAACAGAGGTGGGGTAGATTTATGTGATTTTATTCCATTGCTGCACTCTACCTCATTTCAGACCCAGGGTTACATAAGAATGGACAAAAAACTAATGCTCTTCTATCAGCGTAAGTAGTTGTGAATACCGCCAAAATTAACCGACTTTTATGTGACTAAGTGTGATCAACCTTTTTCGTGAGCCTTAAGTACAATGGGCTATAAAGCCTGAATGCTTGAGGTAATGACCTGCCTAAGGTTATTTCCTCGGCTCCCCCCACATCCATCCATCCATCCATCCAAGTGTTATGCCACACCCATAACTAGATAATTCATAGATAATTCCCCCGGGCAACCCGTTTGAACACTGGCGCCCATGCATTCCACGTCGAAACGATGTTCCAGCGCACTACGCACTACAGGGAAAGTTCGTTTCTGGCCCGCACAGCGCGGCTGTGGAATGGTCTCCCTGCGGATATTTTCCCCAGCACTTATGATCTCGATGGGTTCAAGGCAAGAGCCCATAAACACTTTACTCATAACCCTATCTCCTAACCTTTATATCCTTCCTGAACCAACGCAATGCTTCGCATTAATAGGGGTCATCCCCTGCGCGTTTGTTCCTGTTTAAAAAAAAAAAAAAAAAAATCTTATTTGGATATATTCTTCGCTTTTACTATACTTTTACCAGTTTTCACATATTGCGAATATATTAAGTAGTTATCTGATTGTAATAACACAGCCTTTACCAGCTTTATTTGTGCTATTTTGATCTTCAAGCAACGTAGTTGTCACATATTGTGAATACCACTAAGATTAGACAATTTGCTTCCCATTCGATTATCATGTTATGTTGTTTTAGCAATCATTCTCTACCTTAATCTGTCTTCGCTATTTTGATTTTCAAGCAACGTGCGTGTTGGACATCATGAATATCATTGAATTTAGAGAACGGTTTAGCCATTCGATTATGATTCCAAACGCTTACAACAATCTTTCAGTACTTTAATTTGTGCCCTTTTTGTAGCGTAGTTGTCGCATATTGTGAATACCTGTGAAGTTGATTTTTTGTACCTATTTGATGGTGCCACAACGAATCATGCACTGCGAACGTATTGTGAATACCACTAAAATTAGCTGATTATTTCAATTATTATTCAATTTCCATTACCTAAATTTGTGCTACTATGCTTTGTGCTTGTCACGTATTGTGAGTACCACTAATATGAACCAACCGATATACTTAAAAAGTCATTTGCTACCATAGTTTGTATTAATTTCTTCTTTTACGCAGTAATTGTAATATTTCGTGAATACCGCCAAGCTTAAAAAATATATTTTGTTATTTGAGTCTCATGCCACACCCTCAAAATGGTAATTTCATAATTAATTCTGGGCTACTCTGCTCTTGTTTGAACGTGGTTGTCACATATTGTGAATACCGCTAAGATCAATCGATTTCTTAGCCAGCTTAGTACTATGCCACATCCCTAAATGCGTCATTTACAATCACAATCTGTATTACTCTACTTTCCTGCTAACAAAAATGACTCGTATAGTGTATACCGCTATGAACAAATAAATTTTTAGCAACTCAAGTTGGATGCTACACTCTTAAAATAAAGATTTCCAATTATATTCAGGGCTGTTTTTTGTTGTATTTTAAGTAGTTATCTGATTGTAATAACAGAGCCTCCACCCGTTTTATTTTTGCTCTTTTGATCTTGTGTCAACGTGTTTGTCACATATCGTGAATACCACTAGTGTTTCCATTTCTCGAAATATGGAATTTTCAGTGTTAATTCGAAAATTCAAAGACAGTACTCGGAGTTTAGAGATATTTTTCCATTACTGCCTCCAAGTACTAAAGTAACTCCAGTTCGCTTGGCCACGTGATGCATCTGTGAACCTGAATTGCGTATTTATTTGCAGCAAATGAGCACAGCTGGAGAGCAAAGTCAGTGTTCCACAATGACACAACTGCAGCAATGCATTGCAACTCACTCAGGGTGGCAATAAATAATGCAACTATGCGAACCCACTGTTTTCGTTAATCTATAATTTGTATTGCGGGCGAGCGCGGGGAGGGGACAACGGAAGGCCATTGCAACATATTCGATGCTGGTCAAATTACTTTGAGTTGGATGCAAAAAAAACAAAAAACATTGCATTGGAAAAATAAAACAAGTTTGAGGCCGCAAAATAGTGTGTTGCCATCAAAGAAGGCGCGCAGCTGTGCGCAAAAGAGGCAACGAGCAAAGTGTGCATAATCGGTGCGACAGCGAAAATATAAAATAAAAAAATTTAAAAAAAGAGAATATTCGCAATTGGAAATTGGAAAAAACAAAACAACAACAACAATAAGTAAAAAGCAGTAATTGCAATACAAATGCACTTTAGGCTCATTGCTGGTTGCAGGCTGGTGGCAGCTGACTGCTGGCCGGCGAGCGAGTGCACACTACTCGTTCCGGCCCAACAGGAAAATCGAGGCAAATATTTAATTACACCGCAGCTTTATGCATTTTTAAAATCAATTAAGTTATTTTGCGATTTTTTGCGTTTTTGCACTTTTCACTCGTTTTTTTTCAGCGTATCTTTTGGTTAAATTGAACTACACATGTGTGCGTTTTTGTTGTTGTTTTTTTGTAGATAACAGCTGGCAATAAGGAGGGTTAGATGGGTGAGTGAGGGGTGCATTGGGCGAATTTAATTATAACATAATATTTGATTTCATTTTGTAAACACGTCTAGCAAATTCCAATTTGAGCCAAAGCGCGAAGCCTCACGCACTCGAACCACACAACTGACAAGTTCTTTGGCAGCAAAATTTGTTCTTTTTCGTTTTGATTTAAATTAAATTTTTTTATTTGCAGCACTTCGTTTGGGTCACTTGGCTCGAAATCGTGCAACGCGCACACAAAGAACGCCAAAATGCACTCAGAGCGGCATTTAACGGTCCTTAGCCACTTTGTTGCAATTTAGCTAACAAAACCGCATGCGGTAAAAAAAAGGGGCTTCACATAAAAACACAACAACAACAACGTCAAAGACTCGCACTGGGCAAGCTGAGCGAAGCGCGCTCAGGTGCAATGTTGGCAGCCGAGCGCAAAGGCCACTTTTTGGCGACCAGCTGTGCATGCACTGCAGGCCATTTTGTTGCGTGCGCTGTTTATGTGTTTGTGTGTTGTAAGTATGTGTGTGTGGGGGGGGGGGGGTGAGGAAATCGCTGCCGCCCGCTACAAGTAAATATGGCAAAAATCCAAGCATCCAACAAACAGCGCCAAGTGAATTGTGCCAAAGCATAAAACACTCAACGGTGCAGCAACAACACTCACTCGAGCGGCAATCGGCTAAAAAGCCAAAATGCTGGTACACAAAAACCAAAAACACACAAAAGTGGCTGTGCGGCCAAGTGGCAGGACGACGCTAAAGCAACTGCACGCTGCAAAACAACAAACAAAAACAATAAATTAAATTAAATAAATAAAACAACAAAATAACAACAACAGCAAACAAACAAATTCGCCATCAAAATAGCGTAACGAAAAAGTTGCTGGTAACAAAATCTGCTAAATGCTTAAAACCCCAGCACTAATCCAATTTATGGCGCCTCACATGCACACACACACACACACACACACACACACAGGCGCATATAACACACCATCAAGCAGTCAGTCAGTCGTGCATGCTGATTGAAATTCATGCGGCAACAAAAAAAACTGGCGTCCAGTTGCTGCTGTTGCCATCGCTGTGGCAAGTGCACTTGGGACACTCAACAACAACAACAACAACAACAATGTTCACTCAACACTCAACGCTGAACAGAAGCAACAAGACACCGCTGCTGGTCTGCCCTCAGGGTGCGACATTCGGCGCTGCAAACTTTGCCTGCCGACACGTATGCAGCCAGTACCAACATGCGAAAAAGTCGCATCAAACAAAAGTGACGCTAAATGTTTTCATAATCGCGGCAGCAGCATCTATCGTCGTCGGCCTTGCCACCGATAACGTTAGCAAACATGCTATGCGTCTATGAAAACCCTACGAAAACAACAACAACAAAAATAAGCAGCTAAAAATAACAACAACACAAAATTAACATTGACAGTAACGGCATATTTTTGGGCGAACGAAAATAAAATCAGCACAACTTCCCCTCGAAAGCTGTCGGAAATGACTTCTTCAAATAGTCGCCAAAAAAAAAGCCGTCCAACACAACAACAACGACAACCACAGGTTACATGCAACACATCAAGCACGAACGCGCAATGCCGCCAGACGCGCCAAAAGGAACTCAACGGGTGAAACGCCACAAAATATGCAATAAGAAGCAATCGAACCTCAACAAAGCGAAGAGCAAATCCCAACGCTAACAACAACAACAACAACAGCAAAACTGGCGCCAACACCAACGCCAACACGAAAATGGGCAGCCATGCCGCATGCCACACGTTGCATCGATTGTCGCGTTGCATGCTGCACGCTGCTGTGCGCCTATTCTTTGGCATGTCTGGCTACAACATGGCGCACGCCTTCGTTGTGTGCGTCGTGTTCGGCTGTGTACGAGTTCGATGCGTTGCGCAAAAACTGCAGCTTCGCACTCGGACACGACTCTCTTCCCGCCCCCAGTCCCTTCGATGATTGTTGACTTCTTTTCTCTTTTCGCTTATTTTTAGAAAATTCGCCGGCAGCGCGTTACGTCGCACATTCGGCCAAAAAGAAACTGCAACGATCCAAGGACGAATTTTTTGGCAGTTTTTCTGGAAAGTCGCGCACTGCGCTTCCGGTGCCTTCTTTTTGCGCTTTTGTGTTAGTTTCTTTTTCGTTGAAATGGAATTTTTTTACTGTGCAAAAGATCGACGCTACATACAAACAAACACCGGTGGTTGTTGTTACATTTGCTTTTGTTGTTGTTGTTGTTGCATCACATATGGCATTTGCCATGTGCGTTTTTTGTTGGCTGGCTGAGAGTTGGTGGCGATATGACTGAAATTTACCTCTCGACTTTTGTGGCGTTTGTATGTATGAATAATTGCACTTGACTGTGTGTGTGCGTGTGTGTGGCAGACATACACCGCAGACAGACTGATGTCGCGTATTTTGTTTTTGAAAAATGTTGGCATTATTTGCGTTGCAATTTTTTTCGGCATCTTAAAAAAAAGAATCTTAAAAATCCAACGCAACTTGCGTTGATTTTTGAAGTTTTTCAAAAAGAAATAAAAAATAAATAAACTGGGCCAAGCATTGGCGAAATATGTTTTCCCTTGGGAAAAGGACATAAAAAAAGAGTGGAAAAGAGTGCAGAAAGAGTTGAACGAACGACAAAACGATAACTGTTGGTCGTTATGCGTTGTTCGGTGATTCGTTCTAAAGGAAATATAAAAAAATTTCGGTTATTTATGAATTTTGTATATTTGTGAAAAGGTAATAAAATGCCTCGCTGCTTGTTGCTTGTTGTGAAAATTCGAAAACTGCAATAGCCTGAAGTTCTCAATTACTTCTATTTGAACGGATTAACATCACTTGCAATCAAACAACTAATGAATGCAACACTGAAGGACTCTTTTTCATCATATGAAACAGCCAAATGGTGGGTTTTTACATTTGAGAAAAGCCACTCGTGTACATAGGTGGAATTACATGCGCTCAAATTGTTCCTCGCTTTTGTTAAGGATACATCGGAAGGATAAAAGTTGAAGGTTCAAAAACTAGAAGTCAAATCAACGTGGAGAGTGCAGGTCCCATCTTCCTTTTGTTAAGGATACATTTGAAGGATCAAAGTTGAAGATTCAAAAACTAGAAGTCAAATCAACGTGGAGAGTGCAGGTTCTGTCTTCTTGTGTTGCTTAAATCCAAACCCAAGAAGAAAAGTTGTGGAACTCGCTTATAATAGAACGCTAAAACCCACTAATAACACCCACAACAATAACAACAACAACAATTGGCCAGTCAGACAATGCGTCCAACACAATCTGATCAAAAGTGCAAAGAAATCAAATCGAACGCCGAAATCCTCTCATCACACAAACCACACTCGACACTTGTGTGCTGCAAAAAAAATTGCCCAGTTGGTTGCATTGTCGTTGTGTGAGCTGAGGTGTAACACGACAACCTTGCCGCGTGCCACATGCCGCATGCTGCAACGCTGTCAATATGCTGTTCGCGCATTTCTATGCGCGTCCAACAAAAAAAGAAAGAAAACGTTGCGCGCGCGCTGAAAAAACCAGACAGCAGCACAAAGAAAAAAACCTGAACTTCGTTAGTCGCAGAGGGGCGGCCGGGAGGCGCCGTTCCTTGGTCGGCTGCCTGCAGGTTCCCCACTTGTTTCGTTTGCTTTGTGCTTTTTTCCTGCGTTGCGACTGCTTCGTGCTTTGTGCAGTGCCACGGTAACAACAACAACAACAACAACAATAACAATGGCAGTGCGCCCTCCCACTGCCTCAACTGTTGTTATGATGCAAAGTGGGTGCAAAGGATTATTTTATTATTATTTGTTGTTGTTGTTCGGTGGCGACTTGCGAGGCAAAGCGAAGCGCGCGAACGCTTACACACATACACATCGACACGCGGGCTTTTCCGTGCAGTCACCGTTGCTGTTGCTGTTCTTTTTATTGTGTGGAAAGTGTGCCAAAGTGCGATGCCAAAGTGGCTGCGAACACGAACATGGCGAATGCGCCGCTGCCGCTGCTGGGTCACCGCGCGCCGGCCGGCCGGCCCGGTGGGCGTTGGTTTGAGAAGTTTTTCTTTTTCGCGATGCGCGTTTCGTGCATGTTTGCTATTGTTGTTGTATTCGTTTTCTTTGCAATCGGGCAGCGTTTTTTTGTGACTCTCTTGCCGCACCACACAAACGAGACAGGACGCTGGTCAACGCATGCGAGGCGCTTTTTGTACGTATGAATGTGAATGTATGTATGTGTGTGTTTTGTGTTGTTGGCGTAGTTGATTTCCTTTTTGGGTGCCACTTGCCGGTCTTTGTTGCTGTCGCTGTGGTTGGGTTACGCTGTTGGCCCAGTTTGGCGCGTTCGGCTGCCTCCAACCCGCGCGACCTCGCTGCCGCGACGCGCGACGTGTTAGTGAATCATCAGCGACACCAGCAGCTAAGTGGGTGCTGCATGCGGCGCGTTTTGCACGCCTCTTTGTCGGCGGCTCGACTGCACGGCTGACTTGCGTTGTGCTCTTGTTGGCGCCAGTTGTTGCGTTTTCTTGTTGCTTGTGCTCGCTGTTGGCTGCGCGCCGTTGCGGTCTGGCAGCGGCGCATTTGTCCTTTTTGCCATCATGTGGCGGCGCTTTTTTCTTGCGCTTCCGTTATGCTGATTTGATTAAATAAACGTGGCGCACATTGGGCCGAGTGGACGCGCTCAACAGGTCGACGCTGCCGTTGACGTTGCCGTCATTGCAATTGATATGCCATTTGTTGGCTGTTGGCTGTGTGTGTGTGTGTGTTTGTTTGTATGTGGCGCATTTCTTTTTCTTATTTACCATTGCGACTTTTCGAATTGGCTGGTGTTACGTGTTTTTTGCGCCGAGTTTTTTTAGCAACTGCGGCCGGGAAAGTTGCCAGCAGTTGAATTGTGTGTTTGTCGTTGTGTTGCTTTCTTTGCATTTGGCGTTTATGAAGTTGTGCGGTCTACGTTCATATGTGGTGACGCGTGGCGCGCTGCAATCGCTCGAGTTAATTTGATAACTTGAACGGTTGGAGTGATGACAACATTTACACTGCGATTGTTTTATGATATGCGGCGCTGATAAATGATTCGGTTTGAATGCAAATGTGGGCGATTGAAGGTGTAACTTTCAGATTGATTAGATCCTATTGGCATACGAATACATATATGCGCATTTATATGTCAAACTTATGTTTGTATATTCACTGCCCTGACTTTTATATATCTGATTGGAGAAAAAGTGCGCTTCGCATAATTTATTTTCCCTCTCGAACCACCGAATCTTTGACTCAATACAGACCAGTTTACTATGTGGAAACGATGCGACTAAAAGAGACCTGAATGATCAGACTTCCTACCAGATTTAGGAGATTTTTGGATTTTTAGGAGAATTTTTGGGAGGAAGAATTGTTTAGGCGAATTCTTAGGAGATTTTGATAGTGATACATTTGTCATAATTAGTGGCATTGAAGCGTTGAATATTGAAAGCTTAAGTGTCCAATTTAATGCAATTTCATTTTGAATGAATAAATTTTAATTGAATTGAAGTGAATATGTAAATTTCATATCGATTTATTTTTTTTATATATTTTGTTTGTTTTAAGTTGTCAGGTTGGTGCTAAGCTGAAGCTGAATGAATAAAAAAAATTAATATTTTTTTATGACAAGTTTATTTCTTTAAATTAACCCTTAGTTTAATCCTCGACCCCGAAGTGTACCCTGTGTCTCCATATTTTTTGGCATTTAAATTGCCTAAGAAGTTTACTTTTGAACAATTTTAGCTTAACAGGGCTATTCTGGCAAAGACTGTTAAAACACTTTCAAAAGATTATTGAAAGATAGTTTGAAAGACTGAATGAAAGATTTTGGCTATTCCAACGAAAAAATCTTTCGGAAAAAGCTCTAAAATTCAACACTCGAGTTGAAAAGCTGTTTGAATTGAATTGAATTGAACCGTCTGTCGTAAAATAAAAAATTCAAACGTAATTTCAAAAATCTCAAAAAATGGCAAAGTAAGTAAAAATTAAAAAGAAATTGCATTCTTTTATAACATATGTCCATATTTATTTCATAGGCATACAAAGGCTGAGCGGACGACTCCCGAGCAGCTGAAATATTTCGTGGAGTTTTGCGCTGAAAACCCATTAATGACGATCGGGCGCAACAATCCGCGGACGCCTAAGGGAATTCAGCACTTGTGGGATGAATTGGCTGGCGCTCTCAACGCTATGAGAGGGCCAACCAAAACGGCCGCGCAGTGGAAAGATGTAAGTTGTACCAATCTTCTTGTTTTTGTTTTTCTTATCCCATTCTCACTTCTAGACGTTGGTGCATTGGAAGAATATGGTGCGATCGCGTGCACGGCAAGCCGCGGTCGATTCAAAAGCGACGGGTGGTGGACCACGAACAGCGGCTCCCTTGAGCGATCTCGAAGAAAGGGCAGTGTGTGTTTTCGGCGTTGCTGCTGTTGTTGGCCGAACTAAAGTGCCGACAATGGGGTTTATGGAGAATTCGGCATCGCCACAGGTGACAAGGCCGGATTCCTCATTGGCGGAGAGTTCGACATCGTCATCTGTCATAATGCTGGAGCCTTCAGTGGAGGAGATTCCGGCAACGCCACCTGTGATGATGCCGGAATCTTCATCGGTGGAGACTTCAGCATCCGCACAGGTGACAAGGCCGGAGAGTTTGCCAATAGAGAATTCGGCATCATCACCGCTGACGATGCCGGAATTTTCATCGGTGGCGAATGCGGCATCGTCACCTGTGGCAAAACGAAAGCGCGTTGACATGGATGCCGAAGTTTTGTCACTTTTAAGAGACTCTGTCGCTCAACGCCAACGCATAGAGGAGCGAAATATTGAGGCTCAGTTAAAAACGGCGGCTGCCATTAGCGAAATGGCTTCAGCTGTTTTGGCTTTGAGCCAAGCTGTAACATCGCTAATAAATAAAAGTAACTAAAAATAACTGTGTAACATATAGTCATTTATTTCACTTTGGATAGTTTTTTCAACATTTGGATTAGATTTTTGTTGATTATACATGCAATGATGTTGTATATACTCCTCGAATTCGTGCGCCTTCTCTGAAAAGTGATGTTGTAATAAGAGCATTCTCTACATTATCACTGCCACAGACGTCTTCGGCTTCCTCTTCCGATGGGTCCAAATCAATTCCTCGTTTTAGTAGAATATTGTGCAAAATTGCACAAGCATATATTATCGTAGCCGCTCGCTCATGGCTATAATGGAGCACACGCTCCTTTGAAAGGCACCTGAAACGCCCTTTCAATATTCCAAATGCTCTTTCAATAGTATTTCTGGCCCTTGCATGCATCCTATTAAACTTCCTCTCCTTCGCTGTGGTAGGCGTTGAAAATGGAGTGAGCAACCAAGGTTCAAGTGGATAGCCTTGGTCACCCAAAAGCCATCTTGATACTCCAGGGCGGTGACTAGTTAAGAGATGAATTCGCGCCGGAGAAGTAGTCCAAATTCCGGAGTCATGACAAGACCCTGGAAATTTTGCATTGAGTGAAGTAAAGATCATGCGATGATCACATATCTAAAATATTAGGCTTACAAAATTTATGTTTTTATTTACATATACGTTAATTATATGTTACCGCTTCAACGTTAATGCTGTAAAATCCTTTACGGTTCATGTAAAGCGATACAGGATTTTCACTGTCGGCAGATGATGGAGTGATGATTGACACATGGGTGCAATCTAGTGCGCCTATCGTACTTTTGATGTCGAAATGTTGATGAAAACTGAAAGCGCCAGCATTATGAATGTGCACTCGATGCATAATACATTTTTCTCGACTATTTACCCTAATTTTGCCGCAGCTTGTTCAGAATTGGTTTGGGGAAAGCGAATTTCGCTACCTTTGTGCTGCACTATCAATGCCGCAATCGCATGGATGCTGCGTGACACTGACGATTGGCTCATTGCAGTTTCAAAAGAATTTCCAATACACTGCTGGTCAGAGCCGTGGCTGAAAAAATGCATTGCTGCCAAAAAGCGTGTTGTGAACGAAATTTGAGATTGTTGCACATCAAATGGTTCCAACTCGGCGATGAGTGCAGCACAAAGATTTTTTGGCAGTCTGTAATTTTTCCGAAATGACTCCTCCGTCACAGCAAACGGATCACATCTTTCACGGAGCTGCCTTAAGCGTCGTCGCTTCTCTAAAATGCGACGCCGCCTGGAGTTCTTCATCACCAATACGCTTATGAACAATTCTTCCATCGTATTTATTTTATTTTCAGAACACAAACCCAACGCACGTACTTTTTTCAAGCTGAAAGACGACCCCAACAGCACATCTTTCAAACTGTCTTTCATGATACGGAAAAAAGCTTTCAAGATAGTTGCCAGAATAGCAAATTGTCTTTCGAAAGATTTTTGTACTTCGAAAGATTGAGGTGAGTTGAAAGATAGTTGCCAGAATAGCCCTGTAAAACGGGTTAAATTTAAATTTTGTATCAATATTTTGTAATTACAAAAAATTACTTAATATTTATGGAAAAATACAAAATTATCACTTTTTGATTTTATTTAACCATTATTACGGCAGCCGCCGTAGCTCAGCTGGCTAGTGCGTTGGGCCCCGAGTCAAGACTTCGCGAGTTCAATACTCCGTTCCGTTAACACCTAAAAAAATAACGGGAACCTCGTTTTCTCTTTCGGTGGATGTCCTCTCAGCAGGAAATGGCAAACCTCTGAGAGTAAAAACTGCCTATGAAAAAGCTTCCAACTCGCTGTTCGGAATCGGCATAAAAATGTAGGTCCCTTCCAACTTTAAATTCACTTCTAAAAATATTAATTTGTTGGTGAATACTAAAATTAAACCCATAAATCAATCGTAGCTTTTGCTATAAGATGACAAATAGGTGAAGTTGCTCTGAGGGAACTTTGTAGTCGAAAGGGTTAAAATGCCAAAAATTATTTAAAAACATTTCGGGAAATTTTTTTTTAATTTTTTGAAGAAATTTTAAACTATTTTTTTAAGATCTGGCAGAAAGTCATTTCTAGTGTCTGGCAACACTACAACTACACTCGAGTGAAGTTTTGTGAATCAAGTTCGAGGCATCTCCATCTAAAGTTAAGATTGTTCAGTATTATTGTATAAAGTTAAGCCAAGAAGTGAAACTGCAAGAAAATTTCAGAGTCTTTTTGGCAAAGTAGACTGGCGTAGCCAATGTTCGCTTCAATGAAATACAAAACGTTTTGAGTTATGGTTAGCTGAGTTTTAAGTTTTGTTGCTGTAATGGTCGGTACTGTTTCATCTAAATTAACCACTATGATACAGAATCTTTTCATATGCATAATGCTTCGCAGAAATGAATCATAGCCTAAGTTAGTATAATGGGTTCGATAGATGATTGCGGTCCACCTCATGCCGCTTACATTTCATTCATATTACAATTCATATGAACAAGTTGAATGTATCAAATGAGCAAATAAGCAGCGTGTAGTCCATGTTTGTCTCAATGAAACAACAAGTAGTTTCATACCCATATCGACTTACAAAAGTGTACCATAGCAGATTTGTGTGACTCTAGAGTGAGATTGGTTGAACCTAAAACTTAGAACTCCTCTTATTTGATTGATAAATCTATTTCGTTGAAATTGCTTTAGATTGGAACACGAAAAGGGAATGTTACATTGCTTTTTGTAGTAGAAGAAGTCGACTCGTACAAGAAGAATAATATATAGAACAGTAGAATAGTATAGCCAGAAATTGCTATATATAGAAGATAACTTAGTTAGGAATACTTTCTTAAAATAGTTGCTTATCAATTTTATACTTGATTTAGAAGATTTACATTCTGTTTTAATTTCTAATATTTGACTCCTTTCTTGAGTGGATCGCTTCAGTTACATATTCACTAATCTATCCTGCAAGTATGATACGGTATCATGCAAGATTTTGAAAGTCAGTTCATCCGCCTTCGCATGACTACACCAACACATTCCTCACATTGTTCAATGCTGACAGCGCAAAACATTCTCCGCATCTGTGCAAACACAGCCGCTCAGAATTCTCTGATTACATCACGTTGAATGTGCGTCGAGTTCTTTCATTTGTTTTCGGCCTTTTATGATTTTCTAATTTTCCGCAAATAGTTTCCTTTCTCCACTTTGCATTGCATTATGCGCCATGTGCTGCCACTTTACTTTTATTATACCTACGAAATATTTGGCGTTGCAGCTGCGCGGCCAACTGCGTTGCGCAGTTACCAACGCAAAACCGAGCAAATCTCTAAGCGTCTATGAATTATTTATGATCAGCCGCAGCGAATTCAAATGTGCACCGAAATTCCCTTATTCACCATCGAATTCGCATTTGCAATTTCGACTGACTCGACTCGCCACATGGGCGGGTGGGTAGTACGCGGCACGCACACAATGTGCCGCATATCCTTGAAAATCCTTTTTATGTGCGCATTATGTAGTTGCCGTCAGCCAGTCAGCTAGTAGGCGCTTCGTTCCGCTGACAGCCTGCCGGCACATTTCGGCAATATCGCACCACATTTCGCATATCCGCACTGACAGCGGTGCGGTTAGTGGCGCCTCCGCCGGCATTCTTGCCACGCAGGCAATTCCACGCGCCATAAGCAGGTTCAATTACCTGTTACAACAACCGTTAGACGCTGTTAGATGAATTTCTATGGCCGAAACATGTGCGCGAACGCGCTTTTGCTTTCGCCCCGCCCGCGCCACACCGCCGCGGGACTGATCCGTCAGCCGGAGCGCACTAAAGGCTTTCGCGCGCCGTGGAGTGGGGCCAGCGCATTTATCTCGTTTTCATTTTCGGGCATGTGTGTGCGCCGCCCCGCCCCGCGCCCCTGTTGAATATTTTAAAAGCAGCCGCAGTGCTGTGGCGGCCGCTGCTGCGAAATGCGCACTTTGGCACGCATTTGTTATAAACATAAATGAGCTTAGAAATGAACCCCGCAGGATAAGAGGCACTTTCACGTCTGCTAGTTTATCCGCTGCGCGCGAATGCGAAAACTTTCGCTCCGCACACGCACGCACGCACGCCGAGCGCTCTAGTTGTGCTGTGTTGGCGTAGAGCGGGCCGACGCGAGTAGGCGCGGCGCGTGACGCGTGACGCTTAATGCACATGTATCGAGCACATTATACAAATGATATGACATCAGATAAGCATAAGTGCAAATTGGCTTACAAACCGGGATTTGTTCGCTCGTTCCGGCGCCGCATTCGCGCACACAATGCGCCACTCGACGCCGCGGCGTCTTGCGGCGCTGTCGCCGCACATTTTGCATGTTCCATTGGCCTTGGTCGCATTTGATGTGCTGTAAGCCCTAATCTAATATGGGCTTAAATAAACAAACAACGGCACAGCGCACACAATGCCGAGAATCCAGTGCGAACGCGGCCGGGACGGGGTGAGCGCCTGTTGATTAGGACACATAACGAACGGACGAAAGTGCGACAGTCTCTTAAAAATTGAGTTTATGTAGTATGAAATTTTCATATGTATGTACTCGTGTATGTAGTTTTAGTGAAAACATTTGCAAACATTTCTTGCCATTTTGACTTGGACGAACACCTTGTGCCACCTGGAGACACATTGTAGCCGCTGTAGCTGTGGTTCAGTGGTTGATGTGTGTCAGAGAATCATGGGTACGAGTACTGCAAGAGAAAATGTTAACTCGAAATACTAAAAAGTAAATATAGAGAATATAAGGACAGAATACTCGTAATAAAAAGTACTCAATATCGGTGCAAGTATAGAAACGGAGTTCGTTTTTGACTTCGGAGTACTCATTTCAGTACTAAAATTTTGTATGTATTGACTTCTGAATATTTGGTCAGCATTCAGTAGCACTCAAAAGTAGAGAGTAGTACTCATAGTAGATTCCTTGGTGCTCATTCTCATTCGAACTCACTACAAAAGTACTCTGTTAGTACTCAAAGGTGTTTGGTATTAACTTAACGTACTTATTACTAAAAAATATTTGATTATTCTATATCAACTTGGGAGTAGTATTAGTACTCAGTATTGATTTTTGAGTACTCCTTCAGACTTTTGAGTATTCATTGGTACTCAGTATTGACTTTTGATTAGTATTTCTTAGAAGAACTGAGGACTGACTTCTAAATAATCGATGCTTGCTCTCTGGTACTGACAAATCCTGGGTATCGACATTTGAGTACTAAGTGTCGAACGCTGAGTACTCGGTACTGATGTTTGAGTACTCAATATCGAACTCTGACTATTTAGTTTCCACGTTGGAGTACTCAGTCCTGCAAAATATTCGGTATACGCTAAGTCAAGTCAATTTGAGTACTAAGTGTCGAACTCTGAGTACTCGGTACTGACGTTTGAGTAGTCAGTATCGAGCTCTGACTATTCAGTTTTTCGTTAGAGTACTCAGTCCTGCAAACTACTCAGTATACGCTTAGTCAAGTCGATTTGGGTACTAAGTGTCGAACTCTGAGTACTCGGTACTGATGTTTGAGTACTCAATATCGAACTCTGACTATTTAGTTTCCACGTTGGAGTACTCAGTCCTGCAAAATATTCGGTATACGCTTAGTCAAGTCAATTTGGGTACTAAGTGTCGGAATCTACTCGGTACTGACGTTTAAGAACTCAGTCTCGACCTCTGACTACTCAGTATCGACCTTGGAGTACTCGGTACTGAAAAATATTTGGTATCAACTTAGTCAATAGCGAGTACTCAGGTGTTGACTTTGGGTATCCATTACTTCACAGTATCGACTTTTGAGTATTCAGTAGTACTCACAAGAACTCAGTATCTCATCTTATTAGTACTCGGTTTTTATGTTTTGGTATCAATAGTACTAAATGTTATTCAGCATTGAATTTTCAGTACTAGGTTTATTTTTTGGGTACTCTTTGGTATTCAAAAGTACTCAGTATCATATTATGAGTACTAATTTTCGATTTGAGTACTCAGTATTGGGTTATGAGTACTCAGTATTGGCTTTAGAGCTCTCAGTGTCCTTCGGCATTGACTTCTGAGCACTCAGTATGAATTTCATGGTATTAATTACTACTGGGTATACATTTTTAAGTACTCAGTCGTACTCACAAATACCTGGTTTTGACTTTTTCTTATTCAGCATCGACTTTCAACTTTTTAAGCATACTCCATATCGGCTTATGAGTACTTGGAGTTGAATTTTAAGTATTCATTGGTGTTAGTATTTAGTACCGACTTCTAAGCAGTAGTACTCAAAGAAGCTCAGTATATCTACGCTTAAGTACTCGGTATTGACTTTAGGGCATTCATTAGTACTCGGTATAGATTTGTAAGTACTCAGTATCGATTTTTAAATACTCTGAAATACTCGATATCAACTTAAAAGTAGGTACTCTATACCGACTATTAGATATTCATTGATACTATTTAGTGCTAAGCATCGACTTTGAAGTAGTGAAAAGTATTCAAAAGCATTCAGTATTTACACTCAGGTACTCGCTTTTTTATTTTTGAGTACTCAAATCTAACACTTTAGTAAAGTAGTTGAACTCAGAATCAATTTCTTAGTTCGCAGTAGAACTCAGAAAAATATAGTATCAACTTTTATGTATACAAAACTACTTTGTATCAACTTTTGAGTGTTCAGTATCGGATGCTACCGATTTTCTTAGTAATCAAATAAGAACTTACAACTTTATGTATCACTTATGCAGTTTTATTTCATTGAATTTTAAAGAGTTTTTAATTTAAAAAAATTCGAACTTTTTGAAACTGGATGGCGTTGTTATGGTTCCGAGCCATAAGAGTTCGGATTTCGATTAATTTCGATTCAGCTTCCCAGACGAAAACATATCCTTTTAACTAAAAAGTAAATGGTTACTTTTTCTTACCGGAGCATGTTCCATTGTGACATTGAACACATTCTGAAATGATTTTTAAATTTTTCTCTCGGCAAGTTTTCTATACGTTGTCCTAACGATCTCTCAGATAATTGCCTCTTCTTCAAGAGTTCAACATTAAAATTTAACCATTCAGTGCTTTGTCCTTCTGCGCCTCTCCTAACATATCTCTTGTCACATTCAACTGAGTCAACTGAGTCGCTCTATGTAGCACAGTGGGTCGCTTAAAGTGCGAGTAAATTTCAGTTCCTGGAAAACCAGGTGACTTCTTCACTTCGAAATGTCTGACGAAGAACTTCACTTCAACGGGTGTCGCTGGCATTTGCACTCACTGCGCATTGGCGCGTTTGCCTTATTCAACAACTTCAGCAATTCGCCGAATACAAGATTAGCGGATATTTGTGATTTTATTGCAGCGGATTTTTCCAGGCGCTGCGTGCCGATGGCAGTGACACTGCTCGGCGCTCCAACAGACGCCACCATCGAAACGTGACTATGCTCTAGTCGCTGCTGGCTGCTGGCGGCTGGCTGCGGCAGTGGGGGCGTATGCGTGATGTGCGTTATCGCTTTTAAGAATCGTCGCAGTTGCTTTGCGCTTACGCACGCAACATTCGCTACGACGACGACAGCGACGGCGCACAGCGTCGCTCGTCTGGCAAATGGCGCTGGCAATGGGCGTCTTATCTTTATGGCGGTGTGAAATGTCGCTTGAAGGATTGCAAAAGGATTTGTTGTTTGTAAAACCCAAATAATGAATTTATATGCGCGTCGAATTTCGCCATGCGGAATGTATTTGTGTGTGTGCGTGTGTGTGTTTGGTTTGTTTGTGTTGTTGGCGGCGCTTGACTTTTTGCATTTGAGGCCATGTAATAAATTCGAGTGTGTATCACCTGCCGGAAAAATAAATTATCTGCTGGCTTGTGTAAACTAAAGCATTTTAAATAAATTACGGCAGACATTCAAATAAAATTAAAAGAATATTTAGTAATAGAAAAAATGCCAACAAAATAGGCGTCGGTGTGTGTTTGTGTGAATGTGTGTGAAAAGCTGATAATTTTACGCCCATATAATACAGTGGCCGTTGTTAGTGTTATTGTTGTTGTTGTTGTGTTGCTGTACTGTTCGCTGCTGTCGGTTGTGATAAAATTGCGGCATAACATTTTGGCCATTAAAACGTTTTAGATTTGCATTGGCACTGCCGATCGACGCACCACAACGCTGTGCCAAGCCAACAACACATGCATACACAAATACATGATGATGTATGTTTGTATGTATGTATGCAGACACTCATATAAACGCACAGACAGCGGTCGTTGGTGCTCGTCCGCAATGTTCGAAACCATCCTACAACAATCCAGACCCCAGCCACCAATCCATGCAATAAGTTGTCAACAAGAGGAGCACCAAAAGCAACAGCTACAACAACAAAAACAACGCCATCAATAAAAAGCAATGAAAAAAATATGAAAATTTGCAGTCAAAACAAATTTATTTGCATTTACAGTTGGCAGCAAAAGAAACACGATGCGCCAAAATGCACAAACACCGACACACACACACAAACATACTTTTGTATCTCTGTATGCACTCGTAAATACGCTCCCACCCGCATTCCATGTAAAAAGCGAATAAGAAAAATTGCAATAGAAAAAATGCGGCGCTGTGCCCCTCACACAGCGAGTGTGTTTGTTGTTGTTGTTGCTGTTGCAGCAGCCGTGGTCGCGGTAGTGGAGACGTGTTGCATGCAAATAAATGAATTTATTTATTTGAATTTAAGCTTCAGCTGCAAATCAGCGATGCGTATACCACCAATTAAACGCAACAAACACAACAACACTGACAACCAGCCACCACCCTTGCGACGGCAGTGGGCACCTTGAGGCGGCGGCAATGTGCAAACAAACCGATTACGGTGACATTCTAATAAAAATCAAATGAATTGCCTGCGACCGCTTAACCTCAACAAGTCTTTAAAAGTCATAAAAATATCTATTAAAAAAATTTCACAGAAATGCCACACACTGACTTCATGCAGTTCGGTTTGCACTTTTACCAGGAATTCAACTCATTTTGGTTCGCTGTGGAAAAAAACTGACTTTAGCGCTTTCGCGCAATCTGTAAAATCGCCATTTGTGGCCACCGCTGACAGATAATAAAGCGAAATCATTGAATGGCCGCATGAAAGTCGCGCGTGGTCGCACATTTGTGATGTTTTCATTTTGAAACTGCCAGCCGCATCAAAGAAGCAAAAACAATGCAGCTACAACGGTTTTTGGTGAGTTCCTTTGGGAGCCGGGCGGACCATAACTAGTGCCACTGGATTCCATGCGGATACCAGAAATTGCTGCCAAATTGCCTTCACTATCACTAAAGTTGACAGCCGAATGAGGACAAAAGTTAAGCTTTGATTTTTTTCACATTGAATTTTGATTTATTTTATATTTTTGACTTTGTTTATTTTTTTTTATTTTGTATGAATTGTTTTCAATATAACTTCAGGTTTTCAACTCTATCAGAAAGGTTTGCGATTTTATTCAAATCCACTGACATTGCTAAGTCTTTCCAGAAAGAGTGCATGGGTGGAAAATTGATGAGGTGTTTTTATAGAGTTGTTACTCTATGATTTTGTATACAAGTATCAACTTTGTTATATTTCAATTCTGCGACTGATATACAGAGTTAAAACGCGTAGTTTTGAAACAGAAAAAAATATTATGATGAAAGTATCAAAGGAGCATCTATGACATATTTTGCTATGACAGCAACTGAAGCCAAGTTTATGGTTAAAAAGAAATATGTGTGAGTCGGAGTCAAAGATGGTTCCAATGTTTTTGGTCCAGGAATCACAGTTTTGTGAATGAACTGAGTTCTGAGTCAGATTGACTTGCGATGATCAGAAGCTGTGGAAACAATAAAACAAAATCTCACAGACAGAGTTGAGAAACTAAGTGAAAAACTCCCATTGTTCACTAACACTCAGAAGCTGTTTGTAAAAATGCTAAAATTGACTAATGGATTCCGCAAGAGATGACAAAAATGAATTAGCAATAATGTATGCAAGTCTTTTCTTTTCGCCTGTGTAGGCAAAGGCACAAGAAAATGAATGGATAGAACAGATTGCATGACTTTAGATTCAGAACAGATTTTAGTTACAAAAGCATCTCTCCATGTGGAAAAAAGTTATGTTGTGCGTTTGATGAGACCTGATGGGCATCAATCACTATTGAACTGGCGAATGAAAGCACATCAATCAAGAAGAAACTCTATTGTGTCCTTATGCCGCATGGGAGACTCTCCGATAACTGCAACAGTTTGAATTGGAAGTTACAGCTCATTCATCTTACTATTCTCACTACTATCTCAACTTCCTTTCTTCAGAAGTCTGCTGCACCATCCGAGTAGAACATCGTTCAAAATCCATAGTGTTCTTGATCACCTTTGGCAATTTTTCAATTAAAAGTTTAACCATTTTGAACCTAACGAAATTGAAAATTAACCCGCTAAACGAAAAGATGTGCCGAATAATATTGAAAATTATATCTTTACTTAACCCTTCCGACCCCAAAGTTGCTCGAGACCAACTTCACTTATTTGTCATCTTATAGCAAAAGCTACGATTGATTTATGCGTTTAATTTAAGTAAGCACCAACAAATTAAAATTTTAAGAAGTGAAGTCAAAGCAAATTACAAACATTTTACTGTTATCCCCAAAATAATTTCCAAAAATTTGCAGCGATATCAGGGAAAGTTTGTGTTCTAATTGAAGTCTACGAATTGGGCGCATTTGATCAAAACACTGTTTGTTTAATAATGGTTATATAAAATAAAAAAGTGATAATTTTGTATTTTTCCATAAATATTAAATAATTTTTCTGTGGTGAAAAAATATTGACACAAAATTTATTTAACTCGTTTTTAGCTAAAAGTGTTCAGAAGTAAAGTTGTTTTAGAAGTCTAACAAAGAGGTGTGGCGTCTTAAAATGTCGTGTGCACAATTTTTAGGCAAATGTTTCATGATATAAATACCAAAAAGTAATATCGAGACACAGGGTAAAATTCGGGGTCGAAAGGGTTAAAAACATTCACCACCCTGTTCTGTTAATTCGAACTTAATCAAACAAAAACCGCATCACAAACTGAATGACCAAATATTATAGGGTTAACAAATTTCGATTTCATATTATTTTCCCTTTCAGACAACTTTTTCGTTTCTGTCTCACTCTTTGCTTTCTGGAAGCTTTCTGCAAGCTTTTTTAAAGATCACAAACACCCGAAAGCTTAAAACTAAACTTTCTAAAAGCTCAACCTTATTCACCATAGAGAACGATCCCTAAAGTGGTGAAAAGCTTCATGCAAAGCTTATTCAACTTGAGGGGCACAACAATGAAGATTTCAATGCAAATTGGGCCCCAATTTAAGTCCACATATCTACTATGTTAAATTATATAAAATTCAAATACATTATTAAAATATTTGTCTTTTGGCAATTTTTCAGCTGATTTGAGTGCAGCTTAACAAGAAATTCAGCAGAGAGCCAATCGACACCAATCAACGAGCAGCCGCAGCAGAAACGCCAAAGCTCAGCACCGGAATTGTCGCCCGAAAGAGAAAAACTTCGCATCGAAGAGTCCTTGCTAAATCGAACAGAGAAACATGCAGCATAAGAAAAAATATTTACTTATGTGTGTCCGTGTATGTCCGTGTGTGTGTGCTCGGAGAAAAAATCGTTGCCTTGCTCAACCAACAGTCGACGCTCGAAAAAGCAAACAAACAAAAAAAATAGAAAAGTCTCAAAGGAAGACGAGCGCAGTTTTTGGGGGAAAACTCTACAAAGGCAAAACGAATGAAGTGAGGCGAAAAAATGAAAATGGCACAAGACAAAAGTAGCAAAAAAAAGGAAAACAAAGCGAAGAAAAAGACAAAATGCCGCACGTGTGTTTGTGTGTTGTTCTGGGTCTGGGACTGGGACTCGGTCTCTGTCAATATCTGTGTTTGTGAGTGTGTGTCTGTGTGCATGTGGACACGTGGTGCGGGCAGCTATGAGTGCTACGTGCGGTGTGTGTTATGTGACGAGTGCCGCCGCACTCACCCACCCACCGCCACACGTCGCAGCGAAGGCGAAAATGGAAAAAATGCCTTCTTGCCGCCGCCGCCACCCACCTTGCTGGGACTTTTACTTTCATTTCAATTTTTTCTTTGCATTATTTTTCTTTCAGCCAACGCGCCAACAACAACAACAATAAGAGTACCGAAACGAAACTCGCTGCAAAAATAAAGGAAAAGTTGCTCCTTTCATGCTTGCAGCCAGCGTGGGCAGATCACCAACCAACCAGCCAGTCAGCCAGTCAGTCTGTCGGCCGGGAGTCACCAGCCAACGCCGCACAAAAAAGACGTTGAAAAGGTAACAAAACGAAGCGAAGGAAGCAAGCAACAGGGAGAAACGGGCACAAGAAAAAACTGCAACCGGGGAAAAATAAAGTCGAGGAAAAATTTAAGCGTGAAATGCCGCAGAAAAAATGGCAACTTTGCCGCACGACCTTGAGCCTTCAGATATAAATTCATATAAAGCGTTAAATTATGTGAAAATGCGAGAAAGTGCAGAGAAGGCGCAAATAGAAAAAATAAAGCACACACAGACAAAATACGAAGAGAACGCGAAAAGAAAACGAATTGGAAACGAACGTGGAAATCCATGGAGGCGGCAAACAGCTGAGCAAAAATATATTAAAGAAACAACAATAAAAAAATGGGCTCTGTTTGTGTGTGTGGCTTGGTGCAGACAATTTGCCACATACATACATACATACATCCCCAATACATACTGACACGTATGCGTGTAGCGGACCAAGAGCACAACAACAAAAGTCCAAGCTGCGAAAAAATTCACACGACAAGCGGCGTCGACGTTGGCGTCTAATGCGGGTTTTCTTGGCCGGCAACAGGCACACACACACAAACACACACACACACATACATGCATACAGTGCCGGCCGCAACCACCTGTAAGAGGACGCAGGCAATGCGTTGGACCTCCGGCGCCCAGTCCAGGTCCAGCGCGCGCTGCCGCCGTCGCAGCAGCGGACGAAGCTGCCACCGAATCTATTTGGCGGCTACAGGCAACGCGGCTTGTCAACAGCATTCGGCTGTGCGATTAATATGCAAGAAAAACGAAGGAGCAGCGACGCCGTGCGTGGTTGCAGCCAATTTTCGGACGGACAACAACATCAAGCGGCGGCTGCTTAGACAGCAACAACTATAATACAAGTAACAATGTCAACATATATTAGCAGCAGCAGCGACAACTCCGGCCAGTGGTGCGAGTAAACGGCGCCCAACGCATACCAGCGCACTTCGCCCTCGAGGATAACAAAAGGATTTCCATGTCTACAACGTTGTCGTTTTTCGCCGTCGCCTGCCGCACAGGTTGCTTGTTTTTCTTCGAAGGCAAATGGGTCAGACGCGACGCGACGGCATGGTGTCATTTAATTTCAACAGGTTGCCGGCATCTTAAAGCCGGATGCCTGTATTACTGGGCCAGCGCGTGCGACATTAAAGCCGAACCGACATGGAGTCGTGCAATTGTGAGCAGTCGACGAATTGGTGAGACGGAGACGCAACAACGTCGTCTATTGAAAGTTGTCGGAATAATTAATGAATGGAATTTTGGGCATTTGTTGCGTTGCGAAACTAATGCGCCCACATGCCTCCGATTCTTGGAAGTAAACAAACAAACAAACCAACAAACGACAAGCAAACACGAGCAACTGTAGAAAATAGCCAGAAAATAGAATGGAACAAAAAAACTTGAAATGTTTGACATGTGAGTGGACGCACACCCGCACCGCACATGACTCTTACTTGTACATATAAACTATACATATATGTATGAATGTATGTGTGGTCTGAGTGTGTGTGTGTATGTGTGTTTGTGCAACATAGCAACAGTGTGGCAAAGCAATTATCGATAGTACAGAGCCGCTTCGGTCGTGTGGCATTGGCTGTGCTGCTGGACATATATGTCTGTGTGTGTGTGTATGTGCGCATGTCTTGGCCATCGTTCCAAGGATGAGAGACAACCTTGAGCAAGTTAATCCATATCAAGGCAGCTTAAGATGTTATTGTTGTTGCTGTCTTGCGTCGCTGCCCTCGCCGCCCACATTAACCGCTCGCCAACTCGCCGCAACCAGCCAGCCAGCCTGTTGAGGTCAGGCCGACGGCGCTGTCATGGTGATTAAACGTCTAAGCGCCCGCTCTCTCAACCGTGCGTATCCTTGCGACCGAGCGCCTGTCGCACGCACATCCCGACCTACCTCCAGTCGAAGCGTGTTTGTCATGGCTGGCGTCGTTCATTGTGGACATGAGTCGCACGCCGGCAGTGCGGCAGTGTGACAGGACCCAAGTTGCTCGCCATAGACAATTTGGTGGGTGGCGCCGGCAAGGTTGCAGTTGGTGAAAATTTTCCAAATATTTTTCGCTTCGCTTCTTTCAGCTTTTTTCTATTCTTCTTATTTTTCTAGCAGCACTTTGTACGCATTTTCTTGGCTCAAACAAATCACTCGCATACATTTATGTTTGTATGTTTCTACTATATGTGTTTTGTTGTTTTTTTTTTGTTCGTCTAAGAGAAAACTTGTTTTGTGTTTTTCTGGGCATGTTTTGGTTTTTGGTTTTTTTTTTGTGAAATGCGTGAAAAATAGATTTAAGGATGATTGGGTGTGCCTTACATATGGATATGCGTGAGTGTGTGAATGTGTGTGTGTGTGGGAAGAAATGGAGACATTTTTGCCTGCTTAACTGAAGAATCTGCTTAACTAAAATAGAAGTCCAGGTTCAATTTTTATTTTGTATTTTTCCGTTTGAATGAAACTTTACATAACTGAAAAATTCTGTTAAGTGAAAGATTTTTTTGGTTCAAAAACTTAAATTAACACTCTTTTAACTACTTACACCTAAACGAAATGTTGTGCCACAGTTCATGATTAAAAAATAAATAAAAAATAATAGCAGACCAGTATTATTTCCACGTATCATTACGTCCCTGATAAGTGGATCCGTTTATTTCGTCAGTTGGCGCTGTTGGCTTTTAAAAATGCAACGAAATTCGAAAATCTCTGAATTGGAATGTCTTTTCTTTTTACTCATCCGAAGTGCACTTAACTTTGCTTAACTGAAACCATCGGTCAACTGCGACTAAAAGACCGGGAAACGCACTTGCAGTTAAGCGGACTCCACTGTAGTATAGAACATATATATAGATACTCTTTACTACATACATGTACATATGTCGGTCTCTAGTTATTTATTAGAAAAACAATTTGGACAGCAAGCAATTTCTTGGGAATTATGTCTGTGCGAAAAGCAATCAGAAATCCTGCAAGCTAACACGCAGACTCTCGCCGATAGCGACAAGTTGCTGTTTTTACTCACACAGTTAAATGGACATAACAAAACGTCACCATGTTACTGGTAAAACCTTTCCGCAGGTATTTTGCCTCACATGCGTTTATTGGACACACCAAGACATGTTGGAACTTCCTCTATTTGATCCTTTTAACGCAAGTGTGCGTTTAATGTATGTGTGCAGGATAAATTGGAGAAACTTCGAATGCGTTGCTTGTGAAAAGCAAACACGGAACTCAAAATTGTTTCTGTACCCGTTATCCTTTAGAGAGAAGTACCTGAGAAGTTTATTGTGCCCCTTGAATCATCTGGTGTTTTATATGCTCAAGTATTGAATCAGACCTTTCTGCGATATTTGCATCAGGTCCTCTTCACCGAGGCTATGTTTCCCCAGAAACTTTGCACGTCCGTGTGTCAGGGCAGGACAGTTGGTGATAATGTGTTCCATTGTTTCATCAGCTTCCTGGCAGGATCTACATGTTCTGCTGTCGGTAAGACCAAGTTTGTAGAGGTGGTTGTTACAGAAGAAGTGGCCCGTTACAGCATCACATAAAGTCCTAAGTTGGCTTCTGTTGAGATCTAGAGCAAAGATGGCTCTCTCTCTGTTGAAGTTTAGGAATTTTTTGAAAGGTGAAGACCTTCACGTTGTTCCGGTATTTCTGTTTGTGTTTTTGCATCCAGTTTTGAATGTCCTGTTTCAGGTCTTTTTTGCTAAACCCGAACATCGGGTCTGGCCCTATGAATGGACTCTCTACTCCAGTTTTGGCTTGTGCGTCTGCCATTTCATTGCCTTCATGGCCCTCATGCCCCGGTATCCAAACCAAAACTACACGATTCCATGTACCTAGGTTATTGAGCTCCTTGTGGCAATCCAAGAGAGTTTTCAATAAGAAAGGGTAGCTGTCCAAAGCTTTTAAAACTGAAAGGCTGTCCGCGAGTATTGTAAATTTGTCCCTTTGGGGGTTGCCTTTGGTTGTAGAACAATTACTATACTAATTGACTAACCATTTGAAATTTGGTGTACGTATATATGTATCCAACTCAGTCTTAATAGAATTGCTATAAAAAAAAATTCTAAATTTTAAGGTCATTAAAGTGAACAAAAAATATTAAAAGCTGAACATATTTTCAATGCATTATCGAAATCATAAGCTGTCATTTGATGACAGGACTCCACTCTGTCTCCTTTTTGTGTAGGTTACGTGAAAAACTTGTTTGCATATTTTTCACGATGTAAGGTTCATTAACCTGAATGAAGTTGGTTAATGAAGTCGGCCTCGATAGCTCAGCGAGTAGCGCGCTGGCTTCTCATACCGAGCGCCCCAGGTTCGATTCCTGGCTTGGGCTGAAAAAAAAACACTAATGTACTTCTATCGCTATCCACATGAAGGAAATGAGAATTACAAGAATCGCACAAGTGCGCTCTTGGCAGGCAATGGCAAAACCTGCAAGTGTGAAAGAAAAACTGCCAATCGCCGTTCGGATTCGGCGTTAAACTGTAGGTCCCCTCCCTCCCTTTCCCCATCCGTTTGAAATGTGTATTGTATCACATGTTGGAAAAGCAGTGTTGCATACACATTTCAAACGGGTGGAATTTGTGGTATCACAACGGGCCCATAGGCCTAAGTGTGTCTCATAGAGAGGCAGCCACTTAACCAACCAACCAAGGTTAATGAAGGGGAGTGAGCGGCATGCACTTCCACCCGGAAACCCCATTGTGAAACCGTTCATTCTTGAAATACCGGTGTCCTTCCCTATTTGTTGGTATCCCTGCAGATCCCTTTGGGATAGAAAAGTAGGCGGTTGGTGGTTCAGAGATTGAATGGTGATGATGGTATTGAGTGAGAGTCATTCTTTTCGTATTGTCTGTTAGACAAAAGTATCGAAATCACATGACAGTGCGAGACTTTATGCCGCTAAGCATCTCCTTTCATGTGACAGAAAGCTCTTTCCGAAACCAATCTTCAGTATGGGATCCCTTAAGGTGACACTTTTCGAGTAAATCGTTTTATGATTTCAAATTTTGTTTAGCACAACTAGGATTAATGTTCTGGGATATGAGATCGGATTTCTGGCTTCGGCAATACGTGATCTTCTTGGCCTAAAATTGGATTCAAAGTTGACACACCGGGTCCATTTCGGTAAATATTTCTTATTTTTTTTTTAATATTTTTAATATTTTTTAATTTTTTATATATTTATTAAGCCAATGAACAAATGCCCTTACTGACAATAGAAAATATTAATAATTACATTAAAGGTATCCACTCTTCACAGACTCCGTTTAGGGACATTAAAAGCTATTCTTGTCAAAAGATTCGGTCAATCAATAGACCCCACTTGTTAGATCGACTTCAAAGGAGCATTCAAGAAGTAATCGCGTAGCATGTAGTGACTTTTAGTTCACTAGAAGACAACGATAGCTGCAGGATGGCATTGGATCACTGAAGTTCAGCGTACGCAAAGCGAACCGACTGAAAACTTTCTGGATGCCTTCCATTCCGTTTATGAAGAAGAAGAAGAATTAGTTCTTAGTAAGAGCATCTCTAGTATTGAAACCAATGTTCATTGCTAAGTCGATTCTTTTGGTGATCCCAATCATGTCAAACAAGCCTCCCTTTGCGCATTATGAACTCCTGACACCTCTGAGTCGGTTTAAAAAACTAATGACTTGAGAATATCTCTCCGATCAGCTCAATAGCTACCTTGGCCACTATCACAACTGCTTTGTCATTATTTCATTCCACCGTTGTATACCTCCGACAATAATACAACTTGTACAAGGCCCTGCATTCAAAACTGTTTTGGAGCAAAACTCACGACTGAAAAGTACAAAACTTACAGCTTCGTTGGCATTGTACACGTCGTAGATTCCTGTAAGTAAGATGCATTTTTCGCTGTCGCTTCTCAATTGATGGCATGTACCGAAAATAAGCAACAAAGGCTGCCAAGCAAAACCATCATTAATTACGCCAGGCAAAAACAAACAAGCAAACTCGGCGCAGCACAATAAAAACTAAGCGACAAAACCAGTTTCCAAAACTGCCTCTGCCGATAAGGATTTGAAACTGCACTACGGCCAAACAGGCTGGCGAGCATTCCAGCAGTTAGCAGCCTCGTACGATCGGCGCTGGCGCTGGTGACGGTGACGGTGCATTAGCCAAAACCGATGGAATTGAAGCTCAGCTGCCAGCGATCGCAAACCCGTACACGGAATCCGAGTATTAAATTGCATCGACCTACATAGAAGATGAGCGAACACTCGAACGAACGAACGAATGAGCGAAGCAACGATCGGCGATCGGGTGCGCGCGGCGAAAAGCTGGCAGAGAGCGTTGGGGGATTGAGAAGCGGCAGATCGGCAGGGGCGCATCTCGCATGTGAAGGGCCTAAGCGATGCAAATGTTGTTGTTGTTGTTGTTATTATTGTTGCTGCAAGTCTAACAAAGCCATACGAAAACAGTAGAAGCGGCAAGACAGCCCAAAAACGCAACAACAACAACAACCAACATCGAGCTGAAGCCAAAAATGCAGCAAAGGAATAATGAATATTTTTTTGTTGTTTTCTTGGCGCTGCTTTGCTACTCGTGCAGCGCTCAAAAAGTGCATTTCGAAAAAAATTTATTTTTTTGGGGGTCTCAAAGAAATTTAAGACAGCAACGCAACAACTGCAGCGGTGGCGCAGCCTCGATCGCAAACTTGTCGCGCACCCCTGCCGCGCCGGTGCACCGCTGCAAGTTTGCCACTTTTGCTAATGCGGCCGTCGCCGCTTGGTTTTTGCTACAATTGCTGTTGTTGTTGTTGTTGATGCTATGCTGTTCCGCACCAAATGCAGCTCAAGTAGAAAAGTGAGGCGGCGCAGCGAGAAGACGAGAAAAAAAGCCGCGCGCACTGATGATGCGCCGATAGCGCAGCCTCCGTGCCGCAAACGTGACTTTGATGGTGAAAATAATTTTTGGAGCCGAAAAATACCAAAAACAACTCTGCTACATACATCGCACAACAACAACACAATCTCTACAAACGAGCTGCGCTAATACGCACACAAAACCGCCACAAAACTGCAGCAACAACAACAACCATAACCAAATCAACAACGACAAAATAAAATTAAAAATTTTTTTGCAATCGCCGAAAAGTTTCACTAAAACAAACTGCACCGAACTGGCTGAATTTTTGGCAATGGCCAACCGACTCATTGCCCACTAATGAAACTTGTTTATTGTGCAATAACAACAACAACAACATAAACAACTAAAGCCTGTTGCAGTTTGTGTTGCTTTTGTGCGTTTTCTATGTAATGCAATGAATTTTGGAGGTTTTTGGGCAGCAATGGGTTCGGGTTTCATTGCAGTTCAATTTTGTTGTTGGCCTTTTGCCACGTTGTGCATTTCAGGTTTGCATCGATCGAAGTTGGTAAAAGTTTAGGGCTGTAGCAGAAACTTAGTTGTAGGATGATGTGGATGTATGTAAGTATGTATATACATATTTATGTATATATAGGCTTTTCGAATTTTTGATACAACTATTGGCAATGGAAGTGTGAAGGCCAAAACCTTTATACTACTAGATATAAAGTTGTCAAAGATTGAGAAATTGCATCATTCGAATCTATTTAAATCATATCAACTTAAGAAATCAAAGCCTAAGCTTACTGAAATAGAATACTCCAGAAAAACCTATTAGAAACAAAAATTCCTTACGCCTTTGTTGAGATTTTTCAAGTCTCAAAAGTTTTCTCTTTTTCAGGTTTTCAAAATCTTCTATACTGATGGACCCGTATCTAGCAGCGCATTAGATACTAATGGACAAAAACCCCAGCTGCGGAGAACTTGCCGAAATGGCAGATGAGCCATTCCGATCCTTGAATTCCCTTATTATGGGTTGTGGTGTCTTCTCCGAAGAATTCAATCAAATCGAAACCTAAAACTCTGGCTGCCAGATTACTGCAGTGCCTTCCAAGCCGAGAACACAGCAATCTGCGCAGCCTCCGGCTGGCTTAGGGTAAACGACATATCGGCAAGAGATATTCTGATACTTTTGGACAGTCAATCCGCTCTTAGAGCTCTGAATGCAGTCATAACAACATCAAAGACTGTCCTCAGCTGCTGAAAATCTCTCAACAAGACTGCCAAGCAGCTTCAAATTCGGTTATGCTGGGTCCCGGGATACAGGAATTTTCCAGGGAACTGCAGAGCAGAGGTGCTCGCTCGGCAGGGTACACACTTACAGCTGCTTTATCCAGAAGAAAGATGACCTTTTTAGGCAACTTCTTTCGATAGTTTAGGGGTCTTACTGATAAGACCATTCGCTGTCAACTAAGCTTTGAAAGAATCTCCAATTGTTTCAATGAGTGAGCAGTTTTTGCTTGACTGCATTTGTATCACAATGGGCCCTCATGGCCTAAGTTTACTCATTTTGGGGCAGCCACATCTCCCTACCTATCTATTTCCTTATTTTGTGTTCATTCCGATTCTTGCCATAATCGTCTACTTCCTTTAAAACAACTAATGTAATACTATATCTCTAACAGATCTTTATGACTGAAGGCCTTGATTTCCGTAATCTTTTGTGTAGTGCATGCGATTTGTATTGGATCAAAGGGACCAGAGCTTTAGTTCGATTTCGAATAGCGTTTTAGAAACTTTTTCATGAGTAAACTTTACACCCAGATGTTTGCTAAGAGGAAGAAAAATTATATCTTTCCTATATGATGTTGCCTTACATACAATATTTTCATTCTTTTACTCGTTAAAGCCGAACGAGTTATTTAAATCATCTTCCAAGCACAGTCACCGGGTTACTTCTTCAGCCAGATAAATCTTAATGAGGTTACTTCTAAAATTCGTTTACCTCATTGTCAGTTAAGTTGGACATCAGATAATTCTCTAAGGAAGTTCCAGTTCCTATATTTCTTCTTAATGATTTCATGTGAATATAAAACCACAAATTACACTCTATATGGCATGACTAACATTTTCGTTTGTGTGTTGCCTTCAACTTGAATTCTTTCGTACACTTTTGCAGATCTTAATTACTGAAACCACTTCGATGTGAATAAAACGCTCAAGGTGATCCTGTTCCAGCCACATCCACACACAGCACAGCGCGACGTTTAGGTGACGAGTCTCTGTTGTTGTCGAACCCTGCGCCCACCAACAACCAGCCGCACAGTTGCGTAATCGACTTCATTGCAAATGCATTAACTGCGCAAACAATGCAAATGTGATAATTTCTTGTCCCATAGCGACTTACGCGCGAAATAAGTGAGAAAACAACTATGTGCCAACTCATTGTGCGATAGTTAATTTATGTAAATCCCACAATAATTTCGTTGTGGCCCGAATGAACTTGTAAATCACATGGCCTGCAGACGAAGCGTGTAAGTAGCTCGTAAAGCTACTTGAAGGGTTGAAAGGTTACGAGTCGACCTGACACTTGAGCCGCCACACACAACAACACACACTCACACATTAAAATGCCTCATAATGCGTTCGGTAATTGGGTAATTTTCGCCCCGGAAAACGCAAACGGCAAACGAGCAAACAGATAAGGTTTTCCAACCCGCCGGTGAATTCATCATAAAATCACTTAAAATAATACCCCGTATCCCACATAAGTAATTGCGTGTCAAAACTTGGAAAACAAGCGGCGACCTTTGACAGCGTCAAAGAGCTGCCGGCACGCTGCGCATTCCGCTGCCGGGCCGAGTCGGGCCGGCCTGTCAACGCCTCGAACGACGCCTTTCGCCACGGTGGCCGTAGACAGGGGACAACATATGAGTATGAGTGTTCTAAGCGGCCGTAGGGGTGGGTCATGCTAATTTGTCGGCCGCAGACGTTGGGCTCACACACGTGAACTCACACTCACACATACAGCCGAGTCGACACACACGCAGTTGGGCGTTCTTTGACTTTATAGGCATTTAAACTCTTCCGGTCGGACGCACCAACCGGACACCTCGTAAAAGTCGTTTAGGAAGCACATTGAAAAATAGCCAACAACAACAACGGCAATAACAATAACAACAACTATTTTGTGTGCATAAAAAAGCGTCAACTACCACAGGGCCGTGGGGCCGCTGCCTCGGTGCGGGTGTGAGCGTTTCTTGTCGCTGCCGTTTCTACACATGTTGTAGTGTAGTTGTTGTAGTTGTTTTGTTTGGCCTATTTGAAAACAACCCGTTGCGCGATCATAAGGCCAACACACCGACACGTGTGCTTGTGTGTGCGTGTGTGTGTGGCAATAAAGTGTTAAATTCGCTTAAGGGTTGATTTCCTGCTGCTTCTTGGGTTCTATGAGACCTCATGCCTGCCGGTATATGCATGTCGAATGTGTTTGTGTGTGTGTGTGCATGTGTCGTCCTTGCTAATTAATTTACTTAATACCTGCGAGACCTGCCGCTACAGCGAACGCAAAAGCGATTAAAAGCACATCTGGGTGCGTTTACCGAGTCACTCAAGAGTGAAATGCTGCAATGCTCGGTTGGGTCTCCAGTCGCTTAGGCTGTCGCCGCGTGCGTGCACTTTGCCCCACTGTGCGGCCTGTGCCGGTGTGAGACGAACAAATTGCCGCAAAACACCTTCGAGACAACATCAAACAAGAGCAACAACAACAAGCACAACTTTTGTCGTCGTCGACGCTCGTCTAAGTCTTGTCGCCGTTGCGTTCGTTGATGGGTGGCGCGCATGTGGGCGGGTCACTTTGATGCCGAAATCAGGCATTTTCTCTCCGGAACTTAATAAATTCATAGAGCGTTGCCGTCGACCGTTTCGCTGTGGGCGTACGTGTCTGAGTCAACCTATGAGTGTGTGTGTGTGTGTGGGGACTAGTGCCAGTGGATGCGTGAAATGTGACTTACAACCCAAATGCCACTACAACAACAACGCAAGTCATAAAAACTAAAAGAGCAGCGAAAGGACAAGTGGCGCGTTGTCGAAGCTCGAGAACGCGTCTTGCCGCTGGCATTCTTCAGGATTGCTCAAGCGTCTATGTGTGTGTGTTTTGATGTCTTCCGCACATGTGTGTGCACGCACCGGTGTCGAGAGTGCTGGGTGTGAATTGCTAATGCCTTACTACAACAAATACCAAGCGCGACCAACAACAGGTCTCACTTGACTCGACTGCGCGGCCACTCACCGCACGATCTCAATGATAATGCGTGTAATTTCCAATTATGACTTCCTTGGGCGTTCGTGTGGCGTTTTCGCTGGCGGCGTCCCTTTGTCGCTTCAGGCCCCTCGTCGACTGTCGAGTGTCTGGGCGGCCGCTTATGGGTGTTTGCCGCAATTTTCCTTCATTTCAATCAACATAATTCGCAATAAATTCAGCAGCTACACACAACTCCCCTTTCACCGTAAATACTTTCCCTACTCTTATGTGTGCGTGTGTGTGTGTGTGTGAGTGACCGCAAAAGGCATTTCACACGCTCACAGCGTTGGGTGGGAGTGTAGAAAATGGAAATGAAAATGAAAATGTCTTGCGTATGCGGCATGAGGGGAATAATGGAGAGAATGAAGGTTGAGTGTTGCTGTGCGCTGGTGTTGGCGATTTATTTAAGACTGACCGCACATGCAGACACAGACGAGCTCACACCCACTCTCGCACGCCACAAGAATCACGTCTCGACACTGCCCGTCTGGTCTTGTCGCAATGCGCCGCACCGCGCCGCGCCACGCCTCGTCCTTAGTGTCGTAAGTCTAATTTTGGGTAATCCAGGCGTCTGCGTTTCGCTTTTTCGGGTTGCCACAGCAAATGTGTGGCGCAGGGGACGGCGGCGGTCGTTCGATTGCTCGGTTGTTGGCCCTTGGCCTGCCGTCGACATGGCCCACTCCACTCCCACTCCTCGGTCGTCGTCGGTGGCCGCTGTCTGCCGCGTATAATATGTGGGTCATGCATAACTGGAATGTTTGACATGTTTCCTTCGTGTTGTACAGCGTGAGAGCACTTGAGAGGGTGTGCGGAATAGCGAGCCCTTTCAGCGAGCATGCAGTGTTGGCTTTGTTGTTGGCCGCTTGGCTGTTGCTGTTTAGGTGTTATTGTTTTTGATGAAGGAATAAGGAATTTGTGTTATGTTTATGGGACAATTGAATGTGTTGCTATGTGTTGAATGTGTTTTATGTGTTGGTATGCGGTATGTCCATGCCGGCGGCTTGGATGGGGAAAGCAGTTTAATAGAAACATGTTTAGGTAATGGAGTTAAAAATTGGATGCTGTTCTTGTTTATTTCGAGTGTAAAATGTAAAAGCAATGAACTATTTACAACTCATGAAGGTTGTTGCTTTAAATTACGATTTAAATTTATTCTTTCATAGCGTTGGTTCAATAGAATTGAAATGAACAACGGAACCGTTTCTTGGTCCTTTCGGTAATAGAAGCCTAGGCGAGTTGTTGCTAACGTCAGTCGAGTCATTGGTTGATGGCTGTTGGTTAGATTCTGCACTACTTAGTTATTGACCGATGACTGGCTTGGTTGATGAGTTATTTAGCTTGGGTTCTTTCTCACTTAGTGTCATTGTCAAGTTGTCTTATACTTGGTTCTTGAATGTTGTTGGTTGTTTAGATTTGACACTTGGTTCTTTTCGATGTTTGTTGTTGTGATATTCAGGTCACGTTCTTCACCACTTGGCCTTTGGTTCATTGTTAGTGTATTGTTGGGTATTTACGTGAGGTTTTCAAACCCTTGAACACTTGGTTTTTGATTGATGGCTGCCGACGAGGGATTCAGGTCACATCTGATTGCAGATGGGTTTATGACGGTTGGTGGTGATCGGTTGAAGGCTGTCTTCATTGCCTTCACAGACTGGCTGAGAATCAATGAAACAACCGCTAGTAGATACCAGTCTGGGGAATTTGAAAGAGCAAATGCATCTCTAAATTCAACCCAAATCTGCCGGAATTTAATTTTTTTTTTAATTTTGTGCAATTGATATGAAACATAGTGGAAAAATTGAATTTTTGAGCGAATGTTTACTGTGACAATAGGCGCTACCGGGTTTACTTCAAGCTATCAACGACGACGTGGCGCCTAAGGCGTTGGAACCTATTTTTTAAGACCGAAAATGCCGAAATGTTCATTTTGCGCTGAAACTAGTTGTCAAAAATCGATATAGAGGTTGAAAAAACTTAGAAATACTTTAACTACTATAGCCAGTGGCGGATTCAGGGGGTTTGGGGGTTGAAACCCCCTCCCCCCTAATATTAGGGTCGACTTTGAATCTACGTACAAATTAAAAGGCATTTTTGGCATTTTATGAATATTAAAGAATTACTTCTTGAAACCCCCAAAATGCTTTTCTGAATCCGCGTCTAACTATAACTATACATAATTTTTAACATACTTAAACAGGGTATAACTTTTCGAAATTAAACAATTTTGTTAATGCATCTGGGCATCTCCTCTGTTATAAACTGCTGCAAAATTTACATAATTCAAGTTTACGAAAACCCTGAGACCCGGTAAAAACATCCCTGATCATTCCTCTCTCGACTCAATACAATTGCGTCGAACCCACAAAACCCACAAAAGTGATACAAAGGGACCGGAACAGGAAGGCATCAAGCGAGAAGAAACAACAGAAAAGAGTTGACTCAAAGAAGTGTTTAACACTTTCGACCCCAAAGTTGCTTGAGAGCAACTTCACCTCATCTCATCATCTCATCATCTTGTCATCTTAAACAAAATCTACGATTGATTTATGGGTTTAATTTAAGTACAACAACAAAACTTTAATATTTTAGAAGTGCGTATTACAAAAATTTTACTGTTGTACCCAAAATAATTTCCAAAAATTTACCGTGATCTAAGGGAAGGTTTGTGTTCTAATTGAAGTCTATGAATTGGGCGCATTTGATGAAATCCCTATTTCTTTAATAATGGTTAAATAAAATCAAAAAATTATAATTTTGTTTTTTTCCACAAATATTAAAACATTTTTCCATAATTAAAAAATAAACATACAAAATTTTTTTAACCAGGTTTAAGCTAAAATTGTTCAAAAGTAAACTAGCTCTAGAACTCTAACACAGAGGCGTGGCAACTTCAAATGTCGTCTGCACACTTCTTAGGCGAATGTTTTATGATTTAAGTACCAAAAAGTAATATCGAGACAGAGGGTAAAATTCGGGGTCGAAAGGGTTAAACGTTTCGCTTGAGCCACAACTCCGTTTGGTTTATTGTAAACAATCTTTATTGTAGTTTGTTGTTGACAATAAAATCACTGAATTTTTTCTTCAAAATTTCCAAAGTGACCGAATGACTTAAGCTGAATTGACAGGCATCAATGGGGTTCAAGCAGATGCTCAGCATGCAACATCGCAACAACACAATGCCTGGTCAGCAGCAACATCGACGACAGCGCGATCATCTCAAATAACAAACAAACAAGCACCAGCCCCTCATTTGCGGCAGCACACAGGGTTTGCCACATTCGAACTTCGAACGAAAATCATAGAAGCAAAACAAAGCATGTGGAGAGTGCATCGAGTACGTTGATCCCAGGCTCGACTGCCAAAATATCCAACGAGCCGAAAACCCCCAAAAACTGGCCAACGCAAGCAGTGAAGTGAAACGATGACTGCAGCAGTAAATGCTGAAAGTAGAAACAGCACGGAATAGCAATGCCGCGAATGCAGTAAATCCAGCTTTGGTCGCGTACAGTCCGCCACGGATTCCAGCACAAATTCCAAAAAACATGTAAAAGAGACTCGAAATACATGAAAACCATACACACACTCACCCATGATGATTTGTATGTATTTATTACGAACGAGGGGGGTTACAAATTTCATCTAAAAATCTTCTACAAGTCACTGCCGAGTTGCCGCCCCAGAGATTGCACGCTCCGGTCTTTCGTGTCATTAACCAGCGAGCCGAATGCGCTGAAACGTAGCTCAAAATTTCGGCAATTCGCCAGTCAGTGACGACGGGGAGTGCAAAGCATAATGCAGAAAATATGGTAAAAATAGATGCAAACGCGAGAAACAGCAAGGGGCACAGAATAAGGTCGAAACGAAATTTCTAAAGACCGGAGCTGGTAGACAAAGCAAATCGGCAACGAAGCGAGTGCGCGCCGGCAGCGGTCTTTGAACCAGCGAAGAAACGAGCCGAGATCTGGTCGTAGAATTTCATAGAGGCGCACGGGACACGGGCCGAGGCAGCAGCCCCCCTCATTATAAGCGTTTAATCCCAGCCAACCATGTGGCCGTGGCAGCAGTTGGGCAGGGACGAGGTTCGGCCGGAACGGTGCGATGCGACTGCAGTGAGCGCTCCGACGTGGCTTCAGGATCGGCGCAGTGGGGCAAACTTGTGCTCTCACCAACACTGCCAACAGTCACAAAATTTCGGCAATTTTTATTGCTGCCAAATTGAACGCACACCATGCACTGAGTGAGAGATTGTGCTCACAAATACTTGAAAAGAGCAACGAGCCAGGGGTCAGAACGGTTTGCGGTAGTGAAGGGGAATGTTGTGGCGTTCGTTGTGTGAGTGAAACGATTTTTGGCAACTTCGGCGTCGCACTCACAGTGCAGTCACACATCGATCACAGTAGTGCGAGTCACAGTCGCTGCCGCCGCCGCTGTCGCCATTGTCACTGCCACTGTCACTGTCACTGCCACTGTTGCGGTTGGCGTCGCTGCCCAGCACTGTGCGTTGGTGTTAGTCACGTTCGGATCGCTGCGATCTCCTGCTTGATGCCTGAATTTTTGGCAACTTCTATGGCTGCCATCGTCGGTGCGGCGTAACGCTCCAGTTGCGGCGGCGCTGTTGCTGTTGCCGTCACTGTTGTCGTTCACTGTTGTCTTCTTCCCCATTCTGCATCGGCGCAGCGTTCGCTCTCTCCATGGAGTCTACGTTCATATTTTAGTTTGAATTGAATATTTTAGTGCGTTGTTTGAACGTGTGAGTCGCACAGAGACGCGCTGCGCTCCGGCCGCTCTTCGGCGCCCGCGCCCAGTGCCGAAAAGTTGCATTGAAGCCGTTAACCTCGCTCGTTCAGCGCACCGATGCGACGCTCCACACTTCGCCTGGCAATGCCGCGTTTATTATTGAAAAATTGTAGAAACCCGGACTGGCAAAAAATGAAGTCATTTGTTGGCTGTTGTTGTTGTTGTTGTTTTGGGATTTCATCAACTATGCACACACAAATTTTAGGCCAATGTGCAGTGCACAGCAGTAGCGATGAAGTGCAGCGGCGGGCAGCGGGATGGGTCGCACTGCCGAATTGCGTCGCATGAGAAACCGAAAACGGAAAAGAGCGAAGCGAGCAAAAAAATTAAAATCACATTACAAAACCCGTTCTGGCATTTGGAGGACCCATGGCAACATAGCACAGCAACAAAAACAGCATTGAGGATTCCGTGGTGGATGGACGGAGGGGCGCTGCAGCAGTAGAAAATCGGTTTTGGGCGCTGCTTTTCCCTTCTACTGGACCGACTGATCGCCGATATCGTCGCCTGAACTAGCGCACAGCGCCGCTGGAGCCCGCGTCCGAGTGCCCCGGCGAGTACTCGGCGCAATTAGTTGCAGTGCTGCCAGCTGCGCGCTGCGTCGAGGCAAAGTGGCCTTTGAGATGAATAGCTGCACCCATATACGCCCCGCCGGTGCATCATGTGAATGCACTATGTGCACATGGCTGGCGTTATTCGAGTATGTACATACATACACACTCGTACCATATAGGCGACGGGCATCGATGAAAGTTTGCCGTGATCGCCGCACATTTGTTTATTTTTGACTGTCGAGTGTAGATTTCTCTTTTCGCTGTTACTCGATGCATTCAATTTTTGTCTTAGGGCACATAAAGCGAGTATTTGTGCAGGTCCATGTGTGTCCGTAAGTGTGCATGTGCAGCACATTCAAGGGTACACACACGCTTCATGCTGCCTTGTGTTACACGCTTTGTTGCATTTAGGCGGATGTGCAACAAAGTGATCGAGTTTTTGGCAATTTCACATTTTCATGGTTGCTGCACGCGCTGTCTATGTGTGTATGTGTGTCTGTGGTTTGAAGGGCCGATTGTTCAGAAAGAAAGCTTGTGAGTGGCTTAATGTTTTATTTACATAAACAAATAACTGTTGTTTTTTGTATTCATTAATTTCATCATTCGGGGAAGCGATCACCAGACCACTGACAGAACATGTGATGTGGAACTGTCGTTGAGAAAGCCCTCTCTCTTTAATTATTTGTATGATTTCAATTACTTTGACCGAATTCGAAGTCAATGGATCTATTAGATCTAAGATAGTGCTTAGTTCATTTAAACTATTTAACATTCGAAGTACTTTTATCAAAGCGCCCGCGCTGGGAACACACTTATTAATGCATAGAATTGCCTTGGTTATTTAAGAACTTCAAAGACAGAGAAACAGGATTTGGAATGAGCAAAATTCAAAAGCGAAACGATTATAATTAAGTTAAGTTTCTCCCTACATACGAACCTGAACAATGTGTGCTTTCACCCAAATGATGTCCGAGTGAGAAAGAGTGCGGTAAGTACCCTTTTGTCCAAAGTTTTCTAATATAGTTGAAACCAACCTGAGCTTTGGATGAATCAGGGGCTTAACATACTTAATAAACATTTGTGGGGAACGTGTAACTAAATTAAGAATTAGGCGATATCAACTGATATACGAGCTCAAGCGATCTATTGGGATCTTTTTCGAGGGTCACATGAATTACTGAGTTGATGGGTGTAATTCTTTCACTCTTGAACATTTTAAGAACAATATTGTGGAAATTGTGGCGTCTGTAGAAGCTTGTATGTGCCAAAAAATTACTCAAATTTTCACCGTCTGGTGGCAGATTTTCAACAATGTTGAATTCCGTCCACAACGCAAACATTCAAACCACAGACATTTGTCAGCATAGGGCCTCAGGAAGGCTCTCTTAAATTCTGCCAGAGCTGGTGACTAATCTATCGCAAGGCTGCCATCTATCGTCCCCAGGAGAGATGTCTCCTCTTCGCCTTCTGCGTATTCTTTGCAGAAACATTGCAGACTAGCTGGGTCCCGCGGCTTTGCACACAAGTTTAAAGCCAATGGACCCAATAAATCAGGTTTGTCTTAATTATGTGTTGACCCCGTTAGATTTTTATGGAAAAATACTTTTCTACTATTTCCCATTTTCGACCCCGTTAAATTTTTATATTCGAAGAAATGAAAAACACATTTTGAATTATTTTTGATTTGGAGTATCAGGTCAATCCATAAGTTCGTGCGTTTTTCTTATTAATCAATAATATATTTTGCTGCATTATTTACAATGTCTTCCCAACATTTAGGCAAATTTGTCAAAATTTTGTTGTCCTTGGAGCCAAAATAGGTGTCGATATCCCATTTTATAGCTCCTTTTGAGGTTTAGTTCTTATTATTCCTATGGGACTGAAGTCCGCGAAAAGGGCGAAAATCACAAGGTGTAATATGCGGAGATTATGGTGGATGCGGCATTAGCTCCCATCCGAGCTGATTCAGCTTGCCTAAGGCCTGTCTTGCGGTATGCGGTCTTGCGTTGCCGTAGTGAAACAAAACTTTGCGTCTATTGGCTAAAGACGGTAATTTTTTTCAAGTTGATGGCAATAATAATCAGTTGTGCTCGTCTGGTTTGGTTCCAGCAGATCAAAATAAACGATACCGGTCATATCCCACCAAATAGATAGGAGAATCTTCTTGGGGTGAAGGTCATCTTTGGGAATTGGTTCTGGTGTTTCACCTTGTTAAAGTACTCTGAAGCCGTCGGCGGAACGCTGGGGAAATAATGAGACGCGGGGAGTTTTGCGGAATTGCGTGCGTTTTATTTAATGTTTAAAACACGAATGTACAAAAGAATACATGAAACATTGAACGAGGCAAACGGCCGAAGCCGGGGAGCAGAAAATAGGGGGAAATATGAGCACAAAAGGAGAAGGAAAGGAAGGGATTAGAGGTGGGATCGACAGATCACTTGAGACAGCACTCATTTAGCCATCGCGGCCGCCATTGCATATTGCAATTTAAAAATGCCACGGGCCAGTCGGGCGAGGATGTGATTGATGCTGGTGCGGGGGTGCCGTCCATCGACGTCTCGTCCTCGGAGGAGTGCTGCTGCAGCGGTTTAGGGGTAGTTACCGACCTGCAAATAGAGTAAGATGTCAGTTTTTTGGACATAAAATTTTTGAGGCTGACATCATGAGTATGGGAAAGCGCGGCTAAGCTACGGGGTTCGCTTAAGCTAAAGCCGGGGGAATATGGGAAAATACATATATAAATTGGCTGCATTGCCAAAGGGCTTAAAAGCTGTTTAAAAAATAAGCCAATTCAGCTCGGGATAGTTGGGTGCACGTAGGGCTCGAGAGAAGCAGGAGAACCGAACGAGAATGTCGGTTTGCTCTTCGAGAGGGTGGTGGCCGGCTCTTGGATCCGGAGTTGGAGCTGTGTGAGCATGGGCATTGCTGGAGCCGTTCCACCTGGAGTTTATACCCGATCAGTCCGACGGCTGCGGGATTTGCAGCGCTTGGAGCGAGTCGCACTGGAGTGGCAACTGTCCTCTTTTCGGACCCGGGATGGTGTCGGTGCAATGAGGAATTGCGGGGGAATGCAATTTCCGTCAGTTGCTGTGAATGTGGACCGAGTGGCGTCAAGCCAACGCTCTTGTCGAACCCTTTTTCTCTGTTTCATTAGAGGCGAAAGCCATCCTGCGGGGCCGAAACGTTTGGCAACGAGGGGGGGAATTTGCCGGTTTTGGAATGAGTTTGCAGGAGTGGTGGGTTCAGAATGATTTTCCATTAATTCCTGGGGTGGAAACCCTGCGGGATTGAGGGCGGCAATCACTTGCGAAAGAGCTTCCTTTAGGGCAGGAAGATTATTTCGAAGGGCGTGTCCAGTATGCATATGGTGACTTGGTACCTCTGTGGCACATGTCAAATGCGAAGAAGGGGGTACTGGACCGCTTAATACCCAACCGAATACTGTATGCTGAGCAAGTAAGCTGCCACATACATTCCGGTGGATACCTTCGAGCATGATCTGCGGGATGAGATCACTGCCAATCACTATATCAATCTGCGCTGTCTCGAAGGGATTTGGATCAGCGAGTTCTAGCATGGCGAAATGTTTCATATTAGGGGGGTTTATCTGAGAAGTTGGGAGCAATTTCGTAAGCTCTTGGAGCACGATTGCTTGCACGGGGAGTTTCGTGCTCGATTGGGGGACTGCCAAGGTCAAGAAGCATGTATGATTGGCATTTTGCACAATCTGACCGCCCATGCCCGAGATTTGAAAGGGGGATTTCTCGATTGGCAATTTGAGTCGTTTCTGGACCTTCGCGGAGATGAAGGTACGCTGAGAGGCTTGATCGATCAACGCTCGCACTTTAAACAACTTTCCTGCGTGGTCAATAGACACCAGTGCCGTAGGCAGAAGGGATTGGGTGCCATTATTGGAGTGTAGGGCTTGTACTTTGGGCGTACTTTGCCTGGAAGATGTGCGGGGTTGCGCATCCGAAAGGGGAGAATGAGTAGCAGAGTTGTTGTGCTTTCGTTTTGGAGCTGTTGCGACCTGTGATTGAGTCGTGGTCGAATGTGACCGATTAAGCGATTGAGAGAGCTGCGCATTGCCTTTGGGGAAATGAAGCATGGAATGGTGCTTCTTTTGGCAATATACGCACGTAAAATTGCTTGTACAATTCTCAACAAGATGAGATGTCGCAAGACAATTTACGCAGAGATTGTGCTTCTTAACGTGTTTAAGTCGACTCTGGGGGGTGAGTCTTTTGAAGCACTGGCAAGTCCGTATGGGATGATTTGCGTTGCAGAGTTTGCACGCGAAGTCCCTTTTCACTTGAACGTGATAGTTTAGGGATTTGTGTGGCCGATTTGGGAGGACATTGGAAGTCGAAGGTTGAGACGGTTTCGGCTTAGAAGGGCGAATACTTTGAAGCCGTTCAAGTACCTCATATCTGCCGGTCAGGAACTCATCCATTTGCGACCAGAGTGGCAGATCCTTCCGGGATGTCAGTGATTGCTCCCATAGAGCGAGTGTCTCTTGGGGCAATTTGGTACAACATATGTAAACCAATAGCGGATCCCAATTGTCAGTGTTTACGGCCTGAGAATTGAGAACAGACAGACAATTGTTTATAGTGCTTTGGATCCGCTGTAGCGCCTCACTATTTTCAGTGTGGGCAGGAGCGATATTCAGAAGGGATCGGATTTGAGTATCAATGAGCATGCGTTTATTTTCAAAGCGGGATCTTAGGGCTTCCCACGCGAGTCCGAAATTCTCATCGGTTAATGCATATTGCTTAACAATAGCACCGGCTTTGCCTTGCGTTTTGTATCGGAGGTGATACAATTTTTGGGCTGGAGTGAGCTGGGGCATTGCTGGAGCCGTTCCACCTGGAGTTTATACCCGATCAGTCCGACGGCTGCGGGATTTGCAGCGCTTGGAGCGAGTCGCACTGGAGTGGCAACTGTCCTCTTTTCGGACCCGGGATGGTGTCGGTGCAATGAGGAATTGCGGGGGAATGCAATTTCCGTCAGTTGCTGTGAATGTGGACCGAGTGGCGTCAAGCCAACGCTCTTGTCGAACCCTTTTTCTCTGTTTCATTAGAGGCGAAAGCCTCTACCACACCTTATCTAAAAACTGGCGTTTGCGAACAGGATTATTGTAAAGGACCCATTTATCATTCCCGGTAATAATACGGTTCAAAAAACTCTAATTTTCAAGCCGCTGCAGCAGCTGAGAACACACATTCACTCTCTGCTGTACTCACACTCTTTGCTACAGAAAGTTTAGGCGAAACCCATTTTGAAGCCTTTGGAACCCCTTTGGAACCTTACCCAATTGAACCAGGTGCCTGTAAACTGTTCCATGTGATAAATTTAACCTTTTAGCAATCATATCGTCTGTCAAAGTTGGCTCTGCTTCCACGAGGTGCAGCAAGGTGTCGGAGTCAAGTTGATACCTCGAAATGCCTGTAATAACGCCGTGGGTTGGTGTCTTCGATGAGCGTTATGGCATTGTGCGTTGGTTCTCACTGTCTCTGATGATTGAATTGAATTTGATGAATGAAAAACAAAATCCGAAAAAAGGATAGGAATTTGTTTCAAGGTAAATGATTTGACTGGAAAGCGCTGTTGGGAGCGGAAAATGTTGACAAACTTCAAGTGAGAATCGAACGACCTCTGGGACGAGATTCCAGTGCACTTGACTCAAATAAAACTAAATTTGACTTAAAATAAAACAAAAATAAAAAAAAAGTAAAAAAAATAGGGGGAAAAAAAAAAAAAAATTGAACAAATGAAAAATGTTGGCATCGATCAGAGGAGTTCAGAGAGTGCGAAAAGAACTTTCCACTGTTTACAGAAAACCTGAGTTAAAACACATCATAGAAGAAAAATGTATTTATCACAACAAGCTATCTGATGGATCTCTTCACTAACCATGAAACTGACATTTTTGTATCACAACGCAACGAATCTTATGGAGTTTCCTGGAGACTATTAAGTTCTGATATGAATTTCGTATTTTCCATTAAACAATTTCGCGTCAATTCAAGATCCTCAGTGCCTGTAGATACAGGCAGAGGAGTTGCATCTTTGCAACGCCACATCCGCATTTAACCAACCCACCACACTTTTGCCGGAGGCACCACGCCCATACGCCCACCAGCGCTTCCTGCTTGTACTTTAGTGTTTTTTGTTGGAAATTACAAATCTTCAATCGAAAAACTCTGGAGCCCATGTTCCATGCCCGATTTCTACCAGCTAAAACCCACTCTCGCAGACATATATGCGAGTGCATTTTTCATGTATTGGTGTGTGCATGTGTGCGTGTATGTGCAGTCATAGTTGTCGGCGGCGTAGGCTGTACATTTTGGAAAATTGCATTTTCCCATTTTGTGCAGCAAGAAATAATATAATAATATGTATTATGTAAATAATAAATAGATGCGCTCGCTGTGCATATATGTGTATATCGACAAAACAACAACAACCACACAAACAACAAAAGCAACGTCGAAAAAAATAAAACCTAAAAAAAAACTGGCACAAAAAGTTGAAAATAAAAATGCGGGAAAAGCGATGCAAAAAAAAAAACCAGGAGTAGAAAAAATTAATATGTGGCCCATGCCGCCGAGCGGGCGTTTGCAGCGCTGTTTGCATTTGATTTCTCACTCGCTCGCGCTCGCGCTCACACCGCCACCACGCACTGACCGCGCCGCAGGAGCAAAAAGGATATGGTGTGCGAGTGCGTGCAACAGCCGAGGCGTACACAGCAAAGGCGCAAGTTTGCTGGCTGCGGATGCGCCGGCCAGAAGGCACTGCAACTATGGCAAATGGCAAAAGCCGCGGACAATGGCAAGAAAAGGCGCAGCATTGGCCGAAGCATGCAACCGCCGGTGGGGTCGGGCGCTGAAGCTGGCGTCAAGGGTTAAGAGCAAAGGGGCGGCGAGGTACAAAATCGCGCTCGGCACAATGACAGCAGCAACTACAAAAGCAACAACACAAACGCGCCACAGAGGAGCTGACGCATATTAAATTTGGGCAAAAGTTTGTATGCCGCGACACATCGCACTGTGGGGTGGCCCACGGGCTGCCTGCTGCCCCACTGCCCGACGCTGCCACGCTTGATTGCGTATTATTGCACAAAATCATTTCAGCCGCCGCCACAAAATGCCTCCGGCCAACGTTGCAGTAAAATGCAGAATTGCGTGCAACAAAAACTCCACCAAAAAATATAAAAACAAAACAAAACAACCTCCGAAATCCCCCCTTCCTCCCCGAAAACAAAAAAGGAAAACACTCAAAAACGCACATGAAAGCATATAAAAAAAGATCAACTCCACATGTGAGTTGTACGCTGTATGTGTGTTTGTGTGTGTTCATGAGTGTTTGTCGTTGGGGAGGGGGAGAAATCAAGCAAAAAGACCCGAAATGAATTTCCGAATATCACATTATCATCGGGGTTTAATACATAAAAATAACGGAAAGCCCATCACGCCGGCACCGCAACAGGAGAAAATCGACAGCGGCGAAATTCCGCCAAAAAGCAACAAACAAAACATCACCAGCAGCAACAAAACGAAACAAAATGACAACAGCAACAACAGCGAAAAAGTTGCAAAAAGCCAGCGTATGCGTCAAATTTGTATGCAATATTCCCGCGTGAACGGTGCCACCAGCAGCCCGAACTCTGCCTCTCCTCGCTCCTCGCCCAGCTGCCGGCAGCGTTGCACATCAAACTGCAAGTGCAGCGCACGACTGGCTGCAAAATCGACACAAATCGGCGCCCGCCAGCCCCTTTGGTCCGCTCCTGCCGCCACCCACCGCCCAACGCCTCCACCGACACGCACGAAAATAAAACACGCTGCCGCGGCCAGCTGTTCGCTGACGAAGTGGGCTGTGCGCGCAGCATTTCGGCGTTGCATTGTGTGTCGTCCGGTGGTCGGGTGGTACCAGGGCGGGAGGGGACGCGACACATAGGCCGGCTTGCGATTTTGTGTGCTCGTTTTGCATGCTGTCTTTAATTTTTCCGCAGCTTCTTTTTTTTTTGTTGCTTCGCTAGAGGAAAATTGTGCTGCAGTAAGTTTTTCGTTTTTCGTTTGCTTTTTGCAATGTCCAGTGTTGACATGGTTTATTATTTCAGCCTGTTGTTTTTCTTGCTCGCTGCGTAGGGTTGGGCGACACGCACACACACACAAAAAACGCACACAAACGCACTTGAAATTGCGCGCACGCATTGAATTTTTGCATTTTGAACGCTGCCATTGCAAAAAGTGTGCGCGCGCTGCGACTCCTCCACAACGAGCTCCATCCCTTACCATGACCCAATGTACGCGCAGTTGTCCAGTAGTTTTCGGTAGGCAAGCACGCATGTTTGCAGGCTATGAAAGGTACCGAACATTCGGCACGAAACAAAAATTTGTTTAAACTGACTCAAATGACGCTCAGGAACGCATAGTTTCACAACTCATCTAAAACACAATGAGAATTCTAATGTATAGCAGTGGTCGCTGATTAGAGCTTTGAACGACTCTTGTGGGTTTGAATCTTACGCCAAGAATTTTGTTCTCTCGGTGGTTGCCTTCTAAGTGGGAAATCGCCATTGGTTTCTAAGCATGAAATAAATAATGAAAAATCTATTCACAGGATTGTGGTGGTTCTCTTGGAGTTTCTAGTTACAGACTTTCCATGCTTTCCTCTCGACTTTTAATGTTACTATGCGGTGACATGTAAAGTGCCTCATATTCTGCCTTTAGTTCATTTTCTTAGGTCCTTGTTTCCAAACTTGAAAAAGTCACTCGCCGGGCAGAAATTTGAGTCGAATGAGGAGGTTATCGCCGCCACGGAGGCCTCCAGAAAACGTATTTTTCAGACAGGTTAAAGAAGTTGGAGCATCGCTGGGTCAAGTGTATCGAGTTGAAAGGAGACTACGTTGAGAAATAAATCGCCACTTTTCCAAAATTTTCGTTTTTCTTTAGTAGGCTAAGTACTTATCGGGCCACCCACTATATTCCCAGCGAATGCCCTTGTTTATTAGTTCATTAAGAACTTTGTTAGTTCCCTAACAACACTCCAAGTTGAATATTTTGCAATCACTACCTTATTCAATCTTTCGGTTAAGTGCAATAACTACGGAAAAAACTCGACTTCGACTGTCCCTGAGTCGAACCTCGATTCGGCAGCTCGTTGGAGTCATCACCGGACACTGCGCTCTTGGATCTTCCTATGCTTATCAAATGCCACCCCTCGTCCAGTGATGTCTGCAGAAGCTGCCGAAACGAAAAATAAGTAGAAACGATTCAACACTTCCCGTGCCACTGCCCGGCTCTGTAGGAACATCGACCCTGTATCCTGGGGTCAAGATTACCAGCGGACCCGGATTGCGCGGATAAAGTTGCGGTCGAGAGATGTCAAAGTGGTTTGCCTCGGATTGAGACTGATTGGATCGGATTGAGACAGGGTTGGAATTGACCTACAGTTTTATGCCGATTCCAAACGGCGAGTTGGGAGCTTTTTCATAAGCAATTTTACTCTCAGAGGTTTGCCATTTCCTGCTGAGAAGACAGCCACCGAAAGAAAAATTGTTGTTTTTTTTTTGGTGTAAGTAGCAACGGAGTCTTGACCCTGGGTTCGAGCGTTGCATTTGACTCTCGGCCCAACGCACTAGCCAGCTAATCTACGGCGGCTGCTAACTTTACCCATTAATCTAACCTAATTATGGGCAAGTATCATTTTATCATCATTGAAGCGAACTGACTTAATTTTTGAAAGGCTTAAAGTTAAAGCTTAAATACTTTGTTTTCTTTCCAGGTAACAAATAGAGGATAATATGTATGATATGATAATAATATGATAATATGTTCCAAATCTTTTATGATCCCATGACCATTGGTTAATTATAATGTGGTCAGATTGTTCGCAAAATTCTGTAAGTAAAAGTATTCTCCCGCTTATAAACTTACTCAGCAAAACTTGTGAAACTTGTTTCACGTTCATGGCATTGAGGGATAACTCTCGTTCTTCTCTAGTTCCCACTAGCCTGTAGTCAATTTCCCACTTCCAACTCTTATTTTCCTTTCTTTTTTTCGGACGGAAGTCTAATATGGACCCATCGTTTAAGTACTTTAGAGTTCTTTAAGCTGTCGTCTCCACTTCCAAGACTACTACAGTGTCCAAAATAAGGTGACATTGTATTTATTTTGAAAATTCTTTATTTATTCTTCCAAATTAATTTCATCCCCTTCAAAGTAATCCCCTCCCGATGCAATGCACTTATGCCAACTTATTTTCCAATCTTCGAAACACTGATTGTAGTCACTTTCCGGGATGTCCTTCAGTTCCGTCTTCGCTGCGACTTGAATCTCCTCTATCGTATCAAAACGGTGTCCCCGGAGCAGTCTTTTTGGCGGGCCACTGCATCCGATGTTCCCATGAAACAATGCTATGAGGTAATACCGAGACGAAGGAAATGGACCTTTTAGCTGCTAGAAATCTGGTGACGGTGTCATGAATGGCGTCACTGTCTTATAAAGATTTCAATCTTTCACCATCTACGAAAATTACAAATGTTTAAAATATTAAAATCTATTTTACTGTGCTTCAAAGTTGCCAAACCATCCGATTCATCATTAGTCAATCGTCAGTCGTCATTGAATAATCACATCCATCGCTTTCCTCGCTGACCGGCTGTACCGCTCGTGTGCTTTTTTTCGGCGAGTATAGAAAAAATATATAAAATTAGGGTGGTCAATTGAGTGGGCGAAATACGATTTTTTTAGTTTTTCTCTTTTCTTTGGCAGCGAAAAAAAAAATATTATAAAAATGTAAAATTTATACAAAACGCACTGCGAACGAGGGACGCGCCGCCAGTGGAAGGAGTGTGTGTTTGTGTGCGTGTGGAGTGCGTTGCAGCCAGTTGCTCCGTGCATTGTGGCCAACACTGCAGAGGCGGCGTTTTTATTATTTTTTTTAATCTTTACGCTACTCGTTGGTGCTGCTGTAGCTGCTGCTGTTTGTGCCAATGTTGTTGTTATTATTGCGGGCTGGCAGTGCGTTCTCGCATGTATTTATCTATCTATTACATTACCGGCAGCGCACTTTGGCATTATGTGGCGCGATAATAGGGCGCAGCCGTGCACCGGGTCCCGCTCTGCATTTTTTGTTTCGCTGTACATGTACATTAGCTGTTTTTGTTGTTGTTGTTTGATTCCTTTATTTTTATTTTTAATTTATTTAAATTGTTATGTATGCTGCTTTTTGTGTTGTGTTTTTTCTTGAGTGGCCGAGCAGAATTAAACAAAAAAGAAAAACACAAATACGCAGTGAAAACAAAATGTATGTAATATGTGCTTTTATTAAATAAGGTATTTGTTTTTTTTTTGCGTTCGCTGTTTGTATTTTTTTAGGCATTTATTAATGTATGTATATGAGAGAATTTATTTATTTGGCCATAAAGCGTTTGATGCGTTCAGACGCACGCACACACACACACACTTATTTGCGGTCCAGCAGCAAAAGACCGTCAAGTCGTGGCCGCCGTTTTATCATTAAAGTTCGGTTAACAAGTTGAACGCATAATGAATAGTTGCAGATTTTCAACATATTTTTTCTGTCAAAATTCAGTCAATTCCGGCGCTGGAAAACGATGACTTGAAAACTACTTTTATTATAAAGTTATGTAGCTAAATATAAACTGAAACGACAGCCTTTAAAAGCGACTTAAAACCAGCTTCTCACTGGCTCAAGGATGCTCAGTCTTAGACAAGTTCGTCCCTTAGTAATTCTTCATAATTGGGATAGTCCTAAAAACGATTTCATGAAAGCAGATTCTGACTTGAAAAATGTTGAATTTAATTTATATTAAAGTCAAGGAGATGAATAACTTACAGAGCAGTGTAGCCAGATCAGGAGACTTCCTCTTGGATCTAAGAGATTCTTGGCCTTTTATAAGAATTTTTAGGAGGATGAATTGTTTAGGGGAAAGTTTAAGAAATTTTGTAGGTAGTGGCACTGAAGCCTCGTTTATTGAACGCTAAAGTGTCTAATTCAATTTATTGAAATGAAGAAAGAAAGCAAAAGTGAAATTCTACCGATCTTATTTTGTATGTTTATAAGTTTTGTTTGTGTTAAGCTGAATGAATAAAAAGGCTGCAATAAAAGAACTGAGAACTAAATAAAATAAAATAAAATTAATTTTATTTAACCCAATAACTACCCTTAAACTGAATTTTTTTTTTTAATTTAAACAATTTTTTTTAATTTAAATTAATTGAAATAAAAAATATTTTTTTAGTTAATTAATTTTAAATTAAAAAAAAATTTATTTATTTTAAATTTATTATTAAAAAAAAATTTATTTTTTTTAATTTAAATTAATTGAAAAAATTTATTTTTTTTTATTTAATTAATTTTAAATTAAAAAAAAAATTATATATTTATTATTATTTTTTTTAAATCTCGAATTTTAATGCAGTACTTTTCGCTTAAAGCGAACTTCGAGGGACCGGAAATAAGCGAAAACATGGAGCGCGTACTTTTGAAATTGGGTCGTTTTAGGCGGAAAATCGTTTTAAACGGGTTCGTTACAAGCGAAAAGCACTGCATTAACAATTTCAAAAAATTTTAATTTTGTTTCAAAAATTCCTTCGTTAATAATGACAACAGTTAAAAAAAAGGTTTTTGGGAGAAAATTACGGTTTTTTTAAGATTAAGCAAAAATTATTTATCTGGCAGCATTGCTACAGAGGGACCCTGTCTGCTCGTTATAGATAATCGAATTGTTTTACGAAAAAATTCCCAAATTCATATTAGAGTAACAGTAGTACTGTCCCGTCTTATGAAGATAACCAAACTAAACTGATTTTATTTAGGGGAGAGTGGGGCGAATCGTTACATGGGGCGAATCGTTACAGAGCGATATCTTAAAAATTACGCCACCATATATCAAATGTCGCATAGCTAAATGTTCGTCACCTTCAGCCGCTCATTTGGTTCGGTGACATTCCAATTCTCAGTAGAAAACTGACGCTTGACAGGGTAAAATGTGTTTTGTGACTTGTAAAATTCATATTTGGATGTCTACAATCTTTCAATTTCGAGTGCTAAATAATTTTGTGATCAATCGAAAGTGTATGTTTTTTTTATCTTTATTGTGTTGCCTTTCGCGTAAAAACAGAAAATTTGCAAATATTGTTACCGTGTCTTTGCTAAGCCATTCCATAGCAAACATGTCACAGTGGGGCGAATCGTTACATTTCGTATGGGGCGAATCGTGACGGTCATTTTTTATGCATTTAAGCGTCTGACGCAATTTTGAAGACTGCGTTATTGCTTGTGTTTGTAGAAAAATCATCTGTGTTGTTCGTCATGATATGTTTTTTATAATTTTCGTGATTTTTTTTTATTTTTCATTACTTTATTGCAACTTTTCAAAAATCATCTGAGGCAGCACCGAAACGCATAAGCCAGCGTCGAAGCGCCATCATTGCGATTGATTATGCTGATGTTGAGTCAGATTCTGATTAAAAATCAAATTTTTCCTTTTTCATTTTTTCATATATTTTTCCACCATTTTCTTTTGGCATGTTGGTCAATTTAACCATCAAACATGTATTCGTTTTCTTAATAAAAATGAAGTAAATAATTGAAATATTATTTGTGTATACATATTTTGATTTCAGCGCCTCAACATTTGAAAAAAGCGAGTGTAACGATTCGCCCCATACTGCGTAACGATTCGCCCCACACTTTTTAATATGCCATTTTTTGGACACTTTGGGAATATCGACATAACTTATTTCGTATTTGTCCTACACCTAAGTGTTTATAATCAAAAGTTGCGCAAAATAACAGGCTTCAAAACGATATATAACATGGTCGACAATTTTTTCGCAGATAAAAAATATTGGGCTTACAAAAAAGCGTAACGATTCGCCCCACTCTCCCCTATTTATTTATTTAATAAGAAAATAAACATAAAGAACTTACTGACTATTGGAAAAAAAGAACACACAAATGAGGAATATAGCTTCAACTTAACCTATTCAATATCAAATTGGGAAGCGATACATCAAGGTCGTTTACAATTGGATATGTTCACTGATTTCTTAGATCTTAGAGCTTCTTGATCCTTGCTATCTAACTGAATACTTTTCCAGCTAATGGTCTCAACGAGTCCAGCTTAATCGATAACATCAGCTCAAAGCGGTTGACTGAATCGTCTATATTGTGTGACCACAACACAAAGAACGCGCGAAAACATCTTCAGTGAGAACTTTTTTATAGATTAGTTTGGGTCTCGTTTGATTAGAAAAGCAAATCATTCGCAGAGAGATTTTCAATGAAAACTGGGGCGTAAAGACAAGTCAGGGTAGGTCCATCTTGACTAGAAAGAAAAAAATATAAGCCACCAAATTATTCAGAGAAGAGCAGTTGAATACCAGAGCAAAAGGAAAGAGAGGACCAATCATGTCTGTTTTGCCAATAATGAGTAAGATGAAAAATATTTCATGGTATATAAAGGGTCTTAACATAAGTATTAATGATGCTTATACGTAATTTTCTATGGACTCTCAAGTCGAGTTCCAGAAGGTTGCAGAAAGCATCATGACACAAATAAATGTGATTTTAAACGTACTTTTGTATGAATTCGGGTCTAATTATAAACATTACCGCCATCTAATCCACACCACAATTATTTTCATTTATATACTTTATTGAACGATTTTTCGTTTATATACTTTATGCTTTATGGATTTACTATACAGAAATATAAGCCATGCTCCCTGTAAATGCTGTCTGTTAATATTTTAAGGAACCTTTCTTTATAATGTACCATCAACAAGTGGACATATGATAAAATAGTACACTTCTACAGGCAACGTACCCGAAAAAATCGACTCATACATTCTTTATGGTTCCAAATGTTCAAACTACTTACTTCAAAAAGCTGGAGTGAGACAAAAACTAAAGTATTATTCAGCACAGCCGGCTCCTAGCTGAATCCATCATTGCACTATTGGAAAATATTTCAAAAGGAACTAAGTACATCTGACTTATTGATTACATGTCTGTTTTTGATGAAACAACCTAACTCGCCCAAAGAAGCTGCTCGTATCATTACAGGTAATGAGTCTACGACCAAAGCCTTCGAGAAGACCTCTGTCACATCAAAAGTGATCTTTCTCTCTGTCGTTACTTATTTAACCACCAAACACGTCTCTACAATGTCGACCTCTTTTTTTTACTTGTCGAAACAGTCTAGCAAGAGCAGCACTCAGAAATTATATACGTCCATTGTACTACGACTGGATGTTCCGTTGTAATGTGTTTCGAATCTACCCGAGTTCGGAAGAAATCTGGATAGATTCTGGGGTGCCAAGGAGCCAAGGTGGTCGGTTTTCAACACATCGATGCCAAATATCTTAACTCTGATTCGGACGTACGCGGGGCAGACACATACAAACAGATAAGGCTATCTTTTCTATGTGCTTTGCTCATAGAAAATCACGCGTCATCATTGGGTACCATTTCACAGCGATATGAAAGGCAGCAGTGAAGCCAATGTGCTCGTTGGACATGACACTATCCTTTCTGAACCACAACTTTTGTAACTCCAGCAGACATCTCTCTCGACACCTGAAAACTGTTCTTATGGTCCAGCTTTATCGACAAAGGGGACACCAGCAAGGAACTCTTACACCGCCTCGATAGTCCAGCGAGTAGAGCGCTGGCTTCTCCTACCAAAGGCCCCAGGTTCGATTCCTGGCTCGGGCTGGAAAAAACACTCATCTACTTCTATCGTTGTCCACATAAAGGGAATGAGAATTAAAAGAATTGCACAAGTGCGCTCTTGGCAGGCAATGGCAAAACCTGTGAACGAAAAACTGCCAATCGCCGTTCGGATTCGGCGTTAAACTGTAGTGTTGCATGCGCATTTAAAAAAACGGGTGAAATATGATATATTACTCTCATGTTCCTTCCCTATCCCCCGTGGGTATAGTACAATGGTCTGAAATGGACTGAGTGCTATTCCTGCCCCCCTCACATAAAAAAAAAAAGCTGCTCGAGACCGCCTCCAATCCAGGTGAACCAGGTGATTCCTGTGTCACTAAACAGACCCTTAGACACCGAACTCAGTGGTATGTGTTGATTTTAATAGACCATTAGGTCCTTGAAGACGATGCCAATAGAAAAAGCCTTGACTGTTGGGATCAGTGGCGCACACAGGATTTCATTTGTGGCGGGTTTTTTGTACAATTTTTGAGATCAATTCCATTTGAAGCCATATTTTGCGTTAGCAATTTTTGTGTTTGGGGAGGGGTTGAACCCCACACACCCCATCATCCCAACTCCTCAATCTGTATGCGCCACTGGTTGGGACTACTGTGGCTACTCTATCAGTGCCCCGTTCTCTCCATGTATAGTCGGGGAAGCTGCGGGTTTCCTTTTCTGCAATGACTTACATAACCTAAAATCGGTTAATACATATCGAAGTGATGTTGAGGTTCAATTACAAATAGTAGCGACCAGAAGTTCAGGTTAACCTTGACACCCAATTTGAGTAAAATCTTTGCTAAACAATTGATCGTCATTCACGATAGATCGATCTCGCTCAAGATCTCTGGGTTTTTGTGGGGCCAAACAGACGGTACGTCCACTGTAATGCAACTTGAGATTCCCTAACTCGAGAAAAACAATATTTTATTAACTGTTTTCATATCGGTATACAAATGTTATAGTCACTGAGAGTTTAGTGGTTTCGTGTACTTGAAACCCCTTTTCAGTCCAACAACAAAACCAGTGGCAAACTTCAAACAGCGCTGCAGTGTTGCTTTTTTGTTGGCCTTTTAGAAGTTCAATTGGCGAAGCGTTAACCTGTCATACCCCAAGCAATTAAATGCCTTTGCCTCATGACCGCAACGGTGCATCGTCTATGGGGCAGGTGCGACCGAAGGGTGCGCTGGTGCACAGTTCACCGCCCACAGCGCGCCCACCCAGTTTCGGCAATCATGCAACATGCGCGGCATTGTCAGTGTTGTTGTAACATTTCAACACGCAGTGGCGAATTGTCGTTGCTGTTGCTGCTGTTGCTGCTCGACGTGGCAGCATTGTTGTTTTTCTTATTGTTGCTGTTGTTGTTATTGTGGCCGCTGCGTTGCAATTGCATATTTAGCGGACATGAATGCATTGTCCGCGGCAGGCAACAACAAAGGGACTGCGTTTAACACGCAGTGCGGAATTAAATGCAAAAGCGGCCGCTGCACCCGACCGGGGCAACTATTGTCGTTGCAGTGGCCAAAAATTTGCGCCGTCGAACGCCAAATGAGCGTATTCGAATTTTTATGAAATTTTGGGCAGCGTAACGCGTTTTGCGTTTCACGTCTTTGTCGATTCATTTGTTTCAAGTGTTGTTTTTTGTTCTTTTCGGTTTTCATTTTTGTTGCTGTTGTTGTTGTTGCGCATAGCGGCAATTGTGTGTTGTTAAGTGATGACTTTGGCTACAAGCGGCTAGCAGTTTCCCTTTTGAATTAACGTAGTGCAACAACAACAACAACAACAACAAAAGCGTTCAATTGCTCTTCAATTTTCTTTTTTTTTTGGCTATGCATTTTATAAGTTTTGTTGTTGGCGGCTGTGCGAACGCCCACCCCACTGCTGCTGTCAGTTGCCCATAAAACCAACAACAACACCAAATGGCAAAACGCATCAGCGGCACTCGGATGCTCCACCGGCCAGTGTGCCCAGCTCTGCTGCTGTGCTGCTCGTTTGCGCGTTTCCAAAGCGAACGGCCTATGGAAAGCGAATCATATTTGCGCTTTCCTTTCCTTTTTTCGGTAATTTGCGTTCTCATTCTAGCGCACGATGCTTTTATTTTGAGCCACTTTCGGCAACTCATTTCCAGCCGTGCAACTATGCGCGCGCGGCGGCCCAGCAGCGCAAACCCCACCTCTAGCGGCTCCGCTCGACTATGTGTGACGACGGCCATTGATTGTTATTATTACATAGTGGTTGCTATTGTTATTGTTGTTGTGGTTTTTACTTTTGTCGATTTTTGTCGATTTTTCATGTTGCAGTTGTTGTTGTAATTGCAGTTTTTATTTGTGCTATTTTTAATTTCATTTTCATTTTTGTCGACTTTTTTTTTTGTTGCTTTACTTTAGTTGGTGTTGTCAATATTTTAATTCAAGTTTTTGTTGCTGCATTACGTGCGCCTACAAACACATACATACATTCTTGTATGTCACTTGTGTGTTGTTGTTGTTGTGCATTTTTTCGTTAATGTAAGCTTAGCCGCTATAATTATTATTTTAAAATTGCAATAAATTTTTTTGCCAAACACATTTTCATATAAAAATGTGCGTCCAACGCCCGAACACACACACACACACACACAAACTGATTCAGAAGCGATTTTTGCCACTCGACTCATCACAGTTTTGCTCATTACGCCTATTAGTCAAACACACACTCACACACACACTTACACACGCACACATATGCACTCTGATGCACTTGTACAACAACAACAAGCGCTCGTCCTACTCAATGTCCTGCCCGAAAATTGTTCGCCACATGCAAAGTACGCCGCCCACCATGCCATCCCCCCTCCCAGGCCGAACTTTCGCCGGCCGCCACCGCCTAACAATGTGTGCGTGCACGCGTGCGGCGCGTCTGTGTGTCGGTGCGCTGGTGTGCGTGTGTGATTTTAGCGCATTTTTATATAATTTCCCTGGTTCAGTTTTTGTTTTTACTATTTTTGTGCTTGCGAAATTTTCGTTGTTTTGTCCTTATTTCGAATTTCCCCTGCCGCGGCTCGCCACTGCATCGGCATCGACATCGACATCGGTCTCGGCTGCGCGGTCGTGTCGTCAACGGTTGGGGTTGTTCGCACTGTTGGGGCGGCGAAATGCGTGCGTTGGGGTTGCATGCAACACATGCCACATGTGCGACTGCAATCGCAGCGCCGCGCAACTGTGTTGCACGCACACACTTAAGCAACAAAACTCAACAAAAAAACGAAAAAAGTATAACTGCGAAATAATAAAAAGTAGGGGAACGAATTTGCATTTTTACGTTTTTTTACCTTTGCGGTTGTTGTTGATTTATTTGAATTTGTATTTTTTGGCGTAGCGCCGCCGCTGCCGCCGTCCGCCTGCACGCACATTCAATGTCATCGGTGCGTTGGAAAAACGCGCAAATAACAGAACCGGCCGTGTCGGCCCGGTCGGCGGGGCGTTGGCTGTGTTGGCCGTTGCAGCGCCAAAGTCAACGTTAGCCGCCGCGGCTGGTCATTTGCGACAAAGCGCGGTGCGTAGGCGAGCGGGAGAGCACAACAATTAGAGCGAGCGAGCACTAGTCGAATTTGTTGGATTTTTTGTGATTTTTTTGTTGGAGATTTTTATTCATTTTGTTTTTTTCGTTTGTTTTGCTTGTTTGTTTTGATGGTTTTGTGTTTTTATTTTGGGTGTTTTTGTTGTTGTTTTGTGGTGCTGTTGATAGGCCTATATACATATGTGCTGCATCGGTGGAGGATTTGGAAAGTTTGCTGATTATTGTGCAGCGTGCGTTGTGCCAACGCCGACCGACTGCTAGACGTAATGAGCTTATGACAGTGGAACATTTCGGCGCATATTGCGGACATGTTGGAGTATGCGTAATTTTTCTTTTGGCAATTATCAGTTAAGTACAGTCGATTGAGGTTGGATTTGATAGACAATCTAAAAAAAAGGGTGATTATCGCAAAGTTCACATAGATAGGTCAGGTGAGCCAAAGTGAGGTTAGGTTAGATTATTGCAAGGAGTTTTTAACTAAATGGTCATAAACCTGTCTTTCATAGTTGGATAAGCTTAAGTGACGTTGGGTTAGATTATAGTAAGAAATTTTCATACAAACAGTAAGTTTGACTGGCATAGTCTTTTCAATTTGAGGTCAAATGCGCCTAAGTGAGGTTAGAATAAATAGATGTGGTTAATTTAATTACCAAAATCGTATTCCTTCCAGGTTTTATGAGTTTAAGTGACGTTTGGTTAAATTAATATAAGAAACTTTTATACAAACAGTCAGTTTGGGTAGAACAATCCATTCAATTTGAGGTTAGATGCTCTCAAGTGAGGTTACGATAGATAAATGTGGTTCATTTAATTACAAACAATTTATTCGTTCAAGGTTAGATGAGCTTAAGTGACGTTAGGTTAAATTATTGTAAAAAACTTCTATACAAACAGTCAGTTTGACTACCACAATCTTTTCAATTTGAGGTTAGATGCGCCTAAGTGAGGTTAGGATGGATTAATGTTGTCCGTTTATTTACCAAAATCTTATTCCTTCCAGGTTAGGTGAGTTTAACTGACGTGAGGTTAGATTATTGCGGTACTGCTTTTATTCAAAGGTTGCTTTTAACCATTACAACTTTGGTACTTTAAAACTAGGGCTACCAGACAGTATCTTGGATGGAAGAACATATCAGCCACACAATATAAAAAAACATATAAATTTATAAATAAGATGAGAATCTACCAAAAGAGATAGTAATATCTGCTTATATGTGTGTCTATCTGTCCTCTGAATCACACGATAACTTTTGAATGAGTTTGGCACAAAGTTTGTTAAAAATGCTGACGATAACTAATTGAAAACTGACACATACATAGTTATATCGAAAGGATATACCCACTTTTAAGCAGGAAAAAAAGATAATTAGTTAAATTCGATATTACAACATCGAAACTTCTCCAATTTGCACCAAAAAAGCAATTCTACGGCAAACTGGAAAAACACCTAAAGAACTTAAAAATACAAACATTCCTTGCTTAAACGACACATTTAGAACTCAAACTGATACGCGAGTCAACACAACATTGGTCCCAATTAATAGCAAATTCTCTACATTTTCAAAATCTGTGACAAAAGTTTACAAAAATCGGTAATGAACTGGAAAAGACGTTAAAAAACGATACATACACATTTTTTAACACTTCAAAGGCCCCGATAAACCATAATCGACACCCAACTAAAAACAACATTAATTCCATTCAAGGACTAATTCTCTGATTTCTCAAAATCGGTGCCAAAAATTGTCCAATTTTAAAGAATAATTCAAGAGTTAAAAAGATACATAAACATTTTTTAACACTTCGAAGGCCCTGAAAAACCATAATCGACACCCAACTAGAAACAACCTTAATCGCATTCAATGACTAATTCTTCGAATTCTCAAAATTGTGGACAAAATTGTCAAAACTCAACAAAAAAATTCAATCCAGGAAGATCAAATTCCAACTCGTACCGCTTTAAGTTAGGTTAGGTCAGGTCAGCTGCTGCTCAATCTAGCTTACAGATCAATAAAGCGCATTGTTGTGTCTAGAAGGCGAAAAGTCATTTCTGTCCGAGTCCGTCCGTACTGTCCAAGTCCGTTGAATTCATATCCAGAACCATACCCTGCTATACTGTCCGAGCTGAAAACCTAATGGGAGATGTTCTACAGATTCTACTTCAATTTATGTTTTTTAACTTAAATACCAAAATTACACAATAAGAACTGAGGACTTGATTCAACATTTTATTGTAAAGTTAAAGGATTTTTTGGGGAGATTCTATTTTGGGGGTTTTGCGTACAATTTTTGTGCTCGATTCCATTTGAAACTAAAGTTTGCACCATAAATTTTTCTATTCCGAGGGGAGTTTGAACTCCCAAAACCCCCTTGTGTGCTCCACTGGTCTCTCATATTTATGAGAATGATTCAGTTCTTATTTAAAGCAGCTTTCGAAAACGCCATTATTGCTCTGATCTGACTACAATTCAAATATTTACCGCCATTGTGTCCTCAGCTCGTCTAATCCTGCATCAATGGCAGACAAATTCACACAATTTGCCTCAACGATTTGCATGTTAAAATCGCAGCAGATGCAGCATCTATTATTTTAAAAACTATTCAAATTTCTATTCAAACTCCAACAAATGCTGAATGCATCCGTCGCCCAGCTGCCACATGCGTCGACAATCCAAACGTCGGCCGTTTTATTGACTTTTTCCACTGTTCAATGCTGCTGTCGCCGCACATTTTCCGGCCTGCTTCCCCATTCGGGGTTGACACTGCTCATTTGTGCATCGGCCAACTCTTCAGCTGTCCCGTCCTGTCGTGCGTGTGTTCGGAGATTGGGGCTGTTTTGAAAAAAATACAAAAAATCATTGCACATTTTTTAATGGATTTTTTGGTTTTGTTTTTGTGGTTTCAACCAAAAAAAAAAAAAATTACAAAAACACAAAAAAACTGCAACCGTAGCAGTGCGGCGAAAACGAGGCGTAAAATAGCGCACTCTATGCATTCAATGTGCGTGTGTGTGCTTTTGTGTTTGTATTTGTGTGCGTGCGTGTGTTAGGCTGCCAAAAAAATAATCGACAACGACGCCCAATGCAACGCCGCACAACAACACACAACGCATTGCATCGCATCGCATCGCATCGTTCGCACATGTCCTGTTAATGCAAAACACACACACACACACAGCGCTCACACGCACAGCGCGGCAAACGAATAGCCGAAATGCGCCGGACGAGGCCGCCATGCGAGCGCCGCACGACCCGCTCGCCTCCAGCAACTGGTGTTTGTCCAACTTTTTTCGTCGTTTTGTTTTGTTTTTAGTTCGCCTTTTTGCTTTCGACTACTTCGGTTTGTTTTTTTTTTTTAGCTTTTTTTGCTTTTGATTTTTGAGCGTTTTTCGGCTCGGCTCAACTGCAGCGCCAATGTTGCGCTGTTCCTTTTTTGGAGCAAATTTTTATTTATTGCACTAAATTTCGCTGTAGTGGTTGACGGCAGCGGCGTCCGAGCGAAGGACTCATTTGCATCGCTCGCCGGCGCAGGGCGCATCACTTTTATAGGGTTTCAATTACATTTTTTCACCATTTGGATTATGTTTTGTTGTTGTTGTTCGCCAGATCTTTTTTTGGTCAGTTGCGCTTTCATATTTGTGTCGGTCGATTTGCACGTCGATTCCACTCGATAGCCGAGAGAGCTGGTCGCAGGGGATGCCCTCAGATAGAAGCCGATGCAGTTTGATTTTGAGTCCGCGTTCCGAGTGGCCGCCGCACCGCGTCTCGCCGCGCCGCACAAAGGTGAACGCAGTCGATGCAGTTTGAGTTTGAGTGACTCCGAGGCGGCGGCACACACACGCGGCTGCTGCCACTGGGCTGGGCTTTGCTGCTGCTACCGCCGTCGTTGCTTTTTCCGTTGCTGGTGTTGGTGTTGGTGGAAGGAGAAATGCCCAAAAAATGGAGAAAACAAAAAAGTGTATATGACATGCAACAACAAAATCGACCACTGCAACGACAACACAAACTTGCAACAACACGCATAATGCAGCGTCAACAACATCAACATTGACAACACGACCACAAGCAACACACACACACACACATTCACAAATGGCGCATCAGAAGCGCAATCAACGTCGGCGTGCAACGGTGGCGACGACAGGCTGCAGCGACGGCAACGACAACGGAAACGGCGACAGCGACCGCAGAGCCGCCGCCGCCGCTCCAACTCGGACTCGCACACGGACTCGGTCTCGGCTTTTCTGTCGCGCCGTCAAGATGACTCCTCGACTCGGCGCAGCTTAGCGCGGACGCACAATGCAACGCAGCTCAGCCGCACAGCCGCTCGGCAGCGACGGCGACCTGGCTTGATTCGGTGCGTCACAGCCTCGCGCCGATCCAAAACTTTGCCAAAATTATTTTGGGATAGTTCAGAATCGTTTAGATGAACATCAGTGAGCTTTCGGACTGGTCGTGTTTTTTGGGACCTCTTTTCGGAGCGATTTTCCTAAAATCAAACATCAAATATTTTCACTGCACGGAAAAGGCCATTTTGACAAAAACAGTGAAGCGAAAGGCAATTTACAAAAAAAAAACATGGTAAAAATTGAAACTTGAACCAAAAATAAACCAGAGAAATGGCAAAAAGAGTTTTGAATGTGTTGTGAAATGCGATTTTTGTGTTTTTCACAAAATCCAACGAATCGACGTTGAAGTGGTGGAATTATTTTGAAAAATTTTGGGCGAGAGGATTAAAAAAAAGAAAATATGTTGTTGGTGCAGAGATGGTAGCGTGTTGAACAGTTTTGAAGACACTGGAACGCACCGAACATAAATGGAAAAAATGTGAATTTTGTGCAATTTGACATTTGCCGAGTATACAAAAAAAGGATACTGAAACAATATCAAATTCCAAAAAAATACTTTAATAAAACTTTTATGAAAAGTGTGGTTTGAAGAATATTGACAAATTATTGAAAGCAGCACTGAAACTGCAAAAATGTCAAGTGAAACAAAAAATTAGACCGAAAAGTGAAATCTATGAAGAGTTAATACCGAAACACGGAAACTACACCGAGCGGGTAAGTCAGAAGTAAAATAAATATCATTTAGGATATATAAAAGTTATATGAGTAAGAAAAATTTGGCCTTGTTTTTCAAGTTCACATCTAAGTTGTAAAAGCTTGTTTTGTTAGTGTTGAGTTTGCTCGTCACTAGGGACCTCATTTTATCGGAAATTTTCTTGGTAACCGGAAAACGCTAATCTAAAATTTAAAATTCAAGAAATTCAAGATTGATACGAACATTGATCTAAAAAGAAGTCTAAGAAGAGCGTCACAAGGGACCTCACTTCATCCGAAATTTTCTTGGTAACCGGAATACACTTATCTAAAATTTAAAATTCAAGAAATTCAAGAGTGATACGAACATTGATCTAAAAAGAAGTCTAAGAAGAACGTCACTAGGGACCTCACTTTATCTGAAATTTTCTTGGTAACCGGAAAAAAATAATCTGAAATCTAAAATTTTGTTAAAATGGCAAAGGGATGCTTTGAGAGACTAGAAGAGTGATACGAACATTGATCAAAAAAAAGTCCTGTGAATGCATAATTCTAAAAAATATGTTTTCTACTCTACATCTGGTGTCGATATTCAACTCGGGACAACTGGATATGTGTAACTCTGGATATTTTTAGAAAAATATAAACTGAGTACGCAATTCCATTCGGCGTGCCAGAAAATTGAAAGATTTTCCGCTTCTGTGAATGATCCCAAAATGTTTATTGATCCCAAACTGTGCGATTTGAGGCCTGGTATGCTTCCGGCAGGATTTACACTCTAAGAGGATTGGGTCACCATTACATGTACAAATTTATATCTAAAAAGTTTTGAGAAGTCAACTGTTTTCAAAGTCACCTTTAAACTTCAAATCCAGATTCCCATGAGTTATCTACCAACTTTAAGTAAGTTCTTCTTTGATAGCGGAAAAATTCGACTACAAAACAGGCTTAATGTCAGATCGATAGTCCTTCTGGCTTGAGAAGAAAACATATAATATATTTCATGTCTAATCTGCCAACTAGTATTCATATCCATATTTAAAAATGTACTACCGAGAGCTATAGAGTCAAGAGATGATCTAACATTATATGCCAGCATTGATCATTTGAATCTAAAAAATCCTAATTAGAATCAGGATCGTTGTGTTCTACAAACAAATTCCATAATGGATCAACAAATTTCAATTGGAAGCACACTCAGCAGCAACCAGTTGCCGAATAATGATGAGCGAAACACCTCCTCTCAGATCTTACTTTGCTTTCTGTTCGACTTTTTTCTCTCTTTAACTCTCTTCGACTTGAAAATGAACCGGTTCAGCTAAAAGTGTGGGGTGTCTTCTCATAAATGGGACATCGTTTCGGAAAGGGTAAAGAAAGTATAAATATTTCATAGCTCCAAATTCGATTGTTCATCTCGCTTAGGTCGGAAACTACACAATTTCCTGTCTTAAGATTGAAAGCGTTAAGCTGAACTAAGCGAATGTTATCTGAAATCGAAAATAGTCAACTGAAAGTGAGAAAGAATCGATTACACGGTGCAACACTGAAAAAAGGGACAAGGTCAAACTTATCTCATTCGATAGAGGACCTCAGGAGATGAATAAGTGCCAAGGGAGTTTTTCCGGAATGTTCGTTTTTTTTATATTTTTTTTATTTTTGATTCAAGTTGAGAATAGTCAACTAATATTGAGAAAGAGTTACTGGAAGGTGAGAATAGAAAACTAAAATTACGAAATCATCAGTTGACAATGAGAAAAGTCAATGGAAAAAGCAGTATCAAGTTACATTAAGAACTGTCCACAAAGATGAACTAAGTTGTTTTCATTAACATTATTTCCAGAATCCTAGCTGAATCTTGACCTATATCAAAGTGTAGTATGTAAGGTACTACAAAGGATCTTGGTGGATACAGGATGTTCAATATTTCAAGTCAATGACCAATGAGCCAATGAAATCAGAATTGTTTACTTAACTGTGCTTTAATTACAAAGTTATTAGTCGAATTAGGTTCATTTTTTTAATTGAATGGTTGCCACTTTAACTCTACCTACATTTATGTCATGTAACCTAATCCATCCTTATGTAACCTAACGTTTCCTAACCTTCTTTTATGAACAATATTTTTATGTTCGAGGTCTATGAACTTCAAGCTCTTATATAATAATTTTTTTTATAATTATAATAATTAATTAATAATAATAATTTTAATTAATAATAATAATTTAGTTAATAATAACACTTAATAATAATAATAAAAAAGTTGTTACAAACTATCCAATAACAACAACTGGTCTTATCAACCACTGATCCCATCAATCACTGCTCCCACCAAATATTGAATGCAGTTTCCACATTATCAACGCACATCTCAAACCCCCATTTAAAACTTCAAAAAAAATTGCTAAAGCAAAAATCCTTTGAAAGCGAAAAAATCACTAAAATCACATTGCCGTGAGCTGAAACTGCAACAGCCACTCGAACTGCGTCGAAAAAATTCTGTAAACGATCGTAAAAAATATCTAACAATGCAACGTGAGGCCAAAAGGTGCCGCTGACAAACACTGGAGGCGCTTAAGCCGCGTTAGCCAAAACAATGTACCGTCTAAAAAAACAATAACAATAACCGTGCAGCAATTACAAGAACAACTAGAACTGCAAACAAACAAACAAACAACACACAGCAACGATAGCCAAAACAAGTGCAACAATAAATGTCGCAACAAAGCGAACACTTGACACACACACACAGAGTCACAAAGCCACACAGCCGCAGACAATTCAGCCATTCAAGCTGATATAAACAAAGCAACAACAACAACAACAACAAACGCATCACGACTAGCAAAGCAAAAAGCGTCAAGGCCGCTAGCGAAACGGCAAAAGCCATCATCGCACAAAACTAGAAAAGTCGCCTTTTTAGATGGCAATGAGCGTTGACGCGGCAGCCGATGGTGTCTGGTGGCACTTCTGTTGTCGTTCATGGCGCGGCAAGTCAGTGCTTGCGTTGGGATTTTGTGGAGGTGGGGGCGAGTGAGTTGTGACAGAGCAATTGGCAGCATTTAGCGCCTCGTAAAGGCTCACTTTGCGGAATTTGAGCGGCACTGAAGCGGAAGTGACAACAATTGCAACTAGTTTCTGTTCACTGTTGGAGTGATTGCACAGTCAATTTTGTTGTTGTTTCAAATTCAAAATCACTTAACCGCATTATGAGATTTATGAACCGCGTGCGCGCCCCATTTAAGCCAAATTATTATGAGCGTTAACTATTATTTATATGAAAATCAGCGCGCAGCATTTAACGCGCAGCCAATGGGACTTGAATAGGTTTTGGCGCGAGGCGGCGTGCGTATCTAATAGGCAAATTATGCGAAATCAATGCGCAGATAGGCGGAACGCACACATAAACTCATTAATTTAGATTGCTGGCAATTAGCAACATGTAACACGCCACATGCCACATGTGTGTAGCAAGTGTGAGCGCCTGCCCTGAGCCAACCGAGCGACGACCACGACCGCTGGTCGCCGGCCGAGTGGTGTCCTGACAGCAGCCGCAATTTCAATTAATAGCGAATTAATGAGCAAGTGGCCGCGTTCAAGTCCACAGTCCAATTGATATTTAATACGCTGGCATTTGTTAGCAGCGAAAAAAAAATACCAAATGAAACGGAGAAGCCACATGAAGTGTCTGCAGTTCAGCTTTTTTGACAGCGGCCACACATTTGAAAGTTGCAACGCACACCTGTTCGCAGCAATGGCACTTCTTGTGTCCGCAAACATACCAGCATGTTTGTCAGTGTCAGTGTATGTGTGTGTGTGTGAGTGTTGCATATGACAGCTGCTGCCACATTACATTGTGCAACATGCACGGCCGCTGCCACATGCGGCCATCAATTCCCTAACTTACGTAACAAACTGGCTGAGGCAAAAACTATGCTGGCAACAAGGCACATAACGGTAAACCAGAGAAGTGCAAAAACTGCCCGAGTACATGTGTGTGTGTGTGTTGCTGCCACTTAATGGTGGTTTGACACGTCAGTGCCAACGATACCGCAACTCAACATCAACGCCGCACTAACGGACACCTAAGCAAATTGCTGCAAAGCGCTGGCCAACAAATTTATGCGCATTTTATTTGCACAAGAAAGCGGCCAACGAATGAAGCTCTACAGGCAAAAAAGTGCAATTGGGAAGGTGTGCTGCGTGCGTCCTTTTGCGGTCGCTCCGAAGGACCTGCACTTGCCGCAAACAACAAATTGGTTCAACACGCCAGCAACAGCAACAAACTGCAGGCAACATTTTTTTTTGATACAGCAAAAAACAAAGTAAAAAAAAAACAATGTTTGTGACGAAAAGAAGAGAAGAGTAGAGAAGGGAACAAGGAGAGCGAAGCAGTGGGGAAAAGATGAGAAAAAGATTATATGTAAATACGAAAGATGTAGAGATTACGAGTAAGAAAGACATAAAGAGAGCGATTGCTAGAATCCAGTAAAGAAGTAAAGACCGTTGCAAAAGAAGAAGATTAGAAAGAAAGAATGCCAAAACAACATTTTGAGAGGAGAAGTAAAATGTTAACACAAAGAATGAAGGCAAGAAGACTTGTGAAAGAGTTAAATGTGATAAGAGAATATAATAAAGAAGAATATAAGAAAGAAGATAAAACAAATTATAAAATATTAGAAGATAGAAACACGAAGCAATATGAATCAACAGGAAAATATTATAAACAACAAGTACTAAAAGAATAAAGGAAAAAGAAGGCAGGAAGAAAATAGTTTTAAGGAAAAATATGTATGGAGAAGCACACAATTTAATAAAGCGGGAAAACAGGGGAACGTAGCAAAAATCTATTACGGAAAGAAGAGGAAATGCACTAAACTAAGAGAAGAACGAGAAAAGCAAGAATAAAAGTATAACAGAAAAAGAGAAGAAATGTCAGTTAAAACAATTCTGACAATCAGTTAAACAGTATCTGGAAAATAAGAAGGAATGCAATGAAAACGTGAATGATTAAAAGACGAAAATCTACATAAAAATTATATAGAGTAAAATGGCAACAAAAGTAAAACAGAAGTAAGGGGGCAAATGGAGAAAAAATTATAGCAAAAGGGGAGGAAAAATATATAATAAAAGTATAACGAAAAGAAGGATACAACAGCGAAAAAGGTATAACAGAAGAAGGGGAATTGCAGCGTTAAAAGTATAACAGAGAGCAGAGAAAAAGTAGCAAGAAAGTGGTAGAACTATAAGAAGAAAAGCAACGATAAAGCATACGAGTAAGGAGAGAAAAAACTGCAACAAAAGTGAAGGAAAAGAATAGAAGGCAATGAAAAAGGTAAAGAAGGACACAAGACCAAACATTGAGGAAAAATGTTTAAAATAAGAAGAGTGAAAGTAGTAACATAACAAAAAAAGATAAGAAGCAGCAAAAAAGGTGTAACGAAAAGAAGTAGAAAATAGCGACAAAAGTATAGTGAAAAGATGAGTATTCAGCCCAAAAGGTAAAGCAGAGAGAAGAAGAAAATCAGCGATAAAAGTATAAGATTGAGGAGAGAAAAAGCTGCATGAAAATTGAAGGAATAGAAGAGGAAATGCAGTTGACGTGGTAAGGAAAGGAAACAACAAAAAACTGAGGAAACATTATAAGAGTAACAAGAATGAAAGTAGTAACATAACATAAAAGGAGACAAAAGGTTTAACGAAAAGAAGTAGAAAACAGCGATAAAAAATATTGGAAAGAAAAGGAAGCAGCACAAAAGGTATAGCAGAGAGAAGAATAAATCAGCAATAAAAGCTTAAGAGTGAGGAAAGAAAATGCTGCAAAAAAGGTGTAGGAAAAAAGAGGAAAGGCTTTCTCTGTGCAAAGAAAGTAAAGAAAGAAGTTAAAAAACTGAGGAAAATTTATAAGAGTAAGAAGACTGAAACATAAATAGGACGGAGAGATAGCAAAAAATGTATATATAGCGAAATGAAGTAGAAAACAGTGACAAAAGAGTATAGTGGAAAGAAAGGTAAGCAGCTCAAAAGGTTTAACAGAGAGAAGAAAAAAAGCAATGATAAAGCTTTAAGAGTGAAGACAGGAAAGGCAGTGAAGAAGGTAAGTAAAGAAAGAAGATCAAAAACTGAGGAAAATTTATGAGAGTAAGAAGACTGAAACATACATAAGATGTATAACGAAAAAAAGTAGAAAACAATAACAAAAGTATAGTAGAAAGAAAGGGATGCAACAAAAAAGGTATAACAGAGAGAAGACGAAAATCAGCGAAAAAAGTATAAGTTAGTAAAGTAGAGAAAGAAAGTAGAGGAAAATAGCAAACATAATATAGGAAAAGAAGAGGGAAAACTAGGAAAAAAGTATTACAGACAGGAAACAAAAACGAAGGAGAAATAGCAGATGAAGGAGAAATGAATAAACGGAAAATCGATATCCAAATCCAACCACAAATCCATAAAGACAGAATTAATGATAATAGAAAAAAGCCATAAAAGAGAGAAAGCAGCAAAAACACATAATCAGTGAATAAGAGCGAAATCAAAAATTATTAAATGAGGAAACATGTAGAGGGAAGCAGCAACATGAGAATGAGTAGAAGAGTAAAGAAAGACGATAGAAACAATAGCTTCAAACTAGAAGAACGAAAGAATGATAGCAAGCGTAGCAAAGTGTTAAAACCATACAACAAGGATTGAATGAAAAGAAGTTAGTCTATTTACTTATTTAATAAAAATAAATTCTAACACCACAAGCAATGAGTACTGAGCTAAAAAGAAGCTAAAGAGCTGTGCAAGAAAATTTATAAAATTTTAAATCAAAAAGAAAATAATTGCAAGAAATTTGCAAAAATTAAGAGAAGTTGATTTGAAAAAAAAATCCAAAATGTTAAGAGAGAAAACCACAAAGTAGTTCAATGATCTTGTGGGTAGTTAGTAATTCCATCAAAAAGTAATGCAACCAACAATCATTACTCAAACATTGGGAGCAACAAACTATGAATCAATGCCAAAGTGGAACCAAAAAACAAATCAACTTTTTATGTCACCGCAAATGATGAAACCGAAAAGAGCAACAATCTTTGGGACAGCAAACGTAAAGATTCACAAAGAATTTGTCTTGCAATTATGTTAATTTTCAAAACTGAAGGCATCGGCTGCGGTTCAATTGCCTCGCTTCAATATTTTGACACAGTTTCGTTGGCGTCGCTCGGCGATGTTTATGACAATTAACATATGAGGCAGTCTGCGTTGTGTTGCACGTGTAATTGTTGCATACAAATTGATTTGTTTTGCCTTGGCAGATGCGGAATTTTCGCATTTCTTTTCAAACCAAATGAGAAACGACAAAGAACAACATTACAGCAACCTTACTGCTGGTGACTGTCTGTACGGCTGTCACTTTCTTTGTGGTGCTACAGCAACTACTGTGTGGGCCCCCTCTGCACTGCCGCGGCGCGTAATTTCACTTTATCTGCAAAGCAATTCGGTTTAAATGAAGGCAAATAATGCCGCTTCTTGCAGTTTTTCTTTTTCATTTCGCAAACGCAAATAAGTGAAATGCGCGACAACTGCTGCTGTTGTTGTTGTTGTAGCTTTTGGCGCTGCGACTTCCACGTTTTGCTGTGAGATTAAACAAAATTTCGAGCAGCAACGCTTTGACGGTCATTGCCCTATAAACACAACAAATGCAGGCGAGCACATAAAAAGCGAACAATTTTTAGCTTATTTCTACAAAGAATCGCACAAACGCACATACACACTTGCGCCGGGCACAGCTGCATACGAACAGATGCGCACAAACACACACACACAGCCAAACATGGCACGATCGTCTTTTCTAAAAGAGAAGCGCTGCTGTTGGCTCTCGTTTTTATTGTTGTTGTTGTGACAAAAGTCCAAAAATCTGTTGGCAACGAAATTTTGCAATTGCCTTCACGTGTTTATGTGTGTGTGTGTGTGTGGTGATGCACAACGACAACGCCAACGTCGGTGCGTCCCTTGCGGCCTAAACCTGGGTCGAGCTGTGCAGCAAATCTTGGCGAACATATCAAATAGCAAATTACTCATGCGTCCAGTTGAGGGGCGCAGCGGTGTGGTGCGGTGTGGGAAGTGCGCTGCAAACGTAGATCAGCGACGAATGTGTGTGTGCTGCAAATTGCCAAAAAGCATTCTAACACACACACACACATACACACGAATGCACATCATGATCGGTGGCGAAGAGTGGCACAAAGAGAAACTGAAGCCACAAAAGTGCAAAACGAATGCAAAGCAAAAGTCGTTAGCCAGTAACTGGAAAACAGGACAGCCGATGAGTAGATGAGACGGACAATTATGAGGGTCTCGAAAATAATGACGCAACAGCTAACAATTTTCACATCCGCACACATGTTGCGCTGCCACGGGGCAACTAATTTAAATGATATGAATTTGATGGAAATAATTTCACTAAAAATATTATTGCCACTAGTTATTAGATAAAATTTGTAATTTAAGATTCTAAAACACTGCGAGTCCAGGAAATGCTTAAATGTTATAGACTACCCGTTCCTTACTAAGATGCATCTCAGGGAGATAAGAAAGCACTCAATGGTATCCTCGTGGAATTGCCACCTAATGTGGTAATATATTAACCCTTTTGGGACGGAGTTTAATTTTACAATCCAAAATACTCTCAGTAGAAACAACTATTGCCATGCCATGAAAGTTGTGGTTAGAAAATTATATTGAATGCTCGCAAATTCTGAAATTATCCTTTTAAGCGCGAATGCCGAATTTGAAAAAATATTTCCCATGGCTCGTAAGATTTGAATAATTGTTTTGAGGGGCATTAAAAATTTGCTGGGACATATTATCCCAGTAGTACCGAAAGGATTAAGTTAGGTTAGGTTATTTAAGATTGTTGTGGCAGACTTCTTATGAAAGTTCACATAAGCAAAAAGAGATCTGATCAACAAAATAGACTATGCCACTTCAATCCAACCGAACCATAAATTATAGTGGAAGACTTCTTATAAAAGCTGACATAAGCGGAAAAAGATCTGCTCAACTAACCTAACCTAACTTTGACAATAACAAAAGTTATGGAAATATTTACAGAATTTCGTCATTTGTCGTTTTTATCAGAGCAATAACAATAACAATTATTTTCTGTCTGGCTGCTAGTTGGAAAAAACCAGCCCCCGGAACAACAATAGCGATAAGTTGGTAGGTCAGTTGGCCAAGTTAAATGAATATTTGTAAACAAATTACTACGATTTGTAGATAAGTTGTAATCTATACGAACTGCTTTTAGCAAATTAGAAGGTAACGAAATGCGAAAAATACTAAATATAGCATTAGCCAATAACAAATTGTGTTGTTGTTGTGGTTGTTGTGTTGATTCACAAAGTCTTTGTGAAATTATGGTAAACAAATATCATAAATTCTTTAGAACTGAAAATGCTAAAAATAGTAAATTTAGCTTTAGCAGATAACAAATAATGTTGTTGTTGTTGTGGTTGTGTTGACAAAGTTTTTGTGACATTATGATTTAATTGAATGTTGTGGATTCTCAAAATAATTTCACAATTCCATCTCATCAGCAGTGTTGTGACTAATATATTAAAGTAGTGTAACTAATTACGTAGTACATTACTTTTGCTTTAAAAATGTAGTATAACTAGTTACTTTTCCCATAAGTAATCACCTTCAGTAATATTACTACTTTTTTTCAAGTTACTTATTACAATATTACTTTTTAGTCAACAAAGTTCTAACTTTCATGTAAAACAGCAGCACTGATAACATAATTAAGATGTATTACAATTATACAATGCTGCACTTGTTCTTACTAAACATAGCTCGCGTGTTTCATTTCCAACTGAGTTCGGTAGTGGAGAAACAATTAACATTTGCAAGCAAATTCAAGCGGTTTTAACAAAAAAGGTAGCGAAATTCAAATTGTAATTCAAAATGAAATAAACATTTAACCTGATTGTTTTTTTTGCAGAACGACTACTTTTAACAGCTGGAAATTCCGCAAATATTTCGATTTGTTGACGGAAAATAATATATTACTTTTTGTGATACATTACTTCACATTTCCAGTAATAAGTAATGTAACGATATTACTTTCAAATGTCAGTAATGTGTAATAAGTAATATGTTACTGTCAAAAGTAATAAGTCCCAACACTGCTCATCAGTAACTGGCATTAAGATTTTTTTATTATTTTCTTTTTCAAGTTTTGTCAACTAGCTGACAACTGGAAAGGTGCCTTTATGTGAAACAAGCTTCAAAGGTTCTTTAAAAAATTGTTTGACAACAAATTGTATACTAAGTAAGCAACTTTTATTATTTTTTAAGTTTCCTCAAATAACTTGAAAGATTGCTTGAAAACTTGTTTTACAAAAAACTATGTGTCAAAAGACACTTTTTAAATTTTTTTGGTTTTTTTTTGTTTAATTCTTAATAAGCATGAAAGGTTGTAAAAACAATTTCAAAGCTACAAATTGTACTAAATAAATTTTTTAGAATTTTATTTGACTTCTCGCAACTAGTTTGAAGGCTGCTTAAACAAATGTGTTTCGATATTTAACACATTTCACATACTAAGTAAATATATTCTTTAAAAATACTAAAAAGAAATCGTTGTATTGACCCCGACGTGATTTGAACACGCAACCTTCTGATCTGGAGTCAGACGCGCTACCGTTGCGCCACGGAGTCTTATACTGGTTTACTGACGCATAGCGCATGAAAAATCACATTCGAACGATTCGTTCGCTAAATACAAAACCACACACATACATGCGGCAAACAATAAAAACAATAACAACAACAACATCAAGAACAGTACGCAAAGCAAATTGAATTAAATAAACATTGGACTTGTCATTCTAACATGTTTAAAATTAGAATAGAATGGTTGTTGGTTGGGTGAGGGGAGGGGACATGAGATACAATGTGAGCGAGTACGACGAACACTGCCTGAGTGACACTTTTTCCCCTGTAAATAATTTTTGCAAATGCAAATTGCACACAAACCTAACAAATGTTTTATTCTTCTGTGTTCCGCACTTGCGGCCCCTTGAGTTTTCTTCTTCTTCTTTCTTGTTTGATTGTTTTTTTGGCAGTGCGAAATGCAGGAAACACAACGCAAATGCACTCAACCCTGTATCCGGTTAAACTAGAAATTCGGGTATTAAATAACACAACAACAACAAAGATATGACAGACAGGCGTCGCTGTTGAGCGCAGCCTGCAATTTGTGTCGCTGCGAGGGCTTCATTAAAAAACCCAGCAACGCATTAGTTTTGGACATTAACCCGCCACTAGCCAACACAATTTCAACTGTCGACAAGCGACTGTCGACGGGCGAACTGAACAGTCGACTGTATTCTAAAAATATTTGCAATGCACTCAGTGCCGTTGCGGTTGCTGCTGCTTTGTGTTTACTGCTGCGCGACTACAAAAGCAAAGCTAACAACAACAACAACAACAACCAGTATATGCGACTATTCCAGTTCCACGACGCAAGCGAACGAGCAAAGTCAGAAATTTTGGCAGTCATTGACCCCCACGAGAACTGAGCAATAAAACAAACAACAACAACAACAAAGCGATCAACATTTTGCGAGAAAAATCTCACCACACAATTGCGAGCGCACCGCACCACACACGCACACAAACACAAATGCAATAACAATGAAAAAGCACCAAAAAATAAATAAATAACAAAAACAATAAAACAGTGCAAACTGCGCTGTGCTTGCTGCAAGTGTGCGCCAGTCTCGGCTGGCTTTCTTCTGTGTGTGTGTGTGTGTGCGTTGAGTGTTTGTTGACGCTGCCGATCGCAGCTGGTGGCTATTGATTCTGGCTGCGCTGCGCTGCATCGGGTGCGCGAGGTGATTAGACGCGAGTCAAATTCACTGAACTACAGATCAATAAGTCTCGCACCCGGCTCGGCTGCCCACTGCCGCCCGCTGCAGCGCGTTCAATGACATCGTTGCTGCGACTCATTCACACCGATCGCGCATTGCACGCGTGAAGCAAAGCAGCGGCGGCCTTTGTGCCATTTTCGACGTCTATTGTGCGAGTGCGTCGAAACGACGTCGAATTGTGACAGCGACGTGATTCACGACGTGCTGCATTAGCTGGAAGCGTGGAGATTCCGGCGAACATGACTAAAGCGCCGTGGCACAGTGCCGCGCCCGCAAGTACAGTCGTGAGCCGGGTCACTGTCTCACGTGATCTCAGCCTAACTAGTCGGCTGTGAACAGCTGAAATGAAATGCGTTCCAAATGCGGAAATTTGTGGTTTTTGAATTGTTGGCGAAATTGACGCGCAACCACAGCTCGAAAATCTATTAAAATATTTATTCTGAAACTTCCACAAGGCTTGAAAACCCAATTAGCTTTTTAGTGTTTTGGTCGCCGCCAAAGTGGGGTTTTATCGTTAGAATTTTGTTTGAATCAAATTAATGTTGTTTATTCTTTCAAAATGCGTTGTTATTATGAATAACACAATTTTTTACACAATGATTTCATGCACTTACAGCGAATATGACTAACAATTCATTGGTTAAATGTTGTTTTGCAGAAACATAGTAAACATGTAAAAAAATTAATCAAAAATGAAATTACTAGAAAAATGATATGATATGAAGATACTAGCAAAATTATAAAAAAAAACAAAAGAAAAACTTCAATTTGCCACAACGTTTGATTTCTGTTTTTGTTACGAAACAGCAACACCCGACGCGCATTGCGATACTATTCCCGGCTATCGGCGTCTAAGTTATTGCAGCGCCTCGATAAGTCCGTCTAGAGCGCAGCGCAGTGAATTTGGCGCAACGACAACAATCGAGCAGACAATCAGTGCTATTGACCGATAACTGGCGTTCACATCAACAACGCAAGCGGTCTCACTTGCGCCCCTGACTGCAGCCGAAACTTGTGTGGTTTATCAAATGGTGCGGGCCACCAAAGTTGCACAGCCAAATCGAAATAGGAAACATTACTGATAAGCTTCAAGGCCGAAATTGTGCACGTAATTGTTTTGCACAAAGAAGCGCAAGAATCGAATTGCATTGCTTGGTTCAAGGTCAGCGGAAAATTTTTAGTGTGAACGTAATTTAATAGTTTACTAAATCCTATTGCGTTGCTTTCACGTTTGGGTTGTATCGACGTGGAACAAGTACAGCGTTATAGTTCTGGTCAGTATTGGACTGGAAGTAAATCTTTGCTTAGGTAGAATACATCAAGGCACTGTTCACTAAAGTCTGAGCACTAATGTTAAAAGAACAATTTAGGGCCATCTCTCAAATGATTTTTGTCGTAGTTTAGAGATCACCAAGAAATGGAATCAATTTGGCAGGAAAACTGCATATTTACTTTACTCAGAGTAGCTCTCTGAAATGTTGACCTTGAACAAGAATGAGTCTAGGCAATCACATAAATAATTTCTGTCGAAGATTTAGAGATGATTAAAACAAGAATCAATCTAGCAGCTCCTCTGCATATCTTTCTAGCTTCATGCCGGTTGCGCAGGGAAGACTATAGAAAAGACTTGGCTTGGTAGGCAAATAAATCAGTTCAGCTCGATTCAATTCAGTTCGGTTCAAAACAGACCAGTTCAGTTTAATTTGGTTTAGTTTGATCCAGTTCAATTTGGTTTAGTTCGATCCAATCCAGTTCAATTCTCATCAGTTCAGTTGAGGTCAAATCGGTTCAGTTCACTTGGAATCAATTCGGTTTAGTTCAAGTTCGGATCAATTCGGTTTAGTTCAATTCGGATCAATTCAGTTTAGTTCACATTCAGTTCAGTTAGGTATAGTTCCCTTAGATTCGGTTCAATTTAATTCTCTTCAATACCGTTTACTTTAGATTAGCTTAGTTCAGTTCAAATTCAGTTCTGTTGGGTACAGTTTTGTTAGATTCGTTCTAACTGTAAGATGTTCAGTTCATTTCTGTTCAATTCAGTTTACTTTAGCTTAGCTCAGTCCAGCTCAAGTCAGTGTAGTTCAAATTGGTTTGATTCAGATCAGCTCGAATCAATTCGGTTTAGTTCAATTGGATCAATTCAGATCAGTTCAGATTAGGTCAGTTTGAATCAGTTCAGTTCGGTTCGGTTCAGTTCATTTCGGATCGGTTCAGTTCAGTTAACTTTGGATCAATTCAGACCAAATCAGTTTAATTCAGTTCGGATCAGTTCAGTGTAGCTCAAATTAGTTTGATTCAGATCGGCTCGAATCAATTCGGTTTAGTTCAATTGGATCAATTCAGATCAGTTCAGTTTAGGTCAGTTCGGATCAGTTAAGATCAGTAAAATTCAGTAAAATGCAGTTCAGTTTGCTATAGTTCAGTTATATTGTTCTGTTCAATTCAGTTTACTTTAGCTTAGTTCGATTTGATTCAGATCGGCTCGAGTCAATTTCGCTTAGATCAAGTCAGATCAGTTCAGTTCATTTTATTTGAGCTCGGATCAGTTCTGTTCAGTAAAATTCAATTTGATTCAGTAAAATTAACTTCATTTCGGTATAGTTAGTTCAGTAAGATTTGGTTCAGTTCAGTTCTGTTCAATTCAGTTTGCTTTAGTTAAGCTCAGCTCAGCTCAAGCCAGATTGGTTTGATTCAGATCGGCTCGAATCAATTCGGTTTAGTTCAATTGGATCAATTTAGATCAGTAAAATTCAGTAAAATGCAGTTCAGTTTGGTAAAGTTCAGTTATATTGCGTTCAGTTCAGTTCTGTTCAATTCAGTTTGCTTTAGTTAAGCTCAGTTCAGCTCAAGTCAGATTGGTTTGATATAGTTCGGTTCGAATCAGTTCGGTTTAGTTCAGTTGGATCAGATCAGTTTATTTTAATTGAGTTCGGATCGGTTCAGTTTGAGTCAGTAAAATTAAGTTCGGTATACTTAATTCAGTTAGATTCGGTTCAGTTCATATTTTTTCCAAGCAAATTAGCTTTAGTTCAGCTCAAGTCAGCTCGATAACATTTGGTTTGGTGCAGTTTGGTTGCGTTAATAGGTTTCGATACGGTACGGTCCAGTTCAATTCAATTTAGTTCGATTCAGTTCAGTTCAATTTGGTTTGGTTCAGTTCAGCTTAGTTTAATTCAGTTGAGTTCAATTCTGTTTAGTTCAGATTGATTCGGTTCAGTTCAGTTTCCTTCCATTATTTCCTGACAGGGGAAAGCTGAATCAAGGAAAGCTGAATCACGCATCATATTTTGATGTGCTTTCACCTATCCATCAAAATTATTAATATTCCTAGCTTTCAAATGTGATCTTAAATATTTTGTCATCTGATTCACTCAGTGTTGTCTCAGTATTGAATATCGCATTGACGAGAATATGAAAACCATTGAGCCATTATAAAAACTTTATACACCTATGAATATGAAAATAAAATGTTTCATTTATAATTTTTAAAATTTGTTTCCTCTTTCTGTTCGTATCAACTGTTCTAGTATACTAAATTTTTTAAGAAATATTTAATTGCTAATGTAATTTTTCTTCCTTTTTCAAATTTGTTTCAATGAAATGTTAAAATTCCCCTCTTAAAAAAAATCAATTAATCAGCGAAACTGATTTTCTTAAAAATCACATAGCCACTTGAAAATGTAATCAAAAGTGTAAGCAATTTTCAACGCTTCACCGGCGAAATGAGACTTGACCGAAAAAATAAGCCGGCCGCACATGCAACAAGCAACAAAACAAAATTGTTCGCTTATCACTCGGCAGGACAAAAATAAATGCTAAAATAAACAATGTTATAATCGCACAAGTATTTAATAACTGGAGCAGCAGTCAGGCATGTTGTGGTTGTTGTTGTTGTTGTTGCTGCTGCTGGCGACGAATTTGTTGGCGTTAGCCGCAGCAACACTCACGCCGTGGCCGCTGACTTTGACACTGGCTGAGACGGCGGCAAAAGTCGTCCAGCCACTGTCAGTGCGTCTGACCGTGAGTTATCGCAATCTATGCGGAAATTGAAATATCTACGCGACCGGGCGCCGCGCCTTGCAATACGGAACTGGATAATCGCCGCGGGCTGCGACGCCGCTGTGTACTAAATTTAAGCTCAAACGCATTGCACGCGTTTCGGCGAAGTGGTGGCATTTTTAGACGCCAACAGCGGCGACAAACAGGAATTGATAGCACATAAACATTGCGCGTACAGCAAAAGCAAACAACGATAATTCGAGCGACGGCTGTTTGCAGTTTTGCAATGCAATGCAACAAATTTCACCGATTAAACATTACTCATGCACCCACAACAACAACAACAATGACTTTTAAGACGCGACGTTCTGCGAGAAATACATGCACACATACTTATGTACATATGTATTTATTTATAAAAAATTTGAGACTTCCGCATTTGGCGACGTTGCGAGCGTGTGCCGTGTTCGCACTGTCGCGCGACTAATTGAATTGAAATAAAGTGAAAAGGATGTTGGGCGCTGTTGTCGTTGAGGCATCCGTTGAGACAAATTCATTGATTGAATTAACTAAGAGCAAATAATAAACAAATGAAAATCAAATTTTTAGCACGTCTGCAACTTCTTCGTTTGCTTCGATGTAAAATAAGAAATAATGCCACTTCAAACATATTCCGAAGGGCTGATTGCTACCCATTTGGCGCGCATATCAATCACTGCGATAAGTGAGGTAACTGCACACACACGCACTTACACACAAACTTACAATTCTTATCGCCTTGGGCGCTCAACTCGTGGCATAAATTTCCCCCCTCGAACTCAATGTTGAACCGAAAAAATTACTCATACCACCAGTTGGGCGCACCGAAAACACTCACAACACACACAAACACACACACACACACACACACATACAAATACAAACACTCAGGGCAGCTTTCGCGCATTCTTTCGCATAACATTATCGAAAAAGCCAAAACTAGAAGATGCTGTACTCAAAGTTCTGGCATTTTTTCGACACTCAACGTTTTTGTTGTTGTTGATTTATTTTAACAAGTTCCTTCGGCAACAACTTACACGCGGCCCCATTGACGCTACAACAACAACAATAACAACAACAACACAATACACCAAAATGTCTATTCATCAAGACAGCCGTCGCTGCTGCCACCAGCCACCAGCCAACACCAGCAGCACCAACCTCAGCGCCACCTCTGCCACACTACCGCCGCTCCTTGGGCGCCTCCAGCGTCTCCTGCATCGAAAAGTGCTTACGAAAAAATCTAAAAAAAGGAACAAATATTAATCCTTGGCAGAGAAAGGAATCTCGCCTTTTTCCTCCATTTGCAGTCTCGCTGATATTTGCCCCCGTCGCGGCGCGCGCACCGAGGCCGCAGTCGCTGTCGCTGTCGCAGCCGCGCGCCTCCCTCGAAATTCGCACCAACTATTCAAGCCTCTAATACACAAATATTCCATTTACTTACTATTTCACATTTCTTATTTCGCATTATGTAGATACTTTTTGTGTTGTTGCTATTGTTGTTGGTGTTTTTGATTTTGATTTAATGCACGAAAGAGAAAGATTTCAGCGCTCAATAGCAGCGGCGGCGGCGGTGGCAACAAAAAAACGCGCCAAGAAAAACGCAAAACGAAAAAACTGAAAAGCGAAAAACTGAAAAATGAAAATGTGCCAAGACGCGCTGCTCTGCGCCGACGGCGACTGTTGGAGCGGGGCCCACCGAAATCGAAACAAATTCGGGCAATGCATACGCGCGCTTCTTTCTAATCCACCAACCAACCAAATAAGGCGCCCGCTCCACTTTGACGCGCGAGCGCCGCCGTCGCAGCCACCAGCGCCGTAGCCGTCGCTTCATATTCAAATTCATAATCGCACAATTTTTTCATATCCTTGCGCGCTCGTACGCGTAGTAGTCGCCGAGTAGTGGAATCGCGCGCTGTCGGCGCTGTTGGCTGGGTTTGCTGGGTAGGCGGGCGGGCGGGCGGGCGCTGTGCTGTAATCGGAAACTTTCCTTGCCTTTGCGTTCCATTTGGTTCGGTTGCTTTGCTTTGCTTTGCTGTCGGCTGGAGTAGATGCTTGAATAGAATCCCGTTTAGTTTTTGCTTACAACGCCAACTTTTCAGGGTGGTTTCTGCTCATACTGTTGTCGTCGTTGTTGTTGTTGCAGTTCGCTGTTGTGTTTCGCATTCGCTTTGCGCCACAGCAAAGAATAAGACAGCAAAAAATGAAAAGTTTATAATTACTTATTTTTTGATGAATTGGATAAATAAAAAATATCGATTGATATTAGGGTACGGCGCCACAGCGAGCGAGCGAGTGAGTGCATGAGTGAGTGAGTGAGTAAGAGAAGGAGAAGGCGAACGCGTTAGTCGAGAGTGAGTTAGAAAAATAAGAAGCCTTTCTGATGGGATGGGGGCGGCGGCAGGCGGCAATAGCTTAAAAACATCTACTCGGCTCAGCTTCTGCTCGGCGTAACACATAATAAATGACGTGTATTTGAATTTTGGAAAGAAGCAGAGGAGCGTAGAGAAACTGCAAAATGGCAGACGGAACTACACACACACACACACACATTGAGTATACTACGTATGCATTATTTTGTTTGCCATATTTTTAAGAATTTGCATCAAAAGTCTTCTGAAAGCGGCGTACAATGAGTGGACTTTTAAACTTGGCTCTTCACTTAATCCCTGCAATGAAAAATATTTGCCACTTTTAGAATTCAATTGAATGTAAGAATGGGAGTTTTTAATTTTTGACTTTTGTCCCTTTGTGAATTATTAGATAAAATGATTAAAGGACACTATTTTAAATAAAATGAATAAATTTTGCCAAAAAAAAATATTTTCTTTTTTTATGAGCAGTTTCGTTTTTTGTGGGACAGACCTTGTATATTAGTTTAGATTGAAGTGACAATCTTCTCCTTGAAAAAAGTTAAGAACAAAGATATGACTCGTTGTGACACCACATTGGAATGATGCGACTCTCTTTTGCGACGCTCGGAACCACGAAAATTTGAAAATGAACCTTGCTTTCTATATGATATCAAGAGTTGAAAGCCAACTAAGCCGGTTAAGCTGGTCCAAAAAAACCTTAAGGATTTATTTTTGTTTATCCAGCCAAGGAACAGAGACACGGAAATAGCAGGATTTGTTTTTTTTTCAAACAAGCTCTCGTGACTGGACAATTTTTCCCATTCCAAGTGAATTTGTATTTGCTTAACATACACCGAGAGTTGTGGGATCATACAGGAGCGTAAATTGTCTAAAAAGCAACTTTGATAAATGGTAAATTTATAGTAAATACATTAAATCATATATGTATATGCTACATCTATACATATTTGCATATATATATCGTTGCAAAACTTAGGCCTAGTTACCAGAACCCGTCCTTGTTGTTAGTGCGAATTGGCATCTATGTGGAAAGGACCAAAATCTCCGATTCCGAACAGGGAGTTGAAAGTTTCTTCAAGGGAATGTTTGAATCCTAACGACAGAAATTCGGGGAGGGAAGACCCCTTGATTCGTTTTGCCTCGACAAAACCTCTTCCTTGGCCAGTAAGTACTCAGATTGAATGTTCAATTAATCGATTGATATATAAACCACCGACACATGCATGAAGGACTCATTTTATACTTTAGATTAAACAATTCAAAGTATTTAAATATCCATTAAAACTTCAGTATTGGCTGCGGCATCATTCAAACCCACAACCAATTCCCATCAACCACCCATGGTGACTGTTTAACTAAAACATTTTTACTACAACATTTAATTGAAACATATGTAAACATGCACATTTCATAATCACAACTTGAATCATTTTGCAAATGATCGAAAGTCTTTCACACTTATTCGCATCGCAACAGCTTTTTTTATTGTTTCAGCACTCGAGTCCTTAAAACTGAAATCAGTTTGTCTCTGCAATCGCTGCCCATATGCCGAGCATATAAAATACTTATTTAGATAAGCTCCCAACGACTTTCAGCTTGTCAACCATAAATTTGATATTTTCGTTATAGCTGCGTGTAGTTGTTGCTCTATTTCGCGCAGTTGTTGGCGTTTGTGTTTGGCTTTAAAAGAAATTTATTTGATGTCAGAAAATAGAAAGATGTAAAATTCGCGAAATTCACTATGGGCTCATAACTCTCAAATGCCTCCACACTGTCACCGTCTCTCACTGCCTAACGCCTTCGAGCGACTTCAGCACACACGCCCAGCTAAACCCCACTATAAACTTGCGTCCCCCTCGACACTGGCTGAGCCGCACGCGCCCTGCGCCATTTTGTCTTTGTGCAGACATTACTAGTCGCGCATTTCTAACGCTTACAAAGGCGCCATAAAAATATTTTTACATTTTGGCCAGATCCCCGTTCGGCGGCGAGCGCGTCTGGCGCTGCAGCGGTCGCTCTCGCAGGAGCGGTTCAATTCGAATTTATTGCAAGCGCTCACATTTCGCCGCGCTAGTGCGCCTCAACTTTGCGGATAAGTTTGCGTCTTCCTGCCATTCCACACCCCGCACTCCGGACACACTAATGAAACCCCGGCTTGTTTTCTTTCGCGGCGTTTTCGCGCGCTGCTTTGCTTTTTTACGCCTTCTTGCAGCGTCAGTTAGCTTTTGCGTGTTGTTGTAATTTGTTTTATTGTAAAATTGAAACTAAACTGCAAAATAGACGAGCGCCAAAGCAGCAAAGCAAAACAAAACACATCGACATTTTTCGCTGTGGGACGCTGCAGCTGCGTCGGAATGCGCCGCACCGCCGCGCGCTCAAAACTTGTAACTATGAAAATTTTATAAATTCCGCAGTTGCGCTGGGTTGGCCCCGAACGTGCCATCTAGCCGCCCCGCTCCGCTCCGCTGCGCTCCGTGTGTCGCTGCAGACACACCGCACCGAGCCGAAGCCACTTGGAGAGTTGAGCGCTGGAATCTGTGGGGTGTTCGGCTAACGGCGGCAGGGTGGCTGCCAGCAGCAGTGTGAAGCCGTTTGGCTTTGGGTCCTGTAAGCGGTTGCAGCTGGTGGAACCGCGGCGCGCCCGCATCTGCCGCAGGGGGCGCTTTCATTGCCACTAGTAATAATTTCTACAACTAAGCAAGTTTTGTATTTCGCCGCCTCGCTGCTGAAGTGTGTGTGCGAGCGAGCATACACTATGTATGTGCGAGTGTGTGTGTGTGAATTTGAGTGCGACAGCGTGCCGAAGACACTTTGCTGCATTTCGGTTTACAATTTGCACAAGAAACGATAAAGTTTTGTATCGCCATTTTGCAATATTCTTCTTCCGCATCCGAATGAGTGGCTGAGGAAGTGAAGCAAATGCAGTACCGTTGTTTTTTTGTCGCTCATTTGGAAACTGATTAAAATCCCTTTCATGCGCACATAATGTTGTTTTTGGGGGGTAAAGGGATAACGGAGATGGGTGGTAGAGCATTCAGAGATGGTGGGAGCAACTTAAATTTCGCTGCTTATTTGAATGTTTTTTAGCGCATTTAGTTATTAAAAATTGATGGTTAGTAAAAATAAAAGAGTTAAGAAGCAGCTGAAACTTTGGACTGGATTCTGTGGGTGATACAACGAACCTCTTTGTTTCATTGATTTCATTCATTGATTGATATCAATATGCCAGTGCCACATGGTTCCTTATAAATCACATAAATCGTATCTTTATGGTTAAATTTTCAGCTAAAAATTAAGATTGAAAAAATTAATAAAATTATTTCCAACCAAAATCTCTTTATACCTGAAAATCTTCCAATTTCTGTAATGTTGTACTCATGTACTGAATGACATGAGATCAACAAAACCACAAACACAATGTGTCAGAAAGTAGACTGAAAAATTTACATGGCACGTGTTAGAGACTGGAAAACTAAAGAATGTAAGAGTTAGTCTCTAAGACTCTAAGACTAATGAACTGCAAAACTGTCAAACTAAGAAATTGCAAGACTGATGCACTGCTACGTAAAAAACTGCAAGACTGAAGGACTGTAAGACTCAAAAACTGTAAGTACTACAAGAGTAAAAGACTAAAACACTGAATAATTTCTGCACCAAACGGCTGCAAGACTGAAGAATTACAAAATTGGAAAACTGCCAGACTTCGTAGCTGCCAGACTAAAGGACTGCAAGACTGAAGGGGTGAACGACTAAAAAACTGTTGGACTGAAAGGTCGAAATACTGCAAAACCGAATTGAAAGACTATACCAAACGCCTATAAGACTGAAGAATTGCAAATCTGAAAACCTGCTAACATAAACTAAAGAAAAACAGAAATTACTGTATTAAACATAATTACTGTAAGACTGAATGACTGCTACAAGAAACGACAGTACGAATGAAAAACTGCAAAACTGACTGAGTCCATACCGAGGACTACAAGATTAAAGTTCTGCAAGATTGAAAGCTGCAAGGTTGAGGAGCTGTTGGATTGTTAAATGAAAAACCGCAAAACTGCTAGACGGGCAAGGACTGCAAGACTGAAGAACTACAAGATTGGATAACTCCTAGACTGAAGAACTGCAAGACTGCTCGGCTGTAAGACTGATGAACTGAAAGTGTAAAGTACTGCAAGACTGAAGAACTGCAAAATTGAAGGGACTACAAAACTTTTGGACGTAAAGGCCGAAGGACTGCAAGACCAACTTCTGTATTTAATTAAATAAATAAATAAATTACTTCTACATCGATTGCAAGATTAAAAAACTGCAAGATTGACGAGCTGCAAGACAGAAAGACTGCATGACTGTAAAACTGAATGACTGTTACACGAGTGAAACAGTCACGAGTGAAACAGTCATGAAACAGAATGAAAAACTGCAAAACTGAGCGACTGCAAAACCATAGAACTGCAAGACTGAAGAATTACAAGAAAACCTACATTGGGAAACTACTAGACTGAAGAACTGAGCCAGCAGGATATGTTGAGTTTCGCAGCTTCGTTTTCCTTGTGACTGACCTTGTATTAATGGTTTACTTCAGGTCTTCCAGGTGATTTCATTATCTGCCCAGATATGTTAAGGATTTCATTTTTAATATCACACCAAAATCTCTAAGATACACTTCTATATAATTTTAATTCTCAAGAAACTTTTTAAACGACCTAAATCTGAACTTAAAAAAAGAAAGACAATGAAACACACCAATAATTTTTCATGCGGATTATACGATACCCCAAATACTTTTTAAATAGTGAAATTTCTGTTATGAAATATATGTATTAATATTATATATAAAAGACCAATATATACAACGCAAAATTGAAATTTCTAACAATATGTCTGAAAATTCATCTCTGCTATGAAACCTGAGTTGAAAATTTTCCTGTCCATACGAACACAATTAGACGCTGGCTTGGCCATGTCTCCCGTATGGGCGATGAAGGTGTTCGACGCGGTAGTTGAAGGTCGACGGCAAAGAGGCAGACAGCGTCTTCGGTGGAAGGAGCAAGTGGAGGACCCCCTATGATCTCTTGCTGTGACCAACTGAAAAAACACGCACAAAGCAAAAGAGCCTGGAGATAACTTTGGCGGCAGGCCATATCTCGGTAACGGGTTGTCATGGCCAGTTAACCCTTTCGCTATATTGTTGCCATATGGCAACATGCTACTTGTGGACGTCTGAACCCTCTGTGGTTTCAAGAAAAAATTTTTTTGTTGATGCTTAGAATAGTTTGAAGTTTTAGGAAAAATACGGAATTAATAAACTGAAAATTTAAGTTTACAGAAGAGAAGTATACTCGTTTTTGAATGGTATATCTTGACATAGTAAAGGAAGAAGAAGCAGAAAAATTTGATAGCTTTTTAATTTGACGTTGTCTTTCAATTCAGATACTTTTATTTTTAAATTTTGGCTGAAGTAAATGAAGAAATATTCAAATTTCCATTGTGCATACAAAGTTTTATGTTCAAGTCATTATTACAGCCACAACGATGTGGTTGCTCTCATAGAAAAAAAATTCTGTAAAATACAGGGTCCGAGTATAAAAATAAAAAAAATATTTACATGCATACATGTGTTCCATATATAAGTTTTATGTATTCATTCATTCATTTGTTTTCTTTTGGTTTCACACACTCGGTTCAGAAATCGATTTTTGTTAGTTTTAAATCTTTTTTAACAAACCGTGAAACACACATTTCTGGTTACAACAAACAAAACTTGAGTGAAATAAAATTTAAGAAAAAAAACATGCAGTTCAAAACTCAATTGACTGATTACTGAAGTGCATAGCACTTGCTGACGACAGTCTAACCACACTCACTTCTGCAAAAAACCTTATCTGCACGTCATATTTTGTTAGCACTTTACTAAAGTCACACATAATCGAAAGATTGCGAAATCAATGACCTTTTTCCAGTGCGGTTATTTGAAGCTAAAAAATAAAAACACTAAAGTCGGCAAACAAATAAATGCAATTGGCTGGGTGATTGGATCGATGGACAGTTGGACAGACAGGCGGACGGACGGCAATATTATCAACATAATGAATTATTGACAGTTCAAAATATTAACAAAAAAATAAAACGCCAACACGCCGCTCGACACACTCACAAAAGTACGAGTGTGTGTGTGTGTATGCGATGCAAGTGCACAAAAGTGCCATTTATTGTAAAATATATTAAAAAAGTTAATATTGGATTTTTTGTGATTTTTATTTGCGCCGATAGATGAGCGGCCATAAATCAGCGCCAGCCTAGATACATTTTAGATTTTTAGTAGATTTTTCGCGAGCAGCGCACCGACAGCGGAGCAGAAGGGAGGAGATGCTGCATGGAATTGAAATGAGGTTTTCCGGTGTGTGAGTGTATGAGTGCGAGTGTGTAAATACGCGAGCGTCCTTAGTGCATGATCAACACAATATACAAATTTCGATATTGGTTATTGTGTGTGTGTGTGTGTGTGTGTGTTTGCATTGAGGCATAATGGAAAAACTTATATTTAATTCACATACGCGCGATGTGCACTACTACAAATGCACCATTTGAGTGCCGCCCGCCTGCCGCACCAACTGCGGCGCGAAGATAATCAACGCCAACAATGGCCGCAACGGCCGGAGAATTAAAAAATTCACAAATGCCTATAAACATTTTTGCCATTTCACATAAATTCACATTATATTACTTGGCGGTTGTTTTCCTTTTTCGACGACGCTGTAGTTGCATTTATATTGTTTGTATTTATATTGTTAGCAGACAACGGTTCGCGGACAGACGAGTTGACTGTACTGTAGAAAAGGTACAAAACTCGGCTGCAACAACACGAAACAGCAAAAGGTAATCGGGCAATAGTTGGACTGGGGGCTTCAGCTGACCCCATGGCGCTAAAACCCGGTTCGAATTACTTTTGCAACAACAACAGTGAACATTTGCTTGCACTTGGCATTGCAAAAATACAAATTACACTGTGCAACAACGCGGAACAAAAATTGTTGATGATGAAGTTTTGGAAAATCATTTTTGTAGGATTTTCATGGTCTGTTAAAATTTGCTTTTTATAATTTTTAAAATACTTAATGACAGCTTTAGGAAATCTCAACTTGGTTTGGCGTCAATGGAGAGTTTAGAATTTAGAATCTCTGAAATCATATACAATTTTTAATTTTAAAATTAAAACATTACATTTTTTTTAATTAAATTGAATTTTTAATTTAAAATGTTATTTTTTATTATTATCGATCGCACAGTGTGGTAGAACTGTTAGACTTTTGATTACTTAATTACTTAGGACCTCAACCAAACAAGGTAAGGTGGTCAGATCGGCTACGCATAGACCCTGCTGGGTCCCTTTCAGTTAGAGATCCTTTGTGTTGGAGATTGACGTAAAAGTGATCGGTAAGAATGTGGGAAGGTATGTTGGTATAACTGGTTGACCGAGAATGGCCAAACAAAGACCCTCATTCGGTCCTTAGTAATGCCAGATGGAGATCCTTTTATGAGTTGCAGTAGTGTTAAGAATGTGGTTGGTTGGTTGGCAGTGACTTAAAACCTCATGCTTTGGGACCTCCTCTAACCCATATGAAAGCACGGGGCCCCTAAATGGGTAAGGTGTCTTCTTGAGATGGCCGAATAGGAGCAAAGAATGTGCTCCAGGATTTCCTTGGCAACATTTTCATTGCATTACCCATTTATCTCTACAAAACTAGTTTTCATCATTATTTTTTATATGTGAGAGAAGCACCCAACTATGTTTTGATCACATTCGTTTTTAAGGTGAATGGATGGTGAAAAGTTTATATGTATCATTTTACTTTGCAACTTTTGGGACCTTCATTGCTAAGAACCTGAAGCGAAACAGTTTTAAATAATAAAACTTATACTTTTATATGAGAATAAAACATTACTTGGTTTTGTTCAAACTAATCACATTTGGCTCTAGAATACTAAAACAAAATTTTACATAAGAGTAAAGTCGCAACATTTTCATAATTGGCTTTGAAATACTGTGAAAAATTTTATATTTATTTAAGTAAACAAAGTCTCATGGGTTCTGGAGGAAAAAATGGGTTCTGTAAGTCAGGACATACTTTTAATTTGTCTTTGGAAATTTATCCCAAAACTTTATGAAAGAGATTTGATTTTTTAATATTTTTAGAAAACTTAAACTTGTTTTCTTTCGGCGAGACACTAACAAAAGCGCAGGAAGCGCTCATGTAACTTGGCCGAAAAACGATTATCATAAGGAGGCATCTCTCTGAGAGTTTGATATCCTTGGCAGTTTCAGTTCCAATATCGATAGCAGTTCCATCAGCTAGAACTTCTGCCAATAGGCTTATTACCCACTTAGATAGAATTTTAATTGATTAACGTAACCTTTGGGTTCAAACTTCCCCAAATGTCTGTTTGTTGCATATTTTAAAGAAGCAAATATGATTTCAAAAAGTATTGGACTCAAAAGTTGGGTACGGAACTCTCCCGCAAATGAAATCCTCTGTGCGCCACTGAAAATAACCAATATACGACAAGTCCTTAATAAGACCTTATGATCTCAAATGAGTAAGGAAACCAAAGACAATAAGGCGAAAACCCCGTTTAGACGTAATGGGTTCTTTTGGTACTATGTCTAAAAAGTTCCTTAAAAGACGACTTACAATTGGGTTTGTGTACTTAAGATGATTTATAAAACATTTTTAAAATTTTATTAGAGTTGGCCAGACGCGAGAAGTACTCAAGTCTTGCAACTAATCAAATTGGCATCACTGGTACAAATTCCTTGAAAATAATAGTCAAAATTTAACAGAACCGACAAGACTCCAGTACCTACCGATATTTTTTATCAAAACTAACTCGAACAAACTATAACTAAACCCCAAGTATTCAGTCATAGAGTGTCATCCTTTGACAAACATGATATGTCAGCACTCATTGGAATTTGTTGTTGCTGCACAGTGTTATACATTACAGTGCATGAAGTGCGCTTTTTTATTCGCTTTGTATTTGATTTTCCCCATTTAACTCAAAACAGCAACTCGGAAATTCATAATATTATATAATAAAATAGAAGACCCCTAAAAGCAGTAACAACGCCTCGTAGGGGGCCGGTCGCTGTCAAGTCGATGTCAAGCGGCAGCTCCTGACTCTCGCTCATGCGGCGCCGAAAAAAAGCGCACACACACATTCATGCGAAATTTTTTACATGCAATAATAAATGCGCATTGGCCATTAAAAAAAATAATAATAATAACAATAACATTTAACATAAAGTCGACGCGCTCAAACGCCGCGGCGCCGACCCCACCTAAACCCAACCAACGGCCCCAGCTGTCGCAGCCATCCAGCATTACCGTAATAATGTGTTATATGTGTGGCAAAAGGCCACCGAAACAAAACAAAAATTACAACAACCAAAAAGAAAGAAAAACGACCGCCTCTAATAATTTTCGGTGATGCGCAGAATTTTATCTCATTTTTTTCGGCCTGAAGTCCTGAACTGCTGCTGCTGCATGTGTGGCAAAAAAGTGCGCTGTGTAATGTAGAGCTCTTCATTTACAACAACAATGAATAATAATGTATGTAGAAGCAGCCAACACAACAGCAACAACAACAACTGCAGCCATTGTTGTTAGCTGCAAAGCAAAAAAAGTCGACAAACGGTTTGGGGCGAATCCCAAAGGATATGTTTTAGGTTAAGTAGGCGTTTAAGCAGCAACGCAGCTCTGCGCAACACAGCCGCTCACCCACAGCGCAGCCACCCGAAGCGCCGCCGCGTGCAGTCAGTGTTGCATTGGCGCCAGGCGCCAGTCGACGTGTGTTGCATTGAATGAATGCCAAATAATCGTCTCGCTGCAGTGTCTATGTGTGTGTGTGTTATAAAATAACAACAACAACAAAATTGCTTACTGCTCTAACTATGCGCGTGGCTCTAATGCGGTCCGCCGTGGCCGCCCACTCGCCACAGTTTAGTGGCGTTTTTGCGAATTTTGCTGGCTCCGCGTTGTGCATCATTTTTCCCTTTGTGTCTATTGTGTGCTGTTGTTGTTGTGGTGTTTATGGTATTTTCAAATTCATTGCCACATATTTTCACAGTTTTACACACCAACAAAGCAACAACTTATGTAAGCGTTGCCTTATAATAAAAACAAAAAGGCGTAGAAATGCCTGAAAATGAGTAGAAATGCAATTATTGCGCCGGTTAAATGCGCTTCGGTGCTTTGTCTTCTATGAATGTTGTGTTGTTGTTGTTGTTGTTGAAACGATGGTGTGCATAGCACATTTGCGTTGCAGCACTGCAACACCAACAAAAACACAATTAAACAAAGATAATTGCATTTGATGCGAGCCGCGTCGACTAGGCAGGTAACCTTAATTAATCCTCTAGTACCCAATTTTTTGTTTCTGTTTGAAAAAAAAATTACTGAAAGTAGCCTTGAAGTGTGGAAATTATATTCAAGAGAAAACATTTTATGATAAAAAGCTAAAGCTAATTTGCTTAAGGATGGAAGTAGGAATGGAAATGAATTTGTTTGTTAATTTAATTTTATTTATTTTATTTCTTTTTTTTTAAAGCGCCCAACTATTTAAATTGTTTAGTTTTGGTTCACACTTAAGCAACTTTTATGCCTAAAGCTGAATCGTTCACAGATGAACCCTGGTGCTTGATTGCGTCTTTAGTGACTATTGTCACAACTCATTGCAGTCCTGTACAGCTTATCTAACTACTGGGACTAAGTTCGGAAAGATTTTCGGAAACCATGGGTGCCTGTTTTCTGTTCTCCTTGTTTACTTCATACAGATCGAAATCGACATAGGTCTCTTTCTTAGTGCGATGACTATTTAATGTAAATTGGATACTGTTAGCGATTTTGGAAAAGAGTTCAGTTTAACCTAGAAGTGTTTAGTGCAGTGATGATCATTCTGCTACTAGTGAGTATTCTTTGCTGGCTTAGTGCCGTACACCGTGAGTCTAGAATCACTTCAGTCACATAGTCACGGCAGTCTATGAAGTCCTACTGCGTTTAAATATCCACTTAATTCTAGAGCTTTACTCTAACTTAACCTAAAGCGATTCAACCTTACCTTCTCGGAAGTTCTGACCAACAGATCAAGTAACATTTATGTTACAAAGAAGCCATAATCGGAGTCTGATTCCAAAAACTCCAATGATGGTGCAATAAACTTTAATATGTTGTCACCTTGACTTTGTTCCAAGTACGCTATATGCAGTCAGATCAGATATTTATCTTTGTCTGTCTCTTTGTGCCTTAGTGGCCAATTAAGGAATCATTTAGATGGATTCTTGTTTTATTTAGAGTTTGCTGGTTTTTAACTAGAAAACTGCTTACTTATAATTTGCCGTCTACTTCCCTGTCTACTTCCAGTAATTATTTACTTTCGAAACTAGACAAAACTTTTAACTATGATCTATGGTGCTTAGAGACACTTCGCGACACGGTAATCCTACTTGTTTTTAGGGTTTTCAGGCGAGTTAATCTCCCATCTCGTCTCCTGTCCTTGTCTCATTTCATCTTCTCTTATCTTACCTCAACTCATCTCATCTTATATCATCTCATCTCATCTTATCGTATTCATCTTGTCTTATCTGACGTCATCTCATATTGTCTTATTTTACCTTATCTTATCTCATTTCATCACATGTCATTTCTTCTTGTCTTACCTCATCTAATTTCATCTAATTTCATCTCATTTCATCTTATCTCGTCTAATCTTGTCTTAACTTACCTCATCTCATCTTGCCTCATCTTACCTTATGTCATGTTATCTCATCTCCTCTACTTGTCTACTTGTCTCTACTCATCTCATTTCATCTCATCTCATCCCATCTCATCTTATCTTGTCTTATCTTACCTCATCCCATCTCATGTTATGTCATCTCATCTTGTCTCATCTTACCTCATCTCATCTTATGTCATCTCATCAAATCTCATCTCATCTAATTTCATCTAAGTTCATCTCATCTCATCTTGTTTTGCTTTATCTTATCTATTCTCATCTCTTTATAGTTGCCTACATATCCGTAATGACCAGAAGCTCGAACGATATGAACCCTCAAATTGTCTAAGAAGTAGTCAAATTAAGTTTGACTGATAACAGTTCAGATGAGTCAGTTTTGTTCTTTTCCATGCACTCAATTACGTGATCAGTGTTCTCGAAAACACAGCTTCCCCTGGTCGATTATAATTATTATTTAAAACCTTTTTAAGATTAGACGAATTCCCATCAAGGGGAATTCCCCTATATATCCCTGTATATATAAAAAATACAGAAAAATTTCATTTCCCCCGTTCCCTGCTTTCTAAGAATTAGTCTTTGTCATAATAGGACAACGAATCTGCGGTGACTAGGCGACTGGATATTTGCCCCGTAATTTTTTCTAAGAATAAGAATAAGAAATAAGAAATTCATATCGCTAGCACAAAGTTAAAAGTACCCAAGTTTCTTCCAAGATTGAATGTAGAATGCTGTGTAACTAAGACATTTCTAAATATGGGGAAATTAAGTTTTGCCTGGAGATATTTCAAATCGCTAGCACCACATAAAATATTTTCAAATTGTTTTATAAGAACTTCAGTATTTACTATTTCCTCCAACACGAATGCCTCCTACTCCTTTCTTTGATCTAATTGAGCCCTTTCGAACTATGAATCTAACCGATTCTTACTGGTAGCTTATAGATTTCAGTTCAACTGCTTGGTCGATACATGATTTAACATTTCCCTTGAAATGAAAAATTAAAACTAAGCATATCTAATTTCCTTGCATTTAAATTTTCAACAAACAACCAATCAAACAGCTCATTCTCCATTATGTTTGTTTAAAGATTTTCCCCTTCGTTAAAGCTTCTTGTTGCTCATAAACTCATATGGCCAGTTCCCTTGGCTAATCGTTCACAAAGTCAAATTGCGCTCGCGAAAAGTTTTCACACAACAAAAATAATAACAATAACATCAACAGCAACAACAACAACAACAACAACACGATGACCTCTTAAATAATAACGGCAATATTAGCAGAAATTAGGTTATTCACACCGATACTTTGGGCCAACAAGCAGCGTCAACAGCGTTGCGGCGCGCGAAAATCGTCGCCTCATTCAGGCGTCAATAAAAATTAAACTTTGTGGCCATAACACGCTGACGGAAGAGGAAGAGCCGAACGCACAGCATCAAAGAAATTAGCGCGCGACTGTTGTGGCTGGTGGAGGCTGGTGGAAGCCGTTGCGCGACCAACGGGCGGCTGCAACAACACGCAAGCGTTACTGCTGCTGCCATTGTCAACAGCGTCAACACCACTGGCAGCGTCATCAATGTCATTGTTACTGTTGCTGTTGTTTATTGTTGTTGTTGTTGTTGCTGTGTGACAATATCAACACCAATGGCAGCAATGCCATCGTCAAAAGTCGTCGCCGTTGCCAATGTCGACGTCATCGTTTTCTTCTCGTTGCTTGCTTTCTGTCTTTATTGCTGTCGTTGTTGTTGTTGTATGGTTATTTTTCTCAGCTGGAATTGTTGTTATTGTTTGTGTGCGCCGGCACATTTGCAATGTGCAATGCAACAGGTGACGAACTGGCGATTGGCGTTGTGTGCGTTAGGGGGGAGAAGCAGGAGGGGGGCGGAACGCGGCAGAATTTGCACGTTTCGAGTGGAGCATGCTGCCTGCTGATGTGGCGCCACGTTCACTGGCTGCAGTGCAGAAAGTTCACACTGACACACACACATTCACATTTCGAAATCGTGCTCAAACAAAGCAGACGAATAAGGTTGGCTCCCGACACCATGCCCCCACCAGCAGCCACACCAGCACCCTCAGCGTCGTCATCGTCATCGCGAACACCATCGCCCACCCAGCAGACACTTTCACTTTCGCCTTGGCATTGAAAATGTCCGTCGCATTGCGCCAGCACAGCACAGCACAGCCAGCCAGCCGGTCTCCGTGTCCTTGTTATGGTTACCAGCGCGAAAGCATAAAAAACATCACACGACGAATTTACACCATTCGCCTGGGCGTTCATTAACCTCCCGCACCAAGGCGCAGTGTGTGGCTGCCGCCCACTACGTTACCGACACACCGACACCAAAACCAACAACGACAGCACGGCAGCAAGCCAGCCAGACTAACAGCGCCACGTCGGCTTCCTCAGATCTCGTTGAATGGCGAAAATGAACGTTTCGTTGCCACGAGCTACTTGAAGAGCCCATGTCGGCCGCGTGTCGAGGCGGGGGGTGGTGGAGCGAAGCGCGTTGGCAAGGCGATGGGCACGCGAATGGTCGGTCTGCTTGAGCCGGCACAAAAATAACACAGCATGGCCGGAACGTCGGAAATGGAAATGGTGCCAAAGACGTAGTCGGAGACGATGACTTTGATGAGATTGTTGGCGCTGCCGCTGATGATGATGACGACGCCAACGTCGACATCGACGCCGAACGAAGGAGTTTCGTTCTGGGAAATGTGTTCGAGTGCTTGGACTTTTGACTTCCGGTGTCTGCCTGACCGACTCTGGCCTGTGTGCGCGCGCCAGGTCACACTGCCAGAAAGCAGGTCAAGCAGCCATCTCGACACCGTCAACTGTTGCGCGCTGTCGACAACGTAATAATTATGTTCGCGTACGTGCGGGGAGGTGCGAGCGCGCACTGCACCGCTTTGCTGGCCCGTGGCGATAAACCGCACACAACTAGACAGCGAGTCGCCCATCACAACGCCAAAGACTCACATCTTCAAGCGAACATGTATTATTTCCAACCAAGGGAGACTAGCAGAAGGGGAGAAGGAAGGTCAGAAAGGCCAAGGTCGTCTTCGATTTTGCCAGGAAAATGCTTAACCCATGCCACAGCAACCCCTGGTCATGCATATTTGTCGCCAACACATATGTGTGTCACCCGGCCATCACACCCCCACCACATAGAGCCGGCGCCGGCCCCGTAGCATATGTGCTCTATATGAACGCGTACGTGTGTGTGTGTGTGTGTTTGTGTATGTGTCGCCAAAGTTGTTCTTACGATTTTATTGCTATCTGACAACTTCCTGGCGCGCCAACTGTCGCTGCACTGCCAGCAGGCAAAAGCCAGCGTTCGCCCAATGAATACATTAGCCAGCTATCCGACAGACAGACAGACCAGCTGGCCGACCCAGTTCCCAATGCCCAACCTTCCGTTCGCCGTCAACCAACTTCCGACTGTCGGCTGCTGTCTGCTCATTGTCGCACATGTGTTGTCCCTGTATGTTCATGTGTGTTTGTGTGTTTGAGTGTGTGCGGCCGTCCAGCGCTAAATACTGTCCTCACTTGATGCCATTATCTCGCTATCATCTTTTCGCCCTCTCACCCGCCTCCTTCCAGCCGTCCGCCCGCCCTGAATGGCCTTTAATAGCGTCTTAAGCGCCGCCACAATGGCAACTTGTTGCCGCCCTCATAGACACACCCCCACATATCCGTTGGCCATACTGTCCCGCCTCCGCCTCCGTCACTACCGCCTTATTCCTCATGCGCGGGTCGGCTGCATACAAATCGACGCACACCATACGTGACGCGCACACACTCACAACACACACAACATGGCATCCCATGTGTCTGTCCGTCCGTGTCTGCTGATAGTTGTGTCTCGATAATATGGAAATTTTGTGCGATTTTCTACCCCAAAGGCGGCAGTCGTAAAGTGCGGCCGCAGCTGAAGAAGCCATTTCGCCGCAAACAACTTAACCCACATAATAGGAAAATCCCAAAAGTCCTTCGACAACGATTGCCACCGAGTGCCAAGCGAGACAACTTATTGTTTGTGGTGAATGCTGGCTTGTTGTGCTTATTGTGCTCGTGGTTGTTGTTGTTGTTGTTGCCGGAGTTGCTGTGGCGGTGTCTATGGTTGTGGCTAAAGTTACCGATACTGTTGTTTTTGTATTTATGTATTTACTTTGCAGCTGGTGTCGTCAAGTTCCAAGCTGACGAAAGCATAGAAAAACAATAAAAACGTGTGAGGCAAACGAGCGGACGCACGCACGGACGGACAGGCGGATGTGTGCGCTGTCTGTGAGAATAGTGCGCTATCGCAGTTGTTGTTGTTGTTGTTGTTGTTGTTGCCGTTACTTGTCTGGCAGCACATACGGGACACAAACGCACACATGAGCCGTTGGGTCTGTTAAGTCTGGCTAAGTGGTTGCAAAGCGATTTGCATATGCGACCGGCGAACGGGTTAAAGGGCAATTGACACCCTTACAGCGACGCGTTGCTGCCAGTAGACATTCACACCACATATGTGCTGTGTTCATGTATGGGACAGGGTGGCATGTTGCACAGTAAAACCAGTAAAGCAATGACAACAATCGCAATGATTGTTGAGTGTGATTTCTTTGGCGATAGTTCAGAGTTCAAAGTCGCATAAAAGCCCGAAGAGTTGATTGTTTTTTTCTCGCTCGTTTTTTATTGGGAAAACACACAATTTGATGCGTGGTCAGTTAATAAGTCGACAAATGGGACAGCGCTGGAAATTAACCCTTTCCGCAAGTGCGCATGGGTTAATTAATTGGTGAACTTTCACCCTTAAAAGTAAAATTAAAGGGGCGAAAGCGACTTGTAATTGTTGTCTTGCAGCAAAGCAAAGTTTGTTCGTGTTTGGGATAAATGAGCAACGTGCGCGGGGTGGGTGCTGTGTATGGGAGTATTTCGGAAAATCAAAGCAATTTTCAGAAAGCAAAAAATGGCGTCTGACGGTTACAAAAAATGTGATGAAAGAAAATATGATAAAAACAAGGATTGTGAGGATTTAAGAATTGTTAAGGCTGTGTGTTTTTGACAGCAATTTGGGTTGTTTGAAAAAAAAAATGTATCTTTTGTTTAGGAGAAAATTAAACTTAAGTGTGTTTATAGGTTATGGGTGAAAAGTAATTATAGAAAAATAGGAGTAGATCAAAAGTTAAAGTCGAGACATTTGATAAACAAAAAGTTTATAAAGCAGGGAATGGAAAAAAGTAAAAAAAGGTTGTGTGTGTGTGTTAGCATTCGCATGGTGTGATGATATCATACGACAGCCATTTTAATTGATGAAGAAATTAACACATATATCAACTTAGTAATTTAAAACGTGTTTGCAATCCTGCTTTGAAATAACTGGTTTTTTTTAAGATATTCTCCTGAATAGTAGAGCTGAAACTAGGTACTTATTTAATTAATCTCTTCATAGTTTCTAGACGCGAGCTGCAAAATGGACATCACTGATCTAGTGGCATCTCTGAGTGTTAGCCATAATAAAACAATGATAAAATTGGTCTGACGAAAGCCGCGACAAAATCTTTCCGACCTCTGTCTTTTGTCAGACTCTTTCTAAATTTTTCCTACTTGACTACAAAAACCAACATCTGAGACAGACTGAAGTCATGACTGTACTGCAAACGTTAAAACTCCTTTCTAATAATCTAACACATTCAAATAAGCAGCAATAAAGTTCCTTTCCGGTGCATCTATTTCATCAAAACTAGTCAAACATGTTCCCTATGCCCCTATGTCGGCCTTGATAGCTCAGCGGGTAGCGCGCTGGCTTCTCATAACGAGCGCCCCAGGTTCGATTCCTGGCTTGGGCTGGAAGATACACTCTTTTACTTCTATGGCTATCCACATGAAGCAGATGAGAATTACAAGAATCGCACAATTGCGCTCTTGGCAGGCAATGGCAAAACCTCCAAGTGTGAACGAAAAACTGCCAATCGCCGTTCGGATTTGGCGTTAAACTGCAGGCTCCCTCCCTCCCTTTCCCCATCCGCTTGAAATGAGTGCTGTAACATATGTTGGCAAAACAGTGTTGCATACACATTTCAAAGGGATGAAATTTGTGGTATCACAGGAGGCCCATAGGCCTAAGTGTGTCTCATAGAGAGGCAGCCACTTAACCAACCAACCAACCATGGTCCCTACTTGTTCAACACCGAACAAACCAATCATAGGTCAACATTTGTTGCGAGTATCAGATCACAAAGGCTACGTAGTCTAAGACTTAGAACGACTGGAAACACGAATCGATGTTGTATCGGTTGTTCGAACTGAAAATCATGCTAAAGCTGAAGACCCAAAAGAAATACTGTGCTAGAACACATCTTCAGTACAACCACACAAACCTCACCAGCAATAAAAAGAAGCCAATCCAGATATATATAGTAATTAATTTTCTATCTTCTTCTTTAACGACTTCTAATGCATTGAGTGTCATCGCCTACACCACTGTAGCTCTCCATCTGTCACGATTCGGTGCATTTTTCTGCCAATTTGTGGATCTTAACAATCTGGTTTCAGTGACTGCCTGATCTTCGAAACGAAGGTTCAATCAACTCTATCCTGTCTTCTCGATCCTTAGGGCTGCAATTTGAAAATCAATTTGGCTGGGGCCCTGTCTTCTATTCGGCCGAGGGTTTTAACCTCTTTGACTATATTCAAATTTGTATAAAGTTGTATAGCTCATTATTTAGTATTCGCCTTCATCCTTCGTTGTTCTCTCAGAAGAGATGAAAAAGATTAACAGTTCTACGCGTACCATTTCTAACTAAGAGACACTATATAAGTGAGGAAGATATGAAGGTTTATATTTAAATCCCTTGACCGATTCCACGACCTAAAAATTTCAAGCTTTTTGTTCTTACTGACTGTAGCGAGCTTATCCTTTAAAAGTCAGAGCGATAAAAATGCCTATATGGGAATCTTTGATCTAATGGCAGAATTAAAAACTTTTGGCCTAAATTGCATCACCAACATGGTTGCCGAGTTCATTAGAAATTATCCAATGGGTAGATATGCTGATTGACCAAACTTGCTGACTGACATGATTGGATGGAAAAATAAACAATTCATGCGTCAAGGTCCGTTTTTAGAGGGGGAAAAAGAAAAATCTAGGCATTCCGTTTCTTCTGAGAGAGACTCTTTAATGTTTTTACTTAAATCCTTTGATCAAAGCTGTTAAATTTCCAAGCTTTCAGCTCCTTACTGATTATCGAGCTTATCCTGTAAAAGTCAGAATGAAAAAATTGCTTATGTGGGAATCTTTGATCTAATGAAAGAATTAGAAACTTTTGGGTCCCCGTTGTTTACTGTTTTAACAGAGCTTAGATGGGAAAATGGTAAGGTTTCCAATAATTTATGTTGCTATGCTCCCTGTTACTTACTGACCTTTCAAGCTTTGTACTCTGTGCGTTTGAAAGATTTAAAAGTTTATATTGGAGTCCATTGATCGAATGCAACAACTAACGATCTACTTACTGACTTTCAAGCTTTGTACTCTGTGTATGTGGGAGATGCAGAGGTTCATATTGGATTCTTTTGAATGAATCCAACAACTAAAGATTCCATGTTCCCTGTGTTACTGATCCATCAATCTTTGTACTCTGTCATGTGGGAGATGGAAACGTTTATATTGGAGTTCATTGATCGAATGCAACAACTAAAGATTTACTTACTGACCCATCAAGATTTCTACTCTGTTCGTGTGAGGGATGGAAATGTTTATATTGGTTTCTTTTGAACGAATCCAACAATTAAAGATACAATGCACCTGTTTCCTACTGACTTTACTAAAATCCGTCTGAGAAAGCATGGATTTACTTTTGAATCCTTCGACTCAATTCAACTTCTGTTGCTTTATACCCATTATATATAATTCAAGATATATTTCAAAGACATTTGCGAGTAACATTTCAAGGATTTTTTCACCACAACGCTACCCTTTCCAACTACTTATTAAAAGTACTCCGAAAATTTAAATTTACGGCCTTCATTTCATTTTTTGTTTTTTTTTATTTCGGTGGGCACACACATTAGTCACCTGTTCTATGAGCACCCAAGTTAATATTGCAACTGAATGAATTTGTGTATGTGTAGCAAATGTCTACGTATGTGCATGTGTGTGTGCCTGTACCGCAAATCAAGCCGAAAATGCTCACATCTCCTGATAATGCGCGCTTCGCAGCCATCCTTTTTGTTTGTGGTTTTGTGGAGCCTGCAGCTCCCTGAGGAACCGCACATAAAAATTTTAAAATGTTAATTAGCGCGCACTTTCGTACATCAAAAACAAGTTGCAAGTGTAGCAAAAAAACAAAATGCAAAAAACCCAACAACACAGCAACAATGCTAAGAGCAACAGCAACATTTTTGTTCAATCTAAAAGAAAAAGTTTTAAATTAATTATTAGAAAGAACGAAACGAAACGAAGCGAGGCGTAACAAACACACACACACACACATGTACGCATGCCACAGGCTCACACACAGATCGGAGCAGCGTCGTCATATCTCCGCGCGGCACTACCTACATGTCACCTCCCTAGGCAATTTCCGTTGTCAAATTGAAAAATTACGAAAAAGTTTCCCCGCGCGCACTTCATGTTTCGCGACGCCACATATACACACATAAATACTTATGTATATATGTGTGTGTCTTTTTTTTGCATTTCATACGCTCATTACATAATTTCAAAGTACATGTGCGGAATTTTAGAAAAAAAAGCGCAAGATTCCAGGTACAACGCTAATGAAAATTAAAATGAAAAATGGCAAATGACGGCACTGGCACTGGCGCTGGCGTGGGTGAGCGAGCAGCCGTTGGCGCAGTTGTGCAGGAGAAGGGCTGCGGTGCGTAGGCAATAGTGGGAGGGGGCCAGGGGGCGGTGACATTAGGAACAGCCGCCACCACTGCCGCACAGTTGGCATAGCAAAGGAAAAACTTTGCACTTTATGTAACTGCCGCTCGCTGTCGCTGTCGCATCGGCGCCACTGCTTCCCGCACGCCACACTTGCTTAATGTGTGCTGCGCGTACACGCGTGCATACAGACACACATTAAAAGCATTAAAAACTACCCTTTTCCTAATTTTTATCTTAAGCGCACAGCGGCGGCACTGCAGGCATGCGAGCGGAATGTGCGTGTGCGTCTAACACATACGCACACACGGACAGACGCCCACCAGCGCGCACGCACTATGTGCCGCATGCGACGTTGCCACGCTACCTGCCTCCCACCGCGCCCACTTTCGCCAACTTTCAGCTAACCAGCCCGGCCGCAACTGCTCCACGCTCCACGCTCCACACTAAACTCGGCGCTTGCCTCGTTCTTGCACACTTTTCGCTTGGCTCGTGTTCGCGCTCGTGCCCAGCCGCTACTTGTATGCAAACATACGCGCAACTTCCGCTCCCTTCTAGTTCCGCCTAAAAGACTACTACGAAAAAACGCTTCTCTATATTTTAAAATCCCAAATTCCAAAATAAAAACCCGCCGATGCGGCGGCTGCGGAGCGGCGCGGAGGGCGCGGCACGCACACACACGAAATAAATAAATATAAATATGTAAAATGTAAAGTGTACGCGCGCAACTCACCGCCAACCCATAGTGTGTACATAGAAAAGACACAGAAGTGGTCGGAGGTGGAGGCGGGGTAGAAACAGTACCGCCACGACAGCGGCAACAAACAGCGAAAACGAAAAATTGCCATTAGCGTTGAGCGCGTGAAGCCCGCTGCCACAATCAGGCTGACTGGCTGCCGCACGAAAGGGCGCGCCGCGCTCCAAAGCAAGGACGACTGATTTACATTTTTAATTGTATATACAAAACAGCAACAACAACAATAAAAACAGCAGCAACATTGCTAAAAAGTGAATTTGAAATCGTCGCCGTAGTCGACGACGCTGGTGTTGGCAATGGCAGTGGCAGTGGCAGTGGCGGTGACGACAGCGCTGCCGCTCGTGTTGGCTGTGCAGTCGACTGAGGAGGCTGCCTGCAGCCTCAACAACAACAACAACAACATTTTGTAATTCCTCTTTTTTCCCAGCCACACTCCATGCCTTCTGGAGGCATTCGCTTTCGTCGCGCATTGCGCTCATCTTACGCGGCGAGCGCCGTGTATGGCCGTTTTTTTTTTCGGCAGCAAAATTTTCCGTACTTATACGTCAGGCTGTCTGTGTGTGTGTGCGTGTGTGCATGTTTGTGTGGGTGTGTACTTTTTACTTTTGCCGCCCGTGTGCCGTCTCGCACTTTTCGGCGGCTTTTCAGCGAACCCATTTTTGCCGAAATTTGTTGCTACGAATGATGAATACGCCACGCATCCGTGGCACTGCCAACAACAACAACAACAACTAAGAACCAAATAAAAAACAGCCAGCAGAAAAATCAACAAAATAGCAGCGAAGCGAACTTTCATTTTTTCCATTCCCTTCCCTCTCTCCTCCCACTACAACTTGACGGTGGTCCGCTTCCCTGTGGCTGTTCTAATTTTTTGGCGAATGTTAAACATCCTCGCTCGCCTTGGCGTCGATGCTGTCCTCGCCATCATCGGCCGCGCATTGTTTTGCTTTTGCTGCTCTGTTGGTGTTGTTGCTACTGTTGCCGTCGTCTGTTGCAGGTTTTTCATTTCATTCGCAAATTTTTCTAACTTACACAAAAATCCTTTTTTCAACGAACGTACAACTAAGTACAGCTGCCATCGGCCCCCTCTCCGCCGCCTCCGCTCAGCCCAACCGCAGCGCATAACTTGGGCCCACTTCAACAATGCGCCGTCACCGTTCGACGCCAATGTTGCCTACCTTTCCGCACGTTTTTTTTGTTTTTTTTTCAATTTTATTGTTGTATTCTTTTCACTTTTGGGTATTTTTTGTTTTTCGCTTTCGTAGCTTTTGTTTCGCCCAGCACAAACTTTCCTCGAGTTAGGATAGTGAAGAGCGCCAGAAATAAAAAGACGCGCGATTGAGAAAAAACAACAACAACAACGGCCACATTGTATTAGACAGGTTAGACGGCAGGAGCCGCGGCAATGCGCCAGTCTTCAGCAATATTAATGGCGCAATTGGGTGGCAAGTGCGCTGCGGCCCATTGTTGGCTGGGCCCAACACCGCCCCCTCCCCCCCCGCCGCTCTTTTTCTGCCCAGCCGCCTGCAACGCTCATTGTTGCTGCTACCTTCTTGTGCCGCATGAATATAAAACTTTATTTCACTACACTTTCAACGCGCGCGCCCCTTGCGCCTCCACCACGCCCCGCAAACGGCACCGCGCACATAAAGCAAATTTATTAGAAAACATTTTTTCCCATTTCTTTTGTATGTTTATTCGCAATTGTTGTTGTAATTGTTTTTACCGTCTTGCTGGCGGCGCGCATTGCCACCAGCGCCTCGAATAGAAGCAGCGGCATTAACGACAGCAACGGCGGCGGCAGCGGCGGAGGCATCTTTGGCAGCCGCATAGAAAGAATTTATTGCCGAAGCAACTAAATCCCAGATGGCGCACTACGCAAGTTAAAATACAATTCGCCGCACTCCACACTCCACACTCCACACTTCACATTTAGCGCCTTCGCATCTTGGCGTGTTTTATTTGTGCCACTTTGTTGTTGTTGTTGCTTGCAAAATTTTAAATTAATGTAAAAAAATGAAATAAATTGTTCTTTTCGGAATGTCTGATGCCAAGTTTCGGGTCCGACTTAAAGTGAGCAGACGTGACTTTGTCTGTTAACTCATTGCTGTGAGTTATTCGACAAGGTTGATGTCTCGGATAGTGGACTTGAAGCGACAGTTATCCGACTACAAACCTGATAGGCAGCAATCTATAAACTTGCTTTGAAAAAAGTCTTCGTGAACAGAAACTAAGTTGGATGCAAATCGTCGCCTAAGAAAACGATTGTCGTATGTGCTATGAAATTCAATGGAACATACGACATTCGTTTTCTGCAGCCATAAAATGTCAATTGATTTGAAAGATACACGTTGCTGTATTTGTCACTTTGTCACTTTGTTGTTGTCCCTTTGTCACTTTGTTGTTATCCCTTTGTCACTTTGTTGTTGTCCCTTTGTCACTTTGTCGAGTTAAGCCAAATAACTCTTCATACATAAGAAAATTCTAAGCCCAGACAATGTATATCATATTCAGGTTGAAGGAAGGAAAAGAAAAGATCAGAACATATGAAATCACATCATTATGATGAGTCAACTTTCTCTGGATATGAGAGAAAGTTGACTCATCAATTATGTATGGAGAGCCAAAAACCCTTGTGAACAGAGCTTAAACAATCCATCATTCCTTATCTAAATATTTTCTCCCACCTTATATATCCTTACTGAACCAGAGCAATGTCTCGCATTTATAGGGGTAACCCCTGCGTGTTGGCTCGTGTAGTAAAAAAATAAAAAAATTAAAATCCAAAATAGAAAATTTAAACAGATGCTCGCATCGCTACAAAAAGCCAAAAGACTCTTCATACATATCTGACAATTCCATAGTTAGACAAAGTCAAAGGAAAACAATTTAATAAGGTTCAATAAGCCAAAGGACACTTGATGGGGCGATTCCTTATTCAGAGTCAATGTTCTTTGGTACTTAAGTCGATCGCACCCCAGTCTACTGTAACCAATCGACTCTACTCGATCGTATCCAAGTCATCATATTGAGAAGTACAAAGTCAAATTATGTCTTTGATTAGACTTGGGATGGATATGACAATTTTGTATTCAGACCCATAGACCTGGAGCCACTGAAAACATTGAAACACAACATTAGTTGCCAGTTAAAGACAACTTCGAGTTTGTTTTATTGACATAAACACTAAGTAAGATTTGACTTTCTCCCACTCAGGAAATTTGACTCAATAATTATAATGCAGGAATAATAAAATTCATAAAAAAGAATCCTCAGTGGATAAAGGAGTCGTGCCAGATCCACTTCCACTCATTAGTATTCATAACCTTTAAGAATATTTGATTCAATATAACAATTTTCGTATTTCTTAAATCACGATCATATGGCAGCCCTGCTTCAAAGTGAGCACACCACGCGCATACGGGTATCAGTTCCAGATAGCACCAGAAGTTTATGTGTTTAAAAGCGAAACAGTATCTTGGAAACCAGGTTGAGAGACTCACAAAGGTGCCCCACATTCGATTCTGCAGCTGATTCTGTTCATATCTATTATATAGCAATTCTATATCTTCTGGGTCTCAAAGTGTATATAACGTTAAACTTTTCACTGCAGAGCTTTAAATCCAAACGTAAATTTTAGAGCAGCCCGGTTGAGAAGCTAAACGGTTCGAAAGTCTAAATTTTATAACTGACAGGCAATTTTAAGCTATTTTGGCTATAAATGTAAATTTAATATCTACAAAATGTCAGTATTTTAATTTATTTTATGCATGACTGATGGTCCAAATTGTATCTGTTTTATTACGAACGTTTATAAAATCTGCTGTCTACCCACGGTTATCCTCCCACTTGAAATACTTTTCTTATGCAAAATTGCTAAATTTAGTGCACTAAAAGCTAAACTTATGACAACAACTGACATGACGCAGTTATAATGCAACAATACTTCTATCTATAAAGAACAATTTGCTATGAGTGATTTTCCACACGTCAATAGTGAAAGAATCGATTTATACAGAATTCAAAGCCAGAACTTCGAAGTTGCTCTTCTAATATTGATATATTTCTTGAGAAACAGGTACATTCTATACATGTCTTACGTGGTTAAGAAATTACAAAACATACGAAAAAGCGAATTTTTGTTCCTTGTAAAAGAAATTATGATCAAAACTATTCAGTGCCAACACAAAGTTCAAAAGTGAAAAGTTGAAACTAGAATGAAATATTCATTGAGTCATTAAAACATTATTTGAAAACAGGTACTAATAGATGATTCTGAGGCTAAAGTTGCAAAAAGTAATAACGTTTAGTCATTTTAAGGTTTAAATTGATAACAATGCGATTCTAGTTGATGCTGATAGAGGATTTTTGTTTTGAAAGCCAATTAAATCATTGAAATGTCATTGAGTCATTTTTGGAATATCAATAAATTCCAATAAATCCAAACCATAAAAATTTAATTATAAAAATTAATGAATATTTAAGACGAAAATATCAGATTTCTGGATCATTTCTCTACCAACAAAAAGTGTTGAAAACTTAATAATTTATAAAATTTTTTATTAAATCGTCACTCCAGTCCAACACCATTGGAATAAAGGAATTGATTAATGACCTTGAAGCTTCTATTATACAAATTAAGGAATAATTTAGACAAAATTTGCTACCAACATAAAATGCTAAAAACAAAAGGATTTATCAAATTTTCATTAAATCATTAACATTCCATAAGAAATCATCAAATCACTAAAAATATCATCAGGGCATCATTGGAATATAGAAATTTATTGATAACCATGAAAATTAAATCATAAAAACTAATGTATATTATAGACGAAAATGGCAGATTTTACGACCATTTCACTACCAACAAAAAATGTTAAAAACGAAATAATTTATTAAATTTTTTATTTAATCGTCACTCAAGTCCGACATCATTGGAATAAAGAAATTTATTGATGACTTTAAAACTTATAATATAAAACTAACGGAATATTTTAGACAAAATATATAAAAAGAGTAGTAGATAGTATTTTATTTTAAGACTATTTTCGCTTCCAACGTAAAAAGTTAATAAAATAATAATTTATTAAATTTTCATTAAATCTTTAACATTTAAAAAACACATTATTTGAATAAAGAAATTGATTGATGACCTTAAAATTTCAATTTTAAAAAGAAGGAATATTTCAGACGAGATATAAATAATACAGTAGTTGATTTCAAGACTATTTCCGCTACTAACATAAAATGTTAACAACAAAATAATGTAATTTAATAATTTTTATAAAAACTCAATAAATGATTAAATGTTCATTAAATACTTAACATTCCCAAAAAACATCATTGAAATAAAATAATTGATTGATGACCTTGAAACTTCTATTATAAAAATTAAGGAAGTATTTAAACAAACAATTACAAAAATAAAATAGTAGATAGTAGTAGATTTCAAGACTATTTTCGACTATTTTCGACTGTTTTCGCTACCAACAAAAATGTTCTAAACTCAAATTTCGTAACCATTTCTGTTCACTTTTTTAATGCATTTGCTGTCTTTCTAAAATGCTTTTATGATTTTTTTCACAACAAAAACTAGAAGCTTTTTGTAAATTTTTTTGCATTATTTTCTTTCTTTATTGATTAAAAATTTCATCCTCAACCAGCCCCCCACCCCCCAACAGCCATTCATCTATCTGTATGTTCGTATGTGCATTTCTGCTGCCAATAAGTCCGTGTAAATCGAACCCAAGCGAATTCTTATTTCTCGGAATTAAGTCATCGCAGCAAGGATATCAATATCCTTGCATTGTTTTGCATTGTTCGCCGTGCAGCGAACACTTTGAGGCCCTGTTTCATTGCTCGCTACTATCGCGCACTCTAATCAACCCTTGCTCGACCACCACCACACAATTGCAATAACAACACAACGTACACACACACTAAAGGCCATAACAATAGCAACAATAAAATATCTAAAATTAGAAAGGAAAGCGCGCGCGCGCGCTTCTTGCGGCCATTAGGAGGCAAACTGTAACTTGTAGTACAAAAGTATAGCATCACCGAAAGCACTGCCAGAGCCAGGCAGAGCGAAGCGGCCGAAACTAGACGCTCATAAAAAATACCTACACAAGAAATATACAAAGCAACAACACATAAAAACGGAGAAAAATTAAACTTAAAAGTAGACGCGAAGCAAGGAGCAGGAGCGGCCCATACAATACGAAATTCGCCGTTACAAAGGGGGCGAACTAAAAAGAAAGCCTGACACGGTGCCTCCGAGCCCACTTTGCGCTTAGGCAATGGTACTTTTGCTGCCGCCGCGCGTCTGTCGCTCACTTTGTTGATGCTGCCGCGGCTGCTGTTGTTGTAATGGTGATGGTGGTGTCGGTGGTGGTGGTGGTGAAGCTGCAGCATCCTCATCAGCGGGCGTGCTTTGCAACAAAAGACGTCGAAACTACTTGAACGGCGGTGTACGGCGCGGAGCGTCGAGAACGCCGAACGACGAGGGCAATAAACATTCCTCTAAAAAATTTTATACCCTATTACGCCGTTATTCTAACGGTGTTCGTATGTATGCAAGTGTACGTGCATGGCTATGGTTGCCTGTGTGTGTGTGTGTGTGTATGAGCGCAGCATCATTAAGGGTAGTTTTCGGCAAGAAATGAAAAATAATAAAACGCTGGAAAAAAGCAATCGATGTAAAATTTTAAGAAATCGTTAGCGGGCCGACAGCGTCCCACCGCATCGCACTGCACACGCACAGCAGCGTCTAGCAGACACTTGCAACCCGAACCGCCGAAACTTGGCAATCAATGAGCAACACCAACATTAGTGCTCCGACTCAACTACACTCGATTCAGTTGCGCCGTTCGCTCTCCAGTCGCCAACTGGCTAATGGCGGGCGGTGCGGTGTGGTGGGGTGGGGCGCTGGAGGCAGCGATTATAGTTTCCTAAATGGCGCACAATATTCCAATATCGCAGCTAGTGCCGAGCGCACTCGCTCATTTGCTTAGCTCGCGCCGGCTGCCATTAAGTTTCGCGGCAGCGACTCCTTCGCCTAAAACTGATTTCATTGAAAAGTGTATAAAAGAAAAATATGCTTCATTTTATTTGAATGCGACGCTCGCGCCACTTGCCACACGCTTCACTCCAGTCGAGTCGACTCCTTGCCATCCATAGCCGAAGCCACTTCACTTCACTTCGCTCCACCACGGCAGCAAACCCACTCGCCGCCTCGCCTCGCCCGCCCACTCCCACTACAGCCATTAAGTTTCTCGTTGTAATAAAAAATTTTGTATAGATACTAAATTTTCTAGTTCTTTTTATTTCCTTTCTGGCATTAGTGTTTATTTTTTTGAAAAGAAGATTTATGTACGATTCGTTAGGGGTGAGTTACGACTTTGAGCGTTCAATGTGCTGCCGCCGTTGCCGCGCGCACTGCCGCAGCTGAGCGGCAAATGCTGCTTTCGCCGCTGTCGATGTTGATGCTGCTGTATTGTTGTATCGTTATTGTTGTTGCTATTGCTGCTGTTGTAAGTTCAGCGCAACGTTTGGTTAGGTGAGCGCGAACGCTGCTGCTGAGCGGCGCACGCGGGGCTGTGCAGCAGCCAGCAATAAGGTTCGCAAGTTTAGATTTCTAAGACATTTGGAGCACACAACGACTAACTGCGGCGGGATTTCGCCGTGCAGTGCGTGGGCGGCTGCCGGTTGCGGTGGCGTATGGTGTGTTCAGCTGTGCTGAGGTGGAATGGGGCGGGGGCCATGCCACGCCGTGTGGCACAACGGATTTTCAACTATAAAAGAAAATTTTATATTAAAAAGCATTAAAAGCAAAAAACGCCATAATGCCGAGTTATACTCGATTTTGTTGTTGTGTTTAGTGTACGAACGAGCGGCTACAGTGGATAATGGCACATAAAATTGCAGAAAATGAATTGAATAAATCAATTCCGGCGCAGCATTTCAGATTATTTACTGTTCGGCTCGACTAAGTGGCAAGGACCGATAACTTTTAATTTCGAGAGCGAGAGCGACAAGTGGTGAAGGTTTTTATAACTCATATTAGACAATATTTTCAAACAATTTGAAGATATTGAAAAAATAAAATTAGGGCATTAATGCTGGAAATCTAAAGAAAACTCAAACAAAATATTTAGAAAAAATGCTGAGAGTAACAATTATGTTTGGGAGACATTTTAATAGGGAATTACTGCAATTGGATGAACCCATCGAAGAGAAAGTAAGCAACACACATTGAAATTCTTAGATTTGTTGACCAACTTATCTCTAGAGCATTCTTAGATTTTTTTAATATTTTTACATATTCAATGAAATCATGTGACCTCAATTACTCTCTACGTAAGGATGGCTTGACTTCCTCCCCAGCTTAACTAACCCAACTTGAAACTATACCGATCGACTGTGATATTCAAACACAACCGGTTTTTTCTCTATGAGAGGAATTCGGACTTTCACAGAAGAAGTTCCTAAAAGAAGTTCCCGAACATTGTAGAAGCAATTGAATGTTTGTAGATAAAAAAATGGCACTTCACACTGTTCCAATTCTTATCCATCAATCGATAAAGAAATTGTAAAAGTTATGTACAGTGGATCAAGAGGGAGACAGAGAGATAGTTAAAATTTCAGATGCCCAGTTCATCATGAGGTCGAACTGATTGGTCTCGAAAGGCGACTAATGGTTGTCTCCTGTGTTCAACAAGTTGCTATTCTAAATTTATGGTTTGAGTTGCACATATCCCTTCGCACATAACCTAACCAATCGACAAAAAAAAATCACGGAACTAATTTCGAAATGATTGATAGCAAAAAATTTGCTCAAAACTATCTCAAAATCTCTAATTTGTTCTATCTACAAGATTTCAAATATTTCTTAACTAAAAAAAATAAGGTTTATATTAAAATCTGTTCGAAACTATTCAACATATTGTTAATTTTTTCTTTCTATAAAGATTTAGGTAAAAAAACTATATCAAAATTGTAAATTTTTCCTATCTACAAATTTTCACATATTACTTCAACAAAAAAAAAAAATAAAAAATAAGAGGTTAAGATTTGTTCAAAAATTTTTCAAAAGTTTTGAATTTTCTCTTTCTACAAAGGTTTTTATTAATATTTGCTCAAAAACAACTCAGTCTTTAATTTTTTCGATCAACAAAATTGCACATATTTCAAAACTAATTCAAAAATTTTTAATTTTCTCTTTCTACAAAGATTTAGATTAAGATTTGCTAAAAAATTTTTTAAAATCTCTAATTTTTTCAATAAATTTCACATATTTCTTTAGATTTGTTCAAAACTATTTCAAACATTTTTAATTTTCTTTTTCTGCAAAGATTAAGGTTAAGATTTTTTCAAAATTTGAAATTTTTCTAACTAAAAATGTTCACAAATTTCTTTAACTAAAAAAATTAAGATTTATTCAAAACTATTTCGGAAAATTCAAATTTTCTCTTTATTAACTTTTTCTTACAAAGATTTAAGTTAAGATTTGTTCAAAACGATTTCAAAATTTTGAATTTTTTCTATTTCCAAATTTTTACATATTTCTTCAACAAAAAAAATTAAGATTTGGATTAAGGTTTATTCAAAACTATTTAAAAATTTTGAATTTTCTCTTTCTACAAAGATTTAGATTAAGATTTGCCCGAAATAATTTAAAAGTCTTTAATTTTTTCAATCTAAAAAATTTCAAAAAAAAAGTTAAGATTTAGATTAATATTTGCTCAAAATTATTTCAAGGTTTTAAATTTTTTCGATCAACAAAATTGTACATTTTCAAAACAAAGATTAGCCCAAAACTATTTAAAAATATTTAAAGATTTGCTCAAAACTATTTTAAAATTTTTAAAGATATGCTCAAAACTATTTTAAAATCTTTAATCTTTTCGATCAGCATAATAGCACATATTTCTCTACCAAAAAAATTCAGATTTGGGTTAAGTTTAGTTCAAAACTATTTCAAAAATTTTGAATTGTCTCTTTCTTCAACGATTTAGATTAGGATGTGTCCAAAATTTGTAATATTTTTTCAAAATCTCTAATATTTTCTATATACAAAATTGCACATATTTCAAAACTAATTCAAACATTTTTAATTTTCTTTCTAAAAAGATTTAGGTTAAGATTTGTTCAACACTATTTCAAAATTTTAATTTTTTCGATCGATAAAATTGCAAACATTTTTCTAAAAAATTTTAGATTGAGATTAAGATTTGTTCAACACTATTTAAAAATCTTGAATTCTTTCAATCTACACATTTTCACACATTTCTTTCATTATCTAAATAACAAATTTTATTACACTCTATCATTATTTAGAATCGAATAAGCATTCAGTAAAATGCAGAAAATGTTTAATTTATTTTTGGAATACTCCACCAGTTGTTTCACGTAAGCATCAATATTTAACAAATTTCCGAGTTCAAGCACCGCTCACAGACTGTAGAAGTCAATATTTACCACAACGTGTGCGCGAACAACAGCTAACAAGTTGACTTGGAACACACGCATGTTGACACAACTGTAATTTGAACTTGTTCAAATCATCTGTTTGATGAACTCGGCTCACTCAGAGGAATGTCGAGAATTCATAGACAATGATTTGATATCTTTTTGGTTCATAAAATGAAATGGTTAATGGAAAATCTATCATTACAAATGACGGAGAGAGATTGGCTTAATCATTGATTTCTTTGTTCCTAAGGCCTCAAAACTGCCGGCTTTATGAAACCAATTCAATGTTTAACATTAAAAAGACGTACCCGTTCGAAATCATTTAAACAAATGTTTGAGTTCTATGTTAGTTTTAGTATTTTCAAGCAGATGTCTGAAGAACAAACTAATAATTTAGTTAGACTAATTTAGCAAATATTTAAACAGTTTGATTTGAAACAATTTGTTGAGTTATTCAAATAGAAAAGTTTACTTTGTTAATTAACAGACAGTTGGCAAGTAATGTGATAAGATATTTTCCAAAGTAAATAATATGAATTACAGAAGAAATGGCATGACGTGCGTCATCAATTTTGACCTTGACAGGTTCAGGTCATAATAAAACGGATTCAAATCATGTACACACAAATTTTATAAAAAAAAAAATTATTCTCTTGAAGTTCAACAACTTGAAATTGACAACTAAAAATTGACTGTTCCAGTTGTTTTCGTTTGCTTTGAAATCTTTTAAACAAATATTTATTCTGGTTAAAATGTTTTTGGTATCATTAAACTGTGAATATTTATAATAAATTTATTTGCGTTGCTATGTATGGAGTTTTCAAAGTTTAGTTGAAGTGGAATTTAGGTTATGTTGAACCCTTTCTTGTAGCTCTTACCAGTTATATCAATTAACAATATTGATCGCAATGGTCTTGTTGACGGTCTTTCGTTTTCAATCCTTTCGATCCCAAAGTTGCCTTAGAGCAACTTCACCTATTTGTCATCTTATAGCAAAAACTACGATTGATTTATGGGTTTATTTTGAGTGGGCACCAACAAATTCATATTTTTAGAAGTGAATTCAAAAAAATTAAAAAAAATTTTACTGTTATGCCTCAAATAGTTTCCAATAATATGTAGCAATATCAGGGAAAGTTTGTGTTCTAATTGAAGTCTACGAATTGGGAGCGTTTGATCAAAACCCTGTTTCTTTAAAATGGTTAGATAAAATCAAAAAGTGATAATTTTGTATTTTTCCATAAATATTAAATAGTTTTTCTGTAATTAAAAAATATTGATACAAAATTTATTTAATACTGAACTAGCTCCTGTCCTATGTCCTGGGCACATTTCTTAGGCAAGTTTTTCATGATTTAAATACAAAAAAGTACTATCGAGACACAGCGTAAAATTCGGCGTCAAAAGGGTTAAATATCTTTATTTTCTTGAGTATTTTTGTTACTGGCTTTGATGACTTTAATTTTTTTATCGGTTTCTACAATTAGTTTCACAATTACAATTATCCAAATCGGATGTGTATTTTTCGGGATATCTTCTTCTTCTTCTTCTTCTAATAAAAAATAATAATAGTCTTTGTAGGTGTGCAAAACTTGCGGTGTTTCAGTGTTAATGAACCATTATCTCAATCAATATACCATTTGAATTTCTAACTGGAACTAAGAGTGGTTGTAATAGTCAGTCAGCACATAGATGAAAATAGCCAGAAGAAATAGACAAACAATTGTTTAATGGAAGAAGACCCTTTTCGAAAATCTTTTTCAAATACTTAGACTTAAGTCCATCGAGTTTAAAGTGAAGAAAATCACACATACATATTCCTGGCAATGAGCACCCAAAATAAGTTGACTTTCTTCATCCTTTGTGACTTTTCCCGCCCAACAAACACTTTCTACAGTTGAGAGACTAATGACAAAATGTGTGTAAGTTTGCTTTTCTACGATTCATCTTCAACAGTAAAGACATTAAAACTCTGCATTTCGTCTTGGATTTTGTTATCGTCAGCCCATTGTACACCTTTGCCAAACTTTCTTACATTTTTCTCTTGAATGGATTTTAGAATTTTGCCTTTGTGGGTGCTCGCGCGCTTCTATTTGTATTTGTATTGGTGTGCACGTGTGCATGGCTCTGTGTATATTTGTGTGTGTGCGTGTGTTTGTATACACCCACCAACTAACAACAAAGTACGCACACTATACCCTTAAGCACCGCAAAACGCAAAACCCCAAAAACGCTCTTCTTGGTTATTTCATTTCATTCTCGGCGGCGGCTGCTGGGCGCTGTGTACTCGAGCGGCAATGTTGCAGTGCGCTGTCCTTCGCGGCCAACTACCGCGTTAGCGTCCCAGCTGCGACACAAACAATAACAGCAACAACAACAACAACAACATTAACAACAATAGCCATAGGATAAGGTAGAGCGGCCAGCAGTGAGGCGGACCACCACAACGGACAAACGAACGAACAAACGAATGAGCGGCAATGAAAGCAGCGCCAGCCCATTTTTAGATTTATTTCGGTGATTATTTCTAAGTTTTGTGAAGGTAATAGTCGTGGTTCGCGGCTGGCTGGCTGGCTGGATGAGGCGCGCGCTGCTGCCTTTCATTGTGTACATTTTCGGCTGCTGGCAATGCCAACTACAATAAAAACAACAACAACAAGAACAATCATAATAACAGCATCAACGCTACTCGAGGGCAGTGGGAGTTGAGGCGGCAGCTGCTCCTGCGGGTGGTGGGCGCTGTGCCATTACCCGAATTTCCATTTCCTGCCCCATGCAGCACACTTTTCAGTTCAGTGTTCTGCCGTCGTCGCTTTGGTGTTTGTGCTGTTCTGTTGTAGTTTTTGGATGTTGCTCGACCGAATTGACGGCCAATGGAGCACACGTTTAGCGTTTATCCACCAGTGTTTCTGCTCATTATGGTCTGTGTTGTGTTATTGTTGTTGTTTTTGCTTGTTTCCTCCTTTCTTTTTCCTTTTAAGATGTTTCAGAAGGCTTTGCGCGCGCATTTCTGGGTTGAAAATAGTTTGAGCGGAATTTAGCTTTTAGTAGTTTGAAAATTTTTTAGCGCAAGCCGAGGCAAAAGTTTTGCAAACTTACCTAAACAAACAAAAGTCCTGGTCAGAGTGGACAGAGCTGGGCGTAGCTGAGCTGCGCAGCAGTAATCCGCGCGCTTAGACATGGCTGGGTGCTTTCTGCGTTTTGCACTATCGATTAAAAAACAACACAAATGCCACTGGCAGCGCTTTGTGTTGCTTTCCCACAGCCACTTTCGCGCCCTTCACTCAAACTCGCTCGCCATCCAAATCCACCCGCGGCCCAAATCCATTCGGTCCACTCGCATTTCGCTCGTTATTCCATAGTTTGGCGCGCACAAAAAGTTGTAATAGAATGTTGCAAGTTTGAATATAAATTGTGGCAAATGGCACAAGAACGCGCCGCGGCCGCTTCTGGCCGCGCTTTGTCTGCGCCGAACATTAGCTCAAGATGTGCCCAGCACGCCGCCGTCGCCTTCGCGATTCGCCGCGCGTGGGCGCCGCAAACTATGCCGCAATCGTTGCTGCACGCACCCACCAGCCGCCCACAATGGCGCAACGGGCGGGCGTACAGTAGTTTTTTGTGGGAACTTTCGGCGTTTCGTAATTGTCTCTCGGCAATGTCGGCCGCGCGCTGTGCTCTGCCGTTACATTATTTCGGTCGCTGTTGCGTAAATTTTGAAATTTTTCATTACATTCTATTCCGGCAATAATGTTATCGATTGACCGGGCCGCAGTCGCAGTCGCAGTCGCTGCCGCGGCGTATCTGTTGCGCATTACGGCGAAATCGCAATCGAACTGCGGCTGTTGTGTCAGGGTTACGCGGCCCGAGGTCGTGGGTGCCATGTAACATTTTTCCCAGCATGTTTTATTTAGCCATTAGAATGCTTTATGACACATGCCGTGCCGTAAGTGTTACGCGCCTATCGCGCTTTTTCCTTATAATTTATGCTGCACTCCGAAAGGAAACGAAACGTACTCAAGGACCAACTTTTTTCTTGCCTACTTTCAGCACTACCGCTGTCAGACGCTGCGCCAGCAGGTAAGTCAAATCGTTTCTCTCAATTTATGACACAACACATTGCTTTGTCGTGAGGCTAATAAAAAGTTTAAGTAAAATAAAAATGAACTCAATAAAAAAAATAAGGAAACTGTGTGCCAGCTCACTTTTGTTGTGACCCCGACGTGATTTGAACACGCAACCTTCTGATCTGGAGTCAGACGCGCTACCGTTGCGCCACGGAGTCTCTTAAACAACCGGCACACAATCTCCCATAACTACAAGTTGGCTACAAAAAGGCCTCAAGGCGAGAGCGAGAGCGCACTATCCACGAGAGATACGCTGAACGTTGATTGAATTGAATGACATTAAATTAAACTAAACACAACTAAATTTAGACTAACCTGCTTGACTGATAACAACGCGGCGCGAGTGCAAATAATTGAATAATTGCGTATGTTCAAGTGCTGAGTGTCTGTCCGTGAGTACGTGTGAGTGTGTGCACCCGACGATAGAAGCGAACTATCACTTTACTATCTGCTAAACTATAATGTGGAAATAGTTTCTGCGACACCGATAAGCGAGCAAAGAAATTATGTGAAATTTCAAAAGCTGTGAGCAGTGAAATAAAGTGGAATACTTAGTCGCTTAGATGAGATAACGAGCGCGATATTTTTAGTTCTAGACTGATTTATTAAACCAATTAAAGTCCAAAACAATAAACAAACCAATTGAAACCACACACAAAAAGTGTTATTCATTTTTTTAATAAACAAATTAAAGCCAAAAAGGAAGAAAAAACAACTTAGAACTTTAACCTAATTTTTTATTTTTATTGAAAAAATAGCTTAAAATAACTTCTTGTTCAGTGAAGCACACAGGGTGGTGGTGGGTTCAACCTCATCCTCCAAATACAAAAATTGCTGCTATTAAATATGGTTCAGATGGTATTGGGCTCAAAAGTTGTGCACAACGACTCCTCCCCCAAATGAAATGCTGTGTGCGCCACTGTTTGCATTGCAGAAACGTTTGAAAAAACAAATGTTAGAGTAGTTGTCATGTAGTAGAACTCTCCAGGTAATCAAAACTTGGTTGAAAGTTTCCGATATCCCACAGCAAACCTTAAAAACCCGATATTCAAGAGTGACCTTGAAAATGTCAACATTTTCAAAATCATTCAACTGCCTGTAACTTATAAACCAAAAGAGTGAGCAACTTGAAATATGACTAATCGCCTAGTAAAACTCTCCAGCTTTTCAAAAATGGCCCAACGATTACCAATTTAGAACGGGAAATCCAGATAAATTGACATTTAAGTGTTTCTTGAAAAACAGTCACCTTTGTTAAACGGCTTAAAAATTCCAAACAACAATTTTGAAGTTATATATCTGTTCAGATTACCAAAAGTGAGCCAAAATTTCTGATATTTATCGGAATATCGGAAAAATCGATGTAGTTGGGTGACCTTGAAAGAAGTAGATTTCTTTAAATAGTTCAACTGTCTGTGGTTTCTTTAATCAAATTACGAGCAAGCTGAAATTAGGTTCGTTTTGAAGTAGAAATCTTCAGCTTTCTGAAAAATCTTTAATCTTCAACGGGAAATTGGATGAAGAAAGCACATTTTGAGCGACCGAGCTGAAATTAGGTTCGTTTGAATTATAAATCTTCAGCTTTCTGAAAAGTCTTTGAAATTCTGTGAGAAATTCGATGAAGAAAGTCTAATTTAGGGAACTGAGCTGAGATGGTGTTCTTTTTGAAGTAGAAATCTTCAGCTTTCTGAAAAGTCCTTGAAATTCTACAAGAAACTCGGTGAAGAAAGCCCATTTTGGGCGAGCAAGCTGAAATTAGGTTCGTTTGAATTATAAATCTTCAGCTTTCTGAAAAGTCTTTGAAATTCGGTGAGAAATTCGATGAAGAAAGTCTAATTTAGGGAACCGAGCTGAGATGGTGTTCTTTTTGAAGTAGAAATCTTCAGCTATCTGAAAAGTCCTTGAAATTCTACAAGAAACTCGGTGAAGAAAGCCCATTTTGGGCGAGCAAGCTGAAATTAGGTTCGTATTGACGTAGAAATCTTCAGCTTTCTGAAAAGTCTTTGAAATTCTACGAGAAATTCGATGAAGAAAGCCCATTTTGGGAAAAATTAACACCACGAGGTGCTTAATTAGTAGAAGAAAGAAGGTCTAATGGAGAGATTCTTTAGTTGTGTAAAGTTTTTGACATACAGTCGTGTCTGGATATAGTGAACTAAATATTGCAAGGCCTGTTCACAGTATTGAGGTTGTTCAATATATCAAGGTTAACGTTTTTGTTAAACGCTGTATAAACGTTTTATTTGATCCAAATACACTTTTTCTTTTTTGCTTAAATTTGCTTTCAAAATTTGTTTCAATATTTTGAGGCTCTATGTCAAAATTTGGGTGTTCACTATATCGAGGTGTTCACTATATATGGTGTTCACTATACGTAGACACGACTGTTGTTTTTAATAGTTGCTGACAAATACTTGTTGTTGCTGAAACTCAAAATCTATCTTAAAAATGTTCTTAAGGACAAAAACCCAACTTGAAGAAACACAAGAAGTGATTTATAGAATAATATAAGTTAAGAACGAAGGCATTGTAAGTGATATCGTTGAGTTATGCCCCTCTTTTGTCATTGGCACCACTTGGGTCGGTCGAAACTAGTTTTGAGCTCAAGACGCCAAAAGCCTAAGACTTGTAATAACTATTGTCAAATCGCTCTGAGAAGATGCTTGGAGTGTATCCAAGTGAAACTAATAAAAAATTACCTCTGAAGGGATTAAATGAGGAGTTGCATATACTTTTTTTTTTTTTATAGACGAGCCAACGCGCAGGGGATGACCCCTATAAATGCGAGGCATTGCGCTGGTTCAGGAAGGATATATAGGTTGGGAGATAGGAAGTTGGGTGAAGAATTTATGGACTCTTGCCTTGGAACCATCAAGATCATAGGTGCTGGGGAAAATATCTTTTGTGCCTTTTAAAAATTCATGTTGAACTATAGAAAGAAATCGAAACAGTGAAGCTAGCTAGCCTGAAACCTAGTATTTTGCTATCACACAAATGTATCCATTCAGCTACTTAACCAAGATCGAAACTCCATAATGATTGTCGCACTGTCCAATGGTTGAAAGTGCTGATAGACTAAAAATCGAATTAAACTTTTGCTTCATACATTCGCCATAGAGTGTTTGATTTCAACGAAAAATTATTACAAACAAATAAGTTGCACTAAGAATCCTAATTAATTCAATGAAACCATTATTAAATTATGCAAGTAAACACACACACACATCTTTGCAGCAACTTTTTAATATCAGCACAAAAGTTTGCCCACCACTCTTCCAAGCACTAATAACGAAATATGTGCGATGAAAACCACTAACCCCCCCTCCCGCACACTCACCCGACCAGCTGCACTGCCGAAAACCAAAAACATTAGATGAAATTTCAGCCCAACGTAGCGACGCGCTGTTGCCAGCGCTGACGCTTCGCTGTGGTTGCGGCAGCGGAAGCAGCTCTAACTGCCGCTTCGCACATCATTCATATCGATTTTTTTTCTCTTGTATTATTGTGTACTTTTTCGTTTTCGCCTTCACTTGCTGGCAGAATTTTAAACTTATTATCGACAACTAATACAAAAGCAAAGCAGTTGGCAAATATTGACGCTGGGTGGCGGCAGCAGCGCCGAACGAGCGCCAGAATCCCTGCGGCACTACTCGTGTTCACGCTCCGCTTTGTGCATTCGTGAGCAGGCGCGTAGACTGGTGCTTAGTTGAAGCGCTCGGCGTCGCTCGTTCGCGGTGCCATTATTTTGACAGCACGACTGCGAGCGACATTAGACACACACAGCCATTGCCACTATCGCCAACACTGCGCCGCTCCACCGCCGCTGGGCGCCGCCAGTCTGCCACCCCCCGCCATTCTAAGTCGCCTAAGTGCGCGGCACTATGCGGCGCTCGCTTCGGCGTCTCCAGATGCGGCCCGCATCCACTTGTGCCGCGCTCGTTCCACTACTTTTTCACGCAATTCGCACACACAGAAAAAAAGGCGCTCACATTTTTTCCTGCGTGCACAAAAGTATTAAAAGTAATAATAAGTACCTTTATGGCAAACGAACGAGCCAACAACGGCAACGCCAACGCCAATGTCGACGCGCCACCAGCCACCAGTAAGGCAACGCTTGGCGGCGGGTACGCAGCGCTGTGCATAGACATTGAAATGAAAAATATTTTTAAATAAAAAGGATACCTTTCCTTGCATCATACGCCCGCAATGTGCACACTCACACACACTCACACACTTAGATCACACACACACACGTTGGCATCGTTGCTGTCTATGTGCAAGTGCGCGCACGTTCGGCATCTTTGCCCCCCGCGCATCTTTGCCCGCTTTGCACCCCACTCGCCGCCTCTAAGCATCCACTTACACTTACAACAACAGCAACTACTGCTGTCGCCGTTATTGTAAAAATGTTGAGAATACAAAAAAGGCGAAAGCGAAAAGCGGCAAAAGCGAAAAAACGAACGGCATCAACCCTCGGCACATTCACTTTTTTGTTTGGCCCAATTTCGCGGAGAATGGGCGCGTAGGTCGGTTGGTGCGAGCGGGGCGGGGAGGCGTGCGACGGGGTGGCCATGGGGTTGAGTTTCATCTATTCACTCAAAACTCTCTAAACACAACAATTTTTGAATGCAGCAAAAGCAGCAGCACCAACTACAACAATAACAACAACAACAACGTGTACAATTGACGCTGCCGCAGCAGTCAGCTCGCAGCGACGAGTTGTGCGGCAACGAAAAGCGGTGCGGCCAACGCTGCGCAGCACACAAGAACTTAAGGAACACTTGAAGTTGTGTGCACTTGAAGAAATTCTGGGGGTGTTTGATTACTGTTAAAGAAGTTAAAGTTACAAAAGAGAAAAATTGGAAAAAGATTCAATGAAACAAATTAAAATGAAATACAGTGGTTTCTGGATGTAGTGAACTAATTACTACAAGGCCTGTTCACTGTATTGAGGTTCGTTTTATTTGCTCAAAATACACTCTTTGTTTTTTGCTTCAAAATTTTTTTTCTATATTTAGAGGCTCGATGTCAAAATTCGGGTGTTCACCATAGTATAATAAAAAAGTAGTCTAACCTGAGAGAGTATTTCTAATGTATTTCAATTTTGTTTACAAAAATTTACAGAAATTTGTATGAACAGAGTTTTGAAAATATTTTGTGTTGAAATCAATATGCGCCTATGTTTTCTGTTGACAAATTTTGTACATCAAAATAAAATATTGTGAAAGAAATTTAAAAAAATGTGTACTCAGGTTAGACTACTTTATAATTATACTATGGGTGTTCACTATATCGAGGTTTTCACTATACCCAGACACGACTGTATATGAAAATGTCTAAAAGGTTGTGAATGGTTCCATTTTTAGTATAAAATACTAATACAAAATATGCAATAAACCTAACGTTTTCATAACCAATGGGTTTATGATGTTTTTTTATAAAAAACATTGCAAAAAAAATTGAAGAAAGAAACTGTAAGTAACTTGAACGGAAAAAACATTCATTGAAACAAATTAAAATGAAACATGTAAAATGTCTTAACGGTTGTAAATGGTTCCATTTTTAGATTAAAATACTAACAACAAATATGGAACAAACTTAAAGTTTTCATAACCAGTGGGTTTATGATGTTTTTTATGAGAAACATAAAAAAAAAATGGAAGAAAAATTTGAAGTAACTTGAGTCACTGATTGAGGAAATCGTCGCCTCAGAAAACGAATGTCGTATGTTCCATTGAGCCTGGTAAGACATACGACATTTGATTTCTCAGGCGAAGAAGTATTGAAGGCCGAGTTGCTTTTACCTGCAGAGGACGCACCTGTTGAGAGAAAAGTTGTGCTTATCTGCTGTTAAAAGTGTTGAGTTTCGAACTGAAAACCACTGAGCCACAACGTTAATTGTGCCCCTCCCTGCCTTCAAAATCTTCATCAAAGCAGCTGATTGCAATTCCTTCACAACATCAACTCTGCGAACGCATCGCTACAAAAGTAAGAACATCACAAAATTTCCTCAATGTATCAGCAGCAACAGCGACGGCGACAGCAGCAGCCGCAGCAGCTACAGCAACAACACATGCCCGCATAAAAAATAAGATGAGATTTTTAACTGTGAACACGTAGTTAAAAAATATTGAGACCTGTAGAGGAAGAATGCGATGTAGAAAACGAATTGAAAACACTATACAACAATAACAACGCAAAACAGCACGACCAACTTTTGCAGCAAAGCAAAGCAAAGCAAAGTAAAGGCAACTGCGGCCGTAAAGCAAATTGAAGCGCTGGCAAAGTCGCGCGCCGCACATAAACCACCCTTGAAAACTCTGCACTTCGCGTTCGAACAAACAAAGCCGATTCGAAAAAAAAACCCACACACACACACACTCGCACAAAACATCATAAAAAGTAAACGTAAAAATGAAAAACGCAAAAACAACAACAACACCAACAACAACGGCAAGAAAGCAGTGTTCACCACACGCCGCCCACCTCAGGGCCGCACACCAGCCGCCGCCGTTACTACTGATGAGAAGCAACTACCTTGGAGAGTATTTGCTTGCAATAAAAGTAGTAATCAGCCCGCCGCCCCTCGTCAACCGACTCCAGCGCGGTAACGGCGGCTTGCGATCCTGCGCCGAGGACGCGCTCCAGCAACGAGCACAACAACAACAATGCCGCACCATGCTCGTGACTTTGCCGAGTTAGAAAGAGATGAGCATTAGACGGCGCACACTGGGGTAATATATAAGTAAAGTGGCGATTAATTCAAAAACGAAAAATAAAGATATAGATACGTTTTTGGTACCGGGTTAAAGTAGATAAAATTCTGCATCACGACGTGAAAGAGTTGTTGCAAAATAGTTTACCGTTTTCCCACAAAGCACTCTGAAAGTTGACATTTATTTTCATTTGACGTGCGCACAGCGTGAAACGTGAATTTTTCAATTATTTAAATCAAATTTGTTTTACAAGTTTTTAAAGTAGCATAAAACTGATGATGGAGGCTTCTTGTTCAGGTATTTAAGTATTAAAATACACATTTTTTTTGTTTTTTAAGTGTTCGTAAATATTTTTTTTATTTTATTTTTAAAAAGCCTAAAAATTGCGTTATTTTGGCCCTATTCATAAACATATAGTTGTTTGTTCAGTGATGTTCACCTAAAATATTGTCATAGTCGTAATCTGTGGATATTCTAGCAACTTTCTATGAAAAAAAAAGTTGCGCTATTGTTGCGCACTTTTGCAGCATTTCGATTTTTGTATGTGAAGTTTTGGCAAAATATGCACGCGGTACGTGAAAGGAAAGACAAAAAATAAATGTAAATGCAAAAAATATGAGAAAAGCAACAAGCGATATGTTTTATGTTAGTTTTGTTGTTGTTCAATGTATGGTTTTTAGTATTTCTTTATGCTTTTTAACCTACATTACCGGGGGGCCAGCATATTAGACGACATATTAGGCGGGATATCGCGACACGTGAGGATTTTTGGTTTTTAGATATTTATGAAACACAATACAAAATAATCTCAAATGATGCAGAACCAAATAAAATTTCAATATCTTAGATTATTTAACTTGACTTTGTTGTACGGTGTGTGCAAAACTAGGCTGACCTTATTTATCAGAAGTTGCAGTATTGGGCATTGTTATTGTTTGTATTACTTATGAGTAATCGATTGAAATAACCGCAGTGATGTGCATTAAACTAATTAGGTAAAGGGTAACTGCAAAAGACTACTTTTTCAAGATATTAAAAAAGGTCATTTAGGAACGAATTCCAATGTTATTTGGTATACTCGTTTAAGTCTTTATTACATAATGACCAACTCTTTGCCTTAAATTGTGCCAAATCTTTCGTTGAGTACTATCCCTGGTATAACATGCCTACGACTGTTCATAAATATTTAATTAATGGACCATAGGTCATAGCTCACGCCTTGTTGCGAATCGGTGAATTATTTGAAGAAGCGAGGGAAGCGAGAAATAAAGATTTTAAGGCTTTCAGGAAATATTTTTCTCGAAAAAGTAGCCGAGAAAAAACCAACGAAGACGTTCTAAAAAGACTGCTTATAAATTCTGATCCCATTATATCGACAGAAATGAAATTGCCGCATAAAGCAGTTACGCTCAAGCCAAGGGAACCATTGGATTTGTTGATAATTGCGGAAGAAGAACGCGATGATATGAACAATTATGATGATGATGATAACAATGGATGCGAAGGTGAAAGCGTGGGTGAATACGATGATGATTCCGATAGTAATTAATAAATAAGCGAGGAATTCTGTGTAACCCTTTTGTAACAATTTTGCATTTTTGGTCATAAATAAAAAAAATCCACTAAATTATGTTCAAATACATTTATTTTCTACTTCTTTATCTATAATTAACTTAACCTAATACTTTTTTCATGTCTAAATAGTCCGGGTGAATTAATCGCCAAAATCGGCATGAATTACCCCAGTGTGCGGCGTTTGCAAAATAAAAAAAATGAACCGAACAAAAACAACAACAACAACAAGACAGTGCAAGGAAGAAATTATATTTTATGTATTTTTTACATTTTTCTATAACATTCGCCAACACAAAAACAAAACACCAAAAAAAAAATGAATTTTTAGTGAGTGTTGTCGTTCTCGTCACCAGCAATAGCGTTAGTCTGTGTTGTTGTTATTGTTGTTGTTGTTGGAGCGCGGACTAGCTGTAATAGTGTAAAACGACTGGGAACGTGGCGCGACGCAGCAGCGGCAGCTTGGATGCTGCTGGCGCTCGCGTTAGTGGCGGCGTGGGGAGGCGAAGCGGCAGCAGCAGTGCCGCAGTAGTGGCGGTGGAACGGCAGCGGTTCTTTTTGCTGAAATTACAGGGAGACATTAATTTTTTAGAATTACGCGCATGTGACGGCAGATTGTGGTGGCAACGCGCGATGAAGAGGGGGAGGGGGGGTGGGGGCTGAGAAAGCTGCGCATAGGAATGGGGCATACAGAGCGCGTGTTCGCGTAGTGGCTTTTTGGCAGCAGAAAGGGGATATTTTATGAGCTCCAGCGGGGCGAGAAGGGGACCAAGTTGTGCGGCTGAAATGTTGTTTGTAGTTATTTGAATTTTTACGAGCGCGATATGTTGTGTAAAATAGCGCACTTGCTTTGCGTTTCGCTACACTGTTGTATCCCTTTCCACTAATGCCTCTACTCCCTGTCCTCCCAAACACACACACACACACAGATACACGCAATTCTTCAGTGGTTACATATTGCGTCATTACCTTTGTGCCTTTTGCGCGAATGCAGTGAATTTTGGGCAGCGGCTAGAAATTCGTAAACAATTTGTGTCTCTAAAAATAACAACAACAAGCACAACAAATAAAAGCCACAATTTGCACCACTGTCCGCAATTGTTTATACAAATCTCTGTCTGCATTTTTGGTTGCCTTCTTTTTCCCCTCCACCGATAGCACATGTGCACCTGTTGTTCTTGTTGTTGTTGTTGTTCAATTTAGTGTTGGTCCTTTTTTGTTGGCTGCATTTTGTTTGTCTGTTTTAGCTCGCAACTAACCAAATGCACTGAATGCAAATTTCAATCGCTCATACCACGTGTTGTCTGTAGGCTTTTTGTTTTTGTTGTTGTTGTTATGGCTCGTCCGAATGGTTGAACATGCGACAATTTAGCAGCATTTGTCGTTCATCGTTTTTTTCGGCGCATAGCAGCCCATATTTAGGACACATCGACAAATATATGTATGTGTGAGTGTGTTTGTGTTTGTGCGCCAATTGTTTAAACTGCATTGACATCTGCATTGAAAGCTAAGCCAAAATAGTTTTTATTATGCAATGCCATAATTTTTATGAAATGTTAATGCACATTTAAAACTCACACCTCACCCCCTTGCTCTCCCTGAACTGAAACTCGCTCATATGAATGTAAAAAAAAACTGCCAAATCATAAAAGTAGCATCAAGGCCCCTCTCTCCCACATGCACACACACACACATGTAACAAGGCAGCCGCCGCTTATGATTTTGAAAGCATGAAATTCAATTTTTTTAAAGCCCTTTTCCTCATTTTCCACACATTTTTTTCCGATATAAAAATCTAATAAGTTTAGCTCTAGTATGAGGCCACATAACGCTGTTCTATATGTGAGGTGCGGGAGGCAGTGGCAGTTTTGACGCACAGGACATGTGTAAGCGCTTTTTTCGGGCGCTCCATTATGGCCGGCGTCTATATAATTGTGTGACTTTCATTATTTTAATATTGGGCAGACACACACACACACACACTCGACGCGGCATACCTACGCAGCCGTCAGACAGGCGCAATGCAGCTAAGGTTTGTCTGGGTGTTTGTGTGTGTGCGTTCGCGCTGGGGTTATGTAAAATAAAAAGCGTACACAGCGCAAAGCACCTTTTTTTAGTAAACATTTTTTTAATTTTTATGTTGTTTTTCGCACTATTAGAACGCGCCATAAACGTGTAAATAAAAATATTTTAACATAGGCAAATTGCTGTGTCAATTCGTTGTGCTTCAAATAATTGCAAGTTAAGTGAAAATATGAAATCGCGTTTTATTGTTTTCAATTGCTAAAGTAATACGATAAAAAGTCTATCAGGATGGTTGGATTTCAACACTAAATATATTCGTATATATTCATAAATCTGAATTAATTTTTTTGGAGTAGGATGAGGCCGGCTTACATTGGGCTCAAATGTTGTAAAAATGAACTGAGTTCACTTTCCTCAGATTCATAAAGTAACAATTTGCCGATAAATTTCTGTCCCTTAGGTCCTTTTTTTTGTTCTTTAACCTACTCCATCCAATTTTCTTCACCTCTCGCAACTTCCAACTTTGCTTGCTGTCATCACTTCTTTCTTTTAACTAGAACAAACGCGCAGGGGATGACCCCAATTTATGTGAGGCATTGCGTTGGTTCAGGAAGAATATAAAGGTTAGGAAATAGGGTTTTGTGTGAAGTGGTTACGGGCCAGAAACGAATTTTCTCTGTAGTGCGATGGAACATCGTTTCGACGTGGAATGAATGGACGCCAGTGTTCAAACGGGTTGCCCGGGGGAATACCCGGAGTGATGGCAGCAAGCTGCTCATCTCATTGTACCTTTGGCCGTCATACCTACAGATTGGGTCTTGACAGTCGGGACTTTTGCCGTAGCTGTCATAATGTGGAGGAGGAAGAGTATATAAGTCACCTTCTCTGTCGCTGCCCGGCTCTCTCTATACGAAGATGGAAAGCCTTGGGCTCTACTTTCTTCGACAACCTGGATGACCTAAGATCAGTCAACATTAGGGACTTGCTAGGTTTTATCCACAAAACAAAATGGCTTGTATAAGCACTTAACTTGCAATCAGATCACTCCCTCTTTGAGGTATCACAATGGGCCCTTTTTCGTGGCTTAAGGGGAGGTTCTCCTCTTTTCGGCCGAAAATAAAGCGAAATTCTTTCATTTACTGTCGGATAATGAAACGACTCACGAATAGACGGTTTTGATGATTTATTAAGCCATCTTTCTAAAATACAAGAAAAAAATTTTTTTTTACAAAATCCAATATGGCGGCCCAAAAATGGCGGGTCTTGTCAACCTCTGCAAGCGAGACATTGTTCGGAAACGTCAAGGCTGTAGCCACTTGTAGTGAACTGAAATCAAAAATTTTTTTTTTATAGTAAAGAATATTAAATTCCCTATGACTTATACCTATTTTTGAATAATTTTTATAAAAAATCATCTAATTTATGCATAATCATAGAAAAAGTCAATTTTTACCATCTTTTTTTCGACTTTTCTTTTGTTAAAAGACTATTATTACACATTTGTTTATATTTGTTTTAGGTATAAGTCATATAAAAAATCATACCCTTTAAGAAATGCTATAGATGAAGTAACTCGGATAAGTAGATCATGAGTTACGCTTGACGTTAGGATGAAAAAAATGGTTTTGAGATAAACGCGTTTAAAGTCGTAAGTCTCTCTCTCCGCGCGCGAAAGTCGACGCATCAGAGACGCTCCTATGCGATAAATATGCTGCGGATCGAAAAATCCTTTTGCACACATATTCTCGACATTCATACCTTTCATTTCATCAAAAAAAAAAAAATTGATTTTTTGAAAAAAAAAGAGGAGAACCTCCCCTTAAGTGTGTCTTTCGGCAAGTCCCGTGCCTAGGCAGCCACTTTAACGTAACCTAACCTAAGCTGCTCATCTCCACTGAGCAATTACCGAAAAAGTATCGGTAAAATAACACTACACATGCCACGTTTTGACGATATTCCAAGAAGTCAATAGAGCTGGATGCTCTACTGTTCCCCTTTAAGTTTAATCGCACGGTTTTGCACCCGATCCAAGAGCTCCACCCGGGCTGAGCTTCGAGCGAAATTGGCTCCTTAGCCAGTGTGCTCGAAAGAATAACTTATTTTAGTACTTTCTGGGGTTCAAACTTCCACGTTTTCTTAGGTCGCAATCTGTTAATTTAGGAGAACGTTCACTATTTCCGGTTGATGTTTCTGGTTCCTCAGTATGTTCCCTGCTGTCAATCAAAGACGATCTTTGGCGTAAGAAACCCTTTGCTTGTGTTATCCTAAGGCCATTTCAAAGTATGAATCGAAGATACTTCGTAGAATCTTCGGCCCTTCGACTATCGTATACGAACCAACAACGAGCTCTATGAGCTGTTTAAACACATGGAGTAGCTGAAGGGAATTATCATCCCGCGTCTCGGCTTACGACGAAGCTCAGGAGAAGAAGGTGTTCGAAGTGGTAGTTGGTGAAAGAGGAGGCCATATTTCCGGTGCAAGGATCAAGTTCATCATCATATCTTGGTATGATCAACTGGAGAATGCGAGCGCAAAGCAGAGGCGCCGGGAGAGAACTTTTGGTGCGTGCCCGGTAACCGGTTGTTATGGCCAGTTTAGTAAGTAAGTGTAGTAAGTAATCGCAGCCTCGATAGCCTAGCGTGAGTGCACTATACTGTCATCCCAGAGGTCGTAGGCTCAACTCCTACCGCGTGCACGGTCGCCGCATTTTTCCAACCAATTTTTCCGATTTTTCCTGTTTTATAAATTTTCCTAAAAACACTGCAACATTCGCAAGTTCCAACCCAAGTTACTCCTATATCACCTTCCACGCAATAGAAGGTTTAGTTATGCGCTGTGCGGCTGATAAAAGAAAACAAATAAACAGTTACACAGCGCACTAGTGACATCTGCAGGGGGAAGCGGACAACTGCGAAAACAGCGCACCAAATTGATCTAGCGAGTCCCTAACCATTCTGCTCTGTAACCTCCGCACACAACAGATGGCGCTACAAGCGGTAGCTCGAAATAACGGAGGCGATGCTCCTAAGCGGCGTTAGATGGCAGCCCCATCACTTGGGAACCCTAGCAGAACAACACAACGAACACAAGGCTGTCTTGTGGAGGTCCTATGGTCCAGAAAGGAACGAACAGGGAACAAAAATTAATCGCTGGTAGTACAAACTTCTTCACTGCCATTCTGGTTTAGCAAATTTGTGGACCAACTGGTTTTTCTCTTTACTGATCCTGTCATCGAGAGCCCAGCCGAGACTGATATAAGTTTCAGCGAGCTGCAATAGTTCTCTACTAGTTTCTATGAGTTTTGGACACTGTAAACGCAGGTTATGCTTTCAATCCAAGTAAGCTTGGAAGAAATAGCATCTAAGAAGTTAATTTCATATGTCATAAATCTTTGCCTGAGATATGAAGTATAGATGCGGTAGCAAGAAAACAGAGGTCGTGGAGATTTATATCTGAGCCTTAAATTTTTGGGAGCTGAGATTTTATCGTTGTAAGTCAGTTTTTTAATGCTTTGTGGGAATAAAACCTTAGAAGAAGCTTAGCCCTGACGAAAGCATCGGTTCAGTGATGATTCCGTACGGGTCCTGAGTTTTCGGAGACTGGGATTTAATCATTGTATGCAAAGTTTCTTAACACTTTACAAAAAGAAGACTTAAGTAGGAGAAACCCGGGCACCTCGGCGCTTAAAGGTTTCGATTTTATATGAACAGCTCGGCTTTTGATATAAAAGAAAATGGTGCTCAAGTTGAAATCCAAAAACATGCATGAAGCAGTCAATGATGTCTGCCACGCTGTGTTATAAAGGGTTTTTCAATAAGAGCGCTACAAAAGTTTTTTTAAATAAAACAAAAACGGTTTTGGATATCAATGAAATTCTTTATTCCTGTGAAAGTACATTCGATGCCATTATGTATGGAACTCGATTTCTCTTGCATGGCCACCACGGGCACGCTTGCAGAAGTCCAGACGCTGAACCCAATTTTCGACGGTTTTTAAGCATAAATCGGCCGATACTGCCGCAATTTCACGTTCGATATTCGTACGAAGTTCATCAATCGTCGCTGGCTTGTTGGCATAGACCTTAGACTTGACGTAGCCCCACAGGAAATAGTCCAACGGCGTCAAATCGCACGACCGAGGCGGCCAATTGACTGGACCATGTCGTGAGATAACACGTTCACCAAACTTGGTTTTCAATAAATCGATTGTGCGATGCGCTGTGTGGCTTGTGGCGCCGTCCTGTTGAAACCACATATTGTCCAAGTCCATATCATCCAATTCGGGCCAAAAATATTCGGTTATCATTGAACGGGAGAGACGAGAGACACATTTGGGCTTTCTTGAACTGAAGCCTCAGCGGCAGCAATATTCTCGACACTACGGGCACTTCTTTGTCTCACTGGCACGGGAACATTTTGTACTGTGCCTGTGGATTGAAATTTTTCCACTAGACGCTCAATTGTTGATCTGGCAGGACAATTATGACGACCATAAATTTGACGTAGCGCTCTTAAAGTTGAGGCCACTGACTCCGAATTTCGGTAGTAAATTTTAATAATTTCGACTCGTTGTTGGACCGTATATCTTTCCATGATGAAATGGCAAACCTTACTGAAGAGAAATGTCAAAAGAGCGGAAAAAAATATGGCGTCGTTTGCTGTCCCTATCGGTCTACTTTTGTAGCGCTCCTTTTGAAAAACCCTTTATATCAACAGACTTCCATGAATTGATTAATTGTCTGCTGCTGTACGTTGTAGCACCTGCAACAGTTTCTATAGGAGCCTAAAATTTAGTCTGCATTTTTCTATTAAAAAAGGGGTCGAATTGTAGCTCAGTATTTTGCCCCTTTTTTGCAACATAATTTACCTCTCTATGGCCTTCTCGCTCTTACACTCTCGCTCTCTATTCAGCTTCAGCTAACAACATACAAATTAAAATTAAAATTAAAAAAAAACAAAAACCAAAAACCCAAAACCCAAAAGTGCAAAATAAAACAAATACGAAAAAGGGGAGCGAACAGCGGTAACAATTACAACAAGAACAGCAACAACAAACTACAGTAGCTCCACAGCAGCCGCTGGCGCAAACCCCATGTGGTAAGTGGCGCAAATGCAGCCGTCAGCGGAGACAGCGGCCGCGCCACTACCACACTGTCAAATTTCGTGTTGGCAACACAGCGGCAAAGCCAAAAACAACACAAACGTGTGCGTCGGCAGAAAAAAGGAAAAGTGCCGCGAACGAACCCAAATGCGCTAAATTTGTATAGAAAATTAGTTAAAAAATTACTCAGCGCCACACATCGCCCCGCGAACACACACATGAGCAACTCAGCGCACGTATGTGAGCTCACAAATACACACACGTGTTCGCACACAGGCACAGCGCACATAGCTGCGCACGTTTTACAATTACAACAAGCACGTCGAGGAGCACCGCCTGGAATGGCGGCGGAGGGGGGCTGCGCGGTGAGCGGCCGCGGCATTAGTGGGCGGTGTTAGAAATTTTTGCAATTTTAATTTTACAACGCCAGCAACAACAACGGCACAACACAGCAGCGGCGGCATGCGGCAGGCAGCGAGCACACTTTCTTGTTGTTGTTGTTGTGTTGCGTTATTCGTGTGTGTCATAAAGCACCCCATTAGCGGAAAAAAGAGGAAACGGCGGCGCGTATCCAGCAGCCAACCGAGCAGCGGCAGCCGACTGCCGCGGCCGCAGGACGTGACGAGGACGAATGTGCGGCGCGACACATACGTGTGCGCGCACCAACACATGCAAATGACGCTGGCAATGAGCATACACGCGAAATTAGAAATGCGCCCTCCCCCACCCCCGGCCTCCGAACATCCTGGCAGCAGCATTGCCTAAAAAATTTAGGCAGCAGCAACAGTAAAAGAGGCAAAGGCGGCAGCAAAAAAGCAAAAACTGTTAAAAACAACAACATGAAATATTAAGTTGGCGTAAGCGTAAAAGCATTTTTGGCGCTACGCGGCACCACCTGCCCCGCCCTGCGACCAGCGACTTGCCACCTTCGACCGCCAACCTCCGGCCTCTGCCACCACTACTCGCACGCGCCGCTGACCCGCGCCGCCCGCATTTCGTTGTGCACGGTGAAAAGTTGGCAACTCGGCGGCGGCTGCTGTCATTACCAGGACTACCAGGACCTCCCAGAGGATTGCGTCGCACACACACACGCTCGCCAAAACCGGGCGACATACGCACATCTATGCGATGTGTGCCCGAGCTGGTCGCATGTGTGTGCGTAGTCGCACAATAATTTCAAATCGCGTCACAGACGCGCTATTCGCATGTGAAATGGTAAATTAAAAAATAAGCTTTGCTCGCACACAATCAAACACACACTCACTCACTCACGCGCACTTGCCCCCCAACACACACACACACACACACAAACAAACACAAAGGCACCCATGCGCGAACAAAACTCATATTTACATACGCACGCACAAACATACAAACATGCAAAGTTTTTGTGTTGCCATCCCGGCACACACACACACACTCACGTAGTCATTCGCCCACCTTCGTCATTTGGGGCTTTTGCATTTGTGTTTGTGTGGTACATTTTTTTTCCTTTTTTCTTCTGTGCTTTTTCCATTTGCTTTTTTTGTTTGTTTTTGTTTTGAAACTTTGGCAGTGGAGCAGCGAGGCGGGTGGGCCAAATGGTGGAGTTGACATTTGGGTTTGTTGCTGCTGTCGTTTTGTTGTTGTTGTCGAGCAATTAAATGAAACGTTAGAAGTGTGCACCCCGTTCTCGACGACAGTCAAAAATTCGGTGTATGTATTCTGTGTGCGACGTCAAGTAATGACAGCGCCCCAAGATCAATTACTCTTACATACATGTATGTACATAGTAGATAGGGAATATACATATGTACTTGCGTATGCATGTGTGTGTGTGAGTGCGTGCACCACATTAGGCAAATGGCAGTTTTATGAAACGATTCATCAGTCGTGCTACATTCATTTCTCATTTATTTCGATTTAAGTTAATATAAAACGGTCTGAGTAACTTGTTGTAATTTTTCATAAAAAAAACTTCAAGGAGTAACATAGAAGTTGGTACAAAGAAGCTAATGATTTCTGAAGCCGCCATAAGATCTTTGCTCCAACGATCGCAGGTTTGACGTGTCGAAAGAAGCGGCCATGTGCATTGGCTTTGTGAAACTGTACAGAAAATATTTCACTCCTTACAATCTCCGCTTGGTTTATACCACCAACAAACTATTAAACCATAAAAGAGCTCAACTCGCTCCTGTGAACGAGAGTTCAAACACAAATTTTAATCTTCTTAGCTTCCTTTCAAGTTGATGACTTAAATTTTTCGTTGCACCAAGCGTTACAGATGGAGTTCTTTTCTGACACGTGCAGCTCGATTACAGACTCTGGTCTCCTGGCGGCGTTTTTTCCTCAGCCCATATGGTAACTTAGAATATTCAAATAAAATTGCTTCGCAGGAATAAATGTCCATATTGGAGACTTTCGTTTTGTATTATTATGGTTTCAAGTTAATAAACAGCGGCCGGCCTCGATAGTCCAACAGGTAGCGCGAAGGCTTTTTATACCGAAGCTCTAGGTTCGAATCCCAGCTCGGGCTGATGAAAAACTCGTATACTTCTATCGCTATCTACATGAAGCAGATTAGAATTAAAAGAATCGCACAAGTGCGCTCTTGGTAAGCAATGGCAAACCTCCAAGTGTGAAAGGAACATTGCCAAAACAAAAACCGCTGTTTGGATTCGGCGTTAAACCGTAGGTCCCCTCCCTCCCTTCTCCCATCCGTTTGAAATGTGTACTTTAATACATGTTGAAAAAACATGTAAAAAGCACAAGTAGTGTTGATCCTTTGTGTAAGTTTTGATCCCAACAAACTGTGACCAGACAAGTATCCAATAAGGATGCAGCAGTCCTCTTTCTTAAGCATGAGCAGCTTTCTGGACTCTCCTCAGTTTGGGATTCAGAGCCGTTTTGGGTGAAGTAGTGCGTACTGATGGTCGATTGTTGGCAACATTTTGGTCTACCCATTTCCTTAACCATTCTTGCATACAGTGGTGCACACAGGATTTTATTTTGGGAGGTTTTGCGTAGATTTCTTGAGCCTTATACCATTTGAAACCATATTTTGTACCAGCAATTTTTGAATTTGGAGGACTTGGACCCCCAAAACCCCTTCCGTGCTTGTATGTTTCCCTCTGGCAAGCCCACAAAAATATTCAAGGCCTATCAGTGGGTGCATTTCAATTCTTTTGGCAAGGCGGTCGGCTTGTTCATTGCCTCCATGACCCTTTTGTACTGGAATCTAGTGTAACTTTATATATTTAAGGCCGCGCAGTTCATTAGAGGATTAATGCAATTCTTGGCTAGTTATGAGAAGAAGAAGTAAGCTTGAGGAGCCTTAAGGTCCGGTAGACCGTCGAATAGTTTTGTAAGAAAATGCTGCACTGCTTGACTAATTTTTCTAATGCAAACAATTGTATACACATTTGCAATCCTTGCAAATCCAATTCTTTTAAATGTTTTTTTTTTAATATATTTTGAAATACTTGCCTTAGAAAATATGACTGCAAATGTTGAGACATCATTTCTCTTAGCCGAACATAAACCTGAAAAAAATTAAAAAAATTTAGTCCGGGTTTTTTTTAATTTCGAAGGCTTTAGCTCTGCAGAGGTGCAATTAAATAAGTTTTGTTTTAAACGTTGTGTTTTTTCTTATTTGTAATTGTAATTTTTTTGTAAATATAATTGAAAATATAACTGAAAAACTTTATATAAAGAAATGTTGTAGAAAAAAATCGATGCATGTGTTGTCAACTCTGTCAAGAGGGACATCTGCACAATATGAATTTTTTTCTTATACAGTTGGACTAAGATAGTGAAATTTTTATTTGTATTCAGTGATGCATATAGAACTTAAGGGGGTCTTCTACCTTGTGGCCTCGTTTTTGATACTGTTTTTTGACAATAGATTGTAGGGGAACCAATAATGCAATCAAGGTTCGGTGTTTTGCATTGAATTCGTTTATTTCTATACTTCCAACATTAATTTTTCTGAAATTTTACTGTCTCTAGTTTGACCGTGATTTGACCTTGAAATGTCCCTTACGAAAAATTTATACTAAAACGGTTGTCACGATTCAGCCCATGAAAGTCGTCTGAAACAAAAAAACCAAAATGATTTAGTTTCTTTATGACTTTGGCTATCGTTTGACACGAGTTTTTTGAAAAATTCCAAAATTTCACGAAACAGGCAACAAACAAACAAAAATGTCTACGTTTTCAAGGTCAAGAATAGCTGTAAAAATCGTTAAAATGAAAAAAATCTAAAAAGCTCGTGTCAAACGATAGCCACATGTTTTCCGCAAATTTTGATATATCACTTTAGTTAATTGATCAATTAGTTCTCGAGATATCTTGCCAACCAGTTGCAAAAACACAACTTTTGGGAAATTGCATTTAAAGTGGCGATGAGCGCTGCGATAACAGCATGCGGAGCTATATTCGATGACTCGAAAAACCCCGAAATAATAAGATTTCGGTTATACCCTTTGAATATTATATTTCTAGTACCTTCTAGGCCACAAAACTGCAAAAAAAATAAAATCGATTTTTTTGAACCAACAAGGTAGAAGACCCCCTTAAGTTTGATCATTCGAAGCCCCATTATGAGACAAAGACAATCTAAGACTTCTGAGACTAAAACCTCCCGCAACAATCTGCTTTGTGAGCGTTTTTTCATAGCCAATTTCACTTTCAACATTTTTTTATATAGTACGGAGTGGAAAACTACCGAAAAAATAAATTGTCCCTTGTTAATAATTTCAGTGTTGGCTATGGAAGTTTGAACCTGGGGTCGAACGCCGTTTTAGACACGTAGCCCAACCAGATAAGCCACCATTTCAAAACATTTTGTAAACCTCAATTATTCATATCAAAGAACTTTTGAAATATTTACATGTTTTATTTTATTTTGCCAATCAATTATTAAAATATTAAATAATTTTATTTTTCAAATCATATAAAAATATTTCTGAACAACGCTAAAAATAAACACAAACACTGCTTTAAAATTGTTATTATTTTTAAAATAAAATTTCTTTGCCTACTTAAATATAAAATTCTTGAATGTGCTGCACACTTCAGTGCAAATGTTGAAAAGCACAGAGCACATCCAACAACACACCCACACACACACAAGCACACATCATTAGCAAATACTTCTTCTTCATTTTCTTTTTCGTTTCCTACTTCTTGTTATTTCATACAATTTTAGTGACATTAGCAATGCAAAACTAAAAAACGAGAAAAATGAGAATAAAATTAAAGAACGCAAAAGCTGCAAACAAAAAAATTAAAAAAATAAATAAAAAGAACAACAACAGCAAAATTAAAATAAATTCGCATACAATTTCAACTTTCTTCTAATTAGTGAAATTTGATTCCTCATGCTGCACACTGCAGCCATATGCACTCACGCAAAGCAAAAACAACAACAACAAACACAACAGCTGTCTCGGCAATACGTCGAACGCATCAACAGAACGTCGATAACAACAGGCAACGGTTTGCGGCATATGTGACAAGGCACGCACACAAAACGCCCAACGCGAGTCAGCCGCCGCCAACTTGACGCACACACACACACACACCCAAGCACCAGCAACTATTGCTGCACTGCCGCTAAGCGCAGTAACAACAAGAAAAAGCAACAACAAAGAAAAAGGAAATTAATTTCACTTTCCCCTGGCAGCAGCCGCCTTGCTGCATTGCCCTCCCCCCTACTCCGCACACACACACACATACAGTGCTCGTTGGCTTTTTTCTGCGTTTATTTTCCGGCTTTCTTCGTGGTTGCTTCTTTTGGTCTTTGCGTGCTCTTGGCGCACTGCTGCTTGTTGCATTGTTGTTGGCCAGCTGCTGGCTCCGGCGCGCTCTCGCAGCGTCGCCGGCAACGGTGGCTCCGGATGCGCCACGCGACAAGGCCAAGTGCGTTGTTGTGGCATAAAGAAAATAAAGCAAATTCGTCCTAGCGAGCCGGCTGCGACTGTTGCGATCCATCGGAGTAGCGCTCGCCGAATAAGTTCACCACCCACCCCCCAGCAACAGCTGCTCGCCCATTCTGTTTCGCTGCCAGCAGCGCGACAAAGGAAATTGCAAGAAAAAAAGTTAAGAAGACAATGTTTTGTTGTGTTTTTGTGCGCTCGCAGAGCGACAGCCACATTCCATCAAAGCCACCGCGCTGCTGTCTTTCGTCCTGTCACTCTTTGTGCTTTTTCCATCACCTAACCTCACTTTGTTTTTTTCTTTGTTTGCATTTGCTGTGCTTGCAAGTGCGCGCAAAGAAATTTCTCTTCTCCAGGATAAGAAGAGCAGCGCGGAGCACACGCTCGCAAGAGCAGCCAGCCAGCCATTTTCCTCCCCGAACGCAAGGAAAACTCGGCGAAAAAAATTCTCGAAGAAAATACAGAAAATACTCGCGACCAACACGTTGGCCCACTGCTTTATCTCGGACTATGGCAACAACAAGAACAACAACCACACAAAAAACTATAGTGCGCTCACCAACAAACTGTTGTTGTTGTTTGTATTTGTGATGTTGCGCTCGCGACTCCACCGGTGGGTGCTTCGGCTGATGATTATGGCGACGATAATGATGATTGCAATGGCTTTGATGGCGCTGAAAATGTAGATTGCGTCAAGTGGTTTGCGCTCCACGATTCGCTCCTGTTAAAGCGCGCCGCGCTCCTGCTTCGCGGCCGCTTTGCCAGCTGGCTGGACCGCTGCCTCGCTGGCTGGTGGCGGCTGGTGGCGCGGCGTGCGCTCTCGTTGGCAAGTTGGCTGGCGCGGCGAATAGCTAACGGCTGCGGCGCTGGCCCGTTTGTTTCACATTCGGTGGCGCTTCTCATGCTTCTTATTCTTATTCTTCTTCTTCTTCTCGTAATGTAGTTGTTAAATTTGGCAGTAAATTTGCTCCTGTTGCCGCTGGCTGGCGACTCGGTTCGCAGTGGCGTTGAATTGAGTGAAATGCGGAGCATTGCGGCGAGTCAGACCGTTGCCACCTGCTGTCTGACTGCCCAATCCGCCCAACTGTCCGCCAACACACACACACAAACACACACACACATACATACAAAGCACAACGAAGACGTTGCCGCAGACGGCTGCCGACTAAAGCAGCAGCACAAGTGAAGTGAAGAAGTATTTGTGTGTGTTTGTGTGTGTGTGTGTGTCTGTGAGGACATTTCGATGGCATGCTTTTTGTGTGTGCGGGAATAAATAAATGAAGGCCACGGCGATTTGCCAAGAAAATCGCCAACATCTCGGACAGTTAGTAACTGTTTAGACGTCGCCGGCTATCGTACATCGACGAAACGACGAATGCCGCGCAGCACATTACGTTGAGACTGAGCTGTGTTAGAGCACGCGACGGCGACGACGTTGAGTTTTTCGTTTGAATTTTTATCGTTTCCGGCTGTTGCTTTGTACGAAGAAGCAAGTGTGTACGTGTGTGTGTGTGAAAGCATAGAACGTGGCATAGTTTAAGGTGCTAACAAATGAGTAATTGTTTAAAAAAGTTGCATACTTTGAGGCTTTTGGACTGTTGTTCGCATACACTTTGAGGAAAAGCAAAACGTGGCCAATTGTGGCCAACTTGAGCTTCAAATCGAAAAGTGCAACGCTCACGCACACCAGCACAAGTTTGCTTTTATTTCATATGCAAAAGAATCGTAATTGCAATGTGCGCTTGCCACCTCATTTGCACGGCAACAGCAACAGCAACGGCAGCGGCGAACCGCGAGTCGTTTCGCGAGCGTTCTGAGCAAAGCGCCGCTCCTCGCCTCGGCCTACAAAACAAACAAACCTTCAAACAAAAAAATTAAAAATAAAAAAACACAAATAAAGTAAATAAAAGCAAATAAAAACCAAGTAAAATGCAAAAACAAATGTAAAATAAAAATAAAAAAAAATGAAAAAAAGCAAAAACACAAAAATTGAGTCAAAACTGCGAGAGGGAGTGAAATTATCCTTTTTCGGTTGGTTATTTTTGTGCGCTGCTTTTTTCGCCGCACTCAGCGCCACACTCACCCGCCACCAACCAACCAGTCAGCCAGTCATCTAGCCAACCAAACACACCACCCAACTCACCCTGCAGACTCACCGCGGCACGAAGCGTTGCCCCTGCGGCCGGCAGTTTCCCCTTTCTCGGCTTCCGCTGGCGTTGCCGCCCGCTCGCGCTCACGCAACACCCCAATTATGTGTATGTGTGTGTTGTTGTTGTTGTTGGGCAGGAGAGATTTTCGCCGAGTGGGGTTGTTGCGCGTTCGTGCTTTTTTCCAACTTTTTTGCGATTTTTCTTTTTGGTTTGGTTGATGTTTTTTTAGGTTTTTTTCTTTTTTGCATTTTTTGTTTTTGCGCTCAATGCGGCATTGTTGTTGCATAGTTCGCGTGTGTTTTCATTTCATTCTCCGTTCGCTTATTCGTTTTCGCCTGGTTTTTGTGATTCTTTTTGTAGTGGTTGTTGTTGTTGGTCGCATCCTTTTCGGCCTAGCGCAATGCGCGAGTGAGCGAGTAAGCGCGTGTGAGTAGTGGTGGAGAGTGTGGCGTGGTGCGCGCGGCGCGGTGCGGTGCGGTGCGGTGCGGCACGGCTTGCGCGTAGTGTAAGGAGAAAGGATGCAGGATGTTGCAAGCGAACTGGCTGGCTGGCTGACGGCGTGGGCAAGTGGGCGGTGGTTGTTTGCAGTGTTGGTTAGCGAGCTGGCTGGCTGGCTGCACGGATGGACGGGGTTGTGGTGTTGGCAGTTATTATTTTAATGGTCATGGCACATTGGCTGGCAGCGCAGTGCAGCACGACCGCAGCATCGTCAGCGCCGTCGCCAAACGACAATAAAAAAGCCGAACGCCACGCGGCCACAATTTGCCAGGTGGCAGCGCCGCGCTGCCTAGTCGCACAACGCGTTCAGCTGTTAGCGCAGCAAGTCGTCGGCCGCTCACATGAGCGACTCGCGGTGTTTTCACTAATTGCGTAAAGCAACTCCCGTCCTCGACCCATCACACAGGCCGCGCGTCCAATTCGCCGGATCTAATTGTGTGCCAAGTTCTATTGTCGCACGCATCCTGATCAACCTGCAACAACAGCAACCACAACAACGACAGCAGCAGCAAACAAACCACTGCGCCAGCAGCGGCAACCACGTTGCCGTCGACGTCACCGTTGACGACGAAGACAACGCGCTGTCACGGCCACTGCCACAGCCACAGTCACAGCCACGGCTACTGTCAGTGCTGCCGGTTCTGCTGCAGCCACTGTTCGCGTCGTTGCTGCTGCGGCGCCGCCGCCGTTGTTGTTACAGTTAGCATGTTGTTTAGTCCTTAGTCCCGTGTCCTGCTGTTCGGTTGGCTCACTTCAATTGAGTTCCGTTTAAAAAATAACGTTAGTTGCTGTTTGTTGCTCGTTTAGTGTGCGTGTGTCGACGCGGATGAAAATTTCTCAAATCGCATGCAACTTGTAACGTTTTCTCAACAATTTCAACATTTTGAAGTTCTGACAAAATCAAATCAGTGCTAAACCACATCATTTCGCTTGGCATGTTTTGACAAAAATTCAACTAATACAAATCGGTCGCATTGAATAACGTCAACGAAATTTTCATTTATTTATTGAATTTACTTGCAATTCTCGAAAAGTTGACAAAGTGCAAGAATGTCGCTGCGGCTCGTCGAGCTGTTTCTACGTCTAAATCAAAACTGATATCACAGTTACAAAAACAACAAATATGTGCAATATTTCGCAAAAAGTGCTACGTGGCCAGAGCAAACTTTCAACAAGTTCCATTGTCATTTAAGTTGACTAGAAAATGATAGAACCAGCCAAAGGCGCATTGTTTCGGTAAATGGATTAAAGCTTTGGGCCAGGAACGAGGAAGGAACGTGTGGCCGTAGGCCTGAGGGCGCCAACAAGATGTAAGTGATCTTTTACATAGATATACATATATATTTTTTATACAATTCAATTAGACTTTAAAAGTCTAGAGGAATTTTATATCCCTCGAGGGGAATAATGAAATTTTTTTTTTAAATTTGCTGATGAGGATTTTCACAATTGTCGAAAGAGTTCAATGAAGTGAAAGTCAGATGGATTTAGTGGTTCAATAATTAAGGTTTTGTTTTGAGTTGCTGCAAGTATAATTTAGCTAAAAGTGATCGTAGAATAGATTTGGCGACAAAATCGACAGTATATACATTTATATATATATGACATGTCATGTTGAACATTTGTTTTTTATCAGAAACGTTTCTACCGAATCTCTGTAAACTGTGCCATAACATAAGTTGTGAATGTTTTAAATACGATCTCCAAAAAAAAACTATGTGGGTATTTTTTCTTTCCTGCCTTTCCATTAGTCTCCAAACTATCTCAGAAGGGATGTGTTCTCAGCTCTCTAAAATCTCTCAAATTTTTCGATCTATTTTGTTTTTTTTTAACTTTTCTACCGTAGTTTAGAATTTTTCAATTACATATATACTTAAAAAAAAATATAGGTCTATATTGTTCGTTTGTCTTTCCTTTAGTCGTCAAACTATTTCATAAGAGATTTGTTCTCAGCTCTCTAAAATCTCTCAAATTTAAAAATCTTAGCGGTTCGATAGGAACTTTGATCCGAAAGGAAAATATAAATTCCATAGTTTACTCCAAACTATCACATAACAGATTTGTTCTCGGCTCTCTAAAATCTCTAAAATTTCTCGAACTTGTTGGCCTTTTTTGAACCAACGAAATCTTAGTGCTTTGATAGGAATTTTGGTCCGAAAGGAAATTATATATTCCATATGAACAATGTCACAGGAATCTCTGGCTGAATCTGGCTTTTACTTACTTTTTAAAAAGAAAATTTCGTAAGCGTAGGTTGTCAACATTTTTATAAACCAAAACAAAAGCATACACAACTTTTTCAGTTACAAAATTTGTCCAACTTAGATAAGCTTAGTTATGAAAATAGCGACCAACGATTTATGCAAAAGCTGTGGAGATGAGAATGCAGCAGAATCCGTGGAGCCCCTGATATGACTTTGTCCGTAACTCAAGGAAAAAAAGACCAGGCCCGGTCCTGAATCCTTGGGATCAGGTTCTTTCTAACCTAAACAATTTCCTCATCAAAACCAAATGATCCCGAAAAGAATCCGTTGAGATCCACAGGGAACCCAACAGATGGGAAAGAGCTTCACAATGGGCCCAAAAGGGTCTTTGCTGAGATTAAAAAGAGTTTCCATTAAAAACGGTGTAGATTGACTTTATATAGTTTAACATGTCAGATCCATTGTCTCCTTAATAGCTCATTTCACTTATGGAACTTTCGACTGGCAAACATCCTTTTTTGATATTTTAAATTTACTTTACATATATAAAGTTACAATTTAAAAATAGTTTTACATAGGTTATATTCCTATTCTCCATTGAATTAGTTCAATGTGTTTGAATATCATTCGTAATGCATTTCTTTAATTTTTCTTCCTTTCAATTTTTGCATCACAATTTTGAAGTTGAAATTTTTTTTATAAAAATGGAATTAAGAAATAATTTTGGTTATATTTATTTTCCTCATTCAATTAGTTCAATGTGTTTAATATCATTTCTAACATATTTCTTGAATTTTTCTTCGTTAAAATTTTTTTGAATTTTTTAACTCTGCTTTTTTTCAACTTTTCAATTTTTTCCTACAACAAATATTCCTCTTTTTTCAATTGCCAACTCAAAATATTCTTTGAAACTTCAACAAATTGTAAAAAAAACATTAAATACCATTTTGAACTCTTAATTTATCTAAAGAAAATTGTTCTATATAGAGTTGTCTTGTTTCTTAATTTGTTGTTTTTTTTTAATAAATTATTTTTGATAAATTAATGTAGAAAGTGATTTGAGTGTAGCAAAAATGTTTGTTCGGGACAAAAATTTACAAGTCTGTAGGGAACCTCAAATATTTCTTCGCGATCTCTGAGTTTATTTGAGAAGAAAAGAAAGGAAATGGGAAAAATTTGGTTTATGGAATCTTTTTTGTTTATGATGTCTTCTGGTGAGGTCTTCTTGTTAAGTAAAAAGTTTCTAAATGTGCATAAAAAAGCTTCTCCGACGCTCGAGCTTAGTAACTTTTTGCACTTAAGTAAAGGTTTAGTCAGCAATAAGGTCAAAACGCCAAATGATTTTACTTTAAAGTAGAAGAAGAAAACACTAAGGTATAATTTTCCCTTCCCTACCTAACCTAAGGTATAATTTTTTATTATAACATCCAAAAATTCTATTCAAGTTCTATGATTTGTGAAATCACTCATGTCTAGAATGCTCATAGATCTTTTTGCTAACTAAGGAGTTGAATGTGTGAGAGAAACCGAGAAAGTTACCTCTAGAAGAAAGTTCCTCTCAGAGTTGGAACATCAGTGCACTTAGCTAAAGGGTTAATCAGCAATTAGTCCTAACAGACTAATAATTTTATTCTATAAATGAGCATTACTAAATTTTTCAATCAAAAATATTACTCAAGTTTTTACTGGCATGAAAATAATAATTTAATAACTTAATGAAACATTATATAAGAATTTCGCATCAACAGCTGCATTGATTATACACTTTTCACATGCTTGTTTATATATTTAAATATATATATATACATATACAGCTAAAAACAGAACTCATACCGACAGCAACAATGCCAATTTGTATTTTTGTTAGTTAACAATTTTGTTGAACAATTAACGACGATTTGCCGTAGAGACGAGTGGCCGACCGTCAGTGAGCGCACAGTAGGCAAATCAACGCCACATGTGGCCGCACCGACAACAGTCAACAGACAACAAAAGCAACGTTCGGATGAGTAGAAGTGAAATTGAAATCATGAAATCATTGCGGTCGTTGAACTGCAGCAAAAATAACAATTTTGTAGACAAAATTTTGTGAATCGAGTGTTTATAAGGTTTTTGAACAACAAACACACGAGCACACAGATTAACGACACAACAACACACGACGAAGTTATTTCGCTTGCAGTCAACACAGATGCAGCAATTACGCCACCAACAACCAACCAACCAACCAACTCACAGCAGCAAAAGCGGCAGCGGGAACAGTTGGCGGCGGCAGATATGAATGCGTTCAGCCGTTCAAGTCTCTGACATATTTTGTAGATCAATTACCTCGAACAATAAACACTCACAACAACAACAACAACACCAATGTGCAAAGAGTCAACGTATTTGCCGTTTCGTGCGCCTTTTTGCAAACTTGTGAGTGCGGCGATTTATTAAAAACAAATATCCGCGTGCAGGCCAATTGTGTAAATAGCCCGAAGACAGGGCGAACAGCGTTTGGGCGAACCTGTAAGTCGTCGCCAGGAAGATGTGCGAAACACTTCGTGACGATCGCTCAACTGCGGCCAGCAAAGGGCGAAAAGCAGCGCAGAGGCGGCAAGAGGGCACTTCTATTATTTGCTCAAATTTACAACGAATTATCGGATATGGAAAAAAATTAACAAGACAACAGCCACGCCGAAAATAATCGTTTCGCCGCCCGCTTGCGGCCAAAGCTGCGCAATGCCATCGATGTGTCCGGAGTGAGAAGTGGCAGCGAGCACAAAAGGCCGCAGTGGGTGTGTTGATGTGTGTTGGTGTGCACCAACACAAGGCCAGCGCTGCGCTGTGTGGCAGTGTTTGCAGTTTGCCAAAAATTCAGTTTTCAGATTTTTGCATTTTTCTCCGCTCTTTTTTGTGTTATTGAGTGCGTCTTTTCGGTTCTGAATGCTTTGTATTTGCCACAAATGTGGCCTATAGGCGATGAACGAGTCTCTCGCGATGTGTTTTTCGGCACTCGACTCGCACATGCAAGCGAACGTAAGCGTCAGCGGCGCAGCCGACGGCCCTACAGGGGTTAATGTCGCAGGCGCGGCAAATGCTCGCGCGATCGTTTCGACGGCATTGACGTGTGAGTGTGTTTGGGTACAGTGACAAAAATTTGCACTTTGTTGTTGTCCAAAACAAAGTTGAAGCTAGGAATGGGATTGAACTGAGGGATTTTTGATCATTTCACCTTCACCACAATTGTTCTTTAACCCTTTGACACCATGTCGCACAAGAGCAGATAAAGCAAACTAAGATTGAAGTAGAAAGATAGATCGATTAAATTTGTCTGAATCAAGTAGATCAGATTATCATAAGTCATGCAAAGTCGTTTTATACGATTTAAGAGCAAAATTTGATCTTTTGAATCACAAATACTGTTCCGGAACTTGATCTCGCGCTTCCAAAAAGGTTAGTTTTAAGGAACTTAGTTGAAGTTATTAAATGAACTTGTTGCCTATTTACTGTTATTAGTCTGTAAGAATTGTTAATTCATAGACTTAATAAATAAATAAAAATAATAAAATAAAAATTAGTTAAATCAAATAAATTCCTTTAGTCTCATTAGGAAGTTATTAACTCTGCCCTAGAAAAGTAGAACAAAGTAGATAAAAGTAGATGTAACCGAATCAAAATCTTTTTTGAAGGTTCCAAGTTGGCTTCAATTGAGTTTAGACTCTCTATGCTCTGATCTACAAAACCAGATACAACTGGATCATAAACCATTTTGAGTTGAGAAGTTACATATATAATTGAGACTCTCTATGCTCTGATCTAAAAAAACAGATTCAAATGGATCATAAACCATTTTGAGTTGAGAAGTTATGTATGTTAACGTAGACTCTCATGCTCTGATCTACAAAACTACATTCAAATGGAACATGAATCGTTTTGAGTAGAGAAGTTTTATAATTTAGACTCCCTATGCTCTGATCTACAAAACCAGATTCAAATGGATCATAAACCGTTTTGAGTAGAGAAGTTATGTAATTTAGACTCTCTATGCTCTGATCTACAAAACCAGATTTAAATGGATCATGAATCGTTTATGAGAAGTTACATAATTTTCAGGAGAAAAGTGGGTATTGGTGTAAAGTAAATCGAGTTAATCCATCTAATTCAAAACCTTTCTATGTAGAGAAACAATGATGGATCCTTGCAAAGTAACATAGATTTATATAAGAAAAACGTTGGTCGAGTAGATCCTTCTGATTAACAAGTCTTCTTAGTTGACCGGTTATATAGTCTGATCCCAGAGAAAGTTAACATTGAAATTTTCATTTATGCAGGTTTAGACAACGTTTATCTTTACGTGGAAAGTCTCTTTGCGATAACTTCAATTTTTACTTCAATTTATCTTTTTTTATACATAGAATCTTTTGACGTTAGGTAAACTTTGTTGCTTTTACAAAATTGCGCTGTACATGTGCTGCCTGAATCTTTCGCCACTATCTGAGTCAGAAAATTTTGTGATTTCTCGCTGTAAACATTAAATTTTTTAGTTGTATTTGAACAAAAGTCGTCAGTCCAGATCCTAATTTTGAAATTGTTTTACAAGTTCGCTGCCATTGCTCTTGATGGATGACGACGGTGACAGCAGCAGTGACTTTGACGCCGATTCCGATTCTCAATCGGACTGCGTGAAGCGCTGCAGTGTGACAGCGACTGCGTTCGGCGGCGCACTGTGAACACCGCACAGCTGGCGATCGTCCCGTTGCACTGCGTGTGTTGGTGTGCGACGAGTGCAAATCCCGCATGAGCAAATGCTGCTCGTGCATTCGCATGCGGCGAGACACATTTGCAAGCTTTTCTCCGTCCGCGCCCTGCGTCCGACTTCTGATAATGAATAAACAAACTCCGCGCCGCAATTGTGCCATCGCCACAATTCACCCAAAAATGTTTCGTAAAATTTTGCTATATTCACTCGCGCGCTCTCCGGGTTTTGGCATTTTTTGCATTTGAGCTTTTCACATTTTGGCAATGTGTGCGCGGCGGCCGATCCCGACGCAACTGCCGTCGCGGCCGACTTTGTCGCACCCGTTGATGCAAAGGCGCCGCAGCAAATGCGACGCGTGCGACGCCGTCGCAGTCGCCGCCACTGTCATTGCCAGCGCTGACGTCAGCTGCAGTGCGCGATCGCTGCAGCCGACCGCCCTGCCTGGCCTGTCTGCCTGCCTGCCTGGACTGACGGCCTGGCAGCGACAGCACCGAAAACGAAGAAAAAAGCCAGCGAGCAGAAAAGCGCAAAAACCGTGTAAAAAATGAGAAGTACAACCACAACAACAATAACAGCGCGCAGGGAATTCTCCGATTCAATTGGACAGACCGACTGCACTTTTTTACGAATTCAGTTGAGTTTTTTGATTCGATCAGCACAGTGAAGGTTCAGTAACTAAAGTTAGTTCGCTAAAAACGCATTCTCCGCACTTTAGTTCGGCTGCCTAAAATCAAATTACAGACGTGCTTAGCGCTTAGCGCTTTCAAGTGGACTTTTCGGCAGCAGCGGAACATTTTACTTGTGCGCACTTTTCGGCCAGCAAAAACACTGCAAGCGCCACAAACTGGGCGCATTTTATTGGAAAAGAATCAAACTCAACTTTATTAAAAAAAACACACAACGCAAAGGAAACAAAGGATTATACAAAATTTCAACAACAGCGAAATAAAAGTGAAACTTTTCGCAACGGAAATGTAAAATGTAAACAAAGTGATGAAAACAGATACTTTAAGCTTTCAAAGCTGTGCACTCAGATTTTTATAAAAATAAATCTATTAAAAAAAACTAGATACAAAAAGTGAATACAAGAGATTTTTCGAAAATGTTACCAAAGTTATGTGAATGTTTTCGGAACAATTTGTACAACACGTGACAAATGTAAGTAAACGATTACAATTTACGGAGTTTCTACATAAAAAAACCAACAAGATTAAGAAAATGTTAAAAGGGAAATGTAGAGAAATATTAGAAAACAAATTAGACTAAAAAAAAATTACATTTTAGAAGAAATAAAATGAAGGCTTCGATTTTTCCAACAATTAAAATTTACAAAAATCTAACAAATTTATAAGTGTGGCTGAAGTCCCTGAAATATATAATTTTTAATTTTTTTTTATATTTTTTAAATATCTTTTATTTGTATATGAATTATTTATTATTACTTATTTATTTATTATTACTTATTTGTTCTCAATTCTTCCACCGTTTGTTAATCTCATATCTGAGTGAATTCCAAAACTTTTGTATCCGTTCTAAAACATTTTCTTGTTGGCACAAGTTGATTCTGAAGAATTGTATTGAACTCACATATAAATCGGTTCTGAACCTGTCTAGTCTTTATCGCGGATTTGCCATATTGAACTAATATCTCAATTTATTCTTAAATCGTATCCCTAACAACAAATCTTCCATCTTTCAGCTAATTCAAGTCATACTTGAATCGGTTTTGAAACGCTTCCTAGTATTTTTGCGTCGGCTCCGATAGTTTTTTTTCATACCATGTCGAAGTTTTCTTAACTTCACTGCTAAGTCGCCTCTGAAACTGAGTTCATATTGGAGTCCATTCTAAAACGTTTTCTTGATATCACATTTCTTATCTTCTGGCTGAATTAAATAGCTGAATCAGTTTTTTAGTTCTCACATCGGAATCGGTTCTGAGAACTTTTCTTGACCTCAAATTTTAGTTTTTTTTAATTACTGAATCAGTTTCGAAGCACTTTTTTGACCTCACATCCGAGTCGGTTCTGAAAACTTTTCTTGACCTCACATCTGAGTTGGATCTGAAAAGATTTTTTGATGCTTAATCAGTTGTGAAAAGTTTTCTTGACCTCATATCCGTGTTGGTTGTGAAACGTTTTCTTGACCTCATGTTTGAGTTGGTTCTGAAACCTTTTCTTGACCTACGTCTGAGTCAGTTCAGTACGACCTCATCCGTAAATTGCCTTTAAAATCGCCTTTCGCTTCTTGGTTACTTGACATCACATTTCTCATTTTTTACTTAGCTGAATCAGTTTTGAAACGTTTCTTAGTTCTCACATTGGAGTCGGTTCTGAAAACTTTTCTTGACTTCACATCTGAGTCATTTTTTTTAATTTTCGTGACCTCATATCTGAGTGGAATCTGAAAACTTTTCTTGACCTCACAACTGAGTTGGTTCTCAAAATATTTCTAGACCTCACAACTAAGTGGGTTCTGAAAAGTTTTCTTGACTTTACATCTGAGTCTATAGGGTCTAGCGTGGCCAACCAGGCCAGCCAGCTAACCTAACCTAACATCTGAGTCGGTTCTCAAAACATTTCTTGACTTTGAATCTGAATTTGTTCTGAAAAGTATTCTTGACCTCACATCTGAGGTGGTTCTGAAAATTTTTCTAGACCTCTAGAGTTGGTTCTCAAAACTTATCTTATCGGCTCACATCTGAGCCGATTGGCAAAACTTTTCTTGACTTTACATCTGAATTGGTTCTCAAAAGTTTTCTTTTCTACTACTTTCTTTTTTTGACCACATCTGAGTCGCATTTGAAACGTTTTTTGTCCTCACATCTTCAAACCTTGAAACATTTTCAAACCTTCCTCAAACGTTTTAGTTTCTCTACTGATTCGAATTCGATTTTTCGATCTCACATCTGAGTCAGTTCTGAAATGTTTTCTTTCTTCTTACAACTGTATCAGTTCAAAAAAAGTTTAATTTATTTTTTTTTCTTGATCCAAAAGTCGTTTAATTATAATCCTAAATTACAATCAACCAACCAACACCACCAAAACTTCTCATTCGTGCATATGTCACCGTACGTTCGAAAGTGCTCGCAACTTCTGTCATTTCGCCCATTCAATTTCGTTCCATGCTTCCACAGTTTTTCGTTCGGCAATCCGAAAAAAAGTTCTCGCACTGCAGTCGAAAACTTTACTTATTCGAGCTCATGTCTTTTGCTAGCGCTCCGTTCGTCAAGTTTGCTGCCGTGCATCGCCTTACACCAGCCAAGCAGCAAGAGCTGCTGCTGCTCGATCGGTGTTCGACCGTTGCTGGTGTTCGAGTAAAATGTATCTGAATTCTAGAAGGACATTTGAGTCATCCCCTCGCACGCACTGCAGCGCTTTGCGCCCCCTTTGCCGTCATTGTTTGGCCTGCGACTTTTGCTAATTTCTGCTACTTCTACGCTTTCGTGTAGTTTTCATTATGTTCTACTCGAGTTTTTATTTTCTGTGCCATTCTGTGCCTTGGGCCCTCGTTCGCAATTTTTGCCGTACGCGTTCGCCTTTTGCTGCCACTCCACTCCACTCCAGTCCACTCTACGCCACTGCACTGCACTCCACTCCACTCCCTGTCAGTTCGTTTCGCTGGGCGCTGCGTCGCTCTACCCTATTCCATTCCGCTTTTCGCTCTGCGTCCGTGCATGACACGGCCAGCAGATGCTTTGGGCCGCCAATGCTCAGCCGAGGCGAGTTTAGTTCGACATTTTTGCTTCGTGCAGCAACATCGACCTCGCAGACGCAGTCGCAAACTCGCAAATGCACCAGGCAGCAGCGCACACAGACGCGCAGTATTTGAGCTACGTCGAACGGCCAGCAAGCACAGCCAGAGCAGCAGCAGCGGCAAGATCGTTGCGTTTGGTCGGAAGCGGCGCGCCAGGGACGTACCGGAGCGGAGCGGCGCAGAGCGAGCAATAGGCGGTAGCCGCATTTGACGCGTCAATTGAATTCAACTGACGTTCAACGTTCAGCAGTGCAATTGGACGAGGCGCAGCGAAAAGTCATTTTTGAAATTGAGAAAAATTGCAATAATTGCTGAATGCGTTGGAAGCGTTCGGCGCGGCCAGTGGCGCAGAAGATGTTGCGCACATAGGAGGTTTTCGGTTGGAGAGCAGCGCAGTATTTTGCTTTAAAGAATTATTCAACGAGAATTCATCACTCAGGTCCATTGCTTTTAGTTTACACACACACACACACACTCAAACACGCCCAAACCACACATCCCTCAACGTTAACGTATTTAAGTCAAACGCAATCAGCTCAGGAATCCACAGAGGGTAAGTAGTCACTAAGTTTGTCCAAGCTTAATTGTTGCACTTTCTGGAAATGTCGCTTTTATTTTTGTATAAAGAAATGTGGAATTGTTCTAGTTGACAGTTGGTGCGTTGGATAAGATTCTGTATAGGTATTTGTTGTATTTGTTATCAAATTACCTTCGCAATAAGTGCAAATGGCTGTGGTTAAAGTGAGATAAGTGAGCGCTGAGACCTTACAGAATGTCGACATTGCTTGCAACATTTCAAAGATTTAGGGCATTCAAACAAACCACTTTGAGCTCAAGATTGCTTGCAGCACTGCACAATTGGAAGTAGGCGTGGCTTAGTGGTTGGACTATTGTGCAACGTAGGTGGAATTCCACCAACAACTTCACCAACCAGTGATAGCCATGTGCGATTAAAACACCAAAATATTGAAGCGATTGTTTGTTGTTGAAGAAAAATAAGACTTTCTTGACATTTGCGGAGCAAAAACATGCGATTAATAATGCAAAAGATATGGAAATTGTGTAGAGTGAAAATAGGAAAAAAACTTTGACAAATTAATATGAAAAAAATTATGTTTTATGGCACTTGTCTTGAAACCATGAAACTGCCAATTCTTTTAATTTGAGTGGTGCACAAAATTCGCCACAAGTCTCTCATATATTGGACTACCAAATGGCACCTAAAATGAGAACACAGTGCTTCCTTAGTTCCTCTTGGTGCTATCAGTTGGTATCTCAAAGGTCCAGAATTCAATTGAAGTATTTTTCTGGCCTGTGCGCACTTTATAAGTTTTCCTTAAACAAATATTTTTTTGTTCAAGTCATTGTTCGCTCAAACCCTCAACTGATAACTCTACCTTTGAGGCTAATGTGCCGCTTCTGATTATCATTATTATTGTTAAATATGTGGGTAATGATTTTGAAGCTTCTAAGATCTCTTGTTATCTTATAAGGGATCAAACTTCTTCCGAAATTTAACTAAGAATTTGTTTTAGTTCTAGAATTTCTCATTGCCATCATAGCCTGAGAAGGTGTTCAAGTAGCCTTAACAAGCTTGAAAACTTCTGTTTTATTTAAGGTCTGTTTTTACTGAAATGTATTGAGGGTATCCTGAACACTCGAGAAGACAAGAAGCAGTGTTATCAACCGGGTGGTTTTCATGGTGACAGTGCATTGTTTGAAAGATTTGTCTTAGTTCGGTTAGAAAGCTCAACCGAACGTTGGAATGTTCAGTTTTAAGAGCAAAAAACTTGTGTTGAGCACAGATATTTGTTTTTGTTTGTAAATTTTTCATTTATACCTAAGAAAGATTGAAGCGTTCTGTGTTGCCCAAAACAATTTATTCCTGTCTGATATTAGAAGACAAACAAGTTAGCCTGAACTTGACCCAAAGAGTTGCTTTGACCTTTTCTTTGGCTACCAGATTCAGATAGTAAGGGTTGATTTAAGGTTTTGGGTCTTGACTTATAGGTCAAAGGAAGGATCTGAACGATGTAAGCCACTTTCCACAAGCCAGCAATGCACCAAGAACGCTTTGTCCTCCAGATATAACCTCCAAGGGTCCTTCGAAGTTATTTCTATCATCAGGTGCGAGACTTGCCCGTTGTGTACAAGAAAGCTTACATATTTTTTCTAGAAACTTTAATCAAAAATAAATTCAAGAAAAAGGTTTGAGCAGCTTTAACCCATATAGGCCGAATGTACGATTAATCGAACAGTAAATTTTAGCATTTTCCATAAATTTTTCTGGGCTCTTTTTAAACTTTAAACGCCAAAGTTTTGCATAATATGATGGTCTGATTTGTAATAAAAAATAACAAAAGTTAACATGGGATATTTTGTATATTATGGGATAAACATATTCATTTCTCGCACGTCTTCCCAGTTGTATAAATTCCCCAAACAAAAGGTAATTTTGACATAATTTCAAAAGCAGCGAAAAAAATTAAAAAACAATAAAATTTAAAAAAGTCCCTATGCAGTCTTGTTAAAAATTGATTAAACTCTCGAAAATATATTTACACTTTTCTCATAAAACCAATATTATAGCCACAATATATATTTAAAGTTAGGTGTTCGATTTATTAAACACCAAATATCTCGAAAACCAAAAATCGGAAAATTTTTTTACCCCAAATTTGAATTGTCCGACCCCATTTCACCTTAAAAAAAACTGTTTCATTCGAACATTGAATTATAAATAAATAAGGTTAAATAAGCTCTCATTGAAAGTTAATACTTGAAAAAACTAAAAAAATAAAAAAAAAACTCGTTCAACGTCTTAAAAAAAATCACCAAACTTACCTACTTGATTATCTATCTTTGAAAATACCTACTTGGAAAATTCTACTCGTGTCGATTTTATGTCTGTTGAAAATTCCAGCGACACAAAACAACAACAAAAAATAAGAAAGAAACAACAATGAAAACAAGAATATCTGCGTTGCCCTAGAAAATCTTTAGTTACTTTCGCTTTCATACGAATCTAGCTACGAACAACGGCGACAGCACCGACACCGACACCAACACCGACACCGACACCAACACCAACACCGACACCGATGCCAACACCAACAACAGGCGACAGACGGTAGACCATAGACCGTGGACGGTCGTCATCGTCAACAACAGTGGCGGCACACAATGAATAACACATAATCGCACAGTAACGATAACAGACCAACAACACATACAAACACAAAAACTCAAGTAGACACACACACACATATAAAGAGAGGAGCACATAAGCAGAGTCATACATATGTACATAGATACATCCATATAGTACAGAGAACTGGCTGGCAGATCAGCAAAATCTCCTAACGTACATTGGGGATTTCCAAGCGGCTCGCTGCGGCGGCATGCAACAGTTGCTGCAACACACACGCAGCCAACACAATGCAGAGAAGGCGGCTAAGCTTTACGCACCGCGAATGCGCTGCGTTGAAATAGTGTCGCACAACTAGACACGCCGACAGACACAGCAGTGGCGCAAACAAACTCATAGAGCAGCGACAGCGACTGTGGCTGAGACTGCAACCAGCCGGAAAGTGCGCGCCGCAGCGTATTCATGCGTTCCAGACCGAGACCGAGACAGAGCCGTTGACTGAGGCAACCAGCGACGGACAGACAGACAGACAGACCGACAGTCCATGGCCGAGACCAAGACCCAGACCGCGACCGCGACCGACACAGTGTGCAGTGCGGCAGCAGAAGCCATGTGCACAGCGCAACGAGGTGACGTAATGCCAACTACTCCACTAACACATTTTTCTGCATTCCTGTCGCTGTTGGCTGCCGCTACGGCGGCTGCTGCATGCAGCTTTTTTACTCAATGGTGGCACAACGCAAAGGAAGCAAACAAACCAACCAACTGCGGACACAATGCAGGGGGAAACTAGACGTGTTTGTTATTTTGTTTGTATGTGTATTTGTGTGCATCGAACGAACGAACGAGCGTACGTGCAAAACTACCGCACACATACATACATATTTATATGTGTGTGTGTGTGTGAAGAGGCACAACGTAGACAAGTAGAAGAAGCAGCGGATGAGGAAAAAAATTAATGAAAAGCAAATGCGAGGCAAACAGCAAAAATCAACGACAGCGACAGGGAAGCCGGCAAATGAATGGTTGGCAAGTTGCAGCATTCTTCTATGCGTTCATAGCGGCCACGGTCACTCACGAACACCAGCAAGCAGCCTGTTGCTGCTGCTGCACTACAACAAAGCCACCGGCACAGCTCAGACCAGTCGGTGTGGACTCAAGTGGAGCAGCGGCGCAGCTATGACAAGCACACGGACGCGTCCGAGAGAAGCGAAACGAAGCGAAAATAGTAGAAACTGTGGTGGCAACTGTGCGGCCGAGAGTGCAGCAACATAAAAGCACACACCATGCAACATGCAGTCGCCGCCGACAGACGTCTTTATCGCCAACAACCAACAACGACAGACACTTTATTAGCAGCGCACACATGCACACACATCGATGCATCTATGTATGTACAATGTATATATTTGTATTGAGCACTCACATGTGGGTCCATGTGTGAGTGCGATTTGTGTGTGTGAGTGAGTGTTGCACTCGCCATAGTTGCACTGCACACTGATAGAGCCAGCTATGTGCACACACACACACTCACAAACGCAAACTATATGTAAGAAGCATGTTTGTGCGTTCGCTTGGTGCTAATAATTTTTCAAGGTTTTGTGTGTAGGAAAAAAACCAAAACAATAACGTATAAAAATTAAATAAACATGGAAAAAATGGCTGCAGCTTCATTGTGCGTAATCGCTAGGAGTCGTTGTAGAAAAAACAACAACAAAAAAGCATTGAGTAGCGCTGAGAAATAAGAATGAAAAGGTTTACACAGAAATTGCGGCTTAAAAAAAATAAAAATGATAAAAAAGAAAACGTTGAACGCAAGCAGCGATCGGATACTTGAGGCGTTCCAATAACAAGTCGCCAGCGCACATGAGTGGGCTGTAAAATGAGCAAACAGCAGAAAAATTCCCCCCCCCCCCCCCCCGTCGCCCTCCTGTCGCTCACAAAGCGGAATTTATGACGCTGACAAGTGTACAACTAAGGCTTCTTCATCGTCAGCGTCGTCGTCGATCATTCGATACTCTGAATGAAGGAAGTCGCTGCAATTTGGCTTTATTTACAGTTAATAGTTGTTGTTGTTGCAGCACTAAAACATTGAAGAGACATTGGCGACACATTGTGTGTGCAACGAACATTCGATTACCGTACACAACACTAATGCGCATAGAGGCGTTCGAGTGAAAAAGGATGTGAACGAGACCGAGAGGAAGTGGACAGCCCACTGTGGCACAGTTTGGCAGCGTAATAAAATCACACACACACACACACACACACACACACACATAGAGAGCAGAACGATTGGCGATCGTTGCGATGGCAGGGCAGCACTTCCGTCGGCCTTGATCTCCAATTGGCGACAAACTACATTTACAACAACACAGCACTTAATAGACAGCAACGACAGTGACTACAATGTCCGAACGACAAACCAACAGATGGGCGGGCAGATGTTGCAGCGAGAGGGGCGCATCAGCTGCGTGTGGGAATAAGTTGCGGGCAAACGTTGCGTGTGATCTGGTTGCAATTGCCAGCCAACGACAAACAAACGGGGCGATTATTGCTGGAATATGATTGCTGATAATGTGACTTGACATTGAAAGGGTTCGGGTGAGTTGCAGAACGGAGTGAAAAGGTCAAATGACATTGACGATGTCGAAGAGTTTTGAACAGAGTCAGAGATGTGATTAAGAAAGATATTGAAGCTATATGCAACAAAATTGAACAATCAATAAATTCAAAAATTTTAGAAGCGTCTTATAAATTTTTATAGTTTTTATTACTATAGTCGTGTCTAGGTATAGTGAACACCCTATATATTGAAAACCTCGATATAGTGAACACCCAAAATTTCACATGGATCCTCTAAATCATGAACAAAATTTTGAAAGCAATGTCAAGCGACCTCAATACTGTGAACAGGCCTGGCAAAACTTAGTTCACTATATCCAGACACGAATGTATTCACAAATAGTAACTTAATTTATGAAATAATTGTTCAAATTATTAAGTAGGAAGTTGATATCTCTAAACAGATAAAAGTGGGTTGCATAGTGTAAGGAAGGTTCCCAGGTTAACATTGTGAACAACTAGCTGGAAGTTCGATCATCTTTTTCCCCACTCTAAGCAATCCTTAAAAACCCATTTTTCTGTTTCCAAAAAACCGCAAAAACATCGAATGGTTATGTTATGTTCTGTCGTTGTTGTTGTTCTCACAATCGGCAGCTGAGCAATTCGATTTAAATTTTGTTGGATCAGTGGCTCCAATAAACCTATGTGCACATCAACTGTGGCAAATGTTGCAGCTTTATTGCTCTGAGAAAGCGGCAGCGCTTCATTAATGTCATTCAAGGCCGCATAATACTCAACTGACTGCCACACACACACACACACACACATAAACGTTAACAGATCAACATTAACACTGGCTGCAAAAAATAAACATCCACACATACATAGACACATTTACATGCAAGCAACAAGCAATGCACAAATGCAACAAGGCGGCCACTGCAACTGTTGTCGCTGCAACGTATTCTCAGAAACGGTTTCCAAGGCCAACCACATCAACACCAACATAAAAGCAAACAAACACAGAAACACGTAGGCAAACACATTTTGCAACTAGCAGCAGCAGCAGAAGAAGAAGCAGAGCAAGCATGCAACGTGCTGCAACTGCAACTGCAACGGCTGCTGCTGCTGAGAGATTTGGCATTGATATTTACGCTGGAGTAGCTGCACGCTGTGACTTTTGTTTTGTGTTGTGTTGTTGCATGGAAAATTTTGCGTCCGCGTGCAGCAAAATTGCTTGCCATGGCCGTGTGCGGGTGCGGCAGGCGGCGCAGAATGGCCGCGATTTTGCCAGCACATTCGACGCGGCAGCGCATAGAAGCGAGCGCGTCTCGAGTGTTTTGTTCCTCTTCCTGTTCTATGCGCACGGCGCACCCATTCCTCCGTCTGCTGTGGTCTATCGGCTGCCGTTTTATTGCTGCTTTGTTTTGCGTGCGCGAACCTAGCAGCCGGCAAACGTTTCGATTGAGCTGCCGTGGTTTGCTGCATGCGGCAACGGCAGCACCGATGACGTTTCGCAATTGCGGCGCCTCGCTGCTGCCAGTTACATTTTTATTCTCTTTTTTTTCAACGTTGTTTTGTAATTGTTTTCAGTGGTTGCATTTTAAGTCAGTCAGTCAGTTGGTCACACACAAACAAACACAAACACACACACAGCTAGAAGCACCAGTCAGCTGTTGTTGTATTGCGGTTGCAGTGTCCGGAATGACGAACTGCACTTTCGGACTTTGCTTTTATGCGCGTCACCACTGGACGGACATATCGGACACATCGGGCACATCGATCGATCGTCTGTCCGGCTGACTCGCTATACAGGTGTCTCAGCACGCTGCGTCTCATTTTACATAATTACAGCAACTTAGCAATGACATTCGGCCCCAGGCACCCCACCACTGCAACAACAGTTGTAATAAACACACAACATAAATGAAGCCAATCGTATCGAATATCGATGCCATAGTAAATAATTTTGCAGCGCGCTTCGTCGGGGCGGGCGAGTCACCGCTTTGTCATTGAGGTAGCGCCCATAATTGTACTTTTTTTTGCATAATGCAGCGACCGCGCGTAGTAAACAGAGCACAGCACATGAAATGTGCTGCTTAGCGAAATGTTGCCAATGCTTAAATAGTTGGGGGAGTGAATGGGAGGGGGAGTTTGACAATTGAAAATGTTGAACGGAACTGTCGTTTTTTCTTAGGAAGCGGAATACATTCGCGAGGAGGAGGCTCTTTGTCGTAGGAGTGGCACAGGAAGAAGATCTTCAGTTCATTCAGAAGGTTACATGAACTCTACATAGCAGGCTCCTTATGGTAAAAGGCGACAATCGAGTCTTTTCTACCTCGAGAACTGTTCGGTCACTTTGCAGCCAAAGTATTGAAAGTTTTTCTATATTTAGTGTTGAAAGCATCTCACTTGTGGTCCAACGCATTAACCACAGAATGATGCAAAACTTTCGCCAATAAATTACAGCATCCTGAAGCGTCTCTCAAATGCCAGTGTTGTCAGATAACTGAAAAGACTTTTTCCCAAAAATTTAAAAAACTCTTACAATTTTTTTTTAACTTTTTGTCATAATAAACTTAATAAACTTTTTAGAAAACAATTTATTATTTATTATTTTTTTATAATTATTATGTATTTAATTATTTTATTATTATTTATTTATTTTTTTTACTATTATTTATTTATTTATTCATTTTATTATTATTTTTTTATTTTTGTTATTTATTTATTTTTATTTAAGCCTTTTTATTTATACAACTTAAGTTTGTTAAGTTGTTTAAAAAAATACATAAAAAATGAGATCGGTATGAAATTTACTTCTGTAAACTTCCGTCACTCATTGCATAAATTATACACTTTGAAACATAAAATTTAATTAAATTTAATTGGCTTCAGTGCCACTAATGATGTGAAATGTATCACCATCAAAATCTTCTAATCTTTCTCCTGGATAATTCTTCCTCCTAAAAATTCTCCTAAAGGGCCAAGAATCTCCATCATCAAAATCTTCTAGACTTTCTCCTGAACAATTCTTCCTCCTAAAAATTCTTCCGAAGGGCTAAGAATCTTCATCACCAAAATCTTCTAAACTTTCCTCCTTAAAATTATCCTAAAGAGCCAAGAATCTCCATCATTAAAATCTTCTAAACCTTCTCCTGAACAATTCTTCCTCCTAAAAATTCTCCTACAGGGCCCAGAATCTCCTGAATCTAGTGGAAATTTACTGATCTGGCAACACTGTCAAATGTCAATACTAATGTCAATGCGCTTCAAATGATCGGCAATCGCCAAAGTCAACAGCACCGAAATGGCCGCTGCGTTTGGCCCATTTTTTACAGCTCAGCTGACCGCATGGGGCTAAAATGCAATGACATCAATGCGTCAGTGGCCGCGCGCATCAGATCAATGGCACTGATCAATAAAACTCCCAGCGCAATGATTGCAACATCGTCAGTTACAATAACAGTGGCTGCAGCAGTTCGCTTTTGCCAGCGAACAGCACAACAAGCGGACTGGCGCTGCCGCTATGCATTGTTGCTGCTTTTGTTGTTGTTATACTTGTTTGTATTTCTTTTATTTGTATCTAATAACCTTGTCGAATGTTATTAAACCCAAAAAGTTTCTTAACCTTTGCGCAATGCGAGAAATGCTAAAATACAAAAATCAAATACAATAAAAAAAACACAAATGCAAAATATAAAAAGACAACAGCAAAAGCGACGTACTCTACATATATAAAAATGCTAAAACAGGCCAACAACAAAAGCTAAAGCAGCAAACGAATGCAAAACGCACACACACACACACATAGGCGCGCTAAAAGTTGCTAAACGCAGCGCCGCACACATTTGCGTCCGTGCACTTCCAGTAGCGTTGCGCTGTGCTCCGCCGCAGTCCGGTCCGCCCACCCAGCCCGCGTGCGCTGCTCTTATCTTCCAATTCCGCTCCTCTCCGCCACATTGATGAATGCGAATGCGGGCCGCATACAAGATGGCCGCAGCCGCGTCGAACGCGCCGCCCCTCGAGCTCGGCCGCCCAGCCAGTGCCGAATCGAGAGCACACATGCGCTGCAATTGCGGCGCTCGCGCTGCGCTGCTGCAGCGGCCGCCAACGCGTGTCTAAAAATTCCACGCGCAGCGCTCTGCGTTATTTTCGTGCCGTTGCCGAGCGTCTGCATTGGCCGTTGCGGATTTCTTGCTGCATTCGTTGGCGTATTTTTCAACCTCAAAATGTGCGATTTTGTTTCGTCGTTTTTTCCGCCCATTTCGGCCAATCACACATGCAACGCATTCAAATTCGAAAATTACGCCGGCGCACGCTTTTTCCGCTGAGTGCAAGAAATTCTAACACACACACACACACGACTACGCACATATTTACTCTGGCAATGGGCACAAAAAGGGCAGCGCGAAAAATTGATAACGCGGCCGAAAAAAGCGCTGCTTACCGCTGCAGAAACGAAAGCACGTTCAAATCGCAATAACAACAACAATCGTTCAAAATTTCGCAATTGCACAAATAAACACAAACACACACACTCACACAGACGCACGCGCAAATTATCTGGAGAGGGTAACGAACGCTCGAACGCGTCCCGGTGCAGGTCGAAGCTGAAGGCGGCTGCGGGCGCACGGTGTGGCGGGCAGTCGGATGAATGCTCGCCGCTGGCAGAGCACAGCGTAAAGCACTCGGCGTGCGGGCGTTACACAATGTGCTAGAAATTGCGGAGCGGCAGACTGCGCGCCGTTGACAGCGGCACTGCTGCTGACGTCAAACGCGCTGCACCAGCGGCGGCAGCGGCGGAGGGTCATTAACAATTTGGGGAGTGCGAAATTGCTGGGCCCATTCGAGCGGAATGATGGCGTGGCGGGCTCGCAAAAAACACCACCGCCAGTCAGATCGAACAAACAACAACAACAATAAGAGGTACAAAGAAAAAGTGTCTGCGCAAAATTACCAACAAACTCTAGCGTCGAATGCGGCTCGAACGCAAATTGGAAGAGACGCTGCACGGCCCAGGCGTCGCACCAAAATTCATGCAGCACTGTTCGGCCGACATGAGTAATACGCGACGCACTTATCGTCGTTGTCGCGCGCATTGCGGGTTCAAAGCCCGATGGCGGCCGTTACTTCCTGCCATGTTTACATCCTCACCAACAAAAAAAAACAACAAACACACTCACGCGCACACAATTACGACTTTAACAAAATATCTACAACAAAATGCTAATACAGAAACAACAACAACAACGAGAACGTGGAAAAGGCGCAAATAAGCCGAAATAAACACGTCAAAAAACAGCAGCAGACAGAATCTAAACAAAAGTTTTACGCTTCCACGTTATTGTTGTTGTTGTTGTTGCTGTTATTGCTTACCATTTTACCATTATAGTTGTTTTTGTCGGATCGACGCCATGATCACTTTAGACAAAAATTCGGCCGTGAACCCGCTTGTCTGGCACTTTTGAGCGCGGTGAACGCGAAACACCAACAACAACAACAACAAATTTCACAGTGCGCGCATTACAATAGATCGCGCGGCATTGGTGCGTTTGTGTGTCACACTTTTTTTGCGCTTTGAAATAGGCAAATTTAAAAAAAGAACCGACGTAAAGCACACAGTCGGCAAATATTGTAATTTTATTTTTATCCGCTGAACTTTGATTTGGTGACTTCGCCGATTAGTACACACACACACACACATAAACTCACATTGGCAAATAGACACAAAACTTCGGCGACTGACTGCACTGCATACTAATTGCTAAAGACGCTACTTTGTTGTTGCTATAAGCGTACTGCGTAGTTGCAGCACACGTTTGTTTTTCATGTCAGCTTATTTATTTTTTTTTTATGTTATTATTTTTATGTTATGTTATTTTTGTCTAGACTTTTTATTTGGAAAAATTATTTTGAAGTGCAAACACAGCGCGATCGCGTCAGATTCGCTTGTAACGTACTAGTTGGCGCTCGATGCGCAACTAAAACGGAAAATGCCTCACCGACAGCGCAAAACTATGGAAAAACTTTGCTGCCACACAGCCAACTTACAACACAATAGACGGAGGCTGTTCCCCCTCCAAGGCACACACACACACACATACATACACTAATGCAAGCCGCAAAATAGAAAAGTAGAAAAATCATAGGAAAAGACGTGGTTAGTTTTTCACCACACCGCCGGCGCTGAGCGCTTTGAGTATTCGCGAGCGGCGATCGCTTGTAATGCCGCCGCTCACTGCTGGCTGAGTTGGGGGCACGTTGGCTGCTGCTGCCGCTGCTGGTGTTGTTGTGATCTAGCCTAGGCAAGCCACCACATTGTTGCGCCAGTGCTCCAGTGATAGTGGCAAATATCACACATACACACACACACACAGAGTGTGGTCTCTTACTATTTTCGTAAGAAGAGCTGAAGAGCGCGAGCGTCAAAAAGCTCAAAACTATTGCCGTCTGAAAATAGTTGGCTGAGAGAGCTATGAGAGGCGAAAGTCAACTGACTGCTGCGAGTACTTAGACTCAAAAAGTCGCAGGAAAAATGTTAGTCGCTTCGTAGGCGTTTAGTCAGTCAATTAAATTTTATGATCGTGTTCGAAATTTATTTGATTTCAGTTATAAAAATTCTCTCCACATATTTGTAGAGATTTGACAAAAAATCTTGCAATATGACTTGTATTTCTTTTCGTCTAATTGTTGTACTTCTGCGATCATCAACATTTCTATCGAATTCTACATCAAAGAATTTCTAAGCAGTTTCGAATTTTCTTCCACATATCTGTGGAGATTTGACGAAACAACTTGCGAAGAAATGCAAGTCATATTTTTTTCGTCTAATTGTTGAATTTCTACGATCATCAAGCCACAAAATTTCTATCGATTTCTACATTAAAGAATTTGTAAGCAATTTCGAATTTCCTTCCACATATTTTTTGAGATTTGTCAAAACAACTTGCAATATAATTCTGCTTCTTTTCGTCTAATTTTTGTACTTCTTCGATCATCTAGCCAATCGATCTAGCAAATCGATTCAATCGATTTCTAATTAAAATCAGAATCAAAGCAATTCCAGAAAATTCCTTCCACATATTTGTAGAGATTTGACAAAACATCTTGCGATATGAAATGTACATATTTTCGTATAATCGTTATACTTCTACGATCATTAAGTCACAACATTTCTATCGAACTCTACATCAAAAAATGTGTAAGCAATTTCCCTCCACATATCTGTGGAGATTAAAGAAACCAGATTTCGATATGACTTTTCGTCTAATTTTTGTACTTCTACGATCATTAAGCCACAACATTTCTATCGATTTCTACATCTATTTCATTCGAATCAAAGCAATTTCAAAATTGTTTCGCTTTCTTGAAAAGTTGGCCATTTGGAGAAAGGTCGCTTTTAAATTTATTTATTTTCTTATTTATTTTAAATACCTTTTATATTTATTCAAAATTAGTTTATAAACAAACAACTTGCAGTCTAAACAAAGAATAGTTAAAATTAGATTTAAATTAGAATAATAATAAAAATACTTCACAGCCGTTAAGGGGTCCAATGTTCAGTTCAGTTGCTTGTAACCGCAACTTTGAACATGAATGAAAAAAAAACTAATTTCAAGTTTCATACCGATTCCGAACGGGTGGATTGGTAGCTCTTCATAGGCTTTTCCAAGGACTCGGTGAATATTTTCATAAATATGCTAACATTATGTTGGTTCTAGATCAGTGATGATACAGTGATGACCATTCTACTACTCGCAGAATGTATGAATATGAATTCTTATACTACCAGCAGAATGTTCCTCACTGTTCTAAATGGACCAATGCTTTTGGTATGAATGGTTTTAGGAAAAGATGACATTTTCAAATTTCTTGAATCATTGAGACTTGGAAACATTGTATGTCGGGTGTCCATTTCATTAGATAACATTTATGACTATTTTTATTTTATTTTTTTTATTTGAGGTAAGCCCAAAGAGGTTTTCTGGCTGGAGAAGGGATTTTCGGCTTTTTTATGGTTTTTGGTTTCTGTTTTTTATTACATTTCGTCATGTTTTCATGTATGTTTTGAATACTCGCAGCTACAAGGCCATCTGTGTCAGTCAAATGAAAAAAGTCTCCACGATAGGAGTTGTTCTGCTAATCTAAAACAAATGAACCAAAACACAGGGATTTTTTGGGGGTTTAACCCCACAAAACCAAATCTTATTGAGCTCAAAAGTTGTACGCAAAACATCCCCAAAATGCGCCACTGATGTTCAGAGTGCAGCGAATGAATTAGAATGCACGGAGAAGGTATCTCTGCATCGCATCGGCTCAATCCACCCTGCAGACTGTAACGTCAAACATTGTTGTTGCTTTTGTCTTTCTATTGCAGTGCCAATGTGATTGAGAAGGGGTCGCAGTCGCAGTCTCTGTTGCTGAAGTGGCTGTGCAATCGAGGGGTCGCACAAATGTCTACTGGGAACTTTCATACTTTTCACTATGTGGATACCCTCTGTTGTTTGTTCCATTCTGTTGTTGCTGTATTTGTCAAATAACACTTTTGCCGACTTAACACTTTTAATCTGCCGCATAGTTGTAGTTGTAATTCTATGCATTTGCTGTTGTAGTCACAGTCTGCCTTTACATTGTTTTGGTCTCGCGCGCTGCTGTTGAGGTCTTTTTTTTTTAATTATTTGTATTGTTGTTTTTTTTTGGGCAAAACGGAAACGAGTTTGAATTCAATTTCATGGAACAAATTCGAGACGCGCTGCAGAAATTCAACAAGGCATTTCATAACTGCAGCAGCGCGAATTCTATACTTGCGAGCGGCAATGTGGCAGCCGTCGTCATTGCTGCAGCTCGATTCATTTTGTGATTTGCTTATTTGGGGTTTATTTCTATTGCTTGTTGATTTTGAGCCGATTGACGACGGACGACAGACGTTGAACGTTTAGTTTGCAGCTCTGTGGTCTCGTTTTTCATTTAACTAATAGAACAACAACTGAATTATTGCAGAAAAAGGAAAACAAAAACGCAACAACAAAATAACAATGTGGTTGTTTTTGCTGACACACAGCGGCAACAACCACAACCACAACAATAACAACTGCCATCAATATTGCCATTGCAACGCAGCAGCAAAGCGTGTTCGGAGAGAAATTCGTAGAGTTGAGGCTGTTTGATTGTGTTAGTTGTGATGGGAGCTAAAACAACAACAACAACCACTACAACAGCAGCAATCGATGCGGGCGCAAAAACAGCAGCAAATTCTAGCACACACACTCGACTGACTGCGTGCTCCCGCCGTCTAACAAAGTCAAAGGCAGCCAGACTCCGTCGTTCCTTCTCACTCGCTCTTCCGCTCTGCGCTTCAATACGATCACACTTGGCCGCATTTCGGTGCTCCCGTTGGGGCTCGGTGTTGGCATCTAATGGTGTTGGTGTTGGCATTGTTGTTGGTGCTCGTGTGCGCTGCAGCGCTGCGACGCGGGTTGAGCGGAAGCTCTAACGCGCGCACACCACCACAACGCGCCCCGTTCGGGGTAAATGACCGAATGTCCGACACACCATGACTAGGTTAAGGTGAAGGTCACACCAACACAGACGCCGGCAGCCGCTCGCTAGGGAGGCGGCTGAGCGCGCGGTTAGCGCTAGTAGTGAGCAAGCAAAGAGCCATCGTCGGGCGGCCCAGACAGCCGCCAATAGAAACGACAATAGAGAGGCGTGTGAAGCGATCGCGAACCCGATCGCTTGGCGCTGGCTCGGTTTCGTTTGTCGGTTTTTTGCGCCACTCATTTTTGCTTTGGATATAACAAACAAACAATGCTGGCGAAAGAGTAAAAATGTGAATCGTCGACGGCAGCGATTTTTTTTCATGCTTCTCGGCGTTTGTTTTTCTAAATTTTTTGCTTTAGGTTTGTGTCATTTGAATGCGATTTTTGGCTCCAAATGCGCGGAGCGAAACGCATAATTGAAGTGGAAAGTGTGACAGGGGACAAGGAAATAGCATTCGATTGGTGGCTGGCAGCTGGCGAAGGGGGCGTCCCATGCTTGGATGGCATACTTTATGTTGTTGTGTCTGCGCTATTGCTGTTGTTGTTTGCGTCTGCCACAGATCGCGAAACGATCGCGACGCTTCTAAGCAGCAAAAAACGCCGTGTGCGTAAATGTAATTGGGAGCGTTAGACGGCGGCGGTGTTGACGACTTTTTGTTGTAGTTTTGTTGAGTTATTTTCTGTTGCTATTTATTGTGTGCTCCTACTGGAGGCCCACTCCAGACAGCTGCTGCTGGTCTGGCGGCACACACAGTAGTTGGGGACTGTGTCATTGGCGGCAGACAGTTTCGGGTCTAACGCGCGTCCGCGTGTAGTTATTTATTTTAATTGTCTGCTGCCTATTGTTTGGTCTGGCTGGGCATGACGACTGGACGCTGCGCTGCGCCGCGCCGTGCCGCCGTCGACTTTGGTTTGCTGGCGCATTCGTCTGCGTTGTTTGGCAAATAGGTAAACGCGCTGGTTGGTTGGTTGGTTGGTTGGATGAGAGGCGCGCGGGCAGGCAGACGGGCAGACTAGCAGCCGTTGAACGCGAGACCTTGAACTTGGAATCAGTTTTGCTTTTGCTGCTATTGCTGCTGCTGCTGCTACTGCTGTTGTTGTTGTTGCATTGCTGCCGTCGTTGCTTTGTGTTGTAGTTTCGAACTGGCTTAGTTGTTGTTGTATTGCATATTTTTATAGAAATTTTAAAGCTTTATACTCGTCTAAATATATGCACTGAATCGTAGATATTTTTCGAATGGAAGCGATGCTGTTTATTTTTACCAGCTGCACACAAACGAAACAATTAGCCGGAGGGGATTAGCCACAGATGGCTGATGACAGGGAGCTAACGTGCACATTTAACAAGAATTCCATGCAAAAACGAAACAAGTTGGAAGCAAGAATGAAGATTTGCTAGTGGAGTTTTTGCAGAAAGTTGAAGACATAAAAAAGCTAAAATGCGCATTAAATTGAGTGTCCCAATATTTGAATACACCACTGTTATTTCTACCCCAGTAATTTTAGGTGAACTCAATGAAGGTTTTATCGCTACGATTCGGACATAGAATGTGAATTAATGAGCTAAGCGCAAACTGATCTTACATCACCCAAACGGTTCGAATTAGAATCAGAAGTCAATCAAACAGCTAAACTTGATCGAACTATATGTAAATAGTCCCAGTTTAATTTGCTTTATTTAGGTCTTTTCAGGGTCTGAAGGTAAAAGTTTGGATACAAACTTGAACTATCGTAATTAGTTCTTAAATCTTCTGAGCTGTTCGAGCCAGAATTAATTCAAGAACTGATCTGTAATCTTTCTTTGATCGGATCGAACATAGAACAAAACATTTACCTCAGTTAGCTTGAATCTCTAGAAGCTCGCACTTCTTCGCTCTACTCGACCTCTGATGGAATCAAACAGATCAACCACTGAAAGGATCTCAGCAATCTCTGATCTGAGATTGCTCTGATCGAGCAATCTGCATTTTAAATAGTCATGTTCCGCTTATATCAATTATCTTCATCCAATCAGTTTGGTGCACTAAAATTTCCAGATCTATTTCCTTGTTTTCTTGCTCTGTTCAGAATGAAACTAACTAGATATCGAAACTTTATCGAGCACTCGATCGTTAACGCTGTGATCAGCCGAATCAGTACTGTTCGTTGAATCGTTTAAAAGATTAGGGACTTTCAACTTCTTGGATGGATCCACCTAAAACTCATCAAAGACCAAAACTTTATCGAGCAATCTATGGTGAACGCTATGATCAGACCGATTCAGAACTGTTGGTTGAATCGTTTAAAAGATAAGAGAGTTCCAACTTCTTTGATGGATCCTCCTAAAACTCCTCAAAGACCAAAACTTTATCGAGCTAATATTAAATGAGATCAGTTCAGTTCAACACCCATCAACCCAAGATTTCAAATTCAACCTACTCCTACTTTTTCTTAGCAGCTTCCACTCTATCCACTAAAACATGTCAGAAGCCACACTCGTCGCTCTGCACACTTTCAACACTTAAAGCCAAGATTCCAGTCAAGCAAGGTGCAGCATTCAAAATTTATAGGCAAAACTATTAAACCGCATTTAATGAACGTGTAAACGTTTAAGTGCCGCTCCTCGTTGACACTGATGTGCGACACTTGATAATTGCATAATTACAGCTCACTAAACGTGTACGCTCGCCGCACAAACACACACGTTGTCACACGAACACACACACACAGGCGCATTCATAGTTTTCTTGTTTACCTTTTGACTTCGATGCTTTGCCATGCAGCCAACAGAGTCGGGCATCATATGCCACGTGGACAACGTGCAACAAATTCCGTCTGCCCCGTCACAACATGCCGCTCGCTCGTTTTCATGGCTGTGCGGCAGCCAGACAGACGAGGAACAGGAACATTGCACACATGACTAGCAACTAGTTGGTAGCAAAAAGTTGCATAGCGAAATGGCAAAAAGCAAAAAGCAGCCAACGCAACCAACGCGTCCTGATGTTTGCTGTCTGCTGTGTGTGGGGGCAGGGCGAAGGGGTGAAGGCGTGCTATGCCGGCTAACACATGTAGAGGTAGATGATGTTTCCTTGAGCCCACCCACCACACTCACTGGTCGCGCTGGCCATGCAGATTGGGCGCTCAGTGCGCGTGGCCACCAAACAGACGTTGCAGGGGAAGGAAGGCAGACACTTCTTGCTCCTCGCGACAAGCTGCTCTTTACTTTTTCGTCTCGTCTTTCCTTTTTTGCATTTCCTTTTTGCATGTCGTTTTTTGCACTTCTACGATGCCGGTTGTTTTTGTTGTTGTTGTTGGTGCAATTGCAACGGCACTGACTGCACTCGGCCGCCGTGTGACGTCAACTCAAACGCCTCAGTTGTTTCCTGTGCTGCGACTGCAAAAAAAAGTGACGATAGAGTTGCCAACGATAGACAGCGCATAGACGCATAGACAGATAAGCATACATACTTACATATAGTACATGCAGACATACATACAGACAGGCAACCAGACTCGCCGACGGTGTCGTCTGGCTACTGGCAGCTTAGTGCGCATTGCTGGTTGTGAGGGGGCCACAAGTGCCGTGTGACACGGTGGCAACTCTGGTCATAGACCACTGCAACTAGAGGTTTTGTTGGCAATGGCTTTGCTATTGTTGTTGCTTTAGCTGCTGTTGAAATAGTTTTTGCGCATGAAAACTTTCGCTTTCGCCTCGGCTACGGTGTCGACACGCGGTGTGGCATAACGGCGTGACGGGCACAGAGCGACAGAGTGCGATCTGCAGTGCTCTTGTGGGTTTTGTTGGCGCTTGGCTGGCTGGTTGCCTAAAGGGAAAACCCCTGTGTGTGTTGTTGCACACTGAGTGCATTTGGCCATTTGGAATTTGTGTGTGTGGGCGAATGTGAGTGTCACACATGTGGCGCATTGGTACACGTTGGCTTGGTTGTGCATCACAAACTTTAGTGGCATTTGTTAGTGTGATGCCGCAACAAGTGGCCAAGTGATGGTTTGGCTTTTGTTTTGCTATTAAATTGCCGCTGTCGGTGGGGGATTTCCCCGAACTGGTCGTCTACGGTTAGACGTAGTCAGCGCGTGACACACACACATTTCATGACGGACGTGCCTTCAATTCTGCTGGCGTCGGTGCGTGCGTACGCGCGCTGCCGCTTCGCTGCGTACACGCATTGCCTTATCAGCCTTACGCCACTACCCTACATTCTCCACTCGCCAAAGTGTGCGAATTTCGGTGATTTGCATTTGTGCTAAACAGTTAACCCTCTAGTTCCCCAAAGACGAAACGAAAAATGCTTGATTTAAGCTGATTTTTTAGTTTCAATTATATAGAAAAATTGTGTTTGAATAAAACCACAACGTGAACTTTTTAGACAAAACTAACCATTGAGAATCGGGCCAATCAATTATTATTAAATTATTAACCATTGAGAATTTTACAGATAAGAAAGCTCTTTCCGCTAACTGTTTTTGAATTGTAATACTTTATATCAAGTACAAAAATTTGGCTACTAGAGGATTAATGCAGAACATCTGACTAACATATAATGTCGCCACTATGTCATCACAAATTTCAGCACACCGACTGCGATAGCGCGTTGTCGATTATTTCTGTACTCGCTCCAAAGTTCTCACAATGTGTGCTTACGAAACTAAAATGCAACCTTGAAAGTAGCAAAGTGAGGCGCCGAAAGCCGAGCGGAGTGGCACAAAAAACCGTCCGAAAAAAATGCAAACGCTAAAACGCGAAAAGTGAATCGCCTGCAAAGTAAAATAGAATATAATGAAACTATAGTGTGTGCGCGCATTCAGATATGCCAGCATACATATATACACTTAAGTATATCCCCAGGTATATATAGACGGCGATTTTATTTCTATGCGCCCCCCACTCGCCACCCGCACCAGCCGCTCCCACGCTAGATTTCGCTTTTATCACGCCAGCAACAATGCCGCAGCGGCTGTGTGGAGTCTTCACTGCTGTTGCTTAGTTTGCTTGTTGCTTTGCCTAATGTTTCGCCCGACCGTCTGCTATAATTTGCGCATGATTAAGCAGTCAGCTGGGCTAATTTACGAGTGGCGAATTTTGAGCTAATGGGGCCCATTCTGGTTGAGTTCGGTTGCTGTGCCTGATTTGCATTTGAAGTTGACTTCGCTCACAAGAAGTGTCAAGGGTTCGAATTTATGTTTCATTAAATGTTGAACATGAGTTTTGTAAGCCTGAAAAGCCTGTCTTCAACTGCATGTAGCCAATGCCCCAAGAAACGTGTTTCCCATAGCCCGACACTTATCTTATCTCGGTGGTTGCCATAGTGTCTACGTGATTACCATTGGTTGTACCAATTTTATGGACACGAGAACTGAACGATTTTTATCTACTGCTCACTTCAGATAAGAAGTAAAAGTGAAACTGCACAGCAAATGCAGCAAAGAAATGTCACTAAGAAACAACGTATTCGAGGAACTTAAATGATGAAATTTTGTTGTTGAATCAGATTGAGATATAAGTATAAATATAAAAAGAAGAATGGGAATAAGCAAGGCAGATGAAAGTCAGATTTTATATATACCGTGGCGCACACAGAGGAGGGCTTCTGGGGTTTAAACAGCCCCGAAATATCTTTAAGTTAGTACAGAAATTTGATTTATAACCGTCGCATATATGTATATGCAACCATCAATAACACTACTCGACACAAAAAATGCACCTAAAAATAAAAGTGTTTTCTAGACTAACTTTGCGCCGCTGAATACAAATTTGAAGATGAAAAAATTTTTGTAAGAAGCGTTTTCGAAAAATTTTCGAAAAATTTTCAAAAAACCAGTTTTTCCCATGTTGTTTTAGTTATGAGCACATATATCGTAAACGAATCATTCAACTAACAAGAGCTGTCCGTCGGTCAGAAGATAATACCTTAGTCTTTCCAGAGATATACAGATTCTCCCCATCAGATGAGATTTAGAGAAGTTATTGACTTCTGAAAATTGTAAAAAAGTGAATTTTTCGACCATTTTCAAAAATAATATATTTTCGTATGATTTTTTTATAGATATAATACATTACACTACTCGACACGAAAAATGCTCCTAAAAATAAAAGTATTTTTTAGACTAATTTTCGGCTGCTGAACACGAAACTGAAAATCAAAAAATTTTCTTAAGAAGCGTTTTCGAAAAATCTTCGAAAAACACGTGTTTCCCCTCTTATTTCAGTTATGAGTACATCGTCCAGAAGGTAATTAACTAGCCTTTCCAACGATATATGGATTGTCCAAAACCGATGAGATTTGGAGAAATTACTGACGATGAAAGTTAAAAAAAAATTGAATTTCTTGACCTTTTTCAAAAATTATACATACATTTTCGAATGGTTTTTTTATAGATAAACTAAATGAGCTCCTCTGGTTTTAAGATTTAAGATAAAAGATATATTATTTGAGCAAATATTAAGCCTAACATCAATAGAATTGAAAGAAAAATTACAGAGTTGTGATGCACTGAGTGAAAACACCAACTTTACATTTATTACACCGTGCGTCTTTTCAAATTATTGATTAGTAAAGCATCAATTAAGAAAAACTAGTTTTCTAACGTCGGTTTATTTCAAATCTGCAGACTCTTCCCTCACCAATCACCAAATATTTCAAGATATATTGAAAAATTGATGTACAAACAAATTCGAAACTTCTGAATGCAAAATTATAGATTCTTATAGCGCGAATTTTCGCCAAGACGCATTAGCCAGCGGTTATTGCCTCGCGTCACTGCCGTCCAATGCAGTCGCAACGTGCTGTCACACGCCTCATTTGGCAGGACAGCGCTCGGCGCAAAGCTGATTCTATACGATTGCGCAGTGCACTTCGGTGCTGCCACCCCCCCTCCCCACGCCCACGAACGCCCACTACATGTCGTGCTGATGGCGTTCAATATTCGAAACGTGTTTCGTGGACATTTCGTGAAACAGAAAAAGTTTCGGCATGTTTGAATCCTCTACGTGCAATTGCTGCTTTTGCTGTTTGAATTTTTGCTGTTGTTGTTGGGTCATTTGTATTAGTCAGCATTGTGCGCTATGCACAAATTTCATTCTTTTGCTACCCATTACTTTTGCTGTTTGTTTTAGTTGTATTGCAATCATTTGCAAAAAATCGCTAAAACACTCTGCTCGGCTGCCCAAATCGCACGTTGTGTCTGTGAGCGTTGGGTTTGTGCGACACGAAGCGCTCACTTTTTGGCTGGTTCTATGCGCTCGTTGCGGTGTTTTTTGCCCCGAATTTTTTGGACAAATTCGCACACAGGCGCAGCGCAGCAAATGAGAAGCGAAATACAAAATACGTGTGGGGGAACGCACTCACACCACATACACCGGCCGCGATACGATTCGAATAAGAAATGCAGAATTCTAACACACTAACCAACTAAACGACAACAACAACAACAACAACAACAACATGAGGAACAGCAGCGAGAGCATATAAAAAACTTAATAAACAAATACGGCAGACCGCAAGAACACGCAGCCGAAAATTTTTGAACAGCGAAAGAATTGTGCTGAACGCGAATTGTGCTAAAGTGAAATAAAATGCGGAGCACACACCCGCGCGCCCACCGCTGCCGACGTTGTTAGCGTCAGCGTCAGCGCCAGCTCCGACGCTGTTGCTGCTGCCGTCACTGCTGTTGTTCCCGTGCCTGTTCCCATTGTTAGTGGTGTGGTTGTTGTTGTTGCCGCCGCCGCTGCTCACATATGGGAGGCGCACGGTATCGTCACAGCCGCAGCCGTCGCTGTCGGTGGTTCAAGTGAATTTTTTGGATAGTTTTTTGGCAGTTGCCTAATGCGCTTTTTTAACGCTAGTCAGGTCAGAAGTAGCAGCCACCGCTTCAGTCACAGCACCCGCAACAGTTGTAGCGCAGAACGCGAGCAGAACAGCAGCAACAGTTGATTGTTGTCGCGCGATTTTTGTCGGTCACAAACGGTACGGTCGGTCGGTCGGTCGGTCGGTCAGTTAAACAGCACGCACGCTTCAATGTTCTGCAAATTTGTTTGCCCAAAATTGTTTGCAATAATTCAACAAAAATAACTGAAACTAATTTTTGTGTTGAAAATTCAAACAAAAAGCTTTTGAGCTGCAAAAAAGTGAAAGAAAGTGAACAAACAAATTTGAATATTTAATAAATAAATTACAAAAAATTTCAAGTTGAAATTATTGCAAGATCGCCAGTGCATCTGCACGCAGAGCTCTAAGCCAAAAAAAATTAACCGCAAGCAGCGCTGGCGAAATTCAATGTGCAAACTCGGCGCAACGCTGCGGCTTCAGGCGGCACTTGCTCAGGAGTTGGCACTTCCTCTCACAAAACGCCGAAAATATGTTCTTTATGTTTGTCAATGTGCTCAAGTTTAAAATACAAATACAACGTGTGCCGCATTGGTGCATCATCAACAGCCACGCCCAGAACGTGTCCGTGCAACAGTTGTAGAACTCAAAGGTACGAACCCCCACTCACTCCAACCGAGACAAAAGCAACAAAAGCAACCACTCAGAAAAGCGAAACTACTTTCGCTTTTGCGAATTCCGGCGGCCTTATCAGCAATTTTACAATGACGAATTCATGCGAAATTGCACACACTTATCTAACAGTTGCGGTGGCAATAGTTTGCGCCGCCAACACCGACGGCAACAAAATTTGCGCGAATTTCATTATCGCGCTGGGCCATAAAACGTCTGCAAAATGTGTAGAAACGGCAAAGGGGATTTTCCACTGAAGGTTTTGCCAATTCAATTTTGCTTCCACTGGCATCGAGAAGCGTCCAGAGCAAATGCAACGGACGCACGCCGCACACACTGCGAGCAAAGCAAAGCGTCTAGCAAATGCCGCTCGCCAACTATTCGCGCGAGAGTGAAAGTTTGCGCTGCCCACCGGACAGACGCGGCAACGTTCTCACGCAAAGCATTTGCGCACTAAAATGTATTTATTTATGTTGTTATTTAATTTGTTGTTGACTCGTTTGCTGGTCGATTCGTTCTGTCATTCAGCGCTGTTCGCTCTTCTAGCGCAGCCACCAAAACAGAATAGTTGGGAGTTTTTTGTGGAATTTTTTTTTTTCTTCTTTTTGAAATTTTTTTTTAATTCTTTTTGGAATTTCGTGAAGAATTTCAGTTTTGAATTGTTTAAGTATAATTTTCTAAATTTGTTTCAGAAGAACTTGTTGCAGATTTTATCTTGAAGATACAAAGCTATTCACTCGTTAATGTAGAATGGATGAGTTTGGTTGGGTAGTGTTGGCGACCGAGTCACATAGCTTAACTGTAGTTTGGTTGAGTTTGAAAATGTGTACGAGTAGTATGAGAAGAATTATATATATATATGTAAAGCTAAAAGGTAAACGATATAAGGTAATGTAAGTTAATGATTATGGGTTAAGGCAAGACTCTAACCGGTTTATTAAGTCCCCGAAATCATCTGAGTGCAATGCGCTCAAGTATTGAATAACACCTTCTATGCTGCGCCCATTCTTACCCACTGTATGTATCCCTTGCTGTCGGCACCGTCCTGACCTGATAACACAAACCAATTCAACTTTTTCACAAAGCTGAGTAAATTCGCCACTGCTTCCCGTAAACAAACGAATCGTTACTATAGGTCCAGCTGTTAAATTTTAAAAACAAAATTGCATTTATAAATAAAGTAAATGTTGTTGTCTGTGTCTGACACTTAATTACCCACAAGTTCATTTTTTCTCTAAAATGTTCTTATTTTCGCCTTTGAGCTAACTTATAGTAAATGCCAGACAGCCTAATCTTTGTTTTGACCAAAGTTTTTTGTTTACCAGTTTAATAAATAACAATGTGACATATGTATGTAAGAGAAATGAAGCACAATAGTTCTGAGTCATAGGTTGTTGTTGAGACATTATTTTCGCAAATTGCTCACTACAATCTTGTCTCTAAATTGTTGATAGCAACTCTTAATTTCAGCCAAGCTTGGTGTAGCTATTCGTTTTGCTTGTAGGTCGTTTTATTCAAATTATCACAAAAAAATTATCACAAAATACATTTCATTTCAGAAATGCAGAAAGCCAGTCTTCAATAGATCATTAACAGAACTCAATCAATTGTGTTTTTAATTACACGGTTCTGTAATTAAAAAGTAAACTTTCAAATAGTTGACACGCTTCTGTTTCATGGTCTCTTTAACCTTGGATTACTAATCTTTTTTTGCAACTTAATTGCAAAATATTTGCAATGTCGGGAATTGAGCTACTAACCCCGAAATGCTAATCTTATTTTGCAACTTTAGGGTCGAATCGACTAAAATTAGTGTTTAGCGTTTTCGTTTTGTTGTCAATCATTGGCTTTATTTACTAATTTGTTTACTAAATTTTATTAAATTAAGCCATCAATATTGTGAAGAGGCTTGGTTGAATACCGTAAAGGCGGCATTTAAGAACAAAGATCTCCAAAACCTGGCAACGCATGCGAATTCAGTGCAACGAAAGAAGTTCAGAGACATGTTTGTCGTGATTTGAACATTTTTGGGAATTCGCACACCTGTCTAGAAGATATAAAAAAGTTTATCTGCCATTGAAAAGTGAACCAAGCAATACGTGTCCAACTCACTCGGCACTTGTCAGGCCACTTTAAAGTAGTTTGCGATAATAGTTCTTATCTCGATAAAAGTTGTCGGAAAAAACAACTTGTCCCAGAATTTCTAATGAATGGTTAAATTTTATGATGGAAAATTCCATACTTATAAAATTGTCATAGGTAAAAAGTTGTAGACAGTATTGAGGTTGTTCACTATATCAAGATTAACATTTCTGATCAAAAACTCGTTTTATTCGCTCAAAATACACTTTTTGTTTTTTGCTTGAAATGGCTTTCAAAATTTAGTTCAAGATTTAGTGGCTCCATGTCAAAATTTGGGTGTTCACTATATCGAGGTGTTCACTATACCCAGACACGACTGTATTTGGTTTGTATTTTTTACCATTCACTTCTATTATCTTTTTGTATTATTTATATCAGACGTCAGACCAGCAATTACTTGAGAATGCAACTCTTCTTCTTGTTTTATTTAAACAGCACAACTTTTGTTTAACATTCATCAGTGACGCGTTGAAAATTTCAAAGAGTTTCTCCGACTCTCTGTGGTCGCATTATTCACAGCTACATACATTTAATTCACAGCAATACTACAATTGTGCGTGTCTGTGTGTGTGTGTGTGTGTAGTTAGATAAACTATTCATTCATTTACTTCAAAACAGAAACAAATCTATTCTCAGAAACCGCAAGTAGTCATCAACGTCAATTATTAATACATAAAAACAATTCTAATAAAAAATACTACAATAAAATGACAGTTTCAACATACAGACAAAAATATTATATTAGGCAAAATATAATAGAAATTATTGCGGAAATTCACAGAGCATCATTAAATGAAGTCAAACGAGATTTTTGTAAACAGCAATGCCGCTACGAATTTGTCAAAATAAAACAAATTTAATAGAGAACTTTGCACTCGGCCAATGCAGAGTTGGCGGGCCGCTAATTTTTTATACAAATTTAATACTCGTTTAGTGAGAAACTACAAAACACTGACGGTAAAAAATTGCTCATAAAAAGCATCTTAGAAATCTGTAGGAATTTTCATTATAATAGAGAAAGCAACTCATAAAGTTGTTATGTCTATGAATAAATATAAAATTAAGTTTAAATGTATTTCGTTTTATTTTTAGTCGACATTGTGGAATACTTATTTGGGGCTTTTTAGAATCTCGAAGATCTTTTTAGGTCATAATTACGTTTACATTTCGACTTATGATTTAATCTTTGCAATAAACTTTGATTCATTTGCCACTACATGGGTAGATAAATTGCATATTTCTCTCTATAAACTTCTTTGCTTTCAATTGGGTTGTGTAGCCGAAAAAGTTTATTTCCACATTTCCAAACTTAGAAAGCAGAAAACAGACCTCATAGTCTCGCAAAGCTTGAACATCTTTTCAAAAATGCACCCTTAATCCTTTCACACTCAATGAGACATACATATGTGTGCCAATTGAACAATTTGTTGTCTTGCTTTCATCTTCGTTCCAACAGTTACAAATTGGTCATTAAATAAGTGGGAACTCACAGTTTTATAGCGTCGTAATGTCACAATTTTAGTCAGACATACAGTTTGCATATAGATTCCACTACTCTAATAAACCCCAAGTTGGCAACTCTATACAAGTTTATGACTACTCAGAATTAGGGGAAAATTGATTATTTCGCCGAAATTCCACAGCTTTTTAATTTATACAGAAGCAATGTGTCGACATTTTCAAGTTGCTGCTGTGTTTCTCCAACTTGCGGGAATTCCATTGTATGTGATTCTAAACGCTTACAACTATTTGCCCATTTTGATAAAAGTTTTCGCACATAATTTTTAATAATCGCCAATTGTTCATTTATTGGTTGCGTTCACAGTACTTAAAATAATCACTGCTCAAATAAGAAACCACTTTTCGAAATTTAACTAAAATGTTGCAATTTGTGTCTCTTTCTCTTTGCAGTTTATTTTAATTTATGAAGCAAATAGTAACACAATTTTAAATATCACTAAGCACGTTACAAGTTAAAGCATAAAAATCAATTAAGACATTTAAAATCAACAACAACAACAAGAACCACACATACAACAAAACAACCAATCAATAAGTGGAAGTCGCAAACTGGCTGAACTTATAGCAAAGATTTCAACATAAAACGGATAAAACAGTAATTACAACAAACAAGAAACAACAACAACAACAATCAATATAACACAGCGCCAGACAAGATGGATGAGACACAGCATTTCTGTCTGCGCTGGAACAACTACCAAAGCAGCATAACGTCCGCATTTGAGAATCTGCGCGACGACGAGGATTTTGTCGATGTGACATTGGCCTGCGAGGGACGCAGCATCAAGGCGCACCGTGTGGTGCTGTCGGCGTGCAGTCCGTACTTTCGCGATTTGCTAAAGGTGAGTGCCAATTAAAAGACATTTCATTTCAGCTTTCACTTTAGATTATAGAATGAAAAAATACATACAAACTTAATTGTAAAAAAGAAATGTGATGTGAAAAATCAAATAATAAATAAAATAATAATAAAATAATGAATAACAAATAAAATTTAATTAAATTAAAATGAATTAATTATTAAATTAATGAAATTATTATTATACATTGAAAGTAAAAATTATAACAAAAATTTAATAACAAAATTCAAAACAACACAACTCAACTAATTTAAAAAATTAATAAACCAAAATTTAAAAAGACAAAACCAATTAAATTAAACAATTAACAATTAACAACTAATTATTTATACGAATATAACAAAAAATAAAATTTTATTTAAATATAATAAAAATATTAATAATTAAAAATTAAAATTAATAAAAATAAATAGTTAAAAAAATAAAAACAAAGAATAAAAATTTAATTGAAGATAAAATATTAAAGAAAATTAAATTTAAATTAAAATATCACATTAAGAACGATAAAAAAATAAATGAAAAATTAAACAAACTAAATAAAAATATTAAAAAAAATAACAAAAATCAATCTAAAGTTAAATTAAAAAAACAATTTAATCAAAAAAAAATAAACCAAAATTAAAAAAAACAAAAAAAGCAAATTGAACTAAACAGTCAAAAATAAAAAAATTAAAAAGGAAAAATTCGACTACAAAAAATTTTAAATTAAATTATATATACAAAATTAACAAGATTTAATTACAAAGAAAAATGTAAATAATAAAATGAAATAATGAAACATTACATTATAAATTAAAATATCACATTGAGAACGATAAAAAATTAAATGAAACAACAATAAAATAAATAAAAATAAAATAAATAAATAAAAATAAAAAAACATTAAATAAAACAGTCCTAAGTTAAATAAAAAAACAATTTATTAAAAAATAAAAACTTCTAAAAGTTTCTAATAATTATACTACAAAAAATAAAAAATTAAAATTAAATTATATACACAAAATTAACTGCAAATAATTACCAACAAAAAATATAAATAATAAAATAAAATAATATATTATTACATAATTTAATTATAAATTAAAATATTTCATTAAGAACAATGAAAATATTAAGTGAAAAAATGAAACAAATTGAATAAAAATATTTAAAAGAATTTTAAACAGTTTAATTTAATTTAAATTAAACAATTTAATTAAAATAAAAATAACAATTTAATTAAAAAATAAATAAACCACAATTAAAAACATAAAAAAACAAATAAAACTAAACAATAACAAATAAACAAGTTTAAAACTAATAATTATACTACAAAAAATAAAAATTTTAATTTAAATTATATATACAAAGTTAATAAAACATAATTACCAAGAAAAATATAAATAATAAACTAATTAATAAAATAAAAAATATAAAGTTAGATAAATGCAAAAATACATAATAACACAAAAAATAAAAACACAAAAACTAGTAAAAATAAAATATTACAAAATTAAATTATAAAAAAAATATAAAGTTAAAAACGAAAAAACATTATACAATTTTTTTATTTAATTAATATAATTTTTTTATTATAATTTTTAAACAGTAAACAATAAATACGGGACGGTTTAGTGTTACAAAGGCTAAAATAAATAAGTTTATTACTTATATTAACATTGTTTAATAAAACAACAACAAAAATATACAACAATAAAAAAATTTTGTTCCAAAAAGCGCAAAAACGCCACATTAGAAAGTTCAATACAGTCGGCGCAGTGAAAACGAGCGTTAAAACGTTTCGTCCAACGCACCGATGCACATTTATTGTCCATGTGCTTGTTTGTGTTAGTGTTAGTGTGCGTGTGATTCATCTGGCATGGCGGTCAGCGTACGCGGTCACCTTCGATGCTCAATAGCGCAGTTCAAAGTGACGTTTAAAAAGTTTTCGAGGACACTTGGCCCGTAAAATGTGCAGTTTTATTAGGATGCTGCCAGGCAGCTGCCGCCACATGTCCGCTGCAGCGTGCGCACACAAAAGTTGCAAAAATGCAAATTAAAAAAGAAAACAAAAATGTTAAAATAAGATAAAAAAACTTGCGCATGTGTATGTGTGGCAGTCGCTGCGGAAACAAAAGCGGCGAAAGTTATGTACACACACGCACGCACAAGTTGCCTGAGAAATCATTAACAAATTGAAAAAAAGCGAACGAATCGAAAACAATGTGAGCGAAAAAATGTAAACTTGTTCACCCTGAGCGCCAAACAGTGCAGGCAAGTAAACGCTTATAACACCAACGAAAACATGAAGAAGAAGCCAGAGAAGAAGAAGCGGCTAACAATGTATCAGCGATTGTGAAAATCACACAAGCAACGCGTTGCACATTTAATTGCCGTTCGTAATAAATGCACACACACACATTTATTGAGACACACTTTGAGGCCTCAGTGTGACCTACTTCAATGGCTAAGCGGCCGTGCAGCATGTGGCAAGTCCGTTCGCCCGCTTGTTTGTTTATGCGAAAATGCATGCCACGAGGCGGCGACAACGACGACAACGGCGACGACGCGCTACACTGATGCACGTTTAGATTGTTGGAAGCATGTGGCAAATTAAAATTTCCGCCTATCATACGTCTGCCTTCAGGGCATTCAGGGCACATTTGAGAATTGCTATACATTGCCGCACGCAATGCTCGGCTCCGCCGACAACAACAACAATGCATATTAACAAAAATTATAACGAAAATTATGCCGCAATTGAAGTTGTGCGCCAACGCTGCGCTCAGTCGCATTTCACGACTCGCCAAATAGCGGTACGCCGCACATGCAACCGCAAGACCGGAAATTCGCTAACGATTATTGCTGGCAGCTCGGCGGCGAAAAGTTTCCGTTTTGTGTCATGTTGCTGCCGGTCGTTGTTGCGATTTCGTTGATTTTTTGCGGCATTTTCATGTGATGGCGGAGCGGGCTGAAGCAGTCGCACTCCGGCTCCCAGTTGCGTGTCATTTCTTGCGGAAATGTTTTGCGTTCTAAATGCGGCAACCGCCCAACTGCCACATCCACAGAGTCGCAGAGCCGTGCGGCCAGTGCCAGGCTTGGGCCGCCGCTTAATGTCTCAATACTTGCGAATACTTAAAATGCATTAGGCACATCATCGCGACTCCGGCTGGCAACTTGCAAAAGTTTGAGACTTTTTTCACTGCTGCTGTTGTTGGTTGTTTTGTGGCATGCAACAAAACGCCAGACAGGCAGCAAAGAAACGCAACTAAAATTTCGTAATGCTTCATGTTTACTTCATTGTTGTTGTGCTTTTGGTGCACTCGCAACTACTTCTAAGTTGGCGCAAACACTTTGCCCAACAAAACAACCACAATAACAACAACAATAAGCTGCAAAAATAATAATAATGACAACGTCAACTGCAGCAACTAGAAACGTTGCATAGTTGCTTGACTGCTGCGCCAGTGGTGCGACGCAGCGTTAAGTAGAAACGACAGAGCGGGGGGGGGAGCGTGGGAGGGAGAGAGTGGGTTTGTGCAATTGACAATGCACATTAACATTAGCGTAATGCCACACGTTGCAAAATTTGTGGCAAACGGCAATTTGTACAGTTCATCCATAGCCTCGCGCTGCTCCTTGCGCCGCTGCAAAATCAGCCAACTAAATAAATTAAAACACAAACAAAGCAGCAACAACAACAACAACGTCCAATAGCAGCGAAATAACAATAAAAAAATTCGTACATGCAAAAGTCATAAGACAGCGCAGTGAAGGCAGCTAGCAAAAACAGTTTCGCTGTTGTTGTTGTTATTGTCTTACGGCAAAGAGTTGTGTGCACTGCACGAAAAATTCAAATTTAAAACAAAATTCATTTTATTAATTAGGCTGCCATTAAAGTTTGTTTTCACAAACACACACACACACATGCAAATGTGATTGCGATTGCCTGCAGCCGTAATGTGTGTGTGTGTGTTTGTGTTTAAATGCCGCAAATGCGGCTTGCAGTCAGCCTCAAAACTCCAACGAATACGCCAAAAAATCGCTGCCACACGTCATTTGCCGCATTTCACTCCATCTAATGTGACACAAATACGACGACGACGAGCAGCCGTGAGGTCCCTCGCCGCACGCCGCGAGTTGTGCTGCAGCCGTAGGTATGCGCCGAACAAGCGGCGGCCCAACAATGACGATAAACAATTTTAGAAACATTCTGCAGCCAAGAACGAAACGAAAGCACATATCGTGCCGCTTAATTTTTATTTATTTATTCACTTTGCTTTGCGATAAATTAACGTGCCAGCGTGTGTGTGTGTGTGTGTGTCGCTGTGCAGCGGCCGTAAATGGCCCGCAAACCGCCTTAATGACAGCGTTGCATTTGCCGCCGCCAAGGAGGAAGTTTAAATTTAATAACTACGCCGTGGGGCGTGTCGAGCGGCAGGAGGCGGGTAAATCAAAGACAGTAGTTGCGACCGTAAGGCGAAATTTTTATCATTTGAATTTGTTGTTGCTAGTTTGTGGCGTGTGGCATATTGCTGCAGCAAAACGTTGCGTGTCGATGGCACAATAGAACAGCGAACAGTGAAAAGGTCATTCTATGAATTTGGCATTGTGAGAATGTTTAGCTACCAAAAAGTTACGATAGGGTTTTTGTTTTTTTGTCAAAAATATTGTGTTGAACATTTACAAAGACTGACAGGTAAAAATGAAAGCCTTAAGAGCGGCTGAACTCGGTGATAGAATTAGTTTATCATTTGGCGATATTTTGTTACTAAGCCAATTGAAAGCTTCAAGTATAGCGATGAACTCTGCTTGGAGAATGCTTCAGTGCAGCTCTGCAGTAGTTTGGAAGACGAAAGGATGTGTTGAGTTTTGATTCTTTGCAGTGCAGACCAACTCAACTTAATTAGTATTGAAACTGCCTGTATAAATGAGTATGAATGAGTACTTCTTCTTCTTCTTCTTGTTTTTTCGATCTTTGATAAACCTTAACACATTCGAGACGACGATTTTTTTCGAACACGGTCGACAGGAGCGAAATTTTATTTTTCTTTGTATTGTACACAGTAAAACCAATGTCAAATTTAGTTTTCCTGTACTTTACAGATTTCATTAGTTCCAGAAAAGTCTTATTTCGACGACTAGTTTACTCAGAATAACTGATAATTGCACATTACTGTCTTATAGCCTCGGAAATCCATTGCACACACGGTTTGCAATCGATCTCGAATGGGTTAAGGAATAAAAACCTAAGTTATGTTGTCCATCTAATAGGAAACATTGTCATTTAGTATTGTAGAGTATCTTATTAGTTCTGATTCCCACTGGGATTGCCTTAAAAATCTTTCAGGAATAAAAACCTAAGCATTATGTTGTCCATCTACTGAAAAACATTGTAATTTAACACTGTAGAGTGTCTTATTAGTTCTGATGCCCACTGGAAGATAACGTTAACCGTTTCGCTATTTTGTTGGCAACATGTTACTTTGTAGACGTCTGAACCCCCTGTGGTTTCAAGAATTCATTTTTTGTTGGTCCTAAGAATAGTTTGAAGTTTCAGGAAAAATACGAAATTAATAAACTGAATATTTAAGTTTAAAGAAAAGAAGTATACACGTTTTTTTAATGGTATATCTTGACATAGTAAAGGAAGAAGAAGCAGAAAATTAAAACTTTTTAATTTGACGTTTTAATTTAGATACTTTTTTTTTATTTTGACTGAAGTAAATGAAGAAATATTCAAATTTTCGTTATGCGTAAACATTTTTTGTTTAAGTTATTTTGAAAGCCACAACGATGTGGTTGCTTTCATAGAAAAACACTCTAAAATACAGGGTCCAAGTATAATATTTAAAAAATGTCTTATGGAATGTTGCTAATTTGACCACATAGAACCCTAAAACGTAAAATTCAAAATTTTAACTTTCTCCAGTAAAAATCTGTAGCAAAAGGGTTAACAAATTCTCGTCTTTGAGGCCATTTACTTCCTATGTAGGGTATCTACTGTGATATCATAAAATGCCTATGGACCTAATGGTGTCTCTAACCTCCATAGATCCATAGGGATCAGGTGTAGGAAGTCGTATATAGTATAACTGGTGTTGTACGTAGGTTTGCTCTACATGTTCAACTCCACCGAATGTTCAATTTTTACATAGAACCATCTCATGTAGCACGAAAGGCCAGTGATCTAGTTTTGGCTGCATGCCTCATCTCTTTACAAGAGACATAACTTCATTTACATCAGATTTCCAGTGCATTTCCGAATATTGAGTTTTCATGTAAATTTCCTGTTGGGGTTATGAATTCAAACTCCAATAGCTGCAGAATGATATCGTCTTCCGCTACTTTTTGCTGCATGCTTCATCTCTTTACAAGAGACATAACTCCATCTATACCAGATTTCCTAATGCATTCCTGGATATTGAGGTTTCATGTGAGTTTCCTGTTGAATGATTTCGTCCTCCGCCTCATCTCGGCAAGAGTCTTTGGCTAGCTGTCCTAGGCCTCGTCTGCAAAAAATTAAAAAAATATTTAGTCACATAAAAAGTAGTAAAATATACACAATCGATTACATACTCTTTGATATCGCTGGCTCAATATAACCAACCCTGGTGAGTGTGATAGCTGTAGCGACGACGTCATTGCTCTTTTATGTTCCGAAAAATTGGCACTGGCCAATGGAAAATTTCGTGAATGACCTCATCTCCGCTGCATGCTGCATACAATTAGTCCAAATGGTAGCAGCTAATTTGTGCAAGAATTTCATTTGTAATGTTGCACAAAAAGCAGCAGCAAACTTGAGCGCTAAAAGTTTCGCGAACGAAAAGTCGCAACAAAACTGCAGCGGCAAGGGGGAAGCGCAGTGCGGCGTCAGTGTGCTGTCAATTGCAATTGGGAAAAAAACGCCAGCCTACTTATGCAAAAATTCACTTAAAAAAAAAAGACGGAAAACGGCAACATGCATACTTCTCGTGTCGTGACATTTCGCGTACACACTGCAACACAACAATAACAATAACAGTATGGCCACAGTAACAGCGACAACAGCGACAACAGCGAACAACCAAAAAGGACAACATTTAATTTGCTAAATAGCAAAATAAATGCACAACAATGGCAAACAAATGCGAAAAGAAAGCCAAACACAGCCGAAGAGAGAGCAACACGGGGAGACAAAGCAAGTGCACGAAGAAATAAGAATGAAACTGAGAAGAGAAAGGAGGGGGGCAACAAGACTAGCAAAAGGCAGCGCTTACAATGGAAATGACAGCAAACTTTGTTGCCAATTCAACAGAGTTTTGTTGCTTACCGTCGCCGTCGTCGCTGTTGTTGTTGTTGTTGCTGATGTTGTTGAACAAATAAGCAAACAACGAAAACTGCACAAGTTTGGCGACGCCCGAATGGAAGCGACTGCAATAGGAACGCGCCACTGTGCACACTCCATGCATAAATATTTAATTAACTGCTGCATTATTTTAATTAGGTTTAAACTGCAATACGACAATGACAACAACAACAACAACAACAGCAACGAAACGCAGTAATTTAGCATAAAAGCATTTGAAGCAAAGCGCCAACTGCTGCCATTTGTCGTCGGTTGTAGCTTGTAGCAGTCGTTGCAGCAACAACAACAATGGCACAAAGTAGCGCCAAACAGTTTTGTGCCTACAAATGACAACAACACTGTATACAACAACACATCGGCGCACAAAATAGGCACAGCTTAATGCAAAGTGGCCGCTTTGTGTGCGACTTTCAGCCTCGTCGTTGTTGTATTTGCATTTGTTTTTGTCATTTGGCCAGCTCGAGTGGCTGGCAGTGAGCTGACAAGTGTGTACAACAGTGCTGCAACAATTTCTGCATAAATTTCAATTGTTGGCACTTGCTGACTTAATGACCAGCAGAGCGCGTCCATTTGACGCTCTCACACTTTGCACACTAATTGCACTTGTTCCGGTCAAAAAGGTGTTAAATGCGCCAACTCGAAACACTCGTATTTTATTTCGCTTTTTTGGTGTCTGCTGCAAATCTGAAAACCGCATCCGAAAGCAAACAAAAAGCAACAAATGCCATCGTCGCTGTGCCACTTTCTACTGCCAGCGTCATTGCAGAACTGTATAAATATTAATAATATTAAAGCAACAATAACAACAACAGCAGTTAAATCAGCAACATCACCCCATTGCAACGGCGGCCGACATTCACAATGCCAACGCAAATAACGCCAAAAAGTGAAATGCATCCATTCGCGCAAGAGTGATGAATGGCGCAGCCGCTGTCTATGCGAGAGTTGCATGTGTGCGTGCGCGTGTGCGCCTATTTGCAGTGCACTAAGCCCGATCGCGCAATCTGCTGGCTGACCTCGTTTTCCCAAAACGGTCGTCCGAAAGTTGCCGTCGCCGCGCGGAGGAACCCAACCGGAGCAGCGCAGTAAAAATAGAAACGATCCTGTTGTCGTTGGGCGACTCGCACACACACACACACACTCACATAAATAATAAAGATAAAGCCAGAAGCAAACAAGTAAAAAGCGCACAATCGTCGACTCGAAAGACTTTGTAAAAATTTCCGCACACCAAAACGCAAAAGACAAGCAAGCAAAGGGAAGCGGCTGTAAGGCGGCGGCCGCAGCAGCCAGCAGGGGAGGCGCACAAGACAATAGCAGCCGGCTGCAAGCGAAACAATCAAACCGCACATCGACTGCGCTCGTGAATGTCTCAGCGCCGCAGCATCGTTGTCAATGTGGCTTTGCTCGTGTTGTTGTTGCTATTGCTGCTGCTCGCGTTGTCAGTTGACCCAATTTCTGGATGCAGCGAAGCGATCGTCACTGAGCGATGTGCAGCAGCAACACAGCCATTGCGTTGCATTTGCTGCACGGCTGCTGTTGCTGCGTGGCAGCAACACGCGCCGCACACACACTCGACCGGACCGAGACTTTTGTGTTGTGCCAATTTATAAAATTAAATGCGCGTGTGTGCGTAAAACAACAAAGCGTAAACCAACAACAACTGCGGATTTCACTGTCAGTTAGCTGGCACTCGTACGCCTCGCCCTACGTTCGCATTAGGCAGCATTGTTAATGCAAAACCAACAACAAATTACAACAAAACGACAAAACAAAAACTACAACAAGCAATAAAACGTAGCACATATACATAAATAAACCAACAATTGCACACACACACAGAAATGTTTGTATAGATGCATGTGTGTGTGTGTGTTTTTCTGTATACTCACTATTGAATACTCATCGTTAAACAAATAAGTAAGCTGCACTGCACAAAGTTGCCTGCGAATTGTTGCACATAGCCATAAAAGACTGTTGGCGTCTGTATGTGTGTTTGTGTGTGTGTGGCCATGAAGTTGCACCCATACAGGCTAAACGAAAAGCGCACTGCCTGCTTAGCAAATCGCAAACAAGCACACAGACGCTTGCAGCCAAACACACAAAGATGCGTTCATATGTTTTACAATCCAATTGCAGTGCATTTGCGAACTTCAAATCGTCGCTGACATTTTAAGTGACGCCTGAAGGTTGGCATTTACTTGCGGACGGACGCATGAACGGGCAAATGTGTGGAGTGCATAGCGAGTTGTTAATTTTTAAATAAATTTAATGCGCCTTGTGAACGACGCAACAAATTGAGCAAACAAATAAAATGAAATGAAATGAAAAACGCAACGATTTCCTTTGTATGAAATGTGCAAGCAATAAATATAGCTTTTTCGTAGGCTTTGGCCATGACTAAGGCGAACTTGCGTTCACACATATGTACACATATACATACATATATAAATAGTATACAATGTAGAATGTAGAAGAATCGCTTTAGAGCCCACATCAATAATTTTTAAGTTATATATTTTTATCTTCGAACGATAACTAACTAATCAGAACGTTGCCAGTTCAATTCTCAACTTAAATAATTAATTAATAATTTTGGAAATCATTCCCAATCAGTTTAAAGTTTTAACTTCAATCCTTAACCCCATCTGATTCAACATTAATTAATTGACTAACTAATATTAAGAATTTGAATGACATTGAGAATCTTTTTGAAGTTAAAATTTAAATTAAATATATTAAAATAAAAAAATAAAAATTAAAAAAAATAAAATAAATAGAATTTTATTTCTTGTATCTCTAAGTCAAACCACTTGTCCAACTTAACCTAATTTTTCAACAACTAAATTTTAAATTGAAATTAAATTTAAATTTTTTTAATTTTTCCAGAGCACCCCCTGCAAGCACCCAGTGATTCTACTGCAGGATGTCAATTTTCTCGATTTACACTCACTGGTCGAGTTCATCTATCACGGCGAGGTGAATGTTCACCAGAAGTCATTGCAATCCTTCCTAAAGACGGCAGAGGTACTTCGAGTCTCCGGTCTAACCCAGCAACAGGCCGAAGAAACTCATAGTGTAGGTCATCAATACACCCACACACACTCCCACACACACATACATACTCACACCAACTTCTTATTATTTATTTGTATACAACAGCAATTAGCTCAAATACAAAATCTCGCAAACGCTGCAAATGTCGCCTCGCGCACCCCCCTCAATTCACACCACACAGCGCTGCACGATGAGCCGCCACTGTATCCGCGCAACAGCGGCTCGCCGCCACCGCCGCCGCCGTCGCAGTTGCCGCTGGCCTCCACACACATCAACAGTCAGCTGTTCAAGCGCAGCATGGCCGCTGCGGCCATGTTGCGTCGCGAACGCAACAACTCCACGCCCTCCGCTGACGACTCGAATATGGCCATGAAGCGTCTGCGCGGCTCCGACAACGGCTTGCCCACCAGCAACAACAACAGCCCCGACATTGTACACCAACGCAGCGCATCGCCCCAATTGACGCCGGCCGATTTTTCGACTATCAAGCACAACAACAACAACACGCCACCGCTAAAGGAGGATAAACGTAAGTCGCAGCATAGTCCATAGTGGCCAATTGTTTTTATTGACTGGTGTCGTTGCAGGTAATGGACCCGCCGGCAATGGCAACAATTCGGGCAATAACGGCAGCAGCGGCAACGGCAACGGCATAGCTGGCAGCGACAAGGTGGGCGGCAGTCTGACGCCATCGCCGCTGGCACGCACCGCCGACGATGTTAAGTCGGAACCCATGGAACTGGTCTGCTCCAACAACAACCCCACAGTCTCGGACGAGCACAGCAACGATTCCACAGGCGAGAACGATGCGAACCGCTCCAGCAGCGGCGACGGTGGCAAGGGATCCTTGAGGTGAGTTGGTGCAATCAGCCGAAGGCGACTTCAAGTGTTAACGTGCCTTGTTCGTAGTTCGGGAAACGACGAGGAGATCGAGAACAACATGCCGACGCACCCACCACCGCCCTTTCTGATGTCGCCGGCCGAAAGCAAACTGTTTCCGCAGGCCGCATTCAATTTCTCCATGGGCAACATTGATCCTGCCGCACTAGCAGCTGGTGAGTCGAATGCCCCCGACACTCCTAACACACTTCTTGACACTCTCTTTTTGCTCTTCTCGTTTCTGTTGGGGCCAAAGGTTTCAACTCGCAATTGCAAAATGCGGCCGAGATGGCGGTGTCCCCGCAAGGTGAGTACCCCGCTTCCGTACATCTACGCTCTTTCCGAAACATTCATTCTTTTACATTTTTTACATCAAATGCAAATGAATCCTTTTTAATTTCCTACATTTATATAACGTATGAGAAGACATTTATACATAAAATAATACTTATGGTTAATTTATAACGTTTTCCTTTTTAATATATATTTAACTTTTGGTTTATTTATTTTATTTAATCCGCTCGAACAAAAGAAATTATCGCAAATTCCAAATCAAAAGTCAAAGTACTCACTTTCTCTCAAAACAGAAGAAAACTTTTGATCATAAAACGAAAAGCAATAACAAAAAGTGTGACCAACAAAGGACCAAGGAAAACGCGCGCCGAGCAAACGACGCGGCCCGAGTGGCTGGAAAGTGTCGTCGTCACGCCTCCTACTGCAGCTCGCCCATCGTTTGGCAGTGCTGCGACAGCTTTGTTTCTGTTTCCGATAATTTTCATTTCCTTTTTTACAATTCTCTCAATACTCGCTCGCAGCGAGTCTCTGGTCTATTTGGTATTTATTAGTTCATATTTAATTTCGTTCCGACTTGACAAACAGAACGGCGACACTTTCCGGCTGGGCCGCTGCCAGCGTCCGCCTCTGGTCCCTTGCCACGCCACACGGCGCTCGTGTAGTAAACTATTTTTGTCCACGTATAAAAGAGAAGCGAAAATATCTAACAGCAAAGTAGCAGAAAAAAGAAATAGTGAAGAAAATTTCTTTCTTGTTTGATTGTTTCGATGGTAAATGTTCATTTCATTTATTTCCGTCATTCGTGCAACAGCAAAACCGAACATAACTAAAATATGCAAAATATTGAAAATGAAATAAACTAAAAAATTAAACGGGCGAACGATGCAACCTACGAGCCGAGAAAGAAGCGAACACTGAGCGTTGACACAAGCCAAGTAGTTGGGAAAATTAATTAACTTGCGCACATAGTATTCAAAAGCCGCACAATAACAATAACAACAACAACAAACAGCCAACAGCAAACACCAAACAGCAATAACAATAACAGCCAACACTGACAGGCAGTCAAGTTTATAATCTTTTGCCGGCAGCGCCGCTCTGGCAAACCTTCCAATGGCCGCATGCCACATACGCTGCATCAATTATTTAACTACGCAGCTATCGCAGCGCTCAACGCTCGTGGAAATTTTAATTGCTGCCGTTATGTTGAGGTGAACCTCAACAATTTCCACTAGCAGCGTGAGCGGGCGCAAAGTTTTGCCTATTTAAGCAAATTTGAAAATTTAACGCACAGATTACACAGCACGCACACATTTCCCTGTGTGTGTATGTGTGATGTGTTTATATGTGCGGTTGGCACCGTTAGAAGCGCACTTTGCGCTTTGAACTGCGCCATGAATGATTGAATGCGTGTGTGAAGTTATGCGTTGCGGCTTGCGGCGACTCCTTCCCGCGCGCCAAAACTTTACGCCACATTACCAACAAAGCACTAAAATTTGCCACATCGGCATGCGGCTTTGTTTTTGCAGTGTGTGTGTGTGCGTGTATGGGCTAATGGGCGCATAAGTGCTGAAGTTTAATTTAGATTAGACACACACACACACCCACATCACCCGTTCACACCATTTGTCGGCTAATTAAGCCATCAATAATAAATTTGCACTAGTTTGGCTGTTCGTGCAACAAGTTGTTGTGCTGTAATTGAATTGAATTTAATGACACGGCGAAAGAGTCAATGCGTGTCACACATAATTGCACTCAATTTATTGTGGCGCTTTAAATAATGGCAACTTCAAGCAATCTAAAAGCTAATCAATGCAGTTTAAAAGTCAAAAGTGAAGTTCAAAGTTGGAAATCTAAGCAATTAGTCAGACCAGTCACAAGTTTAAGTGAAGTCAAAGGAAATTCTGCTAGAAAATGTCATAAAAATAAAAAAATTATATACATACACTAAAAATCGAAGCAATTCGGTTTTACAAAATTTGCTCAAAATAACTTACAAAAAGTTTTAGTCTCACATTTTAGTCACAAATTTTAGTAAATAAAAATTCTAACTGAAAAAAGTCATAACTATAAAAAATTTGTTTTTTCAAAATCATAGCAAATAGTAAGAGTCACTAATCAGAGTCACAAATTAGAATCACAAATTTGAGTCAAAAATTTTAGTAAGTACAAAATCTAATTGAAAATGAAAAATGTCGTTGATTATGATATTTTTTTTTTTGGTTTCAAAATCTAAGCAAATAGTAATAGTCACTAATTAGAGTCACAAATAAAAGTCACAAATTAGAGTCACAAATTTTAGTTACTAAAAATTCTAATTTAAAATGAGAAAGGACGCTGACTATAAAATTTTGTTTTATTTGAAATTATAAGCATAAAGTGATAGTCACAAATTAAAATCACTAATTTAAATCACAAATTAGAGTCTCAAAGTATTGTAACTACATTATAAACTGTAAATTGTTTTATTTAAAGTTCTAAGCAAATAATGACTGTCACTAATTTAAGTCACAAATTAGAGTCACAAATAAGAGTCATAAATAAAAGTAGCTAATTAGTGTCACAACTTTTAATAAACCAAATTCTAATTGACTATAAAATTCGTTTTTTTTTTAATTCTAAGCAAAAAGTGACAGCCACAAACTTAAATCACTAAATTAAATCACAAATTAGAGTTGCAAAGTTTTGTAACTACACTATAAAATTTTATTTTATTTAAAGTTATAAGCAAATAGTGACTGTCACTAATTTAAATCACAAATTAGAGTCACAAATAAGAGTCAAAAATAAAAGTCACAAATTGGAGTCACAAATTTTAGCAAATTAAAATTCGAATTGAAAATGGAAAAGGTCATTGACTATAAAATTTTGTTTTATTTGAAATCCTAAACAAGTAGTGACAGTCATAAACTTTAATCACTAATTAAATCACAAATTAGAGTCGCAAAGTTATGTAAATTATATTCTAACTGAAAACAAAACATTTATTTATTTAAAAAAATCCAAGCAAATCATGACAGTCACAAGTTTTAATCAGTTTAGTAAAGAAAACAAAAAATTCTTGAATTATAAAAATTTTGGTTTGTTTTAAAATCCAAGCCAGTAGTCACAAAGTCACTAATTTTAGTAAGTAACTATTATGAAATTAGATGAAAAAATCATGAACTCCTTTTTTGCTTTGTTTCCAAATCCAAGCAAGCAATTTTTGACAGTCACAAAATTTAGTAATACAAATTAAATTAGTTTAGACTTTTAACTACTTGTTTGCTTTGTTTAAAATTCCAAGCAAGCAACTAGTGACAGTCACAAATTTTAGTAACAAAAGGTAAATTAGTTTAGAAAAGTTAACTTGAATTGTTTTGTTTAACTAAATAACATGTATTTTGTTATTTAGTTTCTGGTTTATTGAAGCTTTAGATCACCTAAAGCCACAAAAAGTCACTAAACATTTTCAATTGTCATTTGTTGCTTATGAGAAAATCTAAAGGCGACATTTTCATTCCTTTATTTGAGATTTAATTTTCAATGAGCTTAAAGCAAACTAAACAAACATTTTAAATAAACAAAATCTTGCATAACGTTCGATTAGTTAAACTCGACTTAGAAATCTAACGATCAAGACATCTAAATGAATACTTAAACTTAAATTCCTTCACTTAAACTTAAACTGTTACTTCACAATCGCTTAATTTTCCCAGTTTAATGTTGGTTTCCGAGAAAAGCTGTAACTGTAACTTTTCAATAGCTTTGGCTGAATCTCGTTCGTTCGCCGTTCGTTTCTTCCTCCGTGCCGGCGTTCTGCTTTCTCCCGTTTCGGTCACCGAATTAAGTTGCAAGTTGAGGCGTTCTCGTTGCATTTCCATCTTCATTGTTCGATATTTCACGCGTCCCATCAGCCTAGGGTCGTCCAACAGCCGTCGTTTTTTTTTGTATTTTTTGGTAGTCTTCGCAACAACAAACGCCGTGTTTGTTGTGGTATTAATAGTAACAATAACTAAGTCAACCACAATTGCAAACAATCGTACAGACGTGCTCGCAACTCATACAGTCTGTATGCCTGCAGCAGGCAGCGTTCTAAAACTAAGCTTAAAATATATATTTTCCGTGATATTTGTTTTTGTGTGCTAATTTTGTATTCGTATTATACATTTCCAAATTTTATTATCTATACCTACTCGTACTCGTATACTCGTATAACATATATATTTCGTTGATTTCCATTCAACTGTAACTGAATAATCTGCTCATTATTGTTTTGGTTATGTTTTGATTTTCCTTGTGAATTTTTCTTGTTTTTCATTGTCGTTTATGAGTTTCAAACATAAGTAAAACTGTGCAATTTTTCGGTTTTGGTTTTTAGTTTCGAATATAAACATTCGTTTGTTGTTATCTGTTGAAGCATTTGAACATTTTGAGTTTGAGTAAAACAACGTCAAGTAAAAAGCAGAAAACCGAAAACTGTCCCAACCAACCAAACCAAACCAAATCGATTTGAAATTTTTTAATATCCACACGCCGCATTCGCAATGTTCAGTTCCCCCCGCCCACTTCAGTTCAGTTGAGTAAACGTTCCGTAAATGTGCTTTTCAGTTTCACGTTACCACATTATTCCGTTATGCGTTATACGTTATACGTTTTATGCGTTATTTGTTATTCACACTTGCAGATACAATAAATATTTTCAACTTACTTTATCGTCGTGTATGTGTGTTATTAATAATGCGATTAATGAATAAATCAGCCAAAATATCTAAACCAATCAACCAAAACTCAATGAATCGTCTTTTTTGTGTACACCATATTGAGCGTTATTGCGATTAACCTTAGTTATATAACATGAAAATGTGTTGGCATTATCTTTTCCGTTAACTGTTTTGTCAATTAACAAAAACGGCGCACTCCAGGCCGCACGATTTTCAATTCAATGCTCATTTCTCATCATCGTTTTTCGTTTTCTCGTTACACATTTTCCGTTCAGGACGCTTCAAGTGCCATTTTCTATTGTCTTACTTTCATTAATGTTTAACAACTTGTTGTTTTTGTATTAACCCAAGCAACCTTACCAGCTACCAACAATGCAAGGTTGCAAAACATTTGAAAACAAAAAACATTTGTTTCGGGCAAATATTGGAGTTGAAGTGTTGCCCCCAATTCGAATAAAGGTTTTTCTTTTTTAATTTGCATCAATTTTTAAAACCCATTACTACGAATACAAGAGTGCGCACCAGCAGAAAAAACATTTGCTTTAACCAGAAAAAATGTTAACAATTAATTTTTCCAAGAAAGCGAATGAATGCGAAATCGTAAATTAAACTTTTACAATTACTTAAGCAAATATGAACATATCGACCACCATTCGAATTGAATACCACACAGATTGGCTGCAAGCACATATGACAACAACCCCCTACCCCACCCTAGTTACACCCCCTCACCATGAAAATGAATAAACCAGCCCGTTGTTGCGCGAAAGCCCGCAGCCAAAAAGAATCCTTCAGTTCACGATGAGAAAGCCTCCGTTCCCCTGCCCTCCAAACAAATCTAATCCAACACGCACACACACGCCCACAAACAAACACCCCAACACACACACACGCACAAACACACACAATGGGCGCTTGCGCATTTGTCGCTGCCGTTCATTGCCTCTGCGTAGGCCGCAGCCACGCCGGTGCTTCCAGAAATTTGTTATTTGAATTTGCGTTTTTGTTATTTCGCCGCTCACCACCGCCACACTCTCTACTAACCATCGCCGTCCACGCCATCGATATCGACATCACGCCCTGCCTCACACTTTCACTCATTCATTCATTCACTCTGTCTCGCTAACGCTCTCCACTAACTACCGCTCGTACTGCCGCCCCGCACTAACCCCACCTCACACTCTGCGCTCTCCACTAACCAACGCTGCGCTTTTACTTACTTAATACTTAATACCGCTCATCCATATTTTTATAATAAACACACCCATACTTATGTTAATTTTTATGCTAAACAAACATACACACACACACACCTAACGCTAAACGTCAAACTTATACAGTACAAAGTTAATATGGAAGATGAATACAACAACAAACAAACGATTACAAATCAAATTTTCGTAGCTTTAAGTTTTGAAATTTTCCACAACCGAAATTCTCTAAGCAAAATTGTACAATTTATCGCCTAAGTTAAACTTAAGTATTCGTACGTAATTGGATAATTGTTATTTATGAATTTTATGCATATGAAACAAGCAAACAAACCGTACAGCAACAACAAATAAACACAACAACAAATAAGCGAAATTGTCACAAAGAAATTTGCATGCAAAATTATGAAAAGTTTTTGTAAAAGTTTCCATTTGGCGCTCAAGTTTCATGAAATCAAAATAAAAATTGTTGACAGAAAAAAAAACCCGCACAGATGGGCAAAACGCTAAAGGAATTACGCACCGCACACACGCCTACACCCACACACAAATTTGGTTAAAGGACAAAAGCAAAAAACAATAACAAAAACAACAACAAGAAAGCATGGGCAATATAGAGTTTTAATTCAGTTTCGGCACTAATTGGAAAATGAATAGGCAATCGCTGCCGCGCTCCGCGTGTAGAAAAACCGCGAGAAACGGCAGGTTGCGTATACGCCCCGTGCACCCGGCGCAGCGAATCGCTGCCAGCGCGCGCGCCCTCCACACCAACAACGCAAACAATTTATCTATTTGGTTAAGTTATGCTTTAATTTAATTAGTATTTAAGGCTTATAACAACAAAAACAACCACAACAACAGGTACAAACAATGACCACTTACACGCACACGAACACAGCACACTTTGGTAACCGGACAAAAACAAAACGAGCAAACGTAAATTACGCAAAAGTATGCACAATTTTAACACGATTGAGAAATACGCAAACAACAACAACTACACACATATATGGGACAAGGCGTACACAACAACAACAGCTAAAATAACAAGTCAAAGTACACGAAACGTACACTAGCAAATTTAGCACCTTGATTCGAGGACGCAACTGTGGTAGAGCGCCAACGCCAACACCTTGCGAACCAAACGTACAGCTAAATATCGGTCGAAAGCGTTAATGCACTTCCCGGTTAAAGTTGAGACAAGGCTTTCGAGGCCATCAATGTGCCGCTCTTGCAGTGCAAAGTCGAGCAATGGTGCTTTGATCTTCGCTTCCAGCGGCCACATTCACTTTTGGCCATTTCGAATTATTTTCGCGCTGCATATCGGCCAAAGCTGATTTGCAGTTGTGTTGAGAAACAAATGGCTAAAGTTGAATTTGGTCTGCGACAAGCGGGAATCATGAAGCGAGCGCTCGGCTGTGCATTGCTTAGGCCGCACATGCGTCAACTTTACTGCTTAAGTCAGTTCACGTTTGAGGCTATCACCACAAGATTTATTTGTACTTTTTTGTATAGTAAAAATATATATTTGTATGTATACTATGTAGTTTATTCGTTTGCCAAAAGCCCTTCCCACCACCCCCACCCCTTGCGTCTAACTACAACCCACTCACCAGCGCCCTGTCCTGGCTCCACCGGCCGCCACAATACGACTTAACTTTAATTTAACTAAGTGTAAATTATGTTTTTTTATCTCTCCCCGACTCCTCCCCACTCCCTCTGTCAACCCACTTCCACCACCACCGTAATTACCAGTAAATGGCAAAATTATTACCAATGTTTTTGTTTCTCACCATCAAAACGATGAATATTCGTGAACCAAAAGACAAGATTGCAAGAAATACTCCAAAACAATTTATACACACACAATGGTGATGGTGTTGAACACACACACGTTACACAAATACTACAATTTAATTAACCACCCCAACCAAAGCAGCAAGCAAAAGTCTCCAAAAGAATGAGGAACATGCAGAGAAAAAGATAAATTCAAATTCAGTTTCAATCATAGTCGAAGTTGAGCAATGTACAACGCCAACCCCAACGTGCGGCATATCACTTGCATGTAGACGCAATTGGTTGCATTCCCATCGGTTGTACGCCCCCCACTACCAAACCACCAACCAACCAGCACTAACCACCCACCCACCCACTTTCGGTAGATGAACGCCGTGCCCAGGTATCGAATTCAGTCGCCAGTCGAATCCAATGAATTTCGCATCGAGCCTCAAAGCACTTACAGCGAAAGCTAAAGAAAGTAATGAAGAAAGAGAATGAAAACGCAAACAATCAAAAAAGAAATAAATTTCCACCAGAAAAGAAATAGAAACAGAGAGTAAATAAAGTAAATAAATGAATAAATCCAAAGTTAAATGCTGAGCAAAAATATCAAAATTATCCATCCACCCACCAACAATCAGCCAACAAACCAACCAATCAATCAATCAATCTATCAATCAGCCAACCCACCAACCAACCAAACCACCAATTGATTGATCAAGCAAAATTCTCTCCCACTAAAACAACAAAATTTCTATTGTAGTTAATTAGTAATGTTAACTCGATAATCTTTGTGTCTTTGGGCTAATACGACGTTTTCTGACTTTCTTCCCCTTGTCGTCAGGTCAACTGACGGCAAATGCCACAAACAACTACAAATTCCTGAACAACAACAACAACAACTACTACAACAATGATTACAATCACAACTATTACAAAAACTACAATAACAACTACTACAACAACAACAACAACCTATTTTACTCAAACAAACGCCCAACAACAACAACAACCTCAACAACCACCTCCACAACAACAACAACAACAGCCATCACATCCGCCTCCGGCATTTGTGGCCTTAACCTCACCACATTCTCGACGAATTGCAACAACAATGCCGGCGGCAACGGCGGCGTCTCTGTGGTCTCGGCGCTCGGCAATCAGTTGCTCTCCTCGTCGCTGATCCAGTCCGCCAACTCGCAGCACCAGCATCAACATCAGCATCAACACCAGCATCCACACCAACACCAACACCAGCATCCGCATCAGGCGAACGCTGGCGGCAATGGCTGTGGCAACGGCGGCAATGCCGGCAACGGCAGCGCCTCCGCCCAGCAGCAATCGCAAATGTTTGTCGCCGCTGCGGCCGCTGCCGCCATGGCCAACATGGCTGCCGCTTCCACGAGCGGCGGTGGCCCGGGTGGCGGCGGCGGCGGCAGCGGTGGCGCCGCCAATGCGCACAACACCTCCGGCGGCAGCCTGAACGCATCGAGCGGCGGCGACGACTTTCGCTGCGATCCCTGCAACAAGAATCTCTCCTCGCTGACGCGCCTCAAGCGCCACATCCAGAACGTGCACATGCGCCCGACCAAAGAGCCCGTCTGCAACATCTGCAAACGCGTCTACAGCTCGCTGAACAGCCTGCGCAACCACAAGAGCATCTACCACAGGAACCTCAAGCAGCCGAAGCAGGAGCCCGGCGCCGGCGACGTGAACGCGCCCGGCCCGCTCGGCGTCGCCGCCGTCCACAATCCCTACTACTCGCCGCTCAACCACCGCTCCTCCTCATAGGGTTTCATGTACTTCGACTACTTAGCCAATGTGAACTTTTAAGTGCGAGTCGAACAGAAGCGAGGCAGGGCGGGAGCGCGAGAGGCGCTCGTTACGTTTTAAGGTGCTGCCAGATAGGGCGCAATGTCATTGTCCATGTCCAATGACAGTGTGAATGTATTTGTAAATGTAAGGACGAGAGGATACGCAGTATATACGCGGCTGAAGCCTTTGAGCGGAGCGCATTCTTTAAGCAATACAAACAGTGTAGTTAGCAGTTAAACAATGTAGAACTTGCCGAGTGCAAGGCGTGGCGCACTTATCGAGCAAGCCGTGGATAATACACAATGTAAACGAAGGGTGCCGACTAGAAAATTCTTTGAAATGGCTTTAATGTATTCAATCATATTGCACACAAATATGTATAAACGATATTTACGCACATTTGTTACAAACAAACAAAACAAAAAACGCAAAAGTTAACGAAGAGAAGTGAATCGAAGAGAGAGAGATCCGCCCATGCATGGAGCCGGCTGCTGTGACAGATCGTTTTGCAGGTGCGTGCTGCCCACTGACCGACCGGCCGACCGACCGACCGAACGACCGACGACCGCTCACGCGCCCGCCATGCATGGGCGGCGCCAATTCTAAGCGACACTGTACATATTTGCTCCGAAATCAAATCAAATGCTTTAGCTATTAGTCACCTACTTCAACGAGATACTTTAGAATTTCAGTTGTGTTCGTACGTATTTAGTTAGTTAGTGCATAATGTATTTCACCCGTATGCCGATCTACAATTATTACATATACATATATATATATATACAAGTTTATATTTTACACGAGAATATGGTTTTATTAATTCGTTTAAGTAACGTAAGAGTACGCAATAAGTCCACTGAAACTGCGCTGCGAGTATGTATGTGTGTGTTCTCAGGCCAACCTTGTGGTCGGTCGTGCTGGAACCGATTGGTCCCTGCCCCGCGAGCAACGCTAGTTAGCCAGCGCCAAGCAATGCCCACCACATTCACCAACATCAGCAACACTCAATCACTCTCAAGCACTTCATTATCATCATTTATAATTTTCTCTCTCCACAAAACGAAAGCCAGCAACACTTTCCATTGGAATTGAACAAGTTTCTTATTTTGTCTTTAATGTAATGCAAGATTTTGTTAAAAGAAAATATTTGTTTTTGTTTTAATTTAAAAAATAAATCAAACGAAAATCCATCAAACTAAGTTTTACCCCCGAAAATTCCTTTCGGCACTCGAACACCGCAAAGTGCCGCCAAATTTTTAACCCACCCACCCACGTAAACCTCTCCCATATACCCTCCTACCTTTCCGCCCACCAAGAGCCATTACCACTACTACTACTACCACCATCGCCCATTGCCCACCGCCCACCGCCCACCGCCCACCGTGCCAAGTCACCAGTCACCAGCTGACGGCGTGCACCGACACCTGCGGCCGCCACGCCTGTGGGTTGGTGCGCTCCACAACCGTTTTTCCCCCCCACCAAAAGCAAGAAGAAAAGAGAACAAAAACCAAAAGAAAGAAAATGCAAAAAGATTAAAAGAGACACTAGTGACAAATACCAAAAGAAAAGTACAAACAAATACCGTGAATCATAATTACAACAACAACTACTACTACTACAACAAATCAATCAGGCCAAAAATGTTTCAAAATTTTGCTAATCGATCGACTCGAGACTCGAGAGTTCACACGTTCGTGCGCAGTCGCATTGCAGTCGTGTTATCCGTAGCTCAAATTCACAGCATGTTTTTTTTAACTTACGTTTTCTGTTTCAAAATTATAACAACAACAACAACAACTACAAAACAACAATTACAACCAATCACCAACCGCGCTATAACAATTGGTTTCGGCGACAGCGCACTGCGGACGGTCGGTCCCATGCCAGTGGCCGCCGCCCACCTGCCCGTGCAGTGGGCGCGGTCACTGAACTCTGCGCCCCGCTGTCGGTCGGGCGTTCATTGGAGACACTGTAGCTGCCGCTTCTGAGTGTGCGACGTTTATGTGTTGTTGTATTTGCGATACATTCCGAAGAAGTAGCCGAGACACAACCCCATTCCCAGCTGGCTTTCTTCAGCATCGAATTAACCAATAACAGTCCAACTACCACATAACTACCGTTACACGCTATAATGATTTTTGTTTTCATCATTTGTACGTTTTCGAATCGCTGTTGGATCAGCTGCGCGTTCGCCACAGTTATCAATGAAAGAGAAAGAGATAGAGAGACGGCAACAACGAAGCACTGCAAAGGCGGCAGTTGCCGAATCCGTTAGTAGAAAGACAACAAGTCACGTTTGACATTATTTTGAAACGAAATTTTGGCACTTTTTGATTTGATTGAACCGAAACGCATTGATGCATTTCTGAGCCTGGATTTGTTAGTGTACAAAAACAAAATGAACTACAAAAACAACCAAAGCAAACACTGAACAATTATACAACATTCCAAACAGAACGTCCACAACGACAGTAAACCAAACAAACACGAAATTTTCGAAACCACTTCAGATGAACAGAACAACAACAAAATGCAATTGAAACACCATTAAACAAAGAAACGAGCAAATACAAAAAAGCTCCGTAGAGCAAACAAAACAGACAAATCAGACTCTAGTAAGGACCAAACAAAAACAACAACCAAACAAACAAACAAACTAAAACCAAACCAAACAAAAGCAAAACAAAACCAAACAAAACAAAACAAAAAAATAAAAGCAAACAGAAAAGTCACTATTGTCTCTTTTTTTCTTCTCTTCCTATATGTCATATAGGTGGAAGCACCAACCTACTCGGTGGCGTTATTATACCCGGTGGCAATCCCAATAGTAGTAGTAGCAACCATAAACAACAACAACAACACCACCATCACCATCACTCCACCACACCAACCACCACCAACACCACCACTCACCATCAGCACCACCTCCACCACCACCATCAGCACCAGCACCACCAACAGCAACAACAAACACCACCCTCACCGTTGCCACATCACCTGCACGCCGACCCCGATCGCAGCCGGCAGTCGCCCAACCAGCGCCCATCCAGTCGCCAGCACCAGCAAAACGAACAGCAGTCGCAGCTGACGCCACCACTATCGACCGACCCGACAGCGATCACGCCGCCACCGCCGCCCCACCAGTCGCCCGTGTTGCACCAGCAGCCGTCGCCCCACCACAGCCACTCGCACTTCGCCCACCAGCAGCTGCCGCTGTCCATGCTGCCCGGCCACCATCTGCACCCGCACCACGACATGTCGCCCGGCCAGCACCACCACCACCACCTGACGCGCGCCGGCTCGCCGCTCGACCACCACCATCTGCTGCACCACCGACGCTCCTCGCTGTCGCCGTCACCCACCGGGCGTGCCTCGGCAGGCGCCTCGGCGGCCGGCATACTGGCGTCGGCGCGCGGCGGCGACGTCGGCGGCAACAGTCGCCTGCTGCTACCGCTGCCGCTGAACGCGTGTCACCGCTGCGACGTGTGCGGTAAGCTGCTCAGCACCAAGCTGACGCTCAAGCGGCACAAGGAGCAGCAGCACCTGCAGCCGCTCAACAACGCCGTCTGCAATCTGTGCCACAAGGTGTTCCGCACGCTGAACAGCCTGAACAACCACAAGAGCATCTACCACCGCCGCCAGAAGAACCACCACTCGTACTTCCACCACGGCAGCGGCGTGGGCCCTGGCGTGCCCGGAAGCACGCCCAGCAGCCGGCTGCACCAGTCGCTCAGTTCGCTGAGCGCAGCCGCGGCAGCCAACAACAGCGTCGGTGGAGCGGGCAACGGCAGCGCGGTGGCGGCAGCCGCAGCTGCAGCAGCGGCGGCGGCCGAGCTACTGTTGTCGCCGATTGTGGGCGCCGCTGCGGCGGCCGGTGGAGCGGGCGGTGGGCCCACGGTGCAGCTGTCGGCGCACCAGCAACAGTCGTCGCCGAACATGGTGAAGCCGTGCATGGACTTCTTATAAGATCAGCATCACCTGCTGCAGCAGCTCTTCCATGTTGCACTCAACGCACCACAGCCACCGCCGCCGCCGCCGCCCACCATGCAGCAGGCCGGCATGGCTGTAGAGCTGCCGTACGGCCAGCTGCCGCCCACCGTCGATCTCACGCAGATGGAGCATTACGCGAGCGGCGGCGATCATTTCGACAGAATGAATTTACTAGAACACTAAGCGCAGCACCAGCAACATTCACTCTAACAGCAACAACAACAACAAATAAACCAGACAAAAACTGACTTGCGAGCAGCGCAAGGACCCCCCGACCGTACCGACCGAGCAGTGACCGACCGCACTGCGTTCGTTTCAGTCTCAGCAGAGACTCGAACCGACTGTCTCCGAGAGACAGTCCTCCCCGAGCGATAAGGACGCCTTAGGCAAATTGTAGCAAACCGAAACAAAATTGAGGAAAACCCAGAAGACGAAAGGCAAAGATAATGAAAATACGAAGATGAAAATTTATGCAAGAATGCAAAACTGTGATTTTTTACATCTCTTTTTTGAGTTTATGAACAAACGAAAAGTGTTTATTTTTTGATGTACAATACCCACTGTACTTGTACACTTAGTAAAGGCATCACTTATGTATTTTTTAACGTTAGCCTAATTTAGAGAGACGGTTGAAGAAGTTGAAGCAAAACCGCGTCGACGCCAGACAGGACTGAGCGTATTTAATACGAAGCGCAGGCGATGTGTTCCTCCATATACAAAAACAAAAACCAAGAAATTTATAAAAACATTTGTATGTAAAATAGTTTTGGTAAAGTGGGCGCAATGGAGGTATGATGACGTATCAAAGACTGCTAGGAATTCTTGTGTTGTTCTCACACCAACATCCCACCCACCCCCGACCGCAACCTCGACCCCAGCTCCAAGCCCCCCTCTAGTATTATTACGTGTACACGTAGATCTCCAAAAACGCTGTATTTGCGCCCCCGACCGCCCGATCATACCTCTACGGTACGACTCAACTCAACTCAACTCAACTCAACTCAACTCAACTCAACTCAACTCAACTCTACTCAACTCAACCAAGTCCAACCCAACCAAACCACAAACTATCCTACGTTCAAAGTACTACAACCCCAAATGTATACTACACACATATATATATATATGTGCATTATATATACTAACTAGATTGATAATAATGACATGTGCAATTTTTATTTGTTGACAATACCGTTTAAAGTTAGTATCTACTATTATGTTAATTTTTGTTTGATGGTGATACAAAGATTATGCAACATCAATGAAACTCAAACTAGGGCAGATTGATTGTTATGTGAACGAATGTGTGGAAGGGCTGCCATCTCAAAGATGCGCTCTCCCGACACGCCCTCACACACAAACGTAGAATCACACACACACACACACACATACATACTATATAGCAGTAAATCTAAGCTACAAACAAACTATTTTAATGGACTTATTGTGTATTCTTGTCCTATTCAATTATGTTTTCTCCTCTGGTATACACGCGTAGAGTTTTTTAATGTTGTAATCCTCTGTGAAAGAGAACATATATGGCGTATACATACATATATATACATAAACACATTCATATATATTAAATTATAAGTAGACGTATAGATTTTAAAGCGAAAGACTAAAAGCGGCGGGCAAAGTGTTTTTAGTAGCAGCAGCTGCAGTAACAGCCGAGTGCACAGAAACTGCTGAACTGTTAAGTCATTGTTGTACATAAGCACGTGTACATACAGACATACATAAAAAACATATAGACGGACACAGTGGACGAAACGAGTTATGGCGCGCGCATGCAAACATTTCTTTAGGCCGCAAAGCCCAACAGTTGAGCGCGCGCAGCGCAACAGGCCGACGCGATTTTCGCTGGCCGAGCACATTTTTTGTTGGATCCAACATTCGAAATATTCAGGCACATGCAAGAACACACTATCCGTGCAAACCTGCAAAAGATTGTTATTAAAATTTAATTATACAAACAAGAATTTTAACTGAGAACTTACTCCACAACTTTTCATCGTTCAGCTTCCAAAACATGCAATCAAATTGCGGCAAATCCAATTTTTTTGATTTTTTTATAACTTCCAAAGCAACTCCCACATTTTGCATTTGATTTCTTGGCATTAACGAAAACTGTAAGATCCCTAGAAAAGCATTTCGTAGTATCGAAAGAACTGATAGTTTCTAGGCAAAGCGAACGAAATTGCAAAACTTATTGTGCGAATCAGTTGATTCTTTTCCACTGTTTGCAATCTTCGAAAGTAACAATTTTTATCTTGCATTGTGATTCGGCAAAAATTGGCATATTTCGGATTATTTTTTACATTTCACTACTGGACAAAGTGACCGGAGACCGTTGCTAGGAGCAAATCAAAATTTACGCATTGTTAGTTTTAATGGGGGAAATTCGAAAAGGACGCAAAATTATGCTTAAGCAAAATTCGGCGATTTTTATTTTCGTTTACAAGACTGAAATTTTTGACTTTTCGAAAGAAGTAAAATTTATTGAAATCAAATGTTTTTGAAAACAAAAATTATACGCAAAACGCTAAAGTGAACGTTTTTCACGCGGCACTTTTGCAATGAAAAATCGTGCATATTTTTATTTTATAGGCACTGCAATGTTTTTAATGTGAATAGAATTTTGAGGGCAATTTTCCAAGCCAGCATTATTATGGGTTTCTATTGGACGTAAGCAAAATTAACATTGGCATAACACGAAAAAAAGTCTGAATTTTTACTTTTGTCTCTGTTCGATACCAAATTGTATATTTACATTTTATTTATAGTTTTTGATGGAATTTTTATACAAATACGGATATTTATTATTTTACACATACCACCTTCAATGTCATTTACATCTTAGAAAGGATAGCGACGAGGAGTTCAAACATTTTTATGCATTACTTGCGGTATTTCTGTTTAATTGTATTTGTACTCTTCGATGGCAGTTCGGCAGTGCGCCGAACTGCACCTAATTAAGTATTAAATTATAATGTTAGCATTCGACTCCTGAGCACCCCACCCCAATCTTATTTGTAATATCTTTTATATGTAAACATGAATAATTATTTTTATTGCGTTGTTTTTATATGCTAAACTCTTGAAATTAAGTGCTTTACTACTACCACATTTGGATTCACAACCAATCACGCGACACTGCGCCCACGCGCCAGATGTTGCCAACAAACAAACAACACACACACACACATACCTACACATAATACATATGTAACTTTGTAAATTTCATTTAACCGATGGAACAATTTTAATAGCGAATAAACTAGAGATTAAGCGATATGAAAGAAACACCGCTAAGCGCATTTGTAAGCACAGCATTGAGAGCAAAGTGTAAGCAGTTGAAGCAGAACTTGATACTAAACATAAGCCGCATACACATAGAACGATGATTGTACATACCTAAGCTAATTCAAACACACACACTCACACAACTGGGAAAGCAGAAGACAAACTAAGCAGCCACTGCTAGCGAAACGTGTTCTTTTGTTCATCCACATTCGGTTCGAATTCAATGTTGTTTACTATTTACTATAAATGCATACACTATCCATTAACGTTAAACGTCCTACGTCTCCTTGCGTTCGACACACCTAAACCACACACACACACGAGCGTGTTTCATCGCTGCACTGTGCCCATAGCAGCGGTGCGGCGAGCGATTTCCTACCAGCCAAGCCACACACACAAACTCGCATATCTGTCGGCCTGCAAGCATACAACATACACGCACACATACATACCTACACCTACTACTTATCTACCAATTAACGAATGAAAGTTTACAATAAATACATAGCATCTCTAATCAAATCACCACAGCAAGTCTCTTTCTTGTTTCGTTTTGAACGTGTGCATAGCTCCAAGCAGCAGACGGCGCCCGGTTCCGGCGGCTACGTGGTAGCGCGCTGGTGCGCGGTGCCGTTACAATTTTTCGTTTCCGTGTTAGGTTTTTTACATACATAAGCAATCAGCATACCAATAAATATCCTCCTAACTACAATGAAAATAAACAAATACCAAGATCAATAAGAGAAATAAACTATCAATATGTATAACCGAAAAAATGCAGCAGAAATGCACAACAAAAAATAGATCGATGTCAGTTTCAAGATACAGCAAAAACAATAGCATAAATACAGCAGACAGAGAACTATAGACATGTGCAACTAAATAGCAACAGGACAGTGAATAAACATAAGTCGATACATGAGTTTTCAAGTCCACTTAGTGTAATTATGAAGCAGCAGTAACTGTAACAAGTTTTAATTAATAACACAAAGACAAACACACAAACGAACAGATTTACGTACACATTTCCGCAGCCATTGAAAGTCAAATGGACAGCCAGAAGCAGACAACGTTGAGGCAGAGGGCGTGAAAGATTTTTTGTAGTATGGCAGGTGGCGAAAAAAGATTCACGTAGCTCAATAGGGGATCATGTCATTGGAGCCACTTTAGAGACCTGAAAGATGAAGGGTTAGATTTAATAGATGTTAATAAAAATTTATATTTTATCATGACTTACACTGTTTCATGCTGCAACTCTCCATGATTTCTCTTCTTCTGAGCTCTCTTGCAAAAGGTGATTTTATTGTGGAGTAAAAGAGTTGCGCGTTCTTAAAAGTGGCTCCAATAATATGATAACCCACTGTAAGTATAAAAAAGGAGTTAGCGGGCAGTTCACTCAAAGAATTATTGAAAACTTAATTCCAGGGTTAATATATGATTCCATACGACACTAATCAATGATTAGTGACACGTTAGGCGTTATCTACTGGCTGTCCTATTGGCTGATAATCTTCTAAACGTCTCCTTAAAACACATTTCACACACTTTTTTAAAATGTTTACACGGTTTTTGCATTTGTAACCATGAAATGTTTGAAACTTTAGCTTCTAAGTATTTGACGTTATTACATTTTCCACTTCAGTTCATTGCTTTAGTTAGTCACTTTACATACAACATTGCTTCCGAGTGCGCCTTAGAAGCATTACAACCACAACTACAACTACTACTATAACAACAACAACAACAACAAAGAACCAACATCAAACATACCACTGTATTTGATTAAAACAAAAATGTAAAAGAAGAAGAAGAATTTAATATTCCAATGTTTTTCAACGTTCAACGTTTTCAACATTCAACACACACACACACACTCACACATTCACACACAACCACAGCTTCAACGTTATAACTTCTATTTGTGAATTACATAAATTGTATGTACGTATGTCACAACTAAGAACTACAACTAAAACCACACACACACACACACACATGAGAAGCGATTAACAAATCGAAAATTATATTAAAAAAAAACAAAACAGATACATTTCAACTAAAACAAGAATATTTTCGTAAATAAAACAAAAAACATCTATTGAGTTATTATTTAAAATAAAATGAAAACAATGAAAATCATAAGCGAATTATTGTTTGTATTTATATATGTATGTATGTATGTGTTGGCGTAGCCGCAAGCGCGTCAACGTACGTAGTCACAAGTAATCTGAAGGCCTAAGCTACTCGTAGAGGTCTGAAGCTTTTCTCTAAGTCATTCTAACGGTGCTTCCACTATGGGTCAACGCTCTCACCCCCCTTTCTCTGTTCATGACCACTCACACTCATCAAAAGGTTTTAAAAGAAATATATGAAATTATATAACTTAATATTAAAAATTAAAATAAAAAATTAAAAGCTTAAAACTAAAATAAGTAAACAAAATACAAAAATAATAAAAATTAAAATAAATTAATTGAAAACCAAACTAAATCGGCGGCCCATTGTGTGCGCGCATCTCAATCAGCGGACGGCGCCGTGCTACTCATTTCCCGCACTGCCAATGGTGACCGGTGTTGCATCTCATTTGTATAAGCCAGTTTTTTGTTTTGTTGTTGTCACAGTGTGCACTCGCATCTAATACGCCATAGCTGCCCAACTGCTAACCGCGGCCACTGCGCGCACTCGCTCTCACTCACGCTCCACAATGGGACAGCGACGGCCCATCCGTATGCCATCCTTCTACTTGTTATGTAATCGTCTTCAGTTCTTGCTATTTACTTATGTCAAGCATTATTTTATTACTTATCCAATCACAATCGATTTATTTACAATGTTATCGTTTTTGTTTACAACTTATCAACGCCACCACCAGGTACATGCAATAATAATTTTCAATATCTAATTGATTGTAGGTAGCAGCAACACTAAAAATTTATACTTCGTGTCTGTATTACTTATATACCTACTATATACTTATATATCAATACTCATCTACCTAATGAACATGTTTTGTTTTTGGTTTAATTTCGTTCTACGCTCTTCGCATTCGTCGTATGCGCCTCTGCCATTGATCCTTTTTTTATTAATACTTTACTTATTTTTGTTTGATATGTTTTTCGTTTTGTTTTTGTGTTTTCATTGATTTTGTTGTGAAATAATTTTTGCATTTACGTTAAACAGTACCAAACCTTAACTTACGAAAATTCCAGGAAATTCACCCAAGAAACTCTTCTCATGCCAACTGTGCGGTAAGCTTCTGTGTTCGAAAGCCTCGCTCAAGCGCCACATTGCCGACAAGCATGCCGTGCGCCAAGAGGAGTACCGCTGTATCATCTGCGAACGCGTCTATTGCTCGCGCAACTCCCTGATGACACACATTTACACCTACCACAAGTCGCGTCCCGGCGAGATGGAAATGAAAGACATTAAACTGTACAATCCGTTCAATTCGTCGATCTGAGATACGATGCGCCCGTCGCCTAACAAACCAACTGCAATCACAACATTGGAAACAACCATTACAGCAACAAAATCAACAACAACAGCATTAAACAATACAACAACCATAACGGCCACCAATGTACCAACGGCATCGGCAACAACGGGCACAGGATCGGCTGCGGCCATAGCTGCAGCATCGCAACAGCTGAGCGCATTGGGCGCCTATCAGCGCGGCGACCCTCACACTCACCCCCACCCCCATCACCATCACCACCACCACCAACAACCGCCGTTGCATGCGCATGCGCATCCGCATCGCGACGATGCGTTCCGATTGCAGAATCTCATCAAGCAGCGACAAATCATGACATTGTACGATTACTATTTATACCACACGACCGCAGCGACGACTGCGTATACAAAAGCGACAACAACAACAACAACTGCAGCAACTAAAAGCAATGCCATACAGTAGTAGTGATACATTTAACTAGATACATTTACATACATATTTACATGCATATATTTACTCATTTAATCTAAAGCAAACAAAAACAAAAAAAGCAACTAAGCAACTAAAATGACAATTTAAAAGTGAAAAACCTTAAAACTTAAATCTTAAACTTAGATAAAGCATTATTACCTCTAACAACGTAAAAGACATGAACATGACTTGGCACACTCGCATGGGCGACCGCCCGCTTATTCTTATGGACCATTACAACTATAATACAAACAATACTGTGGCCTTCTATTGTGTATCTCATAAACGTAGTCAATTCGAAGCTGTTTCCTTTTTATACTGAAGATATACACTCTATACGAATTTTTACAACTTACAACTTACAACTATACGCATTTTTAAACGTTACTTGTTAGATACTCGCGCATACATACTCTACACACACACACACACATACGTACGTATTAACTCGAACTTGGCTTCCAGTACACAACTCTACGCAACGCGCCGCGATAAGCACCAAACACCCTTAGAACTACCACGCAACATTGAAGCAATACAACAATAACTAAATGCCTAGCGAAACAAAGTACAATTCAAGGAATAAACTATATATTATACGAAACGACAAGTGGCCAAGTGGATTTGGCAAAGCGTCAAAGCGCGAGCGGCGACAGGACCGGCGAGTAAATGGTGTGCATCAGTGGAGCCGCAAATTGAGCGCGTGTGTTGTTTGGTAAATTCGAAAGGTCATTCGGTTGAGCGAATGACGCGTGTCCTTACCCCCTCCACCAATCCCAGTAACTGACCGACTGAGCGATGAGGTGAGGACCCCCAACGAACCCATAAGTGCAATGATCAACTTCCAACTGCGCGCCGCAAAGCGAGCGAGCGCATGCACGCAAGCACTAACGGCCACACACACACTAACGCAAACGTGTTACAGAATTTCAATGAATTTTGATGCAGCCAAGGTTAGCAAACATAAAACTCTTTGATTGATTGTACAAAAGCAAATAAAGAAACCTCTCTCTAAAGTAGTTAGTACATGACCTCACTACAACCTCTCACCTCTAACTATCCGACTCTGACTCTGTCTGTCTGTAACTGTATATCTCTGTCTCTCTCTCTCACTCTCTCTCTCTGTCTAACGTTCACAAACGCTATTGCTAAAACTATTCGACAACTAAGTTGCGCTAAAAAACACACACTTTGCCATACTGTGCGACTACTGCATTGTCTCACACCCGTTGCAACCGCTACTCCACGGCTGGAATCCTCTGCACTGTGGGACATGTACATCGGTTCATTAAAAACGCTTTCAACTATAGCATTTGTGCATTGATCATACACTGGTGTCGAGCTATTGCAGTACATAAGTTGATTGACTCGCCATTTCACCACCACACAACATATGCTTGATTCTCTCGATCGATTTTGCAGATATGCTATGCATTGTAAAGCTCATAACTCTTCCATAATCCAGTATTCGTTAGTTGACCAAAAGCAAGTGGCAACTGCCATAAATAAAAGTATATTTGTGCCAAGTACAATAATGCATTATTTTCAAAGATTTAACTTGGCAACAAAAAGACTTATTTAGTTTAGTTTCTCTCAATTATAGTTTTTTCAGAAATACAGATTTTGGTTGAATAAAATTTTTCATACATAAACAAAATTTATGTTTTTACATAAATAAATACATTTTAATACAAAAAATTAAAAATTAAATTTATGGTTTTACATTACATAAGAGTAAATAATATTATTTAGGTTCAAGACTGTAAAGGACAGCTTTTCTAAAATACAGCTTCTGTAAAGTTTTTCAAAAGCAAAATTTCTAAAAAATTGTTTCTCTTGATTTTAAATTTTTAATAGATAAATTTTTTGACAAGTACAACTTTTATAAAGTACAGTTTTTCTGAAGTAAAGTTTTTCTAAACTAAATTTTTTCATAAACAAAAATATTTACAGATATGGTTTTTCTTAAAATACAGCATTCATAAAAATTTTAACAGTTTTCATAAGATTATCTCAAATATAGCTTTTCTTTAGTAGTGTTTTCCAAAGAACACTCTTTATAAAGTACAAATTTACTAAAACACAAAATTTCTAAAGTAAAGTAAAGTTTTTCCAAAGTAAGTGATATTATCTAAAATACAAAATTACTAAAGTAAAGTAAAGTTTTTCCAAACTTATTTATGAAAATTTTTTCTTTTCTTAAATATGGTTATTCTTAAAATACAGCATTCTTAAAAATCTGAACAGTTTTCACAAGATTATCTAAAATACAACCCTTCTTTAGTAGAGTTTTCCGAAGAACATCTCTTATAAAGTAAAAATTTTCTAAAATACAAAATTACTAAAGCATTTCTTTTTTCCCAATATATTCTTTTCTTGAGTACAGCTATTTCAAAATCCTTTAAATTAAGTCAAGTTCTCAACAACTATTGTTGCTGCTTTAAAAATGTCAACTTAGAACTGCTTGGCATATGGTTGAGTCGCTTTCTTGCCGTATTTTGTGCTTTATTCTACAGTCCCCTGTCAACATGGCCATGCTCGAGCTCCGTCGAGTTCACTTTCAACAACTACCTGACTGCTTTCTTGCCATTTCATGCGCTTTGTACAGTAAATCTACTCCACCAAGTCTTCTACAAAAGTTGAACATTCATAATCTTCTGCTGTCTGTAGGTGTAGTTGCGATTTCCCTATTTCATTATCTCCCTATATATATATATATACTCTGCCCACTCACACTATGTCTCTCTCTCCCTCACCCACTGTCCTCTTCTGTCGCCTTACTCGTAGACACATCTAGTGCCTGTACTTAGTGCCGTTGAAGCCGCCTGACTGAGCAGCCGAAAAAGCGCGCTCTCTCTGCGTACTTCTCACTCTCGCTCTCCTGAATAAACATACTCGTACTTTCTCGCTTTGTACCTCTCTCTCTCTCACACACTCTCTCCAAATGTTTGTCGCTGTTGAAATTCTCACGCGTTCAGCCTCTTGGTAACAGTTAAAAGTTCTTTTGATTTTGGTAAGTTTTTTACGATGAAATAAAAATACATTTCGTTCTATTATCGCTTAAATATCAACCAACCAACACCAACACACACTCGCTTCCATCATCCATCGCTTCCATCACCAAACATCAACGACATTCGCGCGTCGGCAATCGCATCCGCAACCATCTCATACGCAACATCAACGTCGACCATTGCCGTCATCGACTACGCTTTTTATCATTTATTGTCACATTTATTGCGAACCTCATCAATGCTTTTTCGCATGCAATTCGTATTTTTGGTTGATTTTGGTTTCTGGTGCATCGCCGCTCATCACACATTCGCCGCTTATTGTAGAAATGTCCACTGCACTGGTTGTTGTTGTACTTAAAGTGGAACACCTAACGTAGCCGTAGCCAGTTTGCGAGTTTCGTAGAATAGTTTTGCATGTTGGAAGTGCCGGAGATGCGCTGGCCCAGCGGTGCCGCCCGCCACTGTAAATTTGTCTCGTCTGTAAATTTGTCTAATTGTATTTTAGTTTTAGTTGATTTTTTGTAAATACGTTACACTGTTTCGATTTTCTCTATATAAGTTGGAAAATATATATTACGCTGACGTGCTCAAGTATTTGCGTGGAATTGCAATCGACTGCGCAGCCGATTCGCAGCAATTTTGCATGCCTTGCTCGATCGGTCAAATGAAAACACCACAAATCGAGAATTGCTCGATACCCGAAGAAGATTGTGCAATTCTGCAGAATACTTGAAGCCTAGATGAGTTTTTTTCATACCAGAATAAATACGAAGTATGTAGTCTTTTTTCTACTCTCGCTTTAGATTACTTCATATACCAGAATATCTCTCACAGCAAATACAAATACAATATAGTTTTATAAAAACAAAACAAAACAACAAAATAAATAAACTATCTTTCTCAAATCAATCAGACGCGTTGCTTACAACAACAAACGTTCACTATATTCTAAATTTACTTAATGCAACTTTATTAAACATACCGAATAATTACGTTTATTTAACCGTTAATTCAGATATATCGCTACGCCTTATACTTCTATACTTCCGCCTAACTTAAACCTCAAAGTCAAACCTAAACGAAATCTAGCCTCCATTCTAAGCTCTCGAGACTTTTGATTTCCTCATTTCGAGAATATTTTTCACTTTTTACTTGCACTTTTAATTTTCACCCCCCTACGTTCCGCCAACAGTCCAGCGATCCGTACTAATCGAACCTCACACTCGCTTTCTATCCAACACAGGCGCGCACAATGCGATTCGCTCGGCCGCCACCTCGCCGACGAGCTCTACCTCAGCACCGCCCTCGCCGCCCACCGCGCTCACCTCGCCCAACTCGTCGCTGAGTTCGCTGGCGTGCAGCGGCGCCGGCAACGGCCCCGTCGGCGGCTGCGGCAACGGCAGCCTCTACAGCCTGCACGCCTCGCCGCCGCGCCCCGGCAGCGCCAGCGGCAACTGCAGCGGCGGTGCCGGCAGCAACGGCCCCGGCAGCGGCAACGGCTGCAACACTGGACCCTCGACAACGCCCACGCTCAACAACACGCCGCCGCAGATGCCGTTGCGCATGCCGCCGCCGACCAGCGGCGGCATCAACGAGCCGCAAGAGTGCCCCTACTGCCGGCGCACCTTCTCCTGCTACTACTCGCTGAAGCGCCACTTCCAGGACAAGCACGAACAGTCCGACACGCTGTACGTGTGCGAGTTCTGCCACCGGCGCTACCGCACCAAGAACTCGCTCACCACGCACAAGAGCCTGCAGCATCGCGGCTCCAGCGGCATGCTGAAGCGGCTGCTGAAGACGTCCGCCATCAAGAATGTGCTGGTGCCGCCGCACCACCACCACCACCATCACGCGCTCTCGCATCCGCGCGCCAGCCTGTTCGACTTCACCAGCGAGCTGGGACAGCCGCCACCAGGTATCCAATAGGATTTAAGATGGAATGCAATTTTTTAGAGAATTTCCAACGCTGCTTGGCTGCGCGACGCCAGCGGCATTAATCGCGCCAACGGCCACACGGACGCCGTAGGCGTTGGCATTGGCAATGGCGATGGCGATTTGCTGGCGTGGCCTTAAATTATTAAATTATGTTTTACAATGTTTTGCTGTTTCTGTTTACTCTTTTGTAATTATCATAATTTGCTTATGTTATTTAATTTTGTAATTTCCTCTAATTGTATTTGTAATTCGTTGTAATTTGTAAATCGTATGCTCGATTCGAGAGAAATGAAATGAAAGCCAGGAACACAAAGAAAACACAATCAATCGCCCACATAGGAATGATGAGGGCAGTGAGAATTAAGCCTACAAGTATGCAGCAAATTGACTTCCTCTATTAAAGTGGCGTTTGCACTGCATGCTTTTAGGCTGATCATTAATTGTTGCACCATGACTTTGCGTATACACATATATACACGGATAGGCAGACAGACATGCAGACGCCATCGTGTGGACCACAGTCACACGATGGCTGGATCGCAGAAGGAAGCCAATGTGCTTCGGGTGTGAGGGCGTCGTTCGCAGTCGTACACGACGCATGTGCAATAAAGAAACGTTTTTTGAGCAACAAAAATTCGAACGGAAAACATGAAAGTAACATAGATCGGTCATCGAACGCCACAATGGCATTTTGTAAATAGACACTCACACACACATACATACATATATACATACGCGTGCACAAAAGCATACATGAATCAATACATACAGATGAACACATTAGCTCAGACAGAATTAAGCGTAGTCGTATTATCTTAGTTGATACCTAAATCTTAATTTCACTCTAAGCTCTTAATTCGTTAGTTTTAGTTGTAATTTAAAATTTAAGTTTTTTTCTTTTTCGAAAATTCGGCCGCCGCCAATTGCAGTGACAATGGCGTCGGCGCGTGAATTGCTGAAAAGAAATAATCAAAATGGGAAGAGAACGAAGGACTTCAAAAGTACTAGAAAACCCGCAGCGGATTCGAACTGTGCCAAACGCATGCAATGTAAATTTGAAAATGAAAATTCGATGATACAAAAGCGCAGTACAGCAAATACAAAGTGCGAAAAACTAACAACTCAAAACAACAAACACAAAACACGATGACAATTCAGTGAATGCAAAGTGCCAAGAGACGAGCGCACTTTGCAACTAAACGAACATATCATGGCGTATACGCAACATACAATTTTGATTGTAGGCAGAAAAGTAAACGAAAATAGTTTTTGGCACTTGTGCGCCACTGTGCTTTTGTATTGTGTGTCGGCCTTGTTTAAACATTTGGTTCTTACAAGCTGTGTTTGTTGTTATTTATGCACGTCAGCAGTTAGTTGACTCATTTTGGTTTTGTTGCTTTCGCAAGCGTTGAGGATTCTCTAAAAGATCATATTCCAAATTAGGAACAATACAAATTTGTAAGAGGACAAATTTGTAGAGAGGAGTAAGAGGAGGAATAAGAAATAGAAGCATATACAAAATGAAACAAATGCAAAAGCTAATGCACTTGGAATGGGCGACACGGTTTCACCCATTTGTAATTTCTTTTTAAAAATATTACATAATGTAAACGCCTAGAGTAAACGTAAATTTAAATACTAAATACCAATACATATACATATATGAGTACATAAATATATTTAACGTACATAATAACGGTTAAAAATTACATTTGAATTAATGAACATTATCAGGGATTAATATCAGTAGAATGTCCTTTTTTCTAAAAGCATTTCAATTTATTGTAATTAAACCGAGCAAAGCAACTTACAGCAAGTGAATGCGATTCTTATGCATGCAAAAACAAACATACAAACAAACATATACACGTACGTTATATACAAAACATACATACATACATATGTATGCATATTTACCACGAGCAGTGCAAGATCCGATAAGACGAAAACAAAAAGCACAACCAACAACAACAACAACCACAATTAAACAAACAAAACTCAGTGATTTTCACCAGTGAAGTACAAATGCCGTGAAATTTACAAATAAATACGGAAATTTGCATATTTTGGACAACAAAAAACCAACACTTTTCCAAATACAAAATATTCAATTCATATACGAAAGAGCGCACAGTGTAGAAGATTAAAAGAAATTAAAATGAATGCATGTAAATCTGAAATTGTTGCAGCAAAAGTTTCTCAAAATTCAAGCAACATTTTCAAATAACAAATACAACAACAACATATTTTTCTAAGTGTACATTAAAACATTTCGGTTGAGCACATTGGCCCGGCATTGTAAATATTAGAAAACCAGAAAACACGCAACCAACTGTCAAACGGAAAATTGCCGAAATTGTAAATTGAAACATTAAACAGAAACACAAACAACAACGCCCAAGAGCTGTACTTTTAGAAGCTTGTACTTTTAAGCGATATGCAATAGCAGTCACAACGCCAATTGGAATGACATGAAGTGAAATGAAATAGAAAAAATTACGCAGCCAGACATGCCGTCAAAACATATGACAAAAGCGAGTCGCGTAATGGGGAAAAATTCCAAATTGTTATTTGCACATATCCATATAAAATGTCTCAGGAATTTCTATTTTTAACAAAACAAATCAACAAGCATACATACAAACATATACATACTTACATATGCAACAAAGTAAATTTTAAGCCAGGCACGCGGCGTGTCGCAGTGCAGCGAAGTTAAGCTTCCAATCAATCAAAGTCGCACCGCCATATCGTGGAACCAAAACGATATTCAGGAAAATCGCCGAATTCAAGACGAAAGAGTATTACATACGTGTGCCATTGCATTGAGAGCGAATTGTGTGAGTGTTGCGGTGAGTTGTTGGGCAGCTGGATGGGTGTCAGAAGATGCTGAAAGAATCATTAGAATGAGAAGATTATTTATATATTTCAATTTTTACGAACCTTTAAATTGCCCTGAGTAGACTTTGGAATTGTGCGGTTTTGCAGCGCTGAAACGAATTTAGAAATATTATAAAATAGTTTTTCAAGGTTGCGAAAGCTAGTTTCAGAAACTAGAGCTGGTTTTGTTTTTGTAATTAAAAATTTTTAGTTTTGGAGAAACTCCTAATTGAAATCACTTGTTAAATTATAAAATTTTTTAACTATTTGAAAAAATCTAAATTACAAATTTATACAAAAACATCTCAACCTAATCAGTAACTTTTAAAGTGTTTATATTTTCTACACAATGAATGCATTTTTCGCATAAATTAGTCTCAACCACTCCGCAACGCTCACCACTCACCAAACGTTCGTTATCAAAACTGAAACGCTGAATTCTGTGCTGCGAGGGGCGGTTACATTTTCTACACATCCGAACTTTTTACATTTGTTTAACAAATAGCATTGAAAACGTTTATTTTCGTAGCATTTCTTAACATCTTAGCTGCGCCTAAGCGCCTAATTTTACTTTAGCCTAGTTATAAATAATTCAAAATTATTAAACACTAGTAATACACAATACTTGGTAAGCTTTAACAACAACAACAACAAAGTTTCCTTATTTTTTAATTTGTAATTAGTTTGTTTTTTGTTTTGTGTTTATGCTAATTTAATTAAGACACACTTTGGATAGAGATTTTTTTTTAATTTACGCATAATGCAAATTGGCAAATGAAACAACAAACTGTGATCTACTTTCTCTCAAATTTTACAAAATTTACAAAATTCTTGTTTGGCTGTTGAATATTTTTATACAAGAAGAGAACATATACAAAAAACGAAAATGTATACAAAATTTATGTTTAGACTTATGTGTTAATTTCACACTAAATTGCTGTGTAATATTGCACAAAAAGCCTTTTATTGTATTTTTTGCCGCTTTGTTTATACAAATAGAAATTTGTTTTTGTAATTTTTGTACACCCATGTACCACATATCTAGTTGTTGTAGCGAAGTGCGCAAATTCAAAATTCAAAATTTTTACAATTCAAAATAAAGTGAGAAAAGAAAACAAAATTGAAAAGAAAAAACAACAACATTGGCATTTTTTGTTTCAACTCGTTAGTGTTTCAGTTGTATGAGATTTTTTAAATATTATTCTTTACTAACCGCTCATTGCTCAGGAAGCCAGTAACAGTATGAAAAATCATGTTTAATGTAAGCAAACTACTTTTAATAACAACAAAACCATAACAACAACAACAACAACACTACCTTTGCAACGCAACATTAGTGCCAAATTTTTGCGAACTAGATACAAGTGACTCTTTCGAAAACAAAACAGCCACCTGGCAACACAGATAAAGAGAGGAACACGTAGACTAGACTTACGCATTTTTCTGTTTTACAGGAAAACAAGCAAAACGGACCACGGTAATAACTCAGGTTGTTAAATTTTAAGTAAAAATGTGCGCAAATACTTTTGAATATTCCGACACAGTGCTCAACGATCAGACGAGCCGAAGATTTGCACACAGTTGCGCAACAGGCTTTAGCCAAATACAAAAACAATAACAACAACAGGCGCAACTGTTTTCATAAATAAAAAGGATATTGTAAACTTGCAAACGCTCGCACGCGAGCCAATCCACAAATGATGATGCAGCAACTATTTAAAAGTCTATTTATGTAGTTAATAGTTGTAAAATACTTTTAGTAACTAATAAATCCAATTGACGATTTATTAAACAAAAACAACAGTTTTTTCCAAATAAATCATGCAAGCAACCAAAACCGAGCTCGAAATCGGTGTGAAGTGAGCACAGAAGCAGCAAATTTCTTGCGCTCCTGTCTTAGGTTGTCCAGCTCAATACACGTTGGACAGTGGAGCGATAGAAATTACATTGAAAGTAATGCATATAAAAGAAAAACTTGTGTTAAAACAAATTGCAAAATTTTTATCAATTGTAAAACAAAGAATTTCTCCACATTTCCCCCATAAGAAATTAAAAACAAAAACACTACTTCCCAACATAATGCAACGCATATCAAGCAAAATTCAAAATTATTAAAATGATGCATATGACATTGAGAAAAAAGAAAAACAAATCACCTTTTTAGATAATTGCAAATTCTACTTTAGACAAAATTATTAAACGAAAACGTTGTAATCTTCAAACACTCTTTAGTCGTGCTCGTCTTTTATTTCAAAGTTTAAATTGAAAGTAAAACAAAAACCAAAACACGCATGAGAAAAACAAAAAGTATAAAAACAAAAATCTGTGATTTAATACAAAATTTAAAAATTTTTAAACATATGTAACACTGTGTATAGTGCAAGGAAAAGAGAGTCAAAAAGGGTCAAAACAACCAAAAACAAACATTTCCACGTTTCTATTGTATTTTACAAAAGCTCTTTTTTGGCATTTTATTGAACTTAAAAACATAAAACATAAAACTCAACAAAACATATTGAGGGAATGAGAAACTTTTTAATAAAAATTCGTGTTGTTAATGTTTACGATTGCATATATCGATAGCTATTCTCGATCAGGTCACAAATTACTTACTTCCGGCAATAAGAATTTGTTTTAACATAAACACACAAGAACACAAATAACAACAACAACAACTAATACCACAATGTCCAACCACACACACACATATATAGAAAGCAGAACAGCCAAAAAGGGCAGCATTTTTACTTAATAAACGCTGTGAGAGAAAGAGCAGCAAGAAATGTACGAAATGCAGTATTAGCAACGCATTGAAAGCAAAACAATGTAGAAAAAGGCTCCCACAAACCAACCAACCGAAACCGAATCCACACAACTTGTGCCACCAAAACCACCACCACCCACCCACAGTCCAGCGTCCACGTTTTGTGGGCGCGGCGGATGCCCAGACATCTGCTGCGCCGCACATGAATTCCGAATTTATAGCCACACAATGTTATTTTGTAGTACTAGCCGCTGATTGACTTGATCACACCCCCACCCCCCTCTCCCACTCTCACACCATGCCGGCGGCAATTCAGCGCATACGCGACATGTGCAACAATTGACGCCACAGTTGTGGTGTTCATCAGAGAATTACGCTAAATATATTGAATTCATTTGAAAATTTGTAAATGTGAATCAAAGCAAGAAAATAGTAATTTATGTTTAAGTGAATGGCAAATTTATGAATAATAAAAACAAAAATGAAGGAATTTGAAAATATATAACTAAATTACATGTATACAAAATAATAAAGAAACAAATATAAAATATGAGAAAAACAATTGTTTCGCAAGTGTTTTCATTCATCTAAGTTGCTTGAAAAAGTGGTAAAATTTTTTATTTTTAAGAGATTTACTTACCTTGGCATCGCCGTTACAGCCTATAATCACCTCTTTATGGGTTTAGATGTCCATCTAAGAATCTACGGAAGGCTCATACTGCTCGAACAATGAAAGAATGCAGATTACGCATTGAGCGAGTTCATTATCTCTGCCAAAGCAAATCTTAATCCTTCTAAGAATTTACGGGATATGTGGATAGCGATAGAAGTAGATGAGCGTTTTACCAGCTCAAGCTAAGAATCGAACCTGGGCAGTGACAAATCACAAGTAATCACAAGTTATCACTGGAACCTGAGGCTTCTGGTATGAGAAGTCAGCGCGCTACCCACTGGACTGTCGAGGAAATTTTTTTCATCAAAGTAAATCACCAAGTTTCAGGCATGATGAGAAATATTTCAGCCAGAATAACCTAAGAGAAAATGCCAAGTCTTTAAAGATTTAACAGTTGTTTGGTGAAAATGTTTTACCTGTGACGTTACCTGTAACGTAGTCGCGTCCGAAAACGAATGCCGTATATTCCATTGAGCCTAGTAACACATACGACATTTGTTTTCTGAGGCAACGACTTGGCCGCAGGCATACTTGATACGATGTGGCTGCTCTAAGTGTTCGGGAAGTAAGTACCAGATGAAATATTCAGCCAGGAACTGTGGCACATCTAGCGGCTGCGCTGTTTTTGCATCATCGCTGAAACCAACAGAGATATGCAAAGGGGAGAGCCAGTGCCGGCATTAGGCTTTGACGTAGTGGCACGATGGCTTAGAGACCAAATTCCTTGGGGTCATGGTGGCTCAAAGCCACTTTCACTCATTAATTGATGTTGATGCTCTTGTGGTAACAACTCTGCTTAGGATTCTATGTTGCAGCATAGTTTGCAGGTCCTTACCACCAATGAAAGAATCAACTAGTAAAAACATTGCCAATGCTTGCTCCCAAGTATGGAGATTTGCATTAAATAGGAGGCGCAGCCCGGCGATGTGTTCTAATGGTTAGCTAAGTTAGTTTTCTACTCCATTGCTCCATCAATGGAATCAATAGAATGGAATTAATAGAATCTTTGGTGTCGTAACTGTCAACAATTCGATTTTGCCATTGAAACATGCCCGATTCCCGTTGAGGACGAGCAAATTTGCTGTCTCCTGCTTATCACCAGTTGCCAACATGCACGTTTGCGCAGCCCAAATACAGTAGAAATTTTAAGTACCACAATTTTAGGTTATATTCTGCACTTTACTGTTGTGTATAAAGCCATTTGAACTTAATTAATTGCAATCCAAATAAATACGGCCGGAAGCAGGCTTCAAATCCTAACCATTCACGGTAATCAGCCTTCCAATAACTGTAGGAAATTCCGCCAATTTGAAAATATTCCAAGAAAGTGTTGCCATATCAGATGAGTTCACCACAATGTGGTTTCTGAAAAAATAAAATAAAATTTTTGGCATTTGCAACACGAATTTAATTCATACCAAATGAATTATTTCGCACGAAAATTATTCACAACCACACTTTTTGCTTAATAACGACAATTTATTTAATTAACAATGTAAATTTGGCAAATCTTTTACTTTAGCTGTGGCAGCACTAGAGTTCCAATCAGCGAATGTGGTGAGAATACAGAAACAGCCGATATTTCCATAACTTATCGGCTCGCGCTCATTCGGCTGTCATTCGCAGCCACTAAGAACAGAGTTGTTACTTGCGCTACATTGAAATGTCAAAGCATTAAAGTGAGAAACTGAATAGAAATGTCAAAAGTGAATGCATTGAAATTTGCTCGATGGGTACACAAAAATTCGCGATTGAACTGGTAAATAGAAAGCTGTGAAAAAGTTAGTTATTAAAGTAAATTCAAGTGTGTCAAAATTGCAACGCCTCGTAAACTAAAGAAAAGGGTTGAGCGCTTCTTGCCCGCAAAAAACTTCCCATGAAAACGTACATCACGTAGAAAAAGAACCGCTAGAAAATTGTTGCTCGGCATTTCGCCTTTGCTTTGTACAAATTAGTTACATCAGTTTAAAGATCAAACCTGCTAATTTTGATTAAACTTCAAAGCAAATAGTTTAGTGCAAAGTAGCAAGGAACGAAACCTTAAGAAATAGTTTGTTGTTGCCCAACACCAGGAGGATTAAAACTAGAATCAACATTGGACGATAAATGTTGCAATTTTCACTGCATCTCACTCGAAGTCATAGAAACAATTTTCCCAATGCTCATTGCCAATTTCTTTCAGGAATAGACGTTCGGCGGCACTCCAAGCAATGTTGACGTAAGCACTTTCAATGCGCAACGCTCGCAACACACAACACTATTGTAGCACTGAAAATATAAGAAGCCGACACAAAGAGCACTGAAACTTGTAGCGCTAACCATTGCAATGGCGGAGCACACATTCCTGGGCACATGGGAGGTAAAGCTTTTCGCTGCACTGCCTTCGATGGCTACTGATTCCTTTTACATTTCCCACTTGCAGATTGTGTCCTGCACCTTTGAGCAGAAGACGGAAATCTCCGGCTTGGAAGGGTACGTTTTTCAGCGCTTGTCACACAAGCTTCCAGCACTGCAGCGTTCTTTTTACTTGCAGCATAAAATTCCGCTTGGACGATACCAATGACATCACGTGGTACAATGATTTAGTTAGCCCACTTCCTGAATCAAAAGACTGCGGCACTTGCTGCGACTCGGCGAGTGTCTTATTTAGTTGTGAAACCTTCGATGTGAACGAATCGAATCCGCGTTTGGTATTCGGCGCCTTCGCTGGTCATAGCATAGAATTTAGGGTACGTACCACTCGCGCCAAGACAGCTGCTAGCTCTATGATTTACTTTGTGTGCTTGCAGACAAACACGTTAACACCGACTGAGACGCTTGTTTTGGACTGCGAGAACTGGTACGCGTTGGAATGCAAACGCTTGAAGGAGAGTCAGGCCGCTGGCCAGGAGAAGGAGTTCTCCTTTGTGGAGGCCCTGCAGCAGTCGTACTTCAGTGATGTGGTTATCAAGAGCTCAAATGGTTTGGATGTAAGCGCACCCGCCCGCTGTTGCCCTCCTAAAGCCGCATTTTAATTTGTTTATATTGAAATTTTCTTTAGACTTTCGTTATTATTTATTGTTCGTGTTGAGTTCCTTTCTCTGGCCCTTCAAGTTGGTACTTTCACTTTGCATGCCATCAAATGAACTTTACAAACTTCTCATATTGCCCGTTTTTTCAGTACCACGTGCACTCGGCTATTTTGCGCTTGAGCGGCTTCGACTGCAGCATGTGCGTGTTGGCCAGTTCAGCGGGCCTCGTATCCCAATCCAGCTGCAAGACGCACGAAGCGCTCCAGCAGCAGCCCAAGAAATGCAAAGATGCTAGCGGCGCCACCACCCTCTCAGTTCCAAATCCCGTCAAGATCTCAGTGACGCTTCCCGTGTGCACCGGTGACAGCGAGGAGCACCAGAAAGCGGTGCCACGGCTCAATCTGTCGCCTATTTATCTGCAGCCGCCGAGCGAGTATCCGGGCGGCAGACTTGGCGCTCATCGCGGCAATCACCTTTCCAACTCCTTCAATTGCCTGCCCACCAGCGCACTCAATGGCAACGGCGGTAGCGCAACAATGCTCAGCGTTGAAGGCGGAGGCATGCGCCGCTTTCCACCCACCTCCTGCTCCGATTCGCATTTGGAAACGCAGTCGCATTGCAAGAATATTTTCAATTTTTGCCAGGATTTGCTGCTGCAGCCGTCGGAGACGACTGCGTCGGTGTGCAATACGCGCCGGCCGCCGCTGTCGCCGTATCGTGCGCGCAGCCCGTCGCCCTTTCCCAGCTCAATGGACACGCCGCCTTCATCGCCGCTCACGCCGGTCGGTGTGCTGTACAACTTGCCGTCGTTTCTGCTGGCGCCGGTGCTGCACTTCCTGTACACCGAGTCGCTAATGCCGGACATGGACGAGACCGCATGCGAGAAGCTGATCAACTTTGCCGAAACGCAGCCATCGCTCACCAAACTGGTGGAGCCAACGAAAAAGTATCTGAAGCTCATACGGCTCAAGAAATGTGAGTGCTTCGCCTTGGATGATTTAAAACTGAATCTAATTTATATTTCTTTGCAGTTGTGGTGCATGTTGCAATGGACATGCACAGCATACTAAACCGCATCATACAAGCAATCAACCCGGTCAGCATATCACACGAACCCGCCTCACTCTATGCCACGTTTAAGGATTGTCTGCGCGAATGCGCCATTGGTAGATATTTTTGTGTCCACCTCGATCATTGGTCTCTTCTGTAACTCGATATTACTTACAGGATGTGCCAAAGTTTTGCAGTTCTGCAACATATTCATTAAGGACGCTGCTGACATATCACGCTACCAGAAGAATGAAATCATCAAGTACGTGCGCACACGCATTCCCATCTTCATGTCGCAGCTGCATCAACTGCTACGCAACATACTCAATGTTTTCATCAGTTTGAGCACTGACGAAAAGGCGGAATTAGTGAATTATTTAGTACCTGAGGTGGGTTCGGTTCAATCTATCGTTGCTGTAACATTTTGACCAAAAACAATATTTCATTACTCAACAGATCGAATCCACATTGTTGATATTAACCGATGTGATTGAGGAAATCAAAAACTCTTTAGAGAAAATGTGCAAAGTAGGTGCAAATGAAATCGATATATTCTTCATAATAATTTTACATAGGAATACATAATGATAAGGTGTTTTCTATTCCAAATTGCAGGACTTGAATTGCTCACATTTGGACTTGTCCATGAAGCAGGAAGCGGGCGACGCCATGGCCATACAAATCCAAAACAACACTTTTGTAGAAGACAGCAGCGCCGCCATACTGTTCAGTCAGCCACCACTGTCGCCGCGTCCACGGCGTGGCCCGCCCGTTGGTCTGCGGCTGTATGACAATCCTACGGACAAGCAGCGGCTGATGGCAGCCGAAAACGATCTAAAATTTGTTCTGTACATGTACGAAGTGCGCAAGATGCGCGACATCTATGGACGCATATCAGCCGCCTTGGATATAATTAGGGACAAAAAGTAATGCATTTCCTCTTGGGTTGATTTCTTATAAATAACCAGAAATTGTTTTGCAGAACAACGTACTGCGAAATGGATTTCCTGAGTAAACGCAGCACCATTCATCAAAATCTGGAGCAGTTAATTGTTGACATACCAGCCTACATTCTGATAATGGAAAATCTCTCCGATCGTGTGGACGAGAAGCTGGGCTGGAAGGAATTTAAATTCTGTTTCAAGCTGGCGACCAGTCAGATTGTAATTTAGCGCAGCTGATTAGTAAAATAAATATTAATTTTTTCATTTATTTACTAGAACGGCGTCATTGTTAAGCTCTTCGATCACAAGGCTGCGCTGGCGGATTCCATAAATCAAGTACATGGCTTAAGAATTTAAATAAGTTGAGATATTTACTTTTGAATATGTTTTGTAGATGTGTAGACTGGTGCAGAAGCAGGAATTCACGCATTCGCTCATTGAGTTGGGGCTGGTCGAGTCATCGAATATATTGCAGCACGAAATGAAGCTAACCGACGAAGAAAACAATCTCGGCACGCATGCAGATCCGTTGACATTGGAACGCCATCATTCCTATGACTACAAAAATGTTAAGGTAGAGTCTGACTGCGTCTCTTGCTTTGCCTCTGCTTATGCTTTGCTTTATGTACTTTGCAGCTGAATCTAATCAGGCACCTGTGCGAGCCACCAATTGCCGCCAATAGCAATTTGTCTAAGAACGCACTGCGCTTGCTGCACTCGGCGCAGTTGGCCGACATGGAATTCGAGGTGCACGTGTGCGCGCAAAATGGGGCACAGCTGCCGAGCATCAGTGTGCTGGGCAAGGATGAGCTGGAAATGCAGCAGATGCGTGGCCATGTGCAGCGGCAGCGGCCCTCCATTCAAGTGCACACTTTCAAAGCGCATCGCGTGATTGTTTCGGCACGTTGTGACTGGTTCAAAAAGGCACTGCTTTCGGGCATGCAGGAAAGCATAATGCGGTATGAGTACACTGCCCTGTGGCTGTTAGAACAAATTCTGAAACTTACCACTTATTGTTATGCAGGAAAATTATCATTACTGACACGACGCCGGTGATATTTCGCCGACTGCTTTTGTACTTGTACGGCGCTCCCATTGACAAAACCGTAGGCGCTGAGCAGATTTGTGAACTGATGCTGCTTGCCGATCGCTATTCCATCGATGATCTGAAGGTCTGTTTTTCACTTTTAATGAAAAGATTTGGCAGTATTTATATTTTTATATTGACAGGAACTCTGCGAGAACACACTAAATGCCCTCATCGATGAGGACTCGGTTTTATGTCTACTGGGCATAGCCGATCGTTACATGGCCAGCGCTCTAAAGTCGAATTGCCTTTCATTCCTGTCGCAGCATGCAAATCTCACCAAAGTGGAAATGTTCAAGGAATTACCACAGTCGCTGCAGGTAACATGTTAAATCGCAACTGTGACTGACTTTGTGTAAACTTCACAACTGCAATTAAACTTTACAGCTGGAAGTGATGGATCTCGTGCACTGGTTCGGACGCGTTGCAGAGCCCTGGAATGATGGTTTTAAGCCACGCAGCGGCTCGCGGCACAGCCTGAAAAGCCCATCAAAGCCGCGTTCGAGATCGCGAAAGTCGTCGCCCTCTTATATGTGACGCTGACTGCGGCTGCGGCTGATGTGACATGGGCAATGAATCGAGAAAAGGCAAGCACTTTGATTCATTTTGTTAGTGCAGCGAAATTATTGACGTTTGCATATTTGCAGCAAAATATGAAAGCAATTGAATTGATGCAGCAGCGCAACTGAGGCCACTGCTGTATTGGTCGTAACTGTATAGTCTTTCGTTACTCGGAATTTTCTTCGTTTCTGCAATGTATGCTAGTAGTAGAATAAGCATTGAAACGTAATTAGATGGCCGTGTCCCTTCCGCATCCTCGATGATTTTATTTTCTAACGTACAAGTTGGGACAGAGCCCGGATCTGGTAGCTGGTTGCTGACTTTTCGAAGCATGTGTGTGTGAAATTCGCTCATATAAATCTACATGAATCTCAGTGTAATTGTACCTCTAGACTTTACATTAGTTATTTAACTCAAAGTCATAAGTATTTCTTATACTGTTTATAATTTGTATGTTTGTTTGAATTTGTCTCGTTTGCCGCGTTCGGCGCTCTTATGTGTGTGATTAGCAAATGTTGAACATTGTAACTTTTTGGAGTAAAACTTTTTTAGACATCATATGAACTTTTCATGCTCTCATCAACTCGACATATCCTCGTTGAATGCGTTAAATATTTACACAACTCTATTGCTCTAACGATGAATGAATCTTAGAAATGTGTTGAAATCCGAAATATATTTCCAATACTAATTTAGCACCATTTACCATTTAACATTTTGACGGAATTTAGGTAACAGCGAAGAGAAGAAATGGAACATATTTTATGGAAGATATTTTTATTATGCAAATTTTCAAACTGCTTATAACTAAATGAAACGTATTTATGTAATTGTATTTACACTTTCTAATTGTAAATTGAGAATTGAATTGTACCCCACATTGATATGTTATTAATATCGATGTGCATTGATATTACAAACCAAACAGAAAACGAACCTGTAAACTGAAACATGTAAACTGAACAAAAAGCAAGTCCGTTGCAAACATAATTGATTCAACGGCGCAGATACAAGCGACGACAAAAGTGATGTGAATTATACTAAACTGACTAAATTACATATGTTTATTGTTGTCTTTTAATTCCTTAATAAACAAGTATATTAATTGTAAAACTGCAAGTTTACAAAACCCTTAACAACTGACAATTTTTCATTCATTAAGTTGAATTATTCGAGTCTAAAGTTATGTGCACAATGCAGCAGTTGAAACGGTTGGCGCTTGAATGCTTTTTCATGGAAATTGGCTGTTTACGTAACTGAACGAATGCAGTCAGCTTGGAGATTTAGCTCATTTAGTGCACCCACACAGCTTACGGTAAGCATTGTCCTTGGCTATTGTGCTGCCAACTGCTTTCGTTGTTCATGCGCTTACTGACTCGTATGTTTTAAATGTGTGTGTGCGCTACTATGACATGAGCTTCATGTGTGGACAGCCGCTTGCACCTGTATGGTTAGCACTTTGCCTTCTCTGCAGGACTCTTGCTTGTCATTCGAAGAAGTGTTTGAGTCGGAGCAGTGAATAGCTTTGGACTGGCCAACAAGACCGAAGCTAACAAAACAAATATTGTAATTCTGCGAAGTCGTTGTAAATTCTCTCAAAGCATTTTTTGGTCACAATTCTTGGAAAGACCCACTGTTCTCGTTTTATTACCATAAAGGAAGTGGGCAATTCAATAGAAATGCTTTAACTTCTGCGTCGGCCACATTGATAACCGTACTGCATTTTGTTTGCAATATTTCTGTTGTATTTTTGTTGTCCGGTTGCCATTGCCACTTCAAACCACTGACACTCGTTTGCCGCATACACGAGTAGTTGTTGATCCGGGTCGGGTGAGAGCGGCAGGGGAGGGGCGGGTGGACAGCAATGTGCAAGTGTCATCTGTGCTGCTGGAATCATTCATTATCGAGGTTTGAGTTCCTTTGTTGTGGTTTGTTGGCATAGCTAGCGGCACAGATAACGAGGTGGCTGTGCAAGTTGGGGCGATAACATTGTGCAGGAAGTGGACAACAAATTGCAAAAGGATTCCGATTTGTCTGACAATTGTGCAACTTTTGATTTATGGTTTGTGTTTGGGGGAATTTTTTTGGTTTTAGTTATAATTTCTTGAAAAATAACACCTTAGAAAGTGTTTGTAATTATAAAAACTTTATAAGTCTTTATTTGTTATTATTTACAAATTACTTATTACGGACTATTGATAGTTTAATATTTATTATTAATAAATGATAATTTATTATATAAAATTTATTTGTTATAAACCAAATAATGGTATATAATATACTATTTTTGGTTTATTACTTATTAGTTATTATTTATTTAATATTATTTGTTATATTTATAACTTATTATTTTGTATTTATTATTTCTTATTTATTGTTTAATATTTGTTATTTATTATTTATTCATTATTATTTTTTTATTATAATTTATATTTTATTATTTAACATTTTATTAATTCTCTCATTTCTATTAAAAATTATTTATTAAATTTTTTTTCTATTTTGTATTTTTTATTTATTCACAATTATTAATTATTTGCTACTTATTTTTTATTTTTTATTACGTTTTTTATTATATACTGTTAACAATTTTTTAATTTATTTCTTATTACTTATTATTTATTTCTTATTGTACATTATTTACTGTTTATTAGTTATATGTTATTATTTATTATAATATTTTTTCTTATATTTTTAATTTTAATTTTAATTTTTTTATTATTTATTGTTTACATACTTTGTTTTGTTTATTTTTTATTAATTTCTATTTTAATTTTTTATCTTTAGTATTTTTTAATAATTATTTATTATTTCTTACTTATTATTATTATTTTTAGTGACTATAATTAATATATTTACTATGTACTATTTTTTAATGTTTATTTATTTATTATGTTTATTTATTTTTTATTAATTTTTTTTTTATTATTTACTGTTTACTATTTTTTAATTTAGTTCTTATTACTTATTATTTATTCCTTGTTTTTCAATATTTACTGTTTATTAATTATTATTAACAATTTAAACTTTTTTTAATTTTAATTTTAATTTTCTTTTATTATTTATTGTTTACAAAATATGTTTTGTTTATTTTTATTAATTACTATTTTTATTTTTTATCCTTTAGTATTTTTTAATAAATATTTATTATATGTGACTTACTATTATTATTAGTTACTATTATTGATATATTTACTACTTTTTATTTATTAATAATTATTAGTTATTTTTTTATTGTTTGTTATTGTTATTAACACTTATTTTTTTAATTAGTTGTTATTATTTACTATTTATTTGTAATTATTTACTATTTACTATGTTTTATTTATGAATTATTTTTTGTTACTTGTTATTTATTTTGTACTATTTATTATTTAATCGACCAAAAGTTCTGACAATGCCTGAGTTTATAGTTTGAGAACAAAAAGTTAATATTCAATCTTTTGAAAAATCGTTTATAGTAAAATTTGTCTAACATAAAATTGAATCGAAAAATAATGAATCGATAAAATTCATTAAAGTCCCAATTGCTTCCAACAATTGGCTATTCTTGGATATATTTACAAATACATCACCGTTACCGACCAAAATATTTACATTTTCCATAATTGAGAGTTTCGTACAATATTTTAAATTTATTTATTACCTTGGCAACTCTGCCAGCAGTCACTCAAGAAGCATATCATAATTTCTGCAACAACAACTACCAACCCAGTAGCCCCCGATTCCGCCACCGCACCGAACACCTGCTTTGTAGTCAGCCACCTTCGATCCCGCTTAACCCCACCTAACCCAGTCACCCACACATTCACTGTCGCCATCGTCGTCGTTGTCGCCGCACTTCACAGTGCCACTTGATTTTGCGGCTTGTTTGTTTGTTGCATGCATCTTTAACTTTCGTCCTGTCTGCGCTTCTGTCGTTGTGTCATTTCGCTTATTATCTCGCTTGATGATGCTCATTGTTGTTGAGCGCGCTGGCTGCGCTACTGTTGCTGCTTAGAGCCATTTCGTTGCTGTTGCTGTTTGCTTGGCTCTGTTGCGCTGTGTTTGTTACTTATCTATTCTTTCCACTTGCCGACTGGGATTGAGGGTAATACGTGCTTTGCTAGTTCTGGCGCATTGTTTCGCCCAAGTTTATCGTTTAAATTGGCTATTCTTTTAGTCATTATTTTGGGTTTTATGTGCAATGCCCGACGGGACAGTTGGCGTAGTTGTTGTTGTTCTTCATGATGTTTCATCAATTGCGTCGAGCCAAAGGTGAAACAAACTTGGCCTCAATTGAGCGATGAACGAATTTATCCCGTAGTAATTTAATCTAATTGGGTCGGAATATAAGTTGATCTCATTAACCATATTTTGTTTTTAGATGGGGACATAAGTTTTATAATACACTAGCGGCTTTGCACGCAAGTTTAAAGTCAATGGGGCCAATAAGTCAAGTTCTTCTTAAACTTTTCAAACTTTTGTTGATCCCATCAGACTTTAAAAAAAAAAGTTTTCAAATTATTTCTCATTTGAAGTGATTTTACAACATTTGAAATCAATTACCGCATAAAGTCATGTTTCTCCATACAAACTTTTAACCCTTTCGGGACTACTGGGATAATACGTCCCAACAAGTTTTTAATGTCCCTCAAAACAATTATTCAAAACTTACGACCCACGCAAAATATTTTTTCGATTTCGGTGTTCGCGCATAAAAGGATGATTTCAGAATTTGTGAGCATCCAATATAATTTTCTAACCCCAACATTCATAGCATGAGAATATTTCTACTAAGAGCATTTTGGATTTCAAAATTAAACTCCGTACCGAAAGGGTTAAGCCTTGGTTCATCCCGTTAGATCCGGATTTTCGAAAAGAGAAAAAATATTTATCGAATTTCTTCTTACTAAGAGTACTTTCACCAAGCTTGTGGTCAAAATGAGTAAAAAAATCATATTTCTTCATACAAATTTTTAACCCTTGGTTCAACCCGTTAAATTTTGATGTTCGAAAAATTGAAAAATATGTGTCGAATTATTTTTGATTTGAAGTAGCTTCACTTTGTTTGAAGTCAAAATGAGTAAAAAATCATATTTCCTCATACAAACTTTTAACCCATCATTGACCCGTTAGATATTGATTTTCGAAAAATTTAAAAATACGTGTCGAATTATTTTTGATTTGAAATAGTTTCACTAAGTTTGAAATTAATAGGGCTATTATATCACGTTTCTTCATACATCACCTTAACTTATGTTTTGCCCTTTAGACCCCAAATTTCCAAAAAAAAATATTGTCTAAGCGGATGTTCATTTTTCAAGATGTACCTGCAAAATTTCCTAACTGTAGCTTTAGCGGTTTGCGCTTGGTGATGATGAATCAGTCAGTCAGGACTAAAATAATATCCACCAATAGTATCGAAGGCGAAGACTCGATGACGAAAACAACAAAACAAACATGAAACAAAAACTTGATGGAAAAATCTTCAAAAGGTCAGTCGAGGCGGTTTGAATAGGTTCCGTTCTTGATGAAAGTGAGTCGTTGAAGGTTTTTGTGCTCCACTGGGTGCAATCAAGAGTGCAGTGTTCAAGGATTTTTTTCTGCTAAAGCCAACAATTGATGAATGAGAATAGATTCCTACAACATAGCCAACGTTAGCCAAGGCAGTTGGCTAAGATACAAGAAAACAAAAGCGCACTGCCGACAGAATATGGCAAGATCCATCGCGGTCATCTAGGAGCACTACGAGAATTGAAATTTACTTTAACCTCTTAACTGTTTAGTTATAAAAATTAGATGTAAACAGATTTCGATTAAATTTAAAATTTAATTAATACAGTCGTGTCTGGGTATAGTGAACTCCCTATATAGTGAACACCTCGATATTGTGAACACCCAAATTTTGACATCGAGCCTCTAAATATAGAAAAAAAAATTTCAAGCAAAAAACAAAAAGTGTATTTTGAGCAAATAAAACGAGTTTTTGAACAAAAATGTTGACCTTGATATAGTGAACAACCTCAATACAGTGAACAGGCCTTGCAATAATTAGTTCGCTATATCCAGACACCACTGTAATTAAAAATAAAAAAGAAATACAATTTTTTTAGCGAACACGAGTAAACAAAGTAAAATTTGTCTTCCTTTAAAATAAAGAAATTATAAAAAAAATTAGGAGCTACATATATAGTCTTACAAAAGTATACAATAGCTAATTTCTGTCACTATGGTGGGCGTGGTCAGTCTTATATAACCTCTATGAAACACAATACTAACTAATATTTAGTATCAACGGGATCAGTGTTTTGAAACGCGGTTTTATGCGCTTATTGGATGTCGGGACATAGTCGTAGCTACTATAACCAACTAATTAAAGATCCAATACACAAATTCGGTAAGTAATGCTGCATTACTAACTAAGCAGCCGCCGTAGCTCAGCTGGCTAGTGTGTTGGGCCGCGAGTCAAATGCGACGCTCTAACCCAGGTTTTATACTCCGTTGCGCTAACACCGAAAAAAGAAAAAACAACAATTTTTCTTTCGGTGGCTGTCCTCTCAACAGGAAATGACAAACCTCTGAGAGTAAAATTGCCTATGAAAAGCTCCCAACTCGCCGTTCGGAATCAGCATAAAACTGTAGGTCCCTTCCAACCTTGCAAAAAAAAAATTCGCACGCACAACACGGTTGGTTGCGGGCCTTACTCTCGTAATCGGGCTGTCGTGTCAGTCAAGAAGAAGAAGAAGACTAACTTTGAATTAAAATCAAAATAGTTACATAGTAAGTTGTTCTCTATGAATCCAATCAAGAACAAGCAGCTATTTCGTCAACAGGATTAAAAATAGAACCTCTAAAAAAAATATAGATTTTTTAATGACTTCTGTGACTCCATCGATTCAACACAAAATGCAGAAGAAGATGCAAAACGAAATATGTTTGCGGTTTAATGGTTCAAAATTTCAATGTCAAGTGCTTCATTTTTTTTTTAATCAATCAAGATGAACATTTGTACAACTTTGCAATTTAATGTCCGCTTTGCAACTGCAACAAAATCACAAAGTCAAAGCGATGGTTTTTTCGAAAGCAAATGCAACAATGCACAGCGAACGCGAACAATCATATGGCAAGTTTTGATAAAACACTGCCAGAGCACCAACAACGCCATTCACGCCAGAAGCCCAAAACGCAACGCGAGGCGAAATGTCGATGAAGCAGCAAGCAGAAAACCATAAGATAAACAAAATACGTAAGAGGAATTTCCCACTCAAACACACACACACACACAGCCAAAGCTTGTATGGATACAGGGTGCGGGCGCGGGGCGAGAGCCGCAGAGAAAATTCCCCCAAAAACGTGATACACTCATTCATTCATCCCAGAGCGCGTTCGGCGGCTGCAAAGACACACATTGCAACGCAGAGTTTGGGGGGACGGCGAATGGCAGCTGTGGGTGCAGCTGCTACTGCCGCCGCGAACAAGCACACACACACACGCGCGCCCATGTAGACACTTTTCACACGGACGTGCTGGCTGTTGTTGTGGCTGCCGCTGTGTGCTATGGATGCGATAGCGAAGGCCGAGCGCTGCGGACAATGTCGCGAAGCTGTGCGGAGCGCTGAGAGTGTCATTGGACACGAGTGGAATCCGCCCTAAACAGAGCGCCGCATTTCCCATTATTCGCGGCTGCCTTTCCAGGAGCGCTCACGCACGTTCCCATCGCAAACGTCTGACCGATAGATACAAGAAACAGCGAAAGCGCCGCCATCGGCCGCACCGCGCTCGCCGCACGAAGGGCAAACCGAGCGCCAGTGGCGAACGCGAGCGCCACGGCGGAAAATGAAATTTTTCTACCTTAGCAGACAAGGCTTTGACTTTCGTTCGTGCGGCGGACGTCCTTGTCCTGCGTCGTGTGCCGTGTGGTCGCGTTAACGTCGTCGTCCAAGTCAAATCCAAAAGTTCAGCAATTCCAATTCCAATTGTTGGCCGCCATCTAAGAAAACAAAACATTTTCAAAACTGGCCAAATTTACGATCGTTCGCGAAAGCAGCGGCCAGCAAAAGGTTTGCCAGAAACATTCACCAAAAAAAAAACCAACTAGAAAAAGTCCAGTGCGCGCAGTGCAAACACAGTCGTTGCGGGGCGAAAGAGGCGCTGCTGGTGCGTTGAAGAGCAGCGGGTGGAAATTTTATGCGTGTGATTTGTGTGTGAAAAATTATGGCGCACGACTTTGTTGTTACGTGAAATTAATGCAAATGAAAAAAGTGTGAAAACGTTGTCGAACTTATCTAAAAAATCACACCCAAAGTTGTGTGAAACTTTTCGCTGATTTCGAGAAAAATTCGCAATGAGCAAATTGCTTTTTCCTGGAAATCGGCAGCGTAGTACTTGGCGTTGTTGTTGCAGCTGTAGCATTGCAGCTCCATGAAAATTTTCTTCAACTTCTTCGACGCCAGAGTCGTCGGCGACGGCGTCAGCGTCGTCGCTTCGTTGCTTTCGTTGTTGTTTGCTCGACGTTCGTGTGCGGGAGTTAACGGTGCGGCCAGGGGACGCCTTCGGCCACCCCTGGCTGCCCGCCACAACTGCGCCACCACCAACGTTTCGCTCAGTGCGCTGCGTGTTGTTGTAGCTGTTTTTCGTGGTGAAACATTTGGCGTTTTCTTATGTATTGTTTTTTCTGTGTTGTTGTTGTTGTTGCTGTTTGGCTCATTCTTGATTGCTGTTGTTTATGGTTGGCTTTAAAAACTTTACGCAGCTTCAGCGCAACTCGATTTTTGGTGCCGCCCCCCGCTCCTCGACCCCCGCCACACCCACGTTCGCTGCCTGACCTCAGCGTTTTGCGTTTTTCTATTTTTCTTTGGGGCCATGCTCACAGCCATTGTGTGTACTTGTGCTACTCCTGGCTGGTGTTCTTAGTGTCTTTGTTGCTGCCACTGTCATTTCATCCGAGGTTGAGGCACTCGACAAGGTCGACATTTTCTGAGTGTGCAAAAATTTTGCGCACTTCAATTTGGTTAAGCGCTGCTGTCGCTGTGTCGCTATCGTCGTTCGCAGCTGACTCGAGCGCGATGGGGCGCCAGCGGGCAGCGGCGACGAAAGTGTGCGCTTGTGTAGATATATGCGGACTGCAGGGACAAGCTGCTGGAAAAATAGGAGCTACTGCCCCTTTCACTGTGCGCCGATATCTGCCGAGGCACGTTGAAGCTCAGCGCTGCAAATTGTCCATTTAGAGTGCTTGCGGAATAGGCAGACGGCAAGAATAGCAATCAAAAACAATTGGACCATTTTGACCTTTTATAAAGTTTGTTCAAACTTTGAATTAATGCTCGAAAATGACTTGTTTAATTATTTAATTTTCAATCATGGCTGCAGTCACTCTACCTTAAATCAAAAAATTCTGTCTTACAAATAAGAAACATAACAAATAAATAATAAGTAGGTATGTAAGTTATTCATGGCTTCGTGCGAAATTTACCTGCGTCTTGTTAGTGAAAAACTTGCAGCTACGTTTCTGAATAACACAGAAATAATTTGTTTTTTTTAATGTGTGGGGATTTCTTTTAATGTAAAATTTGAATTGAAACTGTACACTAGGTGCCCCAAAAATAGGTATTCAAATTATTGCATGAATGGATAGTAAAACTGCAACTCTGAGATTGATTGATTTGCGTCCACAAAAGGGACTAAACAAAGCTTTAGACATTCGTACCTATGCATCAACAGAAACTAAAGTAATTTATGTGAGAAAGTTTTGAAAAATTACTGCACATGCCGTTCCATACATCTTCAGTGTTCATACTTGAATCAACATTGACATTCATGGCATTTGGTGTGATTTGTGATCGGCATCCGATGCTTACTTACTTCACTGTTGAGGCATTTCCAATGCTTCCTTTTTTAGTTGGCCAAACGACGAAATGACAGGGATTTCTTAACTGGATCCTTGATTCTTCTAGCCATCGACTTACAATTGCCGTATCGACCACGTTTCGCCATCTTTTCGTAGTCCAACAGAATGGAACATTATCATACACGATTTTATGGGAGTTTCGGAGATAACTTTGAGCCAATGTAATTAGAAACCACATGTCCATATTTTTGTATCAAACAGATAAATAAAGCATTTAAATCCAAAATTAGCCCCTTGCGTACTTCACAAATCATATTTTTTTTTATATAAAAGCTTTACGAAAAAATAATGAAATGGCATGGAAATTTTTATTCAGTAACTCAGAATTTCATCATTTCTCATTCATCTCATTTCATCATTTTTTTAGAACAGAAAGTCAAAAGTCAATGTTATTTTTCTTTTCTGTAAATTCTTTTACACATTTAGGGCTTTGAAAAACGTTTCAGATATATTTTGCAAATATATAAAACTACTGACCGGACTTAAAGACTCAAAAGAGCAAAATTTTTCGGTGAACATGATTTATTTTTGAAAGACTTTATCATATTTTTCTAAGACCTTCTTCCCACTCTCTGCTTCTGAGCTGATAGCCGCATGAGCTGTTATTCGAAACATTCTTTAACCCTTTCGCTGCAACTTTTGCAGAGCGATTTCACAAACTTTTTAATTTTTACTCTAGACTTTTTGTATACCCGTTTTGATTGAGTTTATCATACAAATTACAAGTTTCAGGACATCAGTGTCTCAGCAGTAGCGAAAAGGTCAAGTTTTATTGGACCCGAATATGCGACGAAAGCTTGTCCACTAAGCCTATCTTCTGGGTATTTTTGAGAGTTTTCCCTTTACAAGCAGCGACTTAAACAGTTCTTTAGTGTTTTTAGTAAGTTAACTTGAAGATGTCTCATCTTTTGCCAGACAGCATCTACAAAGATCGTCAAAAGTTATCAGTGTTTCGTTAACAGACCAACCGAAGTTGTCATGTTGAAGATTGAGCGTGATTGCCTTAAAACGTTGTGTATAAATGACCCCAAAAAAAAACATTGATTGCCTTAGTTTGAGCAGAGAACTTATGTCTCAACTATTTAGAAAAACATTTTGCTAAAAGCAAAGCAGTAATGGCCATACAAATGAGTACTTAACTTTATTCCAACTGATTCACGATTCAAAAAAGAAAATAGTTTGTTTTCACAGTCATTTTGTTTTTTAAAATGGTTACTGCAGTTTGTTACTGCTTGGCCGAGTCAGAAATCAACCAACTACCACAAACATTTCCATTTCTCTGCACTCACATTGTTACGAAATGTTTATATTAGTCAATTGCGAAACGAACCCTGCGCCCCTACAACCGGGAACTACATGCAGCACTGCCCGGCGTATACGTAACAACATTGCATTGCATCAACCATGTGTCTTGTAACTAAAAAGTAATGCAAGATTTTGAAACTTGACGCATACGTTACATGAATTCCAACCACGTTGGATGCTTGAAACACCACTTACAACGCTCTGAAGCTTTGAAGTTAATTTACCACGACGACTGTAAAGAATTGTGTGCAATAGTTTGCAAACATATCAACATTGCTTTTGATTGTTTTTGATACAAAATAAAGTAATTGCTACTTCAATAACAATTGCTTTGTTGTTGCCGCAGTCAAGGCGACATCAAAATAGAAATTCTTGAACATGAAAATTGCAAGTCACGCTCATAGATATGAAAGAGAGTAGAACGAGTCAATTGTATGATTTATTGAAATATTTTTGATCGAAGTTGCTTAGCAAATTATTGCAATCTCGCACAGCAATAATCAAATTACGACAATTGGATTGCTTCATCTTTACAGCATTTCAATTCGTCAGACGTTGCGTCAAGTGCATTTTCTTGCTATCAGTCAGCGTGATTTTATTCGCTTTTTGCTTTGTATTAGCTTTCGCACTGGGAAATGGAAATGTGACATAAATATGGGGAAATTTTTGAGCAGCAGCGATTTGCGTGCATTGTTGTTGCTGTGCTATTCTGTCCATGATTGTTGGCGAACGACTGTTGGCTCGTCGTGCGACTCCTCGCTCCCACAACTTATGCCACCGCTCGTGGCTCTGTCGCTGCGCTAAGCACTGCTGCCGTTGTTGCTGCCGTTGCCTACGCGTATGCGTGTTGCTATTCACTGCTGTCACTTGTTGTTGTTGTTGTTGTTGTTGCCATAGTTATGCAAACCCATGGATACATCTAGGAAATCCAGCAGCAATTCCCTGCACGCTTGCTCGTCCATTCGTTCGTGTCTTCGTTCGCTCGCTGCTCGGCCGCTTGGCTGGTTGGCTCCGCTCGTGCACTCGTTTCATTTCATTTCATTTCATTCATCCATCCGCAAGTCATCTGGCCGAGCAGTTCGACAGTGCGCCAATGTACGTCCGTCCGTTCATAAATCGCTCAGCATTCAGCGGCGGTGTAACGTGAACGTTTCGCTTGCGAATTTTATCGCGTTTTTCATTTGGTTCACTCTTTTCATTTGGTTTTTCACTTCTCGGCCGTGCGAGCGACTTTCTATCGGAAATGTCTCGGCCGCGCGTTCGCCGCCGAGTGCCGATCGGACGTCTGGGCTATTCTTCACGCAAAGTCAACTGATGGCGATTTAAAGGCAACTATTGACAATTAAACGGACAGCCGTGCTGCGTTGTTGTTGTTGTTGTGTATGTCCTTCGGGCAGGCAGTGAAAAATGTGCGTGTGCAAGTGACGGGCGCTGCAGGCCACAAATGAGTTGTCTAATTGTGCGATTCGACGGACATTAATTATGTGTGACGTGCCGCACATCGGCTGCCACACACGCCGCCGTGACTGACAGGCCGCGGCGACGGCGACAGTGACGACTGCAGCGGCCGTTCTGCCTCACACGGTAACGGTGGGCCACATTCTCGGTGCTCGGGTGTTTGAAAGTTCGACGGCGCCTATTGAGAAGGCGTGTTGTGGGCGATCTGAACGCACGTTCAATATTCGTGAGCGATAAGCGGACAACAGTGCACGTGGAGTGAAACGAGGCGTCCCCTTTTCGAAGGGAATACAGCTAAAATTACATTGCTCAAAGCCGATTTGTGTGTGTGTGTGTGTGATTTGCAGCTAAAATTATTAACAATCTATTTTTGATGCGTTCGTTCCTGGCGCCCAACTCTGTGCCCTACTTATCTCGGTTCGGAATTGCTCCAAATGATTGTTGCTGCTATTACGACGGTTTCGTTATTTACAGATAACAATATGTGTGCACACAGATCGAAGAGTAGTTTTATTGTTGTTGCTGTGCTTGGGACCTTATCGAGCATTTAATGATGATAAGAGCGCAATTAATTAAATGCTAATTTGTGTGGCATGTTTTGGCACCTGGAGTTGGGTTGAGAGTGCTAACGAAGCCAACGGCCATAAACTAATGTTCGATAATAACTAATACCTACGTATGTTTGTATGTATGTATGTATATATGGATGTATGTATGTATGTATGTATATAGGTGTTTTGTTTCGAAGCGCACGGACTGCAAAGCAATGGAAATGATTGGAAATTTTTATCGTTGATGAAATGTACGAAAGGCATAAAGTGAGATGACTAAAGTCACAATTCCGGAAATTTTATGTTGAAATTATTGCTGAAATAAAAATGCATCAACTTTAGGCTCAGCTCAAAATATGGGAATTTTATATTTTTATTATTTCTAAAATATAAAATTGGCATAAAGCATAAAGTGAACTTTTGAAAAGTAACAAGTTTTCGTTAATCATTGTGAATCGGATTCGTGCGGAGCGGTAGAAATAAAAGTACGCCGTGGTTCGATTTGAGGGTAACAGAGTGTACACAAAACATTAAACGATACGACCGGCTGAAGCCGGGGAGCAGAAAATAGGGGGAACATAAGTACACAAGGAGAAGGAAAGATTAGGATTAGTGATGGGATCGACGAATCACTAATACAGCACATCTGTACATCTGTACACATTGATTACTCTATGGACAACCATCTACAGATCTCCTCAGAAAAGGGTCAGTTATTGTGTTGTGCCTTATGAAAACATTTAAAATTTAAGTCCAGTTCATCCAAAATCTAAATGCAAGCCTAATTTTAGCTCCTAATAACCTTTTAAATATTAAAAAAAGCTCAAAAACGTGATGAGAAATTTTAACAAATAACCGAAATAGTGAAGCCTATCTTTGTACTTCCATCAGAAAGCCATAGTTGGTTTTGTTGAGCTAACAATATTTATTGCTTTGTGTTTAAACCGGTCTTTCAATACTCAACCACAGTTATGGTTGTTTATAAAAGCAGAGCTCCGCGGCTTTGCACGCAAGTTTGAAGTCAATGGGCCCAACAAAGCAAGTTTCTTCATACAACACACTACAGACCAATTACTCCAAACCAGTAAAGTTACTCAAAACATTTGGGTCGCTTGGGTCTATCGAACGGCCATAAAATTCTACCACTGAAACGATACGTCTAAGCCCTAAGACTGTACTAAATTTCAATGCTGTTCAACCTATAATTCCGAAATTATTCCATATTAAAAATTTCGGTTGAATGGGAGGTGCCACGCCCACCTGTCGGGTCTTATTTGCACTATATGGTTAACCTAGTTTTTGAGTTTTAGTGTCGTTTGACCAAAAAACAAGCAAACAGACATTCATTTTTATAAATAAAAAATATACAGTGTACCACTAAAGTCTTCGTACAACACCTGGTTCAGAACTAATTATTAAAAAAAACTAAATATTTGTAGGAATTTTGAAAAAGTGTCGATGCAGATCTGTTTATTTAGCATTTATTTTTAATACAACAATAAAAACTAAAAGATTCCAATAAATAGTTTAAAAGTTTTAAGCCGAAAACAAAAAAGTCGCTAAGTGCCACATGTTTAGTTCTGAACCAGGTGTTTTACGAAGACTTTTGTGGTACACTGTATATACAAAAGCAATAGACCTAAAAAAAGAGTTACTGTGCTATGCTCATCAAATGTCGCCTCTCGTGAGATCTTCAGAAGTTGTGTAGATGAAGAAGAGAAAGAAACGATACAGACTCGCTGTGCTGCTCTACAGGAATTCCAACTCTGTACCCTGGGGTCAAGATTCTTGATGAACTTGGCTATCGCAGCGAAATCCGAAGTCTTAGATTCAAAGAAAAACAAGGGGCATTCATTATGAGACATTTTGATCTCCAAGTAGAAGTGCAGTCTGTGCGCCCCATCCCTACTCTACTCACATAACCTTAAAAGCTATATATGGCTAGGTAGAGCTGTCACTGAACTTATCCTGTCAGAGCTTCTTGTAATTACCAAAGTCTTAGTTAAGAAATCGATTATTTCAATTTATAAACTAAGATAGTAGCCTGGACTTAAATTAATATCATAGATAATCTTTTGCAATTTGTAATGTGGAACCTTAGTAGAGACTGTAAGTCGAGTAATCACCTAATCGATGACATTTTTCTGTGAAATAAACACTTTAAAAGTGACTTGTGGTTGAAGTAACGAGTCGACACTCCGCTTAGTCTTTGTGTTTTTGTTCTATGTACTTTCACTTGAATCATGCTTGAAGTCTCTGGCGTTGCGTCGGCTCAGAAAACGAATGTCGTATGTTTTATTGAGTCCAGTAAGGCTACATTTCTCAGGCGGGGATTGATGTGTTTAGAAGTAACTTGATTGCTGGATCCAGTCTACTCACTTAACTGGTCATAACTACTGGTTACAGGTTACAGTTACGACCTCCTACAAAAGTTCAGTTAGTCACGGCATGTGATGAAGTTGCATTAGTTTTAAAATATCTTAAGACATGAAAGTCTGTTAAAAAAATAATACATTGAAAATAAACAAATAAAATCCCTTAAAAATGCAACAACTCAATGATTCAGTAAAGTAAATGTAGGCTTTCTTCTGCTTCTAAACTAAAACGATAAGCGTACCAGATTATTTTTGCACCTGATTACCATAATTTATACTTCGAGCGGCTTCAGGGTTAAGTTGCCATTCATCTGTATCCATGGACAAGCAAAAGTAAAATGCTACACTTTAAGTGCCTCACTGCTCCTTCACATTTCTGCAGCGCAGAAAGTCGATTTAAATACTCGTAGTTACTGAACCGAGCACAGTGTCTGCATTCTCGGCATTCATTCTTAGAGAATATGTCAAGTGCACTTGACAAATGACTCTGAGAAGAATCAATCCTGTACCTGACTGAGTTCTGAGATAACGCAACGCACAAAATTCCCGCTTTGTACTTGTATTTGTCTATTTTGGGCGAAGGCAGCCTCTTCCACCTACCTACCTACCTATCCACCAAAAATCGTTTTTCACATATTTTTATGAATAAAAAAATAATTGAACACTTGTACCAGTTGTACAATTCCATGAAAACATTTCTGGGAACAATTATTTTTGCATTCCAAGTTGAGTTTCTTGGACTTGTGCTATGCTCTCAGATTGCTCTGAAATATTTAAACCTGTAAAGTTTAATGTTGAAAAAATTAAGTTAGGTTAGGGTGACTGCCTCCATGTGAATGTTGAAATACAAAATCAAAAAGAATTCGCTAAAAGAAACAGGTTTTATTTTAATGAAATCAGCAATAAACAATAACGCAAAATAAATACTAAAAAATCAATTTCAATAAATTAGGTTTGATTTTAATAAGCTTGAAGCTAGCGTTGTCGCTGCGGCGTCACCTGAACAGAAAAAAATTGGCAACAAAATCGAAATCGCTAAATTAACAATTCATCCCACTAATTCAGCTACGTTTCGGTAATTTTTGGATGCTTGTCTGCCCCTCGCAGCGTTGTCTCGGCGCTCCTTTAGCCATCAATATTTCTCCACACTCCATGCAAATTCAGTTTCCACACTCAAACGGGGCAGACGGGGCGTATGCAGGCAGCGACTAGTGAGCGTGTGTGTGTGTGTGTGTATGATTCTATAGAAGTGCGTGTGTGCGTGTATGCAGCGCTGACAGTTTGAAATGTTTACATCTCGACAAAAGCATCAACAAAGGCACAATCGGACGCGTCAATAGCGGCATTGGCATCGGCAGCAGCAGCAGCAGCGGCAGTCGTGGCGCTCAAGTAAATTGGGCAAAAGTCATTCACATGATACAATTTACTTGAATGTGTATCTTTTGCGTTTATTGATTACACATTTCGATTTCTGTAGAACGTTGCTATTGCTGCCACCGATTCCCGCAAATCTGTTGATGATGCTGACGACGGCGATTGCCAATGATCCGAATAAAAATACAAAATAAAACGTAGACGAAATTGTAGAATAACGAAGCGACGTTTGTCACACATTAGTGTGTTTGTGTGTGTGTGTGTTCATCGATGCATTTTACATCTATGTTTGTGTTTGTGTGCCTATTCGCTTTGATCTCATCGCCGAGTTTCGCTGCCAGTAACAACAACAAGCAGCGCAGCCAAATGAAGTGAAATTTATTTATTTTGCTCGCGTTTGTCGATTTGTGTAATTTTTACAATTTTTGTTCGTTTTTCGATTTTTGCGTTACGCCGTGTAAAATTTTAGCAACAACACCAACACAAATACAAATATACAAAACGTATAAACGACGAATGCTGCTCGTTCGTTCGCCACTGTGCGCGTAAATCCAGCCATCCATCCATCCGCCACCGACCAACCGACCCACCGACCAACGTACAAACGCGCTTGCAAACACGCAGATACAGATACTTTACATTAATGTAAATTATTTATCTTGTGGAACTTAATTATCATAAAATTAAAGAGCCAAAAAAGCCCAAAAATCCAAAAACACCAACAACACCGAAAGTCAGAAAGCATGAAGTAATAACACAACAACAAAAACAACAATAACGCTTACACGCGTCGCAATCACCTCAGCGCGGTTTGTATATGTTTGTGTTGGCCACAGCGCTGGGCGAATGTTTTCGCCGTTTTGGTGCCGCGGTGCGATGATGAATTTGCTGTGCCTTCTGCGCTCGCCGCACGCTGGAAAAATAGCAAAAGTTGGCAAAAACAAGCGAGCCAGCAAAAACTGAAAAAAACAACTTTTAACAAATGCGAACAATTTGAACTGTGAACAGGCCAGCAAACAACTGCGGCATACAGAAGCAAAATTAATACGAGCACTAAGAACAACAAGAACAACAAGAGACAAGATCAACAATCGGCCAGCGGTGAGGGCGCAGCTGCGCGACGTTGGTGTGGGTGCGCTTTGGGCGTTGGATGGGCTGTGGCTTTGTGTGTCTGAGTGTGTGCACACGTGATGGCACAAACATGTGTCGAATCGTGGTGTGGCAGCGAAAGGTGCAGTGCAACGCATTGCTGCGGAAAACATTCGTGGAAAATTAGAATAACAAGTGAACATTGTGCGAAAACAATTCAAATAAATCATTCAAAGTATTAATTGAAAAGTGAAGGAACTGAACATTAAAACGAAAGGATGAAAGCGAAAAAAAAATTTATTAATTTTTTTTTTTAATTAAAAAACATTAACATAGAAAACTAAAAATCGAAATATGTAATAATGAATTTATTTTATTTATTCTTTTTACCATATTTTGTGAAGAAGTGAAAATTCGATGATGAAATGCAACGATGAAAGCGAAAAAAATTTATTAATTTTATTTTTTAATTAAAAAATGTTAACATAAAACTAAAAATCTAAATATCTAATAATGAATTTATTTTATTTATTTAGTTTAGAATAGCATTTAGTTTATTAATTTTATAAAAAACATTGACATTTTAATGAGGAAATTAAACGATTCGGATTAGATATAAAAAGAATAATAATGAATTTAGTTATCATATTTTTTTAAACCCTGCGAATCTTCATTTAAGTAATTTTTAATTTCGTACATGTGACTTCGTTTTTTTGCAAAAAAAAAAACAATTCAAATAAATAATTTAAATTATTAATTGAAAAGCGAAGTACTGAACTGTTGAATAAAAGTATAAAAGCGAAAAATAAAAAAAAAACAATTAATTTCGTTTTTTAAATAAAAAACATTAACACTTTAACAATAAAATGAAACATAAAAAACTAAAAATCTAAATATTCAATAATAAATTCATTTTAATTATTTTTTTCCATATTTTTGTTTCAGTAATGTTTTATTTCGTATGCTTCATTTAATTTTTTTTGCAAATAGAAAACAACGATTAAAAAAAATCATTCAAAGTATTAATTAAAAAATAAAAAAATAATAAATTAATTAATTTTATTTATTTTATAAACAACATTAGCAATAAAATGAAACATTTATAACTAAAAATCTATATAATAGATAAACGTTTAAATGAAAAGATGAAAGTGAAGAAAAGAATGAATTTAGTTTATTTATTTTATAAAAAACATTAACATATTAATAACAAAATTAAACAATTACGATTAGATATAAAAATAATAATAATGAATTTATTTTATGTATTCCTTTTACCATATTATTTTAAATTTTATTTCCCCCTCTTCATTTCAAATTGCCCCAGAGGGAAACTTATCGCCTTGAGTAACTTTTTGTTTTGTATGTTTAAGTTTTTTGCTTTTTTTTGCAAATGAAAGCTTTTTGTCATTTCCAAACAGTGAATTATTGTAAAACGGCAAATATTTGTTTAAAAAGAAATTACAGCCAAAGTTCTACAACTTCTGCATTAATTGTTGGTCATATTACTGGCTTACGGTGTAACGTTTGTTCTGTCATCTGTTTGTTTTTTCATTTTTTTAACGCTGTCCTCAAATTAGTTTCCAAATCCATTCACCTCTCTCCGCCTTTGAGTTTGGCTTTCATTATAACAAATGACACAACACATTTTCCATAATAAAAGAATAAATCCACAAGAACGTTGAAATTTCAGATTTGCATAAAACTCAAAGACTTTGAAAATTCAACTATTACAACTAAACGAAGCGAAAGATGAGTAAAGCGCCAACCGTAAAAGTGCAAACGAATTGATTTTTTGTAAACGAAACAACTGCCCTGTAATGAGCAGCGGAGCGCGCGCTGAATGAGCGCAAACTAAAACTTAAAGTAAAACTGAAAAGAAACGCAACACAGCCGGAAACTCATTTGCCAAGCTTAAGTCTCATTTGAACTTCCGGTGCGCCGTTGCCGACATTAAACAACTACTGCAAGTCAGCATTGCCGTCAACACTGCAGCTGACCTTTGCCGCCGAACAGAGCAGTCAACCAACAATAACAACACTAACCATAACGACAAGCAAAGCGACCGCCAGAGTGGTGGAAGCGGCAGCAGCAGAAAAAGTAGCAGCGAAAAAGCTGAAGTGAAATTGTCGCAAAATTAAAAACAAACAAATTAATTAAACACGACAGCCAGAGCAGCAGTTGATGGTGTGAAAATAAAAGGCCTCGGAAAATCATTTCTTTTCGCCGAGACGCAAAAAGAAGGACACACACACACACAAACACAGACACAAACTCCTGAATCGAGGCGCTACGGCAAAGTCTTGGGGAGTGAAGGCTTAGTGAACGTTCAGTTACGCCCCAACAACAACAACCAGCAGTGACAGTGATAGCAGCGCGACATTACAACCAACAACGTTACGCATTGCGACACGCACACGCACGCACGCAATCGAACGTGTCGCGCACATCCACGCCACCGAAACAGGACACAAAGTTGCCACAAACAGCACAGCCGGCTCCGAAAGGGATTGGTGGGCGCCTTCACAAAGTTCAGTAGCTACAGCAGTTCGTCGAGTCAACGCCGCGTCTCTTATCGAAGAGGCGCTGCGAGTGGCGCACGTTTGTTCCTTGGCTGGTCGCGTGCGTTTGTCCATAAGGTGAGTGCACACACACCCACACACCTTCATACCTGTAGATGTGTAAGTCATTTCAGTGCGATACTTAGGCGTAGCCTTACGTAAGACTTTACTTTATAAAATTTCATGAAATGCTGCAAAAAGAAATAATGCTTTGGCGAAAGCCCAAGTTGTAAGTTTTCTTAGCCCATTAACTCTTTTGAAGCAATATTCATAGTTTTACTTCGGATCCGTACGATTTTTGTCTCAATCCTAAAGGTGTTTTAATATATTTACCTTTCTATATAAATTCACACACATATGGTCATCAAATTTATGGCCAAACTTTCTTAATTCATAAATAAAAGAGTGATTGTGTGAATTGTATGAATGAGTTCAGCTTAGTGCTGAATACGAACAATATTTCTTTGTATTATTATTAGTTGTTGCTTTTTTTTTAGACTTTCATTTCATTTCGAGTAATTTGGTTTCATAGCATTCGCTGGCCGTTAGTAGTTAATTTCGTTAATGCCTGCCAATTGTTCTAAATGCATATTGACTTTTTATTATTTATGGTCACGCGCGCGCTTTCAGCTATGCGTCAGCTGGCCTGACTTGCCTGACATGTATGTATGTGTGTGTGTGTATGTGTCCGTCGGTAATCTGTTTGTGCAAGTGTGACGCGCAGTTATTGCGCTGCTATGATACAATTTAAATATTTAATGCCATTTGAAGTGTTTTGCATATTTACTTGTTAGCGAGTAGAATTTGTGAGTGCGTCAAACACAACGACAGTGACATTCAATTCCTTTGTCCTGCGCCTCATTAAGTATTTAAAACAACATGTTAGGAACTATAGTCAAAGCTAGACGTGTCATTGCAGAACGAGCAGAAGCTATCTGAGAAGAAAATAGAGACTACTGTCCGTTAATGACGTGTGGACCATCAAGTAGTGTTATTCTTGAAATACTAATCTTAAAACTACTGATCTTGAAACTAGTGATCTGTTGAGTTGATCGTAAAGTACTGATCTCAAAGTTTTGGTTTTGCAGTATTAGTCCTGAACTGATGAAGACCATTAGTTGACGTATTGATCCTGAAATACTAATTCTAAAAGTACTGATCTCAAATAAGTTTGAAGTAACTACTGATCTTGCTGAGTTAGTCCTGCTGTATTAGTCTTGAAGTACCGATCGTGAAATACTTTGATATGTTGACCATGAAGGGCTGATATTGAAGTTTTGGTTTTGAAGTACTGATCGTAAAATACTAAGCTTAAAAGTACTGATCTTGTATAACTTTGAAGAACCGATCTTTTGGAGTTGATCATAAACTGATCTTGATATGTTGACCATGAAGGAAAAATTGTTAATATTGAAGTTTTGGTCTTGCAGTATTGGTCTTGAACTGATGAAGACCATTAGTTGATATATTGAGCCTATAATCTAATCCTTAAAGTACTGATCTAAAATAATCTACAAATAACTACTGATCTTGTTGAGTTAGTTTTGCTGTATTGGTCTTGAAGTGCCGATCGCGAAATACTTTTCATGACGTACTGATCTTGATATGCTGATCATGAAGGGCTGATATTGAAGTTTTGGTTTTGAAGTACTGATCGTAAAATACTAATCTTAAAAGTACTGATCCTGTATAACCTTGAAGAACCGATCTTGATGTGTTGACCATGAAGGATTGATGTTTTAGACTTAAAACTGCAAGTATTGGTCTTAAAATAACGATCGTGAAATACTTGTCATAAAAAACTGATTTTGATGTTTTGACCATAAATTGTTGATATTGAAGTTTTGGTCTTGCAGTATTGATCTTGAACTGACGAAGACCATCATTTGAAGTATTGATCCTGAAATGCTAATCTTCAAACACTTATCTTAAATAATCTTGAAGTAACTTACTGATCTTGTTGAGTTGATCAAGTACTAATCAAGACTGATCTTGATGTGTTGACCGTAAAGTGTTTATATTAACTTTTTGGTCTTGAAGTACTAATTTTGGAATACTATTCTTGAAGTCCTGATCTTGATTTGTTGATCATAAAATTCTTACCTTGAAATAGTGAGTTTTGGATCTTATTTAGCTTCAAACTCAAATCTAATTGAATTAAAATGTAAAGCAAACATAGAAATGAAAATTTCAAAGCTAAAACTTGTGACAGTCTTTGTTGTTTCTGAAGCTAAAAAACACAAAATACAATTTTTATTTATGAAAAAATACAAATCCTAACAACATTAATTGACATTAAGTGACATTAAATATCATAAAATAAAATATCATAAAATTCTTACCTTGAAATTGTGGTATTGAAATATTTATTTTGAAGTACTCACCTTCAAGTTTTTGATCTTTTTTAGATATATTTAGCTTCAAACTCAAATGTAATGAATGAAAATGTATAGCAAACATAGAAACGAAAAAATTTCAAAGTTAAAATTTCAACTAACAGTAACAGTATTTCTTGTTTTTAAGCTAAAAACACAAAAAAATATATATATTTATAGAAAAAAAATACAAATCCTAACAACAACAGAAACATTAAATATTAAATATTGTTTCCATTTGAACTCGCAACGGACATGAATGAATTCCCAAAACAGCAAAGTTGAGAGTCACATTAAATGCTTTTGAGTAGCTAAATATTTCATAGTTTTTATCGCAACTTTTTTCATCTTTTGCTCAACTCAAGTGTAGTTAGTGTGCCGCACATTACAATTCAAAGTTGCCGCGTCGAATCAATCAATCATGTGTCGCCGTCGCAGCGTCACAGCGTTACACACATCACACGCCTCTGTGCATAGCACAAAGACCAACACACAAGTTTGCACATCGCTCAGTGTGTCGCCCCTTCTCGTCCACTCTCCCCCTGTCGGCAAATAACAAAGCAATTCAACTGAAAGTCAATACAAAACTCATTGCAAAATGACGCTCCTCATTTATTTTGTGATCAACTTTTGCTTAATACATGCGAAAAATTCCACCGCTAACAAGCAGACGTGCGGAAATTTCACTAAGAAAGTGCCGCGGCCGCTGCGAGCGCCGAACGCCGAAGAATGCCGGAGCATTGGCGCGAATGCAGGACAGGACAGCGCACAAAAATAGACACACACACATGTACATTTCAAAGTTGTCTCACGTTAGAGTGCAGAACTTTACAGCTTTTATGAGCTTCATGCCAAGTTGTTGATGTTGTTGTATGTATTGTTGCTGTTAACATTGTTCGTACGAAATGTTTTATTGTGTTCACCAGATGCGACTGTGACTGCGGAGAAGCACGCGAACGTGCTAGTGTGTGTGTGTCGTGTGTGTGTTTGTAGTGCGGAGGCGCAATTGCGCATGAAGGACACGTACGGACAGCGAGACATTGTGGCGCTCGTGCGTGTGTGTGCAGCGTTGTTAGCACCGCCACTGCCATTGTTGTTGTTGTTGTTGTTGTGCATGTTGTATACCACTTTTAAGACACACCTCAGCAGTGGTCAACAAAAAAACACACTCGTGTGATTTGAGTGCACGTAACGACAGCAGTCGTTGAGCGCCAGCAACATTGTCAACAATTAAGTGCGGATTTTTTGCATAAATCGCATTAAAATCTCCATAGCGATGTCAAAGCATTTTGTCGACAAACCGATTGTGTGCACTTTCCATTCGCGCAAACAAGCGACCAGCTGACGATCAGCTTTGTACTTGGCCGCAAACGGCCAGCGTGGAAAAAGATGGGGAGAAAGGATTTATGATTAAAAAAATCTATACATATGACAATTGAAATGATAATTGAATACGCAATTTTATATGATAATCTATAAAGATTGGCATCCTTTCAGAATTGCTGCCTAATATTTTATTTTAGTTTTGTAAATTTTGACGCCTTAAGTTGTGGCACTTCTAATTTCTTCTTAAATGAGATGCGATATAACAACTCCCCGGAAAATTGTTGTGGTGACTAAATCTTTGACAAATGGGTAGATGGACGGCCAGACGGGACCACAGACGGACGTTTAAACTTACGTAGGGATGAAAAATCTATTCACCCGATGATTTGTAACGAAAAAATACTAAAATTGTTCACATCAACAATGGATTTTTTTTCAATCTCAAAGAGATTTTGTATACAAAAATGTCTCATTATTTTTGAAAATCAATTTTCATCAAACTGGAACCAATCCACTATTTGTGTCCACATTTTGTATGACGACAGCGCACTGTGACACTGTGACAGCAATGCGATGCGCCTTTGTCCCATTTCCGCCACTGGCCGCTGTCAGCTGTCACTCATTCGTATGACTTCTTAATCAATTTGAAACAAGTTCACCGTTCTCTGTTCTCTGAACGTTGCAGCGACTCGATTTGAGCAGCTTTGTTGCTTGTTGCACTTATAGCCGTGTTGCAAATTTACTTGGCCATTGGTTGCAGAGGCAGCAATAAAATAACTGCAACACCGGTGACATAAAAGATGATGACGTTCAACGCGTCCCCTCCCCTTACCACCTTTTACTCTCATTCAATGAACACTACCATCGTTGTGGAGCATGTTGAAATGTGCAGCCAGTCCAACTGACAGCACCCGTACATAACAAATGGCCAAGTTAATGCATTTGTCAATGTGAATGCAACAGCCAAAGCACAAAAATTACCGCAAACACTCACACATAGCCAAAAAAAACCGCATGCACGCGAGCGAAGGAATAGTTTAACGTTTTCATTGAATTTTGCATAATTGAAGGAAAACCATTGTCAGCGCGCCTGCCCACATCCCAACAAAGCCACATACACACAAACACACACACATTGATGTATATTTCCTTCGGCACATTTGGCCGAGCGGAGTGAGGTGGGGCGCAGGTGCATAACGGTGGCGAAACATACGACTCAGTGGCGCTGTGTGATGAATGAAGCCATCGCATTTCACATACATACACACATACATACATACATATGTACGTGTGTGAATTATGGCATTCGCAGAATTCGCAATGTACGCCGATCGGCGTTGGCCAGCGTCGGCGGTAAATTGCCTTGGAAGTGATAAATGACAGCGAGCGCACAAATAGCATAAATGAAAAGAGACATTTGTCATTTTACAGAATTCGGCGAGCGCTGTGTTGTTTATTGCTTGCGCAAATATTTTTGTTTGTCAGTTGGCGCACGACGAAATGAGTCAATAATGCAGATTAAACGATATGCCGTGTGGGCAGAGAACGCAAGTTTATTGAATTCTTTTCGAAATTTCCAGAGCAAACGAACTGAAGTGTTTATTTGTCTACGTCGCACTGGGGGGGCAGGCAGCCAGAAGAAGAAGACGAGTATTCAGCAAAGCGCTTCACAGATGTGGGAGTGTACCCACTGCACCAGTTGTGTTGTGTCTTAAAGTTAATATTTAACATATAAAGAGACTCTTTTAAGTTTAAGCAATGTTTGTATATTAATTTATTTTATTGACTGAGCATAGAACATAACGTCTGGGACTTGAGGTTAATAGGAATCTGTAATTCAATGGGCGCTTCGTTGGAATATGAGTTTTTAGGCAAGTTGACCCCTAACTTGCCTACCACTCCAGTAGATAACTCTCGATATCTGAACTGTATATGAACATTGACAGTTTGAGCAAAAAGAACATTGAGTCCTCCTGGCGCAACAGAACAGACTGTAGCACCTTTCAGGCACTATGGTCGTTCCTTTCCCTGAGGAGAACGCGATTTGTACTGTGCCTGAGTCAAACCTCTATTAAACAGCTCGGCGGAGTCATCACTGGACACTGCGCCATTGGATTTAAGCATATCAAATGACGCCTCTCATCCAGTGATGTCTGCAGAAGCTGCTAGAGATAAAGAAGAAATTGAAACGATCCATCACTTCCGGTGCTACTGCCCGGTTCTGCAGGAACGTCGACTTCGTATCCTGGACCTGGCTTGAGCGGCAAAAGTTGAAGTGCGGTCTCTGTGCTGCATGCACGATTCCCTACTTAACCTAACCTAACTTAGGCTGGCTACCGACTTCCACTGAGTGCAGAGCTCAGAATGAGAGGAGATTACTGAGTCGATAAACCACATTGGGGGAGAACTGGACTAAAAACCTCCGAATGCTAAGAAAAATGAATTGCTGACCATTTTAGAGTTAAAATATTTGCTGCTAGACTGATTGGAGTATTGTTTTGTGTTTGTCAGTTACAAATTTAGAAATAGAATGTCAACGAATTAAAAAAGAAACTACAGTCAGATCGAAAAAGTTAAGTAGGAATTATCTAACTCCTAACATTGTCCTGTTTTATTCCTGTTTTAAGGAAGTATTCTGTATTAAACTTGGTGCCTTACATCGGCATCTACCCGATAAAATAAAAATAAAATAAAACAAAAAAATTAAAAATTATATAAAATAAATTAAAACAAAGTAAAATAAAATAAAATAGAATAAAATAAAATAAAATAAAATAAAATAAAATAAAATAAAATAAAATAAAATAAAATAAAATAAAATAAAATAAAATAAAATAAAATAAAATAAAATAAAATAAAATAAAATAAAATAAAATAAAATAAAGAATAATAAAATCGGCTATAGCTGTCTATGAAAAAAACCCGGTTCGTTCCATCGATAACTCGCACCTCTATACGGCAGCTTATAGAAGTCTGTGCAATTGAGTCCTTGCTTATAAAATGGCGGTTCTAGTATAGTAATATCTACGGGTACTGTGAAGATGAGAAAGAAGTCAAAACGATACAACATTTTCCATAGCTCTCCAGTAGCGACGACTCCCCATGGCAATAATTTTTCTGACGGACAAAATGAATGCAAAAGAAGATAATTTTGATAAATTAGTAGAAAACACCATAGAATACTTGCTATGCCACTGGTCCGTTCTACAGGAACAGTCACTTTGCCAAACCGTACGAAGACTCCTCACGAATGCCTCCTCACGAGGCCGAAAAGTTTGCTGCGGAAATAGTTGAATGGGTTTCTTCACAATAAGCATGAAGCAATACACAGTGAACCTCTTTTCAACCTAACCTCATCTGAACTATGTTCTGCTTCAATTCCATGTCTACCTACAGCTCCACTAGAGAATCCTTTGTTTTTTCTACTGTCTACTCTTCTTCGTTCCTGTCAATTTATCAATGTTTATAAGCATTGACACTTTCTAAGAACTTGTTGTTCAAACTTTTTAATCAGCCTCAACAGTTTTCTAAGAGCTGTTGAATTTCTCTAATTTATGTTCTTTAAATATTCAAAATTCAAATTCAACATAAAAGCACAACAACTGCCTCGCATATCTGACAACCTTAAAGATAACACAACATTTTGCCAGCCAGCAGATAAGCATCGCAATTCCAACACTAACACACAAATTAATATTCATATGTATGCTCACGACATGAGCGCTCAGACGCTATCGCTTCGATTATTTTCCAACTCGTTTCTTTCGCTGATAAACAAACAAATTACCAGCGGGGCGCTGCGTACTGTTTTCGCATTTTACTACGAATATTTACACTGCGTATTTACACACCCATTCCATACCCACACCCACACATACCAACATCATTGTCCCATACGCGCACACATGCGAGCATGCAGGCGAGAACTGATTGAGGCGCTGACTTGATTTCGGTTTTCTTCTTCAACTGGCGACATTGTCAGTGCGACTGTTTTCTTTTATGTTTTTGTTATTTCGGTGATTGCTTAATTCACTGCTTTACTCTGGCTACTGCTTTGTCGTTTTGTTTGCTGCGACACATTATGTCGAACATGTCGTTGTCTGGCATCAAATGGATGCTTTTGAAACGTTAAATGCGCGTCAGAACTTGTCACACATTGGTGAAATGGAAAAATCTGTAGCTGCTGGACGATTTTCTCCAACGATTATGGCGGGGAGTAAAAATAGCCGGGGGAAAGTGGAGCTAGGAGAAAGCCAAGCAAGGGTAATACAAAGCAGGAAAACTGCAAAATGTTCAATGAAAATATGTCACATATAAGTGGCGCCACCAGAGAGTCAGTTATTTCAAAAGTCCTTTTAAATCATATTTAATATTCAATACTAAATTTTGCTAAAAACGAAGCATATTTAAACCCTCGACCGCATGACCCAAGTTCTGCCTACGCTTCTGGCCTAAAGCCGTTACTGCTTAAGCCGTGTGTGACACAATTTCAGCACAACATGTCGTATGCGCATCATTAAAAAATACCAAACAGGCAACATTTAAGTCGTTTACGTGTTTGCAATGGAAAAGTGGCGAGTACTTTTAATTAACGCAACGCATGCAACGAATTTTCATTAGCAGCATTCCTCGCGGTACACTCGGGCGTATGAGTAATGTGCAAAGGCGTATATTTTATGTGCGTTTTACTCGCATCCACGCACACACACACGAGTGAGGCTGCTATACGCACGCATGCATTAAAATCACCACAAATGCGCACCGAGTTCAAGGATATTTTATGCAGGGTTAAAGCGCGCTCACACACCCCAACACACACACTCACACTCATTATGTACTCGTGTGCATTCAGCGCAAATTATTATGTGCGCGCAGGCAGAGCGCGAGCTCTTTTTTTGTATGAGTGCGCGTATAAAAATTCAATAACAACAACAATTAATTTTCTACACATAAACAGGGAAAATTCATCAAAAAACAAAGTTAGATACAATTTTGAGCGTTGGTTGGAAAGTTGGTTGGAAACTTTAAAATAGTTTTATGCAAAAAAAAGAGATTACAAAAAGGTTGAAAATTATTGTAGTAAGCAAATGTTTGGCTTAAAATATTTTCAGATAAACAGTTTTCGATTATGAGCCCCCGAGAGTAAAATTTAATGTGAAAAAGCTGTTATTGCGCCTTTCGGAATCAACTTGAAATTTGCCTCTCATACGTGTAGGATGCAGTTGAATGCGGAGGGTGAAGCTTTAGTCTTGTAGTTGAGTTTTTGCGAATTTTATATAAGATTCTAATAATCAAAATTTCCATGATATTTTTCCGCATTACAACGTTCAAAATTGTTAAAAAACTACCTCAAAATGTGTGTTCCATTCATTAGTAAAAATGAATATTTTTGAATGGTTTTGTGAACCAGACAACAACACAACAAAAAAACAAAAATTTGTGTTTTCTTCGTTAGTAACAATGAATATTTTTTAATGCTATTGTGAACAAGTAAAATTGTCACATTAAAGTAGCGAGAAATCAACAACAGTTTCATAAGTTTTCTAGTGACGCACGCAAGAGGCCAAATCCTCCAGATATGTGTTTGTTAAGAAATATTGTGGGTGTCAAATACAACTTCAAGGCCACAATCCTCCTCAAAAGGAAGTCCTGTGTGCGCCACTGTAGCCTTCATTGCATTCAGATAATTCTACTGTAGACTTTATGTACATCGTCCGAAGCGAGATTGAGCAGACGATGACCGTGAATGTCCGTCGGTTGATTCATGACAACTGATTGTTTTTGACCTCAAGAATCTAGACGACATATAATTCAAACAAAATGGCGCAATGTGTCACATGTAAAGCATTACACTGAAATCGTAGCAGAAAAAGTTCGCAGACGCATTATTCCCAGAAGAGCCGATGTTGCATATTGGCTGGCAAGTTTGTGCCACTTAACGCCCTTGGACTTTTTTCCTGGGACTACTACAGTTGGTCAACAGAAGAACAACCTCATTCAAGTCACTAATGAGATCTAGTTCGATCTATGCAACAGAGTCATCTCTGTCGAATAAAATCCTAAAATAAAGTCACAAGTCTTTTGTTTTAGTTTTTAAGTTCAGACACATTAAATAAAAACTCTGAAACAACAGCCAACAAAAATTGTACATGAAAATGCCATTAGCCAACGACAACATTTATCTACATTTATCTTCCTCAACCATCTTGTAAAATTTAGCAACTCACAACTTTCCACCTTTGTGCCATTTAATGTCCTGTGTTCTCGTTCTCCAACTCCTTCTGACTCAACATTGCGGCCCTCCAAATCGCGCATTGTTTTGCGTGTCATGTGTGTTGTTGTTGTTGTTGTTTGCAAAATGAATGACAGCTAATGAAAGTGCGTGTCGTTAATGTCATTACAACATGTAAATGCCATGCCATGCATTATCACAACAACAAATTTTATAAAAAAATTATCAACATGCACATGAAAGGAAAACACAGAGTACAAGCACCGTTGCCTCTGCTCCTCTTCCACATTGCCCAGAAGTGCCTGCCAAGTGGCCTCTTCATTATGTTTTTTAAATGTCAACAATGGCTGTTGCTTAACTAAGAACATCAACAGCAATAGCAACAACAACAACGACAACAGCAACTCGCACTTGTGCGCCTCCGCATGCAAACAGCCGCCAACACAAACACACACACACTCGAGCACACCTAGAGAACACACAGCGGCATTGAGAGCAATGTCGAATTGTCGGACTGTTTGTTGCCTGTTGGCGCGTGCCTGATGTCGCCAACCGGCAGTAACATTGCCTGCACATTTCTTGCCGCGTCGCCCAAGTGAAGCCACCGCATGCGACGTGCGATGCGGGGCGCTCGAGTGCCATGTCGACCCCCTTATGTTGTTGCTGTCGTCAACCGTCTGCCGCGCGCTGTTTTGCATCTGTAGCACGCCACACGCTCTTACCTGCCACTTGTGTCTGCTACTTGCAACATGCAGTGCACGTTGTTGTAATTTAGCTTTTTTGCTTTTGTATATGAATTTTTACCTTATTTTACTTTTTGCTTACATGTTTACTGCTTTTGTTGTTATTGTTGCCGCTGAGTGGCATTTCATTTTTTTTCAGCATTTTTTTTAACTTTTATTAAAATATTTCAAGAGTGCATGATGTGTGGAATTCGACTCTGTCGACAACGACAACGACAACAACAACAATAACACAAAAACCCGAAAACAGCAATGACGACAACAACCAAAACAACAGTCCAAGCAAACTCAAAGCCGAGTAGAACGACTGGCGCCATTTGTGTATTGTTGTTGGATAAACGTTGTTTAGTTGGTTGGTTGTTGTTGTTATTGTTGTGCTTTATGAAACAAGCCTACAGACATACATACATACATACGCGCTATGTGAGGTGTTTATTGTGCAATAAAATATGAGCTCTGTGCATTCTCGGTGGGCGGTTCGGGGCGAGGGAGGCGGTTCAAGTTACTGTTATGTGAAATATGCAAATATTGTCAACGCTATACAAAACAAATCCTAAAAAGTTACAACCAACAGGAACAGTAAAACACAAACAGAAACAAATCTGCAAAATGCAATAAAAACGGGCAGCAAAAGCAACAGCAACAACAAAGGGGGAATGCTAAAAATAACAAAATAAACAACTAGAATGTGGGAAGATAGTAAAAATAAAGCAATACAAACTATAATAAACAGTTATAAACTATAATAAAACGAAATTAATCTCCAGAATGACAGTAAAAACAACAGAACCGATAAAAATAACTAAATAACTAAATAATGTTAACAACAAATTTTCTGCTGCTTTCTACTTCTGCTAAACAGCGGTCAAATTTGTTTTCATTTTTGCTCCATCGGTTTTTTTAAAATCAGAAAAATTTGTTTTTACCAATGCGAATTAACAATTAAATAGTTTTCAATCCGATTATACAAATCAAAGTTCCAAAACGTCAGTTGCAATTCTTGGCATTTTGCAGTTTAAAATGTTTAAAATTCTTCTTCGTAATAGTCAGTTCACTGCTTCCTATTAACGCCAGTTCACTGTATAAACAACAATAAAAATGTGAAGGTTGAAACTTTGAGCACAACAACAACAACTGTAATGCTGTTGCCTAACCTACAAATTCTTCTAGAACCAACGCAATCCAACCAAACAATAGGGAAATCCTCAGTGCATTGGTTCGTGTATTAAAAACTACACTTACAACTACGTTTCTCAACAATGCAATGTTGCTAATGCTACAACAACAAAATCTTACAAAAGAAACCACATTATCACATTTTCCAGGGCCATCAGTAGCGCATTCATTATCATCTACAAGTACAATAATAATAATAATAACAACAACAACAACTACACAGTCACTTTTCATAGCAACAACAATTCAAGTCAAGCAGTTTCAGCGTCTTTGAACGTGCGCCGACGGTTTTCTTGTGTCTAAGCACGCGTACGCGCTCACACGACCCGCGGCGCATACAAAGTGAATGCTTTTAGTCGGCACAATTGTGCACCACTACATATGCAAATCAACTACAACACAGTCACATGTGCGCCGAGTACAGATGTGCAAGCAGCTTTCAGCATCCATGCAACGCATCAGCAGCGCCTTTCTTGGGTTTTAAAGTGCCGCAATTTAATTCAGCGCTTGAAATGTTTGCATTGATTTTGCTTTATTGGAATTTATTATTAGAAATGTTACAGCGACAACAACAAAAAGAATGCCAACGACAATGTCAGCAGTTATAGACAGTGGATAAAAGAAGAGGAAGCGGCAGAATTTCCAACGGACGTGCCACGCCGCACGCATTGGGATGCGCTGGAAGCTGTTCTACGTGTAAAAATAGTCGCCAACAGGGCTAAAGGCATTAGCCATCATGCAGCTGTGGCCAGCTTAAATTTTCATGCTTCAGATACAAACAGGAAAATTGCGAAAATTCGCGAGGAAAATTGTTTTTATTTTAGATTTTTTTATATTTATTTATAAAAAAAGTTCATAAGTCTGAAACAAATGATCCGCTAGACAGTTATTGATGAACGTTGCGCGCTTTCAATTTGCCGACACCGAAATGTTGCCATTCTATGTTCGTTTGCATGTGTCTATTTATTTGTGTTTGTGTGTGTGTTTGATCGGCGTTGCTAAAAATACACACTCCACTTACTGCTCCTGCCGGGACATGCGCTATTTTTAGCCACTCAAGGACACAGCACGCCAGCAGCCGGCAGCGAGCTGCGTGTAATTAAATCGCTCACTGCGGTAACAGAGACACAGGGCGCTGGTTGCGGCAACACAGCTTAGCTGCTCGCGAAATGGAAATGCGAAAAACGCTATCGTTATGCAAACGTGCAACAAACCAAAAAGTTACAGTGTGTGCATTGCATACAACAACAACACAAAACTGGAGTTCGGCGAAAAATTTGCAGTTGATGAATTTTTAATCCTGACAGTAGTTTAATTTCTGGGCAAAAGCAACAAAAAAATATGAGTTGTCTCTGTTTCAGTTCTGAGAAAGAGATGCAAAATAAAAACTATTAAAATATGAATTCTCCGTACTGCGGTCAGAGTCAAATAATTTTGTATTGAATTTTTTAATTAATATTTTTTTATAACATTTGTTTTTAATTTAATGTTTAATTTTTTTAATTTTTCATACATTTTGTTTTCATTTATTAATTGACATTTTTATTATCTTTTTTTATTTTTAAAAAGCAAAATACCTAAAAATATGAATTCTCCAAACTGTGGTCAAAGTAAGAAAAATTTTTATTTATTTTTTCAAATAATAGTTTTTAAACAATTTGTTTAATTTTATAATTTAATGTTAATTTCAGATATCGCTTTTTTATAGATTTAATTTGCTCATTTTGTAATTAAAATTTTTCTTATCTTGTTTTATATTTTTTATTAGAAATATTTTGCTTTCATTTGTCTTTTCGCCATTGCTTTCGCCTTCGCTTGCAACTGTCGCAATTAACTTATCTTCAATTGCGCCACCACTCACGCGAATGGAGGCAAAACGAGCAAAACCTGCAGCTAGCGTCAGCTTCGGAAAATGGCGCAACAACAAATCAAATGTGATGACGTCAAACGCAGTCAACAATCACACAAGCGCTCAGGAAAATCTACATCACTGTCAACTACAAATTGTACACTACAACAACAACAACAACAACAACAACAATACCAAACAAAACAAGAAACAAATGAAAGTGTTTTAGTCAGTTTTGACTGACAAAAGCAATGACAGCCAAGTTGAAAGTTTTGCCAAAAGTTAAGAGAAGATTTTCGCGGTTACTATTTACAATTTTGAAATATTTCTCAAGTACCCATGAATTGTCTTCACTTAAATGCACTACATTTGTTTTTGTGTTCGTTTACTTTCAAATGTTCCCCTTTCTAATGTGAAAATTTACATGAAATAAATTTTAGGCAAAGAATTTCTTTAAGAAACAGGATGCGTTGAGGGTCCATTACCTTTTTAAAATATTCATACTTAAAAATTTTTTATTTTTAAATACTTTTTGCACTGGTTTTGTCTCTTAAGCACCTTAGAAGCTACTAGCTCTGACGTACAGCCGCAGCGCTTTGGCGAAGGTATAACAACTGTCATGTTCTCGGAATGATGGCAACTTTTAAAATGTATTTTTGTTGTTCGAAATTCATAATGAATATTATGGCTGCACGCTGCCAACCCACAAACACCAACAACACAAACCCTACTCACACCAATACACCAAAACCCCAGCAACCACTACATTCCTTGCAAAATTCCAAGCACCTTCATGCTGTTGCAAAATATTCCGCGTCGCAAGTTTCTCGGAATGTCTCTCGACTGTCTCTGCTTTGTGCACCCTCGCCGCGTCACTGTGGTCGGTCGCCTCCTGCCCGGACCTTTTTTGGTCCGCCCACTTGGCTCAGGCGTCACTGAGTGCATGAATGAATATCTGCCCACTGCTTTTTGCCCGCTGCCCTTTGCTTTGCTGCCCCTTGGTTGTCACTTACTTTCAGTGAATTTGTGTGTGTGTGTGTGTTTGTCTGTCGGCGTTTGTACGTGCGTTTCGTGCCAACTGCTGCGAGCATATTTTGCACTCGCACGATAAATAACGCCTCTAAATTCCTACTGATCCTTATTGATTTTTCGCTAGAATTATGCGCTGTCTGCTGCGGCTGTTCCTTGTCAGCTGCCCGCTGCACTCTTTGCAGCCGCATCACTTTTCCTTTTCGTTTTGCAGTCACTTTTGTCTTACAATGGCTGCTGTTGCATCACACACAGCGCACACAGTGCACTTATGTACCTTCCGGCGTAGGGTTAATGCGGACAATAATGTAGTGTCCAACATCAGTGGGATCACAGCTTTACAAGTGGCATCAGTAGTGCAGAAATGTATCATTGTTTATATTAACTTCTACGCACATCAAATATTCGACAGATAAACGGACAAATATGGAAGAAATTTTTTTATTTCGAACTTTTTCCATTATTTATTTATTTTTGTTACATATTGAATTCTATGCAAATGAAGATCATGAATAAGTTATCGAACTTTTTCAACTACATACATATTTACTTTCAAATTTTCTTACTGAATATTGTTACGAAAATTAGTTCGGCCACCCCAACTCAGGCTTTTTCGTTTCACTGGATTGTGCTCAAGAAAATAAAACATACCACAGTTCTCTAACGCAGCTAAAACTAGCAGTCACTTTGTTTACAATTCTAAAATTTTACTATTTCTACACTTTTTACTCATTGCACTGACCCGTGTTTACCGGTGCTTGCTTGTATCAAACTCTTCCCTCTGAGTTGTACCCGGCTGCCTTTTATACTTATTTGCTTGTTGCTCGTTCTCGCGTGAATTTTTCATGCCCTTAAAACAGGGGTGCCCAAAACTTTCTTATGGAAGATCAAACTCCGATGCATACAACGAATTCATACGCCAGACAACAACAAAAACTACGTTGAAGATAACTCTCGCCAATGTGTACCAACAAAACATACGGTGTTGTGTGTGTATACTAGAATGCTCAGCCTATGCCGATGATCATTTACAAAAACAAATGAGGAACTAGAATCCTCAGCTTTTGCTAAAGAGCATTTATAAAAACAAATGAGCAACGAGAGCATAGGGCATGGGCACCTCTGCCTTAAAAGTATGCCAATCCAAGTCATATTCTACTTTGCCTTTCTACTTCTACTTCACAGTGACAACAAGTATTATCGTCACAATATTAAAAGCCTTACATCCAAATACAGTCGAAGCCTGAAAGCTTACCAAGCTTTTTGTTGTGATATCAAATACGTCATAGACCTCTTTCAAAAACTAGGAAGCAACGACTTTTGCCTCATAGTGGAACGGAACCCAAGACATAACCCATGGGACCAGTCCAATTCTGGTCAATGTGGTCATCCCAGTTTGAAGAAGATGGACAACACTCTTTGGTTAATGGTCTATGCTTTTTTTGAGAAAAGTCATGGTTCTACTAGGACTTTCGAGACAACAAGTTTGAAGTAAACAGAAGTCAGTGGTAAACTTTGTTGGTGGTTACTAATGAGACAATGAGACATAAGATAAGATAAGATACTGCCGCAGCTTAAAGTCATCATTGGTATCTCTGAACTTAAGTTACAGGCTCAGGCCAACAAAAGGCGTCATAGGACTGGCATTTGCGTCCCAGAATTTCGAATTACCTTCTAGACTTTCTTCTGTTTTTGAAAAAACGAGAGACGTAGAGCGAAAAAGTCAGCTGAGTATTGTTTATGTGTCTGCCTAATTTTTTGTCCTACGTGGTCTTCCATTTTTTGAAATTATTTACTAAAGGACATCTCAATTTAATAGCAGTTGAGATCTTACTATAAATTAATAGTTAATCAGTCAATCTCACAACAGTGGAATGAAGCTCTTATAAATCTGCTTTTTGCGGCTGTTTTTGTGCTCTCTCACATAACAAAACTAAATTTCTAATACCTAATCTTTTCACTTTTAATGTTTCTACTTTAAATGTGTCCTTAAGCGCCCCGTGCTTGCATACTCATTGCCTTTATTCTTAGGAATCTATCACAAAACTATTTGATCAAGCCGTCGATTTACTTCGCATTAAGTCACCGCAGAGGCCGATTGATGACACTTTTGGCTATTATTTTATTATATTAAATGTTTACTTATAACTTTTTTCATACGGCCATGAAATAGATTTGTGTGCGATGTGTCCTTAAGAGCATAACTGGTTAAGTGATTTTCCAATGGATCGAGTAAAGATCCGGTTAAAAATATTTTGTTAACAAAAACCATAGCGTTGCCAGGCAATCCTAAGCCAACTTATACAAACAACGGGTTAAGTCCTGGTTAGAAATATACTGCGACGATGAGTCACTCTGTGCTAAATTTGTAAATAAAGCGATTGTAGGTTTTTGACTGCGTTTTGCGCTGAGTAATTAAAGTGGTTTTATTTTTCAGCACAATCCACTATACGAACTAAGAAAAGTCATTTTCGTAACAATACTCCAGAAGTTCTATTTCTCAAACACTCTTTAGCGGTGCAGTACTGTCACCTAGTTGGGAACTGATTGAAAAAATCTGACTTAAAAATGCCTTTAGTTCTCAGCAACTCCTTCCAAAGTCTGACAAACCCTCTTAGGCACTTTTCCCCGAGTCAAGATGCAAATGAAAGAGTTTTTAGTTTTGAAATCCCAATGAAACGCTTTCCACCCGAATCACACCATACACACTATAAATCTTTCCGGTTAGTGGTAGTCTTTGTTGTTCGCAGCATATCGTGTCATGCTGGCTTGCATGTCCTTAAACGTTAAATTACGTGCATGCTTGCATGACTTGCTTGTGCGCAGCCAACAACAAATGATTGTATGCTTTGTATGCACATCCGCAATGGCGCTGTGCTTTCTTTGAAACCAGCCAGGCGACTCCTCTACTAATGTGAAGCATTGCATTGATTCTTGGAAATATGCAAAGGAAGAAAACTGCGTTTTGAAGTATGAATTTACAGTTTCTGCTGTTTGCTATAAATACTGACGGAATTTAAAGAATAGTTTAGTTCTACGAATTTTTACAAAATTAATGAATTAATTAATCGTCTGAAAGAGTCATTACTGATAGTGGCCCTAAAAGTATACTAAAAAATTGAACCAACCCATTACAGTTAAGATAGCTGAAGGCAATTAATTTAGTATAGTTTTAGGATGACTTTTACTTTTACTACCCGTTACGGCTTCTTGCTTGTTTGTCATTGGGCACTCAGCGCTCAGACACGCCTGGACGTTGCTGACAACAAACGTGCACGTCGCCCCGTCCTCCGCACTCTGTGGGCGACTTGCTCCGGCGAGTGCTAATGTGTGCGCTTTATAGCTTTTAATGTGGTTCAATTCGATTTCTTCGATTTTCCAACCGCAAACATTAAATTTACTGAACAGTTTTAACGCTTCGTAGTCGCTGCACAGTTGGCCACTGCGAACGCGATAACCGAGTCAGCCAGTAAGGTGGGCGGTGTGCGGCAAGCGGCGAGTGGCAATTGACGGCGAACGCTTGAAGTGCGATTGAAATTCGTTCATCCATTTCCGCAGTGTCGACGATTCATGCAATTTATCCAATGACAGCCAGCAGCTTGAAATGAGGCAACAGAACGTGGGAGAAGTCGAAGAACTAACGAAAGGACGCACAAAAACAACAACCAGAACAGCAACAAGGCGCAGCCGTAGTGACAAAAGAAATGCTAGAAAATTGAAAAACACTTTTCCACTCAAATGACTCGAATGGGACTCGAACGCAGCTGAACTCAGCCTGACAGCAACACTTACACACACACACACACACACATTGTATGCGCCCAGCACGCACATTGTCGTAAGTCAACCTTTGCCTTTGGTTGTCTATTGCGGTTGTTGTTGTTGTTTTTATTGTGGGCGCTAGAACTGGACCACAGACGTTGTATTTGATATTTTTGGCACTTGTCGTGCGCCTGGGACTTTGTTGTTGTTTTTTTAAGTATTATTGTGCTGTGCTCTGCGGTGACATTTTGTCTATTGAATTTTTACATTTCTTTTTCTCTACCACAAAATTAATGAATAAATTCAATGAAATCGAAATTCGCAAGCACGTTCCACCACCCACCCACCCATCCACCCACCCATCCACCCGCCCACGTCAGCCGCAGGCTCCGACGCGCGCCTACTGCCGTACTTTTACTGCTACTTCTGCTCCATTTGTCACACGCCACGACGGCGTTTGGCGCAGACCAGCTGTCTGCCTTTCGCTTTGACTCATGCGAACGCCTTGGCGTATGCTACGTTTTATGTTCGCTGTTTGCTATCCGCTAGCCGGTGCCTGATTCTGCTTGGCGAAATTGTTTTTGGCTTTTATTGTTGTTGTAGTTGTAGCACATAAATTCCTCAAATGGCTTGCTGCGCCATATTACTGGCGAAAATGCCTAATTCGCTGTGCGCTAGTTTCGTGGCCGTCAACAGCCAATAGCCAACAGAGTACAGCCGACAGCCACAGCGCACCCAGCCGCGCGGCCCGTTCACTGTTCGAATGGTTCAAACGGCGTCTGAAAAGCAATAAATTTCCATGTCAATTTTTCTGATTTCAATTTGTACGTTTTGATTTCGGCGCATAAATCGCCGACTTGAATGACTAAAGGCACGCAAAAGTAATGGTGTATATTTTTAGGCGCATTAAAGATTAAATCGTTGCCTTGTGTTGCGTGCAGTGATTGTGGGCATCTGGCGCTGATCGGTTTGGTGTGAGACAGCAGTTTCCCAAATGAAATTGTCACAACTGCAATCAAGTTAATGGAAAAATCTGAATGTCTGACAAACACGTAAAAGTTTCAGTGCACACATGGATCTCTGATGAATTTTACTTTATTGAATCTGCATAATATTTCGACAAAGTCTAAGTTAAAGCTTCTGAATGCCGCTTTGAACTTTCTCTCAGATCTTCAAGCCTACTTTTGAGCGCTTCTCGCAGTGATTTCATTATCGTCGACAGATTTAATTTTCGTATCGCTGCCATGGACGACTTTCTTGTCATAAACGCAATTGAATCAATTGAGATATTCGTCCGACGTGTTCCCAAGCAGTTGAAAAACGCCTAAAATCATGCTATGAAAAAATGAACGCAACACTTTATCGCTCGTTCATACAACAACTCTGGCAATTAAAAAGTTTGCTTGGCATGTAACCAGCAACAGTACAGCACCGCCACCGAGCTGCTTCGCATTGTTGACGTTGTGTTTGCTTCGCCGCAGCGCCGCAGCGCATAAAAAATTCACAGAGAAGCCGTAAATGATGAAATAAGGTTACATTTTAAGTATGCGCGATGCTGGCACTGCCTCCGCTGCTGCTGCCACCAGTGTCGCTCGCCTTGTTTTCTCGTTGCTACCGAAAACAAACCAAATGATAAAAATGCCAAAGCTTGTTGCCAGCTCGGCGCAATGTGCTGTTGCCAGTGGTAACATCCTGCAGGACATATGTACACGCAGACAAACATGTGTTGTGTCTGTTGGCTGCTTGCCTGGTTGGCTGGTTGGCGGCGCTACAGTGAAGACTGCTCAATTAGAGAAGTTAGCCAGGCTGACAGCTGCACTGTGAGTTTAGAAACTAATTATGAGTTTGTGCTGGCAACTGCTGGTGATTGTTCGGCGTGCAAATTATTTGCAATTACCGTGGCATGTGCCACTTGTTGTATTGAACTGGAACTGCAAAAATGTAACAATGAAAATGTAATGTATATGGTTTTGTCACAATTTGTTCCTTTGAGATTTTTATTAGTCAGAAAAATTGGTACTTATGATGTGACTAATTTTAGATTTTGTGACAGTTTAAAAAAAGTAAAGAATTTCAAATGAAAATTTATTAAAAACTGAAAATGTTTCAACTAAATATTTATGTTGAGCCAGATTTCAAATTTGTGACAACTTTCACATACATGTAGTTTCCAGATTTACTCTAAAATACGTCAACAATTAGAAAAACAAGAAACGAAAGCAGTTGCATATACGATTTTGTGACATATACAACTAATTTAGATTTTGTGACAATGACAATTGTGACAAGGTTTTTGTATTTACACATATTGATAACATATTTGAATCAAATGAAGCGTTAAAATGAACACATAAAGAACTGTAAAATAGTTGTTATGATTATTTGAGATTTTGTGATTTAGTAATTCTTAAATGCATTTAAAAAATTTTAAAAACAAAATTATAAAATTAGTGCTACGACCTATTTAGATTTTTTGTAATGTTCAAGATATCTAATGATTTTGTATTTACAACTAAAAAAGTTACTACAGCTTAACTATCCGAAATATGAGTGTTGTGACAAAAATACATAAATTTTGGGCCAATCTTTCTTGCAAATAATGGACTGAAACTCAACCTAAAAGTTCTTAAAAAATGATTTAAGATAAAATCATTGCCCAATGACTTGCTTAGACTTTGTGACAGCCTCAAAATGTGACAAGGTTATAAATTAAAAAAAAATCAAATTACCGTTTCGACTTATCTACTCCATGTGACAGACTCAATATAACACAAGATTTCATATAAAAAAACTTGTCAAAAAATTGTTTTGTACTATAGTTTTTCTAAAAGTTTTAACAAACAAGTCAAGGACATGAATTAAAAAAAAAACCAATTTTTTGACAAATTTAAATTTTGTGACAGTTCAGACATTTTTCAAAGATTTATATTTACCAAATAAACACAAAAATATCTGAAAATTACACAATGGATTACAGTTTTTTAACGTTGTGACTGTATTAAGAATTTGTGACACTGTTTTTCATATTTGCCAAAATTTGTCAAAACATGGACCTAATCAGCATGAAGGTTTTTCTATAGTTTTTCTAACATTTTCAGCAAAGAAGTCAAGGACATAAAAAATAAAAAAAAGACAATTTTTTTTACAAATTTAAATTTTGTGACATATTTTAAATATTTCCATTCACACAATAAACACAAAAATACCTTAAAATAAAAAAACTCAGTAAAGTTTTTTAACATTGTGACTGTATTAAGAATTTGTGACACTGTCTTTAACACTATTTGTGTGACAATATACATCCATTGATATTGTGATAAAATTTAACAAGGAAACAGAAATTCATATTATAACGAACATTTTTTCAAATTATGACTATTTTGGTATGTGATACAATATTCTTTTAACAAATTTGTCAAAACAAGGACCTAATCAGCATAAAGGTTTTAGGTTTTAGTTTTTCTAACAGCATCAGCATACAAGTCAAAGAAATATAAAAAAATAATTTTTTTTTTATTATTACTGTGACAAATTGTCTATTCACAAAATATACCCAAAAATATCGGCAAATGACAAAACTGAATAAAGTTTTTTGACGTTGTGACTGTATTAAGAATTTGTGACACTGGTTTTTCATATTTGTGTAACAAAATATATACATTGAAACTGTAATAAAATTTTGTAAGAAAACAGAAACTCATATTACAACGAAAATTTTTTCAAATTATGACTATTTTGGTATATGAGAAAATATGTGTGACTATAAAAGTGTGACAACTGTTTAAACATTGTAACGAATTATTAAAACAGTCATTTGCAAATTTAAAATTCGAGTAGTATGATTTTTTCACAAAAACTCTGTACGACTGTCACCTAGTTTACTTTCCATTAATAGACATTTTCAAATGAACATTTCATTCAAGTCAGTCAGCTGATGGTTTCATATGAAAAGGAAATTAACTGAAAATGATTTTCACTCTGTCAGAGTGCGCTTTCACAGTTGTGTGCGTTGCTCGCACGTGCTGTAATATTTTAAGTGAAATATTCTCGGTCTGAATGTGTCTGTGTTGATGGCTGTGCGTGTGTGTGTGTGTTTTGTTGTTCATATTTGATTTAATATAAGAAGGCGGCACCAGCCATCAGCAACCAGCCGCCAGCTTCTCATTGTCCCCTACGCACCAGCAACATGGAACACGACAACGTTGACAACAACAACAACGAGTCCATGTGAACATTTTGCTTTCTGTACATTCCATACTGCTTTCAACTTCATTGCAGCTGCTTACTTTTTCGCATTTTGTAGTATTTTTTTAAGTACGTTGTAAATAATTAAATTATAGCGTTGTTCGTCTGCTTCTCGTGCTTCTTCTTCTGTCACATAACATATTCACTTTTTGCTATACTTACAGCAAGTTGAGATTTTCATATGAATTTTTGAACATGCGCTTTGTTGGACATTTTTGGGATCCGTCATATGTCACCGGGGGGCCAAAACTGCGGCAGTCAGCCAACCTCTGACTGCAGTCGAGGTGTAATAAAAACGCAGTAACAGAGCACTGAAGATTTCAGCACAATTCACATGAGTGCAGCAATTTTATTTTTATTTTTTTGTTGCTCTAAAACTTTTGTGTGAACTGTTTAGAATTGCAGCTGGCAATAATTAATTTCTATAATCAGCTCTCTGCCAAATTCGCCCGACACCCAAACTAGCTGCCGTCAGAGCGTTTACTTGTCTTCGAATTTCAATTCGCTGTTGGCACAAAAACGAATAAAAACTTTATCGACATTGAATTTCTATGAAGTGTAGCACTTTTTCGTCGAATCGTAAAATTTATGAGCGGCATTTGATGTGACATGCGCGACTGAAGCCAGAACAAGCCAACACAGCTTCAAAGTTTGCACAGAGTCTAGCAGTTAATTAAAGTTGTTGTTGTATTTTGTTGTTGTTTCTAAGCATTTGAGAATTTTCGAGTGCATAGTTCAAATGAAAAAGTTTAAATTGGTTTATAAAATGGCAGTAAATTTTCTTGCACTAACTGAATGATTATGAAAAACTCGTGGCTTTGTATTTGCACGCTTAGAAGCAATCTGAAAGAAATCTGATTGGAATCTTAGACAAGAGCATGGGAAGAGTAAGGGGAATGGCAAGTAAAAGGTTGAAATTTGATTATGTGTGAAAACAGTTGAACAGTGAAACAAAATGGCCGCACGAGCCTTGAAAATGGGTCTCATACAGGCAGCGCAATGACTTTGCTTTCGAAAGGACAACGTTTGCTGTGTGAAGGACAACGTGCTACAGTGTTTGAATGTCTAATCAAGTAAGGTCATTAGTCCCTAAAAATGCGGCTTTAAGTAGCTTGCGAACGAATCGTTGGCCATCCAAGCTGTGCTTTGGATGTTCTCAAGCAGTACTACAGCTTTTTGCCCCTCCACCCGATCCGTAGAGGACAATGGAGCATGTAAGATGTCCAGAAAAAGTTGGTCAAAGAGGGAAGAACCAAGATTTTAGTACCAATTTTGATTAAGTAAGAAATAAACACTTAAACACATTTTCAGTTTTGGCTTAATTCTGGCATTCAAGTTAATTTCTGAGCTTTGATGTATTCAAAGACCAATAATAGAATTTTATGGCGAATATTTTCGTGACAAAATGTCCTTTAAAAGTTCTGTTTTATAGTACATTTTTGGCATTTTAGAACAAAGGGTAAAATTTACCCATACAAATAGGAGCTACAGGGTTAAAATGCTCCACAAAAATGTTCTTCGTAGTATTTTACATCAAATTGCTGAACACATCGTGCACCTAAAATGTCAGGTTACATGGTTTTCGTATGCTGATTCACCATAAGAATTGTGCGAATAGGGGAAAAATTTGACCCCCCTAAAAAAAATTCAGACGTGAACTTTAAAAATAGTTAGTATAGTTTTTTATTGGCCCCCTCTACCAGAATCCGTTGTCAGAACCTTGTTATTAAAAAAAAAAATCGAGTTTGTTGTGCAATGTTATTGGTTAAGGCTGACTTTCAATGAACTGCAGCTGCTGAAGAAGATATTTTGCTACATAAAGGCATTTCACACCTTATGTGCCAATATACAGCCCTGGCCTGGAGAAGAATTCGTAACCTTAAGGACCCTTTTTTAGTCTATTTGGCCAAATTGCTTGACTTCGATTTCATCGCTTGATTCTAAACAGGGCTGCAATAGCTCTCCTCTTCTAGCCAAAACAGGGCGTGGCTATAGTCTACCCACAGCAACGATCCAAACCTGACCTTATTATATCTTAACCCTTTACACGGTACAGTTGCATATCTGCAACCAACCGTAAAATTGCCCGTCATTTCGGAAGTAATTATCAAAACGACTATTTCTTGCGATTTTACAACTACGCAAGGTTCCTTTTTTGAAATACTGGCATTAAAAGTGAGAAAAAGTAGCTAAATTTTATTTGACAGCATTTATTTGACCGCTTTTGCGAAAAGCTGCACGCATTTATTTTAGTGAAACAAAAGTAATTAAAACTTATTAATAAAAAACACACAAACACTTTACGAAAAATGCGGAGTAGGACTATGCTACAACAAACGCATTAATTGCTTTAACAATTTTCATTTAAAACTAAACATATTAAAATAAAAAAACAAGTTTTAATGCTTTTCGTTTTTTTGTTATTAATGTTTTTTACAAAAAAACCTTACAAAATTAAAGTATATTAAAAAATAAAAAAATACGTCTTTTTGTAAATTTAGGTTTATATCTATACATTTGATGAAAAAATTCGCTGTTGCCGTGTAAAGGGTTAAAAATTATGATCTAAGTAACAAAAATTTGTGCAATCAAGGGGAACTTTAGATACTCAAACCCCCCATATATCTATCTATGGTATATGTATCTATGTTTTCAGTTGGCGTAAGTTTCAAAAGTTTTACACGGAAGCTCGCAAAATTAATTCCTGTGTACCTCATTGAATCCTATAATTGATACCATTTGTCTTAAATGATCTTTCATTCATCTTAAGTGACCTTTTGGAGCCTCATACGTTAGCACAGATTCCTGGATTAATAGATTACAGTTTCAGTTGTCAAAGCATAATTTTCTTAATGAAGTTTTCCTAAATATTGGTCTCAAAAGACTCCTAATGAATCGCTCTTTAATGCAAATTGTCACTTCAGAAAAGGTCATTTTGACAACTCGCATTCGCCGAAAGTGCGTGTTGGAGACGGAGGGGTTTTCTATAGCCGAACACAAGTTCAACTGTAGCTTTCCAAGATTTTCCACCTCCTTTATACTAACAAACTTTTGCTTTGCTCTTCAAGCTCTTAACACCAATTGTTGTTTCATTTGGCGTGACCATTGTTTTCGGTTGATTAGAATATTTTGACAGTAACCACAAAAAATCACAGAAAAGCGCCAAATTATGCACAAATACATATAAGCAAAAATCAGCAACGAACCACAGCCCCGGCGGCATCACCCCCGATGATGGCAGCTTGTGACTTAAGCGATGAGTTCAACAATTTAGCTGTTGCTGCAAAAATCGCAAAATCACGCAAAGTCTCAGTGGTCGCAGCAGCCAGGCGACACGATTACATAAGTAGAAATTGAGGAAGAAAGAGAGAAAGCGAGAGAGTGAGACAGAGCGACATTGAGCGACGTAACGACAAGTCTGCTGTCAGAGATTGAGATTTTGACTCGAATGGATTAAAATTGGCGGTGGGGTTGGATTGAGGTTAGGTTAGGGCTAAGGTTCGCTGATGACTTGGCAGAAAACGACACCGTGCAGTGGACGCGGTGGTCGCCAGGCCGTGGCAATGCACAGACGCGTGAAATATTGTTTGCGTGGAGCCTGCGGGTTATCTGCGGGCAGCAGCGGTTTTCGCTTTGCGAAATTTAAAGCGAATTTATTTCCTTTTTACCAAAATACAACACAACAGACGGATTAAAGGCGCTAAGGGGTCGAGCATGATTTGTGCTGTGCAAAATTGTTCTCAACAGCGACTGAAGTACTTTTCCACAAATTCTATATTACATACATATGTACTATATATACTAATTCTACATACAAACATACTTTTTTTAATATTCATGTGTGTGTATGTGTTCGCATATATCATTTACCTATGTGGCTGCTGTACTAATCACGTTTCTCGAGTGGTCACTTGGCAGCGCGTACGCACACCCACACCCTCACCCACACACACTCACTGCTGCACAGACAATTTTGTAGTTGTGCACTCGCATATAAGCGACCGGAAATTGCCATATTAACTGCGCTTTCTGCAGAACTAATTAGACTTCCGCTGAGTGCACATAAAAATGCCAAGTCAAGTCAAACAGCATCCAGCACGGTGCACACGCGCCAGCGACGACAGTTGTGGGCGACAGGAAATCGAACATAACTGCCGGTCGACGGCCGGCCAAAAGCGCACGCGGCGACAGGTATGAATGTGCAAATTGTTGCCATTATGGCCGGCCATGTCCTGCTGCGACAATTTCCGCTCGTCACAGCGGCAAACTTTTACTCGGACTCTGCACACCGACAACGCCCGCACACACAGATCCACTTTAAAGTTGCGCTGCGCGCTACTGTCGGTCGAAAGCCACGTACAGCTCGTTGAGTGCCATTCGCACTCGAAATAGCCAACAATAATCTCCGCGCAATTCTAAAGCTGCGCCAATGCGTTTATTGCAGTTTATTCAAAGCCCGCTCAAAGGTGCTAATTGGCTCGCCGTCGTAATGAGCGACGGAGGTTATTGCAAATGTCGAAGCCTTGACTGCCTGCGCACAAATGGGCGCATCGTCAAAGCCAAACACAATAAAGCATAAAATCAATTTGGAAAATTGCATTCCGGTGCAAAGCGCCGGCAGGCAGCAGCCGTCACGTACGCGCGCCACTTGACCTCGTCGCCTTCGTTGGGCGCATGTTCGACTGAATGACTGTAGTATTTATTTATTTATTTTTTCGAGGAGTAGTGTTGTTGTTATATTTGCAAAAAAATCAGTTGCCCGCCATAAATTGTGGCTATGCGAGAATTTATGGTGAAAGCTTAAGAGCTTTAAAAAGAGTTTAAGCTATGCGCCTAAAGGTATGCTAACTCGTTGTTGGGGCTATTTGTGTTGTGAGTTGCTGTGTGCGCGCTAAGTAAACAATATGCCAGCAGAGGCAATAACAACTTGAACAACAACAACAACAGTGTTGCAAGTGGGCATAAATTTGCATGCTCAATTAATGAAATGCAGAGATAAAAGCAAAGGTTTAATAACATTTGCTCGTCAATACTGCAACACTGGGCGAAAAATGTTGGTATGAGATCATCAGGAAAGAAACGGATAGTAAAGTGTGTAAAATTACGGTCCAAGACCTCAATGCGATCATTTTGACTTCCCTGGGCTCTGTAGTGTTAAAGCTTTAGCTTCAATATATATTTTTATTGTTACTACATCACTTGAATATATATTTTCATTTCATACAAATGCACAGTGATTCGACTCCATACAACCGCGCGACAAAATTAGAAGGATTGGTCCGTTCTTCATAAAATTTTTAATCATGGTTTCCTGAATTGAAATCTTCATTTGTTTTAAATATTTTGTTTTAAATTTTGTTTAGACCACTTTTAAAATTGAACTTTTTTCTGAGATCAGAAGATATCGGAGTATGTAATTACATTATTTGACAAAGAAAGAATGCTTCTTAAAATAAAAAAAGTACAGGAACATACTCTCGCATATTTTTAGATATTCTCCTCTCAGTTTAGCCAATTTTCAGATTAGATCGGAAGATATTGGAGGATGTAATTACATTATCCCACAAAGAAAGAATGCTTCTTAGAATAAAAAAAATCCAGGAACATACTTCTACATACTTTTAAGATATTTTCCTTTCAGTTTTGCCAATTTTCAGATTATTAATTTAGAATAATATTTTGAATTAAAAGTTAAGTAAAAGCCTCAGCTTTGCAAATTCTGAGAAAATATTAAAAGCGAAAATGGTCACATCATTTCTTAATCTATATTGAAAATATGAGAAAGTTCGTGCTAACCATGTATTTTTTAAATTTTTTTTACTCAATAGACTAAAAAACAAAAAATATGTGTTTTCATTTTTTTGGTGAAAAAAGTTTCAACTTTGAGCCGCTATTAATTTTTTGCAAAAATTGTTGGCGTTTCCTTATTTCGAGTTTTACCTTTCGAATGATGTCAAGATTGTTAAATTCTGAGAGCATAAGTTTTTTGAATTTTGTCTATGGATCGAATCACTGTGAAATGCTATGAATTAATAAAGCAAATAGGTAAATTTTGTGTTCGCGTTCGATACGAATGCGTTAAATTTGTTTTGTTTTAGTGTAAAGTTAATTTATTCATTTGCCAATACAATTGCCAGGTATTGTGAATACCACCATTACTTTTCTATATGCAAATCAGGTTAGGTTTTCAATCGTAAGTTTTAAACCAATGGCTGAATATCATTTCCTGTTGGCTGTACAAACACTCACAGTCATTCACAAATACATACAACAAGTCAGAAAAACAAACCAACACGCACATACTCACACATATATGTATCTTCATGCCACTGCCAGTCCTTGGATAACGTATACATATGTGTAGTGGGAGAAAATACAAGCAAAAACCTTTTCATCCTTGATTAACCTCGTATGAACCCAAACAAATAGAAAAACAAAACAAGCAAACAAAAAGAAAATAGTAGCAATTCAAAGCAATGATGACAACGCACTAACGCGTCGTCACACGTTCGCTCATACACAGCCGCGAGCATTGTACGCAACTGGACAGACGCATTTCGCATCTCGATGTGAGGGAACCGATAGCGCTGTGAACATGCACGCAGCAATGGGCCGAAGCACAGAACCGTATGACACATGTGTTGAATAACTTTTCGGAAGCATTATCTATGAACATATGTACGCGTGTGTGTGTGAGTTTATGTATGCATTGTTCTGCTAGTGTGTGTGTGAGTTTATGTATGCATTGTTCTGCTAGTGTGTGTGTGTGGGTGGGTGAGGATGCGTCTGTCATTGTCGCAGTGCGACCGGATGGCTGCATTAGCACCGAATAAATTTCTTAAAGCTGGCACTCGCTGGCGTATGAGTGATTTTTTGTTCGCTGCTCACGCATTCGCCTACGTCAGCGTGTTGGCCCAAGTTTAGCGAAAACTTTCAAGTTAAATTGAATTGCAGTTTTCGCTGCCAGCAACTAATGAATCGCTGTCGTATTTTTGCGTCTACTTGCAGCTCGTTTTTATGCCGTTGCTGTAATGACGCAATGGATTGTGGCCTCAAGTGGGCGCGCCTCAACACGACACCAACAACAACAGCAGCAGCAGCAGCCGCAACAGCAACAAGGCGTACAACAACAACAACTAAAGCACAGTTTGCATTGGTGCCACGGTGGCATTTGCGAAATTTCGTGTCATTAGGCGTGTTCGCCGCCAGGCCGAATCGCGGCTATGGACCAGTGCGCCCAGCGAGATCGCAAATTCGCTTGACACAGCCGAATAGGCAACAAATTTAACAAAACGCCGTTTTTTAGGCGCAAGGCCAAACCAGAACTACAACAAGCACCACAACAAAACGGGTACAACGATTAATGCTGTTTTAGACGAAGAAGAAGAACAAACAAAAAGAAGAAAATGAAACATTGTAAGTGCAGCTCAATGCCCAGATTCATTCAATTAAATTCAAATTAGAATTAACTTCAAAAATAATTTACTAGTTTCATGAATGAATTTCAATATTTTCTTATAAAAAATAGTTAATTTTCTATTTTACTTATGTTTTCAGCAAATATTTTTATACACAAAGACATGATGGAATTCGGCTAAAACGCTTTTGGTGCATTACAAGCCAAAGCCAAAAGCCCAACTTAAAACAAAATATCAACAACAAAAAAACAACAACAAATCAACCGAATCTTTTTCTCTCAACTCGCACGAATTTAACTCCATCTGCCACAGATTCATTCGTTGCATCGCCTCGCCTCGTCTCAACTCGTCTCAGCTCAACTCAACTCGTCTCGTTGCGTCTTGCATAGTTTCGTTTCGTTTCGGCTCGTTTCGACTTGATTCAACTCGATCCGAAACGATTCAATTCGATACGTTTTGTTTCGGCTGGACTCACTTCGATTCGATTTCCGATACTCGCCGCCCCCCAATCGGCGAGCACCGGAAGCGAATCGCACTCGCTCGAAACTCACCACACAACCAACACAACAAGACCAACACAATAATTTCCCCAAACGCGAGCGCGATCGAGTTGTGCCAAGCGGGGCGCAATAGTTTGTTTGCGCTGTGGCCATGGAGCCGCCTGGCAGGTTGCCGCCGGACAGAGACCGAGACCGACAACTGGTACTACGCGCCCAGCCCACGTCGTCGCAACAGCAGCAGCAGCTCGTGCCGCTGCAGCCCGTGAAGCCCGCGCTAACGCTCAATCTGCCGCAGCATCAACAGCTCACGCTCTCCACCATTGCCACATCGCCGGCGGCGGCCGTGGCGCTGGCCGCCACCAACTCTTCGACCGCCTCGAGCTCCTCCGGCGGCGCCGTCGCCGTCGTTGCCACCACCACTGCGCTCGTCGCTGCCACCACCACCGTTAGCGGCAGCAACAATGCCGCCGCTGCCGCCAGCGCCGCGTCCAGCACCAGTCCCGCGTTAGCGTCCACCGCAACCGCCATTTCGGCCACCACGCAAGCGGCGACCGCATTCAGCGGCAGCTCGGTGGGCCAGCAGCCGCATCTCCACCATCATCACCACCAGCCGCCACACCAGCCGGCGCACCCGCACCACCACCAAGCGTCGCAGCATGGCCACAACTCGTCGCCGGCCACGTCCTCGCTACTGGGCGGCATTGCCAGCAGCAGCAGCAGCGGCGGCGGCGGCACGGCCGGCCAGCAGCAGACCATCGAAAAGCTGTCGCGGCCCATGGCGTTCGACAAGGTGAGTAATTTTAAGCATTTTACTTTTCTACGAATCGCTGCAAAGTTTATTGCATCAACTAAGAACAAGAATAATATCTATAAAAAATATATATGTGGCACACAAGCGCAACGACGGCGAACTCTAAGCGGACTTCTTCTTCTTGAAGAAGCGACACGAACACACCTGAATCACATCGCCCTTGCCATCGTCGTCCTTGCTCTCGCTGCTGCTCGCCTCAGCGCTGGAGTTGGCGGCACCACCGGCTGCTGCTTCGGCGGCCTTCTTCTTAGGTTCATGGTGTATGGGACAGCGCAGTTCGATCTGGTCCTCGCCGTCGTCGTCGCCACCTTCACCCAGGAACAGATTCAGTGCGCTTTCGAGCAAATTGAACGGCGGCGGCGCTTCATTGAAGCTGAAGGGCGGCAGCACGAATGGGTGCGGTGAGAGCGCATTGGGACCGCCGGTCAGCATGGGTGATGTGCCGCCGCCTATGGACAGCGGCTGCGGGAAACGGATAACCGGCGACAACTGCGGCTCCAGATTATTGTAGAACAAATCGATGGTGTCCATATCATCGGAACTCTCAACATTGGGACCGACACTAACGACCGAAGTGGGACTGGAGTTGATGGAGACTTCGGCGCGTTGGGCGTGTATGGGTGCGCCGTCTGAAAAGAGAAGAATTGATGTGAAGAGATATTGATTGAAGATTTCAGAGGCGAAAGAAAATTTTGTATTTTCCAAGAATCGTATTGTGTGAGAATTTCGATGCTATCATCTTTGTGGGTCATCTTCGTTGGGTCGATTGGGTTCAAACAGGCATTAAAGACAGCAAGGATTATCTTTTATTTATCAACAAAGCATTCTCTAGAGATTCCTGGCCGCCACTTGGCCACAACAGACCTGAACACCAACTGCGTCTAAGATTTGATCTACTTTTCAACATTTGCTGTTGCAGTTTATTGCCTAATCCACCTGTAAGGTGCACCCAATCCCAAGTGAACCAATCGAATTGTTGTAAAATCTGCATGGTCTCCTCCAAACTTTGTGGATCTTATCTGAGTTCAACTTCTGCCTGAGCTCACTTACCCATTTTATATAGCAACATGTTGGCAAACTTCAGCATACTGTCGATGGGCAGCATTTTTCCATTGAAATGTGACTGCAACTGTTGCGGCTCCTTGTTCTGATGTGCCGCGCCAGCTGGTTGGAGTCGCTGCAGTTGCATCGCCGCATTGTCCGCCTTGTTGCCCTCTGCAAGCGTCAACAATGGCGGTACTGACATCTTTTGCTGCTCCTGCTGCTGCAATTGTTGCTGTTGTGCCCCGTCATTATTTATCGCATTCGAATTGAAGTTATTGTTGGCACTAATGGCGTTATCGCTCGCTGCCGTCTGGTGTTCAATTTTCCTTGCATTGTTGTTGCCATTACTGTCATTATCCTTTTCAGCGTTGCTATCATTGTTACGCTCGCGTTTATTATTGTCGCTGTTGTTGTCATTGTTGCCATTATTATTGTTATTGTTGTTCGCGTTTAGCGCAACATTGTTTTGTGCGCTGCCGTTAATCTTGGTATCGGTATCGATGTTTTTGTTGTTGTTGTTGCCACTGTTACTATTGTCATTGTGACTGGCGTTGCTGTTGCTGCTGTCTTTGCGACCATTGTTATTGTCGTTGTGATTGTTGCGCTGTTTGCTATTGTCGTTGGCATTGGTGCTTCCACTACCGCTTTGCTCGCCAGAGTCGGTCAGCGATTTTAAGCTGCGCGCAGCGCTGCGCAAGTTGTGTGCTGCACGCTCGCTGGCCGCCGGCTGCACACTGTTGTCAATGATCAGCACGTCCGGCCCGTCGCCGCTGAATGTCCGCTCCAGTTGTGCATCATCGAACCAGCCACTGTGACGCGGGTCGAACCAGTATGTGAACGGCGACTTGTGCAGCTCCTTGACGCTGCTGTCCGCCGGCGCTCGCGGCTTGTGCGCCGATTCGGGATTCTCGAGCGGTGACATGTAGTCGGGCTTGATTTCGGCAGTGTTAGTGTACTGTAGGTGGGCGTGCGTGGACCGAGTGGATGGAGATGTGTCGGCCGGCTTTTCCTTGTTGTCGTCATTGGCTTTGGAGGATAACAATGCAGAAATGGCTGGAAAAATAAGAGGAAAGTTCTCTGAAGACTGAGGCGTGCAATAGAAATTAGAGGGAAAGGAATGAGTTAGGGGATTTGGATACGGTTACTTGGCCCCACTTGATCCCAATAAGAAGTACCCACTAAACTTCATATCTTCTTAGTCCTGAGAGATGTGGCAGAGGTTGTTTTCAAGAGATCTGTTCAGTAGTACTTAGTGAGGTTCTCATAAATCCGTCTCAAGTCCGGCGTTTAATAAGGCTATATCTTCAGATCTGACTAGAAGAGATAAGCGAGATAACTACGAATCCCGCTTAATGGATCACAAACTTTCCCAGAAGGCAACATCCATATCTAACTCAACGGGTTTCATTTTATGACCATGGGGAATCTGTAGGAAAGAGATCTCCATCGCAAGTTTGTAAGTTGTAAGTTTAGCTATATCCTTGTTTAGTGATGGGCCGGATGGAAATGACATATCATTTATTAGTAGAAGCAGATGGGATTGTAAAGGTTGACTTAAGGTTTTCCTAATGAACTCTAAAATATCTAACTGAAGTGTATGTTTCCTAGGCCTTAGGAAAGAAAGAAGAAACCTTTGAGGGAAGACTTGTGGTGGACATATTAACCCTTTCAGTAACAATGTCCAATATATTGGACTACAGCCCATACAATTCATACAGCCCGGTTTATTTTCATATCGGAAAGGGTTAAAAGACTTCAATGATGAGGCTATTTTCTTAGAAAAAACGTGTCAGATATTTTCAAGAGTGACTTTTCAAAGGGGAACTTTAAATGACCGTGTAAACAAAATATTTTACTCAAATTTACTTTCCTAACATAATTTTATAGTAATCAGAAGTCTCTCTAAGTGGAATATATATGACCAATAAAATGAAATCGTAACTCAAGATACATCACTATCGACTTTCGAAGGAAACCAACTGGACTAACTGGAAATATTGGAAATATTGCGCATTGTCCTTAAGAGATGTGTTTGAAAGTCATAACTTTGCCTTAGTGGAATACAAAAAATTTTAAAGACAGAAAATTTTAGTAGCGATCTGTCCAGCTGATTTTAGTGTGTCCGAAAAAATAAGAAATTGCAAAAGAAAGTAATTAATCCAAGACTTGGTAACGTGTAAATAGTCAAGATCGCCAAAAACTCCCACTTAGGGGTTAGAGTCCATGCCCCGAAGTCTAAATAACTAACTAGAAGTCCAAGCTTTGTTTAGATCTAAAGTTCTACTCACTTGAAATTACTTAATGCGAATTTATTCTCGAATTCGTAAGGTGAACGAATTCGTAAGGTGAAGGAGATCTATGATCTATGGGGAAAATCTAAGTAAACACATGACAAGACTGACATAGTGGACCAAAGATTAAACTCGTAAATAATGGGAGACACATACCGAATATATTTGCATAAAATGAAATATTAATCAAGTCGTTTTATAAGTTAGATTTATGGACTCTAAATGCCAGAGCAAACAAAAGTACCTAACTCGAGGCTAATTTTCCTTAAGAGGTCTTGCCAGAAGACTTAGGTGTGGTTGTCGCAAACGTGATGACACTAAAAGCCGAAGAAGTCGAACTCGAGCTCTTGAAGAGCCTTTGCAAACTTACGCTTCTCAATTGTCGTCTTCGGTGCAGTCTTCTTCTTGCTCCGTGTGTGCACAGCACTGGTGGATGCAGCAACACCAGACTTTCCCGCCAATCTGGCTGCCGCTGCTATGTTGTTGCTCTCGTCTTTGTGGTTGGGATCGACATGCGAATCGTGTGCCAACTCTTTGGCGGTCACCGGTCCGCCGCTGGTGCCAAGCGAGCCGCGCTTAATGCGGCGCAGAGCGTCCACATGTTCGAACGTTACTGTAAGCAACAATTTCGACTAATAAAATGAAAATGTGATGCATACGTGTAGGCGTCTACTCACCAATGCAGCATAAGAAGAATACGAACACAAGAAGGTGGACGCTGCGATGCATTGTGGGCTGCAGCGCTGTAAAAGAAATGTGCGTTTTTATATTTTTCTTTCTTTTTGCTGCTTCGAAAAGTGCCTTCAAAGCTGCGAAATATATTTCTGAAATTGACTTGAATTGAAAATATTTGTATACAAATTTTTTGTTAATAGGTCTTTTCAAAAAGTAAAGCTTCGAACAAGTAGTTGGTGTGGCAGGCAGCTTCCATGGAACTTGAATGCTTTTGATGCGATGTCAGCGGCAATTCGAATGAATTTCTAATTGGAAATTTCTTTCTCATTTTCATTTAATTATACAACTGGGAGTGAAAAAGTCCATCAGCACCTCCTCCTTAAAAATTCCACCTAATAAGTCCACCAATTATCCACTTTGTTGCCTCAATTCTGTCATTGATTCAATAAATTCGTTTCGGTGTGAGTGTGTGTGTGTGTGTGTGAGCGCAATAATTGAAAGCATGGCGCAATTTCCGGCGAATTGTCATCGCATCGCTGCCAAAAACCCATTAACATTCTTTTATGTTTTCGCGCTGTCTCGCTCACTCACTCACTTGGTCGACCCGTGGCCGCACGACCCATTCATGAAAATTCCCAAACAGCATCACTCTTCATTTGTGCTGACAGATGATTGAAAAATTTAGGCTAAGCCGTCCGCCCGCGCGTGCACGTGCCCGTCCACAGCGCATCCTTGAAACCTTAATTAATTTTGTTCGATGCAACTGGCGCACATTTGCAGCTAGCAATGTCATCGAGCATTTTGCAGCATAACAGCGGCAATTTCATTTTGTTATTAGCAGAAAACTGGAGCACTTGGCGGTCGAGACGAGCACGTGGGCCGCCCGCGCTTGGTGCGCGCTCTATTTTCAGACGAGTGGGCACACTCGAGGCACTCGATTCGAGAGCCATTGCATTGATTGGTCTTTAATGTTGAGAGCTGGAAAAAATCAAATCTCAAAAACTTGAAAAAAACCTTACAACATCCTTTAAAAAAGTCTCAAGTGCCTGAAAACATCTCATTGCCTGCATTTGCAGTTATTTGAATTTTGTATTTTTATAGCTTCCCATTACAATACAGTTCAACCTTCCATTGCAGATGGAGTCTCTAGTACGTGAGATGCAGGATCCCGAAAATGGCGTCCCCGTGCGTCAACAGAAAATGTTCCTTACTTCCATACCATACGCATTTATGGGTAAATAACAACTCGCATCCCATCACATTCGCAACTGACTCTCCCTTTGTCTCTCCAACAGGCTACGATCTCATCGAGTGGCTGATGGATCGCCTACTGATCGAGGAGTCCGAAGCGTTGAACATTGCCAACCAGCTCTGCTTGCATGGCTACTTTTTTCCCGTGAACGACACCAAGACGCTCACCGTCAAGGACGACTCCTCACTCTATCGCTTTCAGACACCCTACTACTGGCCGTGGCAGCACAAGGCGCCCGACAATGTCGAGTACGCCATCTATCTGGCCAAGCGCTCGCTGCGCAACAAGCAGCGCCACGCCCTCGAGGACTACGAGGCCGAGGCGCTCGCTTCGTTGCACAAAAACCTCAAAGGCAAATGGGACTTTATCTCCATGCAGGCCGAGGAGCAGGTGCGGCTCGCCAAGGAGCGCAAGAAGGGCGACAAAATCGTGGGCGACTCACAGGTGCGTTCACCTCAATGTTCAATGCACTCTTCTCAAACATCTAATGGCATTTTTGCAACATTTGCAGGAACGCGCCTACTGGCGTGTACACCGTCCGCCGCCCGGCCAGTTTACGCCGCTCGAACCGTGTCCCATTCCGTCGCGTGACCGCCAAGGCGCCAAGCCGAACAAGAAAAAGACCGTCGACGATGTGCAGCGCGAGGTGGACTACCTGAAGAAGTCGCTGAACCGCACACGCATGAAGATGTCGCAGGCGTGCGAGTCGCTGGTCGCCTACTCGGAGACCTTTGCCGAATACGATTTCTTCCTGCAGCCCGTGCTGCCCTCGAACCCCTGGGTCACCGAGGACATCACCTTCTGGCAACTGAACAACACCTTCGTCGACATACCGACGGAGAAGCGCGTCAAGCGCTGGGCCATCTCCATCGAGGAGCTCGTCTCCGATCCCACGGGCCTGCAGGAGTTCACCACCTTCCTCGAGAAGGAGTACTCCCACGAGAACATTCGCTTCTGGATCGCGGTGAATCGGCTGCGTCGCTCGGCGCACTCGCAAGTGGCGCGCAAAGTCAACGAGATCTACGAGTGAGTGCGACCACACAGCTCCCACCAATGCAATGCCAACTCTAATTTGTTTGATTTGGTTTCACTGCAGAGAGTTCCTGAAGCCGGGCGCACCCTGCGAAATCAACATCGACGGCAAAACCATGGAGAGTGTGCTGCGCGGCTTGAAGAGCCCGTCGCGCTTCACGTTCGACGCTGCCTCGGAGCACATCTACACGCTGCTGCTGAAGAAGGACTGCTATCCGCGCTTCATACGCTCCGACCACTACAAGCGACTGCTGGAGACCGGCATACAGCCGTCGCACAAAAAGCGCTTCTTCAACTTTGGCGGTGTGAGCGGCGCCAAGAAGAAGATGACCGCTGCGCTGTCCAGCCAGCCGAATCTGGGCGACACCGCTGCCGGCGCCAAGGGCAGTGTGGGTTCGGCCATGATGCCAGCGCCGCCGCCCGGCAACTTGGCGCGCCGGCGCGGCAGCGATCGCAGTCTGACCGGCTCGGCCCACGAGCTGGCCGTGATTGGCGTAAACAAGGACATCACATCGAAGGTGCCGCACTCGCACTCGCAGAGCAACCTCAGCGAGATACCGTACAGGTGAGCGGCGCGTGTCCCTGACCGAGTCGAATCTCGAGGGTTTGAAAACTGATTTTGTATACAAAACAGAGCTAAAAATCAGCTACTAAACATTACTAATTGTTTTTTAGCTTTTTAACCAACAACAATCAAATGAACAAATACGAAATATCGAATTGGTTATTAATTGATTTGAACTTTGATTTTCTTTTCTCGCATATTTCCATCCACCACTTTTGTTCGCATCACCTATGTACGTACTTGCCACATGCGTCACGCGCGCAACGCAATTCGCTACCGAAATCACAAACAAAACACTGATTTATCGGCCATGCAAATCAAATAAACCAAACCAAACCAAATCAAACAAAACAATCAAACAATCAAACAAACAAACGAAACCGTTCACCCGTCCAGTAGTGAGTCGATTTACAGAGGCGACATGCCGCAGCGCCACATGCCGGTGGTCGTCGATGCCGGAATCTATGCGGCCTATGGGAACCGTGAGAGTAGTTTGCACACATATCAGTAAGCCCAACTATAGTTTGCAACCAAACCAATCGAAACCTCAAACCATTCGCTCATTCTGCGACTTTCCGCTCGACTCGCTAACTCCTCTCGCAGCTCTTTCCAACGTCTGCCTCCACTACTCGTAACTTACTATTTAAGTTGCTGTGCAACGTTTCCGGCGCATCGCATTGCATCTGCAGCCTCTACCCATCTCGCTCTCTCTCTCTCACTTTCTGTTCTCACTCACACATCTCTACACTGCTCTGTCACTGTCCTTCCGCCCCCCAACATCAGACATAAACTATGCATCTCTGTGTTGTTGATTGACTTTCGTGTACGCAACGTGTCTCTTTTGTGAATGCACCGAGCCCCCAACCCCCCGCCTCCATTCCCCCAGACACTGCCATCACTCGTGTCCACATCTTTGCGCTTGTCTTGATTTCTGCAGTTTGACATTGAATTTTTTGCAAATTTTTGTCAAATTCTAAATAATTTACAACTCTTTTTTCTTACCGTTTTTGTTATTGTTTTAACCTAAAACTTAACCTAATTACTGTAAATAGATTGTGTAAGCCAGTTCTTGGTGTTTTTCTTCTTAGTCAGAAATGTGTAATGCTTGAAGTACTCGTTGCAATAATCCACTGCTCGATTCATTTGATACTCCGCAGAGAAACGCCAAAGCCGAAAGCAGCGCGCCTGGAGACCACCGTCGAGTCGGCTGGCAGCGCCGTGTGCCCCTGGGACGTGCCCGACGAACCGCCCACCATGCAAGCGCCCTCACCCGCCCCGGCCAAGGTCAAGCTGTCCATTTGCCCGTGGGAGCAGGAGACGGAGGTGGTCCCCAAGGCGAGTTCCCAGCGCCTCACCAGGTAAATGTTGCATGCAATTCACGTTGCCTTATGCGCCGCTTCAACTTCTGCTACTGCTTTAGCACTTCGTCGGATATAACGGATGTGTCCGATCGCCTGCAACGCAATCTGGGCATCCGCCATCAGAATACGGTGGACAGCGGCGAGGCGGGCATCAAACGCCTGATTCCGAACTTCACTGAACAACGAAGAGCATCGGTGTCGTTCACACCAGGGTTGGCTTCATAATTACTTCTGAATTTCCCATTCTCACTAATGCAAATTCAATGCCTTGAGTTGTTGTTTTTGTAATGAGATTTTCCGTTAATTCACTCTCTGAATACCATTAAACGTATGCAAGCTTTACCCAACACACAAGTCTCACAATTCTCAATCTCTCACAATTGCACAGTTTCCACCTAATTCACCACTCAAACAATTTTCAACTAAGCAAAACGTTTTTTAGTCATTTGTAGGTTATGAAACTGGAATTGGGTTTTGTTTTTTTAATTCTGATCACACTTTTTTAAAGAAATAAAAAAATTGGAAATTATTTTACTTTTCTTTTGAATTAATTTTTATTTTGATTATTATGAATTAAAAATATGTAAATGGTTAATGAATGATTATTTGATTATTATTTGATTATTTCTCTGATTATTTCTCTGATTATTTCAGTACTCCAAAAAATTATTACAAATAAAATAAATTATTAAAAAATTACCTTAGTTTTTTCAAATAATTTTCTATATTTATTTCATTTCTTTTTGATTTCATTTCTAATTTATAGTTAAGTTGTTTTTTCTGATTCTTTTAGAACTCAAATAAATTATTTTATTTAAATAAATTTTTAAATAATTTTCTATATTTATTTAATTTATAATTGATTTCATTTATGATTTATAATTGAGTTAGAGCTCAAATTAATTATTGAAAAATTACAAATGTTTTTTAATTAATTTTCTATATTTACGTAATTTACTTATAATTGATTTCATTGATTTATTTCATTTATGAATTTTATTTGAGTTGTTTTCTCCGATTCTTTTAGAGCTCAAAGAAATTATTAAAAAAAAATTAATTATTGAAAATTACATACGTTTTCTTTTATTAGTTTTCTATATTTATTTAATTTACTTATAATTGATTTCATTGATTTATTTCATTTATAATTTGTAATTGAGTTGTTTTCTTTGATTCTTTTAGGACTCAAATAAATCCTTAAAAGAAAATTATTGAAAAATTATTTATTTATTTATTTCTTATTTAGTGGACGAATTAATCGACAAATCGTTAGTCGCACAATATCTGCTGTTATAAATTTTATTGCGCTTTCCAATTTCTATTAGTTAACTGCTTCATTGCTTTCACATGGCACACTGTAAATTAGAAACCCCCGTCACTTTGTATCAAACAATCAACAATTTGATCAATCAACTAAATTCCGCCCTGCTCACTCTTAATCTCTCTCTCTCTTCCATCGCAGTCGCATTACCGAATATCAATTCGGACAGCCGTCCGCCTCTGCGAAGACCTCATCTACTCCCTCGCCCACTGTAGGCAGCCAAACAGCGGTGGACGCCAGCCACAACTTCCCACCAGCAGCGCCGCCGCCGCTCTTCACGCCGCTGCAGGCACACAGCGTGGCCGCCATTGCCGCCGTGACTGCCATCAGCAGCGGCAGCAGCAGCAGCGTCATCACGAAAGATCCACCCTCGTCGTCCGATGCCGAGCTCGAGGACGAGCTCAACAAGCTCTCGATTTCGGAGCGCAACAGCGAGTCATCCGCATCCGAGCTGTCGGCGCTGCCGCCGCCCACGCCCACACCGCCGCCGCTCACCAAAGTGACACCACCACCGCCCGACGATGCGTTCGCAGCTGAAGAACATGCGGCCACACTGGCCGCTGCGAGCAGTGCACGCGAAAGCCCCCAGAGCGAGCTCGGTTGCGAGGCTGAGAGCGCCGAGAGCGGCGGTGGTAGCGCTGCCAGCGCGGGCAACGGCCTCGACTCAGAGACTGAAGTGGAGGTTCTGGTGCAGGAGGTGCAAATCGAACTCATCGAGAGCGTGGAGTACCGCGACGATAAGAGTCCGCTGCTGACCACGCCCACCATACACGTGGATGAGGAGGGAGACGAAGACGACGATGGTGACGAGGTCTATGACGTTGAGGCGTCAGGTAGGTGGGGCATCAGTCAAGCAATCAAGTAATGGCTGTAAAATGGCCAATTCTTACAGAGACTTTGGAGTGCGGCGATCGCGACAATGAATCTCAGCGAGCAACTCCGACGTGTGTGCGCTCCGCGCCGCCCTCACCGGATCGGGAACTGAGCGCCACGGTGACCACCGAGCTGCAAGCGATCGTGTACAGCGTCAAGTTGCACACGTCCAGCTCGGCGGGCGCACTGCCAGCCACATCGCCGCCACCGCTGCCGGCCATAGGGCCCATGGAGGAGGAGGAGCAGCTGAAGGAGGAAGAGGAGGAGGAGGAGGAGAACGCTGGCGCGCAGGAGGAGCTCTCGCCCACGACGGACGAGTACCAGGAGGGACTGCAGTTCGGCGGCGACAGCAAGGAGGACTACGAGTACGACATTGTCGACACGGACTCGCAAGTGGGTTGTATAGCGCCGGCGCCGACGCCAGCGCCGTCCATGGCCCCTCTGGCCGAGCTCGATCCAGACACGGTGGACGATGAGCTGGGCGAGGACATCGGACCGACGACAAGCACTGCGCCCACAGTGACTATCACAACAACAATAACATCAACAACAACAGCGACAACGGCAGCAGCAGCTCTTGTCGAAGCGCAGGCACGTCAGGAGGAGGTAAAGCGACGCCGCAAGAAGCGTAACTCGGATGGCAAGAAGATGGCTTCGCTGGAGGACAAGGAGAAGGAAAGGGCGAGCACGTCGACGGCGGGCGGCGAGAGTGGCGCCAAGACGGAGGCGGATCGCAATGCAGTGTGTCCCTGGGAGGATGAGTAAGTGGCGAGCGGACATATCTAGATGTATGCTAATTGTTGTTGTTGTTGCAGAAACGTCACCACCAGCGATGGAACTTTTGTGAAAACCTACGCTACGCTGGGATACTTATGAATAAAACCGAACCTTTTCAAAACTGTCGTCAACAAATTGCTAAAGAAGCGCAACCATAAGAAATGACAAATACACACACACCACCTAAATACACTCACACTCTCACACACACACGCACAATCACATGACTACATATAAACTTATTGAGCAAACTTAAGCTAAAAATAACGCTGCGAACTACTTTAAAATCTAAAAATTAGAAATGTCTAACGGAACACACGAAGGCACACGAATTGATTGAAGTCTGGAGCAGTTCCGCCTACACTAAGGAAACTTGTTTATTGCTGAAAAATTTAACTGAAAATTAGACGAAGAAATAAGTGAGAGTGAAAAGGTGCCATAAGCAACGTCAGCCGAAGAGCGGAGATGAATGGCGGTGGCAAAGAGAGTACTTTATTTATTAAATAAAACATTAGAGAGAATTCCGTGATTACAAAAAAAAAACCCAAAAACATTAAAACTAAAACACTAAGTCTAAGTAAATAATGAATGTTATAGGAAGCGATAATATTCGATGTTGCAAGCATCGTAAGGTATAAGGAAATAATAACAATAACAATAACAATGAAATGCGCTGTACGTTGATTTTTGTAGATAGCTGTGAACAAATAAACAAAAATTTAAACTAGAACAAATACTACACGAGATAGGAAGATGGCATTCAAAAGGAGACACCATAAATTGCGCTAAACAAGGAAGTTTCAAATATTTGCCGCCACACCGAAATCCCCCAAAAGAGAGCCAACAAATAAACAGAGCAATGAGAGAAAATAATATTACAGAATGGAATTCACTAGATGGAGGCGTGATGGCAGAGTTGAACGAATGCAAAACTATATAACAACCACAACAGGCCACCGATTAGCTGCGTTCAAGACTTCAATGCAAGTTGAAGCGGGAGTGGCCCAGGAATGAGTCTGAGTGAGAAAGAGTTAGTATGCGAAGTCTTGAGGAGAGCTAATCGACACCAAAAAAGCATAAAACACTAAAACCAAATATCAAATTACCTGAAAGAAATTGAAAGTAGTACGTTAAGAAAAAGTCAACTTGGTTACTTTCTAGAAACGTAGTAAAGCAACTTTTTTCGCAGAGATAACAGAAAATCTTTTCTACTTCCTTACAACTTTTTCATTAAAGCAAAGAAAAATTGTTCAACGTGTTGAGAAATAAGACAAAAGTTTAATCAAAAAGCAGGATCTGCTCTGCTCCTTAAGATCAACAATTTATAGGACAGAGCATACAACTGGGCAGGCTGACTGCTGTGGCTGTAGCTGATAGCCATGCACCAGTGGGCTCAGGTCAGAAGAAATACGAAGCCCGCAGATGGTAGAAAAAGGTAGCTGAACCCTCTGCAGTGTTTTAAGATATAATTTTCTTTTGAAGTTTATTAATGTTGGGGGTTGAAATAAAGTCTCAACATAATATTTGAGTTTACTATAAAGTTATGGCATGTTAAAAAATATTGGGTCATTTTGACCCAAACACTAAAAAAATTTTAAGAAACAGAAAGTCTAAATGAATTTAATGGTTAAATCAAAGTTTTCATTACTAAAAACCTAAAAAGATACAATACTTTTTATCAAAAAGAAACTTTTTTTTATTTATAAAAACAATTAAATATTATTTGGATTCTTGAAACTTTAAAAAGTATAAAAATTGTTTATTTTTATATTCTGATAAAAAAACTAATTTCCATACAAAATTTTGCGTTTAAAAAACTTGTATATGTTTTTATGAATAATTTATTTATTTTATTTATTTATTGAATTATTTTTACAGCTTAATATCATAAATCTTAAGTACATCAACAGATACAATTAATTTTTTCTCAATTGTTTATATTTTTTTGTATATATTTCTTTATAATTACTTTGTTTTGATAAATTTTCAAAATTTTCATAAGATTTGTTTAAAAAGGATTAAATATACAAAAAATTAAACTTTAAACAAACTATTCAAACATTTCTATTTTATGTTATATTGAACAAAGAAAAAAATTTTTCAAAAAATTAAAACTTTTATTAATATTTTTTATAAAATAGGCTTTTTATTAAACTTTATTATTTTTAATATTTTTTTTAATATTTAAAAAATTTTTTTAATTTGTAATTTATTTATTAAGTGGTTTTTTAATATTTATTCAGTATTTATTTAAAAGTTTGTTTTGTAAAATTTTAAAAAATTTTTAATTAAGTTTTTATGTTTATTTTTATTAAAAAAAAATTTTAAATGAAACAAATTTTAAAATTCAAAGTATATATGAGGTTGGTTTTTATTTTACTAAACAAAGCCAATTATATAAAATGCATTGGGTTTCACATTATTTAAAGTATTTTAGCTTTCAGTAAACATTATTTTTTTGTGTCACAAAATATACGAAAAACAATACAATATTTGTCAAAAAATGAGTTATTTTTTAATATTACAAAAACGTATACAAAAATATTTGTTAAAAGAAATTAGTTTTCTTTTATTTGGTGATAAAAAAAATATGTTAATAATATTTTTTAAAAACATAAAATTTTTTTTTTGTTCCAGAAAAAAAAATAAAAAATATAAAGATTTTTTTGTTTGTTCCACAAAAACACAAAAATTATGCTGAATTTTGATGTTAAAAAAATTAATATGAAAAATTAAAAAAATTAAAAAAATTATGCTGAATTTTTATGTTAAAAAAAATTAATATGAAAATAATTTAAAAAAAATATTTTTTGTATTATAAAATTTATTGTAAACATTAAAATATATTGACGACTTTCAAACATTTTTCTTCCATATGTAACGGCCAAGTAAATTTTGAAGCTACCAAGAAATCATACAATTTCATAGGAAAATGCCTTTTCTCAGTTCAGATAGATTTCCATGCAACAAGCCATTTGTAAACTTGAAACTTTACTTACTTACTTACTTAACTTAAACTTTGTCTTCTTAAAAAAAACCAAACTTTACTTTATTGAAGTGTAATTATTTTCCAACTTTGTTTTTGAACAATTCAAAACTTTGTTTTCGAAACATTTTAGTTAATCGCATATAAGGAACTCAAATGCAAACGTTTGCATACTTTTAGGTGCTGTTCAATATGCAATGAAATCGTAGATTGCAATGTAATGAGTGATTGAATGCAACGCAACAATACACAAGTCTTTTGAAAAGAATTTTCTATTAACAGTCGAAGGCATTGTAAAATGAACATTTATGCCAGTAACAGTAAAAATGGAAGCAACAAAAACAAGCTGAACGCACCAATTCAAACGTTTCATTCATCCTGCATACAAAACTCTCGAGCCCCAATGTGTATGTAGCGACAATGAAGCCGAGCCGAGCCGAGTGCCGAGACCAACCAAAGGCGCGCAACATTCGGCTGTTGCGAACACTGTGCATAAATTTTCATTTTACGAAAAGTGATCAGGGTTAAAGCACAAGAGATTGGCGCTTTATTAGCATAGAAAACATTGAAACAACAAAACTAAATAAATATTTATGCAAATACAACTATGAGTAATTACACTAACTAAGCAAATGTATGCATGTTTTTCGTAAACTACATTAAAAGTATGAAACCAACAAATAAAAACTTTAGTGTCTATCGATACAACTTCAGTGAGAAAAGGAAGTGAAGAGGCGAAAAGCACCAACAAAAAATATAAAAAATTGTTACACACAACTATCGCATATAGCCATTTGATTGTCTAAACTTGTTACTTGAATGCTTGTGACTATACACTAAAGTGGTAAATGTCAGTACAAAAAAAAATGAAAATTAAAAAAAAAATTCAAAAAACTAAAAAAAAAATAAAAAAAAATTAAATTAAAAAAAAATTATAATTGATGTATTTTTGCCCAATCATTATAAACATTATAGGCAACACACATATTTATTGGGTATATTGTATGCTTTTAGTGCTTATAAAGTAAAACAAAAACAACAAAAACAAAACACAAATAATTCTCTTGCTGTTGAACTATTTAGAGGAAACATGTGAAAGAAGAAGAAAAAACTTAGTAGTAGTTTTAAGCAAATAATTATGGAGTAAAGGGCAAATAGCTTTTGAAAAACTTGTGTATTGTGGAGAAGCAAAGGAAACAAATTATTTTGAAATGAAAGTTAAATTAAAAAGTTCAGAAAAAGTAACAAAGTTGCTGGTTCGTGTTAAAGCGAACTAATGAATTAATGGGAACGGCATACAAAACTATGCAAATATTAGTCGAGAATGGGTTTATTTTTATTTATTTATTTTTTTGGATATTTGCTGTGATTGAAGTTTGCGTTGGGGTTACCAGATGATATTCTAAAGGATTGATTTTGATTTTAAAAATATTTTTAATAAAAGTTTTAGTTGGCTGTTGAAGCCTATTGGTAGATTCAGCTGAGGCTGGTTTCGACCAGCTTCAAAAATCGTTTGACTGGGGACTCTTCGAGCATCACAAGGGGCTTCAGAGGCCTCCAAGTGTGTGGGAAGAGCAATCAGCAAGCGGTCTGTCTTACCTATAGTAATCTAACCCAGTAAACATAAAGTTAAGAAGAATATTTTGCATTCTAGTTTAGTTACTTGAGTTGTCTAAGCTAAACTTTTTATGATCTGTGCATCAATGGTCCTCTAAGCGAGCTTATCAACCAGTAGACGGCAGCCCTATTGATTATGACAGCTAGCTTTAGGCTTGTCATCTACTCTGGCAGAATGTCAACAAATAAATGTAACCAACACAAGAAATGAGACGATGAATCTGTTAAGAGAATGAACCAAAACAAATGTATGATTTTATATTGGTTTTTACTTCTTTTAAGTAATTTCCATTCCACTAAAGTGATCTTTTGTTAGAAATTTCCACTAACATTCTCCTTCTTTCAACTGTTGTGCTGCCTAAACAAACCTTCATCTGGTAATCCTTGAACCGCACTTAAGCTCAGCTTTCTGTTGCTTCAGTATTGTTGACGTACTAAACCAACTAACTAAAACTAACTTAATAGCATTCCTCTGCATTCAATAATGCATTGGCTATATAGATGCTAACTTATATAGTTAGATCCCACTCAATCATGAACAGAGCTAAATACAATTTGTAAACTACCGGTTGTTGGATATAGACAATTTCCTCTCACACACAATAAACTCACTAGAGAAACTATATACTTTATTGAACCTTGAGATACTTGAACTTGAACAAAAACCGATTCTAGCTTAAACAAATTAAATTAACAACTACAAGAACAACTTCTGCTTACTCGTACTTGGAAGAGCAAAAGCAAATCTCTTGAAACATTTATATAGAAAAAAAATCAAAATAACTTTTAAGCAACCAAGAAGAAATGCAAAAACAAAAGAGCATATTTCAAATTAAATGAAACCACCGTTCGCTCACCACACTCACCAACTAGGCAACTAACAATAATGAACTGCACGCCAGCGCGCAGAAAAGCAGACTACAAAAACCGAAGGCGCAAATATGTTGAGCACAGTTAACGTTAAGCGAGACTTAATGAAGGCCAAACCAACAAAAGCACTCAGTAGCATCACAGTGCAGAGAAACGCAGTGCTAAGTAGCAAAAAAGAATACTTTATTAAATTATAAGTAATGGAAAATATTCAAATTATTTAGCACCGAACTAAGAACTAACACACTGGCGAGACACGCACACAGCGGGACAACAGAAAACTGACAGCTGACAAGTTTCAAAGTGATAGAACGCTGAAAGACGAACTAAAGTAATCGCAGACAGGCCACAACAGAAACAGTTTAGACAGATTCATAGCCAAAAAGGATACTTGGTGAGTTGGCGCAAAACTTAAGAAAAAGGAAGAATGAAGAAGAAGAAGAAGAAGAAGAAGAAGAAGAATGAAGAAGAAGTCGTAGCGAAAACGAAAGTTGACTTTTACTATTAGCGCAAGACAAAAGTAAATTAATTGAATGAAAATAATAATAAATAATAACTTAAAAATTAGTGCAGAATATTTATTGTAGCCGTAAGCACAATAAGAAAACGTTGCAGAAATTAATGAAATTATTAAAGGGATTTGTTGTTATTTGGATATATGAACCGAAACCCCACTAGTTTTACATATATAATAAAAAAAAATGCATAAACATATACAACAAACAAAATGAAGCCACCAAAGCGCAAAGCACTCAGTACTCAAGCCAAACTAAATAAAAAAACAACAACAACAACATGAAAAAACCAAATAAGCCACGCCACAACAACAACAACAGACAACAGCCAACCGCCAATGCATGCGATACGTTTTAAAGTGAAAAAGTTGATGAAAATTTTATTAGCTAAACTAACTTTTATGGCAAAATGTGCTAAAGCCACTTAACTACACAGGAGAGCAAACAAATTGCAATAGAAAAAACCCCCAAAAAAAATATTAAAAATTACAAAAACCATAAAAAAATTGTTTGTCTATTTATTAAGTCATATGGCGCATTGGAATCGCATTATTTAATGTTAAAGTACAGAAATAATAAATAAATTAATTTATTAAAAAATTAATTAACATTTATTAATAATAAATAAAGCATAAAGAAACTTAAGCAAAGCGCACGCAGTGGCAGCGCAGCAGGCAACAAAAAACTATTTAAAACAAAATATATATATATTAACAAATTATATAGAAATTAAATGAGCAGAACAAAAAAGTATATATACATATATACATACATATATATATACATATATATATATATATATATTGTAGACTGTATTAAATGCATAGAAAATTTAATAAAAAAACAACACAAATTGAATACTAATAAAAAAAACCAAACACTTGTACACAAACAACAAGAACAACAACAAATAAACATAAAAAACAACAACAAAATTGCATAGCACAACAACTAACCGCTGAAGAAACTGTGGCAGTCTGAAGGCAAAAAAAATAAATTTTGCTGCACGCCACAGACAAATAAAGCAGCGGCACAGCGCCGAGCATCTTGAAGAATGAAAATTATTATGATTATTATTATTGAATTATTACGATAAATAAAATTATATTGAATATATATATGAAAAGTAAAACATAAAGAAAATATGAAAAAAAATAAATTGAAGTACAATAAAGAATTTCAAAGAGAAAATAAATACGCAGAATTTGTCTGTGTGTGTGTGTGGTTTGAAATCGTTTGACGGGATGAAGGGGCGGGGAATCCATCTGGTTAGAAATCATCTTGTGCAGACGTCTTTGAACAATGCAACATCAGAAGCAGTGAGGCCATAGCCCAGTGCACCGACTGATTGACCCGCTCATCGCTTTGGCAGTATGAACTCAGTGGATGTGCTGCTGGCACTCGAGCTTCCTCGTTCAGCTATTTGCACCAATCTCCGAACTCATTTTTCATGCATTTTAAGGCTTCATTTGGCATAGTTAGAACGATCCCATTTAAGTCCGATGTGCCCCGTTTTGTTCAATAAATTGGTACAGATTTGAAGGTAATCCCATTATGTTTCTCTCATGAAACTCTCTATTGACCAAAAAATAGGGAAGAACGATTTTCTGAAGTTTCTTTTGAAGCAAGTTTTACACAAGCAAAATCATCTCCAATAGGGAAGAACAGTTGGTAATCATTCGGTGCCAGAACCGGACCATAAGGTACCAGGTATGCGCCTATGAAACGGTAACGACATCTAGCGGTAAATAGCCGAATATTTATAAACTTCGGAACCGTACCAAATGTCATGTGTACTTCTTCTGTCATATGTCAACAATATTCAGTTCACAATTTGTCAAGTTTCATCCAACAACGCATTGTTTGACGCTCCGGAAAATGTCGGATTACGTGCCTACAAATTACGATTTGCGGACACAGTTAATTTTGTGGCGTGGTGTCATATGGTATGACCTTCTAAAACATGGTGAAACGGTTAACGGTGAACGTTACCAACAACAATTGGCCGATTTGAACCGTGCTATACGCCAAAAACGCCAAGAATATGAAGCCAGGCAACACAAAGTGATTTTCCTCGATGACAACGCACCACCACACCGCACTAGAGCCACCAAACAATTGGTTGCATCGTACAACCGGGAAGCTCTTGCTCATGCGGCTTACTCACCAGACTTGGCGCCTTCGGATTATCACATGTTCGCATCGATGGGCCACGCATTAACGGAACGGCGCTTCAATTCTCACGCAGAAGTCAAAAAATGGATCGATGATTGGTTTCAGGCAAAAGACGAAAGATTTTTTTGGCGAGGCATCCATAAATTGCCTGAGAGATGGGAAAAATGTGTAGCTAGCGATGGCCATTACTTTGAAGAATAAAATTGTAATCATTTCCTCACAATAAACGTGTTTTTTTCAAAAATTATTACCGGTTTCATAGGCGCATGGTACATGAATAAGAACTTCTCAACTAAGGTTTTGGCGCTTCTATCGAGTCACTATCGATGTGTGTGACCTGGCGTTGTCCTGATGGAAGACAACTATCTCCCCTTCTATTGATCAAAGCTGACCGCTTCTGGGTGGAATGGAGTCGACGAATTCAAAATTTCGCTTGATTGGCTGTTACTGTGTGAGGACCATAAACACTATTCACATTTTGAACCAAATGGCTGAAAAACTGTAAAAAACTGGTTTAAATTATCCCAAATCTTTTTGAAAATTGTCTTTAATACAATTTTAATCTTTCCAACGTCACCCAGCGTAACTCGAGCGCATTTATAAAACGCGAGAATCTACTGGAAAAATAATGCATTTATTTTTATTGAATATTATGAACGTCTCTTAGCGAGCTGCCGCTTCTTCCTATCTGGTTTCTATAGAGTTATATTTTACTTTGGAAATTTTAAGTGGACGGCTCAATGTTACTGAGAGAATTACATGTAAACCATGCTTCAGCTGTGTTAGTGTCTGCTGGAACAGCTTTCTTTAGAAAATGATGGCCTAAGAACCATTAGGTCACAAGGACCTTTTCGAGATAATGCGTGACATAGCTACAACTTTGATTAGCGGAATAGGAGTACGGGGGAAAAAGCACCGTACCAGGTAGCCTCGGTAGTCTTCGGCAAACATGCTGCCAGAATACAAGAAAGTGGATTTAGATGATAGAAATTTGGCATGTCGATAAAGACGGTTTCAACGGTATTCATGAAGTTATTGAAAATATTATAAAAGCATTCAATTTTTATTTTATTCCTCTTGCAAACCAACATTTCACGGTTATCCTTAAACTCCTCAAACTTCATGTCGCACTTAGGTAAGAAAAAAGTAGAGCGCTGGCTTTTTATACTAGAGGCTCTAGGTTCGATTCCTAGTTTGGACTGGTTGACCCATTAACTCGTTTATTTCTATTGGTTTGCTGAAGAAATAGATTTTCTTGCTTTTTCTGCTAAAGCTAAAGAATTTTTAAAAGCTTTAATAATATCCCAATATAGAAGAACTTTTTCGCGTTTGAACATGTTTCAGTTAGCCTGTTATAATGTTAAGCCCTCTGCATCCTTTCTCTTTTGTATTTAGGCCTCAACCCACTAGAGTTACCAACACTCAAATATGGACCATGGACTTTAAAGCTTTCTGCATTCGTTATTTTCTTAGCCAAAAACTAGCAAACAAACAAACAAAACTAGCAAAAGCTTTTTAAGCGTTAAAGTTCCTTTAGAGCTTTGCAAGCTTACTTAGCTATAATAAATTTAAAGCTTACAAGACTTCACCACAAATATAAACGATGTACCCCTCCAATTGGAACTTATGTTAGTTTACATGAAATCTGACTGCTGTCATTCAGTTGTTGTGAGAGTTCAAACTTTTTAGTCTGCAAACTGTAAAACGAATAAAAACACAATAAAATTTATGAGGTTATTACTATGAACTGAATGTAAAGGCCTCGTAGAGCCAACATGAGGCTTTTTTGAGGAATTAAAAATATAGTTTTTGAGATCGTTTGAATTACTTTATTAAGAAATTGTTTTCAATGAAAAATGTTTACATTTTTTTTAGTTTAAAAATTATTGTAGTTAACATATAAACTTTCAACACATATTTGCTGCATTTTAAATATTAATTTTAGTACTTTGTTTGCCGTAATGTCGGAATTTTTGGGCCCATTTTTGGTGCAAAAAAACCATAAAAATTGCAATAAATAAATAATATTTTTACAAGTATCCTAAAGTATTTAACCCCATGAGTAGACAATCCAGTAGACAACAGCGAATGTTCGCTTCTCTTTGACATTGCCACATTGTTCTCTTCGCTCTTCCATTCAATGTCTGCAAATAATAAAAGATTATCTCAGCGCTGTCGCTGCGTTGACACGTGGTCGGACGACCGCAATTTCTCTGTTTATTTGTTTACATTCGAAGCAGGACAGGCGTCTGCTCAGCAAAGTGCGCTCGGCAGATGCCGAACGTGGCGCAAAAGGCAACAAACAGAGAAATTAAATGAAGCGTAAGCAAATTTTCATTAACCAAGGTAAAGCACACAAATCCAAACAGGGTTGTCAAGTGCAGCACTTATTTTTGAATTCGATTAGAAATTAAATTTTAATTGTTTATCATTTTCTAAGTAAATTTTTTTCTATTTTAAGTTAGTTTTAATAGTGATCAAACGGAAATGGAGACTTTTTTCTAATTTATGGAGGGCACTGCATTTAATAGAATTTTTAAAACTATAGAAAAGTTCTCCAAAAAATTTTTTATTATTTTTTATAAACTTTTTAAAAAAATTTAAAATATATTGATTCAACATGTTTACTGGCTTAAAAATCTAATAAAAATATGTTTATATAGAATAAAAAAACCCCACAATTTATTGCAAATAGTTTAAATATTATAATAAGCGCAAACAAATTAAGTTTAGTATTGAAAAATTATTTTTTGTATTTAATGAAATAGTTAAATTATATAGTTATACAATGTAAAATATATATTTACTAAAAATTTAACATAGATACCTTAAAATGATTACAGATATATGGTATTTGAAATTTTTATATATTGAAAAATATTTTTTTATTATAAAAAAATACATATATACTTATTATTAACCCATTAAGCCCTGAGCGTTGCGTTTGCGCAACGTTTGGGAATTTCGCTAGATTAAGTAATTCATAAAGATATAAGACTTGAAAATGGGTAGAATTGGATTCGAATTGATCGTTTTAGATTCTGCCATACTCAATTTTCAAAATTTTTTAAATATTCATATCTTTTTTTCGATCCAAAGTCAAAGGTTTTTTTTGGGGAATTTTTGAAATTCAATTAAAAATACTTATTCTTCAGACCTATCAAAATCCCTTTGTGAGCTGCATTTTGTAATGCTAAACTATTTAAAAATAAGTTTTAAAAAAATTTTTTTTTTAAATTTTATGTTTTGTATGTGACTAAGGCCCAAATTGCGTTTGCGCAACGTACCCTCCTGGTTCAGGGGGTGGGGGTATGAATTATTTGCTTGATTTTTTTTTCTTGATTAGGTCAATTACTAAGATTGTGTAAAATTTTATGGAAATCGCACAAGCCCTTCTGGGGTCAGGTTTTAATGGGTTAATTATATAAAAATATATAATTATATAAAAATATATAAAATAATATAAATTAAAAATAAAAAAAATATATAAAATTATATAAAAATTATATAAAATAAAACATACATTAAAATTATTGCAAATACATACATGTTATTTTATATTTTTTATATTTTGAAAAATATTTTTGTTATTTATTAAATTATTTAGTAAATTATTTTTTTCAAAAATATTTTAGTTCACAAAAAATAAATAAATAAATAATATAATAAAAAAAGTCCTCAAATTAATTAAAATAATCGAAATGGTATAATTATATAAAATAAAAAATACTTTAAAATTATTACAGTTAATTACCATTTTATATTTTTGTAATTTGGAATTTTTTCTTTTTTTATTATACATAAAAATTATAATGAAATAAATATAAATAAAAAATAAAAAAACCTCAAATTAATTAAAATTTAGTAAGCTAAACCTCGTTTGCTCCTTCACCCTTTTGCATTGGCATCTCGCCACCAAACAACGGGCACATGGCCTGCGCACTTTGCAGACTTCGTTGCGCTCTCGCTCAGCACTTCCGTATTCTCTTTTCTGCCCATGTCGGCCGCAGCCACCCATTTCCGCAATCAGCGACGCTCTTCGAAGCCGCAGCATGGACCACCAGCACCAACAGCGGCAGCGCTGCAGCGACTCGACGTCTTTGCCTGTTTATCTGTGCAATCGTTCAGCCACGCGGCCCACGAACGACAGAAAAACACACAACAATTCCACCGACGCGACGCCGCAGCAGCGGCAGTGACAGTGGCAGCAGTGCTGCTGCGTCTGTGTTGGCGCAAAGTCGCCAAGACCAACAACGACAGTAAGGACAATACCAACAACAACAACAACAACGGCCTCACATGTGGCAAGCATTGAGCAGCAGCCTCCGCACATCGGCCACGGCTGCGGCATCAGTTGCTGCCGCCACAGTCGCTGCCGCTTTCGTTGCCGCTGTTGGTGTCGCATTCGGCTTCAGTTTCAGTTGAGTTCAGTTTGGTTTCAGTTTCGGCATCGGCATCGGTGCCAGAGCCACTGCCGTTCAGTTCAGTTTAGAACGTGGGCTTGAACGAGACGGTTCGCTTCTTGTTGGGCGCAATAAAGCAAACGCTGCGGTTGCAAGCTGTAACAGTGTGTGACAGAAGTGCTCAGTGTTTAGTCAGTTCAGTGCGGTTCAGTTCAGTTCGAGCTCGAGTCTGCTGCCAGCCAACGCAAATTTCGCCCATAGTGGAAAATGCAATTTGGCCCATTCGCCGACACCGAGACGGGCGCGGACGCAACTCGCGGCACTTGCCAAATCGCCAAATTATTTTAAGTGCATCGCCACGTTCACGCAGTGGACTTGCGTTCGTTTCGTGTTTTCTTGCGGCTGCATTGAAGCGCTGAGCAGTGACCAGTGTGCGAGGCAATAATCCCAGCGATTGCTCGATGAAGCGCAGTGGGGCATGAGCGGCAGCAGTCAGTGAAAATGTTGGCAGTCGAAAGTTACGAGTAGTCGTTGATTGTGGCACGTGTCGGATGCGTTAACGGAAACTGAGAAGGGCCACGGAAACGGCTGCGGAAACGCGGAAACGCGAAAACGTGCTTCGCGCTGCAGTGTCGACTATCTGCCTATCTGACGCCAGTGTTGGTCCACTTCCTGCGTCCGGCAGCGTCAGCCAGCGCGGCGTATACTTAACTTTTAATTAATATTCTCGCCGATCCAACACTCAGCCGAGAGCTCCCCTGCGCCGCTTTTGGGGGCAGCCGCGCTAACAACGACGTCAGCAAAACGGCCAACATTCAGCGCAGCAAAGAATTGCAAAAAGTGCGTACGTAAGAGAATTAAAACAAAATTATGGAGTATTACAAGAACATCAAAAATACTGAATACGATATGAAAAAATTCAGTTAATAACTTAAGCAATAAAAAGGCAGAGTATTTTTTAAGAAAAAAAATCAATTTTAATTAAATATTTGTTTTCGCTTGCTTTGCTGGCTGCTACGTTAGTGTGCTTTTGGCCATTTCCACTTCATGGTTGCGCTCAGTTGAATTTGATTTTACTAAGGTTTTGGCACTGCTTTTCGTTGGCTGTGTGTGTGTGAGTGCCTGTTCATGCATCTTGTATCATATCCACATATCCACGAGGAGCCGAATAATGGCTAATGTGCACTTTTATGGTTGCGCTCCACTTCACGCCACCGCACACAGATTTCGCTGTGCTTACTCAGATTTCAATTTCCATTTCAACTCTCGACTGGGAATTGTGCACCCAAAATGCAACAGCAACAAAAAAAAATGCACTCTTGCTCACTGCTGCGGCGATTTTCGGTGCTTACTTATTTTTTGGCGAGTTGTCTACTTCAAATTTTTTGTAAACGAAAGAGTAATGTGAAGAAAGGATTTCATGTTTGTTTGTTATTTGCAATAAACCAGTAAAGCCAGCAGAAAATATTTTAAAAGAAAATAATTGGTTAAATTTCTTAAAATTTTTTAGTTCTGTTCAACTAAAAAAACCCTAGTAAACACAAAGAGTTGGCACATTGAAGGTTCTAGAAAAGTTGTCTTGTTCAACTGGCAATATTATTTATTTATTTTATTTATTTATTTAAGTCTATGGATAACAATAATTTCTTACAGACTAACTTAATTATAAATTGGTGCATAAATATTATTAACGACAAAATTGAGAAAAAAATAAATTGAGAGAAAAAGGTCCTTACAAGTCAACTGGCATCTTCAGCTTAAATTTATATTTTTTTATTAATATTTTTGCTACTGAATATGTGTTCTTATAGAAGAAAATAAATAAACTTAAAAGGACTGAAAAAAATAATAATAATTTTGTTGTTGAATAGCGACAAAGCGAACTAACGACAAAATTGAGAAAAAATTAATTGAGAGAAAAAGGTCCTTACAAGTCAACTGGCATCTTCAGCTTAAATTTATATTTTTTATTAATATTTTTGCTACTGAATATGTGTTCTTATAGAAGAAAATAAATTAACTTAAAAGGACTGAAAAAAAAATTACAAAAAAAATTGTTTGTTGAATAGTCTTAAACTTTAACTTGGCCCAAACTTAAGACGGTAATGATAAGCGAGAGGTTTTCTCATCAATTTAAGTTCTTAGTTTCGTTAGTTTGTGGACCTGGTAGTTGTCCGAGGTTGTCTGTGATTCAGAAAAATTTCCCTGCAAGCTGCGTGTTACGGTTTAGAGGCACAGACAGCAGTCAGAAAAAAAGCCTTAACTCGGAAATGCTCTATAAAACCAACTTTTGTTGCATGCGCATATGAAATTATGTGGGAAAATAGTGGCAAATTTTTTATATATTTATTAATTTATTTTTAATTATTTATTATTAATTTATTTTTAAGTTTACTGAGCAAAACAGTGGCATATTTTTTATTTTTTTAAATTTCTATGTAATTTACTTTAAAAATAATAAGAGTCGTGCACAATTTCCTTTCAGAAAGCCATGCATTAATAAACAACCTCATCAATAATGTCATTTTGACTCGCTTAGCAGAATGTCAAAGTGTCAATGCAGCAGATACTTATAACAAAAGACTTGATTCCCTTCTGTCAAAATAAACTGAACTCAAATGATGCTCGTCTGTCATACCCACACAAAATTGTTTCCCATTTCAAATGCTTTCATTTAATGTTCAGAGTGGATCACACAACATGAATGATGTCCTAAATTGTCCTAAAGCACACATGTAGTCCTATTTGTGTCCATGTGTGCTTTATGCAATGAACACTTTATGAAGCTAGTTTTGCGAGGGTGACTGAAAAGTTTCTGACCTAACAAAGATACAAAATACTTTTGCTTCAAGTTTATTTTTCAGCTCTACTCTCATTGGTTGTGCCTAAATTGTGCTAAAAGAATATTGCAAATATTCATTCAAACACGTTTATGGTTTAACGCCAACGCGAGCACAGCTTTCTGACTCAAACTATGCATTCAAATAGCTGAATTGTTGGTGATTATATTTCAAAAGGGACGCAGAAATAGAACTGAAACCGACTCCCTACCTTTTGTTAACAAGAACTGCCTCATCATTTTGAGTTTGAAAACTTTTCAGACCATCAAATACTTAAATGCAATAACCAACCCATCCTTCTTGTGGTATCACAACAAGTCCTTTTCGTGGATTAAGTTCCGAACCCAGACAGCCACTTCCACCTAATCCTTCATCCCATGGTGTGATATATGTTGATTTTCTTGAATTGTTTGCCTGTCCCAAAAGAATTAAATCAAAATTTAATCGAAAATCGGCATCTTATCTTCTCCATCTGTCTCTGTCGCGCTTGTTCTGTGTGTTTAACTTATTTCAGAGTTTTTCAACATTTTACAATTTTCCAACAAAACCACTTCAATGTCATAAGCTGGCAAAACAAAAACAAAAACACATCAAAACAAAAAACACTTGAGCCAGAAATATCTACTTGAGACTAGACCCAATCATCGGCTGCTTAACACCGTTTTAACCGCATATTTTTGTGCGTCTACAGGATGCTCGCATTTGCATATTTCTCATTTGCGAATTTTTGCGGTCAGCTCAGCTATGCAAAACCAACCGGCTGCCAGCCTACAAGTGGCACATTACATGCAGCTTGAACGCATAATAAATATGGGTTTTGTTGGGCCGAAATGCCGAAACCGAAATATGATGAATCGAAAAATTGATTTCATGGCTGGCCGTAGGGCAAATCATCATTGCGGACAGCCACGTCAAACAGCCACCGGCGCCTACACAATCAGCAAATTCTATGTTTACGCATGCGGGTGCGGACTGTTGGTTCGGGATGATAGGAACGCAGAAAGTGCTATTTGAAGTTGAAAGTGAGCTGATTGACAAAGAGTTGAAGTAGTTTTTCTCTGATAAACATGAAAATACATGAAATATTTTGGAAATATTTTTGTACGGTAACAAAAACACTTTTGAATATTGAGATCCTTAAAACTTGTTTGTTTAAAGTTTAAAGTTTTGATATACAAAATAGTTCAGACAGCAATTTAAAGTTCCACACTTTTACTTTCGCTGCACTCGACATTGTTTCGGTCGCTCGGCACTGAAAGTCCTTGCTTGCAGCGCCAACAAAAGTGCGCACAGCAACGCTTTCGCATTTATTACGACGTGCTTAATTAAGCTTGTAATCGGGCAATAATTGCCGGCGCATTTTATTCATACGCGCGCCGACAGCTCAAAACTGAAAACTACAAAAACTCCACACTGCCGCGTAGAGGAAAAATCGTTAACGCTGTTGTTGTTGCTGTTGTTGTGTTGGTGCTGTAAATTGTTTACGCCAAAGTGTAAAAACAATAAACCACGAAAAGTTTACGCCATGCATAGAAGAAACTGATTAATGGCGCAGCCGTAACTTAATGACGGCCAACCAAAGGACGAAGGTCGCTCATGCACTGCGTTGCCTGCGTCCAGTGGCGACTCTATGCCAGTAATCAGCTGTTTCGAAAAATTGCTCACTTTCAAGCTAATGTTGAAATAACAAAGTTATGAAAAACAAAACTTTATAAACAAATGCAAAAAAAGCACAAAATCAACAGTCCAATAATTTCCGAACAATTGGGCTTTTATTGAAAACGTCAACTTTTCACACTTAGCAACGCGTTAATGATGGCGATTAAAAATGTAATTCAAGCCAAGAGTCGCTCGAGTCGAGCAACTGCAAAAGCAACAACAGCAACAACAGCAACGGTCGCAACAATATAAAATAAAACAACAACAAAAACAGTGCCGAGCACAAGTCAAGCACAAATTACGACTATTTACCTTACGCACACATTGAAATGCCTCAGGCGGCAGAAAACTCACACACATACATACACAGTAAGCCACAATCTCACAGCCTCACTAAACGCACAGCCAGCACGCACAGCACACAACACATACAAACAGTACACACACAAACATACAGTTCGAACTCACACCAACACAGTCATATGAAGCGTTGCGACGCAAAAAAGTTCCTAAATTATTTCCGGCTGCTTTTGCTTGAGCCGCTTCAGTCGCTTGTTTTTGTTGTTGTTTTCTGTTTTTTGTTTTTTTTTTTATTAAAGCAACGCACAAGTCGAGTGAAGTAAGAGCAGCATTTGGGGCCAGCAACGTGGGGTAAATTACGCTGAAAATGCGAGTTGCAAGTTAAAATAATTGAAGCGGCAGCCAGCGGCAAACACCGTCCGGGTTAGAGCGACATTAAACGAAGCCAGCTAGCACACGATAAACATAATATATATATATATACAGGCGTTTGTATGTATGTATGCGTGTGTAGGGGTTTTTAATGTCACTAAAATGTTGATATTAAATTTTGTGCAATTTTTTTTTGTATAAATTCTTGTAAAGCTGCTTTGCTGCAAATGAACAGCACGAAATAAAGTAAACGAAATGGAAACGAAAATTTCTCATTAACATTAATAAGCATAATTTTGAAGAAAAGACGTTGCCGAATGTTAATGTGGGTCGGTGACCTTCAGTTGTTTTCGTCTTAGTTATGTAAAAAAGCCTGTAAAATAAATGTCAATTAGCGTTAAAGAGTGCGTGCTGTGTTAGGCAGCTGTTTACTTTGGCCTTGTACTGAAAGCCCAAGGCCCTGGGCTCGATTCCTAAATCGAGCTGATTAAAACAGTTGTCTACTTCTATTGCTATCCAGATGAAGTGGGTGAGAATTATAAGAAGAATGGCACAGTTGTTCTTCCGAGTATGGAAGAACAACTTTCAAGTCTATCAACTACTAACCATCGGTCGAATTCAGTATTAAACTACAAGTCCCCTTTCGCCTTTGGTTTGTTAAAAAAACCATATTTCATACACAATTCAAACGGGTGGAAATTTGGGTATCACAATGGGTCGAAAATAGACGTCTTACAGAGGCAACCAGCATAACCTAACCGAAAGTTTTGTTTTACATTAATATTTCGGACCACAAAGATTCTAATTTGTTTTAGTCTCCAGTCTGAAATAGAAAGTAAAAACAGTCAATAACTCAAAAATAGTAAAAGAGAAATATAAAGCGTATGAATGTGGGCAGATAGATAGATAGAGTAGAGTAGAGTAGATCAGTAAAATCAAACGTGATGGTATCAGGTCAGAAGTTGGTCCTACTTAAAAGTCAAACCATCAGGAACCTGTAAGGAGACATCAAACCATTAGTGTCTACATTTGAAATTTTTTTTTAACGAGTCAATAGATACCCCTATAAATGCGGGGCATTCCGCTGGTTCAGGAAGGATATATGTTATATGTAGGTGAGAAGAAAGGATGATGGGTGAAGAATTTATGGACTCTTGCCTTGAACCCATCAAGATCATGAGTGCTGGTGAAAATATCTGCAGGGCGACAATTCCACAATCGCGTTGTACGAGCCAGGAACGAACTTTCTCTGTAGTGCGTAGTGCGCTGGAACATCGTTTCGACGTGGAATGCATGGGCGCCAGTGTTCAAACAGGTTGCCCGGGGAAATACCCGGAGTGATGACAACAAGCTGCTCAACTCCACTGAGTAAAATAAAAACCTAAACCTAACCTAAAATAAAACCACACATGCCACGTTTCGACGATGTTCCAAGGAGTCAATAGAGCTGGATGCCTTTCTGTCCCCTATAAGTTTATGGTAATTGCATGGTTTTGCACCCGATTCAGGAGCTCCAAATAGGTTTTTGAAGCCCCTGCCCATAGATGCGAGTTAAACTCCATTTTAGGAAATGTCAGAGAGGTTCTTTCAGTAAAAAAATCTATTTATAATCCTCAGAGGCAGAGAAGGTGTAAGCTTTAATCCTTCTCTGTCGTATCTACATAGCTTCTGCAAAATTCGTTCGTCAAATCATCGGGGCCTATAGTTAAGAACTTCAATCACCTCTTTTAAAGCAGAAAGATCACAATGAATGAATGAATGAATGAGCATTACTTTTTAATAATTACATCAAATTTTGATCAAAACTAGAATGAAAATTCACATTAAAACTACGGCACGCAAACGACTTTTGGGAGCTACGTTTCGAAAACTGCTTAAGTTGAAGTGTGTTAACCCTTTTGAATCCGAATTTTACCTTGTGGGTCGATATTACTTTTTGGTATTTAAATCATGAAATATTGTTCTAGGAAGTGTGGAAACGACATTTCAAGTCGCCACGCCTCTTAGTTAGAGTTCTAAAGCTAGTTTACTTTCAGCTTAAAACGGGTTAAATAAATTTTGTATCAATTTTTTTTAATTACAGAAACATTACTTAATATTTATGGAAAAATACAAAATTATCACTTTTTAATTTTATTTAACCATTATTAATAAAACAGGGTTCTGATCAAACGCGCCCAATTCGTAGACTTCAATTAGAACACAAACTTTCCCTGATATCGCTGCAAATTATTGGAATTTTTTTCGGGGATAACAGTAAAATTTTTGTAATTTGCTTTGAATACACTTCTAAAAATTTTAATTTCTTGGTGCCTACTTAAATTAAACCCATAAATCAATCGTTTTGCAAAATATGACAAATAGGTGAACTTGCTCTTAGGCAACTTTGGGGTCGAATTGGTTAAGATAATATATATTTTTTGTTATTTTAGAAAGATATTTTTTATTTTATTATTATTATTTTCATTTATTTTTATTCGCTTTGGTTAAAGTAAAGTTAAAGTTTAGTTTGGTTGGAGTTTAGTATTCATAATATTTTGGGCAAAAACATGCAGCCAACTATTCAGATAATCAATCAAGTCCATTCCACTGAGCTTCGAGTCAATTTTAATGCAAACACACCACTGACATATGAAATATGTGTGTAGCTATCTTGATGCCATACAAGCGTTTTGTCATACAGTCAACTTACTAAACAAAGTTGAGATGTGCTTGGCGTCCTTGTAGTAATATTTTTTTTCTATTTAATAAACTAAAACAAAAATCAAAGCTTGTTGAGTTCACTGCTTCATAGCTTCTCAAGGACCAATCGAAATTTTCCAAACCAACTCTCGTGGTGCTGCCTAGTTGTGAGGTGTTACAACCGTCGACTTGACCTTTGACTATCGAACTATTCGAATACTACTGTCAAACTATTTAAATACGAAAATGAATTCAAGAAATTAAGGAACAAATCAAGAAAAAGTATTTCTTATTATCACAAACATAGATTTCTCAATCAAGCATTTTTAACTAATTTATTTAATTTATTTAATGTCATATTTCCAACTTTATTATATTATGTGACAAACCCTTAAAACCATTTCATTTTTATTACCAAAATCATAAAAATATGAATTTGTTTGCAAACCCACTTTTACTGTCACAAAATCGAAGCTCACGACTGCCAATCAATTTGATTTCTGTTTTCTCAAGTTTTTTCTTGTTGTTGCTTATTATGCAGCCAACACAAACTTCACGCCCTGTCATATATATATATACACGCCCATCCCCGGTCCGCTGAAGTTAATACTTCACACTTATTGCGGCACGCAATCTACTCGGCACGGCACCAACCAGCCTTGCCACAGGCGAGCAAAAAATGAAAAGAGGTAATAAATGGTATTTGCGACTGGTGAAATATTTATTTAGGCTGCTTCAAATGACTGCCCAATGTTGACAGATATTTTGGTAGCGGTTCGGCCGAGCTTGTCCTTGTCGCTGTTGCCAAAGCTGTCGTCTGTCGTTTAACTGTTTTGTTGTTATTTATGTAGGTATTTTTCCGGTACGCGAAAGCAGCCCAAAACGCGTGTTGAACATATTTTTGGCAGGAAGCAGGAAGTGTCAAAATTTCATTAAAATTTAATTTGTCACAAAAAAGGGTAAAGTCAGAAACGCGCCGCGTCCGCACAATGTCCCTTTGCTCCGCACGAGGTTGCGTTGTGCTGCATAAAATTCTAAATAAACTGGCAACAGCGGTAATTCGTGGACATGTCGAAAGTGCAAACGACGACTGACGGCGGAGTGTACGAGGTATGAATTTTTGAGGTGACAGCAGCGCGTGGTTGGGATTTGTGACCGAAATTTGTGGGACACTGACTTCAGTTATCTTCTATCTGTTTTGCCAATAAAGTCCTATTTGCTTTTCGCTGTACTTGTTTGCTTATTTACGGCGAATGAATGCGGCGTGTGAGCCCTTTTTGTGCGACGCAAAATTGATTGATTGGACGTGTCACGCAAAGGACATCAGTGCGAATGAAACTTTCTTTATTGCACAGTTTGGCAACGTGAGATCTTTTGGCGAATTCGACCGTTGCACACTCGATAATGATGTCAAAAGAGCAATTTCGAGGAATCGCAATCAGCAGCCGCTTCAATTGAATGCAACTTTTTATAGAAACAACTTATTCAAACAAGTTGCAAGCCCACTGGCTAACTCACTAATTTGCAGTTGTATTTGTGTTGATTTTTTGATCACTGATGATTGATTGATTGATCAGGGGTTTGATGGATGGCTGTCGACTGTACATTTGTGGGTTGGCACCATATCCCACGCCATCTGCATATGAACACGCACACGCACCACTCACCAACACACGCGCACGCACGCACGTTCGTCTGTGTCTGCTACGCTTTCCTGCTCGGAAGTCGGACTCATTTATTACTTCCGCAGCGCAGGTACACGTCAGTTCTTCCGTGTTCCTGCACTGCCCGCATTTTGAAAATTGCACACAAGAAAAATTAAACGCAATCTTGTAAAGTTTCACTTTAATGCGGCCAATTTAAGCGCGCAATTTATTTGGCTGAAAAGTTGCGCGATTTAATGGAATTGCTTCGGCCGGTGCTGCAACATCGTTCGTTCTGGTAATACAAACTGCCATTAATTAGAAAACTTTGCTACTATGTACGAAAACAGCAGCTCGGGCTTTTGAAGATATTCATTTTCTTCTGCTTTTTATTCAGTTCTCTTCTCTCAGCTGAAAGTGGCGTACAAATACAAAGCAATTCAATCGAATTTATTTTCTTAATATTTTCTGTGCACACCGAAAAAAAGTTTAATTGTAATTCAATGTAAATTCGTCTGTGTTGAAGTTCAGCCGTAAGCGGAAAGTCGCAGCAACAAGCGTCTGGTTGCAGCAACATTTCGGCTTCGGTATCAGAACTCCACTTACGAGTTGAACAGCAACACATATTGAAAAATGTCTGCAAGATGCCATAAATCGTTCAAAATCAGCAAAATGCATTTGAAACAAATGAAATAACGAGAACGAGAACTGAACACAAGACGAGTAAAGAAATAATGCAATAAATCATCAAATCAATGAACAATGATTGACGAATGTTGAGTGAAATCAATTTCAACATTTGCAGAGAAAAATCAATGAAAATAGAAAAAAGTAAAAATAAAAAAATAAAAATAGAAAAGGAAAGGAAAATTAAAAAGGGAATGGAAGGGAAGAAAACTGTAAATTAATGGTTTTAATTATTTAATTACCAGAAGAGAAGAAAGAATTGAAAAAGTGTGCAGACTATAAAACCGAATAAAAGTAAAATAGGGAAATTTATATAAGAAGACAAAATCTCTTTTAATTACATTCAAATAAATAAAAGTAAATAATAGGTGAATCTTAGAATAATAGATAATATAAGATCATAAAAGAGGGCAGACTATGGGATGGAATGCGAATGAAATCGGGAAATTTTCTATGAGAAGAAAAAATCTCTTTTAATTGCATTAAAATAAATAGGGAAATAGGGAATGAAAGAAAATTTAGGTGAATAAAAGAATAATAAAATATAAGATAACATAATAGAAAATGTGAAATTAGATAAGAGGAATGGATAAAGTAAAAGCTGCCAAAAGAGCCGAATCCACTATTGGATATAAAAACATAAATAAAGAAGCTTATATAAGATAATTTAGAAGAAGAAAAGCATATGAAACAGTATTTAAATATAAGAGAAAAGAAAATAAAATATAAAAGTATATAAAAAGATAAAAGATGTGGTACGCAAACGAGATGAAATCACCAGTGGATGCATATAGTTAAAGAAGCCAACCAAACGTAGAAAAATACAAAAATATGAGAGACTATAAAACTATAAAAGAGAATAGAAAAGAAAAAGTATATAAAAAGGAATAAATAAAGTGCAAAAAGAAGACGAAATTCAGTTACATAAAAAGACGGAGGAAGAGAAACATAGAGACACATATAGTAGATATCAACTAACAGACCACAAGAAGAAGAAAATGTGGAATGAATAAAGAATTATCTGGAAGTAGAAAAAAAATATTAAGAAAAACCAGAATTCCAAAAGAAGAAGGAAGAAAGTCAAAGATAATAAGACACTGTGTTGCCAGTTTTTTGGAATTACTTTCTTCTAAATCTTAAAAAACGTAAAATTTCCTCCGAAAAACTTTAAACATCTAAAAAAAATTGTCTTTACAGTTTTTGTTATTATAAACTGACAAATTAAACTTCTCATAAAAAAATAAAAATTAAATTATTTTTACTTTAAAGCATGAAATTTTATCAAAATAAAGTAAACATTTTAGCTTCCAATGTTCAAGGCTTCAGTGCCATATTCTCTTATATTCTCTTTTAATAATGACAACACCATTACCATCAGAATCTCTTAAACTTTCTACTTAAACAATTCTTCCCCCTTAAAATTTCCCTAAAAGGTCAAAAATCTTCTAAATTTAGGAGTAAATCTCCTTATCTGGCAACACGGATAAGACATCAACTAACAGACTGAACAAAAAGGAAGTACATGTTAAAGAAGCCAAGAAATTAAGAGGAAAGTGGCACAAATAGGCAACTTTACTTTGAAATCAGAACCACAGCTAAAGAAATCAGTGAAGCAAGAATAATCCTTGAATGAGAGATGCAGTTAATAAGATCAGTGAAATCGAGAGGAAATGATAAGAAAGAAAGGAAAAGATTACAAACAGAACAGAAAACAAAGATTACAAACAGATAGCAGAGAATATAATTCAGAAAGTTAAGTAAAACGCGTAAGAAATTAAAGCATAGAAAACATAAAAGCAAAAAATAGTAGAAAACTTGAAGCAAACGAATAAAATAAAGATTAATGAAAATACAAAATCAAAAAGGAAAAAAGAATAAAGAATAATCGGATCAACAGAATTAAAAGAAGGCAACGTAGAAGCATTGAGAAAATATGAATAAAAAAAAAAATAAAATAAAAATAAAAAAATATAAAAAATTATAAAAAAAATAAATAAAAACGGAAGAATAGTATAAAATTTGAAGCAAACGAGTAAAATAAAACTAAATGAAAATACAAAATTCAAAAAGTAAAAAAGAGTATAGAAAATAGGATCAACGGAATTAAAAGAAGAAAATGCAGACGAATTGAGAAAATATAAGCAAAGTGTAATTAATCTAAAATGAATTGTAGACGCATAAAAATAAAAATAATAATTAGATATATTCAAAGCTCAAATGAAAAATAGTAAAAAAAAGAGCGAAGCATCAGTTCACTTGAGTAGTGCGAGAAAATAAAGGTTATGCAAAAAATAAACGAAAGAAAAGAAAAAAAGACAAGTTAAAACCAAAAAACAACCTGGAGATGACATAATAAAGAAAATGCGGCCGTCAAAATAAAAGACTCAAGAAATGTTGTTAAGGAAACAGAGACTATTAATCAAGTCAATAGTAAAGGAAAGTGGGACGACAAGGTTAACCAAAGATCAAACTGAATGAGATTTCAGATATCGCCTCAAATATTTGTTTGTTGTAAAAATTACAGGAGTCAAACAAGTTTTCAAATGGTATTGGCCTCAAAAGTTGCGTACAAGACATTCGCCCCCTTCCCAAAAAACGAAATCCACTGCTGTCCTACTGCTTCAGTCAGAAAAGATCTCATAAACTTGAAAGTACAAAAGCGAAAGTATGAAAGTTATGGAGAGAAAAGCAAGGCAATGAATCGATTGAAAGGACGAAGGAAGAAGATAACGAAAAACATTTTATTTAACATTATTATTTTAACTTCAAAAACCGGAGTGGAGTAAGGTATTGGCATATTGAAGCAGAAATTGCTGCGTTTTACAATTCCAGATTCAGTTCCAAACTCAACAAGCAGAATGCACCCTGGCAACTCTGAAACAAAAACACGTTGGAGGAGAACAACAAACCAGTTATACGAAGGCATAAAAACTGAAAAATAAATGGCTTAACTTTTCTGGACTTTCTATATGTTCAGTCTGAACACAGCACAAACAATGGTCGTAGCATCAACCGTATTAATTTCACCACAGACTACTACAGCAACAAAAACCAACAACCAACAACCAACACAAATAAATGCGCCCACGATCTAATATGAGCCAAACCGGCAAAAACAACAATCCTTAAATATAAACTAGCAAAAACAACAACAACAACCGCTGGCTGCAATATCAAAATCCACTTGAATTCTCTTGGCCCCATGACAAATCCAAAGAGTACATTGCGCTGTAGGACGGCTTTCAGCATCAACAGCAACAACAACAACAGCAGCGACAGTGACAATCAACAGCGACAAAATCCAGCACAGCAAAGCAAAGCTAACAAAACGGAAGCGCGTACGAAATATCAAATAGAGCAGCGCAAACCAAAGCGAAAACACAGCAGCAACAACTTCATCATCAGCAGCCTCAGCCTCAGCTTCAGCCTCAGCTTCAGCTGCAGCGTCAGCGCCGGGCTGCGTTCGACGATACAACTACGAGTATCCATGTCGAGCTGCGTCGCACCATGGCGCACCAGAGCGCTTGGGATGCCTTGTGTCCCCATTGCGAGCGAGCACACCAATACACATACACCCTTTCACACACTTTCGCACACACGCACATGCAGGCACACATGGGCCGAGTCTCACGAGCCGCAACGCGCCACGAGCTGCGTCCAAGTGCAGTCGAGCTGCGGCGGCCCCTTCCATTGCCTACGGCAAACATGAACGTCCTTGACATTTTTCAATGCTGCCACTGCGAGATTGAATCGGATCGAAGCGGCGTATGTGGTGCGGCGCAACGGCAACAAACGTTGTTATTGCCAGCGCCACACAACTGCGCTGCTCTCGTTCTTCTTGTTGTTTGTTGTTGTTGCTGCTGTGGTTTTTGCACTATTTATGCCTTATCGAATGTATTTTCTACGCTCGGAATTGACTGCAGCCCAGGCAACGGACAAATGTTTGTTCAACTTCTACTCAATAAAGTCCGCACAGCGTAAACTAAACAAATTGAACGCAATTTTGTGCAGCGCCCTTTCCACTCTCCATCTGTCGTTCTCACTCTCGCATGCGCGCACGCTCTATTGACCTTTTAGCAGCCGAAATAGCCAATGAAGATTGCGTTGTGGCGAGCCGCTTAAGTGGTGACTGAATTTGAAGCCTAACCTAATTTTCAAGCTGAATTATTGTCGTTGCCGCCTCGTTGGGGCGCTGCGCTCGCTGGTTGCGTTGCTCGCATGGCGGCTGTCAAAATGGCCCAGCAAATTGGCAACAACTGGAGCGCAGACGGAAAGTGCTGAAAAATATAAATAAAGGGCAAACACACACGGCTCCAGCGTCAACAACACAGTTTGCAAATCTCCGCCGCGTTGGCCAGTTCGCTTACTTGGCCTACGCACTCGGCTGGAAAAAGGTCAATGCACAAATTCTCATTTCGCGTCGACTTCATTGAGTGAGCGTCGAGTGGACTGGGCCGAGGTGCAGAAAGTGGGCCGCTGATTGGTTTGCTTGCAACCGAAATTACTTTAAAATTTAATCAGTGCAACTTTGCGCTGTTGACAGCAAATTCATCAACGGCGCTGCAACTCTCAACGCGCCCACTCGGTGTCTGAATGCGTCGCGTAATTTTAAAACTTGTGGCTGTGGTTGTTGTTATTGTTCTGGGTAGAGTGCGTTGTTGACACTCGACAGGCGGAAGTTTTAAACAAATTACCTTTGGTTGAGAAAATGTCAGGTGGTGGAACTACAGCAACAACAATAATAGTAGTAAAGTTGTAAAGCAAAGTCAAAACAAAAAACCATAAAACAACAATAAACTACCATCAGCGACATAAATGAATGAATGAAGTGCGAAACGAAAATTGTCGCCAACGCTTTGTTGAAGTTATTGTTGTTGTTATTACACTACCTATTGCCACCTTGCAGTCATTGTTGTTGTTATTATTATTGCTCTTGTTGCAGCAGCTACTCCCGAATGTGCTAGTGACAACAAAAGTAACAACAAACACAACAACAATTGCAACAAAAGCTACACTAAGCCACATCCCGTTGCCACTTTTTTCCTTGTCTTCTGTCTTTAGTGTTGTTGTTGTTGTTATTGCTTTGGCATTAGTGGTTATTATTGTTGTTGTTGTTGCTTTTTTAGAAACTATCACCTCTCCCGTTGTTATTGCTGTTGTTCTGTTTGCTACACTTTTGGCCATTGTTTTAGTTGGTGGTAGTATTGTTGTTTTTGTTACTGTTCACTGCTGCTTCTTCGCACAATGGCAGCGTAATTTCGTGTAGCTGCAACGCTCATTTGGGAAGCGTTATCTTGCGCACTGTGGCCGCTGTCATTACTGTCGCCGTTGCCGTCGCCGTCACCGCCGCTGTGCCGCAATCATCGCGCAGCTTCAGCGCCGCAACAAAGGCAAATCAGCGCCGCAACATAATAAGCAAAGTTCATGCTCCACTTTAAGTGTGTTTCCATAATGCACCCAAACCCTTTCCCTTCACTTCGCTGCTCTCTTCCTCACAGCGCTCGCCATGCAGTCAGCGTGTTTTGTTACTTTGCCCACTTCATTTTTCGCACTTTTCATACAACAACAACGACAACAACAATAATAATGAGCGCAAAAATGGTGCCATTGCATTTGTATGGCAGCAATGTTGCTGTGTGCGCGCCATGCCGCAACGCGCTTTTACATGCAAAAAAACAAAACACAAAAAAAAATAAAATAAAAACACCAAAATAGAAACTGCACAAAATATTCCCCAGCGATCGTAATTTAAAATTTACAAATGCCCTTTTTGTTTGCCACTCTTCTGCTGGTGCGGCCGTAACGCTGCAACACTGGCTCTGAGTGTGAGTGCATTTGCGTGTGTGTGTGTGTGCGTCACTCGCATTATCCTTGCGGGTTAAATTGCTTTTCACTTTTTAAGTGTTTTGGCAAAAAAAAAAGCAACCAACAGCGCAACAACGGCGCACGGCAAAGTTAATTATGACTGTTGCCAGTTGCCAAGGTGCAGGCACTTTTAATCGCATTTTTAATACGCTCAACTTTACTTTACGGCCCCCCACCTCACTTCAGTGCACACCTTGTCGCTCTTACTGGGCTGCCGGTTGGTGTACTATTATGTTTGTATGTGTGTGTGTGCATATTTGTGTGGGAACATTCAAAGAAAGAAGTTCATGGCAAGAATTTAACAGCGGATTAGCTGCGCTCAACCTTTTCACACCTGCTTCGAGCATGTGGCACCTGCGCTGCGACTCATTGGGGATTGGCTGTGTTTCTGGTTTCGTTTTTGTTTGCTGCCACTTGAGACAATCTAAACGTGGGAAATTGTATCTTACGGTGGCGAGATTTACATTGCAAGTAATTTGAGAAGCAAAATGTTGGGCATTTTCCTTTCTTAATGAGTGGAAGAGATATTTTAACCCTCATCCGACGTTCAAAAAAACTCACACATAAGATGTTCGGGTGATATTTCACCCATATGGTACTTCGTATTGTTTTAATGCATTTTTTGACCAATTATAATAAAAAATAATTTGTTATCTTTAATCTTTATTATCTTTGTTATATTACAGATAAATAAGTTAACAAATTTTTCTATATTTTTTTGCAATCAGGGCAACTAGGCTAGGTTAGGTTATTGTGGCTGCCTCTGTAAGAGACGCACTCGGAGGCCTATTATGAGACCCATTGTGATATACCACAAATGTCACCCGTTTTTCAATTTGTATGTAATACTGTTTTTCGAACATATGTTACAGCACTCATTTCAATCGGATGGGGAAAGGGGGCAAGGAAGGGCAGTAGTTAACTAAAACTTTGTATTCACCACATGTATACTTTTTTCAAGGATTGCAAGCAGAATATGCCTCTTGATCGTTTTTGATACCAAATTGGCGCCGTGTTCCAATAGTTTTTTTTAATTTTTAAGCTCTGATTTTCTGACAGGGTTTGCAAAAATGGCTGTATTGAGATAAGAAGTCAGCATGAAGATTTTCCTTTCGCTAACGTTGCTCTACGCAGAATCTTTAGCTTTACTAAACTCAAATCTAAGTCTTCAATAAAAATTTTTGTACAAGCGGATTCCAGATGGAATCGACAGAAATTGGTTTTTCGCTTAAGAGTATAATTAGTGAACAACCAATTGGTCTTAAGTGTCAACTACTGCTTTTGACTTATTGTAAAACGATATAATTTCTAGTAATTTTTTGTCACCCACATATCCTGGTTATGATGAAAAGTGCTCAAAGGGGCATCTTCTTCTTGTTAACTTAGTGGGTCCTTTTCATAGGACGTACATAGCAGTTGTCGCTGAACCCACGTTTCTCATATATCTCTTATGGGTGTTAACGAGCTTCATTCTTGATTACAATCGTTACGTTCTTGCCGAATGGTTTTGTCACCGATAGAACGAAAAATTGGTCTGCCTGTTGTGTACCCCTACAGATTATCAAGGGATTCTCCATTCGACTTATAAACACCACTCAAAATTGAAATACTAAAATATGCCTGAATATCACCAACGCTGATCCATGCACTGCCAAAAACTCGCAAACCTTCAACATTAGTTTTGTCAGTTACTATCTTTAACATTGGTCTTCATTAGCATCTTTTATTACTGACACACGACTTCAAGCATAACGAGTTATACCAACCTTAGTTGAAATAAAATAATTGGCTCCTACTTTTCCGTTGAGTTCAGGAGGCCCATTGATCCATAAAAAGGTTTTGATCCCATTGATCCATAAAAGCAGTCCAAAACATTCAATCCAGTGACGTAATTGTATGACATTTCCTGTATGTGTTGCGTTGAATTTCCATACAATTTGTGTATGGGTGAAATATCACCCGAACGTCGCCCACGTAACTTTTTTTGTAATCACCGTTATAATCAAATAATCAATATGTTGTAGATAAATTCTAAAACTTATATTGGTTTGCTACAAATACAAGAAACCTTAATCATTTTGATAAATATATAGGAAAGTTATAGCATCTCAAAGTTGAAAATGGGTGAAAAATCACCCGAACGACGGATTAGGGTTAAGGTGATTAGAATTGTCCAGTTTTGATTCAAAGGATTGCTTGAAGATTAAAAAACTTTGCAACCTACAATCAATACTCAACTTCTTGGGTATCTATAAAGATTCCTTCTCTTCAAACTTAGCCCATTTTGTATCGGTTTTCTGAGAAAGATTTTGTTTTAAAATTTTTGCAATAGAAGGGCAAATTAGGTGAAAAGACGCACGGAAAATAAGTTTGATTAAAATCGATGAAGGCATATGTCCGTCATTGCAAATTAAAATTGTTTTTTTTAACACTTTCACGTTCTCTGTGGTCATCTGAATGGATCCGAATGTATTTTATTGTAATATGAAGTTACTAATTTTATCTTTCCAAGCATTGTCTTAGGGCTTTGTACAATTCTATTTAGTTATTTACTATAGTACTTTTATAAAAATTAAAAAAAAAAATTGAGTTTTTTTCAGTGCAATGCAAACAAAATATTTTATTAGAAAGCCAATGGATTTGAAAATAATATAAAAAACATAAACCTTTGATTACACAAATTTATCTTAATTGAAAAAATCTGCAAACATTAATAATTTCTATGCTTTGTTAACGAATCAAAAGTACGAACTGGGTTAACAGTTTATGAAGGTTTTTATTATAATACAAAATTTATGTGGCATTTTTCCAATCATTCTGTGCCCATTTTATACAAATCTGATTTATTTTAGTATTTTTAAAGAATTTAAGAAAAATTTCGTAGCCCTTTAGGCTTTAATAGTGAAGGTGTGGCATGGAAAAAAAGTATTTTATTAGAAAGCCAATAGATCTGAGTATAATATAAAAAACATAAAATTTAGATTACACAGGTTTATTGTAAATTATTTATTTAATTTATTTAAATTACTAGATTCTATGGTTCCTTACCAAATCAAAGGTTCAAAATGGGTTAACAGATTTCAATGATTTTTATTATTACACAAAATTTGTGTCGCATTTTTTAATCATTCTGCATCTATTTTAAACAACTCTGGTTATTTTTAGTAGTTTTAAATAATTTAAGAAAAATTTCAATGCCAAATTTTTAATGGCAAACAATTTTTCTACTAGAGAGCCGTTTTATTTTTTTAGATCTAAGTAATAAAAAAACATGAACTAGAGATAACCTAAATTTATAATAAATTTGTAATAAAAAACTGCAAACATTACTAATTTTCATGATTCATTACCGACTCAAAGGTATTGAATGGGTTAAAAAATTTTAACGATTTTTATTATTACAAAATTTGTGTGGAAATTTTTCAGTCATTCTGGGTCCATTTTATACAAGTATGGTTTTTTAGAATTTTTATAGAATTTATCAAAAAAGGTCAAGGCTAAAATTTCAATGGCAAAAAAATATTTTATTAGAAAGTCCATAGATGTAAGTATGATTTAATAAAAACAACATAAACTTGAGATAACTCAAATTTATCGTAATAAAAAAACTACAAACATTACTAATTTTTATGATTCGTTACCGAATCAAAGGTACCAAATGTGTTAAGGCTTATCCAAGGACCAAAAATTGTTTTTGATTCGCACAGTACCTTGATTTGAGTCACAAAGTGTCATGCTGCCATCATATGGCAACAAAACACTGAAAGAGTAAAGTTTTAGCGGTAGATTGAAATAAAGCTTCTCCATTCCATTCCGAATCACAGAGTCGTAGGTTTAAATGCACATTCAATGTTCATTCTGTATTGAAGATAAAATCGTCTCTACTCCTCTTTCAGTTAACAAAATTCAATGCAACTTGCAAAATTCGTTCGTGCTTCACTCTTTAAGCTGCAATATTCAATTTGCATTTGACTTACAGCAACAAAATATTCAACTTTTTTCATTTTGGCTGACAACGCGGCAGCTTAACACGCCGCACTGCATGCTAAATAAACAATTTTCGCTGCAGATCTGCTCAACGGTTTTCTGTTTTTTCTGTTACACCAACGAGAACACACAAAAGTCGCATTGATTTTCGCACATGTGAACAGAACGCCGGCATGCAACAAAAGCACATCGACGCGGCGACATATCCACCGAGCGATAGACACATTTAGATGAATATGCAGCGCCAGTCGAAGCGGCAACGCAGCACTGCGACTGCACGACGACACCTACAGCGACCAGCACCTGGCGCACAGCCGCTCCACACGCCCCACTGTCGGCCCCCCAGTGTCGGCAGTCGTGTTCGGTGGTCGTTGGCTGCCGCAGTGCTTGTCGCATGCAGTGCCGCCAAGCAAACCAACCAACCAACCAACGAACGAACGAACGACTGAACAACTGAACGTGTCCTACGCTTCGACTTGACTCTTTGTGTGTGCTTAGTTTTTTTTATTATAGTTTTTGCTGTTGTTGTTTTTTCTCGTCTGGCCATAGTACTATAAGTGGCTGTCTGTGCGCAGCCACGTGATGTTGCTGATGTGATTGTGGCAACAACAAAAACAACAACAGCAGCATCAGCAGTAAAAACTATAAATAAAAATTTTGCTAACAATTGAAAAGGTGATGCCGTGCACGTTGGCGGTGAGCGGGTCGGGGCCGAAACAATTGTTAACACGGCCAGCGCACTAACGATTTTTAGTTGTGTCTCCTAGTTGTGCGCCATGCAAGGACAGTTAAAAATAATTCCCCGTTACACAGGATGCAAATGTGTGTGTAGTAGTTTGGGGGCGGGGGGGGAGCAGTCGGTATGCGGCATGTTTGGTTGATTGCATATAAACGACAATTTACATGCTGAGCCAAAGCCAACAACGACAGCGCTGCTGCTGCTGTTGTTGTTGTTGTAAATTGAAATTGCATAAAAATCATTTGTGCTCAGCATTTTGTTGATTGCTTCCGCTCAAGCGTACAGAATGCTCACAACAACAGCAACAACAATGAGCGTCAACTAATGGCATTTTCATATTTGCTGCCAACACATCGAGCACCGCATGAATGGACAGTTTTACCTTTGACTGACACACGCACACATACACACACAAGAACATAAACACATATCAGCTCATCATAAACAACATAAAGTTGGCATGTTGGCAACACGCAAATTGCATAAAGGCAACTTTGGCAACAACAAAAAGTATTACAAAAGTCTTTTTTGCTATAAAGTTGAAAAACAACAACAACAACAGCCCAGTCAGCCTTCGCATCATTGTCATCAACAAATGGCAGCATCAACATCAACAACAACAACAGCAGCAGTGACAGCCAAAGCAGCAAAAATAACAACAACAATAATGCTGCATAATTCTATTACTTCAATTGTTTTGCTGCTTACCGCTGTCATGGCTTTCTGTCAGCCCGCCGCCAGCCACCACTCAAACGCCAAATGCTCCGGCAGACGGAAGATGTGCTCGGCGCTGGCAGCCACGTCTCAAATGCGCATAAATCACTGCAAATCGCATTTCGTATGCGTCGCAGTTGAAGCCACAATTCGCAACAGCAGCGACAGCAACAGAAGCGCTGCGCATTTTCACTTTTCATTTGCATTTTACATGACGTGCACTGCACACAGCGTTGGCGCTCGTTTGTGTGCTGCTGCTCTGCTGCTCTGCCGTTCTTTAAATGCGCCAAAGTATCACAAAATGACAAATGGTGAAAATTGCAAATAAAAAGCAATACGCTTGCTGGCAAAGTCCTTTCCCGTGTTTTGTATTTGCTATGTTGGTGTATTTGTGAGTGTGTGTGTGTGTTTAGATTTTGCAGGCTCATAGACAGGAGGATGACAAATAGATGGATTAAAGGACAAAGGAGGATAAAACATGCATACAAAAAATAATTGAAGCATGTTTTTTAAGTGTAGAAGAACTTGAAAAAAACAAAATTATTGAATTTATTGAAAAAAAAATGTATAGAAAAAACCTCATCCAATGATTGTTTGTTAAACCAATGACTTAAAACAATCACACCAGCTGCAATCGAGCAGATTTAAATCAGACAATCTTGAACGCCAAATCCCCAAATCGAAAAAGGATTTGTTTATTGATTTATTATTTATGGAGCTAAGTTTTTTTCAATGAACGCAATGAATACATATAATGTGTGGGCTGACTTGTTGGCACGATTTGTCTGAGTCGATCTTTTTTATTTTCAGAGGCTGGTAACACGGCCCATTGACTGTAAAATTAGCTGGACAGCACTTTACTTTACTTTGAAAGTAGTTAGGGCCAATGATACCCAGTGATGGCAATGAAAACTAGACCAACCCCAGTATTCCTATTCACAATTTGGTGCATTTGAGATTGCAAATCTTTGCAATAGCAAACATTTACCATAAACTGTGAAAGTTCTTTTTGGGTTTAGTTTGTAATAATGTAGCAAATTACGAAATTTACAGAGTTTTTGCTTAACAGATGGCAATGATTTACTTTAACTCCAGTTCTGGAGCTTCTTGTAGATAAAAGCTCTATTCACAATCCTAGAAAATCTTTGCAAAAGTAAATATATGTAAATAATTATGAGGGGTCCTTGTTAGCTTAGTTTGCAATACTTGTAGCAAATTACGAAATTCATAGATTTCCTTGATTCAATGATTTCCTTTAACTCCAGTTCCGGAGCTTCTTTTAGATAAGAGCTCTGTTTACAATCCTAGCAAATCTTTACAAAAGTAAATTTGTAGACAATTGTGAGAGGTCCTTGTTGCTCCTTGTTGTTCACAGAGTTTTTGCTAAGAAGTTGCCAATGATTTACTTTACCTACTTTTTATTTGGTCAATGCCTATTAGTTTGTTTATTTCTTTCTTTCTTTTTCTAGTTTTTAGTTGTATTTTTCGCCTGTTACTTCTGTTTTCAATAGCAGTCAGTATTGCAATTCGTTGTTGCATAAGCATAGTAAATTTTAACTAAATATTCTAAGTCTTGCATATTTGCAAGGGTATAGCAAATGGATCTCTTTGCATTTTGTTAGTGTAGAGTAAAAATATACTACTAATTTTAACTATGGATTCTAAGTCTTGCATATTTACAAGGGTATTGCAAATGCATCTCTGTGTATTTTGCTAGTGTAGAGTAAAAATACACTACCTACTAATTTTAACTGCGGATTCTAAGTCTAGCATAGGTATAGCAAATGCAGCTTTGAGTATTTTGTTAGTGTAAAGTAAAAATACTCTACTAATTTAAACTATGGATTCTAAGTCTTGCATATTTGCAAGGGTATAGCAAATGCATCTCTGTGTATTTTGCTAGTGTAGAGTAAAAGTATACTACTAATTTTAATTATGGATTCTAATTCTTGCATATTGGCAAAGGTATAGCAAATGCATCTCTATGTATTTTGTTAGTGTAAAGTAAAAATATACTACTAATTTTAACTATGGATTCTATGTGTTGCATATTTGCAAAGTTAGATTACTACGTGTATTTGCTTAGTGTAGGGTAAAAATATGCTACTAATTTTAACTATGACTTCTTAGTCTTGCATATTTGCAAGGGTATAGCAAATGAACCTCTGTGTATTTTCTTAGTGTAGAGTAAAAATATACTACTTTTTTTAACTATGGATTCTAATTCTTGCATATTTGCAAGGGTATAGCAAATAAATCTCTGTGTATTTTCTTAGTGTAGAGTAACAATATACTACTAATTTTAACTATGGATTCTAAGTTTTGCATATTTGCAAGGGTATAGAGTAGTGTAGAGTAAAATATACTACATCAATTTGCAAATGCTACGATGCAAGCCGTATTCACAAGATTGTGAATAGGGCTATCAATTTTTTTTAATCAAATGTGTTTCCACTTTTTGCATTTATATCTCCAAAATTAATAATTTTGCTTTCTAAAGCATTCACCGAACTCTCAGATGGTTGATTGCTAAGAAGATTGAGTTGCCATTTGAAAGCCTTATTGAACGTGAATTGTTAACTCATTTAGCATTTTCTTGCCATATGACAATATGCAATTTTTCGCACTCCGGACCCTATAACACATTCAGAAAACAAAATTATTTCTAATCTCTAAAATAGTTTGAAGTCTTAAGACCATTTTAAAGTAAAAACACTGAATGTTTCAATTGAAAACAAAACAACTATACACGACTTTTCAGTGCTGCATGACCACTCAGCGCACTAAATCCAACCATTTGGAACTATTACATGTCACAGTAAAAATGTTGTAGCGAACTAAAATACTGACCTCACAGTGACGGCTGATGGATGCATTGACAATGTAGCCCTTTTAAAAGTTTCACCATTACTTCCAAAAATAAATATTTATAGTAGATATTTATTTTTACATTCAACACCACCAAACCGTATGCGCACCAATTGCTTCAACTGTTCCACTTCCCCTCACACTTCTCAAATACTTTTTTGTTGCGCTGCCACTGCGTTGTTGTGCTCGCAAATAACTGCAAATGTAAGCACATCACTTCACTAGACGTCTGCTCAGCTCGTCGTCGAGCTTTGCTGCAGCTGCGCTTTTCCGGGCGCCCTTTCACCCCTCTCTCGTCGCCGGACGGTAATTGCACTTTGACTGTGAACATTAGTCTTAACCCCGCTGAAGTGCTTTCTGGATTAACTTTTGCTGCTGTCATTTGTCTATTTGTTGCTCCAGTTCGACTGTCTCCTCGGCCTTTGTTGTTGTGCCGTTCTGTGGTCGAATGTGAATACAAATTGCTGCTGCTCGCAAGGCGCATAAATCTGCGCATCTCGCACGCATTGCGCAGCCTTTCGAGATGCTTTCGTTGCCGTTACCATTTAAATTCGGTTCTAATTTTGACCGCCGTCAGCAAAGGCTGCGCCAAATTTCTTATCTTGAGCCAACCATGAGCACCGCTCCTTCTGCGCACTCGTTGTTGTTGTCATTTTTCTAGCCTCTGTTTGTTCAGCATTCATTGGTTTGCTTGTTTCATTGTTTGTTTGTTTGTTGATGTTGGCCAACTTGAAAATTTGGCTGTTTGCGTTCGCCCTCGCTGCGTCGGCGCTATCGGCGTAGCCGGCTGCCAGCCTGTCAGGCAGTGCTTAATCTTTGTGAAATGAAACATAAATTTAACGCACATTTGAGTGCCAAACTAAAGATGATAAATTGCTTCCGGTTGACGGAAGACGCTTGCTCCACCAACAATAATGGCATCGATACGCCATACGGGCTCAATGGGCTGCACCAACGCTGTCGGGATTTATGGATATAAACTTTCACTTCGTCTGTGAGTACAAATGCACAAGAATTGCGCTGTGAAAGCAATGCGTTGCTGACTGACGGCAGCAAAGCGCCGCTGGCCACTCATGTGTGACGTGTTGCTGCCGCTGCTCGTTAAGTATGCGCGTGTTGCTGCGACGCTGCTTAAGTATTTGCTTAAGTATTCGGGGTAGAGGCAATTTCGTGCTGGGCCCCCAGGACGTACGAGTAAGTGATCGATGTAATTGATGTTCAGGTCAGGCGCACATCAGTCGTTGCTTTGGGGCTCCAAATCGGGTGAGATGGATGGAGTGAGAAACGAGTGAAACGAGAACTTAATGAAAAGGTGGACACCGATGAGTGGCCAGCGGAAGGGGTGGTGTGGTATTTGCAGCGGAAAAGAGTATGCAGACAGTAATTTTAATAAGAGAATACCACCTGCGTGCCTACCTTACTGAAGAGATTGACAGGTCGCAGAAACACAACTAGCTTACTGAAAAGCTTTCAACATGGCTGGATTTGAGAAGGTCTGTGAGCAAAGAGAGGTCCTCTAATAAGTTTCCTTGACCGTTTCGCTATTCTGTTGCCACATGCAACATGCTACTTTGTGGATGTCTGAACCATATATGGTTCCAGGAATACATTTTTTTATTGGTCCTTAGAATAGTTTGAAAATTTAGGAAAAATACGAAATTAATAAACTGAATATTTAAATTTAAAGAAGAGAAGTATACACGTTTTTTTAAAGGTATATCTTGACATAGTAAAAGAAATATAAGAAAAATTAGTTAATAAAGACAAAAACTCAATATTCCGGCAAATCTCATTTATTTTATTCAAAATAGTCTCCTTCGACACGGAGCCAAATCCGGTGAGTACGGTGAATGGTTGATGGTTAAAATGGAGTTTTTGTTCAAAAAATGTTGTTGATCAATGTTGAATTCGGAGCGATTTTTCGTAGTCGGTCAATTTGTGTGGAACAAAGCGTGCACACACCTTCCGTAGATTCAAATGATTGGTCAAAATGCGATGAATTGAATTTTTGGACATATTCAATTCCATTTCCATGTATCGAAGCGAAGATTTTGGCTCATTTTTTATAAATTTACGCACTTTTTCAATGTTACTTTGAGTAACCACGGTATTCGAAGGACCTGGATGTTCGTCGTCCTGAATGTCTTCACGACCTTCCTGGAACCGCTTATACCACTCATACACTCTGGTACGGGATAGACAATTATCGCCATAAACTTGTTTCAGCAAATTATGTGTCTCAGTAAAGGATTTACCGAGTTTAAAACAGAACTTAGAACTCTTTGTTCGTTTTTCGACCGATGCCACAAACACACTGTCACTTTGAGCGCGATATTTCGGTTTCCATTGATCCAAATGTCATACAATTTTGACAGGATGTCAGTTAAGAATGTACCTTTCCATTGCTAACATCCACCAATAGGTGGCGCCAATATAAATCGATGTTTTAAAAAAGTTTTCCATGGGACACACTCTGTACTTTTTTGTAATTTTGGCTGAAGTAAATGAACTTTGGCTAAAATGAATTCAAATTTTCGTTATGCGTAAACAAGTTTATGTTTAAGTAATTATTACAGCTACAACGATGTGGTTGCCATAGAAAAACACTCTAAAATACAGGGTCCGAGTAAAAATATTTAAAAAAAATCTTATGGAATGTAGCTTATTTAAAAACATAAGGCTTCTAAACGTAAAATTTTAAATTTCAACTTTCCCGAGTAAAAATCTGTGGCGAAAGGGTTAAGAGCAGCCACAACGTCGCGTTCATTCAGTTCTTCTTCTTTTACTGCTGAACTTTCTTCTTCCACGTACTTGTCATGCACTCTGTAGGGGGAAAATGACTCACTTGGGTTAGTTTTTCTTCAATAAACGAAACTAGGAAACTAGCTTCTATGGCGGGAAATATGGATCTAACAAATTATGGTCCCTCTTTGGAGCAATTACGACTAACCCTTACTCTGAACAAGCCAATGTGGAGACATATATTGGAGACATTAAGTTGTAGTGCAGTGGACGATAAGCTCCGCCAAAGGGAAAAAGGATTATTGGTCCAGCCAACTGAACCTAACCTAAGCTTGCTTCCAGTCCTAAGTTGAACTGAGGCCAAGCCGTTTATCATTTACTGTCATAAGACTGATGATTGCGTGATTATTTCTTTTGCTACTTTGCCATACAGCATTATATCAATTTGTAAAAGCCTGACCATTCCATGGTTAAAGATAAGAAATGTTAAAGATATGCCAACAATTATCTTACAACTAGCTTCAACCCACAGTTTTAACTATACCAACACGTTTTCCCTCAAACAAAAGTTATTTAAAATAATACCAACCAATATTGCAGACTCTAAGGGTTATGAAATAACTTCCCAGCTCTCCCATTTCCTTCCCTCTGCCTTCTCTCTCTCTCTCTCCCTCTGAGTACCAACAAACCTCCATACATTTGTCTGTCCATATGATGGCACAATATTTATGTCTGTCCATGGCATATGGAAAATGTTAGCAGCAGCAAGAACTCTGCCATCATTACTCAATAACACAAAGCCACACATACACACAGCCATGGAGCCACGCACACAATCGCACAAACCAATATGAAAAACGCAAATCAAAAGAAAGCAAAAAATACTTTTCAATCACTTTACCACTCTTACATCACTGTTGCTGCTGCTGCTGCTGCATGCGGACGCGACATGCACTCACTCCTTCCTTCCTCCTCGTAGCCCTGATTAGATGATGGCTCAGTGGCTCGGTGGCTGGCACTGGCCACTGGCTGGTACTTTGCTTGCTTGGGCCCATTGTACGCGCTGGTAATATGGCAGCCAAGCTGAGCGCTGATCCGCCGCAAGTGCTTCTAATTTGTAATATTACCAAAAATGCTGTAGCAGTGTGGCTTCTACACACAGACACACACACAGACATTACCATTGCTGAATTTTGATATTCAACAAAGCAGCGGCAGACATGCTCCCATTGCTGCAATGTGACTCGTAACTTGTTTTCGTTTCCTTTACATTTTTGGCTTCTTTTTCGATTTCCATTTATCCATGTCTTTTTTTTTCATTTTGTTGAGCTGTGGGCTGCACTGTGCCGCAAAGTCACTCGATTTGGTCTGCTTCTGGTGCTTGGCTTTTTTTTTGGCAAATGCAAATGCCAATACGGGCCAAATATCTACTGCTCCTATGTGCATATTAAATATTTAGCTGCAACACACAAAACACCAATAAACACACACAAGCGCACACCACCACAACAACACTAATAGCAAGAACAACAGCAACAGCACAGCCATAACAGCAAATACCAGCCGAAAACAACGAGCAACAAAGCAAAGTAAGACAGCAAAAAAAAAGAAAGAAGGAAATCCACAGACGCTGCTGCAGTTTGGCACAAAATTGTAGTAGTGTGAGTGTGTGTGTGTTTGTCATTTAATACCGTATTGGCAGCCTGAGCACACCGTCCGTCCGTCGGTCTGTCTGTCTGTCTGTCCCTACTCAAGCGTCAATGTTTATACCCAAAAGCAGTTTGTTTGCGTGTGTCTGTGTGCGTGTGTGCGTGCGTGCGTGTTGGTGTTGCTTTGTCCCCCTGACATCTATAAAACTCTACTTATATTTAATTTTGTGTCTCGTGCTCTACGTGTGCTGTGTGCCTTGCTTCATAAGCACTAAACAGAATGAGCTGGCATCGTCCTTCGCCTCGCATTGCCCGCCGCCCAGCTGCTCAAGCTGACTTCAGCTCCTTTGCCGCTGCTTGTAGTTGTTCTGTTGTTGTTGTTGTTGTTGTTGTTGTTGTAATTGTTGATGTTGTTCGCTGTCTTTATTCTTGCTGTTGCTTAACATCTTCGGCCTTTTCTTCTCACTTACCCTTTCTCCATTGACTCGCTCATTCATCTTTTGCTTTCGACAAGCGGTTTTCTGCCTCCATCCACCGCCCACGCCATGCTGCCACATTTATTTTTGGACATTTGATGGCATAAGACAACCCTTGCGTCGTATCCATTTTTCGGGTGTTGAATAAGTAAGATTTTTGCCGAGGAAGGCAAAAATTTTCTCATTGAAGAATATACTTGAAATTGGATGCAGTTGCCGCGGAACACACAGGAAACCCAGTCAAAGCGAAAGGCGCGACAAAGCGGTTTGCGCTCAGCGGTAAGCAACAAGCAAAATATGCAAATTTCTGGAGGGTTCAAATATTTTTGGCTTATAAAAAATTCGCTTAAAATTTGAAAACGGATATTTGGGCAAATAGCCGAGATGACTGCACGACCCGACTGTGTCGCTGTTTGCTTTCTCTTTATGTGTGTGTGTGTGTGTGTATGCGGGTAAAACATGATCTTCTATTTCCGACTGTCCTTCTTCCTTCCATTATTTCTGTATTGGCAATTCGTGCCATTCGAGACGGTGTCCTGTCTTTATGCAAAAATAATGAGAATTATAGCAATTTCCTTCTTTTCCCTTTTTTGCAGTTTACTTTGGTCTACACTTCACACTGTCGATGGGTGACATTGCCGCAACAACAACTAACAACAACTACAGCTAAGCCGCTGAAAACGAAAAGTGGATTCAGGTTCATTCGCGCGCAGTTCATTTAACCGCAAATAAGTGAATTAGGTGTGGGAAATTCAATTAAAACGCGACGGCATTAAAATTTAATTAAAATTGTTCCGAGTTAATTTAACTGAAGAAACGCAAATTTGCCAAAATGTCAAAATATTTGACAGTTTCAAACTAAACAAAGCCAAATTTAATTAAAAAACTCAAAAGGATCAATCAAAACAAAAGATAAAGAATTCATGAAAATTTATAATAACAAAATTGGATTAAAATGAATAAAAATTGAAATTAAACCTGAAACAGAAAAATTATAAAACAAAAACAAGCTAACTAAGAAAATAAATTAAAATAAAATTAATATAAACAAATTTATTAGAATAAAAAAATTATAAACTGAATAAAAATAATTGATATATATAAAAAAATTAATAAATAAATTTCAAAAATTAATAAATAAAATTATAAAATTGAAAAACCAATTAAATAAAATAATTATAAATTGAATAAAATTAATTGAAATAAATAAAAAAATTAAGAAATTGAATATAATTTAATTTAAATTATTATGAACTGAATAAAATTAATTGAAATAAATATAACATTAATAAATAAATTTCAGAAATTTAAAAACTATACCATTTCAAAACATTAAACACATTTGCGGAAAAATAAAAAAATTCATTAAAAATATTTAAAGCAAAACTAAACTCCAAAGTTTTCAAGTGCAGAACAACTAACACACACACACACATCAACTTCCGACGGAATAATCGCAATGATGTTACGGCAGTCTGTCGCGCCAACGTCACAACTTCAAAAACCCCAACAACTCCAGCAACTCTCACAAATGCAATTTTCAACTCGGCGTTGTTGTTGCTGTTTTTATCCTTTGTAAATAGCAACCACTCTCACACATTACCGCCAACACAGTCACGGCCACAGGCAACGTCTACGCAAAGCAACTGCAACTCTATGCGAAAGAAGCCAATTGACGCAAAGCAACAGTGCGCCTAAAAGTCGACAACGCAAAGTCTGCAAAGAAATTGCAGGCCGCAAAAAGCGGCCAACGTCAGACACTCAACAAAATTCAATACACTGAAATCGGGAGAGAAGTGGAGTGGAGTGCAGAGAGCGAGAAAACAAGGCAGTAAACAAGTTGAAGGAAAAAAATAAAAAAGCGGCAACAGCAAAAACGGGCAAAAGGATAGTAAAACACCAAAAACCGCCACTTAGAGGCACCGCAGCCAACCGAAAGCAACAACAACAGAAAACCATTCAATAGCAGACGAAAACATTCCGAACATCGTTTAAGTACAACAACAACATTAACTACAATAACATTATGTAACAACAACAACAATATGCTTAGCACATAAACAACAAATAACACGCAAAGTAAGTGCCAAAGAAAGAACAAAAGAAAAGGCAACGCCAACAAGAACAACAGCAACAAATCAACGCCAACAATCAGCAGAAAAGTAACGAAATATGGCAACTTTGACGGCAAGTTGAAAGTTTATTATTTTAAATATCCTTTTACTTATCCCTATCGGCTGAGTCGAGCAGTGAGCAATCGTTGGGCAACCCGCACCCGCAGACCGCACTCGGCCAGACCGCAAACAGGCCAATTCATTTTCGGTAAAGTGCTGCTGGCAGCCGCCGCAACAACGGTAGCAATAAAACACAGCAACAACAAAAGCAACACGTAACAGGCATTTTGCTGGCCAAGGCGGCAGGACGAACGGACAGACGTAGCGGCCAATGACCGCAGCCGCGACAGTGCCACAAAGTTGCACTTCTGACTAACACAACAACACTGCAGCAACTCGGCGCCAGCGAAAACAACAGCTGCTGCTAAAGGCGCGAGTGAGCCTCAACGTCATAACGTCGATAAGTGAAGGAGCAGCGACAGAGTGCAAGAACAATGTTGGCAGCGCGGCGGCATGTCGCATGCGGCGTGAGTCCCTCGAACTGCTGAACGGCTGCGATGCATTGAAGACTCCAACGAGCTGTGTGGCTGCGCGGACTGTACTCTGCAATTCTACTACTGCAACAACAACAATAATACCTACTACTATAACCACTACTCTAAGTCAGCGTCACATCTCACACGCGAAGCCACATCTCTCACTTCAGAGCGAAAGTACGATTTTAGCGCATCCTCAACAAAGTAGCATCGCCTCGAACCGCTAAAGCTGAGCTCATCGACGTGTGCCGTCATTTGTACGTAAACGCAACTAACGAAAAAACATTCGGTCGAAATTGCTGACAAAGCAAATCACGCACTCTCTCTCTCGCTCGCATAACGGTGAAAATTGTAGAACGGTTTTAAAATGCATTCGGTTGTGGCAATAATGGGTTTCCTACGTACAACAACAATAACAACAACAACAACAGCGACAGCAACACCGCGCAACATTGCTCTCACGTGGCTGACACTCGGCTTTGGATTATTAATCACGTTGCCAGGTGAGTTCTAAACAAGCGCGTCCCTTATAAACACACACAAACACACCCACACACACACGAACAAAACCAGCTGTCATCGCTATCGTACACCCGATTCAAATCAAACAACTTGCAATGCCCAATTAACCCGAAGTGCTCGCAGCCACAAAGGAAGCCTTGTGGTGTGGCGACGACACTGTCGTGCAATTTGTCATAATTACCCCGTTATGCAACGGTTATGGCTCGCCCGTGCCGCCTGCGCCACATGTTGCCGGTAATTGTTGTTGCACGAGTTGTTGCACTAATTGGCCGTGAATGAGCTGGTCGACAATATGCAATTGGCGCCACTCACTTTCGGCCCTGCAGTCATTTTACAGCGCACTTGTATGTGTGTGTGTGTGTGTGCGTGAGTATTCGTGGCAAATTACTTACCTAAATGGATATTATAATTTATGTCAATAAGACTGACACGGAGAGCACCAATCAGTCAGTCTACATGAATCTAATGACGTTTAATGTTATTTATGCTAACCGAAGCGAATCTAATGACTTGAAATTTATGGTAAACTAATGTAACATCACATTGCACCTCTTAAATAATTTTAATTTTAAGCTATCGATAGAATTGAGACATAAAATAATATATAGGATATTTCGATTGGTGTAAAGAGGATTGAAGATAAAGTAAGTTCGAATCGAAATTAAAAATTGTTTGCACAAAAAAATAAAAAGATTGGGCTTAAATATATGAACAAAGCTTAACTATTCTTCTTCAAAATGTAACTTTTTTGGGGAAAATATTGTAAACAAAGATACAAATTTTCTCGGTGGATTCTACTGCTCGGTATATACAACTTTCTCCTAAGATTTGATGGGTGAACCATCTGGGCAATGTTATGAGGCTGAACAGGTCTTTAACATTTGTGTAGTATATCTTGCGACGTATCACAGTGTGTGTAGTTTTTTCCTACTGAATGCTGCGCAGTGGAAGCTGTACGCTTTCTTCTCTTCTTCACTAAGTAGTCTGATGTTGTTTATTCTGATCAGCCCAGTCCTGTCCTTGTGAGAATGGATACCTCAGTCTCAGTTGCTTCTCTTCTTCACTAGTCTTATGATGTGTGTTCTGATTAGACCTAAAATAACTAAGGTACACTTCCTATTGTTACGAAAATTAGCTCTACTGCGTCAACACAGGCGCAATTCGTTTCACTAGATTGTGCTCAAAAATGAAACTCACTACAATTTTCCAACGCAGTTCAAAACTAAACTTAACTAGCAGTAACTTTCTAAAAAAAATGATTAAGTTTGGCTTAAACATGTGAACAAAGCTTAGCTATTCTCCTACAAAATGTAACATTTTTTTAAAGAAATTATCGTAAATAAAAAGTCCTTGTGAGGATGGATACGTTAGTCCTCAGTTGCTTCTCGTCTTCACTTGTCTAATGATATTTGTTCTGATTAGACCTTAAATAACTAAGGTACACTTCCTATTGTAACGAAAATTAGCTCTACTACCTCAACACCGGCGCAATTCGTTTCACTAGATTGTGCTCAAAAATGAAACTCACTACAATTTTCCAACGCAGTTCAAAACTAAACTTAACTAGCAGTAACTTTCTGAAAAAAAAATGATTAAGTTTGGCTTAAACATGTGAACAAAGCTTAGCTATTCTCCTACAAAATGTAACATTTTTTTTAAAGAAATTATCGTAAATAAAAAGTCCTTGTGAGGATGGATACCTCAGTCCTCAGTTTCTTCTCTTATTCAATAGACTGATGATGTTTGGTCTGAATAGGCCAAAAATAACTAATTTACACTTCCTCTTGTTATGAAAATTAGCTCTATTGCCTCAACGCAGGCGTAATTCGTTTCACTGGATTGTGCTTAAACATAAAACACACCAATATTTTCAGTTCAAAACGAAATAGCAGTTACTTTATTTAAAATTTTCACTCTACTTTTTCACTAGTCATTTTATACTCCGTGTTGTACATTTGCTTGGCAAAACCAAAGCTCTTCTCTTTTCACTGTACCCGGCTGTATTCTATATACTTGTTTGCTACAGGTTCTCGAACATCTCAGTATCAACGCAAGTGGTCTCTGCGACTGTTCAATTGAAATTACCCGCAATTGCCCCTAAGAGTATGTCATGCTAGGAGCGCAACTCCTTCTCAAATATCCCCGTATTACCTCACAATTGTACAGTGATGGCGAGCAATTCTCACACTATTCATTAGTCAATCACTATTGTAACTGAGCCAAGTAAGCTCCATAAAGTGATGATTAGTAAACAAAAATGGTTTTCTTAAAACTTGTTTTAGAAAGTTGTCATCGTTGTTGTCCCTTTGCTTCTGATTTGATATCAGGATCCTCTAGAATGTCATGAAAGCGTTTATGTCCGTCTCTTTTTCTCTCAACCAGGTAGTTTGTACGATAACTTTCGAACGAGTGGTTCATTAATTTACTCCAGTCTCTGGCATGAAACTTAGCAAACTAGACACAGCAAACTTAAGATGAATTGTTATACAAAGGTTTCTTCAAATCTCAGTAGATGGTTTAACCACAAGTCGATAGGCTTATGATGGCAAGCAGAATTCAACTTAGATCTAACTCTTGCAATGGGCTCATTCACAGCATGATTTGAGCTTCGAACACCCATAGAATTCTTGCCGGGACTTCAAATCCCACAAACTCCAATAAAGGGGACCACTCAATGAAATAGCAAATTATATAAATCAATAATGCGACATTGGCAATTGACTTTCTACTTAGCAAAGAATTCCAAAAATTCGTTTTCATGACAAAAAATGTTGCTTTCAAATGCCTCTTGAATGTCCTTGAGTGATACAACACATATGCAACTCCTAATATTTCGTTGCGTTCAATATAAAACTATATGTTTTTAGTTATTCAAACTTTCTCTACTCTTTTACTGGCCACTCAAAACGCTTAACAGAAACTTCAACTTTTAACCAATAACCACAAAACTTGACTTTTCGAATCATGTTCGGCACATTGAAATATTAGATTTAACAAAATTCTCACTCATATGCTGCAAATTGTTTAATATGCCACAGCCTGCCACCCGTCAATGGCTTTCCCTGCCAGCTCCGCAACCCCGCCTCATAACCTTAAAAATTATTCGCAACTTTTCAAACGACGGGTGCAGCATAAAAAATGCAACATTTAAAATGTCCCCCGTAGAATATTTGTACGCCGCCTGTCGCCTGCCACTTAAAGTGGCACATTCGAGCCGGCAGCGGCGCACCCAGCACATCAACGACAATGGCCACCGGCAAGTGGCGACAGCAAAAACCCAGAAGAAGGAAATACAAGCGAACGCAAACAAAAAACCGCTCAGCCGGCGTCGGATTTCAAGTGAGAAACGAGCCAACAAAATGAACGGTCAACAGCAGCCGTTGTTGGTGGCAGTGTCAATGCTGTTGCTTGTCGTTGTCGTTGATGTTGTTGTTGTTATTGTTATGGCCGCTGCCAAAGTGAACGTGCCTCAAGAGTTGTCATTCGGGAGTCGGTGTGGATGCAACGCACCTACACGCTCACAGCCAGCCAGACAGATGCAGCACTCACACACGCACACACATACATACACACAGATGCTCTGTTGCAGCCGGTGTTGAAGTGAAATTTATGCAAATATCAGACTGCGACTGCAAATCCTTTCGGCGGAAGGATTTAGATTGCAGCAGCAAAAGTGGCAGCAGCCGCCAACGTCATCGTTGAAAATTTGATGTTGCAGCTGCATTTACCGCATTTGACTTTGATTTGTATTCGGTGAAGGGCAGCAGCCGATTGTTGCCAATGTGTGGCTGCTGCAGCTGCGGCACGAATCGGCTGCCATGTTGCTTGGTGGGCGGGCGGTGTGCTTGAGCGCAGCTGCTCTCACAGTTAAAGCAATCAAATGCGAACCACCATAAACAAATTGCTTAAGCGGCACGATTGGGGCTCTGGCCAGGCAGCTGCCGCTTGTGGGTTGCCAGCGTAGCTGTGCCTGGGTAGGAGACGCGTGTGCAGTGTTGCCAAGTGTTGATAGAACGAACAGTTTGGCTGCGAGCGGTTGTGGCAGTGCCTGTTGCACGGCTGACGTTGACGTATGCCGGCTGCCATGCGTATAGTTGCGAGGGCGCGCCGCATTTAAATGTTTTAATCAAAACTTGGCAGAAAATTGTGGAGTAGGCAAATAGTTTTCACAAAACCTACAATTAAATTGCGTAGAGTTGCAGCGACCACAACTTTAGTGCTTTTTCTTTCAGTGCCTAAAGCGCTAATCCAGAGGAGAGAACTGAGAAAAATTATTAAATTTTCGAACGATATTGGCCAACAACAAATCCAATGTTGCGTTTATTATTCTGGTATGTTATCTTTTAAACATTCTTGTAGCTCAATGTCGTTGAGTTCGATTCCGAGCTGGAAATGTTGATATGAGAGGTGCACTCGGGTGAGTTGAGCGTACCGAAAAAATTACGTTTAAATTATATAAAAGTAGAGATATGATTGGCTTATGAAACCAGCTATCTGGCTACCATTCGCTTCCATCACTATAGAACCCACGTCAGGCTGTCAAAAGCGGCTTGTGAAAACTACATTTAAGAGATTCGAAAATCCTAGAAGCTCTGGAAAGCTTGAACTATGTCATGCTTTAGCAAAACTGTTAAGATCGTTGTTGTTGTAAATATAAAAATTAATAAATCAAACCTTTATTTTCAACCCAAAATGATGCAAGAGGCAAACATGGAATAATGGGCGTAATTTGAACCCCCATACCCCCTGGTGTGCACTCGTGAAGTATAGTTCTATCGATACTTTTTAACCGTTTTAGTGCTAAACCATTTTTGTAAATATGTATGAAAATTGCTATGCCTATTTTGATAATTTTAAAGGAAAAAATAATGGTGTCAAATAAAACACTCTAATTCAGACAAATATGAATTATTTCTTATAATTCACCAAAAACAACCGGCGCGCGCAGGAGTTTTGCGCCGCGCCGCAATTTTCGATACAAACTATCGGATCAGTTTTGCGTCGCGTAGCATTCTAACCGTTAATACTTTATAAAAATATCAATATTGAGTTCTTTGCAATGTATAGAAGCAATGTTTTCACGATTTAGGGACCACCGATTCTTTTGAGAGTCAGGTACTTGTCACTTTATGTTCCAATACCAATAAGAATCGAATGAAACACCATAGAAACTTATAAGTACTGAGTACAAGTATCGATATTGTGTTCTTTTGAGTACTCAAAAGCGATTTTATCAAAATTAATGAAGCGCCAACTTACCAATTAACGAACCGATACTTTTTAGAATCGAGTGCAGCAGTATCGTTACTTTTATATACTAAATGCAAGTATGGATATTTCATACGAATATTCAAAATTCATTCATTCATCATTTTATAAATAGGGTACCTTCGATTCTTTTGAGATTCGATTACTGCAGTATCGATAGTTTTGAAAACTTAGTTCAAGTACTCTTAAAAGTACTCAATATCGATAGTTTCAAGAATCGCCTATGGCCAATTGTTTTCGAACCAAACGAAAAACCAAATACCGGTTACAAATTTAGTACTTACTACTCCATTTAAAACTTCTCAAAGCAAGTGTTCACATTGAGTACTAAAAATTCGAGTTTTTGTTTTAATACTTTCAAGTACTGAGCACAAGTACGAAAAGCAAGCATCAAAAGTACCCAATATCGATACTAAAAAGAACCGAATACCTGTTAAAAACTTAGTACTTACTACTGCAAATTTGGATTTTCAAAGCAAATGGCGATATTGAGTACTTCTAAGCACTAAAAATACAATAAAAAAACTTAGTTACATAGCCAATTCTTTTGAGAACCGTGTATTTACTACTACAAGTGTCTATACTTTAAAAATCGAGTAGAGATGTGTCTATACTTTTGAGTACTGAACACAAGTACTGAGTGCATAAAAAGTTACCCAATATTGATGCTAACAGAAACCGAATACGGTTTACAAATTGAGTACTTTCTACTCCAATTATGAATTCTCAAAGCAAATGTCGTTTCGACATTGAGAACTTTTGAACACTAAAAGATACTAAACAACGATGGTTTTTGTAGTTGAATAAAGCGATTATTTTGAGAATCAAATATTTACTACAATCAGTATCTTTACTTCTGGAAATTGAATACGAAAACCTGGTATAAATTGAGTATTTAATACTCCAAGTATAAATTCTCAAAGCAAATGTCGACTTTGATTAGTTTTGAACACTAAAAAATAGAAAAAAAACAATAGTTTTGGTAGCTGAATAAAGCGATTCTTTTGAGAATTTCGTACAGATGTACGACACTTTAATGTATTGAATACAAGTACTGAGTACAAACATCAAAAAAACCCAGCATTGATGCTAAAAAATCGGAATACCGGCTGAGAATTGAGCACTTATTACTTCAAGTTACGACTTTTCCAAAACTAATGGAAATAATTGTACAAATATTTAAACATATAAATAATTTTGCAAATAAATGTGAGACGGACTCGTTAGAAGCGGACAGACATGCATAAAGGGACTAAACGGACATTGAAGTAGGCAAACCGGACAGAAAAGGAATGTGACCCTACAAGGAGGGGAATGAGACGCGACGAGCAGACGGGCGACGGACAGTTGAGTTAGATACGCGGATGCAGACGCACGATTCAGAGGTCAAAATTGCTATCAATCAAAGAAAACTGAAATTATAACTTTAACCTAAAATAAAATGACACTGTTATCTCTTTTTTGTGCAAATTACAATAAAACTAAATAAACTTGAAATCATAAAATAAATTTATGTTTTCCTCCTTTTTTTGTTTGTTGCTGGTTTGTTTTTTCTAATATAAAAATGTCAACAAAATTATTTTGCATTTCCAAATTTATTTCTAAAACAACAAGAATTTTCCACCTAAAATGTTTTACCTCATCTTGTCACATGTCAATTTTGATATTGAAATAATTTTCTAAAGTTCAAATTCCAACCCCAACGCCAGCCAGCCAACTATCCTCAAGCGAAATTTTATGCAGATTTTTATCACTTTGCAATTTTATTTGTCAACTTCAGCCTTCGGCGCACACAACATTCAATTTGCATTCAATTTCTGCTGCCTTTCTTCGGTCGCCGTTCAATTTAAATGTCTCGCACACTAAAACACAGCATGAGAAATTTCTACTTAGCCTCTGTGGCGCTCCTCACGCTTTTACGACTGCAACATTCAAGTCGCCGTAGTCGTCACAGTCGTCATCGACAACAGCAGCGGAGCCATGTTGTTGCTTTCAAGCAAACAACGCGTCGTTCGGCGCTGTTTTATCGGCTTCTTTGCCTGCAGTTTATTACACATTTTGCGTCCTTTAATACTCCCAAAAAGGGCATAAAGGTACAGCAGTAAGGTGGCAGCACCAAAGTACCCGGTAAGCAGCAGTAGCAACAACAACAACAACGGCAGCACTAGCAACAACCCGATCGTTGTGTCTGCAGTTTACGAGGATATTGGTGGGCGCTGTGATTGTGATTTGACTTCGAAGACAAAAATTGAATTCGAATCGGAAAACACCGGCGCGCCCCCTTTGCAGTTTGCCGCTCTGCCCGGTCGGGCTGCACAGCTGCGGCGAAATTGAAATTGCCACCGGGAATGCGCAACCGGAAGCTGTTCGTAGCTGTTGGAGAGTTGGTCTCTGTGCGTGTGTGTGTGCGTGTGTCTGTCGTTGGGCGCAACGGCCGGAATCAGACTAACAGCTAACGATGCCAGCGCACAAATGAGTTTGAGTGTGTTTTGGGGATTTGAAGCTTTTGGTGCAACATCCGTTGCCGCTGCCACTGCCGGCGGCAATTTTGGTAGTGTTAGTTCTGGCGCTGATACTGAGCGAACGAGTGAACGCTTTGAACTGTGTGCGGCTGCAGCGGCGAGAGCGCAGCATTGGCGGCGCCAGACCGCAGCCAGCGAAGCAGCAAAAATGCTGCGGCAGGATTAAGTGGGCGCAACGTTCACTGCTATTTTTCCACTGTTCGGTTTTCTTCGTTGACTTTTTATGTATTTTTAGTTTTTTGCGCGACGCGCATCAAAGTGTCTTACAAAGCAGCGGCCGATACAAGAAAAATAAGGCGTAGGCGAGCAGTGGGTGCGCAGTCAGAGGGGGGGGCTCTGTTATTTTTGGCATCATTTCAAACACAGTCTGCGCAAATATTGATTTGCGTGTGAATGGCGAAGATTTGTGTGTGCTTTGTGAGCATTTCTTATGGCGAATGAAAGGACACTCGTTTGTAGTTGTTTGCCAATGTTGTTGTTATTTGTTAATATTTTTTGTGTGCCCTGAATATAAAGAAGCGTAAAAAAGCGAACGAAAATAAGTAAAGATTTGCATGGATATAAAAGCTAAGCATAAAAGTGAACCAGATGCGATTTTCTGTTGAATTTGCTAAAAATTAATTCTGAAATTTGAAACAGAATGAGCAACAAATTGGGAATGGGACCAGCACATATTAACACTCCGATAACCGATAATTTTTTACACGGGCAAAGCCCAACAAGGTCCCCAGGGACCTTTTTTGTAATATTGCATATAAGATGTGTAATTTTATAATGTAGGGTTACAGAATGTGTCTAGATGTGTTTGGAGAGCCAAAAAGTTTTGCTTCGTGTATATTTTTTTGTAAACACATGTGTATTTGTTACTACAGACAGATAGGTAAAAACGTATACAATACAAAATAATTGCATTTAGTTGCCTAACTTTGCTTTAGCTGTTCATGCATCTATGCCGCTGCAAGTATGGCATTTTTTTTTAGAGTAATGGGTTTTTATATATATTTATTTTTATTTTTATTCAGTTTTTCATTATTTGTGTATATAGCCAGAGTGACATTCAGTTCAACTTCAGCATCATATGTTTCATTGTATGGCAAGAAATCTTTGTAATTTGTCTCCTCGGTGAATGAATAAGGTTCTTCATTGTTTTCCAAATATCTAACCAAAGTCTGCATTACTGCTTGTTGTTCACTCATGCTCAGTTATGAAAGCGCGTACGGCGGCATATCAATTTGATCCCAATCACCGTACGTATTTTAATTTCAATGATTTATTTGAAATTGTGCTGCTATAAATATTTAGCACTAACTATTTATACTTACTAACAAAAAATAAAATCAAATTACATGGAGCTACCTACAAGGTCCCTGCGGACCTTGTCGGTCATCGACGCCCTAAATGACTTCAATGCAATAGTTATGGTAGTAAAATACATGCAATCTTGCCGAAATCTATTTTAACAGCTTCTAAACATTCCATTTATAGAAGTCATAAAGTCTCAAGCTCATCACTCTCCCCGTATTGAAATGCCGCATCTTTTAAAACGCCATAGGTCCCTACGGACCTTGTTGGGCATCGGAGTGTTAATTCTTTGAGATTGCGTGTATACTCCGAGCACAGTTCTTACTTTTCTTTGCACAAAACCAATAACAACAAAATAAAATTTGAAAAAGAAAAATTTAAAATACTTCAACACCACTTTCGGCCTGCCAACTTCTCATTACTCACTCACGTTTAGCCACAATTAGGCCGCTTAATCAAAACACTTTTCATTGTTTCGAAGCGCATTTAATCTTTTTAATGCGCTGCAGCCGCCACCATCATATCAGCCTTGGCCACAGTTTTGCTGCCTATGTTGCGTTGGCAAGTTTTTGCATTGCATCCGCGCGAAATGCGTGAAGCACTCGAAGCAGCTGTGCGCTGCAAAAACTCTACGCGAGCATGAAAATCAGCAAAGTTGCGGCAGCGAGCGAGCGAGCTTTAAATTCTGCAGCGCATTTTGCACGCTTACAAAACTTTAACTGTTGGCAAAATGTTTGCTGACGCTGCATACAACTAACAACAACAACAACAGCACAAATAGTATGAAGAAAATAGCGTAAAAGCAGCGAAAATGATTTATGCCGCGCAATGCCAACAATTTGTGTATCCGCACGCGCAGACACAAATCCGCACACACACACACACACATACAACAAAAAGACGCACAACTATGTAAAATCACAAATAAACACACTTAGACAAGATTACATGAACGCGCATTGGGCCGCACAACTAACGGGGCTAACAACTCGCAAGCAACAAAAACCAAGTGATGGCACTGCGAGAAAAATGGGAAGCGAAGACAAAAATTAAATATCGCAAATGAATGAGCAGCGACAACGGCTGGCAGGCAGCCCTATCACTTAGTTGCAACAACAACAACACCAATCAGATAGGCAACCAGCTTGGCAATCACAACAAAACGCCACCAACAGTTTCCATTTCCATTACGCGTTCGTTTCGAGTAAGCCGAGTCGCTTTGCTGCATCCTGCCGCCGCCGCTGCTTGTCGCTTGCCGCTGTCACAGCGGTTAGCTGGCGGCCTGCCTGACTGCCTGGCTGGCTGGTTGGTTGGTTGGTTGGCTGTCTGGTCGGCTCATCTGGGTAATATTTAATAAATTATGCAAAGTAACTGATTTTTTTCGCCTGTTTGTAAGCATCGAGTGGGTTGCTGACGCTAGTGTGGTTGTTGCTGTTGTTGTTGTTGTCATGCCTGTCGTTTGCGTGTAACAGTGACTGCAGTGCCACAGCGGTAGCACCCAAGCAGCCGGAACACGCCGTAACGTACGTCAGTGTCGGGTTGTAGTGCAGATTGCACATATTCCAAGGATTACGACGGTTGCCGCACTGTGTGGCACACTCTCTGACTCATATGTGTGTGTATGTGTGTGTGTGCGGCGATAATCTGGCGGAACAATAAAAATTATAAAACTTTAATAGAACTGTTGAAAGGCGGTGTTGCAAGCACTAACAACAAGAACAACAATCCATCCACCTACCCATCCATGGCGCACTTTGCAGCATTGCAGCTTGAACGAGCGAACGAACGGCTGCCGTCTGCACTTCGTCCGCACTCTTCTCGACGTGCAGCAGTTTATTAATTCGCCGCATGCACATGACAATTACAACTCGCCTGACAACCCGCTTGGCGCTCGGACGCTGGCTGCCAAATTGAAAATCACGCATACGCGCCGTTGTGCTCGGTTGTGTATTAAATTAATTTTGGCTTATTTATGCAATTAATAAATGGGGAAAATTGCATTTAAATGACAGAATTAACAAACAAATACATGCAGACGTGCACGTTCCTACACACACACAACCGACAGATTTACGCGTTGATTGTAATTGCATTAAAATTTATTTTAAATGTGCGGAAAAGTTGTGCATGCTGCAAGTGAGCAACGAAATTTGTCACGAGCCTCTCTGCACTCATACTACTAAATATATATATGCAATGCATTTGTGTATGAGTGTGCGTTTGTGTATGAGTGTGTGTTCAAGTGTTGGTGGCAGCAATAAATTCATTAAGCCATATTGCATGGTCACTGAAAGCGCACAGAGATGAACAAATAAAAATAAAAAATATGAGAATGCTGCAGCCGGTCTATGCCGACTTATTGAAATGAAAGAGGCTTCTAAGTGTGGAAAGTAAACGAAAGAAGACAGTAAGATGAACGAAAACACAGAAGCAAAGATGGATAAGAGGTGAAAAGAAAGGAATGGGAGACAAGAAGATGTGTTCAAGGAAGAGGTGACCCAGACACTAAAAGAAGAGACAAAAGAGCTGGGAGACTGAAAGTTCATAAGACGGAAAGAAAGACAGATAGGAGGGTAGAAAGACCAAAGCAAAAAAAGCTCAAGATGTATAGCTAAAGAACAGACAGTTAACTTAAAAGTTCAATGAAGGGAGAATCAAGAAATATCAAAGAGAAGCAAAGGCAAATAGAAAACCCCTTAATATACAGAAAAAGTGGAAAACCAATTTAAGGACGATTCCACAAAGGATAATTAGGAAAATTGTAGAAAATCTGTTGAAGGACAGAAAAACGCAAAATCGAAGAAATGAGAGACGGAGAAAAAAGTACTTGGAAAACTTATGAACAGAGCCTTTGAGGTGCTTTGATCAACTTGTGGAGATAGCGGATGCACAGATCACTGATCTACATAATTTCTTTGCAAGGACCAAATGGTTCCCAAAAGATCCTGTCTGGATCTACAGGGAACCGAACAGAAAGGAAAGCGCACCGGTCTTTTCAAAATTAAGGGAATCACAATGGGCCCAACAGGGCCTCCGAGTGGAAGTGCAAAAAGCACACTTCCCTTCTTTAACCTAACCTAACTTATAAACAGAACCTTAGAAAAATACTTAGAAATGAAAACAAACGACAAAAAAATAGGAAACATTTAAGGTTTATTAGATAAAAGATACAAAGAAAACGTAAAAGATTGGCAAAACACAGATCTACATCTAAAAATTAGAAGATGGGGAACAAACAGAAAACCAGAAAAGCCGGATAAAGGACGAAGGAAGACCAATAAACGGAGCGACAGAAAACATAACAAATGATTGAATGAAAGATGAATAGAAAAGTAAGAAGGCCAGTAGACAAAGTGACAGAAAAATAAGAAGATAGCTTGTGAAAGACCGATAGGAATCTGAATGACTGATGATGATGACCAAAACGAGAGAAAGATATAACGGTTAAAAAAACGCACAGAAAACAAAAGCCAGAGTCAAACATTACAAAGACGTATAAAATAAAGACAAATCGATACAGTGAAAACCTGGTGAACAAAATAGCAGAAAATTTATAAATTGATATGAATTGAGTTGAATTATATTGAATTGAAATGAATTGAACTGAATTGAATTGAATAAAGTTGAAAAGAATTGAATAGAATTGAATGGAATTTAATAGAATATAATTGAATTGGAACTAATTGAATTGAATTGAATTGAATTGAATTGAATTGAATTGAATTGAATTGAATTGAATTGAATTGAATTGAATTGAATTGAATTGAATTGAATTGAATTGAATTGAATTGAATTGAATTGAATTGAATTGAATTGAATTGAATTGAATTGAATTGAATTGAATTGAATTGAATTGAATTGAATTGAATTGAATTGAATTGAATTGAATTGAATTGAATTGAATTGAATTGAATTGAATTGAATTGAATTGAATTGAATTGAATTGAATTGAATTGAATTGAATTGAATTGAATTGAATTGAATTGAATTGAATTGAATTGAATTGAATTGAATTGAATTGAATTGAATTGAATTGAATTGAATTGAATTGAATTGAATTGAAAAACTTAACATCTAAATTCAAAATTGAAATATTGGACAAAGATGAATAGAAAGGTGTACGAGCTTAAAAAAAATAGAATAGAAAGGTAGAAATCGGGTCGAAGAAAGATGGACTGAAATATCGAAAATCTTATAAACAACTCGATTAAAATATGCAGGACAGTTTAATCAAGAACAGACAGAAAAATTATCAGGGCATGAAAAGACAAAGGAACCAAAGTTGATAAAGGAATGTTGATTGGCTGAAACCTGAAGTCTGAATGACTCAGAATGACAGAAAAATCGAAAACCAAATGAATTAAATACACAAGAACGTACAACAGGTTGCCAAAAAGTTAAGAAAAAGAAGAGAAAAGATGAACAAAACAACCAGAAAATAAAAAGATAAAGGTATAAAAAACTGACAGGCCAATGAACCCATGAACCCAGTCAATAAATCCATCGATTAGTTTCACTAAACAAAAATATAAAATGTATAACCACAAATTATATAAAATTTGAAGTATATACAATAGTAAATACATAAACTATATATTCTATGAAATCAAAAATATTAAAAGTAGCAATTTTAAAAAATATTCCCCACCTTTACTACGCCATTCCCTGAACATTCAAAGCCATAATGCCCCAACGTTCAACGGTAGCGTACAAACACTCATTGCACCCGATGACCAGCAACCAAATGTAGTGGCCATTGCGTTTGTTGTTGTTTTTGCTATTGTGTCGCTTGCAAGTAAATAAGTGAACATAAATAACACACTTAAAAATTGCAAACACTTTTAACTGCAAAAGCAAAGCCGGCAAAGTGGAGAGCAGCACAGCAATCGCAAAACGAAGTGCATATGCAATACGACAATAACAATAACAAGAAAAACAGCAATGACTGGGTAAAAGTTGCAACAAGCCCAAACTGCGGGTGATAACAAGAACAGCAACAACAACACCAACAGAAAACATTATGACATTACAGAAGTGTCGCATTTCTTTACAGCCGACCAACAGCCAACAAAAAGCACAGAAAATCCTTATATCCTTTTACTGTATGTGTGTGTGCGTGTAGTTTACATACAAGTAGCTCATATCTTCTGTGATATATACAAATTTGATTATGCAAACACGAAAGCGTGGGCACTTTTCAAGCCAATCGCTACAAAACTTTGCATGTGTATGCCGAGGCCGCCGAGATATGCGCGCACTGCCATGAAATTCCACATTACCTTCGTATCATGCTGATAAAGCACTTCATATGCTAATTTTTTGTAAAATACGTTCATGTCCCCAAGTCGACGATACAATTCTCTGCGCCCACCCGATCGATGTTTGTTAGTTTCACAATTCAAAAGCCTTATGACACACGCACATCGAAGAGGAGTGGGCGTTTGAAACTTTCAACCTTTTTGCGCCAATCACGCATAAACAGCACACAACAACACCAAATGACACCCTCCAAAAACACACATAAAAACATGACTTGACAATAAAGTCTGAGCGCCAGTTGACACTCGGCCTCCAGGACGCGTGCGAACAGCGCTCATCAAAACCCCTTTTTGCAAATTCTTTTGGCAATTTTGTAAAGTGCACAACTTTACAGCATCACATTTGCATTGTTGTAGTTGTTGCTGTTTTTTACGCTCATTCGTTATACAAATTGTTGTAGTTGTTGCTGATACCTTAGCCATAACGCACAAGCGGTAAGTGGCAAAGCAGAGACGTGACGAGGGGACCACAAGACCATAAAAAGCAAATTGCGTAAATTTTCGCGCTTATTCGCCTAAAAGTATCAGTTGAAACCCCATTGACTCGCTGCGTTCATTCGCCGCAGCGTATGCTCTGGCTGCCTCTCTGCCTGTCTGTCTGTTCTGATCCTTTAGTCTGCTGACAGCAAATTTTCTCATGCTCGCACTTTTATTTGCATGTTTCAGTTTTGCTCTTATTTACTTTTCATTTCATATTCATAATGTGCCATAAAAATGGAAAAACAAAAATGTGGCTGGCGGTGCGTGCGTCGATATATATATCTGTATGTGCGTGTGTGTGTTTGGTTGGAAGTATTTGTGTTTGCAAAACAGCCAATCTTATCGCAGGTCAGAGGAGTCTGTACAATTTCGCATGTCTACAGCTTCACTTATATAACAATATCCTTCGGCTATGAATAGATACATGCAAGTCTGTCTTTCTAAACCATCAATGTATCTATGTATTGTGTGTATATAAGCGCCCAACAGCAGCACTGAAAATTCTTAAACAGTCTGTCTGAACGATCTGAATAGCTCAACAGCAATGGACGCAATTGTCGGTAGTTTTTTGTCTTCACGCAACGTCAAAACGTTGAATGCGCCATAAAATTCCATATTTGCTATTGTTGATTTTATTGTTTTTGGTTATGGTTATTGGCATTGCTTGTTAGTTTTTTATTCATATATTTGTTGAATTTTATTTTTCGCATTTATTTATTGTTGATTTTTGCAAATTTTCAATGTCGGGTAGACAATTTAAATTCGCAAACAGCTGAAAAAATATGGCCACATCAAATTAACGACACTTTGGTGGCTATTTATGTTAGTGTAATTGAAGATATAATGACGCCATTTATTGTTGAACGCTCAATGAACCTCGAATTATTGCACACATTTATTGTTTTCCACGCAGATTTACATATTAAATATAAATTGGTTTTCAATTTGACATTAATTTATGTGGGACACATGGCGTATGAGTAATAATTGATTATTGCATTTATGTAAATTTGCATTATGAGTGATTTTTAATTTGCGCTTGTAAGGTTTCGTTTTGTAATTTGTTTTTTTTTTAAATTATATTTTTAATAATATTTTTATAATTGTAAAAACTTATTAAAAAAATAAGACGATAAATTAAGATAAGTGACGATATGTCAGGCAGATATGTTTGGACTGACTTAACACTGGAGCATCTATAGACTGTCAGGTTGTGAATAGGCCGACCTTTATACACTGATAGAAATTTTTATCAGAATATACACAAATATTTGATATTTTTCTAAATGTTTATTTGAATAAAACTTTTATAATATAATTTTTCTATCAAATCGTAGACAAAAATTGTATGTTTTTCGAAATGTTTTTTTGAATACCATTTTTGAAAAATTATTTAAGATCATTCCTTAAACTTCAATTTCAAATTATGAAAAAATTTTAACAAATTTAAAAAAAAATTTGTTTTTTTTTGTAATAGTTTCATAATTATTTTTATAAACTTTTAGGCTATATCTAATATTTTATGATATTTATTATATTAAATAATTATTTTGATAACATTTTAGACAATATTTTCTGAATATTTATTTCGGCAAAATTATTGAAAATAATAAAAATTTTTTCTTAAACTTCAATCTTGAAACTTGGAAAAATTTTTTTTTTTAATTGTGATACTGTTTTTAATTTTTTCTTAATTATTGTCAACTTTGACACAAATATTTGTGTTTTTTTTAACTATTTATTTGAAAAAAATTTTCGAAAACATTTAAATTTATTACTTAATCTTGAAATTTGTTGAATAACATTATGAAAAAAATTTAAATAATATTTATATTTAAATATGTATTTTTTTTCTAACTATTTATTTGAAACAAATTTTTTCAAACATTTAAATTTATTACTTAATCTTGAAATTTGTTGAATAACATTATGAAAAAATTTCAATGTTATTATTTTTTTTTAAATTTTAATTTTTTCTTAATTATTGTCTGCAAATTTCACGCATATATTTAATATTTTTCTAAATGTTTCTTTTAATAAAATTATTAAAAATTATAATTTAATTTTTTCCTTAAATTTCAATTTCAAATTTCAATCAAATATGTAAAAATTTAATTTGTTCTGATTTTTACAAAATTTCACTTTTTTTTTAATTGTTGAATCTTTTTTTATTTTTTAATAAAATTTTTTAAACATATTTAATATTTTTCTTTATGTTTATTTGAATGAATTTATTGAAAAACATTTAAACTACAATCTTGAAACTTGTTGAATCACAATATGAAAAAAATTTAAATAATTTTCTTAAATAGTTATTTTCTTTGTGATTTAAAAATTTTTTTTAAATTTTGTCCAAATCAAATTTTACACAAATATATTTTTTATTAGGTACTAAATTAAAAACAAAAATTGTTTTCCAATTTTACACAAATTTTCTAATTTTTTTCAAATGTTTATTTATATAAAATCAATGAAAAATAAAAAATTTTAATCCCAAACCATCAAATTTTCTCGTTCAAAAAATCCTCACCTTTCCTATTCGCATCGTCTAAAGAATTGCAAAGAATAAGTCTCAGTACACCAACAAAACAACATTCACAATGATACCGAAACATTTACCGTTAAGTGTTAAGTACCAAACTTTTGTAACTGTGCTGTTCTCATTTCGGTGGCTTTTATTTTCATCAGCGTCGCACGTGACGTATGAGTAACTTTTATTTGTGCAAGTTTAAGCCTTGATTTGCCGGATTAGGCAGACAACCACACACGTCTTCTTAGCTATCTCGGCAATAAAATACCACAACAGCAAAGGCCTCAAGCAAACCTGCAAACTTTCACATTGCGCCAGACATCGCCACCCACACACACACACACACTCAAACTCACCTAAGCACTGACACACGCATGTAGCAAGTTGCCGTAAACGCCAACACAGCAACGCACCCACATAAAATTAGTCAACTTTAAGCACTTAAATTCATGTAATTTCATGTTTATGTACTAAAACACGAACCGGCGCATACATGCAGGCTGCTTGTTGTTGTTGACGGGGTTAAAGCCGCCAGCGTCAGCGTCATTTGAAGCACTGTGCTGGCAGTTATTGCTGCTGCCGCTGCCGACTTGAGTGTCGCGTCTGCCGTAAACAGCGTGTTTGATATGCTTCCACGTTGTTATTGCTTTGGTTGGTGTTTGTGTTCATGTTCATGTTTGTGTTTGTGTCTTTATTTTACACGCCACACAACGCTAGTCAAGTTGTCTATGCGTGAAGCCTTAGTTGCCTTCGTTGTGCTTGTAACATAAAAACTGCCAGCAAATTCACAACTACATCGAATTCTTTGGGCTGCACAAGGCGACCCCAAACGACCACAACTGCGCGCTGCAAAAACTCAGCTCTAAAGACGCACAGGGCGACAATTAGATCTTCTTTACAACTGAACTAATTATGATTATAATTAATAATTTGACCGGCGGCAGTGGGGCAGCGCGACGTTGCCACATTCATTGGTTCATTGCTCCCACTGACTGTGTTACTGTGTTGTTGGTCTACTGGCAAATAGCTGCAGCGGCAAATTGCCTGCGGCTAAGTAGCTGCTTGCACTCACTCACACACACACAAACACTAACACGCAGTGGCACATGTAAGTGTGCGTGTGTGCGCACTAAATGAGACACCAGTGTCAAGTGGCTGCTCTTGTTTTGGCTGTGCGGCTGTCGTAGGTGTTGGAATCGGGGTCTGTTGTTATTGTTGTTAGTGTTGTTGTGCTTTTAATGTTTCTGCTGATGTGTGTGTGTGGGGGGTGGTTTATTATGACCACTTAAATTGCCAAAATTATGGCTACTTATGCGGTTAAGCACACCGAGCGAGCGTGTAGGCAGCTGCCGGCTAATGTGCATTTTACGGCTGCCGCTGAGTGGATGCGCTTTGTGTGCTGCACAGATAACAACCGCAGCCAGAGAGAGCAGTTGTACAAGCGCAACGAATATGTGGGTTCATTTGACTCGTAACTCTTGGCTGTGGGAAACATGAATGAGTATAGGAATCGGTAGTTTAGGGTTCGAAATGACATAAAATTGCAGGTCATGATCTCGTTGTAGTTGTCTTATCAAATCCGTTTGTTATACATGTACTTAATTTTATGACTTCACTGGACCTATTCAGATTTAGATCTTTTCCAAAACTGCCTATATATTGTTACGAAAATTCCAGGTTCGTTTGGATTGTGTTTGAAAATACAAAACAAACAACTTCAACTATTCAGCGCAAAATGCAGTCAGAAACCAACAATCACTTTATTTACACATTCACACTTGTTCTACTTTAAACTACTACTATTGCATGTTTCCCATTTGCTTGCTCAACACAGACTTGACCGCTTGCGCTGCACACTGCTGCTTTTGTACTAGTTTTCTTATCGCGCCGAAGTTTCTTGCACATTCCAGTTTCTATCTCGACCATCCCTGCCATATCGACATTATAGCATGCCGACCGTACTTCAAAGTGCATGCCTAAAAGTATGCTTGGAAAAGCATTCATCGTTTCAATATCACAGCACAGAGTGACTCATCGTGTCAATATGTTTGTTCACTCTTTCCATGCACCTATATGGTCACATAAAGCCTTAACAAGACTTTCTCTCCACCCAAACATTATCATTGCTAGACATTGATTCACTGAGCAATACTGAATATCCACGTTAGGGTTTTAAGTGATTTGAAAATTTCTGAAAAGTTTTCTTTGAAGCTGAACCAAAATGTTCTTAATCTAAGTTTTCATCCTAACCAAATTACATGCATGCGGTAATTTTCCATCCCATTCTCGCCCCCCGCTTCAATTAGGCAAATTAATGTTACCCATTAACTCTCGGCTTGTCTCGGAAATGCGCGAATAAACAAGTTTATGCAAATTTTTCTCCAATTTAATCAAATGCTAAAATGTTGGCTCTTCTCGCCTTAATTAGTGCTCAACATGGCGTATGAGTAACGTAAAAGATTTGCATCTACATGGAAATATTTTCACACCGATTTAATGCATTTTGTGCTCGCGCACAGCGCATTTGCATTTGCTGTCACGCCAACTTGCAGCCACCCCCTCACCCCTGCTTCTTGGCTTCTTCGCTCACTCTGGCTGTGCACTTTTCAAGACAATGTCGAGAACAACGACTTTAATTGCGAAACGCTCTCATGCATGCAACATTTACTGCTTATACAACACGGCGAGCCGTCGTTGCATGCAGCACTTCCGCATTGTGGAACGCAACACGCTCGACAGCTGCTGCTGTTCGACTCTGGCAAAATTGTCTTCCGCACGTCACATTTCATTAGGCGTTCGCTTGTCGCTCGTCGCTTTCGACGCCATGACAAGCATACAGGCCGGAGCAGTGAACTTCTTGGGCGGCAGCATCGGCTTAAGTCACTTAACCACTTTCGTCGACGTTGTCGCTGTCGTTGTCGTTAACATCTTTGGCCATCGCACTCCCCTCTCTCTCTCTTTCTCTCTCTCAACCAACCCAGTATCTATGGCTGCACTTCATTCGGGCTTGTTTTGTCTTTTGTATCGCTGCATGCAAATGTCAAAATGCTTTCGAGTGCACTAACACGCCTGGTGCACATGTGCCCTAACACATGCACGTATGTAGGCGCATATGTGTGTTTGATAAGTGCGTGTGTGCGCGATTATTTGCTGCATGCGCCTTCTATCCGTCGCCCGTTGCCCATCACTGCCAACGTGCGCTCTATGCTCTATGTACACACTTGTCTGTATGTATGCTTAGCTTCTTAGACATAATTTTGCTTTCAATGCCTGCAGCCTTTGCGTTGCTTCGGCCCCGCCAATACGCACATTGCTGCTGGTTCTTGTTCATCATCTCGCGCTTTGCTTCGCCGCTGTTGCCGCTCTCGTTCTCGTCCCAAAGCTTGATGGCAATTTTCTCGTTTTCCTCTTTGCTACGTTCACTCTTGCACATTTTTGCACCGACTGCCACCGCTTTGTGCTTATTTACCACATTAGCCCCTCGAGACATGTGCAACTGCAACTTGCAAGTTGATTCGAACTTTATTTGCCTTATTGAGAAAATTCCGAAATGATTTATGCACAAAGTGACTGCATATTTAATGTTGAATAAATTCGAGTTAGAGCTGTGCCACACCCGCGCAGCGCACGTGCGTGTAGCCAACTTGCTGCAGCCAGAAGCACTCAAACTTGTACGCTCCCAAGTATGTCAAACTTATAGTTGAGTTTCTTTAAACTTGCCTGCGGTGCGTATGAGTAACATAAATTTCGTCAAAGACAAAACAACTGCGTCAAAGACGTGTGCCACCAACTTTACAACGCGCTGGTGCACTTATCGCTCGCATGTGCATAGTGCTGCTTCTTGTTGTTCTTATATACTGCACGAAAACTTAATTAGTGCAGCGGCACACTGACCAGTCGAGTCGGGCGGCCAAGCGCCGATAATGGATTAGTGCAATGTGGCCAATGCCGCCAACCACCAGCGCCAGTTTATAATTTCATGCTTGGTCAATCCATTATTGTACCCGCCCGCCCCCTCGCCAACCCATCGATGCGTTGTTGGCTTTAATAAAGCAGATTACCCATTTGCAAAGCTGGCTGCCAGCACAACACATAAAAAATTGACTGCCATACATTAAATTAAAATTGCGCACAAAAACAGCGCAATGCAAACAATAACAACAACAACAACAACAGCAGCAGCAGTACCAAAAAAATAAACACCACAAGTTAAAGCATAGCACCACAAAGCCACGAAAAAACCAAAAACAAACAAGAATAAAAAACCATCAGCATCCGTTTTGGACGCAGTGATGTATTAACTAGAAGCAACGACACATCCAACCGCCCACTCTCTACCTTTACCTCGCATTGCCGTATCTGCACGCGACGTTGCCTTTGCCGGCTCCGCCAACAATGCGCACTGTCGCACCAAAAAGTTCTATGCGCGCCGCGCCGTTGCAGCGCATAAAAAACGCGCCACCGCCAGTGCCAACGTTCGTTGTCTCGTGTTGGCCAAAAAAGTTGGCTGCCGAAGTGCTTCATGTCGACTGCTGGCGTTTATGTTGGCCATTTGGCGGGCGGACGGGCGGGCGCGCGGACAGGTTGTTTGCTTTATGCTCTGCAATCGTTGGCGGCAACAGCGCACACCGTTAGGTTATTGAACTCTTTTGGCAAGCCGGCCAGACGTAAACAATGACAAAAACCAAAACAGCAACGAAAGCAAAAAAAAATTGTAAAGCTGTTGTCAGTGTTTTTTCGGAGTTTTGAGAGATTTTACTAGTTCTTTGTTTTCCAATAAAGTTCTCTATTAAATGCTGCACACAATTTTTGTTTTGGTACTTTTTTAGCGTCACATGTAAAAGTTTTTGTTTTTACAATGGAATGGCTTACAGGACCCACTTTTGGCCTTTGCATAAGCTTGAATTGTTTTTATGCTGCTTCGCCCTCCCCTGTTTACGGCATCCTTTTTATGTCCATCGTCCTCCTTATCTTCACTCGCCGTTATTGTCTTACTTTTCTGCTTTCATTCTTTGTTGTCTTCTCTTTTATAAGCTTCCTTTTTGTGGCCTCTTTTATTTTTTTTATTTTTATTATATATTTTTTATAATTTATTTTTTATTTTTTTTATTTATTTCTTATTTTTTGTATTTATTTTTTATTTATATTTCATTTTATTTTTTTTTATTTAATGTTTGCTTTTTTATTTTTATTACTTCTTTAATTTTTATGAGCTTTCTTTTTGTGGCCTCTTTTATTTTTTATTTTTATTATATATTTTTTATTCTTTATTTTTTTAATTTATTTTTTATTTGTTTAATTATATTTTATTTAATTTTTTTATTTTATTTTTAGTTCTTTATTTTTATTACTTCTCTTATTTTTTTTACTTCGTTTCTTTCATTCTGTGATACATTTACTCTTTATCTAATTTCTACGTCTTCTTTTTTCGTTTCCTTTTTCAATCTACGTTACTTCAATCGTATACTATGTTCTTCTTCCTTACTGTCGTCCTGCTTAGTTGCCTTCCTCCTTGTTCATTACCTTCTTACCTCGTTGTTTCTACTTTAATCTACAACTTTCTTTAAAACGATAATTTCTCTTTGCGTTTATACTAACTTTCCTTTCTCCTTATTTACTTTCATCTGTCACTACCTTCTTTTTCGTTGTTTTTACTTTAATTGACAATTTCCTTTACTACGTCCTTCAGTCTTTGTTTTCATCCATCCTTTCTTTCTTTTCTAACTGGCATCCAGCTTAGTTGCTTTCCTTCTTAATTAACTTCTGTTTTCATTACCTTCATTCTCGTTGTTGCTATGTACTTTAATTAACAACTTCATTCACTACTTTCTTCGTCTTTGTATTTATTCATCGTTGCCTTCTATTTTAACTATCGTCCAAATTAGTTTCTTTTCTTCTTAGTTATTTTCTTTTGTCACTTCCTTCTTTTTCGTTGTTTCTACGTCAACTGACAACTTCTTTCACTACGTCCTTACTTTTTTGTCTTCATCCATCGTTGTCTTCTTCATCCCCCTTAGTTGCCTTCCTTCTTCATTTTCGTCCTTTTCACCTTTTTTCTTCTACTTCAATAGACAACTTTCTCCACTACATCCTCCGTCTTCGTCTTTATCCATCGTTGCCATCTTTATTTGTTGCCAACTTGCTTCGATGCCTTTTATTTATGCTTTCTTTTTTCTTCGCGTCTTTTTTATCTTCATTCCTCTCCTTCCTTTCTATCTTTCTTCCTTTGTTACATCCCTTTTTCGTCTTCTTCCTTAGTTACCTACTCGTTAGTTTTTTTCCTTCATTGTTACTGCATAAGTAACCTTCTTCGTTAGTTACGCTTCTTCTTCATTCTTCTTCACGTCGTTATTCGTTGCCCGTTTCTAAGTTACCTGTTTTTGATTGTAGTTAATTTCTTCCTTCATTTTGTTGCTATCTTCTTTTTTTGCGCCTTTTTCACTATATTCCTACGTATCCTTCCTTCCTATCTTCCTGCCCTTGTTATCTCTCTTTTTTGCCTTCTTCCTTAGTTATCGACTCGTTAATTTGTTTCTTTCATTGTTACTGCATAAGTTAGCTTTTTCGGTAGTTACGCTCCTTTATTATTTTCCATTATCACTTCTTCATTGTCGTCGTCATTCGCGTCCTCTTTCTTAGTTACTTGTTTCTGTAGTTAATTTCTTACTTCGTTGAGTCTCCTTTCAATACCTTTTCTATTCATTGCGCTCTTCCTTCATTGCTTTCATCTATCATTGCCATCTTTCTTTTTTGTTATCTTCTTTTTTAACCCACAAAGGAAGGTTTTTCTTTTTCTTCAGTTATCTTCTTTCTGAGTTAACGCCTTCCTTTGTTGTGTTTTCTTTCATTAATGCCTTTGTTCGTTATGCTTTTTCTTCATTATCTTTAATCACTCTTTCTTGCTTTCTTTCTTCTGTGTCGTCTTCTCTAGCTGCAGATTTTTCTTTTTATTTAATTTTTTCCGCATATACTTTTTGCTTCATTGCCTCCTTCTCACAGTTTTTTCTTCTTGTATCGCTCGTTTCTTCATTGACTTTTCTTATTTTGTCGTCTTATTCTTTGTCTCATCTTATCGTCTAAATTTGTTCTTTTTTTCCTTCATTTTTATTTGCTTTCTTCTTTAAATATTTTACATTCTTTACTTCTCTGCTTTCTTTTCCAATTGTCTTCGTTCTCCATCACCTTATTTTTCATATTTTTCACAAACACTCAATTACATGTTTCTGTTTTCTTTCTACTTCTTCCATTTCCATACTCTTTTTTCTGTGTTCTTTTTTTACTTTCTACCTCTTTTTTCTATTCCCTGGGATTATATTTTCCTTCCTTCATCTGCCACCTTTCTGCTGCCACTTTGGTTGTTCTGTCATTTGTTCTTCATAACTCAACAATCTCGACTATCTTCATGCCTCTGTCTTAACACTTTTTTTCATCACTCCCCCCACCTTTGCCGCATCGTTTGTGACCAAACACAGAAAAGTTGCTGCTCTTTAACTTTGATGCCAACGCCTTAGTCACATTTTTTGTTTACGCCAAACAACAACAGCAGCCAGCAACATCTTTGCTGTCGTTGTCGCGACAGCACTGCCAGCAGTAGCGGCAGAAATAACTGCAGACACTGATGCCAACACTGACAGGTGACTAATTGGCAATTTTGTCACAGCAACGCACTCAGCCACAGCCACTTATTTATCCGGCGCTGCAGTCGCAGCCAGTCGTGTCGGCGATGTGACAGCGGCGCGCTGAAGCACCGTGGCGACGTTCCAGTGGCTTCGGAGTTTTTAAGCGGCTCTCTCCTCGCCTACTTGAGTGATAGTAAGCTGACAACTTGGAGCAATTTTTTTTAATTCTTTCCCTTTCTTGCGTTGTACTTGTCGCAATATTTGCTATTTTTATGCATTGCTTCATTGCTGCCGTCGCTGTGCGAAGAATTGACTGGGCGGTGTGCGCAGTCATTCGGTCTTAAGCGCAGAAATTCGTTCACTTTATGGACGGTCGTTTCGAAACGACATGAGCGGGTTATGGCGAAGGCACTGCGAGGGGGAAATTGTAATAAAATAAATTGGAACATCTCAAGCGACCACAAATGAATGTGTGGGTGTGTAAGAAATGAATATATTTAAAGCAACGACTGACACAAGAATGAATGAATTTCAATTTAAGAAACCAAGAGAAGCTTCAGAGATTTTCATTTAACTGGAATTGGCGCCTTTGTTTTTGCATCATGAAGCGTTAGTGGGATACTCACTCAATGGACCACAAAAAGCTAGTGAAGAAATTTAATGACAACTGACAGTTTTCCAAATCCCAAAGCATTATTGCATGCAACATTTTTCGAAAAATCAATTTTCAGTGAAATAAAATCAGCTGAATGTGCCCAACGCCAAACTAGAAATCAATGCAAATAGCTGCAAACTGCACTTCATAAAAAATTCAATTGAAACTACATGCAGCAAAATTTAAATTGAAAGCTTTTCAACACTTAAGCAAAATGCTTTTCGAATATTTACAGCAACCAAGGCAACAAAATGAATACAGCTGCTACACTCGGGTCGGCAACTTTAGTGCATTGACATAAAAATTAAATTAAAATGAAGTAAAATAAAAAGAGCGAAATTTCATTGGGAAATGCAAAACGAAATTGAAACAAAAGTGAATAAAAAATTTTAAAAAATTAAAGTAAACAAAAATGGTAAACAAAGGACAACGCAAACAAATCAACAAACAAAACACATCTGCGCTTGAAAACACACACACACACGAAGACAAACGGAGACCCACAGACACATGCATAGACATGCAGGCAGGCAGGCAGACGTACACAGGCGCACTTGAAGGTGTATTGACACATTGAAATCAAGTGGCACCGGCAAACACTCGCAGCGCCTGCACTCGACTTGCCGCGCCGCGCCGCACGCCCGGCTGCCGCACTTGGCGTGCAAAGTGTCATTTCGCCGCGTGCACTTGTGAACAGCAGCCGCCGGTAGTCGACAAGTGACAGCCGACAGCTACAGCCTGCGCCCGTTGTTTCACTTCCTGCAGTGCTGCCACCATTCACACTTATTGCATTCTTCGCACTTGCCACACATTTGCATTCTTCGGCGCTGCCTTCATTTTGAGTTTTATTTAATTTTGCCACACATTCATGGGCATTTTTTCTAACGGTGGCCCGCTGCATTATGCGCCGGTCCACGCTCATTACATGTGTGCCTAAGCAGCAGCAGACAGCGAGACAGACGCACAGACCAATGCGCCACTGCCACTGTAGCGTCCAGTGTTGCCACACACACGCACATAGATACACGAAGAAAAGGACGAGTTTACTTGCGCGGCGACACAAAGACACAAACGGCATGTGTGCTTTTAATGATACGCCCGCCCACTCCACACCCTTCTCGTCATCGTGTCACATTCGCCATTATGGCCACACGGCCACCAGTCCAAAGCACGTACACACACATTCACACACATAGACATTCACCTGCTCATCTACATGCCTGCAGTGCCTTTGAATTCGTCTCTAACCTCACACCACACAGCCGCCCAGCGCACAGTCGCAGTCGCAATCTTGGTGCCAGTGTGCTTTTTGCATTATGCACGATGCTGCATTTTTCTATTTACTGCCAGTGAGGTCGGGGCGCTGGGTGCCGTTCGCAGTGCCTTTGCACTGCCAGCGCCCTTGTGTCCTTAAACGTATTATCGACGCCATTCACGGCATTATAATCAGCAATGTAAACACCATTAGGATCGCACAAGTGTTTTGTGCAGCGTCTGAATAATTTAAGCCTGCCAGTTTGTAGGCGGCAGCAGCAGCAGCAAATTGCACACACGCAGCAGCCACAGACTGCACTGTGCAGCGCTGGTTGCCTGGTTGCCGCTTGCAATGTGGCAGGTGTTCACTTTTTATCTCTCACTTTGATTGAGGAGGCTTTTAAGCCGTTTATGCTGCTGCTGTTGCTGCCGTTCTTGTTGTTATTGTTGTTTTTGTTGCAGTTGAAGTGTTGTTTACTTGTCTACCTTTTGCTGTCTCGCTGCAAGTAAATGAGTGTTTGCATTATTGTCCTGTGAGCGCGGCTCTGTGTGTGTGTCTGTGTGTGTATTGTTGCATATGTTCGAGAATGCAGCATAATTGAATGCAGAGATTTTCTGGCTGTAACGCAGACAGCAACCGTGAAAAGTTGCCAGTTTAAGCTTTGCCTTGGCTGATGTGCTGAAAGTTTAACGTTTTAGTTGGGTGATGGATTTAAAAGAGCAATGAGAGCGTTAAGATATTTGACTAATATAAATTAGTAGTAAATACAATTGAAATATTTTTAAAGACTGTTTAATTTCATATGGTGACATCAGTCGAAGATTTTGAAGACATTTTTTATTTTAAACTTTTCGACCCTTAAAGTTACCTGAGTTCAAATTCACCTAATGGTCATCTTAGAGCAAAAGCTACGATTGATTTATGGGTTTAATTTAAGTAGAAACCAACAAAATAATATTTTTAGAAGTGAACTACAAAATTTTTACTGTAATCACCAAAATAATTTCCAATAATTTTCAGCGATTTCAGCGAAGGTTTGTGTTCTGATTTAAATCTACGAATTGGGCGCGTTTGACCAAAACCCAGTTTCTTTAATAATGGGTAAATAAAATCAAAAAGTGATAATTTTGTATTTTCCCATAGGTATTATATAACTTTTCTGTTATTAAAAAATATTGATAAAAAATAAAATAATTTTTATTGATAAAATATTTTTTAACCCATTTTAACCTAAGATTGTTCAAAAGTAAACTCGTTCTAACAAAGAGACGTGGCGACTTCAAATGTCGTTTGCTAACTTACCAAGAAGTAATATCGAGACACAGTAAATTTCGGGATCAAAAGGGTTAACACTAGAATGCGCGAGGCATTTTAGGTATGTCAGATTTTCGGGCATTCTAGTGTTAATAATTGCCTTGTTTGAATTCATAACTACTGTACAGTTATTGTCAGTGGCTTTTGCTGTTGAAATTAAATTACAGTGTAATTCTGGTACGTATAGTGTTTTGAATAATTTAAAAAATAAAAGACCTCAATGGAGTCAAAATGACTCCCTCGGGCATTCTAGTGTTAAACATTATGAGGGCCATAAAACGATATAGTTATGAAAATTTGGTGATGTAGGGGAATACATGTAATTTGCATTGGAAGTCCGTCAACTCTTCCATATTTGCTGTGTAACTTATAGAAATAATGATATTGGAAGTCAAAAATGTGGCTTGTATGGAAAATGCTACGCTTCCTTATTCATCTTCTGTCCAATTTCTGTCGAAGCATACATTTAAAGTTATACCCTCCGACAAATGCTTCGAACAAAGTGCATAGGAAAGCTGAAGGCATTAATACTCATTGCGGTCTGTGCTCTGCGTGAGTGCCAAAAGGAGGCCCATTCTTCTACTGAAATTCGTGCCAGATGTTGAAATTCTGTTCCTGTTGAACCATTTGCTTTTCGAGATAATGAAAAGATGAGAAAAATAAGCAGATGTACTTTCTTTATTGCTATTAAATCTGTAAGGATGCACAACTCCAAGTTATAAAGTTGCTTCGACTGTAGCTCTGAACAATGATATGCAAAGAAAAAGTGGCGAGTTGATTCCATTGCTTCTTGACCCAATGTTTTTAGCTTATGACTTAACATTCCAATCTATTTTATACCAAAAATTGTGTATGATAGCTGCTTCGTCTCTATGTCCAATATGAACAACTTGTGCCCATAAGCGGAAGATTGCTTCAAACATTTGGCATCCTATTTGGAACAAAGAATCGAAAGCATTGACAAACCGAGAAACCACTTTCCCTTTTAATCAGGAGAATTTTAGTTATGTATGTTATTATTTTTTTTATTATTTCTATTTTTTTTTTAGTTAATTGATTAATTTAGTAATTTCTATATCTAATTTCTAAATATTGCAACCGTTCTTAATTTTTATTTTTTTATGTATTTTTTTATTATTTTTATTGTTTTAGGTAATTAGTTAATTTAGTGAATTTTTTCACATATTACAAAATTGCCCTTAATATTTTAAATTTTTTTATTTTATGTTTTATTGTTTTTTTTTCAGTGACTTTATTAATTAGTTATTATTATTAATTAATTAATTAGTTAATTTTATGATTATTAATTAATTTTTTCATTATTAATTAGTTAGTTAATTTTGTGAATTTTTTCAGATAAATCGCCCTTAATTTTTAATTTTTTTAATTTTATTTTTTTATTAATATTTTTCTTTTTTTTAGTGAATTAATTAATTTTGTTAATTTTTTTCTAAGTATTACAAAATCGTTCTTAATTTTTAGTTTTTTTTTAAATAAATTTTTTTATTATGTTTATTTTTTAGTTAATAAGTTAATTTAGTGAATTTTTTTCACTTATTACAAAATTGCCCTTAATTTGTAAAATTTTTTTTTATTTAATTTTTTTATTGTTTTTTTAGTTAATTTATTAATTAATTATTATTATTAATTAATTAATTAGTTAATTTTTCAGATATTACAAGATCGCTTTTAATTTTAAATTTTTATTTTTGTTTATAAATATTTTTATTTGTGTTAGTTAATTAATTAATTTAGATAATTTTTTCAGATATTACAAAATCGTCCTTAATTTTTTTAATTTTTTTATATATGTTTTTTAATTATTTTTATTTTGTTTAGTTGATTCATAAATTTAATTTTTGCAGATATTACAAAGTCGCACTTAATTTTTTATTTTTTTTTATTTTATTTTTTTATGGTTTATATTTTTGATTTAAATTTTTTAATGTTTTTAATTTTTTTAGTTAAAAATTAATCTAGCTAATTTTTTGCTCTAAATTTGTTGAATATTTTTTTTTTTTATTATTTTAATTAGTTAATTAATTTAGTTAATTTTTTCAGTTATAACACAACCACCCTTCATTTTTGAGATTATGTCACATATACCCACAAATATAATAATCAAAATAATATTTTCAAATACAACTATTCCTGTCAGACACCAAATTTCTCAAGGTCATATTTTAAATAGTTTATTTCCAACAAAAACTAAGTTTGTTGTTCGCCCTCGGTCAATGTTGACAGCATTGAGCCTAATCACATAAAAATCAATAACCCATAAACTTGATTCGCCACCGACCGAGCAGCCAGCTGCCACCGCACGCTGCCACTTTAAATAACCACAAAAAACATAAACAAAATATCGATTAAAAATTGCATGCGCCTCATTGGCATTAAAATAGCATAGCCTACCTTAAGGCGCATTCAACCCAGTCTACGAGGCGTTCTTTCTTTTGCCGCAAATAATTTCCTTCTCAATTTCCTTAACGAGCGCCTCTCAAAAGCGCTGCGTGCAGGCGCGTCAACAGGCGGGTAGCGCTCGCTCGCCAAACAGACAGCGATTTGCTCCACCCGCGCGCCATTTTTTTTTTTTCACTTCGCTCTTATTAATGGCAGCCATTGAAGCTTTTAGCGAAATCACATTGAGCCAATAAATCGGTTATAATTTCTGAAATGCTGCCGGGCGTAAAAATGCTTTTCAATGTGTCTGGTTTGCCCCGCCCCCCTCGACAACGCCTCTCACTCCACTTCAACGATGTGATGCGGCGTAAGTGTTTGTGTGTGTGTGTGTGTGGTTGTTAGCGTTTGCTGTGCGTGTTTTCGCATTGTGCAATCGCTGCCAACTTCATTTCATACGCAATGATGGATCTCCCATTCTCCCAACACATGCACGCAGACAACAGCAAATGGCCGCCACTGCGGGTTGGCCACGCGACCGACTGACACGTCCGGCTGCAATCGACGCGCTCAGACAACGGCTAAGCGTGAAGCAGATGCGGGTTCGAGGGTGGAGGTGGGTCGTGGCAACTGCGCAAAGTGGCATTTCAAAAAATGATTCAATCTCGTTGCGATAGCATCGCATCCGATAGCATTCCATGTCATGCCCTCTTCCTCCCCTACACCTCCACTCATACTTGGCCGCCACTCATCTCTGCCAAATCCCACCAGTGTGTGGCGCTTCAATCGATTCGAATCGATTTGATTCGATTCGCTTGATTGCGCTGCAATGCGTTTCAGTGCGTTGTGTTGTTGTGTTGTGTTGCGTTGCGTTGCGTTGTGGCGCAAGCTATAACAACGGCAACAGACACAGCAGCAACAACAAACATATGCGGGCGTCGAATGGCAATGGCTGTGGCGCGGACCAACAACAACAGCATCCGTCAGCAGCGCAAAGGCAACGCAACTGTTGTTGCCCATGTTGCTGTCAGTTTAAATGTTGTTAACGTTTTGTTGTTGGTGTTGGGTGCGTTATTGAGCGCATAAAAATTTGCTAACCATTTGAATTGGAGATGCACGCGGCAGGCCAAAGCGATGTGAGGCATTGTGTTGCCAGCACTGCCAGTGCGCCACCGAGGCGGCGGTGGCACCCCCACTCAAAAATCAAATGCCACAAATGCGTACAAAGGAATTAAGCCGTCAGAGTGGCAGATGTGAAGTTGTGGTGGCGCGGGTGCAATGCTGTCGCAGTCCAATGTGAAGTTGCAGCGCCAAGTGGGACGCAGCCCACGCCGCGCGCATGTTAGCTGCTCATAGCCAGAGCTGTTGTTGTTGATGTCGATATTGTTGTTTTCGTGTTGCAAGTTCTTCGCAGCTCCATGGGAATAAATTGACAACATAATGCAATTGACATTTGCAGCAACACAGGGCAACTGCCAACTGGCAACGCGTAGTTTCGCATGTGACACATATTCCATATGCGGCGGTGCGCGGCTGTCTGTATGTGTGTTTACGTACGTAGATGTGTGTGTGTGTTTGTTCTAGAACATTCGAGTGATATTTAGCTGTCGCAGTGAAAGCGCTTTGCCACTTCAGGTGCTGGCTGGCTTAGTTGCAGTAGCAGCGACCGCAAACGCTCAAGTATGCAACTGACACGTTTTGTGGCATTTGGCGCATGGCAATTTGTTGCTGATTGCGCGTTGCATCAGTTTTTGCACACAACTGAGTGTGTGTGTGTGTTTGTGTGCCGTTTGATGGTCGCATTTATTTGCGTCGCCGATTTGAGTGGCGCCGAGTGTCGACAGCGCTTATTGTCGCATGCAGCAATTACAGCAGATATGCGCAATTGCCGTGCAAATCGTTGCCGCATGCGGGCGCGCTCGAGCACTGCTCTGGGCCGCTTTGTGAAATGTTGCATGACAGATTGCACTGGCGGGCAATGTGCACCGTGAGCGACAGCAATTATGGCTGTCAATCATTTTTGCCTTGTCAACAAATATTTGTGCTAAACGCTGTGGCTCATAAATATTTATTAGGCGACGTTTCGACACAAAACGCAAATCACACATAATCGCCGCCAGCAGAATGAATGTGCGTTCGTTTATTTTCAATTTGTTGTTAATTTGCAACGAAATTATGCAGCTTTATGGTGGCATAAATCAGAGATTACGTTTAATTAAAATTCGGGCAGCAACAACAGCAACAGCAAAAACACTGCAGCCAGCAGCCGGCAGCTGCACCAAAAGATGTGGCCGAGCGCGGTAAATTCCTTTATTATCCAGGCAGTAATTTTATTTAAATGATGAAGCATGTATACTGCGCACATAAATACCGAGTGCCATCACAGAATGAACACACACACACATAGAGAGAGATAGAGTGAAAGAGGGAGAAAGACAGATACCAGCAAAGCGAATAGATTGCAGCAATGAGCTATGGGAAAGGGGGGTGCGGGGAATGGTTGGGCAAATAATGGTCCAACAGTCACACAGCGCATGCAACAGTAAGCACTGACCTACAATAAACACAACAACAACACTACCACACGAACATGGAACAAAAACAACAGGTTCAATGCAAGCAAAACAACAGTCGAGAAACAACAGCAGCAATAACATTTATAATACAACAATAACAGTAAAAAGTGTAACAACAACAACAATAACAGTGGAGGTAAACTAGTGTCCGACCGAATATTCGGTTTCGGTTTAAGTTTCGGTCCAAATAAGTGGTTTCGGTTTCAGTTTCGGCCAAAAAATGGCCGAAACCGAAGCTTTGTGGAATATTTTTTAACATTTTATTGTGTAGCGAGTGAACAGCTACTTAGTTAGTGCAGCCGAGCAGATATATAGTGAAAGGGTGAGAAGCAGAATTTAGATGCCACCAATGTAAATAAACTTCTTTTTTAGAATATAATAATAAATTATTTAATTTTGAATATTAGCGAGTAAGGTACGAAAGAGTAATTTTTTAATGTTTATGTTTTTAAAAAATGAATTAATTGTGTTTATTAATAAGTAAGTTTGTTCTTTATTTACTTAAAGTAAAATTCGTTTGTTGAAAAATGGTGATTTTGATGCTTAATGTGGTGATTTTTATTTCAACTAGAAAGTTTCGGTTTCGGCCGAATATTAAAAAAAACTGAATCTCGGTTTCGGTTTCGGCCCAAAAAAGTGGTTTCTGTCGGACACTATGGTAAACCATGCTGCACTGTCGAGGAAAACACCAACAAAAATATTAAAATAATGCAATGGTACCAGAAGAAGCAGTAACAACAACTTTGGAAATACAACAACAACAATAACAGCGGCAATAACAACAGAAAAAATACGACCACAGCAGTGGTAGTAGCAACAACAACAACCGAAAGAATTCAAAAAAGCAGTGGACGTAACCACAACTGGAGTCATACTAGCAACAACAACAGTAGCAACAACAACAGAAATAGCAACAACAGCATATAAAATAAAATAATTACAGTGACAGTAGCACAACAGTCACAACAGCAACAACAATAGTTACAGCGGAAGCAGAATTTCACAAGTCCAGTTGTAGTTGTAGCAACAACAACAATAACAGTTCTAGTAGCAGCAACAACAGTAACAACAGCAGAGTGCAACAATAACATTGGCAATACAACAGAAGTAATAACAATAACAACAGTAAAATACAACAAAAAGTGGTAGTGGTAACAACAACAGTAACAGCGTCAAGAACAACAACAGAAACAACAAGCAGCAGTAGAAGCTACAACCACAACCAAAAGAATTCAAGAAGAGTGGATGAAACAACAACTGGAGTCATACTAGCAACAACAACAGTAAACATAAAATAATAACAGAGCCACTACAACAACAGTAACAGCAGCAGCAGAATTCCGCAAGTCCAATAGTTGTAGCAACAACAACAATAACAGTTCTAGCAGCAGCAACAACAGTAACAACAGCAGAGTGCAACAATAACATTGGCAATACCACAGAAGTAACAACAACAACAAGTAGTAGTGGTAACAACAACAACAACAACGCCAGCAAGGATAACAACAACAATGGCCGAATGTAACAAGAACTGTGGTAGCAACAAGAACAACAGTTACTTCATCAACAACACCAACAAAATACAACAAGAATTATGGTAATAGCAACAACAACAGCAACTATACAACAACAAAAGCAGCGCAAGCTACAGACTATCCCGCAACACTGGCCACAATACCAGCAACAACAATAAAGTGGCAAAAACTGCACTTACAACGACAGCAGAAATTATGTTCTTCCAACAACAACAACAGCAATAAACAAAAACGGCACAACAAGAACGCAAAGCATTTAACTTCATTACGTGAAGCGGCAATAAATAAACATAAAATTATGGCAACACTGTAGCCGAATGCAACAGCAATATGCAGCATGTTGCCAACATGCCGCACACCGCACCACCACACAAGCCACCCCATTCCCTCCAACCCTCCTCTCGCCCCAAAGTGCCACGCTCTGTCATGCAGCAAAATGTGGCATTTTTAATCAAGCGACCGGCAGCAGCAAATAGCAACAGTTACAAAAACAACCAACAACAACAACAAGAACAACATTCAAGCCACAGTAAAAGATGAAATTCCATTTCTTGGCAAAATTTTACGCTGAGCACTGCAAAAGCTCATTTGCATTAAATGTGCGCTGCCACAACTTGTGCAGCCGCAATTTGTGCTATTTGCTTCTGTTTGTGTATATATGTATGTATGTGTATATATGTGCGAGTATGTAAATAGCTGCGTGTGCTGTCTTAATTTGACTTGTTAAATTGTGAAAAAAGTCGCCAAAACAAATTCAGCCGCCCACATTTCACAATGACAGCGCATCAATTAAACGCAATGGCAATAAAAATAACAAAAGTAAAGTCAAAAGCAATGATGCGTTCAATAATTTAAATGCCAACATTTATCGCTGCAAGCTGATGCCAAGCGCATCAAATTATCACTTTCAGCTGCAATGGAATGAAAGCTGCACATTGGTTGCCTGGTTGAGGCCGCAGCATCCGTTAGCTGTGGCTGTGATGGCTTCATTACTGCCACAGCTGTCAGACATCGCGGCTCGATAGTCAAACATTCAGCAGCTTATCACACCGCGGCATTCGAGCTTCCACGGCCTGCACCACCAAGATGCGATAATTTTAATTAGCTGCAATTTGCTCAAGTTGCGTTCGCTCAGGCAAAATGCACCAGAAAGCTGGTGTGAAGCTTTCCGGTGCCTCGGGCTGACACAGTGCGAAAATGGACTAATTAACAGAGACTGCAATATGCAATTTTTATGCAGCAAAATAAAAAACCAAAAACTATTAATTATGCAAATTTTCATCAAATCTATTTCAATAAATTTTAAGTAAATTTACTTATTTCAGGTCATCTTGGAATTTCCTTAAAATTTATTGAATGGATCTGCTTTTGTTTACCATTTAATAATATTTGTTACAAATTAAAACATTTCGCATTCCTCACGACCAAAAGTTTTTCAATTCAGTCTAAATTTACTCCCCCTGCCGACTGAGTTTCTTTCGTAAACTTCAACACCTGCTCACCACTGCGTATGCGTAACATTTCGACCCTCAAAACGTCGACATTTTGCAATGTGACACTTACGCAAAGAGTTTCACTGCCGTATGCCGAACACTAAATACACGAACAAATAAATTCTTTACTGCCTAAATGCAAATCTCGGCTGTGTCGCGTTTTGCATGGCCACAAACGCCTGAGGCCATTAAATTCACTCATTGTTGCTGCCCTTTGCACGTCGCTCGACCGCACTCTCGCTTTGGCCGCTGCGTTTGTAGGAGCAAAACAATCATTTTGGAATTTTTATGCGGTGATTTAATGCTTTAGCCGTGCTGGCGCGCCACTTCAGTACCAACGCAGCTGGTGTGTTTATGCGCTGTTTATGTGCGACGCCACAAAAGCCGCAGCGCCGCACCGATTTTTCCCTCATTGGCATTTTTTTGGCTGCGATGCTTATAAACGCGTACTGAGTACTATTTGTTCTTATTGCTGCTGTTGTTGTTGTTGCTGTTCTTCTGTTCATTCCGGGCGAAAGTATTTGCATTAAATTGCGGCGGATTTATGGGATTTACGACAGGCGGCTATTGTGAATTTAATGTTACTTATTTGACTTCCTGATTACTATACAAGTGGGTAGTATCACTGCCTGGCCCGCGGAGCCTGTCATTACGCCCGCCTTAATGGCTTCCGAGCGGCATCGTGAGGCATCGCCACGCGTAGTTGTTGTACTCGTATGCGTTGAATTGGCGCAGTTGGCCGCTTTTAACATGAACGGATAATGAATCAATTTTTACGATTGCAACTGGCGCAATTTTCATGGCGCAACCGAATACATTAAGTCATTTGTGTGGAAACCAATAAGGATTTCATTAATTTATGGCGCGTTAATTAAAAACCCAGAAAGAAGCGAATGAGGAAAACAAATAGAAAATGCAAATTTGCCTGGAAGACCAACACGTGCAGCAAAACAATCACATATCGGTGCCGCGTTAATGACAGACAAACAATCAAAAACACACAGAAAGATATCTGTAGCGACAGTGACGCGCGCTTATCTCATTATCACTGCTGCGCTGTGGTGTCTTCGCTGCTATTTTTATCTTGCAATCTTTTATTAACTTGACTGAACACCAAAAGACACACGTGCCCGAAGTGTTGAGCATGCACACATTTTCAATTATGCGCTTTTAATTTGGCTACAATGCAACGAACGCCTGTGGCACGAGGCGTATACGCAACATTAATTACATGCAACGCAACAGCAAGTCGACACGGCGTACACGATGCTGCGTGGACCTTGATAAATCTGAGTAACGGTAATTTTGTGTCAAAATTGCAAAATCAATGCTTTGGGAGCCAATGGAATGTTGCCAATTGAATGAAATTGCAACGCCTACAGCTGCACTCGTTGTTCGAACGTTGGCGAATGTGTCATAAGGCTGAAGCATACTCGAAGCAATTATTCCATAAATTTCAAATATTGCCACACAAGCACAACCAACAACAACAACAACAAGAATAGCAGCAGCGAAATTTATGCCCCAATGTGTTCTCGAGTTGGTTGGCTGCCATGAATTACGACCTGTTCGACGCAGTGCAGCGAACGTGCGCATGTGTGCGGCTGAGTTATTTTTATTGTTGCACACACACACACACACACACATGCACACGAGCACCAGGCGCTAAACCAAAGATCATATGGTAGAGAGGCGAGATCAGCCTACCGCCTATGCGCCCTCCGCGTGTGTTCTGCTTTTCGCACAGTCTCAGAGGATGCGGCGCTGGTTATAGCGGGAATGTGCCCATTCGACATCCTGGCGCAAGAGTCGACGCAGCAAGCCCCTGCGGGTCAGCGGCGGAAGGACTTCCGCGACGAGCTGCGGCGCAGCAGTACGCAGAAATGGCAACACCAGTGGAACACGGCGCAGAACGGACGCTGGACACATCGCTTGATCCCGGACCTTAAAGGCTGGATCAACAGAAAGTGGGGAGAAGTAGACTTCTACTTAACCCAAATATTAAGTGGACATGGGTGCTTCCGGGCATACCTTTACCGGTTCAAAAGGGACTCCTCGCCATTCTGCGAAATTTGTACGGAGGTAGATGAGGACGCTTTTCACGTCTTCTTTGTATGCCCGCGGTTCAATAGGGATCGACAGCAACTATCGGCGGTTTTCGGTGAACAACCGACGCCGGAGAACTTGATAGCCCATATGACGTCAGCAAAAGCGAAGTGGGACGCGGCCTGTAAGATGGCAGCTGAGGTCACTGCGGGTCTCCGGGTTGCTGAAAGGCAGCGCAGCAGATGTAGGTAGTTAAAACCATACCTGTACCGTGACGACGTCGAACAATCGACAGACGATTGAGCCAAGTGCTCAAACCCTCCTCCCGACGAAAAACCTAACGGTAGTACCGGGCGGGCTAAAGGACGAGAAAGAGGTGGTTTTAGTGAGGTTAAAGTCCCACACTGACGGGGTTTTGGCTTTCGATGCTTTCCATCTCTATAATCAAAAAAAAAAAAAAAAAAAAAACATGCACACGAGCGGCTGAAGATTATTGTTTTGCATTGCACATTTCTCTTAGCATACATTTAGGCACATTTAGCCATGTGGCTTAAAATTACTTAAACCTTTGCCGTGGGCGCCAGTTGCCAGTCGCCGCTGGTGCGATGTGCTCCGGTGCGTGTTGGCCTGGCGGGCTGGTGATACTTTATTTGATTTATGCCAAGTCGATGTATGTCGGTGCCACCGGCACAACCGGCAACGAGTGGCTACGCTAGCAGCGGCAAAAGTTCAAGCAGTCGCTGGCGGCGACTGTGGTTGCTTTGTGGTTACTTAATGCTGCGCTCTAGTTGAATGTTGCTTTGTGGTTGTTGTTGCATGAGTTGATTAAGCCGTTCATGATGTCATTTCGTTTTGGGGTTATAAACGAAACTTTTTAACCAGTTAATGTTGCACAAGTGATGCCATTCCATGTCAAAAGCCTCGAAAATGGCGAAGGGAAATCCAAAGCCTCTGGGGAAATCTTGACATCAGAGGCTGGCCAAATCTATTTCAGTTATGGAGAGCACCAAAAGCTGAGGTACAAAGGACAGCAACACTCGCAACAATATTTCATTTCATTTATTTCAAGTCTACAGTAATTTAACTTACAGACTAATCAAACAACAATATAAGAACTTAAAAAAAGAATAACAATACTGCAACGATGAGGCACTTTGTGCTGTGCTATCCATGAATGCTTTTCCAAGCATACTTTTAGGCATGCACTTTGGAGTACGGCCGGTTGGCTATAATTCCGATATGGCAAAGATGGTTCGCGAAGGTGATGGGCTGTGCTAGAACAATCGAGATAGAGAGTCCAACTGGAATGTGCAAGAAAAGTCGGCGCGATAACCAGACAGGTATAAAAGGCAGCAGTGCAGAGTCGAGTCTAATTTAAGTCACCAAAGCGGAAGCATGCAATAGTAGTAGTGTAAAGACAAACCAGTGTAAATTTGTAAATAAAGTGATTGTTGGTTTCTAACTGCGTTTTGCGCTGAGTAATTGATGTGGTTTTATTTTCAAACACAATCCAAAATGAACTCAGAGAAGTCATTTTCATAACAATATATAATAATAATAACAACAAAGGCAACTCTGTAATCCGTCTGACATTTTACAACTTTTATCTTCTAGTTTGAAGTGTTAAAGTGATATGTTGCCGCCTTCGAACAACTTCTGCAAAAGTTTCACTTGCCGCTTTTCTACTCTTTCTTTCATCAATCCTTTTCAATAGTTTTCAGTCTGACTGCTACCATTGCGCTTCCATTATCACTGCCATATCTAAATATGTTTTTGTTCATTTCCTTATTGATTTTCTGTCTATTCGAGCTCCCTTCCAATCACTTCTATGCCGCAATGTAGTTCCGAATATTTCATACATCACAATGAAACGACTGTGTAGTCGGCTTCTGGCTACGCCTTTTTCATACAATTTAAATTGTTATTTTATGTAATTTCCCCATTATGGCGCACACATTCCGTTTCCTGCTGATTTCCGCACGGAAATGCAGTTTCTAAATGTTGCTGCGTGTGTGTGCGTCGACGTGTGTCTGCCGCGCCATTTAGTGTTTGTTATTGAGCGCAGCTGCTGCCGCCAATATATGCGACATCATAAAATGTATTTTATTGCTGCAGCCAAGACAGTCTGCGTCTGCGAAGAGCAGTTGCAACAAATTCAATTTTCATTGTCAGGCATTTTTCACAATGGCCATTTTGTGTGTCTAACATATGATTCTCACACCAACAACAACAACAACCAATTTCAAGACAGGCACATTACAATGTGCGTACGAGTGTGCAATTTTCACAGTTATCATAAAACATAAATTTCGATGATAATCTCCACCAGTCGACAGAACAAATCCTTAAATCTTTTAATCACAGCCGGCTCAAGAAAAGCAGCATGATTTTTTTTCATTTTATTTTTTTAACTACCGCCATCGATGCTCGTCGAAGCGCCAATAGTGGCCATTGTCGTCCTTCCATATTGATGGCAACTTTAATTCGCGCAAATACCATGAATTCTCGCTGGTATTTTTCCGCCATTTTCTCTCGACTGCATTGTCTGGCGTTGGCTGTCTGCGGCGCAACTTTGGCCGGCCGGCTGTGCAGCATACCTTTAGGCTGATGCGCCCGAGAATTGACAATAACAAAAATCAGCGCCCAAAAGAGTTCACTGTACTCCGGCGCGGTCCAGTCACGTCGCCATCGCTGAAATGTTCACTTTAGGCGCTCCGACTTCCACTCGCCTTTGCCGCCGCCACCGACGCTCTCATCTGCTTTTTGTACCTGTCTCTGCTTGTTGAAGTTGTACCCTCATCCGCCGCACATCAGCCTCGGCGGCTGCTTTTTATCAGCCATCGCATTCGATTTTTTGCCAATTTTCCTCGCTTCGTTCGCGCCGTTGTCGATAATTTCTGCCTTTTCTATGGAATTGCACATTGTTGAAAATTTCATTTCAGCTCGTTTCATATGGTTTCAGTTCGTTTTGTGCTGCGCTACGTCATGGCGCCCAGCGGTATGCAATGCATTTCGTGCAACGAAAATCGAATTGAATTGTTGTCGACCAAAAGGTCAACGTAACGTGGCAGCGGCACAAGAGCGAACGACTGAACGTGGCAGCGGCTGGCAATAAAACAAGCCTGGCTATGTCTGTCTGTGTGTGTCTCTGTGTGTGTGCGAATTGAACCGATTATGGCACAGCGCTGTACCGACAGACACCGGGGCGGCCGACATACTCGTTGCGATAACTGGTCGACATTAATGTCTGATTGTTATTGTTGCTATTGTTATTGTTGTTGTTGTTGTGGCCATGCGTTCATTGCACACCTGCTAGTTAATGTTGTTGCTACAGATTTGGTTGGTTGCTGCTGGTGCACACATATGGCTCATAGTTGTGTCAGTTATTGTGTCGTTGTACTAGCAAACTTAATTTTTGACTCGACAACTTTGCGCACCTGTCTCACAATGGCGGCAAAGAGCAACAGCAAAGCACCGAGCTTCAGCACAACAACAATAACTAGACACCCACACCCACATTCACACATGTCACAATCCACTTTGGCAGTGATGGCATGTTTTTCAATGTTGTTGCAATATTGTTTTTTGTTTTACTCTTTGTAGCACAAAAACTATTTGTGCAGTGGGAGAAATTGGAAAAGTTTGCGTTATTTTGGCATTTCTTGTCGACAAAAAGGGCCAACACAACAACAGCAACAGCAACACAACCAAGTGCAGTAACATGGCAAGGGGATAATTTCTGTTGACATTGATGATGTTACAGACACGTAAAACTTTGCCATGTCGAAGATTTATCAGCAGAGTCGTGTTCTGGCTTGTGCACTACAAGCAATCAGGGCGCGGGTGGCAATGTCTGACAGCACATTTGCCGCTGATCGCTGCGTTGCGATACAATAATCTGCCATACAAGCAATTTCAATTAGTGTCTGACAAAACAAACAAAAACTCTTTGGAACGATCTGTGCGAAAAGGGGCAAAATTCTTGCATAGTTCTTGTTGTTATTTTTGTTTTGAGTAAGTAAAGAGTTGAACATTTGACTGCATAAGTGACTTTATCTAAAACGAAAATCAAGGGGAACATACTTGATTGATCTTCTTCAAATTTTTATAGCTTTCACCATAGATGGTTGGTTTGGTTTGGTTTCACGTCCCGAAGGCATTCAGTCATACTGTCAATTAAATGAAAAGGTTCGACCATTCACGAAAACGGATCTATTATTCAAGATTCACTTAGAAAAGTGGATGTGTTGTTATGAATAGCAACTATGTTGCTCTGACAGACTCTTGCTGCCAAAGAGGTTTTCAACTTGTCTCTTTGTTTGATATTGATTGGTCCAGGAATCGAACTCTTCACACTTACTTTGCAAATTTGTGCAGTTTGGCATTTTGAAGCATCCATTGCATTAAAATGCGGTCACAAAACACTAAGCTACAAGTTTCAGATCGAAGTTTGGTCTTGAATTATTATTATTTTATTATTTTATTTTATTTTTTTTTATTTTATTTTCTTTATTTTATTTATTTGGTTTTATTTTATTTTATTTTATTTTACTTTATTTTATTTTATTTTATTTTATTTTATTTTATTTTATTTTATTTTATTTTATTTTATTTTATTTGATTTTATTTATTTTGTTTTTTTTTTATTTATTTTATTTTCTTTTATTTATTTTATTTTATTTTATTTTATTTTATTTTATTTTATTTTATTTTATTTTATTTTATTTTATTTTGAAAATACAAATACAAATTATTATTTTCATCCCCACAGTTAAAAAAAATAAAAAAATGTGTATTTTATATATTTTATTTATTATTAATAATACTGTAACCTTAATCTCACACAACTGAAATATTTTTGCCCCCAAAAATTTGAAAGAAACTCAAAAAATCGTATTCCAAATTAATACAATTTTAAAGTTGGTCCTACAAACTTAAAACCAATTGCATATGGTGGTCTACTTTTAGGCTGATCTGTAATTGCCAAATCACTGAACCGCTTCATTCTTTGCTCACGAATTCCCCAAACTGTTCAATATCTCATTCATAATTCATAACAAATCTCAGCGCCACACATCAACGCCACCAGCACTGAAATCATCCATCGATTTCGTAGCACAAACTTTGCATAATAATCTGAATGTATGTGCGTGTGTGTGCTTGTGACACCAAGAGGCAGCCAGTCAGTCATTCAGCCGGTGCTGCACTTCTCCACACTTTTGCGGTTGCTTTATGCTCCAAAAAATATTCACACAGTAATTTTCAAAGATTCATGCAGTCGTAGTTGAGCTGTTGTTGTTATAGTTGTTGTTGTTGTATTGTTATAGTCGTAGTTCTTGTTGTGGCTGCTATTAGGTTAAGTCGGCGTCAGGCAGTTGTGGGTTGGTATAAAATTACATAACTCTTCACAACTTGAGCATTGTACGCGTAATTTGTATAAACACCCACACACACACACACACACACAAATACAGCCACATATAGACACAAGCGCCCCACGCTTCTAGTTGAGCCATGCAGATGAATCGCTGCAAGCGCCCCCGGAAATGAAAATGAATATTGAAATTGGTTTGGCAGGCGGCGCAGTGGCTGTGGCAGCAAATATTGTGCGAAGCCCCATGCATGCAGCGCCTTAACATATGCAGCGGCAAAAGAAAAGTGCAAAACTGAAAGCTCGCAAACGAAAACGAAGCAACAAAACAACGAAGTCGCAGGCGAAGCAAACGAAAACTGTGCCAGTTGTGGGCTAGTTGGAGGTTATGTTGAGCGGCGCAGTTGTGCAAGTTTGGGCGCAACGACGGGTGGCTGACAGGCTAAACATAGAGAGCGACAACAGCGCAAAGGGACTGGTGAAGGGAAATCGTGAAAGTAGTGGAACATGAAGAAGAAGAAGCAGCAGTAGTAATAGTGCCAGCGAATGAGGCTAAGGCTGCTGATGCGATGGAGAGTCGAGAGCTGTTGATGAAGATGAAAATGAAAATGATGAAATGAGAGTTGAGTTGCAGTTGTGTGCGCTGTCGAGTGGCGTGTGCATATTTTAATAATGGCGCATACAGTGGCGTCCGCGCCAATTTGGTTGGGAAGGAGAAAATTACTTTTTTGGCTTTTGGGTTATAAGTTTATTTTTGGTTTTTAGGGCGTTGGACCAAGATTTTTAGAAAAAGAAGAATTTTTTAGAATTATATAAAAAGTTTTTAATTGCTATTTTTACTATTGATCCTAAATGTAAGTCAGGTTTATATCAAGTTGGATTAGCAGAGACTACTGAATTCAAATCTAGTCGCTGATTCAACTAGTTAACAATTAGACATCATGAAAGTTAGAGAGTTGAGTGTTCCATGACTACTAACATCGTGGCTTCGCGACTGAAGCTTCCGAATACCAGTGATGGGGTTTTGAGTTTATTTACTGACTAAACCAGCATCAGACAGCATTTTCTTCAAACGGCAAATTTTCAAAAGCAATCTCTCCAAAAAACGTGTATCCACTGTGATTGCATTCATTTTTGATTCCGGTGTCCTTTTCTGTTTGGTTCCCTCTAGATCCAAAAGGGATCTTTTGGAAACCAGTTCGCATTGGCTGCAATTCATTTGGTTTAGAATTCAATCGAAATATTTATGAAGAAACAGAAAAGCCGGTAAAATTGGGTCAATTCTTGAATGTTGACTTAAACATTAAACAGAAAGATTAGCATAGCTCAGTCTTTAGTCTGAGTTAGAGAGCTCTGAGTTCAAATCTCTACTAAATCCAAACACTAATAAAAAGTGCTTTTCTTTTGACCTCCACCATTAGCTACAAAAAAAAAACAGTTGTAGTGTACAAATACACAAAAATTAACAACATTTCATAAAATCAAATCAAATCAAAATCTTTCATTCTAGCCGTCTCAAAATTTAAATGTTTTCATTCCAGTTAAGTTCATTTCGTTTAGGTCCTTAAAACTAGAAAGACCGCAAGTTTTCCATACCTACAAATACTAGACATCACATCCGCTGATATCTCGAAAAGTATACATCAGATTTGGCTAATTTTTCACAAAATAAATTTTTAAAAATATATAAGTAGAACTTTAAATCATAAAATAAATAAAAGTCACAAGTAAATACAAAAAAATTAATATTTAAAATAAAAATATTTAATTTAAAATATTTAAAAACAAAAAACCATCAAAATTATCACAATGGTCTTTCTAGTGTTAAGATCTCCATAACAATAAACTCCACTGCACTTCACTGCACTAATGTACTCCACAGCTACCTTCCAATACAATTGTGCTCGCGTTCTAATTTTTCTCCTAAAACTATGCAACATAAGAACGAACTCGACATCGCCCCACTCACGTCAAATACATTAGAATCAATTTAGCCGTGTATACTTTTAGGATGTATTTTAATTTCATCATACATTACATTTGTGCGACAACTTCAGACGACAAATCCATCGTGATGCCGCCCTTTTAAAAGCATTTAGAACAAACTCATTTATTTCGAACATTTCAAAGGAATCCCCACACAAACTTCCTCAATTCGACTCGCACGACACAAAAAGTGTTCATACACTTTTCCCTCCCACTGGGCGTTGTGTAGCATTTCGAAGTCGGAGCTACGAATAGGCGCACTGAGCCGGCATTAAAAATTCAGCAGCGAATTCGTTAGGCATTTGCGGGCAATCGCATGGAACAGATTGCGATGGAGATTGCGATTGCGATGGCAAGATTGAGGATTTTGATTTTATGACGCTCGAAACTGCGCCGACCGGGCACTCGTTCAGGTTTAATGTTGATGTTCGAGCGCAAATGTTGCCGCGGGCCAAGTGCCCGAAATGTGTGCGCACACATTTCCTTTGTCGATTCGTGTCGTTCTAACAAAGCAGCCAAGACGGAGGGGCGCTCACAAAGCCAAGTGAAATCAGCGAAATTACAAGAATTAAAAAGTGCCGCAGGCAGTCGACAAACAACTTGTTTGAACGTCTCGGCTTTGCCAAGCCGTGACAACGCACAACAAACAAAAACAAATGTTTACAAAATTTTACAAATGATTTAACAGCGTTTTTTTTGTAATAATTTCGCCTTTGCTTCATTCATCAATATTGACACGTCTTGAGGATGACGACGACGACAACGGCAGCCGCAGCGTGCAAAATATTCACGCAGTCACACTTGAGTGCATTCAATTAAAATAAATGCAAACAAATTCACACATACGCGAACACAGTGGTTTGACGCTAATGTGTGAGGAAATGTGTGTATGTGAAGTATGTACGTGTGTGTGTGTGTGTGTGAGAACTGACTCCATCAATATCAGCCAAATCGAAACAACGCAGCACATCGTTTTTCATAATGGCAACGAAGTTGCGCAGTTTGATGAGATTTCTGTGCCGCCAGCCATGGCGACGATGTGCGTGATGCGGCCATTGTTGCTGTTGCTGATAATCACTGTAAGCAGCCATTGTTGTTGCAATATGGAAATGTTATTAATGTGCGCGCCAAACAGCAGCAACGCGTGTTCGACGCACACACAACGTTGTATCGTTGCGGCGGCCTCGAAACGACGGCCAACTGTGCAGCTGGGTGTGTGCTTTGCATATGTTTAGGCACCAGTTCAGTCCAGCGCTTCACCAGACTTTCATGTGCGTGTGTATGTATGTGTTTGTCTGTATGTTGTTTTTTTGTTCACATAAGCTCTTCGTGCGCTCGCCCATTCAACGCCAATGAAGTGAAAATGACTTAAATTAATAATGGAATTTGCCGCGGCGCTTGGTGCCGCACGCAAAATCACATGCAATATTGCACTCAACGGACACGCCCACTTACGTCTATGCACACAATTGCATCAACACTGAGCACGAAGCAGCACACAGCACTTAAAGTGGCAAATTAATCTATGCGTTCATGTGTGTGCGTCAATGTTTGGCGCAAATTTTGAAGTGAATTTGAAGTGAATGCTTGGCGGCAAATTTCGAGCTAGTAAAACTTTAAGAACTTAAAATTTATGTAAATTTGTTTATAAGTACCGAGCAACTAAATTTGTCGAAAATTTGGTGTGAAGTGGTCAGTAATTAAAGATTTGGGAGTCTTTTCTGGCTCTAAAGGAACTTTTTGTGCCCATTTGACCCAACTTACTAAACTTTGTACTCAATGAGAACATCGTTCATTGCAACTGCACTCCCTTCTCAGACCCATATTCTCTTAAGTTATAACACCGTGCCTCAAAAATCAAGAAAATATCAAAATACACGAAAAAATCAATATACTTGTGAAACTAGGGGACAACTGTAGTAAAACTGCGTTTTTAGTTTTTCTCTCTGACGTCAGGATTTTTTTTTAAGTACTTTGAAATTTCAATGTTTATGATGATGAAAAAATGAATTATTTTATGAATTGAGCGCATTGTAGAATAACAATACGAGTATCATATGAAACAGAAAAATCCTTAAAATCTTAGAAAATTTTATGTTTTGGTGCAAACGGACAAATAGATATTGAAAATTTCCTTTTAAAACTTAATCCTTCAATATCCTTGGGAATTTCCATTTGATACCCATATAAATATCATACAATTCGCTTAATTTTTTTAAATAAACATGTCCTTGAAATTTCAAAGTCCTTTTAAAAATAAAACTGAGATCCTGACCTCAAAGAGAAAAACTAAAAACACAGTTTTACTACATTTGGGTCCTAGTTTCGCCCCCTAGTTTTGTCGCACGGTGTTTTCATTATTGATGGCGACAGTGCTCTGCAACCTAGAAGATAGATATTGTGTCCTTCCCTCAAGTTACTATATTCCACTTTTGTTCCATCTAGACCAGCTTTAATCCTTTTATCGCTACGTAGTAGAAGATGTTTTCTCTCCTTAAAACTAACATTAAATATCATCAATGAACTTATTGACGAGTGTTTGACTTGATTGATTAGACTCAATCTCAAGTTCCAGTCAGATCTCTTTGACGGTTTCAGCTTTTCACTGTTGCCTCTAACAAAAGCAACTACCTCTGAAAAGATTCCATTACAACAGTTCTAATTGAATACAAAATTCCTTAAACAATGACTTTGCCATTTTTATGAACTATTTTTGGACAATTTCTCAAATTGAGTAAATTTAGAATACTTAGATTTGTATTCATATTTGCTACTTTCCAATAATATGGGGACACGAGCGTATATCCACTGCTTCAGGAGTTCTACTCTGATCTGGACAGATGGACAATTAAGCACTCCAACAACGTGGTTCGACTGCAGAATTTCACGCAGACTGTGTCCAAACATTAACCAAAACAGGACTCTGCGCCTTCTGCGGCTTAAATTAAACTTTAAATTAAAAGTGAAGTGAAGGCCTCAGCTTTGCAAACTTTGAGAAAACATTAAAAGCGAAAATGGACACATCATTTCTTAATCTATATTGAACTTTTCAGCAACTTCTTGGTAACCATGTATTTTTAACATTTTTTTCACTCAATAGACTAAAAAACAGAAAATATATGTTTAAATTTTTTGTGAGAATAGTTTCAACTTTGAGCCGCTTTTGCACACAAACCAATTAATTTTTTGCACAGATTTTTGGAGGTTTTCTTAGTTAGAGTTTTACCTTTCAAATGACATTAAAATCGTTAAATTCTGAGATTTAAATTTTTGGAATTTTATCTTTAAAACGAATCACTGTGCAGCGGCCTGTTTGAGGACAGCTGTCAAGACGAGAAGATAACAGAGTCTGTGTAGCGTCTCCTATGTGAATATTTGGTACTTTAAGTCATACGACAGGACCTTTAGGAAACTAGGGGCTTTTGAAGATCTGGGCATGGTAAGCCTTGGACCACTGAGTGATACCGTCAGATTCATTCGAAGTTCATCTTTAGTACAGAACACAGAATGAGAGGGACCTCTGCCATATCAATTATAGGGCATTGAAATGGATCGTTGAGGCCTCGGAGTGTACCAGTAGAGATATCGGCAAGCTGTCTGTCTTTCTTAACCTAACCTAACCAACATACTTTCCACTAGTTTGTAGCCACTGGACCTTTTTAAGGATCAATTAGTTAATAACCATTTTAAATAAATAATAAATCAACACTCCCCACAAATTATCCACAAAGATGACCAAATGGTAAAAGTGCATCAATCTCACAAAACCCAACCCCTTCTAAACACAACTGTTGCATTTTGTATAAAATTTTTCACATCAAATCAATAAAGTAAAATATCGCAAAAAATATCCACAAATCAAAATGGAAAGTGCTGCGTTTTGCCACAAAAATACAAAATATTTAGCACGCAGTCGTAAAAAAAAGTGATGGCAAAGCAATCAACAGCCATTACACTGTCCGATATTAATTGCACACTTCGCAAAATGGATCCATAAACATGGCCAAATGGCAAAGAGTCCAAAAATGTGCTGCAATCAGTGCCAACGCCGTGCGTTTTTATTTGCCAATAAACCGCGAATGCCAGCGAGCCAACAAAAATGTTCGTATATAAATATTTGGTTTTCGGTATAAAAATTTCAAATTACGCTTTGCTTTATACTTCAAATGTCAAATCAACAATAACCATGCAATAATAATAACAACAACGCAAGTGGAGGGAAATGTGTTGCAGCTAGCAAGGAAGCAAACAATTGGCAGGATGAACGTAGAGACAGACAGATAAACAGAACGTTGAAGGCACAAACAAACGCACAGGACAGACGACCGAGCGGACGGACAACAAGACCATTGCATGGGCAGACAGGCGCACAGACATGCGGCACAGAGAAATGCATAATTTTGCAAAAGTAATTCGCATGTCAAACAATGACATAAATTGCAATAATGGCAACAGCAACAACAACAACAACAACAAAAATACACACAAGCAAACAAATATGCCGCACACTAATATGACACTAACACAAATAAATGTAACAGCAACAATATCAACAACAACAACAACAACTATCAGCAAATCCACAACAACAACAACCACAATTTACAACAATAACAACACAGCGGCGGCATCATCAACAGCGGCAAACAAAAGTAATAACCGCTGTTATTACCCCAGCAAAAGGCGCAGACGGGGCGCGCCGGGGTGAGGCAGGAGCGAGCGCACACAGTACATAAATACGGCCCAAATACGAGTTTATGTGTGTGTGTGTGTATGTAGAACAACAGCGCCAGCGGAAGCGCGGAAGATGTCACGAAAACAATGGCAACACTTTTTTTTTGCAATTTGTTTTGTTGTTGTGTTTTGTTATTCATTCCGTTGTGTATTTTTTGCGAAAACAACAAGAAAACCCACTTTACAAACATAAATTACCAACATGATGATGTTGGCGACAACAACAACAACAACAATCATAATATTGTTGACAACAGCGACAGCGAATGGGCTACTGCTTGCAAATGCTGCAAATATGCTAACAACAACAACAAAAACAATGGTAACACAACCAACAACAACAACAACACGAACAACTGAGCCACTTTCGGTTGCAATTTGTATGCCGCTTGTGCCATCGCCGAGTCTTTCTATATATTTTTGCAAGGGATTGAATCGTGTTTGTTGTTGTTGTTGTTGTTGTAAAGCAGCCAATGCAAATTATAACCTAAAAAAATAAACACGAAAACATTTTGTTGTAAATTTGCAAATAAAAAACCAAATTGAAATGAAAGAAAGAGCTGAAGAAAGGAAGAAAGGAAAAAGTTTAACAGCACCGCCGCTTACTGAAAAATGTCCCGCAACAATTACAAAAACAAAAATGCAAAACAGTGACAGCAGAAAGTTTAGCCAACGCAAATAGGTAAAAGAAGAGCAACGAAAACGCGAAGCGTTGTGCAAAAAATGCAAATTATCAAACGGCAAAGGACGAGCGACGAATTGCAGAGCAACTGTGAAACGGAAACCAAAAATCCAAAGCGGAAATGAAAATACAACTTAACCGAAAAATGCGCACAATGGAGCAAACATAAAGGAGGGAGTAGCAAAAGGAGGAGGGGAAGGGGCATAAAAGTGTTAACATGAAGTGAGACGCATAAACGTCTAACGAGTGTTGGGACTGCAGGACGAGAGACGTGAGCGAAGACCAAGAAAAGCAAACACTAAGAAGCGGCCAATAGACAAATAAAAGCAGAGAAAGAAAATACAAAATAATATATTGAAAGGTGACAATTGGCGAAAGCAAAAGATTACAAAATAGTAAATATTAAAGAAGGAAGGAAGAGCATTAAAGGAACAAAAACTGAAGAATGACCAGAGGAACAAGGCGACAAAAGAGTAGAAGAAAACATGAGCCAGAAGCTAAGAGGCTGAAGCAGCAAAAAGCAAACACCGGAGGATGCAGTGCAAGTAAGATTTGATTCGGCACGGTTTGAGTGCGCACCGGTGCTGTGCCCAAGAGTCCTGAACGACTGGAAAGGACCAAGGAGTAAACAGGCAGCGAAGCAGCGCAAACAAATGACGGAAATATGGTGATTCAAATGTGGCATTGAAAAAAATATTACGTTAACGCTTCGAAGATTTTTGTCGTTTGTTGCTGCTTTCTCTGACACTTTTCAAATTAACTTTTTTTGCACTCGTTTTTGCCGCACTCGGTCGCAAGTTGATACTCTCAGCTCTATGCAACGGTATTCGTTCATGTACCGTAATTTCTTACCACTTGTAATTTGATGTTCTTGTTGTTGGGCTATGTTTTCGTGCTTACAGCTTAGGCTTCATTAGCAAGTTTGGGTTTTTTTGTTCGGTTTTATTTTTCATATTTTGTTTTGCGAAAATAATGTTGAAGCAGGACTGTTGATTGCCGGATGAATGTTTTTGCATTTTGCTCTATTGGTGTTGTAGTGTAATATAAAATTTCATGGACGTCCAAGAGCTGTGCAAATTAAGTGGAAGCGCATAATTTGATAAGGAAAAGGAAAATGCAGGGCGTTTTGCGATTTTTGTTGAGATTTTAAACATTTGCCAACGAATTTCAAGTAATTTATTTTTTATTTTATTAATGGAGAAAATTTCAAATTATTTTGCAGGAATTTATTTCACTTTAAAATTATAGGAAACTCGCCATAGAATTCAATTATATTTTTTGTATTTTTGAAAGTTTGTGAAAAAAGGTTCAAACTATTTTAGAGGATTTTATGTAATTTAAGGATTTTATGTAATTTAAAAATTTTAGAAAAGTATCCCAAAAAAAAAGAAAAGGAATTTATGTCACTTTAAAATTATAGAAAACTGTCCATAAAATTTAATTTCATTTTTTGTGGTTTTGAAAGTTTAGAAAAAGAACTATTTTAGAAGAATTTGTGTCACTTTCGAGTTTTTTTTAAGTTTCAAACTATTTTAGAGGATTTTATGTAATTTAAAAATTATAGTAAAGTATCCAAAGAATTAAAAAAGAGGAATTTTTTAATTTTAAAATTATAGAAAACTCTCCATAGAATTTAATTTATTTTTTTTTTATTTTTGAAATTTTGTGTAGAAAAGTATCCAAAGAATTTTATTAATTTTTTTTTTTGGACCAAAAAGACATTTATTACACTTTAAAATTAGAGAAAACTCTCCATAAAATTTAATTTAAATAAGTTTTATTTTAGAATATTTTTGTAAATTCAAACTATTTTAAAGGAATTTATGCCTTTTTTTAATTATAGAAAACTCTCCAAAGAATTGTATTTATTTTTTACGGAACAAAAAGGAATTTATTTCACTTGAAAATTATAGAAAACTCTTTTAAGAATTTAACTAAATTTATTTGTATTTTTGAATTTTTGTGTAAAAACTTTCCAACTACTTTAGAGGAATTTATATATTTTTTAAATTATAGAAAAGTTTCCAAAGAATTTAATTCCTTTTTTTATGAAACAAAAAGGAAATTGTTTCACTTTAAAAAAAATAGAAAGATAAGAATAAGAATTTAATTAAATTTATTTGTTTTTTTTTAATTTTTTTGCGAAACTTTCAAAATACTTTAGCGGAATTTATGTCTTTTTTAAATTATAGAAAAGTCTCCAAAGAATTTCATTTCTTTTTTATGAAGCAAAAAAAATTTATTTAACATTAAAATTAAAGGAATTATATGAAATCATAGAAAAATTATAATTTATTTTTATTTATTTTAAAATGTTAGATTTTCTGAATTATAAAAAGTCACCAAAGAATTTCATGTTTTTTTTAATAAAACTAAAAATTATTTTAGAAAAAATATTAAAAAAAATATATACATATACACAGAGATTTTATATACATTTATAGATGATTTCATGGCATTTTCAAATAATAGAAAAATCTCTAAAGAATTTAATTTAATGTTAATGGATCAAAATTTCAAATTATTTTAGTTAAAAATATAAAAATATATACAGATACATCCATGTATATAAATTTACCTTATATCAAAACTCATGCAAATACCCTGTTTGTTTCTAAAAAACATCGCAGTAATTTGTTGTTTCTCAGAAAATTAAAACAAAAAATGCGCAAAGCAGAACAAGCAAAATTGCAATATTTCAGTGAAATGCAAAAGGTGTCACGATTTAATTGCCTTCCTGCTGCACTTGAGGCCACCGACCAACATTGTTCAGAGCGTTCAACACGTTTCCACTGAAAATCAAAACAATAGCAAACGTGCACAATTGCAGCACGTCAGTGCACCAAATGGCTGATAGTGCAATGTGGCAATGAGGCACCGACTGGCAACATGCAACATTCAAAAACAACACCAGCTGCAGCTGTCGGCATTAAGTCCAACTACAAATTTTATAAAGACTGATGATGGGCATCACAACAACAGTGCAAGGGGCCGTGTAGAGAACGAGAGAAGAATGTAGCAGAACGAACGAATAGTGCAACGCTCACAGAACAAATGTGGCTCTAAGCCAGGTTTAAGTGAGCTTCAATGAAGCAAAACACCAAATTGCAATAAGGCACAAAAGCACCAACAACGCTGGGAAATATATGAGGTCAATTTGTGTGTAATGTGGTTGTAGGCGAAATTTTGAGAAGACAATAAATTAGATGAATTTGGAGCTTAGTTTCCGAAAGAATTCCATGTCAATGTTGGAAAATTGGCAGTTCTAATGCCGTGAATTGTGAAACAGGTCAAAGTTTAGTCAGGAACGTCAATGTTGTGGCGATCAGTATGGGGATTGAACGGCATTTTTTCGAGGTCCTGGCACATTGTTACTTTGGTATTGATACACTTGATTCATTGGTGCAAATATTGAATGATTTCATTGGGTATGTTAACTTTTTTGTAAGTCAAACATGTCTGATGCAAATTTCTTTGATAGATATTGTAACGATTAGGCACTCTGTTGCTGTGATATGCATGAATGCTTTTACGGGCATACTTTTAGGCACGCACTTTAGAGTACGCACGCTTGCTATAATTTCGATATGGCAAGGATGGCTCGCGACGGCTTGCGATGGTAAAGGCATGTGCGAGAACGATCGAGAGATAGTCCAACTGGAATGTGCACGAACAATCGATGCGATAACCAGACAACAGGGAGGAGTCTGAGGTGAGCAAGCAAAGGGGAAACATGCAATAGTCCAATAAGTAGTAGCAAGTGTAAAGACAAACAAGTGTAAATTTGTAAATAAAGTGATTGTTGGTTTTTGACTGCGTTTGCTCTGAGTAATTGAATTGGTTTTATTTTTCAAGCACAATCCAGAGATCCGAAATAAGCATATAGAAAACTCATTTTCGTAACAATATATTTTAATTTCTGTCTCAAATACTAACTAAACTGCGGACAATAATTTCAATAGATTTGCTAAAGTTTTGCCATTGCGTTGAACTTATTTGAAGCTATTTTGAAGGATTTGAAGCAAATGGACGGGATCAGCTAATTCTTTTGACATTTTAAAAAGTGGTGGTCTTAAAAAGTGATATGATTAGCTTTTCTGTGTTAGTAGTTGATATAATTTGTTTGTTAATGGCCGTGATTTTAGTTGATTTATACACGTTTCCTTCTTTAATAAAAGTCAAACTGTGTATGAAGATAATTTGAGGTACTGCAAGGCAAGCATTTTTTTAATTAATGGGAATCCAAGAAGGCAAAGTCATAACATAGAAAGAGTACAGTTAGCTCATACGTACCAGATTCAAATTACTGAAATTTCTTTAAAGTCTTCTACATTATGTGAAGGCTGTCATGTTTATGAATGCATGGAAATAATGAGCACAGTTTCAGAAATTTGCATTTGCCTTTGAGTGCATAAGTTTCTGCTTTTAAACTTGGAATCGTTATCGTTTTGAATGCACTTTTGTTTTCTAAAGCTTTTAAACAAGACAAACACAGCTTTACTGAACAGTTTTTCACATATGCGTAACCAATATATGATGACCAACTTGAATTCAAAACCCACATTACTTACGGAATTACCCAATGGTAGTGGCACCCAAACAATTACAACTATACTAACAACATAGGACAACAAAAGTTAAGTCAGACAAGTCAGACAACTTGAAATAGTTCAGTGTTCAGTGCTCAGCATTGCAGCGTGAAAGCGTAGCGCCACCAATCAATAAACACCCAGAAGGAGACAACAACTACAACGACAAGCGCAGATGTGTTTTGATTTTGTTGTTGTACAACATGTTGCTAAAATATGTACAAAACCACAAATCATACAAAATGTATGACTGTCATTGATTATAACGTGGCATTGCTGTCAACATTGTATGTTGTTGCCAAATGTGGCTAATTCATAGCGAAATGCGCTAATTATAATGGCAGCGTCATATACACACACACATACATGCATATATGCATATGTATCTGTATGTTGTTCAGTGGCGCAGGCAACAGGGGGAGTGGAGTTTTGTTGGTTTGTTACAAAGATTGTGGGTGGCAAATATGGTTTGAAAATGTTATTGGACCTAAAAGTTGTGTACAAAAGAAAGACTTTCATGCGCCACTGTTGTTGTATATGTGTGTGTGTATGTGTATAAATGTGAGTGTGAGTGATTGTGCGGCTGTTGCTGCGGTTAGTCTTAGAAAAGGAACAACGCGGCAACCACATGGCACTTTTTTTTCACACACACACACACGCACACACAAACACAAAACATAAGTTAACACATACTTTTGCTCATTGGCGCTAATGAGTTGAATGTGTTGCAGCATGTGTTATTGTTGTTGGCAGCCTGCTGCTGCCGCTGTCCCCAACACCTACAACAATAATCGCTTTGTTGCCGGCAGCTGTCGCTACTTTCTTTGCTGTGACCTGATGATTATTTTGTTGTTGTTGTTTTTTGTTGTTGTTGTTATAGCTGCTGTCCTACGGGCGACAACGTCAGGAAGTGCTAAATTGTGGTGATTTTTGCAAGTGTTGCCGCTTTTGTTCACCAAAACGCGCGTTATCAATGTTGCTGACTGTGTTGTTGCAACGGTGTCACCCCTGTTGCCACAATATATATTTTTGCTGAATGAAAATATTTCGCACGCTAATGAGCGGTGCGCACTGTGCGCCATTCGCTGACACTTGCAATAGTGGCAATTGTGTTGTTGTTGTTTTTGCTGTTGCCAACTGCGCTCACCCGTATTATTGCTGTCATTGTTTATTAATAAGCGCCACTTGAAGTGGTACACAGGAAGTGCCCACACACACAATGCCAGCTGGCAGCCGACAAGTGGGCAACTGGCAACCGACGCCCAGCAGCTGTCAGCCAGTTGGCTGCTGCTGCCTGACGGGTCGCTGAACTGCGGCGTCCTCATTACTGACTATTGTGACGCGCACTAAACGGTGGCGTATTTTTTTATCAGCTGTGAAATTGCAGCTAATTACTATGTACCAGCAAGCGATGGGGGTGTGGCAGCGGCAGCGGTCGTGTGGTTTGCAGTTGCATGGTTGCATTGGCATTGTTGTGTGGCTCTGCGCACCAAACGCGGACAATTTTCATGCTTATTTAAACATTTAATTTCATAATAACAACAAATGTTTCATTAGGTTTCACAACAGTTGCATGTTAAACATTAGCTTAGTGTTGCCAGATACTTAAAGCAATGTTCTTTTAAATCTAAAATATTTCTGATCTTAAATTCCTCAATCTTAAATTTGTTCATTGGTCATTGCTGCACTTAGATCAAATTAAATTCCTAGAGTGCAGTCACTGTGTTCACCTCCGCATCGCAAACATCACACTGACTGTCGTGAATGCCTCTATTAATTTGATAAACACACCAACATCGAGCAATTAAAGCCCCTTAAATTATTTTTTTTGAAAAGCATTTCATTCCAATTGCATTGTTTTCAATTGTTTAATGATTTGTTGTTTATTTTCTGTTTTGTTAAATTCCTTTTTATTGCCCAAGTTGAAAGTTGTTGAAATTCCTTAATTATTTTTTATTGCTCGCAGTGAATTGCAAATTTTTCTTCGAATTTGCCTAAGTCGCAGCCGAAGTTTCGAAGGCGCACACAACTCACTGAACCGCAGCAAAGAAATTTCGCGCGCGCACTTCAAAAGCATTTCGCTTCGTGCTCGTGCAAGTTTTTAATTAACGTTCTATGCTAATTTGCTTTAAGGTACGAATTCGAGGTGCTTTCGATTTTGCTTTCCTCATTTTACTTTACTTACACCCAACGGCAATAGATTTCCATTCAAACAAAAGCCACACTTGAAGCGTTGCACTTTAGTGAATGTAAAATTAAATTTTACACAATTTACTGCCACCAACTCTAAAACTACATCACACTTTATATGTGTGTGGCTCCCGGAAAATAATCTCATGCGGATATTGTAACAAAAATGCCGTTGACTGCATTCTATGAGCGCCGTCAGGCATCGTTAGCAATTCAAATCGACCAAAGCGGAAAGCCAACAGAATCGGCATTGCAACGACAACGCCAATAATTGGCATGAATTTCAAAATTCAGTTAAAATCAGCGCTGCCATTCGAAGCCGTTTTAGGGCCACACATCGACTGAGCATAACAGGATAACAGGATAAGAGGACAACAGTGAAGGCAAAAAGCTTGCAGGCAGACATGAAAATTCCAATGTGCAGTTTTTAGTGCGAATGAGTTTGAATAGAATTTGGCACTAATTAAATGCTGATTGCAACATTGTGATTAAAACCATAGAGGATTTTTAGGCGTTTGCCAATAATCAGAAGTTGACTTTACAAATTGGAATATTTTTGATATGAAATGAAGCGATTGGTTGCGATTAGGTTAGAAATAGAATGGGAAGAATCTATTTAACCCTTTGATGGTCAAAGGTCATATGTTTTCTATGGCCTTTAATTGGTTAAAGGTGGTTTGAATGTGGAAATGAAAATGGATCTAAGATTGAAAAATTCACTTATGGGGGACAGGTGTCCCAACAGTTGTGAAGTAGGAAGGTAAGCAGTAGTGGCTGCCCCAAAGCAGAGTCTACTTAGGCCCTGAAAGCCCATTAAAATGCGACATACAGTCGACCATAGAACCGCATACTCATTGAACCAGTCTGAACTTCTCACAAACCCCAGTAGACTGTGAGTAGTCTTATCAGCCTTAGGAAGAAGTTGCCAAGGTGATTCTTCCTTCTTCTGTTTTAACGAGCTTTGTATCAAAAATGATACATTTGGTTTTTGTTTTATTATAACTTTTTTCAGGATATAATTAATTGAACCATTCTTGTGACTTTGTTTGTGTTGGGATTATGCTTGTTTAAAACCATCTTTCACACTTTTTTAAGAAAGAGGTCTTGAGAAAATTTAAAAGTGTATAATTTTCTCCTTTGTATACATAGGATAAGATTCCTTAATTTTTGTGAAGCTCGATCTACGGTTAAGCAAAACAAGTGCAGAGAAAGTGATTGCTTTGAGAGGGTTAACAATAATTTTGTGACAGTAAAGTTTATTTTCATGGAATCCTTGAGTGCTAACTTAACTTTCAATCATCCACCCCCATTAAAATCACATATCTACCCAGCCTGAGTCCCGGGAAAAAACATATTTTTTTAAATTTTTTGGCGACTCAAACGTATATTTTTGGATTAAACTGGAAAATTAAATTAAAAGAAATTTAGTTAAAAAAAAATGAAAAAAATGAAACAAAACATATTTAAAAAAATGTATTAACAAAATTTTCACTGAACATATTGTTACGAAAATCCAAGTTTTTTTTCCAACGTACGTTTTGATTGTGTTTGAAAATAAAACAACTTCAATTACTATCACTAACAATCACTTTATTTACAGATTTACACTTGTTCTACTTTACACTACTACTGCATGTTTCCCTTTTGCTTGCTCAGCAGAGACTCGACCCAATGCGCTGCACACTGCTGCTTTTTTACCAGTTTTCTTATCGCGCCGAAGTTTCTTGCAACTTTCTCGCTTATTCTCGCACAGCCCATTTCTTCGAGAACCATCTTTGCCATATCGGACTATACCAAGTGAATTATACCAAATTTGCCGTACTTCAAAGTACATGCCTAAAAGTATGCTTGGAAAAGCGTTCATGCACAGCACAGAGTGCCTATTCGTTTCAATATGGAATACTAATTAATTCTTGATGACTCAATTAGCTTTTTTGGATAATTCGTTAATTCCCAAAATAATTAAAATTAAGAATAATTTTTTAACAACAGAAAAATTAAAACTTTTTATCAAAAAAATAATATAATAAAAATAAAAATATAATAATAATACACACACATTTTTAATTTTTTAACTAAATTTATTTCAATTAATTTTTTTAACTTAAATTCTTAATTTTGAATTTTTTGTAGTTAAATCAAAACTTAATTTAAATTAAAAAAAATTATTAAAAAAAAATTAAAATATATTTCAGTTGCATATTTTTGGATTTCAATTATTTACACAAAAACTTAATGAAAATTCAACAAAATTATTTAAAAAAAAATAAAAAAAAACTTTTCATAAAAAATTGAAACAAATCTTTAATAAAATATTTGTAGGCGAAGAAGAACAGAAAAAAAGAGTTTCAACAAATATTTAAAAAACATTGGTTAAACAATTTTTCAAAAGAAAAATTATTTTTAAAAACCGCGAGAATATTTTTATAAAAAAATAAAAACAATTACAAAATAATGCAATAATGCTGTTTAAAAACTAATGCAACATCTATTAAATGTTTATGGTTTTTTATTTATTTGTAGAACTCTACATTCTTCATTAGTTATTTAAATTCGTTGTGAGCCAACTGCACTCAGGATGGGCAATTGAGGGTTAAGATGATTTGACATCAAAAGTGAAAATTCATAGAAATTTTTATGTTGCTTGCTGGCAATTTTTCATTGCTATATTTCAACAGCAACAACACTCAAGACATGAATGCAAATCCACACTTGGCATTCAGTAGGATGAGAGCAAATGAAAGGAAAATCAAGACAACTTGATTGGACAACAACAACAACAGCGATCACTAAACACACACACACACCTTTTGACTATGTGGCCGTCGCACGTCACCAAATTGCACCAACGCACGTCACACTGTCTGACGCTTCTTGAGCGTTTGATGCTGTTGATTTAGCCGCTTGGTTGCTGTTTTTGGCGCTGTAACATTTTTAAATTGCAAATTCGCAGCTAAATTTACAGCTGACGATAAGCAAAACAAAAAACAAGATATGCCGATAGGCGCTCGTAGTTGCTGCTGATTGAGCGCTTTTGCAGCGACAACTCGAATTACTTTCTTTGCAATTCCCCACACACGTGTCGACACGTGCGACGAAGACAGCGGCGCACTCACTACTCGCACAGTGCGCGGCCGATAAGCGGCTCTCGTCGCTGCCGTCACCACTTGACGCGTTAACATTAATTTTAATGCCATGTCGCACTGACGCTGTTGACGCGTTCGCTTGTCGCACGTTTCTGGCCGCACAGCTGGCACCTGCGCGCCTCCTTATGGCCGACATTGGCCTCCACCGCACACAGTTTTACACTTTTGGTTGTTGCTGTTGCCTCGACTCGTCTAACTACTGGACGACCGGGCGCTGATTGTTGTTGTTGTTGGGTGCGCTTTTAAATAAATTAAATTAAATCAGACGTCAGTGACGCGGAAGTGTCTGCAATGCTTGCGGAAGTTGTTTCGGTGTGTAGAGTGTGGAGTGAGGGAGCGAGGAGTGAGGCTGCGATGCCAGTCCTGCCAATTTGTTGCTATGTTTTCATAGTTGTTTTTGTTGTTTTTGGTCGCTGCCTGACTGCCTGTCGTCGACACAACGGGGGCGCCGTCACCTCTCGGCTACAAACGATGTTTGTGCTCTTCGTTGTTTATGTTGATTTTAATTTTGTTAGCAGCTTTTTCAACGCCCACTCTCCTCACGCCCCCGCCTGCTGGCATTTTTCGTTAATTCCGCTTTTTGTTTTTTCACATTTTTGTTTTTTGGAGAGCTTCACTTACACATTGGGGTCTACGTCAAAAGTTTGATTAAATTTTTAAGTAATTTTGCCACATTAGAGATTTTTCACATCGCAACTTTTGCATTTTGTTGCTGTTGTGTTTTTGTTGTTCTCTTTTTGATAGGGATGCAAACATTTAGTTGGTATTTGTTACTTTAGGGCAACAACAAAAAAAAAGTTTTTTATTTTTTTTGTTGTTGTTTAATTTTTCGTACCAATTTATGATGTCGGCTAGTTTGCTGTAGTAGTAGTTATTGTTATTATTGTTGTTGTTGTTTCTTGCTGTTGCTTTTGAGTTTATTGCGCATTACAGGCTTAACTGTGCCTTGATCTGGCCATGTCGGCAGGTTGTACCTACATATGTCCAATATTTAACGTTAACACTACCGTTGTTGTTATTTGTGTTGTTGTTTTTGTTGTGGTTGCTTTTGTCATTTTATATTTTGCGGTACAAATTTCGCAGCAAATTAGTTTTAAACATAAAGCAGCGCGTTACTCTGCGAGCCGTAAAGGTGCAAAGTTTAATCCAGTTTAAAACCCCTTTTCGAAATTTTAATTGAATTTCCCATGTAACCTAAATCTACACGCCGAGCACAATGACGGCTGCAGTGTGTTTATTTAATTATGTGATTTTGGGAATTTTGTGACCAGTTTTAGTGTGGAATAATGTGCGTCATCGGAGCGAAGGTCGATTGTAATGAAGTCGAGCAGGGTTCAACAATGTTATTCGGCGGAATTTAGCGAGTTTAGAATTATTTGTAATCTGTATAAGCAAACTTTTTCATGTCAGAAGTTTTCGGTCAATGATTCTGAGTATCAAAATGACTAAAATGTTAAAATAGTTGAATATTTAATGCCAAACTTTGGATTTCAATACCTAACACAATGAAAAGAAATACAAATATTCAACGTTTTAGTTTTCGTATTTAGTATTTTAAACTTTTACAACATAATTTGATGTCTATAAGTTAAGTGCTTAAAACAATATATTTTTAAATAATTTTTGAATTTGTAAACTGTTTGGTTCAATATTTTAGAAATTGTTTAGACAAAAAACACTTACTTGGCGTTGAGTTTATTTATTTAATAACTTTTTTATTCAATTGTTGTTTATGCACAAGAAATTTGTTTAAGACAAAAGCTTTTAATTTTGAGCAGAGTTTAATTTAAAAATAATTTTTTCAATAATTCAATATTTTGTTTAATGCGAACTTTCGATTTGAATAGCTAAAAACAAGAAAATAAAAATTGTTTAAATGTAAAACTTTTACTTTTGTACGTTTAATGTTCAAAAATGTAATTTTTAATAATGTTTATTAATTAGTTTACTATTTAAGACATTTTTTAGACAAGAAACACTCACTTTGTGTTGAGTTTAATTTTAAATAATTTTTAAATTAGTTGTTGAATATTGAATGCAATTTTTTTAAACAAAAGCTCGCTTTTTCAGAATGAGTTTCATTTAAAAAATTTTTGTTTTAACAATATTAAAAAAAAATAATAGAATGAAATAACAATTTTTCCAATTGTCATCTAGTCCATGAATTTTTTTTAGGCAAAACATGGTAATTTTGATTTGATTTTCATAAAAATTTTTTTTTGTTTTAATTTTTGAATATTTATTTTAATTCTTTTTAGGCAAAACTAGCCATTTTACGATTAGTTACATTACAAAACATTTTAAAATATTTAGTTTTAACTAAAATAACAAAATGTAATGTAATAAAATATTTAAAACCTTTTTTCCGTTGTTAACTAGTCCATGAAATTCTTTATAGGCGAAACCAACCAATCATGTTGAGTTGAGTTTCATTTTTTAAATATTTTTTTTATTGTTGATGTGTTGATGACTTTCATTTTCCTGGAATTGGTTTAATTAAAAACTTCATTTAAAGCACCATAATCTATTTTCCTATTTTAACTGCCGCAATTTCGACATACCACTCAACGCCTAAAAATATGCAACAACACAAACTTTGTTTGCTGAACATTCAGCATTCACGTTGGCAGCCAAAAGTATGCAGCAAGTAATCGTTCACGGTTAGAGTTCTCCCCAATGTTTAGAAATCTCAAAGCATACTTCTAGGAGCCATTCAAGTTTGAATAGACTTTGTCGCAGTTCAACAACTTAAATGTCTCAATTACTTTTTACGCTTCTACTACATCAAAATTCGAAGCGCATACCAGCGTAATGGCCACAACAATCCGCGCATCTCCCACTCTCAACTGCTCTGCAATTAATCAAAGCATTTACCTGGTACTTCACCGAAAACGCTACAAATTTCTCGCATTTCTGTCAACAACGCTCGCGCATGCAATTAGAATCCCAACGAACGAAGACACCTCGGCATATCTACAACAGCAACAAACAACAAGCGCAAACTGCAGCATTTAATTTGTCGATTTGCATTCATTAAAAAGATTAAATTACACAGCCGGCACAGCGCAAATGCCTTATCGCTGTCTTCCTTCACGCCAAATCATTGTCTACCGTCACATCCTTAGATGCTCGGCTGCCGGTCTTGTCGACACGGGCATTGTTTGCGTTAATTCGCCACGCCGGAGTCCAAATGCCAAGCAATTAAGATGAGTATCTGAAATTAAAGCGACTCTAAACGTCGCGAAACTTTAAGGCGAAAGCACAAATGGCAGACTTGACAGTGCGAACAGCGGAAAAGTGCGCCGAATTGGTGCCCCGCGGCGCATTCACCTAGCGACCAAACTGAAAGTCCAAATTCTAAGGACACTTTTCCTGTTTGCTTTTACACATTTCATGCGTTCGCCGCGCCACTTCGCTGGCATGCGACAGTCGACATGCGGCTGGCTGTGCTTTTCTGCTCGCCTACGTGTCCTTTCCAGTCGTTATGCGTTACGCTGCGAATGGCTCTGCGAGTGTGTGTGTAATTTATGGCCGCGCTGCGGTTTACTTTGCTGCTGGAAAATTAGAAATGGCTCAACAATGCCGAGTGCCCAATTCGCCTTGTCCCTCTTGCTTCGCCGCGTCCTGCCGCCGCTGTGTGTGTGCTGTGCCTTTCGCGTTGATTTAATCTGCGAAATAACTTGCAGCTTCATATTAGGCGACATTACAGCGCCACTCGGAACACATTCACACACTCACATACATGCAGACATACATATGTGTGTAACATGCCTACATATGTGCCCGTTCGAATCGTTTCTGCCTGTGGCCGCTGCCAACTTTCCTGAACGAATTTCGATTAAATTGGTCTTTAGCATTGGTAGTATTTGCTATGGGTTGTTGTTGTTGTTGTGATTTTAGCTGTTGGCTTTTGGCAGCTTAGATTCACACACACAGCCAATCACAGTCACAGCAAAGCAGGTACAGCTCATGTGACCTGTGTACCTTTTTTTTACGAGTACTGCTGTTATTGCTTTGTTGTTGTTTTGTGACTGTTGGCCATTTGTATTGTGTTGACATATTTTTAATGCGGCCATTCGGCGACTATTTTTGCTTATTTCACTGCTAACTGAACGTCACAGGCAATGGAAAACCCTCTCTCTCTCTCATCTCTCTTTTCCATTTACTCACCTATCAGTGTCGCTCTCCCCTCCAGTTGACTGCATATTTGCCTCAATTTCAACCGCACAACACAAACCCTACTGTCGTTTTTTATTGACGCCCATTTTTAAGGCATTAAATAAGCGGATTTCATGCAAAAAGGCTGATGCCGTGCACCGAATTCGAGAAGGGGGTGGGGTGCAAATTCGGGCGAATTTGTGAATTTACGATTTTACGGAACAATGCAATTCTGTGCTTCATTTACCTGTAAGTCAATCTGATTACACCAACACTGGCCATGACCGCTGCTCGCTTTTGATGTTAGTGAGCCAAGTAAACTGCTGTCGTTACCTCTCTCTACCTGTCTCTCTCTTTCTCTCTCTCTCTCACTAATAGCTGTCTAAATGGCCACAATTTCAAAACAGCAACAATGAAATAAAATATAGCAGCCAGTGCAGCTTTTTACATTTTCATTGTCTGCTTTCTGGCGCTGAAGCCTAATTAAAGCTGATATGAAATTAATTAATATTGAAATTAGAAGCCTTTTCTCTCTTTCAAAAAGGGGTAAGGCACCAACAATGATTGGTTATAAATACCAAAAATTAATAAATTAATTTCGAGTTAATGCTGAAACGTGCGAGAGCGAGTAACGCTTCGGGCAAAAAAGTATAAAAGGTTTGGTTTTGACAAGCAACGGTTCAACACAAATACGAAAAATGTAGTGAAAATGAAAATGAAGTGAGTTTGAAAAATTTTAAATAACATGGCAACAATGGTGAAATGCTTATACGAATTTTCAGAACTCATTTTAGCACAATTCAGCATTACGAACCAGCAGAACTCAAGCACATAAAATAGATGTGTGTCGTTCTACAAATTAAATAATTTTCCCCAAAACGAAAAAAACCCGCATTCCACACACAGTTCAAACAAATTACGCTCGTTAAGTCGCCGCTCATCAACGTCCAACAACTCTTAACTGCCTGTCTGTCTGTCTGTCTGTTTGTTAGATAGCAGCCAAAGGGCAACCCGCCTATTGCCAACTTCGCTGTTACTTAAGCCGTTTAATTTCTTAACTCATTTTCCTAATTTGAGGCAATCCCGCGCAGACAGACAGACAGAACGCTGAATGTAATTAGGCGATTAATTGTAATTTGTGTACACTTTTTTTCGCCTCAAACGATTTGGCCTCAACAACAAAATGCCAACAAATGCCGCAGCGCCACGCGTCGACGTAAACACTTCGTTCGCGAATTCGCTTTTGTCTCGCCGTTGCCATTGCTCATTGCCCGCTGTCGACTGTCGGCTGTCGGCTGGCCAAACGACTGGCCAGCTGTTCGGTCTTACAGCCGTTCATTCATCATTTCCACTCGCACTTTGCACTTTCTGCCATAATTAAATGGGCGTCGCTGCCACTGTCGACGCTGTAAGCCTTCATTGCCGCCGCGCCACTTGAATCCATTTGTTAATGATAGTTGATGATGGCGGTTTTAATATCTGACTGCGCGTCTATCGCCGTCGTCCTTGACTCGGTCGCGTCTCCGCTCGCGACCGCATCTCGGCCGCAGGAAGCTGCTGCTAATGGCGGCCGTCGGCGCACCGACTTGTGGGGCATTTGCGGACAACATTAATGGCACTCAGCTGGCCGTCTGCCCGCCGACCTCACTCGCCATATTTCCGTTTCGTTTGTCTCTGCGAGCGATGCGATTGCATAGGCACAATTATTCTTTCGTTTTGTCTTCGCCTTCGCTTCGGCCCACTTAATGCACTTTTAAACTCATCATCAAAATATTTAATCCTTAAAGCCGCCGCAGCCGCGCGACCCGCACTCGGCGCCGGCACGTGAAGTGCCCGCATGGCAATGTTGCTGTTGCCTTAGAAATTAAACTAATTGATTTGTATGCTTCTTCTTAATGTTTCTGTTTGTGTGTGTGTGTTTCTGTGGTCGCTTCTCTAATTTGTCATTTACAAATCGACAAATCGATAATGGCAACGCCTCCAAAAACCAACACAACCGTGTTGCCATTATAACAAATGTACTGAGCAATGTTTGTGTGTGTGTGTGTTTGCATTAGTTTTACGCCACACATGCTGGCATGTTAATTAAAACGAAAGTGACACTTAAGCAGAAATGGAAGTCAATTTAAATGAAATTTTCAAGAATTAGCAAAGCTGTCAGCTTTATTCAATCAAGATTGAGCACTTAAGAAAAGCAAAACGTAGTAAAATCTAAACTTAATTCAATTTGATAATTGTTGGAAAAGAAAATGGCAATTGAATTAGTAATGGACCAACTATTTCCTATGAAAGATTTTCGATTTCAATGCAATATTTCTTGGAATATTTTAAAGCATGATTACACTATGAAAACTGGGCAACTTTTTCTTCGAAAAACTCGAAGAGACGATAGAAGCTGATAGGACTATTCACAGTCTACTACAGTGGCGCTCGCAGGATTTCCTTTTGGTGGGGTTTTCTTACAACTTTTGAGCCAAATACCATTTTGAACCATATTTTGTGCCAGAATTTTTTGTATTTGGGGGTTTAAACCCCACCCCTTCCACACTGTGTGCTTGACACAGTCTACTACAGTGGTGCCCACAAGATTTCATTTTGTTGGGGTTTTCCTCACAACTTTTGAGCCAAATACCATATTGAACCATATTTTGTGCCAGAATTTTTTGTATTTGGGGGTTTAAACCCCACCCCTTCCACCCTGCGTGCTTGAGACTAGGCTACTAGGGTTCATAAGAAGCTCGACTGTTTGTGGTCTAACAATGGGCTTTCTTGACTCAAGTGGAATTCGCCTTAGGACAGTCACTTCTGCCTACCTGCACTCTAGAAAATGCAAATAAACATAAAAGCAACATTGTTCAACATTTTCATATACTTTCGAAGCCAAATATATGCAACCAAGAGTTCGTTTTTCACTCTATTCTTATCTTTTACCAACTCGTCGCACTCAAATAGTAAGAATTTACCCGAAAAGGCACAAGTTCCACTTTAATATGGGTTATAATATTTTTTCATATAGATTCCGTTGCAGTGGCCAACGCGCCTCAGTGAAGCTTTATAAATGTGTAACAAGTAAATAGAAAAATTGACAACATAATCCGCTGTTACCGTTGCCAGTGTCAACCGAAAGCCACTCGATGGCTTTTTTCGACGGGCAAATTAAATTTTGGCACAAAAATAACCACAACACAGCGACAACAATTCCGCAAAATTCCGAAATGTCGAACATGAAAAAATAAACAACAAAATCAATGCTACAAAAGGTCACAATAAAAATAATCCACCTACAAAATGGGCAGTGCGAACGACGACAATGCGCGCAACAACACAATTGACAACCAGCACAGTAGCAGCAACAACAACAACAATGAGCGTATTGTCAATCGTATTATATGAGCTTAAGTGTGTACCGTTAAAATGTAAAAAACACAACAACATAAAATACAACAAGAATTGTTACTGTTGCAAAAAAGCAGTCGACCAACCAACCGGCACAACACAACCTCAACCGACTACAACCAACCCAACTGCACCACAACAATGCCATCAACAACAACAACAACAACCACAACCAAAACCGAACCATAACAGTAAACACAACAAGCCAAGCAGCCATTGACGACTGTTGCACGCTGCCACACTAAACGCTCCGTCGCGCTTTGACTTCGCCGTTGGCCGTTGCGCCCTCATGCCGCCGCCCACAGTCGCGTTGCGCCCAGCGCCTTTTGTTGCTTCCTTTTGTTGTTACACTTTTTGCTGATCATTTTCCGATTTCAATTTTGAAATCACGTTAAATGAACGCAACGAGCGGGTCGCGGTCGCGCGCTCAAGTGGCATTTTGTTTTTGTTGTTGTCATTGTTGTTGTTATCTGTTTTGCCCTTTTTTGTGTGCGGTTTTCGGCGCACGCCACCACAAAGCACTTTTTTCCTAAAATGTGTTCGTGTGTGAATTTGCGGTTCGCCTCCCTCGCTCTCTCACCCGCTCTCGAGGTTCTTTTGTATTTTGTCAATATGCGCTTTTTGTGTGTCGAATTTAATTTGTGTGTGCTTGTCTATTTCTTTGCAGTTTGCTCAGCGGGCCCGCATGAGAAACGCCTGCTGCACGCCCTCCTGGACAACTACAACAGCCTGGAGCGACCCGTCGTCAACGAATCCGATCCATTGCAGCTGAGCTTCGGCCTGACGCTTATGCAAATTATCGATGTGGTAAGCTGCCAAACTCCCGCTTCTTGCATTTCTTATTCAATTAGTGTGCAAATGCCCCCTAACCCTGTCCCACTACCATTTGGGGTCATCGCTAATGTATAAATTACAATTTAATACGCCTCAAAGTAGGCAACAACGAGCACAATTTACAGCGCCAACCAGCAAAGTGTAGAAAGCAAGCGAATAAAAACCGATTTGCTTTTATAATTACGCTGGCACACAGACACACCCACACACACACACGCACACACATCTCTGCAAATCCTTTGACCCGCACAAATAAATTCAACGTGCCGCGTGTAATGTTAACGTAATTAAGCAATTGTCAGCAGCAGATTAGCGCTGCTAACATAAAAAATACGCCTGAACTGCTGCAAAAAAATAAAATGAAATAAAATACCTTCGAAAAAAAGAAACATCAAGGAAATGTCAAACGTTTTAAATTGCAAAAACGATTTGTGCTTTGTTGGCGACATTTTGTGCTTTGCTGCCGGCGACACGATAAATTGTGCAGCTAATGAGCAATGAAAAAGGAATGACGCCTCCTCCACATCGGCATCCAGCAGACGCTTCGCACCTTAAGCGTACTTACACTCATACATGCATATGTGTGCATGTGTGTGTGTGTGTTTGGGCCCAGTGGCGCGTACAGCATTTCATTTGAGCAGAGATTTGGATGCGCTGTGAGCCCCTTGTGTGCGCCACTGCTTGTGTCACCTCCACCTACAACCGAGATTACCGAGCGAGAATTGCTTAAGCAGCGGCAATGTTGCCGGTGACAGCGTCAAGTGCTAAGCGCTGAAAATCTTTAGCGCAAATTTCATTGGAAAAATTGCGCCATTTCCAAGAAGCATTCGAATAAAGTAAATCAAACAGCTAATCTTACGCGAGTCGAAAGCGGCGCTCATCTTAGGGCACAGATGCAATGACGCACTCTGTCAACACGGCCAAGTCCATTAACTTTTTTCAACACGTTTTATTTTATTTATTTTTACTGCATTTTTTATGCTGTTTCTGCAGCAAAACGTGAAGCGAGATCCCTGAAGAAACATAAACACAAGCAACGCCAAGGGCCAGTTTGTGCAGTTGGACAGTTTCATGCGGTTTCAAATAAACCGAAGCTCATAAATGTTGCTGACAACAAAATAGGTAGAACTGTAAACAAAACTGACAAAAATTACAAAATTGCAAACAAACCACAAAACAGCTAAGAAGTAAGAAAAATATGAAAGACAACACGAACTTTGGAACTGATTCATAATACAAAAAACAGGTTTGCTTCACTGCTTCTGTCAACAACTACCTGAATTTTTTTTAGTGTGTTATTACTTCTTTGGAAAAGCATTTCAAAAGCTAAGTTTTGTAATGTTTGCTACTAAGCAAAGAGAAAGATACTTTACTTCTGATTTGTGTCAATTCCTTAACTGGGAGTCCTTGCAGAGCCAAGCAATAAGACTGGCTTCTCAAAAAGAAATTGTTAACTGATTGGTTAACTGGTCATAACAAAGCATTACTGGGTTGCGGTCAGCCGCAAAATATCGCTCCAGGCACTTCCAGTTGGTTACACCAAGTGTTGATGGAGTCCACTCAACTTGGTCCTTCCTCCGAAGACACAATCTCCCTCTTCGCCATGCCAACTAACGCGTCGAACACCTTTTTGCCACAGGCTCATATTTCATACCGTTTAATACTTTAAATACATTTCTGAAAGTTATTTAGTGCTTTCTACAGTTTGAAGCAGCTGGACTCAGCTGTGCAGCTATGAACTGACAATATGGAAGGTTGGCTACCGTTTGGATTTTGGCAACATGGCTGTTTCACCTGTCGGTTTAGAGGAACTAAGAAAATTTTAACTGGACTGTTTGTGTTTTGCGCTGCCTAAATTTATGTTCCTAGAGTCACTCAACAACTTTGTCCTTAATTTATTAGTTAGAATATTTTTCAGGGGCTTTTACCTTGGTTTATAGTGGTTTAGTATGAAAGGAAAAATTTTAAAAAATTTCACACTGGAAAAAATCCAAATGGGCATGAAACTAAAGGCCAAACTGTAATACTGCGTACTAATTTTAGTTAATTTAATTTAATTTTTCTCCATCTTTTGTCATTTTAAATGGACTTCAAAATTTTGAAGGGGATACAAAATAACAGAAATATAAAAGATACTTAACCTCGTTAGAATATGGTGATATGTATATCAAATGAAAGAGGAAAGGCTAAAGAATTTAAATAAAATTGATTTTTTTTCTATTTGTAACAAAAAGGATATAAAAAGGTCCTTTGAAAATTTTAATCCTTTAAATCCTTGAAACTTTATATAGAATTTTCTTGAAAAGTGAATATGTTAAAATCCAAAATCTCCTTGATCACGTGTCAAAATTTCATTATTCTCGCTTCAATGATTTGATAGTTACTGAAATGGGTAAAAATGGGGTAAATAAATAAATTCGAATTTTTGTACTTGATTAGATTTGCAGCTTCCGCCTTTTTTTATCGAACCAAAAACCAAAAAAGTTAGAGTAATGAAATTTTGACACTTTGGATCATAGACCAAATCAAGCAAATAAATTTTAAAAATAAATAAATACAGTGCGTTTAAAAAATAAGTGTTGGCCATATCTTTTTAACTGTAGAAGTTTTCCATGGTATCAGATCATCTTCTATAATAAAATACCGTTTTCGCATGTGCTTCTGTTTTCTTAGTTTGGTACAAGTTTTCGCGGAAATATGAAGAATTACAAATGAGTACTGTATTTAAAAAACGTTTCGAAAGTGTTTTTGGTAAACCAACCAAATGGTCTAAAAATGAATCCTCCACAAGTCGCAAAATTCACAATAACATCAGTTTCATTTGTGAGGAAGTGGGTCAGTCGATTCAAAGAGTTCAAAAATGGCGACGACGAGCCACGGAGAGGCAGGAAGAGAACCACTCAGAACAAAGCGGATAAGGCGATAGTCCGGTTGTTTGATAACACTCCAACTCTTAGCCTGAAGCTAGCGAAGAAAAGATTGTCGCAGAAGAGAGTCGAAGTATCAACGGCCACTATCCGATACAGTCTTCTGAAAACGGGCATTCCTCATAGAAGTACCATGTTGAAATCGCTTTTGGGTAAAAACATTTGGAAAAGTGTCTGAAATGGAATAGAGAAAATTTTGGTTGGAAACACTAAATTGGCCATCTCAAAGTCCAGATGCAAACCCGATCGAAAATGTTTGGTCCTTAATGAAGCCAAAGCTTAGAGGAAAAATAATATCAACAACAAAACAGCTCATTTTGACATTAAAAGGGATTTCGAGAGGGGGTTCTTTGGAGAATAAGCCAACATTGTAACAAAAGATGCCAAGCTATTACTGACAACAACGGAGACTGAACAAAGTTTTGATAATAATTCGAAAAAGATATTTGCACAGCCTTTCAGAAAATATATACAATTCATTACTATACCTTCTTTTGTAAGTTTCATAAGCAACACTTATTTTTGAAACCTACTGTAAATAAAAAATAAACAAATAAACAAATAAACAATTAAATAAACAATAAAAAGAAATAAATAAATCAATCACTAACAAAAAATAAAAACTTCTTGTTTGATGTTCTAGATTTAGTTAGTTGGTTCTCTGACAATCAAACTTTTATTCTCCCATGTTGCCCGTTTTATGTTATATATATTTCCATCTTCATGGCCACAAAATTCTTCTTGAAAACATAACCTTTTCTGTTTTGTTTTTGCCATTTACATCTCAAAAATTGTCTCCAACTTCCAATTTTCACTCCCGGAATCGTCAACTTATTCTCCCCGCACAACTTTGTAGTTTCCTCTTAGAAATGTTGAGACCTCAAAAATTAATTCCTGCTTTAAAATGTTAATGCAAAGCAGCCTCGCATGATGGCGCGGACACAGCAGTCAAGCCGTGAATATTTTTCTTGCATCCGCATCGTCCTTATCGCTGATTGTGTCACGCCGTTACGTATGTAAACCGAAATTCGCAGCGCCCTCAGACAAGTTCAGGCATTCTACACGCTCAAGCGGAAATTTAAGCAAACACTCACACACTCACATGTCACACACAGACACGCCACATAAGTACGCGACGCTGCCTTCGAGTGCTTAGGCGCTGTATTTATGTCTTTCGACACCTTTGCCGCACTTGCCACACGACACGACACGCCGCAGCCGCCGAAAGCTGAGTCGACAAGCAGGAATGCTTCCATTTTGCAAGCATCCAAAAAAGCGAAGCCACAGCGCAACGCTTTCTTCGCTGTTATTGCACGCGTCCGTTTGCTTTTCCGTCTTTTCCCTCTATTTTGGATTCTCTTTTTTTGGAATTTCTGTTTTTTGTATTTTTTGTTATATTTTTGGCACTGTTTTTTATTCACATTTTGTGCTTTTGCACCAGCTGGCACGGGCGCATTATTGCGCATAAATTCATGCAGGCGAAAGGTGAAGACGACGGAAATAATAAAGCAGAAATGGCTGAAAAGGAGCAGACGATGTAAGTGTGAATGTGGAGATGAGAGACATGAACGCGACAACAACAACAACGAGACGAACGTGTGACAAACACAGCCCACTTGCGGCGATGAGGCGGAGAAGGGAGACTGAAGCTGAAGCTGATCTTCAAAGCACAAACGTGTGTGAATTTTTGCGCATTTTCCGGCTTGTTGTTGTTTTTGTTGTTGTTGTTGCTGTTTGTGTGTTGCACAGTGCAGTACTCGTAAATATTGTGTTAACGAAGTGGAAAATATGAAAACACTTGAGCATTAATAATAATTCAACATTTCAAATGCTTTAAATGCTAAATATGCACCAACACATATGAACACACATACATACACACATACATGTCTAGCACACATACTGTGGCAAGCGCCCCTTAGAGAATGCACCAATGGCCAAAACCGGGTTTGTGCAGGCAAAGATAGCTGGGGTATATTACTTTAGTTGCTACGCCCCCCCGAGTATGACCACCAGTGAATACGCAGGCATGATCGACCAACTGGTAGCGGAGGCAAAAAACAAGGGCCCAAAGGTGATAGCGGGCGACTTCAATGCCTGGGCTACGGAGTGGGGTTCGACCAGGACGAACGCCAGAGGAACTATCCTTCTCGAAGCTTTTGCTGCGCTCGACGTGGTGTTGCTTAACGTCGGCGATGAACCAACATTCAACAAGAACGGGCGTGTATCGTATATCGACCTCACGTTCGTTAGCCCGTGTTTGGCCAGGGGGGCTACGTGGAAGGTCCATAGTGGTTTTACGTACAGCGATCACCAGGCGATCGTGACAGAAATCGAACAACGAGTGCAGCGGCAGGAGGCACGCAGCAGCCGAAACCAGGGATGGAAGCAAAAGTCCTTAGATGTGGACACCCTGCAGGTGGCCATGGATCAGGCACCGCTCTCAGGCTCAGCGGAAACCAAGGTGTCGCAGCTTATGGGAAGACTGGAGCGTGCGTGCGACGCATCAATGCAGCGTCGCGGTACCTCAAACCGCAGGCGACCAGTGTATTGGTGGAACAGCAACATATCGGACCTTCGAAAGAGCTGTATTAGTGCCAGGCGTAAGTTCCAGCGTACAAGAGGCGGCGACGGTGGAGAGAGGCTCCACGCCGCGTATAAAAAGGTGAAAAAGCAGCTAAAAGAGGCCATCAAGGAAAGCAAGAGAAAATGCTTCACCGATCTTTGCGACAGCGTTGACCAGAACCCATGGGGCACAGCGTATCAGGTGGTGATGAAGAAGCTGGCCACCTTCAGCCCGCCACCGCCCACCTCGGCGCCATTCCTTAAGCGCGTGGTACAAACGCTGTTCCCACCACAATGCGGCCTCAGGCAAGATGCCATTCCGTACCCGCGTAGTGCCGTTTATGATATACCGATGGTAGACAGCGACGAGGTGATCACTGCCTGCGGGAGAATCGGCGACCAAAAAGCACCTGGGCCAGATGGCATCCCGAACAAGGCGCTGAAGGCTGCGATTAAAGCATACCCAAGCCTTTTTGTGGATGCTTACAATGCCTGCCTAACAGAGCGAGTTTTCCCGGACAGGTGGAAGATCCAGAAGTTGGTGTTACTGCCGAAGGGGAAGAATAACCCCGAAGACCCCTCATCGTACCGTCCTATCTGCCTGCTGGATTCCGCAGGCAAGTTGCTAGAGCGCTTAATTTGCACTAGGCTGGAGGCAGCAATTGCGGATGCAGGGGGCTTGTCTGAGTGCCAGTTCGGCTTCAGGAAAGCAATGTCGACACTCAACGCAATCGATCTGGTGGTCTGTACAGCACAGAGAGCAATCGAGGGTAAACGCTGGAGGTATGGCTCCAAGGAATACTGCTGCGTGGTGACCCTGGACGTGAAGAATGCCTTCAATACGGCGAGGTGGGGTGACATTTTAGCAGCGCTCAAAAAGTTGCAGGTGCCGGGATACCTAGTGGAGATTATTACCAGCTACTTCACGAACAGGGTACTAGATTACCACACCGATGCCGGAGAGATGCGTCATATAGTCACGGGTGGTGTTCCACAGGGGTCGGTACTAGGTCCGACGCTGTGGAACGTGATGTACGACGGAGTGCTACGGCTGGCGGTACCAAGAAACGCCCAAATTGTGGGCTTTGCGGATGACATCGCAGTGGTAGTCACTGGAAAATTCCTTAGCGACGTCGAGGCGACCTGCAACAGCACTGTCAAACTGGTACAGGACTGGCTGTCCTCGGTTGGACTGCAGCTTGCGGAACAGAAGACGGAGGCACTCCTGATATCCAGTAGGAAGTCAGTAGAGACAGCCCATATCCAGGTTGGCGGCGTTACCGTGCACTCCAAACCGGCGATCAGGTACCTAGGAGTCATGCTAGATGCAAGGCTTAGCTTCAAACACCACTTGAAGTACGTTGGCAACAAGGCATCGAAGACAGTGGCCGCATTATCGCGGCTTATGCCAAATATTGGCGGCCCGAAACAGCCGAGACGGCTATTGCTTATGAAAGTAGCAGCCGCCACGATGTTGTATGCGTCACAAATATGGGCTCCGGCGATGAGGGTCAAGTCGTACCGGAGCCACATAGAATCGGTGTACCGCATCAGCGCAATCAGGGTGAGCTGCGCATTCCGAACGACGTCGTATGATGCCGCCTGCGTGGTGGCGGGAATGGCCCCCATACACATCTTAGCGGAAGAGGCACGCGCTAAATACGAGGAGGAAGATGCTCCGCAGCACAGGAAGACGTATCGGGAGCTGACCCTGCAGAAGTGGCAACAGCGATGGAACGAGTCCAGCAAGGGAAGGTGGACGTTCGCCCTAATAAGCGACCTCCACATTTGGATGGACCGTGCGCATGGGGTGGTGGATCACTATCTCACGCAGATAATGACAGGCCATGGCTGCTTTAAGGCATACCTACATAGGTGGGGGTATGAGCAGAACCCCTTCTGTGACTACTGTAGCGGGTCAATCGAGGACGCTGAGCACATTGTTTTTAACTGTGCAAGGTACACTAGTCAACGGCGCCGCCTAGCGAATAAAATCGGTGGTATGCCCACAGTGCAGTCACTAGTCGGAAAAATGGTGGAGTCCAGGTTCTGCTGGGATGCAGTAGCGCGATATGCGGCGGAAATCATGACAAGGCAACGCGAGATTGAGAGGGGCAGACGTGCCTTTGAACGTCTTGTTGTGGAAGAGCCAGGATAAGGCTATGTCCCCCCTGTGAAGAGATGCTGGAAGGCGGTTCCGCAGGGGGAGATAGTGGGGGGTGGTTTTTAGTCGGTAGGAATCCGGCATGCCGACGAACTGGAGTTCAGGCATCTTCCGAAGATTTTCCACCTCCGTCAGAAAACAAAAAAAAAAAAAAAAAACATACATGTCTACACTCAAACCTAGAATTGCGCAAATAATTGCTGCGTTTATTTAGTGGCGAAGTAAACTTTGGCCGCGTCAACTAGCAATGTCGCGTCTCAGCTTTCATTTACATTTTCTTAGGCAACTTTCACACACACACACCTACACACATCTAGAATCTTTTGTAACTTTTACCAACTATTTCACCTCCACATAAACTTTGGTCTTGAGTAGCGCGGCAGCCGAATTGCAGTGCAGCAAACGCAAAAATAGAGGCGTCACAAAATGCAAATAAATTGCAAGCGGCCCTCCTTGACACGCCCACTAGTGCTGCGCTGCACTCGGAGACAGTGTTGCCACTGTCACGGCCAAGCGAAAACCAAGCGAATGCACGCAACGCGAAAGATTCGCACGAAAGATAAAGCAATGCGCGTTGCCAGCGTGCAACTGCACTTGAAGCCAACCGCAAAGTGGCCGCAACAGCGTCTTGGGCCGCTGTCTGCATGCCGCTGCAGCTGCGGTGGGCGGCGCTGCACTGTTGCGCGCAGCGTGAAAGGCAAAAGTGTCACTTGTAACGTGATTTATGCTTATAATTTACTACTCGACGCACAAAGTGGGAATTGTAGTGCGGCGCGCAGTACAGTACGCCACCTAACAACTATTGTTGTTGCTGCTGTAGTCGTTAGCACGCCTCTGGAAATGCAAGTGCCATGAAAACTTGCACTAATGGCCCACACAAAGGGCACTTGCAGACTGCTGCTGCTGCCGCGCGGCAGAAGCGCTGGATGAGCGCGCAAAAAATAGGAAAATGTTGCGACAGCTCAATTTAGTGAGCTAACTAGCTTTGATTAGTCAACGTGATATTGCAAGAAATCAATTTATTATCCAGCGGAAATGGCAAAGATTAGCCCCAGTGGGGCTTTGCGATGCGGAACGTGAGAATGAAAGCCAATTTTCGAAGTTAGTTCAAGTATCAAGAATATTTCAAATTTTCTCCAACACAGCACAGAAATGGCGCATCCTGTGCATCAACCGTCAGATTAGTAAGGTTCCAAACCATTAAGCCGTTTCAACAACACTCAGCATCCAAAGCCAATTTTTGAAGTTAGTTCAAGACTCAAGAACATTTCAAGTTTGTTCCAACACAGCGCAGAAATGGCGCATTCTATGCATCACCCATGAGGTTAGTAAGGTTCCAAACCATTTAGCAATTTCAACAACACTCAGCATCCAAAGCTAATTTTTGAAGTTAGAAATGGTCCATTCTATGCATCAACCATCAGATTAGTAAGGTTCCAAACCATTAAGCCGTTTCAACAACACTCAGCATCCAAAGCCATATTTTTGAAGTTAGTTCAAGACTCAAGAACATTTACAGTTTGCTCCAACACAGCACAGAAATGGCGCATTCTATGCATCAACCATGAAGTTAGTAAGGTTCCAAACAATTAAGCAATTTCAACAACACTCAGCATCAGCTTAAACGTGTTACGCTGAATGGCAACTTTGAATTTTTATTTGAAAGCACTTTTAAAACTCTAAACTATTCTACGACCAAAACGATATTTGATTCCGGGAATCATGGAAAAATTTACATGTTACCAGTTTTTAAGCATTTTTAATCTAATTGAGGTTTACTAAGGTTTCGAGTACCTAAATGGAATTTTTAAAATTTTTCAAAGTTGTTTTTTTTTTTTGTAATGAGTTAATTAATGCGCAGTGTTTCCCTGAATTGAACTTTAACTTCACTTTTAAAACTCCAAACTATTCTAAGACCAAAACAAAATTTAATTCCTGAAATCATTGAAAAATTTCTATGTTACCAACCTAAGCCATTTTTGTCTAATTGAGGTTTATTGAGGTCTCGAGTACCTGAATGGAATTTTTAAAATTTTTCAAAGTTGTTTTTTTTCTATGACAGAACATTGGCAACGAATGAATTAATGCGCAGTTCAGTTGGAAATTTTAATTTTTACAGTCGAAGCTAATTAGCAACGCAATCATGGTGGCGCAAATATTTTCATTGCAAACATGGCAAATTAAAAAAAAAAGAATAACAACAACAACCCAGTGGCAAGCGAACGTGCACGAAGGGCAAAGCGCAAAATTTCCTAATTAAATGAAAATTGCAGCGCATAAAGCGAGGTGTTGAATTAAAAATGAAAAGAAAAACGCGGGGCGAATAAAACCGCAAGAAAGCAAAGCGAAAACTTTGATGTGCGGCACGTAATCATAATAGGCGCGCAGGATAATAAAAGGTGTGATGCGGTGTGGCGCATAGCGAAGATGGAGATTGAGTTGTGGCTGAAAGGAGAGGAGGGAGCATGAAATAGGAAAACGAAAGCGAAGCTGCAAACAATGATGAAGGAAGCGCAAGAAATTCAGTTTGCTTCAGTCAAACACACACACTCGCACACATACCACAGCACACATATGCGCATAACTAACTACCAACCACACACACACACACATGCACAGTCCTTGAACACTTTCATCAAACGCGCCTAACGCCTTCACGCGGCCTCAGCGCTCAGAGTTTCATGTGCGCGTCATGTGCTTGAATGTATGTGTGTGTGTGAGACTTTTATGCTTCGCTTGGCAAATCGCAGCGCGCAATTGCGACCGTAAAACTAGTGGCGAACGCGCCACTTTTAATTAGAACGACCCACCAACTGACAGCGGCAACAATCGGTCATACAAACAACAATGACCGCGTCGGAACAGTCGGTCGCTTGGGCAGACAAATAGACTGGCTGACAGCGCGCCAGCGAGACGGTTGAGACAGACTGCAGCGGTCGACTTTGGCGCGCTTCTCATTCATTTCCACAGTCGTTGTTGTAGTTGTTGTTTTTGTTGTTGTTGTTAGCACGCGCCCATTGTCTGCGGTTTTTATTTCCGCTTTACGTTCTAATGTTCGCTCACTCTCGCTTTTGGCTTTTCATTCCGCTTTCTTTTGTGCTGTTTGGGGCCGCCTTGTTAAGAGCCCCAAACAAACACACACACACACACACACACATACATAGACGCACACAAATCCCACGGCAATGTGCTGGCTAATTTCGAAATTAATGCCGCTTTTAGCGCTCATCGCGTTTTGCCCAGCTGCCCAGATTTTTGTTTTCATTTCTTCGTTTTCGCGTTTGCGTTTGGTTTCACTCGGCGCTCATTAGTTGTTTAATTACATCGTTTGTTTGTTTTTGTTTTTGTTTTTTTTTGTTTTCTTGTGCCATTGCGCCGCGCACGTTGCCACTGTTTGTGCGCTCGTTTCATGCCTCCACATTCTTTTTTATTAGATTTTGCTACTTGCTCATGATTTCTCTATGACTTTTTATGGTTTTTATGATTCTTTCAGATTTTGCTTGGTTTTTTTTTCTTGTTCCATTGTGCATCGATTGTCAGCGCACGCGGCTTCCTGGCATTTAATGCGCTTACGTTCACCACCTTTCACACCGTTTGCTGTCTGCGTCAGCAGTGCGCCATTGTTTTTTTTTTGTTTTTGTTCTCAATTTCTTGCGTAATCGCTGAATGGCAACGCGTAATGCTTAAAGCGATTAATTTGCCATTTTGCGCGCTCAGCCGTAGCTCAGCACACTCCCCACTCTTCGCCCAATTCAATTTCGACTTAGAGAAAAGAACGTCGCTCGCCACTTCCACACGTACATACATATATATATGTTTATGTTGCATAATTTTAGGCGACCGAGCTTATTTTTGCTATTATTAAACGCGCCGCCGCTTGCTGTCGCTGCCAGCTCCGCCTCGTTCCGCCGTCATTGCGCCCGGAATCAAATTAACTCAATGTTATTGTGCGCCATTTTGGCGATGACTTTATTAAGTTTATTCAAATGCCCGCCTCATGCATATTCATGAGATCCCCGCCAATGGAAAGCAATTTTCGGCAACTTTTTAGCAGCCGACAGCACTCGGAGACATTGCACGATTTTAATGAAAATTGATTGCTACGGTTTGAGCGCCAACTGCGCACCGAAGTGTGGGGGCGTGAAGACATTTTGATGGGTTTATGTGAGCGTAGATTTGTTGAGATTAGTTGGCATAATTTATATAAATCCCCTAAAAATTTCAATTTTCCCACATCGGACACCTGCATTGACAACAAACGACGTACACCGACCGAATGTGATGAATGGCAGCGCTCAACAATGAAATTAAGTCGATGGACTTATGAATAAGTGTTGCTTGATTAGTGCGGCACGTGATCAAAATTTTTTTCTTTGGCTTAGGTCAGCTGTGCTATGGGTTTGATGTGAGAATGTGAAGTATATTTTTAGGCTCAATGTTTTCTTAAGAATGCGCTTATTAATGCAAAGCATTGCGTTGAATATAGAGGAATGAATGAATGAGTTTTAAATGAAGAATTCATGAATTTGTTTGGAAAATATGGGCAAAAGATGAAAATCAATTTGTTGGTCAATTGTTAACAAATTTGAAAAACAAAGTTTAAGAATATGTTTTAAAGTTTAAATGAACAAAATACTGTAACGATGAGGCACCCTGTCGCTGCGTTATGCATGAATGAAGTGGTTTTATTTTTCAAGCACAATCCAGAGATACGAAAGCCTAAAGAACTAATTTTCGTAACAATACTAATAGAAAATTGCACTTTGTCAGTTCTTCGTACCAGATAGTCCGGCCTGATGGCCAGTGGCGGATCCAGGGGGGTGGTTTTGGGGGTTGAACCCCCCCCATAATATTTGGATCGACTATAAAACTACATAAAAATTAAGAGGCATTTTATAAATATTAAAGAATTACTTTCTTAAACCCGCCGAAATATTTTTTTCTGAATCCGCGCCTGCTGATGGCTGTTGTTTGCTTAAACTCCATCAAAACGTGTCCTGCGACTTGCACAGGTCGCTCTAGAATCCTTGAACAGACTATAAAAAGCTTCTTTGAATATTGATTATGCAGTTTTCACTCCAACTTTGGCACATTTTGTTCTCCTTAGTGGAGATAGCTGACGATATGGTTGGCATTAGTTCGTATAAACGTCGTTAAAATATGTTCCACGACTATGTAACACAGCTTGCTCTAGAATTCTTAGACAGACTATAAAACTCCTCTTTGAACATTGAGTTTGAAGAGAGCAGAGAGATCTAATCTAAATGACCAACATTTGGTTCCCAACTTCGACGCCTTGAAATTGGCTCATAGGACAACCTCGCTTGTTGCGTCAGAAAATCGCTCAGCATCACAACTAATAGATCACTGAGTGTCTTTTATTATAATTACTTAAGTCACTAATAGTTACAAAAATGGGTAAAAATTGCATAAAAAAGGAGTAACATGCAGTTCGAACGATATTTGAAATTCCAACCTTTTACGCTTTAATTTCGATCAACTTAGATTTTTCCAAGGTTTTTCAGCGATTTTCACTTGAAAGTAGGAAAGCTATTACAATATGAACCACAGTGGGCAGCACAGGATTTAATTTTTGGGGCAGTTGCTTATAACTTTTGAACCAAATACCATTCGAAAGCATATTTTGTATCTGCAATTTTTGTGTTTGTGGGTTTGATTCACTGGTGGATCACTCAAGCAGCTCATCTGTTTTTGGAGTGTAAGTTAATTTTTTAAGTCATATTTTTTCCAAAATTGTTTTTCAATTTGAATTCATTCCAAAATTCCGTGGTGTGGCATCAAGTTTGGACCCCATCTAATTTGTCCGATTTTGCAGTTTTTCAGTTATCTAATTTTACTTGCAGCTCTCTCCGTTTAATGAAATGTTTTGTTTGAAATCAGATGAAAACTTTGATTAACTTTTTTTGTAAGTAGATAAAATCATTTAACTTGTGTTATTGTAATTGAGACATTTGCCCCGAAATGAGCCACAAGCGATACGTGTTCAATTAAAGTCCAACTGTTTGTTTTCCTAACCGACCATTAAGCATTTACAAAGGCAGGAAAGTAGGAGGAAGAAACAACAGACCGGAAAAGATTATTAATGGCCCGAATTCGATTACATTTGTGACTGTTTGGTGCACTTCTGTGTGTGTGTGTGACTCGAACCTCCAGAAAAACAACAATGCAGAATATGAGGAAAAGCAAAGTAGAGTCCAGGCGCCACTCAAACGAGCGCCGCATAAAGTCCGCCGAAACGGGCAACTGTGAGGCTGTGAAGTGGCGAAATTGCGAAATGGCCAAACTGCCAGCACTCGCAGCTATACGATTTCGCACAATTTACGACATACGGTCGCTGACACGTTCCGGCAAAAAAACGCGCGCTGCAGCTGCAGACACACACACACATACACAAACATGTGCGACGTGGGCGTGTAGTCAGCGGGCCGATTGGGTCACATACGCAGCTCCGCAGCTGGCAGTGACGGCCGCGCGTAAACGTGACCGCTGACCATACGGGCAGCGTGTAATCACGTTTGTGCAAAGACTGCGTGCACCATTAGGATGGCCGGAGGGTAGGGGGTGACGCTGATTTGCGCTCTGGATTGAGATATTGATTGGTTATAGCAATGCTGCGTTGAAATCAGATTATTTGTTACGTTTTGCTATTTGCCATTTCATTTATTAAATGTATGTGTGTGTGTTTTTTTTTTGGAGTTATTCCTCGCTTGTCTGGCAGGAAAATATAGAAATGATGGAGTGGGAAATAATGAGCGCTGTCGTTGAAAATTCCTGTGAAAAAGTATTTTTGTTGTAAAGATATTGCTAGATTTTTTTCAATGTTGACATTAAAGCGCACTGTGCGTTATTATAAAAGTGTATATATTCTTCAATTGAAGAAAAAGAATAAAATTCGTTTTTTTCAATTAATTTCCTTTACTTAGTTTAGTTGGTCTTTTTGTGTATTTTGAAGAGAAATTTATTGGCGAAGATTTCAAAAACAAATCTACTTTATATATTCCATGTGCTTGAGTCCAAGTATAGAAACATATATGTATATAGATGTCTATGATGTCTACTATGTCTATAGATGTCTACCTTTTTGTTTTCGTCTCAACCCATACCAACCCATACCACACATCGATGTTCTTGTATTGCATTTTTTTTTTTCATGCCTCTTTAATATGCGGCAATGTCGAAAGGAACGACCGACATGTCCAACGAAAAAATGCCAAAATTCGTAAAATCGCCAAAGGCTGCCAGTAGCAGAAGAAGCGTACTTAACTGTATGCTGTGCACGATTTTTCATTTATATATTTTTTGTGTGTTGTTGGCATGTGAAAACCAAGAAATCACATTGCAAATTTAAGGTTAGCTGCATTTACGTTGGGGGCAATTTAGCGCAAATCAGGTGAAGGTTGAGCTATTAAACTTTTTGCGGCGAGTCAAAGCGAAGCACAGCAGAGTTCACTGCGGCATGCGGCGCGACTCAGATATGGGAATTAGTGATGCCGAGATGCGCTGTTGGCTGGGTGAAGGTTTGTGCAGTTGGCGCTTCAAAATGTCGGCAATATTGCATTTTGATGTGGCGCTGTCTTCTGTTTCGGATGCGGTACAGAGAGTAGATATATATTGCACAATAAATATCATAAGTATACAGGAAAGAAAATTAAGCAGATTCAAATAGTTTTGTGTAAAATGTTAAGTTAGGTTAGGTTAGCTCTGGTTCTGGATGCCTTGTGTTACCACACAGCGTAAGTAGGACCCTTTAGTTGCGAAGAGAAGAAGATTCTCAATAATTTTTTCTGCCACTGTTCGACTCCCTTCAGATGAATGTGAGAAGTGGGCTTTAGATTTTCCCTTCTTTAATGACTTTGATGACCTCAAATCAGTCAACAGTAGAAAGAAGTTGAGGCTCATCTGTCTTAAGTCAGTTCCTCACAGACTTTCAGAAGTTATATTCCTTTTTTATTTGTGTCTTTTTGATTTGTTTTTAATCTAACTTAACCTCTTTCTTAGCTTCTTTAGGCTATAGAGCGCTTTATGGCACCTGACAAACAGTTTTAAAGAAACACTGGCCCCAACAAGTGACTTCATGGTCGCCTGATTGTCATTACAATTTCAAGTAGTCTGAGATGCTATAACACCGTGCGACAGCATTTTTCCCAGCGGAAAAAATCCATATGGACGTGAAACTAGAGATCAAATATAGTAATACTGCGTACTCAGTTTTTTATTTCTGCATCCTTTGTCCTTGTAAAAGGACTTCAAAATTTTGAAGGGAATTAAAAATAAAAAAAAATATATAAAATACTTAACCTCGTTGAATATGGCGATATGTAAAGGGGTTTCCAACAAGAGGTGTTATTTTGAATCACCCGGTATTTCGGTAGCTGTCACTTTTGAAGCTTTTATTCTTTGACATTTGACAAGTAGAAACTACGCCATTACTAAAAATGGAACGATACACGCTTCAACAACGCATTGAAATTATTAAAATTCACTCCAAAAATGGTGAAAATCTTACAGTCACAGTTCGCAAAACTAAAGCATTTTTGGGTCGTCGTGAAGCACCTTGTCGGACCGCAATACAGAAATTGGTGAAAAATTCGAGCTGTTGGGACAAGTTAGTGATGTGAAGAATAAAACCCGTGCACGTCGCCCAAGAACAACTGAGAATATTGCTGCTGTAGCCCAAAGTGTTGAAGAAAACCCAGGTTGGTCGATTCCTCGTCGTTCTTTGGAATGATGATTTTTTATGGTCGGAGTTGGATGGTATTGATCTGGACAACGTTTACTTTCAACAAGACGGCGCTACGTGCCACACAAGCAACGAAACCATTGCTCTTTTACGGGAAAAGTTTCCGGACCGTGTTATCTCTGGAAGAGGTGATCACAATTGGCCACCGAGAACTTCTGATCTAACACCTTGCGACTTCTTACTTTGGGGCCACGTGAAAGATAAGGTGTACGCCAGCAGCCCAGCGTCGATTCAAGACCTCAAAGATAGAATTCGTGAGGCTATCGAGGACATAGGGCAGCCACTTTGCGATTTGGTTATGGAAAATTTCATGAAAAGGATATGGTCCTGTAAGCGTGGTCGTGGTGGCCATTTGGCTGATGTTATTTTTCATTATAACCGGCATACCTTCCTCTTTATTATGAAATAAACATCCGATCATTTATATCAAAAAATGGCATTTTTCTCCAAAATAACACGTTTCCAAAATAACACGTCTTGTTGGAAAACCCTGCTTATCAAATGAAAGAGGAAAGGCTAAAAATTTAAATAAAATTGATTTTTTATCTATTTGTAAAAAAAAGGTTTTAAAAAAGGTCCTTTGAAAATTGTAATCCTTTATATCCTTGAAAATGTATATAGCATTTTCTTGAAAAGTAAGTTTGTTAAAGCCCAAAATCTCCTTAATCACGTGTCAGTTGCAATTCTAATAAAATACAAAAATTCTAATTTAACAACAAGGTTATAAGAAAAGTGACTCATCTTTTAGTAGAACTTCTTAGCTCAGCAAAGTGGCATTTCGAAGCTGTTGAGGTCTCAAAACCCAAACCGAAACCCGATTCAATCAAAGTCGAAACCTGGCTTTGAAAAAGACAATCTTTTAAAATCATTGAACTCCTACACCAAAAAAACTAACGGCTTGAAACATGACCCAACTTGTGGTAGTACTTTCTATTCTTCTAACAACAGGAATCATTGTTGCCGATGTCCCAAAACAAATTAAAATATAAGAAAAATGACTGCGACATTGAAAAAAGTTTTAACTATTTAAATTGTTAAAAACTGCTTAACTGTCTAACTCCTAAGAGTTACAGGTCACCAGAAGAGCTGGTGACCTGAAAAAGGACTCACGACACAGAGTTAATTTCCGGCTCTACATAGAACGACTCAAAGTTCGCAATTTCTATACCAAAAGAAGTAGTAAAATATGGCTTATTTAGTAGTAGAGGGTTCCAGCTTTCCAAGGATGATCTCAAAGCCAATGACATCCCACGAAATATTCGATTGAATTGAATTTGAAAACTGACTTTCTGACTGAAATTTCGATCTGTTTTTCATCATTCAACTGCCGGTTGAAACTATAAGAAACAGTAAACTAAAAAAATACTCACCATGTAGTACAACTTTCCAGGACTCCAAAGATCCAGTGATCTGTGACTGCTGCCCCAGAAGAGTGAAGCGAAGAAACATGTCTTATCTGGTAATAGAAGCTTCTAGCTTTCCAAAGATGATCTCAAAGCCGGTAACATCCCACAAAAATCTAAGTTGTGGACTGTCTTTGAAAAAAATCTACCTGTTTTTAATCATTCAACTGCCGGTTACTCCTAAACTAGAAGTTATATATAACTGAATAGAGACTAACCACGAACTAGAACTATCATGATCTCCAGGGATCTAACGATCTGTGGTTCCTATACCAAAAGAGTGAAGAAGAGTAATTTATCTAATAGTAAGTAGATGTTTCTTGATTTCCAAAAGTGAATTCAAAGTCATCAGCATCCCACGGAAAACTCTATTTCACTGAAGTTGTGAGCTGTCTTTGAAAAAAGTTGGCATTAATCAATCGTTCAACAGCCCATAACTCCCTTACTATAAGTGCTTACGACCTGAAAAAATGATCTCGACCAAAAATGATCTCACAGTCGCCAATATCCTCAGGAAACCTAACCAAATCTGAGTGATTCACTGAGGTCTATCCTTAATTCTTACTCCTTTCCTTCTCTTTTGTATCTAAGTTCCTCCTATTTCGGCTCTTCATTTTCAAATATAATAAAAAAAAAACAAACATTTATATAAATATAACAGCTTCATTCTACCCTTGAAATTTCTAAGAAAACTTTTCCCAAAAAAATTATCTAAATAAAGACATAAAGCCACATTGACTTGACTGACATGTCTTAACATATTTTCCACAACCAAAACATTATTAAATAAGCACAACGGCAACACGTCAAACTCTGTGCTAAAAGTCAGTTTTCACTTATTGATGCCCGCTTTCTGCGTACCCTTCTCCGCTCGTCATCGAACCCATAGCCTGAAGACTGAAATGAATTTTTTATTATTGTGATAATTTTGCCGCCACACATTTCACACTTTGTTGCCCATAATGATGTGTTTCCTGTAAGCTATACTTATAGTAGCGTCCGCCCCCACTCAACACTGACACTACCACTAGCCACAAATACACAAACACACACACACACACAACCTGAACACCGTCGTCCACAACTTTGGCATCAAGTGGCAGCTCCCATCAAATGCTTACTTACTTACTTAACTGGCCATAGCAACCCGTTATCGGGTTACGGCCTGCCGCAAAACTTCTCTCCAGGCGCCTCTGCTTCGCGCGCGCCTTCTCCAGTTGGTCACACCAAGAGATACCAGGGCCTCATCCACTTGGTCCTTCCACCGGAGACACGGCCTCCCTCTTCGCCGTCGACCTCCAACCATCGCATCGAATACCTTTTTCGCCGGAGCTTCGTCGTCCATGCGGCAGACATGACCGAGCCAGCGTAGCCGCTGGATGTTAATTCGCTGCGCTACGTCCATGTCCTCATACAGCTCATACAGCTCGTTATTGGTTCGTATGCGATAGTCGTCACCAACCCGAACAGGGCCGAAGATTTTGCGAAGCACCTTCCTCTCGAACACTCCAAGGGCCGCTATGTCGTTTCGTGTCATTGTCCATGCTTCAGCGCCATAGAGGAGCACGGGCAAGATAAGCGTCCTATAGAGTGAAAGTTTTGTCGGTCGAGAGAGGTCTCTACTTCTCAATTGCCTACCGAGACCGTAGTAGCACCTGTTGGCAAGAGTTATCCTTCGCTTTATCTCCAGACTGACATCATTGCTGCTGTTGATGGCGGTGCCAAGGTAGACGAATTCCTTGACAACTTCAAAAGCATACCTGTCGGCCTCGACGTGAGACCCTAGCCGCTGCGAGTCCCTGCGTGTAGACAGCATATACTTCGTCTTGCCCTCATTTACCACCAGACCCATTTTGGCAGATTCTCTTTCGATAGCCGCAAAGGCAGCGGTGACATCTCGCTTGTTACGTCCGATGACATCAATATCATCAGCGTAAGCAAGGAGCTGGACACTTTTGTTGAAAATTGTGCCATTACGATGTACACCGGCCTTGCGCAGAACACTCTCCATGGTGAAGTTGAAGAGGTCGCAGGACAAAGGATCGCCCTGTCTGAAACCTCGAACGGTATCAAAGGGGTCGGAGAGGTCACTTCCAACCTTGACGGAGCTGCGCGTATTGCTCAACGTCGCTCTGCAAAGTCTAACGAGCTTTGCAGGGATACCAAGTTCAGACAATGCGGCATATAGGCGATCCCTTATCGGGCTATCGAATGCTGCCTTGTAATCGATGAAGAGATGGTGTGTATCGATTTGGTTCTCATGGGTCTTCTCCAGGATTTGGCGTAGAGTGAATATCTGGTCGATGGTGGACTTACCAGGTCTAAAGCCGCACTGATAAGGTCCAATCAGCGCCTTGGCGAGTGGCTTTAGTCTTTCACATAATACGCTCGTCAGGACCTTGTATGCAATGGGAAGTAGGCTGATACCCCTGTAGTTGGCGCATATTGTTGGGTCGCCTTTCTTCAGCACAGGACAAAGGGCACTGAGGTTCCAATCGTTGGGCATTCGTTCCTCCAGCCATATTTTGCAAATGAGCTGATGCATGCACCCAATCAGCTCACCGCCGCCGGCCTTGAACAATTCAGCTGGTAGCCCATCCGGCCCTGCAGCTTTGTTGTTCTTGAGTCGCTGGATAGCGACCCGGACCTCGTCATGGCTGGGCGGTGGCACATCCACACCGTCGTCGTCGATTGGTGCCATCTGGACATCTTCACCACTGGCGGTATTGTTCCTTTCGTCGCCTGCGAGCAGCTTGGTGAAGTGCTCCTTCCACAACCTCAGCACACCCTGCGCATCCGTAACCAGATCCCCGTTTTCGTCTCTGCAAGAAGATGCCCCAGGCTTAAATCCTTCCGTAAGACGCTTAACTTTTTGGAAGAATTTTCGGGCGTCATTCCTGCTCCTGCACTCCTCGATTTCCTCACGCTCGCGCCTTTCTTGCTCCCGTTTCTTGCGTCTAAAAAGGCACCTCTCTTTCTTCCTCTCCTCCCGGTATTTTTCTGTCATGGCTCGCGTGGCGGCCGACTGCAGGGTCTTCTTGTATGCAGCATTCTTCACTGCAGTGGCTGCGCGACACTCTTCGTCGTACCATTGGTTTTTTGGTGGTGGGCGTCGAAAACCAAGGACATTTTCTGCGGCGGCGCGCATAGAGTGGGATAAGTGAGCCCATAATCCGCCGATGTCATCAGGTGGAGAGGGGGAGCGACCGAGCTGGTTGGAGAGTTGAGCGGAGTAGACTTCGGCTACCCCTTGTGATCGCAGCTTACTGATGTCCAGCTTTCTTCGCAAACTAGGTTGTGCGGTCTTCGCTGCGCAAAGACGCATGCGTACCTTGGCTGCAACAAGGTAGTGGTCCGAGTCGATGTTGGGTCCTCGGAACGTGCGCACATCTAGAATGCTAGAAGCATGCCTTCCATCAATCACAATGTGATCAATCTGGTTGCGGGTGGATTGATCGGGGGATAACCAGGTGGCCTTGTGGATATCGAGGTGCTGGAATCTGGTACTACTAACTACCATGTTTCGTGCCGCGGCGAAATCGATCAGCCTCAGACCGTTGTTCGAAGTGGTCCCATGGAGGCTGAACTGCCCGACTGTGGGGCCAAAGATGCCTTCTCGCCCGACTTTTGCGTTGAAGTCCCCGAGGACAATTTTGACGTCATGGGCCGGGCACCTGTCGTAGACGTCCTCGAGCTTCGCATAGAAGGCATCCTTGGTCGCATCGTCCTTCTCTTCCGTCGGGGCGTGCGCGCAAATTAGGCTGATGCTAAAGTATTTAGCTTTGATGCGGATCGAAGCCAGCCGTTCGTTCACCGGAGTGAACCGAGAGACGTGGTGGCGAAGTCTCTTGCTGACCACAAATCCGCAGCCAAATTCGCGCTTCTCCGCATGGCAGCTGTAGTAGATATCGCAGTCTGCTCGCTTGGAGCAACCTTGTCCTGTCCATCGCATTTCCTGGATGGCGGTGATGTCAGCCTTACACTTTGTGAGGGCTTCCGCCAGTTGGATAGAGGCACCTTCCCTATAGAGGGTCCGGACATTCCAGGTGCATATCCTCAAATCATGGTCCTTGAATCGTTTGCTGTGGTCGTCAACATTGTGGGTTCCTTCCGAGGCTTGCTTTTTGGCTTTCATTGGTATTTGGTTTTCCGTGGCGGGCACCAAACCCTGCGCACAACCCAAATTTTAAGTCCTGGGGATAGGACTCGCTGCACACATTAGTTCACTATTCAGCGGATGCCAAATAGCTATCCAGAAGGGCCGCGCGGAGGCTGTGCATCAGCTTGGATTGGACAGGGACAAGGATCGTTCTGGCGTTCGCCAGGTTGAACGCAATCAGAGACTTTGCCTTGTATGTCCGCTCCCTTCCTTCCTCCCATCAAATGCTGCTCGCATCAAATGCATCAAATGCTGCTCGAACTTAAATGACAATCAGTCGCATGTGTTGCCCACAAAACTGCTGCACTGTGTCCTTCGGCCCATCCCCTCGCCGTCCGGACCTGTCATGCGATCTGACATTGGCACTTACCGTCTTTTTATGCGCAGCTGCCAACCAAGAAGCGGCGCGTACGTGCGTGAATGTGTGTTAACAGCATGAAGACACACACAAACACACACCTAGGTTTTTCTAGTGTGTGTGTGTGTGAGTGAATGCTTGTGGGGTTTTTGTATGCGCCACTTGGCAGTTTAATGTGGCCGAATCTTTTGTCTGCGCTTATGTCTTTGCTCACACTCGCCTGTCGGCGTCTGTGTGCGTTCAACGGTTTTACAAAATTCTTTGGCTTCGCGCGAAATATTTTCGCATAAAATTAAAAGATAAATACCAGACAGAGGCGCGCATGAAAATGTAAATTACTGCTCAATAGCAAAAAAACAGTCACACGTCTCGATATGACTTTCAATGAGCCGAATGTCTTAAAAGCACACACACACGCACACACAGGCAGACTCATGCAGCAACAAAATGCCAAGCAATGCAGTTCAAGTCGCGAGCTGTAGGGGCTCATCCTTGTGGCTTACCTCAGCTTGGGTTGACAGCGGCGCTGAAATCGCATAAAAACGCAATAGCAAAAAGACAACAACAACAACAACGACGACTACAATCATACATTACCGTGTGAGTAAATCCGAGCGAGTCCTTGCGCGCGCGCTCATAAAAAAATCACTCGACAATTCAAATTGAGCAAATATGTCAACTTGTTACGTAAAAATCCACTTCGCTGCAGTGCAAACATGACATACAAACAGAAAGACAGACAGACAGAAAGACAAACAGACGGACGAGCCGACAAACAAACGAAGAAGCGCGCGCTGCCATAAACAAACGTTGGTCGCTCGTAGCGCAATGCTGAGCTGAACGATGAACGATGAGTGCAAACGACAGAGTCAGCAGCGGTGCGGGCCACAATTGTGCAGTATGTTAAACATTGGCCATAAGGACCGAAAGGCACTGGACCAAATTAAACACAGCGCGACCAAGGCAACGAAAACACGCGGCAAATAAAGAAAATACAAAAAACATGCACAACAACAACAAATACGCGTACAAATGGACAAACGAATGTTGGCTGGAATAATTCATGGCGCGGACAGGACATGCTCGCAGTTACCACAGGACAGCTGCAGTGTGAAGCAAAAACGAAAGTATCGCTGAAGGGAACAGAAGACACTAAAAGGACGACAGAAAAAATGTGTTGGTGATGCCGCAAACGAATTTAGGAAAATTTAAATTCCATAAAAATGAATAGAAACGAAGCGACAAGAAAGCAGCGACAGCAAAGTTGCATTAGCGCTCGGCAGCTTGGCGACATCGGGCCAGGGGGGCAGGTGTTGAAACAGAGCGGCTGCACTGAGACGGACGCAAGGACAACGCACAAATGCTTTTTATGAGTATGCAAGAATAACTTGGAAACAAATTTCAGAACAAAATTCAGAATTTTAAAATAAAATTTAAAAATTGAAAAAAATCAAATTCGTATAATGTTTCATACATTTAAAGAAACTAAAAATTGAATAAATATAAAAAATATTAAACAATCCTCACATTAGACAAAAGAATCCACAGCAGGCGTCGAAATAAATCATAAATATGCCAATTCCAACTTTCACAAACGTGATTGGGCACAAATAATGCACCAACACACTCACACACAAGTCTGACTTATTATTGTCTGACCGACACTGATGCGACACTTTTGTGTGCGTCGATTTGCGTCATCAGCATTTTTGCCGCTCAATCTCACCTACACAAATGCGTTCAAACAAATCCTACAGATCCGCTGGCTAATGTTGGTTATGTTTTCCTCACACACAAACACACACACACACGCAGACATTCATATTACATAGGCTTCATGATTGCCCTCATCAACGTCATCAACATTGGCATCAGCAAGAACAACATTATCAGCAACAGCTGCCGCCACCGTCATCGCCGCCGCAACATTGACTCATTTTTTATTTAGGCAAACATTTCAGCGCTTTGGCCGCGCTGCCCTGTGCCGGCCCAACTAAATTAGCGCGTGGCGCGCCATTTTGTGCGACATTCGTATGCGTGTCACGTGTCACGTCGCGTACGGCAATACGGCCGCGACAGCAGCTACAAAATCAGTGACTTTGTAGCATTTTCATTTTCATTTCTATTTGCCACTCATTTAGCTTTCTTTCCCGCTCGGGCTCATTTCTATTTTTCCTCCCATTTGATAATATTTTACTTTATTATAGGCGGCTTGCATGCGTGTGTGTTCGTGTGTGTGTGTGTGTATGTTGCATAATTTTTCAAATATGAATTTGCTCTATTTACATTTGACGGCATTGTCATTATTGTTGTTATTGCCGGAAGCCGACAGCGCGCACGCACAGCCTGTACACCAACACACCAACACACACACACGAGCACTTGTACGAATGCGTGTCGATGCGTGCCATGGCCTCCTTGCGTCGCTGTGCGCTGTGCGCGTGTATGTGTGTGTGTGTGTGTGTGTGTGAGTGCGCGCGTTTTAAATGCGAAAATAATAAAGCGGAAAACCTGCACTGCGTATTGAATTTTGAGCAGCGGCGTATTAAACAGTTGAGTACATTTTGATTTGAAATTGGTTTCTGGTTTCGTTGAAGGTGTGTGCGAGTGCGTGAGATGTTGTCAGAAAAAAATTACATCAGGTAACATTGATATGCATTGGAAAATAAATGTGCAAAAGAGCTGAAAATTGCAGGAAAACAATCTGCAAATCGTGAGGTGATTTTCGGCCACGTGCAGACAATCTGATTTATGAGGCTCACAAGTGCGGTGACAATTAAAGGCAGTTTAGCGATTTTTGGGCGAATGTTCAAAATATATAATCAGTCGATTTTTATTACAAGTACACATGTTTTGTTGACGTAAATGTGAAATGTGAAGAGTTGGTATGCAATAAGCTCTCAACTTTTGAATTAAGCTGAATTAAACTTTGCGAATTATTGCTGAAAAAATTGTATACACAAATCAAATCATGTGCCAAATGCTGCTTTCTACTTTTCATTATTCTTATTTCCAAGTATTCATTGGAGCATTGCTTGGGTTGGACAATTGTATGCAAAGAATATTGCAAGGATGTGAATGATACATTAGATGAAAGACGTTGAAGTTTGTAATTGATTACTAGTTTGAAAGTTAGAAGGTAGTAAATTTTATGCACCAAATTGAAGAGTTTAACGAAGTGAATAGTCTATATGCATAAAAATTTTTGTTTTGACTGACTTGACAGGGTGCTTTTTCCTTAAAAAACTAGGTGCTTAAAAATATGCAAAGCTTTTATTTTTCTTTGTTTGGAGCAATTCAAAATCATTTTGTTTTTTTGCTTGTATTCCAGACTATGAATGAAACATATAAAAGAGCATATTTTGAGTCCCCTAATTTTTTAAGGAAAAAGTATGAAAATTGATGAAAATGGGTATGGTACATTTTTGCTAGTATTTCGATAAGGATGGGAATCACACCAAATACTTTGGCGGTTTTGTATTATTTGATGTTTCCGCTTCCATCCAAGAAAACGCCACGAAATTCCATATTTTCCGACTTTGAGGTCCAATTACCGCAGAATCGTAAAACTTATAAAAATGAATTACATTTGAAAAGAAGCCGTGAGGTGTTGTAAATGCCACAAGGAGAATATCATGTCAACCGGTTCTTTGGTTTAGAAATTACAATCCCAAACGTAAAAAAAGTCAGGGAAAATCAGAAAAAGTGACCCGCCCATTTTTTGCGAAAACGGAAACTAAGTTTTAAAAACGGTTTGCGGATTCGAAATCAGCAAAAAACGCTAATTACCCTAGAACTGATGTCAAACCCAGAAAAGCCATTTTGCTGTTGATCAGTGTAATTAAACACGTGTTTTTCACCTTTTTGAAAATCAAAATCTGACGGAGTCAATAATGGTTAAGGATGTATCTAAGTGAAGTCTATAAGCATGTGTTTTGTTTTTTTTAACCAAAACCTGACAGGGTTAACAACGGGCTACGGTTTGTATACGGGAAGTCTATAAAAAAACATGAACCTGTTGGCGGGCTGATCTCAAAATTAATTAAAACACTTCAAAATAATTCATTTTTTTGTAAAATGTAAAGCTGGCGAAGTAAACAAAGGGTTTAAAAATTGTTTGGGAAAAACAGGAATTTTGTATTTCCTTATTTATTTTACTTATTTACTTCAAACTTGGTGAAAGTATCAGGTGTACAACTTTGCTTCCGCCGTTTTTTTCCAAAATTAAAAGCTTTATTGCGAAAAAGTGCTTACAGATGTATTATTCAAAGTATTGTCCGTCGCTAGCGACAACTTTCTCCCATCTTTCCGGCAATTTTCGGATCCCGGCTCGAAAAAAGGAGTCCTCTTTTGACGCTATCCATGAAGCAATCCATTTTTCCAATTCTTCGAAGGATTGAAAATGTTGATCTGCCAGGCCGTGTGCCATCGAACGGAATAGGTGGAAGTCAGAAGGGGCGACATCTGGGGAATACGGCGGGTGGGGCAAGACTTCCTATTTCAGCGTTTCCAGGTACTTTTTGACCACTTTTGCGACGTGAGGCCGCAAAAGTGGTCACCACCATGTTTGTCTTCGACATCGAAATCACCATTTTTAAAACGTTGAAACCACTCCCGACACGTTCTTTCACTCAGAGTAGCATCACCGTAAGTTTCTGAGAGCATTCGATGCGCTTCAGCTGCATTTTTTTTCGGAGGAGAGGAGTCCTCTTTTGACGCTATCCATGAAGCAATCAATTTTTCCAATTCTTCGAAGGATTGAAAATGTTGATCTGCCAGGCCGTGTGCCATCGAACGGAATAGGTGGAAGTCAGAAGGGGCGACATCTGGGGAATACGGCGGGTGGGGCAAGACTTCCAATTTCAGCGTTTCCAGGTACTTTTTGACCACTTTTGCGACGTGAGGCCGAGCATTGTCGTGTTGGAGGATGACTCACCATTTTCACTCACCACGAAATCACCATTTTTAAAACGTTGAAACCACTCCCGACACGTTCTTTCACTCAGAGCAGCATCACCGTAAGTTTCTGAGAGCATTCGATGCGCTTCAGCTGCATTTTTTTTCGAATTGTAACAGAAAAGTAAAACTTCCCGCAAATGGCGAGAATTAGGCACATAAACGGACATTTTCGAGCGTGAATAATACGAAAACAAGAACAACTGTCACTGAAACGGCGATGACAATTCGTTAGGCACTGTCCACACTCACTTTAAAGGCATTACCATCTATGTATTTCAACCAGCCTCAGCCGGTACAGCCACCTATCGGAAAACGGCGGAAGCAAAGTTGTACACCTGATACTTTACATGTAAAAAAAATGCTATACGTAATTTTAGTTATTTTAAAAATCGAAATCTAAAGGTGTTTACGGGTCAAATATTGGTATGAAGAAACAGGATTTTTTTTAAGCTTTTTGGCTTCAAACTTGGTGAAAGTTCTTCACATGTAAAATACTTCGATACGTGTTTTAAATTGCTTTGAAAATCCAAATCTAAAATCGAAGTCTAAAGACGTAAACAAAGCGTTAAAAGTTTGTATGGGAAACAGGATTTTTTTTAAGCTTTTTGGCTTCAAACTTGGTGAAAGTTCTTTACATGTCAAATAATTCAACACGTGTTTTAAATTGTTTTGAAAACAAAAATCTAAATGCGTACACAAAGAGTTAAAATTTGTGTGGAGAAACAAATTTTTACTTTTTGGACTTTTTTTGAACCAAGAAGCTGGCAAGAGATGGCAGAAAACTATAATTTTATAATTTTTTTTATTTATTTTTTTGATTTTATTTAGATTTTATAACATTGAAGATATGAAAAGTCAACGCTTTACATGAAAACTGAAACTAAAGCTGAATATTAAAAAAAATACGAGATGGAACAGAGACCAGATAAAAATCAGAAAGACAGTAAGACAGATTTAGAAGTGGACATGAGAACTCCACACTTCACATGAAAATTGAGACAAAAACCTGAATATTTAAAAAGAGTAAACACGAGACGGAACAGAGAGCAGACCAGAACAGCGATCAGACCAGCACAGAGATCAGCACAAACTTGCATCACAGTAAGACAGATTTTGAAGAAAACATAAGAATTCCACAATTCACATAAAAACTGAGACAAAGAATAAAATATTTAAAACGAACCAAAATGGAATGAAACGGAAACCAGATCAGAAAAGAAAAAAGGATAAAAAGACAACACCAGAAGAGGGTTTCCATTCGATCAACCAAAGTATATTAAAAAAAAACGTTATCCTCTATAGGAATGGCTGTAGAAATCTTATTTGAACACTGCACTGATCAACAAACAAGGCAACTGAGACTACTCTACTAGGACCAGTACCGAATATCGGAAATAATTATCAAACTGTCCTGAAAATGTCCGAATGTCTAGTTAAGAGGAACCCGCTTCTGATTTATCGGACAGTACTTTTTACAATCTGTCTAGCGAACACGAAAAGGCCAAACAAGAAATTTCATACAATTCAAAAGAGCCACAAATTAGTTCTCGGACATGAGAAGCAACTATGAAGAAACCCACTGTGGGCCCATTGTCTCAATAATGCGTTCAAGACAGTCATCCGTCTATCTAAATTTCAGATTGGACTGTCATGTCAGATATGTATATATGTATACATTTATATATGTAATCTGGTCCTCTGCCACATCAGTTGCCAATTATCCTGGCATCATTGGTCCATTATGTATATTTTATGGTATTTTCCACTCAGTGCAGTTCAGAGCAGGTGGCTTTATTTATTAAGAAATTTCCTACTTCTATGTATTGAAATTTATTATAATTTATAATGCCCTACAATAGTCATCTCTCACTTTATGCTTTAACAACTGGAATTTCATTACAACTACTGTCACTCCTACAAAAATGTTTCGTACATATATAAACACACACACATAGACATGAGCTCAAGACACAAAACCACAAAACACACGAAAATAAAATGGAATTAAATATTTGTTGCTTTTGTTGTAACATGCAAGCAAACAGTCCAACATTTGGTTTGCTAAGCTTGTGGCCGAGTCCGGTGTCGTTGCCACTCAACAGGCACTTGACTGACTGACTGACTGACTGTCACTATAGTGACGCTACGAAATAACTGTAATTGTTATTTGTTGCCAGGCGAACGCGCATAGCCGGCCGGTCTCGGGCTGTCTGGCTGTCTGGCCGACAGCAGCGAAATTTAAGCATTATTGTTATTGTTTTGACACATAATGTGTCAACAGCTGTCAACATTAACATTTACATTTGTACCCATAAATATGTATCTTTTTATAATGTATTACATTTGTTTTTGCATAATTAAATGTCAAATGTTTAGTAGAGAGCAACGTGCGTTCTACATCTGCGGTCAGCAGCAAAGGACCTCAGTCGGACGCAATGCAATCAAACGAAATGAAATGAAACGAAATGAAATGAAATTTTAGGCGTAATTAAGCACATTTGGCAACAATGGTGAGTGGAGTTGAATGGCCGCACCACACATTCTCGTTGGCTACCTTGTTGCCAAAAAGTATGCAAGCTGCCACCACTGCCACCAGCAACCATAATGGCCGAAATGTGCATTGTTTGTTTTCCAAACAGTCGTCGCTGGATTTTGTCACATGGCAGCAGACATCATCGCACTCGGACTGGTTTTGTTTTCAAATCTATTCTCTTTGCTTTCGTCTTTTTCTGTAAATGTTTTTTCATATTTTAATTTTTTGCGCAATTTTTAAATGATGCATAGTTTCATAGCACACTTTCAGGCGAAAAAGTGCAATTTTTTCCAGCCAAATGGCAGAAGAAATATTTCCACTTTTTCAACTGACGCTATTTCGATTTTTTTGGTCTCTTCCCAAACCCACTTTATCTATGTCCCTGTTTCCACTGATTTGGCCCATTTTCATATATGTTCGTTTCTTTTTTGTTGGCATCAAGGGAGTAAGATTTCGCCTCAGCTCGATTTCTGTGTTCGTCGGCGCGTTCGTTCACACATATTTGCTGTGAAAAGGACACTTTTATCCTGTCGCTGTGTGCGCTGTGTTGCCGCAAAATGGCGCGACAGCAGGGCAGATCTGGCGGGCGGCTGTTGTGCGAACACTCGCTGGGGCATTGTCAAGCTGCCACTCGGGAGTTGTGTGTGTGTGTGTGCGTGTGGCATATAAAATGTAAAATACGAGCACATGAGCAAAAATGCTAAAATTCATTGCTGTCATGTGAAATTAAACTGCAACTGCATGAATTTTTAAATTTTCCGTATGCCCATTAAACATTTAACCAAAACAAAAACGAAAACATAAAAAATTCAACTGAAAACTGAAAAATGCAAAATACTATACAACCGACAAGTGTAAATGCGAGCTTCCTGTTTGTTGCGCGAGGATGTGGTCGTTATTGCTCGCCGGCGTAAATGGCTTGTGGGCCGCATACAATAATAGCATAAAGGTCCTTTTTCGGTTAGTGTTATTGCTGTTGTTGTTCTTTTATTGCCGTAAAAAAGGACACACTATAATTTGTTAATGACACCCAGCCATAAAACGTAGCCGTTTCTGTCGCCTCGTTTGCTGCTTTACACATATTTTTAGTATTGCTGTGTGTTTTTGGGCTTTTAGTGACATTCACATGGTCCCTGAAAATTTATAAAAAATTTATTTAGTTGAAAGGGTAAATGACAAATATGTGTGAGAGCTGCGAATTATAGATTTTTTGAGCACTTCATTAACTCGTTCAATGCGATTGGACAATAGATAGAAATAATTCTCGAAAAATCTTTATGTCTTTGGAGATTTTTTTTTACATTTATTTTGAAACTTACACAGCGATTAGGACTAAGTATGCTATAAATTCTGAAGTATGCAACACATTTGGTGGCAAAAAACTGACATTGATTCCCATCTTAGTGAAAAAATAACTGAGAAACTTACACACAATGTCATTCAAATGAGAATAGGAGAATAATTCCAAGCAATGCGTTGCAATATGCATATAAGTATGTCATATATGAATATAAGACTGACACAACGGTATGACAAAGCGATTTAAATTATGACTATGACTATGACTATGACTATGACTATGACTATGACTATGACTATGACTATGACTATGACTATGACTATGACTATGACTATGACTATGACTATGACTATGACTATGACTATGACTATGACTATGACTATGACTATGACTATGACTATGACTATGACTATGACTATGACTATGACTATGACTATGACTATGACTATGACTATGACTATGACTATGACTATGACTATGACTATGACTATGACTATGACTATGACTATGACTATGACTATAACTATGACTATGACTATGACTATGACTATGACTATGACTATGACTATGACTATGACTATGACTATGACTATGACTATGACTATGACTATGACTATGACTATGACTATGACTATGACTATGACTATGACTATGACTATGACTATGACTATGACTATGACTATGACTATGACTATGACTATGACTATGACTATGACTATGACTATGACTATGACTATGACTATGACTATGACTATGACTATGACTATGACTATGACTATGACTATGACTATGACTATGACTATGACTATGACTATGACTATGAATATGACTATGACTATGACTATGACTATGGCTATGGCTATGACTATGACTATGACTATGGCTATGGCTATGACTATGACTATGACTATGACTATGACTATGACTATGACTATGACTATGACTATGACTATGACTATGACTATGACTATGACTATGACTATGACTATGACTATGACTATGACTATGACTATGACTATGACTATGACTATGACTATGACTATGACTATGACTATGACTATGACTATGACTATGACTATGACTATGGCTATGGCTATGGCTATGACTATGACTATGACTATGACTATGACTATGACTATGACTATGACTATGACTATGACTATGACTATGACTATGACTATGACTATGACTATGACTAGGACATAGGAACAACAACAACAATCAAATCAACAACCAAATTAAATAATGACATATTTAATTAATTAATTAATTCATTAATACCTACCTTAATAAATGTTTCTTTAAAGCTGAAAAAGATTGTCCAGAGCTGGTGGTTCCAATACACCATTCATAGTAAAAATTATTTGAATGATTCTATTCTAAAAATTCTGCTCCCAAAAATTGAATTAAAACACAAAACAATTTCCAATCCAGCTTTCGTGCTGTCTCAATCTTATGCAATTTTCAACCTAACCTTCAAACGTCGACTTGTTTATTCTAATCCCAGAATCCACTTTTGAACCTTAATACTTCATTTACACTTTCCAACAATTTTCAAAAGTAATAGTCTGCTCAAAAATTTAATGGCGCACAGCAACAAGTTTTCGAATTTTTAAAGCCGCTCGGAAAGCATTGCGTCGGCATGCGACAAGCAACCACAATGCCGGCCATGGCGCAGTGCATCAAAAGCGTTGGCTTTTACACACTTTCTCACACACACACACACAACATACTGACGCAACAGCTCGCATTCAATTAGCGTTTACAAGTGCAAGCGCGCGTGCGGTTTTTCGCGCTTTGAAGGCGCGCGTCGCCAGCGCCTGTAGTGGCCGTGGATGCTCGTGTTGCTGCTACTGGGTGCGCCTTCCGCTTTACGCCTTTCAGCGGCAACTTGCAATTGTAGCGACAAGGAAAAATGGCATAGTGTGGCGTGCGGCATGCGGCATGTGCCGCAAATGTGTGCTGCAAGTGCAGTGAATGCCGTTTGGCCGACTTTTCATGCGCATTTCTGCAAAACAAACAACAAACAAAACAAAACACATACACTGAAGAGTATTCAACGCACTCACAAACACACACAAATAGACTCAGCAGTATTACTGAGTCGTTCTATGGTTGTTGAAAAAAGTGAGCCATTGCTGCTAATGTTAACATTGAGAAACAACAAAAAATACCCTAAATGGCGGCCAAATAAAAAACATTTGCAAAAATAATGGCCAGCCCGTTGCACGCTTATTTTTAATATATTAAAATAACATTGCAGCAAACAAACTGACTGCAATGGTTGCAGGAACTTTTTTTTCGTTTTCGACAACCGCACATGAAAATCTCATTTCGACGCTGCGCTAGAGTACAAAATCTAATTACAAGCTTTTCACAATTTCTTTCTTTTTCTTTCTTGTATTTTTTCGTTTTCCTTTTTTGGTTTCTTTTGGCACTGGCCTTCACCACATAGCGCATCGAAATTTGAGTGAAAGCCAAACGTTCTGCCAGTTCGCGGCCACATAGCACACACCAACAACAACAGCTGACGCTACAACAACAACAACTGCCTAAGCACAAATGAGCCGCCCAAAACCAGTTGGGAACCATATTCAAAAGTTATAACACACACACACAGACACAGACAGACAAACACAAGTTGGCAACGAAGTCGAAAGCTGCCAAAAGTCCTTTTTTCTCAAATCACCCACACAAACACAATAATGATGTAAAATGTGCGCACGAAATAAAACGAATCGACAACAACAACAACAAATTAAAAACAAATAAAGTCGAAAATTGTAGGCGAAATAATAAAAAGCATCGTTTGGCTAATTAGAATTTGATGACTTTGGATCAAAATAAAAAGGATTCTTGTGGCCAATGAAGACAAACAAAAAGCCGCTGCCATGGAGTAAATTAATTTTCTTCCTCTCTCTCACTTTGCAGCCGCACCACAAGACGCGCAACCTAACATAACGAACCGAAACGAAGTGAAGCGAAGGCAGTGGAAACGAAATTTGCCACATTTGGCCACAAGACAATCGCCGGACCGAATTCCGGCTGCAGTATTTTTCAATATATTTTGTAATTCAGGCATTTCCTTTGCATTTGCCGTGTGCTGTGCCAAGCTTTTCGCAATAACCGACTCGGACAAATTGAATTATGCGCCAGAGTTGAAATTCAATTCCGAGCTGCCGACGTGTGTCGGCCTTGCATTGTCCGCTTTTAATTCGGCTTACGGCAGATTTTCAAATAAACTCCCACTTGTGAATAGTTCCGAAGAATTCTGCTGTGCTGCGCTGCCGCTGCCGCCCTCCGCTGCTCGTCAATTTCGGTCATGAAAATGCGCTTTGACTTTTTCGTTTGCGTTTGCTTTTTCTTGCTGCCCAATGAAAAATTGTCCTTCTCAGTTGGCTACTTTGCCGTCCCGTGCTGCCCTCCCGCCGCTGTGGGGCATTTGGAGATTTTCCGGCTGCATATTTGCTGCATTTTGTCGTTAAAATTCCTTCTACATGCCAAGTACCGAGCGATGAATGCAGCTCCGCTCGACTCATCTTGTATGCGTTGCATGAGCTGCTTGGACAGCTGATGGAGGATAAACAATTTGCCATATGCATAAATGTATTCTGGGTACAGATACACGTCGTCGCCGCCCCGCAAATTGTCTCTTGTGTGTGTGTGTGTGTGTGTGTGTGCGTGGACACCACGGGGCATTCAAGAGTGCAGTTCGAGCGTTCTTCTTGTGTTTTTAAACACTTTAAGTCATTCAGTGCCATTGTAAACTGAACCTTTTGCATTCGGAACCTTAACAGATCTAAATAAATTTTAATGAATTATAATACAAAATTAGTGTGATATCTTTGCAATCGTTCTGTGTCTTTCTTGTACAAATCTGGTTATTTTTATTGTAGTATTTTTAAAGAATTTAAGAAAAAAAAGGTTATGTATGAGGTTTTTTTTCAATGTCCACCCAGGAAGGCGTGGCATGACAAAAAATTATCTATTAAAGAGCCAACAAATCTTAGTATAATACAAGCAACATAAACTTTCGATTACACAAGTTTATTGTAACAAAAAAACTGCAAACATTACTAATTTCTATGATTCATTAACAAACAAAATTGTAACAAAAAAACTGCAAACATTACTTTCTATGACGTCTCCGCTGATTTGTGGTGTAATTTATAATTGTTGAAAGGGCGTCCTCCACTTGGTTTCTTTACTAGAGATACGGTCTTCCTCTTCCACCTCCAACTATTGTGTCGACGAACTATTTAACTCTAACAAAAAATCAAATTGGTTTGCTCCGTTAAGAGACTAATGTGTATCTCCATAATTGACATTTCAGTGATGGATGATTGATTGATGATTAATTGATGACTGATTAATGATGGATTGATGATTGACTGATGATTGATTGATGATCGATTGATGATTGATTGATGATTGATTGATGATTGATTGATGATTGATTGATGATTGATTGATTGATGATTGACTGATGATTGATTGATGATTGACTGATGATTGATTGATGATTTATTGATGATTGATTGATGATTTATTGATGATTAATTTATGACTATTTGATTATAATTGATGATTGGTTAATGATTATTTGATGAACAATTGATGATTAATTGATGATTGACTAATGATTGATCGATAATTGATTGGAGATTAATTTATGATTGATTTATGATTCATTTATGAATGGTTTATGATTAATTGATGCTTAATTGATGACTTATTAATGATTGATTGATGACTAATTAATAACTTATTGATGATTGATTGATGATCGATTAACCATTAACTGATGATTGACTGATGATTCACAACTCTCTAACTTGTGATCTAATCCACTAACGAGTCGCAACAACCAACGTGAGTTTATTTAATGCTAATCTAAAACTTATCAAAATTACCAATTTTCTTGATATCTATGATGGTTGATTGATTGATCATTGATTTAGGATTGATCGATAATTGATTGAATATTAATTTATGATTAATTTATAATACATTTTTGAATTATTTGCGATTAATTGATGATTCATTGGTGGTTAATTGATGATTAATTGATGATTGCTTGATAGCTAATTATTGATTAATTGATGATTGATTAATGATTGATTAATAATTGACTGATGATTGATTGATGATTCATAACTTTCTAACTAACCAATCCACCAACTAACGAGTCACCAACGTGAGTCAAGCTAATTAATGCTAATCAAAAACCTTTGAAAATAGCAATTTTCTTGTTATTTACTCTTCAAATTCTGCATTTACTTGCGTTTCCATTACAAATTAAATTTAAAATTCATACTTTACAAAATAGTTCAGAGTGCACGCATTTCATATGTTAAGTCTCGAATGCATAAATCGACAATTAAACTAACGCTAACCTGGGCAACTGTGCACAAATTAAATCAACATTTATGCAATGCAAAAATTGCGCAATTTTCCAGCACACAATACAACAATTTCGCAATAGAACGATTTGGCAATAATCAACAGCAACATACCACAAGCGGCAATGGCGCAAAAATGCTGAAATCAAGGCGGCATGTGGTGTGTTGGTGTATGTGTGTGTGAGTGCACCGAAATTAATTGTATTTGTTTAGCGCGCAATTGCACAGACCGGCCACTCCCATGCGGCCGCCACTTTTGATTTTACGCCGCGCATTGACCAAAAGTTGCGGCGCTCATGTGGCGCACTGCAATGTTATTCAAAGCCATGTTGGCCGTGTAATTCGCTCTTTGCATGTTTTGCTAATTTCAGTTTTTGAAATGTTTGTTTAGTTTTTTTGTTTTTGCAATATAGTTTTAATGATTTGTCTATGGGGCGCTACTAGAATTAAATTGCTAAATGAAAATTAAATTTTTTAAAATGCAATTTGAACCCATTGACTGATGTCGTTCTGATAATATTAAAATAATATATCTAAAATTTTATTCAATAGGAAGTAACTGAATTCCTCATGGGATGACCTAATATTTATACTCTCGTTTGCCCAAAATTATGCTACAATTTATATCAGTCTGCGGCTCACACCAAAGCGACAGTTCAGCATCGCACTTTTCGCTTTTAACCGCCGTCAGCATTATGGTTTTTGGCCAAAAATTTGCTTCCAATTTTAGAAACAAAAAACAGAAAAAACATTTGACATGCAACCACACCCACTCATTCATGCAACTTTTAACCATTGCAAACACAAACAATTGCAGCGCAGACAACTCCAACAGCAACAAAAGCGTCAACTAAATTCTACACTGACAAGCACAACAACAACAAAAACACAATAAATGTAAAACAAAATTTCACCAAAATTTTGCGCTATTTTGCTATTTCATTGCGAACCCGCGTGATTAGACCAGTGAATGCGTTTGCGTGTGTGTGTGCGCCCTTGGACGCAGCGGTTTGTCTGACCCTTTTTTTTTTGTAAATTTCTGGTATTTTTGGTTCTTTTGATGGTTTTTTTGTGTGTGCGTGCGTGTGTCAGCTTGTTTGTTTTTAATTTGGCGCATAATTGCGCAATCAATTTGTGGTCAAGTTCGTTAAAGGTTTTCGCTTTTATTTCACCGTTTTTTTTTTGTTTTTGTTACTTTGCACTTAATTTTTGTAGATGGTTTTATTTTTTAATTTCTTAATTGCTTTTGCAATTTTCAGCAGCAAATTAAATTGGCGTTGATCAAAAAGTTGCCCACAAATATTTGCAATTACTGCGCAACGCACCCAAATTTGCGTTCAAAATAAACTTAATTAGTTTTCAACTGATTGCTGCAATGTGAGCTACACAAACATACAAAGGGTCTAAAATGGGATTTTCAGTAAAAATAAAAAAAATAAAATATATATAATTCAAAAGTAAAAAAAGTAAAAAGGGGGCGGTTCGTTACCTCTCAGTTGAAAAGGTTGGCGGCACTCCCTTTAATTGCAGCAAAATTACTGCAACGGTAGAGGTATCAAAGTCGTGGCATACGCGGATGACGTCGTGGTGTTGGCATCGGGGATGTGTCTCGAAGTGATAAGTGATATCCTTCAGGCAGCGCTGAAAAGATTGAGAGCTTGGTGCACGGGTCGTGGGCTATGCCTTAATCCAAGTAAGACTGAACTGATGCTTTTCACCACGCGGACCAAGATACCTAGATTTAGATTACCTATGCTGAACGGAACGACACTATCCCTCTCGTCTAGCGCCAAGTACCTGGGGGTAATCTTGGACCCAAAGCTAAACTGGAAAACAAACATCGAACACAGAGTCAGCAAAGCGGGCTTTGCTCTGTACGCCTGTAAAAAGATGATTGGCCGGAAATGGGGGCTCCGTCCGGACCTAATGCTATGGATGTACAAAACGGTTGTACGTCCTATCCTTTCTTATGGTTCCTTAGTTTGGTAGAAAGCTCTCAGGAGGGACTATAACACCACAAAGCTGAGCAGAATACAAAGAACAGCATGCGCGATAGCAACAGGGGCGATCAAATCCTGCCCTACAGAGGCTCTGAATGTATTGGCGCACTTACTTCCGATAGATCTTCATATCGTTAACACCGCCACTCTAAGTGCTCTCAGGTTAAGAGAGATAGGATGCTGGAAGAGTAAACCGTATGGGCACGGGTCAATACTAGATCAACTGCAAAATGCACACACTGCGGAGACAGACTATAAAATTCCCACTGTATTCTTCGGGAAAAGGTATGGCATACGTATTCCCTCCCGTTCGGAATGGAAGAAAGGAAGAATCACAAGTGGGAGCGATACCGAAATCTACACTGATGGATCAAAGATGGACTGCGGTGTAGGAGCGGGAATCTACTCAGAGAAGCTGAGGCTCAGCAAATCCATTCGCCTCCCCAACACAGCTAGCGTCTTCCAGGCGGAAGTCTTCGCTATTAAAGAGGCCTGTAGGATGGCTTTGGACGATACCACCTACAAAAACAGCATATGCGTACTATCTGACAGCCTAGCTGCCATCAAAGCGTTGGGCTCGTCGGTTATAACATCCAAGCTGGTGTGGGAATGTAAGGAGGCCTTAATGGATCTGGCTCGTCGGTTCCAAGTTACCCTAATCTGGGTGCCGGGGCACAAGAACATTGAGGGTAACGAAAGAGCGGATGAGCTAGCCAGGGGGGGTTCCGCACTTGAGGAACGGGTAGCGGAAATGGTCCGCATCCCAATTCGTTCCATCAAGAGTGAAATCTCCAAAGGCTTCCTTGCTAAAGCTGATACCAGGTGGGCTCGGATGCGTTCCTGTAAAATCAGCAGATCCTTATGGCCAAGGTACGACAGGAACAAATCAGCCGAATTAATTAACAGAGGCCGACGTGATGCAGCCAGGCTCACCGCTGTCATCACGGGTCACTGGCCCATTGGAGAGCATGCTGCCAAAATGGGCATTCCTCATAATACCTGCTGTAGAAGCTGCAATAATCCAGAGGAAAAGGAAACGATTCAACACTTTCTCTGCGATTGCCCGGCCTTAGCAAGGAGACGGTGGAAAACTCTAGGTAAACCGACGTTTACGAACGTTGACGAAATCAAGGACTACAAGGTAAGCTCACTTCTTGCCTTTCTAAACCTCTCGAATTGGCTGTAGCGGTTTTAGTCACCGGGAGTATAACAACCATCTACCTAGGTTGAATCAAGATAGTGGTTTCAAAACGGCGCATCTGCGCTAATTGGATGCCTGGGGCATTACCACTCTAACCAACCAACCAACCCATACTGCAATGATGAGTATCAAACAAAACAAAAGTTTCCAACACAAAAATCAAAAGTAAAAAGTAAAAACAACATTACTATTTCATGGAAAACCTAAATCAATCAAAGTTGATTGTAACTTTGAAAAAAGTTGAGCTATTCAAATCAGTCGAGTCCAATAGATCAGTCGCGTTGTTTTGTTCAATTGCAAAGACAGAAGAGCTAGTGACCTGAAATATTGTTAATAATAGACAAATGGATAAATTATTCCATAAAGTTTAAAAACTGATCACGAAAACAATCGACTTTAGAAAATCATTTATCTGCCTCTAGCTTCACGGAACTGAAATATGGCTCGTTTTATAGAAGAAATCTCCAGCTTCTCCATCTCCATCTCATCTCCATAAATGACCTCAAAGCTGTTCACATTTCAGGGGAAAACTAAGCAAATCAAAGTTGAAAGGTAACCTTGAAAAAGTCGACTTTCTAAAACCATTTAAATCCCTTTAACTGACCTGAAATATATTTCGTCTTATAGTAGAACTTCCCATCTATCCATAAAAGAGCTAAGTGAGGAAAAATATTCCACGGAAAAGTCCGTGAATCGAAGATTGAACAGTGACCTCGAAAACAGTCTTCTTAAGAAAATCATTCCACTGTCTGTCATTTCTTAGCCGGAAGGAATATCGAGATAGCTCATCTTCTAGAAAAACTCTCACGCTTTTCAGAAATGGCCCCAAAGATTATCATTGTCCATGGGAAAACCCACTAAATCAAAATAAACAAGTGATCTTTGAAAAAGTCTACTTTCTAAAACCATAACTTCCGTATTTGCATGTAACTCCTTAGCATGCACCAAGCCGAAAATCATTCCACTGTCTGTAATTTCTTAGCCGGAAGGACGGTCGACATAACTTATCTTATAGTAAAAATTTTTTGTTTTCAAAAATGACCTCAAACTTTTCCATATTCCACGGGAACACCAAGTAGATCAAAGTGGAAAGGTGACCTGGAAAAAGTTCACTTTTTAAAACCATTCAAGAAGAAATGTGATTAAACCGAAGCTGAAAGATTGCTTTGAAACAAGGCAAATTTTTTCAAAACCGTTCAATTGCCGCTCAACCATGCGATTTTTCTTAATTTGCCCGGAACTGTTAGATGTTTACTCGTATACAGATAAGTTAGAGCCAAGTCTCGCAACCGCACTATCGTGTCAGTTGCTTGTATACTCTTACAAGATTTAAACTCAACTGTTCAGTCTGACCTAATTTTTTGGGGTAATTTTGCATTTTTCCACATAATATAAACAATCACTGGAGTGGAAGTCATTTACCTTTTGTGAAAAACCCTTAAATTTCGTGTGCGTAATTTTCACCCATTACTCAATTTAATATAATCCATTTTAAATGCAACAATTAAGCCAATAAGTAACCATTAAATTGCAATAAATATTTAATAATAAATAAATTCAAAACTGCATTGTACCACAAAAACAACTAGCAGACAAAGTTCTGCCTGGTTTGCCGCCATTCGACACGCTCCATGCAACTTCAATTCCGCACTAAATTTGCTCGTGATTAATTGCATTAATATCGCCAGGCACTTAATTAATGCTTATCGCATTTTTACGGTCATAAGTAAACGCAAAGCGCATAGCACAACATAGTAAATTATGCAGACGGTGCGCCGCTGCCACTGCGACTGACATTTAACTTAATTATTGCACACACGCAACTTATGTTCGTTCGGCGCGCACGAATGACTCAATTACACGTGTGCGCGTCATAAATAAAAAGCGCCTCATTCATAATGAAAAGCGGCATGCATAAAAGATTCACTCGTTCAATTGGCTCTAAGTGCACCAAAAGCTACTCAACAATATGCGCCGCGCATACTCGAGCAACAATGGCAGACGAGTGCGACGAGTACGTGACATATGAAGGATATATATATTGAATACTAAGCAACGATTTAGTGCCACATTCAATGGCGGAATTTTCATAAAGAGCTCTACATCTATGAAGATGTGCGGCAATCAACAGGCACCGCAAGAACAGTTCAACCATTAATATCACTCATACGCCTAGATGGGCTCACAACAAAATTTATTGCTGGGATTTCAAACATGTTTAGTCAATTGCATTAAATGAAATAACTATAAACAAAAAGATTTGAGGAAAAAAATTGCTTAATTCGTGCACAATGAATGCACATGAATTCGTTTTGCATGCATGAACATAACCCAATTTGGGTTGTTTGAAATATGAAGACTTGAAACAATATTAGGAAGGTTTCATATTTTCATTTTAAGTCCTTGTTGCAGACATCTTGTTTGCCTTGTTTCATACCTCATATCTATGGGCCAATGAACAGACTGGTATTTCTAACTTATTTACACCAACGGCTCAAAGAAGCATTGTCGAACAGAAGCTGGTATTTAGTCAGATGACAGCTACAGTGTCTTCAAGGCGTAGATCTTTACTGTTGGAGAGTAGCTATGCCCTGCAGAGGAAATTCTATCTTCGTTGACAGACAGACGGTTCTGAAGGCATTAGAAACGAAAGTAGTGAAGCAGGATTGTAACGAAGGGTTGAAGTTCCCCGTTGATCATTGACCGTCACAAAGTGACGTCAACGGGCGATGGCGTCAAAGTTTGCATTCTTAGACATAGAAATATTAAAGGAACCGGCATGGGATGGAAAGATGTTCTAATATGTATATCGGAGATATCTCTTTATAACATATCCATTGCGATCTACTTGGAAGTATTTACATATTTGTTGCAGTAACTAACGATTCATGCACTGAATAAAGTAATTGCCGGGTTTTAGGTTCATCTAACTTTGACCACAGTTATAGCAACGAAAATCGTAAAAATGCTTCCAGGGTTCAATAAGTCTCTACTGCAAGTTTTCAAAATCACCTAATTTTGGCTATAAGGAGGGGAGAAAAGGACAAAGCGGCTTCTGGGGTTCAATGTGTTTCTACTCGAAGCTTTCAAGTGCATCGAGCCTTGGCCATTTGGTTAGGGAAGAAAAGGTCAAAGGTGCTTTTAGGGTTCACTAAGTCTCTATTAAGACCTTTCAAGGTCATCTGATTCGAAAACAAATGAACAAAGATGTGTATAGGGCTCACTAAATCTCAACTGCAATCTTCCGAAGCCAACTTGGGTTGGACTTCTGGTCAGGAAAGAAAATAATAAAAATGCTTTTAGGGTTCAAATCAGTCATCAGTAACGTAATAAAGATGCTTCTGCTTTCTACTCCAAGCAAAGAAGAAGAAAAGAACAAAGGTGCTTTTAGGGTTCACTAAGGGGTTTTAGGGTTCTCTGCTGAGACCTTTCATGGTGAACTACGCTTAATCATCTGATTCGGGGAAAAAAGAACACTAATGTGTTCTTGGTTTACTAAATCCCAACTTCAATCTTTCAAGGTCATCTACGCTTGGACATCTGGTTAATAAAAAAAAAGAATAAAGATGCTTTAAGAGCTCACATCAGTACAGAAAAGTAAGAGTACATAGAAAAGTTAGCATTGGGCTCTGTGATATACCTTCAACGATACGCATTGGTACACTTTACAAAAGTTGTCTGAATGATGTAGGATTGGAATCAATTCAATCAAAGCGACTGGAGTCCTAACCGAGATTATTAAAAAAAAACATCTACTCAATCTTTCTACTTTCATGTGGTGGCACAAATGGTCCAAGCGTCACAATGTTTTAACTTTTAAAAAGCACCAAAGCTTCAGCCATGTGCCTTCAGTCAAGACAGTCAAAAATGCCAATAATGCTTAAAACACATTTTCCAAAACTAAGCTCACTAAATCATCCTTATGACAGCCTTAACAACTCAATAATTCTATAAATTTTATTTGTTCACTCGAAAGTAATTTTCATTTAGTCCTTTTTTTTATTTTGAAGGCCAAAGCCCCACAAAATCCAGCACTGAATACAATAAACCAATTTATGCATGTTGACGCTTCCATTTTCGAGTAATCAATTTAGTGAGAATGTTGCAAACAATTCAACAAATCTACCTACGCTTCATAACAACAAAACTGCCTCCATCTCACCAACACCAACAAGACAGAACAGCAATCAACTCACACAAACACAACACATTTGGCCAAACAATAAACGTATATCAATTGCATTTGCAAATTAATAAAATTTCAATTGTCTACCCCTCTCCCTCTCTTCCTCTTCCTCACCCCTGCAACTATGGCATTTGCCTTCGCTCGCTTCTAATGTAAAACACAACTCATGCGCTCCTCTCTCTGCTCTTCTCTTTCGTTGCAGGACGAGAAAAATCAATTGCTTATAACAAATATCTGGCTCAAACTGGTAAGTTGGCACAGCAGCAGAAACAATAACAACAACAGCAACAACAACAAGCTAAAATACTAAACAATTACAAAGACAGACAGATAAATGCACAAATAAATAAAACATAAAACGTGCATATATTTTGCAGCCAGTGAGTGTGGGGTTTGTACGTCTTGTTCATTCGTTTGTTTGTTTATGTATTTAAGTATGTGTGTGTGTGAGTGAATATAAATTCAATACAAACGCACATTAATCTTGTGCGTTGGCAACAGTCACAACAAGCAATAACAAAACAATTCCCCACGTCACATAAATACGAAATAGAAAAATAGAACAAATTTGCATTCAAGTGAAAGTGGACAAAGTGTGTTATTAGGCTATGACTTTGCTACAAAAACAAAACAACACAAAATGAAAATAAATAATTGCACTGTGCACTCTGTGGCCGGCATGAAAACCAAAAACCTCATAAATTTTGGCTGTCACACGTACAGCCGCATGTGATGTGGCCAAATCTTAAGCGATTTGCCGGCATTTCGGCTTTAAGCGGCGCATTACTCGCACTGAATTTCTTTTGACTACAAGTCGTTGCTATGCGCGCACGCAACGAATTGCCACAATTTATCTCTCGGCCACATATAAATTCAGTTTGCAAATTGTTAACTCGCACTTGGGCACTTCATCATCAAGACGAGTTGATTTTTTGCTGCCTACATAGAGTCGGCTGTGGCGCAAAAAATTTAATGTTGCTAATGTGAAACGTTTTTACGTGCCGCAAAGAATTTGCAAATTGCAGCAGCAGCCGAAGCAGCAGCGTTTTTATTAAATTTCGCGCCACCGAAGCTGCGATTAGTTGTGCAACGCAGCGTGCTTTAAGCCGCTGCACGCTGCATTGCTTATGAAATTTCTGGCATTATCCTTTTCACAAATTGACGGAAAGCCTTCAATGTGCTGGCGCAACGACGAGACAAGTCGTAGGCGAAAATTTCATTCATTTCTACAGCTTGCGCCGCGTCTAATCCGACAAGGCCTGCTGCCATCATTGTTGTTGCTTGCTCGCAAGTGCCGCCGACAATGGATTGAATTTCACATTTAGTCACGCAGTCTGACAACACACATTTCCCACACATCTTTGCAGTGAATTCTTCAGTCTCGTCCCGCGTGCGCTAATTTCATTTCAGCTGCCTAAGCAACTCTCAGCCTGGCGGCTACGGAATTGCGCTGGCTTGCAGCAGCTTTCACATCAAAACAACCGCATGAGATTTATGGTTGGTTGTCTAGGCGCAGGCTGCAGCCGTGGCAAATTAATGCGTCACAAAGCCGCATTTGAGTGATTTTTAAATTGTTCGCGCGTTGCCAGCTGTCAGTTGGCAGCTGCCAGCTGATGTGCGCAACACATTAGCGACGCATATGTGATTTCCATAATTTTACATAATTCTGCAGCACCTAAGCATCCACTGAGAGTGAACAGCGCGCAGGTCAATTGCATTATTTTCAATTTTGTGCAATTAAAAATTACGCATACGCCATGTATGCCAATTCAGTGAGAGAGTGAGTGAGTTCTGATGACTTTGATGCAGAGTGATTGAATTTCAAAACTAGGAAATAGGAAATAATAAATCTTTAGTTCTATATACATGAGATATATAAAATTTGAGAATAGACCTCATTTCGAAATAACCCCTTTCGCCCCCGAATTTTACCCTGCATCTCTATATTACTTTTTGGTATTTAAATCATGGAAAACTTGCCTAAGAAGTGTGCAGACAACATTTGAAGACGCCACGCCTCTTTGTTAGAGTTCTAGAGATAGTTTACTTTTGAGCAATTTTAACTTAAAACGGTTTAAATAAATTTGTTATCAATATGTTTTAATTACAGAAAAATTATATAATATTTATGGAAAAATACAAAATTATCAGCTTTTGATTTTATTTAACCATTTACAAAAACACCGAGTTTTGATCAAATGCGCCCAATTCGTAGACTTCAATTAGAACACAAACTTTTCCTGATGTCGCTGCAAGTTATTGAAAATTATTTTGGGGATGACAGTAAAATGTTTGTAATTTGCTTTGAATTCACTTCTAAAAATACTAATTTGTTGTTGCCTACTTAAATTAAACCCATAAATCAATCGTAGCTTTTGCTATAAGATGACAAATAGGTGAAGTTACTTTCAGGCAACTTTAGGGTTAAAAGGGTTAAAGGAGAGTCATCCGTTCAAGATTTTAAACTGACATTGTTCTAAAAACCTGCGCGGTTTAGTTTTCAGAACTCTAAAAAATATCTTTAACTTTTTGAGACTCTCAAGGATGAGTAGAACTGACTTAGCATTGATGTGTATGGTTCCAAGTTCTCTATGATTGATTGCTTATTGCTCTTCAGTAGACCTGCGATTTCGCCTGTATACCGGAAATTTAGTCTAAAGGCATTAAATCACTAAAACTTGGCTCCAAGTTCAGCATGGCCTTCTCTAGAATAATACATTCTAGAAATCTTAGAATTAAACATGAGAATTTCAAAGCGATTTTGAAACAACCATCCTAAAATAACATCGCTAACAGATTCAAATCAGTCCAAATAATTGTTCAGTATGTCAACTCAAATAAGTCAATAATTACTGCCACGACAACCCAATAATGAGACCAACACACATAGTTATTGAAAAATCCATTAGAAGTACTCAATGTTGTACGTTAGTGAGTCAAATTGGCTCTTTTATTAAACAAGCAATCTTTACTTTCCACTTGCTGCCATCATTTGCTCATTTACTCTACTTTGGTTGCAGCGCCTAAAATCACACTAGATTTCAGCAACCACACATTTTGTCACTCACTCGTTTCCCCCTCCTTCCTATATTGTTTCTTTGTTCTTCTGCTGTTTTCCGTTCACTGACGCCTTTCCCTCCCACTCTTCCACCTTCTCAAACACCTACAAACGTCTGTTTTCTTTGCCAAAATTGCTTTTTGCGGAAATTGAAAACTTGTCTTTTTCCCCGTTCTTGGTTTCGGTTGCCACAGAAATTATTACGAGTATTGTTTCTTGTGTGTGTCGCATACACATTCGCATTTGTGTTTGTATTTGTGCAGCTAAATGATGTCGTCATGCTTCAGTAGCAACCAACACAACCACAAAACACAGCACGACTCAGTGTGCTTGCAGAGCAATGTACCAGTATTTGACTGTAACAACAATAACGCACAGCTCCCACTTCCTCCTCACGCTCCCACAGCAGCCCCATCGTTGCTATCAACACTCATGCCGCAATTGTTTGTGGCTTGCCGCTTGTCAGCAAAGTAAAAGCAACAAAAGCTACCACAACAACAACAACAACAAAAGCATTGTTATTTGTTTTACTTTGCTTTACTATGTCGCCTAGTGTCGCCCGTTCGCTGTTCCGGTCCAACTTGTCGCTAGATTTTTGGCTGCTAACTAACTGCTCAATGATTCGTCAACCACAAATTCGCCCATTCGGCGCACCATTAGCGAGTTTGCTTTGCCTACATGTTTGCCGAACTATTTGCAGCTCGAAATTGCAATCGAAATTAGACAAAAGCCACATTCGCGCGCTCACTCGCCAATTTTCTGGGTCCGTTTTGATTGTTATTGTTGTTTTGAGAAGTTTGGCTGTGCCGCCAAAAACAAAGCGAACATCGTTGCCAATTCATTCAAGTCACCATCGAGTAACTTTTCTTACAAGCTATTAATAAAAACAATATGTCGTCGTTGTTGTTGTCTATCGCAAGCAAAAAGGAAAAGCATTTAGTCACATTTCACAATTTGGCGCACACTGTAACCCAAATTGCTGGCCACAAAATTTGGCACAATTTTGGCAGTTTCCTTTTTCATTATTATCACCAGAATTAGTTGTTGTATATGTTTAGAATTGGAAGTGTTGAAAGTGTTTTGGAGCAAAAAATGTGGCGAAAATAAACTAAATGAAAATCATTAAAAGTCACTCATACGCCCTGTGGGGTCAAAGAGTTCAAATTCTGCGTAATGCAGCAACTGGAGATAAAAAGTTGAAATTTTGAAAATTTAGTTTGTAATTCCACTTAAGAACTTAGTTCGATCCATGCCATATTTGGGGCAATATAAAAAAAATCTTTGACTGACTTTCATTCAAACAATAAGAAACATAAACACCAATTATTAAATCAAATATGGAAGCCATCGAGATGACTACTACTTTTACCAAATTGGACACCACAAATGTATTAGGGTCCTCTTTAGTTTGGTTCTTCCAGATAGAGATGTGGTCGTCCTCCTCCTCGCTGCCCACCAGGTTGTGTCGAATCAAAAACTTTGCTAGCTGAAGCGTTTTCGTCCATTCGGACAACTTGGCCGAGGCAGCGCAGCCGCTGTGTTTTTATACGACGTACAATCCATGTCGCCGAAAAGCTCGTAGGGATCCTCATTCCATCGAATTTGGTAGTCCATGTGGAACTTTCTTCACAAACTCTCCAAAAAAAAACACACTCATCGGTGCTCGTCGTCGTCCTTACTTCTGCACCGTATAGCAGGACGGACATGACAAGCGACTTACTTTCATCCAAGCGACTTGCTTTTCATTTGCCTGCTTACCCAAAATAGCACCTGTTGGCAAGATTAATGCTCCAAGTGATCTCTAAGTTTGCATCAGTTTTGGTGTTGCTGCTCCCGAAAAGACAAAGTCTTTAATTACCTTAAGTTTTAACTTTGAACAGTGACATGTGTGTCCAGGTGTTGGGATTATTTATTTGATATCAGAAGATGCTCCGTCTTGTCCTTGTTTACCACCCGACTCATTCGTTCCTTTTGCTTTCTACTCCAAACTGTTCCTTTTTTGCTCCTTTTGTTAAAAGTAGCTTTGAAATCGACAAAAGGTGATGGGTTTCTCATCGATTATATTTTCATGGATATGATAGATCACGTATTCAATCGAACGATTAGTAGATCCGTTCAAGATTTAAGAAACTCCATAACTTGGCAAGTCAACAACCTGAGTCAAAGCCGCAAGATCAGCCAATAGTGGGACTCGCCAAATCTCCTTTAGGTAGTTGCGAACCCGAGCATTTGCCAATCAAGACGATAAACAATGGCCGAAGTGCAGTGGACAATACCGTCCTAGTGCCTTTATACTTCAAAGACCCCTTTAGTATTCCTTCTTGCAGTCCCATCTGCATTGCAACAGAAGAATCTGTTTGCCTGAGATGACGCAAAGCATAAAATTTGTCCTACCGCAGCCACTTCCGCAGCCACTTGTAATTATTTTTATTTGTATTATTTTTATTTTAAAATTTTATTTTATTTTAATTTTATTTTATTTTATTTTATTTTATTTTATTTTATTTTATTTTATTTTTTTTTTTATTTTATTATTATTTGAGTTTTTTTTATTTTATTTTATTTTTTTATCTTATTTTAATTTATTTTATTTTATCTTATTTTAATTTATTTTATTCTATTTTATTTTAATTTTTGTTCATAAAATCTTTACTATTCATCAACGTTTCATTATGCACAAATTTCTTAGGATTCATTCTCTTTTATGAATAAATTAAGTAAAAGCCAAATGAAATTCCCTCATGCACCCAGTAAGCATCTCGAAAGCTCGAAAAGCTCGACTGTGCGTATGAGTGATTTCTAAAAAAGATTTATAAAAACATTGTGTTACATTTCATTAATTAACTCGAAATCTTCTTGCCCTCTTCAATAGGAATGGAACGACATGAACTTGCGTTGGAATTCCAGCGAGTTTGGTGGAGTGCGTGATTTACGCATACCGCCGCACAGATTGTGGAAACCAGATGTTCTCATGTACAACAGGTAAGTGTGGCTGACTGGCCAGCAATTCATTTCCCTCTTTCATTCTCTCTTTATTCCATTGCACACAATTCTATGCACATTAATATTCCAGTCGTCTGCTTGCTGCGTGTTTTAATTAATAAATTTAAAGCCAGCAATTTAAAATTAATTTCGGTGCACAGCAACTTACAGAGAACTGCCAAGACATGCTTCGACAGTAAGCAACAAATGCACTCACCAACTGTGGTGGCGGCGAAAAACCAGAAAACTTAAATCTCAAAGAACGCAAACAAAAGCGGGAAATGGATGCAGAAAGCTGTGAAATGGAATTTCAACAGTGTCCGTACGTCTGTCCGTTCGTCCATTGGTCCGTATGGCTGACTGTCTGTGCAGCTATGCATCTGTCTTACAGTGGCCGTTGCTGCTGCTGTCTCACTTCGAGCATTGTTTAGATACAAACACACAGTCGCACAGACATTCAGACATTCATGCAACCAAACACACCGACTTGCTGCGCTCTAATAGACCGTAATTACGTTCAACTGCACTTCACTGCTTGTTCCGCACTTGGGTCAAAGTGCTGTTGCTTATTATTTCTGCTGCCATTGCTGTGCTTTTCTTTTGAGTACATTCAGCAACAACAACAACAATGGCAAGTTGTTATTGTGCAGCTATTGTTCTCGCCAACACGTGAGTGTGTGTGTGTATGAGTGTCTGTGTGTTTGTGCTTCATTTATCTTGTTAACTAAAATGAAGTTGAACAAGCTGCCGGCTGCTGGTAAGTTCGTCAACGCGCCTGAAACTAGGCAGCGCATTGATATAGCGCCACAGTGCGAGTGTGTCGCAACGACCAGCACGCGGCGGCGAATTGCAACTGAAGCATGCAACACAAAACCAAAATAGATAAGACATACAAAACGTCACAGCCAACACAGTTGGGGGAGCGTTCGAAACAAAAGCAAACCAAAACACAATCAACAAAATCAACAACAACAACAAAAGCAGCAGCAAAAAGTGAGTGCAGTAGCGGCATTGCCGGTTGGACTTTGACCAGCGAATGTGCATTGCATTAGAACAGCGCTGTGTTCGTCATTACTGTTGTTGTTTTTTCTATTGTTTTTGTTATTGTAGTTGCAAGTATACGCGACCCAAATCTTATTTTAACTTTGTCGTATTTTAAAATCGCTGCCCAGTGCGCCAATTGTCTCCGGCTGCTGTTTTCACTATTTGTGTGCTCTCGAGGTTGCACGAAACACACGCACACACAAACATCAACACACTCACATGGACACTGGGCTACAGTAAATGCTCCAGTTCACATTCACATTGCGCTGTCGGAAGTGGCCGCTGGCCGCCAACTCTTACTGACAGCACACCCGCACCCACACATTTCGTTTCATCTTTCAGAACCGCAAGCCAGCAACTCGCGCTCACCGGCGTGCAGTGCAGTTTATTTTAGTTGCAAGTGGTTGATAAATTATCTCATGTTTACTTTGCGCTGCTCCACGTTGACTCTGCGCTTTGCTTTGCCATTTTCTATTCCCTCTTAGGGTAGTTTAGCTTTCGAAGGGCGGCACAAACTGCGCGTATTAATACAAGCAAACTTTATTTACACACACAGACACTTTACAAACAGCACTAAACTACAGCAAAAGTGAAAACGAAATTAATTCAATTTAAAACTCTTTAAATTTTAAACTCTTCATCCCCAACTTTGAGTTATGCACTTTCAAACAAACCTTTTTCCATCTCTAGTTGCTGTTGCTTAGATATATAAATGCTACAACAACAACAATACTCAACAATGCAAGATTTTCCTTTTTATTGTGACATTTTTATCGCCTTTGGTCGCTCGAATTGTATCGCTTGCTGCCATTCTTCCTTTTTTGTTGCTTCGTTTCTTTTGTATCTTTTCCTCTGCTTGTTGTCCTTTCTCCCAACACACACGCACACTTATACAACCCGTGTGCATATGGGCTGCTTTATTTATATTTCGCATCTAAACGATGCACGCAAATCCAGCCCGAACGCCTCGAATCCGCCATTTGTGCTGACCAATGGCCCAAAGCGTTGGCTGTGGATTTGCATTGAATATTACCTAAACGGGTTGGCGTAGCTCAAGCGTTGAGCGGTCAAAGCGTTCGGGCCATAAATTGCCAACCTTTGTCCACACAAAACGCTTTGCATTGTGTGCTTTGTATGCGGGTTTTGGCAGTTGTTCGGCGTTGGTGGCTGGCAGCGTTTCACGCGCTCTTTATCGCAGTGCCATAAATTATTTTTAAAGCATAAAACGCTTCATAATTTTTCAAGATTTCAGCATTAAACTAAAAGTCAAGCAAGCGAGCAAGGAGCTGACTGTCATTACAGAGATTACGTATACGCAACGTTGTGCCTATTGTGTGTCAAGTCGCAAAAGCATTAGCAGAGCATACAAGGCAAAAAATCAACGCCTCCTACTGTTCCCTGTTCAGTTGTCAGCAATTCTGTTTGTGCTGTTTAAAAATCAATAAACACAAATAAGCTAATTTGAATATGCTGCCGCATATTTGCATAAAACATTATCGGCACATCGAAAGGCAAACACTTGCACCCACATACACACACACAAACACAGCAATAATGCAATGTGCGCGCGTTGAAATAGACAATGACAACAATTAAAAGGCACAATGACCGCAAATGATAAACAAATATACTCACATACAAACACATACAAGCACAATTGCTGCGCGTGGCTGAAAACGCAAAAACAATTGCATGAAGTGCAGCCAACAATTTTACATGCTTTCATATAGAAAAGTGCAATGCAATGTGTGTGTGTGTGTGTGCGCGGCTTAAATTCCATGCAATTAATATTTTATTGAAAAGTTTAAGCCAACGTCGACATTAATTACGCATATTGTTCCCCATGTGCCATAGCGTTTAGGCTGCCTCGGCGTGCGGGCGACTGAGTGCCGCACTGGCTTTGCTTATCGCACACACAGATTTCCATAGTGTGCGCCGTTAAATCGCTTCGTTGTGTTAATCCACAGCTCCGGGCAGGCAGCAACAGTAGCAGCGGATAAAGCGCAAAGTAGCGCAAAGCCAGCAACAGCAACGAGAAGCGGCAAAAATCGCTGTGTGCTGAAAGTACTCCTGACTTTTTTTTTATTATTTATTGCAACAGATTTGCCACTTTTTTCAATTTGTGCCACTTTTGTCCACTGTTCACTCAAATGAGCGCAATCGTGACTGCTATTGAACATAAATCATTAAGGCGCTGCTGTATGTGTATGTGTGTGTGTGTGTGTTGGTATGAAATGAAAATAATGAAATGAAAATCCGCACCACCGCCGTAAAAGCTACTCTGGGGAGTTTTCATTTCATTCCTCTTTGGTCATTGTTGCGATTATTTTGTTTCATATGTAAACTGACCCCAGGGCTTTTATGACTGTTTTCACTCTTGTAATGAGAGAAGAAATATGCGGCGCATTGCTTGTGAGTGGCCATTTCAGCCAATTGTTTTTGGTGAACTTTGGCGTGGACTTTTTTCTTGCAATTTATTTTAAAAAAATGTTTACGCATTAATATTTGCATCAAACTTTACTTCATTTTGTGATATATTTGTACACAAAATTAAACTTTAACTTACAAATTTTTGTTCATTCTGAAAATAAGAATAATTTCTTTAAAACATTCTTCAATCTCACCACAAACTTTACTCAGAAATATGCAAATATTAAATTAAATAAGTCACTCTCACAGCTCTTTAACTAAACTAAGCAATAATGTAGCCTACTTTTGTGCTGAACGCAGCCAAATGAGCGTCGACATGACAGCACTCGCTACTTGATGGCTTTGCTCTTTATTAGTGCTAAAATACTTGAAGTCGTCGTTGAATTATCACGACTCACAAATGAAAGACGCACACTAAAAGCGCAAAAGACACAAAAGCAGCCAGCGAAAGCGTAGATTAGTGGGGGCAGAGAGAGAAAAGGCCGCGGCACGTATGAGCACACAACATTCATTGCGACGACAACAAGTTTTACTATTGTGTGGACTGGCATTTTTTGGCTTTGTTTTTCTTCATTTTATGCATTGTTGTGTTTTTTTGCCATGTTTCTGTTTCGTTAGAATAAACGAATGAGTGAAAGAACGAATGTATGAATGACTGAATGAATGAGACGACATTGCCGCTGGCTACTTAAACTAGCTCGACACTGACAACAGCATTACAACAATGCTAACGAAAACAACAACAACAAATCTTTAGCTAATAAAAACAAAATAACAGCAAGCCAAACAAACAACAACAACAACAAGCGACAACAGTAGAAAAGCACCAAAAAAAAACGCAGTAATAATAGTAGGAAGTTTGTTTAATGTGCAGACTGCGCACGTGAGCGAGCGAGTGAGTGACGTGTGTGTATTTATGTAAGCATGTCAAAATGTTATATGGACTGGCTGCGTGATGTGCAGTGTGTCGCATGTGGCAAACAAAGTCAAGGTTTTGCAAAAAATAAAAATATTCAAAGGGCAACAAAAGAAATTTCAAACATAAAGAGAGGAAAAATGCCAGCGGAGGTGGGACGAGGCATTGGGTGAAGCAATTCAAACGCAGCATACAGAATGCCCCAGTGTGCAGATGAAGTTCCACATTATATATGTATGCAGTATATGACTGGGTTTACTGGGGTTTATGGAGGGTTAAGGCCAAACTAACCGTAATTATTCATGTTGCGCACGCGATTTTATGCGCAAATAAATGAAAGGTAGGTACCTTTCAGAGCTTAAGCGACGAATTGATAGCTTTTTATTAGGAATTTTCTCAGAAATGGACGAAAAAGTGCTTTTCTACGTTGGTTAGATGCCAAAGGCAACTGATGTCGTCCACATAGTAAAAAGTTAGGATTTATTTTTATATTACTTGCTTTTTACTCAGCTTTGATCTATTTAAATGCGATTCAAGTGGATTTAAGAAAAAATCGTATTCACGAGTCTGGGTTGCTGCTGTTCTTTAAACACCTTAAAATTGTTTTAACCGAAAGTAAAGCTTACAGTCCTCGATGTATGCAGACTACAAAGAGAGCACTGAGTACTTTTCGATACTTTTGAGTACTTTTTGTTCTTTCTTACACTTAATGTATTTTATTCTAAATAAATAAATTGAATTGATTGATTTAGCATATAAGATTGCTCTTTTAAATGTTACAAAACAAGTAACGAGATTAAATTAAAATAATTAAATTAAAATAATATTAAATATTGTTACGAAAATAACTTCTCTTAGTTCGTATCTGGATTGTGCTTGAAAATAAAACCACATCAATTACTCAGCGCAAAACGCAGTTAGAAACCAACAATCACTTTATTTACAAATTTACACTGGTTTGTCTTTACACTACTACTATTGCATGTTTCCCTTTGCTGACTCCAATCTGCCTTTCATACCTGTCTGGTTATCGCGCCGACTTTTCTTGCACATGCCAGTTGGACTCCTATCTCGATTGTTCTAGCACAGCCCATCACCTTCGCGAACCATCCTTGTGAACCTCCTCTCGAACCATCCACTTCAAAGTGCATGCCTAAAAGTATGCTTGGAAAAGCATTCATGCATAGCACAGCACAGAGTGCCTCATCGTTTCAATATTTAGAAAATAAATATTTAATTATTTATATTTTATTTTAATTATTAATATTTTATTAGTTTCAGAGAAAAATGCTGAGAGTTAAGAAAACACTTCATTTCAATCTCTAAGAAATTAAGGTGCTATAGATTTCGTACTTAAGCCAAGCATCGCCCTTAAAAAATCGACTGATTTATCGACTCAATCGACTGACTCATTAGGTCGATGCCCCAAACTCAAACTCATTCAGCTCAAAAGTAGACTAAAACATTTGCCAGCAAGTTTAGCTGCCGCAAAAAGATATATTTCTCAAAAATTTGCAAGCTGTTTACATGACAATAAGAATTTTAAAGCTACTATGGAAAGCGCCGACTCTGGCTCCTGGTTATATAAAAATTCTGTACAATCTTTTCTCAACTTGTAAGCAATTTAATTTTGAAATTTTTAAGCAAATCACAACTCATCCATTTAGTTAACTAAAAATTTCCATTCCTCAAATCGACTTTCAATTCAACTTTTCGCGCATTCTTCTCATTTCAGCGCCGATGAGGGTTTCGATGGCACCTACGCCACCAATGTGGTGGTACGCAACAACGGCTCCTGCCTCTATGTGCCGCCCGGCATTTTCAAGTCCACCTGCAAAATCGACATCACATGGTTTCCGTTCGATGATCAGCGCTGCGAAATGAAATTCGGCTCTTGGACATACGATGGATTTCAGGTAAGTGGAATCACTTCAACTCGATATTAGAAGAATTTGAATTTCTGAATTGCTGCAGCAAAAATATGCAACACAACTGTGCAGAACAGCTAAACGACAGCTGGTGTTGCAATAAAATCACCGATTGGGCAGCGGAGCAAGCGGGGCCACAAAATGGCCAATTGTTGGCCGCAAGCAAATGTCAGAGCGTTGTCACCTTCGCATTTGCAGTTCAAATAACAACTACAAGTGCAAAAACAACAACAACAATACAACCACTTGAACTGATACGCACGTCAGCAGCAGCATTTCGTGCAATTGTTGTACTTCGGCGAGCTGCCGGCCGGCTATGGTCGACAGCACATGTAGTGACTGAGCCCCCTCTCCCCGGTTACACTGTGCACATGCTGCGTTAAGCATGCGTGCTCGTGTACGAAGTGTGAATTTCTTTTGTTTTGTGCGCTGCCAAAAGGCCAATCACAGTTTGACTACAACCGAGCGATGTTTCTCGCCCTCCGCGCCCCACCGCAGTCAACTCCAGCACTGTTTTGTTGTGGGGCGCACTTTGCGCTCTTGACTGGCATTAAATTTCGGTGACATTGCAATGCAATTAAATTACGCCCAAACAGACTAAAGAACGGAGGAAGGGAATAACAACAACAAACAAGCAATGTTTTCGCTGACAATGTATGCAATTAATTTTAATCGGTTTTTAATAAACCTGTCATTGGAGCAAATGTTTTGCAGTAATTACTGTTGTTGTTGTAATTGCATGCAAGCTTAAACGCTAATGAGTATTTGGAGTGATTTAGAATTTTCGGCCCCCCTCACCCAGTTTAATTATTGAAGCGATTATTAACAGTTTAATAAATGGGCACATAAATATTTTAGAGTTAAGTGTGCAGTGTTTGTATATGAAAAATTAATGTAAAATATGTTGTTGCTATTGTTGCTGTTGTTGTAGCTATAATTAAATGTTTAAATTTAATTCATGTTATTATAAGCTTTCGGGGTTATACGGAGCGTATGAGTAACCAGCAATGTTAATTAGAATCTTGCAATATGCATTGAAACCTATGGCATCAAAATTGATTATAAGGAAAATAGAAGCCAAAAAAGTCTAAGCAATGTCAGCTCAAGTGTGTGTCTTTCCATACAACGAAGCGACAAAATTCAAAAAGTTGGAATGCTATCTGATTAATTGATTGCCAGCGACCTTTGAACAACTCTCTCGTCCACAATCCTCGCTCAAGTACCATAGATCTGAAAAATACTGAAACGTAATTGTAATGAGCGCTGGAACAGAAATGTGCATTAATATATTAAGTCTGCCAGTAAAAGCGTCCTTCAAAATCCATTCAGCTAAGCAGTCACACCTGCCGTCTTGCTTGATGTCAGATTCGTATTTGAAGTGTTAAATCTGTTTGTCTTTCAATACTATTTAGTATTAGAAATGACTGAAACGCTAATCAAAGTCATTCGCACACGTTTGTGGTCACTGTATGTAGTTAAAAATATACCACTGTTTCTGAATTTTTTGCTTCATACACCTCTTTCTCAAAGAGCAACAAAGTGTTTCTGAAACCCACTTGGTTCTTTAATTATGCCACAGGTAGAGCTCTCTTCGATCATTGTTTCCACTGTAAATGGCTTAGTTCAAGTTCAACTGGCACACAAAAACATGTAGGTCCCCTATGTTCTCTTCACTTCTCCATGGCAGCAAAGGACCCAACATGACTTTTCCATTAGATCCAATTTGAAACTGCTGTGGTTTCCTTGTGCCATTGGCAACTATTAGTTTACTATTTTTTGCAAGTATTTCATATTGTCTTACTTCACTGACCATAACAACCCTTTACTGGTTTAGGGGCAGCCGCAAAAATTCTATCCAGGCAGGTTTGGTTGGCTCTGGTTGGTCACAGCAAGAGTTGGTATAGTGTCCTCAACTTGGTCCTGCCAGCACAGATATGATCTCTCTCTTCACCGGTGACCTGCAACTATTCCGTCAAATACCTTTTCGTTAGACCGCAGACATGGCCACTACATGTTAATTTGTCCATGGGAGGTTAATTGGGGTTTCGACAATACATTTTGATTTTTGCTTTGAAACCCAAAAGTTGACAACCTCACAACTCCGATCGTATGGGAGACGCCCTCTAGTGGTGAATTTCTGAACCTTCATTAATTTTGTAATTTTTGTACTCAAGAATGTTGCCGATCGCTGAATTAATCATTCAAAACAGTTCAGTAGTTTCCGAGATACGATGTTTTCTCGCTTACTTTACTACTACATTTACAAGTGGGGAGCCAATGGCATAGAAAATGGCCAGTTTTGTATGGCAGCTCCCTTAAGACTTAGAGATAGCGTGAAAGTATGTTTGGAAGAAACATTTTAAAGTAAAAATAAATGGATGTCGGTCATACATTTGACTCGTCTGGGGGCAACCTGGAAGCAATGGGAGCCTATTTTATAAAAACGACCATTTTGTATGGGAACCCCATCAGGAGTTGGAGATGAGGTATAAATATGTTTGGAAGACATTTTTAGTAGAGAAAACTAGTGGGAGTCAGTTACAGATTTTAACCCTCTATGAGACACTTCTAACCAGCTGTAAAGCAATTTGTCGAGTTTCCCAGCTCTCTTGTGAACTTTGATCTTGATGCGACGCCATTAAGCTCCACTCTAGCCCCAAACTTCTTTGGCTCATGGACTTTTTCACCAAACCGCATAAAATGAGAAGTTATAGAGCATCGAGAACCCATTATTAAGAATCTTCATACAACACTAAATCATTCACTTCACTGTGAATTTCATAAACTTTGTTTGAGTGGGTTTTTTGAGAAAATAGCCAGAGTGAAGTGCCAAATTGCTCGTTATATGCATCAATATTGGTTTTTGTTGTAAAGTTTATTGCCTTCAAAGACTTTGTTATGGATCAATAAACATTCGAGCACTGTGGATGAACTTTAGTAAAGAGTTCTGCCGGCGTTTGCCCTTAAGTAAACTATTAACTTTTTTTGAGATAGAAAAACAAGAGCCAAGAAGATCTTCTAGGCAGCTGTGAAAATATGAAAACAATGATTATCGAAAATATTTCGAGCATCAGCCAAACAATGTTCAGGCTACCAATGGCTCAGAAATCAGTGCTGGCGCAATTCTTTTTTATTGCTGAAAAACTATAGTCCCGAATTTATTCGTTCTTGTTTTAAATGTATGTTCATTTTTGTAAATAAATAACAAATAAATACAAATGTACATTTTTCCAACACAACTTTTGGTTACTTTATAGAAGAAAAACAAATCAAACGCACAAAGCCAACACAGCAGTGTGCGACTTTGCATTTTAATTGGCTTAAAGGCAATCAATTACATTTTTCATTTTTTGGATCAGCAATCACTTTAAGTGGCACCCTGCAGCTACGCTGCTTTCAAAATAAAATTCAACAAATGCAACAACAACCACAACAAGAACAAATAACAAGCGCCTAATATACCTGCGGCTTGAATGTAAATCGATGCGGCGCTTCTAACCGATGCAGCCCGCTGCGAGCGCAATTAACAGTTGCTCACTAATGCGACGGTCAATGCGTGTATGAGGCGCGGCAATTTGGATTATCGGGTTACATTAAACGCGCCGACGGCCAAAGCCAGCGGCTGGAGTCGTCAAGTAGCCGCGCACTCAGCGCTAATCGATTTCGAATGAATCGTGAACGCGGGTGGCCAATGCGATGCGAGGCATTAAGGGGACTTAATGAAAAGGCTGTCAGCCAGCGAACGGGCTGATTAGCGTAATTAAAACGCTGAAGCGCCATTAAAGCCACGTTATTAGCCAACATGAACCATACATAGCTGGCAATGGGAATTTTTTTCTTTCACAAACGTTTCAAGTCTATTTAAAAAAAAAAAGTTATGTGCCACAACAGCAGCACATTGCTGCTGTTCATTAGTTAATTAAACACAGGGCCGTTTCATGTTACAACAACAATGCTGAACACACACAAACCAAAGCAAAAAAAACTGCAGTTAACTCAATTCATTTTGGCCCATGTCAACAGCACAATTTTTCTGCAAATTTACAAAAGTTGTTTACCACAGTTTTTATTAAAAAAAAGACTTCCATAAAAAATTTCCAAACTTTGAAAAAGTTCAAACTTTTTTAAACAATTTTTCGTCGTTTTGTGACAACGGCCGCGATTGTCGAGCCACCCTTTCGACAAACACTAACGTCAATTGAACGCAGCGAGCCAATCGAATCGTATCGAATCGAGTCGAATGGCCCCAAACTGGCAAAAGTCAAGCCAGCAAATTTCCCACTCATTTCGCATTTGCAATTGGTTCTCTGAACTCAACTCGCACCAATTGCGCCGCCGCTCGCCTTTGCGTCCGCTGAAGGCGCATAAATTGTAATGCCGGATTTCCGGTATTACAATTCATAAATATTCAATGCGGTTTTAGCTGCAATTCACCCAGATGTGCGCGCGCGTTAGTGCCAACAGCCCACAAGTGCCCTCATATATGTGTGTTTTATGTGTGTGTGTGTGCCCGTTTATGATCTCCACACACGCACGCACGTGTCACCTCCAGCCACCAGCACTTCCTGCGCCAAATTGTGATGAATCGACGCGCTGGGCGCAAACGCCTGTTTCTCTGTAAGTTTGCTTGTATGTTTCTTTGAGTGTGTGTGTGTGTGTGTGTGTGCCTGTGTTAATGCAAATGTATTTGTTGTTTATTATTTTCACAATTTTTATTACTTTTTGTTTTAATCGTGCGCTCATTTTATCGGACTTTCCTCAACGCCACACACGCTGCTAGCCGCTATTATATTTGTTGTTGTTGTTGTTATTGTTGCTGTTTTTGTTTTAATTTTCGTTACAGTTCTGTATTTGACTGCCATTGCATATTTTTCGGCGCATATTTTCGTTGCGCTTTATTTGTTTTTAGATTTTGTTTGCACTGAACGACTGACTGACTGCCAACTGTGCAGCAATTGTTTTTTTTTATTTTTTTTACTTTTTTTGTGCAATGCGATTTCATTTTTTATACTTCTTTAACCCTTTTTTTGGCTGGTTGAAGTGCCGTAAAAATTTTACTCATCAAATATTCATTGAAAAAATGCTCGCAGTTTTTTCAACTATGCGTTAAATGTGCGTCATTCTGGCTGTCGTTACACTAAAGTGGGAGCGTCACAGTGGCGTCACACAGCAATTGAAATTCATATGTCCTGGTTTTAATAGCTATGGATGTGGTTATTGCTGGAATTTCTGGGAGCCAACGGAATGGTGAAAAAACATGTTTTTTAGCTCAAAAGTATAGCAAACAATTTTTATTTTTTTTTATTAAAATAAATAATTTTTTTATTTGTTGATTAAAATAAAATTTAATGACAAATAAAAGTGGTAAAAATTTTATTGAATCATTTTGTCAACAACTCAACAGTTTCTACCATTCATTTCAGTACTTCGTCTGACCTTCTATCACAATTTTTTTGCTTCTTCACTACAAAATTAATTACCCCTTGAAAACTTAATATTTCATAGCTTTTTTATACAACAAAAACAACAAATTGTTTTCAGTTTTTATTCTCTACACCCCTGAGTGCTGAATGCACACCATTCAACTTGAATTATTGATTTCGCCAAATTCGCAACAATCAAACGCAAATTTGCTAGAAAATTTTTCTATATTGGCGCGTTTTTGTTGTTGTTTTTATTATTTTGTTTCTATTGCAATTTTGGCGCTTTTGTTTTGAAAATTCTGTTGGTGTGTGTGGTGTTCAATTGTACGAATTGTAAACGTTAAAACCATTGAATGAGTGAGCAGTTTTTTTTTTGTTGTGAGCTTTTAAAAAAACATTTTTTTTTATAATTTTTAAAATTTTTTATTTTTACTTTTTGACGCTTTACTGAAAAACAATTGATAGCAGAAAGGCGCTGCTGCACATTAGCAACAAAAACAACTAATTTCCCTTAACCACACACACACGTATAAACATCTGCTACAACATATCAATTATGTTACAAAAGCAACAACAAACTTGTATTGCTCATCACACACTTATTCACTCACCGATTAAGATTTTTGTCGAAAACCGCATTTTTAATTTCCTTAAAAATCGCTCAAGGTCGATGCTTCCAAAGCAGCCAAATCGAAATTTTCAATGCCTCGGTGGTGACTTGGTCACAAATATTCTAATTGCAAAAATTCCACGCTCGTCAGGGAGTCAACGCCGACGCCAACGACAATACACAACAACAATCACAGCAGAGCCAAAGAACCAAACCGCCGCTGCTTGCGGTTGACGCTGTCGAGCGTATCAACGCACGTTGGCGTCAAGCGGCGAAAATTGCATTTATTCAAAGTGCCACAACTCAACCGCACAGCCACACTTCACTTCACAACACAGCCGCACCAACGCTGCCAGCAAAAGTTCACACGTAAAATATTAGAAAAATGTTGTTTGCAACAATTTCGCACCGCAGCCAACAACAACAACAAAAACACACCGATGACTGATATTTGAGCAAGAATAGCAAAAGCAAAAACAACTACCAGTCAAATAACAACAACGACAGCAGCACAACAATAACAATGACAAAAATATTTATTCAAAACAAAAACAACGAAAATAACAATAACCACAACAAAACCTACCATCAGACTACAATTCTGTGCAGTTTGAAATTCTATTTCTATACATTTTGGCGCAGTCAGCTAAATGCAAAAACAACAATGCACGAAAAATGCCCCCAACCGATGCAAATATTTATGCCAAGTTTACGCATTTTGGGCGTAAGTAATTTCAACTTGCACACACACACACACACATGCATAACTAAATTCATGTCTATGCATGTGAGAGCAAATATATTTTAGTATTTGTGTGTGTGTGTGTGAGTTGCAACCACTGTTCAAATTCGAAATTTCTCTTTGCACTTTGCCTGCGATAAGATTCGCCTGAGACTTGTGCCCCCTAATGCGCCTTGGGCAACACCCTTCCTCCCGTCTTCACACTGCTTTTCCTTTCGTCGCATCCTCGGCTCGCACTTTCTACGCCACTTGGCGCTACTGATGCAACGTGCAATTGCGCATTTCACAATTTTCGGCGCATAATTTTGCAATGTTGCCAGCGGTACCACATTTGTTGGCCTTCTAAATGCAACAATAACAACAACAATAGTTGTATAAAAGAAATAACACTAAAACGGCGGATATAGGAAAGAAGCGAACAGCACAAAAACGTGCGGAAGTCTCGGTGTAGCAATTTTCACACGAACGACAACGACTCGGCGGTGTTGCAGTTTTTTGCCAGCAGCAGCGTCACCAACAGCAACGCCAACACGCGCAGCGCACACATTTACCGCAGGCAGCTAAAAAACCGCCAACAGCGGCAGCAGCAACAACAACAGCAGCTTCAACACCTAATGCACTTGGCAGCAGTTCAAAACACATGTGAAGTGTGAAAACCCATAGTCAGACAGGCGTACAGACAGACCGAGAGGCGGACGAACGAATGGACAGTGCCGCCATTTGCCCTTTGACGGCGCTTTTGGGCGGCCGTTGTGTGCCGCAGGCGCGCAGTGGGTGGCACGTTGGACATAATTTCTGCTTTTCTGATTTTGGGCAAATTTTCAAGTGCACCGCTGCGTAGCATCGTAGGCGACTCAATAAACGCGCTCACGCTGTGTTGGGGAATTTGATTTTTCTGTTTGTGAACAGGCGGCGCGAAATTGGATTGCTTTGAGCTGTGCGGTTTGGCATTCATTTCAAATCGTTTTGCTTTCGCTGCTGCCGCCTAAGGCAACAAACTGTCGCTTTGGCACACGCGCAGCACTTTTCAAGGTCGATTAATAAAAAATTGCTGCACCACATTTAGTTTTTTTCAAATGAACCTTAACTTTACAAAGTGGGGCTAAATTTTAAGTTTTGGTATAAAATAGTAATACAAAAATATTGTTTAAAAATAAAAACAAACTAACTTTAAAAAAATTACAAATTTTAATAAATAAAATAAAATAAAATAAAATAAAATAAAATAAATTAAAATAAAATAAAATAAAATAAAATAAAATAAAATAAAATAAAATAAAATAAAATAAAATAAAATAAAATAAAATAAAATAAAATAAAATAAAATAAAACAAAATAAAATAAAATAAAATAAAATAAAATAAATATAAAATAAATTATAATAAAATTAACTAAATTAAATAAAATAAAATCAAGTCCAAGCTTCAAACACTTCAAAAAAATAAGCAATGCAACTCAATCTAACTTTTTGCATTACTCATACGCCCCGTGTGACTGTCGAGCATATGAAATGTTGTCAAAGCTGAAACAAATTAACGCAAAAAATCGTGCGCACCTTAGCAAAAGCAAAAGTTGCCAGCACACACACACACTTGAAATATTGAAGCCGCGCGGCGCTCTGCACTCCCGTACGCACGCACGCACGCACTCACACACATGCATGCAAAACGCCAACATGGTCATAAATAATAATCTGCATATTAAATGCAACTTGCCAGCGTCACCTCATCAGCAAACAGCGCCACGCCCCAACGCAACCCGCTGCAGCCATTACCAGCACCGACGCACCAACGCAACACTAACCAACTGGTCGTGTTGCAACCTTGAATTCGCTTCAGCGGCGCTCTTTGCAATTCCGGCTGAACTTTTGCGTGTTGGCAGTGTTGTTGCTTGTTTTTTGTTGGTCGTTGGTTTTTCTGCCACAACATGGCCGCTACGCACGTACGCTTTGCAACTTTAGTGCGCTTCCAGGCAGAAGCCAGCAGGCAGCAGGCAGCGCCTTTGTGCTTTGCTCACACACACACACACATATAAAACACCCACAGCGCAGGCGATAGCTTGGCATGAAATTCACTTTATTTTTTACAAATTTTTTTAGCGCGCTTCATTTTGTGCGCTGCTTTCAACTTTAATGTCTTTTGGAAGTTGTTGTTGCTTTTGTTGTAAGTATTTATTGCAGTTCGAGCTGACGTTGACGGTGCTGCTGCTACCTGCTTTCTCCCGCTGCCGCGACCCGCTTACTGCCAGCTTTAGCGACGCTGGCTCGATGCAGAGTCAATAACGTAAATAATAAAATCCAGCGTGTGCAACAAAGGCCAAGTCAAAGTGGTAGCGCTGGCGCCAAGCGAGAACGAGACAGAAATTCAAATAGGAAATGTGGCAACGTACACGTAAACTGTCAAAATGTTGCCGTCGCACACAATGCAAAGCCAGTTTATTTATTGGCAATCGAGAGGTGGTAAGAAGCCGTTACAGCGCGCACACACACATACACACTCGCACACAGACATGTGTGCTCGTACCTTGCCTGATCGGCAATTCAGCGCGCAACGCACTGCTGCTGCAGCATGCAAGCACGTCGGCTCGGTTTCTAGTAGTGCCAGCTGTGTATTTGCTTGTATCTTGTGTGTGTGTGTGCGTGTGGCATGCATATTCACGAATTTGCGAAGGCGTTGCATGTGAGCGTCAAGTGGCGGCATAACGCCGATATGCAAGGATTTGTGTGTGCGTGTGTGTGTCTGGGTGCCTGCCAGCGATATCTACCAGCAGGATAATAAAACTATACCTTAGTTGACGTTCGTACGTTCCATGTGCAGCTGGGCGGGCCGCAAGGCGCTGCATACAAATTGCTTGCTGTAGTGGAAATTTGCATTTTCACATTTGTCTCTCATCCGCCCAGCAGCCGCATGTGTGTGAAGCATGTTGTGCGATTGCAATTTGTTTTGGCCTCTCCGCCCACCAGCCGGCGCACTAAAATGAATTGCATTACCCATTACGTATACGCCGTGTTGTGTGCGCTGCATCTTGCAAAGTATGTGCAAACACTTTGCTTTGTGCCATTCAATTTGGCCGCCGCACTGTATCGTCGTTGGTAATTTACTTAAGTTTTAAATGAAGTGCTTAAATTTTCGCGCATCCTTGCACATCCTTGCATTGTCATCATCCATCCAGCCAGCCTGACTGGCTTTCACAAATAAAGCAGTCAATTTGTGTTGCAAATGCAATGTGAAAAAATTAATACGCTGCGCCGTGTGTCGCTTCGTACATGCGCAATTATCCTTGAAATAATTTTCGCGCATTTTAACGTACACACACACATACAATGACAAACATAAAATGCGCCTCGAACTGCGATTTTTGTGTATAATCACACACAGCCACTCAAAATGCGTCCCCGCCCACGATTTATAGTTTTACCACTTTTTTGAGCCGCATTTGCCACCAAGGTCGTCGTACATGTGTACATGTGTGAGTGAGTCATTGAGCCCACAAGGCTTGTTTGCTATCACTTTCAGTCGTCGGCGGCTCTTGTTATCTGCCGACTTCATGTGCGAATGAGTTGCAAATTAAGTGCGAATTAAGCATTATCATTCTTGCAAGGCTCCCTTACAACAACAACAACACTATGGGCGGGCACATGTGCTCACCGCAAACACGGCCAAGTGCCATTTCATTCAATTTTCTCTTCTATTTAAACAATAAATGACAGACTGAGGCGTGTAGTGGCTTTGTAAATGGAGGCGAGAGAATGATGTTGCACGTTTATATTCGACTGAGATTTAGGCAACTCGAGATTTGGTCTGTTGGCCATAGGAAGTAGTATACATTTAGGCTCTCATACAAGCCAGCACACAGGGGATACCCTTATTGACAAAAAAAAAAACTTACAATGTGTCTATAAGAATGCAAACTTGGTTTTAGTTAAGCAGTGGCAGCATTCATTTCTAGAAATGTATGTCAAACCAAACACTCTCACCACTCATTCGAGTCTTATACGAGTCCCTTTGCCCATTGCTTACATTACTTCAAACCAAGTGACAATGCACATAGCCCCCAATTTTCCCCCCAATTCATTTTAATTGCCATTTGGCTTAAATCGTTTGCGTTAGCGCACATCAACTCGGCCACAAATCGCATTTCCCCTCCATTTCTCCGCAATACAGCAATACACAACTCATTAAATGTCACTCATACGTCCTGTTGGTCACTGTTGTTTAATACCAGCGCATTTTCTTCGCCTCATTTAACCTTTTCACAATGCCGCTGCCAACTACTGTTGCCTTCCTGAATTCAATAAATCGCACTTACCCTGCCCACAGTCGCTTGTGTGCCGCTGCCATTTAAGCCCTTTTCAACGGTAAATCAGCTTAAAGTGGTTAATACACCGACGACCAACCGTTGCGCTGCAGGTTACATAAGTTGGCCGAAGAGCGAAAGCCAGGTGGACAGTGGCGAGCAAAGTTTCTAAGCATAAAACTTAATTTATGTGCTCGAAAAGGGGCAGCGAATTAAGCGCAAAACTTTCGCCGCACAACATAAACCACACGACTTTTATGCGTTCACCCCTCTGTCCGTTCGTTCGTCCGTCCATGCGCACTGCTGCAGCGCACAAAAGGCAAATGTATTGTGAAATATAAGCGGCAAAGTGTGCGCGCGCTTCTCAAGCAGCCGGTAAAACTTGGCTTCCGCTCGCTCAGCCAAACTAATGGAGCAGCGGTGCGCTGACCCTGAAGCTGCCACTCTCGAAAAACCCCTCAAGCAAAAAAAAATAGCACAAAGTTCTCACTGTGTGCTGCTTGCAATGGCCCTTTCGTTTTTGATTTTATTTTTTGTTCTTGTTATTTCACTATTTAATGCGTCCCACTTTGGCTTAATTTCACTAATAGCAGCCAAATTACCATCAAAGCCAAACAATGCCAAAATACGCAACCTGGCAAATAGCAAATGACCAATAGTTATTGAGGGGAATGTGCAGTGCAAATAAATTAGAAATGTGACAATGGGCCAGTGCGCACATAAAACCCGCTTTAAAACAGCCGACTTTGGCGGCATTATTATTATTCAAGTAATGCAATGAAGCCCATAAACTATCGATATGCCAGCAAAGACGGTTCCGACGAGCTTTACTGCAAGCACATCGCCGCATTGGGGCACAGTAAGCTGCTCGGCTTAGTGGCCGCGTGGCGCACAACACATGTGACGGCGCTGCTTAAGTGCTCACAATGTGTGCGTGCCGAAATCTTTTAGCAGCTGTGTGTGTGTGTTCATGCTACGGCCGCACAAGCCAAGCAACGCCAGCTTATTATTTATTTTCGGTTTTATTTCGCCAGATTTAATAGCCACCTTGGCCAGTGTCAGCCAAGCGCTGGCGTGGCGTTGGTCACTTGCGGCATTACAATACGAATTTTGCAAAAGAAGCGCACGTAATGCGTTTGTAAATATTTAAGTGTACATAGGCGGTTAGTGTTACCAAAATTGGGTATTGTTTGCATTTTCTGGGGTGTTAAGTTTCTCGTGCGCCGCCCAAAATACATTTCCACTTTATTTGATTGCGTTCGGCCTTACCGTCTGTGTAATTATTTTGTTGTTGGACAAATCATTTATAAAGAGCTACAAGCACACACACGTGTGCATACAAATTATAGCCCAACACATAGCACTGCATTATTAGTAAGCGATTTCGTATGTGGGTACAACGTGGCGTATGAGTGATGTGGCAATTCAATTGAGAAGCTAAGCCGGTTTGGACGATTTTTTCTCTGATGGTTTAATTAGAGTTTTTGTGAAGCTTTGCAGAGATTGCAAACGTTCGTTGAAAGTAAGCACCGATAGTTGTTAACCCTTTCGACCCCAAAGTAGCCTGAAAACAACTTCACCCATTTGTCATCTTATTGCAAAAGCTACGATTGATTTATGGGTTTAATTTAAGTCGGCACCAACAAATTAATATTTTTAGATACGAATTTAAAGCAAATTTCAAAAATTTTACTGTTCTCCCCTAAATAATTTTCAATGATTTGCAGCGATATCAGGCAAAGTTTGTGTTCTAATTGAAGTCTACGAATTGGGCGCGTTTGATCAAAACCCTGTTTCTTTAAAATAGTTAAATAAAATCAAAAAGTGATAATTTTGTATTTTTCTATTAATATTAAATAGTTTTTCTGTAATTAAAAATATTGATACACAATTTATTTAACCCGTTTTAAGCTATAATTGTTCAAAAGTCAACTAGCTCTAGAGCTCTAAAAAAGATGCGGGGCGACTTTAAATGACCTGTGCACACTTCTTAGATAAGTTTTTTTATGATTTAAATATCAAAAAGTAATACAAGATACAGGGAAAAATTCGGGGTCGAAAAGGTTAACAAAAAATTCTACAATTCCAGATTGTTGATAGTAACTTTTTTCACTTGTACGTCTTAACTTCTTTTTCAGATGATTGCTTGTATTTTTCAACAAATTGTAGAGCATTACTTCTACTTTTAGTAGTTTTTCTGCAAGAAATTGCAGCAAAAATTTTACAATTAATTTAATTTAAAAAAAGTCACTGTCGCTGAAAGATTGCATGCTGCATTCAAATCCCTTTCATTGATTTTAACCCAAAACCCTGACATCTCATTTCCTGAAAAATTTCACTATTCACTAAATTCTAATAAAAATCACTGTCATTTTGGTTCAGTAAAAATTTCAAGGCCATTTCAAAATTTTATAAAACATTTCGTTCTTTGAATGTCTACATGGTTCTATGAAACTCGAAGCTGTCAGAAAAACTCCTGAACTGAATTCATGTTAAATAACTGGCAGCTCTTTAACTAAAGTTTTTTCACGACCACTTAACTCATTGTTAACTTAGAACCTCTCAGCCTAATAAATTTCAAAAATTCCTTAATTTTGATAAAAATCACTGCCACTTTAACTCAACACAAATTTCATAAAACCTTTTGTTGTGTCTTCCAAGTTTTTCTGCAAGACTTGACAGCTGCAGTGCAATGCCAAAACGCTCTTTCGATTTTTCACCATCTCACCAAATATGCCCAAAAACTACTCTAAACTGATCTGGCCAGCACTTAGGCTACGCCGAAACTGCAAACTCAAAAGCAATTAGCGACATTGTCAGCATCGCATGACGCTAAATGACTCGAATTGGCAATGAGTGAACTCTGTAGAGTGCACAAACTACACGCGCGCCATTATTAATGCCAAAAACACTGCACCGCACTGCCAACATTTGCTTCCAGCCTCCCGTCCCCGCCCCAACATGTCATAATTGTCAGCCCCGCGGCTGTCAAATCAAGTGCGAGAAGTGTTGGCATTCATAAACTTCAAACTGCCGCTGAAAGCTTTCAGCCAGCTGCTTCGAAATTCATAACGACTGCCCGTTTCTTGGCTGCCAACTAACAGCTGCCACCAAAACATTGGACTCGTCCCCCGCCCAAAAAATATGATAAATTAAATTTGCTTTAATATGAAAGCAGCGAAGCGAGTGCGAATAAAAACATGCAAAGTGAAACGCACACACACAGACACAGCGCTGCGCTGTCAAATTACATTTTTAAGTTTTGCGCTGGAACGTTCAAGCACGTTCAAGCAGCTTTGTGGAATATGTGCGCACATACTTTTCGTCCCTTGACGCGGAATGCAACAAATTGCTGCACTTGCAGCTCAACGCCACGTGAGCACTGACGAAAATTCAATTAAATAGCTACGCCAAAGCCCAACAATGCGCTCAACGCAACGTTGCCACCTGTTTGTACATAAGCACAAACATATCACATTTACTTATATGAACAGAAAAGACACACACACACACACAAAAGCACATTTGCATTCTTTTAGTTGCACATTGCAGCTCTGGAAGCTTCTTCGAATCTGCTCTGCGGTGTCTCTGTTCAGTTTCCGGCTGCTGGCTGACTTTAAATATTAAAATATTTTGTGGTTTTGTCAAAACTTTTAACATGATTTTCGTATTTTAGTATCGAAAATGCTTGAAATTTAAAGTGTATATGTATTTGTGTGTATATATGTTTGTCTGTGGGTGGCTGGTTGTTCGTTCACTCTCGCTAGACACACACACACACATGACTCGACATATTGGCAATTTGTTTCCAAGTTTCCAAGGAAATTGCCACTTTTTTTCATGCAAGACTTGTGGTTTGAAATTTTCCATTTACAAAAAAACTGAAAGGATGGTTTTGCATTGTTGGCAAATGAAATGTTCAGCAATGAACTGCAAGTTTAACAAGTCTATAAAAAACTTTAGCCAATCGTTGAACTGTCAGAAATAAATTTTAAAAAAATAATAATAAATATAAAAGTCTGCTTGTGTACTTTGTAAAGTCTATTAAAAACTCACGTAAGCTTCTGTGGCCAATAGGTTGAATGCAATGACGTCATGGATATCTTTGCGCTAATGTTGTACTATCTTCATGAACAATTCAACAGTTTGCCGTCTCCTTTATTCAAAGTGGGTACTTTCACCGAAGACTCGGTCCATATGGACTTGTAATAAGTATTAATAAGTTAGGATCCCTTTTCGACATGAAAATAAACCCGTTCTGCATGAATTGTATGGGCTGTAGTCCAATATATGTGTTGGACATTGTGACTGAAAGGGATACGAGCACTTTTGAAGCACTTTTGTAGAAGCTGGAATCCCAGAACCGAGACTTTTCCAGCTCCACGAACCCAGATGCCCCCAGAATGGCCGAGCATGGTTGCAATATAGAAGTAGAATATGTAATGTAAAGTCTACCGGGTCTTCTACAGAAATCGAGCACTGAGACCCAACGCCCTCAATGCCTCCTAAAACTATGCTAAGCTATACTGCAACTACGACCAGCCCACAAGACATTTCAGGCAGCTTAAATATTATCTAATCTCTTCACTTTCTCCTCAAAGTTCTCATTACTTTTCTATTACATTCTCACTATATTGAATTTTCACTATAACCTTGAACAAAATTGCTTTTCTTTCACACTTTTCTCAAGTATTTCCAAGCTTGCAAAAAAGGCCAATTTTCTCCACTACGAATGCATCATAGAAACTGTCGGTGCATTTTGAAGATGCAATCAATCATTCAATCAGAAAAAGTGCAATCATCAAATCGAACTTTCTAAAGCGCCCGAAAATAAATGGCCACTTGCATCGAAGCGCACGAAAACCCAATTTAATTTTGCTGCGCCAGCTAAACTGCCGCGCCGCCAACTCAACTTCTATGCATAGCAACAAACAATGAAATTTCTACCTGCAGCAGCAGCAGCAGCAACAAAACCACCAGCCACGCTCCTCCATGGGAAATGCAGTTAAAACCAGCATACTGCACAATTTCCAAATACTTGAACACAAACACACATACACCCTCACCCACACACGTATAGCAGAAATTCCAATTCTCAATATGCCAGCAAAAAGAGGAAAATTAAAAATGTTGCTTCGCTTCCTTTCAACCCTCCAAGTGAAGCATAATTTTTAATGCGATTTTGCAGCATTTTTGCTCGACAGCAACAACAACAACAACAGCACAACTTTGAAAATTCTCATTTGCCGCAGCGTTTTTCTAATTGTGTGCTGGCAAACGAAAACCGAGCCAACGTAACCTGAGAAGCGCTAAAACATTTAGCGCTCAACTGTTTGCTTTCATATTTTCCCAACCGGTTTATTTTACACATTTGCACAGTTTTTGTTGTTGTTGTTGTTTTTTGTATTTATTTTGTTTTTGTTTTTTTTTTAGTTTTATTTGTTGCGCCACTTTTCTCATGAAACGTTCACCAATGGCGTTCGACGCTTAAATTTTTATGTGCCGCTCAATAAAGTACGTCGAGGCTTGCGCGGCAACTTGAGGCCTTAAAGTGTGCTCAAAGCCATCTTTACTGCCGCTCAAGCTCGAACAACAACAGCGAAACGACAAAAATGTAGCGGAAAGTACGTAAACGTAATGTGGCACCGCAGCGTCGCGTACCGTCACTGCAGATGCTTTTCAAATGGGTGCAAGAATGCTGCATACTTTCCAGCGTCGACAGTTTTAATGCGGCCATTGTCTCTGGCAAAAGCCGAAAGGAAAACAGCAAAAAAAATTCAGTGCTGTAAAGTAAATAAAAGGGAAATGAAAGTGAAAACGAGAGCGAAAGCGAAAACGCGATGCCTTAATCCGACCACTCATATGCCTCATTTGTTGTTCTTGTGATAACTTGCGCGCACCGCAACACTGTCACACCGTCACACTGTCACAATCGCGCATTCGCCCGGTGCATCAGCAGCCAGCAGACCGACCTTACGTCAGCCGCATCAACGCGCCTGAGCCCACATCCGCTTTCATGCCTGCAACATTCATTTTTTACACTCTCTCACACACACACAAACACACACTTGCACAGCGTTAAAGCCAGTTTCATGAATTCCATGAAATAATAATTCAGCGGTAGCGCTGTGTCATCGTGGCATACATAGTTTATTTTATTTCATTTCACGCGCGCGCCAGACGAACAGCACTCAAGCGACTGCTGACTGCCTTTGAAGCGCCAAAGCCGGAAACGCCAAACGGTGGCAAGGTGTGCACAGCCACGACAATAAATTGTTGCAATCATAGCCGGAATTGTTGTGTTGAGTGCTGTCACCGAGACCCAAGTACTGCAGCATACTTTCGGGCGCGCGTAAATCAGCCGCGCCTTGACAGCGTTTCGTCACACAACAGACTTGATAAGTGGCACAAGTTGAGTCATTTTTACAACTCTCAGTGATCCTCGAAGAATTTTGTTAACGTCTCGTTATGACTGGTTGTTTTCAGTCTTTGATTAACTTCATGGAATTTTTTTTACTATACATTTACAGTAAGTGAAGTCAACATTAAAATAAACACAGTGCTGCATACTTTTAGGCTAGCTAGACCAACTGCCGCATTGCAGGTTTTTGCTGAATTTTTACTAGCACAATAAAGAGTTTGCAAAGGAATACTAAACATAATCGACTACCAAGCATCCTTAGACATCTTTGAAGAATTCCGTTTCTCGTTATTTTCAATATGCGATTAATTTGCATTCATTTCGGCTTGAGCACATTTTGCTATACGTTTGCAGTTATTTGAATACGCAGCCAGATGCAAACAGTGCTGCATACTTTCAGGCCGTTAAATCAGCAGTATTTCAATGCATAGCAAATTCTATGCAAATAAAATCAATTTGGCGGAAAAGTCAGAAAGCTAAACTCAAACAGCCCTGAAGAATTTCATTTCTTGTTGTCTTTGAACTTTTATTTTTAAAAATTTTAATCTATTTGGCTTAATCGTTTTTTCTAGGTTATAAAAATATTCAGACCTATTCCCGTTGTCGAAACGACAGTCCTTCGTCGAAAATTTCGACAAGTCGCATTCTCGTTTTTAGTCTTTCATTCAAAGAGTTCAATATTAAAATCCACTTTCAAAAAATGAAGTGATTATTGATATACCAATTCAAACTTATTTCTCTGTCGAGGTTTAAAGAACCAAATAAATGTTTATTCACTTTGTTCATGTACCAAAATTTTGCTCTACTAACTGATAACTTATTTACGTTCCTCAAAAATGGTTCGTCATGCATGCATCCCTAATATCAAAACTATGAGACCCCATTGTCATAGTAAAACTAACCTTAAATTATTTTTTTTAGGTATCTTTGACTGTCTCCCATCAGTCACACGAACCGAATTCTTCTTAGTTCCTTGTATCCTGGCTGCATTTTTGCCCAAAATGATTCTTTTTCCTCCACATAATTCTTCATATTGTATTGTTACGAAAATGACTTTCCAAGTTTGCATTTGGATTGTGCTTGAAAATAAAACCACTTCAATTACTCAATACAAAACGCATTCCAAAACCAACAATAACTTTATTTACAGATCTACACTTTGCATGTATCTAAACTTGTTGCTACTTTGCTTATTTAACCAAGACTCGACCCTCTGCGCTGCATACTGCTACATTCTAGTTGTACCCTCTATCTCGATTGTTCTAGCACAGCCCATCACCTTTGAGAACCATCCTCGCCATATCGGAATTATAGCAAGTTTGCCGTACTCCAAAGTGCATGCCTAAAAGTATGCTTGGAAAAGCATTCATGCATAGCACAGAGTGCCTAATCGTTTCGAATCAACGCAACACTTTCTAGAAGTCTCTCCTCCACATAACGTCGTAAAAAAATCGGACTTTTCTTCTGTTCCAAAGCCTTCAATTCATTTGCTTCCTTGTACCCTCACTGGATGTCAATTATTTTTTATTTATTTTATTTTATTTTTATTTATTTATTTTTTTATTTATTACTCACACAGTTGGTCCGCCCTTGTTTAACTCGACAAGTTCTAATTTCATCAAATCTCAAAAAAATCCCTTACTTCTTCTTCTCTTCATTTTCATAATTTGATTTATTCCAATTTATTTATGCTCCTATTCCTCATACATTCATCTACGTTAACTTAGCCATTCTTTTCTTCAATCATTCATCCTTTATTTTTTGCTTCAGTTCCTCATTAACTGCAACCCAGACTCTCTTTCAATCTCCTCATTTCAACATTTCTGCAATTCCTTACTTTTTTCTCTCTCTCTCTCTCCCACCCCACACTATTCCTTATTGTTTTGGCCTCTTATTCTTCACTGTGATTTTTATGCAAATAAAAGTTATGAACTCGCCTGTCAATTGTATTGAGTGCAAGGCCATTGGTGGCGCCTTTCTTTTTCCTAAATCAAACAGCCGCCATTTTAATTAGATACAAAAATATTTGCCATAACCTCAATTGAAGTGAAAGCTATACATAGTTGTCGGTGTGTACCTATGGAGCGTCCAAAGTTTTGCAATTAAAATTCCGCCCGAAAGTATGCCACCAAAAATTGCTTTTCAGCCAACCATGGCCAACTGAAATGGGACTTCGAATAGCGAGTTGGCTTGTGGGAGAGTGACGCGTCGTTGTAAGAAAGAGTAATTAACACGCTCAATGCACAAAAACCTTGCACCCTAAAATTATGCTTTGAAATGCAGCAACACACGAGTAGACTAAAAATGCTTGCATACATTTAGATGCACTTTGAGTTTTACTAACCAATAGTAGACCTTGTAAAAGTTTAGTCTTTTGGGGTTTCAAAATTATCACTGCTTAGTTGAGAGAAAGATGCTCGTCTGTTTCACTTTCATATCTCCTTTTAATTAAATCCACTCAAACGATTTGGCATTCATCCATCTTGTGCTTTGTTATTAAATCCCTGATACGGTCGCTGCCTTCCTTAGCGTCTCGGCAATTTCTCAAAGTGAATCACAACACATACACATATGTATTTAAACACACACACAAATGTGATGTGATATTTTATTTATCCATTTTTCCATCTCGATATTTCGCCTTAACATGAAAATTTATGTCAACAGCCAAAATGCTGCCAACATTTAAGTGTTGAGCTGTGCTATTTTCGTTTTAGTTAGTTTTTGTTTTTTTTTTTATTTTTATATTTCCATCCACCAGGCATTCGGCAAACTTTTGATTAATCGACACGTGCAATGAAATGCGAGCGAAAGCTAAAAGCTGCAACACTACAAAGCAATCAAATGTCCAACAGCACACGCCAACACCAATGGCGCTAATACCAACAGTACAACAACAGCAACAACAATGCCAGCCAACAACCACAACAACAACAACCCTAAGCAAAATCGCGCAAGTTACGGAACCGACGCCATTAATCGCTTAAAACTATCCAAAGCAGCTCCGCCGCCGCCGCCCGACGCTATGCCACACTGCACGCAGTCGGCACGAGATAAGCGTTTTCCACTTCCGAATGTTGTTGGCTGGCAGCGGTTTTTGCTGTTGTTGTTGTTGTTGTTACTCTAACTGCTTTCACTGTGGCTGACAATGAGTTATTTGCAACGCCAACTGCCATCTACAGAAGCATTTTTTCACTCACTGCCCCGCCCACTCGCTTGCCGCTTCGGTCTGTCCATTTATCTGTCTGTCGGTCCATCTGCACAAACGTTCGCTGGCTGGTGGGTTCGCGCTCGAGCTCGCTTAAGTGGAATTGAAGTAGTTGGCAACACGAAAGTTGTATTGAATTAAGCTTGAAAAGTTCGTGCAAAATTTTAGGCGTTTACAGCAGCAGTTAGTCAGTCAGTCACTCAGTCAGTCAGTTTGGTCGGTATGCAGAAAATGCTATTATAACGAAATGTTGGCGCATTTTTTTGCTGTTGCGAGAAAAATCTAAATATTTACTGGACAAATCAAATTGAAAAAGTTCAATAAAGTTGATCGAAATTTTCAAAGCCATTAATTAGAAAGTGATGCAGAGTTTTGGGCTTGAAATAAAAAACTAAATTATAAAGTTGCCACTAAAAAGCTTTTAGGGCGCTGGCTGCATTTCTCTGATGCAGCAAGGAACAACTTTTGACTGGATTGCATCAAAAAAGTGAAACATTCACTAAAAACATGAAATAAAATAAATAAGGCAATTCACAACAGTTTATTTGTAGCAAAATTAAAGGTTATCTTTTATATCTTCAAAGCACAACAAATAATTTAGCTATCATTAATCTGTCTCAAACCTTTTCCACACCTTCTCTACACCTAACCCGGCTTATCAAATGCGAATCTCACTAATTTTGGAACATTTTGTTTCAATAAAACTTTTGAAGCTGAAAAGTTCTTCCTAAACCTCACCCAATACACTTAAACATTTCACCACATCTTCACCGTTTACAACTTTATACATTCCTAAACAAAATTCATCTAATACCCAAGTTTTTCTCATTTTGCGCCTTGAAGTATGCCATCAAACAGAAACTAACCCTTTCGTCATTCAAAATACACTCTACTCTTACTGTATCTGTTTCTAACCATCGTAAATGCTCCATAACGTTTCTTAATATTTCCCAGCAATGCCCAAAAGTATGCACCAATAAATTGCGCCTTAAAGTATTAGACGAATTATTTAAACTCGAGCATTTGCTCGAACTAAATGTAATTGAAATCGATGTGCGACAATAGTTGCTGCTTTGGCAACCAACAACCAACAACAACAACACAAAAAATACAATTCACCAGCCCGACCGGCATTAGCCATGAAGCAGCTTAACTTGAAAGTTATCTTTGTTTCACTGCTGCCCGATCTGTTCCGCTGTCGCTTTCGCCTACCGCTTTTCACATTCATCGCCTTTTCTGCTGTGACTTTCTCTTCGTCCGCTTTTGTTTTTTTTTTTCTTAATGCTGATGCGAAAAGTTTGAAGTCATTTTATCGAAATGCCCTTCGTCGCCTGTCGTTGTACGTTGCCGTGTTTGTGCTCTGACCCCTAACCTTAAAATTGTTATTGTTGTTCAAGTCGACAGCAACTGCAGCTACTGTCGTCAATGTCACCAATTTTGTTGTTGTTTCTATTGTTGTTATTGATGTTATTGCTGTTGTTGTTTTTGTTCGCATAGCTAACAGCAAAGCATTACAAATTATTGCAGCTCATTGCGTACAAATATTTTTCGCTGTGGTTTCCATTGTTGCCACTTGGCGATCTGTTGTTGCGCAAAGCTTCAATTATTGTTGCAAGTTTTGAGTTTTGAGTCGTGTTGTTTTGTTCGGGTTTTCGTTAATTTACTACAACATTAGTTGAATAAAATTACTTTTTCATAAAGTTTGTGCAACTTTTCGGCGTCGTTTTTTGCTCGTCAAATTTTCAACAGCTTCGCTGGAAATGTTGCAGAAACTGACACACAGAAAGTGAGTGAAAGTTAATGTTGCAATTGTTAAAGTTTGATGCCACCCACACAAAGACTATTCAACAATAATAATAATAACAACAACAACACAATGAAGGTAGCAATCAACATTGTTACGCAGAAAGTTGAGCTGCGCCCAAGGAAATCACATTTCAATGTGAAAACACATTCAGACCTGAAGTTTAGGTTATGGGACTGAAATGTTAGATCTTTGAGTAGTAAAAAAAGGTCATAAAATTTTTTTTTATAAATTGCTACTTTTTATGTTTTCTTTTTATAAATCATTTCTGATATAGTTTTATGAAAAATTATTTTTCAAAATTTTTCTGATGCATTATCAAAGATATTTTTATGTTTTGAAAGGAATAATGCAACTTATTGTTTTAAAAAAATTTTTGTTTTAATTTTTCTGATGCATTATCAAAGATCTTTTTATGTTCTAAAAGGATTAACACAATTTATTGTTTAAAAATAAAATTATTTTTTCACTATTTTTCTGATCAAAGATCTTTTCATGTTCTAAAAGGAATAACGCAATTTCGCCGCATACGAAGGACCGCTAAAAAAAAGTCAACAAAGAAAAACTTCTGGCCAACAAAATTCGAAAAGATATTGTAAATAGTGAACGTAGAAACAACAGCAACAACAACTCAAAATTCAGAGTACTTTAAAGTATTCGTGCAGCGCTGCTTTCGCTTTTTGTGCGGTGCGACCTTCGCTTCGCTTTGCTTCGCCTGCCAGCTGCGTCCTTGCCAGCCAACCAACAAAGCCAACTAAGCAACTTAACCAACGCACAGCGCAACAACAACCAACAGTTTAGCTGTTCATTCGTTCGTCTGTCCGTCAGTCAGTCAGCCAGCCGTCAGTCATGTTTCAGCGCGCAACTCGGCAAATGCTCGACATTCCTCTGGGAAACAATGAACAACAGCGCTGCCACAACACACCGACCAACCGTTCGCCCACACAGCGTTCGACGCACCTGTACACACCCACACACACACGAACACACGTGCGCACTTCAAGCAACTTGCACACAATTACATTTACACACAGTTGCGTTGCCGCAATGTTAAGTTTAACCACAACCGGCAGTCAAATGAAAATAAGTGAAGGCAATTTTGATTTGATTTTTTTTTAATTTTTTTTAATGTTTTTTTTTACTGTTCAGCAGCCGGCAGCCAACGGCTTCTGTGTGCCGTACTCGTTTAATCAAATTATGTGGTATGCGAGTTTTCTGTGTGTCTGTATGTGTGTGTGTGAGCATGGCGATTACAAAAAGACTGCATATTAAATTTTTATTACATATCAGAGGGAAAGTAGGATTCGCCGAGTCGCAACCAGAGAAAATACTCATCAACTGTCAAAATTAACTGTCTTCTTGTTGACTTCATGAAATCGTAATAGTCAATTTAATTTGCGGAATTTTCACATTAAAATTGCTTTTTAAATTGCTTGTTGTGACAAGTATGAGAAGCATTATTACGTATTACCGATGTGTCTATGGCTTACCAATTAATTTGAAAACTGTCAAAATGTGATCATTGTGAATTGTATATAAAATTTATGAACAGTAATTAGCAGCAAATGTGCCACTCGCTGCTTTGAAACATTGAGTACTTTTTGATTAATTTTCATGGCTCGTAAATCATTTTTTCTATAAAAACACTGTACAACAAAAAAAAATTATGTTCTGACAACGGATTCTGGTAGAGGAGGCAAAAAAAAAGTATACGTGTTTACATCTGAATTTTTTTTTTAGGAGGGGTCAAAGTATTCCACTTTTTGCACATTCTTATGGTGAATCGGCATACGAAAACCATGTAACCTAACATTTTAGGTATATGATGTGTTTAACAATTTGATGTAAAATACTACGAAGAATATTTTTGTGGAACATTTTAAACCTCTAGCTCCTAGTTATATGGGTCAATTTGACACTTTTTCTCTAAAATATCAAAAATGTCCTGTAAAACAGGACTTTTTAAGGACAAAATGTACCACGAAAACATTTGCCATAAAATTCTACTATACGTCTCTGAATACATCAAAGCTCAGAAATTAACTTGAACGCAAGAATTAAGCCAAAACTGAAAATATGTTTAAGTGTTTATTTCGTACTTAATCAAAATTTCGTACTTAATCAAACTTTCAAAATGCCGATACACGTATATTTTTTTTGTCCCCTCTACCAGAATCCATTGCCACAACCTTGTTATTAAAAAAATTTTGATTTTGTTGTGCAGTATAATTTGTATGACTTTATCGCCATCGATTTGCTAAATATCCTCTTGGATGAATGGTATTCCTATCGTTTCCTACCTCCTTCTCGATAAAGTCGCCCAGCTACATAGGAAATGTTAAATAGTTTTGTTCAAACTTTGAATGTAGATTAGGTTAGGTGTGAAGTTTTCGAAAAATGGTTTCTCTAGCATTTCCAACACCTTTTTCTATAGGATCGGCCATATACAGTGCGAACTTGGAATGTCTTAAAGCTATTTCAAAGGTTAAGGAAGGCCAGTAGATTCCCAGTTTTGCTGCTAAAAGTTTCTGCGAAGTCCTCGTTAAGACCCTTTTCGAAAAGATCAGCCATATACAGAGGAAATGTTCAATGGTTTCCATCGAACTTGGAGTCCCTTGGAAACGCCTTTAATAGCTTTATGTTTTAATGTAATGAAGGCCTGTAGATCACCGAAGATCCCCTATTGTGCTCCAAGAATGGTTTCCAACACCCTTTTTCATCAGATCGGGCATATAGAGTACAATTTCTGAATGATTTCGGTGGCAGCCAATACTGAATAATATTGAGAGAGTGGCAAGTCATGGCTATCTTTTCTCCAATGAGTTCCTGAAGACTATGGTGGGTTTGACCGAGTCACCATACTCATGTTTATCAGTTTCACTCTTTGTGTTGTTCTTGTAAATAGACCAGATTCATGTGCTAAGGCTGCATGTAAATAGTCTCTTAAGCTGTTTGACTTCCCAAGAAGTCCTTAGTCCGCTTTTCAACAGTGAAATCTCTTCTGACCAGCTCATACATCGAAAGGTACTTTTGAATGAATTTTGTATTTTTAAGCATAGATAGAGTAAAACAATAAAAAAATAAAAAAATATTGTTCGAATAAGCAGTTAAACATTGATTGCTCCTACATCTCCATCTAAGCACTGCATAATTCGTTGCCTAGTTCAGTGTGAACTCATAACCTCAAATTTAATTAACGTCAATTTCACACTGTAGGGTACACAGCAATGACTGCAATGCACAACCAGCTACATACACTACAACTACATACATACAAAGCCAACGATACATGTGCAAGCGGAGAAAGTAAACAATGGCAGCAATGCAACATAAAAAATGGCAATGCCAGCGCCCCACCAACACACACGCACAGAGCGTTGGGGTTAACATTGGAGGAGTAGTAGGCAAAAGGCGAGGGCGGGGGTGTTGAAAGCACGCTTTCAGTTTCACATTTCCTGCTTGCAAAAAAATTCGTAATATTTTCTAATTATGAAATAGCAGCAAACAGTAAATGTAAAACTGTAACTGCGACGTAGAGCGGAAGGTTGCTGATATTTTCCACTGTGCGGCAGCTAATTAAATTTACTACAACACGCGCATTCGCTGTGTAATAAATAAATGTGCGAAAGCGAAAGCAGTGCGCAGAGAGGCGGGACGAGGCAAACTAACCTTCGCAGGAGCAGCAACGTCATTAATGCGCGTTGCAAAACACATTTCTTATTAAATTAGTGGAGATTTTTAAACGCCACAACGCTGCTGCGACTAATCATAGTCATTTGATCTCTGGCCAGAATACAAGCGATCCAAAACTTGCTGCTTGTCAGTGTCAGTTTTGCCACGGCAACGTTTAAACCATTCGGATTTATTTGTATACCTCAAACTGGCAGATCTTCTGTAATACATTTCATAGTTTACACTGTTCTTAAATTAGACAAATTAAGCAATTTAGTATCTTTTTAAAATATAGAATTTATCAATTTATATTTTATATATTTTAATATATTTTAAAAAGTTATAAATTCTGTTTCTAAAATCTTGTTTTATATGATTTTCAAATCTAACTGTCAATCAACTGAAAGGATTAAAGCTGCCTTCACACTCTTCATTCTGATAACGACAAGCAAAAGCAACAACAACTAAACAACATAATTCAGAAAATTAATTAAATCTCATATTTTCATTAAGAAATGCCATCTGTACATGTGTGTGTGTGAGTGTGTGTGTGTTTATGCAGAGTATGTGTTTATTTCGAACTCAAAAATATTCTTGTCATTTTTGATGTCACATTGTGTCATTACGGCACACACCCCCACACACTCGCACACAGACTTGCGCCAAACTTGACTAGCAAAAAGCGCTGTGTGCGCTCATAGGAAACCTCACACACACACACACACATTGGCAAAACATTTCCAGTTGCGTGTACATTTCTCTTCCATGTTTCTTGTGCGTTTGTAAAAAGTTCACTTGTTCGTCAGATTTTGTCAACGCACACACACACAATTACTCACATAGGCACACACACACTCATGCAAACAATGCGTTTATTTTGTTTCTTTAATTGCAGAAGTTTTTGCCTGTATATCTGTGCCTATTTGCCTACAGTGCTGGTAATTTCATCTCGGCACAATTGTTGTAAAATTGTAAAATTGTCATCAAAGCCGTTTTTGAAGTAAATTGTCACACAACAAACGAAAAGTCAAAAGTTTGACAAACTTTCTTGCGTCTTTTTGTGTGTTTATTTGGCTGCCGCTCGAGGAGCTACACACATACGAACTTATATATAGAGAAGCGAAAAGCCAAAAGTGCACAACACTGGCTCTCAATTTACTTCTTCTTTGATTTATTATGTAAACACCAAAGCAGTATTTACAGATAAAGTGAATTCATTAAACAACCAAACTGACATCGAGTACCAGCGACATTTACAATTAAGCGACAGGTGGAGCATTGAAATTCTCCGCAATGTTTGCACTCAACAAAGTTGTTGAATTGAATGAAAAGTATTTTCAGAAATTCTTTTTGTCTTTCACACAATTGAAACATTTGCCACGAGTGTGTGGCAATGGTTGTCATTTGTTGCGATTCAAGCAACGATTTCAATTTGCAGAAATTCTTCTGTATAACTTTAACAATATGAGAGTTGCATTGAATCATATTTCTTTGAGAACTTTGAAATTTAATTATTAAGTATTTGGAAAGCAATTCCAGTTGCTATTAAGAAGATTTGTTTATTTAGGAGAAAACTGTGCGACTAATGGTGAATTAGTTCTAAATGTGGAACGTCATCTCTCAAAAACAAAACTATGGTTTCCTCATTGAAAAAAAATCCAAAAAAAATTGAAAAAATTAAAAAAAATCTAATAAATTTCGATTGGAAAAAATCGAATAAATTTCGAAAAGAATAAACGAACAAAAGAAGCTACGCAAACCAGTTAAAGCTAAGTAAACCATGTAGTGACAACTCCCAAGCTCCCAGCTCCCAAGATGTTCGACGATCTGTTCTCCTCGTAAACCATATAGTGACAGCTCTGACAGCTCTCAAGATGTTCCAAGAGATAACTCCTTGTCTCTGAAACGAATTGAAAGAAATTGTCACATCCCCAGACTTGACATACATCATGTCCCATAATAACTAAACCATAAATTTATCATAATTCACTTTGCGTTAGATTAAGTCAGGTCGCAGTGGCCTTTTTATGAAAGCTCACTTAAGCACAAGGAACTTATTATAATTTATGTCGAAATGTAAATAGAATCAGTGGCTTTGGCAAATCTGAAAAGACAATTCCAATGAATTTATATTGCCCCATAAAATATAATCGTAAGAATTGCAGTCATTTTGCGTAGAGGCAACGCACATGAAATGGTCTGACATTGCTTCGCATTCAAAGAAAGTACAGAAGGAAAATTACAAAAATCATAAAAATCATAAAAAGAACGCAAAGCAGCGTCAGCATAAAAATGCAAATTACATCACTGACGGCAAAAGCAATAAAACCAAATCGCCGCATTAGTGATTGTAGTTGCATGCGCCGCCACTGCGCGGCAATCAAACCGAGCGATCAGCTGCGACATGAATGCATTAAATTAATTGCGTTCTTCTTCTTTTCTTTTCAGTTGGACCTGCAGCTGCAGGACGAGGCGGGCGGCGATATCTCGAGTTTTATAACGAACGGCGAATGGGATCTGCTAGGTGAGTACGAGCCGCTATCGCTGACAGCAAACACAGCCACAGCCTGCAACACTGCCAAACCTTATTTTCGAAACTAACATTTCTGCAACTCTTTCTTTTAATACTAACAAAACCGAAATTTGAAATTTTCACTTTAGCCAGCAGCTTTCAGTTTCAACTATAAAACTATAGTTTCTTATGTAAATTTCAACAGCGAAGCGGATTAATGACATTCTACTCTCTTCTATTTTTCTCTTCCAACATTAACAATTTGCAAATTTTCTTTTGAAATTTTTATTTCAATTATTATTTATTCGAAATTTACTTTTTCATTTCAATATTTTGTTGTTCAATTTAATTTTACTCTCTTCTATTTCTCTCTTCCAATAATTACAATTTGCAAATTTTCCTTTGAAATTTTTATTTCCATTGTTATTTATTTGAAATTAACTTTTTCATTTCAATATTTGGTTTTTCATTTCATTTTTCTTTAATTTTGTTGTTTGATTTTACTTGGTTTTGTTTTCTAGGCGTGCCCGGTAAACGAAATGAAATCTACTATAATTGCTGCCCAGAACCTTATATTGACATAACGTTCGCCATTTTAATACGACGCAAAACTTTGTACTATTTTTTTAACTTGATTGTGCCGTGCGTACTGATTGCCTCCATGGCATTGCTAGGGTTCACACTGCCACCAGATTCTGGTGAGAAGCTCTCGCTCGGTAAGTGCACAACACTCTCTCGCTCTCTCTCTCTGTTTCTCAACTCTTAGTACAACACTCGATCGTTTAACACTCAAGTTGCTTAGCGAGTGCACTGTTTCGGTGGTTCGGTGCCTTGCTAGACGGTAGCTGCCGTTGCTAAAGCGAACTTAACTTCTAGTCCTTTGTCAATGCATGCACTTTTTTCCATGGTTCTCAATTAGAATTAACAATGTTTAAGTAGCGAGTGGACGTTATGGTGCGCGGCGTCAGTGCAAAGCGTATTTCAATGTATTTTTGTGTGTTTAAATGAAACCAATGCTGTCACCTCTCGAAACGCATTCGAATATCCCTTGAACATGCCTCGAATTTATGGCAAATTAATGATGCCATAAGCCAGTGCCGCTTGCGTCTGCAAGGCGCAGAGAAAAGTAACGAATACAACTGTCGGAACTCAATCAATTTCGCCCGCTTTGCCGGCTCGCCGACCATCGAACAACACCGAACGTGGCAGAACTTGCTTTAAGTGTGAAAAGAAAGCGCTGAATATAGGAGGAGTTCGCTCAAGTGCGGCCATAGCAATGGAGCTGATGGCGTGACATGAAAATCCGCACAACCATTTCGCAAATGGAAACATGCCGCCGCCCAGTGTCGCACTGTCACGAGCGCCAGTTGTCACAAAATTATGATAAATGTAACATTAAATTCAATTTAAGAGCCCGAAGCCGAATGCGACAAGCGAAAAACGAAAAGCGGAAAGCTGCAGCCGAACGTGCGGTGGGCGGCACAAAAAGCAAACGAAACTGCGAGAAGCGAGCACGCGACGATGGCAGCGGCAGTAAAGCGCCATCACTTGCAATCAACGTCAACAACAGCAGCAATAACAACAGTGCAGCGAAAACGCGGCTACGGCCAAGCAAAAAAGACACATCGCAGCAGCAGCACAAAAAGTGGGACTTTCACTGGCAGCCACACACACACACACACACACAAACACAGTGGTATGCCGACACAGAAACATTTTCAGCGCAACGAATATACAAACAGACGCACGCAAAGCGCCGCAACAACCTTGACCCACAAAGCAGCAGCAGCAGCAGCAACAAAGAGAATTGCAGCAAATATTTAAAATACTTTGCACGCAGAGGCCAAAAAATAATAATAACAATGCAAAAGCGCAGCAAGCGATAGCAACAATGCGAAAATGAAGCGGCAACCAGTGAGCCAGCGCGAGCGTTAAAAAGCAAAAAGCGTGAAGCACGCCAACCGGCGCTTTGCAATCAAAGCGCAAGTGGCAATGCGGTGCAACAGCAGAAATGCCTTTACGAGCGGTGCACGCCAAACAAAAATTTGTGCGGCAGCGCATTCGTGGCAGTGGCGAACCGCCAAAGAGCCAAAGCGTTAAGGCGTTAAAGCAGCCAATGGAGCTGCAGACCACCTGTGCGCGTAATTTTGGGAACAAACGGAAGTAGAAAGCATGTTACACCCCTCAACAAAAGATAGTGGACACTTAACCCTCAAGTTCACAAAAAATTTTTTGGTTCAAAAAGTTTCTGAGAGGTTTCTTAGAATGAACTTAGAAGCTAATTGGGTTTTAATTTCAAGTCAATACGAAGCGAATTGGGGAAATATATGATAAAGAATGCTTATCCTTCTAATTAAAAACAATTTTTTTTGTTAAAAAATTTACTGAAGGTAGTTTTCAGCCCATCTTGAGTACTGAAAGGTTAAACACATTACTGCTTTACAACCAGCAGCAGCACCGCAATTGGCCAACGAGAAAATATGCAGCAATGGCTGTTAATGTAAACAACATTTCGCAGGCGTACCAACAACAACGATCCATCTGCACGATATGGCGTAAATGGTTTGTTGGTGTTCAGCACGCCAACAACAAGTCAACGTTATGATCTTAAGGCGAAAGTACGTGCAGTTTGTAGAGGTGCGATGAACACGGAACAAAAGTAAACAATATGACGCTTAATATCATTAGTCATTTTCACTTTAGCGCTTATAACATTAAAGTGTAAGTGTGTTTGTGTGTTTTAACAAGGCCATCGCATTTCGGGGCAGGGAGTGGCTACACTTTTTGCGCCGTTTGGCCGCTCTGCTCGAATATTGCGTGGGCAACGCGAAAGCGCAGAATGTCACACTTAAATGAATTTTGATGACAGGCGACATCTTTCTGGTGAACCGATGGCAACAGATTTTTGAATTTTCTATGGCAGCAACATTTTCTACATGTTTGCACACCGACACACACAAAGCAGCGAGACGACGCGTCGTGTAGGAACGGACAGCTGACAGCTGGCAGCGCTTTGGCTGCAAATGGCGTTTACAGCTGGTTGAATGGATGCGATGTGCTTTTAACGTCTGTAACGAATTTTGTTGTTGTATTTTTTTGTGGTTTAGCGTTCCCAGCAATGTGACAAGCAATGTCCGTTTAGCGTTAAGTGAAAATGGCTGCGCGGTTTTTTTAACGAGTCGTTGATCTATTGCGATCTATCAAAAAATGTGCGGAAATGTTTGACACACTTTAACTTTTATTTTGCCATTTTAATAAAATGCACTTTTTGTGGTATTTAAAGTGATTGGATGGGAAGAGACTTGTTTCCTGTTTAAAATAGTCTTCAATATTGTTAGATTTCTCTTTTTCGCACAAAATCGATACCTCAGAGCATTAGTTTAAGTTTTACAAGCAAGAAGATGTCGCACGGGGCCATAGCTGGCTTTCGGTAACCAGATGTTGCAATGCTGCCAAATGATCGCTGTATGCAATGATTCCATATTGTTGCGCAAAATCCATGAGTTGTTCCGTCATTAACCCAGATGTTTTTTAACGTCGAATTTTTCTTTCACAAGCTCAGAGGTTTCCTTAAGAATGAGAATGAAGACTGCTCACGTAAATGCTAAATAATTTTCCACATATCCTGAATATGGCTTGGAAGTGAGTGATGATCAAATAATCCAATCACAAATATTTTAGAAAACAATGAAAGAAAACAAGAAAACAACAAAACGCCAAAAAAGTTGTTTCTTTAGTGGTTTCGTAGTGGTTTTTACGACTAAGTTAGTTGCAATTCAACGGCAGCCGCCGTGGCTCAGTTGATTAGTGCGTTGGACAACGAGTCGAATGCAGAGCGACGCAAGTTCGAATACTGCATGTAGTAACACCTAAAAAAAAATAACGGGAAACTCGTTTTCTCTTTCGGTGGCTGTCCTCTTAGCTGGAAATGGCAAACCTCTGAGAGTAAAAACTTGCCTATGAAAAAGCTCCCAACCTGCCGTTTTATTTTTACTTTTTTATAGAGCATACAATTATTGGTATTGAGTACTTTTTCATACTGAGTACAAAAAACTGATACTGAATACTTGTTGATATTAGGAAGAAATATCGATACTAAAAACTATTCTGAGTAGATACTGTGTTAGTTGTACAACTATTTACTTATACTTTACGTACTGAGTACTTTTTTATACTGAGATAAAAAATTGACCCTTAGCACTGATTGATACTCAAAGGAAGCTTTGATACTTAGTTCTTTTCAATACAAAGTTCAATTCTGAGTACATACTGTGAGTACTTACTCTACTCAATACTATTTGATTCTGAGTACAAGTAATAAAAATAGTACTTTTTAATATTGAGTACCAAAACTGATAACTGGTACTGAAAACAAGTACCGATATTGGGTACTTTTCAATATTTTCTGAGTATTTACCGTACTGAATACTATTTGATACTAAGTTCACTCATTGATACTGTGTACTTTACGACTCTAAGTACTTTTTAAACTGAATACAACTATTGGTACTTAGTACATTTTTATACTGAGTTCAGAAATTGACGCTTAGCACACTTTGATATTGAGTACTTTTCGTTACTAAGTACTATTCTAAGTACATACTGTGAGTGCTTAAATAATTTACCAAGTAATATTTAACACTGAATATATCACTTCGTACTTTTTTATGCCAAGTACAAAAAGTAGGTACTGAGTATTTTTTCATACTGAGTACAAAAATTAACAACTGATACTGAGTAAAAGTATCGAGAAATGGTATTTTTCGATACCAACTGCCATTCCGAGTGTTTGTTGAATACGAAGTTGAATTATTGGTACTGAGTACATTGTAATAGCGAGTACAAGTAGTATTCCGAGTATATTGTGAATTCATGGCGTACTTAGTAATATTTGATTCCAAGTGCAAATATAGAACACAAATATGTACAGGAAGTACTTTTTTAAGACCGAGTAGTTTTGAGTACTTTCGAATGAACTACTGCAGACTCTTTGAAGAATCAAATAGTCCCACAAGTTGAAGAAAAACATTCAAATCATCTAATACTACACAGTTGGATCTACTTAACGAGCTAAGTTTTTGTACAGAGAACAGACCCGTTACAAGACTAGGACTGAGATTCCTGTCACCCTTCCTGACCATCTTTCCTGTATATTTATCTTCCATTATTTTTATGCAGCATTCAAATTGACAAATCTCCGAACTTGTCTGACAATCTCTACTTCCGACAACATTAGTACAAAGTTATTTTTTCCTGATACCATTTTTTCAAGTCTTTAAAAGTTGCGTCCCGCTGTGAAAATGCAAAATGCATTTTCTCGCCTCGCCTCGCCGCTCTCTCTTCCACCAAATTCACGTTTATTATTATAATGCGCGAAACTTTTGACGATGAAAATTTTATTTCAACTTTAAAACAAATACACAGCATGCAACTTCTAAACAACAAACGCGCTCACAACAACAATAACGAAGCCAACACCAACATTTCTAACATAATATTTTGCCATCAAAGCTGAGTTCGTGCCGGAGACAGCAACAGAAAGCAAGCACGCAACAGAGCCGAATGGCGCAACTTCGATGAAAATGGCAAAACTTTTCCAAGCCAGCCAACAATTTTCGAATGTGACATGCTGCAGCATAAAAATGCAGAACAACAATTTTGCGCCGTAAAGCAGCCAAAGCCAGACGGCAAAAGCCAAAGTCAGAATCAAAGTTCAAGCTGTGCGAGAATCATATTTTGTGCTGCTGTTGCTGCCGCGCCGCGTCGAAATGGCGAAATAATAGTTGCAGCATATTGGCGTCTGCGATTCGCTGCTGATGCGAGAAGCATTGGGAAGATCATAAACGAAAAATTATGGTCATCGCACCAAAAAGTATGCAAATGCCACCCAACACCCTCGCACACACACACACACACACACTGCAATACGCCTTGACAGCTGCGCGCGCCGCACCAACGCCCCCGTAGACATTAGCAAGCAAAACAAGTCGCAGCGAAACAGTAAATAAATATGACAAGGGAATGGGGAATGAATGCGATACCCAAAGAAACCAAAGAAATAGCAAAAATTTGATTGATGTGACGCACGAAGCTGACAGCACTAGTCAACAAATACACAAAACTTAACAGCTCAAACAAACTGGCAGCGTTGGGCTTTAACACTTTGCCAACACACACAATAATACAGTAAATCTAAGCGTTGGCATGTGCTTGCAGACAAACAGATAGACAGACAGACGGACACACGAAAAAGGCAATAAACCAACACACAAAGCATGAATTGTGAGAAAACGCTGACACTAACGCAGACACGAACGCGGACGCGAACGTTGAGGTCGAGGTTAACGTTGAGTTCGAGGTTCAGCGCAGAAAATATGGTAGTAGTTTTTTATTTGACCAACATTTATGACAACCCACAACAACAACAACATGAGCAACCAGAGCAGCAGCAACAACTTCAACTCCAACTACTCCAGCGCAACAACGAGCAGCGAGTGCGCAGAAGTTTGACGCGCCGGACTGGGCACCACATGAGTCACACATCAGCAGCAGCCACAGCCACATTGTGGGGACAACAACACAAACACAACACCCATCCCTGGGCAATTGAATGTGAATGCGTATCCAAACCATATTCGTATAGTTGACAATTTGTGTTATTTCTAGTTCTAGTTTTAGTGATAAGCAAAATTGTTCACTGACATTCTTTCTGTCTCTCTCTTCGCTGTCATTAACACAATAATTGGTTGCTTGTTATTGTAATTCGTCTTTCCATCTCTCTGCGCACACGGCATTCATCTATTTGCAGGAGTAACAATTCTACTATCGCTAACAGTCTTCCTCAACATGGTGGCGGAAACGATGCCAGCGACCTCGGATGCGGTGCCGCTGCTAGGTGAGTTAGGACAACACAGCGCCTTCAAAAAACAGTTACTCGATTATTGAACATTTTTTAAGAATTTATTAAAATCTGTGCAGCTTCTAGGCGAAAGATAGTTCAATCAGTTCGTGGTTGCAACATGCAAAATTTAAAGAAATTTTTTTTAAATGTATATTTTTTTTGTTTTGGGTATGTGAAATACTTTTTAATACAGAAATAAGAAGTTTTTAAAAAAATTATTTTTTTATTTAATATATTTTTATTATTTTATTTTTATATATATTTTTTATTAAATATATTTTTTAAGTATATTTTTTATTTATTTCAAATAGTTTTCAATATTTAAATTTTACTTCAAACAGAAAAAAAACTCTTTTAAGGTAAAATAATTCGTATCTTTTTTATATTAATTATATTTGTATTTTAATTTCACTCAAATAATTTTTAATATTTATGCAAACAAGTTCTACATAGAAAAACTAAGTTTTAAATAATAATCGTCTTCGTTTGCTAATTTCGGTTTTGTTAAGGAAATTACTTTTGTACTTTTTTATTTAATTTTTTAATTTCTTTTTTAAGTACACTTTTTAATTATGTCTAAACAAAATAGTTTTTCTTTAACTTTATTTTTATTTCAATTTCACTCAAAACATTTTTAATATTTATTTAAAAAAATTTTGGGTTTTCAATACTTACTTACTTTTTTGTATTAATTTGTTTTGTTTTTTATTTCGCTCAAATAATTTTAAAAACTTAAGACAAAATTGTTCATGTATTTTTTTATATCAGTTATATTTCAATTTCATTAAAATAATTATTTCGTTTAACAAGTTTTACATTTTCAATACATAGCTTCTGCATCAACCAAACAATAATTAATTTTAATAATTTTATAGTTTTTTTTATATTAATTTATTTTGTTTTTTATTTATTTTGTTTTGTTTTTTATTTATTTTTATTTTGTTATTTATTTATTTAATTTTAAATATTTAACTAAACAAGTTTAACATTAAAAAAAAGGAAGTTTTTTATAAAATTCTTCTTCATTTGCTAATTTCGGCTCAACAAATATTTTCAAACAACGCTCCTTTCCAAGCAGATTATTCTGTAATAAACTGTGCCCCTTAAAGTATAACTAAGATATATGTCAGATTAAAGAAAATCCATGCAGCTAGCAACCCCACGCAATCTGCCTTCCTTAGTTGATTGCATACCTTCAGGCTCAGTTCTCACTTAAACTTTTCTCGCTCAAATCGCAAACAATAACTTGGCGTTCTAACAATTTGTATGCCGAACTGGCGAAATCAATTTCCGCAAAATACCGGAACTTCAACTAAAATCGCGCCAAGCTCATAAAAAATAACTAAATCGCCATCAACAACACACACCAGCACTCAGCACTCAGCAGCATCGTCAAATTGGGCGCAAAAACTTGCCGAACATTCGCGCTTGATTACTGCAAACTTTCGCGCGCCATCAAGTAACTGAATGCTGCAATACAAACACACACACACACACACACTTGCTTTATATACAGGAAGAAACTTTTATGTCTTCACCTGCCGAGCACATCGGCAGCCGCGGCAACAGACTAACCCAACAAAAACAACAACAAGCAACGGTCATAACAATAACATCTGTCAGAGGTGTCAGAAGCAAGGAGCAGCACACAGCAAACACCTCGCCGTGGTTTTGCTTCTATATATTTTATATGGCACACATTTTTGCGTGTGTGTGTGTTTCTATTGTAACGCCATCCTTTTACGCTGCAATCTGCACAACAAGCAGCAACACTCTAATAGCTCCTCGGAGACTTTTCCTATTAATTTCAAATTTAGTTTTCGAGATTGAAACCAATAAACACGTACGAAATTACCTGCTCGTTGTGGTGCTGGCTGGCTGACTGCCACACACGCCCACCCACTCACACATAAACAGCCACACACACACGAGCACGTGCAATGTGCCTGTGTGTGTGTGTGTATGTTGGTGCGACCCGAGTGGAAGTTGGGCGAACGCACGTTTAAAAACTTGCGCTGTGCCGCCGAACTTGTGCAACTTAAAGTTCAAAATTTATTTATTACGACCAACAGTCGTAGCAACAAAGCGCCGATTCCCCACTGATGTGAGTTAAGTCCGAGCGATACAAGGTAAGGTCAAGTTTATTTACATGTTTTGTTTGGAGTTTTTGTTAACCCTTGGAGATTAGACTTGTACGTGTGGCGTTCAAGCGTTCAACTAAAATACAAACAAATTAAAATTGCTTACACAAATAACACAACAATCGATATCGCAGAGCAATGAAAATGCATTAAGAAAACATTTTAAATGTAGACAAGTTAACACTTAAATGTACAATGACCCATACATACATATATACAACAACAACAAAATGGACATTTAGTCAACTTAGAGCAGACGTGGTGCAGTGAGTAACAGGTAAATGTAGACACGACACATAACTAGATTAGAGTTTATTTGAATGAGTTGGTGTGTTGTTCTGGCGTTATGAACTCGTTATGCTCAATGCTGAATGTTACATGTATGAAATGCAAAAATATATTTAATTCCCACCAATACAAATAATTCATATATAGCAATTTTTGAAATATTTTATGTAGCAACCATTGCAAAAATCTACTGAAAAAATCCAGTTGAAACGAAAATCATAGTTGTACTCGTACTTGCTTGTTAGCAGCTTCGGTAGTGTGTCTTATACGCACAGTTGAACTCCCACTAGTTGCCAACTAGAACCCCACATACAATATTAACGAAAAGTAGTACTTTTAGTACTCTTAATAGTACTCAGAATCGCTTCCTCCCCATAGTGTAGCGCATCTAAGACTTACAAATAGCGTCACCTTCAAAGCGACCATAACGGCCATTAAAGCGTAAAATCTCCTCTCTAACACAGCCTTATTACTTACACAAGTCATTGCAACAGTCTCGCTCCACATTCTGCCATGTTATTTTTTTTTATTTTAGTACTCGCGCACCTGGTCATGCTTCATTCAATCATTTACTGACTGTCATTGTCAATCAGCCAGTGAAACTCATCAACATAGCAGACTTTTCTTACATATCAAACCGTCTGTGCGATGGGTTTTTCTTAAACATTTTTATAGCCATTTTTCTAGCTGAACATTGTTGCGCTCTTTAAGCTATCAAATAAAGCTTTCAACAGCATTTAACATTTTTTTTTATAAATACTTGCTATACGCTTTAAGAAAAGCTACATTGCTTTGTGCAGAGAACCTTTTGCTCTATTGACGAATTATAGGGTGTTTTTTTAGAGGTTTGTTTTTCGAATAGAGATAAAACTGGCATTTTGTGGTCAAATCTGGCAACTCTAATGTCATTTATGTTCAGTTTGGTTTGCCATTTCATCATGAACAGGTTGGCAAAAGAACAACGCTTGCAAATCGTGCAAATTTATTTCGAAAATAATGGTTCAGTTCGCGAAGTTTACCGCAAGCTCCCCATTTTATGGTCGACATAATCGTCCATCAGAGCAATTAATTCGGTTAACCATGGGTCGTTTTCGCACTACGTTTACTCTATGTGATAATACGCATCCGCAGAGACGTCGAACAGTGCGCACCGAAGAAACAATTGCCGCTGTAGAGCAAAATGTTGAAGAGGACCCGAATGAATCGATTCGCCACCGTGCACAGCAATTGGAGCTTTGTCCATCAACTTGAAAATTGGACCTGTAGAATTGGCTTTATTCGAGCCAGCCGCGGCGGCCACATGCCCGAAATCATATTTAAACATTAATGGCATAAAATTATCCTTCCAATAAAGCCAAATTGATGGACATTAAAACGATTTTCTTGTGTTTTATTTCAATTCGAAGTTCTATACCTCTAAAAAAACACCCTATATAATCAAATAGTTCTTTGGATCTAATTTTAATCCATTTTCCGTCTCTAACAAAGGATCCAGAAAAAACGTTTCCCAAATTCGTCGTAAAGATCAAATTACTCGACTTGTCCCTGTTGAGCGTTGTTCTAAAATCTTTAATTTTTGTAAATCCAAATTTGTGCCACAGAAGTCAAATGAATCTGCATCTTTCTGTTAGGGATTCCCTAAGAATTTCCATTGTGTTTCAGGCCAAAGTTGAATGTTTTTGAATCTAAAGATAGATTCCAAAGTCAAATTACTTCTACTACTTACATCTTTCTTCTAGGAATTCCCTAGAAATTCTCATTGTGTTTTAGTTCAAATGTGTCTTACTTTCTGTGATAGCCAAGTCACTTTTTATATTTAAAAAATTTATTTAGAGTCAACGTTTTCATATTCCTTGTTAAGACCAATTTACTCTTCTGACCCTGTTGAGCGTTTTTCTGGTAACTTCTATTTTCTCCCACTCCAAATTTATCTAATTTTCTGTACCAATTGAGTCTTTCTGAATCTAAAAGATACATCAAAGACTTATTTTTTTTCAAATTCATCGTAAAGATGAATTGAGTTCTTCTGGGCTCTGCTCAGTGCTTTACTAAAAATTGTTGTTTCCTTGAAATTCCATTTGTCTCACTGTTTTATCTAAATCTATAACTGAGCCTTTTGAAACTAACAATAGGTTTAGGGAATTTTTTTTTTAATTTATGAGTTTTGAGAATGATTCAACTGATCTCTGTTCAAAGTATTTCAGGCCAAAGTTGAATGTTTTTGCATCTAAAGACTCTAAGTCAAATGACTCTTCATATTTCTGTTAGGGATTCTTTATGAACTTTCATTGTGTTTCAGCCCGAATGTGTCTTGCTTTCTGTGACAGCCAAGTCACTTTTTATGTTCCAAAAATTATTCAGAGGCAACGTTTTCATATTCCTCGTAAAGATCAAGTGACTCTACTGAGTCTGTTAAGCGTTTTTCTGACTTATATTTTTCTTCCAATCCAAATTTGTCAAATTTTCTGTAACATTTGAGCCTTTTTGAATCTAAAAGACTTATTTTTTTTTAATTCAACGTTAAGATGAGTTGAGTTCTTCTGGGCTCTGCTCAGTGCTTTACTGAAAATTTTGATTTTGTTCCAATCAAAATTTGTCTCACTTTCTTTGAAGTTCTATTTCTATATAAATAGATATTGTTGTTTTATATAAATAAATAATTTAGCCTTTTTGAAACCCAGAATAGATCTAGGGACATATTTTTTTAATTCATCGTTTAGACAATGATTCAATTGATCTCTGTCCAAGGCCTCTCCGAAAATGTTTACTTTCGACCAATAAAAATTACTTCCACTTTTTATACCAATTAAATAGACAAATTTATATATCTCAAAATACATCCGGAGACAAATTTTCACGCAGTGTTAGGATCCAAAGATCTTTTTTTTCGATGTTCTTTTCCCTAAAGATTTCCATTTTCTTCCAGTCCGCTAAGACATGCGAGCACCAATCGTCCTGTCTCCCTACGTGCGGCATTTTCTTTCACTTCCTTTGACAATGGAGTTAACCCTTTGAAATGCTGTGAAGTTTCTTTTAAATTTTTCTTAAATGCAACTTAAAACTTATAAAGTTCCACTGACACTCATCTTCTTGACTGTCCAACGCTTTGTTCGAACAAAACTTACATTTTATTCCAATTTGTTGTGACAGGACAAAGTTTCAATTCCACGCAACGCAAATGAATGTTTTTCTCTTTAATGAAACTCACTTTAAAAAACCAACAACACAGTCGAATGACATTTCAACGTCGCCATTTCCCACAGCCGCAATGACAGCAACGAGCTTTGCTCAAAGCAAAATGCACAAAGATTTGTTCTGCAAAAATAAAAAAAAGGTAACAACCAGCTAACAACGCAACAAAGAAAAATACCACAACCAAAAACAACAACAACAACAACTGAAATAGCAACAGCCAGAACGCAAAGCCGTAAGACAAAAGGCAAAAAACCAAATCAAACAGCGAAAAATGTACATCAACTGCGACAAGAATTACTATTGCAAAAACAACAATAACAAAAACAATCTTTTTCAAATAAATGCATTTTTAAGTATTGTAGCAGTTTTGTTTTTTTGTTTTTTGGTTGTTTATTGCTGTATTCGCTTCACTTTGCCTGTGTGCGTGTTTATACAAACATACGTTTGTGTGTGTGTAGGGTGTGTGCATTTGGCTTTTACCACCGGGACCGCCCACAACTCGACGCGTTCGTTTGTTTGTTTGTATGTATGTATGGTATATATGTTTCAAACACTCATATTTACAATATTTTAAGTGCATGCTTCGAAACTGTTTTTGCACAACAACAACAACTACAACAGAAACAACAAAAAGGCAACAATAACAACAACGACTGAATGTAGAGTAGCAAATATTTTCACATTTTAATTCTTTTCAGTACCGACTTTGTGTTTTTATTTTGTTTTTGATTTCTTGTTTCTTGTGTTTTATGTTTTGTACATGTTTTTTGTTGTTGCTATTTTGTTGTTGTTAATACTTCTTGTCCCTTGGTGCTGGCAACACAATACACTTAAGTATTATTGTTGTACGCACACAAACACACACAGCCAAAGCAACCAAGCAACCACACACAGGCACATGTAGAGTTGCACCAACTACACACACACACACACCCATACATGCCCACTCACACCCACACCCACACTCACATGTAGCGCATTTTTAGCCGTAGTCCGATACATAACCTTAAGACTAAGCAAACAAAATGCAATAAATTTGGCAACAAACAAAACGAGGACTGGTATGGCCAACGCTTCAACAACAACAACAAAACCAACTTCTATTTACAACAACAGCAACAACAATAGCCACAATTACAAACAACATAGAATCACAATATTTAAGGTGGTGGACGCTTCAAAGTGAACGCCCCGAGCAGGCAACTTTCGGGCGTCCGGGGAATGCCTTCCGAGGCATAAATAACGGAAGCGTCACCAAGACACACAGCGGGCAGTACGAGGTCTTGGCTCTTTTGTGTTAAGACCACAAAAAATAAACAACACCACAACAAAAAACAATACGAAAGGCCAAAACGTGGAGCGCTGACAACAATTGGGCAAAAGCCACCCGGCGTCGCTCAGTGCGCCCGCACCCGCGCGCCACAACCACTTCGACATAATGTAAAAGAAAAAACGTTCTTGTTGGTCTGCACAGCAACACAAATGCGAAGAGACAAACAAACAAACAAACAAGCAAAATGAAAAGTGTAGGAAAAATGCATAAACGAAAAGATTTCACCTAATAAGAAAATAATAGAAGAGCTGAACAGCTACAAGCTTTGCCAGCGTACTCCACCATTTCACCTTTTTTCTATGACTTTCTAATTTGTTCTCTTCTGTTGTGTTGTGTTCTATTTTGTTTTGCTTACTGGCGACTCTGGCGCATTGCATCCAATGGCAGCGACTTTAATGCGATTTTTTCCTGCTCTCGCTTTCTGCTACTAACGTTTCTTGCAACTCGTTTGTACTGTACATATTTTATGTTTTTCGTTTGTCCTTTGCTCGCAACTAATGTAAATAAAAGTGTTTTTCTCTCTCTCACTTTTTCGCTTTCTTGCTTGTCCCACGTTTCGGTTTCGGTTTCTGCTGCCGTGCAACGATGGCCGCTGCTCGCAGTCATGCGGAATGCGATCGCTTCGTAATCGATTTTCAATTTTATCTAAACGTTTTTTGGTTGTCTTTAATTGTACATAAGCGACACTGCAGGCAGCGCAATGGCCCAGCAGCAAAACGGCACCAACTGGGCGCCCAATCGTTGAGTTTCTGCTGCTGAGCCAGTTGCGGCGCGCTTTCAGTGCAGATCCATTTTGCCAAAAGTATGCAAAACAAAATTTCCCAACTAACAGCTTTTCTAATAACTTTTTCCGCTTAAGAGAATTTCTATTCAATCGAAAAAATTGCCAAGCTTCTGTTGTGCTTTTTCCTAGTATTCTTCTTTTATTGTGCTTTACTTGAATTACATTTTCGATTTGCTCAAACAATCATTGACGACATCAGCTCAGTATTTCATGCAGTCACCCTGTATCATACACTTGTGCACCTCATGCGAAGCACTCAGTCGTTCCACAGCCGCGCTCAGCCACAACTTCACACTCGATGTGCCACACTCGATGGGCACTTCGAAGGAGGAAACTGTACAAATCCACACAGAGTGTAAAAGAAACCACTCTAAATGTAAATAAATCACATAACGACTACAAAGCGGGCCACACACTGCAGTTAAGCTTAAGGCAAATTAATCCTTTCACAACCAATGTTTAGTTCGTGTATGCAACATGAAGTTTTAACTGGTTTTTCAACATCACTAGAGAGTTGAAATGCTGTATTTGATAAATATGTATGACCCATGGGTCGTAGAAGGGTTAAATAGTTTTGAGCAGTGACCATAAAAAATAAAAATTAATACAAAAACTCAATGAAAAATACCACCATTCCATACGAAATTTTGGGGAGCTCATTTGATTATGTCGGTTTGTTTGAGAGATTAGTAGATGAAGGAGGAGGTGAAAGAGGCCACCTGTGATAATCCAGGACTTGATCTTAGTCAAAACTCGAACCATACGTAACTTTTGATAATGTATTTTCAGAACCAAGTGTAAGGAACTTATAAACAGAACATAGATAATGACTAGAAGGAACTAGAACTTCTGCAAAAGTCTACATTAATAGATGGACGATAGTACCTTCAGACAAAAGATCTGTCTGAATTTGATCTAAGGAAAATAAAGGAGTTCCTGGATAACATCGGAGGATACGAACTCCTCCAGTAAGATAAGGGACGTGATACAATAGTGTAAAACTAGACACAGTGTCTCGGGCAGTTGGTGCTCGACTCCCGCTACCCCAATCTTACGTTCTTAGAACCTTCAGCCATAAAAGACACGATGATACATAAAAACCTGGTCCAACCTAAACTTGGTTAATTGTAATACTCGAAGATTTAGTACATAAGCCATCTAGAACTCTTCATGATGATTTCTCAGAACCAAAACCAGGAACCGGAAAGAACAATTTTTTATGAAAACTATATTTGAAAAAATTACTATGAAGGAAAGGTCATACAACTAAATGAAATACACAAATACATTTCTTTTTGCAAGGAGAATCAAACTTGGCAGTAAACTTTGTTTATAATTTTTATGGAAAATTTAAAAAATAATTATTATTTTTAAATAGTGAGTTATTATTTTATTATTTTAATCAATTAATTTATTATTTGTATTTATATTTTAAAAATCCTTTACGAACAACAATCTTTAATCTATAAAAGTCATCAATAAAAATCATTCAGTGACCTTTATTTTTTCATCAATAGAAATAATAAAATAAAATAAAATAAAATAAAATAAAATAAAATAAAATAAAATAAAATAAAATAAAATGAAACAAAATAAAATAAAATAAAATAAAATAAAATAAAATAAAATAAAATAAAATAAAATAAAAAAAAATAAAATAAAAATAATTCAGTGACTTTTATTTATAAGAATCATCAATAAAACTCATTCTGTGACTTTTTTTTATAAATCTTTAAAAATATAAATCAAGAAAACGCATTCGTCTTGGGTTAAATAAGTAAATCGTAAAATAATTCAATAAATTTTGATTTTTTTTTTTCACTTCGCAAAAACAACTGGTGCGTCTAGTTCACCCCTTAAGTAATAAACGTAACCTTCAAACATAATCAAATATAAAAAAAATTCCGAAAGAAACCAACTCTCGATTTGGCATCTTTTTCGTTATGAAATTTGTGTATGTCTCCTATAAACATTTTCATTGCAAGCAGTGTGTCGCCCGCCTTTCGTATACCACCAGTTGGCCGTAAATGAGTTCGCATTGTTATTTGTAAATAGACTGTCACACTACTTTTTAGTTTTTAATGATTTCTTGATTCGTTCGATTTAGTTTCTGGGGTGTCAAAAGTTAACCAAAAAATCACATTAGCGCGTTTCTATATAAATCTAATCAAAATTAAACTATAATAAAATATAGCAGCCATAGCCATAGCATTATTTAGTGCAAAATTCACGTAATCTTAATGTTGTAACTGTAGTTTTCCCACCCCAAATAAACAATTAACCCCCCAAAAACACTAAACAAAAAACACTTTCTTGAACGCCACCAATTACCGGCGCGTGTTAAGCGTTTGCTAGAAATATTAAAGTTTTTAATGCATTCACAAATCCAACAGAGATTAAGTACAAATATTTAGAAAGCAGATTGTATAAGAGTAAAACCATTGTTTGCCATCAATTTTTCAACAAAATCGTAGCATCACAAAACACGAAACGCTCTACGGTGCGCTCACGTACAGTTCCACAGTAGACAGCGCCGAGCGTCTAACTTCCAAACATAAGTAAAGCCAACACTCACTCTTTGCCCTCAACAAAAAACTCTCTAACTATCTCCATTGTTTGCCCACTATCTCTCTAACTCTCTCTCTCTCTCGCTAACACTCCCCAACCCCGTTTTAAGCCAAAATCTAAACAACTTCTAAACACTTTGCTGTCCCTTTCTGCTCTTAAATCCCTTCTCACAAAAACCAACAAAATTACTTAAAAAAGAAAAGAAAGAAATTTTCACAAATTTTTCAGGTGCCACAAATTCTTATCTCGATTTTTAGCCGATATTATGATGATTGCGGATAATTGGTTGTGCACAGAATCAAAAAATGAAAACAAAAAAAAACAAACTAATTTGCCCGAAATGCAAAAAGGGGAGAAGCGGCAACACAGCGGCTCGATGCGCGGTTCAGATCAACACAAAACTTTACATTGTTGTCTCTTAAGTCTGTCAAGTCTCTCAAGTATGACGAACTCTATCATCACTGACAGCAATTTCACGTTTTGTTGCTTGAACTGAGCCGCAAATGGTGTCGGCTCCAGCTACTTGACGAGTCCTGTAGGTTATGGTGTCTGCGGGTTCCCAGCAGGTTTCCACGTACACTGGAGTTTAGTGGGTTGAATCAAGTCTTGCCGTACTTTTAATATAAACACTTACTTAATTTATTGTAAGATAAAGTATATATTTTTCTTTTACTAATGCTTCAACTTTCACTAATATTGCTAAATATGAATTCAAAGTGTGTAAAATATAATTTTATGCAAAGTTTTCAACGTTTTACTTCTTTTTCACTAATAACAAAACACTTTACGAGGAGTAATTATGCAAAAAAAAAATATTAAAAAAAATCAATCGTTCTTACTGATTGTGTGAGAAATTGAGAACGTTTTTTCGTTTTTTCTGAAGACAAACAGAGGACTTTAGATTGATTGCAAAGTTTTTGGACTCTCGCATTGCTTCAAGAACATTTTTACATCAAACTGAACCAGTGAAAGATTCTCTGCTAACTTTAGTAACCTCAGCCTTGTGTCAGCTATTAATTGGTCTAATGAACTTTTTCCTGTTCTTCTTCTTCTTGACTGGCACGACAGCCCGATTAGGTTGGGAGCTTTTTTCATAAGCAATTTTTTGCTCTCAGAGGTTTGCCATTTCCTGCTAAGAGGACAGCCGCCGAAAGAAAAATTGTTGTTTTTTTACCTTCACAATAATGTGGTTTTGGTCAGTAAAACAATTTGACTTCCCAAAAAAGTTTAGCAGATCCGTTCGTTCAGCTTCTGTGATGTTGTTCAAACTAGATAGAAGGAATCTTAGACACCAAAAAGTCACAAAAACGTTGCTGTAGAAGTGAAAAGTTCTTTCGTTGATGTTTTTTCTGCTTTTGTAGATATCACTGGTCGAAAGCAGAGACCAGTTTTCGAAGATAGAATCTCTGACATATTGTCCGGCAGTAGCTTTGAGTCAACTTGTGAATCCAATACCATCTGAAACCACATTTGACGCCCACAATTTTTATAACAAACATGTTAAGGAGGGTTCGAACGCAACAAAACCCTCTTTACGTGCGCCACTAGTGTCATTTGATCATTGCAAAAAGTAGCTTAGTAGAAGTACGAATCAACAATAACATTTGTCTTTCCTACTTCAGTTTTTGAAATTCCTTTTTTGTTCTAATTCAGCTGATCTCCACAATGCGTAGATTTCTGCTTCTCTTCGTGCAACATTCTTTCCAAGTTATTCACAACCAAAGCAACAAGTCAACAAAATTAGTTAATGTCTCAAATTAAATAAACAAAAAATATGTAAAAATTTTGGTCAAAGCATTGATTTATATTTGAATAGATTTTTTTTTAATTTTTTAGACAGAACTCTTCTTTAAAACATCTCTTTGAACCACCGAATGCCCCAAAGTCAAAGATCGACCGAAGCCTCGACAGAACTCACATTCTCACACAATCAGAAAAGTTATAAAAATTTACGATTGCAATCACTTCCGAGAAGATTTGTGTAGCTTTGTGTACATACACTTTAAAACTCTGAATAAACTTAATTGTTTTTCACCACGATTTCTTTAAAAAAAAAAACTAAATCGCCGGCAGCTGTACACTCGACTTTTTAATATGAAATTCAAATGAAATTCAAAATATGGATAGTAATAAATCAATAAAAACCACACAATGAATTAACAAGAAGAAGAGAATTGTGTGTTGTTTATGTACGTACAATATTTGTGTAATTTTTGTGTCCTTCTAGGAACTTATTTCAATTGCATTATGTTTATGGTGGCCTCATCAGTTGTGTCAACCATACTTATCCTCAATTATCATCATAGAAATCCAGATACGCATGAAATGAGTGAATGGGTAATATTATATAAAAAAACAACAACAACAACAAATTTTCTACTCAAATTTTAAGCCACTTAACCACATAACGCTACTTATATACTTATATATATACATACAGTACATCAAAATACCAATACATATGAACACAATCTATGCAGCCCACATCTGCCAAGCTTATTGAACTTCAGAAATAATGCACACTGCAATAAATCACTTTTAAACATTTATTTAAACTCAAATTGAAAACAGAAAAATACAAAAATGTTTATTTTGAATTCAATATCTTTGGCTAAAAATAGAACTGCGCTCGCTTTTCATTTGAGCTTTTTATCCAGGAGCCAATTAATCTGCGCTTCACACTCACACTCACATAAGTTTTTTTTTTTTTTGTTAATATTTTTTGGCTTTATTTGTTGCTGAAATCAGTACAGCAGGTCATTAAATATTTCGCTATTGATAAAACAAAAACAAAAAATTGCATGCATTTAAAAAATGAATACAAACAAACAGAAAAGCAGCAGCGCAGACATACAGACAAATAATTCGCACACATACAGCTGCATACTAAAAGTTTACTGTTTTAATACAAACACACAATGGTGCTTTCAAGACACAAAAAATAATAATATTTACATTGCTTGCAAAAAAACATAATTTTTATAAATATTTTACGCTTCAACACTTTTCACATAAATTGCATAAAATCCAATGTGTTTTTAAAGAATAATAAGAATATAGAAAAATACTTTAGCCTAAAAGTATGCTTCAAATTTAAAGTGGCACAATGTCAGAAGCTGACCTGAAATGTATAGAAAATAATAGCATACTTTTAGGCTGATGTTCGGGCTTTGTAACTACATACGCATAGTTTTTCGTTTATCATTCCATTTTCTCATTTTATTCATATATGATTTGCTAGTATTTTATATATATAAAAAAAAATGAAAAACTGCAACCTAACCTCAAATTAATTTTTCACAAATTTACAATCGCCAACTGACAACTGCTGCCGCTACACTTGATGACGCCAAATGCTGCAACTGAAACTACAACTGCTGCCGCCATGGTTTTTCGGCCGTCGACATGACAACTGCGTGCCACAACCAACGACATGCATACACATAAATACTACATTGCTGTATGTATGAACATGTGTGTGTGCGTATATTACATTTCTGCCAACAAAAAAACAACTAAAATTATGAACAACAAATACCAAAATATTAAACAACAACAATCATAACTACTCTCCTTCTGTGGGTAAAAAAACTATAACAACAACAACTACTACTACTACCAATACAACTACAATGTCATGTTTAACAAAAATTAAAAAAAATTTTAACATCAAAAATTTAATAAAAAATTTAATAAACCAAATAATAATTTGAAACATTTTAACAACAATGAAATTTACAATTTTTTAAATTGTATACAAAACCTAAAACAACAATAACAACACACAATTTGCTCCCATCTCTGTAACTCTCGCTCTATCTGCCTCTGTCAATCACTCAATCACCATTCACTCAACCACACACGACCCACTCACTCTCTGTGTGCGTGCGTGTGTGTGTGTCTCTGTGTCTCTCTACCGCAAATCGCCACAGATACGAGTAATATTCCTTTATTGGTTACCTTGCATATTGCGCATGCAAAGACCGGGACAGGTCGGCTACGAATGCCCACCGCCGCCCTCGTCGTCCAGCTCATCCAATGCTGGCGATAAGAAGCAGCAAATACAAAATGTCGAACTAAAAGAAAGGTAAATGCGAAAGCGAAACAAAGCTCTCAAACAAACACACAAAATTCCACTTGCATGCTTCTAAATGTTTACTTGTATTCGAGTGTTCAATTGCTTATTAAAATCGCATTATTCGCTCGCTATTCGTTTATATGAAAACTTGTATAAAGCAAAATATATCTGTTGTGTGGTTTGCATCAGAATGCCAACACCTGAGGATCTGACTTCTTGGTTTATGTGGTCAAAATGATGGGCGAGTACTCGAAAGGGCTGACACCATTGGAAATTTATTACTACTACTGATACTAATTTACGGCTCTTACTACTTTAGCTTTGTAAAGATTTTTTATTCAAATTTGTATCACAAAGTTTCAATAAAACTAAAAACAAAAATGCAAAAAAAATTCACTATTCTCATGTCTGAAATTATGTCATTGCAGTTGATTGAATGATGAATGTAAGAAGTTCACTTACAATTTAAAATCAGCCAACTAATCTAATAGAAATTCACTATTGCAGGCTTTTTGGAGACAAAACTTAAATATTTTTTGTAATATTTTTATTATATTTTTTCCTCTCGATTAGCTGGCATACTGACGCCGCTGTGTATTCCTAAACTTAGCTCAGTAGTAGCCAAATGATCATCCCTGCTATAAAGATTTTTAATTGTGTATATATTTGTTTGACAAAATTGCTTATTTGAGGATTTTATGACCTTCAATCTTACGAGTAACTCAGCCTACATTCAGACGAGCCCAATAAACTGTTGGCATTCTAACGCAGACCATTCTATACAACTTTCTTTGTTTACTAACATTTTTCTTTGACTATTGCCAACGTGCACTGCTGCCATTCGACGCAAACAGATCATCAAAATCATTGCTTGCCAATGTGTTGGACATTGACGATGATTTTCGTTGCAATCATCGTTGTGCAAGTGCAACGCTGCCGCACCAACCCACGTACTATCGCGCCATGTACAGGTGAGTTCTTGGAATTACACATTTATTTTAATTTTTATTTTCAAGCGGGACTTTTCCTAAACCATAGAGGTCCATTATAATACCACAAGAATTTTTAGATCTTTTTATTCATTGAAACAGTTTGAACGTCTAACGAAACTAAGTATTCAAGATTTTCTAGATTATAAAAAAATAAGTCAACCAAACTGACCAAATTATTCAACAACTACACGGTACACAACACCAGTCTTTGATGTTATTAGAAACGCCTTCAGAGCCGTAACAGCAAGTTGGCTCTCTGATGACTTCATGTTCCAATATTCAAGTCTCTTGTTAGTGAATAAAATTTCTGACTCAAAAAACAACCAAGACTTCTCTATCTACGAACATAGGAAAACGAACTCAAAAGGCATAGATTCGACTTTCTAAGAATTTATAGCACATCTACAAACCTTTTGGACGCTTAAGAATCAACAGAAATGATTACCAGTGTGTAACACACACAGACAAGCATCATTTGTTGTTAATGAAGTTATCTCTGTATGTGTCAATTAGTGCATTGCAATCTGCCATTACTCCAAGTGTGCTCCATCTCCTCTATCCCCCACCAACTAGTCACTGCATGTTGCCAGTTGCCGCCCAATCGTTTGCCCATTACGAATCTCAACAAGCCATTCATTTTCCATAACGATTCCCCGTTATCACAGCAACAGTCAAACGGATTGATTTCTTCCACCCCGTGTTATGACTTTGTCAGTTACAATAGCAACAACAAGCCCAATTCAGTTGAACAAAAGACAGCCACACACACACAGACACATTCAAAGAAACTAACACACATAAAAACGCACTAAAACCTGTATCAGCCACCTGACGCAGTGGCAACAAAGAAAGCGATCATCTGCCGCAACCTGACGTTACAATGAAATCAATTTCGAAAATTCAACCAATAAATTCGTTTGTGTTGCACTAACGCTTTGCTGGCGCTGCCGCCGACCACACAAAAGCCACCTGCACAATTGACGAAAATCACTCACAAGACAGATACGACAGACGCGCCAGCAGCCGACCGCTTCGCACAGCCAGGCAGCCCAGCAGCCGACGAGCACAAAACAAAGCCACGCACACAGATGCTGCGATAGCATGAAACGCACGCTTGGCTGAGCAGATAAGCACAAAGACGACAGGTGCACAGCAATGTGAAAACTGAAAAACTGAAGGGACACACATCGCACATTCGGCGAATACGAGACTGAGTACTGAGGGCTGCATGTCAAGTTTTATCGTGTTTTATCAAATGCCAAGCGCCACGCACAAAGGTGCGAAGTGAAATGTGTGACACTTTTTGCTGTAAGCAGGCGTAAAATTATACGCAACAAATGACAGGCACTAAGCCGAGCAAAGAGATTTGCAGCCGATAAGGAAAATCATTAGCGGAAAGCACATTGCTTTGCAGTAAAGTGTAGCAAAAGTGACGAAAACACACGTAAAACTGGGGAAACTTTATGTAACACAGAAAAACTTTTTACGATCTTTTGGATATAAGACAGGGTCTTGTTCAGGGGGCGTATGAGTAACATTAATTGGAACTGAGTGCAAAAACTGCAAAACTGAGAGATTGACGTTTAACTGGGCGTATGAGTAACATAAAGAAACACTCACAAAATCCGCTTAAGCCTGAAAGAGTACTTAGTTCTACTCTTTCGCCTACTTGCCCTTCCATAAACTCTCCTCCCCTCTCTGCTCAGCTTCATCATAGTCGATTCACAGCACAACTTATGCGCTGACATTCAAAGTGAATTTGACATAATCGCGCCCGCATCGATGACACGATTCCCTATGTACTTTTAGTATATTTGGTAGTAATATGCGCGTGTGTATGTGTGTTCGTTGCACACATATACACATACATATGAGGCATATATTTGTGCAATTCCAAATGCGAGCGTCGTTTCGTTGCAGACAAGGCGATGATGGCAGCGTTGGTCCTGTGGGTCCTGTCGGCGATGCCCGAATGCACGAAGCGATTTCGCACACCTGCCTCAGTTCATCGGCTGAATATGAATTGGCGCTCATACTAAAGGAACTGCGATGGATCACAGATCAGGTGAGTGCAATGCAATTATCGAATTGCCTCAATTAAGCATTTCAATTAAAACTTTTCAATGTTTATTAACTGAAAATTGCAACATTTTATACAATTTTGTGCAAACATTTTGTTCAATAACAATGTTTTGTTGTATGTGTGTGTGTGTGAGTGTTCGACTGTGCACTACGTCATGAATATTTCAGTATTTCAAAGACATTACGCGGCAATCCACTTACCGCAACCAAACAGCCAAATTGCCAATTCCCCACCTGTGTTTGTGTATGTGTGTGTGTGTATGTGCCATTGTTTATGTATCGTTCGCATATGTATGTAGCTGCACGTTGCTAACACTGTGATTTATTGCAAATAATGCGGCACCGAATTCCATTTGCCAAAATGTTCCAATTAAATCGCATCGAAGCTGACTGCGGCCGGTTTGCTTATGGTTAGTGTGTGAGTGTGCGTGTGAGTATCTCTGCGTATGTTTTGGTGTGCGGTTGTGTACATATGTGAGCCTCTATAAATAAACACATCAAAAGCCGATTTTCAATAAATTCTAATACATTAAAATTACATTAACCCCAAATTAAATGTGATCCAACGGCAAAAAGTCAAAGCGATATGTTTGTGCAGAATGTTTAATGTTTGATCGATGCTTAAACATGTTCCGTGTGGTTAATGCATTGTTTTATTTGCAGCTGAAAAAGGAGGATGAGACGGGCGATGTAACACGCGATTGGAAATTCGCCGCGATGGTAGTCGATCGTTTGTGCCTTATAATTTTCACGCTATTCACAATAATCGCCACGCTAGCTGTGCTCTTTTCGGCGCCACACTTCATTGTAAGTAGAATAGTAGAATTACAGATGAAAGTAAAATAACAAAAAATCAGATCAGATTAGAAAATCATGAACATAGGTCTTTGGGGGATCTGAGTAAATATCCAAAAGAAAAAATTTTACTTACCAAAGAGCTCAGATTTTTGCAAAGAATAGGAAGACTGATATTCATTAGTTTCTGATGAACGAGCCAGGATCCATCCTGCCATCTAAACCTATCTTAGTCTCCTATCAAGAGTTGATCATTGACTGCTAAGGGGTTAGACGCCAATACAAAAAAGTATTCCACAAATACAAAGAAGTGTTGTGCTTAGTGCAGATTCGAACCCAAGAACCTTAGATTTAGCACTAATCACCACTTACAAAACTCTAACATTCTCGTTTCTATCATTGACAGTTCCCATAACTGCTCTTTCGGCTGCTATTTTCTCAAACGTCATCACGCAAGTCTGCACCCTGGAGTGGAATCCTGAAGCTGCAAAACTCCATGGAACGACGCATTAATTTTATATTAAAAATTCATTGTATAGTAAATGTTTTTGAGTAACTAAAATAGTCATTAAAATCGTATATTGTACTTGATTTGTAATAATTACGATAGTTTTTGTTTTAGTAATGAAAAATGTGCCTCATTCAACGAAGACGATGTTGGTTATTTTAAATTTAATGCAATAAAAGAAAACGACACAAGCCTTTGAGTTCCGCTGCCAAATCAAGCCACTCACACACATACAAAATCAACACCGCACACAGCACGCACCCACAACTGTCCTCCACTCCACGCCCCCAAACTTCCCTGTAGCTCGGACTTTTGATTGCAAGTTGCCAGAAGAATTTGTGAAATAGTGTCGAGAGACGAAGTGAATATTTGTCGCTGTGATAAGTGAAAGTTTACGAAAACCTAATGAAACTACAATAATAGGAAAAGCAGGAAGAGGAAGAAGATGATAACTATTGAAAACCACAAAATAGGAAGCAACAAATGGGCAAATTAAGTGAGCATTAAGAAAGTTTAAATATCAAAATTGGTAAACTATAACAAAACGAAAGCAAACGAAATCAAACAGAGAAGCAATGAAATGGAAAGGAAAAAGAAAAAAGCAGCTGAAGGTCCACTTGGATAATAAAAAATGATCAAATGAAAATTTACAGAAATATTATACGTAAAAAATAAATCAGAATTGAATGAATTACCAAGAAATGTGATAGGAAAGCATGTAAAATTGGCAGGAGTCAGCAAAGCATTTAAAGCAAATGACAAATAACCCAAGAACAGATGAAATGTTAAGCAAGGATTAAGCAAACGTTTGGTAGTTTTCGTAGAGCATCGGGATAACAGTTTAGCAGACATGAACCGTTAGAGTCACAAAGTCCGAAGCCGTTGCAATCCAACTTTCCGCTCATTTTCCCGCATAAACTGCTTTTCACTGCTTTCGTTTGTTGCCCATTGAAATCTGTTTACGTTGCATCCCTTTGCTCAACTTCCTCCCTTCTCTCCCTCTCTTTCAACGCCACAGTTACAGTTACAGTGCACACACACACAAACTTGAACTCAAATTGTTGTCGTCGCGGACGAATTGAAAAGAGAGTATAAAGTTAACTATTTTATAACGAAAACTAACCAGAAGAAAAAATCAACAAAAGCAAATAGCAACAACAAACAAATAAGAAAACATACATACATACAATTAAGTTTAGTGAAATTGTAAGGCCAAAACAACAATAACAATACGAATAATGCTGACGATAGTAAGAATGAAAGCAAAAACAAAAAAAAATCACTTATGCCAAAAAATACAGATGAAAACAAAAACAAATTCAAACAAGTTTAGAATTAAGTTCGTTTAACTAAATGCGTAGCTCTTGTAAATTACAAACGTTTTGATGCAATTTAAACAGCAAAAAGTTAACAAAATTCGTGCGTAGGCGTAAAATTTACTAAAAACAAAAAAAAGAAACAAATAAGCTAACCAGAAAAAAATTCGAAAAAGTAACACACACACGTAAGTCTGTATTTCGTTGCATTGCATTCAATTAGAGTTGCGTTCTCATTCCATACAAACAAACAAACACAGCAAACCTACAACACAGACACACACACACACAAGCAACAAAACCAAATTCAAATTCACCACAGAAAATTGAAATGGAAATTTGCAAAAAAAATTATGATAACAATAGCAAAGTAAACAATAGAGCATTTTGCATTTGAATTAACGCAAACGATAAACAATAAATTCAATTAACCTTAGCATAGTTATAGGCGCAGCAATACAATTACAGTAGTTAAATTGATTTGTGTCACATTGACATGGCTTTTTGTATTGGACAAATGAGTAAAATGACAACAATAAATCTATATATACACACATATATATATAAATATATGAATTAGTCTGCAACATTAATCATGAGCAGTCAACAACCACAAACACAGCATCAACAACAACCACAACAACAATAACAACAACAGCAACAACTCTCAACTGATGAGCAAAGTCGCAATTGCAAAATTGTAGCTTACGAATTACATGAAAAAAAAACGTAGTTATTTTTAATACCACAACTAGAAAATTGTCAAACAGAAAAGCGAAGAAACAAAACAGAAATGTGTGAAAAAGCCAACAGCAGCAATAAATAGTAGAAAACACATTGAATTGAAGCAGATTTTTAACATAGATACTCAAAACAACCCGCAGATACGCAAACACTACGTCGAAATGTTAACTGTAGCAATCTGCGCCCGTGTTGCCCCCTTTCCTCCCTGTCCCCTACCTTCTCCACGCCGCAGTAGCGCAGTGTAAATACGCCAACATCCCACTCGCTCCCAAATCACTGGACAAATAGCTAAGTTAGGCATTAAGTACGTTGCGACGTTCGTAGGTTACAGACAATTTTTGAAAATTGAAAAACAATGGTCTTCCTTACATAGGTAATTAATTACAATACAAGTAATAATGTTAGAGATAATTAAGTATGTAGTGGCAAAAGTGTAAAATAGCGCAGCGACAGTGGCGTGTGAACAATGCTTTCAGTATGCGAATTAGATGCTTGTTTGACAATCGATTTCAACTATCAAAATGTGGGCCGCACAAAGAAAGTCTAAGTGGTCGATTCTGACTGATTCTGACGATTACCACTGAGCTTGAAACTTCCAGGCTGCGTGAACAGTGCTGCTGAAACAGTTCTGTCAAACAAACCATCAGCTAAAGAGTCACTAATCCCTTCTTACAAAATTTATGACTATTGTTGTATTTGTGTTACAAAAAGTTTATAACCACTTATAGGCAGACCAGATAAGGAATCTCTCATCACTAATTTCTCAATTTCAATCCATTTTTGTTCTTGTCTGGAGACACAATGTTCACAGCCATATCAACAAGTCGTTTTTTATGAAGGTGTGGTTACTCTCTTTCAATGCCACTTTAAAATATTTTTTCATCTGAAGACAAAATGTTGGCAACCACAGGCTACAACAGATTTTCTAAGACTTTGCTTTTCCCTTTTAAAACCATTTTAAAATGCTGACAAGATGCAACTGACTGTCAATGAACACAAACATATCGACTAAAAAGTTTCTAGTTACATTTAATCGAATTTTTGCCAAATTTTGCCAGCTAAAAGAGTCTCTAGTATTCTCTTTAGAAGACAGAATAACCAAACAGACCCCAGTCTTATATAATTCGAAGTATTATACTCTATTTTGAATTTTAACGAAATGCTGACTCGCTATGAATTGCTAAAGATTTTTCAGTTAGACTCGACCCGACTCGACTAGACTACAATTAGACTACAACTAGACTACAACTAGACTACAACTAGACTACAACTAGACTACAACTAGACTACAACTAGACTACAACTAGACAACAACTAGACTACAACTAGACTACAATTAGACTACAACTAGACTACAACTAGACTACAACTAGACTACAACTAGACTACAACTAGACTACAACTAGACTACAACTAGACTACAACTAGACTACAACTAGACTACAACTAGACTACAACTAGACTACAACTAGACTACAACTAGACTACAACTAGACTATAACTAGACTATAACTAGACTACAACTAGACTACAACTAGACTACAACTAGACTACAACTAGACTACAAGTAGACTACAACCAGACTACAACTAGACTACAACTAGACTACAACTAGACTACAACTAGACTACAACTAGACTACAACTAGACTACAACTAGACTACAACTAGACTACAACTAGACTACAACTGGACTACAACTAGACTACAACTAGACTACAACTAGACTACAACTAGACTACAACTAGACTACAACTAGACTACAACGAGACTAGACTAAACATATCCTCTGCCGTTTTTTATTTAATTTTTTCAAGCACTAATCAGTCATATTGCAAGTAATTGCTCACATGCCACCACATGCCTGATTCATTGTAAATTGTTATTGCATATATGTAAGTAGCGCTTAATCAGCAGGTAGAAAAAAAAACAACTAACTATTTGCTACCATAGCTCGACTACAACTCGTCTCCCACTTTGCCATAAAAATATTTTCACAGTTAGAAACGCCACAAAACCATCTTCAAAAACACTCTAGTGCCATCACTAGTATCGGTTATTGCTAACCGCTTTTCCATTCAATGCCAATTGTACATAGAACCGCTTTTTAGCGCACTCGCTCCGGTCGCTGCTAGTTTGTAGTATAAACTTCAGCACATAAGACAAGTTGCTGGAATGCCTAGAGCCAATAATGACACCCGTATACCTCCTGCCCTCCAGCCGATCCCGGGCAATAGTGCAACAACACAACAGCGCCAACTTCGTAAACGAAAAGGGTAATTTTCTTTTCACCTCAAGACACGCTCAGCTCTGTTCTCGATTGTGCAACGGCACGAAATAGAGAAAATCAAACAGCATTTCATGGTTTCACTGCATGATGATTTATTGCATTGTTTGTTGTTAACGAATTTTTCGAGAAACCTCCAGCGAAATTGGATTTAGATAGAATTTAAAGAATTCGCTTTTCGATTGACAGCTGAAAAGTCGAACGCGAAAGTCAGCACAACGTAATTCTAGAACTGTACACGAAAACGACACGGTTTGGATTCATTCCAAGACAATCTCTCAGTTCAAGCAACCGAAAAGACAGCAATTTCTACACAACAACCATTCGCTTTTACTGATTTTACTGATACCTACAAAACAATATCATTTTTTTGGGACAATAGCGATTTTTTCCAAAAAAAAAACAAACACTTTTTACGTATTGCAACTTATTTTTTAATACAATAACTGTAAACAAGAATAAGAATAACTGGTGAGAAATATATGCAACGTAACGAAAACCTCAAAAACATTCGGTTTCTTCTTTATGTAAAGAAATTTGGTAGAAAGTCGAAAATTGCTGAGCTCAAATGCACTAAAGACAAAGACAAAGCGCGCAAAAACCAGCAGCTACAATAGCAACAACAACAACAAAAATGGTTCAACTGAAAATTTATGAATTTAAAGGCATTACTTAGGCATTAGGTTTTCCCTCACTCACTGACACACTTCTCTACCCGCCACGTTGCGCACGCAATGCCACCACCATCAAAACAAACAACAGCAACAACGACATACTTCTACTTCTATAAAGAAGTTTTCAAGAACCTTCACACACACTCACACACTTACATCACATTCAAGAATGCAGCTAATATGCTTAGATTAACCAAATGTACTTATGTAACATCAATAGGCAGTAACAAAAACAACAACAACAACAATCCGCTGTAGTTTGACTACGACGAAGAAACTACGACAGGAAAATTGTGTAAAGCAAATATCTAAATTAATTCTGTAAGCGCAAAGCAAGCAAAACACTTGCGAGCAACCCAAATAGAATCAACAACCAACAACAAAAATAGACGTAATACAATTTCAGACAAAACAAAATAATAATAATAAAAAAGAAAATGGCCGACCGAAGTAGTCGCCACTAGTTTAGAGTTGCAAATGTCACAATTACGAGTCGAGTTTATTTCGAAAATTCGCAACAGCTGAAGCTGCAACACACACACACGCGCGTGTATGTGCAGCGCGAAATGCATTCGGCGCCATTTCTAATACTACATACATACATAGAAATAGCAACAAGAACAACAAAAACATTTTTTGAATGGTGCATAATCACTTAAGATACAAACAAACAAATAAGAAACCTAGACATAATTTTAATAATGTACAACTAAGCAATTTTATAGCAACGGCAACCTTGGCAGAAATAGCAACAAAAACAAACAAAAAATACAAATTACAAAAATACAAAAAACTCAAAAACACAACAGCCAGGATGCGAGGGCGCGCAGTTGAAGTTGAAGCATTATCGAATCAATCTTACGACAATTACGCAACATTTTTGTAAATTTGATACGCATAGAAGAATTATTACCATAAAAAACGTGAATAAAAATAATAGCAAACAACATACAAACAGACACACTTTCACATGATTATAACAAAATATCAAATACAGCGTACACATGCTCACATGAGTACAGGTACATGCGAATTGGGTTAGATTAGGTTGAGAGAAGCAGCTAACCGATTGTTTGGCAACACAGTCGAAGGCCAACAAGGCCCAGTACGGTGTCCGAAAAGTGAAGCAGTCCTTCTATGTTCGGTGTTGGTCAATACCAGCTTGAAATGCGAACAAATCTGGCTATTTCCCTCAGTCAGGCGCAATGTTTATCAAGTTCTGGTCATCAAACATACTGTTGCCTAGTAACCGAAGATATAGGTATAATCGTACTTTAAAATGCAGGGCAGTTGCATAGGAAAGACTCAAAATCTCGGCAGCTCGACAGACAGACCTTTTAAGAAAGTATTTTAAATCTCTTCACATCCAACACCTTCTCTTTCTACTTTGTACATTGCCTACACAGAGGCTCGACTTATTGTGCTGTCGATCTATTACACTGTACAACAAAAAAAAAATAACAAGGTTCTGGCAATGGATTCTGGTAGAGGAGGCCAAAAAAAAATACACGTGTATTGGCGTATTGAAAGTTTACGTCAGAATTTTTTTTAGAGGGATCAAAATTGTCCCCTTTTTGCACATTCTTATGGTGAATCGGCATACGAAAACCATGTAACCTCACATTTTAGGGATATGTTCCGTTCAACAATTTGATGTAAAATACTACGAAGAACATTTTTGTGGAGCATTTTAAACCGGTAGCTCCTATTTGTATGGGTAAATTTGACCCTTTTTTCTAAAATGTCAAAATAGTCGAATAAAACAGGATCAGTCGGTACTGGCCCAGGGATAGCCTTCTACTGCGACATGCTAGGAGTCTCCTCTGCTGTTCCGCAGGTTCTACAGATATTTCGGATATGTATAGTAGACATGATTTAGCGCATGATTTTTCGCCTCCTGGCAGTCATAGAGGGCACTCGCAATAGGCACTGACGCCAGAGAATAAATTTACGGGTTTTCCATACACGCCTTCGGAACGTAATCAAACCTGACACTAATCTAAAGTTACAATTATAATCGAAATGGGGAGGTTTATTGGGGTTTCGACAATACATTTTTAAATTTCTTTGAAACCTCACAACTCCGATCGTATGGGAGACGCCCTCTGTTGGTGAACTTCTGAACCTAAATTAATTTTGTATTTTTTGTACTCAAGAATGTTGGCGATCGCTGAATAAATCATTTCAATCGGTTCAGTAGTTTCCAAGATACGATTTACTATGATACATTTACAAGTGAGAAGCCAATTACATAGCAAATGGCCAGTTTTGTATGGCAGCCCCCTTAAGACTTGGAGATAGCGGGTAGGTGTGTTTGGAAGAAACATTTGGAAGCAAAAATAAATAAATGTCGGTCATACATTTAATACGTCTGTGAGCAACCTGGGAGCAGTGGGAGCCTATTTTATAAAAACCACCATTTTGTATGGGAGCCCAATTAAGGGGGTCTTCTACCTTGTTGGTTCAAAAAAATCGATTTTATTTTTTTTGCAGTTTTGTGGCCTAGAAGGTACTAGAAATATAATATTCAAAGGGTATAACCGAAATCTTATTATTTCGGGGTTTTTAGAGTCATCGAATATAGCTCCGCATGCTGTTATCGCAGCGCATTAATATCTTTAAATGCAATTTCAAAAAAGTTGTGTTTTTGCAACTGGTTGGCAAGATATCTCGAGAACTAATTGATCAATTAACTAAAGTGATATATCAAAATTTGCGGAAAACATGTGGCTATCGTTTGACACGAGCTTTTTAGATTTTTTTCATTTTAACGATTTTTACAGCTATTCTTGACCTTGAAAACGTAGACATTTTTGTTTGTTTGTTGCCTGTTTCGTGAAATTTTGGAATTTTTCAAAAACCTCGTGTCAAACGATAGCCAAAGTCATAAAGAAACTAAATCATTTTGGTTTTTTTGTTTCAGACGACTTTCATGGGCTGAATCGTGACAACCGTTTTAGTATAAATTTTTCGTAAGGGACATTTCAAGGTCAAATCACGGTCAAACTAGAAACAGTAAAATTTCAGAAAAATTAATGTTGGAAGTATAGAAATAAACGAATTCAATGCAAAAAACCGAACCTTGATTGCATTATTGGTTCCCCTACAATCTATTGTCAAAAAACAGTATCAAAAACGAGGCCACAAGGTAGAAGACCCCCTTAAGGGTTGGAGATGGGGTATAAATATGTTTGAAAGAAATGTTCAGTAGAGAAAACTAGTGGGGGTCAGTCATAGATTTTAACCCTCTAAGAGCAACTTCTGACCAGCTGTAGAGCAATTTGTCGAATTTCCCAGCTTTTTTGTGAACTGCGACGCCACTTGGCCCCACTGTAGCCCAAAATTGTTTGGCTCATGCACTTTTTCACCCAACCGCATAAAATGAGAGGTTGCTGATCATCGAGAACCTATTATGAAGAATCTCCATACAACACTAAATCATGTCTACATGTATAATAAAGTGTCTTTTCGCATCCTACGTACTTCTTCCTACTTATGTGAGCCTATGTATAGTTAACATACATGCATGCGATCATACATACATAGAATACTAACAGTTAAACCATACATAAAGTACATGACTACAACTTTTTCTAATTATTCCATTTAAATCATTTCGAAAATATAAATTGTATTCAGTTTGTTAATACATATCTGTTCTTTTAGTTTGAATTACCCAAAAATCAATTTACTTTATTTTTCCAAACTATATGTTATGTGACTTTCATACCAATTATAATTTCCCTCAAGTTGTTCACAACTTGGTTTTCGAATTTTCAGCTTTAATTGCTTCTTTTTAATATCATTTCATTTGGTTTTTTAATAAATTGTAAGCCCTTATATTTTTCTACTCGACTTCGACTGTCACCCTTATATGAGTTTTTGCAACTCTAACTCTTAATATCTCATTTGGCATAACACATTCCCTGACTGCTAGCAATCACTGGCCCTCTCAACATAGTTAAATTGCAAATTTAAACTTAAAACTGTAATTAACTGAAATTGTAACTAATTCGCGTTGGCTGCGTTTATACCAAAATTTAAATATAAACACAGACACTAACTAAAGGTCAAGTTAAAATTTAACAAGTTACCATAATAAACAAACGGAACGTTAATTGAAAATAGTTAAATAAAACAAATGCTAAAAGTAAAACCCTAACAACCACAACTAACAAAAGGCCCCCAAGCAAAGCAAAAGTCATACAAAAGACAACAAAGACAAGTTACAAACTCAATTGAGCCCATAACACCAACTGCGCAGCAGCAGCGGCAGCTGCTCTACACACACCAAATCTAGCAAACACAAAATCTAACTGAACAACCTATACAAAATACCAAACAATAATTACAACAAAAAAAAAAACCATAATGCAATTAAACACAACTAATGACGAAATATCTAGAACGTTAATTTACATATTCACACTACCAGATAATTAAACGATTCTACGCATACTTTTGCAAAAATACTATACTCAAAACTAAAACAAAAACAACAAATTACATACAACAAAGCCAAACATAAACATGAACAAGACAAGAAATTATGCATAAATCGAGAGCAGATAGTGAACTAACGTTTAATTTAATTGAACGAGGCAATAAACCGACGCATAGTTTAAACTTGAAAGCATTCATTAAGAAATATGGTTGTAAAAACAGTAAATATTTAAACAAGCGTAAACACAAAAATACACTAAAATGACGACAGATATTGTATGACGTACATACGAGTATATAGCGAGCGCATGGTGCGAGTCTCAGTATCAGAAAACGCGCCGAAATCAAATGATCGAAATTATGATTGAGATAATGTTAAATTAGAGTAAAAAACTTAAATGCAATTGCGACAAGAAGTCAACAATAAAACACAAAAAAGAAAAAAAAACGGTGGCAACAATGTGTGTTTGCTTTGGGAAGGGTGATTCAAACAGTTTGCTCATTCGGTTTAACAATCAACTTTATTGCCGCGCCAACATTGGAATTCGCAACATTGAACTTCATGGATAAAATGTTTCCTTCCACTTTTTGCGGCTTTTGGGTCCCTCGGGGCGAACCACTTTCGGTATGTACTCCTTTTGATGCTGGTCCAAGGTTCGTTTCCACGGATTAATGCCGAGCTCGAAGAAGCGCCGCTTCGCCTCCATGGGACGTGTGTTGTTGTCGATTTTGTAGATCTTCTCCCACAGGTAGATTTCGGGCAGCGCCAAATGACGCGGTCGGTTCGAAACCAAATGTTTGTAGGTCTGCTCAAGAAACTCGCGCTGCTCCACGTTCGAGTAGTCAGCAATACGCTTAACATCTTCACCCAGATATGGCTGCAATTCGGCAGTGGCACGCTTCACGGACGGCACGTTGGCATAGACACGCACCAACTGCTGCAGCACTTCGTCGTTCAGGCCAACGCATTTGCCGCTGTCGCTGATTTCGTGGTAGAGCGGCAATTCGGCAGTGCCGCGGCAGAAGTTCACGCGAGGATTTTCGTCAACGTGGTGCGCATTCAGCAACAACGTGTTCAGCTGATAGTCGTAGAACGACCAAAGGCGACCGTTCGTTATGATCGTTTGCGTATTCATGGGGTAGGTAAGGTCGTTGAACGTGTTGAACCCGTTGTAGTTGGCGAGCGCCAGCAACCACGCATAGCTCGATTGTATGCCGTGCGTGTGTAGCGCCTGCTTGAAGTCCTCGGCACCGTAAGCCTCAGGTCGGATAAGCATAAAGTCACGCGACTGATAGGAGATGCAGCCAAAACCGCTCGGACTGCCCGGCCAGAAGCCTGTCAATGCAGCGAATAAAACGTTGTGGACATACAGTTACATATTTATGTAGGAATAGTTGTTCGAGTACAAACCTGGTATGTTTGTGACATGTTTGTGACTAGTCGCGAAGCCCAGTGTACGTGGATCGTAATTGTAGCGCGGAATCTGCTTCGCCAGCTCTAAGTTCTCGGATTCTGTTTCACCCTTCCACGGCGCCAGTTGATGCCGATGGCGCACAGCCAAGTAGGGAGTGGCCACATAATGCATCCAGCGATCATAGGGATCGTTGGCCATTTCTTTTTGCCACTCGCGTCCCTCTTTGCTCTTCTTTACATTCTTAGGCGGGTCGATGCCACCCACCACCCACGAAGCTTCATGCCGAGGAGTGTAATCGATCTCCACCTCATGCAAGTGAGGATAATCAGCGGCCAGGACGTTGATGAGAACACGGTTTACTTGCTCTACCATGAGCTGAGAGAAGAGGCGCTCTCGCTTCTGCGCGTCCATATCGGACGTATTCGCATGTGCAATGCTAAAGAAGAAAAGTTCAGTATTGCATTGCACTGCTTTCAGATGCAAAAACTTACCTAAAATAATCGTACGCATACTCTATGGTCTCTGTCAGCTCTGTTCTGAGCGCCTGCACATGCTTATCCAGCTGGCTAGGTGCCTGGTTCGCCGCCTCCTCGCCCTGCTCTGGACCCTTTACGCTCGCCGCATCTTCGTACACGGTGCGCGTGTAGTGCTGCATTGCGGGCAGACAGTTGTACGGCACTTTGCTGTCGCCGAGGTCGACCACCTTGTAGCCGTAGTAGCGCGGCATGTTGATTTTTATCTGCTTCTCCTCCACAGTCGGCACCTGACGTATTTCTTCATGCCAACTGAATTTTTCGCGATCTTTGCGCGACTTGAACGACAAATCCTCGATTTCCGGATACTCAGGTTGCTCTGTGTACTCGGCGTTCGACGGTGCCGCCCTGGTCGCTGCCGCTGTTGCGTTCTGTGCGGCCAGATACCTGCGGCATGTTGCAAACAGTCGCGACTTCAACTGCTCACTGCAGCGCGCCTTCAGCATCTCACTTGAATGATTGTCTTCTCAGTTTCACACTATTTTCACACAAAAGCCAGACCAATTCTTCCAATTTTCACATCAGCAAGACGAAGAACTAATTCGCACGCAATCCGCAGCCAAATACAGAGGTTATAAAACATCAGCTGTTCGCCGACAGCTGTCAACTGTCAGGTGTCAAGCGGCGATTGTCAGTGGCGTTTGTTGATGCGTTCCGAAATGTCGGTCATTGCCTAACGGAACAGCCAGCCGGTCGTCACTGCTCTGACAGGCACTCACAATTTTCTTCTGCTTCTACGAACAATAAAAAAAGAGTGGCATATCTTTTGCCGCATTCCTAGTCGCGAAAGGAAAACCAGAATAGGAGTCACAAAAATTCAAAAGCGCGTAGACGAAACGAAAGTGATTTGTCGCCAAGCGAAAAAAGTTTCCGTTCTTTTCCCCGTTTTTGTTGGTTGCGAAGCAGAAAGGAGGCAATTGGAGTCGCAACCGCCGCGATTGTGTTTTAAAGTGGACATGTGCTGCTCTATGACACGGACATGGAGCCAGTAAGCCAATAGCCAAATGATCGTTGAGCAAATAAGCAAAAAATTAAAGGTGAACAAAGTAGTTGGAAGCGAACATACGAGTGCAAAGAAAGAAGCTGCAATTGTGTGCAGGATACTTTCGAGGATTATAAGTGATAGCAACTCGACCAAGCGGAGTAGCCACTGTGGAGCAGTGCCACTGTACTAAACACGAGGTAAGTGCAACAAGGGGTGTGCGCCGGTCATGTCAAGTGGCAGAAGGCTGAGCATCGGATTTCTTTTTTGGTCATTACCCTCCGAAATCGAGTCCCGTTAATTTACTGTAATAACAACAGTTATACGGCGAATATAACTCACTGTGGCGCCCGCTGCCGGCATTTTTCTGACGATTTCCCGCTTTTATTATTATTGTCCACTCATTTCTTATTTATGTAAAATCTTTTGCCAGCTTTCTTCTAGATTTTAGGCGCGTTGCGAAATGCAAAGTGCTAATTTGTCTAACCTCACAAACCGATTGCTAATGACGACGTAGGTCTTTAGATGTGTTTCTCTCACAGTGGGGTTGGGGGTGCGGATGGAAATTATGGTTATGGCATAGTTTGCATTTATTGAAAAAGTACTTGCAGCTTCAAGATATTAGATCTCGATGGTGTTGTGTCTATGTGGAGCCGCCATTTTTGCGGAACTATCATTCACAGGGATAACATTTTTACCTCCAGGCTTAAGGTTGTCACAAATTCTATGGTGGCAAACGGTGAGTGCTTCTGTCATCTTGAGACGGATCGGACGGAGGTATGGTCCAGTATCCGCTTAAAGTATGATTACAATTTATGTACCTCCATTTGACCACCTTTAGATATTTAAAATACCGAGAGTTGAGTTGTCACGTGATCTTATAATATTGTGGCGAAAGTCTTATTTTTCGAGTCCTCGGATAACGTTTTCTATTTTTTCCAGAAATTTAGCATACCAGCAGTGCCCGCCGTAGTTTGTGATTTCACCAGTGTGTGACTTCGTTCGTAACAAGACGAGGAGAGATAATCGGGACCACTTCAACCTGTGTATTGAGCTTTCCCACAGTGAAAATGCTATTCAGTCTCCGCTGCAATTCAGGGCTAACGTATTTGTAAGCTCCAGGCTAAGTGCGAAGCGGAATTCAAGGTATAATAGCCCAGATCGCAGCCAACCAAACCAGAAGAAACATGTTTGCATTCTTCATCTGACCTTCCCCTCCCTTAATCGAGAGAAAAGTAACGTATCGCTGGCTGGAAAGGTGTAAACTGGCTTCTTAGACTATGCCAAAAGAAACGAAACGAAAGCTATTCGCGATTAACTAGTGAAGTCCATGGGGAAGCGTCATTTAGTATTTGTAAAGTTTTTATTACAACACAGTCACAACAATAGCACTTATATGCATGTCATAAGTTCAGGCTGGGTCGAACGAACATTTGTTGTATATTTTTTTACAAACACCAAACACTAACAACAACCGCGTGGCAACGAAAATACCAGCGAACAGCACATAAAAGGACAATTTTTAGTGCCGTCGAACGCTACCCACGAGTTTTTGAGTTTAAAAGTGCAAAATGTTGGCCGCCGACGTGAAGATCCTCACACTAATCAACACAACTGCCAAAGGGCAGCAACAGCAGCCACCATACAATAACAACAATGGCATAAATGATAATTCACCCAAAGTGAAATTATCGAATTGCAACGGCAATTCGCACAACAGTAACAACAGAACCCACACACCACAACGCGCATCGAAATTCAACAATAACAACAATAATGCTGGCCACAACAAGAACGCCAAGAAACAGCAGCAACAATACACACAACAGTACTACAACATTCCGACAACAGCAGCGAACGGTACGCTGAATCGCAAGAAATTCTACCATCACCACCAACATCATCAGCATCATCACTTTAACCAAAATGGTAGAAACAAAAACTCATTTACTCAAAACACTCACCACAACAATAACAACAACAAGGCCGCGAAGAATCAAAACTTCTCGAATTGTACTTTAATGAACGCTGGTGACTTGTTTAACGTCGCAGCCACACAAACGCTGCAAAACGCTAGCGACAACAATAACAACTACAACACTGCGAACAACAATAAGACTCTGAGCACGAGCAGTGGCGACATAGACCATCCAAACGTTTCTAATTGTTGCTATAAAGTTGTCAGCACCTCTCCCTCTCCATCTAGCACTGATACGGCTGCAGCCATCGTCAACGGAGATCTCTTGAAAGCAGTGAGTGACTTGTCATCATCATCGTCCCTCCCACTAGCCTCCAACTGCCACAAGAGCAACAGCAACCGCCTCGTTGGTGGGCGCCCATCAGCCGATTCGCCGAAGGCGGCGCTAGCAGCAGCAGCGCTATCGGTCAGTAGCGGCAGCCGAGCTAACAGGTGTTCAATCAGCTCCACTGCATCAACTAATTCTACCTCGTCACTGTCATCGGCGAGCTCCTTGACGGGGAGTAGTGGCGATTTGTCGCGCGAATTTATCATTGTAAAAAGCAAAAACAACGGTTTTGGCAAAAGCAAAAAGTCGTACTGGAAATCATTCAACGCTGCAAACAATACCAACAACAGTTTCGCAAATCGCAACGGCAACAGTACAAAACCGCAGAACGGTGCAGCGTCGCCAAGGCAGCTGCAACAGTCGGCAGGGCGGCAAGTGGAGGGTGTGGCGGCGGGGGCTGTAGGGCCGATAACACCAAAACCAGTCACAGTGCCAGGCAATCAGAACGGCAAAGTAAGTCGAAAAATAATTCGATTTAACCCAGTATTGTTAAATGTGGTTTCTATAATTTTCACCAATACTCTAGAACTCTTCTATACTCTGTGAATAAAAATTGTAACTCCTTTTTACTCTCTCGCCAGCCATCGACAGATCACGCTGGAAACTTACCAAATTCTGTTAGTAACGATAGCGGCCCCAGTAACGATTACCCAGAGCACATTGCTGGAGGCGCAATTGCGAATACACCAGCGATGACCACTGCATTAGCGGCCGGTACAGTCTCAGCCACAGCAGCCACTACTACCGCCAACGCTACAGCAACCGCCACCACGACTGCCATCCCAACCACAACCACCACTGACACAACGTCAACCAAGTCGTCGACAACGACTCCAGCAACGGCCACAAATGTAGTTCCACCAACGTCGTCGTCGTCACTACCACCGGTCAAAGCAGCAACCACAAAACCAGCAATAGTCGATCCGGCAACAGAAACGTCAACCGCATCGGTATCGACCTCCGCAACCCCATCACCCGTCAATTCGCCTTCGAGCTTGGCTGCAGCGTCTCGCGCATCGACGGCAACATCATCGGGACCTTCGTCCCCCAACTCCTACACTCTGGACTTCTTACATTCAGTAGGCGTTAAAATGACAGGCGGCGCCAACCTGACCGCACCCAAGACGAACTTGGGCAACATGCGCTCCACAGCGAACTATAGCAATCACAGTGCCGGCGCATCGCCGGCGCGCAACGCATACAATTTCCCCAACATTGCAACGCAACGTACACACGCCACTCAGCGCTTCAGCGGAGGCGGCAACGGCGGTGCTAGTAGTGGCGGTGGGGGTTCAGTTGGTGGGCAACCACACAGTCACCACTACCAGCAACACCATCACAACCACCACCACCAACATCATCCGCATCACCAGCCTCAGCCGCAGCAGCTGACAATCGGCTCGTTCATACAGAAGGAGCTGCTCAGCGACAATTTTGTCGGCACAGGTAACAGAACGGGCAACAATAATGGCGGCGGCAGCGCTGGTGGAGGCGGCAACGGCGGCAATGACTATGTCAGTCAGCAATCCTACCACAACCAGCAGCGCTACCACAATTACTATCAACCGCATTACCAGTCCGCTCAGCAACAGCAGCCGCCATCGCCCACGCAGCATGGCTACGCCTCGCTGCAGCACAGCTACCACAGCTCGCTCTCGGGAGAGAACGTGACACGCATGGTTGGCGGAAGCGGAGGCAGCAACTCGAACACACAGCGACAGCACTTGTACCAGAATTACCACAGCAATGCCGGCAATCAGTCGGCTGGCGCCATGCAGCAGCACGCACGCAACCAGCCACACAATCCGCACCACCAAGAGAGCAGCAACGCAGCCAGTGGTAACAGCAGCGTGCAACACTCGAAGCAGCCGCAGCAGCTGGCGACGGCGAAAAAGTCGAACTACACCTCAAGCTCGGCTTCGTCGTGTTCGTCCTCATCGTCCTCGTCGTCATCGGTATCGTCCGTGTCGTCGCAAACATCCTATCGGCAGCAAAAGACTAAGTCGGCCTCTCACCTCAATCTGGTAATCGAGACACTGTCCACCAAGTCCAACATGCCTGCGGCACACCGATCGTCGCATCGTCAGCAACATGGTCATCATCACAACAACAACAGCCATCAACACAATAACCATTTGCAGCCAAATCACCATCATCAGCAACACACGGCGACACCAACCACACCGCAACTGCACCAGAACATCTTTAACCTCACCTATGTGAACACAGACGCGCTCGCCACGCTGCCACCACCCGCTGTTGTGGTGTCTTCTGCGGCAGCGTCACGTGGCTGCAGTCCGACATCGCTGCCTTCATCCGCAGGCACGCCCAGCCCACAGCCGGACACGGCCACCATGCTGCTAGGCTACGAAGCTCACAACCACTACCAGCAGCAGCAGTCCCAACAGAATTTTGTCTCCAACAAAAAGCTGCTGGCACCATTGCCGATGACCATGCCCACACCCACGAATTCGCCCATGCCTACTAATCCTGCGGTGTTTTGCCAGCAAGTCCCCGAGAGTAGCGCTGTAGCCGCCGCCATTTCGGTCACATCGCTATCGACCGACTCCGGTCATCCGTCCACGCCCACGCCATCCGCTACCCCATCGAGCAACGACTACGACGACTCTGATTCATCGTCGACGCATTCGGCGGTCTTGCCACAAGGCGCAGTTCAGCACAAGTACCAACAGCTAAAGTCGCTGCCACTGTCCGCTTCATCGTCGACTTCATCCAGTTCGTCGACGGCCATACACAACTGTATTGCCGCCCAGCAGTCGTCCAGCGCCACAGCCATGCCGCAGTTGCACAGCCCCAATCCGCCGATCGAGTTCGCCTACAACCAACACTACCAACAGCCGACGCAGCCACACATAACATCGCCACAGCCGCAGCAACATCAACCGACTCACTATCGCAGTAACGGTGTCATATCGCTGCTTAATTTACCGCTGAACAACAACTTTTCCGACGAGGACTTGAGCGCGCTGAAACAGCAATCGCAGGCACCGCATATGCACCACCAAGCGCAGGCGCAACATTTCTACTTCGCATCGGGAGAACATCTGAACGCCGCCGCCCTGCCAGCAGGCGTGGCCAATGGAGGCTATTGGAGTCCGCTGCAGCACTCAAGCTTTCTGTACTCTCAAGCAGCGGCGGCGACGAACATATTGGCGGCGCCATCATGCTCAACAACGCAAGCAGCAGCATCGCTCTCACCGCGTCTGCAAGAACGCGATGAGCAACAGCATCAGAGTTCGGTGTCACCATGCAATAGCAACGTCAATGCAGCGGAACAGCAGCTACTGCCGCTGAGCCATCTAAAACGCAGGTGAAGCCGCTTCTCTCATTGCTTGTATTAATATGTAAACAAGTTACTAAAACATACCATATATACTTGCAGTCCCTCGCAGCAGATAGGAAATGTCACTCTTTCACAGTCGGCGCACACACAACGCCTGGCCCAGCCAGGCACACCCGGAGCGACCGGCGCCAATGTTGCCGCTGTGGCTGCGCTGCGTGCACGCAATCGTGGTCAACCGCAGCCGCAAACGCATCACCAACCAATGGCTGCCCCACCACCGCCTCCACCTGTGGCGCACGCCTATCAGCAGCATAATCTGCTGTATGGCGGCGCGCAGCCACATCTGCGACCCTCGACACCGTCGACGCATGATTTTTTTGCGCACACACCGCCTGACCGATTCCTGGCGCGCGCACATCTCATTGAAGCGAAGGAAGCGCCCGCTGCACTGCTGAACAACACAAAGTGGGACAACCTATCGCAGGGCATCTGGAATAAATTCATAAGCTCACAGCAAACCGAGGAGACCTTTAAACAGAAAATGCGTTTGTGGCGATATCTGTACATAATTATTAAGGTTAGCAGCCGTGCTTTGTGACTTGTAATAATTTAGTTAAAAGTACTGTTTCTTATCTATTCGATAGAATGCCTATCCCCGTTACGGTTTGTATTTGGTTGGTTCTACAATCTCTGGTTTCGGGGCAGATACATCGGATGTTGACATGTGTTTGGTTTCGCGTAGTACGTCCAACATTGATCCGCGCATGGAGGCGCTCTTCAATTTGACTATCTTACGTGACTGTCTTAGTAAATCGGGTAAGTGTTTAAAAACACAGCATGAAGGGTTTTTCGGGATATATCTCAATCTTTATAATTGTATAATCTACCAGCGGCTTCAGTCACGTGGGAAAAAATCTCCCAAAGACGTTGTGTGAAAGGTTTGGAAGCATGAAAATACCGAGAAATTACGCCAAACACACAAGAACCAACACGAGTGATTCAAAAATTAATTAGGTGTTGTCTGACTTGTGGTTAAACAGCACATTTCTAAAAAGAAAAGTCTTTTTAAGACAAGGGCGTCAACTTTCAATGCTTCCGAACTTATAGTTTTAACGTTATATCACTGCAAAGATTGCACAGGACAAACGTTCGTGGCTTTTGCAATCTCTATGCAAGCCTGCTGACTTCATTTTGCATATGTTTTTGGCAATCTTGCAATCGCGATCATTATCTCTACATATGCACATATATGTTTGTATGTTCATATACTTTCGGGGCGCCTTATGTTTTCTTTAGCGTGAATGTAAACATTTTCCTTTCAAGTAAGTTGGGCGCAAAAGGCAGTTTTTTGTTTTCTACATTCTGTCTATACTTTCATGTTAATATTGTGGTTGTTGTTTACATACTTGCAGCCGAATTCGAGAACTTCAATTTAATCGAAGCGAAAGTGCCAATTCTACGCTTCAGAGACCGCATTCACCAGCTGGAAGTCGACTTGAACTTCAACAACTGCGTCGGCATCAAGAATACCCATTTACTCTACTGCTACTCGCAACGTAAGCAAAATTTTTCAACAAATTTTTCCCCGCAGCAAGCAATTTGACTCACATTGAGAGCGTCGCTTTGGGCTGCACTTTGTGTATTTCTAACCTCAAAAATGTTGCATGCTGATAAATGTTTTTCGAGGAACTTCAAGAACAAATCACTGCTTGGGAAAAATGAGAAGTGCTACTTTAGAAATTTGTTTTAAGACACTGGGGAAACTCGTCATTTGTTCCATTGTAAGAACTAATGGCACAAGTGTTGGTTTCCCTGCAAGTGCGGTCGAGCGCCTTTTTAATTGAATATTTTATTTATTTGTAAACAGTCGATTGGCGTTTACGGCCGTTGGTGCTGGTCACGAAGCTGTGGGCACAGTATCACAACATCAACAATGCGAAAAACATGACAATATCGAGCTACTCGCTCGTGCTGATGGTGATACACTTTCTGCAGTATGCTGTGAGTCCTGCCGTGCTGCCATGCTTGCACGGCATGTTTCCCGAGAAATTTCCACTAGTAAGTGTACCCATTGTAGTTTCCACCTTTGTTACTTAACACACCAAACTTTAGCTGCGTTCGAATGATTTTGGTTATGTGGACATGACCGAAACGATTGGCCCTTACGAGTCGAAAAATACACAAACGCTCGGCGAGCTGTTTTTGTACTTTCTGGAGTACTACAGCTGCTTCGAGTGAGTTGCACTTGTATTTGTTAAAAAAGATTGCATAAACTGATGCTATCATTGATGTTTCAGCTACACACAATTTGCAATCTCAATACGAACGGGAGGACTATTGCCCATCAATCAGTGCCGCCAAGCAAAGTCGCTGAAGAATGACATTCATCAGTGGAAGGAGCTGTGTATCGAAGGTGAATCTTACGCTGAATATTATTGGAATTGATCTTTTTATATACTGATTGTTTTTATTGATTAAGTTAAGCACTAAGTTAATCCAATTCTTGTTTATTTGTCTTATAGAGCCTTTTGATCTCACAAATACCGCTCGTTCAGTGTATGATTTTGAAACTTTTGAACGCGTTAAGGCTGTTTTTGTTGCCTCATGGCGAATTTTACAAGAAACGCTGGATTTGAATTCGATTTTCACACCGATCATCATACCACCGCCAAGTGCCACCAATCCGGCGCTGGGCACAACAAATGCAGCTGCACAGCAGTATGAGGACATAGGCGCCACAACAGGCGACCAACCAACAAAACCAACTGCAATCAATATCGCATCAACGGTAACAGCGGAAGTAAATGCAGTAAGCAATGCTACAAGTACAACAATTCCAACAACAACATTTAGGTATATAAATAATAATCCCAGTTGTAAATTAGCAGTACGTGACAAGTCGCACGTGTTGCGCAAAATCGAATCGCATTTCAAGTCAGGCTGGAAAAACACGATACCATCGCCGTACCGATATGGAACTGTTTTGGGCATTGCATACGATAACCGCGTTGTTTGCGTCCTGGTCGATCCGAATGTGACATGGCCGAACGCTTTCAATGCAAAAGTTGATTCGTTCGTGCGATGATTGTAAGGAAATCGTGATTTTATAGAAAGAAATCACTCAAATAAAAAGACTGCCCAATTTTGGAATTAGGGATGCAACTCTGGATAAATAAATGCAAATAAATGCATTCCATTGTCGTGAAGGAGAAAGTGCGACCCAACATAAATCGGTACGGTGTCGTGCTTTTCCTGCCTTAACAATTAACGTATAAATTTGTGGCTATCGATTGCAATTATCATTTCGAAAGGCTGTGAGTACAATCACAAATTGTATTTTTTTAATTTTATCCAGCATTTTGTCTGACTATGGCAGAAAAAACGACGACTACATCATCATCGTTGCGACTGTGAGTTATTCATGTCAGCAGAATGTATTTAGTTTTTGCAAGTGATGAAAATCTTCACAAGCATCTTTATGATTATTCTTTGCAACTATTCTTTATGTTGCTGTGAGTGAGGGATGTAATCTTTTTAAATGATGTATGTAGCTCGATTTTAAAACTTTTAGAAGAAAATTCAAGATATTGACAAGCCGCTGGAAACACTACTTCAAGGCAAAGCCTAAGGTAGAGCAAGGTTAGACAGTCACCTTGTACAGAATAACCAAAGATGCCATGCAAAGGCCAATTTTTATAGTAGGATAAAACAGGAGTTGTTTCTCTATGTCTCTTATGTCTGTTAGTGTTATCCACACTTCAATAGCTTTCCGACATTGACCGATCCGAGGTCATTCAAATGTTGGAAAAGGCGAGCACACAAGAGTTGTCGACCTTTGTCTGAAGAGATTCGCTATACCCAGCTGTAAATATAGGAAAATTGTCAATAATCCTTAAACATGTTAATTGTATTATATAAATAGATATCGATATGAAAGATAATTTAAGCTTTCTGGTTTTTAAAGTATGGTTCTTTCACACTTGGGAGTCTTGTGAACCAAAAATTACGCTCGTTTCATCACTACTCGTGAGGCCTTTTATTTTTAGTCCTAGGTACAAGTGTTTCTTTAATACAATGCAATGTGCCCAGCACAAATCTTTACTCGGCATAACGTTGAGAAGTCAACAACATTTGTTCTCATGTCATTTGAATGTCTCATACAACTTTGACTTTTGTTTGGTGGAAAAACAATCACATCCTGAATAATTTGTGGACCAACAAAATTGGAAATTTTCAAAAGACCAGCTTTTTTTAAATTTCGTCAGTCCATATCCAATTATGCTGAAAAATTGTCAATTTAACTTGTAAAAAGTTTCTAGACTTGTCTTCGATTTCGGATTTGTTGGCTTTGTTGACTAGTATGTCCGGGCTGAATGTTGAATTGATCTTGCTGGAGTAAGTTGTTCTTTCAATTCATGAACTTGGGGACTTTTGTTGGTGATCTGTGCTTTAACTATTAAATATGCATCCAAGTCATATTCAACAGAGACTGAGTCTTCTTCCAGAGTCCTGTCATGTCAACCTTGCACTGCATTCCAATGATGCTCTTCCACTTCTGCCAACAAGCCAAACCAAAAAATACCAATTATTCTATTTTGTTTTAAAATACGATTTTCCAATGTATTTGGTTTATTTCGTTTATTCTAAATTATTGATCCTACCAGCCACAATTGCATTCATAGCACAAATTGGCCAACTTGGTCTTCACCATTCTCCCAGAGCATTGCGTTTGGCATTATAAATTGGGAGTGAACAAGTCCAAAAATATCTTAAGCAAATTAAACTAATATTTGTAGTAAAGCTTTTAAAGCAGCCAACAATATTCCTGAATTATTGTCATCCAAAGTTTTATCCCACTTCTGAACTTTTTGGTTATGGGTTTTTTTCTTTTTATTTCTTTTCATTTTATATCGGAAAATTGCGCTGATCGTATTCGATATCAAAATATTCAGATAGTAATATTTATGGTAGATGAATTTCAACATCATTCAAGTCAAAGGAGTCAAATTTTCGATCCCTCTGGGGCTTTGCTTCAAAACATTATATATTATCGAAGAAGAATTGTTTCTTCTAGGAAAAGAACCTTAGATTTGCTATGCGCAACCGCACCACATTCGTTGAGTTGAACTCTGTTGTTTGTATTGTAATGTCAATAAAGTCCCGAATTTTTCTTCCTATGTCTAACGTAATATTTGATCGTGCACTATTTTCCGCGAAAAGTCAGATCTGCACCCTTTACATTTGTATTTGATTTTATATAAGAAGATCTGATGTCCTTTTAGATGATCAAATTGAACCTTCTTGATGTTTGTCATTGCGGCTGATGCACATTATTTCCTATAGAAACAATTAGTACAAGTTTCTTCATTCACATGATTGAAATGTTTTCCTTGTCCCTGACCAGCCCGCGAATACCCTTTATTTCGAAAGTTGCTATCGCAATTCAGCGGCTGGACCTGTGCTTACAATTTCTTTATTTTTATTAAACGAGCCAACACGCAGGGGATAAATTCGAAGCATTGCGCTGGTTCAGGAAGGATATATACATACATAGGTTGGGAGAAAGGATGTTGGGTGAAGAATTTATGGAATCTTGCCTTGAAGCCATCAAGATCATAAGTGGAACCCATCCAGATCATATGGAATCATAAGTGATTCCATTTTGGCTTTTGCCCTGCGCCAACATAGATAATCCTTCCATCTGTATTTATTCGACTAACACTTCATTCCTTGAGCTTTGCTAGTTTTTTCTGACACTGTCCTGGAACGATGATGATGATGTAGTCTGCGCCGTGGCTGATTCCAATAGTTTAGAGCAACTGCAAAAATACCTCAAAATTGCGCTCGGACGCCTTCGCAGAGCGACAAGAAACCAAAATGAAAGCTTACGTATGTGTGTATGTGTTTCTTGCAGAATTAAATAAACGTTTAATGTATACTATGCGTAATAAAACAACAACAACCACCACCACAACAACCATCATCGTCACAACCATTGAAATATTAAATCGAAAATCAGCAAATTAATACGCCGCTTGAGTTTGTTCAATATTCATTTGAAAACGATATAAAAAAAACACATAAAAAGTTAAAAAATAAAATCAAAATACTAACAAAAAAATATTAAAATCACGAAAAAATTACAATCACAAACATATATAACGCCAATGAGAATGAGAACATTGTATGCAACTGTTGAAAAACGCGGTCTGCAAGAGGGAACAAGAGAAATTGAAACGATTGCTCATCCACCTACCGCCGCACCCCTCGGCCGCACCGCTCACGGAGCCTCGATTTGTGTGCGAACGCATTGGATGCTCGGAAGCGCGGCCCAACCGACGCGCATGTCGGCACGAATTGTGGGCGGCTCGTCGTCGGTCGGTCGGTCGGAGGGGCGGCGCAAACATTATTGTGCTGTGTATTTTGTCTATGTAATGTTAAGGATCTTAATTTTAAAAAGAACAACAAAATCAAAAAACCACAAAAAAATATACTTAAAAGAATGAGAAAATTTAGTATAAAAAAGAAAACGCAAGAATTGTGCAAACAAAAAAATAGAAGAGAGAAGTAAGTTGAAGTATTTTTGTATTAAAATGTGAAAACTGCCGCAAAAAAATGTATTTACAAAGGAAAAACAAAACAAAACAAAATAGGTTAAAAATTAAAGTAACATTTGTAATGCTGGCGCTGCCTGCCAACCGGTCCGCGCTGCGAGCGTGCGCGTGCGTGTCCGGTCCCGAGCGCTCACGCGCGGCACAGCCCGATGGGGGCGGCAGCAGCAGCGGCGGACGCAGGCAACAGCGCTGGCAAGGAGCGAGTTAGTGAACCGTTTCGAATACTGTGTACACCTTCCATGAAGGTTAGTTTATAATTTATGCCACAACACATTGTAGCCTTAATGTCTTCTTCATCGAGAGAACAATGTAAACGCGAACAAAAAGACTAAAGCAAACGCAACTAGACAGCAGCTACAAGAATTTGTGAAAAGGATGTGCAGTCCATCATGTTGATAGAATCTAGAGTACAGCAATGCGCACAATAGTTATTGATGAAAATACGCGAAACCCACTCACACACACACCCACACACGCACACGCACCACACTCGACCTGCAGCCAAATTTCAAGCAGCCAACATGCTGAGTATCCCCAACACCCACAGCGACACAAACCCACTCACACGCACACAAACACACACACAGCCGTTTATTAATTTATTAAACCAGCCAAAGCAATGCATTGCAATTCATATACGAACATTTGCGCGTATATACATTTGTATATATTTTGTAAAATTTTGCCATTTGCCGATTTTTGTGAATACTGTAAGAGCGTAATTTGTATTTGTTAGCAAGAAATTGAGCCTTTGTACGGCGGCGATTGCATCGACCGCGAGCACAGCAGCAGTCGCCAGCGGGTGGTTGTGATTGTGCATGGCGAGCGCGAACTTGTGCGCGCAGCAAGAGCCTAAATTCTATTTTGCTGCACATCTTTTATTTGTGTTCAACGCCCATTTATTGTACGAATCCCATTATTATGTATTACTATCAACATTATTATTGTGTCATCAACAGTCATCAAACGAGTAGGTAGAATCCAAATCGAATCAGCAGAAATCATGTTTACGATCAGTAATGAAATTGTTAAGTCTAACCAAACCGCAACTGAAATCATTGTAATCATTGTGAATGTAATCTTAAGACAGCATGCAATCTCAATTGTGCCCCCACAACCCATTACCCACGCACCACCTATCCACATCCATTTCCACACATCCCATTCTCCAACCCAGTTTTTCACACGCACCTTCACCACTGCACACTAATTTCCTCACAATCCCACACACACCCACACTCCGACACTCTCTCGCCCATCTTCCTTCTGCCATTCAAAATGATGGAAATTGCTCACAAACACACAACAAATGCTCTGATGCATATCATGTTATAAATTTTGTTGTTGTAATCACTGATGAAACCCACAGAGAAAACAAGAGAAAAGGAAAAACAGTATACAAATAAAATGCAGCATTCCAGCTACAAAACAAGGAAACGAAAAACCAAACAGGTGCAGTTTTACTTAACCCTTGACAGCTGAATGAAACTGTTGGTAAGTTAATTTTGCTTGTGCCTAAACAGAACTTTATGTATAGATACAGTGGTGTCTGGATATAGTGAACTAATTATTGCAAGGCCTTTTCACTGTATTGAGGTTGTTCACTACATCAAGGTTAACATTTTTGTTCAAAAACTCGTTTTATTTGCTCAAAATACAATTCTTTTCTATATTTAGAGGCTCGATGTCAAAATTTATGTGTTCACTACACCCAGACACGACTGTATATATTTTCTGACGAACCTCATGATCAACCCGAAAAAATCCCATCAAGTGTATTTCTTGTTTAATTAATCTTCATTTATTTATTTTTAAAACACAAAAGTTGTGAACATAATTGTTAAAATTTTTATTTTTTTTTTTTGGTTTTTGTTTTTTCTTTTAATTTGATTATTTATGAGAAATCATTGCGATTCCACATGCAAAGGTTTGCAAAGCAAAGCGTATCTTCGAAAGGAAATGCGACGAGCACACGCTGCTTCCTCACCACCTCTCTGCCAAAGTGATGCCAAAGCAATGCCATAATTCATAAATCATATTTGAATTGAAATCGGAAGTTGGAAATTGGAAATTGAAATTGAAAATGGAAAATCCGAGAATGGCTTTTTAGGGAGCATTCGTTGAAAATGCAAAGAATTACAATTTAAATAGTAGGAAAATGAATTTTCTGCAAAACAAAATTGGGAAAATGCCTCGAGTAGCAGAATTTCAGTTGGGTCGCAGTCGATGCCGGCAGCGTCTCGCTCAGAAGGAAACCAACCACCTCAGGCACTGTAGTTTGCTACAGCTTTGGCTTGCCGAAAGGCTCTGAGAAACGACCGAACCAGTCTTCGCACCGCTCCTGGGTTCAACTGTTCTCATCGTCGCAGTTGGCGATTAGTGCGGCTTCGTGTGCTGTTGCATTTCGGATTGCTGCCGCTGCAACAGCGGCCGGTCAGCCGCGCCGCCTACTGCGCCACCGCCTTCAGGCGAAACGGTTTGCTGCGCTCTAACAAAACGTGTGCAGGCCTCGTCCAACGAACGTTTGCGTTCTGCTCGCATTTCATTTAGTTCTTGCACTGTAGACATGCTACGCCTTCTGCCCACATTGTCCGATTCAGTAAGATTAGCCAGATTTGCCGCTGATCTGCTTCAATTTATTTCCTTCGCGCATTGAGATTGTGCGCCATCGCTCCGCCGAATTGGCCTGCGCCGCACCAACTTCAACTCATCAGTTTCGCCGTTTGTGTCGATAGTTCTTAAACATTTCAACTGCTCTCCGATGGTCTCGTCTAGTTTTAGTGATTTTTCATCTTTGTGTTCTTGTTCTCTGCCGTTTGTTTCTTATTTTTTTTTTAGTTTTTTCTTGCTTTTATTTTGGTCGTTGTCGTCATTTCCAGTTTCTCTTTGTTTGTTCCCGTTTGGCACACGATTGTGCAGATTGCGCCCAGATCACTGCGTCGCTGCGTACTCGCATTCGAATGCACCCTCTATGGAATCCCTGCTAAAGTCCTCCAGCTGCCATACGTTGCATTGCACCATTCGGTTTGATTCTCGCGGAAATCCTCTTTGCTTTTCCTTCGTCTCTTCCTATAGCATTCCATCGATTCGCTCAGCGATCTGTGGCTGCTGCTTCTGCGGGTTATTGTGTGCGCGGTTGTCTTCTTTATTTTCGTTTCTTCAAAAAGTTTTTGTTTGTTTGATTTGAATTGTTTGTTTACTTGCTGCTGCTGCTGTTGCTTTATGTTGTTGGAATCAACCTTTGTATCAATAGGGCTGCGAAAATTGGCTCTGGTTACTCAGGCCCAGATTGAGGCGATCGGTATTGAGATTTCCCTGAAAGAGCAAACGAAGACAAAATCAAATCATGGCAATCATGTGCGTAATGCGAAACTTACCGCTGTGAATGCCACATCTTGCGAGAGTATTCCATCCATTTGCGAAATCTGCCCAAAGTCCTGCGACAGTTCGGGTTGCTGCGACAACGTGAAACCGCCCGGCTGACTCATCTGCTGCGACATATTCTGCTGCGTCAGCGGCATTGCGCTGCCCTGCGATGCAGTCGTTGCACCGACACCGACATTGTTGCCGCCAATGGCAATGCTGCTCGTGCCTATTGGGCCAACAAGGTTGCGCGGCTTCGTCTGGGCCTTGATGGGTGCTGCGGGCGCGGCACTGAAGTTGCCGCCAAACTTGCCGCCACTAGTGCCAGCGCCCAGGCCAGCCCCGACGCGCCGTCCCTGCTTGGCGGCCGCCTGTATGGCCTGCTGGTGCTGGTTGTAGAAGCGCGGCGGCATGTTGCTCATGTTCATGAACATTCCCACCGGCACCGGCATGTTGTTCATCGAGGCCTGTGCGCGCTCCGGCGAAATGTAGCTGATCGAGTCGTGGTGGTGATTCCATGCGTGAGCGCCCATCGCCGGTTGTGCGTTGCCCGCGCCATTGCTACGGGCACCTATCGCTCCGTAAGCATTGCCGCCGCCGCTCATATAATTATTCATGCTGTGCGCCGCAGCGGCTTGCATTTGTGCAGCAGTTGGGCCGCCCCCGTAGCCCATGTTGTTGTTGCCGCCAAAGCCCAAGCCCATACCGGTGTTGCCGTAGTTGGCGGCCGTGGCACCCGAGAAGCCATAGTTGCCGGAACGATCGTAAATGGAGCCAGGGATCATGGCCTCCTTGGCGTCGGCCATCATGGTGGTCATGAAGTGGGCGCCCATGTTCATTGCATTGATGATCTTTTTCGGCTTCTGGAACTGGATGAGCGACTCTTTTAGATTGTTGAGCGAACCTTCGACCAGCACTTTGCGGTCCTTGTAAAAGTTGAGCAAGTGGTTCCACAGCGGCTGCTTGGACAACACCTTCGGATTGCCCACAATGATGGTGCCGTACTTGGAGCGCGTAAGTGCCACGTTCAGGCGGCGCGGATCATTCAGGAAGCCAATGCCTATAAAGCGTTAAGAAGTTAACAGTTGAGCACACGGGAGGTTAAGGACCTTTGCTTACCTTGTCGTTCATTCGAGCGCACACACGACATGATGATGATGTCCTTCTCGCGCCCCTGGAACGCGTCCACACTGGCAATCTCAATCTCCTGATACAGCTTTGAGTGCAAGCTGCCCTGGTACTGCATGTACTGCACCAAGTAGGCGCGCTGACCCTCGTACGGAGTTATGATGCCGATTTGTTCCGGCTTCACTCCCGCCTTCAGGAAGCGCGTCGTTATCTTCTCCACGTTGGCCGCCTCAGTGCGGTTTAAGTATGACGTGCCCGAACCGGCAATCTCCTCCTGTCCCTGGGTCACCAGGAAGAACATAGGTCGATCCGGCTGCGGCCAGGGGAAGTCAATCTTTAGCTTGCGATCCTCGGCGCACACGCCATTTTGCAGCGACCCCTCGTAGAAGAAATTGGATGGGAATTGCGACAGCTCGGGGTGCATGCGGTACTGCACCTCCAGGCGGAACGGTCGTATGCCCAACACTACCAGCCGCTCGAACAGACTTTGTGACAAACCTGCGCGGGCTGCCTTCTTGCACATCACCACCGGCCCCAACTGACAATGGTCGCCAACCAATATCAGCTGCTTGGCGCCCAAAACCACCGGCACCATGCACTCCGGCTCCGTAGACTGCATGGACTCATCGATTAGTATGGATGTGAACTTGATTCGCGCCAATCGCACATCGCCCGCACTCACGCACGTGCAGCAAATCACATCGGCTGCCTCGAGCAACTGATGCTCGGCGCCACGCTTCAGCGTTCGGTAGCGCTTCTCATCAGCCGAGCTCAGCTCGCCGGTCTCGTCCTTCAGCTGCTGCAGCTTCTTCAGCTCGATGTTGGTGTCCATATTGCGTATTTGGTTGTGCAGCGCCAGAAAGCTCACCGGGCTGTCGATGGCCTCACGCGACTTGGCGCACACGCGCACCACCTTCAGATTTGTGCGATGTATCTTCTCGGTTAGTTGATCGACGGCAGTATTGCTGGGCGCGCACACCAGAACGGTGCCACCATGCTGCTTCACCAACTGGTAGACGATAGTGGCCGACGTGACCGTCTTGCCGGTGCCAGGCGGACCTAAGGCAAGTAAATAAATCATTTCACGTACAAGCAGCTGCTCACACAATATTTACCTTGAATGAGACTCAGCGGACGCTGGATGGCATGTCGAACTGCGTACACTTGCGATCGATTCAGATCGGGCAAGTTGGGCGCACTAAACAGCTTGAGGGTGGGACCGCGCAGCAAGGCCTCATCGCTGCCATCGTGCCGCCCATGGCCCAACAGACGCGAGTATATGTAGTTCGACACCGAGTTGCGATCCATTGCAAACACCTTCAGAGCACGCGTCATGCGGTCGAACGAGGTGCACTTCCAGATGAAGTCCACCGCGAAGTTCGAGGTGCACTTGACCGGCGCGCCGGCCGATGACTTCAGTTCCAAGCCCACATCCTCGCCGTAGTTGTCGGGCACCTTGATCACGTGCCCGATCTCGCTCCACGGCTTGTACAGCTCGCCCACGTAGCGCAGTCGCAGCTCGTCGCCATGCATCAGCTTCATGTCAGAGTCGGTCTTGGCCAATGTAAAGTAGGCAATGGTCTTCTTGTTCAGGCCAACGTCCCAGCGCACCTCGATGCCTTCTTGCGTCTGCGATTCCTTCAGCTTTTTATCGTATTCGGCCTCCAGGCGCACAAGTGGCCCAAACACCTTCTCGTACTGATAGCCGTCCTCGTAGCGCAGCAGCACCTGCGACGGTTCAGTGTCGATGCCCGGCTTCTCGAGATCCTGAAATGTAGCATCGATGTTTTCCTTCCAAAGCTCCTCCAATTTATTGATTTGCGCGGCTGATATTTGACGCGCACGCAGCTGCTCCTGCTCAGTCGGCACTTTCACCAGCCAGGGCAAAAATGAGCGATCAGTAATGAGCGGCTTCCACTGCTCCTGGTCCCAGTTCATGTCCTTCAGCGAGTTTTGTGCCGCGCACGGTTGCCTGCAGAGGTGATCGCAGTTGAATTATACATGTCGTCAGCTGACTGTGGCGCCAAACACTTACCGACACAACAGCACCACTACTGAATCCGCCTTGGCCGGAATGAAGCCCAACACAAAAACATTGCGCACGCCGCATGAGTAACACTCCAACACCGTTTCGCCCAGCGGTCCGTCCGAGTGCAGTGTCACCTCGCGGTGCTTAGCACGCACCAGGTGGTTGACTATGTGCGAGCCGGAGGTGCTGCCGCGGCCATTGCAGAACCACTTCTTGCAATTGTTGCACATGATCACCGTGCCCGGATCATGAATGCCGCAATACTTGCACGCGTGCGACGGCAGCTCCTTCACGGCCATCAGCGACGTGTCATCGTCCTCCTCCTCGAATTGTAGATCGCCGAAATTGTTGGTGATCGAGTTTATTTTGCTCTGCACAAAAGCAATGAAAACAACAACGCCATTAAACACGAGGCTTGTGGTGTGTGCAGCTTGCAGCTCTTACCTGTGTGCTGGCGGCGCCGATACCCTCCAGCTGTGACGCCTGGGTCTGCGACTGCGACGGCAACGTGTAGTCATGGAAGTCAAAGTCAGACGCCTGTGTGTCCGCGCCGATCAAGTCGTTCTCCTCCGTGTCCAGAAAGGTCAAGGTCTGCGAGCTGGGCCCGTACGCGTCCACACTCATGGCGCACGTTTGTCTCCGCTCGCGCGCTTCTTTGTCTTTCGGTTATTTGCCGTGCACGGTGCGCCGCGTTCTCCTTGGTTTGTTCTTTTGCGTCAAACCGCAACCACGTCGCTCGTCTCGTTACTCCCGTCAGTACGTCGTTGCCACGCTTCCGCTCGGCCCTACTGCAGCGCCACACAGTCGTTTGCTTTTTCTTTTTTTCTATTTTTGCGTTCACTACAAATTCTTTCGCTTGGCAATTTTCACCGATCTTCCTTTGCCCTCTGCCGTTTCGCTTCACGATGAAGTTTTTCAAACCAATTGCTGGGACTCGTACGAAACTTTTCTTATCAAGTTGATAGTCTCGGCAATATGCTGTGCAACGAATTTCCTCTTTCGGATTTCATACGCAAAAAGCAATTTAATTCGCTCACTTCGCAGCCGACTTCTGCCATTATTTGACGGAAAAGTCAGACCAGACGGCAAAAGAAATTTCCCCCAACACACACACATGTACACCATGCAGGGTTGCTTTGCAGCGTAGCAGACCGCATGGCAGTGCGCAGTGACTGTTTACTATTTCCTGATATTGAGGCTCATAAATTGTGACTCAACTGTCTTCGACCATAGTTCAATTGAATTACATTTGAAAGGTTGTAGAGTTTGCGACAGTTATCATTGTTTGCGACGGTTGCGGTATATTGTGAGCACACAAAATACAAAAAGTACGCTGCGCATTGCAACTGCAACGAAACTCTGACCGAAAACAACAAAGCATTTGTTGACAGTTCTTCTCACGCGGGAATTTATTTGCGTGTCAGGTTTGCCGAGTTCGTATAATGGATGGAATTGTTGCGATTAAGTTCAGGAGTAATAAAACATGTAGTTGTGCACATGTAAAAAGTTTTAAATATGCTTTTAAAAGATTTCATGACTTATTAACACCGTTAGAGTCCAATATCCACATCAATAACATCCAATTCGGCTAAAAGAACACTGATTGTTCGATTTATGGCGTTTGTATGGGTAACTCTGCCCCCGAGAACTAATTAGACGATTCATGTAGAATATAAAATTATTCACTAAGGGAAAGTAAGTTAAAGTTTTAGGTCGTCTTTTGGTGACTGACCGCCAAAATTCTGACTATCTTAAAATGGACTATCGCCAAAGCGTTTAATGAAATCAAAAATTGACTATGGCAGTTGAAAAACTATAACAAAATGTTCCATAATTTGTTAAAGATTTTAATTTTAATATTTGTATAAGGTATAATTAATAATATATTTGTATAAATGTAACAAAATTTGCCTAAAAAGGCCCAAAATGGGAAGGAGAGGACCATGTTTTGTTTTCCACAGAAGTAAAACACTTTTTACAACAAAATTTCTTCAATTGGCCTTAAAGAGTAAGTCTTCTTTATTTTTTGCACATTTTTGTATAAAAAAAGGCCCAAGTGAGATAAAAAGGCGAACAAAATTTTTGTTGTTGTTGTTAAATTGCATTTTAAACAATGACTATCATAGTCTTAACCTATTGCTGCCTAATGGGTAAAATTTTACCCATGAAAATTGATTTTTTTTTAAATCAATGTTTGAGATCTCTCAAAACCATTGATAGGGATAGTTAGGGTAAAGATGGAACTACCTTAACCTATTGAAGGTCACCCTAAAATTTCGCCATCTAGCTACAGTTACCAGACTCAAAAATCGTGAATTTTTCGGAGGTGAAAAATGTGGCGAGACGTAGTGGCCGTAGAACTTAACAAAAGTCTGCCTCCTAACTCACCTGTAAAAAATACAAGTTTCGTTCACGTGTTTAGCTGATCACTTCACAAAGTATGGAAAAAAGCTACCATTGCTGCGTATTGGGTACAAAATACCTAATGAGATACCACGTTGCAGAGATATAAAGCTGAAATTCACTGGATCACTTCTAGGTCGTGTATGAAATTTTATCAAAATCGTATGGGCGGAACTGGTACCCGGCAGCAATGGGTTAAACAACGTAAACAGTTAAAAAGATATGTGAAAATAACAAAACGACAGTGAAACACTTTTATGATATTTTATTTCTGCAAAATATAATTAATTAATTAATATAATTAATTTCCAAACATAACCTTAAACTTAAAACACCCAATCTACTTTAACTTATACCATAAAATAAATGTACACTTTCAACAAACATTTAACTCTCATTTAAAAACCATTCACCAGTTCTTATCATTGCAGAACGATCGCTCTGATTCGACTTTCTTCAATATCCTACAACATGTGCCATGTTTTTAATGCCTGAAAGGTGCGTTCACACCTTGGCAATAAATCTTTTTGCTTTCTCCTAACTGCCGCATCACACATCATGGCCATAAAAACAAAATACCATAATAAATTCGAACCATGAAATGAAAACGGCAGCAACTCATTCAAACTGATTTCTTTTAATTCCTTTTATCGAAATCAATTAAAAGTGAATTACTTTCGTTCGGCCACTATTCAGCCAGCTCGCAGCACTGACAAGCTTTTAATGTCCTTCGCCTCCTGCTGCCGCATTGCATAAAAATAGACAGGATGTGATGCAAACGGCTCGCGAACAGCAACGAACAAGGAGAGCCAAATCAGTGCAATATAAGCCAAGCCCAAAGAATTATCGGCACGGTTTATTTACTGGTCGGTCAATCAAAGTGTCATCATGAAACGTTTATGTCGACCGGTTTTTATTTTTGTTCTATTTAGTTTATCTTCCTCTTTTATTTTTTGGCGTATCGCTGCAGTTATATTCGTTCGAGGCTTAGCAAATATCGCTCGACTCTGGGTTAGTGGGTGGTCGTTGCAATGGCGCCACACGTTCACACGTACATATTGTGACAAGAGAGTACATAATGTAGGAGTAACTAGTGAAGAAATAGTGCAAACTAACAGTTGATATGCACATCAGTGCAAACATAACTATGTGGTTCGCTTTAAATTTTGCCATTTGCTTAGAAGGTTTTGTTGTTGGCGTAAGGCGTATTTCCCATACAAAACACACCTTATTTCCCGATGTGGTCATGTGTTGATCTGTAGCTCATTATTACAGACTTCCAACATAACACTGCGAAGACATATTTGGTTTGCTTCAAACCTTCACTATCATCATAACCTCAATCCAGGCTTAACAACATTTTCCAATGTACATATATCAGTATATATGTGGTTGGAGCTCCGTTAAAGAACTAAATTCCACAGCCACATTCCTGTCCAAAGATTTATAATTCAGAGAACTTCATAATCCTTTTCCTGTAAGCTTTCGCAGAAATCGTAACCTCAATCCAGAGGTAACAACAACATTTCCAAATGCATATCGACTTCAATATCGGTACATGTTTTGTTGTAGTTAGCTCCAATGAATTACTCAATTACCCAGCTAAATGAAATCTGAAGAAAATCTTCAACACGCAAACCTATAACAAAATCAAGACCTCACCGGCTCATTTGCATGTTGAACGCAACGAATACGCCACACAAGTCAACAATTTTAACCTGTACATAAATTAACAAGCGCTGCCGCACATTAAGTACTACAAGACGCAAGGAAAAACATTTAAAATGCGACTGTACAAATTTCTGTACAACGTCAACGCAGCTGTTTTTTTATACTCAAATTTCGCATTGAGTTTCAGACCGTATGTTACTTTATAAACATTTATATATACATATGTTGGATGCATTTGGAACGGTATCCAACGCTCACTTGAATGCAGAGACCAGTCTAACATCTCCATTGAACAGCAGAAGATGTAGAAATTTGCTCTGATAAGCGTAAATGTTATTCCACTGATGTGAGCAAATATCGCCTGAGATGCGTCATAGACACTATTACACCGTCGTCACGACACATGCGGTCGTTATTCGAATCGGTACGTGCGTGACTAAGTCATTGCACCGATTTTGTAACTGTTGATTTGAATACCAGAAATTGTAGCCAGATTTTGAACAAATAATTGGCGCAAATTTCAACTCCAATGAAATTTCAACTGAAGTATAAACTTTGTTTACTTTCGTTTATTTGTTGTAATGTAATGAATAGAATATTTGGTTTCGGTTTCGGCGCAAATAAATGGTTTCGGTTTCAATTTTGGCCAAAAAATGGCCGAACGGTCAAAAACGAAACTTTCTACAATATTTGTTCACATTTTATTGTGTAGCAGGTATAGGATATAGGAGGAGTAATTTAGATGCTCCCAATGTAACTAAACTTTGTTTTGCATATCATATTAAATTATTAATAAAGGTGATTTTGAAAAAAGGTGATTTTTTCATGTTTATGTTTTTAAAAAATGAATAAATTGTTTTTATTAATAAGTAGGTATTTATTTATTTATGTTATGTTTGCTTGTTTGTTCTTTATTTACTTAATGTAAAAATCGTTTGTTGAAAAAAAATGCTTGATATGGTAAATTTTATTTCAACTAGAATGTTTCGGTTAAAAAAAACCGGAATTCGATTTCGGCCCAAAAAAGATGTTTCGGTTGAACACAAGAAATCCGTATTGAAACAAACTGCCAAAGCTAGCAAAAATTCAATAAAAGTAATGTATGAAAGTAGTTGAAAGTAATGTTAGTAAATTAGAAGTAAGTAGCAACTAAAATAGAAAAATTATTCATTTCAGTTGTCTTTATTCAGCGAAAAAACATATTCTACTTTAGAATACGATTGTTTCAAAGAAATTGATTGCAAAAAAATTGCTAAAATTAAACAAAACAAAAAAATGAATGTCTCAACTTGACTGTAAAAAGCAGGTTTTTTGGACCGAAAAAATAGCGTTTTAATTTAATTTGATGATGATTCCGGTTAGAGCTGTAGAGAGATATGTTCTGAAAACAAGTCAATCGGTTTAAATCAAAATACAGTTTGAAAAAGAAAACTTTTGAAGTTTTGCATCTCAATTTGTTGATGAATTCTGCTTAATCTAACGTGTAACCGAAGCTGAGCTTTGAATGAGCTTCAAATGCTGCAAATGCTGAGCTCGCATAGCTGAGTGCAGTCTGAGTGAGTGAGTGCTATTCATTGGAAGACTATTCGAGTTGCAATGCTGTAATTGGAACGGAAAACCACCTCAGCATTTAATTCAGTGCAGCATGCAATGAGTTGTTATTCTTTTGGTGCAGCTCTTGTGCATTTATTTATTGTTTTTGATAAAATGCAAAATTGACACTTTTGGTTTGCAAAATTATATCTGATTGCCTTCTTGTTCTCGGAATAGAAAAATGTCAAAATAGACAAACACTTCTAGTTGCATATCTGCACACACACACACACACATACAGACCCACACAAGAGTTAAGGCAAAGCAATCGCAATTAGGCGTCGCTCACATATTTCAGGATCAATAACAATTTTCTGCTGCAGATTTCGTTTGACCCACAAAGCAATGTCACACAGTCACAACGTCACAAATCAGCGTTGCGCTCGTGTATAGCAAGGCGCATTGGCAAGGGGGCCCAACAAGTTGATAGCTAATAAGAAGCGTGGCGCAAAACCAGTTTAATGGGAAAATTAATGCAACTGCAATCGCTGTGACGCAACAGTTGCACACATGCGGCCAACAAGCGACTCGGTGCTTGGCTGGAAATGCCCACATCTTCAAAGGGGAAATCACAAATTGCCGCTGAATCGGTGCGAGTGAGTGCAAAAATTGCACGGAAGCGGATGTCGGCTCACTCACATTTACGCACACAAGAACAAACTGGCCAAATTATGTATTTATAAACTTATAAATATATATTTTTAATTTTCCGCCATGCCGTAGACAACATTTTCCGTCAACCAAAGCACATTTGGTTGGTGTGACTTGGTTTTCATTTGATAAGACCAAATTCGCTCAACAGCGAGCGACACCGAGCTGTGCACAGCGAATCCGCTCAGTGCAAAGGCAACAATGAAACGAAACCGCTGCAGCGACAGCCAACAGCCAACAACATAAAAATGACAACAAGAATGCGGCAAATACACGTTTATGACTCGTAGTGGCAAAAATTCGCTGCTGGCCAAGAAACCGCTGGTCGCTGCCGCACCGCACCGCACCACACATGCGGCGATTGGCCGGGGGCCGCGAGTGCTCGCGTACTCACGCCACACAGCCAGGCCCAGAGATTGACGCCGGCCCGACTTGGTCGCCACGTTCCGCCTTCAATCGAACAACGATGTAAATCGTTGTTGTGTATTTACTCACCGCAGTTTAGTGCGTTGTCGGGTGGTTAAGTTAAAACGCAGGGGATTGTGATTGTTTAGATAATACAGGGTGAGAAGGTGAGGACGACGGCGGGTTTTACTTTGGCTCGGATTTTTTGGAAACATGAATTTTATCTTTGTATGCAATGATTTTTCATACTTTTTAACAGAGGAACCTTAAGAGGAGAGGCCCAGATATTTGTGTACAAATATGCCCGTAGAACAACAAACCAGGCCTTAGGCTTCATAATCGGGCTGTTACATCAGTTTAGTATGTAAATATGCTTATGGTTGAAATGACATTCGAACCTACAGTTCTCAGGTTTCGTTATTTGTTCAGAAACTAAGCGATAACTAAGCTTTCAATAGACATTTGCGTCTCAATACATTCTTGTTTTTTTGCAACAGAAATGCTCAGATCAAGAAGAAATGACCTGTTGTTTTCCTGAGAGGCCAATTTTTCGTCCATTAATCCTACTGATTTGTGCGATTTTAAAAATAAAAAAATATACTTCTTAGAAGCTTTATTGGTGCTCGAACACATAGACGACTGCATTTGGCAAAATATAGAATCAGAACGGTAGAACGGCTACACCGCCACCGACCACAGATGTGACTGTTGCCAAACATAGAACAATTCTCGATTTGGCATTTGGTATTTTTGCTTGAAAAGATATACACAATTTTATTATAACCCTTTCGACCCCAAAGTTGCCTGAGAGCAACTTCACCTATTTGTCATCTTATAGCAAAAGCTACTAATGATTTATGAGTTTAATTTAAGTAGGCACCAACAAATTAATATTTTTAGAAGTGAATTTGAAGCAAATTACAAACATTTTACTGTCATCCCCAAAATAATTTCCAATAATTTGCAGCGATATCAGGGAAAGTTTGTGTTCTAATTGAAGTCTACGAATTGAGAGCGTTTGATCAAAACCCTGTTTTTTAATAATGGTTAAATAAAATCAAAAAGTGATAATTTTGTATTTTTCCATGAATATTAAATAATTTTTCTGTAATTAAAAAATATTGACAGAAAATTTATTTAACCCATTTTCAGCGGCTTCAAATGTCGTTTGCACATTTCTTAGGTAAATGTTTCATGATTTAAATACCAAAAATTATTATCGAAACACAGGATTAAATTCGGGTTCGAAGGGTTAATGGTTATCTTACTTTTTCAGTGTAGTTTGAGCAACAATTGCCAATTTGTTGGTATTTTAGTTAAAATTTTCTAGTTCTAAAAATAACTACACATTGTCTTTGAACAACATTAAAATTGATATGGTAAGCAAAGCTTTGTATTTGACGTTTCCGCTGCGTAGCTGTTTACACCGCGACGGTCGCAGCCGACGCCAACTTGAAGTTGTATGGTCATGTCGCTGCCATCTTAATGTGTAGAGCTAAATTACGACCGACTGGTCGTCGAGCAACCGGACTGCTGCTCGAGCGCACACGACATGAATCATCATCGTCATCATCGTCACCCTGTAAGTATCGCATTTTCTGCTGTATTTTCGTATTGCATGAGCTGCCTTTATTGTTTTCTACATACAGTCGGTTGGCCAGTGTTTTTTCTCTCTACTCGTTTGGTTATTATTATTTTTTGTTGCGTTTTTTTGTTTAGCGAATTGGAAGAAGTTTTAGTTGCCGCCGAAGTTTCAGAGCGTTTGGACGTGTGGACGTGGTGGATTTCGCGGTGCGCAGTTTGCGATTTGCGGTTTGTTTCTTTTCTGTTTCGGTTTTTGTTTTGTTAATGAAAAGCGCCACTTGTTGTGGCTGTGCAGCCAGCCCAAGTGCGGCAAACCGGCGCGACAGACGCGACCAAAACTAACGTCATATCAAAGCCAACCGACCAACGACGTTTGAGCCCACGGCCGAAATTCACGAAAGCTCGAATCTCCGCCGCTGTACGCATTATTTGGCCAGATTAGTGTGGCTGCAAAAACAATGAAAATCGTGACAGTTTCACAAGTGTTGTTGTTGTTGTTGTGTACACTGCAAGGTCACACTCTAATGGCTCTGACGGTGGAATTATGAGGAGACGAAGACGAGCTTTAAAATCGGAGACAAAACCGCCCCTTGACAGTTGCTCGCATGTTTCGTCACTGAGAGACGTCTTAATTAATTTCGATTAATTTAATCAATTGATTGCGCGTTAATTAATTGGAATTGCGTTGACCCTGTTTTTTGATTTGCACGCCATCGGTTGGCAGTGGTGTTGGCAGTGCAAAAACAAAACGACCAGACGCAACTGGTTGCTGGCAACGGCGTTCGTTTTGGATGGCTTTGACAAGCCCAAAAATTGCAAGCGCCACTTGGCAATATCGCAGCTATCGCGTTGTATTGGCAACAGCGGCCGAGGAGACAGCAACAGCAACCGACGCCGCCGCAACGTACCTATGCCGCCTGCATGCTTCACCGCCACAACGAATCTATTACAAGGTAATGTAACCAGTCGTTGCCGCGAGCGGTGCATTTACTTGCGAGCTCTTTCGTCTCGACATCTTCAATTGATTGTTGTAATTTGTGTGATTTTAATGAAATGTCTGGATTTGCGGCGACGCTCTTCTATTGGCGGAAATATGTTATTAATCAACTAACTATGGGTGTAGTAGTCAGACATTGTCATAGGAATTTGCTGCGATAGAATGGCGAAGATGTTTGAAATTATTTATTTTATTTAAAATTTTTATAACAGAAGCGAGGGGAGAAGGTTTACATAAACTAAAGAAATTTGATCTAAAATCTGTTTTATGTGAGAGTGCATAGACTTGAAATGAAAACCTGCATTTTAAGTGGTTAACAATTATTTTTTTCATACATTTAGATTTGGTAAAAATTAGTGTCAAAAACTGCTAACAACTTTCAAATCAGAGTTCTATAAACGGAATCGAATCCGACGAATCTGAAATCGTGCACAGAATTTTGGTTAGGTTACGTTTAACCCTTTTGCTACTGCAGGGACCTTGGTGTCGAAACTCGTAATTTGTATTATAAACTCAAACCAAAAAGTGTCTTCAAAAAGTAGCAAATAAAGATAGTGCAAAAGCTCTGCAAAAATCATAGCGAAAGGGTTAATCACAAAGCGTCGATTCAATGGATTACGGTATTGTGATCCTCCATTGACGACGCTCACAACCAGGAGGATTTCAATATTAACTTTCTCTCTCATATGTTTAGAGTAAAAAGCTTAGTGAAGTTATTGAGGAACAGGTAGCGCTGAGTGTTGGTCCTCTCCTGGCCAGTGAGGAACTTTAATAGACGTGAGATTGTTTCTTCTTCTGTTAAATAAAATCAAAAAGTGATAATTTTGTATTTTTATTGAAAAATTAAAACAATTATTAAAACAATTTTTCTGTAATTAAAAAATATTGATACAAAATTTATTGAACCCGTTTTAAGCTAAAACTGTTCAAAAGTAAACTAGCTCTAGAACTCTAACAAAGAGGCGTGACGATTTCAAATGTCGTGTGCACACTTCTTAGGCAAGTTTTTCATGATTTAAATACCAGAAAGTAAAATCAATACACAGGACAAAACTCGGGTTCGGAAGTGTTAAAATTTAATATTTTGTTTATCTGTTTGCTTAACATTTCTTTCGCTTCTGTCAATATTCAGTGGATGAGTTTTAGTGCTGTCACTTTTCGCTCTACACAACTAAAAAGAATATTTTCTCAATATGGAGGGTTACAGTTTGAAGTCATTATATAATAATTGCAATATCTGTCAACCCTCTTGTGAACTGTTGGATTAAAAAAGCATTTCATCATCATATCATTTTACTTTACAAGCAATTGAATAATTTGGAATATTAGCGACTAATCAGCAGTTCATAAATTTTAATTTCAAAAATACTTCAGCTCCAGTGCAAAGTAGCCAGTAATCAAAATGCGCTCAGGTGCAGTCAGAAGCTGCAACGAATGCAGCCAACCTTGAGCAATTTCATGTAATTTATGTTAATTTTTAATTATACGCCACTGACATTGCTTCCCTCCAACCGATTTGAGAATATTCGCACCAAATTGCCGCACGCCGCACGATGGACGCCACAACCAGTCAGTAAGCACGAGTACAACGAGTAGTCAGAGTGCGAGAATTCATGAATGTATAGTTTACTGGTTGCGGCAACTGATCTCATTTCGTTAACAAGTCAAGTCAGTGTTATTTGAAACAACTTTGACAGCACACAATGAGTTGGAATTTGCCAAATGTTTCGCCGCGCAGACGCCTTCGCCTTGGTGAGCGAAACTTGCGACTTCTTTTTTTGCTCTCCTCATTCCCCATGGTTGGGCTGTTTTGCTACCATCGCATTCATTCACTCTTTATTCTAGCTCCATTTTTGGCACTGTTTGCTTTCAATTTTCAATTTGCCCGCAAACACATATCTCACGCTGTTCCTGCTCCATTAACTCGTTCGTTGCCGCCGAGGTTCGTTTCCCACACCGCACAGAAATGATGTCATTACCAGCGGTGCAGATGACAAAAGATGCCAAACCGTTTGCGCGCGCTGCATTGCTGGCACTTGCAAGCCATTAACCCTTGACTCTTGGCGTTATCGCCTGTCAGCGCGCCGTCATAGTTGCTTTCATTGATGCGCACTCACATCTATTCAATTTTCAGGCACCATTGTTTTTGCTTCTGGCCGCTACTGTCTGTCGTGCAGTTTGCATTCGGCGCGCGAGAGCACAACTGCGTCGAGTGCATGTTTACGCAGCGTAAACAATGCTCACGCGCCGACTTTTGTTGCCAATTTCAGTGCATAAAGTGCATAATTTTCACAGCTTTTGATGGAAACTTTGTGTGTATTCAAAGCAATGAAATGAAATCGCATCCAGACGTCAGCTGGCAACAAGTTGGTGAAAAGTAAAAACAGAAATCACAAACAGATTTCTGTACAAAATCACCTAGTTCTGTGGTATTTATTGGGGTCCTGCCGTGCGTTTATTACACTTTTGGACTAATGTGTTGCCTTCGTATTTCATTCATTGTGCGCGTATTCGCTTTAGCTGCCTGTGTCCGTCCGTGGTTTGGGCAATTTGGTGGGTGGTTTCCATAGACAAACAACGTACATTGTTAAGCGTTTCCCACTGTGGGGAGAGTGAGCCGGTGGCTCGTTTCTCTTGAATAATATATTTATTTATTTTGTTGTTGCTATTTTCGTGTCACATTTAGTACGATTGTGTACTTAATGTGATTTCTTTGTTTACTTCTTGAGCTGCGTAATTATCATATTTTCGAATAGGCAGGCACCCACTCGCACTCGCACAGTTGTTGGTGTAAAAACACCTCACAAAGCAGTCTTTCTGTTTTATTGGAAGCACGAAAAGAGTGATTCGTAGAATTTCAAAGAAATATTGCAAAATGTTTAGAGAAATGTAATTACTAAAGAAAATATTTACTGTTTGGGTCATAAAGGGGTTACGGGGGCTAAAAAGAGGAGCTGCAAAAATGTTTGGCCAACAGAGAATTAACTCATAACCCTTTCAGACCATTGAGTTGGTACCCAAAAGTCTTTAATAGTCAAATTAGTTTAATTTTTCTTAAAAAGTAATTTGTTAAAAAATAACATTAAATTTCTATAATTTGCAAGATTACTGTCGAATGGTCCGTAGTGGAAAGAATGGTTGGAAAACGTTCAAGAGGATGTACAGGAAGGCTAGTTCCGCAGGGTGTTAATGAAGAAGTGCATTTCCACGAGGTGGTCGGAAATAAGTTAGTTTTTAAAATTTATTTATTTTTCTAGGAACTATTCTCACTTCCATCTAATAAAAAATCATTCAAAGTAAGAGAAAATCCTGCAAAAAAGAAGCCAATACGTCGTTCGAAAGCTGCGTAAGTCCCTTCCAGTCATAATTTGCATTATAAAGCAGTGAAGAAACAAGATCGTTCTTCTGAAAGGTGTGCACACCAAAATCGGGACACTTGTTTGCTGATATATAAATAAAACAAAGTAATCTAGAAGTTTGTTTACAATTTATTTATACTCTTCGATCTTTAAGGTATGATAAAGCCCAGATCTGGCGGAATGGAGCATTGCCGAAGAAAAGGTCTCACTTCGGTCAAGATCATGTTGAATGCTGCTTTGTTAAGGCGGTACCGAGCAATACACCTTAAATAGGAAATTTTGAACATTACTGAAATTACTTGTACTAGTTACGAAGAATCGGATTGCTGTGGTCTCGCAAAATTCTCCGCTTTACTTTTTCAACGGCGGACTGCTCGTTCTCAAGCAATACTGCCAATAAAATAACCCAACTCATTAAATAAAATAAAAAATCTTACAAAATTTTACAATTTCTTTTTTCATTTGAACATTAAAAGCAAACAGCTGATTGAAGGTTTGTTAATTTGCTTACAATCGGATTCGAAATAAACTTCGAATGTGACAATTCCGCTCGGATTGCAGAACACCTCTTCAAATCGGAATCGGATTTAATTCCGATTCAAATCCGATTCCGACTCGGATTCTGGAACAGGGCTGAATATAATATTTTTTCGTCAGAACTACTCTAACGAGGACCACCACTCCGAATGCTATTGAACTCTTTCATGACCGATGAGACATATGTGTCAGATATAAATTTGTTGGATACTTGTTAAGATAGTTGGCAATTAAAATTCAACTAGGTTTAGGAACTAGGAACAGTTTATTTTAGGTGGAGGGATCCCTTAGAAGTGAGCACACTTAGATCTGTAAGGTCTCCGTTTTCCTCTCTGAGCGAACCAGTGAAACTAAGTTAATAAAAACTTTATAAAGGAAACTTTTACAAGTCTCTTTGGTCATGAAAGCTTTCAACGACTAAAACACTAAACAGCGTTGACATTGCTGGTCTCATTTTATTTCAGTTCAGCAAACCTTCGATTATGAATGATTAGCCCAGATATCGCTACTGGACCCCCAGACAATGTATATGTTAATCCTTAAAGTCATCTTTTCGACAAATTGAAACAACTTATCACAGTCTTTGATTTTAAACTCCAGCAAACAACACACTTCTGGGAGTGTTGGTATCTCAGTTGTTAAATTTATTAGAAGAAATTAATTCCCAGAATAATGCTTACATAAAAATGGAAAAACTAGTACTTTAAATATTCTCTTTCGTTCTCCTTTTAACAAACGCGACATCATGTAATGAATGCAATTTGCGTCTACAGCTGTCAGTTACTTGGACTTGCGAAAAAACAATCACTTACTTATTGAGAGATTTTCAGAATCATTATAGCGTTTTGCTTCGCAGAATATTTTCCCACTTTGGACGCCTCCAGTGAAGATACAAATATAACATTGACTTGTCTGCCTCGAACGAGATAAAAAGTGTCCCAACAAGCAATGAGCTTATCGCCTCTTCTTATCTCTATATACAAAGTTTTCAACAATACGTAAGAATGCGCGACATAGAAGTACGTCTTCACGCAGATAACGCCAAGAATTCCACCTTTGTTCCCTTGATCATCATTAAATACTATAAGCAAATAAAATATTACCAGCACGCACGAGACATGCCAAGTCATGCAAATTATACTGAAGGGCTCCTGGCAGGCGACGTCATATCCTTGAGGGGCACACTGAATGTTGACTATATGCAGGCAATGCGTTAATGCGCAACGACTTAATAGGCTTTTCGTGGCCTTATGCGAAATTGCGCCACTTCGTTTTCCTACTTTTATGGCTCTTTGTTTTTGCTTGGTTTTGCATGCATCAAAGCCGGTTCATTCATAAAACGGGGCAAACACCCAGGCGTTCTCTATCCGCATTACGTTTTTACTCACCATTTGGCCCGCAGTTCAATTTTATCGTTACAATCGAATCGAGTGAAATGAAATTGATTGTCCCATTTGGCATCAATTGATTTTTTGCTTTGCGTTGCTTTTTGCTGGTTTTTGTTATTGTCGATATAACTTAATCTATTGTTGGCTTTATGTTAGTAGAGAAATATCAACGCATTGCCATTGTCACTGCTTGAGTTAAATAACACTTGAGAGACAATTTAAATGTCAATTGGCTTATAAACACTGGGTGCGTATATAAATATGTTTATGTAAATACGATTACTGCGAAATTAAAGAAAGCAGGTTTGCAAGATTAACAGCACAAACAACTTTTAGCAGGTCTTTGTGAAAATTAATTAAAAATTAATAAAAGTGCGGAATGTGCGAGGAGAAGAAATCGTCGATCACATCCGCTGCCTCTGTGTGGCTAACTGGGGACCTGGGGGCCTAATTTTAAAAAGTCTTGTTTCTATTGTAGAATTCAGTCCTTAACTAAGGTTCGCCAATAGATCTCTTAGGTCGAAGTACTCATTCCCCGCCAATAATAATAAGGTTCGCCAAAAGCATTCGTATTCTAAGGACTACCTGCCATAACTTCTAAACAAATCACCAACTGGTTTCCAGCCAGTTAACTAACCACCTTTTAGATTTCAATAACACATTGTGGCTGAGTTTGTTTCAATGTCAGGTGCATAACTTTTCCCCAGTCCTACAACAAACTTTATTTAATCACTAGCTGACCCGGCAAACTTCGTCTCGCCCAAACGGTCCGTTTGTGTGTGATGCCGTAACTCACATACAGTCACTTTCTTGTATATATATATATATAGATTTAAGTTATATGGGCGGTTCCAAGCCCCCTTGTTCAATACCCGCACCATCCCGTCTTTCGGAAGGGAAAATGGTAGGTTCGTACTTAGTTTCATTGCTGTGCCACTCAAAGTTCAGCAAAATATTTGGGTCACAAACAATGCGCCACGCCCCTTGTCTGACGCCCATCAAATCTTATCATTAGAATGACTCATGTATGAGACGACAGGGTACTAAATTTTAGTGTTGTATGACTTATAATTCCGAAATTATTCCATATTAAAAATTTGAGTTGCATGAGTGGTGCCCCGCCCCCTTGTCCAAAATCCACCCTATTCACCCTGCCAAAGGACACGACTAAATAATAAGTTTATACCGAGTGTCGTTCATGTGAATGCTATAGTTCAAAAGCTACACCGGAATTAAAAAAGTGCCACGCCCCTTTCCAAAACCCATTAAATTTTATTTGTGGAAAGACACGTTTATGCCATGACACTGTTCCAAATTTCAATGCTGAGCGACTTATAATTCCGAAGATATTCCATATCAAAAAGTTGGGTTGTATGGGCGGTGCCACGCCTCCTTGTCCCAAATACACCCTATTCCCCATGCAGAAGGACATGACCAAATCGTTACTTTGTACCAAGTGTCGTTGATGTGAATGCTATAGTTCAAAAGTAACACCGGAATTTAAAAAGTTCCACGCCCCTTGTCCAACGCCCATTAAATTTTACCAGTCGAATGACATGCTTACATAATGACACTGTTCCAAATTTCAATACTGAGCGACCTATAATTCTGAAGATATTTCTAATCAACAATTTGGGTTGTATGGACGGTGCCACGCCCCCTTGTCTAAAATAAACCCTATTCCCGCTGCCGAAGGACACGACTAAATAATAAGTTTATACCGAGTGTCATTGATGTGAATGCTATAGTTCAAAAGCTACACCGGAATTTAAAAAGTGCCACGCCCCTTTCCAAAGCCCATTAAATTTTATTTGTGAAAAGACACGTTTACGCCATGACACTGTTCCAAATTTCAATGCTGAGCGACTTATAATTCCGAAGATATTCCATATCAAAAAGTTGGGTTGTATGGGCGGTGCCACGCCCCTTGTCAAAAACCCACCCTATTCTCCCTGTCGAGGGACACGACCAAATCGTTAGTTTGTACCGAGTTTCACTGATGTGAACGCTATAGTTCGAAAGTTACACCGGAATTTAAAAAGTGCCACGCCCCTTGTCCAACGCCCATTAAATTTTACCGGTCGAACAACATGTTTACGCCATGACACTGTACCAAATTTCAATGCTATACGACTTATGATTCCGAAGATATTCCGTATTAAAAAGTTGGCTTGTATGGGCGGTGCCACGCCCACTTGTCAAAAACCCACCTTATTCTCCCTGTCGAAGGACACGACCAAATCGTTAGTTTGTACCGAGTTTCACTGATGTGAACGCTATAGTTCGAAAGTTACACCGGAATTTAAAAAGTGCCACGCCCCTTGTCCAACGCCCATTAAATTTTACCGGTCGAACAACATGTTTACGCCATGGCACTGTACCAAATTTCAATGCTATACTATATATATATTCTGAAGATATTCAATATTAAAGAATTGAGTTGTATGGGCGGTGCCACGCCCCCTTGAATAATGCCACGCCCCCTATGCTAAGAACCTTCCACACGGTGCCCGTAAACACACACGTAATATTTTATTAAAATAGGTCTGGTGGTTTGGGAGTCTATAGAAGACATACGAAATTTATTTGATTTTTATATATAAGATAGGGTAAAGTTCTTCAAAATATTAAGTGCTCCACTTCCGAACCCCACGCATTATTTTCCATTGCATTATTTCTTATCCTAACGCAAGAACTTTATGAATATATTTTAATGTAGTTACTGTGATTCAGTGGAAAATAGCTCATAGAGTGGTGAATCAATGTCCTTACTCACTATAAACCTTAACTTGTAACCGCAAGTTAGCCTGAAAAGCCTCACATCACGTTTCGGAGCTGGCATACAATTTATAATTACTCTACTTTTCTTCATAAATATATGTAAATAAACACTCATAGTCCTTTAGTGCTAATTATATATGAATCTACATATATATATCTGAATTACTAAATTCCTCATACTTTCCTTATTCATACTTTATGCGACTGTGTCATCCACAACAAATTTTAAAGTTAAACCATTCTAGGAACGCTCAGCTGCAGATGAATTTTTAAGTAGAGATCGCTGTACGTTTCAGTTGTTCAGCTGTGCCGCAAAGGTCGATTCCCATCTTTAAGTGGCATTAGTCATTTCGATGGGGAAAACTCAAGTTCAGCGCGCCGCTTGGGTCGCCTGTCCGATAGGCCGGTAGGCAGCCTGGGAACTGTATCAATGCCTGTAATTACCACAAATGAAAAATTTAATAACTGATGAAACTTCGAGAAAGAAATCGATGAACTATTGGCGCACTTGAAATAAAATACGTGGCCGCATATTTCCGCTACCGTTAACAAAAAAGGCCCATACACCCCATGTCGATATGTGCAAACGAACGATTTACGTGACGCGTGTGCCGAACTTTATATGTCCGTAGGTGCGTACGTCTAGTGAACATGACGAGTGGGTCTATAAAAGTTTCAATTGCTCTTAATTCATCGAAAATGTTACATGTAACATGGCACAGAAATATTGGTTTGCGTTTTCCTCCAACTGCGTTTGCTTGGCACATGGAACACAGGCAACGACACCACATAGCATTGTAGATTAATGTACAATAAGTTCACAGTTGTCAGCTGGTCATAAGCGGTGTTAATGTTCGAGTAGCAGACACTGACTGTGGGTTAAGATTGAGTAAACAGTAAAGTGGCCAAAATGCGCACAAACCTCTGATTTGAAGTGTTCAATAGCTTCTGGTCTCTCAGCGCCAATATTCACTGGTCAGACTGAGAAGGGTTTTGAAGATTGAGTAGATTGTGAATGCAACAATGCAACAGTGTATGTATAGATATTTGAATGCCTTTTCACCAGAAGTCGCTTATATAAATTTAGCTCTCGCGGTTTCAAGGATATTCAAGGATAAAAATTTAATTGAGGTCCTTCATATCCTTTTTCATAAAATTTTTCCAAAAAGGATATTGTGTCATCGACTTCATATCATTAGCTTTCATTTGACGTAAAAATTATTCCTTTCTGACATTTGAGTCAAGAGATATGATGTTTAAAAAAAAACTCGAACATTCCGGGAAAAATCCCTTGGCACTTTTTCATCTACTGAGGTCCTCTATCGAATGAGATGGGTTTGACCTTGTCCCTTTTTTCAGTGTTGCACTGTGTAATCAGCATTCCCTGTACTCAATACTTCGGTAGATAGGATTAGGAAAGCTCAAAGTGATTGCATTTAGGGACCAATATTTGGTTCCTTCTAGATCTGGGGGGAGCCTACACAAGTCAAATTGAGTTGTCTCTTGTGGAAACTGATTAAAAGTCATTACAGAAGGGTTCCTCTAAGACCATTTACACCGAGAGACAGACGTACACTATACTGTGTCCATTTCTGTCTCCAAGAATCAAAAACAAAACATTTAAAACTGAGGCTCTCAATTGTTATCTGCCATGTTTTATGGGCTTCGTCACAGAAGATATCACACATAATTCATTTATAGATGACTTCTGTAGTCGTGAGATTATGATCCCATGTAGTAGTGCGACGGTTTGCGAGGGATGACGATGATAATTCGAGATATTCTAGTTAACAAAGCAAGCAACAACAAAAAGAAAGCCCACTTTTGATGTGAATGAGACGTTGTTGAGGACTATATATTTCTGTAGCTGAATCAATTCGATGTTTTGGTGAACCAATTAGGAGCAAATGAAATTAAAGTAAACCAATATCACGTGGCCTATCTGATCCAGCAGAACCGGCATTACAACTTCTACTGCATTTGCCAGCATTGTCAGAAACCTTGACTTTCTTCTTCCTTCTTCTCTTCTTTCCTTCGAACTCTAAAGCAGTCGTCATTGAACGAAAGGTGCCATCGGCGAGCTGATTTCCCATAACATTTGCCTTAAACTAAACTAAACTCAGTTGAACAAAACAGCTGTAAACGTTGCCGCGCTATTCTCGTCTGTCCGACGCGGAATAGTTTGTATGGTTTGTAAACTTTAAAACGATTTGAATAATCCCACGCCGCAGCGTAAAGTCGAATGTACAAATAATCGCGCAGCCTACCATCCATCAAAATATGTTACCTGACCGTCAATTAAGTTTAATTTCATTGGCCGGCCAACTGCCAATGTCAGGCCACCGCTTGCATGTTTAAAGTTCGCGGTCAGTCGGTTCATCGGTCGGTTGATTGGTCGGTCGCGTCTGTCAGTGAGTCGATCCTGCGGTCGATTTTCACTTTCGCCGCTAACGAAAGCAACAGCGCCTACCGACACCCGTTTCCCTTACTGCTGCACTACATTGAACTCTCGAACACACACACACACAGCCACACATTGTGCGGAATGTCAGGTTGGCGTGTGGTAAATCGGTTTTGTTGTTATTTTTTATTACGATTCCCCCACCGCTTAACTCGTAGGCGGACAATGTACAACACATGAACATGAATAGGGCCCAACTGAGCAGAAATTGCGGTTTCCCGCGGTGTCTACTTTATTTCTGTTCTGTGCGAGTGTTGAGGGATCTTTTTCGCGCGTGCCACTCGATTTCCTCGCAGTGCACTACAGGCGGCATTCGCGTTACATGTCACAAACCGTAATTTGTGACACATTGTCACAATGTAGCAAAACATTCATGCTGATAGCGGCTAACTTCATGAACTGCTTGCTCAGAAGGCGACAATTACACTTTGAGTATAGGAAAACATCATTAGCACTAATTATTAAGTCGTGTAAATTGTAAAAAAAAAACAAGTATTTACTTTCTATCGACATTAGATTTGTGACACAGCACCCCTGACATATTCGCACACCAACACATTTACAAATATGTGTAAAAATGTGTTAGTTGTTTTTTTAGTGCCACACAGGAAGTGGGTATGGCTTGCGAAGGGCTCAGACCTCGGGCCAAGTGATGGAGTCGCATGATGTCAGCTGGCGTTGGCGGCAATGGAACGTCGCCGAACATTATGCCTGCACGTCGATGTGTAACATTGTTGGTGACGTGTGCATATAAATACAAAAAATAGAAATCGTTGTTTACTCAATCGCATTGGTCATAAAGTCAAATGGTGGAATTTAACGGAAACCGGCCGCCTCAGCTGCAGCGCGCTACTCGAGCTGGCACTCGCGCTATGATTTGTTTTGCTAATTAAATTGCACTTTTTCTTTATCATCGCCGACATTTGCCGCTGTAACTGGGTTTGTCATTGCAATGTTATGTGCGAAAATTAGCAAATGTCACCAACTGATTGACGACAGTTGCATGAGTGCCCCAAGCGATTTGCGACACTGTGAACACAAGTCAAAAAAGACTTTAAATTGCAATTTGCAAGGTTGTGAGTCAGTGGCGCGAATTGCATTGACTTCGAGTGCAAGTGGACTTAGTCGAATCAGTTGGCGAGACATCGCAGAGCCACCGACTTGAAGCCAAAGCATGTTAAACGCTTTGAACGGAAACCAGCTGACAACTGTTGGTGTGATTGAGTGCGAGTACATTAAATTAATATGAAGTAACAGTTGAGTTTTTAAAGTTTTCTTCCGCAAAGCAAAGAAGATTTCAAAATTCAAAGAAAAATGTTGGCTCGAATTTTGAAAATGAATATTTTGTTGCATGAGGCTGCTCAACAATTCTTCTAAGCCAGTAAACAAGCCGCACACGGCCGCCTTATCAATTGTGCCCCGTCTTAACAGCTCTGACCTGCATAGCGAGTCGCCACCCCTCGCTCCACCAAAGCCGAATCGCATAGCCGGTAATGTAGGTCACAAAAGCGGTTCCAGCTCAAAACCTGATATGGTTTGAGTTGAATTTGCGTACACGAATGGGAATAGCACAGTTCGCACCTTAAAACGCACAACTACTTGCGCACGCACACCGACGCAGTCACAGTTACAGCCACTGTTCCCGGGCACCGGCAACAGCAACGACACCGGCAACGACACCGGTACCGGCACCAATTTTAAATGGTCTGCCCACCTTTTCATATCCGGCTGCTTTCGATTTTCGCTTTTTTATTTTGCTTTCAATTCTGCTCATTTGTTATTGTTGCCTCTTTGATTGCCATTAGTGTTGTTATTGTTGTTGTTGTTGCGGCTGTCAGCATTGCCGTCAGTGTCGGCGTTGGTGTCGATGTCATTGTCATTGCCGCTATTGCTTTTGGTTTGGCGTTTGTTTTGCTAATAGCACGACTGGACCTTAAAATGTAATTAGCATTTGTGCATTGCTCCGCGCACCTAGTAAACGATTTCACGTTGACTTTTTAGCTTTTATTATACAATAGATGAGAAATTACAATAACTTTATGGCACTTGCCGGCATGTTCATGTAGATACGAGTATGTCTAGTACGTTCATTAAATAAGTAGTTTAATTTTGCGGCGTTTTACAAATCGCTTCAGCTCGTTTTTAATTGCCGCCAACAAACTAAAATACCAAATGGAAAAACAGAAAAAAAACCAACAATGCCAGCACATAAGTGGTGCGATTTGATAAATGGAACTCATTATTAGTTTCAGACTAGGGCTCATTACCGACGAGCATTTATGTGAGTGTGTTTGTATGGGTGCTCGCGTGTGTATGCGTGGTTACACGAGTCGATGAATGGGCCCACCGATCGCAAGTTCAAGGCAGGTTTTACGCACATAATTACAATGCAGACTCTACAATTGTTGTGTTGCTACTTTTCTGTCACTTTGTTACTTGTTACTTGATTAAGTTCAAATTAAGTTTGCGCAAGCAAGGCCAACAAAATGGTGTTGTTGTGTGCTGTGTTATGCTTTAACTAAGAAAAAAAACACACACAAATGATGGTCAAAGCGTCTCTGACTAAAGTAGGAGAAGTTAATTGGACGTGAGGTTGAACTTGGGTTTTCAATGGTTGAATTGCTGAAAAGTATAGTAAATAAATATTACAATTAATTCGAAAAATGGTAAAAATTATACTTTAAAAATTCATTGCAGTTTTACTAAAGTGCTTAAAATCATAATTTCCCTATACTTTTGAATCGGTGCCTCGTGATTCAAGCGAAAGTATCTTGAAGTCAGCCTTTAACTCCATTAAATCCAATGATTTCTACAACTACATTTAATTGCACATCATAACTCGACTCGTATATAATCTGACGTAAAGGACACGTGGAAATGGGAGATTAATTTCCATTATTAAAATGCAATTAATCCCTAATAAATATTCATAAATAATATCAAAAAATCAATTTGATTCAAATCGAATGACGCACAGGAATTAACAGAGTTTGCACTAATATTTCCGCAACTACGCCAAAATGGTTCAATAAAAAACACAACAACAACAGCACACTACGGTTTTCTCAAGCAAAAATCACTGCTTGTCAAACACATAAACAACGCAGCGCACCCGCAGCGCCATTTCGAATGCTCCAACTGTTGTGGCCCCCTCCAAACACGAGCAGCACGACAATTTTTTTTTGGTTTTTGTTTTTTCTTGTACTGCAGCACCACTCGAATGCATAAAACATTACATTACACTTGCCCCTATCAGAGTGCGAGCGGACAAGAAACAATAACAAATTCAAATGGAGGCGCCAGTTGCGGGCGAGTCACAAGGCGGTGCTTGTGTTTGCATATGTTTCACTAGGTTTGTATGTGTTTGTTTGGGTTAAAGTGTCGATTTGCTGTCGAATCAACCCGGGCAATCAGGTAATTCCCAAACATACAAATACACAGCAACTCGTCAGCAACAAATTAAGTTTCGTCTTAAGTCTCTCCGGTCGCTGCAGCGCTCTGATTGCGCACCGTTTCCGCAAACAGCGAAATAATACTTAAGCGTCAATCGCACTCAATCACTTAAAAGCACGCATTGTGTTGCCTTTGGCTTTATTGTTGTTTTACTTGTATTTTTTTTTTGTTAGTACAACGGTTTATTATTATTTTAGCATTAATTTTAATTGCACACATTTACTCAATATTGCTGTTCCGTTGATATTTCTATTTGATTACGGCTGCACTGGGCCAACAGCTACGCACACCGAAATACACTCACACACACTCACAAACACACGTGCAAACTTGCTTTTCATTACATGTGTTGTTGTTGTTGTTGCTTTATTGGCAATGAAACCTAAAGCCATTCACAATTGTATTTTGTGTTATTGCAAACACGTCTAACGTGCGTAAATATGCCAGGTGAATAATTTTTAATAAATCAGCATATTCTGCAAAGCACACATAGTGGGTTACATACATATATATATGTATGTTACTGTGGCATTATCGTCTGATCTATTTGCAATCGCTTGACCTTTATCGTACGAATTGAGTGCAGCAAGGTTGCCGCTTCTGAGCTAACTTTGCTTCTGAGCCACTTCAATGCTTACGGGGAATGTTAAGCACAAACCGTTTGGAAAACCGATTACAGGGTTTTCAAGACTAAATATCTGGAACTCAGTTTTGTTGTGTAATTTTTTTAAAATTAAGCCTTTTGTCTTTATATAAGTTGATTTTTTTATAAATTTGTTTCGACGCCATAATTGCATAAATAGAATAAATAGTGAAAATATTGGTCCCGATGATGATTTGACTTATTTTTTAATTTCGTAAATTGTAGATCAACCAGAGGTAACTAATGTTGGTGAGATGTCTGAAATGTGCCACTGGTTAGAGCTTACAACAGCTTAGAGTTAATGTATTCTTGGTTTCTGTTTATTCTGGGGTGGCAGGGAATCAACAAGTTCTATGTATGTATCCATCCATCTATCCATCTGCCTATTAAAATCAGTCCTTACTAGAGTCCTGCACGAGTATGCATTTTTGCTATTCGAAAACATTCAAACGCTTTTGAATAGAATACTTCACTTCTCTCTGTGGACCAGTCCGAATGATTCGAGTACGAGTAAGCTCCGAACATAAACGAGTAGACGTACACTATTTATTCATATTCGCTCGAAGCGGGAAAACGAGGACAAAAGCATTCGAATAATACATAGTACACATTGCTTCGAATATATTCGAATATACTCCTTTTATTATTCCTAAGATTATTTAGAAAAATTTATGTTGTATATTAATATTTATTTATTTCTTATGCTACTTTCTTCAATAATTTCCATTTTGCGTATTAATGAATAAGCCACTTCAACCACAACACAAGTATACACATGGAAAAGTGACATACTGCGCATAAAAATATTCGATGAAACTGTTGATCTTCGAATACTTCGCAAAGTTCTCGATTACCGATTACGAGCACTGCAGTATTCGCTTCTGCCCGAATACGAGCACTGCAGTGTTCGTTATTCACCGAATATGAATAGAATCGAGAAGTGACGCTCGCTGGTTCTCGTTTCTATTCGTTTCGTTGTACACATTCTTTGAATACCACGGGTACTTGGTATGTACAGTAGTGTAGTCGCCAAAATGAATATATTCATGCAGGACATTAGTCCCTACTGACAGGCAATAAGCAAGAAGACAGAATCACGGTGGAGTAAAACGGGTTGTAACCTTTCGGACACTATGCTCCGCTCTTTGTATGAAGAGATTTTGGTTCATTCTGTTCCTCAATATGGCAGCTTATTGGGATTATAAAATTACGTTATAAAATGACGTTTCACGTCTATTAAAAGACGTTAAAGTCTGCAGGAGCTATGGAGTTGGGGAAAAAATTGAATCGATACAAAACGTATGTCACTACTTTGTTACTAAGGAGCAGTACTCATCGGTTTTTTCTAAAGTAGAGTAGAAGTGCCTCACCCAACCCAACCTAAGTATCAAAGTCTCCTTCAGCCCATTGAATCTACGGGCTCGATAGCCAGATCGATGAAGTTTTTAGAGGTCGTGGTATGTGAAGTAAACGTGTTCAAGACATTCCTTTGAGTTGGTTAAGGGGTCATTCTCATGTGAAATTTGTAAAAATCAATTTTTTTACATATTATAATGTATCATCCTTGAAGAAGGTGCTGTCAAAATTTTATTGGAAAATTTCAAGTATTTCGGCTTCTACAGACATTTATATAACGAGCGGTCAAGGATTCTAGCGGTTAGTCAAAACTTTAAACGTGTTTTTCTCGGATCGCCTTTTTTTGAAATGGCGGGGATGATTTAAAAAAAACCATTCATCCGATCTCTCTGCGATTTTGTAAATTCCTAGTAAATTCACTCCGATATGTTAAAAATTTCATATTTTTTTTAATTGATAAAATCTTCAAAAACAACTATTTTTTACTGTTCTAATTTCCAATGCCTGCCATTTTGTGAGATTCTTATAAAAAAATTCAAATTTACTACGGGCGAGAGGTACGTTCATACTGATTAAGAATTTCTATGAAATTTATGTTTCAGATAATCCTGTGACTCAAAACAATCCCCGCCAGCTGACCATGACGCGGCAGAAGCCGTGTCTTCTAATCGAAAAAAAGTGTTTGAAAAAATAAAAAAAATTTTTTTAATACAGTAATGGAAAATCCGGGCTTGATTTATTAATCGATCAATTAGCCCACTTTGATGAAACCAACTAAATGAACCTTGATTTGGCGTTTAAATTGCATTGAACAATTTTTTAGTTAATTATTTTCTTCAGATTTGTGTCTTTTACATCTAATAAAGTATAGATTTTTACTTTGCAAATAGGTTCAATTAAAGGCAGATAGGAAAACTACTCACGATTATGATGTGAAATATGTACAAACAAGTGGCCAGCTGCTTGTTTTCTTGAGATCGCAGCCCACCGTTTAGTCCAGGGGAAAAATCTTCATAGAAACTGGTAGACTTTCTCAGCACTTTAGTGTGGCAATAAAAAATGCCTAAAATGGAACAGATTACCGAGACAAATGTGTTAGACAAATGCACTAACATGCTGTTGGTTCTACTTTGACGACCATATAAGTTATGCATCGAAATAATTCAAACGAAAACTGAAAATATGTACTTGAACTTTTTATTTTTACATCTTTACCTAACTAAAATTTTTCAATGTGGATAGCAATTTTATGTTAAGTTTACGTGCTTTTTAACCTTCAATAACTCAACCCAGACCTGTCACACAACTAAAGCTTTGTAGGGTCTTTTGTAAGCATGTTGAAAATAGTCCAGAAAACTCGATGTATTTTTGAAACTTCAGCTAATGATGGTCTGGTGTTATTGCGTTATTTTTAAATGAAAATTATTCAGCTTAGGTTTTTCGTTACTGGTTAAGCAGTGCAGTCAATATGTATACATATATATTATAATGTGTAGTATGGGTAGACCTGAGATATGAGGCAGGAGCTGCTAAGAAATTCCATTAAACGTCTTCACTGTAATTATTTTTCAATTACAATAGGAAATTCATCTCAACGCGCTCAAAAGTAGTTGCAAGTTTTTGGAAGACATCATTCCACGAAAATCCTCGATGTATCGCGTGGTATCACGCTAGTTCGCATTTGTTGCAATGCCACTATTTAAATCCACTTCCCGATAGTACGGCCCCAATAATTGCGTGAATTATGTGATGCGCAGTCAGAAGGCCGTACACGACGACGCACTTTAAGGTGTGCCACAAATTTTCCCACACTTGGGTTTTTAATTTTTAAACCTGATCAATATTTCTTGGATCTTCTTGCATATTTAGCGTGGAAACCGCCAGAGCTGTCACAGATGTGTCTGCGCCTCCTTTTCGGCGGCCGGCCAACGCGTGTTCTCGCCTCTCGAACGCATGAACTTCTCATAATTTATTCATGATTGGAATTTTTGTTTTAGTTGCCCACAAGACACGCATTTCGAATTCTAAAGTTGAGCATAAGAAATATTTCAATTTGGCTTTTCCACATTTCGTTGCAGACGGCATTCGTCCTTTAGCCAATCACATGGATTGTTACTGCGAGCTGCGTCAACGCCGGACCCCAACGATTACTTTGAAACGCAGAAGAGCGCCACCGCTTAAGCCGCGACCACCTGGGGTGTTGCTTCCAGTGCAGCAACGAAAATCAGCAACAGCCAATCAACTGCAACGCATTGCCCGCAAAAGTCACAACAAGTTTTAATGAAAAAACCGCGTAAAAATACACAAATTACACAAAATAAAAACCCTTTTGTGGTGACAAACAAAGAACACATAATTCAATTTACTATCAACTAAGTGACAAGTAAATATGTAGAAAAGTGCTAAAATATTAATTGCAAAGAAAAAGTATTAAACCAAAAAATATTTAGAAAACTAAGCAATCATATAAGTAAAAAAATAAGATAAGATTTAGAAAATCGTTTTACTAAGTAAAAACAAAGTGCACTTATTTTGTGAAACAACAACGTGGGAGCAACATTTGTTACATACATCTATATATATTTTGATAAGAGAATCTTGTGCCTTGCGGGTGGATTACCCACTGTGGACTACACCTTCGATCGATTGCATTCATGATGGGAACAAAAACTCAACCACAGCCAAGCAGTAGAGGTGAGTCTTTTAAAATAGTCATTTTTCGAAAATGTTTGGTCTTCATTATTTGAAAAAAATACAATACCACGTCACTTGAGAAAACAGATGTCGTTTGTTCTACTTAACCCAATGGAACACAAGGCATTTGTTTGTTGAGGCGTATATTATTTAAAAAAATGAAAACAAACATAAATTGATATAATATTGAAAAAATTTGTAAATTTTTTAACAAAACAGAAGCCTATTTATGAACTGAAGCTTGGCTCTTTCAATACCAATAGGACGAATTAATTTTGTTTACGATGTTAGTTCCATATTCATAGTGCAGACGTATGTTCCACATGCAAACTTAGATGCAGCTCAATTCAACTTTTGAGTCCAATACCATTGGAAACCATATTTTCCGCTAAAAAATTGTTGCAACAAACAGATATAACACTTCTGCTCAGTTATTTACTTACTTTTTGATCTTTCAACAAGAGGTGTCAGCAAAATCTGGCACAACTTTTGATCTATCAACTGTTATTGCGATGGCATTCGACCTTTAAAAACTAACATTGAAATAATGAAAATGCATTACAAAATTTATAATAACATCGTGGAGATAGTTCATAAAGTTCGTACTGCAACGAATTAAGAACTCAAAAACTATATCAGAGTTTTTTCGGCGTAATGAATCCGCTGTTGAAAATGTGATGAGAAATTGCTTCAGTTTCCTATCAAACATTGAATTCGATTAATGAACTCAGAATTTATTATGTTACTTAGTTAAAGTGATGAAGAGTCCCTAATCAATTAACTAAACACAATTAACGCTCCGGAATCAACCTGAACGGATGGTGGTAAAATATTTCCTGCACTTAGGAATTAATCAATTTTTCGGATCGCAATGCCATCGAGCTCACTCAGACTATCTTCAAAAGGTTTTCCCAATACAATAACTGGACAGCTGACCAATATATTTTTTCACCGTCATCCTTGCAACTTCGACTTAGGCATTATAGACATTAATTTATCGGCGTGTAGCACAATTAACTTGACTATATCTGCCCAAGTTTCGGGAGGTCAATGCCTAACTTTTGCGTCCCATACCACTGGAAACCATATTTGCCACCTAAAATTGGTCTAACAAACAAATATTTGGGGGTTTCAAAAGCCAAAACTATTTCCTTGTCTAACTGCACTCTTTGAATTCCACTTGATCCACACTTTCCGTAAGCCAGTGCTGAGAGTGTCAGCTTTCGCATTTCCCCTATGAGGAAACCTTCAAATGACACTTCACTATACTCGTAATAACATAGTTTCCCCTGGAGGTATCAACTGTTGTACTTTGGACTAAAGTAAACTTTTTGTTCATACGTATTGAGTTTTTCTATTGATTTAAAATGACACCTACGAGTATTGTCAAAAGGCTAATATTACTTGATGCCATGCTTTGAAATCAATACTCTTGAGATAGAAAAAAATGTGTATTTATAAAATCCAAATCATTACACATTCAATGCTAAAGAGTATAATTATAATTTTTTTTTTTAACAAACCACACTTCAGTTGCAAATGTTGTTGACATTCAATGCAATCAGTTGACTTTCATTAGCAATTATGACGTTTATTGTAGCAACAGAAGCTTTGTTGTTGTTGTTGTTGCTAGAAAGCGATAACTGATTTCCCACAATATGTCAATCAGAAGCGCGCAAAGCTTTCAGCTGCATTGAGCAGCCGTATCAAATATTTTCTTTATGGTGTCGTATGTGTGCGTCGAGCGCCAACCAAAACAAACTGTCGTATGGACTGTGGGCAAGGAGTAGCACACAAATAGCATAATCCAGTAAATCCGAAGCGTCATGCAAACCACTCCATCAAGCGAGGGGAAGGAAATCACTCTCTACGACATCATTAGTCTAATGCATCCGGCGTCTGGTGGGGGGTCAGAGCACAACACAAGCACCAACGGTCAAATCATGTCAAGGGTGTCGAAATTCCACACGCTGCCATCACTTGGCATGATTAGTCGTCAAGTTGTAATAACTAATAATACGCGTGCAACCAAAGCCCAAGTGCGCATGCACTGATTTGAAACAAAATTACGCCAAGTCGGTGTTGTGTGGCGCAAGTTCAATGCTTCTTGATGTTAATGAGAAAAACTACAACATATATGAGACTTTTAACAATGCGAATTGTCGCTTAAAATTTTAACACCAACGGCCTTTCAGCATTTCTGGCGCTTGAGCTGCGTGTCAAATGTTTGTGTGCTCTGTGCGAGTGCGTGAATGATTCGCGCAAACGTAGCAACGCCATATGTGAGTCATGTCTACATATAATATTTGACGCGAAAAGCGAGCTCATGTTTCACTCAAAGACCACATTGCGCGCAGCTTTCTTGATTCGTTTTTTGTCGCGTTGACTAATGAATTCGGCGGGTGTGTGATCGACTAAAAATCGCAAAACAAAACCCACATTACCGGAAACGTTGTTTTTGCTTATCTCCTCAGTTTAGAAAGTGGATATTTTTGCATATTTCATTAATATAAAGAAAAATTTATGCAGCACTGAAAAAAATTGTGGATTAATTATGAATTAGTCTGGTAGAACTCTTGAAATGTTGTTTCATTCGCTGACCATGATTGAAGTTTTTTTTAATTAATATAATTTAATTTTTGGTTCGGAGCCATTACAAAAAATTATGAACTTTTGGAACATAAACTAAATGTCGGAAAAGACCAACACTGCCGAAAGGTCGATATTTTTGCATATTTCATAAACATAATAAAAAACTTATGCAACACTGAAAAATTTTTATAAAATGTTTGTTTCATTCGCTGACAATTACTAAGGTTTTTTTCAAAAAATCTTGTTCCAAATAATTTGTTACTGTTGCTTTTGTTTTTCTTTTCTTTGTATTGAAACTTTTTGGAAATTGTTTTGGTTCAATATCAGTTCAGTGTTAATTGTTATGTGTCTTCTTAAAAAAGTATTCATGTGAAAGTTTTTAATAAATATTTTTTAGCGAAGTACCTTCATTCTGATTGATTTATGTAATTTGATTTTCATAGAATAATTTAGAATTTTATGAAATACTTTTATTTTAGTTCCGTAGTCATTAAACGAATTGTTGGCCTTTTGAACCAAAAGATCTTTCAACGAGAAGTTTCATACCAAATTTCAGATACAACTCAAGAACTCAAGAACTTTTTTGAGAGAATAAAAATAATTATAAAATTTGTGAAAATATCGCGAAAACGGTTCGTAAAGTCCACCCTCCCAGTATTGTCCAAGTTCTCAAAGCTAGTATAAAAGTTGTTATTGTATGAAAATGTAATAAAAAAAAAATTCAACGAAAGAAGAACTATTTGTAAAAAAAGATAGACATTATTGTAATTAGTTGCTAATCTCATACTTTGGATAAAAATCAAAAATCCTCACGTCAAAAGGGTCAGAGACAACTATTATTTATATGCTTTTCAACACATCTCAGAATCACAGATTCATGTGGATAGCAATAGAAGTAAATTAGTGTTTTTTCCAGCCCAAGCCAGGAATCGAATCCGGGACGCTCGGTATGAGGGAGGGTTAAAAACCAGAAAATATTTTGTTTTTGTGAACAGATTTTAGACCTTTTAGTTTACAATAAACATTTTTGTAAACATTTCCGTCAGCTTTTGTTAACTTTTGTGAAATAATTATATTAAAAAATAAATATTGAGTTCAAAACGCCCACACACGTTTTTTCGTTCTTTTATCGCAACCAGCTACATATCAGAACAGGAAAACATTGGGATTTTTCACACTCTGTAATTAACGCCTTAAATAAATAACTTTACAGTAGACGATCACAAATTCGAACAAATTCCGAAATGTTCGAACTTCTGGACTTTTTAATTCAAAAACTATTGAATGTGGTGCCATTTTTTTATCAGGTTAATATGTAAAAATCTCTTTTGAAAAGTCGCTTAAAATTTCCATATAATCCACAGCTCAACAATTTCATCAAAGATTTAAGAAAATTAAAAAAATTTAACCCAACATTTTTTAAAACAAGGTATCTAAATTGAAAGAAAACGTCAAATTAAAAAGTTTTCGAATTTTTTCTGCTACTTCTTCCTTCACTACGTCAAGTTATACCATTAAAAAAACGTGGATACTTATCTTCTTATCGTGGATACTTCTTTGTATTTTTCCTAAAACTTCAAACTATTCTAAGGACCAACAAAAAAATGGATTCTTGCAACCACAGAGGGTTCAGACGTCCACAAATTAGCATGTTGCCATATGCAAATTTGGTAATTCCCCTTTTTCATTTAATTTGTGTAAGCAAAATAATAAGTCCCAATTTTTGGAATATTCGAATTTGAGAGAGTTCGAACTTGTGAGCGTCTACTGTAAAGTAAATATACTCACTTATGGCTTTGATTATTCACATTTTTGCTAGAATCAAAAGCCCCAAACTGGCTGCTAATCATTGCAAAACACGCTTTCATTTGATTTCTTAGAAATCACATTATTATTTATAATTATGTAAATTTTCATCTTTGCTTTATTGTTTTGCGTAAATTATAAATAACGAACGTAATTGCTGTAATTGATTTTTGATTTCAGAAAACCTCCAGTGTTCAGTTTTTTCGCTCTATTTATTTTCTCTAACGTAACGAAAGCATGTGCAGTCAACAGCAACAAAAATGTTTACATACTCGTACTGTTCATGTGTGTAATTTGTTTGTAATCACCGCTGAATATTTCCGTATCTTTGATGACAGTTATGGGCAATGAGCCATTAAAAATGATGAACGGTTTTATATTTATTTTGAACAAAATATTAACAGTATTAATAAAAAAAAATTGTGCAATTAATTGTGTCTGCGAGACCGACCCACAGTGCTATAATATATGAAACTTTTTTTTAAAAACTAAAACAAATTTTAAAGCGTAGGTTGAATTGCGAAACATTGGGTTGGTTTCAGCTTTTAGTTACAATAACAACAGTTGTTTACTTGGGATATGTTTGGGAATTTCAGTTTTGGCGGTTTTTCTCAACAACCGCTGTAAAGAGTCAGCTCCACTCCCACTTGTTGTTTACTCCCCCGTCAATGGCTTTGCAGTCGCTCTCAACACACTCTCTTTGCGCTCTCAATGCTCTCCTCCACTTGGCGTTTGTTTGCTCCCCTTTTTTTCGACTAACAAAAATCAGCTGGTTTTCGTTGTGGTTGCATTGCGCAAAATCGTTCGGAATGTCAGCATAAAACGTAACAAACAATAAAACTGAATGCTAAAGAAAATTTGTTGAATACATACGACCTATCGCATTCGTTGTTATGGCAAGCATGTTTTGTTGTTGTTACAATATTACTAAAAAATTTTGGGAATTGTGCATGTGTCATGCAAGTGAGTACAGTGGCGGCGAAAATGATGATGAACAGTTTTCGTCTTTTATCTACTTTGTTGACTTTGCAAATGTATATTTAAAATAGATGCAAGCAGTTGGGAGATTTTTTTAAAGATTATTTTGTACATAACAGTGAGAAGTGTCTTGATTCCGATATGTTTAGGGAATATACCAGGGGCGGGTTCAGGAAAATATTTCGGGGGGTTTCAAAAAGTAATTCTTTGATATTCATAAATTGTCTTTTAATTTGTATGTAGTTTTAATGTCGATCCTAATATTTCGGGGGGTTTCAACCCCCAAAACACCCCCCTGAATCCGCCACTGGAATATACCATATTTTTTCAAGAGGGTGAGTACTTAAGAAAATAACACAAAATGAATAAATTGATTCAAAAACTATTTCAGTTTGAAAATTATCAACTAATAATAATTATTATTATTTGGGGCAAATGTTGGGACGTTTCTGACGTATTGTAATCTGCTGAGCCAATTTTACACGCTATTTTCAAGCACATCTGGGTTTTTATCTGCTGTATCTCGCTAAATGTTGTTGAATTTCGACGATTGTTTTTAGATTGCTACCACTAACCGAGGAGAGATATTTGAACGGTGTAAGATCACACGATCTCAAACGGTAATTTACTGGTCCAAGTCGATATAAATATTTATACGGCTGTAGCGTCGTCTTGTTGGAACCATGTATCATCTGGATCCATATTTTCTATATCTTAAAACCAAATCTTGTTAATGGTGAAATCTGGGAAAGTGATTGGTTGATTGCAATATTAGCTCTATCATCAGTTTGAGAGAAGAGAAAAACAGATCAGATATAAATTTAGATATAAAACAATAAGTTCTTTGCCTAAAACAGAAAATGTTAAAATATTATTAATAAAACTTTAACATATTTGCTTCGGCCTGCAATATAAGAATCGGAAAATAATTTCCTTTGGTGCCGAAAATAAATAAAAGTCCGAAATTGTGTCTCTCAATTTAAGTAAATATTGCACAATAGCACAATAAAACAATAAAATGTTTGCCTAAAACAAAACATTTTTAAATATTTGTAAACAAATTTGCAGGTCGAAAAAATAAAAATTTTAAAATAATTTCCTTTTGTGCCGAAAATAATTAAGAAATTATAATTCGATTTAAGTATGCACAATCGGTGTGATATAGCAAAAGGCATTAACTATTATTAAAAGCTGGTTAGGAAACACTGTTCTACACACCTCTTCCGTCGCCGATTCCCTTCTTACCATCGCTTTGCACCCCTTGAACGCTCGGTTTAACCGCCAAATGCGACAGCAAACGGTCTGTAATTGATGTTGTTTTTTTTTTTTGTTTTATTTTCCAAGTGACCGTTTTCGGTGTCACTTGCAGCCAATGTTTCACCCTTAAGCCAATGTTATGGCCGTTTCATTCACGAGAGGCAACGAAAAAAGCGCAGACATAAAACCGCAACAACAACATTAAGCGAATAGCAAAACCATGCGCTGCGAACGCTTGAACTTGTATTAAGTGTGCTGACAAAGTGTTTTCCCTGCACTCGTACTGGCGTTTACGTGTTTTCTGTTTTGCTCCTATTTTGCTTAGGGCTTCGTATGCCAAATTCGCGCTCAGCTGCTCCAATGCTCCACTGCTCTACTGCTCAGCTGCTGCAGCTGTCGCTGGCGCTGGCGTTGGCGCTGGCCCGCCATCGCCACAACCCAACAGCCTCTGAGCGGCAGACTTGACGGGAGATGGGCGCCATCGCCGCCACCGGGTACAACGCACAAGTGAGCACGAGCAGCGCTGGCTGCTTTGCCTTCTTATGCTGCAAGCTTCAGCGCCGAGTCGAGGCACTTTTCCGACTTTTCATTTTAGTCTTGCGTTCGTCGTGCCGTTTGTTGGTTGTTGAAATTGGCTGGCCGTCGTTGCCGTGGTGATCGCCGTGCATTGCCTTAAGAAAAACCCACAAAATCACCCAACCAAAGAAAACCGAAAAATAAATAAATATTCAATTGTCGATTCGGCGAGTGCACTGAAAATGTGCAAACACATTTGATGGCCTGTCAGGCGGAAAATCTGCATTTGATGTGATGACTTAATAGTGGTTAGCGGTGCGAATGATGCGCGCGGAAGCCGAAGCTGAAAAGTGTGTTAAAAATAATCGCGCTGATTAACAACAAACGAAAAAGTAAAAAGTGCAGAAATCACCAACGCTAAATCCCACATTACAAGTTTGTAATAGTTGTTTGTTTTTTTTTGCAAATGCACTGCTAAAAATACAACAACGACTACGTCAGCGCTGCTAGAGCGCCCGATATCGGCGACGTCGTCGGTTGGTTTGCAAGTCAATGTTGGTGGCCACTTTCCGATTTCCTCGTTCTTTGCGGGATTACGTCGGTTGAAGAAGCGTAAAAGTGGCATAAATTCAAAACAAATATTGTGTGCAAAAGCGATTTGTGTTGGCCTCAGCCCTGCACTGTTTGGTGCTTTTATTGAATTTTCATCGATTTTGCTGGCAGCAGCGGCGGCCAGTGAAAGTGTCGTGCGTGCCGTTTGTCCCTGTTTCGAATTCGCTGTGTGCTGTGTTAATAATTCAATTTTAATGCAGCCAGTGTCTGCGGTTCGTGGAAAATGTGAAAAGTGAAAAGCACTTTGCACAGTTGCGATCAAATTAAAAAGTAGACGTGACTCATTGCCAGCGCCAGCTGAATGTGTGTCCTGCCAGCGCCACCCTGCAAACCGCATACCACACGTCGCACACCACCAGCCACCACTTGCAACACAACACGGCACTATAGCGAACAACGTGGCGTGGTGCCGCGCGGTGCGGTGCGGCAACAGGGCAAGGCATGGCCGCGTGTTGTACCCGCCTCGCCTGTTCGTAGTAAATTTATGGCGTTACGCTTTTCTATGGCGTTAGCGTGTGTTGGTGTTATCAATGGTCAACTGAAACGGCAGTACGCGAAAGAACGTCCAAGGAGCATTGAATTCTACACGGCCACGAGTTCCTTTTGCTCCAATCGACCCTTCATGCAACTTCATTGAGGCCTTTGCGTAGTCCGTTTGTGCTGTCGCTCAGTTTATTTGCATATTTTCACTCAATACTATGACGACATTTATAAGTAGCCTGGCTTACGCGTGCGCAATGCAGCCTTATGTAATTTTACTAAGTCCCATGTACTCGTACTAACATATATTCCACAGCCAGTCACACCTACTTACACACATGTGAGCTCGTATTCGTACCACCGCTGCACTCGCAATGACACTTGAATGTGTCAGACTGTTTTGTGCACTCCTTGGTTTAGCCGCCTGCCCGTCACACCGTTGTGTGGCCTCTGCTTCTGTAGATGTGGATTAATAACTACTACCGATTGCATATAAATATTGACAGTAAACAAGTTACAATTGACACTTCCTGACAAGCGATATGAATAAATAAATTGAATGCCAATTAATCTGTAAACTAAAACCAAAACTTTTAATTAACGAGTAAGTGCGGCAGCCAACTTGATGGGGGATATTAGACAAGACAATATGTGGGTTTTGCTTGTGCTTAACACGCTTCCTAGCATATGTGGAATATGACTGTAAATGAATCAGAAGATGATATACGCTGTAAGGATGCCTATCTGAGTCTCAAAAATTGTATTAGTTTATTTGGAATGGTATGACGATTACTTCACAACTCATGAACTTGAAACCGAAAAATGTTTTTAACCGTAGACCTGCGTTGGTGTCATTTTCGACCAAATTATTTTTTGTACTTCTAATATTTTTAAAATTTGTTTATTAGTTTCAGTTGTTTTTTCATTACGTTCTTACTTGGATATTATCTATCGAAATCAAACCGTTTTATATGTTAAAAACTAAGTTGGCTTTGCATTTTTTAAATTTGTGTGTGTGATTTTAAACTGGGTCGTTTTCGACTCGTTTTTTGAGGTAAGTCTACGGTTAAGACCGTTTTACCAATGACGGATTTACTCGCATGGAACAGCAAATTGCTGATTTTAAATTTTCCAGTAGCTTGTTTTCAGAAATTAGGATCGCTTTCAATCATTTATTACTATCGATACTTAAAGTGTCGATCTTCAATTTCACAATAGGAAATTTTCAGAAGTTAGCCACAGCAACAATATTGTTCAAGTAAAAGAAAACGAACCAAATAAGACAAACAAAGGGGTTTCGAAATGCAATTTAATAACTTTGCTGTTTTTACAGCAACTTTTCTTTACGAATACGAATCTTGACAGAAGGTTCATAACGTATACAAATAGTTCATATGTATCTGCGTACATACATAACAGGCACAACAACGATAGGTCCAACTTTCTTCAAACCACAACGACCGCCAAATTTGATGCTAATGCATTTTTCTTCTCTAATTCTGGACCTTTGTTCTTCTATCAAATGACAATTGTAAACATAAAGCATCCACAGCTCTGTTTCATAAAAATTAGATTTTATGAAAAATCTGTTTTATAAAATCCAAGACACTTTTGGCTCTTTTAAACCACCCTACACCTGTTTCTTTACTAAATTTTTAGTAGCTTTAAAGAATCAATTTTCGTTAGTACTTTAATTTCCAGCCCAATTTTCCTCTTATTTAAAGATATTCCAATTGCAAAAACAATATTTCGCGCTCAAAACGTACCCAAGAGTTTGTGTCTCTAAAATTAGAGGCAACAAAAGCACCAACAACAAAAAAGACTGCCAAGCATAGAGTGCCGCAAGCGAAAAATCCACCAACAGCACTCGACACTGTTGACTGTGTGCACAATAATAACAGCAACAGCAGCAGCAACACAACACAGCACAGCTCAGCGCTCAGCTCAGCTCCGAGCGTCAGCTGCTGCAACGACAGCAGTGCCAGCAACAACAGCAGCAGCAGCAACAACAATAGGCGCACAGCAAAACAGAAGGTGTCTTCGCCGTCGGAAAGAAACTGAAAAGCATTCGCTTTGCTACTTTTGTTGTTATCGTTGTTATTTTGGTTATTGTTGTTGTTACTGTTATTTTGCTCGTTGGTGGTGGCGACGAAACACAACAAAACGCCGAATGCAAACGTTAAGGCACAACAAAGCTGAAATACCACTAACAGCAACAAACGACTAACGCGGAACGTCAGCCAGAACGCCGACGACCAACCAAGTGAAAAGGAAACGGAGAGCATGAAACAGCAGCGCAAACATTTGCCCATGCGGACGATTAGGCGAATTGGTATAATAAACACACTGGGCACTTTTGACCCCAGCGTCGGCGCTGCGTTGCGCGGGTAAAGTGGGACTTGTGCTTGCATCGGCGACCGACTTGTTAGTTAATTTCACACCAGACTAACGTCAGTAAACACGACAGTAAATACGACCGGAACAAGATGACGCAGCGACACGACACTAAGTGAATTGGGCTCGGGCTCGTTTCTTGTGCATTTTTCATGTTCCATGTGTCGGCCGCTCGTCACCTTTCGCACAATTCACCTTGGAAGTGAGACGAAGGTGTGTAAACGACGACGTCGGATTGATGTGTAAATTCAGGTGCGCGACAAAGGTTGGAGGTCGTGCCGCAGCGTGGGCGAGCAATAACCGGCAAATTAAACGCGCATTAAAATGTCAACAGCGCCTCAAACGATTCGATACCATGATGGATGGCGACCATATGGATGGATGACCATAAAAGCAACTTTAAATTAAATTTAACGAACTGACATTAGCTAACAAACAGCAGGCGCCATTAGAAAAATTAGCGCATTGCTACTAGAAAAAAAGCTTATCGGCAACAAATCGCACGCACAACGCGTCAGTGCGTGTTTGACCTTCCCGCCTTTCCCTAAGCCTTGCATAAGTACGTACCTACTTTTGTACTTATTTGCATGTGCGAAGGTAGAGCGTCAGCCTAAAAACCCATTAGTCAAGCGTCCATTGGAGCCAAACGCATACTGTGCGTACTGTGTCAACCGGCCCGATGGGCGGCCGGCAATTGAAGTCGTAAAACGGCATTGCTGCCAGAAACGCCCTAAATTATGCTACACTAAATTACCAAACTGTATGCGTCAGTGTGTCGCGTCGCCGCTTTCAATTACTATTCCCGGAGGTTGTTATGTGCTGTTTTTGTTGTTGTTATTATTGTTGCTGCTGCCATAGCAGTGCTTCGTTTTAATTACGTACTTTGTTAGCTGAATTTAGCGTTGCCGGCTCGCATGTTGAGCTTTCGGCAATGTTTCTACAATGTGTGCACAAATTAAAGCGCTGAAATGTTTTCATGTTCGGCTGTGTAGTTGCCTTATTTTTCTTTGCCGCCCACGTACTTTGTGCTTGGCATCTTTTGGCCGAAAATCAATAACGTCTTAACGGCGCATTCCAGGACATAAACATCCTGAGGGATTTGTTGACATACAGGTCATTGAACGGTAAATGAATTGGACAGCATTTATTAATAATCAATGTCATTGACATTCGCACGTTAATGTGGCAATAAAGTTGAGAAGTAAAGTTCGAAAACATTTATTATGAATTAAATTACATGAACAAACGAGTAATAAAAAGATCATTCAATCAAGACTCTGACCTACACGCATGACCTAAGATCCCAGATTCACCTTTACACAAACACTTTAAACTTTTCATGTTTTCCGTATTTCACTCATTTGCGTTGTTTAAATTTCGTGCCACCTTCCAGCACCTGAAATTGATTGACTGTGAGTTACGGATTGCTCAAAAATTGCGCTGAATCGTTGAAATGCTGATGATGCGTTGTTGCGGCAGCGTTATTTATAGCAGAGCACAATTTGAAGGCTATCGATCTGTTTTGATTTGCGTTTAGTGTTGATGTGAAGTTATGCGTTGATGAGTTGCGAGTTTTCCTGTAAATATGGGTCGCAGCGTCAAGGCGAAATAATTGCTTGCTTTACTTTTACAACTTATTCAAAATCACAGGGAATTGTTACATTTTTTGGAAACTCGTCCATGAATATCAAAATTGCTCCTAACTTGCTATGTTGAGTTTAGAATTTCATTGAATTTTTGCACTAAGAATCATTTATTTAAAAAGTCCAAAGCAATTTGAAATTCCAGCTGTATTGATTGCACTGAAATATTTCTCTACTTGCTGCAAAAACTTTTTGTAGAATTTATAAAACCGATGGCGTGAATATTGCACCCAACTTTCTTACCAAACGTAGCCACTGACATGTGCACAACAAAAACAGAAAACCACACCACTTGTCTACAATTGTGTTCAATATTTTCTTTGGCACATTGCACGCTCTGCACGCTTGGCGCCGTGCTGTGACGGTGTGGCTGTGTTCATCGCTTAATGGCCAAATGGTGCACTTAAATTCCATTTCAGCATTTAAGCAAATGAATTTGTGTTTTCGGCGATTGCAAAATAAATCAAACAAAACATGTTGAAAATGTGCAAAAGTCTATGAAATGAGTTGCGCGCCAATGGCAGTCAGCGAAAAACGCAAAGGAAAATCAAATAAAAAAGAACACACTGGGATAAAACAAATTTCAGTGTGGCTTGAATTAGTTTTATCAAAGCAAAACGTACATGTTGTACGAAACGTTCGTAAAATATGAAGTCATGCTTTTTATTATCATTCCTGAATTCTGTTGTGGCTTAGTCATGTTTTCTGGGGAGCCTCCGCTTCGTGTGGACTCATCTTTAAATACAGAAATCAGTACTGAAGTCACTCAAATTTCGAAGAGAATTTAACATGTAATTTTCAATTCCAAGGTGACCATTTAATCAGACATTGGGTCTATTTCTAGTACAGCAATCATTTAAATTTGGAAAGAGTTTTACTTGTGCAGTTCTCATTCAATGTATTTCATTGCGATTTTCATATACGCAATAATTGTCTTTGTGCTTTCTTACATTGCAGTCATTTCAATTAAAAAAACAAATTATGTGTGTGTTTTTAAACCATTAACAGATCTCTTTTTTATATTTGCATCATTTCAATGTAAATAAAGTTTATTTACATGTGAATCGCTCTTGCAAAGATTGTCTTCTGGCCAGCAACCAACAGCTTCCTTTACACCAAACAAAAACGCAAATGGTTTACTTCAGAAATTGACATTGTTTTCAGCACAATCTGAGCAACATTCGCAAAATGTTTAATGTCTTCAGACTTCAAAAAGCTGCCCAAAGCAATAAACATTTGAGTTTGTTTTGCTTGAAGCAACAAATGCCTCAAATATTACTCATACGCCCCAGTGCAATCGTCAAGCGTTTGTTGACCCGCCAATAAACTGGCAACCGGCCAGCGGAACAACAACCTTTTCACACTTGTGAACAGCAAACACGTGTTCAGGATTTGTTTTGGTGCAAAATTTGTCGCAGTGAAATGAACTGCGGGTCAAAACTTGTACAGCAAACGAAGCAAACAGCAACAAATTGTACGAGTACTGTAGAATTTTTATTGTTTTTAATCTATTTTGCAGTTGGTGACTGAAAGTCTGTCACACGACCATAGATAAGCGACAGAACTTTTAGTGCTTATTGCTTTAAGAATATCGATTACTGAACCACAACAAACTGCAATTTGGCCAAAACGAGTTGAGTTGATTAACTGTGCTTATCACTGATTCATTTTAAAGTGGGTAGCTATTGTATTTTTAATCGATTGTAATTAAAAATAATTTCATAAATAAACAGTGGGATCTGGAAAATCATAAAAAAGTAATTCCCTCTTTTGGTCTGTTTGTTGAGAACGAAATTCTAGAAATTGCAATGAGTTGGTTGCATTTGACTTGAGATCTTATTGGCGGGAATATTCGCGTTTGCTAATGAAAAACATTGTCAAATATGATTAACAGCAGAAATGTGGCGACAACGTGAACGACGTAAACTTGGCCTGAAAGGTCAACTTTTTCAAGGTTGGCGTAATTTTATTTATATTTGCATTTTATTGCTTACGCCTGCTGCCGTCAGAAAGTTTTCCACTTCAAGTTTTAATATTTACCAATCGCAGCACAAATCACGTGCAGCGTTTCAGAAATGCAAAAACACATCAAAAGCGCAAACATTAGCACTAAACAAATGTCCATTTATCAATCAAGGCAACGAAAAATGCTTTCCACTCATTTTATCATTTGGCGCTGGGACGAGAAGGTGGGTGGGTTCAGCGACGCGCACCAAACGACCCGTCAGCAACGCACAAAATAATCGCTTTCAGTTGGCTTCAAACTCCCGCGTGTTGCTGCCACACGAATTCGTGGAATTTCCGACTCGAATAAAAGCCGTGCAAACAAACAATGGCGCGTGTTTGTTTTTATTACATCAGCGAAACGTGAAAATTTTATTACAGCGAAACTTACGATATTTAAAAAACCCAACATTGCTCATCCAAGCATCATGTCGTAAACAAAAACGCAATTTTCCGGTAGCGTAGGAAAAGTTTTGTTCAGCAAAGACTCCATGAGATATTCAAAAATTGCAAACAATTTAACAGTTAAACGAAAACAACAAAAAGTGCGACTCAAGTGGAAAATGAAGTCCTTATAATGTGCCTCACACACATGACCACAAATAGGTTTCAGCGAGCAGAACCTACCAGAGGAAGCAGTACCGAAAAACCTCCTTTTGTATGGAAGTGTGCGCGAGTGTGAAATGCCCAGCGGAAGTAGGAAGCGACCGGATACGCTTGAACTAGAAGTGCTCGGTGCGCGGCAAATTGAGTCTTCCGATGATGAACGTGCCACCGCAATCCATAAAAAATATCAACAAAAACAACAACTACAACAGTCGACCAAACCGAAAAATGCTCCAACCATATCCGATGCCGAGGCGCAAACGGCCAAAGCCGAACCGCCGCCACGTCGCCGCTGGTTTCAGTTGCGCCGCCACTCACGCCGCTGCCCAGCTGCAGCTGCAACCAGTGCCGCTGCGCCGCAATCGGGCACCCATACCAACACAAGCACTGCCACCAGCGCCGGCACCAGCGTCGGCGCCGCCTCCCTAGCCCTGCCGGAGCCCACAGCCATTGACAACTCAACGACCACCATTGTCGCGCCGCTGTCCACTAGTCAAACAATACCAGACGTGGCCGCCGTGCAGCCGCGCAGCAGCTCGAAGAAACGCCGCAGTAAAACGCAAACGGAAAGCCTCTACAGCTTAGCGACACTCGCGCAATCGGGCGAAATACAGCTGCAGCGGCGCTCCGAACCCAATGTCCATGCAGCCGAGCTTGTGCCAGCGGCCGAAGAAGCAGCCCGGGCGCCGACGCTGCCCTCCTCAAGCGCCGATCGCGGCAGAGAGGAGAAAACGGAAGCGGCCGTCAATAGTCAAAGCGAAAGAGCAGCGCGCACGCTCCACGCACGCGAGCAGGTGCTGCTGACATCGGAACTGGCAACTGTCGAGGAGGATGTGATTGACGGCGCGACGCCGCCAACGGGCGGCTTGCGCGCGAGCCTGATGTCGGTACTGGGAAAGTTGGCGATCTGGAAGCGCAGCAACTGTCGTCGACGGCAATCGCGCTCCAGCCACAGCACGCTGGCCGGCGGCGGTGGCGCTGACGGTATCAGCGGCCGAAAGAGTCTCAATGTCAGCACAGACTTTGAGCAATTCTCGACAGCAACAACGACTCCGGGCGGCAGCGGCGTCTTTGCCAGCGCCAAGGAAAAGGGCATCAGGCGGCTGTCGCAGATTCGTCGCCGACGCAGCTCATACTACTTTTCCGGTAATTGTAAAACATTGATGAACACATTTGGTTTCGTGAGATGTTTTTTAATTCACTTTCGCTGTTCAAAAGGAAGCTGAAGTTAAGTAAAGAAGAGTGTGGGCAGCTGAAGTTCTTCGCAGTTGATTTAACTGAGTTTTAATAGAATTTTTTAATGTCAATCTGAGTTGAGTGAATCTGTCCACTAGTTTCTTACAGTCATATTTGTTTTATATTTTTCAACTCTTTTACACATTTCCAGTTCGAAGTTTCAACAATTACACTGGTTTGTCAGTCAGAACTTTACAAAAGTTTCAGTTCATTTCGAGCTTCTGTTTTGTATCGAATATGAATGAAATAATCAGTTTTATTATTCGCACATTTATATTCGGTAAAATGAGCCTAAAATTCACCGAAACAAAACAATATCTATTACAAATATTTCTTTTTAGCTATATCTAATAATTTTTATAATGTTTTTCTGAATTTCTTGCAGACAACGAACGCAGAATTCGTGCTAATGACAGAGCGTTTAATGCACAATTTAAATACGCCGTAAGTAGCTGAGCCGCTTTGCCTTGCTTTCCTTTTATTTTCCTTAGTTTATTTGCTGCCAGCCGGTACGCGCCAAGCTTAGCTGCACGTGAGTGTAATTAATGGCCGCGTAGTAGACGAAGAGCCCGTCGCGTCCAAGTTAGGTCTGTCTCGCTTAGACGGCACTAAACGCCTACGCAGCCTGTTCGCTGTCATTCTATCGATCGAAGAAACGTGGGAAGCGCAATGAATGGAATGCAAAACAATGACGACGTGTCCCCATGAACTGTGGTTCGATGTTTGGTTGAGATAAAAGTGGCAGTGGCGGCAGTGACGCGTTTCCTTTGATCACAGCACAATTAATGAGGATTTGCCTTGTTATCGCAATGAAACGAAACTTTTAATCGGCATTAATCATTTGCGCATATGTTGCGCCGGATGCGTCCGAACTGAACTGCCGCAGCCACAAGAGCTCCATGCATTATGAAAACTCAATTAACACTGACGCAGTAGCGAAAGTGTTGTGCCGCAGCAACACGACAGCCACAGTCATTCCGCTGGCACAAAAGAGCGCCTCACGTTGATGACGGGATTAAAATTGCATTGACATTTCGCTTTTGTTCGCGCTGCTTCGCAGTCTTGCGCTGCATTGGCTGCTGCTGCTGGCTGACGTCTGCCATCAACAACAACAGACCGAAAAAGAAAAATATTTATACATCATAAATAATTAATTGGGCGAGCAAATTGCTTTTTGCCTTTGGTCGCTTCAAGTATTGGCATTTTTCTTACGGTCAATGGCTTCGCGATGATGGCGCAGCGCTTCGATTCCACGTCTACTACACTGCACTGCAGAAATGTGTGGCAGTATAAAAGCTAAGCATATTAATGCATTCATTAGTCTAGATTCTACAACGACCCAACAGCGCGCAATGCAGATTTTCAACATCACTCATACGTCACGTATGCCAAGCGTCGTGCGCCTTAATTGCAATCGCTTGGAATTAATTGATTAAAATCGTGCAGTTTCTGTGAATAATTCAATTGGCAGACGTGTAAATTTGCCATGTGCCGCACGTAGTTGAATATCAAAACACTTAACGCCTAAAGTCCACAACTGTTTCAATGGAAATACAGGTTTTCGTGTCGCGCTCATTGTTTACGCTCATAAATCGTACAATCACGCTCACAATTTGCACAATTATGTAAAAAGCTAGAACATTAGCTCGTGAATGATTAGTTATGTGTTTTGTATTTGTATTTACAGGATAACTACATTAAGACGTCCAAATATTCGATGCTGACATTTTTGCCGTTCAATCTTCTGGAGCAATTTCAACGCCTTGCCAATTTCTATTTCCTCTGCCTGCTGGTACTGCAGCTAATACCGGCCATATCCTCACTGACGCCAGTCACCACAGCCATACCGCTAATTGGTGTGTTGACTCTAACGGCAGTTAAGGATGCCTACGATGACATTGTAAGTGGCTGCAATTCATTGCAATAAAAACACATTTAATTAACACCATTTACTGAGTACTTAGTTGGAACAAGTTTTCCGTGACAGAATGTACACACTTTTCTACGCATCTTTCACATAAATTTATGACTACACATAAATACGCATAGGTGGACATGTTTATAATGATTACCATCATTGCTGGTTGCTGTCATTTTTCGACTAACAAACGACCATTGAAGAGGTCTTTCAACCGCAACGCTCACCGTCCCCTGGCGCCAACTGTGCGGCCCTTTAGCGGCCCACACGTGCTGTCTGCGCTCGCAAGCCGCCTAGTGCGCTTGTGTGCGCTCTCTTGACTGCTCTTCATGGAGCACGCACGCTTGACATTGACATTTCTTGTTAGATACGAGCTGCAGCGTGCTTTGGTGACATGAAGCGAGCACATGCGAAATGCTTTCAAAGTATTGTAAAAACGTTTTCTTGCACTAATTTATGGCAGAGGTGGCGGTTGTGTGAGACAAGATGTTGAGGCGAATGAATATTTAAATATAAAATATCGAAATAAATAACAAGAAAAAAATAATATGTCATTTTTGGCTAATTTAAGAGTCTTTAAGACTTTTTGAATAATTCATAATTGAATATAATGAAGATAAATATGTTGATAGAGACAAATCTCATAGTATTTGCATAATTTACGAAGGAATGTTTTGTTTCAGACACATTTAAACTAAACTCATTTAAACTTTGACTCGTTTTAAAAAATTTCAACTGTTCTATAGAAATCTTAATTTAAACCAGAAACTAGTATTTTTCATATTTCACAATTGAGTCTAGTTTATTCCTTACGAAACTCAAACATGTGTTCCCACAAACTTTCCCATAAAATCCAAATGCAGAATGTATAGTCCGTTTGCGTCACTGAATCTTACCCACCAGGGAATAGTTACTGTCCCACTTACCTTGAAAACGCCACTTGTTATATTCTAGAATCACAATCAACTGTTGTGCCTTCTCGTTACAGCAACGCCACCTGTCAGATTCTCAGGTGAATAATAGACGATCGAAAGCTCTAAGAAATGGCAAATTGGTCGATGAGAAGTGGTCAGGTGTTCAAGTGAGTATCTGCATACATACGTATCTACGCTGAATAACAAAGCCATTGAACGCGTGTAAACATACATGCATATTTACATTTCCAAGGCGCCATTCGTTCAAACGAATTTTTGTTTTTTCTATTAATGCAAACGAAAAATCAATAAGCCTTCGAGAAATATTAAATATGTGTGGGCAAAAAAGATATGCGTGCAATGTGCAAATACACTTTTCACACCTCGCATACAACAATAACGTCACGCTTTCCTTACCGTGAAGGTCGGCGATGTGATACGTCTGGAGAATAATCAGTTTGTGGCCGCCGATATTTTGCTGCTCACCACATCCGAGCCGAATGGTTTGTGCTTCATCGAGACGGCCGAACTGGACGGCGAGACGAATCTGAAGTGCAAGCAATGCCTGCCCGAGACAACGGAACTGGGCCAGCGACACGATCTGCTGTGGCACTTCAACGGCGAAATCATCTGCGAGCGGCCCAACAATTTGCTGAACAAGTTCGAGGGTACGTTGATCTGGCGCAATCAGCGGTTCGGGCTGGACAACGAGAAGGTGCTGCTGCGCGGCTGTGTGCTGCGTAACACGCAATGGTGCTATGGCGTTGTGATATTCGCCGGCAAGGACACCAAACTGATGCAGAATTCGGGCAAGACGCAGTTCAAGAGCACCGGCGTCGATAGACTATTAAATTTCATAATAATTGGAGTGAGTGTGTGCGCGAAGCGGAAAGTCGAGCCAATCCTAACCATCTACCATTGCAGATTGTACTCTTTCTGCTTTCCATTTGCGCATTCTTTACGCTGGCCTGCGCCATTTGGGAAGGTTTCATTGGACAGTATTTTCAGGTAATGATAACTGAAATTTTGGCAAACTTGAAAATCGTGAACTAAGAAAGGTACTAATGTGCTTTTGTACATTTCAGGTGTACTTACCCTGGGAGAATATCATACCGAAGGAGGTCGCACAGGGTGCCACTGTCATTGGTCTCTTAGTATTCTTTTCCTATGCAATTGTTTTAAATACTGTTGTGCCAATATCTCTCTACGTTTCAGTAGAGGTAAGTGCCAGACGACAGTTGAGATCTCGACCTGCAATGAAAAAGGGTCTCAAAGAGTTCAAGTCCATGTTTACAAAAGCAAAAGTTTACAAACAGTTTTAGATGATAATTGAAATAATAGAAAATCAACCAATTTGCTGGTCAAGTTCATATTAATTTGAGGAAATAAAAACCTCAAAAGTTTTAAATACGGAAATTTAAAAACATAAAGAAAAAAGCCACATCAGTAACAATTTTGACAACAGGATCATCTTACCGACTATTGTGTTTGCTTTTTTAAATTGCATGATTTGGTTGGGGAAGCAATATAAAAGTGTTAAATAGAAAACAGAAAAAAATAATAATTAGAAAACTATTGAAAAACCTATATTTTTCTCTAGAGAGAAGTGTGACTATGGTAACTCCAAAACCATATTATGAAATGTATTTTTATTGGATTTAAGTCAATTGAATCCTTGTAGTTACTCCAAAATGGACTTAAAGAATGAAAGCTCTTCCTCATTGTGTGTCGAGAAACGCAAAGCAAGGTTGTGTCTTTGAAAATGTTCACTTATTTGAATATTTTCTAACTTAACCCTTTGCCTTACATACACTACTTGGCTTGGTGAAAAATTTTTTCAACATTTATCCATTTATTAAAACCATTTTTCCCTTTCGCTGCAGGTAATACGTTTCGCCCAATCATTTCTCATCAACTGGGATGAGAAAATGTACTACGAACAAACGAAAACACATGCCAAAGCACGTACCACCACCCTCAACGAGGAGTTAGGACAAATACAATACATATTTTCGGATAAGACCGGCACACTAACACAAAATATTATGACCTTTAATAAATGCAGTATTAATGGCCGTTCCTACGGGGATGTCTTCGACTTGCGCACGGGCGAAGTGATCGAGGTGACAGACGTAAGTAGTCAAACTAGTTTATTTCCTAAATTGCCCAAAAATATTTCCACTCATCTGACAGCAGCATATTCAGGGTCCAGCGCAGTCCTATTAAAATGCAAAGCTCCTCTAATTACATACAACAAAATCGCGAATTTAACGAAATACAACAGCATATTTTAATACTATTAACGACTCCTAATCATACATTCTAAGTGCATGAGGAATTGGTTATAGTTAATGCATTATTAATACTTTTAAAAATAAGCAATTCAATTCATTAATTTCAACTGTGAGGGTAGCTGTAGTACGACGATTCGAAAACACACAAACACATCCGATGAAACTGACAACTCAGAGATCGGCGATCTTCCAGCAATGTGGCCGCTTCAGTTTCGACTCATGCGCACATTTTTATTTGTCACGCAACTTTAGTTAATTTTTGTCCCAACATTCCAGCGCTTGGATTTGTTTGCAACAAAATTATGTGTAAATATGGCCCACAGCACAGTGTTCAAAGAGAAAATTTTGATTTACCGTCCCAGCCGCACTCACCAAATCTTTTGCACCGAAACCATAGCACACTCAGTGATCACTCGACAGCCGACCTTCCCCACCAGTCGTTCTGTTTGTTTGTTTCCTTTGTTAAAATTTTGTGTTTTTACCAGTAAAATACCTTAAAAATCATTCCTCGTTGTAGAAGCAAAAATATGTACAAAGTAGCAACAGCAGCAACGGCAACAACAGCAAATGCACTCCAACACCACCACCAACCATACTGTTGCATGCCGCCGAGGTGCATCCGAAAAGCACAATTGTCGTGTCCACGCTCAACGAGGGCGGTGCGGCGGCAATCAAGCTGAAATCGGCCACAACAAGCGCCGCCACCGCCGCCGCTGTCAGTGCCGCACAAATGGCCGTCACATCGCCCGTTCACAAAGAGCCGCCACCGCCCACAGTTGGCGGTGCGTTCGCAACCGAAGCGGCAACGCCAGCCAGCAGTTTGAGGAGCCGTCGCGACAGCGAGCGTCGCGTCTACTATCGGGACGACAAGCAGTCGCCGTCGCTCAGCTCCACGGTGTGGCGCTCCAGGTCGTCGTCCACATCGCCGCCCAGTCGACGCGTCCGACGCCAGTGTTCCACGCTGTCCAATGCCAGCGATAAAGTAATGATACTCAATGATTTGCCACAAAAGACACTCATTGTGTCCCATGCCAAAAACAACAACAGCAACAGCAGTAAAGTACTCACCACCATCGCCATCGCCACCAGCACCAACACCACTACCACCCCCACACCCACCATTGCCACCACCACCTACAGCACCTGCACCATAGTGGCCGATGCCGATTCCGATGCCGACACCGACGACGATGTCGACGCTGATCTCGAGACAGCGGCATTGTCATCGCCCTCATCTGCACCGCCATCGCAGCCATCAACACCCTCGACACCTTCGTCACCATGCTCACCAACAACAGCAGCGCAACTGGCCACACAATTCACTCAAAAACGCTCATTTCACAGAAAAAAGTCGAAAAAATCCCTAAAATCACCGACCGGCAAGAAGTGCGCCAAGGCGCTCTGTACGCCATTCTGTGCCTGCAATCGCCACGACCACCAGTACCCGAAGCCCAAATTGCGATTCACCGCTGACTGCATCGATGCGAGCACGAACCGACACACCACCACACGCACCGCGCGCACCCACACAAATACTTGCACCAATAACACCACCAACCCCACCACTCGCACCACCGACAATCTGCTTAACACTAACACTTACGCCACCAATTGGAGCGCGGCTCACCACAAAGTGCACGTATGCATGAGTTTTCTGTACTTGTGTGTCTATTGACTAACTGCTACACCGCTTTTGGTCCATCTTCCTGTGCTTAACCACGCCGCGAGCCCGTGTCGATTAACCTTGAATACGCCACTGTAAATGACCGAATCACCAAATGCACCAAAACGCAGTCTTTTCATTTTCCCACTTTGGTTCTATTTATTCTTGTTGTGTAACTCACTCTTAGCTTTGCGATATTTTCTAAGCTTTAACCGTACAAGCTTTAAAATTAGCTCGAAATTAATTAGGATCTATACCAACTAAGTAATGTTACGCCTCAGCTTGCATTCTATTATATAATATCCATATAATGTATATATAAATATATTAGTTTCTTATTTATTCAATATTTTTCAAAAACCAGTCATCACCCAGACCTTTCTCTCTCCCACTGGTCCTCTCCAATATCCCATTTCTCTACGATCCGATCCGAACCTAAACAATGCATGACGTTGCTAAAAACAGCCTTCAGTACCCACAATCTACTATCTATAAAATACGCTTGAATACTCTTATACCGCTACAACAATTTAAATCAAAACATTTAAAACCCAATTGGAAAATTCCCATCTTCATTCACATGATTGCCAACTTTGCTTTTCACTCTCTTGAAGGCTCTGGAACCGGTGGACTTCTCCGCCAATCCCGAGTACGAGCCCGAATTTCGTTGGTACGATAAAACGCTGCTGGATGCGGTACGCTCCGACGAGGAACATGCGCATAACTTCTTTCGCCTGCTCGCCTTGTGTCACACCGTCATGCCGGAATATGTCGAAGGTCATCTGGAATATCAGGCGCAGAGTCCCGACGAATCGGCGTTAGTGTCGGCGGCGCGAAATTTCGGTTTCGTGTTTCGTTCGCGTACACCGAGTAGCATCACCATCGAGGTGATGGGAAGGACGGAGGTAAGTTGTGGGACTCATACTTCATATTCTTATATATTCCCATAACAACCAATTTATCGGTTTACGCTTTTGCAGGAATACGAACTCCTCAACATTTTGGACTTTAACAACGTACGCAAACGCATGTCGGTGATATTGCGGCGCGGCGACAATATAATTCTGTACTCTAAGGGTGCTGACAATGTGATCTACGATAGGTTAGGCTCTAGTCAAAACGATATTAAGGCGCGTACTCAGGAGCATTTAAACGTAAGCATTCGCCCAAACCAACTCTCAGTCAAACCCGCTGACAATTTATTCATCGATTCATTATCCAATTTTTGTCGAAACCAGAAATTCGCTGGCGAAGGACTGCGCACGCTGGTGTTGGCAGAGCGACGACTCGACGAGGTCTACTACAACGACTGGCGCCAGCGCCAGCAGGAGGCCTCCGTGTCGATGGACGCACGCGAAGACAAGCTGAGCGCCATCTACGAGGAAATCGAGAGCGAACTGACACTTGTGGGTGTGACTGCCATCGAGGATAAGCTGCAGGACGGTGTGCCCCAGACGATAGCAAACCTGCAGATGGCCGGCATCAAAATTTGGGTGCTAACCGGTGATAAGCAGGGTAACATTGCGCCATTATAGTCAACAACTGCGCACGACCTCATTCAGCGACCAATGACTCTTTACAGAAACTGCCATTAACATTGGATACTCATGTCAATTACTAACCGACGAACTGGCCGATGTCTTTATCGTGGATGGCGGCTCGTTGGAAGAGGTCGACAAGCAGTTGCGTCAATTTAGGGAATCCGTGCGGATCGTCAATAGATTTAGGCCCACACGTAAGCAATCCACTGTGTACTTATTTGACTGCTGAAGTTATTGATATATATTTTGATTTTGCAGCACTCGAACCCAATGTCAATCTGAATTTGAACGGATCGAACAATATCGACCGGCACAATGCGTCGTCGGTGATGGCCAACTCGGCATTTCGCGCGCAAGTGTCGCCACCACCGCCGCCAGCGATATCCGTGGTTACGTTTAGGTGGGATGAAGACAAAATTAAGCATAATAAGGGCGAACCGGACAGGTAGAGGGAGCTCCATAACAAATGCCACACCCAACACACTCTCTATCTATCAAATGCCTACACTTTGAAGAATACTGTTTTGTTTTCCTAATTTCTTGATTTCGACACTTCTTAATACAAACTTTTGAGTTGTTTTCTTACCAAACAAAATCAAAACTCCTTTTCGGTTCTTTACGTAAATAATTTGTGTTCTTCTGTAGTTGGTTACTTTTAATTTTGTCGTAAATAATGCGAACTGGCCAGCAGTGGATGTAGGAGTGTAGCGTAGTGTTGAGTTTCATTTGGCACCAGATCAAAGAACAAACTGAAGTTGGCTGCTACCAGTAGATGCGCCATCGACCAGGCGAAGCAGAAATGAACACTATGTATCTTATTGCACAAGTCTGGGCCGATTTTTCACTCAACTTTTAGTGCGCTAATTACACGTTTGGACATCGTTGCACACCATCACGAAATCATGGTTAGCATTTTAAAATGAGGAGAAAATTTGGCTCTGGACGAAACGCTTTTCAACGAGTTGTATTCTGCAGACCTGTGTCTTTTTTTGTTTACACTATTTTCAAATTGATTTACTCAGATTAGTGCATTATGTACAGGGTATTTCAATTGAAGTGTAACATGTTAAATAGTGATTTCTTTGATCAGTATTAGTAATTTTTATTTGAAATTGGTCTCAAATTGTCAGAAACTATATTATTTTTAAGGACTTTTATTTAATATTCAATATGACCTCCTTTTGACTCAACAACAGCAGGCAATCGACTGGCAAATGCATCGCAAGAAACTCGAATAACATCCTGCGGAATTTTCGTCCACTCACGGATCAGGGCACGCTTCAGGGCATCGATGCTTTCATATTTTTTTTGCGAGACCTTACTTTCCGAAATGCTCGATTGGCCAAAGTCCATAGGATTGAGGTCTGGTGAAGGCGATGGCCATTCCGTTGCCGAAATGAACGCTGGGGCGTTGCGTTGAAGCCAACACTGCATAGTTCGAACCTTACGAGCAGGTGCAGAGTCCTGCTGGAATATCCAACGCTCTTTTTTTGAAAAGCTTGGCTGCCCAGGGTTTCAAAAAACCTTTCAGTACAATTTCTTGGTATGATCGAGTGTTAATTTTCATTCCTTCAGGAACAAAAACATGCGGTGTGCGTCCTTTTTCGGTTACTCCGGCCCAAACCATCACAGACGCGGGTTTTTGGCATCGATAGGCTCGCAGTTGTTCTTCATTGATAGCTGAGCGTTGTCTCAGCCAAACGTTGTCATTTTGCTTGTTGACAAACTGCTGCACGGTGAAAAGTTTTTCGTCGGTGAACACACAATTTTTGAACTAACCACATACGAGCCTCTGACGGAGCGCTTTTGCTCTAAGGAGTCGCATTTTCTTTTGGGCTGCCGTAAGGTGTTAAACCTTTTGAATTTTGAAAGGCTGCACCTTTAGCTTATTTCTCAATATTCGATGCATGCTTGCGGGCGAAACACGTATGTCCTTTGCCATCAAGTTTCCGCTGCGACCAGGATTTCGGGATAATTTGCTTATCACCTCTTTTACGTTCTCAGCGGACGTCGCAGTTGGTTGACGACCTTTACCACACCGTTTTTTAATAGAGCCAGTCTCCTTGTATCGTTTTATGGTGCGAAAAACAAAAACTCTATTTATGCGCAAATGTTTTAACTCTGAAACGATTGCAGAAGTCCATTTTTCAGCCAAAAAAAGTGGGATCACAGAATTACGCTTCGCGTTTAGGTCCATTGCGTTTGCTATTACTCTGATTTTGGAAAGCCGTTATATGCATTTGACAGATAATTCAATGGCTATTAAGTAGTAACAAAAAATTCTTCTATTCTATTTCATACTGCAGTATTTTTGACGTTTAAAGTTGGTTACACTTCAATTGAAATACCCTGTACACTCGATTTTTTTTTTAACAATTGCACCCTCAACTCTCAGAAGCCAATGTTGAGCTGAGGTGTAACCAGTTGGTGCAACTTTCCAATTTACAGTACTTTTGAGTTAGTATTTAGTTGATTGAATTTATGTTTTTGTTTTACTTAAACCCAAACATTGTTTGATTTGATATTTAACGAGACAAAACCAAAAACGTTTACATCATTTTATTTATTGTACAAGGATGATCCCCTCTATTGGTACTTGTTCCGCCCGGAAAGTAAAATTCATATATTTAAACGTTCATTCTTTTAGAGTTTATATATTTGTATATATAGCGCATATTTGTGTAATCGTGCATTTGCATTGAGACTCGAGCCACGATCATCGCATCCACAAATCATCCATGCATCGTACGCCGTAGTTGTTGTTATTGTCGTTATAACGTAACTATCCCTCTATGCATTCGAGAGATCCGCTTTTCGACTGTTCTATGTGAAGTTCTTAATCAAATATCTCCAGTAGTGACTGTTGTCGCGCATTGCTTCTTCCAAATTGTGCATTGAAATCATTTCATAGAGCAAACTTTCGTTTTCTGTTTATCCTTCTGAAATTTGTGTCCTTTGTCCTGTAACTGTGCTTTTGTAATTCATAACCTAATATTGTACTTCATTGCTATTTGCACGTGTGCTGTGCAAAGACTCATCAACTTTTTGCTCATCTCCATGTAGTCGACATCAGATCGAACACTAAGTGTGCTAATTGAGTTCTCGCTTTATGCTCCATGACAGTGCCGAGTGCAACGAACTATACGACAGTCTCGAAAAGGACCCTGAAGGCGCAACCGCGCTGCCCGATGATGAAATCCTTGAGGAGAATACCGGCTTCGCCATTGTCATCAACGGACACTCGCTGGTGCACTGTCTGTCGCCCGAGCTGGAGTCCAGGTATGAAAAGCGTTCTTTGCTTTGTTTCACCTGCAATAATGTGTTCCCTCTTGAATCAGGTTTCTGGACATTGCCTCCCAGTGCAAGTCCGTCATTTGCTGCCGTGTGACGCCGCTGCAGAAGGCGCTCGTGGTTGAGCTTATCAAACGCGCAAAGAACGCAGTCACGCTGGCCATTGGCGACGGCGCCAACGACGTGTCCATGATCAAAGGTACGAGTCCCGAGTCACTGCAGCTGCTCTCACTCTAACGCTCTCTCATACTCCCCGCAGCGGCCCACATCGGTGTTGGTATTTCCGGGCAGGAGGGTCTGCAGGCGGTGCTCGCCAGCGACTACTCCATTGCGCAGTTCCGCTACCTCGAGCGGCTGCTGCTGGTGCACGGACGCTGGTCGTACTACCGCATGTGTAAATTCTTACGGTACTTCTTCTATAAGAATTTTGCATTTACGCTCTGCCACTGCTGGTACTCGTTCTTTTGCGGCTTCAGCGCGCAGGTGAGTGCTGCCTACTTAACAGTAATGTTATAGAATCAAACTTCATGCGCTCCACTTGCAGACGGTTTTCGATCCGATGTTCATATCTGTCTACAATCTCTTCTACACCTCCCTACCGGTGCTGGCGCTGGGCGTCTTCGAGCAAGACGTTTCCGACAAACACAGCGTCGAGTACCCCAAGCTGTACACGCCCGGCCTGAAGAGTCAACTGTTCAATACGCGCGAGTTCGTGTACAGCGTGCTGCACGGTGCCTTCAGTTCGCTGATATTGTTCCTCATACCTTACGGTACGTATCGTAAAACTGCTAATTGGCCAATTCAATATTTCGTATTTCGCATCTTTATTTCAGGCACTTACAAGGAGGGCGTATCGCCGAACGGACTCATACTCAGCGATCACATGACTTTGGGCGCTGTGGTGGCCACCATTCTGATCATTGACAACACTGCACAGGTACGTAGATAGCAGGCGTTCGTGTTGTTGTTTCGTTTTTATGCTCTCATGCTCTCATCACAGATCGCCCTCTACACCTCCTACTGGACCATATTCAATCACATCACCATCTGGGGCAGTCTGGTGTGCTACATTGTGCTGGACTACTTCTACAATTACGTCTTTGGTGGACCCTACGTCGGTTCGCTGTCCATGGCCATGAAGGACCTGACCTTTTGGACAACTATGCTCATCACAGTCACTGTGATAATGGCACCGGTGTTGGCCTACAAATTCTACCTGATTGACGTGCATCCAAGCCTGGAGGATAAGGTAAGCCGCAACTGGCATTATGTCGTTTCACACCTTCAATTCACTTTTTGCTCTCTGCAGATTCGACTGAAACGACGCGAGGCCAGCCTGCGCTCGCGCCAGAGCAATGTGGTGTTGCGTACACCGTCGGCGCGCAAAGCGCGTCGTTCACTGCGCTCCGGCTATGCGTTTGCCCATCAGGTTATATCCGCATACCACTGCACACTTTCGATACATCTAACTTCTGATTCATTGTGTTTTTTTGCAGGAAGGTTTCGGTCGCCTCATCACCTCCGGCAAGATTATGCGCAAACTGCCGCAGGAGCTCGCCTTTCCACTCGGCCTGGGCAGCAAAAAGGTTCAGGGCACCGCGCCCGACTCCAGCGACGGCAAACCCAATCAGAACAACAACAACAGCACCAAGAACAACAAGAACTCGTCCACGGGCTACCTGAACGAGAACGACGCTGAGGGTGGCGCCGGTGGCGGCGGCGCACACGGCATCAGCTCAGAGAACGCCAGTCCGCGCGCACCCTGCCAAGACCTGGACACCATAAACCTCTGAGTACGCCGGCGAACGCAAAGCGAATAGCCACCGGGCCAGACATGCGGACACAAGTTGCAAATGAGGGGAAATGAGGCGACGAACGTTTGTAGTCATAGGTGTCTCACGTTGGTGTTGCATTGTTAATTTTTGATAAATACCTAAATGCGAAATGCAATTAGCTTTAAACTGCAAACCTAATTTAACTACTACGAGTATATTACGCAGTAATGTAGGAAAGCAATTTTGAATTTAGTCTGTTGGCAGGAATTGCGTAGAGTTCGATACCAAACTATGATAAGTGCAAGGGGCTTTATACATCTACACAGGATATCGTTAGCTAGTGGCTTTAGGCTGTAAGTTGGCCAGCAACAATTAACCGAAACAATAAGCGGGGAAACCAAACAACCGACAGAGCACTCAGTGGACGTAGGCTTTAAATAATGTTACTTTAGCATATAGCGGCTGCATGCATGAATCTGCTTGGCTGCAGCGCAGAAGAGGAACCGAAATCTCAACGTGTTGCTGCAGTTGGCCATAGGAGAATTGCTGAGGTCGTACACTGCAGCAGCAACAATACAAACCGTCTTAGTCTCTACTTAATGAACGCTATGAATTTAGTTAGTTGAAGGCGTAATTTTGCTACGTAGTCATGAGTATAGAAATATTTATTTGTATGGTGCGCGTGTCGCGTGCCACTCGAAGTTGAGTGCGCGCGCGTCGCGTCTTTGATACGTAGCCGTTAACATCTAATCGTAAGCAACTTTTGTGATTTAATTTTTAAGTTTCTCTTAAGTAGTAGGCGAACATTTACGCTTTATGTGTTGCAAATTTTTCATACAAACATTAACGAAATTAAAATCTCCAATTATGATTTCCAACTGAAGTGTATAGAATTTTTATTTTTCGGCAAACAGCAAACATTGCGCGGCGGGTCACATCAATTAAGCAATGCCGACATCGAAGACGAGGTTAAATATGACAAAACTGCATTGTCACTGTTTAGTCATGAACTCGGCATTTTTGGCAGGATTTGAACATTTTGAAAGGATCAATATATATATATATTTTGTATTCTTGGTAATGTTTCCATACAACACAGTAAAAGTTTAAAGAGGAAATTTGCAAATGAAATATGCGAAATATTATAATTGAATATTTTAATAAAAATTTTGTCAAAAGAAAAAGTTGTGAAAAGTGTGCTATGTTATGTTTTTGTGAGTATTTCCCTATTTTTCCATTGTCAAAACAAAATGATTTTTTAGTAGTTTTATGGTCCTTGCTACTGACAGAAGGTCTGGTTAGAGGGATGTGCCTACTCCTGGCACTCTCAGGCACTCAGAGGGCACTTACGATGGGCAATAGCCCCGCTGATTGGGAGTACGGGCTTTCCCGCCTCTGACCCTAACCTAACCTTTGGTCACTAAAGCAGCTTCTTAGCCAAGTCCTGCAACTGGGTAGAATAAAGCGAACGTTGGTAGCGTGAGAGACATATCTGCACTATTTCATAATAATTTGGCTAATTTGGCAATTCAATACAGTTTACTCAACAAGAAAATAAGGTTTGATAAGTTATATTAGGTTAGGTCTGACTAGCTGGCCCAGTCACTACACAAAGATCAATAAGATAGAATTCTATATTCGTCTGCATTAGTTAATGCCAATGGTCAATAAATATATAGATATATATATATATATATATATATATACAGCACTAATCTATTACATATAAAAGTACTTCGAAGATATTCAAAAATTTTGCGATCTTAGTAAATTATCTACATTCTGAAACTATTCCCGTAACACTGTACTAATTCAAAAAACACCGTGCAAACAAAAAAATCATTCTTTCCAAACTCTCAAATCCTGTCAAATGCTATGCTCGAGGAATATAAATATTTAACCTATTCAGAAATACAGTCACAAACTTGTTCGGCGAGTAGTGAACCAATATTTATCCTTTTCTAATGGATTTAAACAAGAAATACTAATTTTTTCCACCCTGCTGTCACGTGGAGTTGGTTGCATGAAAGATATCAAACCCCGAGTTGCTGTGTGTGGGAAAAAGTAGGGATTTTCTATATCAAATTTGTTTTAATTTTTGCTTTGAAAAAGCGCTTAAATAAATGCCATAATATTCATTTCACTTAGCATATGTCTAGGCTAAGCCTTGCTTGTAGGCATATAGAACGTTTGGTCCTTCTGGAGTGACCACTTTTCATTCAAGCGCAGCTTCATCAAAGTAAAGCATAGACAGCGACTTGTAGAGGTGCTATTAGAAAACTTTGAAACTTTGTAAATCGAAAAATGCACACACAAACTAACACTTACTACGACTAAATTTTGTATGCAAATTTCCAGAAAATTGAATTTAACCTCAATTGATTTAAAAAATTTCAATATTTTTACTGAGTGAATGCTTGAAGCCTTCATTAAAAAGTAGAGAACCGCAGTAGTCAGCGGCAAATAGAAAATCTCGTTGATATAGCCATTTCTTATTTTCAGTTTCCGAATCAATAAATTGCAGAAATCGAAAATACGTAATAAGTATTCAAATATCAAACATTCAGTATAAATTAATATTTGGAATCTGACTTCTGGTCTCAATATTTTACAAAAAGCTTTAACAACAAAAATTCCAACTCATGAACTAAGAAATTTTTAATGGCTTAACCTTAGTTGAGCTTACAAAATTTCAAATGCAGATCGGTGGGCTTTTTAAATTCAAAAATTTTCTAAAATTAACAAAAAAATAATCCTTCTTGCTATCAATGCTTTTCAATATTTGCAAATTTTCTCAGCCGATTTTTTTTTCAAATAAAAAATTATTTCGAAAAGTTTTAAATGTATTACAACGCTACATAAATTACATTGCGGCACGTTAACATTTTGTCAGCCTAAATTTTAACAAAACAAAACATTACTAAAAGTGTACTTAAATCCAAATAATTAAAAATAATTTCTTGAACTCCAGCTGCATGGCGTTCGATTTGTTGTTGCCATTATTAACAAATAATTGCAGGTCTCTAAAACATCAAACAGTTATTGTAGCAGCAAATCGTCACACACACACACACACACACATTAGCGTTAGAATTAACCGATCGATGCATAACTTTAAGCCGATTCTCATATACTGTAAGAGACACCTGCGAGTTTCATACGTATTAAAAAAATCATGTTTATTTTTTAAAGTGAAGCTGAACATTTACAAACAATTCGTAAGTTAATTGAAATAAAGAAAAATTGTATTTTTTGCAAGTAACAAAACATATTTTACATATTTAACATTAAATGGAAAGCGTTTGGTCTGACTTTTCTCAGCGCTGGCATTACATGCTACACTTTAGTTACTTTAGCGCTCGCTTCAGAAGAGCTTCTTGGGCAGCGTGCTGCCCTCCAGGGCATCGATCAGCTTTCGCTTCAGATTCGGCTTCTCGTCCACGTTCTGCTTGTTGTTGCTGGGCATGGGCAGCTTGTGGCCAATTGTTGGCGCCGGCTTATTCGAGAAATACTTCATGCTGAGCGCCTCCGTGCAGGTGCAGCGCTGTGAGGGATTCAGAGCCAACAGCTTCTCGGCCAGCGCAATCATGTCGTCCGGCGCCGCCGTGAAGATGTGCTGCAGCGGTATGGCCGGGAACGGCTTGAATTGCATGTAGTCGGGTAGCTTGCACAGGCCGGCCCATGTCTCTTCAGTGGGCGTGCCCAGCGCCTGGAAGATCTTCGTCAGCTGATCCAGATCAGAGTCGCCCGGCAGAAAGGGCACGCGCAGCAGCAGCTCCGCCAGTATGCAACCGACCGCCCACATGTCGATGCCAGTGCTGTACTGCCGCGCGCCGAACAGCAGCTCGGGCGCCCGATACCAGCGCGTCACCACCTGATGCGTGTAGATGCGATTGGGCGAGCCGAAGAACTTGGCCAGGCCGAAATCGCCAATTTTCAGCACGCCCTCTGTGTTCACTAGCAAATTGTTGGGCTTCAGATCGCGATGCAGTATCCAATTCATGTGCAGGTACTCCAGGCCGCGCAGCGTCATGATCATGTACGCTTTGATGTTGGCCTGCGTGAGTATGATTTTCGGGTCCTTGATGATGATTTCCAGGTCGGTGTCCATGAAGTCAAACACCAGCGACACGTTCGACTTGTGCCCGAATACGTCCACCAGGCCGATAATGTTCTCGTGCTGCAGCTCGTGCAGCAGCTTAATTTCTCGCAGCGCCGTGCGATTGATGCCATCCTGGGCCTCCTCCCGGCTGCCGATCTTAATCTTCTTCACGGCAACAATTTGCTCAGTGAGCACATCGCGTGCCTTGTAAACCGTGGCGAACTAGAATTGCGTTGGTATGAAAGGTGAAAAGCGGCCACGAGTGGAGAAGTGGACAATGCCTTACCTGACCCTCACCCAAGAAATCGATTTTCTCGTAACGCGTCAACTTGCTATCCATTGGGACTAGTTCCAGCTGCTTTTGCGCAAGCAGCACTTAAGGCCAAAAACGTGGCTTCTGCCGGTGCTTTTATTCCAGAGGATTTAGAAGGATTCGCGGCCGGTTGAATTGTTTTCATTGAATACAAAAGTGCTGCCAAGTCTTGTTAATGTAGCCATACACTTTGCCTTCTGATGGAGACGCCAGGTGTCGCTGGTAACCTTAAAACCTAAAATCAAACTAGACAAATATATCTACTTTTACATGCACACTGTGGTTGTTAAAACTTCCGGCAACATATTGTGTATACTTGACAGACGTGACAGAACCTTCCTTCTCTAAAATTCGAACAACACGTTAGTAACTATTCTTCACAAAATGCCTATCTGTAGGAACTATCTGTGCAACCCTTCAACACGGCACTGCCAACCACAATCACATGAAACAAGAAATTCCAGCTGCACACCATTTGACAACCGGAAACACATATTAGCCCCGCACTTGGCAGCATTGATCGAACATGTTCTTTTTCTGGCGAACGCCATTGCTGTTTGCATCGGGCACGAATTTTCTAAGCATAAAAGTAAGGATTTTTACCGAAAACTCGTCGTTTTTTGTATTAAAAATGCTCGAAAGCACATTAGAAGCACTGCCGCATATTTTTCAAAGAGTGGACGACAATTCAACACATTCAATTTAACGCAATTCGCACTTTAAAGCGGTCGCATAAAAATTGAGGTTAAATTCATTTTTTGGAATGGTGCATGGAGCGCCCGGAATGAAGTTTTCTTGTGCACGTGGTGCTCCTATGGATCAGTGATTAAATTTACGCTTAAATATTAAAATGTTACGTAGAAAGCACCAGGACGGTGTAAGGATTGTTATAAAGTGTAAAACATGCTTGCATCATGTCCAAAACTAAAACCGTACACGTCTAAAACGATGGCGATTATGGTATTCAATTGGACTACATTAAAACCCATGATTTACTATTCCTCTTAAGGATATCGGCTAAAAGATAAGCTCCTTAATAAAGTTAATAATCAACAGCAACGCTGCTCCATGGCATTTGTGCAAAGTCACAGACTTCATGTAGTAATCAATCTGAACTTTCTCCTTTAGATGGTTGTACTCTAATGGAATTGTGATTAAATTTGCGCCTAAATAGTAAAATGAATATAAAACAACCGGGAGTGTGTAAGAATTGTAGAAAAGTAATGGCATTTGTGCAACATGTCCAAAACTAAAACCGTACACGTCAAAAACGATGACGATTATGGCATTCAATTGGACTACATTAAAACCCATGATTTACTATTCCTCTTAAGGATATCGGCTAAAAGATAAGCTCCTTAATAAAGTTAATAATCAACAGCAATGCTACTTCATTGTATTTGCGTAAAGTTTCTGATTTCATATAGTAATCATGCAAAACTATTTCTGCTTTACAGTATGGCTGAAGTTGAAGAGGGCGCCGTTGAAACCTTCGAGGAGCAGCCTCCAATTGAGACGGAAGGTGCAGAAATGATTTTGGACACCAATATTCCGGCCACCACGGAGTTGCCCGAAATCAAGCTTTTCGGACGTTGGTCTTGCGATGATGTCACCGTAAATGATATCTCGCTGCAGGATTATATCTCCGTCAAGGAGAAGTTCGCACGCTACCTGCCGCATTCGGCTGGTCGTTATGCGGCGAAGCGTTTCCGCAAAGCGCAATGCCCCATTGTGGAGCGTCTGACCAACTCTCTGATGATGAAGGGCCGCAACAATGGCAAGAAGCTGATGGCCTGCCGCATCGTGAAGCACTCGTTCGAGATCATTCACTTGCTGACCGGTGAAAACCCACTGCAGGTAAGTGTAATGCTGTTCACGCAGGTTGTGCGTAAGACGCTAACTGGTGTCCCATGCTAAACTGTTGCTGAGAACTAAACTACTCGGTACGCAGGTAGAATGTGGACACAGATCAATAAATTTCGCCGCTTAAATTTAAGCTAATACATGCTTGTGTAAGCTTTTCCGCGCGGAGTAATTTTACATAGTAAATGGAGCAGTTGGGAATTTTTATAAAATGCACATTATCAGCTAATAATTTAATCTCTGACCCTTTTTGGTTACAGATTCTTGTTAGCGCCATTATCAACTCTGGTCCACGTGAAGACTCCACACGTATTGGTCGTGCTGGTACTGTGCGCCGTCAGGCAGTTGATGTGTCACCACTGCGTCGTGTTAACCAGGTAAGTTCTGCAATCTGCTCTCTCATGCCTCGGACAATACCTTCCAAAACGAAAACACAGTGTGTTTGGAAAACTATAACACTTGGCTATAAAAACGTACCTTTAAATATCCGTAGCGGCAGCAAGTATTCACCCGCTTGTGCCGTATGAACTAAAGGTACATAACAAATTGCGATTTTGGAGTCGAGCAGGATTTTAAAGTAGCAGTCGAAACATTTTTAGGTAAAAATTTAAAATTTGTATCTTTTAATTTCAGGCAATCTGGTTGCTGTGCACAGGTGCCCGCGAGGCTGCTTTCAGAAACATTAAAACCATCGCTGAATGTTTGGCCGATGAGTTGATCAACGCTGCTAAGGTAATTTGATATGTGAAATCTGCGATATTTTAAGTTAATTGGTTCCAGTCTACTCTAATGTGGCGTAATGTTTCATATTTACGTTGCCTCGCTTGTAGACCAAACGAAGACGCACGCCGTCAGTTCTATTATCCTAGCGTCTGAAGTAGTTTTTTCGCATTTTATGGCACTCGAGAAACGTAGAACTACAGTTTATGAAATTCTAGTCACCTTAAGTCCACTCTAATGCTGCGTAATGAATTGCCAGATTTGCGTTGCCTCGCTTGTGGACAAGAATAATATTGGTTTTATTATCCTAGCGCTTGAAGAAGTCGTGAGACATTTCATTGTGCTCGAGAAACGTATCACTACAATTTATAAATTTCTGGTTACATTAAGGTCCACTCTAATGCTGCGTAATGAATTGCCAATTTGCGTTGCCTCGCTTGTGGACAAGAATAATATTGGTTTTATTATCCTAGCGCTTGAAGAAGTTTAAAACATTTCATTGTGCTCGAGAAACGTATCACTACAATCAATCAGTCAATTTACGACGTCACTGAATAGTAATAAATATTTATAAACATGTTGATTCACAATTTGTCTTCTCTCCATTGCAGGGTTCATCCAACTCGTATGCTATCAAGAAGAAGGACGAATTGGAACGTGTTGCCAAGTCCAACCGATAAACACTACACATTCGTTTTTGTGTACATTTTTTACACTAATTAAACAAATAAAGATTTGATGATATATTGAATAAACACAGGAAAGAATTTAATGTACAATTTCTGGTATTCAAACTTATTGCAGAGTTTTTAATGTTCATGAGGTACCTAACAAGTGGTGCATGTTGCGAGCGAGTTTGGCTTTAACCCATTAGAGCATAAAGTTGAAATATTAAACTACTGTTTTGAAAGGATAAACCTTGAGTAAAACATATATAACTCCTAAAATAACAATTTTTTGGCGTCCGATTTGTCGAACGTTATGTTCTAATGGGTTAGGCTAGGTGGGATTTTCAAACAATTTGGTTCAGAATTAAGTGCCTAACTTGTCACAAAGTCTAAAATAATTTTAGCGACAAACACACTGGTTTCCAGCCAAGAACGCGTTGATTTCTTGCGGAATTACTGCGCCTCCAAAAACGTATATTCCGTTAATTTTAATTACCACAAACCTTTTCATAGGCCGATACAAGTCCATTTGCTATTTTTTCATGTTTCATTTGACAACACATTTCGTTTTTTATTTGTTCCGCCACTGCCAACAAAGCCAGGGCCACCTTATCACTAACAACCCTGTTTCCAACAGCTGATGGATGATGGGTGCTGTCATTCATTATTTTGAATTTGGAAATTTACTTTGGCGGCAAATAGATTACAGAAATAAATAAACGGTCCTGGAAAGCGTAAAATGACCAGCGAAGCTTCAGAGCCATCAGATCAACCAGATAAAATCAATAACTCCCGCATTACACAGTCGTAAGCCATCGAAGACATTGGACAACAATTTGCACCAATCATTAATTCGCTCCGCTATCATCAATTAGCTTTCGCGATCAGAAGCAAATCGAGGCATTTATACGCCGCAGCAAACTACTGAAGATTGTCGAAGGCGTCACCGACCAATACCTGAAGAAGTACAACGAGACAAAATTGCCGGAGGACGCTTTAGCCGCTGTGCTGGTGCCGCTGCACTTCGAGTACGCTCACTTCATAGACTTCTCCGCCCTCGAATTGTTGCACTTGGCCATCGAGGAGCCGGTGCAGTTCGCAAACGCCGCCAAGTATTGTGTCTACGGACTGGTGCGCGACATAGTCAAGCAGTCGGCAGACAGAGCAGCTGGACTGAAATCCATCGACATCGATCAGGTAAACGTGCAGCTACGTTTCGTTGGACTGCCACTGCAATCGTCCCTCCTCTTTGGTGCTCCAAACGGCCTTTGGCGCACAGGGCTATCGCTGTTTGTGGGCATTTTGTCTACGCTCACAGAGCCGCTTGTGGCAATGTAAGCGACCCTTTGGACATAGAAGAGTTTTAGTATCTACTATCCAACTACTTTCAGCATTCAATCGGTGTGGTTCTGTTCCACTGGTTGCACCAGAAATAAAATCAAATCGGAATCCAGCGATGGTGAGTCGTTTCCTATGCTTCTGATTTGTTAAAAGTTTTTGACACAAATATTAATAACTAATATTGACTTCTGCCATAGCGCCCACGTGCAATAGCTGCGCACGTCCCATGAGCGAATACAGCAAACTGCGCGTCGTACAGCATTACCGCCTACTACGCCTGCTCCCCCCAGCCTGTGTGGAAACACCGCGGCTGCTCAACAAGATTTTTCGCGCCTTAACAGTGCGCGTCAGTGGTGAGCACCACTTCATCCATTAGCTGCACAATTCTATGAATTACTCTCTGCTTGCCCACTTCAGATCACACGCACGACTGTAAGTTGCGATTGGGCCAGCGCTACCTAGTCACCGGTTACTACGACTACTACAACAACGCGCAAGAGTTCCGAGCATGGAACCTGAACGAACACTAGAAAATGCGTTGGCAATGCTGCGCAATATTTCCGACTCCGATCTGGACGCATTGCTGCACTTCGACAGTCCGCCGTTGTCGCTGCAGTCCCGTGAACATGCCAGGTCACAGGCCAGGCACTCACAGCGGAACGAAAATGCAACCGCTGCAGAGGACAATGACTGCAGTTTGTTGCATTTTAACCGCGAGCCATTTCCATCGCAAATAAATTCACAGCCTCATGGCGAGGTGCCGCCTCAATTCAATACAGACCAGCTGGATGTGTCACTGAACTTCACATGTGCGCCGCCTTCCTGCTCCGAGGCTTCGATTATAATGAGCACGCAAACAGCGGAGCCGATTACGCTGGACGAAACCGAGCAACCAGTTGTAGCGTCGCCAAACAAAAACATGGATTCCAAAGGTGAGCCCGAAATCATGGACTTCCAGGACTTTGATATAAAGCTATCGCCGCTGAGTGATATTGATTTTGCGGAGCTGGAAGAGTTTGAGCGCAGAGTCAACATGCAGGATGGCACTTCACCAAATCAAATAAAACTTCAAGAACGTTTGGTATGTAGCCAAGTTTTGTTTTTGCAATTTAATGCTATGCTTTCCCTTGCAGCACAAAACTCAGGTAGAGGTCCAAAAACAGCACGAAGCAACTTCTCACAACATTTCCACCTCCTGTCCCTTGCCTGCTGGAGTGGCACGCAATAGAACCATCAGTCCCATCTTGGCTGACGACGAAGTAGAAGATGATCCCATGAATTATCTAACGCTAAGCATCAGCAACTCCTCTCAGTCGGCAGCTGCCAGCGGATACAATCAAATGCAAGTATCCAGTGGAAACCACGCACAAGCCAATACTGCGGCTCCTTTGGACTACTCGCGCCGCCAGACGTCAGCCGTTGATGCACTCAATGCGGCTGGCAGTGAGGATGCTGTTCCACACAATGCCACAAGCGTTTCCAGCGCGCCAACAAATTCGGTTGGCAGCTTTGTAGCAGATGTGACCTTAGTGCCATCGTCGGTGAAGCAGCTGTACGATCTGATCAAGGCACAGTACTCGGACTTTGCTTTCATTTACGCGCTCAGCGCACAACTGTGCCAGGAACGAGTGCCCATGGACTGTTTCGTTAATTTGAAGATGGGTCTGCTGCTGAGTCTGGCCTCCATTGGGGTAAAGCACTTTCATCGACACTCTTTAGATTAGTTTGTCACTCACTTGACTTTACTGCCTCGTCTTTAGCCCAATCCCGATCGCCCACCCATACCCATCATTGCCATGGGCAACGACACATGCATGGCCAACTACATGCTCATTAATATTGGCCAGTTGGCGCCGCGCTTCGTTGGGCCCGTCGACATCGTGAAGCCGCCGTCGAGCGCAGGCTATCGCAATCACACCTGGATCGAAGCGGACCCGATATTGCTGGCCAAAGGCGGTGTTTTCTTTGCGGGAGACTGGTCGCGCATCAAATTGGCGCGCGCCGATGAGCTGTTCAGGGTGATTGAGTGCTCGCGCATTGCCGTCGAACGCTGCTCGCAGCCCTATCCACTGGAGGCTGCCATTTGGACACACTGGCGCTCCTTCAAGTCGAACGCCAAAGACCAGCAAACCTTCAACAAAATCGTCAAGTGCGCATGAGTGGCATTGGCAATTCATCGCAACTGGCTGGTCTAATGTGGCTTTTCTTTCAGAATTTTCGGCATACCCATTTGTATGGACGACGATAACCACGAAGTGCTGGTCAACTACATCCTGGAGCAGTCGTCGACGCGCATTTTCGAGTCTACCGTCGATCAGTTGTCCATCAGCAGCGCTGATATGCGCGACTTCTTGAGAGCCGTCTGCAGGCGCACTGTTGACCTGACACCCGAGGCGTCGCTGCTGCTGCAAAAGTACTTTGTTGCCTCGCGCGTTGAGCGCCCAGGTGCGTTGGTATCGAATAATATCTGCTCAGTCTTCAATCAATCTGCAATTTATTTTCTTCGCAGAGTGTTTGACAAAGCAGGCCTTTGTTATACTGAAACAGTTTGCCGAGTCGTTCGCCAAGTTGGCTTTTCGTCACGAAGTGCTGCAAATCGACGCCGTTGCTTCGATCTTTATGTGCGAACGCTTCATACAGAGCGTTTATGGCGCCAACGAAAACTCCCCACCCACATTCGAATCGCATAACTTTGTTGGCTCTGTTGATGAGCATCTGACCAACTTTCAAAAGTGGCTGCGTAAATATATTGAAAAATTCCACGACAAAGAATAGGAAAGTAGTCGAAAGCAGAAAAAGCCAACGTTTATGTTTTTTGTAAAAATGTACATTTCTATTTTAAAATAGTCCTTTTCATAACTTAAGCTACTACATCAATAAATAAGGTATACATTGTGAATGTAGATATTAAACTTAGCAAATGAAGCTATAACTAAGTTCCATAAGAGTACATAAAACACTTGAACCATTGTTGTTCGTACACGCTTTGAAGTCACGCTTCAATTCAGTGCCAAATGTTCGTTACGTTCCTTTCAGTTCAGTTCACTAGTTTTCGCTGGCGATTTGTGTATTTCAACTTACAAACATACCGAAAAAACATTTGCAAATCAATAATAAAAGGCACATGGAAGTAGAAACTCATTTGTTGTCTGATATTCAAGGTCAATTCAGTGCGATAAAGCGTTCTTTTAACAGTCGCCGCTTGCTTTTGATTCAGTTTTTTCGCATTTGAGCAATTGTTCTCCATCAAGTCTTAACGTTAACTAAAGTCTAGCAATGTGTGTGTGTATAGTTGGCTTCGATATTAACGCACTATTGTAAACATATTTCGCAAATTCACAATAAAAGTTCAGTAATAAAAGCTTAATGTAAATGTACATGTGAGCAATTCCAGGCATTCGTTGTTTACACTTTGGTCCAGCGTGAAAATGTTTGATGTCCGGTATTTGCCAATGAATTCAAATAGGTTTATAAGTGCGCACATTAACTTAAACTTAGATCTACTAATTACATGAGCTAAGAAGTCTACATTACATTTCTTTCTTACGTATCGTAGCTACCGCAAATAGGTATTTCAGTTGCTGTTGCGCTTAGTAATCTAAATTTCCTTGAGCTCCAGTTATGATGGCATCGATCCATATTCTGGCCGCCGCATCGGAGGCCGCTTGCAGGTGATAGCTGCGTTTCTTGGTCTTCACGATGAGCGTGCAGTGGGGTCGGCCGCTCTTCGACGCATTCAAATGGTCCAGATAGACTTCATCGATTGTCTGAAAATTCACGCAAACAAACAAATAGATATTAGGCTATAAATCTCACGCCCTTCTACTGCAGCTCTGCCAGCTAACAAAAACAACTTTTCAAATGACTAGTTTCACTTGTTGGCGCGTGTGACTTTAGCTCGGCTTTCAAAACATATCAAATTCAAAATACTTTCAACACAGCGTTGAGCTTTCTAATTATTTTCTTTTTCGCCAATAAGCTTTGGTGTAGAAAAGCACAAAAAGAGGACCGTACCGCCCGAAACTATGGCCACCCAAATGGAAGTGGACGATACCGATGCCGAGGAGTTCCAAGACATGGAGGAGTTCTCCGACGAGATACCGTCCTGCAGCACCAATCAACTGCAGTCGAAGCGCTTCGTCGTCAAGAAGTGGCAGGCGCAGGCGCTGTGGTCCTGGGATGTGGCCGTCGACAACTGCGCCATTTGCCGCAACCAAATCATGGACCTGTGCATCGAGTGCCAGGCTAATCCGCTCTGCTCCAGCACCAAGGAGGAGTGCACCGTGGCCTGGGGCGCATGCAACCACGCCTTCCACTTTCACTGCATCTCACGCTGGCTCAAGACACGGCAGGTGTGCCCGTTGGACAACAAGGAGTGGGACTACCAGAAGTACGGACGTTAAGTGCGCGCAGGCAGCAAGTGGCCGGCACGAGTGTTTTGAATTTTGTCTTTCAGCTTAGGCCGCAGCGTGCCTTGTATTTTGTAAGTGTGTATTTGTGGACATTTTACCAAATTTGTGTACGAATTAGAGCGTGTAAACAAAACAAACAAGACGCAGATTTGACTTTCCTTACCAAGTGGCAGCCAACACTTTGGCCACATTCCTTTCGTTTTCAGCTCGGCTTGACCGACTGTGATTTGAGACATTTAACATCAATATTTGCATTTGCACACTCACCGAAAAGTAAGCGCCTCCTCTTGGCTTGCGTTCCGATTTGTCCGCATAGTATATGAAGGCATTGCGCTGCCGATCCAGCACGAACCAGCGCCGCGCCCAGCCATGGAAAGTGGCGCCCAACTTGTGTAAATAGCTGCAAGTAGACACACACAGAAGTCAGTGGAAAGTTGCGTCCAGTGGTTGCACTCAGAGACGCTCACCCGCGACAGCTGTAGGCGTCCACGAAGACGTGCGGGCACAGTGCAATCTGATGGCCCGCCGACTCGATGTGATGCCGCAAATTAAGATCGGGCGAGAAAATCGGCAGGTAACGCGTCAGCGGACGTTGATGTTTGGGCAACGCCCGCTTCCGCTCGCTGTGACTGCCGCTGCCACTGCCACTGCCGCTGCCGCCGGATGTTGTTTCATTGGAATTGACGCTGCAGCGCTTGGCGGCCGCATCGTCGCCATTTAGCGTGTGCTCCGCCGAGTAGCGGTTGCTCGCCGCGCCGTTGCTGGACAGCTCCATGTTCGACTTGCAGTTGCTGTTGCGCTCGGCAAGCAAGTCGTAGCTCAGCTCCGAGTTGGCCTCCGACAGCGGCCGCGGACTGGAGCGCGAATGCTGCAGCCGCTGCTGCGTCTCGAACTCGGGCTGCGAGTGACGCTGCTGCAAGAAACCAACAACATTTGCAAATATTGACAAGTCGAATAAAATTGGCCAAAACAATTTAACGAGTAATAAAGTACGGAAAAACCGAAGCAAAACAAACACATTATACGGCGCACTAATGGGGGATTGTCGCCTCCTACAAATGCTTTGGGCTTTGCTCGCATTTGTTTTTGCCGCTCGCTATTAAAAGTAAAAAGCACACATAACAAATCAACCGATGTTGACTACCAGAACGCATAAGAGGCGGGACACCGTTGTCGGTTCTTAACAATTGGCAAGTGTCCAGCGCCAGCTAAACAAATCACATCTTATAATGAATCAGATCAAAAGATGATAATGACACGTACCAATTTTCACGCATCATTAGTGAAAATTAGCGAAAAATTTGCAACCAAATCATGTGTCCAGATATTTACGCGACAATAAAGTGGATATCATAAAGATTGCTGTTAGATGTTGCATAAAAAACAATTGAGACAAGTGAAGAAATGAACTCCCAAGCAGCAAAGATAGGATATTTCATAACAAATGACATTCGTCAGCAATGATAATGCGAACGTGACTGAAGCATTTGGCTAAGGAAATGTTGTTATAAAGTTAGAATATATATATAGTACACATATATATATAGCAGACAATTTTATGGTGACAAAAACAAAAGACTTTTTTGTACGTGGCAGTGGCTGAGAAATAGCTGGTGAAGAATATTGAATGAGACAAGTCACTTATTCGAATCCCCTTCGTTTCCTTTAGGAAAGGATGAGTGGCCGAAGTCATCAATATCCTCTGAGCACTATATCAAGTTAAAGTTAGGTAGAAGTTTATGGTAAAAAATAATGGCGTTTCCATAGTTTTTGTTGCGCAGTATTCGAGTCTCAGATTCTCAGAGGACGTTCATTGTATTGTAGTATTTTCAGTATTCTATGATTGGTGAACAAATCCCAATAATTTCTGGATAATCGAAAAGTTACAATCCAAGTTGCTTAGATTGGATCAGAGCTTACAATTTCAAACTTAATGCTGGAAAACAATGCCAACCGCTTAGAAAATCACAAGCACAACACGGTTGACTGCGAAAAACTAGTCGTCCTTGGTTTCATTACGGAGTATGAGTACAGTCTTACATCATCTGAAGCCTCTATAGGTCTCTTACTCGAGAAGCAACCCTATTCCGGATAGTGGTAGTAAGAAGCAGGGAAGATACAGATTCTGATTTGACCGATAGTTAGATATTTTTTATTGGCAAAAACTGATTCAAATTAGAACAAACGATTATGACAAATGTCGTCAGCCGGAATTCTTATATTTAATTACTTTTAATTTTAAATTAATTATTAGTAACTAAACTCTGTAACAAGAAAGCTTCTATATTATATTTCGGTATATTACAATAAAATATCAACAAATGATTTTCTTTTTCTTTTCAACCAACATTACGTTTATTTAATCTTTATTTATTTTAATTTTGTTTCAGTATTTTTATATTTAGCCTCTTCTCGTTTACGTTGCTTTCAAAATTGCACATTCAACGGAACTGCGTCAAAACCGAAATAGCTCGCTTCTGGTGATTCTTATTCTTCAACTTTTTCTGACATGTTTGACAAATTTTTCCTTTATCTCTCGCATGTGGTCTTTCAAGTTCTTTGCCAAATGAACTTGAAACAATTTTACTTTAAAACGGTACCACGCGCCACTTCAGGTTGCTTATGACCAATTTTAAGTTATGACTTAAAATCCAACGAGTCTTTAGAGCTAAATCTCAACTCACTTGATGATAATATTCGGTCTTGTGGCGCTGATTTGCGTCCGCACTTCGACGTTTAACATAATTCATCCACACAGACATTTTGCATGCACTTTCTCTGTACTTTTCAGTTTGATAAAATTCACTGCACGAATATTTTAAAGAATATTTGAACACTTTCGCGTAAAATGGCGAATTTCTTTTTCGAATCTTTTGCTTTCGTTAGCACAGCTATAAACGTTTCGCGCAGAACTTTGGAGTGCGACTGAAGAACGTTTTTCGCCAGTTGGGCTAATGGTCTCGCGGCCAATTTTCGGCTGTTGTCGAACAACGGAGCGCGCCACACAATCTGCGCAAATCAACATGAAATATGGGGAATGAATAATGCGCGGCCCGGCCCACAAGCCAGCTGCGCGAAGCGGTTATTGTCCAGAGACTGCAGCCCTCTCGTCCACAGCATCGCGCCCTCCCGGCCCACAATTGTGCTCTGTTTACACACGCTTGTTGTGGTTGTTGCTATTGTTGTTGTGTGTTTAATAGTGAATTATGAGCAAAACAACACGAAAATTTGAGAATGAATAAATTGGCTAAAAAAATTAAAACGCATACGCACAAAATTAACGAGCAAAACTTGGAGCAGAACTCGGACTGTTGGCGAATTTCCCACCATTCAGCTCGTGACTAACCAGCCACGCAGCCACAGGAATGTCGAATATTAGAGGTGAAAATCAAACAAATACGGGGGCGCGAATAAAAAGTAGCACACACAGTGGTGCGGAATGATGCACCCCATGCCTACTGGGAAATGGCGGCGTCAAATGACGCGCACAAACACGGGAAGTCACAACACAAAACATACGTGGGCAGACACTGGACGTGCGGCCAAGTTTTACAGTGCGATCGACCACCTATCGATGACCATTAGAAGAAAATATTTTGATTGTTTCCGCAATACTACTTAGTTCATGTTCGCATCGTGCGCCAAATAAATTGCGCTCTCCCATCAAGTGGCCGCTGAGTGTGGCGGCACCAACGACAACAAATACACAAATTCACAAACTATAACACAAATCCATTTGAAAGCTGTGTTGAAAACATTGAAAGCTAATTAACAGCCGAGGGGCGTTAGGCCGCACGAGCACAACAAATCGCGTCCCGTTGTGCCGAGCGTCGAAGTCAAAACAAATAAATGCGAGCAAATTGAGATGAAAACGAGAATTCGCAGAGATTTGGCGCTTTTTAATGGGGTTTTTATGGCAGCCGTTGCCTCGTTTCATGTCAGGTAATAAATTATGCTTTAATTAAATTTTTACAGCAGGTGATTAAGCGATATTAACGCGATGGGCCGCGTTGCCGTGGTTTGTGTAAACAGTTTTCCCCACTGCGGCAGAGTGCAAGATGCAAATATATTCGATGCGAGGGCGCGATTCCATTGAATTAAAATATTGCGCTGCCAAACGACAAACAAGTAATTTTCCCGGAATTTTCGTCCAGTGGGCCGGCCGGCGGAAGTAAATATTTAGGTGACGTGCAGCTGCGGTTGGCAGTGCTTCCGCATTTTGACGCGCACGCAAATCATGAATGAATCGTCGGTATTTTGGGGAAGTTTTCAAAAATTGTTTATGTCCAAGTGCGAGTTGAAAACAAGAAGCCGGAACGTGTGTGCAATGTTCGCGTAGAAAACATTGCGTAAAACGTTCTAGTTTGATGTACAACGTAAGCGGTTGCGTACGCGAAAGGTGTGCGCACGTAATAAACATTGGAGTATTTTTAGAATAAACCAAAGCAAATAAGATTATGAAAAAGTATAATTAAATTTCTTGCAAGCTATTTTTAAATCGAAAGCAATTTTTCAATCTCCGCTACAGAGTCCAGCCATCAAATAAACCAATGACTCATAGTTGTTGATAAAATCGACACACACGATCGACACATCCAAGTTTGATGCGAAATATTTTAGTTTTGTCCTGCAGATCTACTATGAACATTGTCTTATCAGGGATTGTTTAGTTATTATTATTCCATTTAATATCACTTTGAATACTGAAAGCTGCTTACAGTGCCTCGAGTCACGAGTAGGGAAAAACGGTCAAAGAGATTTCATAAAAAATTAAATTACTAAAGTCAGTACTTGAATAAAATGTGAGAAGTGTTTGCAAAACTTTGAACGTTTAACTAATGTTAAGCTATCAAAATTACTATACGTGTTCATAAGAGTAAAACTTTTCCTCAGACGTTTTAAGATTAACCCTTTCCGACATGAAAATAAATCCGTTCTGTATGAATTGTATGGGCTGTAGTCCAATTGGACATTCTGACTGAGAGGGTTAACAATAACAGAGAAGCAATTGAATGTTTTCCGTCACAACAATACAACCCTTGTGGATTGGCCAAGTCTATTGGTTAGTGTGTTAGATAAGAAGTAAAAAAAATCGTACGATTGAATTATAATTCAGATCTAAATACAAAAAGGTTTTTCTTTCGTTGCCCAGTTAACTCTCTACGTCCTACCGCCTACCGTCCGCTACATTTAGCAGGCATTAACCAACCTGGTAAAGTAAAAACAATTTTTGTATGCAAACTTCGAATTCGCTGAACGGAATCGGCATAAATGATATTTCTTTAAAGTATCACCTGCTTTAGATATTTGCAGGCAAGCAGATCTTTGAATGCTTTTTTACCACAAGTCACTTATATAAATTAAGCTCTCACGGTTTCCAGGATATTCAAGGATACAAATTTAGTTGTAGTCCTTTATGTCCTTTTTCATTAAATTTTTCAAAAAAGCATATGGTTTCTTCGGCTTCATATCATTAGCTTTCATTTGACGTAAAAATTATTCCTTTCTGACATTTAAGTCAAAAGATATGATGTTTTAAATGTTTCAGTAAGGGGCACTAAGCCGCCATCTTTAAACTGCATTTAAAAAAAAAACTTCAACATCCCGAGAAAAATCCTTTGACACTTTTTCATCTACTGAGGACCTCAATCGACTTTGTCCCTTTTTTGAGTGTTGCACTGTGTAAACGAAAATTGTTCCAATAATACAACCCACTATTTTGTTGCCATATGGCACATGCTACTTTGTGGACGTCTGAACCCTCTATGGTTGCAGGAATACATTTTTTATGGTCCTTAGAACAGTTTGAACTTTTAGGAAAAATACGAAATTAATAAACAGAATATTAAAGTTGAAAGAAGAGAAGTATACACGTTTTTTTAATGGTATATCTTGACAAAGTAAAGGAAGAAGAAGCAGAAAACTTGAGATAACTTTTTAATTTGACGTTTTCTTTCAGTTTGCATACTCGCTTTTTTTTAATTTTGGCTGAAGTAAATGAAGAAATATTCAAAGTTTCGTTATGCGTAAAAAGTTTTATGTTTAAGTAATTATTACAGCCACAACGATGTGGTTACTCTCATAGAAAAACACTCTTAAATACAGGATCCGAGTATAAAAATTAAAAATTTCTTTTGGAATGCTGCTAATATAACCACAAAGAAGTCTAAAACGTAAAATTAAAAATTTAAACTTTCCCCAGTAAAAACCTGTAGCGAAAGGGTTAAATAATTTTTTTCAAAATAACTTTGTACAAATATTGACGACCCTCTGTACAGCAATGTACGAAATTTGGCTGCTGTTGCATTTTTCAATATTTATAACCAAAATAGCATAAACTATTCAAAACACTCGATTTCAATTACGTGCAATTTTGGCAAATTTGGAACGTGGTCAATGGTCAAACTGTAATCCTACAAACGAACGCGAGTGTTGATAGCTGCATGCCATAATTTCAATGAGTTCAAATAATCCACATGCAAGCAGAACACAGCGCAAAGTAGTTCAATGCCGGCGAATTGTCATGGCCAGCATATGAAATTCGACAGCACTGATACTCGCGCCAACTGATCACCTGAGCACTCAGTGCTCAATTCACTGACTGACTCGAATGCGGCACACCCACCTGACTATTCTCCTCGGTGACACTGCTCCGCACGCCGTCGCCGGTATCCTTTCCATTTCCGCTCACTGAACTGCGCTGCCCCGCCAGCTGTTGGCTCTCCTTCTTCTTGCCGGTCAAGCGTGCGCTCTCCTCGCTCTCCATTCTCTGCATCTCGCGCATTTGCGTTTGACTCGAATTGGTCGGAGAGTGGTTGCTGTTGCTGCCGCTGCTGTTGATCAAAGAATGAAAGTAATAAAATATTTTAATATATTACCAAATGTGCAGACATTAAGTATACGCAACGAATCGTAGCAAATCAATAGAACTCATGATATCTCACCAGCAAATCAAGTCGCAAATTCTTTCCATTTTCGATTTAATTAAAATATTTATAATACAAATACAGATAATTTCGTACGCCGAGTGCCTGCTCGAGGCGTTTGCTATGAGTAATACACGCCGCTGCACTGCAGGCGCTAATAACTGGCGGTCCGGAGGTGCTGGCGGCCACAACAACACGACAAATAAATGCGTGTGTAATCGAAAAATTTTCGACTGATAAGTAAATCTTATCAAACTGCAAACCAACACACAAACACACGCACACAAAAATCAAACAACAAACTGCACACACTCGCTCTCAGCGCGCAGCAGTGGAAAGCTCAAAGCAAAGCAACAAAATGATAAAAGCTTTAATTGAAACGCGCAAAGGTGGAAATGAACTCATGCGCTCATGTGCTCAACGCTGCGCCGGAGACCGGCGCTAATCTGCCGACACCATCGCTAGACGTCGAACTGCGCTGCCATGCGCACCGAAAACAGTCGCATAGAACAACAAAACATATTTGATTTTATTATATTTTTGCAGTTCCACTGTACGATGACGAATGTGTGCACAATGGATTTTAAAAATAAATTAACACAAATTATTGCTTTTGATTTCTCTGAATATCTTTCAGGCTTTGTGCGCTTGCTGCGGTGCAAATTAACTATGCAAATTTTCAGCACAAACTCCTAACAGTGGCATCGTTTGCTCTAATGCAAACAAATTGCTATATAGCCTTTTATTTGTTGCTGTCGTTTGATTTGTCGTCATTAAGAGATGTTTTTTTTCTTATACACAATGCGGTCTCGTTGACCGGCTCGAACCCGATTTCGATTGCAAAGCGCGCTTCTCGAGGCGATCCTCCACCAGTTCGACGACTTGGAAATTGCAGACTGAATCATGCGCTCACTCAGCGCCACTCCGATCGCCGCTGCATGCGCACACACATTCCACTGTGTCACTCTGGTTGTAGCTTTTGCCGTCGCTTACACTTTCCCGCACGCTGTGCATGGAGTGCGAACGCACTCAACGGTCGCCACAATAAGTAAGTCACCAGTTGAATTTTGTCGCGGCAAATTTTCAAAATTACGAATGGCTTATGCTCGCGTGAGTAGTTCTCGAACCGGTTTCACTTGCTGCTTTTGAATAAGGAAGGCAGATTTGTAAAGCAAATGCAAAGTACACCGAATGCCAGACTTTATTTGTTATTAATTTGTATTGTGACTGCAAAGCCGAAGCCAAATCCAAAGTCGGAGTGACGGCAAACACCAACGACACACATTGAGGGCGAATGCGCCGAAATTTTTCCGTTAGCGCAGATGAGAAATACTCTGCGAACAACAGTGATAAGGCAACGGGAGCAGAGAGTACTTGACATGAAACTAAGAAATCGAAAGCATTTTCCATTAAATCGACAATGAGGAGCACTACGTTCAGAACGCATAAGATTTGGTGAAGTTAAATGAGTTTTGAGAAGAGTAAATTTGCACAAAGAAAAATTTATAAACATATCTAAAGACAGTATAAACATGTTTTAAAATATTCACTAAATTTATGCACTCAAATTACTAGTTAATGTGAATGTGTTAATGTAAAATACATTGAATTGTTGAGTATTGAATATATTGTTGTCATATATATTGCAGCAGTTCTTGCAACATGCAACAACTTTACTTTTAGCTGCTCTGCAATTCGGTTTGGGTCGACTACTTAAAATTAGTTAGATCTCTTGCGACAACTTCCGTTGCTTCTCTCTGTGGCTTATCACGTGTGTGTTCATCATTTAGTAGCTTTGACAAATTAAAAGCTCTAAAATGCTGACATAGTAGCAAACAAATACACTTTCTACATAAAGCATAGCGTTAATTGGTTACTTCACTATGAAAATATTTAGCACTTAATACAAAAAAGAAGGCTTATAACTGCGCTATTATTTCGACCGCACATATGCATCGCTCGCATCCAACTGCAGCATTCGTATTGTGCTTCAATTGGCGCTATTGAAGAAGTCAGTTGTGCAGTAATGTCATTTAGTTCACTCATGCTGCAGAATGGGCACGTCTGAATGGGCAACGACCAGCATCTACTACACATATAGTACGCGTACATTTATGTATATGCACAAACGCAGCTAATTCAATTTAATGAATAAATTCAATTGTCTACAAAATGCAGTGTGCGTTGTGCCTACGTAGTTCACGCATTGCAGCGAGGCACTGCATTAATTCACTCTGCAGGTTATTGCACCCCAGCAAATTAAGCGCCGCCCAGCAACACCATCACAATTTATGAATTTTTCAACTGGGTGTTCGCGGGAAAGTTCCATTGGCATATGTGAAAAAATAAACTCCAAATCAATCAAACATAAGCACCTTTAGAGCACTCATTAGAAAATTGTATTGTTTCCACCCCTACTTACTCTGCACTGCCGCTGCTCAGCATCGATAAATATTGAGCGCGTGCTTCATCGTGACATTTCTTCTTCAAGTCATTTATCTTCTGCCGCTCATGCTCGATGACATGATGTCCTAAAAATAGAAACATTCCATCAATCACAACACAAACACAGCAGCAAGTAACCTGCGCCTTTATACCTTGCTGCGCCAACAATAACTGTCGATTTCGTTCGATTTCCTTAATGCTGTCGAAGATTTTTGTGCTGGCTCCTTTCGTCGATATGGGTGCATTTGTGGTTACTTTGCAAATTCGATCGATGTCGTCCTGCGATGGCACGCGCCGTTCCAGTGGATTCACTTCGAAATCATCGCTACCCAACGATAAATTGAATTTTACTCGTTCATTTTCCGCTGCCGCATCGTCGCCATTCAGTTTACACTTTGCACGCAGTTGGGTGTCATCTGCGAACTGAATGCTGCTGTTTTGCAACTCAGCATCGGCGATGGTTACCACTTTCAGGTGCGACCGTTTTGGTGTGCTTGTCGCTTGAGCAACCGGCAGTTCGATTTTGTTGTTATAGAACATGTTCTCATTGACGCTCTTCGACATGATGTCCTCGCTGCTGCGTTTCGGGCAAAGCAGCTCCGCAGACCCGAAAAGTGACTGTGACATCACGCCCGAACCGAGATTGCTGTGCAGTGGAGGTGACGCGGTGGATGCAGACAACTTGTCGTCCACGCTGTCATCGTCGTCGGAAGAGTTCATTTGCAATTGGCCCGTTATGTCACATATATGACTTTCAACTGCTTTAAGGCGCTCTTGGTGGCACTTCAATTCATTGTAGGTGCTAATTAATTTATTTTTCAGCGATTTTGCATCCATGGACTGATTCACAAGTTCCTGCTTTTCAAGATGCTGCAGTTCAAGGCGTTTCTCCTCCGCTTTTAGCGTCAACGCTGTCTCCTCAGCGTGCAGATCTTCACGGTAAGCGTGCCACTCGGACTCCTCTTCTAGATACTGAAACTCCAAGTCTTCGAAGGTTTTCCGATCATTTTCCAACGAATCGCTGACATTGTGCAGCTCCTCCTTAAGGCAGTCATTATTCGGTTTCTGCTGCAACATGGACTTCAATCTGCGAATTGAACAAGAAAAACCATTAGTATAAGAAAAGAACTGAGATCATTTTAATCAGTGATACCCACTTTCTTACTTGATCCTGCTTCATTTCTATGGACTGCTTCAGCTTGGCCTGTTGATTTTCCTCCATAACACGTGTGGCATTCCGTTGTGCTTCCAGGCGATGAATTTTGTTGCGCAAAGCATCCAGTTGATTCTCCAATTCGCCCACAGAGTCGCCCACCGAATTCACCTCAGCCGTAACGAGCGCCTTTTCCATATCCAGCTTTAAGTAATAGACAACAAATTTAAAAAACAACATTTATTTGCCTCTAATGAGTTTGCATCAACTCACCTCCCTCAGCACCTCATCTTCCTGCTTTTGCAATTCCGAAATTTCATTCTTCAGCGCAAGCACGCGCACCAACAGCTCCTTGCGTGTCTGATTTAGCTGGTCCAAATCGTTGCCGCTTTCCGCCGTCTTAACGCTGATGGTTTGCGCCTGCGCGATTGTTACGTGATTGTACGCAGCTGCAGTTGGTGGTCGCAGCATACTTCTGGCACTTTCTATGGTCACCGCTCCCGACGTTTTGTTTCGTATCCTGGGCGCTGGTGCGGGCTTCTTATTTAATTTAGGCGAGTTTTGCAACGAGCTCGGCTCCTGCAGATTCAACGTTAAATTGTTAATGTTTTTGTTTAGCCGCTTGCTGGGCGAGTGCTCCGCCGACGCGGATCCGTTGCTCGACTGGGGCCGATAGCGGCTGCTCTCCTCGATGGCCAACATTTCCAACTTCAGCTTCTCCTCGAACGTTTTGATCAGCTGCTCGTACTCGCTCTGCTTGGTCGGCTTTGGCAGTAGTGGCGGTTTGGTTTGGCCAGCTGGCGGCTGACCGTAAGCGTTGCTGAAGGACTGCTCCTTCTTGGGCGACATGCAAGTGGTGCGAATCTTGGTGCGTGGACTCTGCGGTACATATTTCCCAATGACATTTTCATACCCGGTTTTGGGCGAACTGGGACCCAACACCTGACCGCCCACTTCGACGCGGTTTTGACTGCCCAAACGCACGTTCTCATAGCCAGTCGAGGTGGACACCGGCCCGTTCTGGGTTTTTGTTTGCAAGTTGCTGTTGCTGCCCGAAAACGATTGCTGCAGCTGTGTGCCGGAAAGGTCGTGGTAAAACGGCGACTTCTTGTCGCGTGGCAGTGAACCGTTTGTCTTGATGCGATTTTGTACTATAGGCGATGAGGTGACACTGCTGCAGCTCTGGTTCTGCCGATCGGCGTACTCGGTGCATATCTTCAGCATATCCTCGAGGCGTTCACTTTCGGAGCTGCTCAGATTCGATAAGTTGCGACGCTGCATGCTCGGCGAACTCATCTCGTACGCAATGGACTTGTGCAAAGGCGAAGCGTTCGTGGAGCCGTTGTTGATTTCCGTATTGACGCCGTTCATCGGAAAGATCTGCAGGCCGCCGTAGGTGCCCGGCTTCGGGTACCGGTCGTAGGCGCTGATGTTGTGGTGATTCGCGGTGCCACGCAGCGGTGTCGTATTGTTCACTTTGGTCAAGTACTCGGTGCCGCCAAAGTTTACGGGTGCACTGGCAGTGGAGCTGCTGCTGTTCTGAATGAAGTTGGAAGTGCTGGGAATGTTCACGTAATTTCCAGGCACATTTTGACTACTTGCATTCGGCTTCAGATTGTTACTGAGTTGATTATTGCGCGACGCATTCACGTTCTTATCGCTGCGCAGGTTCTCTGCCAAGTTCTTGGCAAAGTTTGCATACTTTTGACCCAAGACGTCCTTCGCCGGCATGTTGACCGTCACTAAATCGGCGGTGAACACCTTCGGGCACTGCAATCCGTTGATGTCGATGGGCGCCACATTGTTGAACAACGACTTGCTGGCCAAGGACATATTTTTTAGGGGCTCCCTACCCATCGACATGGTCATCTGTGCGTTGGGTGCCGGACTGATGTATTCCTCGTAGAACGTGTCGATGGTGAGCGACTGGCGTGGGTCGGCACTGCCATTGCTCGAGCCGGTGCTCTTGGACGAGTCGCGCTGCGGCACCTGTGTAAAGTCGATCTGTGGCATTGAGATGCGCTCGTTGGAGCCCATGGCGGAACGCATCATCTCGGCCTCGGCTGGATTGTTGAAACGCAAGTAGTTCGAATTGCCAATGGTGATCATAGCGCCCTGCGTCAGATTTGTATCGCGTGTTACTTTGGTACCATCGATGAGCACACGCGCATCCTGCTCGGGCACAAGGGTCACCTCGTTCTCTTCGCTGCGATAGATGGTGCAATGCGTGGGCCGTACGCCGGTACCGTTCAGACTGATGCTGCAATTGAACGATGAGCCGATGGTCATTTCACCTGCAATAAAAAAGCGAATTTAGTGTTTGGTTAAAGTTTAAGAAATAAGAGTTCTGACTGTGCGCCCATCGTGGTTTGCGAACTGACTTGTTCCAAGTTATCAAACAATGTCTGTTACCGGCTACACAAAAACCACTGATTTCTCAAATGCATAGCAAAACTTTTTTGAAATCTTCACCCATATGTCAGGCCGCAAGAGAATGAAGTCATACATTGTACACGCATTATGCCCAAATACGATTGTGTACTTTTCTGGGAATATCAACAAAAGAAAAACAACAACAGTAGAAAACACATGTCACAAAACAAAACTGAGCTTTTGATTGCGAGAAGTACGAGGAAAATAGCCAGCGACTCACTGCTCGTAATGGCTGAATTGAGAGTCTTTGTCTGTGTTTTGTATCAATAAACAGACAGATACTGTTAGAAATGTGCTCATTCGAGTCATGCGACTGTTTTTCTTACAAGAAACAGCAACAAAAATGGGCTATAAAGGGCAAATTTGTCACCAAGAATGACCGCTTGAAACATGTGGACTCAATTGCGAGTTTTGCAAAGAGCTTTTTCGGTGTTATCACTTTACAAATGACCTTGAGATCAATGGAATTCAGCTCTGAGTGCGTTGAGCTAATTTCAGGTTTTCTTGCCATTTGTTTGTTTGTTTACTTTTGAGTTTATTGCTTTTGTGAGCTCATCAGCATTCCAAAGGCGAAGTTTTAAGTGCTCTAACGCATGTTGCGTGTGGCATTTAGAAATTCGTGACAAAATTAACCACAGCTATTGAAGCACTTACCGATGGGTATGTAATGTATGGTGACTGCCGTGCTCAAACGTCCGCCACCCAGGCTAACCAGATGCGGATCATTGGCAGCCACACGTAACGATGGATCCTTCTTCGTTAGTGACATCTGCAAGAGAGCGAGAGAAAGAAGAAAAGGGAGGATTTCAGTTATAATTTTGGAAACATTTTAATTATTACTAGAATAAATCCGATCAGGGGCGGATTCAGAAAAATATTTTGGGGGAGAGGGGTTTCAGGAAGTAATTCTTTAATATTGATAAAATGCAAAAGAATTCTTTTAATTTATATGTTGTTTTAAAGTTTACCCTAATATTTCGGGGGTTTCAACCCCCAAAACCCCCCTGAATCCGCCACTGAATTAGATTATTTTACACAGATCTGTACAAAACTGGTGGTTATGGTACTGGAAAGATGGGATGGGGTGGAACTACATTATCTGGTCCATTCCGTTGGATCACAATTACCAAAATATCAGCCAAATTGTCTGTGGTAAAACCCCTAAACACTTTCGGAACTACTGGAATAATATGTCTCACCAATATTTTAATACCTCTTAAAACAATTATTCAGATCTTATGATCCAAGAAAAAGGTTTATTCAAATTATAAATTGTTTATTTCTTATTGTTTAGCCCCAACTTGCATAGCACGGGAAGAATTCTGCCAAGAAAATAACTCCGGGTTAACCTATTTTTTTGTCTTATACAGAGGGCAGGGCAAGTCGATCGTCTCAGTACGATTTTATAATTTCCACAAAAAACTTTTGGCAAACATCAGTTTTCACCACTGCAATTGGGGAAAACTTTTTTCAATTATCGCGAATGTCGCATGTTGCACAATTCCTCGTAACTGTTTGTTTACTTTTGCTATTAAATGTTGCCTGTCTGCTGCCAGCTCACCTGGCCAACTGGCTGTCTGCCCAACCCCGTCTCTTTCACTGACCAAATTGATATCTGCATTCAAGTAAATATACGTAAATGATATTTTGGCAACATTTTGTAAATGTGTTTAATGCACAAATTAATTGTTGCACGCAACGGCCGACGTGCAGTGTGCCGCGGCTCGCACGCCAACTGCGCAGACTGCAGGTTGCAACCGAATTCAATTTCACTTCATTACACAACACCAACACTCCGGGCACATTACAAACGGCAGCCAGATGGACGCACAAATGAACAGACCAGTCGAATGGCGATTACGTGATTGTATGCAAACGTTGTTGGCTGAGAAATGGTCAGTTTGGGAAAAAATGTTCAAGTGTTGAACAAAAATTTTTATGTGCACAAGTAAATTGCATTAATTTTTCAGCGTTAAATTTCAGTTGATAAACTTTAAAGCAACCCAAAGCAATAGAAAAATAAAAAAGAAAACTTTTCGAAAACGTCGACTTTACGCACTGTTGCGCGGCTACAGCCGTTCCAGCGAAAACTAGAAATTCAAATGGAACTCACAACGCCATGACGCCGGCTGGTTGGTGTGCCAAAGAACCCGCGCGCCTGCGCGTAGCACAGCGAACAGGCAAAACAGCCACAGGGGTGAGCAGCACAGCTGATCCAGTGCCGCAGCTGCCGCATTCACATAGCCACAGAAATGCTACAAGCGCCAAACGCTCGAGTGGACCGGCGCACTGTGTTCGAAACATGTCAGGGCGCACGGTGCAAAACAAAAGGACAGCAAGCCGCTTCAGCATCAAATAACCGGAACGACATTTTGATAAGACGAGGCATTCGAGAGCAAGGAAACCCAACGCGAAAACGTGTGCGCGCATAACGCAAACGACAAATGCCGCAGCGGTAAGTTGAAATGTGGCTATTAGGGGGAATAACGGCTGCTAGACAAGAACAATATCCAAATAAAACCAACAACAAATGTTTGTATAGTAAAAAAGTTGCGCCGGCGTCTGTGACACACGCACCCCAGCGCGCATGACTCACAACAGCTGACAACAAAGCAGGTAAGAAAAACCACATCGTTCTTACCCTCAAAGCCGATTTGTGCCCAAAATAACGAAATCAAACTCAAATGAAAAGGACAAACAGTTGGTTGGATGACGTGAGCAGAATAAACACAACACACACACATAAGGCCAATGCACCCAAGTGACCCAGAACATGGACAATTCACAGCCAGATAACAAAACAAACGCATTCGTGGGCCATTGAAAGCGCAGCGCAGAATGCAATATTTATGCGTACATATTTATTGATTGGAGTGCAGAACGTGCCCATCATATGCCGATGCTGCTGCGGCACGTGCACGGCACACTGGCCGCCAGACAGACAGATCAAACACAGTCCAAAAGTTATTGGCAAGCGGCAGCATCGCACTGCGGGCGAAATTGCCAATAACGCGCAGCCGGCGAGGGTAGAAATCGCTGGAAAGTAATAAGCGAGTCGGTGGTGAAATGTGCGCAGCGTTGTGGGATAAGCACGCAAAGGCGCACAGCACACATGCAATATGCAACATGCAGCTGCCAGCCAATTCAGACACGGCAGATGTATTTGCCGTTAGTGATTTGCGAAATCGGTTCGTTTTTGCTTTTATCGTAATTACCGGCTAGCAGCCATTACTCGGCCATTGATTGTGTAATTGCTAATCATAAACTGCAGCGCCAAGCTGAGAGCAGTTACAGGTACAGCTTTAACGGCCACACTTGACAGCAGCATGACGTCAGACAAGCACAGAAAAGCGTTTAATAATAGGCGTGAAAATAACAAGATTCGTTACTATCTCATCATCAGCATTTTCAACACAAGCAACTCATTTACATAATTAACACGCAAATCAGATACAAGTAAATACAGAAACTGAGTACTAGAAGTTTTGCTATATTCAATTTTATATCGATAGAGCTTTGTCATCAGTTTGGGGTACAAAATATGGAACACTTAGAGGCGGCACTATAAATCATCTCAAGTTGTAGAGTGGGACATTGTCAAATCGTGGGTCAAAGGAAAACAATCATCAACACAATTATTACGGGAAAGACACTACGCAACAAGTAATGGTGTTTTATGGGACCAAACCGACTTTCCACAACTTAAGAAATTCACAAACTATGTATGAACAAAAAACCAGCTCGAAAAATCATCCAGTCCGAAAAGCCCATTTGCAAACTGTGTTAAGTGAAGGACTTATCACAATAGGTGACCTAAGTACTACTTCAAACTACAGAAAAGATATTGTTGTTATTATTTTTATGAAAAATGACCGTTCTTTACAACGTAATGATAGATTTTTCATATTTTTTACTTCTCTTTTCATGAGCCGAAAATATCATATAACAACCAATTTGCCTAAGTGATTCACGAAGTGATCTGTAGAGAAATTTATTCACATTCTTCTGTAAGTGAACCCTAGCTGAATCGTAGTTTTGAAGCTAAAGCTTTCTTTTCCTACAAATAAACCCGGTTTTACAAAAAGAGCTTCATAACATAGAGAATGATAGGGGCTCCTACTAGGCACATCGTTAATCGACCAACTGTAGGGCCGCATAATAACACCAAAATAAACATCGACAACTACAATAACATCAGCTTTATTAATTGCTCGCTGCAGAACGTTTAACCTTTGGCTTCAGATTTCATACTGCTGATCAAATAAAACATGAAATTAAAAATAAAACCGACAAGCAAACAACTTTACGATAGTCAACATTTTTATTTTCAAATCTCGCCGTCAGCATAACATTTCAGGTGCACGCGCCACATTACAACAACAGCAGCAACGAGAAATATAACAGCAAAAACAAAGATTATAAAACAGGCATTTAGCAATTGAAGTCAATCAATCATGATGTGCGTTTCTTGTTTGTTTTTAGCGCTGCCGACGCTTACAGCTATCGGGCAATGGGGAAGAGAGGCCACCAAGTGAGCAACCGGTTGCTAATAACGGCCACATCGAAACAATGCAAACTGCAACGAGCGTCACCGATGCTGTGCTAAAGTCGTTTGCATTGTAATCAAATGGTAGCGACCGCCAGAAGCAGAAACGGCCAAAAAGCATCAAACAAGCGGGAAGCAGTTTCACTTTCAGTGCGGAACGCTTGCGGCGAGAAAGGGAGACACGAGCACGTGATATGGGTCATTAAAATCACAGCCAAGTTTGGGCGGTGCGTGCCCACTGTGCGCTCCATTTCCCATACGATTTCCATGAGTATTTGCTGTGAATTTTCGTCTGCATTAATTATGCTCGATCGCTGCTTCGATTACGAAATGCAGCGTGACTACACCTACGGTCGTGGAAAGCAGCACTGTACATTTTCATAATTTATTACAATTTTTTTCTCTTTCATTTTACACAACGCTTCCCCGTTTCAATAGCGAAACGGCCATTGCTTCCTTTGCGGCGGCCCACTAGCGCCGCGCGCACACATTTGGGTTAAGCACCTGAAGAGTGGAATTTACGAGCTTACATGAGTCAAGCGAAGCTACATGCGTGCGCGACAAAAATACAAAAATGTGCGTTTGTGTTTTTTCATTTTATTTGTGCTGATTACAGCAACTCGTCAAAAACAAGAAATACTTCGGGCATTGTGATAAGATATAAAAAATTGTTTTGAAAAAGCGGATATTGTTTGGTACTCTCAAGTTGTTGGAAAATCGAGCACTCCGCCGCGGCATTAATGTCAAAAGGCGCTGACGGTTTCTGTTTTGTCAGAATCGAGAATCGAGCTCTGATCGGCTTTAGTTGTTCTTCGGAATGTGAGGTACGGCCGCAAAATTAGGTTATTCCTGTACGTGAAAGTCGGCATGCAGCCATAAATACTCGCGATAAGCTTTTATCTGCCTTCCCAGTAAATATTCAGTCAGTCACTCGATGCGATTGCGTTGTTATTTGCCCGCAGCACGGCACGCAATTTATTTACCTTTCCTGTTATGAGAATGAGCGACTGCCAATAATGTTGACATTTTAAATGAATTTTACATTTCAGGTTTTGCATTTTTTATTTATTTTGAATATGTTTTTTGCCAACTTCAGTTTTATTATTTTTTTCACGCTCTAGAGTCGCCACAAATGCGAAATTACTTGCGCAAAAAAAATCCAAATATACTCGTACACCGAAACGTTTGCAAATAAACAAACAGACGAGGCGTACCTAATGGCTTTAAAGCATTTTTGCCTTTAAAGACGTGCAATGGCGATATTTATAATACAATTGAATGAAACACAAACACAGCTGAATAAATGTGCCAGTTGGCAAGGCAAGCTAGCAAAAGTCTAAGGCAGAATACGTGTAAAACTTGATCATTGCAAAGGGATCACGAACATGCCCAGCGCTGATACACTCGGAAAACATGCACAGAATTTTCAATTGTTTAGAAAACAAATGTCCACATGTCATGACAAGAAGGAGAAAGTATGCTAGTTGTCATTTTTTAGGAACCATTCTAAACGGCAGACGGTTATTTCGGGTTTTCAAAGAAAATCTTACATACTGATACATCGGACAAGCAAAGACTTTACACTATTCTGGTACATAAAGTATTCTTAAGTCATTGGAGGCTTTTACAGGAACGGAGACTTTGTGTTCGGATTTCTGTATGTAACACTCCCGATTAACTGAGAGCAAAATATTTATGCCAAAAGACAACATTTTGTTCTTACAATTTCATTTGAACGAGTTTGACATAAAATCTCAGGTTTTCACACCAAACAACCCATGGCTGTCGAATTTTAAAGCAAAAAATATGTATGGTATACACGTCAGTTTTATAAATTAATTGTCTAAAGGAAGGAAGGAAGGAAGGATTTCAGAACATTTGAGGATTTTGAAAGAATTAAATTTTATTTTTATCAAAATCTGGAAAAATTTAGTGGATTTCAAATACATAAAAAATAAAAGTAAAAAGTCATTATTTTAATTTGCATTATTTCTTTCTTTTAAGTACTTTTTCCATTATTGTTTTAAAGGGTCGCTCCATGAAATGGTTTCAAAAAATCGATTTTTTTTTTTTGCTTTAATCGAAAGATATATTATCCGAGAACATTATTGCAAAGTTTCAAAGTCGAACTCTGAAAACACATCGTCTTTTCATCGACGCGCGCTCAGCCACACCAGGTGTTCCGAATAACTTTGGTACGCGTTTCCTCATAAACACGTTTTTGTAGTCCGTCCACATGATAAAAAAAAACTACTGAACCGATCTACACGAATTTATACTCATTTTGTAGGATATTGAACAGAGAAGTGCATGAACCTTTGAAATCTATTAAAACTGTTTTTTTACTGTTTTTTTTAATAAAAACAAGTAAGAAAAACGAACTTTTTTGTAGTTTATATGGCTTTGTTGCTAAATTTTGAAAATTTGTATAGTTTTTGAGGTTCACGCACTTGCGACAAGCCTACTGATTAATTTGATATATAATTTGTATGTTTCAGACTTCAACCTCGGACGGCATCGTGTGGACGGGAAGACGTCTTTTTTTAAACTAAACCATGTTCAATATGTTTTCCATTTTTAATTTTTTTATGTATAGCTTTTTTTTTTAACTTTTAACTAATACCTACAGATGTTCCAAACGGATTGTTCCTGTCTCTTTTTTTTTGTACAGTAAAATAAAGAAAATTTGTCATTTTTTGAGCATTTCATGGAGTGCCCCCCTTAAGTAAGAACCTTTTTTTATAAAACAAGATCTTGCTTTCTACCTACCTTCCTTTCTCCATAAAAAATAACCACTGTGAACCAAATAAACTCGGAACAAAAGTAAAGCTTTCGATTTGTACAGTTTTGGTCATCAGAGATGCTTCTTGTCTTGAAATTTGTAGTATTTATTATTGTTCGATTCACAACTTGAACATGAACTGGGAATAACTTGTCTCACTCAACTTATTTAAATATTTTTTAGACCTTTTGAAATCAAACATCTCAAAAATCAGGTTAAATTGAAGACACTTTGCTGTATTTGAATTGATATCTCGACCGATACAAAAAAACGCGAAATTTTTTATTGTTTGCCATTAAAAATGGGAGAGACAAATTAATTATTGCAAGGATTTTTTTTCAGTGCATCAAGAGCATGTGAACTCAAGAACAGTTGGGCCTAAGTTTTGGCAATGTCAAGAGCCCAAAAAAGATATGAAAAATTGCACAAGTTCAATTTGAAGCGATTAATGTGGTTGATATAGATTCAATAATTAAATACCTACAGTCAGGGTCAGTCGGAAAAGGTGCAGCACATATTTTGATGTTTTTTGAGCAATAAGATAGCTCTCAAAGAAAGCAGAAATGTCTTCTAAAAACAAATGAAGAAATATAAGAAATGTTCAAGAAAATTGTTTGTCTCCCTTGTCTTTAAGAGCTTATTCCATTCAATACAAAATTTATGAAACTTTTCGCCTATTCTTTACAATAAGTAAAGTTTAAATATCACTGTTTTTGCTAAATATTTGTATGTATGATCAATGGATTATATCTTAAGAAATACTGACAGCATGGTACCAAAAGTGGATATCCAGGTTTATGCAAAAGAGACTTTTTATTTTTTTATAGTAATTTTTTTTAGACGAATTTCTTGAAACACCTGTGTTTTCCACCCTGTAGCTCTGCATTCTTTCTATTCAAACATGATTTGTCTTATGTCACAGACAAAAACTGGCACAAATTATGAAATATTGGCAAGGCGCCTTTTGGCTGGCAATGCAATGTGACCAGCAATTTTGCAAACCGCAACCGAGCAAACACCACAAACAACAACACACACACAGACAACATGCAAAGCATGCAACATAAAAACGTAATTTTAGTTGCGCTGTTGTTGTTGTCATTGTTTATGTTTGAATTTTATTTTTGTCTAAACAATTTAGGTCGGTAAGGCTTGAGCACAGTGCAGCGAGTCAAGGACGAAAGCATTTATAAACATTTATCGGTCATTATCTTTGGCAAAATTCAAGCATTAACTTTTCACATGGGTATGAAAACATATTTTTAGGCAATTAAAATGATTTATGCAGCTGATTCCAAATCTCATATAGTCATCAGCGAGTGGGTCCAAGTCGCAAACACTGCAGACGCAGAGACAGATACATTTCAAATTTCAGATACAATGACCCCAATGCAAGCGCGGAAAAAGCGTCTAGAAAGTGAAATGCAGCTGCAAATTACGCCGACGAGAAATTTAACACGGCGCTGCTAAGTGACGGCAAAATGTTGCATGCCGCAGTTGCAGCTGCAACGTGCCCCAAGAGCGTGAAACGCACGCGGCACAACAAACAAAAGAAAAAATGTCAAATATTTGCTTGCAATTTGTTTTGATAATGTGCGAAATCGGAATTTACCTAAAATTAGCGCCGACCGCAACGACGCTGGCGCCATTTTCATGTAGAATTATCAATTTACACACTTTCTAATGGCCACCAAAGCGTGCCACTTGGCATCTATTAATGTTTTTGTATGTATGTATGTATGAGCGCATTAGCGCTGTATGGCAGTGGCGAAACAATCAGACAGCCGGCTCAGGTTTTGCAATGCATGCGGCCGGCCGCAAGCGAATGACAAATGCCACAAATTAATGGAACAACCAAATCACACACAACTTTAATCGGCCTTTGCTTTTGTTGTATTATTAGTCGTTCCGAAAACACTCTCGCCGCAATCGTTGTTATTTTTACACTCGGCCAGTTGGATTTCGTTGGATGGATGGATGGATGTGGCTTCAGCCCTCTCCGCGCGCACTATCGCCGCTTCGATTGCTCAGCTACGTTCGAGCTGGCAGGGTCGTTCGTTCGCCTCGGCTCTAGTTCTGTGCTATTTATTGTTTTGGTATTTTTGTGATTTTTTCGCCGTCTCAATTAACACGTTTCACATCGAACCGAGTAAATAGAAAATGAAAAGAAAACCAATGGCGGCAAAGTGGCAGAACGTACGGCGCGCTTAGCTGAAAGTTAGCGACTGCATACGGCGATATCTATGACACACACTCGAGCTGTTTCGATACGCGCGAATGTGTATGAATTGATGGGGGCACGACCGAAGGGAGCCGCTTTAATCGCCCCGAAGGCGATAGCATAATTGAAATGGTTTGAATTTGGCGAGCGCCGGAGGGTGTAGCTGCTGATAGTGCGGAGCACCAACTCAATTTTGAATTCAAGCCGTTAACTTGTTGTTTGTGCACCTTTTCCCAATGTGCTCCGCTATGCGTTCACAGCAAAGCGCATTGATAACAAACTGTTAGACTACATTTCACAGAAAATTGCCGCTGAAATGTGGAGGCGCCGCATTGTGTGTGTGTGTGTGTGCGGCGTTAAATATTGAAAATTATGCAATTAACACGTATTTTTAATGAGTGGCTGCCGCCACTACTTGAGCGCCAAAGTGGAATGAATGAATTTAATTAATGAATGAGCATAATGAAAATCAACAAGATGTGCTCAATTGGCCGCAATGATTTCGATGCGCACTACAACAACAATTTTTGATGTACGTACTCGAGAAAAAATGCAATGAACATGAAGCTGAATCTCAAGTGCCGTGAAAATGTGTGCGAGATGTGTAATAATGCTGTAATAATTCAACTAATTAATAAATTTTTCATGTACATTTGAAATGCCATTGTTGATTGTTATTGCAGGCAGCGTGAAAAGTTTCTTGCTTTTAAGCACAAAAATCAAATTCAAATAAAAATTTGAAAGATGAGTTAACCCAATTTTCGCTCGTAAATATCTACAAACTATCAAATTACATCGCTTTATCTAAAAATGTAGTTAGTTCGCAGATTACGTTTATGTTATGGGTATCGGTTCTGACTTGAAATCTGTATTAAGTTCCAACCCGATATCTTCAAGAACTACTAGCTCAACATTTACTGTGCGAACCAGCCGGTTGGCAAACTAACTGACGGACAAACAAACGGTTGAAGGAATGGATGAACATTGCCGAAGCTCTTCTCTTGGTGATCCTAAGCATGTGTAGACATAAACGTTTCATATTTAATATGAATAACTTTTATAACTTTTCAGCCACACCTTCTTCTCGGCATTATAAACTTCTAGTCAAAGTAGTTGGTTGGGTAGAAAAGGTACAAAAAGATTGAATAGACACATTCACTGACTGCTTTCTTTTTCGATATCTGAAACAAACTCAATTGAAGAAAAAGATTTTTGATGATAACTGCCCTCAATGAGTATTTTGAAAATTTAAACAAATTTAAATAAAAATTATAAAATAAAAAAAAATAAAATTTTAAAATTGACAATAAAAAGGCTAAAGCGAAATGAACAAGGACGAAGGAGTGAACAAGGAATAAAAAAAATGGATAGGTCAAAACATTATACTAACTCAAAACCAACATTCAAACACATTTTCATTTTAATTCATTTTAATTTTGCATCTTCATAAATATTTTAATATTTATTTATTTATTTTCATAATTCATTTTAATTTTGCATCTTCATAAAATTAACACATTTTCACAGGAGACTACAAACTTTGCTCGACACCTGCACCAACTCATACAAAACGTCAGGAAGACATTGAAAAAGTTAGCTCAAGTGTTTTCAGATATTCTCTTTATATCTGAATGCAAATGTCAATTAGCTGCATCGAGAACTCTCAGACAGTCCGTCAATTCTCAGACATTCGAGTGATGTCATTTCATAGAAATGCAGTCTGCAACTTGTTAAATTAAAAGCAAACAACAAGAAAACAATTATGTGCGAATGCAAAATGTGCCGCTGCATTAAATTGACTTCATACAGTGACTTCATTTCGAAGTCGTTCATTTAAAATGCAAAAACAAATTGCAAAGCACATAACAAAAAAAGATAAATGGAAACAGAGCGAACAATGCATAAATAAATGAAGTCAAAAGCAAAATAAATTAACGGTTAACACAGCCATTGGAGGAAACAATGGGGGACGACTGAAATTAACCCGCACAGATACGAATTCGTTGGAATATCTACAACAACGCAGCATATGGCAGCAGCAGCAGCAACAACAAACATATGCAAATACGGGTCAGATAGTGTGCCACTTAACTCTTCCATGCAGACTATCAGCAAAGCACTAACAACAACAATAACAAAATTATACAAAATCAGCAACAATAATAAAAGAAGACGCAAACGGCTGCAAATTGTGGGTACGCGTCATGAAAATGCCAACAAATTGCTCTAAAATTGCAAAACTCCAGCACAACAAGTCAACAAACTCGAACAAAAACCAACGACGCACCGGGGAGTTTAACTGACAGTGGGGTTTTCATTTGAGGAACAAAAGTTGGAAAATTACTGTGGCTATGACTGTATTGAAATTTAAAACAAAAAAAACAGGACAAGAGCAACAGAGAGTGGAAATTAATTTGTAGCTTGACGCACAGCGAAGTGTTGTGAATTTTTTTTTAATGTAAGATAAAATCAGAGTTAGGTTATGTTGAACCTAAGATTCAATGAGAAAAATCGGCATCAACATTCTCTTCTTCTTCTCAACATTCTCTTCTCTTCTGGATCACTGAAAATAGGGAGATTAGAATGATTCTGCGATCCAAACCCATTTGTACATTACATAGATATCTGAATCGTTGTGGATTTTTTATAATCAAGAACGAAATTTTTACTGAACAGAGCTCGTTTAAATGTTTTAGGGAAAAACTATATTACTACAACCTCTTCCGATAGTTATCCAGATCGCTTGGGCCAATGCACAGTTGAACACTGTGCATTGTCCGCGGTACAAAATTAGGAGTGGTCCGTTCTTCATAAAATTTTGTGTACTGGTTAATCATGGTCTGCTGTAGTGAAATCTCTATTTATTTTTCTTCAACTGTTGTAGGTTGGCAATGCCTGAGACTTAAATTTGAAAATTTCGTCATTTTTGGAAAGCTATAGCACCAAATGTGTTGGGTAGATTTTTCAGATTTTACATTTAATCGGTAACGTCAACATTAATAATTCCAAAAAGTAACAAAAATTCTATGAAGATCCTTTAGTTTTGCAATAAAAACGATAATAATAGATGTATGTTTTGCATTTTTGCAAATTTTATCATTTCTCCTGCTGATTGCATACTTTTAGGCATAAATAAAATAAATTTTGTCAAAAAATAGGCGTTTACACCACTTTTGAAATTGAATTATTTTCTGAGATCGGAAGATATCGGAGGATGTAATTACATTATCCGACAAAGAAAGAATGCTTAAAATAAAAAAAAAACCAGGAACATACTTTCACATACTTTTTAGATATCTCTAAGTTTTGCCAATTTTCAGATTTTTGATTTAGAAAAATATTTTGAATTAAAAGTAAAGTAAAAGCCTGAGCTTTTCAAATTTTAAGAAAATATTAAAAGCGATAATGGCCACAACATTTCTTAATCTATATTGAAAGTTTTAGCAACTTCTTGGTAACCATGTATTTTTACAATGTTTTTTACTCAATAGACTAAAAAACAGAAAATACAATCGCTCACAAAAGTATTCGTACAGCACTCTATACTCAAATAAATGTCTTGAATCTTCAAAGCAAACCAAGTTTTTGAGTTTCATTTCATTAGTGTGTTTACCACAATACTTACACTCAAGACTCCAACAAAAATCTTAACAGAATGTTCGACGAGACCATAATTATGTGGACGAAACTTTGAAAAATTCAATTTCTTATTCCACAAAAATATTCGTACAACATATATATTTTTATATTTTCACAAATTTATTTTGTGTACTTTTCGAGATATTAGCGGATATTCTATATAGTCTTTGTAGGTATGGAAAACAGTCTTTCTAGTGTTAACAAAATACGTTAATAGATATTAACGACCACAACTTGTATGGCACACTGAATATTGGGAATCTTACAACATGTGAGGATCATCAACAGGCTATAAAAGATTCAGATCATTATTGTTTTCATAAAACGTACTATAAAATTCCTGGTAGAGTTTATTAAGAAATGTCAACTATCACGAGAACGTTCTGGGGCGCCCTATGTGAGAATTGGTAGCTAAAGCGCCTGGGATTAGACTTTGTGTGGAAAGTAATTAATTAATTAGGTTACAAACATTTTTTCACTATGTTCAACACAGATAAATATTGATTCTGCTCAACTTTCTACACACAATTGACGCAATGAAGAGCGATTTATGCTTGTGCCACAAATCAGAATTGTCTATCAATAGAATGCAATCAATAGAATCAAATGAGAACATCAACAACTGTTGAATAGTGTGAGTGTTCTGGGCAGAGCAAACAGGAGTAAAGAGGAAGATATGAGAATCTGTTTATATTTAAATAAAAAGGCAGAAACAATACAAATTATGATATGACTAGAATAGCTGACGGATTGACATAATGACAGAAGTTAGCTGATATAATTACATTTCAAATGTATAAATAATTTAAAAATGTTTATTATATTGTTATGAGCATTGTGCAAAAGTTACATATATGTACTTGTAGATGAAAAAACTTCAAAGTTACTTGAACTCGACTGTAAAAAGTGTTGTTGCAAAATCGGCAAGACACCATTTTCAGTTTTTATGTTAGTCTTGTGAATATTTTTTACTTGAATTATGCATTGCAAAAGGGCGACATGAAATTCTTTAGGCGAAAATGGACCATAAACTCAGCAATTTATGCTCGTTTAATTGTTACACACCACGCAGTTGCGTATTGTTTAAATTTTCTGGGAAAATCCGACAGAGAGAAACAAACAAAAGGCGCAAATGACATCAATTGAACACACGGTTCCACATATGGACGCACAACTGCGTGTGCGTGCTTCATTGGCGGCATATATGACTTAATTACTCTACGGCCCCAATGAATTGAACTGCGCAAACAATCAGCCGTCCTCGGGCCCACTCGCTCAACACGCCCTTATTGCAAGCCATATTTGCGGGTTTTCAAGTGTGCGTTCGTTAACTTTGCAACTGCGCAGACATGTCGCCGGAAAGCGGAAGTTCCACTTTTGGGCCGTTGCTACTTTTTCTGTTGTATTAACTATTTCCCTGTTGTTATTGTAGCAATGAATGCCATTGAAGTTGAATGGCTGAGGACAAAACTACGATAAAGAGACTCTTCTGATGGTGGTTGTTGTAGTCGTTTTGCAAAAACCTCAACCGAAACAGAAATGAAAGCAAGTTATAAACAAAAGCATCAACTGCCAACGACCGGCAGTTATTGCTGATTTGCATTGTGCCCATAACAATGTATAGTATTATATATATATGTTTGTAGCTAATGATAAATAGTAGCGGGAAGTTTTCATTTAAAATCTAAAATTTTTCAATCTGACAACCAACGTCCGCCGTGGTAGATTAATAAATTTAATTATTTATTTTGGTTGGTAAAAAAAAGTTTTGAACAAAGAGGAATGGAACTATGAAAATCCCTGTCGTTTTTTGACAGACTGTATGTAACTAGTTGTATGTCTGTGCGGATACAGACGTAAATGCTACATTTACGGCGGCGTTTATGCCGCGCAGCGGATGCGCCCACCATATTAATAAACTAAAGTACGCGTAGACACCACAAACGGTTCACAAGCCGCAAAGATTGTGGATTATGCATGGCATAAAGTCACTAATGGTTTAATGAATTACGAGACGTAAAACACTGCCGCAAGATTGCGTTGCTAAGCTTTTGGGGACGCCCACAATTTTCCACGTGGGGCTTACCTTGTTTTATTATGCGTTCCACTCTTCGGACATTATCTGCAAATAAAAAAGGAAAATGTGTCATTATTTGTGGAAATTCACTCAATAAGTTTTTAGTAAGCCTCTTTTTTATAGCATCACTTTGACAGATTTACAACACTGCACAATTAAAGTCGCAACAAGATCGGAAGGAAGCAACGCTCGCAATGAATTTTACACCCTCAACAATTCTGCAAATGGAAACGAAGTGCAGCTGTTCGCCAGCATTTTCAGCAACATGAATGCGAGATGGAAAGATACATTGGAATGCATGCAGTGTGGCGGTGTGCTGCTGATAAACAACTTTGCTTGCATCCGCAAAATGCGCCATTTTCCACAGAAATCAACTAAATTTAAAACGATCTGCGTCTTTGGCCGTTGCTGTCTGATGGCCGCTTCATTTTTCAATTCTTCACTTTAAATTAAAGTTGATGCTGTTATTGTTGTTGTTGGTGTTGTTGTGCCGGATGCACACAATATGCACACACAGCTATGAGGAATTGCACATGCAGCTGGAACATGGGGCTGCAGTTGGCCGCGACGTCGAGACTCTTTCCTGCTTTGCACAGGCAAAGCATAGCCAACAGAATTTTGTACGGGAAAGCATAGCAGAAGCGGCCGAGGCATATGCACTCCAAGTGCTGCCAACTGCTGGCGTCTGCGGGCATGCAGACGGAAGAACGGACGGACGGGCAGATAGACATCGGCAGGCAGCCAGGCCAAGTGAGAAATTGCATACGAGAGAATCCATTATGATGACTGCAAGAACGGCTGAAAGTGCACTCGAATCGGCCTCAAAGTCTGAAGTAGGAATAAACGTTCTTCAAGATTTCTGCCGAGCACAACAAGCCACGAAGAGGGCAAAGTTGCAAACTGCCTCCGATTTACAAAGAATTTTTTTAATCGTTTACTTTTTTTTTCGGTATGCCACCGAAGACATCACAAAGAAGATGAACAGCGCCAGCATTTTGCTCAAAGTGTCTACAAGTTAAGTTGTAGTTGTGCCTTATCTTCATGTGTGTGTGTGAGCTCTTGAAAGCAGCACAAGCCAGAAGCCAATTGGCCTATGCGCTGTTACCTTCGCAATTTGCTACTCTTTCAACGCTCTAAATGCGAGTAGGTAACATAAAGTGCCTAGACGTGCCGACTGACTGTTGCGGGGTCTTTGCGAAAGTTTGTGCGTCCGTGTGTGTGTGTGTTCCAATGGACTGCACTCACTTGCCCCAAATGAACTCGTCACATCAATTACTTACACATGGCCACAAGAAGATATCTGCCAGAATTATAGATGAACGACCACATTAACTTTTCAAGAGACATTCTCGCTTACTTGCGGCTGTTATTTTTGTTTGCTATTCCATGTTCTTTTTTTGGCTTACGAGTTATTGCCACTTCTCATCGCAAACGCAAATATGGCAAAGTTTTGTGATGTGGTGAAATGTGTAAATTTGTGGGATTTCTAAGTGTTCGATTTGAGGTTGGAAATTGTGTGGGTCTGTTTTTATTGCAATAAAATATAGGCGGTATTCACAATGTGTGATAAATGCCTTGGCCAAAGAGCAATCGTATAAATTTGAGTTAAGCAACAACAAAATAGTAAAGCGAAACTCTTACAGGTACTTCTAGCAGTCCCAAGATTGCATGAATAGTGTCAAAGTAAACACAAATCAATTGATTTTAAAGCTATCTTAGTGTGATACACCGTATAGCAAAATGCCAGAAAATTTTAACTCTTTGATTTGTTTTATTCTACATTTCATTATAAACAATGGATTACCTCTAATCGTATACATCGTATACACCTAAACGTGTTTTTGGGAAAGGATAACTTTCTTCAAAAGAACATAAAACTTTACATATGTATTAATTAGGCATCGCTCCCGGAATCCCGGAATCCCGGGAGCCCGGACTTTTTCCATTCCCGAAAATTAAAATCCTTTAATCACGGGATTTTCGAGATTAAAATCCTTTAATCCCGGGATTTTCGAAATTGCAAACGATGCTTCAAAGTTCAAATGAACTAAGTTTAAAGGCACAAAAACCCAATTCCTTATCTGAGGGAGGAGGGAAGGGATAGAGGTCGTCTTTTGGAAAAGGCTTATGATTATTTACTAAGTATTCAACCAACAAGTGTTAAATCTTAAGGAATTTTCTCTTAGCAGGGTTTATTTGCAATAAATTTCGCTCGAGATTAGAGGACAAAACGCTAAATGCCTTTGTATTTTAAAGATCTCAGTTTTTAGTTAACCAAAACGCTTAACTTTTTCATCGAAATAATCGAAGTACAAACAAATTAACTATTTTATTTATTTTTTTTTTTATCAAATATGCATATATATACACTTTATGATACATCTGTTGCAAAGCAATAAGTTATGTTTAAGTGTCATTTCTGGATAAAACGAAATGTTATCAAACTGAATTTAAATGTTAAATGAAAAACTTTTAAGTTAAACAAAATGTGATTAAATTCAAGATCAAAAATCTTAAAACTACCCCAAATGTGATTAAACTGTGCCAATTTTTATGGTAAAACATGTATTTATGCAATTTGAGAAATTTGTTTTATTTAAAAAATTTGTTATATGAATCCCGGGATTTGACTTTTCAATCCCGAAAATCCCGGGATCGCAAAATGGCAAAAAATTGCGATCCCTAGTACGTATGTATAGGTGATTCTTGTTCTTTTCTTATTCACAGGTGATATGCTCGTCGTCAACGACTTTAAATTAAAGCATTTGTTCATGTATCATGAACACCGCCATAGAACAGTTCAACAATTCTGTGGTCAAAAGCAATAATCGCCTATGTCCACAAGAATTATTTTGAGCAGCACGCTTAAGTCAATGACGTCTTAAGTCAACCTAAGCGTTTATCGATTTTGACTACAAAATTAATGGTTAAAATATTACAAAAAAGCAAAAACCCGCTTATGGCAAACAAAAACTTGAATTATAATATTTCTCTAACGAAAAAGTGTTTGGAGCAACAAATTGGTCATTGGGTATTTGCATTAATTCATTATTCTGCTATAAAACTTAATTTTCAGCAAGCAAGAAGCCACTTTAGGCAAACAAAAACTTGAATCGAGTTATAATATTTTCCTAACAAAAAGTTCCTTTGTGTTCATATTCTTTGGTTATTGGCATTAATACAATCTTCTACCATAAACTACATTTATGTATATCGATTTTAAAGATTTACAATTTTGCAAAAGAAACTCCAAATAGCCCAAGATAAACGTTTCAAAAGTTATTCATTTATTCCCAAAGGCATGGCCACAATACGGCCAATGTTTTCTGTCGATTGAAAGCAACAAAAAATTAATCCAAATGCAAAATATATGTACAAGCTCAAGTTTCAACGATATTATTCACTGCATAAATCAAAAACCAGTGTGACCAGAAATTCATGCGAAAAAAGTTGAATAGAATAAAACAAAACAAAAATAAAAACAAGGCAGACAACGTCACATCCGCTAATAGAAACATAATAATCTTCAATTGCAGATAGAGAAAAGGGCGCACACACACATTGCCAATCACTTTGTAGGGAATTGGACGCGACAGCGAAAAAATAAACAATCGTTGTCAGGCGTTGCGATGTGATGTGATGTGATGTGAAGCGATGCATTTGGCGTTGCTGCATTGGTGTCAGTTGTGCTGCGGCACTGACGTTTCAGTTTCAGTTTCGGTGACGTCGGCGATAACGCTGACAATAGTGCCACCGGTAATTCGATGTCAACAAAACACAACGGCGACATCATTCGGCACGTCACGTCACGTCACACACGAGTGATGCTGACAAAGTGCGTCCGGTCTTCACAGTTTTTATTTGATTTTCAAAGTGCAGCAATCGTAACACCGTTACGAAATTATGAAAATTATTACAATAAAACGCACCCACACCCACAGCCGCACGCAGCGGCCAAATTCAATAAACGCAACGAGCGTCCATGCAGAGGAAGCGTCAAGTCATGTTTATGGCATAATTAAGCGCATTAATTGGGAGGCTGACGAACAGCGTGACAAACGCAAAAAATATGACAACACTGCGCATACGAGAAGAAAACGCCGAACATCCATGGCGCGACAATGAAACGCGTGTGTCAGTGTGGCCTGTGTGCGTCTATTCATCTATGTGGCGATACCGACGCATTTGGACGTTGGTTTATGATTTACACACATAACCGAAGCGTGACAATGTAATTGGTAACGAGTGGTAGAAGCAACAACAAATTTTTATTACAACAAATTTTCTGTCAACTGCTGTAATTGGCTTTGCTGCTGCTGCTGCTGTTGTCACCGCAATGCCAGACGTTGTTACTCATTTGGTTGTTTTTATTTTGTGCCCAGCGTGCACGTCTAGAGGAGCAGTGCAGTTGAACGGCTTTTTCTTCCCCTTTCTTTGCCCTTTTTTTACGACGTGGTTTTTGCTGCACACATTTTCACGTCAGCGCCGCTATGTTTTAAGACGGCCGCCGGTTACTTCTTTCTTCAATGGCTTTGATCATAAACCCATCGCCGGGCAATAACACCAAACACTCGATCCATCAGCCGCCACACTTATCTGCTCTCAGCCACTGTAGCTCTGACATGATGAAACGCAATGCAATAATTGTGGCGAGAAATTTCCAAATTTAAAAATATTGTAAACGAGTCTAAATTAAGACACCAGTCGAGACGCTACGCCACCGGAAAAAGGAACTTGGAATAGATAGAAGGCGAGGGGAGCTTTACGGGCAAATGCACTGAAGAAATACAGACATAGCAAATTACATACAAGTTGCCTTAGTAGTTTCTGGAGATATGGTGGTAACCGTATTGAAAAATACTGTACATACTGTAATACAACAACTGGTTCAGAACTAATTACTTCTATACTAACTAACTAAAAAAAACTAAATATTTGTAGGAATTTTGAAAAAATGTCAATGCGGATCTGTTTATTCAGCATTTATTTTTAATACAACAACAAAAACTAAAAGATTTCATTAAATAGTTTAAAAGTTTTAAACCAAAAACAAAAAAAGTCGCTTATTTACATCCAATAAAGTCTTCGTATAATTAGTTCTGAACCAGGTGTTGTACGAAGACTTTTGTGGTACACTGTATGTCAATTCGATGGCACGTGCATCGCCTTCTTCAAATCGCCATAAATTCAAAATTATAACCCTTCAGAAAAATAAACTAAACTAAACTCGAAAACCTTCTGATAGAAAATATTTAGTATCCTCTTGAGATCCTCAACGGATACTTTCAAAATTATCTTTCAGAAAAAGTTATTTTAAACTAGAAAACCTCCTGAATCAGAAAAAAATGTTATAATAATTAAACCAGAGGTTCTCAATCAATGGAGATATCATCAAAGAGACAAAATGCGTAAAAGGATTTGGAAAAATCAAGTTCATCATGCGTGTTTGTAATATTTGAAAAGCAAATCAAATGTCATCAACCTCCGAATAAAATGTCATATATAAGAGGTTTTAAAGTCTCAGGACCTTGCATTATTAAAACCATTAGAACAAGACTCTGTTTTGTGGAATAAAACTGTAGTTTTCTATAAGAAACACACAAATCTCAATCATTTCTTCGCATACAATGAATACAACATAATCAGTTCTTGAATTAGTTCTTCATACTTCACCAGCGAAAAATATATTTTCCAAGAAAACCCAAACATTTCAAAGTTATAGTATAAGCAGAACCAAATCGTCGGCCGAATTTATTCGCACCTAAAAATGGCGCAGAGCGTCAGTCGTCGTGAATAACGCACAGTGAAACATAATGGGTGCGAAATTCGCATCAGCTGTGTACAAAAATTATTCCTGCAAACACACGATAGGTCGAGGGGCAACTTCCTCATTTAGCAGCTCCGTCTTGCCCATTTTCTAAAACATACGAAAGGGAAAGACAAAATTGATAATTTGGCACAATTTTTTATTGAAATTTGAAGCACTTACAACTTTGCAACCTTAAAGTAGCACAAATTACAAAATTTTTGCAGAATTTTTCGTTTGTTTACATTTTCGATTTTCACCTCTGACAGCTGCACAGCTGATTGGTTCCCACGACGACTGCGACCAAATTGGAATTTGTTCTATCGTCGGACGACCGGTCGTCGGTCGAATATCGCAGTCGTCGTCGTTGTGGGCAATCGCATGCACTGCTGTGTGTTTTAATTCTGACAGCGTACGTTCGGTGCGTAAAAATCGCCCGACGATTTGATTCTGTTTATAATGGTATGGTGTCATGAAAGTATATATTCGAAAATTCAGAGTCAAAAGACTCCATGAAAAACATTTAAACAAGAAATTCTCCCAAACGAGATCATGAACTGACGCATTATTTAGATAAGCTTTCTTGATAAAAATAGCGGCAGATAACTTTCGTATAGGCCGCACGTAAATAATCATATTATTGTCAGTGTTTGTTGTTGCTGTTTTGTTAGCTTTTCACCGATTGCTTGCGCAATTCTTTTGTGACTCATTTACTGGTAGATGCGCGCATTGTCTGCGTTCTTGTTGTTGTTGTTCTTGTTTTGGATGCTTTTGGACGTTTTCCAGGAAAGTAGTAAATTTGTCTTCGTCGTCGCTGCGTTGCACATTGTTTTCGCTTGTAATACAGAAATAGCCAATCGATGTTACCACAACCGTACACACAAACCGTACACAAATAAATGTATGTAGCAACTGTGTTGCGATTTCGGTGCAGCGATTTTTTAGCCATCAGAATGCGCCGCATCAACTCGACGTCTCATTGCATCGACTACCGCTGTCACGTACTTAATTGTAATTTTGCGATCATTATTTCAGTGCGCGGCGGTGTGAGTCAGCCAGTCGGTGAGTGACTGAGTGAGGACAGCAGTGAGCTGCCGTGTTCGCGGTACACTCAATTGCAGTGTTGAGCACCGCCAGCAGCAACAACAACACAGAATTTTTATGCTGCATAGACGAAATTATGCATTATTGAAAAATGTACAAAGATGCTGCCGCCCAAGTTTTCAGCGTTCGATTTGCAACGATGGCCACTGCGACGGCGGCTATTGTTGTTGCTGCTACTGCAGCATCAACTACTCATCGTTCGTTTGGCAGCTGCTTATGTTGCCTCGCAAGTAGCTCACGGATATTTTTATTTGATTTTCTTTGGCGTTTGCCGTTGTTTGTGTTGAACCGCTGCATAATTTCGTTTAATGTGTGTTGATTTGAGTTTCAGCTGAATTGCATATTTCTTTCTTCTCGCTGCTATGCGCTGGCACCTCGTGTTTTGCTTTAGTTTTTCCATTTTGTATTTTTGTTGTTATGTTTTTATTTTCCACCAAATGTTGAAGGCGAGTGTGCAACATATGTGCGAGTTTCATTCATGCTGCGGCACATGCAATCGAAACGCAGTTCTCGTTGCACTGTGGGGTTAATGAGGTGATTTATGTCCGCAAATAAAACCAAAGCAACCAAAGCGGATTTGGCTGAATATCAAAGAAATTTTGAAACGTTTATGCTGCCATTGTTGCTGAACTTTCAGCCTTTGTAGTAAATAAACGCGCGTCTGTTCGGCAAACAAAAAACATAAAATGTTTTAGTGGCAGCGCATAAAATTTATACGTTTTTAGGAATTTCACACTACAAGCGAAAAAGCGATGTAAAATGAATGTGAAGAAAGTAAAACATTTCGTTATTGCACGCCTCGTAGCGTGTGGTTTGTGTCAAGGATGTTGTGTTGCCAAAGGCTTAGTTGGGAAATCCAAATACTGAATAACATTGTGTTTCAGACGATGTATATTTTGCAATTAAATCTAATACTTTTATTTTTACTATTAAGTTTAAGGCTTTTCGTTGGACCACATGAAAGCTATGATTCCATTCTTATGAAACTTCTGGCTCCTAAACTCTGATAAGTTATATTCACAATAGAGAGCTGCATCGGATACCTTTTTACTGCATATGAGAAGTTTGTTGTCGGATACGTATGCTTCACTTACTCGATCGCCGTCGAGTATGTATACTGCTCTGACTCGCTCTCTCGCTCACACGTAGAGAAGAGAAGAGAAGCACAGAATTTCGGATAACAACGAGAAGGAAGCCGCGAAAAGGCGGAAGCCGAAAAATCGGAACATGAAAAAATAGGAACATGTAAAAATAGGAACATAATAGCAAAACTTCCGCGAGTATGAGGTACCTTCCTACGGAAGCTCGAGTATTTTTGCAGCTTCAAGGTCAACGGCAGACCAGATATTGCTGCTGCTAGCGGCGTTGTGGTTGAAGTTAGAATGTTTATGCAGTAAATTGATTTAAAATCTTCAAATATAGTTATATATTTACTATAGTTATATTATTAATTATTAATTAATTTTTTAATATTTATTATAATTAAATATTTTTAAATCTTTTGTATATAAATCTAAATGAAAATATTTATTTATTATTTATTTATTACGCGTGGAAGCTAAATTCAATGGATGTTGTTAATGTGGGAAGGGAAAGGTGATGGAGATGTTTTCGTTTAATTATATATCTGAATGTCTGGAATTGTCTTGTTTTGTATGCCACTGATGCTTTGAAATACAGGAATCTGATTGTAAATGAATATTGTTAACTCTCTATATATGTATGAACGATTGTCTATTATTGTAAAGTTAATTATTTTTCCGACAGACGACTTTTTAAAGTCATTGTCGTACATTCTTTATTATTGTTATTTGAAAATTTAATAAAGAATCAATCTATCTATCTATCTATCTATCTATCTATATCTGAACGGAATGAGTTTGCACGTATGAGGGGCACTCTGTGCATTGGTGAAAAATGCTTTTAATAGGCTCAGAAACAGCGGAGTAAAGGAGAGTACTAAGATGTTTTTGGTTGCTTTTCTAACTTTTTTGACACTGTTTCGATTCTTCAAAGTCAAGCTCATAATGTTACCCTACGAAGGTAAAAGTAAAGAAATAATAGTACTAGCCGAATTCAATTCACAACATAGTTTTTTATTCAACGAAATATTTCAATAGTTAAGCAAAAAAAATTAAACTTAAATAAATTATATCGAATTCCTTTTATAATAAAGCACATCATATACTTAAAACATATAATAAAACAAAAAGTACAACAGCAATAAGCAAACAAAAAATTAACTTCCAAACTTACATACTTATAAAATTAATCAACTGCTGCATCCAATTCACAATGAATATCAGTTTTAGCAATATTAAAATTTAAGAACATTATTTGGTTGACTGTGGCACAGTTCGTTCCAATTAAAGGGCTTTTTTCTGAAATTAATCTTCTTGCCTTTGAAAAAATTCTCTCAGAAGCTGCACTACTTGCTGGAGTGGCTAATAGTCTGCAGCTCACTTTATATAGAAGTGGAAATTCAGCTTGATGCGAATTACACCACTCCAAGATGTTAAAGTCATCATTAAATCCTACATTTGTATTTTCATATAAGCGGATTTCATGATCGATTTTATCATCAGTGCTTAATGCAGCCGACTCTTGTAGGAAGTCAGTAAGAAGCTCTGAATTAAGTGTTGACATTTTGGATGTTGAAGGAATGTTATCATCTTCTTCACTAATATTTTCGATATTACTTGTCATTAACTTCTTACATTCAGCTAACCCCGAATAGGGTTTTGTTTATATTTTATGCCTGCCAGCTTGAATCTGCCTGCCTAAACGTTGCGTCTACAATTTTTTGATAAGAATTTCTTCCTTAGTCTTCGATTGGTAATAACGATTTGGTACCTACATATGTATGTATGCATGTATGTACGTTTGCATTTATTTACATTTGTTTAGAAGGAGTATGTACATATAAAACCCGCAAATATGTATGTATGTATATATATCTGTGGCATTTTGACAAAACAACCTAAGTCTAATTTTCAAAATGTTCAGGAGAGCGAAAAAACTGATGAGATGCAGACCAAATCTCATACAAAACTCGAGAAAAGTTGAAATTATACACGTCATATCTCTGTAACTAAATGTCATAGAAACAAACCGATTACACCAAAAGAAGCGTCTTTAAATGTTTTCTTTATGATTAAAAAAATTGGAAATTTGACTTAAGTCGACTTAAGTGCTTTTGTCAAAATTCCACAGATATGTATGTTTACTACAGCGAATAAGTTTTCATAAATAATGTTTATTTTATATTAAACTTAATTATATTAAATGAAATGAGTTCAATAGAATCTCCAAAATTGTTGACATTGATTTTTCAATTTCAAAAAATCGTTTCATTTATTCGTTAAATCTTGTTTATAAGTAGCTTCAACTTAGCCTATAAGAATTTTTATTGTATTCATTGGCTAATCAATACTAAATAAATAAATAAATAAATAAATAAATCTCTACTGAATAGTTTTTAAAAAAGTCATATAATAAGAAATTAAGTTTATTATTGCATATATCGATCACTTTATGGGTACAATGTTCATCAGCAATCCAAAAAATCAAAAAAATATATGCTTCGCGCAATGCGCGCAATGCTTTGCAACATTCCTTTGAAGCACATTCAACTCAAGCTTCACATAGCATTTGCGCTTCCTCATGCAGTTCAAACCTTCCGACATACTCGACACCTTCCGCTAGCATTTGCGCTTCCTCATGCAGTTCAAACCTTCCGACATACTCGACAGCTTCCGCGAGTAATTGCGCAGCAACGAGAAGGAAGTCTGCTAGCGTCGATTCGCAACGAGAAGCTGCTCGCTCAGCGTCGAGTAACAGCGTGCAGTTACTCGACAATTTAGAGGTACCGAAAAATGAGTACCTTTTTTTCGGCTTCTCTTCGGATAAGTGTTCCGTTTTTAAAACTGCACGTGAAGGCATCGAGTATAAATGGATTTATGCAGATCTTTAATTCACAAACCGCTATTTACGGCAAAATTACTGATTTATAAAACTTTATAGAAGAGGGACGGAAATAAGTGCTTATTTTATGTTTATTTAGTCAAATCCTTTACCACTCTGTGCAATTTTTTTCAGCAAAGCTATGATTCCATTCTCATAAAAATTCTGCAGTTTCTGGGTCAAGAACTCCAACAATTGAATGTAGCAGACCGCTCTTAACGGCTTCTGTATCCCCTATGAGAATGAAGGGCGCAACTAATTACGTTGATGGCTTTTAATAATGGATCCACATTATCTTAATTGACAACAAGGCCCTTTGAGTTAATCGATCGTTAGTAAAAAGTTTAATTTAAGCATGAAATTGATAGTACAACTCAGAAATAATCATTTGAACAGACGCTAGTACCTTTTTTTTTTGAGAGGACCAAGCAGCAGCGGCTCTATGAAACTTGCTTCAGCTAATTTTATTTGATGAAACTAATTTTTCTCTTCTCTTAATGGTTAGCTTAGTCGCTTTTACTAAGTATCTGTCGCTTTTACTAACTTTTTGCACAATTTTAACAACTTTTTCCGGTTGACCGTTTCGATATGCAAATCTTGCATGGAAATATATCAATCGAAATTTATCAAAACAAAATCGAAAAGTTTAATATCAAAAAGTTTCGAATCACATTCGCAAAACTAACAAAACTCTCCTCATATCAACTTTGAATTCTGGTCGTTGTCATTCTGGCCGTTGAATCATCTCATTTGTATTCAACAAAAAACTGGGCTATTAAATTAGCACAAAGGTGCTCAGACCCATCAAATATTAATGGAGTTAAATTTATGAAAACTTAAATTTTACACTCACGTTTATTTGCTTCCAAAATGCAACCTTTATGCATTTTCGGCAATCAAAATCAATTTCTATATCATTGGCGCTTTTATGACTAAACTCATATCAACAATGAAACCAACAACAACAAATTCAATTCAACAACAGCGTCAACAGTGTATTGCATGTTAAAATATATAAAACAGCATATAACAACAACAAAAACAAACACTAAATGGCCATAAAACATTTGGTATGAGTAATCGCAACGCATAAATAAACGAAAAAACCTAAAAAAGAAACCAGAAAAAAGAAAACCGAAAACAAAACAATTTAACTTGATTTTGAAATACAACAAAAACAAAAATGAAAACAACAGCTAACACAACAATAACAGCAAATAACATTAACAACGTAGTAGCGTAGCTAGTTAAATCAATTAATGATGAATGACTCGAGGGATGGCTGAGGACGGTGAAACGACTGGATGGATTGGCCGTGTGTTAGATGGCATGGAATTTCCTCGACAAACATGTGTACAACAGCAGCTAACGCGCTTTCGTAAGGCCACCACTGAAAATTGGGTACAACTGCAACAACAATAGTGGAGCATGACGAACGCCAAGATAAACAAACGACCTTGCCGCGCAACGGACGGATGAAGTTGGAGCAGTGCAGCGGTCAACGGTGCGCTGACTCGATGTAACGTGAGCAGTTTTATGCGCTTTCAATGCGACTCGGAAAATGAAATATTAGCAGTTGGCGTTGAAAGTCTATGGTGGAGTTTAAGACAAACATCACCTATGGCAGCGTTGAATAATACTTGGGAAATGTGTTTGTGTGTGCGTGTGTTACAGAACGAATATCTTAAAATGATGTGTGTTCATGTCTGACACACAACACAACATGTATGGCCTTTCACCGAATTGAGAGCCACTAACAGACAAAGTTGTGAGTTACAAAGTCAACGCCTAATCAAAGTCTGACATCACACTTAACTTTTCCGATCCCCACTTGAAACTCTTCCATGTCAACAAAACACACGTTTGGCGAATTAGTGTCGTCTCCCCACATAACTTCTCAGGCAGCCGCTCGGTCAATTCACAGGAAAACACAGAACGATATGAGGCAACAATGCGTGCCGCATACAAAAATTGCAACTCAATAAATACAGAAAACAATCAGCAGATATCACAAAAACAACAGCCAATTCAGTACAAATAAAAAAAAGCAGTAAATAGAAGCGCGAATGTGTGAAGCACAAAGCGACAAGTAATGCATGCAAATAAATTAAGCGCGAAGGACACCAAGAAGACAGCTGAGCCGTGCCCAACAACGACCAGCGACTGACGGCCGCACTGCTGACTAATGGCCTGGGCACAGCAGACTGGGCCCCCTGCATTCCAGCTCCAAGCGGGCACACGCACGCACGCACTGCCCCGTCTGGCGTTGACACCTTGGCCAGACCAGCCCATTGTGCGAACGCGTCGAGTGGCGAAACACGTTCTCGTTGCAATTGCCTTCTTGTCAGTTTTTCGCTTTTGTTTTTGTTTTGCTGTGCTTTGTTTTTATTTGCTAAATACCGCAGCGAATGCGTTTCGCATGCGAAAAGCTCAACGCAGCAATGCATGAAATGTCGTCATTTCGAAAATGCAATTTAACACCTCAATCGGTCGCCTGACAGCAGCTGCAGCGCACCAACAGATTACGGGACACTGCTGTCGCACCTTCGGCGACTAGCTGGGAGCAACAGCGACGTCGCAGACAGCGAGTGCAGGACATGGCTGAAAAGGTGCATGCGTGGCATTTAGTGCGCTTTTTGTTTGTGTTCTAGATGAGAGCATTTCAGGTGATGCTCGACGTTGCTCTTTAATGCTTGTTGCACGCGGCAGTGCAGCAACAAATTTGCATCTAACGACTTAGGAAAGTGTGTGCCGGCGATGTTAATTATAAGTGCAAATAAACGCGCAACAGGTGCATCAAGTTTGAACAGCACAGTGCAGTCTGTGCTGTCAATTATGTAAACAACTAGAAAGCTAAGAGACATTTCTATTGAGTAAAAAATGCAATCTTATAGAGCGATTTTACAAGCATAGATTGGCTTTCGGAATAGAAACCAAAACCATAACTCTTTCTAAACATTTTCTCCAAAATAGTAGTGAGTAGAATATTGGTGCAACAATTTTTTCTATCGAAATTAAATAAATGAAATTGAAAACTTTAAATTCTTGGAATTAAAATGCTATCGATTTGTTAAGTGCCAACCCACAATGACTTTTAGCCGGTTAACGAACAGCCATGAAATTTGACTACCACTGCGCCCAAGTGCCAACAACTACTTGACTGGTAGCTAATGGGAGACGCTGTCAAATAGCCCCAACTGATGACTAAGTCGCCTGCAATGGTCGAGTGAGTGGCATAGAAAATGTTACTCAATCCCAAAATGACAGCGGGCGCTGCGCAAGTTGAGTAAATCCACACGTACTTCAACAAAGCCAACGTGAGTCACATGTGGGGAACAGGGGAAAATTTCAAATAAATAAAAAACTAATAAATTCAGTTTAGTGCAATAATTTAAGCAGCGGTGGCGCCGCAGACAGCGACAGTCGCCTAGGGCTGAAAAACGTGAAAAAGTGGGAATAAATCAAATTTATTTTCTTCCTTCTCTCTTTATTTTCTTTCATTTTCAATATTTTTTTTACTTCCTAATTAAAGATGCATAAGAAAACACTGCGGCCACAATGAAACAAATCAACATCAACAGCAGCAACAACAGCCACGGTTTAATGGGTCAATTGAATGTGTCAAATGTGAAAACAAAGAATACAGACGACAAAATGCTGAGTGCAACTCAAAACAAACAAAAAATGCCAGATTCAAGAGGGAACTTCAAAGTTAATAAGCCGCACGATTGTTGTGGCGCAACAACTGCCGCTGCTGCTGCTGCTGTTGCCTACAACAAAAATGTGTTAAGTGAATTTAACTGCAATTTGTTTGACTACTCAATGGCTGCATAATTTTTCATTTTTATTTTCATTTTTGTTTTGCATAATTTTTATTAATCCGCCGCACGCCAGGAAAGCAATCAACTGGTGCACTATTATGTTAACATATAATGAGACCAACAAAAACACCCACTTTCGCAAACACTCCAACAACGCCAACACAAGAATCTCTACCGGGGCCGCCGCCCATAGAGCGTTTCGTTCAGCCACGCGCAGCTGAAGTGGGGCAGCGCCGAGTGCAGCGCAGCGAGCACCAATGTGTGGCCGCCAATGTAAATAGTCAGCAGCCAAACTGGCAACAATGGCACTGACGTCGGCCATGGCAGCGGGTATGTCAAGTTGGGCGTCCAACTCTCGACGACCAACTGTCACTGTCCGCTGTCCCAGTTTTGGCGAGTGCCTGTCGTTCGTCTGCCTCGCCGCTCCAGTGTTATAATATTAGCCCAAATAATTTCGTACGCCCAATGTGCACACTTCGCACCTACCGAGACACACTGGGAGAAACCAGCACAAGGAACCAGTTTTTCTTGCTGATTTGCAGATGTCATCAAAATATAAATGAGTCAATTTGCATTTCTTTCCGAATTCGTATTCAAAGTTTACATAAATCAACAACAACAACAGCACTCAACTTGCTACTGTGCAGAAAAAATAAAATATTGAAAAAACAAGTGGGCAACTCTGCCACAGAGCGGTCTAACAGCACACCCGCCCAGGCGCAAAGCCGGCTTTTTGTGTTTGTGCGGCTAGCAAACCACAACCTACACATTAAAATCGCCAATGCGATTTATTGCGGTTCGACGCAGACCATCGCTTATTTATTTGTATGCTTGTTTCTTTCACTTATTTATTTATTTGATAAATTAATAGAAAAACAATACTTTCACCAATTCAAAACAAATATAAAACCAAACTGCAGATTGGTGTCAGGCGATAAGTAAAGTGCTGCTGATTAATTTTATTTATATAGAAATGGCATTTCCAATGAATAACGACAAAGTATGCACAAATGTCTAGTTGAATCTAAATCGTTTTCAAAAGCCTTTCATAAAGTTGGACCTGCTCAAAGTGCCACGAACAAAGCAAAATTGCAGTTGATAACACAACAAAGTGATTTGTGTGCAGTAATTTATATGAAAATCACGTGTCAACCCATTAAGTTGTGGACAAAACACAAAAACGTAGTGGTTGACAAAAATACAGTACAGGTGTCTGGAGAAAGTGGGAGCGACAAGCGCGTTCCAGTTCTGTCAAACAAAATGCAAACGCACAAAATTGTGTGCAATGTGCTAAATATTATATTTGTAGAATCTAGACAGACAAACAGGCGACACTGCAGGCCCACGTAGACTGTGTAAGTAGATAAAGCAACTAAACAAAATTGTATAAAGATATGGTAAAGAAATTGGGGGGGACAAACTGCAAAACCAGCGATCCAATGCATGCAATATAAAATATCGGGATCAATTACAAATACTGCGTGGAGTACAGATTTCAACTGAAGACTTCCACCGTGATCTGAACGTCAACCGTATTGAATTTACTTTTGGAACGTTTGGCAAACTATACAAAGATAAATTAGAACGCATAAAAGACTGAATAAATTGTATTATAATATTTTTTTGGACACATACTTAAAAAAACCTTTTTTATTCGCCAATATATTCAAAAGCAATAATTTTCACTAATGACAGACCGTTTTTTACGACTTGCAACTTTTATAGTATTTAATTCTCCTGCCAATTATAAAGCCATTTTTTAAATAATAAAAAACACTGAAGCAATTATATAAAATAAATATTCGTATAATTAAAGCTTTCATTGTGAGAGAACCACTTTTAAATCACCATCAATGGTTTCTTTAGTCTATTAAATTTAGCATTGTTTTCAATTGAGCATAAATGACATCGAAACACAGAAAAACAAAACAATTTTGCAAATCAGAGCCAATTAAAATCATCAGTGTTTTAATTGCTTGATGAAAGTGAATTGATTTAAATTGAAGCATTGATAGCAGCTTTAAGTGAAGTTTCTATGTCAGCACTCAAATGTTCGAGTGCTGACACTTCTGTCCACCGCTCTTCCTCTCCCTGTTTTCACTGTCCTCACACAGACATCAGCACCGGAAGACGGCGCCAGCCACTTACCTGAACCTGTTCGCAGTGCGAATGACCCTATTCCTAAAGCCAGCACAAGTGCTGGCACCTTTGATTTATGGCGCACTTGAGAAATTCCAATACGACGATTGTGTAAAAAAGGAACATTTCACAAGACAACAGCGCGCTCCTCAACAGCAGATGTAGATGCAGGCAAATGCCGCAATTACGCCAAGAATGCCCATAAATCAAGTTCTACATAGACTAGAAACACTAGCAACCACTTAGTGGCAGCCAGCGAAAGCTAAATTAACTCGAAACTGTGCTCTCTTCAAAATTCTGCCCATACGGGCAAACATATATTGTCTATAAAATTGGTCGGCCCATGAATCATGCAGCGAAATTTCTGTCCACTGCGCATCGAGGCGTTTGGGGCGCTCGCAAGTCAGTCTCGTAACAGTCGCTGATTGGCGTTTTCTGCCACTTAATTAGCATATTCCAGCTAACACGCACACAATGCGCCGCAACACCGGCTGACAGACGCTCAAGCTGTCTGGCTGTCTATGGCAAGAATGCGCCAAGGCGTGGGCAACACGAACGCGCACAAGAAAAATGCTAACCATCAACAAATCTGACAGCGATACCGAACCAAACAACTCCACCGGCCGCGCCGGCTTCAGTGCGAATTCTATCAAAACGCGAAACGATAAAACAAATCAGCAGATATTCAGACAAACTTGACCTCGACAACCACACCGAGCCCGAACGCATGCGCCAACCCCAGCAACAGGCTGGCGCGAGTCAAAGCGCAAACTGGATTTTGCTGCTCAATTCAATTAAAGACAAACAACAATTTTGTATTTATGTGTTGTTTTTTCTCTGTCAAAATGTATTTTTTACAACTTTGTCGGCACTTTGTTTTTTCTATTTTCCGTCTTTATGAATTTTGAGTAGACAACCGATTGTGTTGGTTTGCTGATCGATGGCAAAAAGGTAACCAGCTAACAAGCTCTGCCTTCGGCTTAGGATGAAGTCATGGCTTGCTATCAATTATATTTAATTCGCGCTCATAAAACGTATTTAAAAAAAACCTTAATTTTATTGTTTTTGCGAATTACCAAAAATGTGTCGCTTTAAATTTCAAAGGAATTTCGAAACACTTTTGGGCAAGTAAGTAAGAATACAAAGCACATTCTTTATTTGGTTGCTTCATTGCTTTGTGGCTCGTTTAGCTGGTTGATTTTTTGTTTTGTTAATTTTCAAGCCACATTTGCAGGGGAGATATTGCGGCGGACACACGAGCTCTTCTGCCAGCCGGCCGCCCGGCCAGACTGTCTGAATTGCTCTAATATGGAAACCGGCTAAATTCCATTTCATTTTTCTTTTCTGCTTTTATTTATGCCAATTTGGATTTTCTCTTTTATGTGGCTCATGTTAGACGGACAAGGTTGCTCAAAGGTCTCCGCTCGAAACCGGTTGTTGTATGGCTTTAAATTCTTTTGGCAAGTATCCTGAAAAGTGCTGCGAACCGTGCGCCGCCGGCTGCTGCCATTTCCAACTACTTTCGAAAGACAGAAAATATCTACAAAGCGTGCGAACAGAAATGAAATGCGATTTATTGCCAACAGACGATCGCCTACGTATTTCTTTTACAATAGAAATGTTGCTGCTGACAAAAGTGGGTGTTCACGTTGGGCAAAACTTGTAGCCTGAAGAAATTAAAGCATTTGCATTTGTTCCAAAGTGTTTACATGTGTATCAAATGTCAATTTGGGCCTAGGAAAGATGGCAAAGAGGTTTGCAATGGCGCATGCGTGCAGCACAATTCGGTGGATATCACTTTGACGAGCAGCCAAGTTTATGGCCTCAAAGCGAGCAGAATTGTGAAGTGCAAGCAACAGTTAGGTCTTCAAAAGCGTTTAACCCATCACACAACACATGTTCGGGGCATGCAATTGCACTCGAAAATTCCTAACATTGCTGCAGCATTTTCTATTTTCTGTCTTCTACATGTTGCCACAAAATAAGGCAACTTAATTACATGACAATTTGTGTTCGTTGGCCGAGTTGGCGCGGCCGGCCGGCTGGTTGCTGTGGCTATTGTCTCGCAGTGCAGCTCGTGTTGTTGTTGTTATTTTAATTGCTGCACTTAAATCTCGGCTGTTATGCGCAAAGCATTAGAGCTAAATGTTGTTGTTGGTGTTGTACCATGTAGTAGTGGTGGCTATTGTTGTCAGCAGTGGTTTCCCTAATGCTACCGAAGCGAGCAGCAAAACGTGTCAGCACTCTGACAGCGAAACACTTTCTCAGGGCTAATTGCGCAAGAAGCGACGCGATATTTAAGCTGAATATTGAAATGTGATTTCTACAGTATGGAAAATTATAGACAGTTGAATATTTCGCAGAATTTTCATTTCATTGTCTGTTGACAAACCTTCAGTCAAGATTTAGAAAAGATACGTAATAAGAATGTAAAAAGCAAATGTAAGAAAATTGCAGGTTAGTAAACATCAATTAGGGGGGGAGGGGACAGGTCACTACTACTACGTAGCCGAAGTAGTAGATGTGAGCAGAGACTTGAAATGTGTAAATTGTCGCTCAAATTAGCTGTGAGCAGCGACCAGAGAGAGTTACTTGAAAAATAAATACGTTTTTATGACCGGCAATCGTTTTCAACTACAAATTAAATTAGCATTTCATTACAAAAATTTCACCTAATGCCTCGGTTTCTTTAAATGAAAATGAGAATAAGTGATAATGAAACGAATGACAGGAAGCGCAATGAAATCGCCATGTGGCATTGCTATGGATGCTGCAGTTGGTGCGAACAACGCAGCCAGAAGGAAAGCGCAAAAGTGGAGCACTACGTGGGGACACTGTCGCAGAGATCGATAATGAAAGTGCAATTTCCTCATATGCCAAGGTTCTCGCAAACTGGTACACACCAAACCCGCACACATACACGCTCACACAGCAGATTAGCACAGCAGCTGTGCGACAACTCCGGAGAAAGGAAGCTTGCGCTCGGTTATGGGCTTCCAGTTTGCTTATAAATACAATTAAAATCCAAGTAAATAAACTGGCAATGTGCGAGTAACAAATAAAAGCAGGAAAACGAACAGCGGAAAACAAGTTTTTACAGAAAAGCCGCAAGCAAGAAAATGCGTGCTGCACAAGTTGTGGGTAAGATAAGTGATTTTGAAAGCGTTACTTGTGCAGATATTACGCCCAATTATTTCAGTAGCAAATGTTTCAAAGCAAATGTTGCCACATGCTCTATGCAGAAAAGAGGGGAGACCATCCAGGGAATGCAGCATCCAGCTTAAATAGTCAAGCCACGGTTCCAATAGACAGTTATCCAAATGGTCATTAGTATCATAGATATCTTCAGAAAATGTGTACCTTTTCCGCATGCCAAACGCTTGTGAACTGCAACTCCTGCATGCAAGATTTAATTTCTGGCGTTGCCACTATTTGGTTTCCCACACTCTGCTGCCAGTTTCTGGTTTCAAGTCAACGGCTGCAGCGCCACTGCACCCCACTTCCAATTACGCCTCAATCCGCCAATAACGCACTCGGCAACAACGAAAGCAACACAAAATTACAAATTCCATAAAGCAAATCAAAGAGAATCCGAGACCAAAACTCGTTTTACACTTTCATGCATTGCACTTTTTTATTTACTCCATTTGCGACGTACGTACGTACACACACACACATTTATGTATATTTATATTTATTGCTTTTTATTTAGGTTTTGTTTTGGATATGCAACCGCAAGCTGCTGTCTGCTGCTGCTTCAGCGGTTCGGCTTTGCTTGGCGTTTGGGGCGCTCTTTTTCGCCGCTGCAGTGCACCAGCGGCTTGGCGTGCAGTTGCAAATTTTCCCACGATTTTCTGTCCGTCTTTCTGCTGACTCGGCGCGACTCTACTAATGCAACATTTCGGTCTTTTGGCAAAAATCTATGACGATATGCAATGCGAGTTAGTGCACTTTTATACAGCTTCTAGTCAGTCAACAACAAATTGAAAATAAACGAAAACGGCAAACGAAAACAAGATAAAACTACCGCACAAACAATAACTACGCAACATTCACCCAACAAGAAAGACGCGAGACTGGACGCTGCTGTTGCTGTCAACATTTTACCACACCACAAAAACTCATCCACATATTAATCGATAGAACAGCTTATCGATACATTTGAAGTTGCAGTCGAGACATTTTACATGCAACACTGCGAGGTTGTATTCGTTGTAGCCTGAGAAGAAGATGCCGGTAAATTTTACATTTTTTTTGTTATTTGTGCGAGAAAATCATCCAAGTATTTTTATTGTATTATTGCTCAAGCATTAATGTCGAAACTATTAATTGTGATTTAAATAAAATTAAAATAAACTTCTGAAAAGTATTGAACATAATACTTTACTTATCTGGTTATCTACATGTACACATTGTCCAAAACTTGTTTAATCACAAACTCTGCCCATCAGCTGTTCCAACAACACAATGATTACCTACTCGCTTGGGGCGCACGTTGGGGCCGTCTTGTTGTTGTCTACCGCCCGGCTGGTTGAATCAAAATTCAACTCACAGTACCCAAACCAAACGCTGCTTCTCGCAATTCTGTCGCCACCCTTCATTGCAAGTCCACAATGCGTGTTTTGACTATTGCGGACTCCATCGCCATCGAAATACTGAACCAAAATGCTGTGATCACAGGTGAGTGCACTGGCATGCCTTGTTTCCACATCATAAAACCTGCAGCTCTGTGTTCTAGGTGTTGGCAACGAATTGCATCTGCATACGCCCAATGGCAGTCGTGTGCTTTCCCACAGGCTGCGTGGCAAAGTACACGGCATTGTCAAGGGCCTGGAGTCCACAGCTAGCGCGGATAAAGTACTCGTTTATGGCGAAATGGAATTCATCTTGTTTCAGTTCAACAGCACCGCGGAAACAGAGGTACACCAAAGAAGCTTGCATCACCTCCGCCTATCCTCTAATACACTTCCAATTCGTTTACTCTAGCTCCGCTTCAAGCTGCTCCATCGCGCACAGCTGAGCGATTGGATAAGCGCTGCTTGTTTTTTGCGTGATACCAAAGAATTTGTGCTGCTAACTACTCACAGCGTTCTGCTGCGTTTGAACTATTATGAGGACTGTGCGGCAAGCGAAGCAGACGAGGACGGACTGGGGCAGGTATGTAGGATAAGTGCAAAGTCCTCCTGCAGCGATAAGTCGACGCTCTATTGCTCCCATCTGCACGGATATGTTTGGGAGAAGTTGGTAGTTTTTGGAGGCATGTAGCTCCCGCTTTATTGTCTTCACCGGCTTAAGACATAACTAAGAGTAAACAATTTTTTGTTTCAGGAAATGCCTTTGGTGAATTACTCATTTGGCAACCAACAAAGCTGACCGATACTGCGGTGGAGTCAAGTGACAATAAGCCGGCAAAGGCTTCACTCTTGCATCGCATACCAATGCATAAGGGCGTAATTTTTTCCATTGACTATAGTGAACAGTTTAAGCTGTTGACCACCACCTCAGATGATCGTTCCATACGTTTGTGGCATGTAGAGAAAGGAGTGCAAGGAGACTGGCAGGAGTGCAAATTGTTGGCATTGGCCAGTGGTTATGGACATATAGCACGTGTTTTTCGGTGCAGGATTATCAATCACAGTGAGTGCTACGTACCATTTAGCAACAAAGCTCTATGAAATATGCTGGTTGCAACTGAACACTCTAAAAATTGTCACAGATCATCAATAATTTTACTCACTGGCACGTTGACCAACATTTTTCGAGCCCACACCTTAGTTGGCAAAATGATTTAATTATTAATTTTGCAGAAAACCAGCCGTTTGCCATCACCGTGAGCGAGGACTCGAACATCTGCATCTGGCACAGATCTGGCGAACTGTTGCATAAGCGTCGGCAGCAATTTGGCGCTGTTATTTGGAATTTCGCCTATGACGCCAGCACGCAAACGCTTTTCACTGTCGGTTCCACGGGCAATCTGTTGGGATATGCGCTCAACGATGTGCTCGAAAACGAAACGCACGACGCAGTTGCTTTAACATTGCTTCATTTTGCTGAATCTGAATATGTGGCGAAAGCGAAATTCCTTAGCAAAGAGCTGCTCATTGGCGTGACAAACAAAAATCGCATGATTTACGGCGCAATAACCACAGATGGCGCCAGTGGAAAGTGGCAGCTGCTGTCGGCTCAGTCTGAGCCCTACAAGTGCACCGTTTTGGAAGTGTACGGAAACTACGTAGCATTCTGCGGCTACAAGCGGCTGACGCTCTTCACTTATAGCCGCACTGACGAAGTTGTACAATTTACAAAACTCTACGACGGTTACATCTTGGACGGAGTGATACGTGCCTTTCACTTTCTCAATGCCTCAAGCTTCTTAGTGTCAGATGAATTAGGAAACTGTCTGCTGTTAAGGGGCGAGGATCTGCTATTGCGCTACGCCATTCAACTGCCCAAATGCAAAGAGCCTTGGCTGACCACTGCGCTCGTGGTGAGCGATGAGTTTTTGCTGCTGAGCAATCGTCTGGGAAACCTGCTGCTTTATAGGCTCGATGCTACAACTGCCAAATTTGAGCTTAGCGATACGCTGAAGCAACCACACGGCAACTTGGGCGCTACTGCGCTCGAACTGCACGACCACACAACGGAGCAACTGTTTGTACGCAGTGCTGGTCACGATGGCGCACTGCGCTTGCTGTGCATTTCGAAGCATGACGGCAAACTAAAGTCGCACCTGCGACAGGTGGTTCCGGTCGCCTGGGTGGAACGTGTGCTGAATGTGAACCAGTTTGAGCTGCTGCTGGGCTTTAATGACAATCATTTCGTAGTGTGGTCGGCAGCACACGACTTCACGCTGCAAGTACCGTGTGGCGGTGGTCATCGCTGCTGGCACTATTGCTTGACGGAGCGGGCTGATGGCAACCATCAGCTGCAGTTGCTCTTCATTCAAAAGAAACAAGTGCTGCTGCACAAGCTGAAACTGTTCAACAGGTTGCATACGAAAATCCAACTGCCGCGCAGAAATCAGTGGCATGTTCGGTCTTGCAACATTATGGCAGTGCTCGACAGGCAAAAGGACTCGAAGCACACACCAGTGATGGTGAGTGCAGGCGACGATAATCTGATTAAGGTTTCCACTTTCGAGCCCACCTCTGAGAACCGCGGCAGTCTGTGCCAACGCGTGGAGCTACACACGCACATATCGAATGTGCGTGCACTGAAAGTGTTGCCACTGAACTCGGACGAGTGCCTGATCTTTTCTGGTGGTGGTCGTGCGCAACTCTGTGTAGCGAAGCTCAACTTGCGCAGCTTCCTCGTGGAGGAACTGCTCAGCCATACACTGAAGTCGTCGCAAGTACAAGAGGCAAAAGGCTACAGCCTTGATCCCGAAACACGCATCATGTGCTGCGATGTGCAGGCAGCAGCCGACGATATTTCCATTTATCTGGGCTGTTCAGACGGCTTCGTGCGGAAGTTGCGCTTGACAAATCTCACAAATATTGTGCTGGACACCGAACTGCATTACGGCAAATGTGTGCTGCAAGTGCGACTTGTGGCCGGTCTGTACGTGCTGGTCGCGGGCACGGATGGCATTCTTCGTTTTTACGATTTGTCGCTGAATGAGTCGCCGCTGCAGCTAACACATCACGCCAGCGGCGTCAATGCGCTCGATGTGCTTTTCGAGCAACCGACGAATATGCTGCATGTTCTTACGGGCGGCGATGATCAGACTGTGTCATACACGGCGCTCGACCTGCAAAAGCCGCCGAAAATTGTGAAAACACTACGCAGGGAGAGTCAGCACACTGCCCAGGTGACAGCCGCCTGTCTGCAGCGCGACGGTGCGCACCTTTACGCCTTCACTTCCAGCGTAGATCAGAATCTAATCAAATTTAATTTAAACAGCGACGAGCTGGAATGCAGCACACGTTCCTGTGTGGCCGATGTTAAGGGACTGTGCATGGACAGCAGCCAGCGCTGCTACGTTTACGGCCACGGTTTGCAAATCTTCGATTTGAACAGTTGACATGACGTTGTATGGAGCATTTGTTTTCGCAAATAATATTAAACAAATAAATTGTAAAAATGTACACATAAATTTTGTAGAAATCACGCAAGGCGTAGGAACTTGTTAGTTGGTAACCTCGAAGCTCGTCTCCGACGACAGTGTAAATGGCCCATCGCCCACAATGTCATCCTCGGGAACGTGCTGCGGTGACGGTGTGCTGGCGTAGGTCACAGGTCGGGTCACCAGAATGTCGAAATCCAAATGCTTCACATTGCCCTCCTTCTTGCTGCGATAGTCCAGCATCAGCTCCTTGAACGTTTGAAAGTTGGTGAAGGAATACAGCAATTCGAATATTTCGCCGTTGTTCAAGATATCGGTGAAGGCATTGTTCTCACTTAATTGATATTGGAATATGTAACTAATGGCGCTTCCTTCAGACGTACAACAGCAACTTACTCTAACTCAATGGCAAATCTTTCCATATCAAAGCCCTTCATACGACCGGTCAGCTCCTTCACGAAGAAGCTTTCGAAAGTATTTGTGTACTCTTGGAAGATGTCCATATATTCAAGCTTATTCTCTTCGGTATTTTCGATGCAGCTCCAATATTTCTCCAGGAAATTATCGTGTAGTTCCTGAAATGGTTATTGATTAGGTCGGTGGGATTAGGGCACGTTCTCTGAAATTGTAGGGGGCACAATAGATCATCTCTGGTCTAAGTGCAAATACCCCTTTTGAAATCTAATCTAATCTATTGCTGGATGTAACTCAAAACACTTGCGGATATAAGAACTTATAATCATTGTCCCAACTGTTAGCAAATTACTTGTTTATTTACAGCGCCAATTGCTGAAATGTTGTTGCCAACATAAACTTGAGCCCCCATCGCTTTGCGTATTTCAAACTCCTCTTGAGTAAAAGTCCAATTGCGAATAAACGCTTTCCACGCACCTGGAACTTCTCACTGAGCACAATATCCTCGATGTGTCCAATCACTTCATCAAAGTATTCGCTGCTTTGCGTCTTGCAAGTGATATCAATAGTAGACTCATCTTGCTGCTGTGCCATGTGCTGTGTATCCATAAAAAAAAGTATTTTTCTTCTTTTTAATTTAGTACAATATGAGCTTTTTTATTTTTATAATTTAATTGAATTTTTCGTTGTAAATGTCTAGCAAAAGTTTATTTCGTTTTGACAAGTTTTTTTTCAACAAAACGACGATGTTTGCTAGCAGTTGCTATGGCAATTGTCGGCTTGCTGCGCCGTCGCTACAGTGGGCCGGTGGCTGTCACATGTATGAGAAATTAAACCATCGAGCGTTCAAGGCATTTTAGCGTGCATCCACGTTTTATTATTATAACTCAATTGCTGACCGCCGCCTCTGGGAGGAAGACGGACTTTAAAGGATTTAAATAGCAGACCGTCCAGCATGCAGTTAACAAGATTGAGACTGGAGAAAAAATACAATCTTGATAAGCAATAAGCCCGGTGGTCAGCAAGTGGGTAAAAGTCTATGTACAAAAAATACATCACTTTGCTGCTCCGTGCGCAATCCTTTGCTCCAGCATATATGAAAAGCTCCACTTCTGTGCAATGATCGAGTGTATGAGCGGAATTTTTCATTTAATGCAATATAACAAAAATAACATACAAATAAAATCACATCTTTCCTTTCATTTGGCATCAGCATTGCTAGACAATACCACAACACGGAGAGCAAAGGTAACGGAGAGCAGAAATGATTCAGGTCAGTATCAGGCTACAAAATTTCTCTCTTAACATAAATTAAAATTCATTAAGATGAATCCCCATATTCCACATAGCAGCCGCAGTGAATGCACACAGTCGCGTCATTATTTCTGCGGATCTTCTCCGTCCTTTTCACACTTCGAGGCACGGAAGTTACGCTTTGGTCCGTACATTTTTAAGAACTCCTTCTTAGAGGGCAGCGGTTTAATGTGTCCGTATTGCACCAGATACTTTATCGAAACGGTTGTGCCTCCTGAAAATCGAAAAACCAATATACAAATTTCGTTGCTTCGCTATGTGCGTGGCGACATACCCAGAGTAAGAGCGTAGCGCACGGGTGTTGCTATTTTGTAGCATATGTAGGCAATGGCCAGATGACCTGAGTTCGAGTGCTGCACCCTATCGATGATGGACTGATTGAGGTGCAGATAATTCAGCAGCGATGCTATATCAACTCCGCTGAAACGGAACGAGGTGATTAAATTACGAGTTTGAAACACTACTGCAATGTAAACCGACACAGATGCGTGCGAGTAAACTTAATTGAAACCAATTCAACATAATTGCGTTTTAACCATAGCCGTCCGGCTGTGGCTGTGAATGCATCGGCCTCATTGTTTACTACTCACTGCATAAACAATAACAACGATGACTCCTCCACTCTGCCTCTCACTCACCTCTTTGACAAGTAGTAGAACGCGCTGAACCACCCAATCGACGTGACTACGTGCACGGGTATCAACACATACCAGTATTTCTTGTACATCAATTTGAATCTCGCAAAAAGGCCCAATTTTGATTGAGTGCCAAAGATTTCCTCCTCCGCCAGCGCCGGCGAAGCCTTGGTATCCGACTTGCCGGCACGATCGGGCGAGTTTTTCGTTGTAAACCAACACTGACTGCTCGCGTACGGTGCAATTTTCACGCTGCTGTTCGGGCAGAACAGAAGCCGGTGCTGTGGCGCCCACCCAACGCACAGGGATTGCGCTCGATGATGTGGCCGCAGTGCGCTCCTGCCGAAGCGCGTAAGTAACCTCAGCGTAGACATTTGTGTTTTTCGCCTTTTCAGTATTCTTAATTAATATATTTCACTGGTTTGACTGTCCTGTCGAATCTATCTGCTACATTTTCTCCAAATTTCCGACGATAAATGTGACCCGGCGCGAAAACAGCTGATAGTCTGCCGATAAAACGGTAGAAACTGTCGGAGCGTTGCCACTGAGCACCCAAATAGATAGCGAACTTAAATGTTTAGTGCGAATGATTAGAAAATGTCCACAGCTTCATTAATTTTGCCAATTCCTCCGCTTTTCCTTCGAATACTCCAAAAAATTTTGTTATGAGAAATACATTTTTACATTTAAGACGATTTAGACGTAAATGAGTCTGCAATAGTCTTGAAATAAATTTTTGTACAGTGGCTCACTAACATCAATCTGTTCATAATTTAATTTTACCTGCTTCTGATTCTCAGTGAGATTGTATAAAAAAAATTGCATAATTACCAATTAGCTATGAGGTTTCATAATGTCAATTTGTAAACTTTTAAAACGAAAGTTGTAGACATTTGTCAGGTATTCCTCAAATTCCGCGCGCCTAATTTCTAATCACTTCTCCAAAAAGTCAATAATTACATTTCTTTATTGTAATTAGTCGCACAAGTCTGCCATTATCCAGACCTACACGTCGCACCATGCGGCCCACGCCAGCAGTCAGTAGTCAGCGGCGCATTCCACTGATGCGTCCACTCGCACATGTTTCATTTCAGCTAGTCCGAATTTCAAAGGAACACACATTAATTTCAAAGTGCAGGTGTGTAATGTGCACGAAAATATTACAAAGCAACAATCACACTTTGCAAATTCATATGGTCAGTATGCATGAAATTTCCCAGCCCTCTCGGCAAACATCGTGTACGACGGCATCAAGACTTTACAGCCGACATCATCATTTTCGACGCACCGCACCGCACCGCACCGATTCGTTTCGTTAGCTACAACCTTTTCAGTTTTTGAAAAGAAAATAAACAAATCCCAATTGAGTAGAGAGGAACAGTGCCAAATTCGCACAAGTGCACGGCGTAGCATGTACCATGTTACAAAAACAACTAAATAAATACCAATAACAACTAAAACAACATTCACATTGAAATTGAAATTAACTTTTAATGTGTCTTGACTAAATAAAATAAATACATCAAATGGACAACAACACATTATGGACCTACATACATACGTATACATATGTGTTCAGAATAGTATGTAGGTGCTGGAATAAAGAGCTAGAAATAGAGTTGGGGAGCAATTCAACACATTTCCTCAGTGCTTAAAGCACAAAGCCATTAAATCGTTGCTAGTCTATTATACTTTTGCAGACACTTTGATTTAATGGCAACGTTCCATGTGTACATTTGAAATTTTCCATTCATTTTTAACGAACAGTGAAAATCAAAGAAAAAGTTTTCACTCTCCTATTTATTGAAAACACCAAATATAAGCAGTCTGGTCAAAAGTAGAAAATTGTGTTTTTGTAAAATGGACGGATTGCCACTGCAACTACAAACTAGTTAAAATTTAATGTTGGTCTAATATATTTAGGATATTTTTAAAGTTTCAACTTTCGCTATGCGTTTAGTGGGCACAACTCAGCCACGCCTTATGCCTTGCCTCGCCGCTTTGTCTGCTCAATGTCTACTCAACAGCACAATAAAATTTAACGAAAATAATCGCCTGGCTAAGTGTAAATATCTCGTATAAAAGGTAGGCACACATAAGTACTCGTAAAAAAATATTAAACAATCGTTTCGTTCGGTTTCCGTTTGCGCTATTTTCGCACGCTTCCTGTTTACGCATTGGGGTCCGCGCTGGCTAAATGTTTGAGGTTTGAGGCCAGAGACTGTTGCGACTGTGGTTATGGCGCCGAACTCATACGCACCAGCGGCGATGGACCTGCTAACGCATCCAGGCGCTGCATACGTTTTTTCTTCGAATGCAGTATGACATGTGTGGGTGCGACGAACGCCGTGGCTGTGGTAGCCATGGGCAGCAGGTTTGTCATGGGATTAGTTGTCGGGTTCTGGCGAAAGAGCTTCTGGCGTATGCTGGGCCGTTTGGCGCGCAAATCCCGGCTAACACCACCACTGTCTGCGGAACGCTTCTTTCGCTGCTTCTTGCCGTTTCCGTTGCTACTTGTGCTGGACGCTCCATGTGGCGGCCGCTCATGTTCATAGTGCAACGCTGTCTCGTTTTTCTTCTTCTTCAGCTTGTTCTTCTCCTCCAGCTCCGCTTTATTACGCTGCGTAACCTCCTCCAAGTGCTTATCCTAAAGTGGAGCAGTCAGTAAGCATCGATTTTGCGTGTTCTGTTTTCCAGACTACTTACAAATAAGTGCTTCTTGCGCTTCTCTTGCTTCGCCAGCCCGACCAACCAGCCGCCATAGGACAGCATGATCGCGGCCGGCACCAGCACGCCGGCCAGCGCTCCCGCCTTTCGAATCCACGCGTGATAAATGCCCAGGAAAATCAGCAAAAAGGCCACGATAACTGCTATCAGCCGCCCGTTTGCCTTCCGCTCCTCCTGTAATAAGCGCAAAGTGGAATCTTAACTTCGTTAGTTGAGTAAAAAATTGATTTAGTGAACATTTTGATTTGCAACTGAAACAAGTTGGCAAATCATGGTTTTTTTTTGTCAGATAGCACTAATAAATCACATTTTTATTATGCAAATTTTCGGCCCATCACAGCAACTAAAAGATGTCCTGTCTGTAGGGTAAAGTGGGGTTCAATCGGCAATCTCAAGGACTTATTATTATTACACATAGTAACATCTTTAGCGTTTTTTCGTTTTTTAAAGCCCATCAGAAAAAAACTCCACTGCTTTAATTAATTAACAACTCAAAGTGAAATTCTTCCGCACTTCATATTTAAACTTTAAACTCTTATAAAAGGTCATTTTCATGTGCGTTTGAAAAATTATATGTTAAGTTTCATGATAGAATGGCTATTTCGTTTATTGTCTTCTTCTTCTTGACTGGCACGACAGCCCGATTACGAGACTAAGGCCTAATGTTTTTACAAGGTTGAAAGGCACCTACCGTTTTATGCCGATTCCGAACGGCGAGTTGGGAGCTTTTTCATAGGCATTTTTTATTCTCAGAGGTTTGCCATTTCCTGCTGAGAGGACAGCCGCCGAAAGAAAAATGTTTGTTTTTCTTTTTTTTTCTTCGGTGTTAACGCAACGGAGTATTGAACTCGCGGAGTCTCGACTCGCGGCCCAACGCACTAGCCAGCTGAGCTACGGCAAGTTTCGTTTATTGTACATATTACAAATTCATTGAAAAATTCGCAAATTTAATGCAAATTAGAAATTCAAGGCGGTTTCATGGCCTCAACGCCGAGGAACGAAATGATGGTTTAGCTTGAATACCTTAATTGCGTGATTCCAAGCAAAAAAAAATTTATTTATTATATTTTGTTCCAAGATCCCAAAGATCCAAAATGTGTTCACTCTCACGTGTCTCAGTTATGATTCAGTTTACAAAAAATTTTCATAGATATGAAATGCAATGTTTTTTGTGAATCATGTGTTATATTTACACATATAACTCAACCTTGACGCATCCAACGCAACTCAAGTAATAAAATTTGAAGAATGAGCCTTGGCCTCCTTTGAATTGTGGTAAAGTTGTACTTGTTAAAGCTACTATCCCCCAAATGAGCAAATCGTCATTGAACCAAACACCAATCAGAAATATTTGAAGAGTTGAAGAAAATATTTGTGCATAAAACTCAATGCATATGTGTAGTACATACATAAGTTTTTATAGTATATATAAACTATACAATATATACATACGTTATGTATATACATTCTTATGGTTCACTTTGATTATCATAATATATTGATTTATTAGCGGTGTACTGCAACATGTAATTATAAACAATTCTTTGCGATTTCTAATGACTCAATGTGCACGCTTTTCGCAAATTTTCAAATTAAAAATAATCTATACTCATACTTGTACAGACGCTCTCACATATTTGAAACATTTCAGAAATTTAATTGTTGGCACCGGACGCCTGCAGCCGAAAACAATGTAAACGACAACTTACACGAGATTTCTTCTCGATGAGCTCTTTGAGGTTCTCTTGTATGATCTCTTCGTCTGTCATAGACTCTAATCGTTTCTTGGTTGGAGTGGAATTTTCCTTAGCATCTTCCGTCTCGGCGTCCTTTGAGGTAATCGAATTCAAGTCGTTCTTCAACTCATTCTTCAAATCAATCTTCTTCACTGGATGATCCAAATCGATTTTCAATTCGTTTTTTAACTCGTTCTTTAACTCGAAATTCTTGATTGATTTTTTTACTTCATTCGTCAGTTCGTACTTAAATTCAGGTTTCGATTCACTCGACTTCGTTGAAGCCTTCAACTCATGTTTTAACTCATGCTTCAGCAGTGCACTATCCAATTCATTTTTTAGTTCATGCTTTAATTCACTTTTCGTTTCATACTTTTGTATTGGAAGTTTTAGTTCGTTTCTGGACTCAATATTTTTCACATGAACTTTCACCAGGTCCGTCATGTTGACTTGGCGTTTCACAATTGAATATTTATTGCAGCCACCAACGGAATTCGATTTTGCAAGCAACTCGCTTATGCCGCCGCACAAAGCGTGTCCATGAACCGTTCCTACGAGTATTCCACTGGGCCGTCTCGTTCGTGGCGCACTCCAGCCAGCTACTAGTCTCCTTTAAAAGATTTTCATGCGAACAATGCATTGGTGTGGTGTTTTCTCGCTTGCCGTATTTTCGGGTGTTTTACAGCTTGCGCGCGCTGGAGTCCGCGAATATCGCTTGTTTGTTTACAATAAATTACCCCCAACGTACACATGCAGATAGATACAAGTTGCCGTAGCTCTGGCTATAGCTATGGTTGTTGTTATGGTTTATATTGTTGTTGTACTTTTGGACGCTGTATGAAAGTGTGAAGCGATCACGAACGCCACAGATCGCAATTGGAATCGGAATAGATCGATTTTAGAACCGGAGACCCTGCACATGAGTGCATGTGTGTATGTGTGTGTGTGTGACCATGCCACATGGTGTACGTGTGTATGTAGATATGAACGTCATCAAATCGCAAATAGTTTCAATTTGTAAATATTTTGAACATATACTGAAAGGTTTCGCTGTTTTTCATTAAAGATCATCAATGAACATAACATCCACTTTGCTTGTGTGGCTCAGTACACACAAATCTAAATGTAAATATTGATGGTATGGTTTGTAATGAGGAAAGCTGCTACAAGCTCTCCTCGAACCGTTTTGCTGTTCAATACACAAAATATAAACAAGGGACAATGAAAGCAAACGTTGAACCAAACATTGTTAATGAAGATTGCACAATTCATGTACACATGCGACTAATGGCGACTGTAAATATATTTATAAATTAAATCATATAAAAGGTAATTGTTTTTTACTGTTCTTAGACAATTTTTGATATATGTATATATTCTAGACTCCACTTAATTTAAATAACTTTATAATTCAAATCAGACGTGTTTCCTCACAATTTGCTCTGGTTTGTGATTTCGCTGCAAAGAGCTTATTATTCAATAAATAGCTGGTCGTCCAATAGCGATTTCAGAATATATATTAAGCTATATAATATTCAAAGATTACCTTTTTCCGCCTTAACCACTTTCGGGCTGAAAGCAATTTCCTTCCGTTTCGTGGCAGTAAACATAGCAGAGTTAGTTATGATCTCCATCGCAGCACTGCATTATCGATGGTTTGACAATGTTTTTATAGAGTTGCCAGTTGCTACACTTCAAATTCTGCAGCAAATAGTATCTGTATTATATCTTTATTTTATTTCAGATATAACAAAAAACTATTCATTTGTTTCATATTCAAAGAAATGTTTGCAGAAACCACACATTTGGTACATTGAAACTCTTCACACAACACTGTCAAGGGCTAAAAGTTCTCGGTTGAAATGACGTACGTGTGGCAGCACTATTCGCATTTTTTGCTGTTTTGTTGGGAAACGTAAATTGCAATAGACAAAATATAAAGAAAAAAGCTAAAAACTATTGAAAAAATATTCGAGCGTAGTGTGCCCGTCAGCAAGGTGCCCACAGGACGCTGTCGTGAAGTGAGGTGAAAGCGCACTTGCCAGCCGAAATGTCGCGGAACACCAGAGGACCTGGGCCAGTGCCGAATCGATGGCTCCACTGTCCTCGCAAGAGCGAGACCATAATTTCCGAGCGCTTTCTGGCTTTCAAGACGCCACTTAGCAAGGCTTTCAACGATCAGATCCCGCTGGAGTGCATATTCCTGCCGGACATGATCTTCGGGTATTGCAAGACGCTCAAGGTGAGTAGAGCGGAGAGGGCTGGTTGGCTGACCGCGTTGCTTGCGTTGCACAGTCGCAATGTGTTGAATGTACACTATGAACTGTGAATTGGATTTTCCACTTGCCGTTGACTATTTTGTGCAGATCAAGCTCGGCCTTTGGATCGATTTGACGAATACGAAACGCTTCTATGACCGCGAGGTGGTGGAGTCGCGCGGTGTGCAGTATGTGAAGCTGCAGTGCCGCGGCCACGGCGAAACACCCTCGGCCGAGCAAACGCAGTCCTTCATCGAACTGGTGGACAATTTCATTAACGAGCGACCCTTCGACATCATTGCGGTGCACTGTACGCACGGGTTTAACCGCACTGGCTTCCTTATAGTCTCGTACTTGGTGGAGCGACTGGATTTCTCTGTGGAAGCTGCGCTGGCCATATTTGCCCAAGCCCGGCCGCCGGGCATCTACAAACAGGACTACATCAATGAACTCTTTCGCCGGTACGATGACGAAGAGGAGGCACCACCGGCGCCGGAACTGCCAGACTGGTGTTTGGAATTTGACGACTCGAATGATGATGATGGAGGGGCGCGCAAACGCAAGGCAAACGATATGCAATCGTCGACGTCACAGCAAGCGCTCGCCACCGCGATGGGTAGAGGTGCCAGCGAGCAGCATTCCAATCAGTTCAGCAGTAATGGCGGGGGTGGTGCCGACGGCTTGGACGAAGATGATCAGCTGGAAGAGCCGGATAATGACGGCGAGAATGGCACCGAAGCGTCGGCCTCGAATGGCAAACAGCGCAAGAAGCGACGCAAGGAGCTGGTTGTGAAGAATGCCACATTCATGGTTGGAGTGCCGGGGGTGGTGTTAGTCGTGGACCAGCCACGGTTGAGCGAGCTACAGCAAAAGGTGCAAGACATGTGCGGCTGGGACAAGAGTGGCTTTCCCGGTGCACAGCCGGTCTCTATGGACCGGAAAAACATAAGGCGACTACACGAGATACCCTACAGAGTATCTTGGAAGGCTGACGGCACTAGGTGAGGCGAACTATTGACAATTGCCCAAGAACTTAATTAAAAGGTAACATTCCATCGCAGGTACATGATGCTGATCAACAAACGTGATGAGATTTACTTTTTCGATCGCAATAACTCATGCTTTCAAGTTCAGAAACTGACCTTTCTGAAGGCGGGCAATCTCAGCCAGCATCTAGAGGACACGCTTCTCGATGGGGTATGTAGAAATGGTGCAGCTCGTTATTGTTTTACGGGGAATTGCATGCGTGCTATTTGCAGGAAATGGTTCTCGACAAGCTGAATGGACAAACCATACCGCGCTACTTAATCTATGACATTGTGAAGATTTCCAATCGGAACATTGGCAAGGAGGCTTTTTTCCCCCATCGACTGCGATGCATTAAAAAAGAGATTATTGGTGAGATGATCCTTGAAAGTTGGACACTCTGTGGAATGTTTGCAGCTATCCATTACTAATTCTCGTTTAACTGTGCCGTCATTTCAGATCCTCGTTCCGAAGCCATACACAAAGGTTTAATCGATCGGCCGCAGGAGCCATTCAGCGTGCGTAATAAGGATTTTTGGGAAATTCGACGTTCGGTCTCATTGTTGGGCGAAAAGTTTGCCAAATCGTTGCTGCACGAACCGGACGGTCTGATTTTCCAGCCGTCGCTTAAAGTGAGTAATTTTCGATAAAAGTATATTTTCCATGAAATTTATATTGATCTTCGACTTTGCAGCCCTATACTGCAGGTGCTTGTCCCGATGTACTTAAATGGAAGCCGTCGGACTTGAACTCTGTGGACTTCCAGTTGAAAATCGCGGTGGAAAGCGGCGCAGGGTGAGCATGAGAACTCATTGTTTTCCTTCAACCTCCTTTAAAGTTTTTCCTAATGAAATTTCCGTCATTGCCATACAGCATCCTGCCCGCAAAGGTAGGCCTCCTGTACGTGGGTGGTCACGATGTACCGTTCGCTCGAATCAAATGCACAAAAGCTATACGAGAGCTGGACAACAAGATCATCGAATGTACGGTGAATAGTCAAGGGCAGTGGGAGTTTCTGCGAGAACGCACTGACAAAAAGCTGCCCAACAGCTACAATACAGCGCAAGGTGAGTGCGAATGACAAATGGTGGTAAACGCTCTACAAAGAAATTTACAATTGTTGTATTGTTTTGCAGCTGTGGTGGAGAGCATTCGCTACCCCATAACCCGAGAGTTTTTACTCGATTTCATTGCCAAAAATGGTTTTCGAGACGACCACGACATGATGCCGCCTCCCGCGCCGCAGCAGCAGCAACAACACCATCAGCAGCAACAACAACACCACCATCAGCAGCAACAACAACACCATCAGCAGCAGCAACAACAACAACACCATCAGCAGCAACAGCAACAACACCATCAACAGCAGCTGCCACAACACCATCAGCAACAGCTGCCACCACCGCATCAACCAGAGCAGCAGGAGCACCGTTAACCCTATCGCAGCACTGCTGACATGGGCGGCACTGGGCAGCTGCAACAAAACTGTAAAGACGTTTATGTTCCAATACAGCATAAAAAAATTTTGTTTCAAATATTTGAAAAGAAATCGAACATAGTTTTCGTAAATAGGCAAAACTCTACACATATTCTATGTTCATAATCGCATTACGTAAACTCAATGTTTTATGCGCCAGAACCATTGCATAAACAAATGAACTACATTTAACTCGTTTTTAGAAAATTAAAACTTGTTTGCTTGTTTTCTGTTTTCTCGATTTACTCGTTGATTTGTAATGATTTACAGTTGCCTTATTCTACGAACTTTTAGTGAAAACACAACTTTCGTTGTTAACTGTCGCACGACGTAAGCACTTATCAGCTCAGTATGCTGCCGTTTCGTATCAAATCCTGCTCGGCTACAATGCCAATCCTTAGCAGACACACCAAAGCGGCACCCTGCTCGGCTTGCTTTTTGTTTTTCTCCCAAAACGAGCTCGTATATCGCTTTCCATCGAAGGAGCAGATGGCGCGAAACAGCTTGTCGATGCGCTGCGTCTCGTAGCTGGGATAACTCTTCTCGTTTTTGCATGCGTAGGTGTAGAGCATGGATTTCGGTAGTTGGATATCTGCCCGGAAGACATGTGAAAATGTTAATGGTGCTTTTAATAATCAGACAATACCTACCGCTACTGTAGTTTGAGCGCAAAAAGGCAATGTTGTCCTCTATGACATCGGCATCTAAGGGAGGCGCCTCGAGCTTTCTGCGCTTCAGCTCGCAGCCCTCCGCGGTGGTGTCACCGTTAGCGAATGGCTCCGGCACAACTTCACGTCGGCCAGTGTAACCCTTTTCTTTGAATTCCAGCTGTTTTCGATGGCAATAGTCACCCAAATTCCAAATTTCACTAGCAAATCAATAAGTGAAATTCATGAATAAATAAATAATTCTTTGCAATAATTCACTGCAAGTACTCACCACATTTGTTGCAACGTTTGACATTGCAAAAACTGCTTGCCACGTGGCGACTCCTGCAGCTCTTTCAACATGTTTTGTACACCATATTTTGTGTTGTGTGCCGCATTGTCGTAGTCCACGCTCAACTTTAGATATTTACAAATGATGTCGTCCATCGGCAAAAGGCCTGTAAGTTATATACAATTTCAGGACCGACAGAATAGCGATGCTGTACTGTTGTCTACTCATAACTCTAAACTTACCACGTCTCAAATCAAATCATTACATCGACTGAAGATCTAAACTTACCCTGCTTTCGGAATATGGAAACATTGAGTTGTGCAGCCCGCGCCACCATTACACTGCTGGCGCCGCACACATCCCTGAAGCGCAAAATATCCCAGTGCTTTTGTATCTCTCTTGAACCACCATTGGCTATTACGGGGATGTCAATTGCTTTGGCAATCTCGCGTATGAAATCTGGTAGAAGTGAAAATAGTAGCGTAATTTAAAGCAATGCTTTCACATAAAAATTTCAGCCAACCTGGATGTGGCTCATGTTGAGGTCGCTCATCCCGCGTTCTCGCGTGTATTGCAATGGCAGCAATGCCTGTGGCAGCGAATCTTTTCACCATTTGAATGGTATCCTCCAACGAGGGCAGTATTCTGTAATGTTCCGCACTCTTTTTAAACGAGCTGAAGCGAATGCAACTTCAATACTTCAACCTACCTGATCTTGCAGGTCACCGGAATGCTGAGGCCTTGACATAGCGTGCTCAGTATCTGTTCCGCTTTGTCCGGCTGCGCCAGCAGAGCAACGCCCATGCCGCCCTTTATGGAGAACTCCTTCGGACAGCCCATGTTGATGTCCACGGCCGCAACATCCGCTTGCACCAGTTTGCCCACAGTCAGCGCTCGTTGTGCATCGCTGGTGCCGAGCTGCAGCACCACCTGATCTCGTTCCTTTGCGCAGGTGCGAAAAATTATTGTACCATCCGATGGGTCGACAAAGTCCACAGTACCCAGCACAGCTGTGCATGCGCAGAAGTGAGCAAAACAAATGCATTGAGCTGACGAACTCTCGTATTGAAGCTGCGGATACTCACCGTTTACACGCCGTCTGCTCTTAATCAGCTTCAGGTCAATCAGTTCCTCGCTATAGACAATGTCGGCGCCGCACTCCAACGCCAGCAGCCGCATGGGCAACGTGCCAACGCGCACCATGGGCGCCAGTATCAGCTTATTCCGATAGTCCAGCTGCTTCGCTTGGCCCACTGTCATCTTTCTTGCAAGATTCAACAAGCGACCAAATAGCATGAAACGGTGCGGGAAGAGGTGTGTTGGACAAAAATAAACGGGTAAACAAAAGTGTGCGAATTCGTTGTGAATGAATGTGACCTGCTGCAGGCACGTTGACGTTTTTGTTGACACATCGAACAGCTGATGTCTAGGGTTGCCGAAGTTGACGTTACTTAACAAATTGGCTACGCAGTGAAGGGACATTTTTGAATTAAATAAAAATAAATAAAAGTGAAGACCTAAATTGCTTAGGTTTTATTTTTCGTATATTTCTTTAACGATTTTGCCTGAATTAATGAAATGATGAATTATGAAATATTGAACATCATAGAAATCGATCGAATTAAAATTCGTACAATGCACTCCGCATTAAGTAATCATCCCAAATGCTGCCTTCGATTTACTTACTTACTTACTTAACTGGCCATAACAACCCGTTATCGGGTTACGGCCTGCCGCAAAACTTCTCTCCAGGCGCCTCTGCTTCGCGCGCGCCTTCTCCAGTTGGTCACACCGAGAGATACCAGGGCCTCTTCCACTTGGTCTTTCCACCGGAGACACGGCCTCCCTCTTCACCGTCGACCTCCAACCATCGCATCGAATACCTTTTTCGCCGGAGCTTCGTCGTCCATGCGGCAGACATGACCGAGCCAGCGTAGCCGCTGGATGTTAATTCGCTGCGCTACGTCCATGTCCTTATAAAGCTCATACAGCTCGTTATTGGTTCGTATGCGATAGTCGTCACCAACCCGAACAGGGCCGAAGATTTTGCGAAGCACCTTCCTCTCGAACACTCCAAGGGCCTTCGATTTAGTTTTTGCAAATAACTGCCCAAGAGATACATCTTCATAAATTAACAAAGGTTAATGCATATGTATAAAAGTACATATATATATTGTATACACTCGCATCACTACCAGTTACACATATTGCTTTTTAATTTACATTTCAATTATGTTAATTTGAATTGGTTTACGTCCACGTTTGGTATTTAAATACTTTTCAAATCTGGCTAGCAAATTCGTGTTCCTACAATCGTAGAGCTTCGGAATACTATATATAACATCTTCATTTCACATTAACACACGAATTCTGTACATTCCTAAATACATGTATCGAGACACAACTAATAACAATAATTTCCAAAAGGGAAAATGTACATTAAAGTAATTGAACTTGTCTTTTTTTGTTCGTTCTTCAACAGATAAAAACAATAAAGGGATAACATTGGGAAGTTATATGTATACACAAATTGTTGTCGGTCGTTGCAGTCATGTCTGCAGTTCGAAATCGAAAATCTCATATTTGTTTTTCAATATTATCTAAACTATAAAGCAATGAGCACTTTGCTAAGGCGTGGTGGCGCCGAGTGGCCACGACGAAGTTGGTACTGCCACTCGCCCCGTAAATTCAGATTTCCGCGAGCACGTCCTGGCGTTTGTTGATTCTTTGGCATCTGCAGCATATCTCCAACATTGACTTCCAACAGCTCAGATGAAAGCACGAACCGCAGCGCTCGCAGCGAAAAACTTTGTTTTCCCAAGGATATATCACCTGATCCTTGTTGCAGTACTCACACAGAAAGCCTCTAGCAGTGCAGAGCTGCAAGTTAACCGGCCGTTACATAGATTGTAACAAGCAAAAGCGGTGCGAATGGCCTTACCACACAGCTGAAAATATGATGTTCACACTTCTCGATCAGCTCTTCGATGGAGCGTTGCATGCTCTTGTTGTGCACATCGACAAAATCCGACAAAGACCACGTGTCTGGGTCGCTGGTAATGTGATGCGGTATCGCATCAAAGTAGACTTGCTCCCTGAAAAGAATTCAAAGCTCTATTATTGCGCTCGCCGAAGCACATTCCACAACAATGGCACACAAACCTGACAGCAAAGCGACACGTTTTAATAAAGTCTTTGACGAACTTCAGTTGCACGCGTCGTTTCCGAGCGACATATAACGCTTTACTGCGCACATACAGGGCCGCGTTTAGATCGGGCACGTAAAACAGCGGGTAGGTGTACATTTGCTCCAGCAAGCGGTAGGCAAACACGCTGACCGGATAGCACTTGAAGTCCCACCTGCAACAAAAGTGAGCAATTTTCGCTTTCGCTTTCATTTCACTTTCACTTTGAAATCAACTTACATGTGTAGAATTTTAGCCGGTATGGGAGACATTTGATTGCGGTGACAGCCAGTGCAGTGGTACTTGCCCAGGTACGTGCAATAGCGAAAGCTGTGCAGGTGCTGCGGAGAAACGCGCATGCCACATCCTGCGCAGCGGTTATTCTGCCTTTGTATGAGCTCTCGACGGCTGCGGGACATACAAGAAATACGAGTTTACTCAAATATGTTTGGGCTGAGTTTGGCGGAAATGGCTGTTAGTTACGAACTTGGGCTGCGGATGATCGGTAAAAATGATTTGTTGTCGCGGCGGCGCCCAGTACTTGGTGCCACGCGTCATTGGCGGTATGACATTGTCGTCCGGGTTCGCAGTGGGGCTGTCGTCGGGCATCGGCAACAGCTGTTGCGGCGTATCCCCCTCGGACACGAGCCATTTCAGTTCGGATACTTTCGGCAAATGCTTGTCGCTGAATTTTGATATTAATGAAAGACCAACCACCTCCGCTGAGGGCAGGTCCAAGCAGCTCTCATCAAGCTCGGCATAGGGAATGTATTCACTAGAATCATCTTGTGATGACTGCAATGTATGAAATCATTTAGCAAATCTCGGATTTTCCAAGTATACCTAAAACAGACCTCAGTGCCAGTCTTCGCCACGCTGCCCGCACTTTGTTCGCTCGCCAGCCAATCTGTCGCAGTGGCTGTTGGCATGTTTGCTGTTGTTCCTGAGGCGACAAGCACTAAAAGTGTTAGCATTAATATTTTTTTTTAATATGACTAGTTACCTTTGCGCCGCCGCCACTTCTTTTCCGGCTCAGCATTGGCCCACTTCATGTGCTCGATGGCCGAGATGATCGCCTCGGATATGCGAAAGTGGGCATTCTCCTTCTCAAGCTCGGTGTTGTTACGCGACAGCTGCGACATCTGCAGAAATTCGGCCAAGCTTTGATGGTTTTTTGGTAACTTCGGAAGCTCGGTTCTCGGTTGCTGCGCGATCTCAATGGCTTCGGTTGGTTTGTCGCTGGCGCCACCAGACACTGCTGAGTAATCCAAGGAACTGATACCGTCCTCGAAGAGATTCTGTGAGTTGCGCGAGCGCAGTTTTTTGCCGCAAACCGGCAAAAACGAGTCAAATACGCCCACCGAACTGGGGAGATCCACCACGGTTTGCGGCGCACTGCAGGGATACGCAGCAGCCAACTCACAGTTGTCGTTTGAGGTGAGCTGACAATTAGCAGAATTGGTGTTTTGGTGTATGGTGGACCAGTGCGTGTAGGTGGGCGGCGTGCTGAACAGGTTACAGAGAAAACTGCCGATTGGGCTGACGCTTTTCGGCTTCTGCGCACAACAGGGAATCAGTGAACCGAAGGTGTCTTTCAGATTGAAATATGAATTCGAGCGAGTTGTCACCTGTCTCTGGAGCAGTGTATTTTGCGGGATGGCGAAGGGGGCCGTTGCTTCGGTACTGCGCGCCTCTTGTTGCCGCAGCTGTTGGCTTTGGTCGGTCCAAATCTTGATGTCGTCGCAGTTGATCAGCTCAATGCGGCGCGCGGTCGTGGTGGAAGTAGTCGAGGTCGAAGACGTTGTGGTGGAGTTCGAGGGTGTCGGAGAATGTGAATGGCCGAAATTCGGACGCAAACTATTCTGACTGTGGCTGGAAGTGGAAGGCTGCACATCGATGCTATCACTTCCCGTGTATGAGGAGGTGACGGTGCCTACTGAGCCCGACTCGCTGCACTGTGGCGGCGTCACTTTCATCGGTATGCCTCTAGGCTTTGTGTCCGCAGCGGCTCTTGCTACATTGACTGCTGGTTTTCTGGCTACGTACATTGTCTTGCTGCGCGGCCGGCGCTGCGTCGCTGACATTTGGCTGTGCTCCAATGAGGCGAGTTTGTTTTCCATTGTTGGCAGACTTTTAGTTTTACGAAAGGTTGGCAGGCCGCTAGGCAGGTTGCGATGCAATGTTGTGAATGTGGTTAAATTTAACTGCAAGTGAGACGCCAAAGTAAAAACGCTGCTAATAAATTGAGAAAACGCACCTCATTCTTGGCATCAAGTACCGACTCTGCATGCTTCGCTCTCTGCGCATCGGCTGGCACACTCTTCTGCGTCAGCATGCAAGGCCGTTTCGGCGGCGATATGGAGAAGGTAGGATGCGAGCTGGTGCGTCTGTGCTTCGTGCTGTTGCCACCATCTGTCGTTGTGCTTGCCGTCAACTTGGTGCTGTACAGATCTGCTTCAATTTGACTAAGCAGACTGTATTGATTCAGTTCCACTGCTGACAGACAAATAAAGAGAGCCGTCGAATACGGCTCGCTGCGCAGAAAAGCCCCGTCCGCGTAATAGTACTCCAGCAGCTCTCGATCGGCAACCAACACTTGCAGGCACGCGCACAAACAGTTGCAGTGCAGATTACGCAGCAGCCAGGCACGCAGAAACTGTTCAATGGTGTGCGGCTTGCTGGACGAGGCGGGGGACGCTGTATTCGACAGTGATGCTGAACCATCTGAAGTCGATGACGTAGCTGTGGGTTCGGCGAGTGAGTCACGGATTCGCGCCGACCGTCGTACCCATTCGAAGTCGTCGTTCAGTTTTTTCAGAGCATCTTCCGGTGTTGTGCTGGCACCGATTGTGGACTGAGCGTCCTCAATGAGTGCCGAAGGTTTCTGCAAGTGCAAATGAATGAGTGCGTAACCAAGTACATTGGGTTTCCCCGCATGAATTTTCGCTAAAGTCCCATATGCCACGTTTCCCTTTCACCTCAAATACGCACGAATTGCAGCATTTGTATTGAAACTGCACAACACATTGCATACAGTTGGCTATGACTGGCCCACCTAATCACAATTCACCATCTCTTAGCGCCAGCCTTGTCTGTGCCTATCAGCTTTGAATTCGTCCCCATTTTCGTATTTGCACTAAACAATGGCTTTTATTATTTACGCTATGACTACACTGACGACATTCTTCGAATGCCACAAATGCAAAACTTTCACTTGCGGCGCAGATCGTCTGTGTATTTGGTCCCACATCCGCGTCCACCACCACCACTCACCATCTCCGCGGAAAAACGCAGTCCATGCTGCATAATCTCCAACACTGCGCGCAGAACGTACGCCGCTGCACTATTATCGGCCACTTCGCATTCCTGCTGGCTACGCTCCGTCATGAACCACAGCCCACAGGCTTTTTTCAGGTCGGCCAGCAGCTGCCGCAGGTCCATTTGGGACGTACCGCCATCAAAATCTGACATTATCCTTAAAATGCGCAAATTTGATTGTTTGTTATTCGCACTGTTGGTGCATTTTCACTGTCGTCACACTGTCCGCACAATTTTTTCGAATCGCATAAGAAATTCCAGAAACTCCACAAGAAAACCAAAACAATAGATTGTGGTTGCACCAGAGTTGCCGTTACCATTGTTCATGATGGGCCAAGTTACCGTGTTGGGGTCTTTTGAGTAACAAATCGCTAGGAGTTGAATCAAAGAGCGTAGTTAAAAAATCTGTGTTAATAAAACTAAAATTTGTATTTGAAATTCGGTTAAATAACAATGAACAGTTGAAATAATGGCAAACGACAAACTAATACAAGGAAGTGCAACTAATTTAATAATTTACTGTTTTGTTTACGATTTTGTAAACCTTATACAGTAGCGACTCGGTAAAAGCAACCGATTAATGACAGGGGCAGTTGCAACTACCGAGTTTGTTGCAATTATCGAGTCTAAATTTTTGTATGAAAGTTTGCAAATTTCACAATGTTTTATAAGGGTTTCATTAGAATTCATTATTATTTTATTCATATTTTGTTGTATTACAAACAAAAAGAACTTAAACTAATCACATTCATTGTGTTTAAGAAAAATCAAACAGAAACAAGAACTCCAAACATTTCTTTAAAAAGGCTTTATTTGATAACAATTTAGTTTACTGATTTAAAGAATCTTCCAAGAAGCAGGCAATATACTAACGGGACATCAACTGACACTCTACTCCACAAAAAGAAAATAAGACGAAGAAAAAGTTGCAATTATTGAGTTTTTTTCGGCAGCAGTTGCTTTTACTGAGTCGATAATGTATAAAATTCGGTGGTTGCGATAATCGAGGAGTTGCGCAAATCGAGGGTTGCTTTTACCGAGTCGCTACTGTACTACGTTTATATTGAGCCCAAATGCGTGATTTGGGCAAAAATTCTCAAATGCGAAGCTAGGGAAATGCGTGCCCCATACAAATTCGAATCTACTTTGAAATTGAATTAATAAATATGCCAATGTCTAAAATTTTAATTTAGATGTAAATAGATTTAAACTTTGTTTATTTGAAATTTTCAACTAATGCCTTAGTCTGTAAGTAAATCCTGTAGACTGAAGTATATGCATAAATAAATAAATAAATTGGAATCAATAACAATGAACAATCGAATTAATGGCAAACGAAAAACCAATACAAGGAAGTGCAAACCGTGATGCATACGCGTCCAAAATAATTTAATATAATAATTTACTGTTATATTTTTCTTCATGCAGTAAGAGGATTTTGTAAACCTTAACCTTTAGTGTTTTTATTTTCATGTTTTTGTATTTATATTGTGCCACATTATATTGTTGGAAAACCTTTACATCGAAATGAACTTTAAATGAACGAAATTTTAATTGAGAGTAGCTGTTAAAAAATGTACTAAAAATAAAAAAAATGTATGCACAAACACAGAAAACTTTAATTCATTGATTGACTTAATATTAATTATGTTTATAAACAAACGCAAGAAAATGGCATGGCAACTGTTATAAATATTGACGAAAACTTTTCAAAGATAGAAGATGCTAACCTACTGCGGAATATGGCCAGCTGCATTTCCAATTGAAATGTAATATCGAGGTAATCAATATATATTTGATATTGTGAGTGTGTAATTGAACTTGGAATAGAAAACAAGGTGTACCAAAGCGGTTCACAGCATACATATATGTAATACTTCTATATTGGCAGCAACCTATCTTCACAATGTGTTTTCATTCGGAAATCAAAGGGAGACAAGCGATGAGACAGAAAACACGAAATTTTGTGAATATATTTCTATGCGTGTATACATGTGCAATTCTACACATGAACAACTGTCAAACTGCTCTGGGGCGGTTGAAGAAATTTCAGTTAATTTCGACAAATTTTAATTTTTGTCCAGTCAATTTTTTCCGCGCCTGAACGCACCTGACTTCTTGCCACTTTTGAAATATGTCAAGGTACATTCGTTTATTCGCTTTCTCTCTATTCTCTATTTCACTATTGCTGTTGCCGAATGTACCTTGAGCTTACTTCCAATATAGAAGTATTATATATATGACAGCATAACACAAGCTTTGTACAAATATATATGCTACTGAAAGTAGCAACTCTGAATGATACAAAAGCACCTTATGAAAGCGTGAACGCCACACGCATTTACAAATGATAGCTAGTCTTACTGCTTCGGCAAGCACTTTCAAGAAGGTGCAAAGGGGATGGACAAAATGCCGCATCTGAGCTCCAACTAGACTTTTGAGTATTGCCAGCTGTGCAAAGCAACATTCTATTACCAACAAAACAAAATTTTTGAATCTATTACTACTCCTGATGCTCCTGGCATCAGGAATCAGGTGTTCCCTACAGGGTTGCTGTGATGTGCTTATTGCTTTTAAAAGCAGCCTGTAAATTTTAACTTAAATGAGTACTAAATTGAAGGACTCCAGTTGTAAATGCGTTTGGCTACAAGTTTTCTTCGATCATGAAGTTAATAAATAAAATGCCAACTCTGATTTTTTGCAGTACTGTTGCATTACAGATTGTTTTCTTGCAGCTGGCAACACCGAGCCGCTGCTTGACTGGCAGACAAGGCAGGAACTCTGAAGGAAATCGTGTACGACTCCGCTCTACTACTATTCGCCCAATTACACAGAATTTTTCTGAGCTCCATTGTGGCGAGACTTGGAAAAATTTTTCTTGTCGTTCGGTGCCGTGTCGTTTGCAGAAAATCTTTTTGATCAAGCGTGTGTGCGTGGAGTTTTTTTCCCCGAGCAGAGTTCCGTCGAGGTCGAGAAAATGAGCGTGGATGTGGCACCCGAGAATGTAAGTAGAAATTGGAAATGTGGAATTTTATGTAATTTGCAGCAAGTAAAGTTACAGCGAGACTTCCTCGGTGGGGTCATGTGAGATGTTAGGTATCCGTCGGCGCTGTGCATCGGCGACTTTCCATCCGCCGATCGGTGCTGAGTGTGCATTTCTTTTGTGTGCTGCGTCCCCAAACATGAAAATCAAGTCGTTTATCAGAGGCCCCACGGCCGAATTGCCCTGAAGTGAAAATGTAGTTCAGTTTTTCATGAAAATGGCGACAAGTCCCACAGCCATAGTCACAGTCGCGGTGGCTGCCACAGCCACATCCGTAGTCGTAGTGGCAATGGACAGGCAGTAGCAACAAAAACAATGAGAAGAAGAAGAGGAATATAGGCATCGACAGTCACAAGAGGCAGCAGCAGTACCAACAAAGCTAAGTGCAGCAGCAGAAAAGCGACGAACAAACGACAAAGTCGATATTTCCTCTACTCGAATTTGTTCATAATGGTGTGCGGTGGCGACTGCTGGGTATTTTTCTAAAAAAAATCTCCCAACATTTTCATGCCTTCGGTCATTTGTCGATGTTCCCAGCGCCCGCAACCCATCGCACAGTCGAGCGAGCCAAAGCGAAAATTTCGTGAAAATTTTACAAGTCGCTGGCACTGCGAAGAGCAAATCGCTGAAAAAACGCCAAGTCCACGAACGTAAGCGAAAAATGTTGGGAAATTTTCTAAGTGTCTGGCTGGTTGGTTGGTTGGCAAACGACGAGCTGCAAGCGGCTGTAGCGTTAGCGAACGTTCGTACGAGTCGATTCGAGTGAGTGCTGTCTTCGTACAACTGTGCGGCGTAAAATTTTTCAAAGTCTTTTCTGGAACATCGAGGCGGCGATTGCCGTGCATGCTTTCTTCTTAGGGCCTGGTGTTGCCAAGTTGTGTGGAATTGGTGCAGATTCGCCGAGACCGAGGCTGAAGTACAGTAAATGTGGGCAGCAGCAGCGATGGCGGTGCTGGGCGGAGTGGAGTGGCCCGCCGACGGTTAGAGGCCGAAGTGGGGCTGCAGGAGCTTGTACGCTGTGAATAGTAGAAGGTGTGGTGTAGATCAGGGATGAAAAGTTCTTCCCTGTCGGCTTTCGTTTGGCGTGGGAAGTTGTGCGATGGCGTTATTTTCTTGGATTTTGAGAATTTAAATCTTAATTTTTCACTTTTACAAAATTTTTCACTTTTATTATGATATTAAGGAAATTGTTTTTCTCGAAAGTTCGATTTTTTTTTTTAAATTATTCTCATTAAATGAAGCTGGACTTAAATCGAGATCATTCCAAGTATCTAAATTAACGAGAATATTTAATATTTATTAAGTGAAAAATGGCATTAACGAGGATATGTTTTGACTGATTTTTTTCTATTCTATTAGTTTATTTAAATTATATATTTTTTTGTAAATAAATGCATTTTTTGTTTAATATTTGTTTACTTCGACCTAAAAAAATTTAAGCATCCAAAACAAAATAGTAATTTTTAAACAGAATCAAGAAAACTCAAATCAAAATGTTTTATTGTTGAAGTTCTTTAATTTTTAAAACCGTTCAGAAAAACTCAACAAATCTGGCTGATTTTAAACTGATTTAAATAGTAAATTTTAAACAGTAAAATGTTTTTTTTTTAGAAAAATTTTGATTTATGTACGCAAAATTGTTTTACAATTTTGTTTAGTGAATAGTTTAGTTTTCAAAAACAATCATTATGTGCCATAAGACTGGGTCAAGTAAAGCGTTGTTACTTATTAACTCGTTCGATACGAAAGAAATAGTTTACATTTAATATTTTCATTCGGGTTCTTAATTCACATTTTCGTCGCCGCTTGTCTTGGAGCTATTTAGTTCCAAGCGCCATTTAAATATGTGGCTTTAACGTCACAGCCGACCCGAGGTCGCGCTGATTGCAAGCTCATTGTTTACATTTTGGACTTGTAAAAATTTTCGTTGCACGCCAACAAAAAGTCAACGCAAGATTGCTGAGTACTTGCTGCACATGTCAGAAGGGACATCGACACCTGCTTGACTACCTCATTCGGTTATCAATCTTATTGGAATTGGGCAATTCCTTCAAAACAAAGATAAAAATGAGTGCAACAAATATAAACAAAATGTGAAACTACCTTCAGGTGGCACCGCCGTTGCGCTTCGCCACAACCGAGTGCCAAAACCTACTTTTATTTATTTATATCGGTTTCTACATTTCTGGTTGCCTCCTTTTATTCTGTCTACACTTACTTGGCTCGGTGCTTATGCTGTTTTATTGTTAGGTTTGTTGTTGCCTGCTGTTTTCGTTTGGTTGTTTTTGTTGCTTTCCTGCATTTCTCGTCTGATTCTTGGATGGCGACTGCGATTGCTACGCTCCAGCCCGCACCCGTTGCTGTTGGTGCAGCTGGCCCTATGTTTGTTGTAATTTTTGACGTCCATCTTAATTTGTTGTTTGTGTTGTGCTACCTACACTACCAGATTTCATTATTTTGGGGTCATGTATGCGAAAAAACGACAAAAAAGCGTAAAGTGTACAAGCGAAAAAGTCGACTTGGTCTGGTCGTTGCTTTTTATGTTTCAGCTTTGAAAATGAGTTTCTTGAGGTATTTGCCCCATTTACAGTGACGCCAATGTTGTTGTTACTGGCTGGCATTTGTTATGGCTGTCATTCGATGTGGATTCACATCGCCGAACGAAAATGTTAAATTACAACAACAACATGTTGAACTAGCCACTGCAACTGCCCCCCACCCGTTCGAAAATCCGGTGCGATGCATAGTGGGTGCTACAAATGTTATGTTTCTCCTTTTGGCTATTTTGCAATGTTGCTGTGCTGATTAGTTGTTTGGTGGGTTTGTTGTTATTTGCGGTAGCTGGTGGCGACTTGCATTCCATTTTACTTTTTGTATTGTGACTTTTTGTCGTGTTGCTGGGTACTTTCGCTAATGCGAAATGAATGGAAGGCAAGCGAAGCGCACCGTAGTCGAGCCAGTTGGATAGCGAAGTGCGACAGGGGGTGCGGCCGAAGATTGTAGCTAATTGGCATTGCGTGGCATAAATTAAAAAAATGAAGCGATTTCGATAAGCAGCTTCCTTGAAAACTAATGCATATTTTTCCTGTTACGATGTATGAAACGTTTATTACATTAGTCAAACTGTCATTTGTTGGAAATGTAACAAGTTGGACGTCCGATCATTGTGGTTTCAAACTATAATTTGTTCTCCCACAAAAGTCAATTGGTTTTCATCACCTCACAATTTGTTTACTTATTGAATCTGTCCATTGATATTTGTGGCCAGCGCACTTGTTTTGTTTTTCATTCGATTTCAAATTCGCATTTTTGTTGTTTATCTCTCTTTCCGAGTGTTGGCCTTAGTGCCGTTTTAATTTTTGTACTTTATATTTCGCATTTCCTTTGACTCATCAGAAGTCATTAACACCAAAAATTATTCGAAAGCAACAAACAGCCGCGTCAAGTCACTTAACCACGTGTTAAAAATGCCGCCACTGTGCTGTCGTTGTGGTTGTTGCCGTCACTGCCTCGCCTTGCACTCGCTGCCCCCTCATCTTTCAGCAACGCTCAGAGTGCCCAGCACACAGCAAGCAACTGCGTATCGAAACGCTACAATGCTGCGCCCCTATTTACGAGTAGTTGTTGCGTTTATTTTGCTTATACATATGTATGCCGCGATGTGCTTGAAAAGGTGTTTGGCCATGTGGCCGGACAAATGTCTGGCTCTGTGGCTTTCGAGCGTTTTCAGGTGGTCCAATGGCGACGCTGACAACTGCCAGAAATCTAGCAAGATTTTTAGGCTGTGTCCCAGCAAGTTGTGTGCTGCAATTTTCAGCATGTTTCGTGTCTAATAAATTTGTTCAAGTTGCTAGTGTATTAAAATCATAGTCAGCTTCCAATTCAAAGTCTATTGTGTTGTCGAAATGTGGTTAGTACGCCTTTTTTAGCATTCGACGCAAAACCGCTCATGCCGGCGTGTGGTGACCGGTAGCACGTTTTTCTCAATATTTCGCCTATCTGTATGTGCCATCAACTTGTATAGATTGTATATTTTTGCTTCGCTTTCAGATGAATAGTGTCTTTGACATTGCCGGCGCGCTACACCCAACGTTTTGGGTCATATTGATAGCACTTGATAGATTTTTATAAAGTCATTGATCTCATGCCGAGCCAGACAAAACCGTTCAATATTGCAGTACAGTCGATTTTTCGATTTTTGTACTTAGTGCGATTATTTCGCTACAAAATGACTTAAAGTGACGGTAAAGTGACTTATTGTTGTACAATATTCTTTGCAGATTTAAGTTCTTCCTCGAGTTTCTCGCAGCAGTACCGTTTCATCAGTTGTTCACTGTGTAGTTGTTAGTGTAGCGGTCTTAGCGCGTGCAGCAAGGCCGTCCATAATTTCTTAATGTTTTCATTCTATTTCTGTTCACTTCATAGTGCCAATAATAATCCACACGACCGACGACTGATGACGTACGGGCGAATATTAGCGTCTGCTCACCAATCACCACTCACTGTTCACACAGCACTCATCACTGGCGCTCTCAGACTGTCAGATTTCTTTTAAATGATTATGATTTGCTTTTAATCTTATTTTACCATATTTTCTTGATAGGCTTTTGTGTGTTTATCTGCGCTACACCTGATAGCAACTTGTTCTATTCAAAGTTTTAAACATTTCTTATATGGTGTCAATTTTTTCCCTCATTTATTTCACATCTTGGCCGCAGCTCGGGGCGCTTTCTCAATGAATTCGGTGTGAAGTGCGTTGTTCCACTTTTTCTTTATTTAACTCGTGTGCGGATTTTTTGCGTTGCACGTTGTTGCTTGCTGCTAATTGTTGGCGTATTCTCTAAGTCGTCGTGTGTGTGTTCCCTTAAATGTGCGCTGATTGCTTGCTGCTTTTGTTGGTGGTGCAGCTTTCGTTCATCAGACTCATAGGGAATTTTTAGAAAATTTGAGGGTTGATATTCATGCTTTGACTTTGACAATTCGCATCAACCGCTTCGATACAACCAACAGTGACGTGTGCGCTTCAGTGATTCAACCCCCTTGTGAACGTGTAATTTTGCAAAAATAAGTAGTGGCGCATACAATACATTCATGTATTCAATTTAAATAAAATTTTCTACTTTTGTTTGGTTTTTCAGGATATCAAAGCTCAAAATGGGGCCTCTGAAGTGCAGGTGAATGGGCTGAGTAACGGCCATAGCAGCGGCAACAGCAGCAGCAAACACAAATCATCAAGCAAGGATAAACATCGCGACAAGGATCGCGATCACAAGAGTTCAAGCTCCAAGGATCATAAAAGCAGCAGTCGGTGAGTTTTCTTTCTTTGGCTGCATATTGTTTTCTCTGATTAATCGTGAACATTTCGGTTGACAGGGATAAGGACAAGCACCACAGCAGCTCTTCGTCTAGCGGGAAGGACAAGCACCGCGACAAAGAACGTGATGGCAAACACAGCAGCTCTGGCGCCAGCTCCAACCGCGACAAAGATAAGCAAAAGTCATCCTCATCCAGCTCTAGCCACCACAAGAGCTCCTCCAAGGATAAGGAGCGTAAGGATAAGGAGCGCGAGAAGGATCGCGAGCGGAAGGAGAGCAGCGGCTCATCGTCCAGCAAAGATAAAGAACGCGATCGACACCACAAGTCATCGTCGTCGACGTCGACGTCGACTTCGCGCGACAAGGATAAGGATCGCCATCACAAGAGCTCATCGTCGTCGAAACACAAACATTCCAGCTCATCTAGCTCTTCAAAATCTTCGTCCAACAACAAGTTGAAGACAGACGGTGAATTCGTAAAGCCTGAGCCGCTCTCGCAGCCTATATTTGACTCGGAGCCGAACGGCTTCAATAGCGATTTCATTGCGCTGAAGCCCGACCTGCCCAACAACGACTACGATGAGTCATGCACCGGTTTCGATGGCAGAGAGAAGAACGGCTACGAAGAGAAGCCCGATGTGAAGTACGAGCAGGAGCATGGAATAAACGTGTCGCAGGCCAGTTCGTGCGACTACTCCATGTCGCAGTTCAAGGAGGACGAGCCGGCGTTTGTGGTGAAGGAGGAGGCCAGCTGTGATGAGGACTGCATATTCAAGCAGGAGCCTGTCGTGGAGGAGGACGATGAAGAGGATATCCCATTAGCCATGCGCAAGACGCACACGAGAGCTGCCGTCGTTGAGGACGACGAAGAAGATATTCCATTGGCCAAACGCAAGGTCAAAGTAGAGGAAGACGATGAGGAGGATGTGCCGTTGTTGGCGCGTAAAAAGGCAAAGAAAGAATCAACGAAGGAGAAAACAAAGAAGAAGCGTGTCAAGGAGGAGGAGGACGACGATTTTGCTTCAGCCAAGCCCAAGAAGAAAAAGGTCAAAAAGGTATAGGAGATTTAGAAGGTACTAATTTGCCCGCTATGATTTATGCTGTGATGGTTTGAATGCAGGTTGAGGCGCCAGTGAAAGAAGAAGGTCCATCGCCGGCGAAGCGCAAGAAGAAGGGCGAGGCGGAGGAAGAGGAGGTCTGGCGATGGTAAGTAAAGCAAACGAAAGCGTTAGTGAATAGTCTCAGTTGTAAAAGTTGTCCGAAGAGTGAACGCCAAGATTGTAAGAGGAAATCGCAACTTGTTTGTGATGAAAAATCTTTATAGATTCGTTACCAAACTCAGACCGGACTGATTCTGTTTGTGTACAACTGTTTACAGTTTGAAATTGACTGAACTGCACCCTTAAGCAACAGTTTGAAAGGCGGCTGCTAATGTCAAAAGTAGAATGTCAACTTTTGACAGTCTTTCGAGGTTAGGTGCGCAACCCAATTGTGTTTTTGGTACATATTTGTCATCCGTCCGCAAGTGATTTGCGTAATGCGGCGCGAGCCACGGCAATGGCGAAGACGACGGCGACGATTGCAATTGCTGCATGGCGGCGTTTCGTCTTCGCCACTTGCGGCGAGTACACTTCGGGAAGGACAACTGTGCTGTTGTCACTGCCGCTTCGGGTTTTCCCGTCGTTGGGCACGTGGAGCGCTGGGGCGCAACATTACGCCACTGGCCCTGTTCAATCGCGAAGAAAATTGCAACCTGTCACCGCTAACAAAAAGCCGTCAGCAAGGAAATTGAAAAAAATTGTTACTTACAGGTGGGAGGAGGAGAAGCGTGCCGATGGCGTAAAGTGGAATACATTGGAGCACAAGGGGCCCGTGTTCGCGCCGGCCTACGATCGTTTGCCGAAAAATGTCCGTTTCTACTATGACGGAAAAGTGCTGGACTTGTCCGAGGAGACGGAGGAGGCGGCTACGTTCTATGCGAAAATGTTGAATCACGACTACTGCACCAAGCAGATCTTCAATGATAACTTCTTCAAGGACTTCCGCAAGTCGATGACCTCGAAGGAGCGTGAAATCATCAAAGATTTCAGAAAGTGCAATTTCGAAGAGATGCACAAGTTTTTCTTGGCAGAGTCGGAGAAGCGCAAGGGCGCCTCAAAGGAGGAGAAACAGGCCAAGAAGCTGGAGAATGAGGCGCTGGTGAAGGAGTATGGTTATTGTTTAATTGACGGGCACAAAGAGAAGATTGGCAATTTTCGGTTGGAGCCACCTGGTCTGTTTCGTGGCCGCGGTGAGCATCCCAAGATGGGCATGATCAAGCGCCGTATCCAGGCGGAGGATGTGTCCATCAACTGCGGCAAAGGGTCGCACATTCCGGAGCCGCCGCGAGGTCACCGTTGGAAGGAGGTGCGCCACGACAATACGGTCACCTGGTTGGCTTCGTGGGTAGAAAACGTGCAAGGCCAAGTGAAGTACATCATGTTGAATCCGTCGTCGAAGCTGAAGGGCGAAAAGGATCACGTGAAGTACGAGACGGCTCGCCGGCTGGCTAAGTCCATCGACAAGATTCGCAGCACGTACCGCGATGAATGGAAGTCTAAGGAGATGCGTGTGCGGCAACGTGCGGTGGCGCTGTACTTCATAGATAAGTTAGCGCTGAGAGCGGGCAACGAGAAGGACGAGGACCAGGCGGACACGGTGGGCTGCTGCTCGCTGCGCGTGGAGCATGTGCAGTTGCACAAGCAGCTCAACGGTAAGGAAAATGTAGTGGTGTTCGACTTTCTCGGCAAGGATTCCATACGTTACTACAACGAGGTCGAGGTAGAGAAGCGCGTGTTCAAAAATCTTGAGCTGTTTATGGACAACAAGAAGGACGGCGACGATCTGTTCGACCGCCTTAATACACAAGTGCTCAATGAGCATCTGAAAGAGCTGATGGAAGGTGAGGTTGTGCTGGCAGCTTTTTTGTCATAGTATTTAAAAATGTTTGCTTGTTTCTGCAGGACTCACTGCCAAAGTGTTCCGTACCTACAATGCTTCAATTACGCTACAAAATCAACTGGATTTACTCACCGAGGACAGCATGACCGTGCCGGAAAAGTTACTTGCCTACAATCGTGCCAATCGCGCGGTCGCCATACTCTGTAACCATCAGCGTTCCGTACCCAAAGGGCACGAGAAATCCATGGAGAACCTGAAGGAGAAGATTCGCGCCAAGCGTGAAATGATCGACGACTGCGAGGAGGAGCTTCATGTGAGTATACATGATGGAAAATATATCTTTTGGTGTAAATATTTATTGAATTGTGTGGAAATATGTTGTGCAGGATTTGAAGAAGGCAGCTAAACGTGGCTCTGTGAGAGAGCGTATTATCGCCGACAAGAAGGCCAAGCAGCTGGATCGCTTGAAGGAACAGCTAAAAAAATTGGAGCTACAAGAGACTGATAGGGATGAGAACAAGACAATTGCACTGGGCACTTCCAAGCTGAACTATCTCGATCCACGTATTACTGTCGCATGGTGGGTGGTGTAGCGTAGCGTGGCAAATTTCGCCTATGGCGCGCGCTTGTGCACGTTTTCTAATTGTGTGGTTTACGTTTGGTTTCAGGTGCAAGAAGCATGAGGTCCCAATTGAGAAGATCTTCAACAAAACCCAAAGGAACAAATTCCTTTGGGCCATACACATGGCTGATGAGAATTACCGCTTCTAAATGGGATCGTCGGCGCAGAGTTGATTGAGCGATCGCTCGATCTTGTGGAATATGGATATCAACAACGGTCAGCGTTGTCCGTGAAATTTCCCCCAAACAGCACCCACCATACATCCAACTAAAGGAACTTACAGAAAAAACAAGATGAATCAGTGTAGTACAGCAGCAAACAGAGCAAATATGCCTCACACTATTATATATAATTTACTATATATATATATTCATATTATCCATAGTTTATAGTTTAGAAAGTAATGGTTAACATATTTAATTTATAAATATGACAGTTAATTGAACCCACACATCTAAGCTAACATGCATATTGTAAAGCCACCAGCCGTCAACGAGTGTGCAGGCGTTGGGCTGGTGGCCAACATATGGCCACAGTCCGTCTACGCGACGAGCGGCAGCAGCCAATCCGTCGCCCATGCGCACTACACACCATAAACCCGCATACCACAAACAGCAGTAATTTAAATCATTAAAATATAATTAAACGTAAAAAAGGGGGCAACGGAAAGATAGGAAGTGTGCATGAGGTTAGCGCAAATCATGCAATATTTATGATTCAATTTGGCTGATAATGAAGCAACTGTGAGCAAACATTTAAAAAATACTAACGAAATTCACAAAGAGGAAACAAAACAAATGATGGGGAAAGTAAGAAAAGAAAAGAGAAGGAAGAGAGCAAGAGAATGGGTCTGCGTAGAGATGCAGTTGCGGAGCAGAAAACTTAGATTTTAGTAGAAATTTTATAAAATTGAACGGGGCAGTCTTTTTTGATTTTTCTTCAAAGAAGAAGGCACACACACACCGCAACATATACGTTAAACAATTTTAGCATAATTCATAATTTTTATTAATAACATTAATATTAATGATGATTATAATATAATAAACACAATCTACTATGATGTGAGCTAGTTGTAAGTGTCGGGGGGATCAAGAGCTCTTTGAATGTGCGAAGAGTGTGCAGAATTTAGGTTTGTTAATTTCGAAGAAACAACGTCAGCAAAAACAGAAATGAATTCAGTTTCCACACACAAATGCACGCATACACACGACGACACACATAGTTGTGCTCTACCCACGTGTGCAACATTAACTAACATTTTTCTCTGTTCGAATCACTAGTGCACTTTATTTAACTTTTCATTTGTGAGAATAGCTACATTCATATGTACGTTTACTTATTTTAAACGCATCAATATTCAATATTAAAATTTTTGTACCACTACTCTTCCATATTATCAAATTGTTTCTGTATATTTTAAGTTACAAAACAGAAATATATAAACGCTATTGTACCGTAAACATAAAAGAAAAGAAGAAACTTGTCTTTTGCGCAAAGCGCGCCACGCAGCACTGATCGTAAGCAATTTTGGTTTCAATTACATGAATGAACTTCAGCTCCGAATGGGCAGAACTCTGCAGCGTTGGCGAGTGGCGCAACTGTCCCGAGTTTTTGTGGAAATTTCGTGCAATTACGACGATTTGTGGGCATCGAAGCGGGAGCAACTGCAACGTGGGAGTAAAGTGTCTGAAAAGTTTAAGCGCTGCAGCAACAACCGAAACAAAAAAAAACTATTTTACTACTTAATAATGCAAAGAAAGTACGATTTTTTCTAGCTATAAGTATGACATTTTATAGAACTAAAAAATAGCAAACGAAAACAGATAAATGGTGTCATTAAGCGTTTAAGCATTAAGACACACCACACACATACGAAATCAATTGCTACAATTGAAAAGAGATTAATGACGTATCCACGTTAAATGACGACAAGTGCAGGAGTCAACACGAAAATGCAACATATTCAAAACGATGATGATTAAGCGGATAATACTTTGTCATGTAAAAAAAAATAAGTTTCAAGCAAAATTAAAACGTTTAGGATGATTAGTGGTGAAAAAATTAAGTATTTGCATTCACTGCAACCAGATAATAGGCAAAACATACATATTGTATTAAAAAAAAAAACAAACAAAAACTTCAAATGAATAAAAATAAATTATAAATACACCTTTGTGTTGGTATTTTAAACGCTGTGAATGGATGTTATTTGTGAATTTGGGTTGGGAAGAGGGGGCGAACCGGTGGGTGAGTAACGGTAACTATAGAACACAGAACCGCCGTTTTGTTTCGGTTGAGAAAGTAATTACACGCTTGACGAGAAATGATTGTTACGTCAGTTAAACACTAAACGGCGCACACACGTGTTGGTTATATGAAATTCGTTGGCTAAACGGGCCGTTCTTCAAACTGTTATTCGCGAGTACAGATAAGTACCAAAAAACGTAGTGCCGGTAAATGATTGAATGGTTTCGGGGTATAAATATTCAATACTTTGAAAACTTTAGTAAAATATTGATCTCAAATTGCTTGACTATTATCGCGACTATGCTATGTACTTACCAATCAAGCAAAACATTTACCGTTAACGATTTCAATGTGTGCTCAAATCAAGATGCACTCCTGTGTTTAGCTATTTTGTCGAACTGCCTTGCCGACCGAACTGCTCGAACCAACCAACAAAACAACAAATTCGACAGCAATCAGCTGTCAGGGAGCGTAATTATGTGATTGAATTGAAGAGCGGTCGAAAGCAATGATAACATGATGCGAAACTGAGAGCGCTCGACCACAATACATACTAAAAATCCGCACTAATACACCGATAACATCAGACCTTAGGGTTGATTTTGCCAAACATCAGACCCGGGGTATGCACAGAACCGTACTGTTGATTTCCCATACAAGGGCCACGGCGAGGGTTGCGTTTACTTTCAATTTGTTAAGCATCGAAAAATCAATTGTTATTTCTTTGTAACTATGTAATCTTTTGGAAGAAAAATGATTAAAAAATTACAATATTTCCCGAAAACCAGTTAAAAGTGTTTTAATACGTGTTTAACACATTTTTTATTCAGCTTTTATTGAACTTTATTGTATGCTTTGGTAAAAACAACCCTGCGTCTGAAATAGAGTGGTCACCGCAAAAAGCATCCCTGACCGGCGACATTTTGTTGTTCAAAAAGTTCGCGATTTTTAAACCAAACAAAACAAAACCAAACAAAAACGACAAAAACGCGAAAAAAATAGTGCAAAAGAGTGAAAAAAAAGTGCAAAAAAACTAAAATTCTTTTGTTTTGTCTTTTCCAGCAAAATCAACACTCAACAACATTCAAACAACATGCCGTATGAAAGGAAGTGTGTGCGAAACTGCGTGGGAGCGACCAAACTGTTTGCCTTTCCCGATGCGGAAAAGGACGGTGACAGGTGAGTGCATATCCAAAATGCAGACAAGAATGCAAGAATGCAGAATGACACACCCCACAAAAAAGGGTAGAGTGAGTTATTCTGCATTTCCTAAATCAATGTTTTATGTTTGTGTGTTGCGGGCAGCGGACCGTGAATTTCAAATTTCATGTTTGCGTGTTGCGTGTTCAAGAATAGCGTAAGTCAATAAGTCGAATTTTGAATTCTGCTCTTAAAAGCCAAAATGGCTTAAGTCGAAAATAACAATTTTGGGCTTAAGTGCAGAATAGCGTGAAAAAAATTAATAAGTATGCTTATACAAAGAAGTTTCGCTCCTGAGTCTAACAAACTTAAAATTTTGCCTGGGAAACGCCTACAAAAAGCGTGGCACCGGGTCAAAGTTCAAAACTTTTATCAAAATAACTCATTCAATTTTCAATCGATTTATATGATATGGGTATCAAACGAAAGGTCTTTTTCATACCTTTATTTTGGTGTACCACATTATATACTTTATATGTACGAGTAAAAAATTATAAGCAAAAAATTATTATTTTTTTATAAAATTTACAAAACCCGATTTTTTTCTCGAAAAAAACCAAAATAAAGATATAATAAATTTGTTATCATATATTCTCTACGGAATTCCCTTTACAATGAAAAATGAAGAACAAAATTTTTCGATATCTCGCTTCGTTTTCGAGATATCGAGGGTCAAAGTTTTTATATTTCCATATTGTGCACACCTGACTGTTGCCTGATGTGGTGGTGACTCCCATGAGGGTTATTTTTTTAGCGCCCGGCCGAAGGCCGGCCACCTGGGAAAAACGTATTGCCAAAAAACCTATGGCTTGGAACTATGATTGTGCGTGTTGCGCTAAACTCGTGTACGCAAACATAAGTAACTCACGTCCGCCACTGGCACTATCGCAAATTATAATAAAAAGAATTAACCAAATACAAAATATTTTTTTGAAATTTTTTTTTTTTCGAAATGTCTCATGACAGGTTACGTGTTTTTGTTTAACAGCTTGGCGGTTAAATTTATTCCGAAAAAGGTAATTTTTTCAACTATTGGTATAAAGCTTTATGTGGTGACGGAGCTTTACTAATTTATAAATGTTGGTTAACACATTGTATATAAATACACTTAAATAATATGTATGTTGCTTTTTTATTTCAATATTAAAATTCAATATTAATATTAATTATTTCAATGTTATCCTATCATCATTATTACGGATTATTATGGATTACGGTGACGAAAACCGTACTTCTAGACTGGCCAGTAGTGTGATGACACTTATGATCCAGGGCATTGGTGGAGAGTCCTGGAGTCTTCCACTTGCATATTTCCTTGTCAATGGAAACTGCAAACCGGAAGTTATAAAACAATATGTTTTCGAAGCCATAGCGCAGCTCCAGAAAATTGGCGCGGAAAATGCAAATTAGTTTCAATTCGATAGGCACAAAAAGATATTGTTTTCTTTTTTACATCTATATGTATATCACTGTATATTACTACTTTTCCCTAACACTTTTATTTGAATTAAATAATTTTGATAATTTCTTATATTTTCTTCCTTATTTTACACTGCTTCTTACAATAAGACTGTGAACATACTTTTTTACAAGTACATAAAAATTGCAACCCCGCGTTAGGAACAAATTTGCAAGTCAGCTGCTCGCTACAATACGAATTGTTCCACAAAGAGAGAAAGCTGGCAGGGTTGACGATTTTCTTTTCAGCTCACACGGATTGTGTTCGTGTGACCAAAAAAAACGACAAAATTTCGTCAATCCTCTCAGTTTCGCATCATGTTATCATTGGTCGAAAGAGCAGTTTAGTTCGTGCGAATTTTCATCTTTTCTGAACGCTTGTGAAAATTGTAAAACAATAAACAATTGTAAGGCTAAAAAAAACATCAAGTCGCAGTTTGAGAACGAATTTTTGCGGCATAACAAGAGCGTTTTTATTGATTTGTGCAACAAATACTCGGGAAAAGTAACCAGCGAAATTGGAAACTTGGCAATGAAAAAGAAAAACAACACCCACTCGGCCATAGACACGACTCAATGACGTTTTAAAACAAACAAATAATTTACTAAAAATAGCAGCGAATAGTGGTGCATAGTGCGAGTGATAGATTAGGAAGAAAATTTTCATCGAAATGAATAGCAATGATCAGCAGTTGATGTCGTCGGCGCCGTCGTCATTGGGCATACCCACAATTTCGGCGGCATTGGCCAGCTCGGGCGGCAGTGGCAGTAGAAGTGGAAGAGGTGCCGTGAACATGGATGCAGGTGCGGGCGCCGGAGTGGATGCAATGTTGAGTGACGGCGCTGGCCCGGGCGCAGAGGTCAGTGGCGCTGGCGAGCCGCCGCTCAACACAATGCAGATGGTGCAGCGCAAGTTCAAGGACAACGAGAAAGTGCTCTCTGTGCGTATGAACGCCCACACACGGCTGTACTTGCTTTGAATTGTCACTTTTCACACTTGTTGTTGTTGTTGTTTGTTCTGCTTGTAGATATTCGAGGCTTATCAAATTGTCGGCCAGGAGCACCGCAGCCGATTGCTGGCGTTGGTCGTCTCGGTGGCAGGTGGAACATACGCGGTGTTCTCGCTGGCGGCCGCACGCCTGCCGCCACGTAGCCCCAGCGACTTGACCATCGACAAGGTGTTTGCGCTAAATGATAGTTTTCGCATTGGCACTGGTAAGAATATTTCGTAGAAGTGCTATGACAAGATTCCACATTTACTAATTACTTGGCTGTTTATTGTTGTTGTACATTACAGATAAGAAAGGTTCGATTTCGCAGCTGCAATTTGACCTGAAGACCGCCGACGAAACGCCAGTAAAGTTTTTCTACTATCCCATCATATCAGCGGAGGGAGCATCGGATTTTGAGACGTTCCAGGCGCAAATAATATCGGCAAAATTTTCGGTGACACACTCCACCATGGTCACCGACTCGGTGCTGAGTTACAGCTGGCTGAATGACTATCGGCAAATAGGCGAAGTGAAGCAGGAGCTGAAGCGGCGCGAGCACGACTACATTGTCTACAAAGATTTCAGGTGTGTGGAGGAGCCGAGTCAGAGCTTTAATTCTGACACCAATGTGTCTTTAAAGCTGATCAGTTCATGATGCCTCCTCGCTTGCTTTACACACGGTTTGCATTCTACAATTAACTTTCATATTCACACAACTTTTTGCAGAGTCTACTGCGCCACTTGGAATGTAAACAATAAATCCTACTTTGGCGAAAGTCCGTTGCATCTGTGGCTCTCTGCTTGCGATACACCACCAGACATTTATGCAATTGCCTTGCAAGAGCTGGACACCTCAGCGAAGGCCATCACCTTCAGTGAGAATCGTCCCGATGCATTGTGGATGTGAGTGTGGTCCATTCTGTATCTGGTTTCGTTGTAGAAAGAAAATAGTTTGTAGAATATATTCTCCTCGATTATAGTAACAAAATGCTCGAGTGTGTTCACAAGGCGGGCGACTACGAGGAGCTGACCACAGTGCGGCTAGTGGGCATGATGCTGACAATCATAGTGCGCAAGCAGATACGCCCCTACATAGCGCGCTGTCGCGTCAAGTCAATAGCACGCGGAGTGTTCAATACGCTGGGCAACAAGGGCGGCGTTGCTGTGAGCATTCAGCTGAATGAGGGCAATCTGTGCTTTGTGAACTCTCACCTGGCTGCGCATCTGGCCTTTGTGGAGGCGCGTAACGAGGACTATGCGGGCATAGTGCGGGGCCTCGTCTTCGATGATGACCTCAAGCGCACCATAAACGATCATGAGTAAGGCGCAATTTGTGTTTAAATGTCTCAGACTGATTTGCTTTCACTTGTACTACTACTATGTAGTCACATTTTCTGGATTGGCGACTTGAATTATCGCATCGAGGAGCCGCCAGGTTTGCAGCTGCCATCCTCACGCGATGCGCCGGAAGCATACGAAGTGCTGCTAAAGTACGATCAGCTGCGCGTCGAAATGGGTAAAGGTAACTGCTTCGACGGCTACACAGAGGGACGTATCAAGTTTCGACCCACCTACAAGTACGACGTGGGCACGGACAACTTTGACAGCAGGTGAGATAACTGTGTGGCGCCGCAATCGTCTGCTGGAATAAAAGGGGCCTTTTTTCAGCGAGAAGCAGCGCGCGCCTGCCTACTGTGATCGCATACTATTTAAGGGTGTACGCATTGAGCAGGTGGCCTACAACAGTGTCATGGAGATACGACAGAGCGACCATAAACCGGTTTATGCGGTGTTCAGAGTGAAGGTGCGCCACAGTTTGCGGCCTTATAATATTTTGTTTATAAAAGTGTTGCTTTTTGCAGGTCAAAACCAAGGACGAGAAGCGCTACAAGCGTGTGCATGAGGAGGTACTTAAGCTGGTGGATAAACGCGAGAATGAAAATCAACCGCAAATAAGTGTGGAGAAGACCGTTGTGGACTTTGGAGTGGTGCGTTTCAATGAAGTTGTGGTGCGCGATTTTGCAGTGTCCAACGCCTGTCCCATGGCGGTTGATTTTATGTTCAAGAGAAAGGATCCGTTCAATTTGATTTGTGAGAATTGGCTGCAGGTGGAGCCGCTTGCTGGAACCTTGTTGACTGGTAACTTTCACATTCATTGTTGAGTTGCTGTAAAATGACAATGCCCACTTATCGAAAAGTGGCAGCAATATTGAAAATTGATTTGTATTTGTTTGTGTTGCTTGCAGACTCCACCAAGAGTATACGCGTCAAGTTGCTGGCCGATGTGCGCTGCATCAGGGAGCTGCTGAAGAAAATCTGCACCACAAACTGGAAATTCGACTTTGATATTTTGGTTTTGCATGTACGAAATGGACCCGATACATTTATCACTGTGACTGGCGAGTACAAGCCCAGCTGCTTCGGCCTGTCCATGGAGACGCTCTGTCGTACGGAACGGCCGCTGTGCGAGTACAATCAGGCGCAAATAAAACAGCTGGTATGTTGTCAATGCCAGAATTTAAAAAACCCGAAACAATAACGTTGAAAAATTTGTATGAACAACGCAAATTAACTGAAGATTTTCGAAACGTATGCGTGGGATTTTTTCATAAATCAACACACGTCTTTTACCCATGTTGGCAGAAAGAGGCACAGGAAGCAAAGTTATTTTGGGGAAATTTCTGAGCTTACATACATATGTAAAAATTCCAATGCATTGCTATGGTTTCGAATTCCAGATGAACGATGAATCACCGGAATATCGCGTAACAATGCCGCGCGAATTCTTCTTTCTTATCGACTACTTACACAAGCAAGGCAACAAGGCGGAGGGTGCCTTCCCCTCGTACAGATACGAGTACAAACAAGCGCGCACCGCGCAATTCAATGCCATACGTGACTGGTTGGACACATGGTCGACCACGGAATTCCGTAAGTGCTCGCCGCAATCAATGCCAGAATTATTTAGATCAGAACTCGATTGTTTTCATGCTGACAACTGTAGCGGGCACACCGCAAGGCGCAGCCGAGGCTTTGCTCATGCTGCTGGATTTGCCAGAACAGCCGCTGCTGCATCCCTTTGTCGAGGACCTGCTGCAGACGTACAGCGCCGCCGATGCCATGGAGCTGATATCGCTGTTGAGTTCGCCGCGGCGCAATGTGTTTGTGCATTTGTGTATGTTTTTGCGGCAGGGCGTCGAGCGGCAGTGCTATAATCTGGAAGATGTTGGTAAGGTCAAATGTTGCGAATGAGCTTTAAATCAGGTTTCTAAGTTCTAAGTTTTCTTATTTCTGTAGCCACTCTATTTGGACGCGTACTGCTGCGCCAGAGCAATGTCGATGCTGACAATGTGTGGCTGTTGCGTGTACGTGACTTTATGCTGCTGTTCATAGGCAGCGATACCGGCACGCTGTCCAGCTCGACGGGCAGTCGCGCGGGCGGTGATGGCAGCAATGGTGCTCGAATGAATGGTATCGATTTGACTTAAGTCGCTGCTGACGCCTTTCGGGAGCAATAATTAATTCTAATCTAATTTAAATTAATTTATGTCAAGCAACACTCGAACATACTTAAGTTTATGTTTGCTATTTTGTCGGCAATGCATTTGTTTGTGCATGTGTTTGCATACACTGCATTTACAGGGTGTCCAAATGTATTATTGTAACGCTTGTTTATATTTACACTAATTAAATTCTACTTTTGTTGTGGCCCCTTAGTCTGGCATCAACACAAACAACGACTAGTTGATTAGCAAGTAGCACTTGAACATTACACATATTCCAAACAAAAGCCATTTCCAAAACTAATATTAAACCGAAACTGAGCAGAGCAGAGCAGAGCAAAGCGGTGCGAAAAGTAAGAAAGAGAAGTAATCTCGCAGATGTGCGACACAAACGATTACGCAGCTGTGGCGCGCAGCTGTGCAAAAGTTGCAAACTCAACGGCCATAAGTGAAATAAAAAAGAAAAACAAACAATAACTTTAAGCGCAAACGTTCAATGTTGTTATGCTGTCCACGTTGGCAATTAGATAGCACGCAACTTTTGTGTTTAACACCACCGACCAGTCGTTGGCTTTGAGTCGTATGCATTTTTGGTGTTTTTTTGAAAATGTTTACATCAGTGCACGAGCAGCATTAAAACGTTAAATGGGAAAATATTTTGAAATGAATAAACATAAACATAGAATAAATCGAAAGCAAAATACGTCTAAGTTAGAGAAACTAAAAATATCACAGCAGTAATTAAAGCGAATCAATCGTGCACGTTTAGTTTTAATGGCAAAGATTTTTCAGCGTTAAGTTACAGTTAAAAGTGATTTGTTAATATATTTGTGGTATGTTGAAATGGATTATTGCAATTGCAAACAGAGTTTATATGCAGTAAATGAAAACTATTCAATAATAAAGTGCAAATATATTGAAATTAAATGCGATTTAGATTATTTTGTTTTATTTATTTATATTTAAATGTTAAAGTAAATTAAGATCAAACCTATGTTGAATGAATTTTATATGAATTTTAAGTTTACATAAATCAATGAATTCAATTTTATTATTTTTATAATTTTTTTTGATATTTGATATTTTTTCTAATTATTTCATAAATGTGTTAGGATTTTTTCTCTAATGATGCTATGTAAAATAATGTACAGCATGAGCCACATTGCAAATTTCAGTCCTCACTGCAGCCGCCTTAGTTGCATTGAATGTTTACCTGATGCGCCAACTTGCGCCTTCCAAAGACATTGCTGCCACGTATGGCAACTTGACGCACATGCTCAACCATCCATGACATTTTGTTGCGCTCCAAATGCTGCCACCGAACAGCAGCCACAGCCACAGTCGCAGTCATCGCTGCAGCAACGCTCTGCCGAACACTTGAACGCTTGCTGGCTCAATTTGCGCTTAGCTCCCTTTTGCTTTGGCGCGTCGCCGAGACTTGGGATGTATGTTTGTGTGCCTGTATGTGTGTGTGTGTGAGCAGCGCCGTCGGGGGCCCTTGTGCAAGATTTCGTAAGGGGCCCATGAAAATGAATTTCTAAAAAAAAAAAAAAGTGATTTCGAAGCCTTTTCGAAGTCCATTAAAAAAAGGGTTCAAAAGTCGTGAGAAATTGAAAACAGCATTATACTTTGGTTTAAACAATTTCTTTATTTCAAAATCAAAACCAAAACCCTGGGGTCTGATGTTATCGGTGTATTAGTGCGGATTTTGAGTATGTATTGTGGTCGAGCGTTCTCAGTTTCATATCATGTCATCATTGCTCGAAGTTAGTGTCGCTCGTACAATGCGAGAGCACGAGAAGTTTAAAACAAAAGAGCGTTGTGCCTAAAGGTGAAATTTCATGTGGGCGTCAAGCGTTGAGCGTCAAGTGTTTTCAATGCAACAGAAAGAGAGCGACTATATTTCTTTCTCTGTCTGTTGCATTGTAAAAACTTAACGCTCGACGCTTGACGCTCCCATGAAATCTCTACTTATAGGTCTTATTCATAGGGGCATCAAGCGTCGAGCGTCAAGTTTGTACTGGTTTTTACGATGCAACAGAAAGAGAAAGATATATTTCTGCACTTGTCTGTTGCATTGTAAAAAACTTTACGCCCAATGCCTGACGCTCATCCCATGAAATCGCTACTTACTAACAAAGCAGCGTTCATAAAAAAAGGGTTCTCGTAAACATTTTCTATTGGATACTAATAAGAGTGTTCTAGAAAAAAAGTTTCCCAGGGGCCCTTTCCATAAAAAAGTATATCCAATTTTATACAATGTTATAAAAACGTTATCGAAGATCTTTTCTAGCTCATACTTTAAAACGAATTCTAAAAAAAAAAAGAATTCTTCGGGGGCCCCTCAGGGCCGGGGGCCCTGGTGCGCCGCACCGCCTGCACATGCCTAGTTACGGCCCTGTGTGTGAGTGCATGGAAAAGTCTTTTCCTCTTTGTTGTTGCTTCAGTGTTTTTGCCGAGTTGTTGTTCGTAAGCAAAATGCAGAATGGCGACAGTGTTATTTAAAAAATGTGTAAAAATGTATGCTCATGTGTGTGTGTGTATGTGCGTGTGTGTGCATTTAAAGTAGGCAAATTGTCGCCTCATTGTGACTTGTTTGTTCTTTTTTCTTGTTGCTGAGTGAGTGAGTTTGCGTGCGTCCTTGAAGCGTAAAAGTGTTAATGAATAAGAAGTGACGGAATTGACGGGGTGCAGCCGTAGGCAATTAAGTAATAACTTACAGTGAAGCGGCGTTAATTGAAACAAATTAGAATTTGGATTGAATGTGAAAAATGAATGAAAGCAATTCATAGGTTTGGTTGGAGATGAAGTAAGTAACAAGTAACTTTATTGCAATCGTTTCGTCATTTAAAAGATAAAAATTATTTAACATGTACATAACTGAATTAAATAAAAATAAATAAATAAATAATAATTAAAATAAATAAATAAATAATAAATAAATTGAAACAAATATTGCAATAAAATTGATAAACCGGCAGACAGGCAAACAGAAAGACAGTTAAAAGTGTTGTAGTCCACTAAGGACTCACCACTGTGCAGAGTGGCAGAGAAGCTTTTCAAATAATTAGAAAAAATCTGCGCGAAAATGACATTGCAATTAGCAATGCAACAGGCACATTGAGTATTTGTACAAAACTTTCGTGGGAACTTAACTGCTCGGATTTTTGCAGTGTCCTTTTTGCATTAATACTTCAAAGTGTGGCTCCTTCCACTTTCTATGCCAAAACATTGTTGTACACCGATTCTAGCACCGCTTGGCTTTGAACGTTTTGCTAATTTAATTAAAAACTTTTCTATCGATTTCCCGTGTGCTGGCAACATTAATTGTGTACGGGGCCATTTTGTGCTTTTTCGTGTTGTTGTTGTTGCACACCTAATGGGTAACTCAATTTGCAGCACATTACCTTGAGCGCAGCTGCATCTGCGCCCGTTTTAATCACGCTCAAACATTGGCAATTTGTGCATCCTGCCGTCGGTTGCGTTGTGGCGGCGCTTCCGTCGCTGTGAGGATTTTAATTTTACACATGTTAGACACGCGTCCTTTATAAGCGAAGCAACAATCTTGTTAAATATGCAACAACAAGCGCCACAAAAAAGCCAAAGAAACCAGAATAGTTGCCAGCGCCGGCACTAACAGACAAACGAACAAACACACACACGCAAGCAGCAACACACATACATACGCAACAGCCAGACGGCATGCAAAAAGTGCGCGTCGCTTCGTATGTGCAAAGCACCTGTGCAACTTTATGCTCGCAGCGCAGCAGAAAGCAACAGCGAGAAAAACAAACTAAACGAAACTAAGCGAAAGAGGTGAGAAAAAATGGCGCTGTGCTGCGGCAAACGGTAACCGGAAGCGATAGTTGGCACAGTTGTCGATGCTGCTGGCAGCACAAATTTATACGGTCTGACTATGCGTGTGTGTGTGTGTGTGAGTGGGCACTTTTGTGTTTGTGAGAGTTGTGTGGTTATTGCGCTGCTGGATTTTTGCAGCTCATTTTAATGAATATTCATTTCGAACACGGCGCCGCGCATACACGGCCCGCTACCCGTCGGGCTGCCACAAGCCGCACACTCGCTTCGCCCACTGCTACTTGCGCTGTTTGAGTGCTCAACTGTGGCGCTTAGCGGAAATGCTGTGCAGCAGTTGTGGAGTCGCTCGCCACACTTCCAGCGCACACTAAACCAACACAACGGAAATTCTTATTTTTTCGTTCGATTGGCGCATTTTGCAATTTCGTTTGTAATCTGCCGCTTTTTGTTGGATTTGAGTCTTAAATCTTGCGATATTTGAATGATTCTAAAAAATTTTATATTGTTAGAAAATGTTGTTTGGTTTATAAAAATAAATAAGTAAATGTAGTAAAGAGTGACTGTTCCAGGGAATTTGAGTTTCTTGATGTTGTCTACCAGGACATCGAACTCGCTTGACATGGGAGTACAAAGCAGATAGGCGAAGATGTGGCTACTCTTGGAACTCCTCTTTTAGACTGCAAACTTCTTATTAATAGAAGATCTCTACAATTTATTACGAGCTAAATTTGGCCGACTCTAAAGCTCCGTTGTTCTAGAAAACTTCCCGCGCAAGCCAAGAACCATCATGAGTGTTTTAATGGGTCTTTACCTGTTAAGAATTCATGCAAAAAGGCTGAGACTACTCTTTTATACATCATCTTCACTTACTACTACTACTCACTTCAAACTTCATCTTACTTCATACTTTATCTTTTATGCTTTTGTTCTGCACTTGGAGATCTGGTCGATAGGACTATATAATCTACATAGCTTTTTCAAAAGCTCAAATTGGTTTTATGGGTAAAGGGATTTGAGTCTGAATTTTTCAGTCTGATTTTTGAGTTTGAATTTTCCTATAATTTAGATAAACTTCCCTCGAAGCAGCCACTTCTATGCACCTAAGTCATTCATAAGTCTGACATCTTAAATTTACTGTATATGTCTTTCATTGTTGACATGCACTCCATGAATGCTTTTCTTCATTCGTACAGTTTTGTCAATTAGATTCGAAATTGTTCAAATTTTTTTATTTTTCCCAGCTTTTCACAGCCATCTCGCCTTAAGCTCAGCGCCAACTTCATAGAAACGCTTCCCAACCATCAATTCTTTTTTCACATTTGCGTTTATACCAATTTTTTACTCTACCAATATTTTACTGTGAAGAGCAAATTCACTTCACTATTATTCCCCTTTCCACTACTATCCCCCTTCTCTTTCACTATTATTCCCCTTTACCGCAACTAACTCGCCCCTCGACAGCATCGTTTTTTATGCATTCACCCAATCGCTTCGATTTTGTTTGCTACTTTTCGCTTACATATTTTCCACATTGCTTTCGTGTTTTTATTTGGCTCTCACTTTCTGCCGCTGTTATGTTTCTATTCCTGTGCAGTTGTTTTTGTTGTTGGCGTTTTCCGCTATCTCGCAAATGGCGCTGCAAATCTGCCAATTTGAATTGCAAAAAGCGCACATTTCATTTGGCTGGCGCGTTTCTTGCACAAACCAATTCATCAAATCGATGCCATCGAACAGCATCGGTGCCAGCATCGGCATCGGCAACTATTCCTTGTGCTGTGCGCGAGTTTATCTGAGCATTTATAAGAGTTAAGACTGCAGTCTGCAGTTAATGTGATTTATTGCGCTGATAACGCGCACTGATTCGACTGTGCAAGTTAAAAAATTAAAGTTTTATCCTTTGATACTCGCATTTTTTCTGCGCTGCACTGCACATCGACGACGATTTGAAGCTTTTGCTGCGTTGCTGCGCCGCTGTCACCGCAACCACAACCCCAGCCAGCCAGCAGCTGCAGCGCGAGTTCCAATGCCAGCGTTGTCGTCATCGTCACCGCAGAAATATGACGCTGCCAGCCCAATGCGAAGTCTCTAAGCCGCCATTAATTTATGGCAAAGTGAGTAAGTTGCGATTTCATATTCGCCGCGGCGTGTTAAACAAGCGGAAGACGCAAACTTGGTCGCAGTAAGTGCGCGAGCGAGTTAATTTAAAGTTGTGCCGTGTTGCGCCACCACACACACACACACGCACAAGTCCCACATAAACACAAACACACAGCGTTGAGGCATAGGCGCAGCGCCGCTGGGCGCCCATGTCGCTGCATTCGTGTGTGTGTGTGCGCGGCTTTTTGCTGACTTTAGACTTTGCTCGCAAAAACTTTATCCTTTGCGATTTTTGCGCTCTTGCCCTCCAACGAAATTCTGATTTTTTTTTACATTTTGCTTTGCCGTCACCTGTTCTTGTTCGTTGCGTTGCGGCGATAGTGCAGAGTTGGCAACTGGGTGTTGTTGCTCCTGTGTTGCATTGCGTCACATTGTCGCGTGCCCCGCAACGGTGCAACATAATCATCGAAGCGACTGGCCACCTGACTCCCACCGTAGCTGCAACAGCCAACATAACTGGAGGCACTTGACGCTTTGAAATAGGACAGTGCGCAGAGTGAAAGTGTTGTATAGCGCGTAGAAACCTCCATAATGGAAATCGCAGTTCACAACAAAAAAAGGCATTTTTAGCACTTAGAGCGATGAGAATAAAAGTTAGATGAAAAACATGGATCAATTAGATTGATTCAATTGACGTTAGTTAAGTACTCGACTCCTACTCCTACTCCTACTCCTACTCCTACTCCTACTCCTACTCCTACTCCTACTCCTACTCCTACTCCTACTCCTACTCCTACTCCTACTCCTACTCCTACTCCTACTCCTACTCCTACTCCTACTCCTACTCCTACTCCTACTCCTACTCCTACTCCTACTCCTACTCCTACTCCTACTCCTACTCCTACTCCTACTCCTACTCCTACTCCTACTCCTACTCCTACTCCTACTCCTACTCCTACTCCTACTCCTACTCCTACTCCTACTCCTACTCCTACTCCTACTCCTACTCCTACTCCTACTCCTACTCCTACTCCTACTCCTACTCCTACTCCTACTCCTACTCCTACTCCTACTCCTACTCCTACTCCTACTCCTACTCCTACTCCTACTCCTACTCCTACTCCTACTCCTACTCCTACTCCTACTCCTACTCCTACTCCTACTCCTACTCCTACTCCTACTCCTACTCCTACTCCTACTCCTACTCCTACTCCTACTCCTACTCCTACTCCTACTCCTACTCCTACTCCTACTCCTACTCCTACTCCTACTCCTACTCCTACTCCTACTCCTACTCCTACTCCTACTCCTACTCCTACTCCTACTCCTACTCCTACTCCTACTCCTACTCCTACTACTACTTTTCTTCAACCCTTTTATCTTTCTACATTTCTATTATTATTTCTTCTATTTCTTTACTCTTCATACGTAATCATTAACCCATTACTTCATCTATTTTCCATTCTTCTCAAGTTTTCACTATAATTTCTTTCATCCTTCTCTCTCTTGTGGCATATTTGCATCGAATATCCATAACTTTAATATGGTGTAATCTCCGCCGTACCATTCGATTTATTAAAATTAAATTTCATCATTTCCACAGTTCTCATCCTTTCAGCCACAAATGGGTTCACTTTGCCAGTGATTGCAACTTTTGCATTTAAAATTAAAAAAAGAAAAAACCATGCCAGCAAAATTGCGCTGATTTTCAATTCACCGTCAGCTCCACGATTTTCCGTTATTACACCCGCCCCCGCCATTCGTTTACTTTACATACTTATGTACATAATTGTTGTTCCTTTGCAGTGCGACTGCAGCCGCTGGCATTGTTGCTGTCTCCATTTTCGTTTCGTTTAGTTATGATGAGTCTGACGAGACGACTACAAAAGTTGGCTATGTCAACGGCAACATGATAACTACAATAACAACAAAATATCAAAGAAAAAGCAAATGTAAAAATTTATATAAAAATAAACACAAATAGAACGGAAAGAGTAAAAGCATTTAAAAAGTTTGCCATACAATAAAATTGTTGCAATTGTTGTTGTTGGCATTGCTATAGTTTTATTACTGTTGTTTTGGGCTTTTGTCATTGGTGTTATTGTTGTTGTTGTTACACATATCCATGTGTGTGGCCCCTGCCGCTCTCTCCTTCTTACTCACATATTTTGCAGCGTGCAACAACTATGGTATAAAGCAACAACAACAACAAACATTTTTGCAGTTGTCGGCACACTTGCAGTCATGCATGGCTGATATGTCGGTGTGTGCGTGTGTGTGCCTGTTTGTTTTGAAAAGTTTTCCCTTTTCCGTTTTGTTGTTGCTTGGGGGGTTTTTTGTTAAATTGTGATTATTTTTTTGCGTTGCGAAACTTTAAAACGGCACACTTTCAACTCGCGCAGACTACATACACATACACACACATACTATATGCTCGCAACTTGTTCCGGCATAGCTGACAGCAATTGTGGGTGTTGCATTTCACATGCCGTCAAGTAATTAAACTTTTCTTGGTTTTTTGTCGTGCGCTCGTCTCACTGGTTGCTTTTATATTTTACACTTTTCTCACTTATCTCTCTCCCATTTTTAATGATATGGAGTGCAGTTTATTTGAGTAGTTGAGCGAGTTGTGAAAAATGGAATAACAGCAACGACAATAAACGAAAGTGACAGTAACAGTGACAGTACTGACATCGATTTTGCTTTCAGTAACTCAGTTGAAACTAAAAGGACTTTTTAGTTTTTTGTTTGGTTTTAAGTAAATTTTGTTTTTAAATTTTGTGTGAACGTTTTTCGACTTCTTCGAAATCAAATCTGTGTAGGATTTCACGATTTTATTCAATTTTTTTTTAATTATTGTGTGCAATTGTTTTCGACTAACTTTCTTCAAATCTGTTTAGGATTTCACGATTTCATTTAATTTTTTTTTATATTTGTGTGCAATTTTTTCGACTAACTTTCTTAAAATCTGTTTGGGATTTCCATATTTTACATAAAAAATTATTGATAGAAACAGATATTTGAGGATTTGAACCCTTTTTACTTTCCTACTACATAAAATACAAAGTTTTAAAAATGTTACTTAGTAAATTTCTGCTATTACACTTTAACTTGTCACCATTGTTGATTTACTTTGCTGCTCGTCCTGTACTTGACTCTGCTTGTTTTTATTGGTCTATTTGATTACATTTTCGTTGGTTTTGTTTCAATGTTTCATGCAACTTGATCCAGCATAAACCGCGTTTACATTAGCATTTTTACGCGCTGCCGTCGAGCGCAGCGTTGCGGTATGATGCCAACAAAAGGCGTCAGCGCCGCTCGGTCCGCACGCTTAATGAGCGTGAAACTGCTTAAGTGCAAGTGTAAATATTGTGGCATTAATGCAATTTAAGTTAACCAAAAGTTAATGTCCCCACACTGCACACAACACACAACACACTGCACACTGCACTCTGCGCCAGTGTTGTTGCTGTTGCTACTTAAACGCTCTGTCTGTTGCTACTCCTTTCACTGCTCATTAGCATCAAATGCATTTGGCTGGTTTCTCTTCGCTCTCTCGCTTTCGTCCGCGCTGTGCATTTAAAGTGAATTTTGCGCTTGCTTTGGTTGTGTTATTTGCACTTGTTGTTGCTGTCATTGTTGTTGTCATTTGCAAAAGTTAAATGAGTTTTTAATTGGTGTGCGCATAAATAGCGCACAACAAGCGGGCGCTGGGCGTGACAGGCGTTACGCGTTGCTCGCATGTATCTATGTATGAGTACAGTTGATGTTGATGATATTTTTGCGACAATGCGGTTCGGTGGCAGCGACAGCGACAGCGACCGTTGCAATGGGGAACCGCACTTAATTGATTGAATTGTGTTGCTTTATGCGTAGTTGTTGTGATTTTAATGTTGAATTTTTAAGTGTTTTCGGAGCGTATGAGCAACGCATTGAGTTCTTGCTATGTTCTCGCTAAGCCTTAAGTGGCAATTTTTCCGATGAGTTTAGTGGGCAAATTCGATTTCGAAAGATAATTACATTTTTACTATATGTACGTGCAATTTGTTTTCTCTTTGATCGTTGAAAGTGCTGCCGACTGCTCCATTGCCGATACGTGTCACGTCTGCATATTTGTTGCTGCACAGGAAATTTTGCTGATGTGGCGCATAATTACTTTTGTGCAGTTGACTTCATTTAAGCGACATTTGTGTTGTTGTTATTACTTCTATGGTGTCAAGTACAGTACGCCAACTGCGTAGAGAATTGAATAAAATGTAGGTTGAGTCGTAGAGATATCAAACTGATGCAAGTTTTAGAGTAGTGAAGTGTTGTGGTGGCTGAGTCTGAGAAGAAGTGTGTATATTTATTTAATTAATTAATTGTATTTTATTTATTTCATATTATAATTTTATTATTTATTTTTAATTTTTTTATTTATTTTAATAATTTTTATTTATTTAATTTGTTTCATTTATTGAATTAATTTAATTTATTTTTATTGTTTTATGTATTTTCTTGATCTTATTTATTGTGTTTATTTAATTTATTTAATAAGTTTAATTAATTAACTAAAATTTATTAATAATTTATTAATTAAATAAATTAATTTCATTAAATTAACTAAACATTTTTTAATTCAAATTATCAGGTGTACAACTTTGCTTCCGCCGTTTTCCGATAGGTGGCTGTACCGGCTGAGGCTGGTTGAAATACATAGATGGTAATGCCTTTAAAGTGAGTGTGGACAGTGCCTAACGAATTGTCATCGCCGTTTCAGTGACAGTTGTTCTTGTTTTCGTATTATTCACGCTCGAAAATGTCCGTTTATGTGCCCAATTCTCGCCATTTGCGGGAAGTTTTACTTTTCTGTTACAATTCGAAAAAAAAATGCAGCTGAAGCGCATCGAATGCTCTCAGAAACTTACGGTGATGCTGCTCTGAGTGAAAGAACGTGTCGGGAGTGGTTTCAACGTTTTAAAAATGGTGATTTCGACATGACAAAGTCATCCTCCAACACGACAATGCTCGGCCTCACGTCGCAAAAGTGGTCAAAAAGTACCTGGAAACGCTGAAATGGGAAGTCTTGCCCCACCCGCCGTATTCCCCAGATGTCGCCCCTTCTGACTTCCACCTATTCCGTTCGATGGCACACGGCCTGGCAGATCAACATTTTCAATCCTTCGAAGAATTGGAAAAATGGATTGCTTCATGGATAGCGTCAAAAGAGGACTTCTTTTTTCGAGCCGGGATCCGAAAATTGCCGGAAAGATGGGAGAAAGTTGTCGCTAGCGACGGACAATACTTTGAATAATACATCTGTAAGCACTTTTTCGCAATAAAGCTTTTAATTTTGGAAAAAAACGGCGGAAGCAAAGTTGTACACCTGATATGTTTATAGTTTTATTTATTTTCTTGATCCTATTTATTTTGTTTATTTAATTTATGTAATAAGTTGAATTAATTAACTAAAATGTATTAATAATTAAATTAACTAAAACTTTTTTAATTCAAATTAATTTTATTTGTTTTATTTCTTTTTTTAATATTTTTATTTGTTTATTTGTTTTAGTTATTGCATTCATTTTTTACTTATATTTGGTTTTACGAATTTTAATTATTTAATTTGTTTAATTTATTTAATTTATCTTAATTGTTTTATTTAGTTTCTTGATCTTATTTATTTTTTTATTTAATAATTTTAATTTATTTAGCGTAATTATTTATAAATTATTAATAAATTAAGTTAATTAATTAATTAATTAACATTAATTTCATTACCTAAATTAATTTTATTTACTGAAGTAAATTTTTTAATTCAATTATTTAATTTAATTAATTCATAATTAATTTAATTATTTAATTAATTAATTTTTTTAATTAATAATTTTATGTGTTTTTTTTAATATTTTTTATTTGTTTATTTGTTTTAGTTATTTCATTCATTTTTTGCTACTATTTGGTTTTACGAACTTTATTTTATTAATTTGTTAAATTTATTTAATTGATTAAATTTATTTTAATTGTTTTATTTATTTTATTGATCTTATTTATTTTGTTTATTTAATTCATTTAACAAGTTTAATTTAATTAATTAATTTTATTAATTTAAATTATTTAATTAATGAATTTAATTAATTAATTTCATTGTTTTAATTAATAGAATTAATTTTGTTTCTTTTTCTTTTTTTAAAATATTTGTAATTTGTTTTTTATTTAGTTGATTCATGCATTTTTACTACCTTTTGCATTTACGAATTTTAGTTATTTAAATTGTTTAATTTATTTATTATATTTAATTTATTTTAAATGTTTTATTTATTTTGCTGATCTTATTTATTTTGGTTAATTAATTTATTTTAATAATTTTAATTTATTTAATTAAACTTACTAATTTTATTTGTTTGTAGTTATTTTCTTCATTTTTTTAATTACTTTATTATTTTTATTATTATTTTTAGTTGTTTTAGTTAATTCATTCATTCCTTATTATCATTTTACGAATTTTATTAATTAGATTATTATTTTTATTTTTTATTTTTAATCTTATGCATTATTATTTCGTAGAATTTTATTTGTCTTATTTGTTTCATTTACTTCGTTCATTTTTTTCTTTGTTTTATTTTCTTTCATTATTTTATTGTTTTAAATTAAAATTTTTTTACTTCTGTATTTTTGTTTTTTATTTTAATTATAATAATATGTATTAATTTTAATTATTTAATTATTTTTATTTATTTTTATTTCGTTTTACGAATTTTACTTATTCAAGTTTTAAGCAAACATTAATATTGTAGTTAAAACATGTATTATGTTTAATTATTGCTGCAACTTTTTCAATTTCAATTCACTGTGCACAATGCATAAACGTCAACTGTAACCATTTCTCAGCTTTAAATAATTGCCGACTTTAAACATTTTTCAATTATGTTTTTATTGATACTTTTTTATAAATTACTTTCGCGCAAACACGTACATTACATTGTAAACAAACATAACAGCAACAACAACAAAAAAAAAAGCATTACGTGTTACGGCATATATATCCATAGCACTTGTGCGTGGGCGTGGCCGCTGATTGGCGTAATATTCCGCACACTGATTGCAACAAACCGAGCCGCAGCGACGTGAGTCGGTGAAAATTAACATTGCACAAAGAATTTAATTAATGCTATCAAAATGCAACTTTGCTGTTAATGCCACTTTTGTTGGCGTGTGTGTGTGTGTGCGGCCGCGGTGGACGGGCGGCGTGAAGTGTCCATTGTGAACGGCGGCGCTGTAATTTAATGCAATTCCAGCATAAATAACGGCAACTGTTATTCGCTCGTGTGCGGGCGTTGTGCTTATTGTTGTGGCTGTTGTTGTTGTTACTTTTGTACTTATTAAACATTTATTAACAATTCAGCTTAAGCGAAATCCTTTTCGGGCATTAATGAATATTTATGCGTTTTTGCAGCGCGAAAGCAATAAATTAAAGATGGATTTCGCAGTGCCGTGGCGGCGCAGACGGACGCAGAGCAGAGCGTGTCGAGTCAGGCGCACGAAGGCGTAAAGTGTTAAAAATATGCCGTGGCACTGCGAAAGAATGTCAATTTAAAATTTATGCCATTTATGTAATAAAACATGACATGGTCAGTGCAATGTGAAGGTTGTTGTGGATGTCGTGGGTGTGGGCGGCAGCCGTAAGCAGCAATGAATGCTGTGTTTGCATTATGGAATTTAATTTAAATTTGATTTTCAGTGAAATGTGTTTAAGGTTATGTTTTCGGCGAAAGTGCTCACTCACACACACATACACACACAGGGACACACTAACAAACTGTCAAATATTCTGAAATTAGAATATTCAGCAGAAAAATGTGCCACAGCTGCCACAAATGCAAAGTGGATACGAAAGAAATGGCAAAACATAAAAACTGAAATTCGGCCAAAGTGGCATTCAAGTGCAGCGAACAATTCTCAAATACAGCTGTTGCTGCTCTCAATGACAACAACAAAAATAGAAAAAGCAACAAAAATCTAATGGAAACACAAAAAACAGAAACAAATATCAGAAAACAAAATGCGGAAATTTTCAGCAAAAAGCAATTTTGTTGGCTGAGTGAGCATTCGAGCGAGCTGGATGGGCTGTTGGCCGCCGCAATTGGGTCACAAATCGCCAATGCAATGTCGGCAACGTGAATGCACGACCTGCATTGAGGCTGTCGGCGTGCCCGCGGGTGCAGCGTAAGCCCGCTTGGCCAATAAAGCGCGACAATCTATTTCGCCTGTCCTGCGAAAGTGAGCGAAAATGTTAGTGGAGAAATGTGGTTGTTGTTGTATTACCTTGAATGCATGAGGGCCACCTGCTGGTAGTTGGAGGATTTTTATGAGCACAAAAGTGGTAACTAATTCTTTGGCAAATGTTTGTAAATTGTACATTTGAGGAAAAGATGTGTTCAGCTGGCGCTGTGCCAATTTTAGGTGAAAAGTTGGAGTTTTTTGTTTAGAAAGTTGCACCTTGCCTAAACATTTCATCAGAGCCAACAGTCAACAAACTGTGCTCTCACTATTGAGCAATAAAAAGCGGTCAGGTGTATGTAAAACTTTCCATTCGAACCAATACAACAATGCAAACTTGTACATTGATTTCAACTAAAGTTCAGTTAAGAAAAATAAGAATAGAAAAATATAAATATAAGAATAAGAAAAATATTTTATCTGTTGAAGATTACTTTTTGAATTTTCAAAATGTTCTAAAAAAAAGTAACAAAATATATATTTCGCAGTACTTGTATTAAATGTTACTTATACGCCTACGACCGCATCAGCGACACTGTCTTTAAAGTTTTGCCGCGCTGTTTTATTGCCTTTGCACGCTTTCGGCTCGAAGTGCTGGCCAAGTGTGTGTGTCCACTTGTAGTGCACGGCGTGACACTGCCTCATTTATTCATACGACATGCAAGCAACGCACAGAGCAGTTTTGCAGCGACCGGAGCCAGAGCCCGAGCCCGAGCCAGTGTGCACCGCCCTCTTGGCTGTTGACTATGAAAGGGAATAACGAAACGCCTCTCGGCACGTTGCCGTTACAGTCAGGAACAGCGGGCGGCCCTTGCTCGGCGCTGGCTACTTGCAGCTGAAGGCGATCGGCCATGTTGCTGACAACTTCATGTGTGGCCCGAATGTATGGGAATGTGTGTGTGTTAGTTGACAGCAGAAAATATGTATGTATGCGCCGTGTAGGCACTGGTAGAATTTTCTATGCTTCAGCACAGAAACTAGTGAAAATGTTTTTTTGGTTGTTGTTGAATAGAAGGAAAACACGTATGAAAAAAATCATAACAAATGAGTACAAAGAGCAAAGAGGATACCGTAAAGACTATGAAGAGTTAAAAAATTGACATGAAGGACATTAAGGAGAGCAAATAAATAGAAAGGGAGAGATATTTATATGAGAGAAGAGATATTTGTAGAAGAAAATATAAATATTGTAAATATAAAAGTAATGTAATAACAGAGTAATAAATCAGGGAAGCTAGAAAACATGAGCTGGAGAGAAGACAATTTAGAAAAAAAGAAGAAGAAAACAAGAGCAATTACTAAAGAAAAAAGAAGAAGAAAAGTAGGGAGAAGAAAAAACAATGAAAGTGAAAAAAGAAAAGAAAAAGAAGAGCAAAGAGAAAAGAAGAGGTGCATAAATGATAGACGCAAGAAGAAGAAGAAGAAGAAGAAGAAGAAAAAAAAAGCAATGAAAATGAAAAGGTTAAGCATTGCTATTAAGAAGAAGAAGAAGAAGAAGAAGAAGAAGAAGAAGAAGAAGAAGAAGAAGAAAAAGGAGAAGAAGAAGTAGAAGAAGAAAGTAAAGGAAACGTATGGGAAAAGGGAAGAAAAAGCAGAAACAAACGAAAAGTGAAAGGGAGAAGAAGACGAAAACTGAAAGACATATAAGAAAAAGAAAGAAAAAAAGAAAAAAAAGCATACAAAAATGAAAGGAAATGAAAGACGAAAATGCAAACGAAAAGGCAAGACAAAGGATGAGAAAATAAAAGAAAAGAAAAAGAAAGTAAATATGAAACAGAAAAAACGTAGAAGAATAGAAAAGAATGAACACAGAACAGAGTAGAATACAACGAAGAAGAAGAAGACAAAGAATAAGTAAGAGAAGAAGAATTAGAACACGAACATAATGAATAAGAAGAAGACGAAGAAGAAGTTGGAGAAGAAGAATTAGAAGTAATAGAAGAAGAATTAGAACAAGAACACAACGAATAAGAAGACGACGAAGAAGAAGTAATAGAAAAATAATTACAACAAGAACACAACAAATAAAAAGAAGACGAAGAAGAAGTCAGAGAAGAAGAATTAGAACAAGTACGCAACGAATAAGAAGATGACGAAGAAAAAGTAAGAGAAAAGGAATTAGTACAAGAACACAACGAATAAGAAGGAGACGAGGAAGAAGTAAGAGAAGAAGAATTAGTACAAGAACACAACGAATAAGAAGAATATGAAAAAAAGTAAGAGAAGAAGATTTAGAACAAGAACACAACGAATAAGAAGAATACACAGAAGAACACAACAAATAAGAGGAAGACGAAGTAAGAGAAAAAGAATTAGAACAAGAACTTAATGAATAAGAAGAAGACGAAGAAGCAGTTAGTAGTACAAGAAGTAAGAGAAGAAGAATTAGAACAAGAACACAACGAATAAGAAGATGACGAAGAAGAAGTAAACGAAAAGGAATAGTACAAGAAGAAAGAGAAGAAGAATTAGTACAAGAACACAACGAATAAGAAGAATACGAAAAAAGTAAGAGAAGAAGATTTAGAACAAGAACACAACGAATAAGAAGAATACAAAGAAGAACACAACGAATAAGTAGAAGACGAATAAGAAATAGGAGAACAAGAATTAGAACAACAACACAACGAATAAGACTAAGACGAAATAGAAGTAAGAAAAGACGAATTAGAACAAGAACAAAGCGAATAAGAAGCTCAATAAAAAGAAGAAAATGAAGAAGGGGAAGAGAAAAAGTGCTTGAAAAAAATAAAATAGAAAAGAAAAATGCAAGAAAAAAAAATTAGACAAAAAGGAATAGAAAGAAAAGAGAAGAAGAAAAAATAATCTGCTCAGAAGAGCAAAATAGAAATACCATAGAAATGTAGTTGAAAAAAGGTAGTCCAACAATAAGTATTAGGAAGACATGAACAAAAGTAAAAGAATAAAACAGATAGTTAAAGAAATAAAGAAATAAAGAGAGAGGAAAGTAGAGCAGCACGAACGATTAGCGTGGAGTACAAAGAAAAGAAGAAACATTTTAAAGAGAACATTGATACGACTTGAAAGCAATAAGTTGAGTGAGAAGACGACGAAATATCTGAAAACAGAATTTTAATAATAAATAAAATGTTTATCTTGGTCCAAAAATTGCCTGACACAGTTACCACAACTCATGCATTCGTTATGAGATGACGAGGTGGAGGGGCGGGAGATCAAATCACATGAATATTGATAAATGTTTATTACGGCAAACACACCCACGCAAATATTTACCAACAATCAGACAATAATCAAATACAATAAAAGCGAACAACACACATACACAAACAAAAATGCATGTACACAGTCACACATACACATACAGTAATGCGCCACGGGCTGAGAATGTAGGCAGCATGAAGCGCAGAACAAGGACAAACACGAGAAAGCCAGAGAAACGAGCGAGGCATCCAAGGAAAGCCAACAAGCAGATGCCTAATCCAGTTATGATTTGTTTTGTCTTTCCGCCTTATTTGCGTGTGTGTGTGTGAGCAAAAGCATCCATGTATATGTGTGTGTGCGTGTGCGTTGGCATGACAGACAAGCTAGCAGCCGAGCTGGTGTTGCGCGTCGTCTTTTCATGCTTTGTGCTTTTTTATTGTGCGCATTCAGCATTTGCGCAAATCTCTCGGCCTGATGTCGCACATTAAGCTGGTAAACTGCCATGCGGCTGTCACACACACACACACATGGCAACAGGGGTACTTAGCAGCGCGCATATGCAAAAGTTGCGACAAGCCTCATGCTTAGTTGTTGGTTGCTGTTGGTGCAGCAGCAGGGCGACGAGTGGCAACGGAGGCAACAAAGTTTGACTGTTGTGCTTTTATGGCGTTTTGTGTGACATTTATTGTCAGTTACTTATGATAAAGTTTTTGCGGTTGGCATATGCGAGTGCTGGCACATGGGGAATGGGCGTTGGGCGGGGGGGAAAGAGTTGCCGATTGCAACTATTGTGATATCAGCGACAAGGACACGGCGCGCCGTTAGTTTGATCGGCAAATTGTGGGCAAAGGTTTAACGTTTGTCGTAGCGGCGGATTGAAAGAACGAACGAAGCGCGTGTCGTTTTGATTGTCTGCTGAGTTGGCAGATTGCTGTCTTTCATGTCGATTTCCGGCTTTTGTCATTTGCGGCCGGAAACCTGCAATGGTGGAGCCAAAGTTTTGACAGCACATTTCTGGATGCTTTGCGTGGCGCGTAGTGTCGCAAAGGGGCACCAGGCGGGGGGTATAAAGCATCGGTTGGCACATTGCATTTGTGCTTCGGTAAGCGGAAAAAGTTTGCGCAAATTTCCAACTAAAATATCGAAAGCTGACATTTGCTGCGATACCAGATTTATTATTATATGCGCCGTTATTTGGGCAAAAATTACGCATACGCAGCGTGGCTCCGACGATAAAATGTTTGCATATATTTGAGGTATGGAATATTGTGTGCAAACAGGGGAACTGAGTTGAAATCACAGCTGACATTAATGTCGCTGCGTCGAAAATTAAATTATGCAGCATTTGAGTGCAGTCGTGTGACCCGCCGCCAACACCAACTAACCAGCAGGAATAGCAACAAAAACCACTGCGACAGCCATAATTAGTGATGACATTGGCGTTGGTGTTGAAAAGTGCATTCGAGTTGGAAATTCATTGGTAGCTGCCAGGTGGAATCATGCGAAATACCTGAAAATTAGTCTTCGTACGTTGTCAACTGCAATGAGCGTTGTCTATGTGTGTGTGTGTTGCTGTTTACATGCATGTATAAATGTGTGTATAAGCCACATACCATTAGCAAGTTTGATGTGTGTTGATACATTTGGTGGTGGCGGCGGCGGTGCTACTGGACGTATGAGTAATTTTATTTTGGAACAGCAACAGTTGTTGGTTGGTTGGGTTGTTTGCGCTGAGAAGGCCAAGAGTTGCTGTTCAAATTGTAGCTGCTTGCTGCCAACATGTAACGTGGGTATTTGTGTGCGTGTGTGTGTGCGACAAAAATAGTTGCTTATGTGCAGCGAAACTTTTTTCATTTGCCGTGGTCAGCGGTTTGGTTTGGTCTTTTATGTAGGTGCAGCATCAGGTTGACTATTCATTTGGCTTGCTACACTCACTCTTCACACCCCCCGTCCCCTCTGATCACGACAACTATGCCTTCATTATGCCCCGCTTTACATGGCGCTGCTGGTTCCGGGTTTTCTCTGCTTCTACCAACGTGTTTTTTACTTTCCTCGTTGCAGTTCGCTACACAGTTTCGATTACGAGGCCAAAGTTGACCACCGAAAAAAGTTCTAATTACAAAAGTCGTATAATGTAATGGTGCGGTAAAAACAGACAAAGGTGAAAATGTCAGAAAAACCAACAACACATGCTGTGCTGCACGTGTGGCTGATTCAAGGAAATATTAAGGGGGGAAGTACCTCTCGGAGCCGAAAAAAAAGTCCTTTTTTGCGATTCAATTTGTGGAGAAATAAAATGGCGCACATAAAAATTGATATCGTTTATATTTAGAGCAATGTTTAAGGAAAAAAAAACATTTTTTACATTATGAAAAAAAAAAAAATTGAATGACTTATGGTCGATCCCGTAAGACGTGTTGCCGCTGACATTGAAGTTGCCGTACACGATTCTGGCCGCAATTTTCATCTGAAATCATAAAACCAAACATTTTTTTACTCGAGAGGGTTTTTTTTATCGGATAGACTACAATCTTTGCGAAATTCGAATATTAACTATAAAAATCAGTGTTGCAAAGAAAAAACGGCTTTTTTTGCAATAATTTTCGAGTCAAAAATGGTCAAAAAATAATTTTTTTTTTACGCCTGTAGTCTATCCTGTGCAGTTTTTTATGCTCTTTAAAATAAGGGCTGGATGAAGGAAATCGGCCAACAACTTTTTTTGTAATCATGCACGCCAATTTGAAAAACATGGTTTTGAGAAAACGCCGTTTAAAGTTTGCGTCTTGCCGCCAGTCGCGCTCAGCCGCTTCGGCGCCAACCAATATCAAATGGCACAACTTCCACAATTTTGACAATAGGCTTTTGAAATTTTTTGACTGATTTCTCAATGCTTATACCTGTCGATTAAGATAATAAAAAAAAAATCGATTTTTTGAAATTTATTTTCATACTTCCCCCCTTAAATCTCAAAAATTTCTGCTACAGATTTGATTTTACGTTTTTGTTAACGTAGACTGATGAGCACAGCAGGAGCTTAACTAACATGTAATAGTTGTTGTTGTACTAAGGGAAACAAATTACTACACAATTTGCTGCATTGAAAGACGTTGTCATAAATCGAGCTGCATGCAGCACTCTTTCCGCTGCCGGCACAAGCGGCTGAAAATTGCTAAATGAAAATCCCATTCGGCAGATATTCAACTAATTGCTAATTCACACACACACACACACACAAATGCATACATGTACATAACTAAGATCGACAACATGCAATGGTAATTCGAGAAACGGAAGGAGGCTATTTTATAATTTAAACTAGCAGCTACAGGAAGCCAGAGGAGAGGGGAGAGAGACTGTAAAATAGCTGTAAATACAAAAATTTCCCCATTGGGAATTGTAGGCAGATTTATCAAAGTAAAAAATTTGAAAGCCTAACCGGCCTAACTGGCCCTTAGCTGCCACGGAGCCTAACGTAAAAACACACACACAGAGTCAGAAAAATATACACACACATATTTGTTGGTATGCGCTGGTCTCCGTTGGGAAAACGAAAGTTTATGTGGTCAATATTTTTGAAAGTCATTTGCCGCGCTCAAACACGCCCACCCACCGGCAAATCCCTGGACAAAACAAGCAAACACACGTGTGTGTGTGTGTGTGTATGTATGCGTGAAACCGCAGGGAACCATAAGAAATTGTGTTAGGTTATTAGTTGAAAGGATATTTGCCTATATCCGCGCGTGTGTGTGTGTGTGTGTCCAGCAGAGAGTAGAAAGTACGGCAACGAAGAAGTCAAATAAGTGGAATGGGCCGAGTGCCGACTTGAAGCCACAACTTTGCAGTAAATCTGAATATTCAGGCCAATTTGTGCACAAAAGCTGGAAAAAATTAATTTAGTTTATGCGGAAAACTCGAGCACTTTGCACTATAACTGACGGCCCTAATGAAGGTATACGAGCGCTGCTCAACAGTGTTGTGGCCAGCACTCACGTTGCTGCACATGAGCGGCGGCATTATTCGCACACTACATAAATCTGATTTGTGTTGGCATTGCGCAAATGCTGAAAAACAGACGCTGGCGTGAAGTGCACAGCAACGGGCGCGGAGCTGGAAGGGTGAGGGCGGCTGGCAATTTGCGGCTGCTCTGAAGTGGAATCATTTCTAGGTAATTTGTTATTTGCAGGTGGCCAAATCTTGCAGAGCGTTAAACTGCGGCCGAGAAGAGAGCAAAAATGCCTGCGACCAGACGAGTTAGATGAGAAGCGAAGGAGTGAGGAAAGGACGAAAGGCCAAGCGGCGCGCATAAGTTCAGGAGCTTGTAAAACTATTGAAGCGTGCCATCATTGAGGCAGTGTCCAAGTGGATTGCGATGTGATGTATGTTGGGCGCATTGAAATTTATGTGTTGCATGTTGCAACATCAAATTTGGGTGCGTTCAAGTTTGGTTTGTATATCAGGTTGCGGTATGAGAAAATTGTGATTAGAGTGAAATGAACAAATGCATTCAATTTAGAGAATCTTTCTACTCTGACCTTAAAAAATACAATATCAACAAAAAACTCGCATAGCAACAATTGTAGACAATAAATTGCCACTTCTCTCTCCTTTCTTACTGTCCATAATGCTCATCTTTAAATTTAAGCGAGGTAATGTAATCAATTCAAATCTTACTACTTGAGTTTGAAATGGATCGTTTAACACTAGAATGACCCCAAGTTTACCATACCTACAAAGACTATATATCATGTCTGCTCATAGTTCGAAGAGTACACCTCGGATTTGGCTAATGTTTCCCAAACTGAATTTAAAAATATTATACAATTTTCCACGGTAAAAACATTGTAGAAAATATGGATATTTAAAAATGAAAAACTGAAAAAAAATGAAAATGATCGCAATGATCTTTCTAGTAACTCTTTCGCTACAGATTTTTACTGGGGAAAGTTAAAATTTCAAATTTTACGTTTCAAACGTCCAACTAAATAGTTGTCCAATTTGTCTGCTTCTTCTTCTTTTACCATGTCAAGATATACCATTAAAAAAACGTGTACACATTTCTTCTTTAAACTTAGATATTCAGTTTATGAATTCAAACTATTCTAAGGACCAATAAAAAATGTGTTCCTGAAACCATAGAGGGTTCAGACGTCCACAAAGTAACATCTTGGCATATGGCAACAAAATAGCGAAAGGGTTAAGCATAGAGTTGGAAATGTTATTACTACTGTTGAAAGCAGTTAACTGCCTTATTACTTCTTGTTGTCCAAATATGTACTTTTTTATCTTTAATTTGAAATAAAGAACTTAATTAAGCTATTCCTCGGTTTTGAATTTGAATTTTATAAAGAGTATATTTCAAAGCAGGAAGCGTATTCAGTTTTGAAAGTCTTCCGATCCTTAACTGTGCACTAGACATAGGAATTTCTACATAACACTTTTATCCCAACAGTTGAAGGAGGTAAACTCCCTTATTTCTTCTTAGTGTCTACATTTATTCTCGATCTATAATTTTTAAAGAAGAATTTTCTTAAATTTTAAAAATCTTCTTATTTTGAATTTGTTAAAAATCTTAGATGTACTTTGGTCATAGCTTTCTCTGATCTTGAAAAAAAAACATCTTTACAAAGTTGTTCCGCCAGATGGGGACAGTACATCGCCCTACCTTTTCTCGCTGCCTCTATTTTTTTAATCTTTTCATTGAATTCTTTATAAATAAAGAAATTGATTCAATCTTCCACATAAAACTTTCATATCAACAGTTGATTCTCTTATTTCTTCTTAGTTTCTATACATTTATTCTCAATCTATAATTTTTAATGACAATTTTTCTTAAATTTTTAAAATCCTCTTATTTTGAACTTGTAAAAGATCTTAGATGAACTTTGATCATAGCTTTCTTTGACCTTGAAGAAAAAACATCTTAACAAAGTAGTTTCACCAGTAGTTTTTACCTTTTCTCATTGTCTCTATTATTTTAATCTTTTAATTTAGTTCTTTATAAATGAAGAAATTGATTCAATTTTAAAAATATTCATTCTATAACTTTGAATTAGAGCTCAGATGATCTTTGGTCGTAGCCTACTTTGACTTTGAATTGAATGAAGAATATAGATCCATACATTTTTCTTTAATGTTGCACAAAATTGTGTAATATAACTAAAAAGTGTAATACAAATACATCAAATACAATTAGAAAAGTGTATTATACAAAAACAAATACCTTTGTAATCTGTTCCAATATACGGAATTTTGCATAAACACTTTTTTAGAAGCTTTAACATGATTCGAGCATTCAGTGCTCAAGGCAGAACTTTAGTGCAAAACACAAATTTAACTAAGCTTTTGAGATTATTTTTAATGAAGCTTTGAGGGCACTCAGAGCATAACTTTTAGAAATTTTCTTAGAATAAAAACATCAAAGTGAAAGTAAATTGGCAAATGAATGCACTTCCCGAGATCACTGTTGGTGGTCTCTAATTTGCGCCAACATCTGCCAACTTAACCCAAATAGTTTGCACAGTTGAATACAACATAAACTTGGACAATTAGTTTTGCTTAATGAAAATGTCAACGTACTGTCACACAAGTTGTCAGCGTAAACACTGAATGCGCTCAAAGTGCGGTGGCCAGACGCGGCACTCGACTTGAAGCATCAAATACAACAGAGACAGCAAGAGAGAGAGACGGAGTGAGGACGCATTAGAATTTCATTTTACATTTGCTGCTCAACCGGCTGAGATGGCAAAACTGTCATAAAACCGCATTTATGCATATTTGTGTGCATAAATAAAGGCAATAATCCTGATGTGAAACGCTGAGCTGCAGCATGACAAATGACAAATGACAAGTGGAAAAGATCGGCCGAGTGTGTATGTGTGTGTGTGCTTAAACTTTTATGGTCAGCTGGCTCAGGCACAACGACCGGAAATGTGCACACAAATTGCATTCATGCCACTTGTAATGCATTGTAATGCAGTTGGTGTTGTTTTCATTGTTGTTGTGTACATGAAGCCGGCCGCATGATAGCGCAACAGCAACAGTGACCGCTGTCCGGCTGTGTGTATGTGTGTGTGCTGCACGAGACATGCGCATAAGAAAGGCAGCCACAACTCACTTTTGATGCGCAGCGTGCGGTGCAGAGTAATAAAAGACGAAGCAAAAAACGAAACAAAAATATGAAAATGCCGACTGTTATTGTTTGGAATTTGTATATACACACACACACTCAGATACAAAGCCACCCAGCGTCGTAGCGCCACATATGCGCGCAACTGGATACACTTATCATATTTTCCTGCTGCCGTTGACTGCCGCCGCTGTCGGTCATTGTTGTCTGTGCTCCATTGTGTCAATGTCCTTTGCACTCACTCTGCCGCTCATCCGCTGCGCCTGCGATAGCATATCAGGCGTTGCTTCCGCTTTGTGCCCGTCGCCTGACCTCGGCTTTTATTATTTATGGCATTTTGTGCCAGCGGAGTTGCTGTTGCAGCCATTGTTGTTGTTGTTGTTGTGGCTCTATTTGAATTTGCCGCACATGCACACGAGCCGCAATTTGTTTGTGTTTGTGCAAACTTTGCACTCATTGTCAGCCCTTGTCGGTTTATTTGCGCCGGGCGGGCGGGCGGCGGCTTCAAGTTGAGCGTGTTGTGGGTTTGTGGCGCAGACTTGCATGAAATTTGTAAAACGTAAATATGCATTTAAAATGCAAATATTTATTTGCTGCTGGGCTATTTGCTGTACACGCGCCTCTCTGTGTGTTTGTGTGTGTGTGTGTCTTTGCTCTGCCGCTTCCATTCACTTTGTTCTTGTGCTTAGTGTTGCTCGATGTTTGTTGTTGTTTAGCTGGAATTTTGTTTACAAAACGGTTTTCATTTGCTTTGCTGATTTATTAAAATTATTTGCGCTGCATTTTTCCATGAGCTTTGTCCACTTTGCGGGTTTTTATGCCAAAGCAGACAACTGCATGTAAAAGGTACAGAATTGCCTGACAGTTTTTATGCCATTGATTGCAGTTGTTCTTGTTATTGCTGTTGCTACAACATATTAATTAATAGTTACAAAACGTAGCGCTGCAGCATTTCACATGCATACGAAATGTTTGGCAGCACAACAGTGCGTATGCGTGTCGGCATACAAATAAATATTATTCATACGCCCTCAAAACAAACAGAAATGCTGCTTTTTAATTATTTATTTTTGCTGAAGTGCGCATTTAAATGGCTTTAAACGGCTTTAAAATGATTACGTTTGGTTTGAAAGTGCTTTCTGGCATAAAGCAGTGCGGTTTATTTTTCAACTAGTTGCAGTAAATCCGTAAATCCGTATAAATTGAAATTTTTGTTATAGAACCAAACTGCGTTATTAAATATTTAAAAACTTGTTGAATTTTGCTTGAGTAAAGCTTCTAAAATAGTAAATTTTCTAAAATTTGAAAGCTGGCTTTTAATGTGCTGCATTTCAACCAAACTTACTTTATTTGTATTTATTGAGTAATTATTATCTTGCAAATTTTTCATTTTTTTTTTACTAAAAACCACAAATGTTTAGTAAAACTAATGTACCCAATGTCAGTGACCATACGTTTTCGTTCTTATGAAATTCATTTTTATTCATTCTACGAAAATCTGATAAATGAAACGCACGCAATTTTCAAACGTTTCGCAGTCGATTGAGCAATGAAATCGATAACCTTAACCGCAGCCACCGACTTCCGTTGCGTCCGTTTCCGCTGCTGCTGCCAGATTCTATGCGGCAAAATGCGCTGCAAGCTATAAAATTTTTTTGAGAATGAGCGCTGCTGGACGCAGTCACGCGAGCGTAAGCGAGAATCTGTCAAATGCCAATTGGCATTGGCTGTGATTTATGGCAGAGCGCGTAGTGGCGGTGAAAAGTGCAGTTGGACGTGCACACTTTTAAGTTGTGCTATAAGGGAATTGAAAGTGGTCAAGCAAACATTTACATAGAATTAATTGAAGGCAAAGATTAAGACTGCGTTGTATGTGAAACAGCTGGGAGATCAAAGATAAATTTATCACAGTGAACAGCACATGTGGATTCGAATTTTATTGATGTCTATGACTATGACTATGACTGTGACTATGACTATGACTATGACTATGACTATGACTATGACTATGACTATGACTATGACTATGACTATGACTATGACTATGACTATGACTATGACTATGACTATGACTATGACTATGACTATGACTATAACTATGACTATGACTATGACTATGACTATGACTATGACTACGACTATGACTATGACTATGACTATGACTATGACTATGACTATGACTATGACTATGACTATAACTATGACTATGACTATGTCTTGGAAATCTGTAGTTATTTGGGTGAGAGAAAGAGAGAGAGAGACAGAGAGAGGCAGAGAGAGAGGCAGAGAGAGAGAGGCAGAGAGAGAGGCACACAGAGAGGCGAGAGAGAGAGAAAGTCACATGAATTCGTTGATCTTGGTTTGCTTCTGTTGCATGGTCAACAAGGAGTCCAGCCTTTGTGGAGGTTGTTGTGTCAAAAGGCCACGTTTTGTATGGTTTTTGCTTGTATTCAGTTTAAAATTGCTTAAGTTTTTGCAAATTTCGATTCACAGACATTTCTTGAAACTACACAGTTTTGCGTCTAAACATCAAACTTTTACTTGAAGATTTTCTCTCGATTTAAATTCCACAATTCCACCAAAAATATCATTCATTCGCCCGCTTCATTCAAACGCTTTGACTTAAACACTTTGCCCCAACTTTGAATCAACTTTAATGAAATGCACACTTCTAAAAAGTTGTTAATTTCTTCATTCGTCATTCAAACTGCTAAAAGCCAAACTTTATGGCATTTTCAAAGTTGGTTTTTATGGCGAATTTATTACTTGCCGCACACATAGGCCTCAACAGTTGCGGCAAATGTTGCAATGAAAATATTTTTTTAAAACATTTTTGCATTTTATGGCGCACGTTCTATTGCAGCGAACGTTCAAAATGTACGCGGCACGCAACAAATGTGCCATTAAAATGTTGAACGCGCAACAAAAAAGAAAACACAACAACCAAAATGCATTCATTCCATATTTGTCCACCAACTGCCAGCGCCCAGATATATACAGCGGCTTTTTACGACACCGTATTAATATATAAATGCTTGTTGTTGTTGTTTTGTGGCATCTATTGTAAATCGTAAAAGCAACACCAACAAATTGTTGGGCATTTTTTGTGTCGGCGTGAGCAGCTTATGGTGGTTCAGTGGCACTAAAGCTCGCCGAATCTGCGATTTAATACAAATTGAATTTTTACGAAAATCCTCACTCATGCTTCGAAGCGCGCTAAGGCCACAAAACGTAGTTGGTTCAATTTGTTGGGGCCGCAAAATCCACTTGAAAGCCCCGCTGCGGCTGCATGTATTACGCGTTTAATGTCTCAATTGCGCGAACAATTATGGCGCTGTCTGCGCAACTAAGCCGCGATGGACGTCGACATTTATGTCGCCATTGGCACAAACAGTTTCGCGCTGCTAAATCGACGTTTCGAGCAGTCACTCGCTAACTCGCTGCACAGACGCCCTCATAATTTTCCACCAGAACGAATTTCCATTTCAATGACTTTTAAAGACATAACAAAAAAACGGCGAGCAACGAAGCAAAGTGAGAGCGAGAGCGAGTAGGAGAGGGCGGCATGTGGTGTGGCCAAGCCAAGAAAACACTTTAAAACGAGTCAAAGCGTGCGCGTTGGCTTACGCGTCATTAATAATTGACGATAATAGCGTTGACTGGCGGTTGGCCCCACTGTGCACGGACGACTGGCAGCGCGCTGTGAACAGCTGTGTGTCGCTTTGACGTCACATAAAATTAACGGGACGCATTTAATAAGGAGTATTTATGCGCAGTCAATGATCCTGAAGGAGTTGGCGGTCAATGAGAATTGACAAATAGACGCGAGATGTTTGTGGTAAATATTCTAAAAATAAATTGTTAGAGTTTGAAAGTTAGTTGGTGGAAAGATTTGAGAATTTTCTATACTTTACATCTATTTTTGTTTAAGTTTTGCAATTTTTTATTTCATGAGACAGAATACAGAAAAGAAACATTGGTTTCTTGGAAACTTATCAATGCTCAAAAATTGTTCTTAAGAGACAAAAGGTGTGAATGTGCAGAGTCTTTATGTAAGATAGATGAAGCAAGAAAGAAGTGCAAAGGAAGACCAAAGCCTTGAGACCATTATCCTGTCCACCACATCATGCTTTGACAATTTGGCCTGTGGAACAACTGTGCCAAGTTTTTTATTGCACAATTGCTCTACGATCTCTGACCTTTGCTTTTCTGCTCAAAATTTAAATTAAGCTTCTGTAAAAAAGCGTTTAAAATGCTGCTGTAATAGATTCCCTCTTAGTTCTCATGGCGCCTCAGTTCGAAGTGCTGCAGATAATCCTTAAATCTCAACTCAGTACAAACTGGACAATCGGCAAATTTCAATACATTTTATTTGTTTTGTTGAGTGCAGCACATTTCCGAAATTTCGTTCCATTTCACAAATGTCCGACTTGAAATTTGCCTATTGTCCTTAGAGCACAGAAAAGGGGTCGAACCGTTTTTCATGTACACAAACACACACACACAGACAGACACTGACCAACATGGCGCTTGTGGCCCTTTACACATACAAATATACATCATATGTGTGTTTATCACATCACAATCACATTGTATCCGATACTTGTCACTCTTTTATGTAAGAAGAAGCAGCACAGTGCGGAGCGCATTGGTTGTGGTGGCAGTGGCATTTTCTTTCATTATCCTTGCCACAAATGATGCGGTTGAAGTATGCTCACTATACACTATTATTGTTGTTGTTTTATGTTTTTTGGTTTCGATATTCGGATTTCTTTGCCATCGAGCAAATTCAATTTGTGTAATTTGTTCCCTTTCGGCGCTGCTGTTGGTGTGGCTCTGTATTTTACTTTCGGTTCGGTGTTGTTTTTTTTCTTTGGTTTTGTTGTATTTTTTTGTGGTGCGGCTTGTGCAGTATTGTGAAATTTTATTGCACTCCAGTATTTGCTTGAATTTGTTGTAAATTTGCTGATCTGTGCATGTGAATATTTTGTATGTTTATTGTGTGCAAAGCGAAGCAGTTCAAGCACAGGAAATTGTTAACCAACGAGTATGAACGACTCTTTGTGTGTGTGTGTGTGTGTAAGAGTGGGTGTGCCTTGTGTGTGTTTGTGATATTTGAGACGAGCATCGGGTCATAGTGGCTGCTGCTGCTGTCCGTCCATCCGCCCACTGGGCTTCGCATATTTGTGTAGACATTTGTGGAATATGGTGAAAATGTGCCCGCAAATTGTTTTCTCATGCAACAATAGATTCTCTTTGCTATATTTTGGGGCAGCAGTTGGTCACAATGTCCAAAGAAACTTACAAGTTGACAAAAAGCGACCGAACAAAAGCGTTCGATGCGTAGTGGGTCATTAGTTGTGTGTATGTGTAAGTATGGCGCCAATAGCAACAACAACAACAGCAACAATATAGTGCTCCCCAGTAACGACATGAAGCATGCGTATAATTTGCTTGTAACGACTGAACGAACCGTTGCAATTATTTTCTTATTTATTGCGCCATCGTTATGCAAGTCAATTAAATGAGATAAACCGTCTTCGATTTCATGCCAAGGAGCAGTTGAACGAAAGGCGCTTATGTAAAAGGTGCACCAGCGGGTGAGTGGGTGGCGGGGGCCGAGGCCATGCGTTGGCCGATAGCGGCATTATTCATCGAACACGAGCTGTGTGAGCACGAAGTGGTGTGGGAGAGGCGCCATGGATGTGTTGGAGCACATGTTGCGAATTGTGTTGCTCAGGGTTGGACTGATGACTGCGGTATAGATAGGTTTTTGTGTGAGGTCTGATTTAATATAATTTTTGTTGGCATATTTCAGAACGTCGTGAAATTGTTGTGTAGTAAAAATTTTACTAATGTTTTCCCTCCCTCGAAGCACTCACTGGTGACTGACTATAAAATTACTAATCATTTGAGCACACGACTACCTTACAGACTTACAGAAGTCGGGAAAAGTCTGGCTGCCATAAAGTCACAATAGAGTCAAACAAGTATCAAAACTCTCTCTGCAAGTGTTTTTGTTTCAACAGCTTCTTGGATCATCAGCAGCTGAGAGTTGCTAATCTTTCCCCGAATTGTGTGAATGTTTTAAGGACCGAAAGATCTTTAATAACAAAGACCAATAAAATATTTTAGGACAATTCTATTTTAGACTTTAGACTTTATTTTAGATATTAAAATATTGTGGGACAGTTTCGAAAGGATGGGAATATTATACTTTTCTGCACCGAACATAAATACGATCATTTTTTTATGTCAGTGGTTCTCTGCGGCTGTACAAAGAGAAATATAATATTTTGTTTCATTTTAACGTTTTACCATAGATGCTTTTATGTCTCAATTTCTCGAAGAGTTTTTTGCTTTTCGTAAAAATTGCAAAAGCCAGCGATTTACAGTGGTAAACTTTCAATCAGTCGTTAGAAGATAATTGAAATTAAATGAAAAAGTGATAATTTTCAAGATTTATAAGCTTAAACTCATTGCCGTGAACAGTGGCACGCACAGAGAGGGAAAGATCCCTCCCCAAACACCAAAATTACTGGCACAAAATATAGTTTCGAATGGTGTTCGGCTCGAATTATGTACGCAAGCCACCCTAGCTTCCAAAATCCTGTGTGTGCCACTGGTCGTGGTCCACTGGAAAGGACCTAGTTTTGGGGTCCAAATTCACATTCACATTTAAGTCAAAATCGCAATCAGAAACACAATCACAATCATAATCACAAACACAACACAACACAATCACAAACAAAAACACAATCACAATCATAATCATAATCATAATCCAAATCATAATCATAATCCAAATCATAATCATAATCATAATCAATGACAATGACAATGACAATGACAATGACAACGACAATAACAATGACAATCACCTTCAAATGTAAATTTACCTTCTATGAACTTGTCCTGCTTGATCCAGAAGAAGGAAGAATCCCATGGATAAGTTATTCTTCGACAATCTAAGAGATCTAGCCGATAAGACCATCCACAGTATACTAAAATTTGTGAGAAGCCCAAACTGGTTCAAAGAGCTTTTACAATGGGCCTTCAAGGCCTAAGTGGGCTTTGCCTTGCTACTGCCACTCCTACCTACCTACTTAAGTTAATAGGCCAATAAGTTTTTGTGTGAGTAGACTCATAATTTATACCCTTCGCAACTTGATACAAGTCAAACCAATTTTTGTTTTGCCTTTGAAGTCGCAACGCCTCTTTGTTAGAGTTCTAGAGCTAGTTTACTTTTGAACAATTTTAGCTTAAAACGGGTTTAATAAATTTGGTATAAATAGTTTTTAATTACGGACAAATTATTTAATATTTATGGTAAAATACAAAATTATCACTTTTTGATTTTATTTAACCATTATTAAAGTAAAAAGGTTTTGATCAAACGCGCCCAATTCGTAGACTTCAATTAGAACACAAACTTTTCCTGATATCCCCGCAAATTATTGGAAATTATTTCGGGAATAACAGTAAAATATTTGTAATTTGCTTTGAATTCACTTCTAAAAACATAAATTTTTTGGTGCCTACTTAAATTAAACCCATAAATCAATCGTATTCATATAGCAATAACTTGGCCTCAACTTGTACGAAACGGTCAATAAAATCGAACCACAATTTCGCTGTTCAAGAATCACCAAAAACCAGAATTCATTCAATTCATGCTCTCATATATTTTTCACTCTTGCCTTCTCTGTAGTGCAAAATAAACATTCTAACTAGAATTCTTCTCTCGGCATTGCATTAACGTAGCGCAAAGCTTCAAGCCACTCGACACAGCGCCCACACCCCACGTGACCCCATGAACAAGCAGTCGCTCGTATTTTATTAATTTCCGCGCGCTACGTTAACATTGAGTGTCGAAATTGTTTCTTGCGAAAATGGCAGAGACAACAACAACAGTGGCAGCGCTGGCAGGAGGCGCACGGCAGCTACGCAAAAAGCCAAGCATGACAACGGCAAAGGAGCAGATGTAAGGCAACAACAAAAACAACAGCAAAAACAACAGCGAAGCAAAAGGAGTACAGAAAATTCAATTCAATAAACGCGCGCGCGTAATAAAAACAACGCGTATCGCATTGCAAATGCAGTGCTGGCCGCTGCTGCTGTGCCTGCTGGGGATTTGGCGTTGGTGCGCTCGTGTGTGTGTGCCAAGTGTTTGCCAGTGTTCATATATGAACGTGTATACATACATATGTATGTATTCTCAGAATTTTTTTTCATAGCAGTATGTATGTATGTGTGTGTGTGGGAAAGTATATTGGTGTACACCTATTTATAACCCATTCGCGCTTTGCTGCCGCCTCGACAGCAGACCGGCCCAATCGATCGATTTGCCACGGCTGCTGCTGTCGTCGTTGGCATTGCATAAAAATTGAAAATTTCTTCTTTTCATTTTCGTTGTGCGTTCGATTGTACGAGCATGTAGTGTAGTTGTAGTTGTTGTTTGTGTTTTTGCGCCTTGAACATGTTTTGGGAATATTGTGCGCACTGTTGCCGCTGTTCTTATTTATGCATGCAGCGTTCATACAGTGCGCCCATTTCCGCTTCCGCTCTGGCTACGTATCCGTTTGCCATTTTTCGTGCATTCGCGCGCTCGTGCGCTTCCCCCATTCATTCGTTCGTCCGTTCGCCGCGATGCTGTGTCGATTTTCCGGATCATTATTGTGCGCCCGCTGATGTACGACATGTAAAGTGGCGGCGGGCTTAACGGCGAACGAGTGCTTCTGCCTTTCGCCTTTTTATGTACTGTTATTACTGTTGTCGTTGTCATGGTTGTTGTTGTTGTTGTTGTTGTTGTTATTGCTACGTTGCTATTATTATTATTGTTATTATTGCTGCCGTTTGTTTGCACAATTTATTGTGTTTTGTTGTCAGTGCGCTCGTTGTGCCTCGTCGCTCTGGTCCATTTGTCTGTCTGCTGCGGCATTGTTTTCATATTGAAATGAGAAATTAAATTTATTGGCAATTGGCAGGCAATTAAATAAATTCCCGTCCCCCATAGGGCCGCACGCTGAAAAATGCCGCATTCGGTGTGATTCGGAAAGAGTCACTTATGGGCGCCTGGTGTGAGGAGTTTTTGGCTTGCGGCCAAGGTGACCATATGTGACAGTGCAGTTAAATTGTCCGTATTATTAATATTAATTCTTTCAACCCAATTGGAACAACAGAGCCAAACAAAATTTTAATACAACTTGCTGAGAGATTGGGGCGACATTGTAAGCCAAAAGAGGGTTTGAGGTATTTTGAGGCAGTCAGCGCCCTTGGCTTTGAAACATAATACAATTATTGTCTGGATTATAAAATTGTTTTCGACTCGAAAGGGTTAGTTTATATAATTCTGTGAAATATGCAGACATACTTTCTTTTTAAATCATTCCTAGGGTTTTTATTCTATTTTTTCTTGTGTTGGTCATCATTGTTTCTTTCAGGTGGAATCGTCTGTTCCCCGGTCGAAGTGTACAAATTATGCTTGTGAGATGGCTTCATAGAAGATTTTTCACTCCTTCAGAGAGAATTCCTTATTGATTCGCTTCAATAAGTTTTCATGCCTTCGGTTGGTTACATTAATTGGCTGCTGTTCAAGACGTGTTCATATAATGTATGTTGTTGTTTTCTTGAGGTGGTTAGAGAATGAACTAAGGGTGGTTGATGTGCAGGTTCAGCAATTTGTTTGGTATCCTTTGCGGGCACTGTTTTTGATGCTTTCTTGTGAGACTAAAATGCGCAGGCAGAGTCGAGTACTAAAAGATGACTAGGAGTAGAGGTGGTTGGAGAACGCGCTAAAGGTGGTTGATGTGCAGGTTAGAAAATGTTCTCGCAACAGGTCGTAAGTGCGTAGGATACCCTTTGTGGGTACTGATCTTGATGTTTGCTTGTGCGATTAACATATATTGACTGCGAAGGTAGAGTCGAGTAGTAGAGGTGGTTGGAGGACGAGATAAAAGTTGTTGATGCACAGGTTAAGCAATTTGCTTGATACCCTTTGTGGGTACTACTGGTGATGGTTTCTTGGGCAATTAACATGTATTGACTGCAAAGGCAGAATCGAGTACTAGTAGAGGAGTAGGAGTAGAGGTGTTTGGAGAACGTGCTAATGGTGGTTGATGCTCAGGTTAGACAATTTGATCACTACCAGTTGTTAGTGCGTAGGATACCCTTTGTGGGTACTGATCTTGAAGCTTGCTTGTGCGACTAACATGCATCCACTGCGAAGGCAGGGACGAAGTGTAGGAGTAGAAGTGGTTGTAGAACGCGCTAAAGGTGGTTGATGCGCAGGCTAGAAAATTTGCTTGGTATCCTTTGTGGGCAATGGTGGTGATGCTTTCTTGTGAAACTAAATGCATTGACTGCACAGATAGAGTCGAGTACTAGTAGAGACGTAGGAGTAGAGGTGGTTGGAGAACGCACTAAAGGTGGTTTATACACAGACTGATATGCGTTGACTGCAAAGGCATTGTATGTGAGTTTTTCACTGATCTGAGATCATAACGTCTCAGCAAAGCTTTATGCTTTGCATTGATTATTGGAGACTCCGCTCAAGGTGTTTGATGTGAGGCTTAAGCGATTAGTTTGAACATTCTGCTGATGATGTTTTGTTGTGGTACGAAATGTTTTTCTGCGGCCGTCGTGGTTCAGCTGGTTAGTTTATTGGATCTTGAATATGAGACAACGCTCGCACAGGTTTGAACCTTCGTCTTCATTTGGTATGTTCGTAGACACCATGTGGTCTTGGTCGGTCAGATGTGTCTACCTGTGCTCAGTCGTAACGTTGTTTTAAGTTATTTAAGTAGCTTCTCTTTCAGCAACTTGGCCGTTCTTAGCCATTAATGATCAAGATACAAGAATGACAAGATACCAAGTATAAGAGTTATGAAAACTTAAAGGGACAAATTCGTGTATAATGTATGACTGGCTTCTGGTTTCATTTAATGATGCCACATCATTCTTTTTCCAGGTTTCTTGAATAACTTTCTCCCTTCTCCTTTACGTTGAACCAATATGGCCACTTTGGACATGGTAAATATTCACGTTCAAGTGTCTGTGAAATTTTTCATTATTTCAAATTGCTGTGCCCGCAAATGAAAAAGTATACACAAAATGCTAAATGGCAGTGGCAACAATATTCGAAAGCGCCAGAAGAGGCGACAGCGGAACGGCGGGGCAGCAGGTACTTGCAGATTCGAGTATTGGTGGCACATCTACGTGGCAATAAAAATGTAGGCTTCCCAGTAGATAAGCGTGGCAATTTATCACATGTCCCACAATTCTTCTTCTTATTCGTCTTATTTCAGTGCTTGCCGTTGCTGTTGCTCTTGATTTAGTTTACGTTGCTGGTTGTTTGTTTGTTTGTTTGTTTCACCGCACTTGCTCTGGTCTCGGAGTTTGGTGGCGCGTTTCGTTGTCCTGCTTGCAGTCGTTCTTTCTTCTTTCGTTCGCAGTCTGCAGCGTCAGACTGACTGAGACTGAGATCTTCCGAAAACCCACACAAACATGCCGCACGGGGATGACACGCACAGGCACACGCGACTGCCTGCCATGCATTGAATTTAAGTGCCAAATCCTTTTTATGTGATTTGTTTTGCGGATTTGAATGCAGATCTTGGTCGCTTTATTTCTGTCGCCGTCACTTTACGCCCGAGGGTTTATATATTTTGTCTTTCCGCTAACCACCGCTTGGTCCTTCGGCGCACGACGGCGCATTCTTTCTGTGGCCTCGTGTGTATGTGTGTGTGTGCGTGATATGTGTGTGTGGGTGTGTGCAAAGTCCCCGAACTCAAATAAACATTTAAGGCATGCTTAGTTGGAGGTTTGACGAGCCGCACAGTGGCATAAACGAACCGCAAATGCCACGTCAAGTGGCAAACCGGGCGAGGGACGCCAAGAGCAACAGACAAGGCAGCCACCGCACTGTGGGCGTTTCGTTGGGTTGCGGAATATAGCCAAAAAAAGAGAATACAAAAATTTTACAACAAAAATAAATGAAAACAAAATTGTCCAAGTGAATGCGGCGCCGCTGTGAGTTTTTGTGCTTTTTTTGTTTCGGCTTCGTTCCACTTTGTACTGTTTGGGTTTGTTTGGTTGTGTTTGTGTTGTTTGTGAATTTTCGAATTTCATGTGCTTTGCGCATTTTGTTGTTGTTGGCCGCTTTCTGTCTTGGCTTTGTTATCGTTGTTGTTTTGTTGGTGGTGTTGATGTTGGTCCTTCGAGAGCGGCGTGGGCCGCATTTTATTGTTTTTACAGACGATTGTTTAGCTGCGTTGTTGTAGTTATTGTTGTTGGTTTTATAGTTGTTTTTGTTCAATTTTACGGTTTTCTTTTGTGGCATGTTGAAAAGGATTTTCATTAATTTTACATTAAAACGTACTCAATCGGAACGAAAGGATAAAATAAAGAGAAACAAAAAAATGGAAGGGGAAGTGGGCGGGAATATCAAAGAAATACTTGGCGTAACTTACAAGGACTTTACGCACATGGAGTCAATCTTAATTGTATTGTCAGCTTAAAGAAAATTGCAGTAAGTCGGAAAAGCGGGCAGGAGGCATTGGGACCGAATTAGGTTGGAATTTGTGTGGTTTTCGGGTGTTAAGAAAAATGTAAAGAGAGCAGTTGGGAAAAGTGAGGTTAGACAAAAGAATAATCCTTGGTTGGTAGCTGAGGATTGAGCAAGTCTGAGTAAAGATTGAGAATGAACAGGGTGCTTCAGATTGAGTGAAGATTGAAAATGAACAGGGTGCTTCAGATTGAGTAAAGATTGAAAATGAACAGGGTGCTTCAGATTGAGTAAAGATTGAAAATGAACAGGGTGCTTTAGATTGAGTAAAGATTGAAAATGAACAGGGTGCTTCAGATTGAGTAAAGATTGAAAATGAACAGGGTGTTTCAGATTGAGTTGAAGGCCGTACTTGAGGAATTGCATCAAACAAGGGAATAAGGGAGACGGGGAACGCATTGAGATGAGAATCGTTGGATACTAGAATATTAGGAAATGAAGGAATGTTGGGTGGCGTTGAGTAAGATTAAGGATTAAGTAATCTCAGGCAAGAGTACATCAAGACCAACACTGTATAGGGTGCTGCAGATTGGGTCTACATTTATTTTTCTTTGCTTAATAGGCAAAAGGTTTTTTTTTTTAATACAAATTTTAGTTCCAATAAATAAAAAATCAAGTTGCAGTAATTTGCGGTTTGCATTGGTCCTTAACATTCGAATTTTGTCGCATTAAATCAAGTTCCGACTTATTTGAACGGCTGCCATGAGGTGGCGAGAAAGTCAGCTGCAACATGTCAACAGCTGCCGCGCGGAAAAAGCACTTTCCAGTCACTTGAGGACGCACGCATGCAAATTTCGTCCATGTGGTCGAGAAAATGCAGTTTAACAATGAAAACAACAACAACAACCACAAGAACAAAGACAATCAAAATAATGGCAACTTAAATGGTCGAGCGGCGAACGTGAGTGGCATTAGGCGCAACCACAGCAGCACTGAATGCTCGTCGCTTGGCGTGCGGAATGACAATTAAAATGCTGCAGCGTGGCAGCGTCTCTTGACGGAGTACGTTCGGCTGCGCGCTGAACCGCACAAATAAACATTGCCACAGCTAAGCGCACAATAACGAAGTTGCTGCAGCAGGCAATTTGTGGACAGCGGCAATTACTGTGGCAGCAAACTCATTGGCGGCGCCATTGTCGGCATTAGTGCACTCGTGTGTGTGTGTGTGTGCAGCGTGGGTGCTATTTGTGCGGCATTGTGATTGTGTTAGTGTGGCCGTCTGCTGGCTGTGTGCTGCAACTGAAATGATATGCAATGACTCAATGGATCGCTGACTGGCGCAGCGAGCGAATGGGTGCGGTGCATAAAGTTGTGTGCCAAAGTTGCATACAAATCCGCATTTGCATCCGCATCCGCGTTCATATCCGTTTCCGTTTCCGTTAGCTTGTTCTATCTGTGTGCTTGTGTGTGGTAATGGGCGCCTTTGCGCTCAGTTGCAGCGCTTTTGTTGCCATGCTTATCGGCGGCTCTTCCTCTAACGCTCTGACGCTGTGTCAGTGTGTTGGCGCTTCTGTGAGCGTGTGTGTGTTTGAAGCAAGTGTTGCCTGCTGTTTATGGGTTAAATGCGATAATGGCTGCTGTGGATTTGCAGTCATTAGCTTTGTATGCAATCGCAGCCGCAGACAATGCGCACCGAGATGTGCAGAATGCGAAAATGGAAAGTTTCCGGTTTTGCTGTGCCGCACACGAGACTCGGTTGGATGGGATTTGGGCAGCGGTGCAGACAAATAAACGCATTGAAACGGTTTGCGGCATTATTGTGTTTGCTTTGTGCGTTGTGTAGCATTAAACTGCAGCTGGAAAATTGTGCGAGAGGTCGAGAAGTCGCCGGCAGCGACCGGTAGTGGAGCCGCTGTGCGAATGTGGGCGCTGTTGGCCTTTTGTGGTTGTTATTATCAATGTTGTTGTTATTGTTGTTGTAATTGCAGTTGTCACTCTTGCAGTGCATAGACGGAGCGTTTGTTTAGTTTCGCTGATAGATTGGTGCACTGACAGGCAATTCAGTGCAGTGGCCAACGGGGCGTATGAGCACTAATGATTATAATTGTGAGGTTGACACATTTCTCACATGGGTTATTGTACAATTGGGCTGAAATTCAATTGAAATGTCTTTGAATTCAATTGAATTGAATATTTTTCTTGATTTTTATGATATATTTTTGATATTTAATATTAAATCTTTAAACTTTCTTTGTTGAAAAATGTATTATATTTGTTTAAAATTTAATATTTTGAAAGATTAATAAATAAATACAAAAATAAAATATACCTAAAATAAATTTATTAAAAAAATTTAATTAGTTACATTATCAGATTTTTATAGGGATATATTTTCAAATTTTTTACTTATATTTCCTATTAATTAATTTCCATTAAATTTTTAATATTTTTAATAATTTTATTTTATTTTATTTTATTTTATTTTATTTTATTTTATTTTATTTTATTTTATTTTATTTTATTTTATTTTGTTTTATTTTATTTTAATTAATTAATTTTTTTTTTACAATTTTATTTTATTTATTGAATTTATTGTTTATATTTTTTTACAAGTTTATTTTATTCACCAAAATTATAACATTTTGAAAGATATAATAAACAATAATTATAAAAAATTGCAATTTTTTCAATTGTCAAATTTTTAATGTACTAAAATTTTATATTAAGAAAAATTCAAATTTACGTAGCAACGCTTCCCAAAGGTGCCGCATTTTTCTTCATTAAACTTTTTCACGCAACACGCAACGTTCCAGCGGCCCATCAACCGAGCAGCGGCAACGGTAGCAGGCCGTAAACGATGTGGCAGCAGCCGGCCGCCCGACATTACACCGACTGGCCGTCATATTGTCGGCACATTAATTTTCATTAGATTTCGATGCGTTTATTATTTGCACGAGGAGTCGCTTTGTGCGGCCCGAAATCCGGCGTTGGCTGCAACATGCGGCACAAACAAGTGAAAAGCAGCCAAAAGGCAAAGTTTGGGCCGATTGCCGCTGCGTGTTTCTTATTTGCGCAGAGTCGGAAGTGCCATAAAATGAGCAAAAAGGTAGAGCGACTGTTGCTGTGCGCGAAAACGACGATTGGCTCGTGAGGCGGACGAGCAAACGGCTGAAAGAAAGTTTTATAGCATTCCTGCGAATGAGCAGCAACAGTTGTTGCGCATATGTTGCTGGATTTGTTTGCTTTTCTTATTAAATTTATGGCAATTACATTGAAGAAGTTCTGGCCAAAGTGTGGCAGCAGCAGTTGCCGCATGATTTTGCGGTAATATGTATGTATGTGTATGTATGAGTATGTGTGAGTGAGTGAGTGGCGCTGCTTGTGTGGCTGCGTGTGTGTGTTCATAATTCTTGGGATAATTTTTCTAAGCGGTTGTGAAGTGGCAGCGGTGTTCAAGGAGTCAAGTGGGTCTTTTACTGAGCACTGCTGAAATGTTACTTTGTCTCAGTTGTTGTTGCTGTGCTTCAAGTCAAGAAGCTTTAATTGTGCAGCTGTGCGCGTGAAAAGTATATCAAAACAGTCGTTGCATTGGTGTTAATTTTTATGTTTTCTGCAAAAGTAAAATACATATTTTTGGCGCTTTGTGCAATCAGTCAGCATAAAGTTGTCGACTATGTGCCGCTGTCGATGTCGATGTGGTCTCATAATCCGCCTCATGCTGACTTTCAGCGGTGGCACGTGAGCTGCATGCGTTGTCACATGTTTGGCGCGAGTTTGAAGGTGTGTGTGTGTGCATTGTAATGCGTGACAACAAAACAACTTCCTGACATATCCTTCCTGCAGCACAAAACGTGCAACTACACGCCGCCACAAATACACCAATGTAGAGCTGAATAGTCATGAAATTAAATGAGGCAAGTAGGAAAAGTGTCATAATTTTACAAAGTACTTTTTGAAAGATTGTTTTTGTTCAATAGTGGGTGCGTGTTAGTATAAAGTTGCATAGTTCATTAGATTGACAGTCAGTCAATTGGATAGAGGAGTAGACAGATGAACTGACAAACGGAGAGATGAACAGACAGATGGACTGATAAATGGGTAGATGAATGGAAGGATGGACAAAAGGAACCCCAGGTTGTTTTTTGTGGTTGTTATTATTAATGTTGTTGTTATTGTTGTTGTAATTGCAATTGTCACTACTGCAGTGTATAGGTGAAGCGTTTGTTTAGTTTCGCTGACAGTTTGCCGCACTGACAGGCCGTCCAGTGCAGTGGCCAACGGGGCGTATGAGCACTAATGATTAGAACTGTGACGTTGTCGTACTTCACACACGGCTCATTGCACAGGTGGACTGAAATTCAATTGAAATGTTTCTGAATTCAATTGAATTGAATTCCCATATGGTGAAAAGAGAAACAGATGAATTGATGAACGGATGAACGGAGAGATGGATAGACAGATGCACTGATAAGGAGACAGATGGATAGAAGAACGCACAAAAAGAGTCCCAGGTGGTGGATAGAGAAGCAGATAAATTGATGAACGGACGGATGCTCTGAATTTAACGATTTTTATGTCATTTAAGAGGTAAAACTCTAACTAGGAAACCCTAAGAAATCTATGCAAAAATTTAATTATTTTGTGTACAAAAGCCTCAAAAAAGTCCTCAAAGTCGAAAGTTTTCAAGAGGTTGCTACAAATTTAAATATAATTATATAAAAAAATTGCTGTTGGCATTTTTTGCTTTTAAAGTTTTCTTATAATTTGCAAAGTTGAGGTTTTTATTTCACTTTTAATTAAAAATATTTTTTTAAATTAAAAACCTGAAAATTGACAAAACTGAGAGGAAAATATCGAAAATCTGGATTTTTGTTTATTTTGAGAAGAACTCTTTTTTTGTCGAATAAGGTAGATGTAATAATGATGATAATAATAAGGTAATGTAAATAATTCAATTTGAAAAGTGGTCTAAACACCTATTTTTTCTTAAAAGTATGCAATCACCATGAAAAATTTAAGTCGAAAAACTTTGAACTCGTTGTATGGATTCGAATCACTGTGGGATGGTCATCATTGACAAACAGATGGGCAGAGACACAGAGGTACGGATCGATAGACTTGTTTATACAGAGACGGGTGAATGAACGGAGGATAGAAAGGATAGATCGATGAACTTGTAGAGAATAGGACTGCTTGACATGTAGACTGACGAGCGAATTTACTTACGAATGAACCAATGAATGAACGAATGACCAATGGATAGATAAGTAGATAAAAAACAGATGGATGGAGAGACTGGCAGTGAAACGGAACGACCAATTGATACAAAAGCTCTTTCAAAACATGCGAAAAAAATCGATATACTTACGAAACTAGGGGCCAAATGTAGTAAAACTGCGTTTTTAGTTTTTCTCTATTTTATGTTTGTCGTACGATGCAATAGATCTTTGTTTTATAGAAAGGAGTACTAAATTTTTTATATCTTGAACTAATAAAGTTAGAAGGTAGTGAACATATTAATCCTTAAGATATATTTTTATAAAAAAAAACCTATTGGAAATTTCCAAGGATATTTAAGGATAAAGTTTTAAAAGTACATTTTCAATACCTTTTCGTCCTTTTGCACCAAAAAATTAAATTTTCTAAGACTCTGAGGATTTTTCTCTTTCATTTGATACCCATATTGTTATTTTACAATGCGCTGAATTTTTGAAATAATTTTTTGAAATAACCATGTCCTTGAAATTTCAAAGTCCTTTTAAAAAAATCCTGACGTCAGAGAGAAAAGCTAAGCAGTTTTACCACATTTGGCCCCTAGTTTCTACTCGCGAAATAAACTTTTTCGTGTGTAAAATTGGTGTCGCACGGTGTTATATTATAAATTAGTGATTGGGCACTATGTGCCCGTTTTTAAAATCAAACTGCGAAGTTTTACTAGGGACTATGTCCCAATTTTGTAACTGTTTATTGAATTAAGCGCTATGCGCTCCTTTTCGTTACAGAGTACTTCAAAAACTAAAAACTAATTCCTTATTCTACCCTTCTTTTATATCTTTTCTTGGCTGTGTTTGGCACGTTGTTATTGTTGTTGTTGTTGATCTGGCTGCTGGCGCTGGTGCTGACACAGGTGCAAATTTGATTGTGGCAAACGGTTCGTTCTCACCGTAGCATGCGGTGTCATGATTACACCACGGTGGATGCTGCTGATGACATTGGCACAGGTGCAATTGGAAGTTGACGAATTGCACCGTGGGAAGAGGAGCTTTCTCAGTCGATCCGCCGAGCTGCTGAGTTGTCGTCTGCCAATCCCAAGAATTGAGTCGCGTCTGAATGTGGGAACTACGGTTTAGTCACGTAGCGTTTGTGGGATGTTGACACAGGTGCAAGTAGGAATTTGCCGAATTGTGGGATGTTGACACAGGTGCAAGTAGGAATTTGCCGAATTGTGGGATGGGGAGCTTTCCCAGGTGATCTGTTATGGTTATGCTACGGATTGGTCACGTAGCATTCCGGTGTTGTGGGAGTCATGTGCTAACTTATATTCTGCATTGGCCTCCTTATTAGTTCAAGGAGTTCCATACGAAAGGCCATAAAATTCGACATCTCAGGGTGGATCAAGAAAAAGCGACCCAAGCGAAAGTAGAGCGAAAGAATGGGAGTTTCATATTTGCTGTTCGAGTACACATTTGAGGCAAAAAACTATGACCAAAGTAAAAGTGAAACAAAAGACTCTTCAAAATTTGAATAAAATAATGTCCATTCGTCTCTCTTACTAAATTTTTCCTACTGGGTGTGAGCGTGCATAGCGAACGTACGTGCGACGTGCAATACATCAGACAGCGCACCTAGTCGTGTCAACTCATTGGCGTCAGCGTACTCGGCGACTCTCACCACACGGACCGCCCTCCCGCTCGCTTTCATTCCCATCAACACACTTAATCATCGCCGAACGTCATTATGAACGTCGTTATGGGGCGCGGTGCGTGGCAGCAACAACGTGCGCTGCAACAGCAATAGCAATGACGCCACTGCAACAGCGCCCACCAATCTCAAAGGATAACTCCACACACACACAAATATATTCAAACGCGCACACACAGTTCTAATGGCGCGAAAGTAGAGGAAATGACAACGCGCGTGGGAGTTTCGTAATAAACTACGTGATCGCACGCAAATATGGCAGCAGGCAGACAGACAGGCCGCAGCGCAAAGCGAGCAACAAAAGCACGGAACGCGTCGAGTGTGTGGCTGTGGTGCGGCGCTGCGCTGTGTTGCGGCTTTGCATTTCGACTTCCGGTGCGTGCTTTCATTAATGAAAATGACATCGCCACATAATGTTGCATGGCGGAACGTGTAACTTCTTCTTGCATTGGCTGCGTGTCGTTGCCAGGCGACGCATATGGCGGCGCAGCGGCAACACGGCGCTGACAAATTGAGATGTATGCTCGCTCAGCTGGCAGCGCAACAAACGAAACAAAAATCCATGGTGTCGGTCGGCGCCGCTGGCGACATAGTCGTTGTTGCGGTATGCAAATGCCGCATGCAGTTCGGCTGCCAGCGCTGCATCAATTTCAGCTTGAGCGATGTCAAACGCGACGCTTGGTGCGCGTGAGTGGACGCTTTTAATGCGCATTAGTTTGCGCCAAGTAGCGAGTCAGATGCGCAGCACTCGAGTATGTGTGGGTGTGTGTGTGTGCGGGGGTATTGGTTGTTAAGTTGCGCAGGTGCGGTGTTGTTGTGAAAGCTGAAACATCGACGATTGTTAATTACTATCAACGTTTGAGTGTGTCTGTGTGTGTGTATGTGTTAGTATTCGTTGGCCTATGTGCATGCAGTGAGTTGGGAAAACATGCATGTGTGGTGAGACGATAGTAGTGAAGTGCAATTTCACGCTATCTGCGAGTGCACTTGGCTATGGCTAACGGCATTAGGTGCAAGGGGCAAAATGTTTAGGCCCCAGGTCGCTCAAAGGAATGGAGGATGTTGTGTGCTGATCTCATGGCGACGGCAGTTGGTCCCATGAGGCACTTTGTGTGTTGTAAGTAAGTTTCTGACTGAGCATGAGTTGAAACATGATTTTCCACTCAAATATTAAATAGTATTAAATATTAAAAATCAAATATTTATAGATATTTTTCGGCTATTTGCCGCCAACAATCTGCGACCTGCTTCATCGTTGTTGCAATTAGTTTGCTTCAATTTACTTCGCGAACGCCGCATCTTGTGTCGTTTTAAATAAGCAATGATATGCCGAAGATTAAAGTGGCAGCCAACACGACAGGCGGTCGCTGGCGTTGTTGTTAGTGTGTTGCGCCACTTGAAATATTAAACACTCGAATTTCGTTGCGCCAACATCCGTCGGCCCGTTCTCTATAATGTCGTAATTTATGTGCATAAGTAAGCAAGCAAAACGAGAAGCAAGATTTTTGAGATTGAGCAGCGCGCCAGATGTAAAGCTGTCTGTAGCTGAAAGACAAACAGAAGCAGCAACACAAACGGCCACACAAGAAGACAGCAACAGCAACAGCACTGCGCATGGCAACAGCGATACGAGGCGACCACCACTGCTGACTGCGGGCAGACCGGACTGTGTGCGAACCGAGCAGACTGAAAGGACAACAAGTTGAACATTTCCGCTTCCTGTAGCTTCAGCTCGATAGCAACAGCAATGACTGCCGAAAGGGCAGCCAACGCCAATGCCAGCGGCAGCTGCAGAAGGTAGCGGGCGCCATAGCAGAAACATCAACACCAGGAACAGCAACAACAACAATTAAAAACGAAATGGCTTTAAAAGGCAAATTGCAGCAGCAGCAGCACAAGACACACATACACACACATACACTCACACCTACGCTACACAAATAGTAGCCGAGCATGTGCACAGCGCGTTAGTAGTCCAGCTGTTGATGAAGGGTCCTTGAGCGCTGCCAAAACACAAGTCCACTTGAGTGCCGCTGCATCTTTTGCGCCAAAACGCAAACAACAAAACCCAAAGCGAGCCAAATTCCTAAACGTTAACGAAAACAACAACAACAATGCGCGGCTGCAACAAGAAACCCGTAGACGAAAACATAAATGAAAACAGAAAAGAGGAGCATGCGAAATGGCTGAAAGTGGAGCAGCCATTAGTGCTGCGCCGAGCAGCGAGCATTCGTTTTCGTTTCTTCTCATATTTTTTGCATTGCCACATCGTCCGTCCGACTCAGCGGCGCGTTTGTGTGCCAACGCGACTGCCTGCGTCCGTTTGGTGGCCGTTTTTAATTTCGCCGCGTCGCTGCAGCCGTAAGATGAGCGATGAACGGATTGTATGGCAATGCTAAAAGTCCTCGGCTGAGTGCGAATGCGTCGTCCCTCTTTCCGCTACTTGAAGCCTCCGTCTCCGTTAGTTGAAGTCGAACGGGTGCGAAGTGTGCTAACGAGAAAATAACGCGTCGGTATGCAACGGAATTTTAAATTGGCTAACGGCCGCTTTTTGGCCAACAGGCAGAGAAAAAGACAGGCAGACAGAGAGACAGTGCCACTAGAGCGGCTCCACTACCTGTCAACCGAGCTGCCGCACCCTGCTGCCGGTCGTCATTTGACGGTGAATTTAAATTGGCAATAAGCCTTTCGTAGTCCTGTTGGTTTGGTCCTGTTGGTGTTTAGTTGGTTGGCTGACTGGTTGACTGGTTGCTTTGGTTGGTTGGCTGGTTAGTTCTGTTGTCGTGGTTGTTATTGTTGTTGTTGTGGTTGTTGTTGGACACTACAATAACTGAGGATATCCACCATGGGATGCGGCCAAGTTGGCAGTGTCGTCATTGAGCAAGGCAGCGTTGTTAACGAACGAACAACAACAACAACAACAACAACAATTACTATTACGAAGAAATAAACAAATGAAAACGGCGAAAACGACGAAACGGAAATAAGGCGAGCAGCGTTCAAGAGTGGCCTAAGAAAATGAAAAATTGCAACGCAGTTGGCAGTCGGCAGCGAGCGCACTTGAGAGTGTTGGCAGAAAATTGCTTAAATGAATGGCAGTGAGCGGGCATAACGAACAAAAGCAACAACAACAACATGTCCTGCACCAACGTACTCGCATTTTCTAAACGATTCATATAAAATTTTATTATGATATCTCTGAAATATGTTACTATGGTTCATAATGGGTTAATGGGGCAAGTCCCAACACTTTGAAGCCTTGAGCATTTATAAACAATTGGAATTTCATGGTTAATATTGAGATCTTCATATTTGTCTAAAAATATTTTCATATGGCAACTCTGACTAAAAATCTAACTGCCTGATTGCAATTTTTGCCGCAAATGTAAAAAAGTCTCTTAAGCATTTTTTACGGTGAGCTATTGGCTATCGGTTTATTGTTGTTTTTGTGCCACGGTTTTTTTTGTTTTTGTGCCGCTGCTCTATTATTGTCATGCTTCTTCTTCTCATTTACATTCACTCCCTTTTGGTCTGAGCGGCATGTGGCATGTGGCGTTTCGACGATTGATGGCTTAATTGGCCTCAGCTGAAGAACAAATGTGCGCCATGGCAGAAAGCCAAATTTGTCTTTTTCGCGGGAAACGAATCACGAAATGTGCCAGAACCATGCAATTTCCTTGCACAGAGGAAACCAGAGGCAAAGTGTGAAAAATACTGAAAATATTTAAATATTTAAGGGAGAAAGAAACAAGTAATAACAAACAAAAACATTTTTTTTGTACCGAAATCTGTTGTTGACAGTGTTGCAAGTGTTGTTGCTTTATTATCGTTGTTGTTGCAGCATGCATGGTCCGTTGAGGGCGACACGAAACTGCAGTCTGTTGTCGCTGTTTGTCTGTGTGTGTATGTGTTGTTGTTGACATCAACCGCGATTACCAGCGTCAAACTCACAGCAACATCAGCAACAATGACAACAACAACAACTATGACAACAATCTCACAAACCACAATAAAAGATTCAAACATTGTTTCGGGAGGTTTTCACAATTTTCTACAGTTTCCATTTTGTGTGTGTGTGTGATGTTGTTTTGTTGTTACTGTCATACTTATTGTTTTTGTTGTTGTTGTTGTGTGCTGTGTACAGCGCTATTTGCCACTGACATGGCAATTGCGCAACACAACAATAAAAAGTAAAAGCGCGCGCAATAGTTGCCGCATTAGTTGGTTGGCGAAGGGCGAGCGGCCGCAAAATAGTAGTGGAAAAGAGTAGTAGTACAAAAACGCAGTAGCAGTGCGCAGTGCAGCAGCAGTTGCAGCAGCGGAAGTGCCGCAAGTTGGGCAAAACTAACGAACCCCCGAAGGACAACTGTCGCCAACCAAACTCAGCGCAGCCGAGGAGCGGAGCGGAGCGTAGAGACGTTCAATTGATAACAAAGTTCTGTGAAAAATAATAAAAATAACAGCGAAAATAAAAATGAAAATCTTAAATAAAAATAAATGGTCGTGTGTGGCGACAGACATTCGAAAGAAGACAGAAGACAGAGAAATGCAGTGAGGACGAAAGGAGAAAAGAGCAACGGCTGCTTTTATTTGTTTAGATTTCGATGGATTTTGTTAAAGTTGCTGACAGCACACGTCTCTGTCGGTCGGTTGTCTTGACGCCGGCCCGTAGCTTCCAGTATTTCGTCTGCACATGGCACCCACACACACATACACTCAGATGTATGGTTGTTGTTGTTCTGGTTGTGCCAAGTGTCGAACGATTTTTAGTGCGGCCAGCAAGTGTGTGGGTGTGTGCTTTGTTGGCCATGTCCTTTGTGTGTCTCGCCTATAAATTCGTTGTTTTTGATTGTCCCTTTTTTGTGCGAGTGCGTGATTTGTATGTGTGTGTGTGCAGAAATCCTTTGCGGGTGGTTTGTGTGCGAATTTAAACTGCTTTGCGGTTGTCGTCTGCATATCAGTAGAGCTTTAATAGCAACGACAATGGACACATTGGCTTGTAAAGTGTGCCAGAACGAATGTTTTTGCTGCGTTACAAATTCTTGAAATTGATAAATAGATAAATTGAAAAAAGATTACAGAATTTATAATAAAAGGATTAAGGAAAGTAGAAAGTTGTTCTTGGAAAGTTTTCATGTTAATGCTTTAATAGAAATTTTGAAAGATTTAGAACATTTTTGCAGAATATTCAAGAAGCTGATGTTCTTTGATTTGTAGGATAAATAAAGTCTGATTAATTAGTTCTGGGTATTAGACTTAAATAGGCAGGTCCTAATTATTTGAGTATCTAAAGTCGTTTTTGAAAGTGTCATCAGTGCTTTTATGTTTTCTTAACCCTTTCGACCGCTAATTCTACTCTGTGTCTCGACATTACTTTTTGGTATTTAAACCATGAGACACGTGTCTAAGAAGTGTGCACACCACATTTAATGTCGCCACGCCTCTTTGTTAGAGTTCTAGAGCTAGTTTACTTTTGAACCATTTTAGCTTAAAACGGGTTAAATAAAATTTGATCAATATTTTTAAATTACAGAAAAATTATTAAATATTTATGGAAAAATACAAAATTATCACTTCTTGATTTTATTTTACCATTTTTAAAGAAACAGGGTTTTGATCAAACGCGTGCAATTCGTAGACTACAATTAGAACACAAACTTGACTTGATATCGCTGCAAATAATTGGAAATTATTTTGGGGAAAACAGTAACATTTTTGTGATTTACTTTGAATTCACTTCTAAAAATACTAATTTGTTGGTGCCAACTTAAATTAAACCCATAAATCAATCGTAGCTTTTGCTATAAGATGACAAATAAGCGAAGTTTCTCTAAGGCAACTTTTGGGTCGCAAGAGTTAATAGAGTAAAATGGCTCCAGATTCACCTGATGTGTCTTTCGCGACATAGAAGAACCTTGTTGCGGTTGAAAAAATCCAGTAGAGGAAGACCTATCAATTCTTTGATTGTGTCTTCAGTGCCCACACTCACATCTCGTGTCCTTTGCAACGAAGGAGAACCAAGTTGCGGTCAAAAAGATCCAGTAGAGCAAGTCCTAAAAACTATTGGAGAGACTAAGAAAATTTCATCTATTAATTAAAAAACCAACAACTTTAAAAACTAACGTCCCGATTGATGGAAGTTTTTTCCTGAAGCTTGGGTACAGCACTTCTAGAGGGTAAAAGTGCTTAATACGAAAAACAAAAATATCAAAACATGTAAAACAAAAACGAAACAAAAAAGCAAAGAACGAAAGCTTTGTCAAGACATGAAGTGACTAAAAAGATTTCAAAGCAGTTTTGAAGGTCAACAGTTTCGTTGATGGTTATGTTAGGCTGGCTGGCTAGGCATGGACCCTATTGGGTCTCTAGATATCCCAATTGGATCTCCTTAGTGTTGCGTATCGACATAAAACTGATCGGTAAGAATGTGGGTGAAGTTTATTACCGACTTGATGTCATGCTTGGGAACCTCCTCTAACCCCTCAAAAAAGAACGGGACCCTTAAGTAAGTAAGTTGTAGTCTTGAGGTCGCCGAACAGGAGCAGAGAATGTGTCCCAAGATTTTCTTGGCACAAATTTCTCTGCATTGCCACCGATAGAAGTTTTATTAAAGTTTCTACGGTTTTCTTGAAGGGTTACGGTTAAAGTCCTTAAAACAAAAACTTAAAACAAAGACACAAAAATAAACCAAAAATTTAAAAAAGCATATAACAAAAGCCTCATTAACGCTGGAAGTGTCAAAGACGATTTCATCTAATGGTTTAAAAAAGCCATGGACTGGAGTTTTTTTAAGCTTAGGCTTTGATTAAATTGCTTTAAATAAAAATGGAAAAGAAACAACAAACATTAAATAATAGAATTGCAGCTTTGCTATACTCAGTCTTCATACGTTCACAGAATATTTTATGCAATTAAAACATCTCACTGCTTTCTACATTTGGATTGAATTCGATTTTGGGAAACCTCATATATTATTATTTGTTCTTCCATTGCATTAATTCCACTTCTTCTGTTTCTAACAACAATTTTTCAAACTTCTTCTGTTCACTTTCTCTCGCTGCCAAATTCCAAAAGCCTTAACTTCTGTTCCCTGCTTTCTGCAACTTTCTGTGTTTTGCCATTAAAAGTTGTGCCCGACTTGAACGCACACAACGGCTAATCTTCGATATGGTTTAATTACGAGCACAACGAGCCGTTCGCATTCAATTCGTGCTTCTTATGAAGTGCTTTTGTCAGCTAGTTAAGTCGGTTTGTCACATTCCATGCTTATTACCAAAATAATAATCACCATCAATACGTCGGCCACAATGCGCACACAGCGACACAGCAAACACACAATCACACATTCATGCACACATTGTGACATGAATATGTAGAACGAAGTAAATACGGAGATAATAAAGTGACCAACTTTCACCACAAACACACAACCATACTTGGGACTAACCAAATATGTATATGCATGTGTGTGTGTGGGTGAAACTAATTTCTGCGTCGTTTAAATGCGAAGCACAACCAAATGAAGAGTGCAGTGACATAGAAAAGCGGGTGGCAGAGGGGCTGTAAGTTTGCCGTGTGGAGCAATAGAAATTCTTGCCATGTGTATGTAAGCTGCTCGGAATCCCACGCACACACACACCAACACAAATGCATAGTGTCAGCCAAATGTACACAGACCCGAAGCGCACGCAATAACTACGCCCTAATGACTTTCATTTCACACTAATACACTGAGACAGCGCCAGACATACGCAGCCGAAACCGCAAAAGCTGGGCGGGAGCGTATTTTGAAAGCTGTCTGCTGCTGTCTGAAAAGAAACGCTCTCGGTTGCGGCCGCTTATGAGTTGCGTTCGGCATGTGTGTGTTTGCTGTCAGCTGCACACACACGCACACGACTACTTTATTATGTCAATATACAAGTGTGTGTGTGGGTGTTCATAGGATAGAAATAGTTAATTAACACAACATTACATTGCGTTGACCAAGCAAACATTTTAGCCTTTTGTGTTGGCACAATTCGTAATTGTTGTCGTTTTGCTTTCATTCACATTTGCATTCATGAGTAGCAGATTTTGTGTGTGTGAGTGTGTTGGTTGCATTGTGGTGCTTCCAGAGCGTAGCATTTCAACCGCACATTGAACCACACTCGAGAGTTGCAACATTAATTTAGTTAAATTTAATTGTATTATGAAAATTTGCCAAACATGTTGCCAGAATTTCTGGCGAGTCACTAAAGCTGTTACTGTAATTTTGTGTGACACAATAGATCAGAATTCCGCTCTTATTGCTTCATTCTGGTTGCTTCTGGCTATTCAGAAACTCGTGTTTTGGTTATATTTGTTTTGAAATCAGCTCGTGTTCAGTGCGAATAGAATCTTTGTGGTGGTTAATCAATGGATTGATTGCTGTTTGAGACTTCTCGCTGTGATGTGACAGTAATTGTTTTCATCCATTTGCTAATTGATTATTTTGCATCATTTTTCTAGTTATTGTTCCTTTTCACAATTTCATGACTTGAAAATTTGTACACCGAAACTAAAATGTGTTTTTTTAACCTATTGATGCCTAATGGGTAAAATTTTACCCATGAAAACTAACTTTTTAAAAAAACACATAAAAGTTCGTGGTAGAGATATCGCAAAATCATTGATAAGGATGGTTGGGGTAAAGGTGGAACTACCTTAGTCTGGTGGAGGTCACCCTAAAATTCCGCCATCTAGCCAGAGTTACCAGACTTCAAAATTTGTGAATTTTCCGGAAGTGGAAAATGTGGTGAAACGTAATGGCCCGGAACCTCACACAAATCTGCCTCCTAACTCACCCGTAAACAATACTTCTTTTGTTCACGTGTGATCACTTTAAAAAGTATGGAAAAAGCTACTATTGCTGCCTAATCGGCACAAAATACCCAATGCATATCTCAGCAATGTGCAGAGATAGAAAGCTGATCATTTGTTTCTGATCATTTTGGGTCAATTCCAGGTCGTGTATGAAATTTTATCAAAATCGTATGGGCAGAACTGGTACCAGGCAGCAATGGGTTAAGTGGCTAATAAAGCAATTTTATGCGAACTTTTATTAGTTTTCTATGTTGTGAAGATGACCTCAAAAGTTTCCGACCTCACCATGAAGATGACAACACTTGTCAACAAAAGGTAGGAAATCTGTTTGCATCTCCTATGAAAGGTAATCACCAAAAATTCAGCCATTTTAGATGCGCAGTTTTGTTGTTTGACAATGCTTTACGTCAGTCGACGTGAGTGTTTTTCGATTACAGAGCAATTTTAAATATTTGTTTTTAATAGGTAAACTAAAGACAAGTTGAAGATTGTGCACGGCGACCATTACCATTACTCGTATTAACTACCGTAAAATTTTGAACAGCTGAAGTTTTAAGTGAACGCTCATGATGTTCAAAAACAATGCAACACTGACAACAGCATTGGTCAAGTTCCTCAAATGGTGCTAGAGACCCATCGAACTTAATTGAGAGAGAGGTAGCAGTGACTCTGATTATGTCCAAAGAATGGGTTTGTCATAAGTATATTAAAGCCAGATTTATAAATAAGAAACTTGTCGTGTTCGAATGGACCTTTCCAACGCTCTGTTAGCTCAATTTGAGCGAAATCAATCACAGCTGGGAGAAATGTTTAGGCCAGAAAAATAAAAATAAATTTAAAGAAAAAATTTCTGGTATCTGGTATATCGTATGTTATAGATTTTTTGTAAAATGTAATTGTGTCCATTTGGGGGGCTCAGTTCTGCCGCACAGTGATCTACGGAACCGGGTTTAATGTGAACAATTACACAGATTAAACTAAGTGTGATTCACTACTAATTATGTCAGACTATTGCAATTAAATTTTGCACAAGCATTCTGTCAGTTTATGAAACGGACCAATCAGATACTTTAATACCTCAGCGGTCACTCAATAAGAACAACGGTCTCGATGCTCACGGGTCACTGTCTTATGTGTAAGTATGCGGAAATACTGAGACTGCAATCCAACGACTTCTCTTGAGGTTGCAGCTCCGATGGGGACAGAGAAGAAATCATTTTCCATCTGTTATGTAAATGTCCTTCATTAGCCAGATTCATTAGCGTTCTTCATTACTCTCATTCATAATAAAAGTCTCCATAAGTAGTGCTTAGGTGAGCTTTTCGCGTAGAAGACTGCCATTCCAACTTAACGTAACCTAATCTGCCAGTTGGACAATTTCCATACCTCGCCTGTTAAGACAAAACTGTAATATTTAGATGGTCTTTTTCAAAGCCAAAGTAGAGAGATTTACAATATTGAACAAATTTCGTCATTTTGCATTAGAAATTTAGAAAAATGGACTAAATTTTAAGATTGATGAATGAAAATTCACTTATTCGAGAAAAAAATCCAAGAAAACTATGATGGCCAACTTGACTCTAATAAAAATTTGACACAATTTAAAATACCAAAAAATTGTCGAAAATTTCAATATTACCTAAAATAATTTACTCATTAATAGAAAACTAGAACGTAAGCAGACAAAAGTGGCACGTCAACCAGTTGAGACCGACTCAAGTATTCTTATTTTTTGACAGACGAGTTTTGCTGAGCTAATTGAAATTCTTCGGGCACTCTGTGCCATTTAATGTTGGCTTCGTGAAGACAAACTACGCACTGAATGCTCCTCTTTCCCGAGTTTTGTTGGAGCTCAATGAACTTTTTGTGTCATTGGATATTGATTTTGCGCTTCGTAACTTTGTTTTCTTTGAATCACTCAAACTCGCCCTTAATTAATTTGTAAAATTTTTCTCAGAGATTTGTATCTTAGTTACAGCAACTTAGTATGTAGGGACATTCTGTTACATTGTTATTGTCTGTAAGAATTCTTGTTCATAGTCCGAATGAAATATTTAAATAAAAAAAATAAATAAATAAACAAATTAATTAAATATTTAAGAAAATATTTAGTATATAAATAAATAAAAAATAAATAAATAAATAAACAAAAATTAAATAAATAAATAAAAAAATTAAACAAATAAATAAATAATTAAATAAAAAATAAATAAATAAATCTTGTATATAAAATTCTTGTGTCACAATGTTAGTTACCATACTCCTCCGAAACGACTTGACCGATTTTTATGACATTTTATATGCATATTCAGTAGGTCTGAGAAACGGCTACTATCTATTTTTCAGGGGGCGTGGCACCACCCATACGAGCCAGATCTTAATTGTACAAATATTGTGACCCAAATATTTTGCTGAACTATAAGTCGCTCAGCAATGAAACTTAGTACGAACCTACCATTTTCTCTTTCGACAGAGGGCATTGAATAAAGGGCAGATATTGAATAAGAGGGCATGGCACCGCCCATATTATTTAATCCGGTGCAAGCGTAGTCCATTTCTTTACTGAAACTTAGCAGCAACATTGCTTATTTGTGGGCCTCGATTGCACTAATCAGTAGCTCCTCCTCTTCCTTTAGTTAGTTTTCTTCGTCAATTTGCATCGTTATAGATTCGCCATCTCACGTTTTTCATTATAAAAAAACAACAAATGTTGTGCGAGACAAAGTTCGCCGGGTCAGCTAGTAAATATATAAATAATAATTGCAGGTTTTTCTTATCTCGAAATAAAGCATTGGCAAGAATCGAACTCTACATTTTCATCAGAAAATCATTACCTTTTATTACAATGGTTAAATTCCCCCATAGTTAAAAATTTCTCTGAGAAAAAATATAAAATGAGAAATAATCTCTGAAATTTTAAACTATTTCCTAATCCAAACATTGAGCTTCTTTGGATGACCAACTCTATGCTTTGGGTTCGAAACAGTTTAGTGTTCTATCTTCAGCTGCTTGCCAACACACCGTTTTACTTTGAAAATATCAATGATTTCAACGACATTTCATTTTTCAAAAAAATTTATATAAGGTCTGTTTGGCAGAGAATAATTTGTACGAATTTGTACAAATTTGTACACATTTTTACTGGATCTTGTTTGTTGACGCCAAATCTCCAGTAACGAGAGAGAAACTGAGAGCGTAAAGTGACAGTTCATTTCGTGAGAATTTGCAAGTTTTTACTGGAGAAATTTTGTCCAGTAACTTTTTGCCAGTAAGAAGAAGAACAAGAAAAACATATGACTGGCTGCCATATGAAACATAAAGTTTGAAAACATTTGGAGGCAAATGGAAACAGCAAAGAAATTGTGCGTTCGCAAGTCTGCCGACCCACAACCGTCTTGCTCAGCTTTACCCGCTGAAGCTGAAAGTGAAGAATTGCAGATTGAGCGCAACGAACAACTTGCATTTTGCATTAAATGTCTGCTTTAACTTAATTTTCCCTACCACTTCAAACCTCAAATGAAACTTTTAGATCAGCTGTTTCGTTCTTTACGCCTTCTGTTTACACCCTTTTTACTGTGTATTGTGAGTGGGCCAAGTCCCAGTGGTGTAACCAAGAGTTAAAACTTGCAAATTCTTACAAATTGCTGTTTGTTTATTTTTTTGGATAGTTTGCTTTTAGGGAGCATACGCTGGCTTACTCTCCTCGTATTTTTTACTGTATAATTTTTACTGGAAATCTGGCCAAACAGACCTATATTCAATAGTTTTAATTGTCTCTGGTTTTGTCACTGTTTGACAAAAACCAAACACTTGCACAAATTCTGAATATCTCCCACATTGTTCGGCTATTTGTAAGGTAAATTTGAATGACATTTCAATTAAAATTTCCTCAAAATGATTTCTGGAAATCTGGCAACTCTAATTACGCATCGCATTGTAATGACAGTTGTATTTATGTTTGTGTATGTGTGATGTCTACTCAATTAGGTAACTAAATGTTATGTGTTTTTTGCATATGATTTGCACAAATTTCCAGCACAGACAATTATCTACAGAGGCTAATTAGTTTTGTATTTTAATGCCACTTGCAACGACCGCTCAGGCGCAGTGCAGCGCATCGGTTTTGCGGCACTTGAAGCATGCCGCAATAAATTCGTAGCGCAGATGCGGCTGGCGTTTATAGCAAACTAGCGCAACTCACTACTCATTACGCAAAATGGCAGGAGAGCAATTTAATTTTCAATTAGCAGCAAAGCGCCGGTGCGGCTGCACTTTCACGAATACAGTCTGCGCAAATATCTGCCGGAGTCTGTGTGTGTTTGTTTGTGTGCCTGCAGCATTGAACTCTATACTTACTTACATGTGGTACAGTACACATTCGATAATAATCACAGCTAGCAATCGCTGTCAGGCAAAACTGTGCGCGTGTGTGTGTGTGTGCGTGTGTGCAGCGGTAATGAATGCTCGCTGCTAGTTTATCTTGTCTCGGGCAACTTTTGGCAATGATTATGCGGTGCATATGTTGCTCGTGGCTGCTATTGTTGTTGTTTTTGTGGTTATTGTTATGCACTGTTATTGTTGATGCATGACTGCTGGTTGCGGTCTGGCAAACGCCGAATAGGCATTTAGCTAATGGTGCAACAAGCGAGGGCAACATGCGACGTGTTGCGTGTTGTGTTGGAGCTTGCAACAGTGCCGCCGGTGAGTGCACGACGCTGATTATCGGCGCTGCCAAGATGCCACCGCTTAGCGTCGAATTGACGCGGCGGATGCTCGCAGCAGTTTGCTGGCTCAGAGCGTGCAAATACAAACGTTGGCGGGAGGGGGACAGACAGACAGTGTCTTGAAGGAAGAACTTGTAGACACTTGAACTTGAAGTGTGCAGTTTAAATAGCTGCGGTTTTGTGTAATGCAAGGCTGCACTAATTTGTTGCCAGCTACTTCAAACCAAGCAGCAAATTTCAATGTTTATAAACGCTTTGTGCGGTCTACTCAAAGAAAAGAGTACTTAGGTGAATTTGAATTGGCAGAATCTCAAACTGCGTTTTTCTCTGCTTGGGGTTTCTTTTGTGTTTAATGTTTTGTGTGCAAAAGAGTTTACGGCATTGAAACATTGAAACCGTTTGGGTTGGTGCGAGTTAATTTTGGAAATGTCTGAGAAGTTTAGGTAGAAATTGAGTTGAAATCCGAAGTGAATTAAAAAAAATTGTTTTCAACAAAAACACCTAATTTGCTTAATATCCTTAGAAACCACATAAACTTTTCTCTCAACATAAGTTCACAAACATTTTTCATTTTAAATGACAAACCTTTCCCTTTTAAAAAATCGTTATTTTAAAATTTGCTTTTTTTTAATCTATTGCTAAAGTTTAACATCTTCTTACCGGGACATTCCAGGTGGCAACTCTGTCAACACTGGTATTCTGTCGTGGTCACCATTTTATAATTATTAGATTTATTTTTTTATAAAAATTCGTGTTCTGTGCGTCAAAGTTTTTGCCAACTACGAAACATTTACAGCCGAAATGAATGTCCAATTCAATGAAATATGGCAACAACAACAACTAGTTGGAACAAAATATTATTCAAACATTTGACGAGACCGTGAGCGAGAGAAAGAGACCAGGCCGACTTAGGGCGCAGAGTTCTACAGAATTCTATTCAATATCTCCCGGAATGAGACGTGAAGCTGCAGAAGCCATTTGAATGAAATAAAAAAATGACCACATAAGAACAATAAGAAATTAAATTTAAGTAAAACAACAACAAAGTGAGATATGAAGAGAAATTTAAATAAAACTGTTGTATGAAATATGAACAGAAATTTAAATAAATCAACAATGTTGAAAGATATCAAATTGATTCTGACTGTTGTTTACTTTCATGTAAACTTGTATGATTGGTCCAATTTTTGATGACTCAGTTTAGCATGTGCGGTGTTATTACGGCAGTGTTGGCCTCGAGCTTGTTCAAAGTGGTTGGATGGTAAGCTTTAGCGACTAAGGACTTCGCAAAGGACTAACGACATAGCCCCCAGAGAAAATAATCGAGTGGCATAATCGAGCCGCATGTTTGGTTTTGATATTTTCTGGTTGCACTATTTCTTGCTTCACACCATTCTTCTTCTTGCTTCTTTCTTCAGACTATATTTTCTAAAATATGTGCACACTTGATCACATTCCCAATAGAAGGAAATGAATTGTACATTATGTGAAAGAGGATTCAAAACCAGCGAACAAACTTAAGACATGGAATCTTCCTTAATTTTCCTGACTATGTGATGACCGTATTGACCTTCAAAATATTCATCCACAACAGAATATTAGAAGCCCATATTTACTTATATTCTGATGGCCAGAATACAGTGTTCAGTTGTCTCTGCGGCTTCTAAAGTGCGCTTCGTATGTCAACAGTGCCCAACACTGGTTGCGCTGGTAATTAAGCAAATTAAAGTACACATGCGGCACTTGCATTCTATATAAGTGGTGGGTCTGGGCAGACTGGCGCTCTGCAATGACACCCGAAGGACACTAAGTCAACACTTAGCTGCAGTGTTGCTACAAATTAAACAGAACAAAATAAAATGAAATATGCTGAAAAAAGACAAGCATGCACCACTGGAAAAGTGCAGTACTGCATGTAAATTTATGTAAGTTTAAACATATTTAATGTGTGTGTGTGTAGACGCAGTGTTTGCAGTGGTTGGCGTGTGGCAATGAAATAATTTGCACTACCAAACCAGCGGCGAATGTGAGTGCATTTCGGCAAACAGACACTGGCAAGCGGCTGAGTGCATTTGTGTGTGTGTGAGTGTGTGAGAGTGCCAACATGTCAGTGTAGTGGTGCTCGAGCCTTTGCTGGCAGTGTTATTGTCGTTGCCATTTTCGCTGCAGTGGGCAATTTTTGGAGATAGCATTGCTGGCTGGTGGGCTGACTGGTTGGTTCGTTGTCTGGCTGACTGGCTCTGATGATGCTCGTGTTAATGATGCCATTGACAAAATTAAAAGCTGTCGATGGTGCAATTGGCGCGCAGCTAAATGACACTCGGGCTGCAATGGTGTCGAGTATGTGTCTAAGCAAACGACGCGTTGCGCTGTTGCACTGCGCTCGAGACTGGAAGTATGTAGGCACTTGTGGCACGAAAAGTGTGGCTGGTAAAACTGAAACCGGGAAATTTTGCTGGCTTTTATAAACTTGTGCGGTTTCAATTCACTGCCGAAGGTTACATAAAAAAGCTTTTGAAACTAGAATTATTTCATTTGGAAAATTGATTTCTATAAATCAATAAATTCATTTTTATTAACTTTATAGTTTTTTGCTTGTAAATGAAAAGTCAAAAATATTTAAAATAATTATTTTAAATTTTTAAATTTTTTCATGACATTTATACATGTTTTTATAGATTTTGTTAAATTTGGTAACATTTTTCACTAAAATCAATTTTTGGAAATTAAAGTAAATTTGAAAATTTTTTCATGACATTTGTAATTGGTTTATGTATAATATTTTTTCAACTTTGGTAAAATAAATATTACAAAATTATAGAATTGAAAATATTTAGTACAAATTGTATAAAATTATGTTTATTTTTTATAAATAAAAAGTCAGAAATATTTAAAAATAATTATTTAAAATTTATATAATTTTTTCATGACTTTTATACATGTTTAAAAAAATTTTTTAATTTGGTAAAATTTTTCACGTAAATCAAGTTAAGTAAAGTAAATTTGAAAAATTTTGGTATGAAATTTGTATTTGATTTTATGTATAATATTTTTTCAAATTTGCTAAAATAAATGTTATGCATTTTAAATAATTTGAAATAATTGTTAAAAATGGTATAACATTTTGTTTATTTTTTTTCCAGATTTAATTATTTTATAAAAAAAATATATTAAAAAACAGTAGTTCTATTAATTAGAAAACCTATCAGGTGTACAACTGTGCTTCCGCCGTTTTTTCCAAAATTAAAAGCTTTATTGCGAAAAAGTGCTTACAGATGTATTATTCAAAGTATTGTCCGTCGCTAGCGACAACTTTCTCCCATCTTTCCGGCAATTTTCGGATCCCAGCTCGAAAAAAGGAGTCCTCTTTTGACGCTATCCATGAAGCAATCCATTTTTCCAATTCTTCGAAGGATTGAAAATGTTGATCTGCCAGGCCGTGTGCCATCGAACGGAATAGGTGGAAGTCAGAAGGGGCGACATCTGGGGAATACGGCGGGTGGGGCAAGACTTCCCATTTCAGCGTTTCCAGGTACTTTTTGACCACTTTTGCGACGTGAGGCCGAGCATTGTCGTGTTGGAGGATGACTTTGTCATGTCGCTCTTGATATTGTGGCTCTTGATATAAACGTTGAAACCACTCCCGACACGTTCTTTCACTCAGAGCAGCATCACCGTAAGTTTCTGAGAGCATTCGATGCGCTTCAGCTGCATTTTTTTTCGAATTGTAACAGAAAAGTAAAACTTCCCGCAAATGGCGAGAATTGGGCACATAAACGGACATTTTCGAGCGTGAATAATACGAAAACAAGAACAACTGTCACTGAAACGGCGATGACAATTCGTTAGGCACTGTCCACACTCACTTTAAAGGCATTACCATCTATGTATTTCAACCAGCCTCAGCCGGTACAGCCACCTATCGGAAAACGGCGGAAGCAAAGTTGTACACCTGATATATATAAATATATATTTTTTTATTACATATCTTTATATATTTTTATAACTTTTCATATACAGTATAATCTCGATAATTTGGACACTCGCTAATACGGACAACGCGGTAATCCGGACACTCATTTCTATTGCAGACTCTGTAATCCGGACACTCAATTTCAGAGTCTACAAAACTCTGTAATTCGGACACCAGTGTCCGGTTTTTAACTGTCCGGATTATCGAGATTATACTGTACTTTCAGGAACTCAAAATATTTCTTATAAATTTTGAAATTGTTTATTATGAATTTTGTAATTTTTTTTAACAACCCTTAACTTTTTTTTTCATTTTCCAATAGATTCATAATAATTTTTGTAAATTTAAGAATTTTAAAAAATATTTTTATATTTTGTTGAATTTGAATTTTTTTATGAATTAATTTTAATTTTATAAAATTCAGATAATTCCATATAATTTTAATAAACTTTATTTTGTTTTTATATTTTTTGTAAATTTATAGTTTGCTTTTATATTTCATAATTTCTTCAATTCGTTATTTCTGTATGTGTAAAAATATTTCTCGTAATTTAATTTGAACTGCAAAGAGTAGAAACTTTGTTCTACTTAGGTGTCCAAAACTTTGCAATGAGCAAAATAATGTTGTTAATTTTATGGGTTGAAATTAATTTCGCATAAAATGTCCCACGTGGCATAATTTGCACAACAAGAGTTCGTGAGCACAGCACAGCATGGCTTCATGGCGAGGAGGAGGATGAAAAGGAGGATTTAAAATGAAGTAAACAGAATGTTCATTGTTAGTGCTATTCAGGTTAGTGGTTATTGTTGGGTAGTGAGATTTGTTCTAAAAACATGTTTCGTAACAAAAGGCATTACAAGTTTTGATTGTAAACAAATGCGGTGCCCGAAAAAAGCCTAAAAGTATGCTAGACAAAATGCAGTTCTGATAATGCTTACGCTATGGTGTTCGCGGGTAATCTTTGATTTATCAAGGCATACTTTTAGGATGAGACAAAATATTTCAATAACAATATGAAAGATAAATGTTACCTATTTCTAATAGTTTAGATTAGTTGTTGTTCTTGACCAAACATTCAATTTTCAAAATATGAAATAGTGAAATTGTGTTTTAAAAACCTAGAAACTTGCAAAATCAAATAAATTAATAAATTCAAAATACAACTAAAACTACTTCTTGATTTTTGTGTAAAATTTTTTTTATTTTTTCTTTAAAAGTGTTTTTAAAATTTTTTTTAATAATTATTTCAATGCATAAAAATCGTTCAAATTCTAAATTAATCGACTGAAAAGTACTCAAATGGTTCGGTTCGCGTACTTGTCGAAAGCCACACCACAAACAGTGCAATGAATTGACAAAACTTAGGCAAAATTAGACGAAAATACTTTCGTTCGATGGGTGGCATCAAATTTGTGTCAATCGCATAAAGAGGAGGCAAACGCAAACCAGGAGTTGGTGGCGTAATGTGTGCCGCAGTGGGGCGAACGGACAATGGAGCTGGTGTCGGTGCAAGTGATGAAGCTGGCATCGGGTATGGCGGTGAGAATTAATTGAAAACTTTTGTCTGCATTCAAAACTTGCGCGTTGGAAGGAGGCTAAGGTGGGCTGTGATGAGGCGGACATTCGAATGCAAATGAATGAATGAAGAAGTTAGTTGCGCGACGGCCAATGCTGTGGGGAGTTGATGCTGTTGAGTCGATGATGATTACTACAATCATGATGACAATGACATTGCTGATGATGATGACATCGATGATGATGTCTTTAGGGACGATAGTATTGAGAAGTGGCGCATAATTCAGTTGAAAGTTGGTGAGACAAGAGACGTAATTACAATTGTTACTGCAATTGTGGCATAATTATCAGTGAAGGATTTGAAATGCTGCACAAGTGGTCGTTATTGTTGCGGGCTGCAAGATTTTAATGCTATTTTAATGAGAGTTATTAGAAATATTTCAGCGAAGACTTGGTGCGGAAGTTTCTTGGCTTGCAAGTTTGCAATAAGCCGAAGCAGTGCACCGGAGGTGTTGCGGTTGTGTGCTGCGAATGAAAGTTTGCATACTTTGGGGCCAAAGTTTGGCTGCCGCGAGCGAATGAAATCGGAATATTAGGAGTTTTTATTGAGTGCTAGAATTTCGGTTTGATAGTTTTGGAATGTATATCAGGATTGAAGGGGAAACTTTAGAGTTATGTTAGGGAAAACTAGTAACTTTTTAAGACATTATGTATACATTAAGAAACCGTTTGTGAGTGCTTGCAAGAGATCAGAAATAGTTCTCAGCGAGTTCTAGGAAAAGCATTATTTTATTTTATTTTATTTTATTTTATTTTATTTTATTTTATTTTATTTTATTTTATTTGATTTGATTTTATGTTATTTTATTTTATTTTTTTTATTTTATTTTATTTTATTTTATTTTATTTTATTTTATTTTATTTTATTTTATTTTATTTTATTTTATTTTATTTTATTTTATTTTATTTTATTTTATTTTATTTTATTTTATTTTATTTTATTTCATTTTATTTTATTTTATTTTATTTTATTTTATTTTATTTTATTTTATTTTATTTTATTTTATTTTTTAATTTAATTTTATTTTATTTTTCTGATAAAATTTTTGTTGTTTTACCTGATTTGAGATTCGAACCCACCACTTCTCGAGTTCAAATTTAATAAAATAAGTTCTGCTGCAATATTTCATTATGCAAGATTTTCACTATTAAATTCAATTTGTTGCTTCCGCAGTTAAATGAGAACGAAACTAATATCCAACGGCAGATTGCACTTAGCGACGCGGTCACGTGCTCATTATCCCACCGCTGCGCTTGCGTAAGCTATGCTGACCCAAACAACAACAACAACTGCACATAAATGGAAGCACGTGGCCGGCGTTCGTCATGCGAATTTCATAGAATCGCTGCGCTGGCGAATTGAAAAGGTGAACGTTGCGCGACGGGGGCGCGATGACGGACGATCAAACGACCCGCTGTCTACTTTTATGGCCACTGCGTGATTGCTGCAGTTGTTCCTGCTGGCTGTGTGAGTGTTTGTTGCTAGTAAATTTATTTATGTGGCTAATAAAGTCGTGCAGCTCAACGGGGCTTATTTAGTCAAATGGGCGTCGTATAACATTTTAAGTGCATTGGCGAGTTTGCAGGGGGGAGGGGGGTAAAACAACTTTTATGTCTTCATTTAATTTTATGTGTGCTAGTAATTTGCAGTTGAAGTGCTGCCCTGCTCGGCGTTCGACGACTCCGACTCCGATGGCGACGTGTGCAAATTGATCCCCGCGGAGTGCTGGGCCCACGGGGCGTATGAGCGTTATGAATTAATTACTTCAAATTCAAAGTAGTAGCGTCGAGCACACGTTTGCGCGCTTATTAACGACGTGCTTCGATTCAATTACGGCACGCTCGACGCCAGCGAAAATTTGCATTTGCCAACGAAATTTTCACTTTCGCCAACGAAATTTTAATCAAGTCAGCGTAGGCGCCGTGAGAGTTGGGCGTAGGGCGTTGTGCGGCAAATCGAATGGAATATTCACGTGGCTTGATTTTTATTTAATTCAATTTTTATTCAATTGGGGTGTGCGCACATTTTCGAGAGTTGGCTGGCGGCGTGATGCGCGTCGAAATTCTCCGCTGAAATATCATTCAATTATCGAAATGCAAACGAAATACAAATATTTGCGCAGAGACGAGGGCGTGGCGCGGCAGCTACTACGCATTGTTGAATTTGCATAGAAAATTTCTGTGAAAGTGTGGGGAATGCGGACAGCCGGAGGGGCGTGCGAGCTGAAATAAAATCAGCACCGGTAATTAGTATTCGCCACACAGCGAGTGTTGCCCGCACGCCCGATCGGCTGGTTGCTTGGTTGTTGTTGGAACGTGCAGCGTGCTGTGCGCTCTTTATGTGCGTCGCCTGCTGCCTGGCGCCATTGAAATGGCGAAAACGCTAACGAATGCTTATTAATTAAATTCTTAACAAAAGGAAAATAAGCGGGAAATTAAAGAAAACAACGAAACAACGCGAGAGAAAATCAATGCAAACAATGCAGCAATGGCGTTCAAAGTGTTTCGTTGCTTTTTTTTTGTATTCTGAATTAAATTTTTGTTTATGAAGTTTTTCTCGAATTGTTCTGCCGCACGTGATTGCAAACAAATGCAAATAAAACGGGCATTTTTCTGTGCTTTTTCAGGCGTTTCTGCGCGCTTTCAGGCCCAGGCGCAGGGCTTCGGTTCATAATTTTCACGCCTCGTTTGTTGATTTGCCAAATCTGCGAAAACACGGGAAAAGTTTGTAAAGTGAGGAGAAGGAGTCTTCTCGTCCCCTAATTAGTTTCGTAGTTGGTTTTAATTTAATGTTGAATTAAATTGCATGGTGAATTGGCATTCGTATTGAAAGTGCGCTGATTTTTGTTTAATTTTAATGGCAGCAGGTTGCTGATTTATTGGTTTAATTGCTGTGCTGAAAAGTTGCCAAGTGCACAGGTGAGAGGTGAAGTTGTGGGTGTTTGGACTGTTGAGTTGCTTATGGATTGTTGATTTGCAAACATTGAAATCAACGGTTTCACCGATGCTGCAAGTGGAGGACCTTCAACTATTGGCCTAGATTTGAGAAGTACTTGAAGAGTAACCAAAGACACCTTCACTCACATATGAAATAGTTTAAGGATACCTTGATCTGGATTTGGAAGTCTTTTTAAGATTTTAACAACCACATGCAACGATTTTTGGGAAATTCTTTTAACGACTTTTTAAATAAAAAATCTTCGGTTCAACTAAGATATCTTAAATAGCTTCGAGAGCCTATTGAGACCTGTAAACTATGAACATAACATTTTAAGAATTTTTTAAATAGTTTGAAATACTTTAAATATACATTCCCGGTTTTCCAAAAGTTCTTTTGAAGACGAGACATTTTAAAGAAAAAACAATACAACAAACCTTTCATGCAAATCAATCGCCTTGAGACTCAACAACTTTCAAAGGTTATCGTAGACATGTAAAAGACTTTTTGAGCCAATCAGACACTTTTGTTATATACTGTTACGAAAATGACTTCTCTGAGTTCGTTTTGGATTGTGCTTGAAAATAAAACGACTTCAGTTACTCAGCGCAAACGCAGTCAAAACCCAACAATCGCTTTATTTACAAATTTACACTTGTTGTTGCATGTTTCCTCTTTGCTTGCTGAACACAAACTCGATCCCCATCGTTACAATATACAACAATTTCTTTCATATTACTCAAAAATGTATATTGAAGGTTGTTGGAGACTTGGAAATAATTGAGCGCCTTCCTTAACATTTAAAAGACTTTAGACAGTAACTCAACGAAATTTCAGAGGTCTACAAAAATGCTCAAAAGACCTTTGACGATATTAAAACAAGCTTTCATTACATTTATTTAAACTCAAAAGAACTCTGAGAATCTGTCAACGAACGGGTTGGAAAAAGTGCTCAATAATCACAAGTTTATTAGTTTTTAATTTCTTTACCTCAAAGAGGTTTACTCTTTTGTATTGGATTCTGCCAATTGACTGCATTTCAAACGTTCTACCACAACCTCATGAAATCGTATCGAAAGCAAACTAATCCGCCGCTCTTTGAAAATCATTGCAGCGAAATGTGAGTTCACATCCAAGCCATGTGTTCTTGAAATTTTAATTTTCCACACCAGTGCATTGGATTTATGCAACCAATGTCGCTCAGTTCTCGTTAGCAATAAACTCAATGAGAATATTTATTGAATGCATGATGCGCTGCATTTTCGCTATTTTCACTTTTTCAACTTTTTGCCACTCCACACACTTCACAACGTCAAAACAAGAACAACCAACTTTTCAATAAATTTTAAACATTGTTTGCTTAATAGAGAAAAAAATGCATGTTTTCTTGTTGTTTTTTGTTATAAAAATGAATGCCAAACGAAGCAAAAAGTCATCAGAAGCCGCAGAAATGCAAATAAATGAAGTCTGATGAGAAAAATGCCAGACGGAAAATTAATGGGAAAAAGTGCAAAAAGGTGGTTAGTGGTGGTGGTATGAATGCGGTGCAAATATGTATTTTATAAAAAAGTACAAATGTGTTGAGATTTCAATTCTCAGTGAGATTGTTAGCTTTTTTGTGCCGGTGTCAGAGTTGAATAATTTTCGCTTTAACGTGCCGCATCCTCTTTGGCCAGAAACCAATAATAATAACAATGCAAATGACAGTAAAAACAAAAGCAACACAGGTGTTAATAAATTTAAAATTGACTGCGCATTTAAATCCATTGATGCTTTGGTGCATATGAGCGATAAATTTTGTATAGTGTTCATCGAGTTCAACACTTTCTCATACACAAACACAATGCTTCATACATATAAATTATATAGCAAGCCGCATATTAACAGTCCATAGGGGAGGACGAGAGTTGCCACAGTGGCCGCAACCTTAGCCGCAGAGAACAATAAATAAAAAAAGAACGTTTTAGGCGAATTTCAGTCAAACACACCAAACCACTAATGATGCAACTTTGGCTATATTTCGTGGCTACTACTTATACGTTTGTGAAAATAGCTGCCTCTGACTGTGTGTGTGTGTTTATGCTTAGGGGCCCACACACACACACACACACACACATATACCAGCACGCACGACTATAATTTCAGCGGCGCATTGAAATAATGAGCAGGCAGCACTCGGCTATTTAGTTCATTTATTTTCGCATCTGCGCTGCGCTAAAGTGATTAAGGGGCATAAAAAATTGCTCAGCTGTGCAAACAAATGTGCGTAATTAATGCCAATGTTGCAGCTGCAGTTGCAGCACAGCAGCCGCAGGCGATGGCAAAACGTGCGGGTGAGTGTGTGTGTGTGAGAGGTTAACGTGGCAGCAAAGTGTTGGCCACATGCACAAATTTGTTGCTTCAGGCGCTGTTTGGTTGAGTTTGCTGCAACTGCTGTCTACTATAGTAAAAATGTGCGCAGCAAAACTGGCTGCGAGGGCTGGTGTAAATAAATCACTCATACGCCCTGTGGGCACAAAAATTCAATTTGATTACATGTGCCGAGTAAATGAATTTGCGAGCGAAACTTGCCGCCAGCCACATTTGATTGCATTTTGATTGCTGGCCATGTTTAATTGTGTTGAGCGCATAAATCAATGTGTGCGCTGGGACAGTGATAGAGGCGGGAGGGGAGCGAGAGAAAAATTTTGAATAATTGCGGCAACAAAATAGAGAAAACATTTGTCTTCATGAGGAATGAGTAAACCATAGTTTTATATTTTGAAAATTGTTGTTTTTTAAAAAAAAAGTTAAAAAATTAATAAAAGCATATTTTGTATATTAAAAAATTATATTATATTAAAAAAATAAATTTTTGTAAATATTTATTTGTTGTTATGAAAGTTATTATAAGGAACAAGTAAACCATAGTGGAGTTTTGTATTTGGAAAATTGTTTTAAAAAAATAAGTTAAAAAATAAAAAAAAATTTAATTACAAAAATGAAATTTTATTAAAAATTAAACAAATCAGTTTTTAATTTTTTTTATTTTGAAATTATTATAAGGAACGAACAACGAGGAAACGATGTAAAAAATAAGTAAAGAAAAATTAAGAAAGAATTTTTAAATTAAAAAATAAAAAAAATGAATTTGCTTAAATATTTTTTATTTTGAAAATTATTATAAGGAGCCAGTTAACCTTAGTGCAGTTTTATATTTTGAAAACGGTAGTGTTTAAAAAAATAAGTTAAAAAATTAAAGAAAGACATTTTTTTAAATTAACAAAAATTAAAGTAAATTAAAAAATTGTAAAAAATAAATTTTTTCAAATTTTTTTTGTTTTATTTTGAAAATTATTATAAGGAACGAGCTCACAATAGTGGGGTTTTATATTTTGAAAATTGTTGTTAAAAAAAAATAAGTTCAAAAATAAAAAAAATTTGTAAATAAAAAAATAAATTATATTAAAAAAGTAAAAAACTAAATTTTTTGTAATTTTTGTATTTTGAAAATTGTTATAAGGAGCGATCAACGAGCGAACGAGTGGGGTTTTATATTTGGAAAATTTTAGTGTTTAAAAAAAAATAGTTAAACCATTATCGAAAACCTTTTTGTCAAATTAATAAAAATGAAATTAAATTAAAAAATTAAAAAATCAATTTTTTAAAATATTTTTTATTTTGAAAATTATTAGTCGTTCCTTATAAGTATAAGTATAGTGGAGTTTTGTATTTTGAAAATGTAAGTTACAAATAAAACAAAGATTTTGTTTTAATTAATAAAATTTAGATTAAATTAAAAAATTAGAAAATAAATTTTTTAAAATATTTTTTATTTTGAAAATTATTATAAGGAACCAGAATGGAGTTTTGTATTTTGAAAACTGTAATGTTTTAAAAATATAAGTTAAAAAAGTAAAAAAAGAAATTTTTATAAAATAAAATAAAAATTAAATTAAATTAAAAAATTAAAAAAAAAAGTTTTTTATTTTTTTTCATTTTGAAAATTTTTATGTTTTAAAAAATAAGTAAAAAAACTAAATAAAATATAAAAATTTCGCTGCCATTTAAATTGCCGCATATTGAATGATGAAATATTGAAACTTTTCCAAGACGCGCCCGACCAGGCAGTGTTTGCCTCAATAAATAATTGGCAATAAATTCGAAATCAATGCAGGCGACCGGCAACGTCTTTCTAATTAATCTCCCCTCCTCCTAATTGTACACAGCGGCCACTTATTTCACGCTCTCGGCGGCTCTTTGCCGCACTGTCAGCTGCAAAACTACGCAACATTTCAGCTGCGAATGCGCCGTGCCAAACCCTTTTAAGCGACCGTAACAGCGTTGATTGTGCCATCACTGCGGCAGTCATTGTCACTATTAATTATTTTTTCGCCGCTTTTTAATGCGAGTTGGCAATTCCTGCAGCTAATTGTTTCATGCCCGAGCGCCGCTTAATTAAGTTGCCAAGTCGAACGAGTTGCTCCGAACGCCAACGTGGCATCTCTGTTTTTGTGTGTATGTGTGTGTGTGTGTGATTGGCTGAGTGTGCGGACGCGAGTGGCATGCGGCTTCGCAGTACAGCGATATGCTTTTAGTGCTCGCAGCGTACATTTTTCACATTTCGCAAACACACACACACCCACAGCATTCACTAGAACAGTTGTATGCGTGCAGAGTGTGTGTGTTTGTGTGCGTAAATGTATTAAGGGCAACAGCTTATTTGATAACAAATTTCAGTCAATTTAGCCACGCCTGCGCAAATACCAATTTCACCAGTCCGGCAGCAGTCGGCCTCGACATCGCCGTCGTTTCGCCGCTTACCGCATGACATGTTATTGCGTTGTTTCGGCCGCACTGGCTCTACAACAAATACAACAAATAGTACCGCTGCTTGTTTTTGCTGTTGCTAATTTCATTGTGGTTGTTGTTGCTGGCGGTGCCTGGCCTGCGGCGTTCAATTACAGCTGCCGTGTTTTGACTTTGTTGTTGTGCGTTTGTCTGTGTTGGTGCACGTGTTTGGGTAGAAGAGTGTCTGTGTTTGTACTTGGCTGCACGTGTACGTTAACTGGGCTAATATAATGATATGACTTTTGCGACGGTGACTCGAAGTGGCGCGCACAACGAGTTAATTGAGTTGTGCCCGGCAGCCGCGCTTTCGAAAATGTTTAAAAGTCAAAAATTATATTTACATTATAGGACCATTATAGCGAGACAAGTGGAACGGGGAATTAAAAAATATGGCGGCCGAAAAGTGGACTTGAAGCTTGTCGACGACAGAGAAAAGGAGAAGATTGAAATGTTGCCAGATTGGAGAATAAATATATTTACATATATCAGATTATATAGATAGATATATATAGGTATATACCTATATATACATATATACACCTATACCAGATTGGACAACTGATTGGATTAGATTTGGACAACATTTCCACATTTCAACTGACATATGTTCAGCTCTCTGCACCGAAGGTGGCAACTCTGTTAGGGTTTTCCAACTTTAACAAAATCAACGTATTGTTGTTGTTGTTGTTGTGAGTTTTCGTTATTCCTAGTGTCGCTGTTGATCCTTTCGCTGCGGCTTCAGGCAGCGGTCGACTGCGTGCTGCAGGTCACAAGCAACACTGCGCTGTGCTCCAAATACATTTCGGCATGCGGCAGATCCTAGCAAAATGATGTCAATGGGTTTTCTTCATTTGCCTAGCTTGCCCAGCAGGCACGCAGACAGACTCATCCAGGCAGGAAGGCAACTGTCCAGCCCAGCATTGCACAACGAAGACATCAGCGACGACCGCTGATGCCGCTTCGCATTTGAGGCGACAGAATGCGGTAACGAGCAGTTTCGCTATCTCTGCCACGACCAACACCACAACAATATTAGCAACAACAGTAAACAACAACAACAACACAAACACCAAGGCAAGCAACAGCAAAAGTTATTGCAGGCCTTTGGCACTGTTTGCGTTGGTGCTCGAGTGGCGGCAGTGCTCGTAACTGTAATTGTGGCTGTTGGCTGCTGTTGTGTGTGTGTGTGTGGTAGCAACTGTAGCAGCCATTTTCGGAAACGGAAACCGACACTTTGCCGCGGCTAATGGCTTTGTACTTTGACACTTTGGGCTCGTCGAAATGCCGAAAATGCTGCGCACTAATTTGCACAACGCAGTTGCTGCCGTCTTATCATTTAGCAGTTTCCGTGGCGCCGCGGCCCGAGGCAATTTCTTCGCCTCGCTAAAAAGTATCTCAATTACTGAAAACTGCAGAAAGCCCTTGTCAGTTTTTCGTTCGAATTTTGTAATCTTTGATTATGTATTTCAAATATGTAAATGATTCAAACCGTTGTGGTACTGATGCCAACTAGTACCAGTGTTGGTATTGACATGGCTGCTGCTTGTTGTTGTTCATGTGGTTGAAATGCAGTGTGGTGTTCGCATTTGTAATTGAAAAGTCAATTCGACGAGACAAAAGCGCAAATTTTCACACACACACACACAAACACATTGAGATATATTCACACAATGCCACTGCAACATTCAAGTGATGAAAGCTCGCATTTTTTCCGATCACATTACGCCATGTTGTCACGTTGGTTTGTGTGTTGTTGTTGGAATTTACAAACATTGCATTCATTCATTTATTCATTCATGAATTGTTGAAATTTGATTTTCAACAACCACGTCAGCATCGGCTGTCATTGCACAGTTGACAGCCGAAATATGAAAAATGCATTTCGATTGACAGAGAATTTCGCCCAACCGACCGTGTGGCGCCAATGACATAAAAATGCCATTGAAAAAACTCATCTACATGTTTTTGCATTAATTTGCGGCACGCGAGTGCCGGCTGCGTTGCAATGTTTTATGCAAATGTGTCGACAACTAATCTAAGGTTGCATTTTAATATTCCATGACTCGATGCGGTGAGTTGCTGTGGCGAGAAAATCTCCAATGGTTTAGCACGTAGAATGGATGAACAAATTTGGAAAAGCTTTTTGTGTTTTGGGAAATTTCAACCTCAAAATTGTCAATGAGTTTGGGTTGTTGAAGGATTTGAAGGATTCATTTGATGTTTAGTGTATGCAATGTTAATTGGATTCATTTGATACAAAGTTCAGAGGGGTTCATGAATTTCACAGTGCAGCAAGTTTAAAAAAAATTTCGGGGACAAGGTCAAACATATCTCATTCGATAGAGGACCTCAGTAGGTAAAAAAGTACCACGGGATTTTTTTCGGGATGTTCGAGTTTTTTTTTTAAATGCAGTTTAAAGATGGTGGCTTGGTGCCCCTGACTGAAACTTTTAAAACATCATATCTTTTGACTCAAATGTCATTTGACATTGACGTTTTTACGTCAAATGAAAGCTAATTATATAAAGTCGAAGAAACAATATCTTTTTTTGAAAAATGTTTTGAAAAAAAAAACACAAAGGAAATCAACTAATTTTTTATCCTTGAATATCCTGGAAACCATAAAAGCTAAATTTATATAAGTGGCTTCTGGTAAAATAACATTCAAAGATCTTTATGATGTTATGATGTTATCCCCAAAATAATTTCTATTAATTTGCAGCGATATCAGGAAAAGTTTGTGTTCTAATTGAAGTCTACGAATTGGGCGCGTTACGTCAAAACCCTGTTTCTTTAATAATGGTTAAATTAAATAAAAAAGTGATAATTTTGTATTTTTCCATAAATATTAAATAATTTTTCTGTAAATAAAATATATTGATACAAAATTCATTTAATCCGTTTTAAGCTATAGTTGTGCAAAAGTAAACTAGCTCTAGAACTCTAACAACAAGGCATGGCGACTTCAATTGTCGTGTACACACTTCTTGCGTAAGTGTTTCATGATTTGAATACCAAAAAATAATATCGAGGCACAGTTTAAAATTCGGGGTCGGAAAGGTTAATAACCTAACCTGACAAAAATTAGCTATTACTGGTTACCTATAAAGTGCTCTGATCACATCCAATATATCAATCAATATTGTCGACTGTTTCTTTTCTGTTGTGGTCGAAGTCTGTTGTCTGTTATTGTCTGTTATTGATCTATAGAAGATTATTGTGGGCTAACTGATCCATTTCGAAAACTAAACTTTCTTAAAATAACTAATGGATCTTTGCAATAAGTTGGGATAGAATACAGGTTTGGTTCTTAATCTTTATTAAGTTATCGCATTGTATGAACTATGATTTAAATAAGCTGCTTGTCCTGTTGCTGTCCGAGGTTCTTACGGTTTTCATTGGTATATTGGTTTCACGTGACTAGTACCAAATCGTTAGTACAACCGTTAAAGTACTCGAGATTGGACACGCAGTACACATTAGTTCACTATTCTAAACAATTCTCCTGAATAAAAGGAGGGACACGAGGAGACTGTGCATCAACTTGGAATGGATAGTGTCCCTATCCATCGTTTTTTCGTTCGCCAGGTACAACGCAATCAGAGACTTTGCCTTCTATGGCCGCTTCCATTCTTCTAAGTTTAGCTTGGCGCTGTCACAGCAACACTTGGCGCTTCTATTCAAACAACTCACTGTTACACACAGGTAACAGATTTGTCCAATACACAAACTACTACTAACTGAACTAAATACTTACACCTGGCGACAGCTGCGATCTTATGAAATTCAGTACCCACTTTGAGTTCTGTGCTGGAATGTTGGAATTTCAAATCCCGCTGCGTTTAAATTACTCGATTTGATGCAAAATTCCATCTTAAGACGTTTCGGCATATTTCTGTAGATGCTGGTTTTGATTACAAAGATTCACTTTCGGCGGCATATTTGCCTACGCAAATATGTTTGTAGGAATTTTCATAAAGTAGTCATTGAAGTTACGAGTTAAGTTTAAGTTAAAAACACCCAAACCCATTTTGGAACTGGTGAAAATTAATATTTTAATTTAATTTAAAATTTATTGGCCAATTGAGCAAATTGACATACACACACACAAACATATTTTAGTCAGGCAATGAGTGTCAGCTCATCGATAGCAATAATTAAGTGCCTGCGCCTAAAACTATGCTGCTGACTTTTCAATCAAACTGCAACGTGCCAAATGATAATTTCGCATTTCATTATGGCGACAGACAAATGCGAATCCCGCTTTTCAGAAATGCATAAAATGTAATCAATATGCGAGAAATATTTGCATTTGCAGCGTTGCGGCGTCATTATCAGCGGCAGTCAATCGACGCGAACATTGTGGCTTTGTGTGAAACTGTGTGTGTGGTCGATGTGTTGTTGTTGTTGTGATTTCAATTGATTGCGCTAAAATGAAGCACGTGGCATTGTGGCTGCAACAACTAATTAGCATATTTCTGCTGCTGTTTATGCGACACAGCAAGTTTCATATTAACTGCAGCGCATTGTTTAATAGTGGCGGAAAATTTAATTTCTGCAAACAATAATAAATGGCTGGATTTTTTGTTGGCATTTTGCCAACAAAGCGAAAAGCACAGAAGACGCGAGCAACTACTTTGCGCAATAAAACTAATACCAAATGGCACATAAAAGCGCGCCGAAGCCGTAAAACTGGCACGAGGCGTGCAACGGGTGGTGGGGCCATGGCATGTCCTTGAAGATATCCTTTGAGTGCTGCTGTCATAGCGTGGCATGTGTTCTGATTGTATGCAGCAGGCAGACGAACGAACGGACAGGCGCGCTGGCACGCAGACAGCGCCAAGTCTCAAAGGATATTAAGTGTGTCTGTGTTTGTACGTATGTGTGTGTGTTGCTGGCGGCGGCTGCAAGGGCAAATAGTCATAAAAATACCGCAGCGACAGTTTGCCGCTGCTTTAATGCTCATTACGGAGCGGAGCCGCACAGTTATGCGCTTAAGCCAACACACGCATTCCATAAGCGCACACACGCGCACCGCACACACACTCACACACACACAGGCGCACAAGCGGAAGCCATTGAAATGCTTTGCTGGCATTTAATTTGATCTGCCGTTTGATTGTGTGCGCTTCGGTTTAATTGAATTTTACGACAACACACACAGACACAGCCATAGCATGTGTGTGCATGTGTCGCTGTCGTGCATGCGTGTGCGACTGCCGAGTTGATTTTGTAGTTGATTATGCGAGTTTTATGTTCGTGTTGTATTTGTTTAATTCATGTAATTTATTGTTAATTTCCTCATTCGCTGCCACCGTTGAGGTTGCTGCTGCCGCTTCATGTGCCGCACTCGGTGTGCGGTGAAGACACGCCACCACTGTCGGTTATGCGCCACAAACCGACATGAATTCGGCTGTTTGCCGCACATCGACGTGTCGATAAGCGCATTTATGTGCTTGTTTGTGTGTGTGTGTTGCAAGTTTATGGCATTGATTAAAGGAGTTTGTGTGAAATGCTTGCCGAGCCATGCAAAATTTAGCGGTGCTCGCTTGCGATGTCAAACAGTTTGTGTCATTTCCCCCCATTCCCCCGCCCATTGGTGTCTCACTAATGCAGTGACAGCGATGTTGGCAATATTACTTTTATGTCGGCGACATGCCGTTGGCGTTGCTGAAGCGCAAATCCACTTATGACATGAGGTGACATTCACTGTGGCACTGAAAGCGGACATTAATTCATTCGGCCGCACTAAACCGACTGGTTTGGGTTCTACGTGCTTGGCAGATTTTTTCTTTCTTGCTTTGAGGATTTCGTACTTGGAACTGGAGAATTGCAGAAATTCGGGATCTCTAATAAAATACTAATAGGACTGTAATTTAAACAAAAAATAAAGACGTTTTGAAAGAGGAACAGCCACAGCCTGAAAATTGTCTCTTTGCAGCAAACAAACTTTAAAGACGATAAACCTTCATTTGCTTAGCTTAGCTGAGGCCTGCTGGCCTATAAAAAAAGTATTTCGTACACGTAGTTGTAACATGAAATAGATGAGAGAGTAGAAAGTTCTCTGCAATGAGGACCAAATAGATTTTAAGGTTAAGGTGTCCATTACCTCTTTTTGGCGGTTTCGATATTAGTTTGGTTGGGTGATTCGCAGACTCGATAAAGCGAGTTGAATAATCGACTCAAGATCAATGAGGAAAAAGATGAAGCAACTCAAAAGATCTGTGTTAAAAAGTTTTAAAAGACGTTCAGAAGTTTAGGTAATTGGATGACATGTCAGATGACATGAAAAGATGGCACTTAGAAAACGAGGCTTAGAAATATAACTTCTAGGAGACGAGTATTAAAACACGAGATGTGTTATAAGACCTGTTGGAAAAAGTGTGTTGTAGGAAATCTTTTAAAAGAGGTGTCACAAAAAAACTTTGCAGAAAACGTTTGTTAGAAGGCGGCTGTAGAAGATCGGTCTTCTAAGAACTGGTTTTGAAAATGTGTTTTAGAAAATGTTCGGAAAAAGACATTTGCGGGGAACTTGCTTTGTAAGTCTTCGAAGAAAAGGTTCAAAAAATGTTCTTTGTGAATTGCTGTTAAAGATATGTCTTCTAAGAAATGTTTACGATGATGCAACTAACACGGGTATTTGAAGCAGACATGATGGCGATGGCATGTGCTTTAAGAACTATTTTCAAAGATGTGTCCTTGAAGGTGTTTTTGGGAAGACATATAACACCGTGCGACAGCATTTTTCACACCAGAAAAATCCATATGTGCGTGAAACTAGAGACCAAATATAGTAATACTGCGTACTTAGTTTTTAATTTTTACATCTTTCGTCCTTTTAAAAAGACTTCAAAATTTTGAAGAGGATAAAAAATAAAAAAAAATATTAAAAATACTTAACCTCGTTAGAATATGGCGATATGTATATCAACTGAAAGAGGCATGGCCAAAAAATGTAAATGAAATTTATTTTTTATCCATTTGTAAAAAAGGATATAAAAAGGTCCTTTGAAAATTGTACCCCTTTATATCCTTCAAAATGTATATAGAATTTGTTTGAAAAGTAAGTATGTTTTAACCAAAAATCTCCTTGATCACGTGTCAAAATTTCATTAATCAAACTTTACTGGTTCAAAAGTTATTTAAAAAAAGGTCTCAAGTTTCACGCCTAGATGAATTTTTTTCGGTGTGAAAATTTTTTTTCAAATTTTTGTTGAACGGTGTAATAGGAGAACTATTCTTCATTTTAAATGAGGTGTCTTAGACGATACTTTGTAGAAGATAAGTTGTAGATGACTTATGTTCTCTGAACTGTTTTAAAATATGCTTCTGATAAGATATTTTGAGAAAGACTTACAAGAACTGTTTAAAAAGATCTGAGAACAAAAATAAGACTGTCTTAGTGTTAAAAACGAGACTAAAAAGACCCCACTTGGAAGAATGTTTTAAAAATCTTGTCTCAGACAAGTTTAAAGCTGAGTTAGCTTTATGTGTCACTTCATCTGCTTCTGCTCGACGTAGACTTTGTATCCTTGCATTTCACTATACGTCATTCAAGCCAATTTGTCTATGAATGTCATCAAAGTGACTTGCCGAATTCATTTAGAAATCGAAATGGTTTTCTTTTAATATCACAGGTGTGAATAGTCTCACTAGCTTTGCCATCAAAATGCATCAACTGTGGCCTTTTTGTGCGATCCTTTCAGTTGTCACCGCCACCCTAATCCTATCGACAATCCTGGCGTATTAGTATGTTTGCAAGTGCGGTGTCAAATGTACGTGAGTTATGGAAACTGTGACAGGTGCTTAATACGAGTGCAGAAGCTCAGGACGTGCCAACAAAACATGTGTCAACATGGCAAAAAATGATCTTTTCCTGCGAAGAATGAGCCGATTTCCAGCACAATTTCGCTGAAAATCGAATTTAACGTTGGCCTATTTAAAAGTGTACTCCAACACACACACACACATATACAATCGCGTCACACTCGCACGTCGGTCCATGCATGGAAGCCATTTAAAATGTGCTGTCCGCGTGTTGTACGCGCGCTTTTACTCAGCTGCTCGCTATTTGCTTTTCACGCAGCGCTTTCGTTATCCTTGTCGGTGTAGTTGTAGTTGTCGTTGTCGCTGTCGTTGTCGTTGGTGCTGCTGTTGACGCTGTTAATGTTGAGTGCAACTTAAAATGTCGCACATACGCTCCGTTTAACGCGTTCACACACACCACTGCACGCACACACAGAGCGATTCGCAGTCACATTTGCGGCGCGTACGTGCAGGTCGCGCCTGGCTGCCGACTTGGGTGCGTCAAGACAATGTCAGCTCGCAGTCATTTTAGCGCTTGACAATTGCATTAGTTTCCGTTTCCGCTGACTGTTTGCCGTTGCCGTATCTGTGACTGGTAGACGCTGCCATCACAGTCACCGTTGCTGTTTAGGTAACGCGCGCCACATGCACACAGCGGCGCTTAGAGCGTTGCCAGCTGGCATAAAGCAATTTCCCGCGCGCTGCAACGCTCGTCGCTTGCTGCTTATTCTTTGCAGAGGAGCGCGTTTAATTCTATTTACTTGGCGCTTATTGGTTTGGCGTAGGAGGAGAGGAGAGGTAGAGGGACGGAGCAGTTTTGTGTGGTTGTCAAGTGTGCTTATTGATGGCGTGCAGCTTGCAGCTTAATAACTGTGATTCTCCGCTCACTGTTGCCGTTGGCTGAATGGCAAAAGGCAACAGCGCATCGTGGACTTGGCTAAAATCATTGCGCTTGTTTGGTTAAAGTTTGAAACAAGTTTGCTTAGAGTTCCGCTTTGACATTTGCCTGAAATTTAGTTTAAGTTTAAAATGACTTTCCGAAGGAAGAAAAGTGGAGTGGGTGAGGAAGATTTCTGAAAAATTAAAATCAGTGTTGGGTAGTTTTTTAAATGAGTTCGCCATTTTATGGTTGGGACTCATTGTGCTGTTTTAAATTGGAATGTTTTAATGATAAAGCAAGTTATGGGAATCATTTGGTTAACCATTTCAGTCAAAATGTCCAATATATTGGACTACAGCCCATACAATTCATACAGCAGGCTGTTATTTTCATGTCGGAAAGGGTTAATACCAGAGCCTTAGAGAATAAGTTGGGGTTCGGACGAATGTTCTAGGTGATTTGTTCTACAAAGTATTGCAGGTTAGGTTATGTTATGGTGGCTGCCTATGTAAGAGACACATTTGGAGGCCTATCGTGACGCCCATTGTGGGGATCTACGACCTAACGCCGAATTCGAACGACGGTTTTTTGGCAATTTTTCCTTTCACACTTGGAGGTTTTGCCATTGCTTGTCAAGAACTTGTGCGATTGTTGTAATTTTCATTTGCTTCATGTGGATAGTGATGACAGATGAGCGTTTCACCAGTCTGAACTGGGACTCGAGCCTAGGGCCTCTGGTACGAGAAGCCAGTGCACTACCTGGTGGACTATCGAGGGGGAATTTTGAGGGTTTAAGCCTCTCCCCAAACACACAAATTGCTGGTACAAAATATGGTTTTCAATGGTGTAAGGTTCAAAAGTTGTACGTAACCCAGCCTCCCACCCCCTAAATAGAATCGTGTGTGCGCCACTGAGCATACATCACTAGTAAATGCGTCAATTGCCTTTACCACATTGAAATGCAAAACACTTGTACCCTCACTATACAAAATTCTTAAAAATAGCTCAACATATTCTTTTTCACACCAGATTCTTTTACAAATATCTTAACGATTTTCGCGACTTCATAGAGTTTCGTTATATTTTTACACTTCTACTGGATTTTTCTATCTATAATATTCCGTTTAAAAAAAAAATCAAGCAGTATTCTTATCTTGAAACAAAATTTATTCCCAGAAAACTATATGAAAAGTGATTCCAATGAACAAAGCTTAGCTTCATTCCGTCTGCATTTCCTGTGCACGTTCCGCAGGCTCCGCCACGTTGCTTCGGTGATATACCAACGACGGAAATTGTAGTCGTCAAACTTTGGCAAAGAATTTCACAAACCAATGATGCATTCACTCACACGCGCGGCTAAAGCGAGTCAAGCGTTGGCTGGTGCAGTGAAAGCGTAGCGATCGGAAGAAATTTGTATGCGCGCTGCTGCTGTGTGTGTGTGAGTGTGTGTGTGTGTGAGCGCGCACGACGCATTTTCGACGTGCAACACCGGCGGTTGTGTGTCGCTTTGTTGGCGTCGTTGTCGCATTGCATTACCCATAAATTTCCGATGGGTGCAATTGCCAGCGTGGCAATGTCGGTGTGCGGCGGCAGCCATTTGCACGCGCGCGTGTGTGTGTGTTCGTGTGCGTCTATATCCATGACTGCGTCTTTGCGTGTGTTTGTGTATGAGACACGCCTTATTTGAAGTGTAATTCATCCAAAAGGATAACATGTCGCATTGCTGCTGGCACTCAGTGCACTAAAAACAACAACAATAAAAACAGCAATAACAATAACAACCAACGACGGTAGTTGAGATAAAATGAAAATGAAGTTGAAGTGGATGAGCGTGTGTGTGTGTATGTGTGTGTGTGAAAACCGCTGATGAAGATGAAGTTGAGCGCAATTTCATTTGGAAGGCAAGTGAAAGGCGAAAGATAAGACGAAGCGGCAGCCATCAAGTTGAAAAAGTTGTCAATGTGAAAATTGTGCCGGAACTGGTTGGGCTGAGCTGTTGGCAATCCTTGTGGGAAATGGGTGGTGCAGAGGGTGAATTGACGCGTCAGGTGAATGGATTGCAGCGCTACGTGCAGTTGAGTGCAGTGGGGGGGACGGAGGGAGGAACGTATTTGATGCTGGCTGCGCAGAAAGTAAATAAATCCAGGTGAAGCGCTCATAGTGGTCGATGTGGGCAGGAGATGAGTGCGGGGGGCAACAGCTGGTGCGGCTCTCACAAACGGAGAGCAATTGAAGTGATTTAAATGATAAGTGCACAGAGCCATCAATATTGACGATGCTCAAAGGATATTCAAGGATTTGTCGCTTGAGAGATTCGAGATTTCGCTGTGCTCAAAGTTCGGAAACAATAATTACAGAAACAACTATACTTGGCTTAGTGTGCCAACGAAAGTTGATGTCGCTACAGAAATAAAACTAAAACAACAACAACAGCAACAACAACAACAAACAACTGTGAACTACCGACAATACTCAAATACGCGCAAAAATGTTACGTAAACATCAAACGTTGATGCCACATCCGGGACACATTCAATAATGTCGTCCCGGCAGCGAAATTAAGCCCACACACACACATACACACCAACTACCAACTACCAACTACACCGACAGACACATGTCGCACACACAAGTGCACACTTCGAGCATCCGGCCGACACGTTCGAGCAGCTGTTCTGCCGTTTTTTGTTTTCACTGATGTGCTGTGCGCTGTGTTTTTGTTGGTGTAGTGTTGCGTTGGGGTTTTTCTGTTTAAGCACTGCCACACCCACGGCGACCAGTGTTGCCACAGTTCGAGTGGCACAAACACACCTACAACTTCCGCCTACGCGACGGAAAAAGGAAGAACACTTAGATGTTGGCGTTGTTGTTGTGCGGGTGTTTGGCTGTTGTCGTTGTCGTTATTGTTGTTGTTGTTGTTGTTGTGATGGTAGTGGTAGTTTTATTGTTGTACATTTGCCGCAATCATTTAAATGCGACGCCGCATAACGGCAGAGCCAGCAGCAGCGGCCATAAGTAACAACAACAACAACAATGACAAAACCCCAACATGCCTAACAGTCATTTGAAATTGTTACAGCAGCAGATAAAGGGATGACAAACAGCGGCTGGCAGTGGTGAAGAAAAAAAGGCGCGCAACGGCTGGCAGCCGCCGAGGACAAAGCGACAGTCGCACGAACGACGGCGACAGCAGTGTTGTCGTCTTTGCTGGCATCAGTGTTGCCGGTGACAATTGTAAGCAGAACGTGCGCCATCAATGTCAAATGAAAAAACCGCAACTTGAGAGCAACTGCCTGCGGGACAGTTGGCAGCAGCGACAGCGTCAGGACCACATCGCAGCAAATCGTAGACCTTTTTCGAGCCGCAGCGACAGCGACAGCAACGCAAGCAGCTTCATTAAGTCACGAAAAGCGGCAATTTCCCTTCGGGGCATGTGTTGCCGTCGTGGATGTCAGTGGTGTCACGGCTGTGCCAGTCTATCGCTGTGTCTGTGTGTGTGTGTGTGTTTGTCTGTCTCACGTTTTATGGTTTTTCGCTTCCGCATTGCCTGCGGCGTGTCTTTGCCGCTGCGATGCTCACCGAGTGGCTGCGATTATCTGCGCTCTTGTCAGCGCTAATGCTGCGCTGTCGTTCGTGTAGTCGCGGCAGATGTGCAGCCGGCTGGTTGGCCGAGGGTTAAGACGCTGATCGCATTGTATTGAGTGCGCTTATCGAATGGATTTAGCCTGCAAGCATAACGAATCGCTTTCGCCAATCAGATTTGCAGTGTGCAGCCAATTTTCGATCAACAAAAAACAAATATATGCAAAGTGTTGGTAAATGGGAAAACCGCTGAAAAGCAGTGAGGTAAATTATATACATAGAAGTATTCAATATATATGCATATTGTAACGGATAATTTCAAAGCTGGAGAAAACATTAAAGGACCAAGTAGTGAATGGTTTAAATGTTCGCAGCAGTTATTGTAAGTTACAACAACAAATGACACATAAGATGTGAGGTAATTGGTTACATTACAACAATAAATTGCAGAACTAATTTGCGTTATTTCTAGCATCTCAGATACGCTTTGCTGCATTGAGAGTAAAAGCGGCCGTTGAAGTCGAGGAGTCCAGCTGAGGATACGAACCGCCCTTCAAGTTATATTACTTGCCGTCACACTGTCTGAAACCCATTTTAGCCTCTTAATCCTCTTAATTCTTGTAATCAATTCAACAATTGTTGGTGTATTTGCAAATCTCAAACATTCTTCTCTTTGTTGTTTATCTCTTTTCATTTTTCTTAATCTCTACATTCATATAGTTTAATCCAATTCATCTCTTTGTTGTTTCAGCAACCCGCATTTGGCCACAGCGCTGCCGAGAACTTAGTCAACTAGCCAAACCAAATCTGTGTCCTTCAAGTGATTCACACAACATCGCCGAACCGTAAAACCATACATGGAGGTTTATCTTCGCTGCTGGTTTGCCAACAAATTTTTCACTGACGCATCGCGTCATTATTGCGGCTTTCACTGGCCCCAACCGCAGCATTCGTTACTATTGTGCTTTGTTCCCATTATTTATTTAGTGTGTTTCGAGCAAATTCCTAGAGATCTCTCCATGTTTGGCCACAGAGCGACGCGTGTGCATATTACGAGCGTACAAGCACTTTAACTCGTATAATTAAAATCCACGCAACATTTAACGCAGCTCTCCGCTCTGCTCGCTCGACGCGTTGCTCTAGTTTTCCTTTGTCGTTGTCTATTTCGGCGTAATCACTGGCAATTGGGTAACCTACATAAGCGCTCGAAAAACACACAATTGCCGAGTCGCGGCAGTCACTGAACAGAACAGTGACAAGAGGGGTTACGAGGAAGAGCAGTCGTCAGCGACGCGAAATTAAGTAAGTAAGTTCCACAACGTCGTTGCCAAAATCCCACTGTGCAATCATAAAATCATCAAAACCGCATTCAACACAGAAAAAGGATAAACGCTTTGGCTGCTGTTGTATTGCGTGTGTGAGTGTCTGAGTGTATGTGTGTGTCTATGCGATTACGCTCATGTGGGTGTGTTTCCCTTTTGTGTCTGTGTAATTGCGTGTGAAAATTTTTTACTCTACTCGTTTGTCTTCTGTGCCTGTTGTTCATTGTCTGTTGTTGTTGTTGTTGTTGTTGGCGCTGAGCTCGTAGCATACTTTTGGTTATTTGGCAGCCAGAATTTGCTTGTGTGCCAACTGTGTCGGCGCGTTTTGTTTTTGCAAATAAATTTGGGCGTATGCGTGTGTAAGTAGGGTTGCAGACTTATAGACAGATGAACGCATAGTGTGTCTCTATTCTTATATGTTGATACAATCATGCTTCTTCTAGCAGTGTGTGAAAATGTTTGTCTGTGTGTGTTGCTGATTGTTGGTTCGTTATTCGTAGATTGATGAAAGTTTAAGAGGGAATGAGTTAATATTGATTGGAGTCACAGCTTATAGGAAATACAACGTTGGAATTTATCAAGTGGGCGTGGCACTCAGATAAAGCTCAAAATTTCGAAGATTAAATAGCTTTCAAAATAGAAGTGGAATAGTATTCGACAATAAGCTTGATTCTGTGTCATAAAATTCTTAGCTTTAGCTTTTGAGGGTCGAAATAACATAGGAGACGTTCCTAAGCGGCGTAAGATGGCAGCCCCATCACTTAGTACTACCTGCGGCAGGCCAATCACCTACCCTGGCAGAACAACACAACCGAAAGGAGTGAACAAGGAACAAAAAAAAACTGAAACTATTAGTCGAGATTCACTCAAATTGAGTAAAACAGCGGTGCCAAGTTATGTTCATTTAGTGGGAAAATATGAAAATACTGTCCTTACTATTGAAAGTTCCTATAAAATATAGCTTTACAGTTATCACTAACAGAGAACCCAAATGTGATGTGAAGTCGTATGTGAGTTTTGTTCTTTTTTCCCTTGTTCACTTCTTCTTGTGAGCCACTGCTGTTGTTAGGGAGACAGTAGCATGGTTGGGGACTTCGCTAAGATCGGTTTGTTGCATTGGTTTTTGCTAATGCCCGCTTCCCCTTACTGGCGTTGTTGGTGCACCATGTAGCAGTATATTCTCTTTTTTTAATATTCATCTGAGGGTTGGAATTTTTGAATTGGGATGTATACTGGAATATCTAAAGTACAGAAAAAATTTGAAAAGGTGGAATAGTGCACCAGGTAGCAGTCGAATCCACGACCTCTGAGTTGATAGGTTAGTGCACTCACACTAGACTCTCGAGGCTGCTTGAGACTTGTCTATCAAATTGGAAAAATATTACACTTATCGTAGAGCGTCAACATGTAGATTTGGTATAACTTTGAAAGCTGTGGAGATGAAGAAGAAGTAGAAAGGATACAACACAACCTGATGATGAACTGACGAAAGACAGGTCCGCAAGCTGGAACCCTATTTAGTTCCGTTCTAGTCATTACCGATCACTGCGCTACTGGGTCTATGCTCATCGATTGGTGTTCCTCGTTCAATGATGTCTGCAGCAGCTGTGGAGACGAAGACGAAGTAGAAACTTTAGAAAGACTTTCTGTGCCTCTGCTCGCTTCTGCACGAACGTTGACTCCATACCCTGAGGTGAAGATTCCTGATGGACTCGTAAATTGAAATATCGGCTTTGCTCTCTTCATTAAAGATGTCAAACTGTTTTGCCCCAGATTGAGACTGTTGATGAACTCTGGAAGGACCATTAACCTCCGAGTGGAAATGCGACCTGTGCAGCACACGAATTTTTCTAACTAATTGAACTTAACTAGGGGGCGTGGCACCTTCTTTACATTTCGAATTTCAAATAACACTTCGAATTTCATTTGATGTTGTAATCTATACTGGTAATGCTGTAAGGTGGCAACACTGGATAAATTGGCTCATGTGAGTCACCCGGTAGGCTGATCAAGGATTTAGCAACCGACCGGCGAACGACGAACACGTAGAAAAATAAATCAAAACGTATCGAGATCCGCAGGATAAAGAAGTACAAATTATAATGTCATTTCTAGATTATGTTTTTCTACCCAAAAAATGTGCTGCGCCTTAGATAAAGGGGCGTGGCAACTGTCATATAACTGATATTATTAATAGTTGGATACAGTTTTGTACCGAATAGTTACGCACTAAATATGCACTGAAGTCATTGCCTAATCATGGAAAATATTCTTCTGATATTGAACAAAAGAGTAGGACACCTCGTTTTTACCCCGATACAGTTTTTTACCGAATAGTTACGCACTAAATATGCACTGAAGTCATTGTGTAATCATGGGAAAATATTCTTCTGATATTGAACAAAAGAGTAGGACACCTCGTTTTTACCCCGAGCAAAGCCGGTCCTCGTTGTGTATATAAAGAAAAGAGTATACAAAAGCCTATGTATCTGCAAACACATAACGAACACATTAAATATGCCAACACGGCGGTAAATAAAACGAAAAAGTAAACTTTTTAATTTGCATGCGTAGGCGCCGAGCGCGTCTGCTGTGCGTAGGCTAATGAAATTGTCGTGCAGTCGAGCGGTGGGTGGGTGGGCAGAGGGGGCAGCGAGTACATTTGCAACATAAAAATTGAGCGAATTACTTGTGTCAGCGTGCGTCTGTGTGTGTGTGGCATGGAAGTAGAAACAACTTGGGGCGGGCGGTGGCTGTGCGATGTCGGACGCATATGTGTTCTTAAAAAGGATTAAGTTAATGCGTGCGCGTGCTTTGTGTGCGCAGCGCATTAAAATTACATTTTAAACAAGCAAATTATTGCAATTAACAGACGCTCGCGGCCATTGGTATTTGCTGCCGGCGGCTGCGGGCGTAAAGCAGCGCAGCAAGGATAACTTGGCTCGGCTATAATGTGGTTAGTAGTTTTTTTTGTTGTAATACTTTCTTGTTGTGTCTTTGCTTTACATTTGTAGGAGATTACATTTTTTGTATTGTAATTACAGCGAAATTTATTGCATTGCTTTCTTGTTGATTGTTTGTTGTGATGCGTTTTTGCCGAAGGCAGGATACGGCTTTTTCTATTTTTTTATATGAATGTAAAGCATTAATTAGCTGCATAAGAGTACAGCGGAACTAATGGCGTAGTTGCTTAAAAGTTTTTTTATTGGAAAAAAATTTAAAGTTTTTAGCTGCTTTGAAAAACTGAATTTAATTTATTTGTTTTGTTCCATGAAATTAGTTACTAAGTCATATCAATTAGTTTGGAGTTTGTTCATACTATATTGAACCTACAAAAAAAAAAACAAAAAAATACTCTGAAACTTGCGAAAATTTTGAAAATTTGAAATTTTGATTTCACTTTCGTTCCCCTAATTCTATACAATTTTCTTTCATTTCTCATTACAAATTGAATTATTTTCTGAGTAAATTCACAACTTAATGCTTATTTCTCACACGAAACTTACTCCGAAATACTCCGAAACTTGTCTTAGTTAAAAACTAAAGCTCAATAAGGACTTGTAGTTTGACCAAAGTTTTCGCAAAACTATCTGCTGTTCACATCTCCTGAAATTCTATCCCCTTCCCCTCTAACGACTTTATTTATTTCCATGTTTTCACTTTTCTTCCGCTAATTCTATAAAATTTTCTTTCACTTTTTATTACAAATTGAATATTTTTCTTAGTAAATTCACAACTTGAGGCTTATTTCTCACACAAAACTTACTCCGAAATACTCCGAAACTTGTCTAAGTTAAAAACAAAAGCTCAATATGGACTTGTAATATGACCAAAGTTTCCGCAAAACTATCTGCTGCTCACATCGCATGAAATTCTATCCCCTTCCCCTCTAACAACTTTATTTATTTCCATGTTTTTGCTTGTGCTGCAAATAAATCTTGTTTCCCTCTCAGTCCATCGCACGTTGTACGGTTTCGTCGAGTATGAAACTTTGCCTCCCATATGGCAATTGTGTCTATGAATGCATACAACTGCGCTAATTTCGTAATTAATTACATAACTTAGTGCCAATTGTGTGATATTAATGTGACTTGAGTGAATTTGTGGCTGTGTTTCGTTACTCACAATAAACTTAAGACGAATGTCTTCAACTACAGAGGCACAGAAAATCCAACTGATTGTGTGGTCGCCTTCGTGCGAAGCGATATAATTTAAACGATCTCTCGCTAACTAATTGTAGAAGGTTTTTTGTAATTCTTTTGTTAGAAAACTTATGACAACATAGTGAATCCACCAGTTACCAGGTTTGATTATTGCTGAGGGCATTTAAACGGCGAAATTTCTGTGAAAGTGATAAGGGTGTCAATTGTATCAGGTGTACAACTTTGCTTCCGCCGTTTTCCGATAGGTGGCTGTACCGGCTGAGGCTGGTTGAAATACATAGATGGTAATGCCTTTAAAGTGAGTGTGGACAGTGCCTAACGAATTGTCATCGCCGTTTCAGTGACAGTTGTTCTTGTTTTCGTATTATTCACGCTCGAAAATGTCCGTTTATGTGCCCAATTCTCGCCATTTGCGGGAAGTTTTCCTTTTCTGTTACAATTCGAAAAAAAATGCAGCTGAAGCGCATCGAATGCTCTCAGAAACTTACGGTGATGCTGCTCTGAGTGAAAGAACGTGTCGGGAGTGGTTTCAACGTTTTAGAAATGGAAGAGCGACATGACAAAGTCATCCTCCAACACGACAATGCTCGGCCTCACGTCGCAAAAGTGGTCAAAAAGTACCTGGAAACGCTGAAATGGGAAGTCTTGCCCCACCCGCCGTATTCCCCAGATGTCGCCCCTTCTGACTTCCACCTATTCCGTTCGATGGCACACGGCCTGGCAGATCAACATTTTCAATCCTTCGAAGAATTGGAAAAATGGATTGCTTAATGGATAGCGTCAAAAGAGGACTCCTTTTTTCGAGCCGGGATCCGAAAATTGCCGGAAAGATGGGAGAAAGTTGTCGCTAGCGACGGACAATACTTTGAATAATACATCTGTAAGCACTTTTTCGCAATAAAGCTTTTAATTTTGGAAAAAAACGGCGGAAGCAAAGTTGTACACCTGATATATATTGACACAATTTTATAACTACACACTTACACATATGTATATATTAAATATACATATGTTTGTCTATAAATATACTTCTTGCCACAAATGTATTCGACATTGACAAGTTTACATTATGTGAGCAGAAAAGTCGTCTCGCAAATAGATTTTCGTAATTAAAATTGTGCAACGTGCGGAAATGAAATATGGCCGCAAAATTTTGCATATGTCAGCAGCGTCCTTTTTTGTTTTAGACACTCACAACATGCTCGCAGCAAACTGCGTAAAAAAAGCGCACACCGACTGGCAGCTGTTGACAGCACCGAAAGAGAAAACCCTTAACAATGTTTTTTTTGTTTCCAGCACATTAAAATAACAAAGCACACAAAACAGAGATTTGAAAAATTATAGCAAAAAGCAGCACACGCACACAGGACACAGGAGTAGCGCTAAAGGTAGAAGAGCGGCAGCAGAAGAAAATTGACAAATTGTGTTGAAGCGCTGCGAGAAATGCTTAATTGCGAACAATGCGAGCACGCGGCTCGGAGTCTAATCGGCCCACACACCGACCGGCCGACATGCCAAATCGACCAGAATGCTCTGCGTGGCATAAAGGACACAAAAACAACAACAACAGCAGGCATCGAATAAACAATAAAACGAAAGCAGCCAACGTCGATTCACTGTGAACAAAGATTAAAAGCTGCGATTTCAGTCATGAAATTTGTTGTTGGCTCTGTGGCAAACGTCTAAACGTTTGTCTTGTTTTATTTATTTGTGTAGATACGCACATACATACAAACATCTCTGAATACATTTGCAGTCTGCTTAATGTGATACACAACCCGCGCATAATCCTCCTTTGGCAGGTTTGACAAATTTAAATTATTTGCACCCTTAAGCAAATTTGTTGTTGTTGTCGCTTTTGGGTCAGCAGACACGTTCTTACGTTTGACTTGATAAATTTTTCACAGCCCAAAAATTCACCAAATCGAACGTTCCGCGGCTGCAAATCGTCCCAAATGCCTTTTGGGCGTTTTACTTTCTGAATGCGAAATTACTTCCTGATTTACTTACAAATTTATGCCGGTCGTTGCGCCGGCTACATCAGTCAGTTGTAAAGTCCACAACAGCCACAATAACAACAAAGTGACAGCACCCTTTGTCGACTGGTTTCGAGGGTCGCGCGCATATTTAATGCAATTCAATTTCAATTCGTTTTCAATTATTGATGAGGCGTTGCTGGAAACTTTATCGCTGGGCTGGGCACTGATTGGGGCTGGAACGGGGTGGGGCTCGTTGTTGCTGTATTGCACTGATTGCTGTTACAATTGAGTTTAATTGAGTTGAGTAGCGCCATGAGTTGAGTGGCGACAGGGTTGAGGGGAATTCAGAAGGGATTGGTGGTATTTTGCTTTTGGTTGGGTACAAGCAATTAATAATAATAACAGTTACGGTATTCATAGTTCTGTTGATTTCAGTTTACTTCTAAAACCAGAAAGCAGACTACATTATTGATTTTAAAGAAGATGATTGATTTTAAAGAGAAAGATTTTATTGGAGATTTACTTAGGACCAGAAAAATACATACTGTTGATACCAAGAGAGCTGAACAGCTGATTTTTGTTAACGTTTCACATGGCCCATGCAGTCCTGTGCCTAGGAAACTGGTAATATAAAATATCTTTGTGAATGGTTTGAAAGAACAAGAGCTTAGAATGCAATAAATAAGATAGCAAATGGTACTCAAGCATTTGGCTGACATTGTGAATGCCGCCAATGTTCTATAGGTCTTTCTGGGTTTTGTGCTATTTAGTGTTTTGTTGTTATTTAATTTTAATTTGCTCTCTTAGCAAGACACTGATAATGTATTGTGAATACCACTAGTATTTACATGCCCTTTCAACCCTCTGAATATTCATAATAATGCAATATATATAAAAACATAATTCAATTGCATTTTGTTGTTATTTAGTGCAAAATTGTTCCTTTACTTAAACATTTGGCTGACATTGTGAATGCCGCCAATGTTCTACAGATCTTTCTGGGTTTTATGCCATTCAGTTTTTTGTTGTTACTTAATTTTTATTTGCTCTCTTAGCAAGACATTGAAAGTGCATTGTGAATACCACTAGTATTTACCTGGCCTTTGAGCTTTATAAATATTCAGAATAATTATATATATTAAAAAGCTTATTCAAATGTTTTTGGTAGTTATTTAGTGTAAGTTGTTCACTTACTTATGCATTTGGCTGACATTGTGAATGCCGCCAACCTATAAAACGGTTGTTCATATTTGAAATCGTCACACTTTGTTTTGTAGTGTTCCGAGTTTTGTTGTAATTTTGCTCTCTTAGCAAGAAGACATTATGAATACCACTAATATTTTGTAAACTTTCCAACTTTAAGTATTCAAAACTTTTCAGAACGAAATTTAATGTTATTCATATACTGGAATTGTGTTGCTTTTTAGTGAAAATGTGCTCTTTTATTTCAACATTTCATATAAATATCGTGAATACCACCAATGTTCTATAAGTATAAAAATACAAATTTTGCAGAATACTCGTACAAGTTGTGTTATTCTGTAGTTTGTTGTTCTTTAATTCAAATTTGCTCATTTAATATAAAAAAAATATTGTGAATACCGCCAATATTTGCAAAATGTTCAAAATTTAATATTTTAAAAATATTTCAAATCCACCATTAACGTATTTGGTTTTTGTTAAGTGCAAATTTGCTCTCTTACCCAGATGGCTGCTACACATCGTGAATGCCGCCAATGTTCCATAGGTATTTCAACTTAGAAATCATCAGCATGTTGTGATATATTTTAAAACTATAAAACATATTGTTGCTTTTTAGGGTAAACTTGCTCATTAAGTAAATAGTTGTTAGACCTAGTGAATGCCGCAAAGGTTTTCAAGGTTTTTCTATTTCAAAATCTTCAGTTGTGTGAAATATGTAAAAGATTTCATATATACCGTAAATTATGTTCTTGTTTAGTGAAAATTTTCTCTCTTACTAGAACAGATGTTGGACATCGTGAATGCCGCAAAGGTATTCAAGGTTTTTCTATTTCAAAATCTTCAAAATGTTGTATGCAATTTTAAAAACATTAAAAATTTACCGTAAATGTATTTTGTTGTTGTTTAGTGATAATTTCCTTTCTTCTTTCTTACCGGAACAGTTGTTGAACATTGTGAATGCCGCCAATATTTGCTACATTTTCCATCTTTGCTAATTTCTCTACTTACCGCAACCATCTCTTGAGTTGACGAAATCATTTTGAATAAAAACACAAATATTGGTAATTTTATTAAATTCCGTTTAAATGTATTTTTTCTCCGTTTCTCTCTCTCTTTCTCTGTCTCTTTTTGTTCTCGTGCCCTCATTGTGCTGTTTCTTTTCAGTTTACGCCAGCAGCTTTGTCGCTCAATCAAGTGAGGCTCATCTCGTTTATGTGTTGGCATTGTCGACATTTTGTTGTTTTGTTGTTGTTGTTGTTGTGCCAAAAATGAAGCAAGCAGATTTCCGTCCGCTTGCAAAATTTTTGCTCTCACATTTGTAATGTTTTGTTCTTTTTTTTTGCAATATATGCAAAATCGACTTTTCGTCCTGCTTGTTGTTGTTGCTGGTATGTTTGTGTTTGCACTAATTTACCGTTTTGCAATATGTTTCCTCTTTATTAATTAATATACGCAATATTTATTTAATAATTTTCATAATTATCAATTATCGTTACCAGCATCATTACAATTTAAATACATTACTCAATGCTTATTGGGGGCTTTGTTGTTGCTGTTTTTGTTGGTTGGTACTTAGTTTACGTTATTTTATTATAATTTCTCTTTCTCGCGCGCGTTTTTTTTTGCATAATGCATTTTGTTTTGGTTTGTTTGTTGGTTTTTTGGTTTGTTTATTCTTAAATGTTGTTGTTTTTGTTGTTTATGTCAATTTAAAAACATTTCAATTTGAAGTATAATTGTACATAATAATTCATAATCGTCATCAGCATCATTGTTTTATTAATAAAATTGTATATTAGTTTGATGTGGTTTGTGTGTGTATGTGTGTGTGGGTGAGAGTGTGAGTGTATGAGTGTGCAATTTCAATTTGCAATTCCTGCATTTCAATTAAAATTTTTAATTAAATGTTACCCAACACTAAACCGGCATTATCGATTCCCAACATCAACGTTTTTCTCGAGCAGCGCCAACTGCAAACTGCCAACAGCTGCAGCAACAAAATCAATTACCGTTATGCCATAAAATGAGGTTGGGGCGCAACATTGGCACACTAAATACATTTGGCTGTATAAGTGGATTGTTGTTGTTGTTGTTATATGGTTGTGTGGTGGTGGTGGTTGTACATTGAATGCGTCAGTGGCGCAGTTAGAAAAAGATTTGCATTGAGCTTTGAAGTTTAGCTAAAAAATATGTTAAGCCAGTAAAAATTATAAAAAATATGAATTAAATTTGTGAAGCAGAGAAGAACATTTTAGTAATTTAGGTTCTTAACACGTTCGCGGACGTGAATGCTATAGCATTCAAATTTTAAACCAATTTTTATTAATTACATTTTAAATAAACTGAAATTTTTGTAAATAATATGCTACATCATTCAATGTGTATGAGGGCTAAAATACGAAAATCTGACAACTGCAACAATATATGTGTAATCAAATTTAAGATAGTTCTTCTAGTTTCCACAAATTTGACTGTCCGCGAACGTGTTAAGAATGTATAATTATTAAAGATTCCTGGTAAAAAAAAAACATTGACAGGACAGTAGAGCTTCCTAATTTAAAAAAAATACGGCTCCAAGAATTTTTTAGAAATTATTAAAATTTTTTTTTGAAATGAATAAATGAAGGAATGAATGAATTTAAAATTAATAGACAGAAAGTCTTCACAACTTGAATCGACTTGGCGCAGAACTATGTTCGAATTCATACGAAGAAAAGTCTTAAAGGGTTTCTTGCAAATTTTGGAAAAAATTTTGATAAGACATAATAACTTGTAAGCTTCAAGTGACTTCAAGGAAACAATTTGACCCGACTTGTTGCAAATCATTGAAAAGCCTCCGAATTCATGAGTCAAAAAGAACCTCCAAAGACTTGACTAAGTAAGAGGACACAAAAAGGACTCCAAAGACTTCATTGAACTCATCAACAATTTAAATTCCATCTTATATGACGAAGAGACTGCAAACACCTACGAAAATCCTTAACAATATATTTGATTTGAAATCACAAAAAAGTACCTAAACAGTCCATTTCAGGTATCGAAAAATTGTATTTCATAAGGATTTCATCTAAGTCCTCAAAGAATTGGTTTCAATTGATATTAGAACAAAGTTTTTGCGTACTTTATTGAAAACATTTAAAGATGATTATCGAAACAGGACAAAAAATCCTGTCAAAAACATTCATATCGAAGCGACAGCAAGTCTCGCAGCCGTTGAAAAATAGTCTTTTTGTGAAAACAGACTTAATTTTGATTTCATAAGAATGACAACCAGCACTTAATTGAAATCGTTGAGAAATAATATTCAAGCGGACATGACAAACGATTTCCAAGGATGTCATACAAATCCTCTGAGAACATTTCAAACAAAAGAGATGCTACTAAAAATTTCATTAAAATAATCCAAAGCGTGACTTTCAAATGATTCGGAAATTAAAAAATTACACAAATTGATAATAGAACCAAATCTGTTCTCCAAACCACTTTACTGACTGCACCACTGCGCAATCGGTGTGTTGGTTGTTTGACTTTCAGCAGCCGACAAAGGACAATGGCAAAGTGTGCGTTAAATATGCCGTGATTTCATAAGTAAAGGGCAGCCTAAAAGTATGCCACAAAATGTGTTTCCCCTCATAAACAGAAATAATTGAAAAAATGTTTTAGCGTTAAAATTTCGCGCTTAACCGCTAAACACTTTCATCAAAGCAGTCTAATTATTTTGAATCTGTAAATGGAACAAAATGAACAGCTTTCTCAGAACTTTCTTAATGTGGGAAACTTCATTTATTTTTGCTTTTTAATGGCATTTTTTAGGCTGCAATGTTGTATGACTATTTGTGGGCATGGTTCAAACATTACATAACTGGTTTTTGTTTTGTTTTGTTTTTGTGCTTAAATCGCTTACTTGTTCGCTTACATTTTTCATCTGAGTTTTCTTGCATTTGGTTGTTTGTGAAAAAGTCTATTTAGTACTTCATACTTTGGCCTTTGGTTTTAACTGCTAATTCACTCAATCCAGTTCAGCATTCCTGCGCCCACTCGCCCCCCGTTTCAATTGACTTTCCATAACTCTTCTAAACTGATTTTCTGTGAGAACGTCTTGAAATCCGTTTGAAAAAGAAGGCTCGAAACCTCCTCGCTCGCAAACATTTCTTCGAAGTTTCGCAACTGGCTGCCGCCATTACGCTCCGTTCGCCTCGATTCTCTATAAACGTTTAACCTAAAATCTTTTTAAAGTAGCTGACCGTCTCCGGCTGCGTGAGGACGCGCTTGCGATTCGGATGGAACGGCGGCTCGGTCGCCTCCTTCAGAAAGTTGTGCGTCGATGTTGGCTCCTCGGTTGTGGTGTGGTGGTCGTGGTCGCGGTTGTGGTCGTGGCCGTGGACAAAGCCGCCGTGTTCGCCGTGGCCGCGGTGGTGATTGATGGCGCGCGCACTCTTCGCCGGTATGGTGGCCAGTGTTTCGCCCTCTTCTTCCTCGTTCACTTGCACAACTGTTGTTGTTGTTGTTTGTGCTGCGGCTGACGCTGCGCTCGCGGTCGTTATTGTTCCAGTTGTGGTGGTTGGTGGCGCTGTGGGCGCATTCGTGCTCGCAATGACCTCAACTGCGGCTTTGTGCGCTTCCTTTGGTTCTGGCTGTGTGGCTGCTACGGTTTGAGTGGTTGTGGTTGCAGTTGTTGTTGTTATTTTAATAGAGGCCATATGCAATTCGGCCGCCTGGGTTGTGGCTTGTGCCATTTCTTTTGGCTCCAATTGTGCTTGAGCGCTGCCCTCTGCGCCTCCGTTTGCATCTTCTTCTTCGTTTATTTCTTCTTTAGTCGCTTCTTTGTTCTCCTGGGTCGCTGTGGTGCTGAGCGTGGCATGCGGCTTGTTGTTGTCAGCAGATTTGGCGGCAGATACGGCAGCGTTACTTGTTGTCGTCATGTCTGGTACTGTTGTTGTTGTTGTTGTTGTGCTGGTGGCTGTAGTTGGTGCTGCTGCTGCGGCATTATCAATTTTTGTTGTATTATCTGCGAGCTTACCGTTATCGCCGACTGGCTTCAGAATTGTTGTCTTCTGCCCCGTCGACAGGACCTCCTCCACTTGCTCCGCTGCCTGATTCTTGCTCGATGCGGAGTCATCAATTAATTTGGCATGTGTCTGTCCCAGCCTGGTCAACTCTTTGGCAATGACCACCGCCGCCTCCGCAGCGGCCTCCACTGCTGCCTTCAGTGTGCTACTCTCAGTTGCCGATGCTGTTGTTGTGATTGTTGATTTGGTTGTAGTTGTTGTAATGCTGTCAGAGGGCATGGCACTCGATGCGTCCAGGTCGACAGCAACCTTGGGTGTTGACTCTTCATTGATGGTTGTTGCCGCTGGCGCTGCTGTTGCTGTTGTTGCCATTGGTTCCTTTGGCTCCTTGACGTCTGACGTGGCGGCGCTGCTGTCTGCGCTGCTGCTGGTGGTGGTCGCCTCGCCGCGATGTGGCGCATGGTGCTCGGCGCCGTGCTCGCTGTGCTTCAGCGGCGGCACATAGTGTGACTTGACCAGCAGCATTGGCGGAATGAAGTGCGAGTTGTCGGCGGACTCTTTGATGTGCGGATGCTGCGTCTCCTCGGTGATGACGTTGCTGCGCGGCTGCTGCGGATGCATGGGATGACCAATGGTGGCTGGCGGCTGGGTGCCGACCGTGGCTGATGCGCCAGCAGTTTCGGACGGTCCAGCGGTGCTCACTGCTGGCGACTCCGAACTGAATGTGGCGACTGGCTCTGCGGTACTTTCTGAAGGTGTAGTTGTTGCTGTTGTTGTTGTTTCGGCGCTAGTTTGCGGTGCTGTGGTGGTTGTGGCTGTTGGCGGCGCTGTTGTGCTGCTGGAAGAAGTTATGGCAGCGGCCTCTGTTGTTGTTGTTGTTGTTGTTGTTGGCTGTGTTGTTGTCGTGCTGCTGCTGCTATCCATTCTAGTAGTGGTGCTCGGCGCTGCAGTTGTGGTAGTAGTAGTAGTTGTTGTTGTTGTTGCAACTATTCTCTTCATTGCCTCCGTGAATTCCTTATCGCGCCGCTCTTGTTCTTGCTTCTGCCGCTGCTCCTCCTCATCATCGCTGGTCTGCTGCTGCTGCTGTGACGTACGTTCCGTTATTGGCGCCATTGTCTTCAGATCCAACGGCAGAATTTTCTTCTTATGCGGCAGCGGTGCCATTATCTCATTCGAAACATCATCGTCCTGGCCGCGTTCCAGCATCTCCGGCTCGCCGCTCTGTGGCGGCTGATCGCCCATCATCATGTCGTCCAGCGACAGCGGTCGCTGCACTGACTGTGGCTGCGCGTTTTGTGGCTTTGCGGGCTGTTCCCTTGCGTCGGTGTATTTCTGTGGTTTGCTCTTCTTTTGATAGTCGCCGGCAGCAAACACCTTCTTCGCGGCCTTCTTCACCGGCTTCGGTATCTCGCCGGGTATTTGGAAGCCACTGTTGCCATTGTTGTAGTTGTTGTTGTTGGTGTTCATTGGCTCATCGGCCTGCATCAGCTCGTCGACATTGAACTGTTCGATGAGCCGCTGCACGGTGTTCTTCTCGGTTTGCACCTGCTCGGAGATGTCGCTGCCGATGCCGTAGCTCTCGCCGAGCGGCAACAGTTCGATGTCGTTGTTCTCATTGTTGTCGGTGCGAATGCTGTTGATGATCTGCAGCGACTTGAAGTGCGAGTTGGTGATGTCGTTGATGCGCTGCGCCTCGAGACGTTCGCGCGGGCAGATGAGCTCACGCAGTGCGCGCTCGCGGTCCTGAGAGCACAACGAGGGGGAAAGGGAGAGAAGAGAAGAGAGAGAAGATAAAGAAAGAGTGGGTCAATATATGAGGGTAAATATTGAAGGCTTCTAATAAAATAGTCTGAAGTGAGAAGGTGTAAAATTGCTTTTAAAATATTTCTTTTATGTGTAAGGACATTAATGTTTCTAAAAGGACATTAAAAGGACTCTTAACATTCCCTTCTTTACATAAGATGGAAATTTCTCGAAATCTCACCTCTTTGCCCTTGCATGACTGTCGAATGAGTCCCTCTTCGGCGCAGTTGCGTATCAGCTCAATGCTTGCCGTGTCGGCCATGTATTGCATTGTCAGGTTCGGCATATCCTTCAGTATGCACGAATCGGCCCAAGAAGGCACTGCGACAAGAAAATTTCATAATAAAGAAATACAAAAATTGCATTAAGTTTCCACTTGCTGCTGCCTGCTCTTTGACCGTCTGTGGGGCACTTACCCGGCATTTCGCACAGGAACGAGGCCGTCTCCGGGCCGCCGCAGCGCAGCGCATGCCAGCGATAATCACGTATGGGATCGATGACGGCACACAATGGTGCATCCATTAGTGGCAGCGATTCGGCCCAGTAACCGGTGTCGGTCACCAGCGGACGTGAGTTGCTGTCGTGAAGCAAAGAAATGTGTTAAAATGTGGCCTATTTTTAGGAGCCACCATTGGCGCATTGCGATTGAAAGCCAGGCGTGCTGGCTGGCAAAGCAATTGTGTGCAGTTGAGTGGTTGCTATTCATGGCATACTTCTAGGCGCTACAAAGCAAAGTTTGTTTGCGTGCCGCATTGTGGGGTTGGGGTTAAAAATAGGTCATTGAGGGTTGAGTGTTAGGAACAAAACTATGGCAGCAAAAAGGAAATTGTGTGTAGAAATAATAAAAAAAATTATTTTAAACTTAAAACTAAGTTTTGGTTGAATTTTATACTTAAAATTTATTTGATTATTGAAATAATTTATTGAAAATCTTTTCAATCAAAACATATTCAATTTAAGTGTAAATTTTAGTTGCGAGTACAAATAATACAAAAATTTAATTCATTTCAAAACTAGGTTTTGGCTGAATATTCATATTTATTTGATTATTTAAATATTTTATGGAAAATCTTTTTAATCCAAACGTATTCAATTTAAATGTAAAGTTTATAAATAGTGCCAAAAATAATATTACATTTTATGTTTTGTAATTTCACATAGATTTTATTACTATTTCCTTCTTCAAATCAATGCTTGTTAAATTTTCAATTTCATTTGTTTTCATTCAACTCGACAATGGAATTAGAACGCCAACTGATACTGTTGAAGTATTCGCTCAGCGTATGCAAATTCATTTATTGTGTCAGCTGACAATTGCGTCGATTGACAGCCGCCCAATGAAAATACAAATAAATGAACGAACCGAACCCAACAGAACGCACCTCTAGCAACAACAATGGCGCATTAAATCAACACTGAAATTGAATAGCAACAAAATCAACATTAGACGCAAAACAATGGCACACAAAATTGATGTAAAAACAAATGGAAATTGGAAAACAGTGAAAAGACCGAATGTAAATAAATCGAAAGCGCGCGTCTGACGAACAGCTTAAATGTCTGTCGACACATTGTTGTCGGCCGCACTTGAATTGATAGCCACATATGTTGGCCGTTGTCGCTGGCAATACTTACGCCCACATAAAGCGTTCGGAGCTCTGCGGCCGCATGAGTCCAATCCAGACGATGTCGTTCACGTCCAACTCTCGCAAAAGGTCCCGCGTTGCATCGAATTGGAAGCTATTGTCAACTGCAATCAGAGTGAAATGTGAAATGGACAGAGCGGTGACAAAATGTTTGCTTTGGATACAGTAGACTGTGTGGAATTGGGGAGGAGGGATGGGTGTAATTTGAAATTTATTTCAACTACAAGGGGACAGCTGGTGCAAAAAATAGAGACATCATGGAACAAAAAACAGATAAGAAGCCCAAACATGGTTGGCAATAATGACATTAGGACAACGAGCGGACAGCAAAATTGTTAAAAATTGTGCTGGCACTTGTCTGTGTGTGTGTGTGTGTATGTGCAACACAATTACAGCGACAGCGTTGAAACTGCATTTGGTGCGCTCTCGTCTCACTTTTCGGGGCGCTGTGTGTTTTGTTGTGCTTTGCGCTCGAGCTTGTTGGGAGCGCAGGATGTGAAATGCACACACACACACCCACTGCGACAGGAAATACGCCAGTAATGTTGGCTGTTGCTGCTGGTAATGTAATTACGCTCAGTATTCGAGCGCCGCTCCATAGAAATTGAGGTCGAGCGCCAAGCCAAAGGGGGCAAAGGATTTCCGTCGAAAAAAAAAATAAAAAAAATTAAAGCAAAAATAGACAAAGAAAAATGGGGGAAAAGTACACACAATTATTTTGTAGGGGAGCATGGAAAAGTGGAAAAGTGCATTTGCATCTGGCGTATAGGATTTGACTGTCGGGGGTGCGTGCTTTAAAGTGCCCGTCTCGAATTTAAAGCAACTCGTTAGCTTTCAACACGCCACTTGCCATTTTATTTGGAATTTTATTTTTGTCAGTGTGCAACACTGCAGGCGGTCTTCTGCACCACACAAAAACATCAGCCAAAAATGAAGCAATGCAAAAATTCACTGCTGCCTGCTGCATGTTGCCTGCAGCTGACGGCAGCTTTGTCCGCAGCGCCATGCAACTCCAGCTTTATGGCATTTTTGGCGCGCACTCTTTGCATTTCTCAAACATTTTGCGTATTTGCTGATTTTTCTTTGCACATTTCTGCCGCGAAATTGTTACATTCAAATGTGCTTCAGTGCTGTTGGATGTGTGGCAAAAATGTTTTTAAAGTCGACAGAAATCACTATTCTCCGAAAAACATCAGTTTCCAGTTTAGTTGTTACAAAAATTTTACTGACTTTTGTATATACTATAATAGTAGACCATTGGGTAGTAAATCTTTATATAGTAAATAAATCATATCAGAGGCGCCATGGACCCCACTACCTCAACATCTGTCCCAACTTGAACTGACGTGGATGGACGGGACATGTCCTGCTTTTGGCTCAAATGTCCTCTTATCTTCTACTTCAAAATTTCCCTCCATACTGTTGTTGTTGTTTTTTTTTAATGTTGGGAAGTATGTGTTTTGCTCGCTTCTGATAAATAAAAATAAATGTCTGAAATTCTTCCATTCGGTGACCTAACGTAACCTAACTTCTTCTGTGATTTCTTCCTAAAGTATTTAATTACCTTCCTAAATGATATAAAAAGTTACATCTAAATTAAGATTCTGTTAAAATCACGGCGATACTACAAACGCCACTGATCCTTCGAACTCCCAAGTTTACCTAACCTAACTTTCAAAATATTTCACTGGTTATTACAGTGTTGCCAGATACTTCAAATTACTTTCTCCTAAATCTTAAAAAAACTGAAATTTCCTCTTGAAAGCTAAAAAACTAATAATTTTTTTTGTAATTTGCATCAAAATGAAAGAAAAAAATGCTCATAAAAAATACAAATTTATACAAAGAATTTTTTTTAATGCAGCCTTTTTTTAATTCATCTTCGGCTTAACAACAAAAACTTAACAAAAACAAAACATGCACTGAATTAAATAAAAAGTGCAATTGTTGGCGGCACTTCATTGTGACAGCAATAAGTGAGAACGAGATAGAACGATCCTTCATTTTGTAAGCTAACGAATTTTTAACACTACAGGGTGCTTTGACAATTCAAATAGTTTCCAAAATATATTTTGTTTCCAGTGTTCCCAACACATTATTCTTTGTTATCCAAGAATCTCCCAAAAATATACAAAAAATTCCCTAACATAAAATATAAATCTTCTAAACTTTCTCCTAAACAATTCTTCCTCCTAAAAATGCTCCTAAAAGGCCAAGAATCTCCTAAATCTAGGAGGAAATCTTTGCATCTGGCAACAATGGATTACTAACTCCTCTGCAAAAGAATGTGATTACCATCTTAAAGTTTCTTAAAGTTTCCAAATAGTTTGTTGAAGCTAGAGTTGTAAATTTGGTTGAACCCAGACTTCGTCGGCCTAAACATCTTTCAGGCTGATCTAACCACACTTTCATTATATTTTACTAGTTACTAGTTTTTTCTTTAAAGAATACAACTATCATCTTGAGATTCAAACAAATATATGTAGGAATTGTTTTTTCATAGTGCGGTTGAAATTCCAGAACGATCTCCATGGACTCACCATCTCCCAAGCTGATCTTATTCAACTTCAAGTACACTTTCATCTTAATGTTTTTCTCTCCTACTGATTTTTTCTTAAGGAATCCAATTATTGTCCTAATAGGCACAAAAATCTTCAGATGGACAGATAGATGGTTAAAAGGATCCCGATTCTTCCACAGAAGCCTCTGACCCAATCATCTCTCGAGCTGATCCAACTCAATTGCCCAAACGTGTTAGCATTGATTTCTTTCTAAAGTATTAAGTATGGATAGATAAACCGTCGATTAAATTCTACCTATACTACATATTCCAGTGACCCAGTCGTCTCTCTAACTGATCCAAGCCAATTGTCGTTTAAGCCGTTTCACGTATTTCTTTCTTTCGAAAGGATGCAATCTCCTTTCTAAACAGCATACAAATTTCCTAATACACAGTCAACAGTCTATCTGACTACTCGGTTTCACCATTGACCTGTCATCTCTCGAGCTGATCTAACCCAAATTTTACCCCAATTTACCAGTTGCTAATTTTTCCCCTTAAATATTCACTCTACTCTTTCGACAAATTCCAAATGATTTCCTTTTCAACTGCCTAAACGTCAGACTCCATTGTTGCTCTGTATTAAGATGACCCTATCCTCCACACAGCTGGCCTAACCTAACTTTACCCATGGTTTCCCAATGCCCATATTGCGTTCACTTTTTGCTGTCACTTATCTTTCTACTCTTTCACTGCATTGTCAGTTGGACTGTCACACCTTGTTGCAAAATGCTAAAAATCGGTTTGCAACGCATATCTTGTTTTTTTCTTTGAAAACCATTTTGCCCATTTTCACTGTACGCGTTGGCAAATTTTATCTGACATGCTGAATGTTATGTTGTTGCTGCTGCTGTTGCCGAACTTTGTCGTCGCTTGTTGACATTTTAAGTGATAACATTGCTGGCGGCATTGGCGCCTCGACAACAGTCACAGCTTTTTGAATTGGGCTCTGCGGCTCAGCGGCGCCGCACTTGGCGTTTTTCTATGCTTTAGCTTTGGCCGGTCCGCCCTCTGTGTTCATTGTCCTTTTGTCTGCGGGGCACAACACTTGAAATTGACATAGACAGCTGCAGACGAGGCGCTAAATTTTGCAAGCGCCGCAAAAGGCCAAAGCAGCCATCCGGGGACAGACAAAGCAAATGGAGCTATTTCACATTCACAACGTTTTTTCAACGCTCGCATACAGTTTTATTGCGTGAGTTCAGTTCGTTTCTAGTTATGTGCGCATTGGCAGGAAGTTGTGTTGTTTAAGAAACTGAAAGTTTTGCTGAATGAGCTGAAAATATGGTTTGTGTTTTTTCTTAACATTCGGTTAGACTTGTTTAGTACTTGGTTCAAAAATACCTAAAATTAAACCAATTCCAATCGATCCTTAAAACATGCAACAAATATGGCATATTTTTAGGATCGATTGGAATTGGTTTAATTTTAGGTATTTTTGCAACAACTTTTCAGAAGTTCCCTTTTTAGAAATTCTGTTGTTTTCAGTTGCAGAGTACAACTAATTTGGTTTATGATATTTTGTTATAACAGACATTAAACTTTCTTTACTTATATATAAAAGAAAATATAAAATATATAAAAAAATTCAAAATATACTTCAAACATATTTAATATATATAAAAAGTCTGATATTACTGCAATTTTTTTCAATCTCTACCAAATTTATGAAAATCGCTCTGAAATGGTGGATCCCTTGTCTCTCAAAAAATTTGCATGCATCAAGTAGTTATAAGCAAAAAGTGTTGCCTACTTTTAGGATGCACTTTAAGTGTGCTTTGTCCAACTGTAATTTAATATTAAAAGAAAAATCCAATTCTTTATGTCGCTCACAACACAGTTTGAAAGGTGTTTTGTATACATTGCTCCTCTTGTTTCCCCTCCCAACATTTCCTTGTGTGTGTTTATTTTTTGCATTCTTGTTTGTTTATTTATTTTGTGTATTTTTCCAATAAAATGTCCAAACAGCTGCTGGGCATTTGTGTGCGCGCGCAAGCATTGAAAACTAAATACGGTCAGGCAGATTTGCCTGTCACTTGGACGAACGCTGCCCGTGCATTGTTATTGTTTTGTGTTTCTCACAACTTTTATTTCGATTTTCACTTTTGTGAGCGATTTTCGTTTTTCATTTTTCTGTCGTTGTGCTTTTCATTTGCTGGAGAATTTTTATTTGCCGTGGGGCATGACAGGCAAAAATATCGCGCAATGTCAAATGGATCTGGTTACGCTATTGACATCTCAAGCATTCGGGGTCAGCAGTTGAGGAAGCCAAACAATTTAAGTGAAACAAAAAATGTGAAATGAAAAATATATACAAAAAGAATTACTGTGCAGTTGACCACTTGAGTGCATGTCTACAGTTTGGTTAGGTTTTGGGCGCAGAAAATTTTTAATATTTCTAGTTAGATGTTTGCTGCCACTCACCTGTCACCAAATTGGCATGATGGAACTGACAGACGGCGTCCGCTTCAAACCAGGATATTCGATCGCGAAAGAAGCGATAGAAAACATTGAGACCCTCCTGCGGCATGGTCCAGGTGTTGCTGACATTCACCTGCAAGAAAATAAAATGAATGATTTAAAATTCTTTTCAATTAATTGAGAAAATTAAGAAAAAATTGTCTGAATTCAGCAAAGGAGGCAAAAGTCCAATGGGCAACACGTGGCGTATGAGTAACTTTGGTTAATTCACTAAAAACATTTTTTTTTGCATTGAAACTCGTGCAAACTCAATTTGCGCCTTAAAAAATTTTGCATTGATTTGTCAAATGTAAAAATTACAACACAGCTCCCTGTTCCATCACTTGTCTTCAACTTGTTTTGTTTGCTCTCGTTCACTTCACTGCTCTTTTCTTTATATCTTTATTTTATTTTTCTTAAATTTTATTTTTTCCAATTTAATTTCTATTCTTTTCTCATTTCTTTTTCTCATTTTTGTTTGTGTGTCATTAAGCTTAATTCCCGAAACCCCAGCAAAATGTTTGCGTTCATTTATTTTTAATTTCTTTGTTGTTTGTTTTATTCTTTGCGTGCAGTATTCCACACGCGCTGCTTCATCAAAAGTTTGCTCAACTTTTGCACAGCGAAGACGGCAGCGGGAAGTGCAGACTTACCAAACATTGTGCAATGACTGGTTTGCTATTTGAGTGTAAATCCTGCAAACCGCACAAATGTCCTGGGCGCAGTGGGAAATTTGCTTTGATTGCACTCACTGGCTGCTGTTGTTGTTCTGTTGTCAAAGAAAAACGAAAAACGTGGGCGCTCAAAAAACTGGAACAACGCCAATGTACAAAGTTTGACGCATTGAAATCCTTTTTGGCAGCGTTTGGCTTTCTGTGTTTTGATGGGTTTGTCGTTGGGGTTTCGTAATTCGTCGCTGGTTTGACTGCCTCTTGCCTTTGTCTCTTGGCGTCTGTCTAACTGAATTTTTTCTTATGTTAATTAGGAAAATGCAAATGGTTGACGCAACGCAATGCGGCTTTAGCGTGGGATTTGTGAGCCTTTTGTTTGATGACGCTTTGCGGCATTCTTTTGAAATTCTTTACGCGCCTTGCTTGTGTTTGCCTCCATTTAATTAAGAAAAATATCAGAGTACTTGATTAACTTGTGCCGCGCTGTCGAAGTGAGGAGCGGGAATGCGTGGCGTATGAGTAACGTTGCTCAATTTCTTTAATTTCCAAGCGAGTTTTAATTGTGCTGTGTGATTAAAGAAGTTTGCATGAAGGGATAATTATGCAAAACAGATAAAGAAACTAGAAAAAAGTTGAACTATTTTAAAATGCTGAGATGATGAAATGTGCCTTCTCTGTAATTTTGTAGAGTAGTCACGCCAAGTGAGCAATTAGTGCGGCAAAGTTTGCTTTCAAGACTTTGTAACGTTCAAGCTATCGCGAAAGGCTTGCATGAGTGTGGATTGTTTGCTTCAAAGCGCGGTACTTCAGTATATCTCATATCTCTCTTTCATATCTTACATCTATGCAGCTTGTTCAATTCATTAATAAACCCAGTTTTATTTCCCCTTAAAATTTAATTGATTTTGCTTCATTGTTTCTCCAAGGCCAAAGTTCAAACGCTTCAATGCTTTACATCTATGTGTGTGTGTGAATGTTAGAGCTTACTGTGCTCGATTACGAAAGCGAGTTGTTCGTAATCCGCCTAACTAAATGTCACTTAAATGCGCAATTACCTGCCGCCCCGCCGTGTCCACAACTTTTCACTCTTCACTAATGCGAGTTAAATTGCCTCTGGTTGGTTGAGTCAACCAATTAAAATGAAAATAAATCGCAGGCAATCGAATAGCGTCTACAGTGGCAAACCCACGGGGCGTATGAGTAATGTCTGACGGCAATTGTTGTCAAGTTTTTGATTGTAAAATAAGTTTTAAGTGTTGTTTGGTAACACAGAATTGACAGCTGTAGCGTAGAAACACGTTTTCGTAATAAGAACTAATTTTGAAAGTGTTTGAAGAAGAATGAGAAGAAAGAAGATAAGTGAGGAATGAAATGAAATGAGTGGGAGATGAGATGAGATAAGATGAGATGAAGAAATTGTCTTATCTTTAGAGATAGAAAATGCTGTTGAAACACTAAGAAGGGATCTAAAATTTGTAAACCAAATAGTTATGTCTAAGTAATGTGGATGCACACTTAAAATTGCTGCACTTGTAAGGAAAATTAATTAAAATTAAAGTAGTAAGGATTACAAATTTTAAGATATAATTAAGGTACAATCTCGTAAGTTTTCCATACCTACAAAACTACATGTTATATCCGCTGATATCTCGAAAAATACATCTTAGATTGTAGAACTAATTGTAGAACCCTTAAAAAAAATTCATCAATGCAAAAGTTGATCGAAATACTAAAGAAATTATAAACATTTAAAAATGAAAAACAGTCCAAATGACCACAATGGTCTTTCCGGTGTTAACTGGCGCTTTTGATAGGTTTTCAGAATGTTAAAGACGAATCTAAATGCCAGTAAAATTAAACTCTTATGGACCAAGAGATGTCTTCTAGTGCTATAAACTCAACTTGGACTAAGTTAGATCTGGTTGCGAGTTCTTCTTCTCTTTTCTTAAGTAATTTCAGGTGATAAGAGGTCTTTTCCAATGGACTTTTGATCCATTAAATAACCAAGTAAAATCCTTTTTCAAAATACAACTTTTCTGCCCGTTTCTTGTGGCAGTAAAAGAGACTAAAAGTACTAAATTTTTGTTAATTTGTTAGAGTGCAGCAATTCACTTTCTTCTCCGCAGAACCTCAGCCTCTTTCATATGTGTTTTAAAATATTAAATCATTTATTATTTTTTTACAATTTCATGCCGTGGGTGCTGCAAAAGATGTAGCAGAAAAATCTGCATCGAAGAAAAAGTAGACAAGGACGCGCTGCTATTATCCTTAATTTAAAATCATGGCGTAAAATAAATGGTTCGTTTGCTGGCAGCGTTTTCTGCGCAAACATTTCGTTCTCGGCGACGTTTTGTTTTTCGCGCCGCCGCTGCTGCACATCAACGCTGCGTTTCACTTGGCAGTGGGTTTTTTTCAATTGTGCTCGAAAGCGGTTGGAAAAAATATAATTTATACGTTTGCGCGGCGACGTTGTTTTTTCGCCTCAACTCGAGCACACAAATTATTATCACTCGAGGGAGCAAAGCAATGAGCACGCGCGCCCGCCATGAATGACAGAAGATGGAGCGTCGCGCAGCGGCCAAACGAGAGAGCAACAAGAAGCAAGAAAAACAGCCACAACTGTAAAAACTGTAACACAACAGATGAGAAAACGAGTAACTGGCTGCGGCGGCGTTCGAATGGCTGGAAGCGCAAAAAAACGACAACGATTCAGCGAAATGCATAATAAAAATAATGAAAGCGCCAGCAGTCGCCGGCGCGGTGAGTGATGGCAAGCGGCGATAAGAAGATGACAAAAAGCGTCGCACAAAAGCCAAAGGAAGCGGCGATAAGGCGCGCTGTGCGGGCCGAAGAAATGCGAGAAAGAAAGCGCAACAAGACAAAAACATAATGATGGCAAAACTTTGCTGTTTCTATCTATATGTGTGTGTGAGTGTGTGGTGAGTTTGCGAGGAAAATGCAAATTAATATGAACGAGATATGGAAATGAAATAAAATCAGCGTTGGCAGTGCTACGTGCGCAATGTCAATGTTGTATGTGTGTGTGTGTGTGTGGGGGGGGGGAACGAAAAAAGTTGGTTGGTGGTTGGCAAAGCAAAAGGATGTGGAAAAAGATTTTAATTGCAATTTTACTCTGTTTGAGCGCACAACCAAAGGCCAGAAAGAAAATTAAAATGCGATTTATTGCTAGCGGCGTTGGAGAGAGGCCGCCGCCACTGTGCAGTTTTTGTGGCCCCGCACATAGTTGTTATTGTGCGGTTATTGCGGTTCGCTGGTTAGATAATTTAACATTAATAATGAGTGAGGAGTTTGAGCTGGCGCTCAGTGAGAGCAGGTGCGGTTTTTGGCAAAGCTCTGAGAGAGAGAGAGAGTAAGAGGATATTAAGAGACATCAATCAACAAGATGAATTCATATTTTGTGTGGTCTTAAAAGATAAGTTGACAAGGTAAAAGTTGCTTTATTAAGACATAGCTTTGGGCTTTTAAATAATACGGTAAAATTGAAAAACTTTTGTAAAGTCTCTCATGTTAATTTAAAGACCAAGAAATGTTGCACGTTTTCTGAATTGTGAAATGTTTAATATTTGAATTAATTTTTTTGTGGTCTCTAAAGATAAGCTGATGAGTGGAAGTTGTTTATGAAGACATTACTTTAGGGTTTTAAAAATATCGTAAAATTGAAAATCTTTTTTGAAGTCTTTTATGATAGTTTAAAGGCCAAGGAAAGTTATACGTCTTCTGAATTGTAAAATGTTAAGAAAAGTAAAATGGTTCACACATTTACAATAAATTGACTGTAATTGTCAACTGCAATAAACTGTGACATATAGTAAATTTTGAAAACTGTCCACTGGTAATGTCAATCCTGTAAGATTAAAACTGTCTACGAAAAGCTAAAATAGAAGAGGGCAACGATAGAACACTGGGCCGTAGTCTTTTATTGAGTTGAATATACTACAGTGAAGACTTGAGAAAAGAACCAGCAACTCTGATTATTTCACGAAAAGCGACATCCTTTATGATCCGCTTTGGCAAATCTCTGAACAGGGGATGATCCATAGTCTTTCAGTTCAGTTCAGTGCGATACAAAACAATATTAAATACTTTGTTTTTTATGGGACTAATGTTTCCTTCAACCACAAAGTTTAGCAATAGTAACAATACGGATATGTTTCTTGATAAAAAATAGTGATGCCTTTGTAATCGAAATTGTTGATTAAGGTTCGGTTAAGGTTTGGACTTGTCCTACAATGGCGATGATTAGCTACGTTAGAGGACCCAAGCATGAATAAGAAGATATTGAAGTTACTTGATGTGACTATAAGGAAGCCAGTGGATGATGGCGAAGCAATAATGTTCCCATCTAAGAACAAAGAAGAACATGTTGATGCCATTTGATTTGAAGTCAGTGGATGATTTCAAAGCGATGCTTTTCCATCTATGATGGAAGATTTGAATATGTAGAAGCAATTTTCGATGTCACTTGATGTGACATTTTATCAGAAAAAAGTCAGTGATGGTGAAGTGATGGTTTTTCCATTCATCGGTATTTACTGTCTATGGTCAAACATCTAAGTACCTAGAAAAACCTATTGATGCCATTTGATGTGACTACTAAGAAGACAGTGGACGATGTCAAAGGAATGGACTTTGCTTTCATCATCATACTTTGTCTATGATGGAGAATCCACGTATAAAAAATTTCTTGTTAAACTCAGTAAATGATGATAATGCGATGGGCTTTCCTTTGATGGTCTTTCAGTATTTACAATGAAAAAATCTTTATATAATTTGTGATTACAAAGAAGAAAAAGACACATTTAAAGCAGAGCTATCTCCATACAAAGATTGAGGTTGGACTTAATCTTGGAATTGGAAAATACATGAAGATGATTGAAGTCTAATGGCTTTCTCTGGGATTGGTTAGTGTTTCCAATGTCCTACAGAAGTCTTCGTTTATTTGATACCAAATCTTGCCAAAACTATATGCAAGTATCTGTATTTTCTCTGTCGCTGTCCAGCTCTCTCAATACGAAGTTGGAAATCTCTACGTTCTCCTATCTTCAACAACTTTTTGACCTCAGATCAGTTAACTTAAGTGACTTGCTAGGTTTTAATTAAAAAACCAAATTGGATTACACCGTGCGACAGCATTTTTCACACCGGGGAAAAATCCACATGTGCGTGAAACTAGACACCAAATATAGTAATACTGCGTACTCAGTTTTTCATTTCTACATACTTTATCCTTTTAAAAGGACTTCAAAATTTTGAAGGGGATCAATATAAAATAAATAAAAAAATATATAAAAAATATAAAAAATTCTTAACCTCGTTAGAATATGGCGATATGTATATCAAATGAAAGAGAAAAGGCTCAAGAATTTAAATAAAATTGTTTTTTTTATTTATTTGTAACAAAAGAATATGAAAAAGGTCCTTCGAAAATTTTAATCCTTTATATCCTTGAAAATGTATGTAGTATTTTCTTGAAAAGAAAATATGTTAAAACCCAAAATTTCTTTGATTTCATTACTCTAATTTTGTTGGTTCGAAAGTTATTAAAAAAAGGCGAAAGCTGAAATTCTAATGAAGTACAAAATTCGAATTTATTTGAATAATAAAAAATAAAAAAAAGAAAAAATAAATAGGTGCAAAATCAATGAAGCGAGAATAATGAAATATGGATTTTTTTCGGTGTGAAACATTTTTTTAATTTTTTTCTTTATCGCAATTGGCGCTTCTTGCGGCCTGGACTGCACTTCCTCCAACTAACTTAACTTAACCCAACTATAAGCAAGTGGTTGCAGAAGCTCTTAAATTTTCCAATTTTCTAGCCAATTGAGTGACTATCTCAACTTTAACTTGAATCGAACTAGACAGACTTCACAGACACCTACAATGATTCATCACAAATGAATATCTAAACTGTTTACCAACTTGCATTAATTTTCCTCTTCTCATGCATTGGAAAAACTTTTCAAAACGACAACAATAACAAACTATTTCGAAATGCTAATATATGAATTTTCATGCTAAATTTATGCGAGCTTTTTGTCACTTAGTTCGCTTTTAAAATGCAATTCATAAAAACGCGTTGGCTGGCAGACAGTTTCAAAAGTCGCTGTGTGCGCTTATTTAAAAATCAACCAGAAAATGCGCCAAAGATTGCAAAACGAAGAAATGGCTGCAACAACAACAACAACAAAACGCCAACAAAATCGACTATGCATTAAACAATGCCACTGCAAGCAGACGCGACGAGTGTGCGCCGGCAGAAATACGAAGGCAAGAAAAATACGATTTGCAGCATTTGAAGCGATTTTGTGCACAGCGCAAAGTATGCGAAAGGAGGAGCAGAATGTGTGGAATGCGATGGGGTGGAGGGGCGGCGGGCGGCTAATGGTGTAAAATAAATTTGCATGTTGACGAGATGAATGGCATGCAATATTTGAATGTCAAACTGAGAATGTACGCGTGACAAGTAGTCAAACATGGCGCCGACAGAGTGCAGCAGCAGCAGACACACAGGCGGACAGACATAGTGTGGCAGACAAACAGGACGTGTCACTGGCTGTTGACTGACTAATAAATGCACAAAGAAGAATTTCGTGAGAATTGTGCGCGTTAAAAATGCATACGCTGAGCTGCTGGCGGATGGGGGCGAGCGGATGTGCATAGCAAAGCGTTTAAGTAGCGCTTAAGCGACACACTGAAGAAAAAATGAGGGGAAATATGAAATTTTCGCTTAATAAAAACAACATAGAAGCTTTCAAAGTGTGCTGCCAGCGTGATTAAGCAGCGCTCAAGACGTGATTAAGCAGTCGCGCAGCTAATTTACTGATGCCCAGCTAAGCACTGACTTTATTTTGCGCTGAAATTTGCTTTATGTGTGAGATTGTTGCGCACTTAATTAGGCAAATTTTCGGCGAAAACGTGTTGATAGGTTGCTGCTTCTAGAAGAATGGGTACTAAGGTGCCCATAAAAATGTCTTAAGAGATATAAAAGAGATATAAAGGATATCAAAATTTCTTGAACAAACTTTAAAGAAGATGTGTCAATTGATTGCCCCCACATGTTGATGTAAAATATTGCCGTTTAGTTGGGTTTTCTCAAGGCCAAAGGTGGTTCAAAAATATAAAAAAATGTCGAAAAATATTACAAAATTTAATAAATTTTTTTTGACCTCTAGCTTCATTGGACCTTTTTTTCCCATTCATCCACTAAACACTAACAAAGTATAAATGTAACTTTTTTATGATTGCAAACAGTGCAGTCGACGCTTTATTTGGTTATTAAACTTCAATCGACGAGGCGTCAGTGGAAGCCACATTTTTTCATACGCACACAAAGAAGCACAGTTGCTCGCTGCTGGCTGGCTGACTGGCGAATTTATGAAGTTTATAATGGAATTAATAATAAAAAGCAGCGCTCTCCATGGAGGCTGACTGCGCCGTCGCCGAGACGGCAAACATGGCGCGCCGCTGCGTTGAAGCTGGAAAAAGTTTACTTTACGCGGCGCTTAATAAATTGCCTGATTTTTCGTAAATCCTGCTGTAACATTGGCTTTTTTATGTTCGGGACAATGTTCATTGTTGGCGGCGCGTACGTTGGCCCGCGTGAGGCCACGCGCGCTGCTCACACTCTGTCTGAGCGTGTGTGGTCGTTGCGAGGTGGGTGTTTTTGGGTTTGGTGTTTGGTATTATGGTTGTTGTTGGTATGGAGTGTTTGCACATGAAATTGCTTTAAGAGTACAAATTAATTGAGTTAATGAGCAGCATTTTGTTTGGTGTTGAAAGTTTGAGTTTAAACTGCGTCAATTCTTCTTTCGTTCCTGGGTTATGTTTTGTTGGATTTTTATATACTTTACTTTCAAATATCCAATAACGTTGCACTTTTCATGGTTTGGCAGTTTTTCGAGCATTTTTTGCAATTTAATGCGCACTTTTTAGTGCATGAATGATGTAAAAATTTAATAAAAAGTTGTAACTTTAAAAAATTCAAATAAGTTGGCGAAGCTACAAAGTGAAGTATGATGGTTGCAATAAACGTGTAAACAATAAGTTTCTCAGTTGATTATCCACCATAATGAGTTAAATTTTTGTATGTATCATTAAGTTGAGTGGTGGATATGATGTTATGGTATTTAATCAGAAGGAATGAGGTATTGCATTAAATTTGATCAGTTGCACATGTGGTCAGATTCATACAGCTACACAGCTACAGTAATAATTGGATGAGGTCTTTCAATCAGTAACTAATAAAATCCGATGCATATATTTTCACTCAATCATATCAGCTGGAGATTTGATGTGTAATAAGATAGTAATTTTCTGTTGATCAACTCATTCCGAGTGTCTGTTATGAGATAAGTTTTTAATGGATCATTGAGTTGACTGGTTGATCTGATGATGAACTTATGACTAGGTGGCTTGAACAGCAAATAAATTTATTATTATTATTAATCAGAGGGAGATGTGATCAGATACTTCATCAAATTTGATTAGTTTCATTTGAATCTTCCTAACATCAAACCTGCCGGAGATTTGATGTCTAAGAAGTGTATAATCCAGTTCGTCGATAACTACAGCGATAACTTACGAGATAAAGTATTCAAAGACCGTTGAGTTGATGATAATATGGTGTTGAATTGGAATGTTGATTCTAAGTATAATCAAATCGCACTTAATAGCGACCTACAAACAGTCTCCAAGTGGGGTCAAGCGAACAGGGTCGATTTTAATCCTCGCAAGACCCAATGTTGCCTGTTATCCCACAAACGAGTCTCCCCACATCCCAACACATCCCTGGTTATGGATGGTGCGAGTATTGCGGAATCGGCAGCTCTTGATGTTCTGGGCATGTCCATTAGGCTGGAGTGAAAATGGCCAAAAAAAATTTTTTTTGGAATATCAATTCGCTAGATATCTCAAAATGTGCCAATACATCAATAGAAAGCTGTGTAAAAATTAGAAAGAAATTAAACAATTTTTTGATCTCCCACCGCGGCTTTTAATTTCACAGTATTACGCGACATTAAAGGTAGTCATCTTAAAATTTAGTTAATAATCAAATACCCTTACAATTACAGTATTTAATGATGCCAAAGTTATAAACACATGGTATAAACTGCTTAGGAACTTTGGAAAGATGAAATTTGGAGTCACCTCTGTCGTGATGAGATCCGTGAGCTCAGCGTCTGTCATGGCTTTGATGACGGGAGGTTCCGAAATAGGGCAGACTGCCCAGTCAATCATGTCGAAGTATTCCACGGCGTCGAAGTTAAGTTTCGCGGGAACCTTGAACCTTCGTATTTATTCACTGGGGACCGCGGTAGCTCTGGCCTTCATCGCTCGTCGTAAGCCCAACTCACGTATATGTGCTCGATGTTCCGTCATCATGGCCAGGAGCAGATTCTCCGATTGAGCAAAGTTCGCGTTACGGTGAATAACGGGGTCAACGATTCCCTTGAGTTTACGGCTGAGGTAACGTGACTTGACGAGCATCTGGTGAATGTGCCTATCTCCCTCTTTGCATGATGGCTGGGGTTTTGTGCCAAACCACATCCGAGCATATACGCGAATGATAAACGTGACCAACGTTTTTAGATTCTTGGACGGTTTCTTGTCGCTGACATACAATTGGAGGATTTGATTGGCCGACGCGTCGTTAGCCATCGTGAATGATTCAGGCACCCAGGGTTCCCACTGCCAGATCGACGCTACATTCACCTTTGCTGATGCTATTGCACATTTCCAGTAGATACCGCTTATTTGTGCTCAACTCATTTGGGTTCACATTGGAGAGTTGCTCGGCTAGTTTAACTGGTTGATATGAGGAGACAGGCTGTTCGCTATATGTCATTAGCCGCTTTCCGATAGATCCAGAGAATCCATGAGGGCCTGTAGTCCCGCCATCAAGTGACTGGAAGAGATTGCGCAAGGGCAGCTCATTGGCATGGAGTATACATATCAGCCACTGCAACGAATAACGCCCGATTTTTGTCCCGTGTTTACTTTTGTGCCGTCACACCCGACAATTTTAATATTTTCTGTCTTCGCATTTCACTCTTTGAAATTAGAAACTAATGACTCATGACTAGCGACTGGCTGACTTTGCTGCAGCCTGATGACGGAGACGAATGACTGAAGTACGAAGAACCCGGCTGTGCGTTGATGGTTATGTGTTCTTCCGATATGGTTTTTTGTGGTACTTGTTGTCAACGTTGAGAACTTGTGTTAGTTTTATTCTTGTGGCGATCGAAGAATAGTCCATCTATGCCCTTGTGAGTGTGGTCAAACTGGTCGTCTTCGTTCTGCCTCAGTTCCTTTCGAATTTTACTGCGTTCTCGACAGATTATGCTTCGGTCAATTACTTTGGATCGGTCGTTGGGTGATTCGAGACCAAGATTATGCAGAACTGATGTTGCTAATACAGCAGCCGATCTGTCCGAAACTCCGGTCCGATCACAAGCTATAGCGGGGGAAGGCAGAGAGAAAGTCATTTTTTGACATTGGCGATCCTGATTTGGCTTACTTTTGATTGATTCTCTATCTGGAATGTACTCATCGACAGTAGCATTGTCAGACGAGTCCGATCAAAGTTTTTGTTCGCTCAATCGGGACTGCTACAAGAAATAACTTAAAAACCGCAAACCTAAAGCAAAGGTTACTGAGATTTATTTTGAATCCTTAACTGAGTTGAAAATACGGCTTTCACTTCTTTTGATGAAAAACAATTATTTCAATTAGGTGATGGGCGATCAAGGAGATGTTTGAAACTAATACAATTTTGCAGGATTGGTACTATAGACATTTGGCACATTTCCAAAATACTAGCTTCTAAAAATTTTAAAATCGAGTTTTTCACTCCACCCTAATGTCCATTAACCCATTAAAACCTGACCCCAGAAGGGCTTGTGCGATTTCCATAAAATTTTGCACAATCTTAGTAATTGACCTAATCAAGAAAAAAAATCAAGAAAATAATTCATACCCCCACCCCCTGAACCAGGAGGGTACGTTGCGCAAACGCAATTTGGGCCTTAGTCACATACAAAACATAAAATTAAAAAAAAAAAAAATTTTTTTAAACTTATTTTTAAATAGTTTAGCATTACAAAATGCAGCTCACAAAGGGATTTTGATAGGTTTGAAGAATAAGTATTTTTAATTGAATTTCAAAAATTCCCCAAAAAAAACCTTTGACTTTGGATCGAAAAAAAGATATGAATATTTAAAAAATTTTGAAATTTCGGTATGGCAGAATCTAAAACGATCAATTCTAATCCAATTCTACCCATTTTCAAGTCTTATATCTTTATGAATTACTTAATGTAGCGAAATTCCCAAACGTTGCGCAAACGCAACGCTCAGGGCTTAATGGGTTAAGAACGATCTTCGTTGGAACGATCATATTTTTGGCGTGTCGAAAGAAGCAGCCAAGTGGCCTCGGCTTCTTAAAGCGGTGCAAAAAATATTTCACTCCGTCCGATCTCCGCATTAATTATACCACCTATATCCGACCTAAAATGCAGTTTAACTCGCACCTATGGGCAGGGGCTTCAAAAACCCATTCGGAGCTCCTGGATCGGGTGCAAAACCGTGCGATTAAACTTATAGGGGACAGTAGGGCATCCAGCTCTATTGACTCCTTGGAACATCGTCGAAACGTGGCATGTGTGGTTTTATTTTACTGTTATTTTTTCGGCAATTGCTCAGTGGAGATGAGTAGCTTGCTGCCATCACTCCGGGTATTCCCCCGGGCAACCCGTTTGAACACTGGCACCCATGCATTCCACGTCGAAACGATGTTCCAGCGCACTACGCACTACAAAGAAAGTTCGTTCTTGGCCCGAACAGCGCGATTGTGGAATGGTCTCCCTGCAGATGTTTTCCCCAGCACTTATGATCTTGATGGATTCAAGGCAAGAGTCCATAAATTCTTCACCCAACATCCTTTCTCCCAACCTATATATCCTTCCTGAACCAGCGCAATGCCCGCATTTATAGGGGTTTCCTCTGCGCGCTGGCTCATATAAAAAAAAAAAAAAATGAGTTGCATATGTAGTAAGGTGTAGCTATCAAATTTGATGAGAGGGCAGATGTGATGAGGTAAATGCATAGAAGTTGATCAAATACGTTGATTTATATAATTTGATCAAATTTTTTGGCTGGCGTTATGAAGATACATAGACGGAGAGACAAATGAGTTTTTCATTGAGTTTTTGTGTTTGATGACTTCATAATGGAGTGAACTAATTTTTCAGAAGGTAAAACAGTGAACTCAATTCTCGAGTGAAAGTGGAAGTTAACTTAAAACAATTAGGAAGCGTGGGAATTTGATGAGCTGATTGAATTTATGTGAGGTTTGGTCAAAAAACTAACCTATGAACCGAAGTTTCTCAAGTACTCAAGCTTACTTAATCCTTGAGTCGACCAAAAGCAAAAATCAAGCGGTATAAATTGTATTTAAGATCACTTTCAACTTTACAATTATCGATAAAACTGTTACTATCCTAACTACTGCTACTTGAAGTAAATTCAAATCTGACGGTAAAGAGAAGAGTTGCAAATGTTCATAAAAATAAATAAAAATATTTTATGAATTCATTTAATTAAACATTAAAAAGTTCTTTAGGTTATGAACTTTCGAGCCATTGCATTATCCAATCAATTTAGTTTCAAACTGGATTAAATTTGATATCATGAAAATATGTTAAGCACTGCCATTATTTTAATTTATTTTGCAATTTCATTTTAATTTTAAAATACCATAGTTTGAACATAATTAAATTGCTGCAACAATTGAGTGGTGAAAAAAGGCTCAAGTGCTTTAAAAGGTTAATAAGCATTCAACACACACTCACACACAGTGCATAACTGAAAATAATGACACTAAAACACTAAAAGCATCATTACCAGCTTGCCACGCATTCATTTCGATGCGCTCGAATCCCCTGCGCCGCCTCGTTCGGTGCATGTGTGCGGCTGCGCCAAGTGGTGGCCATCAAGTGAGATAAAATACATTTTTCCATTACAAATCTCTTCAATTTTTAATGAAGGCGAAAATACTTAGCAAAAATTAGTCCGACAAATATACAAACACACAACGAGCGGCGAGTGTGTGGGTGTGTGTGTGAATGCTATTAAAAACAGCACACACGTAGTCACAGATGCTTGAGTGATGTATACAAAAAAAACACAGTTATCAAATGAGTGTGTGTGTGTGTAAGAGCGGCGTTGTGTGTGCGTGCTTTATATGTGTTGGTGCGTTTTAAAAAGTGCTTAGGCGCAACATTATGTGCCATAAAAAGCAGACGACGAAGGATAAAAGGACATTGTGCCAGACATGTGAGTACAAAACAGACATCGGCACACACACGTAGGCACACATACTATATATGTATTTATATGCATATGTATTATGCATACAGCTGCCTCGTCTGCCTTACATAAATAAATAAATGCACGAGTGTGCGCTGAATGGCAATTCGTACGTTTGTATGTGCGCTGGCATGGAGTCGTACGTGTAGGTGTGTGCGTGCTGTCGGGTTTTGTTGCTGAAATGAGGCTTTTGAAGTGCGTTCATTGATGTTGAGCGCTGTCAGAGAATAAAAATGAACGAAACAAAACACACACACACACACACACACACAACGAGAGCACAACTCTGGCTGGGTGGCTGCTCTTAGCTGCTTCTGTTGTTGTGTGTTTTTTCGTAAGACTCATTGTGTGTGTGTGTGAGTGCGCCTGCATGAAACTGAATGAAAATGCGTTGTATGATTTTTTCCAAAAGTGTTGGTTGGTTGTAGGCCTAGGCGTGCCCACACACACACACACACATACGTACTCATTGAAATTAAAAAAAAGAACGAAGCACCAGATACGAGAGGAGCTGAACGCCGTCGGCAAAGTGCGGTGAGCGCGGTGCATATTTGCGGCCGTTGTGCTGTTTTTCTAATTAAGAGATTAAAGGATCTCAACCCTTTTGTGCGGTCTCTGTTGAAATGCCTTTTGAGTGAATTTCGAGCAGGGTGTCTGTCTGTTTTTTGCTGTTATTGTTGTTTTTTTGGGGTCAAATTAGCCTGCAAAGTACTTTTAGGCAGCCATTCATTTTGCACACGAACTGACATTAATTTGTTTAGAAAAAAAAACATTTTTCCAAATCACAAAAGTTATATAAATAAACGAAAATATTTTGAATAGAATGTGAAGGTGCAAGGCAGCAACAAAAACGCATTGTTTTCCCATGGGCAGGAGCAACATTTCAATACGAGTTGAGTCGACATTCAAAGTCACTCATACGCAGCGTTGACCCTCAGCGTTGTCTCATCTATAGTTGCAATAACAATACAAACAATTGGAAGAACAAGCCAAGCGATGAGTGCCAGTAATGAAAACAATTGTCAAAGCCGAGCAAAAAGTAACTAAAAAGTTTTTAAAACATTTTGCCATTCATGCGCTCGCACTTTACATTTGTTTACATTGAGAGGAAATTTTTGTAGCAGCAGCAGCAACAATCGCAGCGCCAGTGACAGTCAGAGAAGCGGCAATGGAAATGCATAAATTTTGCATATAAAAATAGAACAAACCAAAAAAGAAAGGCTCAGCTAAAAGCGAAGAAGAATGAGAGAAATGCTGCAGCTGGCGCTGGCTGCAGTGGTTGCAGTGCAACGGGGTCGGGGGTCGCTTTCAAGTCGATTTTGTACGTTTTGCATTTGGCTTTGGCTTTTATTTTAAATGCTATGCACAATGGCGGCGCACGATGAGGATGAGATTGCAGTTGTCGAGCGGATGCCGGGGCGGGGGCGGGCGCTGGCAGGATGATGCTGCTTATTGTTGAAGTGCGCTCGAGTGTGCTTTTGAATTGTTATTGTTTACATGCACTTGAGAGTTGAGCACGAAAATTTTCGATAGTTTGCTGCGAGCCGGCATTGGCGTAAAACAGAAACAAGAAAGATTACCGACAGACAGCGGCAGTGGAGGAGGTAAGCGGCTCTGGCCTCTCTTCGAGTGGCAGCAGTTGCCGTGGCACGCAGCCGATGAAGGCAAATTTGTTTGAATAAGCCCTTAACTTAATTGAGCCGCTGACGGTCGGTCGAGTAAGTGGGTGGTGCAGAGGTTGTAGTGGCAACTATGCACGACAACAAACAACTGGATTTGTTATGATGATTTTCGTAAGCTGCTTACAGCTCTTCACATTAAATGATCGATTTGAATTTGGTTGAGTTGTGTTGTGTTGTGCAGCGAAATGTTTTGAAATTATTATCATTGTTGTTGTGCATATTTGTGCGGTAAATGTGGCTTGTAATGTGGCGTTGTTGTTTTACGGTCAGAGATATAAAATATGAAGAGCGATTGCAATGGCTTTCGAAGTTGTAGTTGAGTAATTAAGAATTGGAGTGTTGTAAAAACCGACATAGAGTGGAACTAAGTTAAAGTTGTGGCCATGTGACAGAGATAGATTGCGCACTTTTAAATTTGAGAATACTTTTGGTATGACTTTTCAATAGTTAAGTTGATTTCATGTGAAACTAATTGAATGGCATTAAAGTTGCACTAAATTTATTTATGAGTTGAATGAATAGAAGTCAGCTGTTTTGGTTGAACAACGTTGGTGTGAAAGTGCTTGAAACTTTTGTTAGAACGCAGAAATATTTGAGTATGCAAATAAATTAGTTTAATATTGGTTTTAAAAGCGAAATGAAGTGGGGAGTGGGATGTGAGAATAAGGAAAATATTTAACTTGAAGTTCAGTCTGTTTTTCCTACTAGAATCGTTAGTGTTAGTCACATTTTCATTTGTTTTTTTTAATTATTTATTTTATTTTATTTATTTATTTTTTTAAATTTTTAAATTTTATCTTTAATTCTGAATGCAGTTGCAGTGAGGATCAACACTGTGCCTTTATGTATATGTATGTCTTTATATGTATGTCTTTTGACTTAGTTCCATTTTTAATGATATTCGAATGTTTGAATGCAGAATGCTTGGAAGGCTCCAAAACTCATATTGTTAGTGTAGTAAATATCATCAGGAAAGCTGAGTTTTCTGTGCAGAAATTCTACTTTGAGCAGTGTTATGAATGCTTGTATGTCTGTCTCTTTGTAATTCTGAGACTATTGTAGAAATGAACTGTCCGGTGTGATCCAAAAAGAGGTAAATGACCCTGGAAAGAAGTGTTCCTTGATTTGGAAGATTTAGGGAACTGCTCTCTGAGTTCGCTAATTGCTTCTAGGAACTTCAAGAAGATGAGACAAATCCATCCAATCAAATCCACTACAAAGCACACTTGTTAGTTTGATGACGAAGAATGGCCTCTGTAACAAAAAAACAAACCAATCAAGCAGCAACAAAACAACCTATCAACTAACTAACCCAAGAACAAACCAATCAACCATGATCTGTGGTTATCAGTGGAGGATTCAGTGGGGTTTTGGGGGTTGAAATCCCCCCAAATTTTATGGTCGACTTTAAAACTACAAACAAATTAAAAGGCATTTTATGAATATTGTAACGATGAGGCACCCTGTGCTGTGCTATTCATGAATGCTTTTCCAAGCATACTTTTAGGTACGCACTTTAAAGTACGGCAAACTTGCCGGTTTCACCCCCCAAGACACGCCCTTGTGTGCACCACTGGTAGAATATATCCAGCTCAATCAGAAGTGTCATTTCAGTGGCTCTGGCTTTTCACAGCCTTCAATATAGCTTTTGCTCTTCGAACCCATTGACTACTTGAAAGAAATTGCTTTCTAACTTGTTTATTCAGATTTTGTTTTCATGAACGTTGTTTTTGTTTTATGAATTTAATCAATTTTAATTGAAATTCTTACGATTAAAACAGGTTTTCCTGTTAAGACAGGATTAGGCAAGTTTTGTTAGACTTAAAGTAGGCAAACTTCGATCTCTCTTGTTGTGGGGTTTTTAGATTGATTTGTTTGTTTTTGTTGTTGTTGTTATTGTTATTCAAGAATTAAGTACTTATACATTGTTTTTTATTAATTTTTTGTTATTCAAAAGCTTGAATTTATTTTGCATTGACCAGTCGGTTTTATTGATTTTGTGACTACTTTTTGTTGTTATTACTAATATGTTGGCTTTTCTTTCTGTTGTTGTTGTTGTTGTTGTTGCTATTGCAACGGTGTTTCTTAATTATTTTTTGTGATTTAAAAGCTTAAATTTAATTTGCAATTACCAGTCAGTTTTATAGTTTTTTTCTTATACTTTTTGTTGTTATTACTAATTTGTTGGTTTTTCTTCCTATTGTTGTTGTTGTTGCTATTGCAGCATTGTTTCTTAACATTTTCTTTTTTTTGTATTATTTTTTGTTGTGTTTGTTTGTCATGGCAATAATTTTTCATTAGTATACTTTCTAGTGCTAATATAAACATTGTTGTTGTTGCTGATGTGCTTGTTGTTGTTGGTCGCCTACAGGAACTTGGGCCATAAATCACCACGCATAATAGTCCACAAGAAAAAAACAACATTAAACAAAAAATAAAAAAATTTATGTGCAGGTAAACGCTCACTTTTGTACAAAGTTCGTATATCTACCTATTTGTATGTGTGTGTGTGAGTAGGGTCTTTATGTTGTTGCTGTTGTTATTGTTGTTGGCATAAAATTATTATTTGCGCTTATTGTGTGTTGCGCTGCTGCTGCAGGGTTTTCTTTGTTGTGGTTTTGTTGTTTTTCGTTTTGTTGTTGTTATTATTAAAGTGATTGTTGTTGGATTTATACTTTTTTCACATTGTGTTGTTGTTGTTGTTGTCGTTGCTGTGGCAAGTATTATTAAGTCAATAAAAGAAAAAGTCGGCTATTATGTTAGTTTATAATTTAATTATGCGGCAAGCGCGCTCGACGAGCGGTGAGTCTGTATATATATGTGCGTGTGCATGTGTGTGTGTGTGTGTGTGCGAGTGCCACGTTTTTATTGGATTACATGTTAAGGCGCTGGCTGAAAGGAATGTTGCTGATTTATCTCTGGCGAAAATTGCTTAGGTCTTTAGTTGATTTTTTTTGCTGCGTTTGCATAAAAATTAATGAAGAAAAATTGCATGTTACTCATACGCCCCGTCAGGCTGAAGGCTTTTACGGCTCGCTACATGCTGTAAACAAGTGAAGCTGATAGCAGATAATCCACTGTCACTATTGTTGCGGTTGTTGTTGTTGTTGTTGGAATAATGCTTAGTCATTTACAAAATTAACTCGACAATGATTTAGTGGAAAAGTATAAATTTTTGCTTAACTTGCAGAATGTAAAGAAAAAGCCAACTGATAAACACCTGACAGCGCATAGCGTTCAACAGCGTAATAGCAAAATCATGACGCTGACAACAATAGCAACAACAACAACAACGACAATAGCATCAAATGCGCCACATCATTGTGCGCCGCAATAATAATCACAAATCGCACCTTCGGCGCGTTAAGCGACCAACGCTAGACGCGCGCTCGTCAATGTCAAACGTCAGACATGAGCCGCACAGACTGCGTTCAGCATTGCTCTCAGTCGAGCGGCGCACAACACAATTTGCATAATTCACAATTCATAGTTGGCGGCGAAAGCTGCCAGGCACCGACCACATTGAAAGGCGTTCAATTTGCGATAAACGCGAATGGCGTAGCGCAGATTGGCGCAGTTTTGTTGTTCACTCTAACCTCAAATGGCTGAACGCTTAAGTGCGCTGAAATTGATGCAGAAATTGAGGGCAGAATTTAGCAGTTTTTGCAATTTTCAGCAAATTTTTGCACTGATTGAAGCTTAAACGTTTTTATGTAATTTGTTAAAATATTTTTTATTTTCAAAATTGTTTAAATATTCATTGACAATAAATGTTTAAAACGTGAAAGAAAAATCTAATTTTTATGTTTTTTTGTTTGAGAAAAATATGACCAAAACTACTTTTTTGCAAAACTAAATGCACTGCATGCAAATGTTGAAAATGCAAATGTTGTGTGTGTGTGTGTGTGTGAGTCATAATTTGGCACTTTATTAACACCAATTTAGCTTTGAAATTTAATTCTACACTGAACTGTGGAGTTGATTTGATTAAAAATTCATTGAATGCACTCAATTATATTTCATTGATAAATAAAGTGTTCGAGTTGCCGCTGCCAACTGTGAACTATGTAAAGTCATAATAAAATTAATTTGCATTTTACAAGCATTTGCATGACGGTTTTTTAGTAAATGTAAATGTAAATTTTTTAATATTTGTAACTTTGAGCTTTGAATACCTAAAGCGTAGAAATTCAATTAAATTTGATTAAACTTTTTATTTACATAATTTATGCATATTGTGATGGTTTTACTGTCGTCAGTGTGCAATTGTGGGGAAATTGCATACTTTTAGGGGCGCAGTAATATTGATGGAGCTATTGAAGAGACGACTTGAGTCGATACTGGAATGTTGGATGACATTTGCTAATATTTATTCAACATTCCTACTCATGCACACAATTTTTTGCACGAAATTTCAAAGCAAATAAATGTTAAGAAACGTCTTTCAATTCAGTCAGTTTCTCAATTACGGTTTAGTTCGGTCGATTGTAAACGAATTTGTTTATCGATAAAAACACGACACAGGGTTGCATGGCGAATCAAACTCAATTTATGGTAAATTTAGCGTTAATTGCAATTAACTAAGTTGAGACTTTTGTATGACAAATTGAGTTCAATTTGGAGCTAAATTGAGAATATTTTAAGAAAGTGTCTTAATTACGCAATTTAGCTGACTGTCCGAATGGGATATAAAGTAACAAGTGAAATAGACAGGTGTTACATTTTAAATTAAATAATAAAATAACATTTTACATTTTAAAAGTCACTATGACATTTGAACTGCTTTGAAAAATGTTAGTGTGTTTTATTGTTCAGCACAATTCAGTGAAACGAACTACGGCGTTGGGTAGCAGAACTAATTTTCATAAAAATATTTATGTACCAATTTTTTATATTTTTCTGCACAAGATTTAAGATATCGAGGAATACAAAATGAAAATTAAAAAAAAATTAATTAATTAATGAACAAATAATAATTTGTTTAATCAATTTTAATCAGATTTACTCATGAAACAAACAAAATTTTTTTGTTTTCTGAATTAGAAAAAAATTAATAAAATTTTGAAGATTTTCAGTGTGTTTTATTGTTCAGCACAATTCAGTGAAACGAACTATGCCTGCGTTGATTAGCAGAACTGATTTGCATAAAAATGGATATGCACCAATTTTTTATATTAACTATTCTGCACAAAATTTAAGTACTCATAGAATATAAAATTGAATATAAAATGGAAATTTAAAAAATTCATTAATTAATGAACAAATAACAATAACAAATAACAATAAAGAAAAATAAAAAAAAAATAATTAATTAATGAACAAATAACCTAATCAATTTTAATCAGATTTAACAATGAAACAAAAGCATTGTTTTGCTTTCTGAAATAAAAAAAATAAAAAAAAAAAATTTATTAATAAAATTCAATATCAGCCACAAAGCTTAGAGCGAAGCATTTGTTCAATTAAATTCCTGACATAAAATAAATAAATCACAGCGCGTTTTTTCCTCTTTTGATTTTTTTAATTGTTGTAATTCAATGCCTTTGGCTGACAAATTTTGTGTGTGATTTTAGGCGCCGCATAATTTGTTTTGAACTTTGCATGGCATATATTACCAAAGAATGTGTGTGTATGTGTGCGTGTGTGTGTTTGTGTGTGGGTAGAATTACTATAATAAAACTTAATAACACAATGTGACGCGTGTCACAAAGTGTTGCCGCATCGTCAAATAGCATGTTTCGTAATTAGTGAATGTGAACGCATATTTCGGGTATCGCTTACGCCTTCGTGTTAAGTGATGAGACACGTGTTGTGCAGGATTGACATTTGGAGAGCGAGAGACTTTCGTACACACAACTTTCGAGCCAAACTTTCTGTAGTAAACTTATATTTTGGGGGATTGTGACCACCAAAATTCGCTCGTTGCTCGTAAATTAACTAAATAACTGAATGTCATAAATAAATAAAAAAAATACAGAGAAGCGTTTGTGGTCACAAGAATAATAATTAACTGAACACATTTGCAGAGTGGCAGTTTGATTGTAGTTCAGTGCAGAGTTTGAGAAACTATGAAAAATATTAACTAGGGACACTTGAAAAGGAGAACTGCGTACTTGAATTGCTTTCAGTTTTTTGAAAACTTAAACTAAAAAATTAACTAATGACACTTGAAAACGAGAACTACGTACTTGAATTGCTTTCAGTTATTTAAAAACTTAATTGTGGTAAGAAAAATGTATTTGCAGTAGTTGAAGGTTGATGGGGAAGAGACGCCTGGAGAAAACTTTTGTGACTTTTGTGGTTGTTATTTGCGGTTTAGTAAACTGGGGGACTCTGATATGACTTGAAGGTTTTTTGGGAATAGAGAAAAAGAAAAGAAATTTAAGGACATATGGGAAGAGAGCAAAATAGAAGAAATGTCAGTTCTGTATGGAACCAAGCCAATTAATTAAATTAAGCAGTTCGATGATCGTAGGTCTGGTTGCGAATTGGAGAGCCATAGCCATAGACACCATTTAAGATACTGTAACGATGAGGCACTCTGTCGCTGTGCTATGCATGAATGTTTCACGTGCATACTTTTAGGCGCACACTTTAGAGTACGGCAGACTTGCTATAATTTCGATATGGCAAGGATGGCTCGCGATGGTAATGGGATGTGCGAGAACGATCGAGGGATAGTCCAACTGGAATATGCGAGAACAATCGGTGCGATAATCAGACAAGTATAAAAGGCAGTCGCATACAGCGCAGAGGACAAGTTTTATTTGAACAAGTAAAGTAGTAAAAAGTGTAAAGAAAAGAAAAGTGTAAATCCGTAAATAAATTAATTATTGGTTTCTGACTGCGTTTTGCGCTGAAAAATTGAAGTGCGCTTTATTTTTTAAGCACAATCCAGAGATTAAGCCTAAAGAACTCATTTTCGTAGCAATACATTGGGATGGCTTTCAAGAAGTCATAAGGCAGTGAAGTCAAAAACATTTATACTCCAAATTGAAGTTTTCTGAGATGGCTGGCTGCATAACAAGGCATGAAAAGTTAAGAGGACACGAAGCAAAGCTTAACACTAAAATGCCCAGCCAATTTAATCATATGAAATTATGTGACAAACTAAGGATAACATTCAATAATATTTAACATTTATATATTTCATGTGGTTTACAAAAATAGTAAAAATCAGTGTGGGTTTTCTTTTGGAAAGCGATGCATCAAATTGTAAAAGAGCTGAATAGAGCCATTTTGACTTTATTGGTTACACTTGGTTCTAGTGTTACATTTGCTCAGAAAGTTATATGTAGACTTGGATTGCTTATAAAATGATGAACTATATGATGTGAGGTAGTTGCTCATATGGAGTGCAAGTTACCGGCATTGACGAGCAGAGGTTTGCATGTACTGTAACAGTGAGCCAGTAGAAAAGTAGTAGAGGCTAGTAGGAAAGAAGAAGAGGAGTCAAGGACCACAAGCCAGACAAAACTGTTCGATATAACACGTGACATAGGTAAAAGAGGGAGCTCAATAGTTGTGAAGATGTACCAAGGAATGAAAAGTCTGCTTCAGCCAGCTCTTCGACAGGATAACAAGAGGTGGTTGTTTGGATCATTTCTTCGACAGGATAACAGCTTGTAGCCGGAGTGAATCTTTAGCAATTTTTTTTTAATTATCACATGCTGCAAGAAAAGCAGACTGAATACTAGAAAAGGTATTTCTCTGCCCAGATTTGGACATAACTAATGAAGAATTTCCCCTTTTTGGAATTTAACCCACAATTCTTTTCACACTACCACCGAACGACATTTCTCCTTTTACAAGCCGGAAATTCAAAATATTATGATGGAAAAGCATAAAGTTTACCATGAATCATGTCTTTGCTAACGAGAAGAAGAAAGACGCTATTCGCTATTTTGCTGTCATATGGCAACATGTTACTTTGTGGACGTCTGAATCCTCTGTGGTTTCAAGAATACATTTTTTATTGGTCCTTAGAATAGTTTGAAGTTTTAGGAAAAATACGAAATTAATAAACTGAATATTTAACCCTTTCAGTCACAATGTCCAATATATTGGACTACAGCCCATACAATTCATACAGAATGGGTTTATTTTCATGTCTGAAAGGGTTAAGTTAAGAGAAGAGAAGTATAGAGGTTCTTTTAATGGTAGATCTTGACATAGTTAAGGAAGAAGAAGCAGAAGAATTAGATAACTTTTTAATTTGAAATTTTCTTTCAATTTAGATACTTTTTTAAAAAGTAAAAAATGTTTATTGGAATGTTTCTAATATAACCACATAGAAGCCTAAAACGTAAAATTTAACATTTTTACTTTCCCCAGAAATATTCTGTAGCGAAAGGGTTAATTGAATGGAGAATACGTGTTTAGTACGGAAGCACTAGGAGCAGTGGCTCAGATAGAGGTGGTTCAAAACCTCGAAATACAAAAATTGCTGGTTCAAAATATGAGTTCAAATATAATTGAGCCCCCCAAAATTAAATCCTGTGTGCGTCACCGACTAAGAGGTTTGCCCTGAAGTAAATTGAAAGTCGAAGACTCGTATTTAAGTAACTGAGTAAAACATAAACTCACAAAATTATTAAAACAATTTAAAATATTTCAAGTGTTGCTCAAGGAAAGAACAAGGAAGGAACAAAGTAAATATTCATCATGCCGCAAAGTGTTATTAGTTCTTATCATTTATTTCTTTCTCTATAAAAGTCCCAATTTTCAAAGTGAATCAACATATGAACATTTTATTTGTAAAATTTCTTACTGCCCAGAAAATGCTTTAAACCCACACACACACACGCACAGCGAGCGATTGAACCTTTGGCAATATTGCTGCCACATGTGACATCTGAACGCGCGCGAACAATCCAAATCCACTCACATTGGCTGGCTAGACGTAATGACAGTGTGTCAGCTTCCGGCAGGAATGTGAAAACGGCGCCGAAATTTCAATATTTTCAAATTTGAATGTAATGAAATTTTGTCGTCGTTGTCTGTGCGCCCATTGATGAAACGCACATTCGTGTACGTGTATGTGTGTGTGTGTGCGCTTTTGATGTATCAATTTATGACACACTTCGTTCGGCTGGCGGGAATTCGATTTCTTACATCCGCGCCGCTCATTGTTGGCACACATTGGCGCGTATGAGCGCGAACACAATGGGTGCCAGGGGCAAGGCGGCAGCGGCGCCGCGCAGGTAGCGCAGGCAGACAGCAGCACAATGGTGCGTCGCCAACAAAGCGCTTTGTGTTGCGTTGCTATTGTCTGCTGCGACTGGCGCCGAGGCCATGTGACGCGCTGCGTCGAGAGGTTACATTTTCCTTATTTATTTTCGTTTTTATGTTTTGGCTGCACACGAGGTGAAAATCGTTGCGAGATCTGTGCTGACTTTGCTGTGGCTGCCGACAGCGATGGCAAGTGTTGCCAGCATCTTGTAAGCAACATGGCCCCGGCACTGTTGTATGTCGCTGCGTGTCGCTGTGTGTTTGCGTTTGTATGCAGCGGTTTATTGATTTTTATTACTTTCGATTGTTACCGCGCGCGCAAAAATTGATACATTCCGACTGGCTTCGTGACTTTATCGCTTCCTCGCTACGCCGTTCGCATTATTTATCTAGCTGCGTTTCCGCCACGCCCCCGCGCGTTGCCTTTGTGTCATATTTCAGCGCACCTTTCAATATTTTCGCATTTTTATGCTGCAGCATGGAATATTAAAGCCAATCGGGCGCGGCCCGAACTCACGGCTCATAAATTTTCGCCGCCGTTGGATGTGGGGCGCGTGCGCGTGCGCCTGTCTGTGCTCGAGCGTTGTAAATATTTCAATTTACCGCCGCATACTTTATAGAAATCCTCTTTATTGTTATCGCTGTTATTGTTGTTCGACTTGCTGTTGATGTTATGGGTGTTAGCTGCTGGCGCTCCTGGCTGTTGTTGTTGTTGCTGTTGTCATGTTTTTGGCGCATGCATAAATATGTGCAAAATAAGAATAAACTTTGGCCCAAGTCAACGTGGAAGTCGTAGAGGCAAAAGCAGTGAAAAGTTTTGCTGTTCAACTTGTGTCCCGCACTCCTCTTCTGCCTTGCCTGTTCCTCTGAACTGTGCATCACAACAAGCTGCATGTAGGCGGCTGTCTTGTTGTTGTTGTTGTTGTTGTTCGTTCGTTCGTTAAAAGTCGATTTAAATTCAAATGAATTTTTATTTTTATTTATTGCGACAACAAATCAAAGTTTTTCGTTTTAAAGGCGCCAAAGTTTCGACTCAAGTCACTTGCAAAGATTTTGTGGTACTTAGGCAGAAATTTGCGTGCAATTTTTTTTTTATGGGTGAACGACCACATGTTGGCGTTGCGTTGCTTTAGGTAATGTGTTTGTTTTGCTGTTGTTGCATGAAAAATACTTTCCTTTGAATTTTAAATCACTTTTAATGCGACTGATTTGTCTGTCGGGGCGCCTGCGGACCTTTTAGAAAGCAGTGTGCTGCATAAATCTGGCCTCGGGTTGTTTGCTGCTGAACTGAATTGGTTGTGCAGCTGTTGATTCCAAGTTTGTCAGCATTTTGTTGCTATTGTTGTTGTTATGCTTTTGCAATCTTTGCATCATTGGAGAGCAGGCAATGACCGAAGTTTGGGTTGCGAATATTTCTAATTTGTGGTTTGACGATAGTTGCTTTCATGTTGTAAGCAATTTTAGTTATGAGTTTGGGCCGTGTAGTGGCCAGAACTTCTAATTTGCCAAGAGAAAATATTTTGGTATTAAATTGTAAAATACGAGTTTTATTAGTCACACAGTGTTTGAGTATGAAGTTTGGTTGTTTGATGTGGTCGCTTGAGATGTGCGCAAATGCAAATATGAGACAAGAGGACCAAAGAAACGGTGATTGAAGGATGCATGAAAAGTACAAAAGAGCAAATGGAGCTTCGGCCAATCCTTCGACATGATAACAGGTGATGGTTTCAGTTGGTAGGAACACAACATGAACGAATATTTCTAATTTGTGGTTTGATGATAGTTGCTTTCATGTTGTAAGGAATTTTAATTATTAGTTTGGGCGATGTAATGGCCAGAAGTTTGACATTGCTAGGAGAAAACATTTCGGTATTAATATTTAAAATCAATATTTGCAATTCCTCTATAAAATACATGTAAGCAAAATAACTTTTGGAATTCACTACAATTCATACTAGTACAAATTTTTTGGTTCAACAGTTTGGCTATTTGTAAATGAAATTGTTTTCATTTTTTTTTAATGTTTTTTGAAGGTTTTTTGCATGTTTACTTCGTTTGGGAGTAGTGCGCCTTGTGATGTAAACGTTAGATTTTTAATTTTGCTAGAGTTAGCTGTTCCAGGTAATGGATCTATATTTGTTGTCGAGAGACGCCATTGTTCAGGTTTGAAAATTTATTAATGGGTTGTCTAGAACTTCCACTGTACATCCGTTGCTGCGTGGATGTTATGTTGACTGATACTCAAATAAATTAGAATTTTTGTCCTTTTTAGAAATGCAGCTTCCGCCTCTTTTTAATAACTTTCGAGCCAATAAAGTTTTAGTATTGAAATGACAGTTGATAAAGAAGATTTTGGGTTTTAATATACAGTCGTGTCTGGTGACTGGTGTGAACACCCGATATAGTGAACATCTCGATAGAGTGAACACCCAAATTTTGATATGGAGCTTCTACATATTGAAAAACATTTAGAAAATAATTTTAAGCAAAAACCAAAAAGTGTATTTTAAGCAAATAAAACGAGTTTTTACACAAAAATGTTAACCTTGATAAAGTGAACAACATCAATACTGTGAAAAGGCTTTGCAATAATTAGTTCACTATATCCAGACTCGACTGTAGTTACTTTTCAAGAAAATTCGATATAAATTTTCAGGGATATAAAGGATTCAAATTTTCAAAGGATCTTTTTTATATCTTTTTTTGCAAATATAAAAAAATCGATTATATTTAAATTCTTGAGCCTTTTCTCTTTCATTTGATATACGAGGGCGGGTCAATAAGTCCGTGACTTTTTGAATTTCCCGCCTCTTAATTGAAATGGCAACACTGCTCCCGTCAACAGTCATCTGTCAGTTGACTCTTGTAAAAAATTGAACAAGCTGCGACATTTAGTTTGTTTTTGACAGCCGTTAATATCAGACTACCGCGTTGACTGAGAAGAAAATGGAAAAAAGTTAATTTCGTGTGGTCATGTGCAGTGTCCATGGCAAAAATCCATGGATTGGGCAACGAATTGCTCCCTCATCCAGCCTATTCACCCGATCTAGCCCCAAGTGACTATTTCTTGTTCCCAAACTTGAAGAAATGGCTCGGCGGAAAGAGATTTGCCTCCAATGACGAAGTCATCTCACAAACAAATGCCTATTTTGAAGACCTCGACAAATCATATTTTTCGGAAGGGATAAAAAAACTGGAGAAACGTTGGGCTAAGTGTATAGATCTCAAAGGAGACTACGTTGAAAAATAAAATAACTTTTTATCTATCAGGTGTACAACTTTGCTTCCGCCGTTTTTTTTCCAAAATTAAAAGCTTTATTGCGAAAAAGTGCTTACAGATGTATTATTCAAAGTATTGTCCGTCGCTAGCGACAACTTTCTCCCATCTTTCCGGCAATTTTCGGATCCCGGCTCAAAAAAAGGAGTCCTCTTTTGACGCTATCCATGAAGCAATCCATTTTTCCAATTCTTCGAAGGATTGAAAATGTTGATCTGCCAGGCCGTGTGCCATCGAACGGAATAGGTGAAAGTCAGAAGGGGCGACATCTGGGGAATACGGCGGGTGGGGCAAGACTTCCCATTTCAGCGTTTCCAGGTACTTTTTGACCACTTTTGCGACGTGAGGCCGAGCATTGTCGTGTTGGAGGATGACTTTGTCTTCTTTCTGAATCATGCCCAGGGCCTTGAGACGTTTTGAAATGGCTTGCTGACTCACTCCCAACGATTCGGCAAGCTCTTCTTGGGTTTGGCACGAATCTTCATCAAGCAATGCTTCTAGTTGTTCATCTTTGAAGGTTTTTTCTCTTCCACCACCATGTTTGTCTTCGACATCGAAATCACCATTTTTAAAACGTTGAAACCACTCCCGACACGTTCTTTCACTCAGAGCAGCATCACCGTAAGTTTCTGAGAGCATTCGATGCGCTTCAGCTGCATTTTTTTTCGAATTGTAACAGAAAACTAAAACTTCCCGCAAATGGCGAGAATTGGGCACATAAACGGACATTTTCGAGCGTGAATAATACGAAAACAAGAACAACTGTCACTGAAACGGCGATGACAATTCGTTAGGCACTGTCCACACTCACTTTAAAGGCATTACCATCTATGTATTTCAACCAGCCTCAGCCGGTACAGCCACCTATCGGAAAACGGCGGTAGCAAAGTTGTACACCTGATAAAAAACTGTGTTTCATTCAAAAAGTCACGGACGTATTGACCCGCCCTCGTACATATCGCCATATTCTAACGAGGCTAAGTATGATATTTTTTATTTTTTGTCCTCTTCATTTTGAAATCCTTTTAAAAACACAAAGAATGTAGAAATTAAAAAAACTGAGTAAGAAGTATTACTATATTTGATCTCTAGTTTTACGCACTTATGGATTTTTTCCCGGTCTGAAAAATGCTGTTGCACGGTGTTACAGCTTAGTTTTCAGACTTTCTGAGCTCATGAAAGAGGCCGAAGTGGTTAAAAGGACTCAAAATGAGACATAATGGTCTCACTTTTCTTAACCTAATGGAATTTATTCTTTAGTTTACTTCGTTCAAATTAAGTGAGGTTAGGTTACGGTAGCAGACACAGAGGCATATGCGGCCCGTTGTAGTACCACAAGTTCTATTAAGTAGTTCTATTCTCGCTCAGGCGAGAAAAGTCTTTGACAGGTTAGTTACGGCCAGTTCAGAAAGTAAGTTGGTTCCTTTCGGTTCAAAATGAATTTTTTTTATGTGAGCTGAAAATATCACGAACCACTGAAATTTCTGATATAAGATAGTAATGAAACTCTGCATATGAGTTGCAGAATACGAATGCAAAACCGTTTCGACAGCCAGAGATGGAAGATGAACGGAGTGCTGGGCTCCACAGCCACTCCGGAGAACCTGGTCGAGCTGATGGCGACGAGCACGAAATACTGAAGCGTGGTATGTGGCATGGCTTCTGATGGCATCCACGAGCTTCGCATTAGCGAGCAGTACAGCGACGGCGAGAGCCATTTGAATAACTTGACGAGATTTAAGAGAACGGACAAACCTCTATGACTGGAACAAACGAATAAACAGAGTGAACTATGACAACTAAATAGGCTAACGCTCGGTTTCGGCTTTCGATGCTTTTCATCTCTATAAAAACAAAATCAACTTAGCCAAGTGACCGAACGAGAAGTACCGAACGAGACTCAAATTTACCGCCCAGTTATAGGCATTGTGTTAGAAATAATAATAACTAAGGACTTGAGAGCTTTCGAGGTGACATAGTTTTAGGCGTTGTGATAGAAATAATAACAACAAAGGACCACAAAGCAGCATGAAGCACATTCCTACAAATCATTACTGAGCTGCATGTTGTTTTATGGTCCCCAGTTTTTATTATTTGTACCACAACGCCTATAACTATGTTACCTCGAATGCTCTCAAAAGTTTTCTTTACTATTATAAAATTTTGATGCATACTTTTAGGCATATTTTTTAGTTGCTCCTAAAATATGCAGTCAGCATAATTTATTCATTTAATTATATATTTCTATTCTGCACAAAAAGTTGATCTTTTCATTAGAGGAATTTTGAAATAAAATCCCATTAGGTTGCTGCCGATTTGCCATTTGATTAATTCTTAAAATTCTGCAAGTTTTCTAACAAAATTATGCTTTCATTAAAAATCAGTGTCAAGCAGAAAAATTTACCTACATATTGAGCAACCAGCCAGTTGGCTATTTGAGACATGTCCAACCGCCGCTCGGCCGACAGTCACTTGCGTTTTAAAGCCCGCATGACCCTCTTCAATCAAAGCTGTCGGCTGATTGGCCAACACGTTGGTCACTCATAAACCGGAAATTAATTTCAAGCGCCACGAAAAAGCGGACAGCCCTCGGCATTAAGGTGGCCTCGTGCCGCCCATTGAGTTCGCTGAGGCTGAGTGAAATGACGCCGACGACGCCGACGACGCCAACGATGATGACGATGATGGCGACGATGAAACATTATCGGCCATTTGGGCATCATTGATAAATAATGTCATGACATTAATTCGAGGCTTTAAGCATTAATGCGCATTAAGCGTCGTTGTAATTTGTATTAATGCAAAAATGTAAGTGTGTGCAATATGTATACCCTTACGTGTATGTGTGTGTGTGTGTGCTGGAATGGTGTGGCGCGCTTGCACGGCTATGGTTATGTGTGGTGTAATTGGTTTTGGTTATTTATACGAAAAATTACTTGCTGCTGTCCACTGGATGCTTTGGTGGGACGGAGCGCGAGGGCCGTGCGGCGCCGTATCGATGCGAGCGCAGCGATTTAAATTAACTGCCAGCACAATAAGCGGCTACTAATTGTTTTTTCACTTCAGTTGGCGCAGCCAAAGGGTCCGCTTAGTTGGGCATATGTGGGTGGTTGGCATACTTTGGGGCGCTGTGGCATATTAAGTAATTTGAATTTACGGCTGGCAATTTTCGACAGCCGGCACAGCCCAAGGTGTGTTTGTTTGTGTGTGTGTGTGTTGTGCTGTGTGAGTCTGCAGAAATTTGAATATATTTGAGGCGCGTTAATTAAGGTTAATTTACAATATGCGGCTGCACAGTGCTGCGAGGTCGCAACAAAGTTGGAACAAAAATAAAAGAAAGACTGGACTTTCGCCAACAATTAGCAATTTAGGTAATTTTTGGGCAGCTAACAAATGGGCTTTTAAAAATTGATATTTGATCTTCTTCTTTCATTCTTTGAAATCCATGCAATAAAAATGTTCTGCTTTTGTCCCACTTTCTTTTTGCTGCTTGTTTTTTGTGCGCATTAAGTGTTTATGTTGCTTTTGGTTGACCGCAAAATTGACGTTGGCTGACTGGTCATTTGGGTTGTGGTTGCGTCGGTGTTAAACAACTACTGGCGCTTTTGTTGTTATTTAATTTGATGAGAAATAAAAGCTGCAACAACAATCGCCGATTGCGGCATTTAAAGCTCTTTTAAAGTTGATTTCAAGTCGATTATGCTGTAATTTGTTGTATTTTGTTTTGTTTTCATAAACTTTAAATTGTTTGGCAGCTGGAATGTGCACACTTACAACGGTCAGAGAGCACTGTGAGGGGAAAGAAAATTCTGAAAGCGTGTTTTGCGTTTGAAATTCCGCACAATCCGCACAGAAAGAATTTCATTAATTTTTTAGTGGGGCCGAATGCTTTTGCTCATCCAACGCCAAATGCCAAACGAACTGCAAACAGCGTTGGCGCCGCAGTTGCGGCAAATGTTTATGCTTGTTTTGATGCGCGCCAGCGCCAGAACGCCATACGAAACAGGAGGAGGACACTGTGCGAATTTCCTTTTTTCTTGGCTGTGCAGTGCACAAATGTAAGTGTTGCTGACGTCTTCGAGGCGTGCAACGTCAGAACAGCTGCTTATAAATTATTAGCAGTAATCGCCCGATGCGGCAAGCTGTGCGCAAATGGTAGCAGCATTGAGCTGACGGGGCGTATGAGTGACTTTAATTTTCTTGAAATGCTTTCAAATGCTTTTAGTTGGATTTGTTGAAATTTAAAATGCTGCAAGTGAAAACTAATCAATATGTTAACTTTAAAATGATCTTTTTGACTTTAAAGTTTTGGTTGAAAATTTTGTAAAAAGTGTAATTTGAGTGTGTAAGTGTAAAAAAACCAAGTTTCGGCGTAGAAAACTAAATACAAACACTGCGCTCTCAATACGCTTTGCATACAACACGCTTTCTCTCACTTTTCGTTCTTCCTTTTCACCGCTTACAGCAAACTCCGCTAAAGCGTTTCAGCAACGGGGGCGTATGAGTAACTTTAATTGCAATTCCCTTGCAAATTAAATTCAAACAAAAAAACGAAATCTATTAGCATTTAATTTACACGAAATTAACTCGAGCCACTGCAATGACAACACAGCCGCTGCAAATTGCCAACTTGCAACTCGCAACTGGCAACTTGCCGCTGCAACTGGGAAACTTTAACTCGCCACTTCTAATTAATTCAAACGTGAAGATTTCAATTTTTGTGCGCCAAACTTTGACAAAAGCGGAATAGTACTTTCTCACTACAGAAACAACAACAACAACGCAGCAGCAGCAAGTTGTAGAACGAACCAGCAGCAGAGCACAAAGCAAAGTTGCAGACAGCAAGTGATGGAAATCTTGCTGGCGCGCCCACTCAACACGACAATATCATTAATTTCAGCCATTCAAACACGGCACAGCTGTTGGCCAGTCACCGACCAGCCATCAGCCACCAGCCGCTAGCTACCAGCTACCAGTGCAACAACATTGCAACAATTTGCATTTGCAACATTGTACAAAGTCGCTGCGCAGCTGGACGCAAGTCTGTTCAACGTTTTTTCTCAATGCATTTCTCCATTTGTGCGGAGCACCCGGTGCCGTCAACGCGGCGGACTGCGACACCTTCATTGGGTCGGTGCATTTTTATGCCGACGCCATGGCAAAAGTTTGCTGCAAGTATTTGCCGAAAAGTTTCGGCGCTCGACTGAAGCTACTGAAATTTTCATTTTCAATTAAGTTGTGCAAAAGTTTATGCTATAACAGCCACTGCGACTACAATTACAACAGCAACAACAACTACCAGAATGCGTGCTCCGACTGCTCGGCTGCCGATTGAATTGCGCCCTCGGCGTCCCCGTCCAGGCGCCAATATGTCGGCACGGTTTTTGTACGTCGGCAGCTCAGTTTTTCTTTACTTTACCTACTCGATTTTATGCCGCTTTCGCTTCCGTCGTTGCCTCGCCTTGTCTGTGTTTCTATCCGCAGTTTGATTTCTCTGGAATTTCCACTTCAATTATTTCGTTCTCGAATTTCTAAAATAGTCGAGTGTCGAGTGCAGTTGTATTGCTGTGGCGCCCTCGCTATCCCCAACAAGTTCCACTTCCTTTGGCATTTTTGCTGCTGCTTTTTCATTCAATTAGCCGCAGGCCAACTTGGTTCGTCGCTGCGAAAGTTCTTTCAACTATTTTCACACTGGTATGCGTGCAGCCACGGCTCGTTGGGCCGCCCGGCTCGATCGTCCGGCGTGTAGGTGCTCGTTGCATTCTGGCGGCCCAGTTTGTCTCAGTGGAGTGGAATGTTCAATGATTGAATTTCATTGCATTTCAGTTGGTTTGCTTTTGTCTTTTTTGCACAAATTTGGTTTTTTTTAGACGTAAAATGTTATGGTCGTTTTGCTGCACAGTTTGGACATGCAATCGAGCGTGAATGCGTGCAGTGCGGAAGTGGACCAGAGCTGTGTTCAAACTCGATGCAACAACAAATTTCGTAAACTTTATATAAACAGCAAAGGGATTTCCATTGAAAGACACATACACGTGTATCAATATAAAATTTATAACAAAAATGCATTCATTGTGCGTTGGCTGCTCAACAAAGACGTGTTGACTTGAATGGGTGTAAATTCTCAACGAACCAACAGGTTGGAAAGCAAGAAAAGTAGGGCAAATGTTAGTAGAAATCGAAGCGATATAAACATGAAATTATGTTGGTATTTATGAAAAGATGCTACACTGCTTTAGTGAACCACACAATTCACTACGGTAGCGATTTTGAGGCAACCTACTTTCTAGGTTCGCTGATGCATCTCTTTGTTTCCTTTGGTGGTCGACAGTCAATCTTTGTTTCCTTTAAAGCCTTCAAGTCTTCTCCCTTAAAGTCTTCTTTTTCAATTTGTCAAATGATGATGAATTCTTCGTTTACTTGGTTCTAGATAAGAGATCCGGTCTTTCCTTTTGTCATGGTAGAAGTCAATCGACACTGAATACTTTAACTCTGCAGCCTAATCAGACACACGAATGAGGAGCTCCACGTTTTGGCTTTTTCTTCCTCTCTCATCTGCCATCTCTCATCTCTAACGTCTAATCTCTAATATCTTATTTCTGATTTCTGATCTCTCATCTCTCATCTTTCATCTTTCATCTCTGATCTCTCATCTTTCATCTCTCATCTTTCAACTTTCCTCTTTCATCTTTCATCTCTCATTTCTTACCTCTCATCTCTCATTTCTTATTTCTCATCTCTCATCTCTTATTTCTTATCTCTTATCTCTCATCTCTCATCTCTCATTTCTCATCTCTTATCTCTTATCTTTTATCTCTTATCTCTGATCTCTCATCTCTTATCTTTCATCTTTTATCTCTCATGTTTCTTTTTTCATTTCTCATTTCTCATCTCATCCTATCTCATCTCATCTCATCTCATCTCATCTCATCTCATCTCATATTAACTCAACTCATCTCAACTCAACTCAACTCAACTCAACTCAACTCAACTCAACTCAACTCAACTCAACTCAACTCAACTCAACTCAACTCAACTCAACTCAACTCAACTCAACTCAACTCAACTCAACTCAACTCAACTCAACTCAACTCAACTCATCTCATATGAGCAATGACAATCATTATTAGCGATCTAACTCAGTACTACAATTCGATTTCCATTCCTTCCCATTCAGACGTGTCGATGTTGCTATAAGTTTATTGCTGTTGGCGTTTTGGCTGTGTGCGTGATTACGTGTTGTGTCGTGTGTAGGTTTTAATGAATTTCTGTTGTTCAAAGTTTTCGTGTGCGGCTGTTGCCTCGATATGAATTTTTCACGGCCCACCCGCGTTACAACTTGTACAATTCATTCATTTAATAAACCAATAAATGTTGCCCAATGGTGGGAGAAACGGAAGCGAAACTTTGCTGCGCCAGAACTTTCGCAGCGGCAGCCACAAATGATGCTCATCTATTGCCGCCTTCAATAATGAATGATTGGCAAAAGTTTTATGGGCTGCAATTAAGGCAGCGCAACGCAATGCAGAGCTGCGACCGACTGAAGTGGTGAGCGTTCGTTTTATGCGAGAATAAATTCGATTTGCCTTTAATTTACGCCGCAGATGGAAATAATCAACGAAAAAGTGCCGGCCATAGACAAATAAATTGCTTCATTGTGCGCCGAGTGCGGTGCGGTTTTGAATAGCAACGAGATTTTCAAACTGAATCAAGTTTCGTGGTTTTGGTGCAACTTTTCGATTGGCAATTGAACTGAGTTCGGCTTTGACTGACCAGTGTTCGCTGTGCAAACGAGCAACACACACAACTAGTTGTTGATTACAAATTTTATACCAAATAGAAAATTGTAACTTTTCAAATTTCGACGCGCGCCCTAATCCCGAAACTTTTCGGAGTATTTGCGTCGGTTTAAGTTACTCACTGCTGCGGATTATTTGGCAGATTTCGAGTGCGAGAAAAACACTCGATGCAATTTTGTTGTTGCTGTTTTGTTAGTTTCGCAATAGTATCGAATGCAACAAACAATTTGTTTTTTTTTTTCATTTGCACAGCGCCAGGATTAGTGGCAATGCAACAAATTTCGGTGTTATCCTTAACGCTTCGGGTGTGCAGGACACAGCAGGACACACAGCTGCACCAATCGATATGGTTAAAATAGTGTGAACGGGTGTAGCCAAGTTGACTTCAATTTCAATAAATTGGCGACTTTTCGGGTGACAACAGTGTGTGTTGCAATGTGTGCCAAAACATTTGTGCAACACAGTCAGAGTTTGAGTTTTTGGTGTTGCAAAGGTTGTTTTTTGTTGTTAGTGTGGTTTACTGATTGTTGTTGTTTTTGTTGTTGCGTAAAATTGTTGATTTAGGGATTAATTTTGTAATTCGTTGTTGTTGATTCATTATTGTTGATTCAATGTTGTTGTTGTGGCTCAATGATTTGTTTTTGTTGCAGTTATTTTTCATTGATATGTTTTTTTTGGCTGTTTTTGTTGTTTTTTTGATTCATTGTTGTTGATTTAGTATTTTGATGCATTGATTTACGGTTGTTGCTTCAAGAGATTATGCTGTTTCAGTTATTTTTCATTGAATTTAGTTTTTTCAAGTGGTTTTGTTACTGTTCATTGATTCTTTGCGGTGAATTTATTGATTCAGTATTTCTGGTGCATTGATTCATGGATTTTGGTCAAAGTGATGCTGTTGTTGTAGCTGTTGTTCATTGAATTGTGAGGTTTTCCTGCTATAATTGTTATTGTTTATTGATTCATTGGGATAAATTCAATTATTCAGTATTTCTGATGCATTGATTCATGGCTTTTGCTAAAAAATATTCTTTTGTTGTGGTTATTGTTCATTGAACTTTAGTTTTTTCTGCTCAAATTATTACTGTTCCTTGATTGATTGCGGTAGATTTATTGATTCAGTATTTCTGATGCATTGATTCATGGTTTTTGTTCAAAAAGATGCTGGCGTTGGAGCCATTATTCATTGAATTGTGGGTTTTTTCTGCTATAATTGTTATTGTTCCTTGATTCATTGCGAAACATTCAATAATTCAGTATTTTTGATGCATTGATTCATAGCTTTTGTTAATAAAGTTTCTGCTGTTGGGGTTATTGTTCATTGAATATATTCATATATTTCCTATTGTTATTGTTCCCTGATTTATTGTTAAAGATTCATTGATTCGGTATTTTTAATGCATTGATTCATGGTTTTCGCTAAAACAGATTCTGTTGTTGTAGCTATATTTCATTGAATTCTGAGCTTTCCTGATCAAGCTAAGAAGTGGGAAGTAAAAGGTAAAAGGTTTGTAATGTGTGTTGTATCACTTGTTGAAAAAAACAGTGTTGCATACACTTTCAATGGGCCCATATAGGCCTATGTGTGCCTCACACAGAGGCAGCCACTACAACCAACCAACCAACCATTGGGGTAAAAGGAAAAAAGTGAAGAAACTAAGAGGTGTGAAAAGAGATGTATGAGGCAAGATGTGATGAAAGGATATATGAGGTTAGAGCTGAAAGAAAGGAGAAGGCAGTGAGAGGTAAGAAGTAGACGAAAGCGGTATGAGTTATGAGTTAACAGTAATGAGAAAGGAGGTGTAAGGTATGAAATACACACCAATTCCCTTTTCTGAAGTAAGAGGTGAGTTACAAATCAGAGTTTCGAGTTTTAGTTTTTAAGTACATTCTTAGTACTGCCTAAAAGTTTGAAGTTTTGCTGCACTCTCTGTCCAAGAAAATGTTCCAGTTTCCAAGAAATTTCTCTAGTTTCGATGGCTTTGATTTTTCCTGTTGTCCTTACTTCAATCACTGTCCTTCATTTGCCTTTCTTGCTTTTTGTTCCTTTGCTTATGAAATTTGAGCCCACAATGGGACAAATTTGGTTGTTGTTGAGACATTTTCCCCAATTGCACACATGTAGCAATTTACTATTTTCCTTCGTGTTCACTTTTCTTTTCTAGTTCAGCTGTTGTTGCTGCCATACTGCTTATCCGTTTCCTTAGTTCTTTGTTGTTGGCATGAAGCCAATGAATTTCTGCACATGTCATAAGCTTCAAATGCGCTTAAATTTCTAAAGCACTGCAGCAAATGCGACGGGATGTCATTTTGACGTGAGCTGCTGCGGCTTCAAATGCGCTCAGTGTACCAGGAATGCAGCGGCAACAAGCGTTCAATGGCTGCCAAGTGCGCACAGTTCGGTAAAATAAATTGGGGGATTTTGCGCGCCATTGAGGAGCATGAAGCGCAACTGCGAATTGCACGGAATTCAAATGGAAATTGCAGTCAACGCGCTCCGCTCACATCGCCGTCGAGCTAAGTTTGTGATGCAGCACCAAACGCACAGCAAATTGCTTGCATTGCAGCGGCGGCAGGGAGCGGCGCAACGAGAGAGAAAAATCATAAATAAGAATTCATGCTGAATTGGAAAATATTCCAGTTGAGCGCACGCAGGCGACACGAATCATTTGTTCCCTTTTCTCTAAACTCAAATCACTTTTTGACGTTTCCATTTGGCTCCGCACAGCGCACTCGCCCGCACACGTGGCCGAAGCCAGTTGTCTTGCATGTCGTTTGTTATTTGTTTGTGGGAAGAAGCGGCGCGCAGCGGGGCCGTGCTGCGAACAATGGCAGCCGCACAGATACGGAAACCATAAATACTCGCATTGAGTGCTAGGAGCGTGCAGCGGTGTGTGTGTCTGATGGACATCAAAAGTGGTCAAAATTTATTCAGTTTTCCATCAATTTTGTTGTGGCCCCCAAAAGGCATTACAAATGACAGCAGCAAAACGGAACGGAGGGCGGGCGGGGAACCGAATTGCGGCCGAAGAAGCTCTGCTCTGACTGCTGGCACAGTTTTGCACATTTATCACTGGCGACCGCAGTGCAGCGACGACAGTGTGCGGGACGAAGCGACGTTGTGTGTATGCAAAGCGAACTAAAAATACTGGACAAAATGTCAAATGCATGACAGCGACAATGGAAGCAAGAAAAGCGCAAAGGACTTGTCAATTGAGCCGAGACGTTGTCGGCGGAACGTAGGGGACGGTGGCTGCTGCAGTTGATGTCGCCGCCCCATGTGAAATGGGTTGGCGTTGTTGGCAGCAAACGTTTTGTGGTTTGGTGAAAATTTAGCAGCTCGATCATGCTGCGGTTTGACAGAGACAAACCGATGCTTACGGCAACTATTGGCCGCTGGGCAAACGCTGCGTGCGTGCGTGCGTGCGTACCGGTCAAAGGCTTTGTGTCGCTGCAGCTGTGTGGACTTTAGGGGGGATGACGAGGCGGGCGAGAGGGCACTGGGGTCTTAGTGCATCATTAATCAAAATGTCGCTGCCTATGGGGCAGTCAGCTGCAGCAGCGGCGGCACAGTGGCTGGGCCACTGGGGCGTATGAGCGATATTAATTTTTATTTAATTTTTTCGGCCTGCAAATGTGTTTTATTTGTAAGAATACATGCAGTAATAAATTTCAGTTTGTAAATACCCGTTTATTAATTCTCTGAATGGCTTATCTCGACGCTGATTGACTGACATGCAATAATTATTTGCTCATATCTTTTGCCAATGTGTCGGCATTCTGCGCTGTGTTGCGTAGCGTGTCGTATGTTTGTATTGGTTAGTGGTGCGTCTACGTTTATTAATGATGTGTATTTATATTCGTCGGCAACATGATATTTCAATTTGAGTGTCCTTGTCCTCAGTTTGCGTTGTACATGCAACGTTATGTGCGCGTGTCCTAGCTCAGTGTCTGTGTGTATGTAGTGCTGTGTTTGTATGTGGGTGTGCCTGTGTATCGAAGCACATTAATAAAATTATTAATATCGATGTCATTTAAGCTGAAACACTGCCATCCACACACACAAACATCAACAACACTGGCACTGGCGTTGTTTGTAGAAGGCGAACACACAGTTAATGAGTTGCGAAACAAACGGGACATGTGTAGTAGAGAATGTGGGAGGGAGACGGGAGAGAAAGGGAAACATTAAGTAATAATTTCGAAGGATGGGAGGAGGTGGTAAGGGCGAATGAGAACGAGAACGAGGAAGAGGAATTACAACGTTGCTGGTTTGTGTGCGTTGAGTAGCTGCGGGCAGTGTAAGCTGTGCTACAGTTGAAGATGTTTAAGCGAAATGCGGTAATTAACTGCTAAAGTGGGTTAAAGCATAATAACAGAACAGAACGCTGCAAGTAGTAGAAGCAGCTTATGAGGTAAAGTAGGTCTTGGAAATTTCAATTTATGGAAAAATTGGGAGCATTGGACTTTGGTTTGTTGATGTTTTAGAATAAGAAAACTTTAATAATTTCTTATAAAGGTCGATAATTCTAGGCTTTTTTGTTGATTATCAGCTTGTTAAAATTTTATTTTGTTTTATCTTTTTATTGTTGATATAAATTTCTGAAGAATGAATTAAAGTATTCACAAATTTCTCCCTCAAATCATAATCTGCCTAAACCAAGGCAACTGGTCGGCTTATCTTCTTTTCTTAGAATCTTAAAAACGAAATTTTGTCGTGTTTATATATATTTAGATATAAACACAAATATCTATCAAATTCCTCCTACTTTTCTTCATCGGAAATAGCAAAACAAATCCTACTAAATATTGCTTTGCAATTTGTGATCACGTAAACAAATGACAATCACCAAATTGCATAAATTATTGGTGTGTGGTGCCAGCGTTTCATAAATTATAAATATGTTAATATTAAAGCCCTTAGAAAACTTAGAAAACTTGTATTGGCAATAACAATAACACCGCTTCTCTATGAGAGCATACACCGAATGTCTGCTACCACTGAACTCATGAATTTTTCATTAAATCGTAAAAGGTGAAACGCACCGATAAAATGTTGAAAAGCAACAATAACAACCATAAACAACCATAAACAGCCAGAAATCGATCGCGGGCGGCTTTAAAAAAAGGCAAATAAACAAAGCCGAAAACTGAAAATAAACAAAGCACGCAGCACAGTAAATAACAACAAGACGAGCGCAAAATTTCAATCCAAAGAATATATAAAATATGCAGCGAAAGTGCTCGCTAGCGCACCCCGAGCGAAGCCCAAGTGGCGGCTAAAACAGAAAAATTCAAAACATTGGCGCAACGCGCACTTGTGTGGCATATTTTGCGGCGCATTAACAAGGACCCAACGCAGAGAGGCGGCAGCGCAACTGAATGGAATTGAGTAGCTATAAAAAGTAAACAAATGCGTCAATAAAACAGCGACTCGGGTGGGTGGAGACAGGAGGGCAAAATAAAAACCTAGAAAATATGACAAGCAGAAACGACAAAGAACAACAGAAAAAAATATTACAGAAAAGTAAAGCAAAATCCTCGTTTCAATTTCATTTTATACTTTGTGTGGCAGTTTTTCAGCGAGCGGTGGTCAATGTTGACAGAGTGCCGAGCCGGCCAGGTGCGGACATGGAGCCATTAGGCGGCCATGATCGAAGCGCCAGGACAACAGCGCGCCTTCAATTAGGCTGATTACGAACGGACGCCAGTGTGTGCATTGTCCGCATAAAATTGCACAGGCGGCGGCCATGACGGCACGGTGACTAATTTGGATTATGGGGATTATTAATCTAGAAAAATTTATAAACTACCTCGGTGTAAGTGCGCATGTGTGTGTGTGGGTGTGCAGGTTTGCTGAAAGGCATTAGTAGCGGCAAGAAGGACGAACGCAAACAAACAGGACACAATACAATATTTGAGCCTCGGTTGCGCTCAATTAGGCGGCAGCAAATTTGCGCAAAAGGGCTGGCGAAAGGTCGCATTTCGCAAAAGAAATAAACAAATAACAACAACAGCAAAAAAAAACTACAAAACAATGTGCAAAACAGTAAAAAGGATATGGCGCCCAAGCGGATGTGAGCCAATGAAAATTTCATTTCATTTATCCTAAGTAAACAGCGGCAGAGGAGCGTGAGAAGCCAGCGGGCGTAGTCGGATAATGAGCAGGAACATTTACTATCAAACACTGCCAGAGGTTAATCATGTTGCTGGGCATAGGCGGCGATGGCGCCACCGGTTAGTGAAGCCAACAACAATAACAACGTTTGAGTAAACAGCGCAAGTAAACGAAACTAATGCTTTGAGTTGATTTTCTCGTCTTGGAGTAGGAAATAAAAATATTTGCCATTGCAAGCGTATCCTTTTTCTGGGTTGGAATGCTGGGATGCGAAATATCATAGGACAGGAAAGAAACAAATTGAAGATATATGTATATATGTATATATTTATTTATATACGTATATGGTATGTAAATAAAAATCGTTTGGCTTCGATTACTTTGGGCAGCCTTTCTGGTTCTATGAAAAATGTTTTGATTTTTTTCTTTGAAAAGCGTACGGAAGAAAAAATTAAAGGAAAAACAAACGATTTGGGTCTTGTTTGCTTCCCTCAGACTAATTGATTTAATTCTAAACTTGAGTTCTAATACAATTCATAGGTAATTTTATTCAAAATAACAAACTTTTTAAATGCTATCGTGCGTGCCAATTAGTTAATGGATGAATGGACCGATGGATGAACAGATGGAGGGATGGATGGATGGATAGATGAATGGGTGAAGGGTTGAATGGACGGATGGGTTCACATATAAATGTATGGATGGATGGACGAATGAATGATTGGGCGTATGGATGGATGGATGGATGAACAAAGGGAGGGCTGGTTGGATGGATGGATGAAAGACTGAACAGATGGGTGGACGGATGGTTGGACGGATGGTTGGACGAATGGATGAATGAACAGTTGGCTGGCAGGCTGGATGGATGGACGGATGAATGGTTGAACGATCGAAGAGCTGGAAGGAACGGGGACTGAACTAAAGGATGCGTGGATGGATGAACGAATAGATGGACGAACGAAGGGCTGCACAGATGTTTTACTGAACTGATTCATGAGTAACGAACGGAGGGTTGGAGGGATGGATGACTCAACAAATGGATGGAAGAGTAAACGGACGAATGAATGAACAGATGGAGGGATCGACGCACGGATGAAGGGATAGATGGTGAATGTATGGATAAATGGATAGATAAGCCGATTGATGGATGGATGAATCAAACGGATGGACAAATGGATAAACGGATGAAATGATTGATGGAAAGATTTATGAACGAATGAAGGGATGGATGGATGGCGAATCAAGGAACGGACGGAGGGCTGGACGGACAGATGTTTGAACAGGTGAACTGGTGAATGGATGAACGGACGGATGGATGGATGAACGAATGGATGAACGGACGAAAGACTGGACGGAAGAGCGAATGAATGAACGGGCGGGATAATGGACGGACGGTTATATGAACAAGTGGGTAGACGGATGGATGGATGAACGAATGGATGGATGGATAATCAGATAGATGGACAGATGGATGGACGAATGGATGAATGAATGGATGTATGGATGAATGGAAGATGGATGAATAGATAGATGGATGGCCGAAGGGATGAACGTACGCATGGATAAACAGTTGGATGGATGAAAGGTTTAACAATGCGAAGGCTGGACGGCCAAGGGGGTGAAAAAGGGGGTTGCCAGATGGATGGACTAATGGATGAAAAGACGGAGAGATGGACGGAAGGATGTAAGAACGGACGGAGGAATGAACAGATGGATGGATAAGTAAATGGATTGACGGATGGATGAACGAATGTATGAACGGACAGATAGATGGATGAAAGCATAAGCGTACAGATGAAGAAGAAGAAGAAGAAGAAGAAGCCATAGACAGAGTGACGAACGGACAGTCGCGTGTATGTAGAAACGGGTGGATGGACACAGGAACAGATAGCTGGAGTTGCATTTCAATTCATACCAAAGTTTTTTTCCATTTATTGTCGGTTAAGTATTTATTGAGTTAATGAAATAAAGAAATTTATTCCTTGAACACAAAAATACAGGACCTTACATAAATCTAAAAATCCGAATTCAATTTTAAAATTCAACAAATCGACTCAACCGACTCAACTGATGATATAGAACATAAGTATACATAAATATTAATGCATAAAACCACTTGTCATTCTGTCCGTTATAAAGTTAAACTATCTTCCTGTGTGGTTTCATTAAAAATTATTACCAGAAGTCCCACTAATTATAAAATTGCAACTTTTTAAACTGTTCGCCTTTGTACTCTAATTGCCGACATTCAAGTCCCTAAGTCTTTGTTCATATTTTAGTTGTCCTTCAGCTATTAAGTATAATTCTTGTTGTTGTTATTGTTGTTGCAGTTTTATTACATACCGTCAGAGGATATTCTCGCCGTTCGCCACTAATTCAACTAGAGTCACCAACAACAACAACACAAGCAACAATGCCCGCACAAACAATGAACGTCAGTTAGACTGGGTTTACGTTCGTTCGTTTGTTGTGGGATTTGTTGTTGCGTTGCTGCCGCTATTCATTAATGTACACAAGTTAGCCAGCGTCGCTCTGTGTCGGCATTAGCCGCATTCGTGCAGTAATTCTTCTGCTTTGCTAACTCCGCTGCACTGTGCACCAATCACACTTTTCACTCTTCACTTCTCTCTTTCTCTTGTTTCTGTGCATTTCTTGTTCCTTGTTGCTTTCGACGGTCACTGCGTTTCGCTTCCACTTTGCCATTTGGTCTATTTTTGCACTGGCGCCGCACACACGCTTTTGCCGCCGCCGACTGTCAGCGCATTATCCTTTTGTTTCATGTTAACACAAAGCGCCGGCGTTGACGTTATCCTTAAACAAAGCGCTGCCAACAGATACAGTAACAACAACCACAACAACGGCAACGGTGGCTGCGACTGTGTAGCATTGGCAGTGACAGCTCGTTAAAAGGCAAATGTGTGAGTGTGCGTTGCTTTATTTTTATTGGCGTTCGCTTTTGTTTTCGCTCGTCGCTTGTCGCTTTCGGTTTTGGGCGCCTTTGAGCCGCAGAATGTGTTATTTGCTTTGTGTGTGTGTTTGTGTGTGCAGTGAATACAGACCAGAAGAAATCGTGTGTCACGTGCGCTTAAATTTATTAAACACTCTCCTCTACTATTTACTTAAGACACACACACATATACACATACACACAAAGGGGAGGGAACAAGATAAACAACGCTACGATAAATCGATAGATACCGATAAAGCCGAGAGTGGATACAAAAAATTGCAAGTTGTTGTAGCTTGTGGGCGCGTTACAGCGGCGTGTGCGGGCTTTTACATAAATATGAAATGTATTTCTGCCGCAGTGTCGGGAATTGCTGCCGTGCTGCTTCATTGGAGCTAAAAATAACAGTAAGCTGTGGCATGTTGGGGAATTAAAAATTCTAATTTTTTTTATCTCAAACGGCTGTTAGATCTGCGCATCCCAGCTTGACTGGCCGGGCGAAAATTTAAGCTGAGCTGTTGAAAAGATAATATTTGCTCTTTTATATTCATTTTATTGAATGCTATAAGTGTCTGAGATCGCATTACGGGTAGCCAATAATGTTTACAAATTTTTTGTGGCATACTTTTAGGCCTGTGTAAACGATTATGTCTCAAAGTTATCATAGGATGATTTTGGAGGAAGAAATGGGTTGAGGAATGCAATGGAGGAATTGAAGATTAATGCTCTTCGTAAACGATTATACATATAGTCACCAGTAACCAATAATGTGTACTTTACAAGTTGTTTTTTGTGGCATACTTTTAGGCCTGTGTACACGATTATATCTGAAAGTTATCATAGGATGATATTGATGAAAGAAATGGGTTGAGGAATGAAATCTAATAATATGTACTTTACAATTGGGTTTTTGTGGCATACTTTTAGGCGATTATATCTCAAAGTTATCATAGGATGATTTTGATGGAAGAAATAGGTTGAGGAATGCAATGGAGGAACTGAATCTTAATGCTATTCGTAAACGATTATAAAGTCGCCTTACTGGTGGCCAATAATGTGTACATAACAAGTTATTTTTTGTGGCATACTTTTAGGCCTGTGTACACGATTAGATCTCAAAATTATTGTAAAAGGATTACGATTGAAGAAATGTGTTGAGGAATGGAATGAAATGGAAAAATTTAATATTTATTTTCTTTGTAAACGATTATATAAAAATATTGCAGTCGTGTAGGAGGTGACGGACACAGACCCGTATAACTTATTGACAACTATATAGAAAATTTAAATATTGTGCCTTATTATGGAATTGGTAGGAAAGCAAGAGACATCAGTCAACAAAAACCATGACCATGAACTTTGAGTCAGGTTGATATTATTTTTAGCCAATTAAGCTGCTGGCTGGGTACCCTGACTTAGAATAGGATCACCTCAGGTTGCTGTAGCTGTTTCAAGAGTCTCACTTACACCGCAGTTGGATATTATAATGAGGACCCTAATTGCCGAAACTGCTTCTGCAAGTAAATTTAACTGCAAAAAATACTGAAGGAAGGCGAGTTCGATCTCCTAATGAACGAATCAAATAACTTTTGCGGATCGGTGAAATATCAGTGAAGAACTGTGGGAACTCAATGTTAAAGAGTCTTCTTTTTGTTGAGCTTCAACTATACTAGTGAAACTATGTGACAGTAGCCAAGTAGTAAAAGCGAGTCCAACTTTTTGAGTGTTGCAGTTAATAAAAATAGTTTAATAAAACCGTTTTCCTTTAACTTTTTCCAATTATAATGCAAAAATTCCACAAACCAACTAATTACATGAAGCAGAACAACCCCGTTGAGCATTTGCCAAGCGTTGCGCTGTAATAAGCTCTAATTTAAATGAATAAATTGCAGGCAGTCACATGTCGGTGGTAATTTTTGCAAATGAAGACATATTAACGTTGCCATTGGTAAACTGCACCAACAACTACAACAACAACAACAAGAACCACAACAGCAACAGTCCCATTCAAAAAGCATTGCACCGACACGCAAAGTTGTTTCTGTGTCAACTTGTTTAGCGGCCGCAGCCACCGCAGCAGCGGCGCAACGCTGCGTATACGTAACATAATGGCCGAAGCGAGTTGGCTGGTTTTGCTGGCGCTGACGCTGTCGCTGTCGCTGTCGCCGAAACGAAACTGAAAATGCGAATGAGTTTGCGTGACTTTGCTGCAATTTTCCGTAGGCGCGCACAAAATTCCAGCACGCAGCGTTTCCGTGGTTGCTTGCGACAACCACGTTTTGCTGTGTTTGCAATGTTGGCGATATGCCTGACACGCCTTCTTTGCGGCCTGTCCGCCGTCTGTCGTGCATGTCGGGCACGTTGTGCAGTTGTTTCTGGTTGCAATGACAACGCGAAATGGCTGCTGTGCTGCGTCGGCGGCGCTTTGCTACGCTTCAGTGTGAGTGCAGTGAAAGGAAACGTGTGTGTGTTCAAGCCAAATGTACTCGCTGACACAGTTTTGCTAGAAACAGCGAAGGCTGCACACGTTTACAGGCAGGTTGCATAAGTTGCAGGGGGGAGGAGGGGGGAAGGGAAAGTTGGCGTTTGACTAATGTGGTGCGCGCCATAAATTTGTCTCTATTTTTTAGCAAATGTAAAAATGTCAACCAGTGAGTTGGCATTGCGTTAGCAACGTTCAAACGGAATGACACATTATGCTTTCTATGGTTTACTTGATGCAATTTCGTAATAAGTGAATTTAAATGAGACAAAGTATTTTAGCTATTTATGAAGAAAATTCATGGAGTTGGTGTTGAGTGGAAATGAAGTAAAAGGAAAATTAGTATGTAAGGTGCTGGGTTACTAAGGCCGAAATACTCGTACGAACGGATATACAGTGTACTCGCGAAAACGTGAACACTCGATAACGTTAGCGAGTTCTAACTTCCCACCAAATGAAATGTATCCTAAAAGTATGCCTTAAACTTTATTATAGGCGCTGTAAGTATTGAATATGCATGAATAAATCCCAAGTCTACCTTGAGCCTACTTTTAGGCATCTATTTTTCGAAAATTCTAAGCCTTTTCTGGCATTGAAACTGAGCAGCTCAACCAGGAGGTGAGTGCGTCTGTTGTTTTTACCACTTTCCAGCGCAAATGCTCCAAGGACCTGCCCAACATTTACAATTCGAATACTTCAAGGACATATTCACCGGTTGCTGTAGATTTGAATATTTTACGCGCTGGTCGCCAGTTGTACAATTTTTTTGTGCAACCCGTTGCCAAAGTTTGCGTAAATCAAAAGCCATTCCGGTTCACATTCGACTTTTTGATATGATTTGAGTTTGCTGTGCGAAATCCAATGCGTCGCTGGGATTAAAATTGCACTCGGCAGAGATTTCAACAGCAATGCCAAATAATCACAGGTGTCACAAAACACCAAAACTCGCCGCTGCAGCACAACACACAGTCGACCACTAACGGCGCAAAGGTCACATAATTTATTTAACTTTGAGTTTCTTCTTCTTTTCGGTTAACTTTTTCACTCTTTGCGCCTGACTTGATATGCAAAAATCCACAAGAAAGAAACAAAAGTGCGCGCCATTCGGTGCTGAATGTTGTACTTATTATTGGTGTTTTTGTTGTTGTTGTGGTTGTTGGCGAGCATGCTCGCGGCCACCGAATTGCTGCCATAAATCACGCCGATAATTATGTGGGCGAGATCATAAATAAAATATCATTTGATATTTTTGCAGCCGCAAGGGCGCCCCGAGTATCAGAAGCACAAAAACAACAACAACGACAACAAAGATAATAAGAACAAGAACGCCCAGCTGGCGGACCGGCAGTTAGAACACGACATGTCCGCTATCTGCTTTGGTTTTTTCGCGCTGTCTGTGGTGAAGGTCGTCTGTGCTGTTGGCAGCCCTGAGCCACTTTTCGAGGCGCTGGAAAAAAATTCAAACGTGCATTTATTTCTGCTTGATTGCTGTTGCCACCGCATGCGGCAGGGGGGGCCCCGGAAAATGAAAGTGCTTCCTGGCGCTGGCTTACGCGTGTTCTGCGTCTTGTTCGTGCGGCGCCTGCGGCTGCTAAATTGTTGTTGGCAGCGCGGGAACAGGTGAGCGCGAAGCAGGTGGGCGGCATTTTAAGTGTATTGCCGGCCTTTTGGGCAGTCAGCGTTGATGCGAAATGATGATAAATTGCCGGGTGCCGTCATTGTTGTGGCAAATGGCAAATGACTGCGCCCGCCCCCAAACCAGGTGGGGCGCAAAAAATAAAATATTGCATAAAAATGATATAACGGCAAATTTATTGAATTTGGCACTGTAAACAGGCGAAATATGTGCGTCGCATGTAAACTGAGCCACATAAAAGTTTCGGCTAAACGTGCGCCATTAAAAATATTTACTTGCCAGCAGTTTTATGTGCGCAGCGTTTTTTGTGGAAATTTGATATGCGGCAACTGCAGTTAGCGTAGAGCGTAGCATACTTTTTGGCTGTTGCCATGAAATTCTCCCGGTGACGGTCAGCGTCAAAGTGACACAAAGCCAAAGGCAAAGTAAGGACAAAATTCACTTTGACTGCGACATAATTTATTCCTAATTGACAACCCGGTTGCCAGGATTACGCTTAATGACGCGTTGCCGCGGCGACAGTGACAGTGACGGTCGCTGTTGCCGCGGTAAGCACGAAAGCTTGGCAAATTGTTGGGATTTCGGCAAATGCCGAACGACGTTCAAAAATAAAATAAAACACAACAACAAAAAGTAAAACTGATTTGTTTTCTTCGCTCAACGTTTTTATGCACATTTGCTGTGGCGTCACGGCGGGTGTGCGGGGGCGGTGCGCTTGTTTGCGGGCCATTACGCTTGCCGTCACTTACAATTATGCTTGACAAATAAATGGAAGTCAATTCGATGTATTTTTGCAACGATTTGGCTGGGCGTGTTTGGCCAATGCGACAGCGCCGTTGGCACAAGTTCTGCAAGTTGTTATAGTTGTTGTTGTTGTTTTTGTTAGATTAGTTGGTTGGCTGGCTGACTGTATCACTGGTTGTTATGTGGCAGTTTATTAAATTGTTGTTGTACGCTGTGGTATTTGTGCTGGATTATTGAATTATGGCACAAATACGGCATTGTCACAGTGTCGCGTGTGAGTGGGTGTGTCTGTGTTTGTGTAAGTGTCTGTGTGCAAGTGTGTATGTATGGCATGTTTACTGTTGGCTTCTGAACTGCGACATCATAAATCAAATCGTTTGGCTTAGTGCGCTGCAAGCGTTGGCTTTAGTTGCTGTGCGACAACTTAAGCGAACAAGGTTTATCGTTAGGTACATTGTTGTTGTTGTAGGTTTTATGGTTGTACTGGTATCGCTGCCACATGTAATAAATATTATTTGCTACATTTTTATTTCCATACACATAAAGTGCCATAAAATGGTGAAATTTATTGAATGCATGCAAGATTTAGACGCCTAAATGTAGGCAAATAAAATTGCTAATGTAACAGTTTTATTAATTAAACATTTATATTTTTGATAAAGTAGGCAGTAGAAAGTCGCCGTAGCTCAGCTGGCTAGTGCGTTGAGCCATGAGTCAAATGCGACGCACGAATCCAGGTTCAATACTCCGTTGCGTAAAACACCGAAAAAAAAAGAAAAACCAAAATTTTTCTTTCGGCGGCTGTCCTCTCAGTAGGAAATGGCAAACCTCTGAGGGTAAAATTGCCTATGAAAAAGCTCCCAACTCGCCGTTCGGAATCGGCATAAAACTGTAGGTCCCTTCCAACTTTGTAAAAATTCACACGCACAACATGGATGGTTGCGGGTAGCGAGTTGTCTTAGTCTCGTAATCGCGCTATCGTGCCAGTCAAGAAGAAGAAGGCAGTTCTTTTATTTTTGTGCATATTTTTTGGTTTATTAACCCTTTCGAGCCCCATTGGCTTCCAGGGGAACACATTTTTTTATGTCTAAAATGCTTAATTAAGGAATTTTGTGCAAAATTTTAATTTGCCACGCCTCTCCGTTGGGCCGCTAGATAAGGTTGCTAGAAAGTTTTATCGAAATTATTTCCTTTGGGGTCGAAAAGGTTAACGCGTCAGTTCCTGCTATCATTCCATGAACAAAGGATGGGTTTGACAAACAAGAAAAGTTGCTTAATGTGCGAGGAACATGAAGCTTCGGAGCTATTGAAGCATGTTCCCTGCTTCTGTGCTGAAATCTCAAGACTTTGCTTGACAGTCTTGGGGGCACATGAGTTGGCCGAACTAGACTGAAGCGTTCGTCGAAAGTTTTCGTATTTCAAGGATCAGCACTACAATTCATAAACGGAACTCCATCTCGTATTGATAAGGATCCAATAAGGATCTATGTGTGGAAAAAGTAACTTAATCGATCAAATATTTACTACTAACTAACGTTTAGTCAAAATACACTGACAGGTACAACTCCCTAAAAGCTAAACATGCGTTGCAAAACATAATAAAATGTAAGGAAATGTTTCGCTACGTGTTTGAGGGGTTAAATCGAAAGCCTAGTTAAGTTTTAGGATAAACACCAAAGCCTTTCAAATAGAGTCTTGGCAGAGTTAAGCGAAATTGATGTTTACTGTTGTAAGTCTATAATTTGATTCGATTGTTGAAAGATCCAAGCAGTCCATTTTGCGCACAACTCTGTGAGACACAAACACATAATTCCACAGTCTGCTTTACCGGGTTGTTTTTAGAACTGATTTTTCTCTCAATTGTTTTTAGTAAAGTGGGATATGTTTAACTTAATTAAGCTAGAAAGAAGGAAAAACTGCAGTTGCTCACTACTTCAAAAAATTTTAAGACAGTTTTCTTGGCCTCACAGAGGTAAAAAGTAATCAATACCGAAAACTTTTTAACCCTTTAGCTACAGATTTTTACTGTTTCAGGCTTATATGTGGTTATATAAGCAACATTTCATAAGAAACTTTTTAATTTTTATACTCGGACACTGTATTTCAGAGGGTTTTTCTACGAAAGCAACCATATGGTTGTGGCTGTAATAATTACTTAAACATAAAACGCACAACGAAAATTTCTTCATTTACTTCAGTCAAAATTAAAAAAAAGTATCTTAACCCTTCAATTCCCATGTCCAAAATAGTGAAAAAGAAAATTTTCTTTTTATATAAAATAGCTTAGATACGTTTGGATAAGACAAAAAAATACATACAAAATTTTTAAACTACCCTCATTTTATATTGAAAGAAACCATACAAACTCGCACTGCTTTAACTACGCGTGAAACAAATGAATAAATTTGACAAATGACGTTTCGCTAGTGTTGCTAGGAAAATTAAATAAACAAGTACTACTAATTGACTTTGCTATACAAGTGTTAGATTTTAAAAATAAAAACCTATGTGGTAGGAAAAAAATATTAAGCATCTGTCACCTACAGGTGACTCTGGGAATTGAAGAGTGAATTGAAAAAAATCGTCAAATTAAAAAGTTATATAATTTTTCTGCTTCTTCTTTCTTTACTATGACAAGACATACCATAAAAAAAGTGTTTACTTCTCTTCTTTAAACTTAAATATTCAGTTTATTAATTTCGTATTTTTCCTAAGAATTCAAACTATTCTAAAGACCAACAAAAAAATTTATTCTTGCAACCATAGAGTATGCAGACGTTTACAAAATAGCATGTTGCCATATGGCAACAAAATAGCGAAAGGGTTAATACCAAATGAATAAAACCAATGGGACGAAGAAAAGAAATTGGTTAAAAGGTTGAAATGTGTGGAAGAAAAAATGAATTAAATTGTAACTGAAACTGAAAATTCGAACTTGAACTGACAAATTTAATTTAATTGAAACTACAACTGAAAATAGTATCGACTGCATTATTCGATTCACAAAAGTATTGAATATTAAAAAGTATCGATATTTTTTATCACTTAAATTAAGCGTTTTTCAGCGAATCGAATCATGGGTTACATTAATGTCGACTGTCGATGAAAAATACTAAGAAAATCTGGTCCACTCAAAAATTGTTATAATGTGGCAACTTTTTTAGTATAGTTATAGGCTAATTGTTGTGTTGGACACGGTGTAGTTCTGGCTTAAATCTTAGGTTACGTATTCTAGATGGTCAGGTTGGCCACGCATAGACGCATAGTTGGCCTCTAGGAGCTCTGACTACTTACACTGAACCTTAAATGTTCTGACTTTTGAACTGGTCAGGTACCAGAAGGCATTAAGTTAGAACGTCAATAGTTGTAAACAGATCCTGGCATGGACCCTAGCGTTACTCTAGAAGCTCTGACTCCTTAGTTTTGCTAGTCTCAATCTTATAGGTTTTGACCTATGAACTTTTCAATTACCCGAAGTCATTCAATTAGAACGTCAATAGTTAAAAAACCCCAAACAATCTTAATTTGGTTTCCCTTCTCTCTAATAAAACCGCACTTAATCTTCTTCTTCACTTTGATTAGACAAAACATTTGTTAGATGAGCTAATTTAATTGAAATGGCAACAATTGATTTTATTTGCCAGCAAGTTTCTACTTTTACGAGTCATCAACCAAATGACATAAAAACACACACACACGAACACGAATGAACGTCAACCTGAGAAATGGGACAAATAATGCCTTAAAGCAATCGGAAAGATAAACAACATATTTGCCTTAATTTTATTGGCAACGTGCACGCACAAATCGTTCTTTAACCTGGTTTACTCGCTCCACGTCTGCATGGAGTTGCTTATTATTGGCTGCACGGCAGACGGAGCAAAGCGGTGCTGCAACCAATTGTGAGTACATTTGTCAAAACGGCAGCAAGCGTAACAAACTGACAAAAACAAAAGCAAAACAGCGAAAGTGAAAAGCGAAAGCAGTCACATCAACACCAAAAAGTAACCGCACTCACTCATTCGAGCACCCCGAAAGCCCCTGAAAGGACTCGGTCACCCGTTGACTCACCAAAGCACCGACTCACCGACTTGGGCGCATTTTGTGATTTATTTTCGTAGAAAATTTCGGAAAATTATTCATTTCGCAATGTTTGCGCACATTTGAGTGCGCCGCCGGGCGGGACGGGAGCGCGGGCGCAGCGGCAGTGATATTTTTGCTGCCGGCTGACACATGGCCGCACGCACACGCATGCAAAACACGCACTTTCGGGCACAAAACAAAAAAATGCCAAATCCCTTCGAAAAGATGAAAATAAAAAATGTCGACTTGACGAGAGTTTTTTTTGCCATGTTGGCAACAAGAAGAAAAACACAAAAACATGGCGAAAATAAAACAACGACAACTACAAACAAACAAAACGAAATGCGTATAAACGAAAAAAGCGTGGAATTTCTCTCTTCGCTGTGATTGTGTGCCAGTGGGGTCCCGGCTGCTGTTCGTCAGCGCGGCTGTCCGGCGAGCGCGTGCTGTGCGGCATATCAATGCTGCTGCCAGTGTTGCTTGTTTTGTGCAAATAGAACGCACGTAGCAATCATTTTTCTTCGGTGGTTTAGTTCGTTTGGTGCTCAGGTCGCATCCGGCACTCGTTGCTTTTATTATTGTTGTTGCTGTTGCGCTACGGTTTGACATTTGACAGTTTTGGAATTTAATGGAGCATGACAGATGGTGACGGCTGCTATGTGTGTGTGTGTGAGTGCGAGAGATTTGGGAGTTTTGTTGCGCGGCTTATTGAATGCTAAACAGCGTTAAAAGCGAAAGTGTGTGCGAGCGTGTGACGTGCATTGATTGCGCGTCGCTCGACTGTCGACTGTCGACAGGGCGCGACGAATGCAATGAATGGGCGTCAAATGAATGTCGCCGAAAGTGTGTGTAAATTGCTTTGTTGAAATATCTGTGTTTGTTTGCTTTATTGTTGCCTGCTTTCGGGTGTCTGTCGGCCGCGCGTAACGCTTTCAGTGGCTGTGCGGGTGATTTATTTTCATATTTTAATATTGTGTACGAAATTTTTATGGCAAACATAAATTTTTGGCTGTTAAATAAATACATTTTGTTACTTGGGGAACATTTTTGTAAAATCATTGATGGGCGCTGGAAAGTTGGCGAGAACATAAATGAAATAATTTAAACTTTGGTCGAAAAGACAGACAAACTCAAACAGCAGCGCCGCTAACAAATCATCAACGAATCGAGCGAATCGGGGAAGTGGGAGCGCTGAAAACGAGCGCAGAATTTACACTTTGCGGCCGGGGGGCAGCAAACTGCTTCCGCCGTCATTGCCGCCAAGCACCGGAAATAACAGAGCGCAGCCAGCGGGGTGCAGACAGCGGCAGCGAATAAACTTTATGAACGTGCCAGCAATTTTAATGTTTTCCGATTTTCATACGCTGACTTTATAAATTTTGGCATTCGTGTTTTCAGAGGAGCCGCTTGGTTGTGTGTGTGAGAAGGGAGAGAGTGTGTGTGTGTGTGTTGGGGGTAAAAGTGAATGCCAAAAATAATGTGAAAGCAAAATTGCTTACTTCACTAACCAAACGTGAGGCACGAACCCAGCAAACAAAAGGAATAAAAGATAATAAAAGCAAAAATTTTTAAGAAAACACAAAAAGATAAAACATTGAAGCGAAGTAAAGAAGCAGCCATGACGAAAACAGCGGCAGCGGCAACAATACGCAAAGTGGGGTCGATTGCATGACCCAGAAACATATTCGCCAGTCCCCAGAGCCAACGATTCGGCGTTCCCCTGTTCACTCGTCAGACAAGCCAACCAACCAGACAAGCAAACAATGATGCAGAAGCCAAAACACAACACGAATGAAAGCGAGCGAGCGCACATTGGAACGCGCAAACAACGTGTTGTGCCGTTATTCAGGAATTTTATTACGGCGAAGCGATCTTCGCCGGAAACTGACAAGGTAATGAGCCAGGCAGCGGCAGCGGCAGCGGCCACGGACGCGACAATAAATTATTGCCGGCAGGAGGAAGACCGAGGCACCAGAGGCACCGCTGGCAGCGCAGGGCGAAAGCGGCGGCTCGGCAGCGACTGGAGAAAGCAGTTTCGCCTTGACGGCACGCAGCAAGCAAACGGCTTTAAGTAGTAAGGAGGGAAAAGGATTATAAAAGGACTACAACAGGGGGTGAAATGCAAAAGATAAAAGCCATTGTGGCTGTGGGAAACGGCTGAAATAAAATATGGTGAGAGTGTGGGGGAAAGGAAATGAAGTTTCGCGGAAAATCAAACAAAAGCAGCACAACCGAAACTCATGCGCCGAGATAAATGCATTTTTCGAGTTAAATTAGTCGAAGGTGAATGCTTGGCAACAGTTGCGAGGGGAGTAGAAATTGGTGCGATTCAATGAAAACGAAAATCATTTTCGCTAATCTTACAAAGGAATTGAAGAGAAAACACTAAAAATCCAAGGAAGCTAGAATGAGGCAAATAAAGTTGAGAATTCATTAAAGATTTGCTGTTTTTATGTGCAATTTAGTGGATCATAAAATTCAGTAGAACATAAAATTAATTAAAAGCGCAAGTAAAGGCAGATAATTATGGCGGAATAATTGTAGTGAGAAATGGTAGTTTTCGACTTTGTCGACATGGCTGAATGGCTGTCAGATACTTAAGTGAAAATTTATGAAGGTTGAAGCAGACGAAAATAAAGCAAAATTCAAGAAGACTGTTGGTAGTTGAGAGATGCAACTGGGAGTTAAAAGGTTTGTTAAAGGTTTTGGTTAAAGGTTAAGGTTTTGTTAAAAGGTTTGGTAGGTTATAGTTTTTAGGTTAATTCGAAAACAATGTGATGCAAAGTGGAAGAGAACAAGCTGATTTTGAAGTAAGTAAAAAATCTGTTTGTCCAAGAAATTTTAACTATGAAGTAGCAAATAACTAATGCAAAATTTTTATAGAAATACACAAAAAAATAAAAAAAAAAAATAATAAAATAATAAAAAAAATAAAATAAATGAGAAATTTAATATATTAAATAAATTAAAACATTACATTAAATAAATTAAATAAGTAAACAAATTGAAACAAACACAACAAATAAAATAAATAAAATAAAAAGAATTAACTACATAAATAATAAATAGAATAAATAAAAAAATAGATAAATAATTAATTATTTTATGTACAATAGATAATAAAATTAATTAAAAAGTTCAAACAAATGAAACAATTAAAATAAATTAAATACAAAACAAAATAAATAGAAAAAATAAAATCCATAAAATAAATATATAAATAAATGAAGTACAAAAGATAAATAAAATAAATAAATAAATTCAAACAAATGAAAAAAATAACATAAACGGAGTATATAAAATAAATAAATGAGTAGATTATATATAATATAAAATAAAATAAAATAAAATAAAATAAAATAAAAAAAATAAATTAAAATAAAAATTAAAAAATAATCATTTATTTTATAGTAAATAAAAAAAAATACTAAAAAAAAATTAATAAATAAATTGGGAATAAAAATACAACCATTTAATCCTTAAGTTTTTCCCACAGATTTAATATATGAAATTTTTCTCGTTAAGGCAATGAGCGAGGGATCAGTTGCTGTCTTTGCCAATGAATCCATGATGGATGCAGTCACAGCATCTTTTTCCAAGTGTTTTAGGCGCCGAAATACTTTAGGCTTCTGGATCCATGTAGCATTTCTGAGGCAGACATCTATGCTAACTATATGGAAAGCGCTGGAACTAGTACTCAACACATAGTAAAGAGTAAACTCTTCCTCTCTTAACACGAAACCCTCTCGTAACACGAAGTTTGTGAACAATCAGGTTGCTTGATGGGTGTTTCAATTTGTTGTTGTAAAATAAGAGATTGCATGGAGATGCCACTAGATGCTTTACAGAACCATGACGCCACTCTGTGTTATGTTCCCGGACACTGAGGTGCCAATGGAAATGAGATCGTAGAGTTCGTAGGCCATAAAAGGTGTTTGACCAAAGAACTGCATCCGATAAACCCTTCCCTACTAGTAGACTATGCATTCATGGGATCAAATAGAGGAACATTGTATTTCTAGGGTAGACTTCCCTTACCTTATGGTCAAAGCTATCAATGAAAAAAACGAGATATGTGCTATCGTTGAGTCTCGAATCTAATATGCTGATTGTTGAAGTCTTTACGGAACCATGTGCTACATTAATAAGTTGATGCTCGTAAAAGGTCTGCAGATCCCATGCAGAATTGATTTGTCTTCCTCATTGTCTTTGCAGTGTCATTTGTCAGGTGGTCTATAGCTGTGTTTTGTTTAGAGACATTGTCTAAGAATTTTAGCTTTGTCATTGGTTCTTGGGTAAGTAGGATCTCTTCACTTTCGGAAAACATAATGCAAATTGGAATAAAAAGATTCTTTACTGAAAAAATCTGGATATAGCAAGGTGTCTAGAGCGTATTTTAACAGCGAGCTAATAGTGCGCAGATTGTGGAATTTGGTACGGAGTCCCTATATGTTTGCCATACTTGCGTTTTATATCAAATCTAACACCCCAAAGTGTAGCGGAAGGCTTCAGTCGCTAATGAAATAAGTCTTTTCAAAACTTGTACGTTTCCTACTGTAAAACTTGTACGTTACTTACTGTTTTAAAAATAATAAAAACAATTCAAGTTGTAAAAAGCTGAGAAATGTGTAAGTTTTTATATTCAACTGGAGTTCAATTTAAGAAGTCCGCCTAAATGTATGCTCCCATTTCAATTGGTATCAAATTCAGAAAAGTACATTCGCCTCTAAAGTGCCTAACAACACAACTTAGTAGTATACTTTTAGGCTTTCATGTTTTACAATTATTTCTTTGCCTCTGCCCATGCTGACATTATTTCTTTTTCACATTATACATTAAACATGTTTCAAGAATTTCAACAACTCTCTGTTAGCTCTCACTTACCGCACGTGCATCGCATCGCGTGCCAATGTGGCTTAATCCCAGCAGCACAACGCTCCACAGCTGAACGGCCTTCTGCAGTGACATTTTGGCCGGCACACAAATGATTCTCGCACTTATTCACACCAATACTCGAGCGCGAGTTGGCGAATTTGGCATAAATTCAAAAATATTTTATGCAGCAGTTTGCAGTTATTCTCTGTTGTTGTTGTTGTTGTATATTTTGCAATGATTTGCGTAAAGCAATCGTCCTTGTGCGGTAATAACAACGACTGCGGCAACGTCACACTGCGTTGAATTGTACACAAACGCGATGCAACAGCGTTGAACACGCTGGCAACACGCACACACACACAAACACTCACACTCACGCAAACTGTAACGCAGAGTCAAAGTCCTTTCGAGTTGCTCGATGCCAACAGCGATGCAACAATGCAGCTGCAATGAATTAATAATTGGTTTACGTTGACTGCAGTTGTTTGTTGTTGCTGTTGTTAGAATTATAAACACTGCGTTGTGGAGGCGCGTTTCTGGTTGCTGTTGTTAGCACGTTGGCTTTTGACGGTTTGTTGAGTTTCGTAGCACCGCACGCGTTCGCTGTCCGAACAGTTCTGCTGCTGGCAGCGCGACAACATGGCTTTAAGAATCGCAAAGGACGATTTGCAGTCGCAAAAGCTTTCGGCGCTGCGGCGAATTCGGCGAAAGAGAGTGAGCGAACGATCTCTCGCCGTGTTGGGCCGCCTGCATTGCGCGCGGACTCTCTCAAGGACATTCGCTGCTTCTGCTGTCAACTTGACAAATTCTTGTTGGCGTCGTTTTTTGGCGCCACTTCCCCCACGTTTCGTAGCATTTTTAGCGCCGTTTTTGCGTGTGGCTCGTGCACATTTTTCCTCACTTGCCTTTCATTTGTTTCGCGCTGCCGGATTGTGCCTTTATTTGTGCCGCTTCATCATTTCAGTTGGCGCTTTTTGCCGCTGTTGTGCCACTCCGAGCTGCAGCAGCGGCGGCAGCGTGCGTCGCTCAGCTGTTGTGGCAAATCGCTTTCGTGTGCGTCGCAGCTCAGCTGCCGTTTGTTTTGACTTTTTGTTGTTGCTTATGTCCTTTGGCCACTGGATTGAGTGGCGCTTCTTTCAAATGTATGCGGCCACTTGCTCGCCTAGCTGTCGCCGACTGGCTGCGCTGTTGTTGTTACTATTTTTGGTTGCTACTTTTTCAGCTACAGCGACAACGGCGCTGCTACGTTGCATGTGTGCGATGCGTGTTTTGCTAAGCGCTTCTACGAAGGTGTGGGCTTGTAAGGCAGCGAGCTAAGAATGAACGGAAAGCACAAATAAATGAAAATTTTCTAAATTCATAATGCTGGCCAAAAGCGTAAACAAAAATGGGCCGAAAAGCAAAATTGATTTTTTTTTGTTTTCCTTTGCTTTTTTGGCATATTTTGTGGCCATCTATTTTGAGATTTTTTGCTGTTTTGTAAATACAAAAATGTTAAAAACTTGCTATGAATAAGAAAAGTGAATAAAAAATTGAGTTTAGATAAATTGAGCGCAGATAAATTGGGCGCAGATAAAATGGCAAACGCCTTTATTGACGTAACAAATGCCGCCTTTGACTTATTGCCCGCACTGTGTGGCTTTAATCATTTTCAATTTATTTTATCTACTTGCGCCGTGTAGGCTGTGTGCCAAACCGACAAAGCAAAACCGACCAGCAAGTGAAGGCGCATTAAAAAAATGAGAAAAAATTGCGTCTAATGCCATCTAAATTGTGCTAAGGACATCATTTGTTACATGCGGCAGACAGACAGACAGACACCGACACAGCGCGCTTACAGGGTTTTGGAGCATGAAAACAGCTATGCAAATTTAATTTGAATGATGTTCTGAAATTTTTTCTTAATATTTTTCAGTTCATATTTTTTTTATTAAATTATTATTTTATCTATTTATATTTTTTTAACTCTTAGAAACAATATTACATTTTTCTGCATCTTTTTACTTAACTATACAAATTTTCTTTTTACCAAGAATAAATAAAAAACCAGTAACAATTTTAATGTTAATGATTAATGATAATTTTGTAATTTGTCTATTAATATTTTTTTAAGGTCTTAGAAACAAAATTAAATTGTTTCTTTATCTTTTTACTATTTACTCCAAAAATTGTTTATACTGTTGTATAAAAATTGTTAAATTTTTCTGAAAACTGAAGATTTTATTTTTCAATTCTTATTTTGTATTTTTTCCTCATTTATTGTTCTTGTTGTTAGTATTGATATTTGTTTTCTTCAGATGTCCACATGAGGATACACGCAAATCTTCCTATGAGCTCTTTTCTTTTCCTTAGCTATTTTTTCGGTCCTCCTTCTCATTCGGTCCCATTCCTCTGCCTTCACTTCTTAAATGCACATTTCGTTTTGTCTTTTATTGCTTTGTGCGTATTTTGAAGCACCCTGTGCGCGCACTTGCAACAAATCGGTTGCTGTTCATGTTCATGTAACAACTAAAGCCCATCAAAGCCACCAACCACGAACCGCCAACCGCCACCGGCCACGGTTATTGGCAGCGCCGTCGCCATCAATATGCCAACCTGCGCCTCGGCTTTTAAGACCAGCAGTCAAAAATTGTTGCCAGTCAACGTTTTTGGTATTGTTTCTTCCGTTTTCGCTTCTCGCACTCGACGCCATTTCAGCGCTGCCCTCAGTGTTGGCCATTAGAGCGCAGCGTCGGTGCCAAGAAAATGTCCACATCGCAGCGCACTGCCAGTGACCAAACAGCCAAAGGCCATTACATACCGTTTGTTCAGTCATCTGGCCGTCTGTCCACTGTGTCGCTCTTACATGCTTCAATTTTATTTATTTAGCACATTTCTTCATTTGATGCACGCTTCCGGTTGTGTTGTAAAAGCGCAGTAAACTGGCGTTTGTCTTGTCGCTGTTGCTATGGTTGTTGTTTTTGTTGTTGTAGCCATTGGCACTAGTGCGCGCAGCAGCGAATGTGTGCCATAAGCCGCCGTAATACCTTTTCAAATGTGCTCAATGCGTACGCCGGCAGCGATGACCTCTGGCTGTCGGCCACTGCTCCATTACTGTCCACCTCGACGCGCAGTTGTTGTTGTTCGATTATTTGTAGTTGCTGTAACTACATAGTTGTTGTGTTGTGCAGCAGTTTATTTTTGGGCTCCGGGGCAAAAGGACAAGCGGAGCTCACATGAGTTAATGGAGCTGAAATTCAAGCAGCAGCCGTAACTGAGCCGAACGCTCTCGATGGCGCGCAACTAGCGCGGGGCGCGGGGGTGCGGGTGGGTTAGAGCAAACAGCATTGGGTAATTGCGGGAGCAGAACGCAGAAAAGACCAGAGGGTAATGGAAAAAATCGTAGTTTTATAGAACCTACAAGGAATTTAGGACTTGAAAAGGACGTCGGTAAACATCAAATGAGACAGTGGAAGGAAGTGGAGTAAAGGGGGCAAGTGGCGTTTATTGAAGCGGTGCAAGCAGCACTAAAAGAACCATTGAAATGTGCTGCAGTGCTCAGTCTTGTGATTTGTAATGTGAAACTACGCGTTGCTAGTTTTAGCGTTCAGTCGTTCTTGTAGTCGACTTCTATTAGGACTGCGCCTGGTTGTTGCTTGTTTTGTTGTTGTTGGTGTGTTTATTGTTGGCGCTATCTTCCAAGTGCATAGTTACAAGTGCGCAAATAGAATTGGGTGGTCGCACAATTTCAGCGATGTTTGTTTGATGAAAGCACATCAGTGTTGTTTTTGACCATTTCAGGTGCTGCATTAAGAGATTTTCAGGGTTTTTGAATGAGGATTTAAGAGAAAAAAACCATCATACATGATTTAATAGCTATAGAGCAAAGCATTGAACTGTTAAACATTGGCAAGATTAGCATTTCTTTGCAGGAGATACAAACCCCAGAAAAAAGGAATCATAACTGACCGCCCCAGTCCACAGTGATTGACTCCATACAACTACGGGACAAAATTAGAAGAAGAATTAGAAGAATTCTTTATAAAATTTGCTATACTATTTAATCATGGTTTGTTGAGTTGAAATATTTATTCTGTTTTTTCAATTTTCCATGCTGATTGCATACTTTTAGGGATGAATAAAATAAATGTTGTCGAAAAATAGTTGTTTAGACCACTTTTCAAATTGAATTATTTTCAAAGATCGGAAGATATCGGAGGATGAAATAACATTATCTGACAAAGAAAGAATGTTTCTTAAAATGAAAAATATGCTAGGAACTTATTTTCACGTACCCTTTAGATATTTTTCTCTAAGTTTTGCCAATTTTTAGATTTTTATATGTAAAAAACATTTTGAATCAAAAGTAAAATAAAAGCCTAAGCTTTGCAAGTTTTAAGAAAACATAAAAAGCAAAAATGGCCACATCATTTCTTTGTCGATATAAAAAAAGTTTTAGCAACTTCTTGGCAACCATGTATTTTCAAAAGTTTTTTCTCAATAGACTCAAAACAAAAAATATGTGTTTCTATTTTTGGTGAAAAACATTTTAACTTTGAGCCACTTTTGCAGACAACCTAATTAAATTATAACACAGATTTTTTGGGGTTTTCTTAGTTGGAGTTTTACCTTTCAAATAACATCAAAATCGTGAAATTCGGAGACTACAAATTTTTTGAATTTATTCTATGGAACGAATCACTGTGAAATCGTCTGAAATTACTTTAGAAAGTTCCTCAGACTCTGCCAAAGCTCTTCTTTAATCTTTGAACTATAATTTACTTCACTTTTAACAGTTGCCTGACCTTTTCCTTATATCTTATGGACTACCCAACCCTCTTGTGTTGGCAAGAATAAACAAACGAACCAGAGGTTAATAGCAGAAAACGAAGAAAACTAGGCGCCCAGTTCCTTTCTCAAACATTAGCGCCTTCAGGCTTCAAGATTTAACCGTTTCACTACCAATGGAATTTCCATGCTTCATGTAATGTAGAGGTTTTACTACGAAGGCAGTGAAAATTCAGCAATCATGAAAAGATTTCACAAAATTCGTTGATATCGCAAACGCACTACAAAAGTGACACAACTCAAAATTTTTAATTTTCGGGCTTATGTGTTAATACTGTGCACAATGCATCAATCTACCAATAAGCAAATCTCAGTATATTTTGTTGTTGTTAACTGTTGCAAAAATATAGTTAGGTCTCTCTTCATGTCAGAAGTTTGATGCTATTTGGTCGTTGCAGCTCAATGTAAAAGAGTCCTAACTCAAATTGTGACACTTTTGACGAGATAAATGTTTGTTGAAGTTAATTTTAAGCAAAGTTCTGAAAATTTAAGTAAATATTTTAAAATAAAAAAATTAATTTCGAATTTTAAAAATTTTTCTTTCGACTTTTTAACTGTAATTTATAATTATAAAACTCAGCAAAAGTGGCATAACTTAAAATAATTCCGTAATTATTGAATAAAATATCATCAAAACAGTCACAACTCAAAGCTTTGGATTTTCTAGTGAAAAAAAAAATTCTTGTAACTTATTCTAAAACATAACCTGTAAGGATTTTCTACTGAACGGTCTATGCGTTATTTAAAAAATGTTTATTTAGCTCAAAAACAGTTTTTTGCGTTTCCTGAAAAATCAAAAATTTTGAGTTGTGCCACTTTTGTAGTGCGTGTGCGATATGTTCCACTGGTCGCGAACGGGTTAAAACTGCACTTCCCGCTATGCGCATTCTTTCAGCTCAATCTCCGCTCGAGTGCAACACACATCCCGCTTCATTAAATGGCAATGCAGTTTTAACTTTTGACTTGTTCCTCTTGTTCGTATTTCCACCTCCATTGTTGTTGCATTGCTGCACTCACAATTGCACTGCCTCGCCTTGCCACATTCATTGCTGCACCGCTCCACGGAACATGTGCCTACAGTTTGAGCAGCACTGCATCCGCTTCCTTTGCTATTCGAGTGCTTTTAATTTTTGCTGTAACACGTTTTTCTTTTGCATTTGTGTGTGTGTGTGTGTGTGCGTGGTGCTGATGAGCGCCATAAAACTGTCGAAGACCCACAGTTTTCAATTTTGTTGAATTTCGCCATTTTTTTGTGCGCTTTTGTTGGGTCCGTTGTGTGCCGACGCAGAATTCGCTGCTGGTTGACGTTGCGTACAGTTCGTTTGTCTCTTTTATGATGCGCCATGCGGGAATTGAAAACAACATAGCCGCACATGGCCGTCGCGGCATAACAGCAAATCAACAACAACAATAAGAAACCCCAAGCAACAAAAAATGAAAATAAAACAGAAAGCACTTGGAAAAATTGCAAGGAGCGTGAAAAAAATCTTGTCGCACAATTTCCGGCATGTCCGGACAACCGGCAAAAAAACATAAAAATACATCAAAAACAGCATCAACAACAACACAAACAACAACAAGAACGAGTAAAGCAATTCGAAAAAAAGTATATTTCATTTATTTATTTACAAATTCGCTGGCTGATTGCGCAGCCACGCGGCTGTGGGAGCGTCGTTGAAATTGTGTGGTTAGTTGCCGAGTACTCTTGTTATTGTTGTTGTTGTATTTGGGGTCCACAAAAAAGGGACAATGTAATTTCGAAAATTTGTTGCGCAACACAAATAAATTCGACCGGCGCCACTATTCGCTCGTTGTGTTTTTGTCCTCGCGCTGTTTATATGCTGCGGCCACAGTTTGTTTTGCTGCCGCTTTTGTTGTTGTTGTGTTTGTTATTGTCGCTGTGTGTGCTGTAGCTTTTTTATTGCGAATTTTATATGGGCGCGTGGGCGTAAGTATGCGCCAGTATGTGTGTGGGAGTGTGAATGTGAGTGTGTGTTTTACTTATGTTGTGTGCGTGGCATAAGTAAAGGTCCGCTGAGTGTTGTGTTTTTGGTTGGTTTCTTGTTGAACTTTGGCCGAGCACACAAAAAAAACACCTTAAACAAAACAAAACCTAACGAAACAAAGTGAATTGAAATGAAATGAGAAATTTGCGGGTAGAAAAATGTGTGCGATTAAAATTTCAATTACTTATCATATCTTCGGTTGTGTGGATGTTTGGGTGGCCGGCGGCCCCAAAGGGACCTGTTGTTTTTGCCTTCTCGTAGTGCTCGATGGACGTTGAGCGAGTGTGTGGTCGTTCATCAAGTTTCCGCTGACTTGCAGCTGGCATTATTTAGTAGACCGCAAGTTGTTATGAGTGACAGGGGTGCAATAAGTTGTGACTGTTTTCATATGGAAAACTTTCAAAGAAAATTACTCTTTCTTTAGTGCTAAAAATTAATATTGTATAGTTTTAGGCTCGTAAAATTTTTCATTTGGCCTTTGGGTTCGAATGTGGCGGCGTCGGGGAGTCAAGAATGCGTGTAAATATTTAACAGGATCGGCGGCCAAATAGAAACAGCTCACTGTCTACTTTTTCAATACCCTTGCAGACCTGGCTGATATAGATATAGAGAACGATAGAGAATCTACTCAGTGACGCACGCAAAAGGTGTTTCGAAGGTTCTAAATCCACAAATTTCTGTTTGTTACATACATTTTGTAAGACAAAAATGGTATTGGGCTAAAAAGTTATGTACGGTTTACCTCCAAAATGAAATTATGTGCATACCATTGCTAGACAGCTTCACTAACAGGTCAACAGGTTGCACTTAGCTCTTACCTCACATCACAATGCACAAGTGTACATCCTGCCAGCAGCTTCTATCTGCTAATGTAAAAAAAATTGCCTTTCTCTCTCAGTTCTATTTTTTTCTGATGGAAAGCAACGCTGCAAGTATTTCATTATAAGTAAAAAATTGCTCAATTTCATATCTCATAACGACCAACAGTGCGTATACGTAACGTCTAAAAGTCTTCTTCAAATGTTTAGTTGAACTTCAAGGCTCTCTCTAGGCACTGAATTTTAATTAAAGGCATAACAAGTCTAAATTAATTAAATAACTTTTTAACTAGTTTTGACAAAGATGCATTTTTTTAAGGAAATTTTTTAACCTTTAAGTTTAATACAAATTTTTGGAAAGCTAGGCTTCCTCTCCAATACAAATATTTCTAATCTCTTTGTAAGTAATGAGTACTTATTAATTTATAGACAAAAAAGGGTATTTGTTTTATTTCGAAAACTCAACCAAAACATAACCTAAAAAAACTTGCCATGACGCAGTCACATGAAATGACGAAATTGCAAGCAATCTTTTGTGCAATTTACCTTAAAATTGCCACAAACTATGACACGCCGATAGCATCCAAGTCTGTGCAGCTGCTGTCGTGCTGCATCGGTTTGGCTTGTCAGCCACGCCCAAAGTCAGCACACTTCACGGTTTCTTATTGGGCACTTGCAATGTTGTTTCTACACTTTGCTGCTCATTTAATTTTAGATAATATCGCGTGCTTTGAAGTTGCTGCTGCTGTTGCTGTTGTTATATGTATGTTGTTGTTGTTGCTGCTTTTGAGTCTTGCTTAATATGAAAAGTTTTTAAATTAACTGAAAAGCAAAGATGTTTTCGATGCCAACTAAAAAGTTGATGGGCGGCTGGCATCACGGGGGATGACAAAACATGGCGCAACACCGCCGAATGGAATGCAACACAACACAACAGCGCACAGAGCGAAAATGCAACAGTGACAAGCGCCAGTTTGTACAATGTGCATAAGGACACAAACACATTCACACACACAAACACATACAAATGTTTTAAGATACAAAGCCAAAGTTTTGTCGAAAATGCGTCGCTGGCAGCTGAGTGAAAACGGCTGAAGAACAAAAATACTCAGAAGACAAAGGAAGAAAAAGAGCCCGAAACGAAGAAGAAGAAGAGTAGGACAAAGTAGCAATCGCAGCGGCACGAAATGCTTTTTGTTTCACCTTCTTCGAGCTTATGTTGTTTATTGTTGCTAGTTGTGCTATCGTTGTTGTAATTGTTGTTATTGTTTTTTGTGGCTAAGCAAACGCGTTCGCATTCGCATTCACAGCCCGCACAGCTGACCACCAGCATAGTTAACGAGCAAAGTATCTGGAAGAAAAACCAACAACCGAACAACAACAAAAACAATGATAAGCAATGATAACAACAACAAAAACAACAAGAATGGCAACAACTGCAACTACGCAAAAGCGGCAAAGTTCGTCAACGCTCGTTTGTGTTCATCAACAACAACGTGGCAGCGCCGCAGTGCGTTCGCCGAAGCGCCGCGGCCAATGCGGGCCAAACCAGACATGGTCGGCATACATCAGTTTGCCGGTCACGTGACTCGTTATGCGCATCAAAATTCTGGCAACGAACGCGTACATTGCGAAAACTTTCGTCGTTTTCAACGTTACAACAACAACAACAATAACAATAGCAAAAACAAAACCAATAACAAAAATAACACCTAACAACAACAACAGCAAGTAGTCAAGTTGAAGCGCAACCGGCATTCAATCACATTTTGAAAGCAAGGGACCCTCACCCCCATCCCCCGCGTGGACGCGCTTGTCACTTTGCGTCTTTTTCTTTGTTTTTCTTTGGCGTTGTTTCTCAGTGTTGCCGGCTGCTGTGTGTAACTTTGACGGTTACAGTGATATCCTTAATGTGCTGCAATCAAGTTATCCGGCCGCTGCCGCTGCCGCTGCTGTCACTGTCAACGCGCCCGTTCACGTTGCTGCTATTGCTTTCTTTCCTGTTGTTGTTGTTGCCTTTAAGTGCACGCTTGAAACATTTGTCTCACACCCGATTCAGTCTTCACGCTCCCCCCACCCGCGCATCGACACTTTGCTGCTTCACTTTGCGCCGCTTTGTTTTTCTTTCGTTTCATTCGTTTTGCTTGTTTTATTTGTGTTGCTTAGTGTGCTTAGTTTCTGTTGGCGTTCGGTGGCTCTCATCAATTCGTGCACTTAAGCAGCAACTCAACAGCGCAGCGGACATTAAAAGGATACAACTCACAGCAGTACTGAGAACAACAACAACAAAAATAAAAAGAACTTACGCCATGTAGCGAAACGTGCGCAGCAACTCAAGTTGACAGCGTGCAGTACGACAAATGTGCGCAACAACAACAATAAGCGAGTGTCGCTGTCAAGTTTGATTATCGCCGCTTTTCAATTTCATCAGCGTCGAAGCGCCAACGTTGCCTTCATTGTCAAAAGCTGATATTAATTTGCCGTCAATTAAACCCAGCAACGCTCAACTAGCTGGCGCACCCTCAACTATATTCGATCTATCTATCTCTGTCTCTCTCACTCTCACTCTCACTCACTCTTTCGCTGCGTGTCGCCTTGGCGCTGGTGTGTGCGTTTTGTCGTTAGTTGTTGTTTATGTTTTGGTTTTTATTTGACTTTTATTGTCGTTGATTGTAGTTAAATGTTTTTGCGATCGAATTTGAAGTTTGATTGTAGCGCACTTTGGGTTTGTTATTAGTTTGAAGTGGTTGAAGTGATTGGATGGCATTGAATGGAAGAAGAAATTGAGAGAAACATGAATGAATGTGATGTGACAATTTATCACTGAAATTTGCTTTTTACTTTCGAGGGATTGTCAATTGAGTGAAGAATTTTATTTAAAGAATTGTTACTTATATCAGAAAAATGAAAAATTTATTTATTTATTTATTTATTTCGGTCTACAGAACAAATTCTTACAGACTAATTAAAAATAGTGAACAAGTTGAGCTTAAATCTAGCGAGAGATGAATTAAAATCAATGATGTTACTAAACTTGTTGCACAGGCGTACGCATCTATTAATTGGCTCATTATAGGCATAATTAGTTTTGTGAGTAGCGCCAATGAAAAGACGGTTATTCCTCAAGTTACGTTGTGGAATAAAACGATCAAAAAGATTCGACAAAACTACACAATTTATTTTGCCATTGGTGACATTGTATGCAAAGACTAATGAGTATAATACTCTTCTATCGCACAACGACTGCAACCCAAGCAATTTGCGTCTGCCGATGTAGGATGGAAGACCATCAGGCCAATGCAGCTTGCGCAAAGCGATTCTTGTGAATATTTTTTGAACAATTTAATAGGGATTTCTAGTTTTTGACGGTTCAGATGGATTATTTTTTAGACGAACTCTTGAAAAAAATATTTTAAGCAAAAATTAGCTTGAGTTGGCTGACATTAAAAGAGCTATGATCATTCAAAGTGGTAAATTAAATAAATAAAATTAAACGATATGAAGACAGCGGCACATTAACTTTAGACTTTTGTCTCTCATCTCTTCTTGTCTGTGTTCATCTAAACTTTTTTTTATTTTCTGTAGATTTTAGTCATACATTTTCCTCTGAATTTCAACTCTTTTTCCACTTCATATTCATCCTCATCTCATTTCTCTTTCTACTACTTTTTGTGCTAATTATAAATCCTTCCTCAGTCTCTTTCCCACTTTTGTTCTATCACTAAGCAATCAAGCATTGCAACCAAAGCACCAATGTTTGCTTTATATTCGTCCACAACCCGCTTCCAATTAGGCTTTGTGAAAAATCCCCAAGCTGCTCTTCGGCCCTTTGGCCGCTTATGGTAGCTTGAAGCACCCGGCGCAGTCCAACAGCAATAATTAAATTTCTGTTTACGTGCACAATTTTGCACACCAACAATTTTTTAACTTTCTCTTGCTCTGCCAGAATCAACCAAAAGCACTGAAAAAAAAACAAAAAAGAGCACCAAAAAAAGGTTTAGTAAAACTATTCCAAAATACATGGCAAACTTTTCATAAGCCGCCAACCGAAAGCAAAACAAAACTAAATCAAATTAACCGCTACGCGCCATAACAGCAAAAGCAAAAATTAATAACAACAAAAACAAAGCAACGAACATGCCGACAACATGCGCGCTAACGACTGCAACAACAAATTTGCAAACTCACAATTTCCGGCAACAAGACCAAAAATTGCGAAAACCCAATAGCAACACCGGACATCCCGAGCAGCCGATTTCAAGTGCAGAAACACGCAAACAGCGAAATTTACTAAAAAATTATGCAAAAACCTAACGTCAGATATGCCATGGCGGCACTGTGCCGTCGTTTGCCGTGTGCGGCATTTGAGAAATGAAAAATTCACTGCGGTCTGGCAGCGTCGAGGGTGGCCGGCCGTTGTCTGCCTCAGCGGTTGTCAGCGGCAGGACAGACACAGCGGGTCCCTCGCAGCGGCACTGGCACTAATTATTGTTATTATCCTTTTCTACAAATGCAATTAGAAAAAAGACTTGAGCGCCACTAGTCGCGGGGTCGGTGTGTTTCCACGACGCCCAAAAACAGTTGCAGCCGCAGGCGCCTAAGTTGGCTTACGATGCGGTGCAGCCACGCCTTGGCCTCCGCATTTATGCTACATGAGTTTGCGTTTGTGTTGGTGTGTGTTTGTGTTTCTGTGGCTACCAAAGCGTAGGCAAACTTTATCAATTTGCTTGCAACATAGTGCGCCATCTCGCGACGAGTTGGTGGGAAGCGCATAAAACAAGAAAAAAAAGAGTAATAATTAAATATATGCAGCGGCATTTGCTTTGTTGCGGGTGCCGCGCACAAATTGTTGCAGTCTGTGTTTTGCTCTAATTAATATTTCAATTTAAATGGGATTTGTGCAGCAGCAGTGGCAGCAGCTGAAACAACACTACACTATCAACAACAACAAAAACAATTGGAAAAAGTCGCAACAGCAGTGTATGCGACAGCGTCCAGACAACAGTTGTCTGCAGTCAGAATATGAGAGAAATTAAAAATATTTCAGTTGCGCTGAGAGGCAATGCCAGGCAAATTGAGGTTATGTGGTTGTGTGCGTAAAATATTAAATAGTTCCGATTGTCAGTTGTGTTAATTAAAATAAGTAGAGTAATTAATGCGGATCAGAGTGCAATTTAATGATTGTTCGAAACAATTTGAAGCTTTTAAAAGTGCTTTGGTATTCAAAGGGGAGCTTGAGAGATGATTTAAATAACAAAAAAAGGACTTGAGTTAAAAAAAATTTCTAAAAATGTGAACCGGATTTCTGGATTTTTACCCTGTATCTCGATATTCCTTTTTGGTATTTAAATCGTGAAGCATTGGCCTAAGAAGTGAAGTCACCACGCCTCTTTGTTAGAGTTCTAGAGCTAGTTTACTTTTAAACAATTTTAACTTAAAACGGATTTAATAAATTTTGTATCAATATTTGTTAATTCCACAAACATTTTTGTATATTTAAGAAAAATTACAAAATTATGCCTTTTTGATTTTATTTAACCATTATTAAATTAAACAGGGTTTTGGTCAAACGCGCACAATTCCTAAACTTCAATTAGAACACAAACTTTCTCTGATATCGCTGCAAATTATTGGAAAATTTTTTGGGAATAACGGTAAAATTTTTGTAAATTGCTTTAAATTCACTTCTAAATATATTAATTTGTTGTTGCCTACTTAAAATAAAAATAAAAATCTATCTAAAATCTATAAATCTTATAGCAAAAGCTACGATTGATTTGTGGCTTTTGCTATAAGATGTGAAGTTGCTCTCAGACAACTTTGGGGTTGAAATGGTTAAATAACCAAAAAAGGCTAGTTGGGAAACCCATTGGGGTCATAAGTGGATACTGTGGAGAACGACACAGTAAACGGAGTTATCGATTGTTATTAAAAAGGGGTTCAGTCTGCGATCGCTAAAGGAGATGGGTTCTTCTTTGGTTTTTAACTTCATGTGCGGAGTGGCGCACAATAAAGATAATTCGTAACTGATTAAATGGGCGTTTCATGGTAAATTATAACTGATACTATATAAAAAGGTGGAAGAAGTTAAAGTGTTTCCCTAATTCCCATTCAAACCAAAAGCCCACAAAGTGCAAAAGTTTCAATTTTACCTCAAAATTTTTCAATTATTTCTTTTCATAATTCATAGTCGTTACATACTCAGCTGTACTTTAAATTAGAAAATTGTTGAAAAAAATACCAACAAAACTATCACACATATGACAGCTGCAATTTCGCATAAACCCACAGTTCACAAATGTGCTGGCACTGCAAAACCGCAGCGCCAATACACCAGAACTGCGCAACTGGTGGTTGCGATTTTTCATCAATGAACTGCCACAGGAGTTGTTGTTGTTGTTATTGTTGGTAGTTGATTTTAATGAAATTAATTTACGCACTGCGATGGGCAACACGCAACACGCAACAGGCAACAGTGACCAATTGCCATTGTTGTGGTTTTTAACGCAATTCAGTGCGCGCGTGTTTGTATGTGTGCGTGCGTGCATGGTTGTGGTTAGCACTTTTTGCATGACAACTTTTTTTGGACGAATGCAATTAAGCAAGTGAGGCAGATTTTTACACTTTGCATTGTTGTTGTTGGTATTGTGTAAACCGCAAATTTAACACAATTCGAAAGTTGTGATTTAAATTGTGTCGCTGGCAAAATTTATCGACAACAGCGACAGAATTTCAATGTTTCGTGTGAGAGTTTAATGCAATTCTTGTGGCTACTACAACATGCCAACAACAACAATGAGTGGATTTTCTCATACAGCGCACGCGACAAATTGCAAATTACCCATGTCACTCATACGCCCCGTTCGTAAAACGTATGTTCGTAAATGTGTCTGTGTGTTTATGTGTAATGTGATTAAATGTTGCGGCTGCTAATGCAACAAGTCTGCGACAGCTGCTCGGCACTGGCGCCTAAGCGTGCTTAAGGCGCCTTAAGCCGCTTAAGTGCATCAATTGCGCGCGCCACCATCATTTCGGCCCACCACGCCCACTTAACAAGGAAAACATTTTAATGTTTAATTCAAATTTTTTTTGGTGGCTGCTCTTGTTTGCCTTTTGGCGCTGCTGTCGGTTATTTTGTTGTTGTTATTGTTGCCATTGCTGTTGTTAGCATTGTCTGGTGGGCTGTCTGCGGTTGCTTGCCCGCTGCAGTTGTTGCATACACTACATGTATGTACACATGTTTGTTTGTGTTTGTGTGTGTGTGTGTGTGTAAGTATTTGTATGCATTTCATTTGCGCCGCTGCAGTGGCGCTCGTCCGGTTTGTCTGGCTGTCAACGCCCTTCAGCTCGTCGCATATGTGTTGAGTGCCATTATGCAGCGCGGCTGGGAAACCCCCTACGACAGCAAACAACAATAACAACAGCAACCAACGCTGGAATGAATGGACAGTTTCAATAGCAGACTCCGAGGCAGCGTTGATGACAGACAGACAGCGCAGCAGACAGACCAACAGGCTGCATAAATAAAACATTAATGAATGCATTGCATTACACGCACACACATACAACTGTCAGTGTGCGCGACATTTTCGCATTTTCACATTTTCTCTTTCTTTGCGCCTCGATAATAATTTTTTGTGGTTTGTGTTGTTGTTGTTGTGCAAACATTTTGACATTCATGAGGTTTTGTGATGCATTTCAACAACGCCACTGTTGACAGTCGGGTGACTGTTGACAAGTGGGCGTGTCTGCTGTGTTATGCTAACGAAGCGTACAACGGTGTGTTGTGTGCTTGTGGTATTTAATTAAAACTGGCCACACGGAGATGAAAAAGGAGAATGCTGGAGGTTCATTAAACTGTGAATGCTGCAAGTTGAACACTGCAGCTGGGATTAGAATTTAAGCAAATAAATGCACTAAAAAAATAGGTTTAAATGGTTTTGTTTTCAAAATAACATTTTTCCAAAATTAATTAAAATTTGTATTTGTTGATAGTTGAATCTTTAAAAATTACTAAACATTTTCTTCAATGATAAAAGTGACTTGCCACAGAAAACTGCTTTGATTGCCCCCGAAAAGTATGCAACATTGAACGACAGCCAACCAATTGAAGTCATAACAACCATGAGACAAAGACTCGCCGCAATATTTCCTTTGACCAGCGCAAAGATGATCAAAAAGTTCAGTCAAGTTGAATAGAATTTGACAAAGTTGAGTCGTGGTCAACCGAACTGCAGTTCGGTTCAGTTGTGAAGTGGGCCAACGCAGCAACCGAAAAAGTAATCAAGAAGCAATGAACGCAGTAGAAACGAATCTGGTCATGGAGGCAGATTGCGAATTATGGCCGAAATCGCACAGAAAGTCACCGCTGCTCAATCAAATGCCGCCGCCCTCCGGTCTCTTGGTGCGCTTCGTGTGTTTTGCTTTGCCTTATTGAAAAGTTGCGCTTTGCTCGATTTTTCTCTCGACTTTTCACTCATTCCTCAAACACGAAATTGCCAATTGACCCAAATTGTTGCGCTCGCTTTGTAGGCGGCCAATCACTGTCGCTCGATCTTTTTTCCAACTCTTGTTACTAACTTTGACTGTATAAAATTTCAGTGAACGCTTTGTTGTTGCGCCGATTTATATCAGTTGTGAGCAGCGGTGATTTTTTCTGTGCACTTTTGTGCTTTTTGGTTTTGTTAATATTTTGAAGCAAATGAAGAAAGCAAATAAGCAGTGAAGACGAGCAGCGAACGAGCGAGGAAGCGACAAATGAAAAAGGCTGCTGACCGCTTGGCCTTTGACTTTAACCCATGTCAGTGTTAATTTAATTTGACAGTGTTGCTAACGCGACTGGTTCATCATTTACACTATCAGCTGCTGGAGGGAAATTACTTTGAGTTCGAGCGCTGTCAAAGGGGGCAAAGGGTAATGCGAGAACGGCAGTTGCTGTGCACTTTTTTTCTTGGCAAAACTGTTGCTTGAATGAGCTGGTTTTTTCCTTATGGCCTTTTTGATTCGCTTTAGTCGAAGAGGTATAAAAAGCATCAAAATGGAAATGGGTTGGGTGGGGAGAAAGGGTCATTGGAAAGGTGTGAATTTCACAAAATTTGTATCACTTTCTGTAAGCGCACAATATGATTAAATAAAGACTGACGTGTGGAATGTGATGCAGCGATGGAAGGGGGGGTACTGTCGGGGCAAGTGGGTGTGCCCGCAGGGAAAACTGGTTGGCGACGCAGTAAGCGAAAAGGTTGAGGAATCAATTAAGCGGAAGGTACGAAATGGCTAACGGTGTATGACAGGTGAGATGGGCGTGTGAGAAGGGTTTCTAAATGAGTGCGTAGTGTGCACAAGTGATAACGAAAAATGCCAAGTTCTATGGAACTCAAACTTCAGATCTGAAGTACGTTGCTGTAAGGGGCAAACACATAAACAGAAGTAGTAGCAAAACTACGCTCATACTTAATTTACTACAAAGATTATATTAAAGAAGTATGTATTATTTGTAATAGTAATTTACAACTAGTATTTTTAATATAAAAAATATTTTTTTTATTTTATTAAAATTTTTTTTATTTAATTCCACTTCGCAACTTAACAATTTTTTTTTAATTTAAACTATTCTGAGTAAATGTAGATTTTAAAATAATTTATAAAACAATTTTTTTTTATAATTTTACTTTCCAGTTAATGTAATTTGGAGCAAATACTTTTTGTAATTTTAAGCAATTTTTTAATATAATTTTGTAATTTTTTTTTTATTAACTAATTTTAGAATTTTTAAGGTTTAATTATTTAAATAAAAAAATGGTTTATAATTTCTTTCTAAACGTTATTGTTTAAATGCAAACAAACAAACAACAGATTGTTTCACACTGTCGTTCAGGAAAATGTGCTGTGAGAGAAAATCGCTGGCTTTGCAAGTTTGCGTTTTCTTAGTTTCAAATACAAACTAACACACAAACACACAAACTCACGCATAAACACATTGAAGCACACACTTTGACATGTAGTTACAGCTGTTCGTTTCTGCAGTGCGATTGAGAAAACTGTTTATGTGCTGCAAATTAATTTTGCAATCTTTTGTTGAGCCAAAGAAAACGCACAAGAAAATACTGAATCGAGTGAAGCAGAACACAAGTGAATGAGTTCAAGCATATTGAAGGAGTTTGAATGCGGCAACAACAAAGTTCAGTGAATGGTGAAAGCAGTAGCGGCAGTAGGAGAAGAAGAAGAAGAAGAAGAGTAAGAGTGTGAAGAAGACGAAGAATAAGACGCGCGCAAGCAAATTCAAGTTCACAATGCAGCAAACATGAACTTCCCGCAATGATTCTGCTTTACACACAACAACAAAAACAAAACTCACAGCAGCAGCACCAGTTCCACATGCCAGCAGAGCTTCGCGCCGTTGGCTGCCGTATGCAATTTGATATGAAAACGTGAGGCAGAGGCAAAAAGAAAACGATGACGCAGTGAAAGGAAGATTGGCCACAAGGGAGGCGTGAGGCACTGAAGGGTGGCATCAGTTGCAGCGAAAGCAGCATTTATGAAGCTATAAAATATCAGCGTTAAGCAAGCAAAGCCGCTGCTGCTGTTGGCGGCCGAGCGAGTGGAGTGCTTCGCAGACATGTTGCAGCTGCAACAACACTAACACATATAGAACGTATGGAAGTAATGCAGAAACAAGTGTGTATGTGCAGCTGTGGGGTGGTATGGCGCGTTTGTTTATGCGCTCATTGCATAAGAAAACAAATGCCCTGTAGGAACTGTCGTCACTAATAACTACTGATAATGTTTTCAAGTTGGTTGAAGTAGTTTCGGAATAAAAGAAACGCATCTTTGTTTGCATCAGATATTTGTGTATTTAAAAACAAAAAATTTTTTTTTCGGAGTTACTCCGAATTGTAAAATTTGTTTTGCGGGTAGAAGAGTCTTTTTTTAGTTCTATGAGATTTTAATTTCAAAATCAATTTTCAATCAATTCAATCAATTTTCGGAATTAATCCGAATTTGTGAAATTTGTTGGTTTTGGACGCAATATATTTCATTTCAGTTTGTTTTTGTTAAAATGAAAATTAAAACGTTATTTTTTTCGATCTTACTTCGAATATAGAAGGCTTTTTGATTTTGTGTAAAATAAAAGCCTTTTATGAAATTTTTTAAATTTAAAATTTTATGAAAGTGTTTTTTGAACTTACTCTGCATCCACACAATTTGTTTTTTCTTGGGACAACAACATATCCCTCTTTAAGGCTTTTTTTTATTAAAAAGTCGAAGACAACGTGTTTTCGGAGTAACGCTGAGTTTGAACATTTTTAATGTTTGGGGACAACAACATTTTCTAACTCATATGACATTTTCTTAAAGTAACATTAAAAAAAATATTTTTCGGAGTAAATGGAAAGTAAAATTTGTTGTTTTTAGGTATAACATTTGAAACAAAAATATTAAAAAAGTATTGAATACAATTACATTTTTTAGCTTGTATGAGACAAAAAAATTATTTTTCGGAGTTACTCCGAATTTGAAAAAAAAAATGTTTTCAGATACAGAAAGTTGCTTGTTTTCTTTAGGTTTCCTTCTAAAAAAATTACTTTTCGGAGTTACTCCGAATAGGAAAAATTTATTGCGTGTGGGTACAACAAAAGTTTTTAACTGAGGGAGAGAGATTTTCTTAAATTAACAAATAAAAAATTTATTTTTCGGAGTAAATGGAACTTGAAAAATCTGTTGTTTTTAGGTACAACATACACATTTTACACATTTTAAATTAAAGAAAACATTTCTTGTATTTACGCCGAATTCGTAAAACTGTTGTTTTCGGGCAGGTTTTTTAACTAAAATTAAGTAAAAGAAAATATTTTTCATAGTCTATACAAATTTGTAATATTTACTAGAAAAGCAGAACAATTTGAACTTAAAACACATCAAACTACGAAAAATTTCCCTCTTAAGCAAACGTTGGCTTATTTTCATGAAACCATGTATGTATGTGTGTGTTTGTTTGGTTCTGTATGTGTGGGTGTGTTTTGGCATGCAATGTCGGCTCGTGTTAAGGTCTGCTCTATTTGGATTATGAAATGTTTTCTTCAGTTCGGAGTTCGCCTGCAGCCGCCAGCCGCCTTCAACAACAGATCCTGATTCGCACCGCACAGCTTTTCGCGTTGCTGTGTTCTTGCGTGCTGTGCTATTGTTCTTACTTTATTTGTATGCTTGCGCGCATATGTGTGTGTGTGGTGCGTATGTGTGGGTCTGTGTTTGCGTGAGTTTGTTTACGTTTGGTTTTGGTGTTTGCCCGCAGCTGGCAGCTGCTGCCGACCGTTGCAGCAGCAGAAAATTGAAATAAAAGAGAAAACCGTTTTAATTGCTTCAGCTTGGTTGATGATGAAAGATGTGCGCTTGCTGCTGCATTCTTCAGTTTCAATGTAGTCGTGTTTTTGTTGTTATTGCTGTTGCTGTTGCTGTTGCGCCGTCTGGTTTACGGTCGATGGAAATTGGCGCCTGAACTTAAGCTATGTTTGCTGTTGGTACATGAGGGTTGCCGTTGCTGTTGTTGTTGTTGTTTTTTATGCTTGTATTTTTATGCTACATGGGCTTAAGGATAACAAATGCGCCAAAGCTGCATGACGCAGGAAACATTGGCAGCTGTTGCAGAGCAGCGTGCAATCTTCATTTGTGCAGTTTGTGGTAAACGAAAGTAGTGGAAGTTGATACAACCTTCGGGATAAAAGTTGCTGATCGTTGTAAAACAAATTTTTGGAAGTAGTTTTGAGGAGTAGAGAAGAACATTTTTGAAAATCTATGAGAATAAGGCCTGATGAAATGACCTGTGCAGTGCTACAAATGCGAAAAGGGAAAATCGAAATGCGAAAGTAGAAAATTTCAATGCGATTGCTGGATTTCAGAGTACTACACTAGGATCAATAAGTACCGGGACTGTGTATTTTAAATTTTCCGCCGTTGCCCGATGCAGGTAAGGTTTTTAGGTCGATAGGACCTTAACTGACATCTGTGTAAAATTTTGAGCGGGATTGCATCATTAGTTTTTGTTTGGCAGCTGTTAGCGTCAGTCAACTTTTTGTACTTTGTCGCATTTTACAATGGGGCACTTGTTTTGGTTTTGGTCAGATCATCGAAAGCAAGTGGCTGAAGACATGATTTCCGAAGCTACGTTCATGAAACGTATAATTACTGGTGATGAGACATGGGTCTATGAATTCGACGTGACAACTAGCCAGCAATCATCCGAATGGCATGCTGAAGGCACTACGAGCGCTACGGGAAAACTTAAACACCTGTTTAAGGGGTTTTCTAGTCTAGAAATTCTAAAAAATCGATTTTTTTAATATCATATTTTTTAAGTTTATTATTTTCGGAGTTATAGTTAATTTTGTGAGGGCGCGAAATGAGACTGTTTCGACAACTTTATCTATTTGTCATCTTATAGCAAAAGCTACGATTGATTTATGGATTTAATTTGAGTAGGCACCAACAAACTAATATTTTTAAATTACAAATTACAAAAATGTTACCGTTATCCCAAAAAAAAATTCCAATAATTTGCACGGATATCAGGGAAAGTTTGTGTTCCACTTGAAGTCTACGAATTGGGCGCGTTTGATTGAAACCCTGTTTCTTTAATAATGACTGAAAAAATAAAAAAGTGAGAATTTTGTATTTTTCCATAAATATTAAATAATTTTTCTGTAATTAAAAAATATTGATTAAATAAATTTATTTAACCCGTTTTAAGCTAAAATTGTTCAAAAGTAAACTAGCTCTCGATATAGATTTACTTGAAATTTGTAACAAACTTTCTTAATACTATCAAAATTGTTTCGACAAGGGGATTTTGTTATTTTTTTTACTATTTTTAAAAATGTATCAAAGTTGAAAAAAGGAGTTAAAAAATAACCTTTAATTTTTGAAAATTTTGTGTAAAATTTTTTTTTAAATCGGCTACGTCCAGATGATTCTACATTCTTGTTTAATAAGAATCGACCTTATTTTTATCTTTTAAATCAACAGGAGGATTGGAATCACGTCAACCAGGAGACTCCTTTCGTTTTTTGAACTCACACTTTGCCGGCCTCTACTGACTTCAATTTTGAATTTTTTACAACTACTTATTATACTTTGCAAGTGTCAATAAAAAAATTAAAACATGGATATTAAAAATTATAACGGTATTTTTTTTACTATGCCCGAAAAATCACCTCAAAATCGAGCCTCTAGACTAGAACACCCCCTCAAATTTGAATGAACGCTTTTTGCTTATCAAATTTTATCATTCTGTGCGATTTATGAACTTCTTCTTTTTTGTATTCGAAATGACAGATCTTCTTGGGACTCGCGTCTTGCTGCGTGCATTCCAAATTGTATGCTGCTGCATGAGTTGTTTCAGCGTAGCTGTGCTCGAGTGTCCTCTATTACATTCCCGCTGTCGTTAAGAACGACAAAGAGCCATAAAATTCGTCGCTTTAGGCACCTTCAAATTTATGTTTGTGTTTGCTCTTATTTTCGACAAAATTAAAACCATACCTTGACATCGTTTTTCGCCCAACCACTTTCATAACCACTTAACCCGTTACATGGCAACGCGGCAGCGAGAAGTTGGCAGCGGGCATCCAAAGTCTCCACTTAGCCATTAACTTTGATGAAGATTTAATGGTAGCAGCGTTCATGGTGGTGACATAACCCCACCTCCCCTCTCGCTTCGCAACACGGCAGTCTTATTTGTACCGCCCCTTACCGCCCGCGCAATTGCTTTTTAGGCGTCGCGTCGCACTTAAGTAATTGCTTCATAAATGTTGCAAATAAATCTTGTCAATGATGGAATGCCAGGCGTCGCACGTTATCAGGCAGACAACGCCAACAACAACAAGCAAAAACCACGCCACGAATGTTGAGCTGCAAACAGCGAACGAGCGAGCGCACTGCCTATGCCGCATACTTCCAAACTTTACGAACGGCGAGTGAACAACATTGCCATCACCACCCGCCCACCCCATTCAAACCCGCCGTCGCCTGCTGCAGCCACTGACAGACGGCACAATTTTGACCGTTTATTTTGAATTGGCTTGTCGATTTTTTGTTGTTGTTGAAACTTTCTCTTTACCACAGCCTAGAATCACGTTGCTGTGCGCAATTGTTGTTGTTGTTGCCATGAAAAACGGCGTAATAAATGCGCGCAATCAAAACGGTAGCTCGCGCTCTGCCGCCGGCCTTCGTGTCGTTGGTCGCGCAGAGCGCCAAGCCGAGGTGGGTGTGGCTGCTGAACGTGCAAATTGAAGAAATTCGAAAATGAATGAGTTTTAGTAAAGTGTGCGCCGTCAACAAAATACACAAATCTCGCAGCGCTAAAAAAGAGAACAACAGAAACAAGAAACCATCAACAACGCGCCAACAACAACAAAAACTACAGTCACAGTCACAGCTACAAACGCAGCCACGGACAAGCAGCAAATGAGTTAAAATGAAATTTTCATGCAGTGTCAAAGCGATTTGACGCAGTTTAGTGTCGCATTATGCGGTGTTGTTGTTGTTGCCCGTTGCCGGTGTATGGCTGATGCTAACGATTTCGTAGCTGTTGCTGACAGAGACAGAGCGTTGTCGTTGTTGTTGTTGTTGGTGTTGTTGGTGTTGCTGTGATTTTATGGTTAACATTTACCATGACAAGCGGCGAATGATGACTTGAAATATGGCCGTTCGGTGTGCTGCTGATTGCTGGCGTTCAGATTGTCGAATGGAGAGTAGAAAGAGGGTAGATGGGGCGGAGTGAGGCGCGCAAGGACAGCAATAAGCAAAGTTGGCTGTTGGCTGTTGGTAAATTGCACAAATGTACAAATAACGTGCGGCATTTGATTAATAAAATGAAATGTTGAAAATGTTTAAACTGAATGAAATGTTGAAATGAACTTGTAATGAATTTTTCATTGCGCGTTCGGTCAGCTGAATAATTTCCTGTTGTGTTTTAAATAAATTTTGTGCGGTGAGGAAAAGTTTGTGGCATTTATGATGAAACGTGTTTGTTGTGGCGTGGAAGCGAAGGCAGTGACGCCGAAAGTTGAAATGCCACTGAGAATGGTTTGATGGGTGAAAATTCTTGAGGGGAATGTTTGGAAGGGTGTTTATTAATGAATGAATTAATGAACTAATGAAACTATTGCGAACTCAGGTTCAAGACGCCGTTGCGGTTAACACCGAAAAAAATAAAAACAATTTTTCTTTCGGCGGCTGTCCTCTCAGCAGGAAATGGCAAACCTCTGAAAGTAAAATTGGAAAATATAAATTGTAAAATTATTATTATTAAAATTATTAATTATTATGAAACTAAATATTGCAGTAGAAAATCACTTAAAAACAAGATTTTCTAACTGTGTAGGAAACTTTTTTGAAAGGACAAACTACATCTAATGACACTATTGCAATAAAAAATACCTTAAAAACAAGATTTTCAATTATTTAAAAGAACAAATATCAGTCTCACATTTGTCTCCATGAGTTCAACCTGCCAGCACTGAAGAGCGTATTTCATTCAAATTGTAAAAACTCCTTTCAGTAACACACACAATATTGCATTTTTAGCGAGAGAGGGCAAGTTTTCTGTGCCCAAATTTTGAACCCGAAACCATTTAAAATCTTATTTGCCACCCGCAAGTTTTGTAACAAACCAGTGACTTGTTTTCAAGTTTTAGTTGAACGCCTCTGCCACGCGTACGACGACTTCAATCAGCCAAACCAAGCACGTACCGAATCCCTTCAACCAGATCTCTCTCATTCATAGACTTTGCTGTTTCATTCAGATATGCATGATTGCTCTAAATAAGTTGCTTCAAGCTCTGAATAAGCGCACAAACTTACTTTGTTCCGAGTTGAAATCTGTAGCAGCAAACATGCAAACATCCCAACGGGTGGTATGAGTGATGTAAAATTCAGCACATAAGCAAATAAAATTACGTATACGCCATAAATCGCCTCAAATTGTGTTACATTTTAACGCAAATTTCAGGAAATTTACGACAAAAGCTGTAAAATCGAAAAAATTGGGCGCTACGTGTCTGCGTTCAGTGCGTGTTTATATATGTAAAATGTGTGCAAATGTGTGAGTAAGAATTTTAAAAGCCAAGACAAAGCTGATATGTGAGCTGGTGCAGTGAATATACACATTTCTATATAAGTAAATTTCTATATAAAAACTCACACACGCACACAGACAGACAGACAAAAGTACGTTTATGAAAAATATTCACATGTGCGCATAAATAAATCGCTGTTTGCTTGTTTTCGTAGTTCAACTTAATGTCGGCATTGAATATAACAAAAATTGAAAAAGATTTTCCGCGATTTGGCGGCTTAAGCAAAACGATGCGAATGCGTAAAGCATAAAAGACAAAGTTTGTAGGCTGTCAACATCACACAAATATACTTAAATATGCATAAATATTTATGCAAAGACACGCACACACACACACACACACACACAGGCACGCATGCACACACACAGACAGAGGGCCGACAGAGAGTGCGCAGATTTGTTCATTATTAGCGCCGTTTCTGGTGTTGTCTGCTGTCGGCTGTCTTCTGTGAGCTTAACGCCACACCATTTAGCATAATTTTACATAAAAATATGTAAATATATATATATATTTGTATGTATATATGTATGTGTGAGCCCGAAGACAGCAGAGATCTTAATTTTGCTTCAGTTTTACGGCGCAAATTTGAATTTACGCGCCATTGGCTCGCTTACAGACGACGAGATGGGCGCCTGTTTGCATATACCGTTATGTAAATTGCGCTCATGTGCGCGCACGCGCCGCTATCTGTACTCGTATAGTCCCAGATTAAATTGAGATTTATTATAATGATTGAAAAAATTGCCTGCCAACATCGCAACTGCCAATAACCGGCTGCCATTTGCGCGCGAAACGCCCCCAAAAAAACAATCGCACCAACAACAAAAGCAACCTTAAGCCGACAGCATGCCGGTGACAACAATGTTGGCTGACAGGCGCAGCCATTGCCATTGCTTGTCTGCATGTGAGCGAAGACACTTTTACATGCATTTGCCTGTCGTTTTCATTTTAAAATATTTTGTTGCTGTTGTTCTTGTTCCTGTGTGGACTCGTGCCACATTTCAAGTTGCTTTCAATAATAAAATAAAAATCGTATATGGCACATTCGGCCCAGTGCCGGGCACACCTGCAGCTGCTGTTGCTGCCCGTTCAATTTCAATGTTTTCATTGTCGTTGTTGCTGCTGTCGACATGGCTTTTCTTTATTTGTTGGCGCTGACATCCCCTCAGACGAAGCTCTACTGTCCAACTGCTGGCAATATGCTGCGCCCCATTGCCGCTCGCTGTCAACGTGACAACTTGCTGTCTGTCTGTCTGTCTGTTGCTTGTGCGCCGACAATTTTTGCCTTTTCCTGCTTGCTGCTCACTCGCTGTTTGTGTTTGTGTGTTCATGTGTGTATGTATGTGTGCAGCAAAAATGACTTTGTAATCGAATTATTTTTTAATCTCGCTATCAGCGTGACACGTCTGCCGCCTGTCCTGTTCCACCTTGACGGCGCACTGCTCGTCATTGATGTCGTTGTTCATGCTGCTTTAGATATTTTCTGCCATGTTTGGCTGTAGTTGTTGTGCCTTGTGATGTTTTATAAGCTCGTATTTTTCTAAGATGCTCCAATTCGCCCAAAAACCTACTTTAACATTGTTGTTTACGTGTTTGTGTTCGTGGACGGCACGTTTCGAGCAAAGACCTATGAGGCGCTGCAATGAGAAAACTTTTCCAATTCTACTTAAAGAAATTTCAATTCTACAGAAAGCAAAATAACAGCCATGAAAGTATTTTAAAATAGATTTTAGTGAAGTCGGCAACGATGCGCAGCTAATTGTGATTACATTGTCAACTGCAGACAACAATTGCCTATGACAAGTGTTCATCTAACTTTTTATTTATTTATAATATTTTTATTTTTAAAATTTGCAACGTTACAACTTGAGTCTCGATCTTGAAACTTGAAGTTCAAAGCATTAACTAGGACTGAATTTGATTATAATTTCGATTAATTGCATCTTCTGACTTGGCGTTGTTTATGTCACACATTTTTATAAATTGTTAATTTTTAAATAAAATAAAATAAATAAAATAAAATAAAATAAAATAAAATAAAATAAAATAAAATAAAATAAAATAAAATAACATAAAATAAAATAAAATAAAATAAAATAAAATAAAATAAAATAAAATAAAATAAAATAAAATAAAATAAAATAAAATAAAATAAAATAAAATAAAATAAAATAAAATAAAATAAAATAAAATAAAATAAAATGAAATGAAATGAAATGAAATGAAATGAAATGAAATAAAATAAAATAAAATAAAATAAAATAAAATAAAGTAAAATAAAATAAAATAAAATAAAATAAAATAAAATAAAATAAAATAAAATAAAATAAAATAAAATAAAATAAAATAAAATAAAATAAAATAAAATAAAATAAAATAAAATAAAATAAAATAAATAAAATAAAATACATAAAACCAAATCAAAATAAAATAAAATAAAATAAAATAAAATAAAATAAAATAAAATAAAATAAAATAAAATAAAATAAAATAAAATAAAATAAAATAAAATACAACGTCTTTTTCTTCTACTTCTTACTGCGTGAAAATGACACACTTCCTCTGATACATTTTTACTGCCTTGTCATATTTTTTTGTGCCCCACCACTGCACTGAAATGTTTCACTGAATTTCATACTCGTGTGGGAAAAGGCGTAAAACCTGCTGGGGGCTGCAATGTTCGGTTCAGCCACTTCACTTTCTTCTAATCGCATTCCATATGCTTTCTCCTTCACGTATTTAACGCATTTCTCTTCTGTCTTTCACCTCAGCAGCTCTTTGTTCTCTTCCCTGCTGTGTTTTGTGTTACTTTTATGCTTTCATCTGCATGTGTTTCAAATTTTATTAGTACGTGTTGTTGTTGGTTGGTTGTTCATATGTTGGCTTTATTACTTTTTGTTTTTGCCTTGGAATGTTTATATTAAATTTTTGTTATATTGAATGTTGTTGGTGGTTGGCATTGGAGTTTTTATTGCTTTTCTTGTTTTTTGTTGATTATTTTTCAAGTGCTTCGTGCACCAAAAGGGAAGCGTTGGTGCTAATAAAATAAATTGAAAAGTATTAAAATAAATATTTCTGTGTTTTTATTTTTTCTATTTTTATTACAAAAAAAATAAACAATTGAGCTGTGTAAATCAGAAAACAAGAGAAAAAAGCATTTTTAGAAAAGAATGTCTAATAAATTGAAGCATGAAAATGAAATAAGTTCAAAGCGAGGGAAGTTAGTGGCATAGAATATTCAGTGAGTTGAAAACTGAAGTGCAAATTGTTGCTCAAATCGAGGGGTTGAGGGTTAAGAGTAGAAGGTGAAAATGTAATATTGAGGATGGAAGGTGCAGATGGAGTATGGGAAGAGGATTAAGAGTGTAGAGTGCAGTGTAGTGTGAGAGTGAAAGTATTTATGAAGACTTATGAAGTCAAATGTGGCTCCAAGAGAAACTAGTGAAATATTAGTTCCGAAAGAGCTGCAATTCCACAAGTTTTACCGAAATAAAATTCTTTATCTTTTTGATACAAAATCGGTGGTAACTTTGCTTCGCTTTAATGTTAAACTCTCTTCTAAAACCTTAAAAGAGCCACTACGAGTCAGGAAGTAACTTGTATTTAACTAACATAACTCACTTTGGCTCCTTTGAACCACAGGATTTATATTTTTTCTATGGATTATATGGAGTCCGAATGTCAATAAGAAACCAAATACTGAGATTTAAGATTGTAATAACAAATACAAATTAAAAAAAATTAACTAACACATTGAACACCAAATCGAATCTGAACACAACTACTTCCTTTTCGATTCTGAACTTCAAGCTGCAACATTCACTCATCCTGTTATTTGTATTTCTACTTTTCATAAATAACTACTATGACTCAGTGTTAATGCGCCAGACTGTGCGTCCAAGTATAGTGGGTTCGAATCTAGACGCCACCTTTACCAAGTAATACAAATTTGCATGGAAATGGCAAACTGAGCAAAAATTATGCATCACCTCAAAAGACGAAGCGTTTTTCAAGGCGAAATCTGTACGCTGCCTGAACGACAAGGAAACGCAATAACAATGGACAGTACATTCAATAAAAATAGAGCTTCCATGTTACAAAAAATACCCTAAAAACTTAGTTGTACCCCAATACTTGTAGAGGATTTGCATTCAAGTTGAAGAATGATTGTTTTCTCATCAACATTCCTCTGAATGTTAGGCTTAAATTGTTGCTAAGAATATTTATTATTTATTAATTTATTTTATTTTATTTTATTTGATTTTATTTTATTTTACTTTATTTTATTTTATTTTATTTTATTTTATTTTATTTTATTTTATTTTATTTTATTTTATTTTATTTTATTTTATTTTATTTTATTTTATTTTATTTTTTTTTTATTTATTGTTATTTATTTATACTTTTAGAACAGCGACAAACCTAACAAAATCGCCAAACACATTCTCGTCTAAATCAAACAAATAATTTGTTGCTTACAGTTGATTCTTAACAGATTTTAAACTCTCAATAACACATAATTTGAAATGGTTTACATTTCCTGAGAAAAACACAATCAAAGCACTTTTCAAACTTTTGAAAATGTTGCATTGAGTTCAGTTATTTGTTTGGCAATTCGTTATCACAATCTAAGTTTACAATTGGCTTCCAAATTGGCACATAAAATCAAACAACCTTTGCTTTCTCTCGGCCTTCTTCTGTTCATTGAACTAATAAAAGAATAAAAACAAGAAAGAAAAAAAAATACAAAAAATTAAAAATTGGAAAACAACAAATAAATGAACTGTAATAAAGTTGAATAAAAACAAAAAACAAAGCAGCAAAGCCAAAACTCACAACATCGCAACCTCCTTTGGGCACTTCATTAACAAACTGCCAAACGACATTTCCTGCCCTGCATTGCCCGGAACTGCACCGTTTCTCCTCCGCATCGTCGGTCTTTCATTTGGTGCCAGCAGACGACGCTGGCTGGCATTATGTCAACCCGATTCCGAGCATTCGCAGCACGTTAAAACGAAATCACGCCAGTCGAAAGTTGAGTCTGTATTCTAGAATTCTCCACTTTGTCTCGCTTTGACGGCCAAACGGCACAACATCTGCACTTGGCACAGAAAACCAACAACAACAAAGATTGCAATAGCAAAGAAATAGCTGGTTGCTTCGCTTCTGCTGCAAACTTTTGCCCAGCGCCTAGTTTTCCTCGTACACTTTCGTTCACTCCTTTTGGTCGCTGCTGCTGTTGGTGCGTTGTGCTTGTTGAATTTTAATTTGCCGCTCAAGAAATCACGTGACTTGCGGACAAAATAAGGTGCCAAATGCGTTACGTCACAGGACTGCACAATTCATTTGCACGTCGCCCGACGCGCCGACGGCCGGCCGCGCGCCCACATGGCCAAGCGACAAGGCGGCTAAATCGACCAGGCGTTCGCTTGTCAGCGAACGAAAGTTTTCTAAATTTTCACTTGTCGCCATTTGTTCTTTCGTTTTCGTTCAGCTGCCAACCGAAACGTGTGCGCTGTGAAACCGCTTTTTGTGATTTTCCCATTCGGAGTTTTTCTTTCATTTTGTTGCCCAGCTACTCCTTTCGTTGTTGTTAGTATTGTTGTTGTAGTTATTTTGTCGAGCATTAAAGTTTAATTTAGTGCTCCCGCTTTGCTCATGTCAGAAATTGCCACTTTTTGCAGCGCCATGCCGCAATATCCGTTGCAATTACATTTCCCCTCACCGCCTGCACTGCCGTCGGCAACGCGCGCGGCAATATGGCCAAACTGCAACAACAACTGCAAAAATATGCAATCGACTACAAGCGCCGCAGCAGCTGCTAGCTGCCAGCGAGTGTTTTATTCCTGTTGCTATCAACAGCCGTTGTCGATCTGCTGCCGCCGCGCCGTCTCTCAGCGTCGCCAACATTCATCTCCGGCGCACACTTTGCGTTCGGCAAGTTGCAAGCTGCATTTTCGCATAGTTTTTGCTGCAACTGCCACTGCTGGGAATTTCCATATTTCCCACTCAAACGGCTGGCGGCAGCAGCCACTGCAACTGCAACAGTTGCAGCTACACGGCGCCAACTCGGCAGCTGTTCCGTTTGGCTGCAAGAAATTGCTTTAGAGATTTTTCGAATCATTGAAGCGCAAAGTATCAGCTTTTGCTATTTGCCTTTCCTGCAGTGCCACACCCACGCCGAAGGCGCCCATGCCGCCTGCCGCTTGCAATCCGAAGAGGGAAATGTAATAAAAGCAAAAGCATAGATAGCGACAAGTGGGCGGGTTCCTAAAATTATGCATCATCTTTCGTTGCTCTGCTTTAAAACGAGAGCAAAAAATTGAGCGCACTTTTTTTCGCTGCGCAGTGTCAACAAAGGCGGCCAATTGTCGTAAAGGTGGCCACTTATCGTTGAGGTTCAGATTTGAAAGATTTCAGATTGAAGAAATCGCAGCTGTTTGCATTTCCTTTGATCTGCACTCTTCCATATTAATGCATGTAGTGTGTTTCCTTTGACTTTCACTGCACACTTTGCTGAATTAATTCACTCAATCAGTGGTTGTTTCGATTGATTGATTGTATTTTAGTCATTAATTAAAGAATATAAATCAGAGAAAATTGATAAGAATATAAACAAAGAACATGTTTATTCATTTAGACAAAAGAAGATTAGAACTTAGCATAGGCCGGCCTCGATAGTCCAGTGGGTAGCGCGCTGGCTTCTCATACCGTGGCCCCAGGTTCAATTCCTGGCTCGAGCTGGTAAAACACGCATCTACTTCTATCGATATCCACATGATTAGAGTTACAAGTATCGCACAACTGCGCTCTGGGCAGGCAATGGAAAAACCTCCAAGTGTGAAAGAAAAACTGCCAATCGTTTCGGCGTTCGGATTCGGCGTTAAACTGTAGGACCCCTCCGACCCTTTCCCCATGCGTTTAAAATGTGTGTTGTATCACATGTTGGTAAGAAAACAGTGTTGCATACACATTTCAAACGGGTAGAACTTGCGGTATCACAATGGGCCACCAGAGGCAGCCACTACAACCAACCAACCAGAAATTACATAGAATAGAATTTTTCTATTAAAATCAAAGTTCCTTGTCAAAATTTTACATCTGCCCTTTTATTATTTCTATATTTTTGTATACAGAGGTCCAGACTACGACAGATATCAGCTTCTGGATGACAATTTCTTGAATTGTTGTTGCAATTTTTAACAATTTCTATTCAATCCTATTCTATTCAATCCTTTGCATCAAATCAAACATTAGACGCAGTCAGTCAGTTTTCTTTAATAATTCCTTTTATATTTTTTCTTTCTATTTTTTTATACATTTTTCCATTCAACACCATGAACCGATCTATAAGAATCTACCCAAATAAAAACACAAATTACAATTTTTGTCTTGTTGCAATCGCATTTTCGGCTGCAATAAAAATGAGCAACCAATAATGTTGAAATTTAATTTTCTTGAATATAAAGTAGCAGCATCGAGTAAAATATGTAGAGTCCGACCGATTAATCGGCATCGGCATCGGCATCGGCTAGTATCGGCCAATAAAATTGGTATCGGCATCGGCTAGTATCGGCATCGGCCAAAAAAAAAGAATCGGCATCGGCATCGGCTTCGGCCTTTTTTGGCCGATGCCACATCGGCTTTTTTTGGCCGATGCCACATCGGTTTTTTTGGTCGATTTTACGATTTTCGATTTTTTAATACGATTTTATTTGCAGCTGAATCGCACTGTCTTCCTTTTTCATATCTCGCTTTGTATATTTATTACATTTTTATTATACGTTACAAACCAGTGTTGCCTGATTAGGGGGTTTCTCCTTAGATTTGTTTGGATTTTATGACAAATACTTAAGGGGACAATATTTTTCAGATATTTTTAATCTATTTTTGCTACATCAACACCTTGTTCAGCTATATTGGCTATTGGGTCTTTTGTTAATTGCTTGTGCCAAATAGAATGAGCAATTTTCATGAGATATTAATTTTGAATTCTGAACTTTCTTGTAATTTTATTTAGTTTTTAGTTGTTTATTTTCTCGTTTTCGTTTGTTAATTTGTGATAAATGTGATGAAATGTATTATATATGTAATAGTTCCTTTTGTTGTTTTATAAAATAAGCTGTGTTTTTGATTGAATTCATTCGTGTTTTTTTTTCTATGGAATCGGCATCGGCATCGGCATCGGCCGATTTTCGGCCTTTTGACCGATTAATCGGCATCGGCTGATAATTGGCCGATGCCGATTAATCGGCATCGGCATCGGCCAAAAAATTTGGTATCGGTCGGACTCTAAAAATATGTAAACACCCACATGCAAAGGAAGATTATGAAATTCATATTCAAATATCATTACAACAACAACAAAAAACCAAATGTCATAAATTTCTTAATCGACCATATAAATTGCAAGTAAATTCAAATTTCCCAAACACGTAAACCAGAAAGTTGGGAGCAAGTCTCGCCGCGGACGGGATAAGACGACAGCATGCGGCGTCGGTTTATTAAAAATCATCAAAAACGCATAAAGACGCACAGCTGCACACAAATACAAACACATACACTCACACACACTCCCGCAACGACTGCAACGGCAACGTTGGTTGGTAACATTTGCGGTTCGCATAAAATTACAAAATCGTAAAAATGAAGTCTTTAAATTGCGCCTACCTACGCGACTGCAAGCAGAGCACACCAAGTGTCCTTTGTTATTGTTGTAGCTATGCGTGACACCTGACAGTGGTGTCGGTGTTGTTGTTGTTGTTAAGTGGTGCTAAAGTCGGTGTGGCATTTGTGTATTTACGACTGCTACAAATTTGTGTGAGCGTGTAGCAACTTAAAATTTTATTAACAATCGCACACACACACACACACACACACACACACACACATACATAGAGAGGCGTATTTTGCGCGTGAATATACTTTGGCGCGCATAGAAATGAATAAAGTTGATTTTACGAGAGTAATTAGTGCGAAATTGCTGCGTGTATAATATAACAAATACAACAACAGCAATAAACATACGATAACAATAACAACAACAACATTATTAAGCCGCTCAACAACCCATTCCCAGCGACGCAAGTGAAATGCCAATAGAAGCGTGTCGATGCTTTGCTTTACTTTCGCTTCTGTTGTTGTTGTTGTGTGCGTGTTGGTGTGTATGTGTGTTGCTGCGCGACGGTGCGTGCACATTGGCACTGCTGGAATTAACTTTAAGCGTCTGTTAATGTATTCGAATAATTTGATTACTATTTTTTTGTTGGTTTTTATAGGATTTGGTGTGGCATTGGCTGAACACACATATACAGGGTGCTTGCGGCACATTGCTTCTTCGGTGCAGGAACGTCAAAAGTCAAAACTGGTACCGTAGGGAATCAAGAGAGTCCATGCGTGGCTGATCTGAGCTAACCTAACCTAACTCAACGCACAGTTAATTAAATAAATTTACATTCAACATACACACTGATGTCTCATATTTCTTAAATTGGAAACAATTAAACCTCCCAACCAAATATTTATATTTTTATTGAAAGATGATTTCCTGCATTGAAAATCCTAACCTCAAAATAATCACTGATTACCCTGTATACATGATTTTCATATTTCTGCCAATTTTGTTGTGCTTATTTTTGTTGTAATATGTTCTAAGTAGTGTTATGGTCATGCCACTGCTGCACTCAACTGTTTATTAAACCAACTCATATGAGTGAAAATGCTGTTTGTGTGTTGTATGTTATTTTTGTTTTTGTAGTTGTAAAATGCACACATAACACGCGAATGCAATTTGTTGCGGTAAATAAAATTTTATTTGCATGTTTCAAGTCGAATTGAAATTGAAAATCGTCGTGTTTACTTATTTACAAAATTGCTGCAAATGCGGCGCCGAGCCGTGGCTGAGGTTGCGTATACGCCATGCTGGCACAGCTGGCATTGAATGAGTTCAATGGGTAATATCGCTGGGTCGGTCGGCATTGCTGGGCTGTCAATTTGTGCAAAATGTTGAACATAGATTTTATTGCATTTTGTAATGACAAACTCTAACCTTTAGTGTGCTTGCAAAGGTACAAAGAAAATCATAAAAATACCAATGAAAATGTTCATGAAATATAAAAATAAAAAATTAATGAAATATAACAAAGTATTAAAACAAAATGGAATAAAATACAGCAATGTAAAAACTTAATTGAAATTTTTATGAAATCAAATAATACATAGGCAAATATTAGGTTATGTAGGTTTAAGTGGCTGCATCGATTATTTGTGATTTCATCTTCAACATTAAACATTTTTATATTTTAAGTATATATTAAAGTTCCTTCTGCGCCTCAACTGTGTCAACTCTGCAGCTTTTTCCTCATTTTCAGTCAAACAGCTTTGTGCAATGCAACCTCTGGCAATTATTTTCCCATAAAATTCAACTTTTACTCAAACGCAACGCATATTGAACGCGCACAAGGTTTCGTTTAAATAAAAATCAATTCGTGCGCCACGCATGAACCAATATTAAAGTTGCAGCACCGCACTGCAAAAATGCACGACTGCATTGCTCCTCGACTACGCAGCGCGCCGACATTCACTCATCACCCCATCAGCCACTATCGACTGAATGCAATTCGGAAATGCAGATTTGACAACTACCGCTGCTAATGGTGAACGCAAGGATGTCGTTGCTGGCGATGCCATAAATCGCAGTGCTGCAATTGCAAATGGATGGCGGGGGCATTACGCGGGGTGCAGCGATAATCCCGGCGCACTTCGAAGTGCGGTTGCTGCTGTGTATTGGGATCAGGGTCGATGTAGATGGCGAATGAACACCAATACCCACACTGGCACTTGTGAAGTGCAGCAAAAAAAATTCACTCATACATACATCGATTTATTACATTTGCTGGCAGTTGCCCGTTGCCAGTCGGTGTGTCTGCTGTGTGCCGTGCTGCAGCTGACGTTGCGCTGGCTGAGTCGGTGGGTGGGTGGATGGGTGGCACATGGCCGCAGCTGAATTTAGTGTGATGCAAATATTTTGCACCGCTACTGCGTTTTGCTGTTATGGCGTATTGTTGTTGTTGGTATAGTGATTTCTTTTTTATATTTTTTTTACGCACAAACCCGACCGCAGCGTGCATTGGCTCATTGCAAAGCTGAAGTGTGAGACTTTCATGCTCTAAAAACCCTTTCGTCTCCTGCTCTGCTTACTTTGACTTGTCTTGCTGTTCATGTGAGAATCTGCGTGTGTGTGTGCGGGGGTGTTGAGCGGCTGCGCAACAATTTCTGTGCAATAATATGCGCTCGACTACCAACTGAAATGCAATCGCAAATCATAAGAAATGCAAATTGCAGTAATTTTATTGCGTAATTTTCGTAATGCAAGAAATCGTTGAATGGTGAATACATTTTGCAAAATCAACTGCGTCGAGATTGGTTTAGGTTGAATGAATTTTTTTGTAATTTTGCTTACATTAAATTGCTTTGAATTGTTGCTTTTTTTTGTACATTTTGAAATTATTTACTCAATTAGGGATTATTATTTTTTATTTTCTCCAAGAAGTTTGGAGTTAAAGTCCTTCGAAACAGACTTTGAGTCTGGAAATGAAAAACTGACTATGAAATGTTTGTGTTTTCACTCCGTGTATCATAAATTTGTCATTTTTCTTTCAATTCTTTTCATGTGAGGTTTGGTATTTGCTCACATAATATATCTTTCATCTTAGATTTGAAAACCAGAGTAGAACATTTGTTTTATCTATAAAAAAATATTCAAAAATTTATAATTTTTTAAATTGGTCGAAAATTCACTTTTTTATAACTTTCACCATCAGTAACTTCCTCAAATCTTATCTGACAATCTGTATATCGTTGGAAAGTTTAGTTAATTACCTTTTGAACGACGGGCCACTTGTGTCAGTCGAATAGTTAGTTTACGAGATATGTAGTCATAACTGAATCAAGAAGGAAAAAAATGGTTTTTCGAAGATTTTTCGAAAATGTTTCTTAAGAAAATTTTTTGATTTTCAGTTTCGTGTTTAACGGCCCAAAGTTAGTCTAGAATACACTTTTATTTTTAGGTGCATGTTTCATGTCGAGTAGTGTTATCAGCCATCAGCTTTGTTTAACCCTCGGATGGACTTTGTCGTCTGGCCAGACGAAATGGTTAAAAATAATAAAAAAAATCACAGATTCATCTCCTTTTTACAGTGTATTTGTGGGTAATTAAGTAAGTATATATGAACATAATTTATATATATACATACCTACATACACCTACATACCTATGTACGTTGCCTTCCATACAAACATAATAAACTTCATCTGTCATTTCGCTTTGCCTTTGTCAGAAGCCTCACCCAGATTTCGTCCGGGAAGACGACAAAGTGCAGATGTGTAGTAACTAATTACTGCCCATCGAAGGGTTACGAATTATTGTTTTTGTTGCATCTCCAGTTCACTGTGGTTGACTTTGAACTGAAGAATACTGAAGAATGGCCATTAAAAAACTATCATGAAGCACGTAAAGGTGGTTTTGTGGGTCCAACCACTCCGAACATCTGTTTGTTGCCGAAATTTCGGGTGGCAAATACACCAAAACAAAATCTTGTATACCAACCATAGTTTATATTAATTTCTATTTTATTTTAATATTAGAGAATATTTCCTGATGACTACCAGCTGACATCCCATACCGCTTCACAAAGGCAACTAATGAGTACTAAAAATAAAACAATGGAGCTGCCGTTGCCCAATCCACTTGTTTACAACGAGGAAATTCGAGCAGTGCGCTCACAACTTCCTCTTCAAATTTTCTATTCCCCCTAAAAACCCATCTGGCCTTCCGAAAGCAACACAATACATTGCTCTTGTGGTTGTTGGTGTCAGTGTCATAAAACATATCTCCTCAATTTTGTGCGATTTCTAGAAGTTTCGTGCTGAAATTGTTGCACGTAAACTCGCCCGCGCAGAGCATAACATTTCATTTGGCTCGAGCCACGCACAGCAGCTGTCGGAAGCGCTTCAAAGCCATTCAGAAAAGATTTTCGCGCAAAGCGCATTAGTAACACCCAACAATTTTTGCCAACTACTCGCACTGCCCGCACTGCAAATCTGCCAGCCAGCAATGCAAAAGTACAAGTGAAATCCTGCCAGCGACTTTTGAATAAAAGTGTGAAAGCTGCGCTCTGCGTATGACTTCTCGCTGCTTATTGGTGCCACGTGCGTCATGCGGTGCGGCGCTATCTGCGCCCCAGCGTGCAGTCGGCTGCTTTATGAGCTCACCTGCTGAATTTATTTGCCACTGGTGAATGCTTTAAATTATGTAAAGCGCAAACACGGCGACTCGACAGAGAGAGAGAGAAATGTGCCAAGGCAGCGCTGTGAGTTGCCGCTGCATATATAAAATGCATAATGGAGACACACGCGCACACACACTCACACACGTAGAGACACGCATACACATTTTGACTTTTTTTGATCTTCCGTTCTATCCGTCTTTGGTCCTAATGTGCTTTAGTGGCTGGCGCCAACAACAGTGTTGGGACAAGTTAGAAATGCGCACTTTTGTTGTCGTCATTGTTGTTGTTGTAGTTGGTTGACTTTCATCGGTTTATGTTTTTCGTTTTCATCTTTTCACTCAATTTAAATTTTACGACGAAATTTTTGCCGCCACTCGCACAAATTTATGATTTTTTATGCGAAAATCATTTTATTATCAATTGAGTTGCGTGCGGGATGGGCGTCTAGAGTGCGTGTGTGTGTGTTTGTGTGTGTTTGTGATGAAAGAAAAATATCGAAATCCTTTAAATATCGAAATATGATTTTTGGCGCATAAAAATATTTTTATTACCAGTCAGTATGTGTGTGTGTGGGTACAGTTTGTTGTAGTGTCCGCTCGCTGACGCTTGTAAGAACTTGATTTGTTGATGGTGTTTGCTTCGAGCATGTGTAGACCGCTTGGCGCGTCGAGTGTGTATCAAAGTGATGGCATGAATTTTTCAACACATTTTTATTTGCACTAAAATGTGGCAGTAAAACAAGCTTTTATGGCACCCATTGCGTTTTTATGCGGGTTCGCACTGTATCGGACCGAAGCGAATGGCCACCGTGGTGTATGAGCAACATTCGATTTGATGGTTTTGCTTGTGGCCATATTTGGTGCAAAAATTACACCAAATGGATGTGTGTGTTAGTGACTATTCGAAACATATTTGTCACTGCTGAACACTTCTCCACGCATGACTACAACTTCATTCCTTCGATTTGACGTTCCCCGAATTGCTTTATTCAGTTGAAGTTTACAGCATAAAACTGAATTTATATCAAACATTTCACACCATGCTTTGTAGTTGTTGTCTGATTGTTTGATGCGTTCGATTTAATGATTTTTGGTTGTTTGTTGCCAACAACAATTGCCGCTCAAATGCATAATTAACTGTTGCCAATTAAATGCTAAATGCCAAATGTTGCACTGCCACTCAGCGCACGTGGCCGAAGGCAAATGTAAATGCTGTAAATTACACTAACAATTCCAATTGCAATCATAAAACCATACTAATGATGATGTATTTTATTGCCCACATATCGACAGCAGCACATCGACAGCAGCAAAACGAACAACATTACGACCGCCACGGACAATTACGCTTACAATTTGCTTTGCGTGTGTGAATTTTCAATTTGTGATGGACAAACATAGTCAGCCGTCGGTGGCCGCACATAACAGCAAAATGCACTCCCAATCAACCATATCAAATCGAACATATTCAATAGCAATAAAAACAACAACAACAATAACAACAACTCAAATGAATAAATACAACCAATGAATCTGAAGAACAACGCAACTTGCATTGAGCCGAATTGAATTGGCCAAAGCAGTGGAAAGCTTTCGCCGCAGCTTTTTTTTGGGGCACATGCGCGCTCCTGCCGCCTTTCTGGCTCTCTTTTAGTCTCTCGTGTCAGTCCGGCTCTCAATTGTTTTTGTTGGCTATTAGACAGATAGCGAGATTTGTTTATGTTTGAAAAATTGCTGCCAAATTTTGTAAAGCAGTGAACTAGGAAACAGGTTGGCTTCGATGCTGATGGTGCGGGGCAATTGGTGGAAGCGGTGTACACGCGGTTGCCACTTGGAGAGGATTTTGTTAACCAGAATTAAAAAAAAATTATCTCAATGCAAACAATTTCAGGCAAAAGTTTGAGCAAACAACTTTCTTATAAATGTTTTTATTGCGCATTCAGCAACCCAAGAGGACTTCAAAAAACCTGCATTTGTGTGGTTGAAGAAGCGAGCGAAAAAATAAATCTTGCTTGAATGTTTGTCATATTTTTTTAGGTTTTCTTTGGAAAAAGTCATCAAACAGAAAAGAAAATAACCAAGAAATTGAATGGAAAAAAATGTAAGGGAGAGGGCTGGGTTGTGAACAGGGGTTTTGTTTTTTGGCTCTAACTTTTCACAAAATAAAGATATCGAAAAATCGAAGATACCGTTGGAAAGGTGAATATATAACGCAACTTTGTTATGAAGACAGATTACCGTTTTGATTGAAATTTAACTCTCTACGTCCAATTTTCTTAGAACGTGATTTTTCGCTTTTTCAAAAAAGTGGCTGGGTTGTGAACCATCTGGAAAATCCCTATTAAAGTCGGAAAATACGAAGAAAACACCCATAATTTTTAAGTACATTGAGAATTTATTTAATCAGGAAGCCTCAAGAGGTCAAAAAAAGTTATAATGACGCCTCTTAGGCCAAAAAATCGCAATGAATGAAACTGCTCAATTTTTTAAATTTTCATCCTAATCTTTGTCGGAATGTTTGCTTGTGAAATACGAACGTGTTCTCGTATTGGCTCACTTCAAGTGAACACAACGAAATCGAGTGAAATTATATAAAATGACTTTATTTTTATATATCCGTCCATATTTGACAGTGTTAGAACAAATGTAGTACGAAAAACAGGTGGTTCATAACCCAGCCACCTCAGTGGTTCACAGCCCAACCACGATGCCATTTTGGAAACTTTAAAATAAACGACACTTCCAATCATAATTCGACATAAACAAATATTGCATCGTAAAATAGAATCAAAACACTAAATAAACATGTATTACACAGACTTTTTGCAATAAGCTCAGTCACTAAGATAGCACTTTAAAAAAAAGCCAACAAATTTTCGCAGTCGATTTTCAAACACGATGTCTTTCAAACTCGATTGCTACCACAAGCAATACGTGTTTGTACTTCGGTGTAACCACAAAAGCAGAGTCATATCATAAGACAAAATTGACAGTTGAAAGATTGGCGATATGTCAATTAGGGAAAGAAAAAACGGCAATGGTTCACACCCCAGGCTGGTTCACAACCCAGCCCTCTCCCTTATCTATTTTGGTTCACATTAACCAACTGCGGCAACAATGGGTGCAAATGGACTTAAAAGTTTGAGCTGAGATTGAAGGAGCGAGCAAAAAAATTATTCTTGCTTGAATGTTTGTCATATTTTTTACATTAGGTTCTCTTTGGGAAAAGTCATAAAACAGAAAACAAAGTGAACAAGAAACTGAATGGATAAAAAATTTACCTATTTAAGCTTAAAGTAACCAACTCTGACAAAAATGGATACAAATGGAAAAAATTTAAACTCGAGGCACCAATTGCCAGTTGCAATCAGAAAGAACTAACTTGTAACAAACCGAACTATCATTGACACACTGACAGCTATGTAACTAACGACTTGGATTATTTTCTATTTACAAATTTTAGTTTTTCCTTCAATTAAAATAACAAATTAAAAATCAAGCAATTAACAAGTGTCAATTAAACAAAAAACCAGCTCTCGTGGCAAACTAAGAACATTAATTTTGTTGCCTCTCGCTGTGTTCATCAGTCTTTTTGTTGCTGCATAACAATTTTCTATTATATCTTCCATTTGACCTACTATCTTTTGCAGTTAGTGTATGTGATCGAATACAGTCTCGCATCAGCAATTCATCAGCAACAGAAATCCATATAGCAACTTCATTAAGCAGCAACATGGCACGGAAAGGACATTCGAGTGCAACTCGAGCTGAGGATGAGCGCATAAATTCAAACAAACAAGAGGTACTTACGGACACTCGAACTAAAGCACAAACTGATGGAATTTGTAATAAAGTGCCCAATAGGAAAATTATGAGCAATGAAGAATGATGTCTTCTTTAGGGGAAAATATTTTAGGCTCAGAGGGAGAAAGGTGGATCAATCTAGGAACTGCTGAAGCAAAAGGAATTCCTTATTTTCTTTTTAGTTGGGCCAATATTTGAGCTCGAGACTCTTTCGGTTATGGCTGAACGCATTAACTGAGGAATAAGTTGGAGTGAGAGCAAAATTTGCATTGAGAGACTGTGAAGCCAAAGCTGCCAATAACTGCGTAAACTCTTTGAATAACTAATGTTAATATTAAATTGTAAAAGTGTATAAAAACAAAAATAATTAATTAAATAACTAACTTATAAATCTAAACAACTAAACTCAATCAATGAACACATTTCCTTAACTTCTTTTTGGCTTTGTTTGAAACCAAAACTGAACCACACTTTCGTCCAATTGTCCCTCATTTTGCTAAGCTTTCCTGCTGTGTGTTTGTGGGCTGCTGCCCGCAGGCAGCTCGACCCTACTCTATCCATGGCAGTGCCCTGTCAAAATTTCAATTTGCTTGGAAGTTTGAGTGGCACTTGAGCATTTGCCAGCTATGCTAAGTGTGTCCAAATGTATTCGTGTATGTGAGTGTGAGTGAGTGTGAGTATGCATGTGCGGTGTCAACAGTATAACTTTGTTGTATCTTATGGCATGACGTACATATAATTAAGGTATCCAATAGATACACGTCTGACTGTCACACACACACACACACACACACACGTGCAAGCGGCTGTCGCATTAGTGCAACACTTGAATGTAATTTGAATTCGTTGTCATGGCATTTAGAGTTGACGATTGTTTAATTACTGCCATATTAGGAGCGGAAGTAAACTGCCTCTGCATGTGTGTGTGTGTGTGTGAGTAGGTACTTACGACTGTTGCAACTTAAGCAAACACACAACACTGCATACTTGTTAAGCAACAGTAACAATTATAACAGCAACGAGCCGACAGCAACTTAAATTAACTCATCTGCTACATGCGACGCACTCTTAACGTGTGACATCTGACCACATTGCCACTCGCACACTTCAACTCACACACTCACGCACACATTGACCGTGGCTCTTGATGGCCACACATGCTCGCACTCGTCCAGACGCTGCGCTGTAATTCAATCGTTGCGTGGCGCATGTCGATTCGCTTGCTCTGCGCTGCCACGTCGAACAATTCAATTAACATTAATTATTATGTTGATAAATAAATTAACGTTCATTGCGTCGTTTGAACGGGGCACAGGTGGTCGGAGCGCAGTGAAGCCGCCGCCAACAGGCACGTTGACGTCGTCGGTTGCGGTGACTTCGCTTGTGCCCGAGTGGCATCTGAAATCTCATCAAAATGCAGTGTGGAGCCAACATTGCACGTTCACACACACACACACAAACATGTATATGAATACATATACTCGTAGTTATAGCTGATAGTGGCGCAGTTGTGTGCTTGCGGCAGCGGCGATTATTCGTTGCATAAGCGTAGGCGCATTAAAGCAGCTTAAATTGAGTGCACGTATTGATTGATCGTTGGCAGCAGCAGCAGCAGCAGTGTTGTTGGCAATTAATGGTGTGGATGGGATTTTGCGGCATAGTTTTGATGTATTCACAATGAGTAAGTGTCGAAAATGAGTATGGAATGCACGAAAATGTGCAATGGATCAACAACGAATATATAAAGTGATGTCTAGGAGTCAGTCAGTTGGGATGGTCAGATATCCATCACATGACTCACCTACTAAACTCTCTAAGAAATGACAGAGTAGAAAACATTAAACAGAAACTCGAGCTGCGTTCCTTTCATTGTTAAACACACATACACTCACGAAGATGTACATGGCGCGCCCACGTATTCATGGCGCTTCTCACATTCACTCAATCAGTGACGCCCATAAAAGTTTAACTAAAAATAGCTGTGAACACTTAAATAACAATGGAAACAAAACAATTTATGTCTGCATTGCACGACAGTGGCGAAAGTGTTTTGCGGTGCGGCGAGGCGCCAGCGGCAGCGGCAGCTAGTGTGGCATGTGCGGCATGTGCCGAATGTGTCACGGCGCTGACACTTTTCCCAACAAATTGAACTTTCCGAACACTGCCACAATTGACAATTTGACCGCTGCCACGAACAAACACGCACCAATACATCGACACACACACAGACATGCTAGACAGACAGACAGCCAGAGCAGGTTGCACTTGGCAGCGGTGCGAGGGCGACCACGACCAGAGGAAAGTATGGACATGTTCAATTGTGACGCTGCGATGTTCATTACCGATTTCCTGCAACGTAACGGAGCAGTGAGCCGCCGCGGCCAGATGTGCAGTGCTGAAGCTGAAGTGCGCTACTGCAGCCTTGGAAGGGAGAGAGGGGGCGGCGAGCAGTTGGTGTGAAATTGTGCTGGCCACTGCGGCTGCTGGCGCAACTGACAGAAATTGGAATTGCACCTCGTGCGCGGCAACGACGGCTGTGCGGAGCAGGGCCGAGGAAAACAAAAAGTAATGTTTCGCAAGGACAATGCGAACTGGTGTTTATTAATATGTGCGAGTGTGCGTGTGTGAATGTGTACGTGCTCTGTGATTACTTGGCAATTCAATTGCATTTCGTTTCATTTCACAGCGCCGGCAGCAAGCGAACGATGTCGAACTGGGCCAACAACCATAACAACAACAACAACAAAGACCGACAACAACGCCGAAATGAAAAATGTAAAAGGACAACTGCAGCAGTCGAGGCGGAGAACAGGCAATAAAACAACAGCCGTGCAGCAGAGCACACTGCAAATTAAAGGCACGCCACAAGCACAAACACACACACACACACGTTCGCAATACAGACACACCGATGCACATCCGGCAGCCGTCGCATGGACAGGCGAAAAGCGCATGCAGCGCGCCATCGCACACGTGCAACTGTGGCATGTTGAAATTGCACTCGTTATTGTTGTTGTTGTTGTGTTTATAGTTGTTGCTGTTGCTGTTACTGCACTTTTGACTTTTATTTGCACGCCGCCGAAGTCAATATCCTTGACACAACCCACCAACTGTCGTCTGATATTTACTGCCCTCATCCTTCCTTCCTTCCTTCCTTCCGTTCGTGCGTCTGTTCTTCCGTTCGTCGCTGCTTCGCCGCTTCCGGCCGCTTCCTTGCAGTCGCAGCTCCGCACGTTTTTATCGCGCGCTTTGACTTTGCTGCCACCGTGTGGCACATTGACATCAGCCATGTCCGACGACCGACGACGTAAAGCGGCAGCGTTGCGTTGTATTATTTGCTTTGTTGTTGTTGTTGCCGCCAAATGCTTCGTTATGAGATTAAATCGAATCGCATCGAATCGAATCGAATCGAGCCTTTTGCTTCCCGGTTGACTGTCTGGCTGCCTTGAAGCACACGTACCACGAGAGGGTTGAGGTGGGGGGACATGTTGTTGTGAAGTTACACTGCTCATAACTTCCATCGCTTATTTACCGTTAGTACGGTTGCTGTCGTCGTATGTGAATGTTTTCGCTGCTGTTGTGGTTCTTACAGTTTGTGTTGTTGTAGTTGTGCAACACCCATCTGTTGTTATTGCAAGTGGTAGATAGTTCGGTTGATGTTGTTGTTGTTGTTCTTAATAGGTTCTATTGTCACTGCTGTTGTAGTTGTGGTTGTTTGCAGCGATCGTGTTGTTTTTTCTTTTTTGTTGTTTTTGTGCTGAGTAAGGTTTTTGTTTTGGCAGTGTAATAGATCGAAGCGTAGCATTGTTGTTGTTGTTGTTGGACAGTAACAGTAGTTAGCATTCATCTTAGCAATGTTGTTGTTTTCAATGTTTTTAGTGTCGCTTTAATAGTTATAGTTGTTGTAGTTTGTTTGTGTTGTTTTCGAGCTTAGCGCCTATGTTGTTGCGCCAACTAGTTGTTGTTTTTCTTATTGTCGGTTTTTTTATGTTTAGTTGTTTTTTTTTTTGCTATTGAAATTCTTCTTTTTCGCTTTTTATTATTTGTTGTATTTATTACTGTTGCTAGTTGTTGTTGCTGTTACTGTGGCTGGTCAGTTGTGTTTTTGTGTTGTGACTTTTGTCATTGATGTTGAAGTTACAGTTGTTGTTGACCTACGATGTCCCTTTTGCTGTTGTAGTTGTTGTTGTGATAGGTTCTTTTGTTGCTCATTTTGCATTTGTTTTTTTTGCTCATTCTGCAGTTGTTTTTGTTGCTGTTCATTTTGCTGCAGTTATTGTTGTTCCTGTTATTCTTTCTGTCGCTTTCGTTCTGCTGTTATTGTTGCTCCTGTTATTCTTTCTGTCTCTTTCGTGCTTTCTGCTGTCCGTTTTATTGTTGTTTCGTTTTCGCTATTGTTATTGTTGCCATAAGTCTGCTTATTGTCTCTGCTGTTGTTGCATCTGTCGCTTTTGAGGTTATTTTTGCTGTTCGTTTGGTGTTGCTGTTCCTTGTGTTGTTTGTTGTGCTTTTGTTGTTATTGTTAATGTCGTTTTTGTTGTTCTCGTGTTTTTATTGTTGCTATGGCTGCTGCTGCTGCCCGTTTGGTTATAGCTCTTGCCATTATTGTTGTTCTTGTTGTTGATAGTCCTTTTGTTGTCCGTTTTGTTGCTGTGGTTGCTGTTCGTTTTTCATGCCATCTGAGTATTGTTTTTGCTGTTTTCGCAGTTGTTGCAGTTGCCGTTATTGTGCTCTTCCTTTCGCTGTTATTGTTGTTTTTATTATTGCTCTTGTTGTTGTAGTTGGTATTACTGTCATCGAAGGGCTGCCCGTGCTGCCTCTTAAAGCTTTTCTCGTTCTTGTTGTTGTTGTTTTTGTTGCGAAGCAAATATTTGTTGTGATTCCATTTCTTGTTGGTCTCATGTCGCTGTTGTTGTTGTTGCTGTCTGATGTTTCCATTCGAAATTGGTTTTGTCGTAAGTGTATTGCTGCCTTCCTGCTTCGCATCCCCTCCTCCACACCCAATCCTCACATTTTCCCAGCAACCAAGTTGTACGTGTACTTTGGTTTTGGTCCGCTGCGTGTGTGCTGGCGTTCAGTATTGATATTCTTGTCTGTGTGTGTGTGTGTTTGTGTGAATGAATGAGTGTGTGCTGTGTTGTGTTGTTGGTTTTTGCTATCATCTTCGCATCTGGTATCTACAATCTGACGCTCGGTTTCGTTTTCAGTGCATTAAGCAATGCTTCGCTATCCACATGCGATACGCTTTTAACCTAATACTGGCACAGCCCGAGCCACAAACACACACACACACACGCACACACTGGCACACATACACAAGCCGAAAGTGGAAGGAAATGATATGATTTCATTTCGCCAGCGGCACAACGCCACAGCCCGCGGCGCTCAGTGTGCAAAGTGCGCAGACAAACAAACGTTCGAACGAATGCAAAAAATTGTATTTAAATATTCAAATGGACAACGGCAAATGAAATGAAATCACATTTTGCCAGTTTGTGCAATTTGCCACAGACCGCAAAGCAAACCGCCGAGAATGCACCAACTGCAACTGCTGCCGACGGCGTCAAGTTTGGGGACATTTTGCTGGCCAGCCACAAATTGTGGTCGGAAAAACTTAGAGAAAGCTGCTGCAACTCGCATGCATTTGCTACTAACGAGATTTGCTTGAGTGTACTGCATGCTTGGCCAGCGGCAGCAGTTGCTGTGTGCTGCAACTTCAATTATTTTGACATTTAAATTGAGCTGCTGCAACGGCAGCGCTGGCAACATGAGACTCGGCTAAAAGCACCTGTATTGCATTCGGTTTTTGTTGACCTGCTGTTGCTGGCGTTGTTGTTGTTGCAGCGAGGTAAAATGGCGTTTTAGAGCTCATGACCACATGGCAGCTATCAGCTATTAGGATACGTGCAATATGCAGCAGCAGCAGGTGAGCGGAATGAATGACTGTCACATGTACAAACACACTGGCTCCCACACATATGCAATGGTTTTGATTGGACTTTTGGAAGAGGTGCAGTTTTCACAGCTCGAAATTCAATGAATGAAAGTGAGATTTTTTTGAATTAATTTAAATACTCGGAAGTTCGATTGAAATTGATTCTAGAATCATTATAGAATCAACTATATTTATGGATGAAAAGTTCAGATGTTGTCCACCTGCAGTCAATCTTGGATGCTAGAGGGCTGACAATCAAGTCAGATATGTTGAAATTATGGGCTAATAATAAGTTTCAGATCCTTCCATAACAAATTATTGACCCCAACTTTAGATCTTGTGGAAGCATTTAAAATTCACATACAGATTTCCATAGCTCGACTTACTTAAGTTCAGATGTTTTTGACAGTTCTTCTATACAACTTTTCAGTGCTCAACCAGTGTTCCGGACTTTGAGAATATGCGGTTATTTGAATTTCAGTGTTTACAGATTTTTATTGCTCAACCAAACTTAAAACTTGTACTTGGCAAGTTACACAAATTTTCTTATTTTTACTTACTTTAAAATTTTAAGATCCTTTAATGATACTCATTTGCAAAAAATTTATGAGATTCAACGCAATTCAACTTAAATAATATTTTGATTTTAATTTTCAAACGAATCACTGCACAGGCTTCTTTTGCAAATGCGCCTAAAAGCATGCATCAAACTTTTCAAGTGAGCATAAATTCGACTTAGTGACAAAGTTTGTGCCAAAAATACGCATCCAATTTCAAATTGTTTGCCAAGTCGAAGAACCATACAAATACAAATACAAATATGAGCCTGCGGGCAGCGCAGGCGCGAGCAACAACTGTTGCCGCCGCTCTGACAGCCTTCGGCATTCGGTTGCGGTGACATTTATCGATAGCATTAAAGCAATAAACGAAAATAAATGGATATCAATGACACAGCAAAGTCGCTGTCATATTTTAAATTATACATTCGAGAAAATAAATACGAACTCAAAGTGCTGTGTGGGCCAAGAAGATTTCCGCGCTTTGTAGCTGACATGTCGGCGAAAAGGTGGCGCACGGTGGCGCGCCCTGTTCGGCCATTTATCATTTATAAGATTTTTGTAGGCTTTGCACAGAGTTTTCACAAAAACGAATGCAGCCCGAACGCGAGCGTCGAGCCTACAAGCGAAGCGTGAAGCACCGGCAAACAGACAGACAGATACAAAATACGAAACACAAACAAAGCGGCCGAAGCGATTTCAAAGCGGCAAACAGAGACGCTGGACCGACAGACTAATGGACAAGGCGCTTTAGTGGCCGGGCGGCTGGGTGGGCAAACAGCAGACAACAACCGGGAAACAGGAAACCAGAACGTAAATACGAGGCGCTTTCAAGTGGCGTCACCCGGACCCCATTCACGGCTTGTGCCGGTTCTGCTGTGTGCTTCCTTTCGAGCGTCGCCTTTTTACAGGACGCTCTACCTTTGATGCCCTCTGGCTTGTCGTCGCACTCATTACGCCCCTACCTCTGCGCCAATCGTTGCCAGCGCCACGGCAGCGCAGTCAGGACACCAACTTTCAAGCAGCGTTTGAGTGCCATTAATATGTGCGTATGTGTGTGTGTGTGTGTGTGTAACATTAGTGTAAAGGACACACTTAGAAGCGCTACTGTTGTTGTTGTTGTTGTTATTGCTTTTATCAAGTATTGCCGCATAAGTGCTGGCGCTGTTGCTTGCGCTTTGGTTGTTGTTGTTATTGTTGCTGCTGCTTTGGCGGCATTTTTTTATCTAACATTTCCATTTGAGGGATTTTTAAGGATTCCATTATTTTTTAAGTAGATTGTTGACATTCAAATGCGCGTTTCCTCTCTTGTCGTTCTTATTGTAGTCGTTGTTGTTGTTCTTGTTGTCATTGCTGCTGCTGCTGTTATCGCTGTTGTTGTAAGTAATAAAAATTGAATATCAGATAAAAGAAACTGCGTCAAATGCAATGAATTGCCGCCGTTTTGACTGTCGTTTGCTCGGCGCTAACTTAAGCGTTATCATTTTTTACTGTTGTTGTTGTTTTTTGTTTCTTTTTGTTGATATTTTTCAAGCTTTAAGAATATACGCAGCGCAGTATGGTGAATTGTCATTTCACTTTTGTCAAGTGTTTTTGTGCTTTTCGCTGTTTATTGGTGTTGTTGTTGTTATTGTTCTTTAGCTGTTTGAAGTGTTGACAAAGCGCCATTAAGCGATTGCGAATGGTGGCGCTTTGTTAGGTCATGAACCCCACGAGCCCCACTGCAACACTTTGCAGCCGTTTGTGTGTGTGTGTGAAAGTTTTATAATGTGTTTGTGTGAGTGTTTGTGTGTCAATGTGTTGGCTTTGCACTACATGAATGTGTGATTTGGCTTATGGTTAAGGAGAATTGCACCAATAGGATTATTGCGTCTTATGTCAATCATTCTCGATTTGGCAAACTATTCGAGCAGCGCTGTCCAATTAAAGAGAACCACGACACATTGTGGTAACAGGCTGCGAAATGACTTTAAATTACGAGGGTCGAGTTAGTGTGGCGTGAAGAGGCACTTTGAGTTGATAGCTTTCATTATCAAGGGTTTCTCATTAAGTGTGTTTGAAGTTTGAAATTGAGTGATAACACTGCAAAACTCCAAAAAAATAAAAAGCTTCTGACAATGGAACCAATTTTGATTAAGTACGAAATAAACACTTTTTCAGTTTGGGCTTAATTCTGGCATTCAAGTTAACTTCTGGGCTTTGAAGTATTCAGGAACCTATAGTAGAATTTTATGGCAAATATTTTTGTGGTACATTTTATCCTTAAAAAGTGCTGTTTTACAGGACATTTTTGGCATTTTAGAAAAAAAGGGTCAAATTGACCCATAAAAATTAGAGTTATAGGGTTAAAATGCTCCACAAAAATGTTCTTCGTAGTATTTTACATCAAATTGCTGAACACATCATATACCTAAAATGTGATGTTACATGGTTTTCGTATGCCGACTCACCATAAGAATGCACGAAAAGGGGAAAACTTTGACCCCTCCTAAAAATAAATTCAGACGTAAACTTTCAAAACGCCCACACACGTATATTGGTTTTTTGGTATTTAAAAAAATTTGATTTTGTTTGCAGTGTAATAGTTGTAAGTAGGATATGATGTATTACCTATTTTTTGTGCACCAAACAATACTATTATCGGGTTTTAAAATGTTTATCATTTAAATGTTTTAATTATATATTTTGATTGATCTAATTTGTATGACTCGTTGCCATAAGTCGAGCTAGGATTGAATGATGTTCTTCAGTTGGTCAGTGATTGATATTTTGTGGCGAAATTAGCGAACAACGACTTAACCCTGGCGAAAAAAATACAGAGAGATTTAAATTGCTTCCACATTGCCTCTTCCGGGAAAAATACGTTCAAGGAACTTTTGCAAAAATTTTAGTATAACGTTTGATTTGTGGCATGTTGCATTGTATTTCGGAACCACTTGTTGTCCAAGTCCATCCAAGTATCATCCAATTGAGGTCAATAGTTATTCGTTCGTTTGGTCTTTGATGCCGCCTTTGAAGCCAATGAATACTCCTTGTACTTCTGTGTATTTATCATTCATCAAATCATTTATCATTTATCAAATGTGGCAATTTAGCTTTTTTATGCGAAATCGTTAAACCAAAAGTATTCTTCAACACCAAAGCTGAAAGCCAATTTTCCTTCTATTTTATTCCTATTATTTCCTACTATTTCTTTCAAAATTCAATCTGGCAGTCTAATGTTCAAACCACAGTGCTGCCAGTTATTGCTTCTTCTTTCATATCCTTGGCTCAATGCTTCAAACCTATTCCACACAGTTTTACATATTTGAACAAAAGCTGCAGCATCAAAACTTTCACGCAGACTTCAAACCCGCTGCTTCTGTTCGCAACGCCACCTTACAGCGCTTTTCAGCAAAGGAAACGCAAGCAACTTCCTTCTACAGGACGAAAAAAGCTTTGTGCAAGTTCCAATCGCTACTATGCCATGTTTGAACCATTCGTTGAGTTTTTGTTTATGCAATTTAGGTCCTTTAGCTTTGCCAAGCCACGGCCAAAAGTTGCCAGCCAAAACCGTACCGGCCGCCACGTGATTGCCGTGTGGCGTTGTGGCAGCGCGCGACCGCAATTCAAAACATTTTAAATTCAGAAGCACAACGGCCACGCAGCGGCTGTGGCGGCGCATCAGCTGGACGGCAAACGGCAAAAGGATTTCGGCAGATAGAGTGAACGCGGCACGCATCAGTGACAACGCGGAACGAAATCCTCAGGTGTTTTTTGTTTATTTATTGGCTGCGCTGCGTCGCGTGGCGTGTCGGTCGAGCACGCTGAGCTGGCGTGTGCCTGTGTGCCTTTGGGGCGATTCAGTGTAAATGTATAGTAAATGTGTGTTAATGTGAAATATATCCAAAAGGCAAACGTCATAAAGAAAACATATCAAATGAAAGTGAAAGCATAGTTTTGCATATTGCGACGAGAATGTGAGTGATTTTTGATTTTTGTTTTTGTATGGCCAAGGACATTAATATAAGAAAACAAATTGAAAAATTTTATCAACATAGACAACCGAATGCCTTAAAGTTTGACCGCGTGACGTGCTGCCAGCAAAACGGAACGTTTGCTAATTGGCTGAGTGGCGTTGCGGTAAATCAATGCGGCGCTCGTGCGGCACTTTAATAACTGATGCGACGAATGCTGCCACGTCCATGACCCCCATGAGTCAAACACACACAACGACGAGCGGCAACAGCACAACAAACAAACGTAGCGCCTGAGGAAACAGAAAGAGTTGCCGCAGGTGCCACTGGTGAGTTGGCACACTCGACAGCAGCGACAACACAATGTAGCATACAAACACACACACACACACACACAGACATAGACACAGTCAAGCATGTGAAGCATTGAAGCACTCAAGCGGAGGCAGACAAACAGTCCCACACGGCGCTTTGTACATGCAGAAATATTTTGTGTCGGTTGATGTATCACGTGCAGGTTTTTTGTTTTTGCCTATGCAAGTTTGCCGCAGCGTGGCTAGTTGGCCTAACCGATTAGTGTGCAACGAGTAACGAGTTTGTAGGGTTACTTGGTTATTTTGGTGCATTTGTTTATATTTAAATAAGTTTTTCTTATTTAATTCGAGGAATGTTTGAAAGGAATGAACGCATAAAGAAGGGAATGTTTTTTAATGATTTTTTTTTAATGATTTTAATATACGAGAAACGCAGTTGTTCAGCAGTTGTTCTATAGTAGAAGGAAAACTCACTTTTGCGTACTTTTTTTCAATGGTTTGTTTAACTTCGTAAAAAGCTCCAACTGGTTTTCTAAGTAAGAGAATTTGTATAATTTATATAAAATTTGTATAAAAAAAATTTAGTATGGCAATGAGTTTTCAAAGTATAGACTTCCAAATAGCTGAATGTAGAGTAGAGAGAAGAGTTTTCAAAGACTGCTTCATTCGGAACACTCACGTTTACCTTTAAGAGCAGGAAACTGGTCGTGGTTTCACCTACGAGAGAAGGAACTGAGAGGTGGTTTTAGTCAGTGAAAATCCGACATAAAGGTTCATTGGAGATCGCTGACATCTTGCAAAGATTTTCACCTTTCAACGTTAGAAAAACAACTCACTATGGAGCAAAAGTGAACACTAAAAAATCGAGTTTGGACACTAAGTAAAATAACTAAAATTAAAAAACAAAAATTGTATTTTCTTAAAACCGCTGAGATTTGATAAAAAAAGTTCCACTTATCCACTTTTTGGATAAACTTTTGCATAACTTAAAAATGTTATCAAGAAGTTAACGCTCCAGCGTCTAAGATCGACTTCGAGCGCGCAAAACTGAAAACGTAAAAATCCTGATATATTTTTTTTAAGATATTATTTCTAATTGTTTCATTAATTAAATTGGTTGAATATGCTGCTCGTCATGAGGTCTTTTTCCTTTTTCCGAGTTCCACTTAAAAGCAATTTTTTATTTTATTTTAATGTTAAATTTTTCAATTAAACTAATTAATTTTCAATTAAATAAGTTGAATTTAAATAATTCAGTTTCTTTTTATTGCAAAATTTACTAAAAAACTCAAATACATAAATATTTGTGGCTCTATTTCAGTTTGGTTATCCGAATAAGCATGAAAACCCAGTTTTTTCTTGGGAGGAAAAATAATCACTTTTTAAGTGGTGTTTGTAGCTTATTCACCAAAATCACAATTACAACAACAGTAACCATATTAGTACTCTATGTTATGATCATTCTACCATCTCCATATGCAACCCAACCTTATGAAGAAAAAGAACACAGCCATTGCGCACCCGACAAGTGTTGCACATTCGACGCCTCACACCTGCACACGTGCATCGTTCACCATTCATTAGCTGTCATCAGCGGTTTTGTGCAGTGCTTTTTCTTTTCATTCACTGTAGCGCACATTAATAGCTACAATGGCTGCATAAACTTCGACAGCGACGCAATTTCCGTTTCCGCATTTTGCTGCAGCACTGCCGACAGCGCTCAGGTGGTTTCTGCTGCTTTAGTTGCTGGCATAATGTGTTTGTTTGTAGTTGTTATTGTTGTTGTATTGCAAAACTGCCAACGTCAATGTTGAAAAGTGTCAGTTTTACATGGCGACCGATAATGTGGGTGGCCGAATTGTCAGGTGAGACGAGGCCGAAGAGTGCTGGCGGCAGGTGGCGTACGTGAACACGAGTACGTGGCCACGAGCAAAGCAGCCATCACACATTCCCAACTTGTGGTTTCGCCTTAAATTTCATGGAGGGGTGGGGGGTCGCCAAGGGACATGTGATTGAAGATTCTATTATGTGCTGTAAATGGATATCATAATCAGGTTTCAGATGCCACAAAATCTGTTTGGTTTGCACTTTTTCTGTGTAACCTTTTCTTTTTAACATGTTGCGGCATTTTAAGGATTCATTCGTTTGAAACGCTGGACTTTTCCAGCCAATACAGTAAAGTGTTTGAAATAGAAAGTGTTGTTAGTGATGGATTTGACTATCTAGTGATGGTTTTTATTTTTTGCAACGTATCCAGTCATTGCAATGGCTTCCATGGTGAATTTGAAAAGGCTGGAAGAAAAGAGATTTGTTTAAAATCCCGACGTGGGATTTCCATCGAATGGCTTAAAGGTGGCGTCCAACTTGGTTGAAGAGAACGGAATCGAACAGAGCGTTGAACAAAGTTCTTCTAAGCTACGAAGAAATATCGAATTTATAAATTGTTATGTAGAAGCTAGGAACCGCAATAGTTTTATTATACAAATCAATGTTTCAGAGTTATTTTTTGATTTTATTTAATGACACAACAAATATCAGTTATTTTGTATTTATATTTGAAAAATCTTATGATAATATTTATTTCTGATTTTTTCTTATTAGTCCAAAAGTAACGGGTTTTTCGATGTTTATTTTAGCTGTTTTATGATAACAAAGTCATCAATGAAAACCAGTTAGTTACTTTTATTTTCTAAGTCATACATTTTAAAAATCCCATGAAAAAGATTTTATTTCTGATTTTTTTCTTATTAGTCCACAAGTAACGGGTTTTTATTTGTTTTTTGAAGTAATTTATTTTTATTTTTATGTTGCTTTTTTTATGTCATCAATGAAAATCAATCAGTGATTTTTATGTATAAATTAAATTAATATAATTATATATGAAATTTCTTCACCCCTTGCTTCAAATTTTGTTCACTAAATGTTTTGAATTTAAACAAATAAAAAATTCCCAAGTGGTTACATTTACTTGAACCGCACTGAGTTTCAAGAAAAGATCTAATTTGCAACTTTGGTTCAACTTGAATGTCAACAAATAGATGTGTCTGTGTGTTTGAGGACCTTAATTACTTAGCGGCAAGTTTTCACTAATTTGACACAGCATACTTTTAGATGCTCCTACGTGTAATTTGCACCAAATAATAAGTTTTCTTTTTTCCCAAACTTTGAGCAACAACTTAATGTTTGTTTGCACTCGTGCGCTCACATTTAGTCACTTTGTTGCCGCAAATTTTCGCGCTGCTTTGCCACAAATGCCGTTAGCGTTGTGTGTTGACATTTGGTGACATTTCAATTTGTGTACCTAACAACGGGCGTTGCGGCGGCAGCAACAGGTGGATCCCATCTCACACACATACAAATCGACACACCTGCACAGTTGCGTATACATTCACAGTTATGCGGCCACATTGTCACAGTGGCATTTGCCGCTGGCTGGTTGTGTGGTTGTTTAATTAAAATGCTGCATACTCGAAGGCGCTGCCAGACAGAAATGTTTGCTTGTGTGTGTGTGGGTTTGTGTGCAGTAATTGATAGCATGAAAGTGCGCGTTGAAAAGAGTAATTAAGTGGGCTGTGTGCAGCTTTTGCTTTATAAACATTAAATTTTGCGCTTTTTGCAAATTTTGAAGGCTTAAACACTGAAAAAGTAAAGAAAATTAAGTGCCGTAACAAAACTTCCTCTATATTTCACAATGCTTTAAGCATTTGTTTATTTTGCAAAGAACTTCCGTAGCACACAAACGCTGACGCTGCCTGCAGCCCATAGCGCTGACATCGACAACAAATTGTTGCCTATTTTCAGGCCATAACTCAAATGTGGCCGCAAAGTATGCGCAATTTTTCATGCCGCGCACAAATTCCTCAAAGACAGCAACTAATAAAGTTGACGACTATTCGACATTTGTTTCGGTTCGACATCATTTCCGTGAACGCATTCATCTGTAAACTAGGTGGCCGGCTCCAACAACAACATTTGTAATAATAAGTAGCAGCGAGCGCTCGATTTTGCCGAATGCCAATGACAGTTGACTGACTGAATTGTCAGTTTGTGGAAATTTTCAGCGCGTTTATGTAAATTTTTGGCACTTGAATGCTGTTTGCATTATTCTTGTTGCTGTAACTGACATAACAACTCTGTAATGTGTTCTCGACATGCAAATTGTACGATTGTGTGCATATGTGTGTTTGTGTGTATGTAGATATGTGTTTGTGGGCGTGCGACTTTCACATATGATTTGACTGTTTTATGCGTTCACTGTGTAACCAATGTTGCGAAAATGTGTTGGTGTGTCTGTGTACGTTTGGGTTCGCTCCTTCTGCGCATAATTGGGTTATGCGCTAGAAGTGCCAATTTGCGGTACAGTTGGAAAAACGAGGCATTGTCCCATTTATGGGGGCTCGAATAAATCGCTATGAATTTAAATTTGTGATGATTGAAGGCATTGAATTTATGATTTCGTATTGGCCCAACGTGCGGGAATATGTTGTGAGGGATTAGCTGCCCACCGGCCTTATCGCAATCACTCATCAAAGCTGGGAGGACAGTTTTGAAAAGAGGATTTTAATATTTTAGGTCGTTTGGATTTCGAAAACTTGCAATAATTCTCTTTTGTATTTAAATAAATGTTAGAAATGAATCGAAAATTGTCTCGACAGTTTTTCGGAGCTTCCAAACAACGAGCTTGGGAATTTTCATGCAGTTACAGTTGAACTCTGAACGCAGCCATTGAAGACCAACTGGATAGAAAGATGTCCCCTGTTTCACTGCCACCTACTGAAAATTTGGACTACAACTCAGTTCCTGTAAATGTTGTTTCTTTTACTGACAATTCTTATGTTGTCATAACATTTGTCACAACAATACTACATCCCTCAGAATGTTGGGCGTGTTTGTTATTTCCGAGTCATTGTTCTGCATTTTTGAAATTTCACTCAACTGCAGCTGCTCTGATCTACAATGCTGCTTTTGCTGCCGTTGTTGTTGTTATTGTTTGTTGATTATCATGACATTATTTGCTTGTTGACTTGTCGGCGTGCGCGCGGACTCTATCGCAGTTCGCAGAACACGCACTCAGTCACTGCCGCCGCGATAGCACCGCTGCCGCGCCGCTCTCGGCTGTGACACTTTGATCTCGCCAATTCTAAGGCGCGCTTCGAGCGACTTCGATGCAATGCGATTATCTGCACGTATATTGAATTCATTATTGAATTTATTTCTGGAACAATGGCACTTTAAAAATAGCTGATAATGCGGTAATATGACTTTGTTAGCTTTTGTCATTCGCATTACGAATGCAACGCATCATGTGCTGCACTTTTAATGGTCTGTAACCGCCGATTGATTGGTGTGGCTTCTAATAGGCAAATTTTACATACATATGTATAATTGTGAAGAATAGAGTACGCGAGACATAACAACCATTAAACATGGGGCAATGCGTAGAAAAATGTGCGTTTCAGTTAATTGAAATGTGGCAGCAGTGACGCGTTGAAGTTTTTCTTTTTAAAACTGCTGCACGAACTCATTGTCTGACCAAATCCTGTGAAACAAACAAGTTTTCTCTTTTGTGTTTTGACGCTGTTAGCTGATCCTGTCTGGTCTTCATAATGTTTTGGTATGGAAGCATTGAATATTTCAATAATGTTGGTTATGCGGGACTAGCCAAACATTTTAGAACCAATGTAGGTCTTTTCTAATTATCTTCTACTTCGAACTTAAGTATTCGATGTCTATATTAATATGCGGTGTAGTAAAAATAAAAATTTCACCATTTTTGCTTGAATTTTAAGTATATTCTTAGCATGGAATGATCCAATTTAGGTAAAATATGCATCGTTTTGTTCAATAACTTGTTACTATTTTGAAGGTAGTTTCATTATGTCTCTTTTAGAGACACGTCATTACCATTGTCGTTTGGAGCTACAGCTCTGTGTGAGCCTTTGCCAGCTGAAAAATACGTCTTCATGCTGCTCAGTCCTTTATTGCCTCCTTCCAGTTATTCACATTTAGACGCTTTAGATCTTTTCTCATTTCATCTATTTCTCTCGATCTTGGTCTTCCTCTTGCTTGCATGCTTCAAACCTTCACCTCCAGTACTTACCTCTGGGCTCTTGAGCTGTCCAGTCTCCTAAAGTGGACTAGCCATCTTATTCGTTGCGCTTTGATGTAACATACTACATTTTCAACCTGGATTAGTAGCTCCAGTATGTCAATTGATCTTATGAGCAATTCATATTCACAATTCTGACCGCGACAAATATATTTCTGAGAAATTATTTTCCATAGTACCAAAAGACAAGGCTACTAGTCTTCTTAGAGAAAGACTTCTCCTTAAAAATTAACAAAAAAAACTCGGATAGTCGATTGTTACAAACTTCCCATGAGGAAATTTTTCAACCAACAAAATCATTCACAAGAGGTGATATTCACCTAGCGCCAGGCCCGGACTATAGGTTGGATGCATAAGATCCACCCAAACAAGGATCCAGTGTTTTTGGTGAGTCAATAACGAGGCGAACGAGTCTCTCCTATTGACCGCTTCTGGGCGATTGCTTCCTTTACACGATCCACTTTGTGACAGTACAGATCCAAATTAAGAGTTTGGCTTCAGGAAAGTATTTCGTGCATTTCCCTTGCCAATTTTAATGATTTTTTTTGTAATTTTCGATAACTGACCTTTTATAACTGAGGCTTTTATTAAAAGCCTGGCTTGTGTTTTCGCTTTTATCGAAGAAAAACTGTAAAATATGACATATTTTCTGTTTGGTATTTGATCTTTGAAAAAATTGAATCAACCAATCACAAAACTGTCTGAGAAGATTTTTTAGTCCAGACCGGCCTCGATAGTACAGTGGGTAGCTGAGGGTCCCAGCATCCCAGTTCAGGATGGTGAAACGCTCATCTATTTCTATCGCTATCCATATGAAGCAGATGATAATTACAAGAATTGCAGAATTGCTGCCAATTGCCGTTCGGTTTCGGCGTCAAACACGAGTAAAATAACCCTTTAGTCCAGGTATGAAAAGTAACAATGCCTCCTCCATGTTAATAAAATCTATCTAATAATAATATTTGTGTTCTATTTACTTATGTTTTCCCTAACTTTACTCATTCGAACTGAAAGCAACAGTACAACCAATTGAAACTACAACGAAAGATTATGCCAACTAATCTTCTTAACAATCCATGTTTGGTTTGTGAATGAAACGCAAATATTATTATTTTTTAGATTAGAATGCATAAAGTGCGCATTTTCCCAACTCATTACTAAGAAATTATTCCATTAGTTTGAAGAATGTACACACCCCCAAAAATTCAAACTCAATCGCAGAAGCTACAATTAAGTCGCAGTATTGGTGCGGAATTGCTGGACTGGCTAACTGCGTGGTTTGACTTAATAAACGCATCAGCACTTTATGAGCGAATTCCTCTACTAAGTGTGTGATAACTGTTTCAAGATTTTGGCGGCAATCAATACAAAAATTATCTTATCAGCGGCTGATAAGTTGAAGCACAAAAGAATAAGGAGGCCAAAAGGTGGAGATTATAAAAGTAAATAATTGAAAACAAGAATGTTCGGTGATTGCAAGACTACATTAGACCCTACAAAAGGGGCGGGGTGAAGTTTAAGTTTTGTATGGCTTGAAATAGTTTCTCTACTCGGCACTATCGCTCAGCAATCACAACGCAAGTAAACTACTCATTTTTGCGTTTTACTAAAAATGGAATGTAATCAAAATAAAACAAAAAACAAAAACAAAACTATACAATAATAACATATGGTAAACAAGTAAAATGAAAAAGCCGAGCAGCATATCCGCGGACACATACGAACATCTACTGTGCACTGTGGCCACAACAATCTATAAGTAAAATCTATGAGTTGTCTATTTTTAGCGCATCCAAAATGTTTATTTCACTACCACTACACAATCGCAAACACACACACACACAGGCGCACATTTTCAAACAATTCTCAGTGTTTTGTGAATTGTGTGAATTTTTCTATTAAAATTTTTATAGATATTACAAAATATTTGCGTTACACCATGCAGCACGCAAGAGTTGGCAAAGATAGACAACAATTTGGAAAACTCAAAAATGCTATGAAATGTTTAAAATTTAAATTCATTTAATTGGTAGCCATGACCGCTAAGTAACTAACCAAAGCTAACCAAAAGATAACCAGTTCACTTTTGTCTCAGCAGTTGCAAATCTCCATGAGTTGAGCGCCAAACTCAGATGAAACATTGCAGCGCATATTGACAAAGAATCAGACACTCACACACACACACAAGCAGCCTTTGTGCTGTGCATTGTCGGTGAGATGCTTTGAAAACGTTTTGTTTAACACTGGAATCAAATTTTATGGTTTGCACAGTTTGCACAGCTCGTGCTTGGCGCACGAAATGTGTGTCGAGCGAAATGCTCACAGGTGACACCGATTGTACGCTGCGCACACATCGATGTGCACTGCTGTCGGTCATGTCGATTATATATGCAAAAAAAAAACAAAAGAGAACGTTTGAGTGAAAAGTGAATGTAATCAGAATCGGAACGCGTTGAGAGCGTTTCGAGTTATCAGCGAAAAGCGAAGCAAACGACGAAAATTCAATGCGGCAATTAAATAATGATAATCTATGCACCGGCGATTGGTCAAAGGGCGGCCGATTGTAGTGTCACTCTATGCCAAACTGTGTCGACTGCGCAGGTAAACAAAGTGTCGAGTAGTTGGGCGTTCTGATGGATTTAAAAGTGTTTGTACATTTGCGTTCACTTAAAATATAAAAATATTTGAACTTTTTCTCTGATCACTTCTCCCCCTCCCCTTCCGCTGCTTGATACTAGCATTGTAGGGCAGATTGTAGAGCACGCTATTCTTAAATGTGAAGTGCAGTCGCAATAGTAGCCACAAAAACAACAACATGAGTACATATACCACCAATACTATCGCTGACACATTTAACACCGACACACTGTCACGACAGACCGCGTTGGTGGCGCTGACGTTGCCCGCTAGACGCAGTTGCTTCGGTTTGGACGTTCGCATTCGAGCTCACTTATCTCTTTCCTTCATATGTATCAGGGCTGCCAGATGTTGAGGGAAATTGTTGCTAAAGCTGAAAGCTTCGGGCAGCAGCGAAGTGAGCAGCAAATAGCTGGCAGCACAAAACTTGTGAACAGGTGAATCTGGCATTGAGAAATAATAGAGTAGAATACTAAAGTTGAAGGGACGAAAATTATTTAATGGGAAAAGTTGTATGAGTAGCAGCAGGAAGAAGAAGAGAAAATAAAATAAAAAATAAAACAAAATAAAATAAAATAAAATAAAATAAAATAAAATAAAATAATATAAAATAAAATAAAATAAAATAAAATAAAATAAAATAAAATAAAATAAAACAAAACAAAATAAAATAAAATAATAAAGACATGTTTAAGGACACAGAGGGTGGTTTGGAGGTTTAACCCTCAAGCAGAAACATTGCTAGAATCAAAAATGGTTTCGTATGGTATTCGCCTCAAAAATTGTACTCAAAAACTCATATTGATCCGAGTGAGAGTGTACCTTGTTTGAGTGCAAATTGAGTGGTAATCATGCAGCTTCAAGTTGAGTGTGAACCATACGTGATGGAACTTATTGCCATATCGCTTGCAAGAAAGATTCGTATTAAATATAGAACCAAATGTAGATTTCTTATATATTTGTTTTTCAACGTCAAACCTTATCTGTAGGCGTATTTGTTATTTTTAAAACTTATTTTTTTATACTAATAAGTACTTTGGTACTTTGGCTTTGGTGAAGACTACTGCAAATTGAAGAGATTAACACAAAATATGCCTAAGAAGTGATAGTGATTCCTCTAATATTTACAAGTTTTTAGAAAACATCCGTCTGACAAAGGTTATGAACCAAAGACTATTCTGTCTTATATAACACAAGAGATTACAATAGATCCAACAGATCGAAGTGTATAATGCCTGATTTTTTTTATATAAAAAATAAAAATATAAGATATCAAATGTTTATTGATTATTTGATAATAATTAAGCTACTTTCAAAACATGATTTTGACATGAATTGCCAATGTGGAATTAGATACAATGCCCCAATAACTACTTTCAATTCGACATAAAACTAATCTGCAAAAATTTTAACTACATTATGCAAAATATATGAATTTCCTAAAATTATCGATTAGATAAATTGTCAAATGTTGAAAATGATTTCCAAGAATTGTAATCGCTGTGGCCAGTTTTTTACAGTAAAAACGAATCATTCGTCTAACTTCCGCCATTGCCAGCCGATCGCTATTGCGTTTGTCGTCGGCGAGGTTGGCATCTCTGCACAGTCGTTGCTGATAACAAGAAGATTTTCGCTCTCGAAACTTTCGAATCGGCTAACGTTCGAGCGGCGAGCGCCTCAGTTCACTGATGAATTTTAAGCGCACACGTGGTGCATTTGGCGAACTAGTGCGGAGCCACGGACATTTGGGTGACAAAATCGACACAAGTTCGCGTCAGTAAATAAACGTTATTGGTGACAAGTCAGCTGTCACTTTGCAGCTCAACTGAACGACAGTTTTTTTTACGTTGCGTTGACGAGTGTTTTGCAGGTTCGATTTGCATGGTTTTTGTCTAAAAAGTGCTATTTTTAACAAAATACTGCGAGTTGTTTCTTAAATTTATTGTGACAATTAAACTACTTTCAGCTCTATGCGAGGCGGTGAATGCGCGTTTCTTGCCGCGTTTGCTGTTTCCGTGTTGTCCGATTTGATTTTGTTTTGTGCGCTTTTTGTTTTGGTCGTGTGTGGACAGTGGAGAATAAAGCCATGTATTTATGCAAAATACAATAACAATAAATTAAATAAAATTGAAGTAAACTAAATTTTAGTAAAAATTTAACAACCAATTAAAAAACAGCTACAACAAAAATAATAAAAAAAATTAAATTTTCTTTGAAATTGAAAAAATTGTACACAAGTGAATTTACAACACGCGCGCACTAAAACGAGCGAATTTTCGTTTTCGTTTTTGTTTTATTTTTTCTTTGTTTTTGTTTTTATTGTGTGCGATCGTGTGCGCAATTACTGCTGCGTTGAATTGACTGAAGCACACAACAAAAGAGCCACCAATCGGCACTCGAAGGTAACCACAAATGTATATTTTACAATTTACGACAAAAATAACAACAACAACAACAACAACAATTAAAATAAGATACAAAATCAGCTCGTGGCGGGAAATCGTGGGAAGCGCATCGACGCCATTCGGCTGCTTGTTCTTCCGCGGCGCTTGGCGCCTTTTGCTTGCGGCAATGCGATGCCAAGTCGAGGCGCACATTTTGATCAAAACTTTGGGTTGCCATGAAGCGAGGAGGATTTTACATATGAAATGACAACGAAAGTCGAGGCCGACAAGCGGCTGGCGCTAATTTGCTGTGAATCGAAATTTGATTTGCGCCTCGGTGTTTATTTGCGAGTCTCTGTGATTAAGCGCGCGTGTGCGAGTGTGTGTGTGTGTGTGTGTGTGTGTGGGTGCGTATAGTCAATCACGCACAATACGCGCCAGTTACAACATGCAGCTGCGTCTCGAAGCGCTCATTATTGACTGTCGCGTACGACTGTTGTCATAGTAGCCAGTCGCAGCGTTAACTATTTTGGCCGCTTCGACCGACGTGGGTCTGTAGGTGTGAAATGGTTAAGTAATGTCAAACTAATTGCGATTAAGAGCGCCGCGCTTTGGCGCTGAATCACAGTGTTCAATGCTTTCGCAGTGACAACGACAAATGCAAACTGTGAAAGTTGTTGCCAATAAATCGAGTCACGCTTGTCATATGTTGCGATCCTTTTGCTTCGCCAAGCAAACAGCGGACAGGTGCACTGCGGCGTTGACTGGAAACTGGCACAAAGCGCATTGGCGGCTAAACAAAGCGCCAAAACGGCTTATTGGTCTAAACAAAGCAAATGTGGCAATTACGGCGGAGAGAATAAAAAGTAAACAAAGCAAATGTGCGCACAACGCAGCAAAAGGTTAATAACACTTTTGTTGGTGTTTTGTCGCAGTGATTCACATTTGGCATATAGAACTTTTATCGTTTCATTTATCCGCTAATAATTGTCTACGTCGTTGGACAATAAACCACAAATTAATATTAATGTAATTAATGTTGTTTGTATTTGTTTAAATTATTAGTTAAACAATAGTAAATGAATAGGACAATGTGGTGGGCTTTGTGCAAATTTGTTGTTTGCTGAAAATTGTGAGATATTTGCCAAATTTTATATTTTTATATAAAGTTGTTTTGAATTATGTGGGTTTATAAAATAGTAGGTAAATGAACTTAATAAGCAATAAAACTAGCGAATTTGTGTTTCTTCTTTTCAACATTGTTTACGATGTCGTTGTGTGTGGAATGTGTTCAAACTCGAGAGGACTTTTAGGTCTCAAATACTGATGCAAGCTGGTTTTATAAGTTGTATGAGTGCCTCTTGAATCCATTAAATTGTTTGTAACAGCTGATAAGCCTTGAGTGCAGGTTTTTATTAGAGTTTGTCTTCATTTAGGCAATAGGGGAAGTAATATTTAAGCCTGAGACATTACACTCTTGCTTCAATGGTTTAACAGATCGTTGGAAGACTCGAACAGAGGCTCAGTTTGATGACTACTGTCGAAGCTGTGGGCTCTGTGATGATACGAAAAATGTCCCATCTCTCCCATCTTTCTGCCTAACACATCAGTAAAGTATACATGTAACTCTGGTTGTAGAAGACGAATCTTTCTTCGAGCCAAAGCAAAGCAGTGACATCATACACCACATCAGTCGATCTGCAGCTTTAAAAGACTCAACCTGCGTGACATGGCCCTGGCTATTAAAGAATCTAATGGTCAATCTACACAGTCTACAGTTGTTTGAAGATGGCTCCAAATGGAAAAGACATAAATTTATGGGTCTCTGCCAAGCAGTTCACACATCTTTTGAGCTCAATACCAGTTGAAATCAAAACTGCCAACCACAAAGTTATGGTAATAACAAACAAATATTTGGGAGGCTGAACCCCAAAAACTTCCTCGCATGTGTCACAGCTGCCAAGATACTACCTACAAAATATTTATTTATTTATTATTTTTTATCCTATCAGAGTTGTTTCAAACACTTCTATTGATACATGTTTTAAACGATCAATCTGAATATCACACAAAATTTTGTAACTCCAGTCCAGAATTACCAGCAATTTGAAATTATTTTTCCGATATACATAAGTGCCAAAGAAACAAGAAAACAAATAACTAAAATTACACCAAAGCACAACAAAATTTTAACCCTTTCGACCCTGAATTTTACATTGTGCCTCGAATTTACTTTTTGGTATTTACACTTAAATCATCAAACATTTGTCTAAGAAGTGTGCACACGACATTTAATGTCGCCACGCCTCTTTGCTAGAGTTCTATAAGTAGTTTGCTTTTCAACAATTTTAGCTTAAAACGGGTTAAATTAATTTTGCATCATTATTTTTTATCAGGTGTACAACTTTGCTTCCGCCGTTTTCCGATAGGTGGCTGTACCGGCTGAGGCTGGTTGAAATACATAGATGGTAATGCCTTTAAAGTGAGTGTGGACAGTGCCTAACGAATTGTCATCGTCGTTTCAGTGACAGTTGTTCTTGTTTTCGTATTATTCACGCTCGAAAATGCCCGTTTATGTGCCCAATTCTCGCCATTTGCGGGAAGTTTTACTTTTCTGTTACAATTCGAAAAAAAAAATGCAGCTGAAGCGCATCGAATGCTCTCAGAAACTTACGGTGATGCTGCTCTGAGTGAAAGAACGTTTCGGGAGTGGTTTCAACGTTTTAAAAATGGTGATTTCGACATGACAAAGTCATCTTCCAACACGACAATGCTCGGCCTCACGTCGCAAAAGTGGTCAAAAAGTACCTGGAAACGCTGAAATGGGAAGTCTTGCCCCACCCGCCGTATTCCCCAGATGTCGCCCCTTCTGACTTCCACCTATTCCGTTCGATGGCACACGGCCTGGCAGATCAACATTTTCAATCCTTCGAAGAATTGGAAAAATGGATTGCTTCACGGATAGCGTCAAAAGAGGACTCCTTTTTTCGAGCCGGGATCCGAAAATTGCCGGAAAGATGGGAGAAAGTTGTCGCTAGCGACGGACAATACTTTGAATAATACTGTAAGCACTTTTCGCAATAAAGCTTTTAATTTTGGAAAAGCGGCGGAAGCAAAGTTGTACACCTGATAATTACAGATACATTATATAATATTCACTTTTTTATTTTATTTAACCATTATTAAAGAAACAGAGCTTTGATTAAATGCCCCCAATTCGTAGACTTCAATCAGAACACAAACCTTCCCTGATACCGCTGCAAATTATTTGAAATTATTTTAGCGGTAACAGTAAAATTTTTGTAATTTACTTTGAATTCACATCAAAAATTATTAATTTGTTGGTGCCTATTTAAATTAAACTCATAAATCAATTGTAGCTTTTGCTATAAGATGACAAATAGGTGAAGTTGCTCTCAGGCAACTTTGGGGTCGAAAGGGTTAACCATTATTAAGAAACAAATACAAATATTCAAAAAGTAGGAATGGAAAAACAAAAGATGACACAAATAAGCAAATTGAATGCCGAGACACTTGAAAACATTTTAGTACATGTCAAAGCCGATCAGGCTTAGCTCATTTTTGGATCGCGTAGATCATTCCTAGTGGGTTTGTCAACGTTATGGGTTCGCTTTGGCTATTTTTAACCACGAAAATACGAAGATTTCAACTGAATTTTAGGCTGCAAAGACTTCTTCTTTACTATCACCTTCTTCCATCACCGTAAGATAGTGTTGACTCTCACTTGAATAAAACAATATATACTTTTATTAGGGTAAAATAAGTACAAATCATGCCTTAGCTTCAGATAATCAGAAATATGGAGGGCAATAAAACAGTGCAACAACAATAATAGAGGTTGAGCAAATTATGTCTTATCAGCTCTATTGGCTCTATTGAGCCAACACATAGATAAGTTCACAATATAGACAGATATATAAATTCCGGAATGAACTGAGATATCATCGCTTTTGGATCTTCCAAGATCATACTCACTTCGTTTCCTCACACCTCGTTGCTCAATCATCAAATCGTCCGTATTATTGCAGCCATAGGCGGTATTAGCTTATCAGATTCTTTTGAGTGGCAATCGAGAAATCACCTCTTTAGGACAGTTTCATGTGTTAACACAGAATCGAGACGACGAACTAATCGCAACCCGATTGCTCTTTTCTCAACTCATCAATATTATTGTTGATATATATATATTGTGTTGGCATTTGCAATTACGCGCCTGCTAATAGCCCATATAGCCCTAACAGATACAACAACAATTCGAATACACATGTGGGAAATTAACACAGCGGTGCCAGCGCCAACATTGCCATTGCCACTCAGCTAAAAATAATAGCAAAGTCAAAAGTCACTCAAAGTTGCACTCAAAATTGTTCTCAACTGCTGCTGCTTGAAACGGTCTCTAGCGCAAATATGTAACTCAAATATATCTCTCAACCCCATACAACTAATCTCCCCTTTGCTGTCGTCCGTCGGCGACACGTGCAACAGGTGTCGTGCTTAAGCCACAGTAAACAGTAAAATCGTTCACAAGCAACTCGAATGCTGCTGCAATGTGCATTCATATTTTATTCAAATTCATGTTGAGCATCTAAAAATTTCTTGTTGTTGTTGCTTATTTGGTATTCTTTGGGTCAATGACATGCAAATACTTAAATGTAGCGCACGTTTGGCGTCAACAGCGCGAAATCGTTTTCTTTTTTTTAATTACATTTGAGTTTGTTTTTGCTTTGTTGACGTATTTTCTGTTGCTTGGCATTTTACGAGTGCGTTGTTTTTGTCTGCGACATGCGGGAAATGCATTTATTGGCGAGCGAGTCAGATGTCATAATAAAATAATCAACCGATTATATAAATTATATGCAACGCTGACAGAGTTATCGCACTTTTTGACGGCACGTAGACATTTCACATTAGACGACGAAACTATCGAAATAAATCTCAAAGTTGCAACAATGAAAACGACGCCACTTCAATGCGACACTCGACTGTGTCTGGTCTGGCCGTCTTCTGTGATGTTGCCAGCACATTGTTGTTGCTCATTGTGGAGAGTTTTACATGTCGCATTGCAACGGAAATATGCATCAGAAGTAAATATTGTTTGAAACAGTTCTAAACAGTTTTTAAACACATGTTGACAGCTTGTTTAAAATGTTCAAACGTTAAAAAAGTTCAAACGTTCATTGCGTCATTGCTTTATTACTTTAGTGGAGGCTCAAGTTTTTATTTATTTTTCAAATATTTATTTAGCGTCAAAAAGTAGCGCGCGCCCCTTGGCAGCTAACGTTTAGTGATACAGCTGACGCGATAAGAATCAGCTGGCGCGTTCTGCGTGCTGACTGCCACACCCATTGTTGCTCGAACGCCGCCTAAATCAGTGCCGAGTGGAAGTGAACTTAGCTGAGCTTTAGTGACCGGCGGCAGTCAGAAACATTCGTGCAACAATTGTTGCATGTTGCCTAATCTCAGTTGAGTGCAACTGTTGACTTGGTTTTGTGTTCGTGTTCATATCCGCAATGAAAGTGTCGGTGTGACTTTGATCTCTTAATCGGCGCTCAGCGGTCGACAGTGTCTCAGTCTTAGCTTTGTTGTTTGTTGTGCTAAATTGAAATTAATCGCAAATAAACAAAGCGCGTTCGCTTCATTTAAATGAAGCAATCAGCATTGGCCTCGCTGTATACTTTTTTTTACTGCCTCTAATTATGTTTTCTATTTGATTATGTTTTAATTAAACAACATGAATGTCGACCGTGCGTCGCTTTTTTAATGTCCACCCGCGCAACCGCCAAGAACTTTGAAGTTCACACTCAGCAGCAATTGACTTGCTTTTTGTTCCGGCCGTCGCGGCTCAGAATCGCTTATCGCTGCGCCGCCGAGTTCACTCGCATTCTTTTTTGCTTGTTCAAAGGGAGATTTTTTAATTTTGCGGACATGAAATTTGGCGCTGTGTCAACGCGATATGGCTTTGGCCATGACTTGCGGCTGCTCTCTTTTTAATGAGATCAACGAAATGCAGCTAAAAATATAAACGTGGTGGTAGTGACCTACAGATCAGACATCAGTGCAGTCAATGGTCGTGGTGTAACTTTCCGCTTTTCAATATTTGCTATTCTTCTTGTGCTTCTTCTTTAAAGGTCAGAAATTACTGTTGAGTCAATAAACGTTGAAAGCAGACCATATTTTCTTATCGGCAGATATTTCGTGCTGAGATTTTGGAAAACTGATTACATGCATTACATAGAACTACATATATACTATAGAATGTAGAAATATTACAAATCGAACTTAAATTTTAGCTGTTCAATTTTTGTTTTTCTTACAAAAACTGCTAAGAAGAACACCTAAGAAATCTGGTCGCAAGCAAAAAAACAATAATAATTTTTATTTCTTCAAACTAGAATCAAAGCACGAAAGAATAAAAGCACGAAATCGAGCTCGACAATTTGTAAAAATTGAAGACAAAATATTGAGGACTGAATTCCAAGGAAACCTTTTCGAAACCGCTCAGCTGTCAGTAGTTTTCAAAGCCTAAAGAACATGAAATATGGCTCATTGTGTAGTAAACTTAATGGCTTTTCAAATATTTGTTCAAAATTGCAGAAAAACTTAATCAAATTGAATTTGAATTAGCTTAAAAAGAAGACTTTACAAACTCATTTAACCTCTTATAACTCCTAAATTAATATGACCATAACTTTTCAAATATTTAAAGCGGTCGATATATCAGGGAACACAATTCAAGTAAAGAAAAAGGGACTTCCAAACAAGTTGACCTCCGCAAATTCATTCAATTCTTCTAACTCATAAACTAATTTGGCTACAATTTCCACAAATTGAGTTACATTTCCCGATATCGCATAGCAAACACAGTTAATCTATGTTAAAGAGTGGCTTTGCAAAAAGTTGACCATTTTAAATTCGTTCTAATTCTCTCAGTTCTTAAGTAAATTGAACTCGTAGTGCGCATTGAACTGTTGAGCGGAGGACGAGGAAATGTTATTTACATATTAATAAATACTACTAAATATTACTAATATTATTTAAGTATTTCTTTATTGTTTTGAAGACTAACACTCAGCGGTTGCCTCTACTGCTTGACCATCATCTTGTTAGATCAGTGTTGCCAGATCAGGAGATTTTCTCCTAGTTTTAGGAGATTCTTGACCTTTTGGGAGAATTTTTAGGATGAAGAATTGTTTGTTGTGGCACTGAAGCCTTGAAAGCTAAAGTGTCTAATTTAAATAAATTAAATTGTATGTGCATAATTTATGCATTGAATGAAGGAATTTTACAAAAGCGAATTTTATACCAATTTTATTTTGTATGTTTTGTTTGCATTAAGTTGTTGTAAAGCTGAAGCTGAATGAATTAAAAGGTTGCAATAAAATAACTAAATATTTTTTAATTTATTTTTTATGAGAAGTATAGTTCGTTAGGTTATAATGGCAAAAATTATGGACAAAAATTTGTAGGCAATTTTTTAAATTTTTGGAGGAGCTTTTTTTAAAAGATTTATGAAAAAGTAATTTCAGGTATCTGGTAACACTTTTTAGATGGACAGATGCATATTTGTACTATTGTGAAATTTATTAAAACCAACAAAAGCTTCAGTAATTCACGCAGCTCAAGCTGAAAGCGTCTACTGCTCTGATCCTTGATAGAAAAAATTTGCAATGCTAGTCTGTGATGGTCAACGAAAGAAGAGGTCTGGTCTGGTCTGGTCTGAAACTGACTGCAGCCAAAAAGACTTCAAGACGCTTATGGATCTTTTTAAACAATTGGGATACCACAGAACTTAACTCTATTTAGGTAAAACGCAAATCATTCAGAATTTAAAAGAAGGCGTAGTAATTAATTTATTTGAGATATTAGCAACATTCTGTGAGTAGTAGAAACCTATTAGTTTCCTGCGCAACTCACAAGGAGACGGACAGGCCCAGAGGAGATGCAGAATTGAGTCCGCCCCCTATTTGCCCCCTACAAGGTATGCAGAGTTTTTCATCATTCAAGGTCATTGTTTCCGCTTTAAGTTTCTCTCAATTTAGACTGAGCTGACTTCATACCACAGAAACCATTGCCTCAAGTTTTGAATTGTATTATTTTTTTACAATTTTGAATTATCATCCATTTGAAAGGCAAACAGCTGCTCCTTGCGTTGTTGTTTATTGACTTTGTATGTATGTAGAATTCTTAGCATCAGCAGAATAACCAGTACGTTCTTAATTTCAATCTAATCTGTTGATTCCCTTTTGTGATATTTTAACTGCAATTTTAATAGTCCTACAATTAAGATATCTTTTATTTGTTATTTTCATAACAGACGTTTAATTGACCTCAATAAAGTGTTGTGTTGAAAGTGTTCAAAAAAGAAATATATTAATTTATTTTTCTGCGAAATCACGTTGTTTTCTTGTAATTTGAGTTATTTCATGAGATGGTTTTTCGACCTAACTACTCTTTTATGACACTCTTATTGACTCCTGTTGGACTATACAGAGAAACAAAACTAAATTCGAGTATCAAACTTGTTTATTAAAAGATTATTACCTTATCTTGTTTTTAATACGAGTTTACATTGCAAAGAAAATACTAACAAAAGATGAGACAAAAAAATAAAAAATGTTAACAAAAGATGGATCAACAAATTGCATTGTTCTATTGTTATCTCAAACACATTTCTCGAACTTATTATATGGTGATTTTTTTAATATTATATATTCCAGTATTACACAATAGATTTATGAGCTTATATTTATTTAGTAGTTGTTAGTTGAACTTCCTGTATGTGCAACAATCAATGCATGTAAATCACAATAAATCGCCGACTCGTGTGACGCCTGCATAGTAAATCTGCTTCAGTTAATAATTAATTCGAAATAAAAACAGCCGCAATTAAGATTAACTCTGGCGGCATGACTAGAGCGCGTGAATTCAACAACAACAATTCGCATGTAAACTTTGATAATATGACAACTGGCCACATGGCCAGAGCAACAAGAAACCTACTGTCGAGGCCTTCAGTGACTAAGCACTTATCGAAAATCGGCATTTATGGCGCTCTTCAGTTGTTCGGTCGCTGGGCGGGTGTGAAAAAATCCAATGTGTGGTTAGTTAGTGTTCAATTAGCTTTTAGTGAAATCAATCGCATAACTCGGATAATGGAATATTATTAAAAAATAATAGTCCAGAAAGTGACAGAGATTTTAGTTAACACTAACCATACAAATTGTTTGGTGTGGCCGTAAACTTTTCAGCTGTACATATATACAAAAATATATTATACAAGTACGAAGTTAATCAAAAGAGTTGAAGGTATTTTTCTAATGATTTAAGTGAAAGGGAAAAAATATGAAATAAGTTAATAAATTAATAAATAAATAAGTTAATAAATTTGCTTGGCTGTGAACAGTGACTCCGTTAGTGATACTCTTTGGATTTACGTGTTGTGAAAGCTTCTTCACCTTGAAATGTCTGAAGTGTTTGTTAAGAAAAGTGATGTAAAAGTGACATGCACATTAAAAATAAGTCTTTTTTTTCGAAAACAACATCAATAAACACATTAAAAGTTGCGTTGATAAGCGCACAATTTACGGAGCATATACAATTTTGCTGTAAACAACCACATGGTGATTCTTTATATATACAAAAATAACGTTATCTACATATTTGTAAATGAAAAAACAGGGATGCATACTTTAGAGAAATTATTAAACTTTCGAGGGAATATTTTTGTAGAAAAAGTTAGCTAAAGACGGTCTAGTTAAAGATGGGTTTGGGAGGGGATGGGATGGAAGGCTTAGTAAATATAAAATAGTTTCCATCAAAATTCGGAGTCAATAGTTGTAACACACTGAAATTTTACTAAGTGTAATATTGTAAGTTGGAAATATTGTTTCATTTCTAAAACAAGATACGGTCCTATAGTTCGAATCTACATATAATTATATAATTAAAAATCATTGAATATTTTTTTTTATTTTTTAAAGTTAAAGTTTAATTTGTTTGCCATTTTTAATTAGTCTGTAAGAATAACTTCTGTAGACCGAAATAAAAAAATAATAATAGTTATGAATAAATAAAATAAATAAAAACATAAATAAAAATAAATAAATAAATAATAATGATTACAAATAAATAAAATAAATAAATAAATATATAAATAATTTTAAAAAAATTGTGGCTCACGCCTATCTTTGATCACTTAAACTATAACTTTTATGACTTTTAATTAGCCTGAGTGAAAATGTGTTCCACGTCGTATTCTGATAAGTTTTTTTGCCAGGTTGCTATTTGAACTCATCCATCTTGTACAACAATCATTTTTCTAGCTACTGCAGATCGATCTGAAAACACCAATAGAACTAAATCCATACCTATGTTAGATACCTGTTTTTGCAGGAGATGAAAATCTGCATAGATATTGAACTTGAGTCTATCGAAAAACCTGACTCTCACCGGCTTAAATTATTTACTTCCTGATATACTGAAGATGGTTTGTTTGAAGCTGACCACCTTAAGGCGCCAGGTTTTACTCAAAGATGCCTCAACGCTTTCGGACTTAACGACTCATTAAGGTCGTTAATGAGTCGTTAACGACTCATCGTTAACGACTCATTCCGTCGTTAACGAGTGATCCGCAGCGTTGTGGTTCAAATCTCAAACTTCAAAAAATAAAACATTTACTTGCAGCAGCTGTTGCTCCAATGTGCAAAGCAAAGCACTTCTAAGCAAAAAAATACCTTTTAAGAAGCTCCCAACCAGCTGTTCAGAAAAGGCATCAAATTGTCAGTCTTTTGTATGCATTGCAGAAAGTCACACAAACCAACTAGATTTTAGTTCACCATCTGTCCAACTGTATAAACATTGTTTCATATTTTAACTGAATACATCTTGAATTCAACTGAATTCATCTCTCAGAATCCATGCAATTTCATTCAACCTTCATTTTACAGTATAAGCAAAGTGAAGAAAAACCGACCATCGGCCATCGGCCAATTTCATTCCATACGCAAAAATATTCCACGCAATCTTGATAGCATTTAATCGGAACTGTTGTTGGTCGAGTTCAATGAAATAATTACAGTGGATTTATGACTCGATTCGTGTCCGTTTGACGCCATCACGCGATGAATTGTAAGCAATTATCGCTCTCGGCGGTGTCTTTTGCTCGGTCACTGACGTCAGCTGCAAGCAGCGTCAAATCTTTCGGTGGCCGTTTCTTCGCCCCGCCCCGCAGCTTCAACGATCACAACTAATGCTTCGTGTGCAGACTGCGGAAGCATTGATTCCTCCTCGAGAATCACTTGAGAAAATTGAATTAATTAAAATATTTACTGACAAAAAATTGCCGGTCTTCGCCCACTTGGGCGTTTTTCCTTTTAGTGGGAACTCGAAATTGTTCGCTCCGACATTTCGTAGCGTCGACAGCGGTGCTGTGATAATGCTGCTTTGTTGTTGTTGTTGTTGGCGCTATGGTCAATTTGGATGATAATTCGCGAAGCGGCGAAAGTTGAAAAATATTTAATTTAATAATGAACACATTTAAAACGAATGAAATGTCATTTGTGTGAAAAGAAAACAAAAAATCTACTCAACTCGAGTGGCTCGCAGTGCTTTGACGGCCGATCATGAAACAGCCGACGAGAAACGAACGCGTCGCCGCTGCCCATTGAATTCCTTTTGGACGGCGTCGAGCAGCTATTTTGACACTTTATCAATTTGTCAGAAAAGAGAGGCGCGCGCCCAGATTTGCACGGCTCGAGTGTGCGATTGTGTTGGCGCGCAGGCCACGTGGGGTCAAGTGCGGAGCGCCAATTTTCAAACGTCACAAGCGAGAGCACGGATAAAGAAGCCCAGCGAGTGTCTGTCCGCCTGGATGCCAATCGCGGCTCCACAATTCATTGACTTGTGTGTGTATGTGTGTGTGTGTTTGTGTGTGTGAAGCTCAAGCGGCATTCATTGCTGCAGCGAAGCTGTGCTGATGGCTCGGCGGGAATTTACAACGAGTCTAAATTCGACACTCGATCAATTCACTGCACTTTAATAAATTCGAAATTCGAAACTGGCATTGAATTCCGTGGGATACTTTTTGTGGTATTTTCGAACTCAGCGTTTGAATTTCAAGTTCAAAGCGCGTTGTGACTGTTCAATCGAGAGCGAAGCTCATTCACGTGAGTGCTACATAGAATTAGGCGTATTCACGCCCGAATCGGAATCGGTGCGCCGCGTAAAGCCGATTTGAAAACTGTGTATAGACAACTGTCACGTGCTGAGCGGGCCGCGATAAGCCTCCGCTGTGCTTAATGCTGGTCGCTGGGGTCTGCACTATCAGTGCTCGGAGGATAATGATAAGCCGCTTATTTCAATTATCGGCCCTAAAAATAAATATTCAGGGCGCCATTCGGTCGAATCAGCGCGTTGATGATTTGCAAAAACATTTTTGTTTTTTTAGAATTGTGAAAAATTGGCTAATCTCTTGAAAAAGGTCGCTTTGTTCAAGCGGGAATCATGAGAAAAACAACCAAAAAACTGTATTTGTTTTAGAAAATTGTGGTGAGAGATAATGATGTGACGTTGGCAGAAAAATATCGAGGCAGAAATGTTTTAAAATTGAATAATGGATGCTTTACTCTAAAAGCTTAAGTAAAAGATGCAGAAGTGGAAAGTGAAAGTTTGAAAAAATCCAATTGAACTAAAGAGTTTTAAAATTTTAAGTGAAATAGTCAGAGAGTTAATTGAACGTTTTCAAGGTTTTAGAGTAGAGTAGAGAGTTTCAAAATTTTAGGCGTAAGACTCAGAACATTGTTTGAGGGTTTGTGATGTTCCAATGGAACTATACCGTAGATCAAAAATTTAAACGAAAGATCAGTAAATTTTTTCGGAATTTTTAAAGTCTTAAATAACTAGACTTTAAAAACGTTAAGTGAAATATTCACAAAATTCGTGGAGAGTTTTCAAGTTCCAATGTTCCAAAAACTAAAATTTTAGTTTAAGAAATTTTTGATTTTAAAAAATTTAATTTATTTTTTATTTAAAAGATTGAGAGAGCTTGCAGAAAGTTTTCAAGGTCTTAATAAAAGTAGAGGTTCTAAGAAATTTAAGCGTAAGATTCAGAACATTGTTTGAGTGTTTGTGTAGTTCCAATGGAAAGACAGATTAAATCTTCCAGCTGATCAAAAAAGATCAGTAATGTTTTGGAAGTTTTAAATTTACTAAATAACTGGAAACATTTGAAGTTTTAAGTGAAATATTGATTGAGTTTTTTGAGAGTTTTTAAAGTTTCTACTTTCATTGAAACTTTAGGCTTTTAAAATTCTAAGTTTAAGACTAACAAACCTAATTTGGTGGAATAATGGAACTAGGGAATTTCGAACTTTAATAGAAATATTCAGAAAATGTGTTGAGAGTTTTCCAAGTTCCCATGGAATTTTAAAACTTGTAGCGTCAAAAACGTTAAATGAATTGAGGGTTTGAAAAGTTATGGTAAAACTAATGTAGAAATTTTAAAAGTTTAAGTGAAAGAATCGGAAACATAAAGAATCAAATGGAAGTAGGTTTAAAGGATCAAATGGAACTAGTGTCTTTTACAACTTTAAGCAGAACTTCTCGAGAGTCCGTTGGCAGTGTTCAATGTTTCAAAGAAAGAGTGTTTCAGAATTGTTTCTTCCATTTAGATTTTTCTAGAAAACTATAAGAAAGTCTATATTAAAACAAATTGTATCGCCAATATATTAAGTCATACTTCAATCATGTATTGAATCTTATGGCCAAAACAGATTTGATATTCAGTAAATAACATATTTCACCATTAATTTTCAAACTACTTTTCCATGCTCCAACTTGAGTCCACCTTCACCGCAAATGCAATCGCGCCGTGCAAAATCAATTGCAAATCAATTTCATTTGCCACTTGTAAGCCAACTAAAAGCCATTATTTTTGCTCTATTACAGCAATAACAAGACACCGACTTGCTGCACAGGACATCGAGTGACTGCGGCAAATTGGATGACAATTGCATAAAAGCGCAAAATAATAACAGGCCGAGACGACGACGAGGGGAGCAACAACAGACGAATCGACACAATGCGATGACAAGAAGCTGAAGCGCTGAAGGGAAAACTGACTGAACAGCGGAGGCGCTCAGTCGAACGCCACCAATGCAGCGAACGTCGCAATAACACACGCTGCAATTTTTTTCTTAACTTCTTCCGGCATTATTTCCAATCGCTGTCGCTGTCTTTGGCGACTGCTTGATTTCCTGCTCACATTCCTTCTTTTGCCATTGAGCGCGAACGCGCCGAGAGGAGCCAACTTGCCAACATTTAGTGCTGCTTTTTGAGTTAGCAGACGACTGCTGCACGTGTAAATAATTAGCTGAAAAGTACAAAAAAAGCAACAACAAAATGGTGCACGGTCCACCGGCGCGCAAGAACCAAACGGCCAACGGCAATGCCAATGGCAAACACTGTGATCTGGTCGAGGATGTGACGTCGCCAGTGCCGCCAGACGGCGGCTGGGGCTGGATGGTCGTCTTTGGCTCATTCATGATTCACATCATCAGTAAGTAAATTAATAAAAACTATATAGAATGAAAGGAGCTTCCTTGGGCATCACAATGGGTCTAAGAGGGTTTTAAAAGTCGGAGAAAACTGTAGTAAAAAATTGTATGCGAAAGGTGCATGTTTTGTTCTATTGGTACTTTATGGCAGTGCAATCGGCTGTCTGTCTCGAGGGGTTCAAACCCTCTTAAATATTTATATATTGCAAATTTGTGGCTACCAAATATGGTTTCGGCTGATAAAAGACTTAAAATTTGTGTGTATAAGATCTTGTGTGCACTACAGTTGTTTTTACATAACTCAAAAAAAAAATACTTGGAAACGTTTGAGTGAACTTAGGTCCTGCAAATTTGGCACTGTAGAGTTGAGTCAGTGGCAATTTTGAGAATTAACAAAGCATGAAATGACTGCACTAATTCGATGGCGAACTGAGTGAAATTAGAGACGAGACACACAAATTGCATTTAAAAACACAGTGCACAGACATTTGGATGGTATGTGGTGGTTTTGGTTTTCTTGAGAGCTTAAATGCTTTAATAATATAAAAAAAAATTTAATAATATAAATTAATATTGCTTGTTAGGTTAGGACCGTTCACTTAGTGGTTGACGATGGTGAGCACTTTTACGTGAAATTTTTTGTTTGGGATGACACGTATGGACTTAAAATAGGTCTTTTGTTAATTTTGAAGAAAATATTTGCGGTTTCCTGATAAAAAGTTTTATAAAAATGGCTAAAAATATCCTTTGACCCAAACCTCCCATTATTGAAATAATTCATTAGTATATTTATTAGAGTTGGCTTCCCTCACTCGGAGCCTATAAAATTCTTTATTGAGTGCGCATATTTTTCGTGACAAATTTATGACTACGAACCATTCAGTAACTCAATGAACACTAAACACACATATTTTTCTAATCGGGTGTCGATTTATGGTACCCACTGTTGGACTGATTACCCAGAATCGGTGCGAGTTGACAACACTCGCGATCACGCTGACACTTGCGGCCTGAGCGTACATTCTCGCAGTGCAACAATCCTCTTGTAATCAGCGGCAAGCAATGCATTTTGCTTTCAATTTCCACAACTAAAGCAACACTAACAGTGAATCTGTGCCAATGCAGCAAACACAAAATAAAAATAATAATAATTAAACCCACTTTGAACACCCAGTAGGCTGCAGCAGCGTTTTCCCCACGTAATTTTACTTACATTTTTCCATTTATTAAATATTTCTCACTTTTCTCGAGCATTGTTGAAAGTGAATTTGTTGCATTTTGCACGTGTTGCAGCCATAAAACACTTCCACAAGTGCCATATTCCAATATCCCATAAATACTGTCGATAAGGTGCGCCCTGATAGCTGCACACAGTCGGATCACTGGTCGAGTACAGAACCTGATATATGCTTTGCCGATCGGCGCACTCGAGCGTGTGGGTACAGTCGCGGCAGCGCTCGAAGTGAAGTGCTCGAGTGCCTCCATATCAGCGCCTGTGGCTCAATGATGGTGTTTTTGTTGTTGTGTTCGCTTTCCAACAGCATTGCCCCGATTAGCCCATGGAGCGTTCGCTCGCTGCAGACGACTTTTAATTATCATTTTACCACTTGTCGTAAATTAAATACTTGAAAAGTCGTCTAATGTTGGTTGGGCGGCGCCATTCAGGCGTCAATGCGACAATTTGTGGCGCAATAAAAGTGCAGTTTTTTTTCGATCCATGATTAGCTGATCAGTGCCGAGGTTACTGTTGGTAGCAGTTGGCTTTTTATGAGTTAGAACTGTTTGAATCTCAGGGTTGAACCTTGGCGTCGCGGCTTTATCTGACAGCAATCCGAAGACTATTGTGGCGCAGAGTTATGGGTCTAGTTGGACCAATAGATGGGTTTTGGCTAATCAAGAGTATTTCCTGAATGCAGACTGATAGCTAGAAATGTGATTGAATACAACTTTCATGACAAATATTTGTTTACTCGAATATCTAGGAAATTTTAATGAGATTGTTTGACAGGTTCATACTCACCAGTGGAGCACAAATGATTTCATTTTGGGGATGGGGGGGTTTGCGTACAACTTTTGTGCAGAATACCATTCAAAACCATATTTTGTACCAGCATTTTGTTTGTTTGAGGGTGGAACACCCAAAACCCCCCAATGTGTGTCACTCATACTCACCTATGTTGGATTCCAAGTTAAAGGGATCATTCAGAAAACTTTAGTGCAGACGAGTACGCTCGACAGTAACAATTAAATACCATTCTTTCAGAAACAAAAAACAAAAACAAGAGAAAGAGGGAGATATAGAAAATGAAGAAAAAAGAAAGAAGGGTTGAGAGAGGGTTTTAGTGGTCTTCGCTCACCCCAGTCTTCTTAATTTCCTTTAAAAATCTACAGAGGTTGGTAAGATACAGCTGCTTCGGGTTCCATGACTTTTTCAACGGTCCTGCGATACATGAAATCCTGAGACACACCATGAAATCTTGAGTGCGTGATCCACCTTTCGCTCGATCAGTGCATTCCATGTAGTTCAATACTTACGCACTTTAGTTCAGGTACTCACGCTATGCATTTGGGACTGCCTTCTAACGGTTTCTAAAGGACTTGCAAAGACGAGGAGGAAGAAAACGTTTTTTGTTGCAACGGCCTTGAACTCCACTGTTTACAGAAGGGGTAACTTTTGTTTTGACAATACAGCCAGTTGAATTTTTCGCAGTCTACTCAAGATTGTTAGAAGCCCCAATTCAATTTGCCAATTGAGGTATCTTAGTCTAAAAAAACGAGTTCTGCTGAGTGCAGCCAGTCCAAATCTAACTTCCTTAGCAAGTTTACAATTGATTTTTACAAGATTATGCGGTCGTTTTTCTGCTGGAGTTACATAGAACTTAATGTCTATAATACTAGACAATTAATTTACAATATTCAAAGAAATCATCAGGTCTCTTCATTCCACACTTTCGAGAGGCAATCAATCGACTCCACTTCACAAAAACGCTTCAATCCTTTATCAGTTTTTTTCTAATACTTAATTACAGTTAAATTAATCTAAGGCGTCATATCGGTTGATAGTAGCTGATAGTAGCCAAATTTGTCTGAAATGCTCGAAAAGGAACAAATTAATAAGAATTACTTTTTAATTATTGGAAAAAGTTTTTTTTTAGAACTTTTCTATCATCTATTCTACCTTCTTTTCTATCATCTATTTATTTACGCATTTGTTTTCGATATGTTTTTGCAGCCGATGGCATGACGTACTCCTTTGGCCTCTTCTACAATGAGTTTCTGAACTACTTCAACGAGGGCAAAGGCTACACGGCCTGGATTGTATCGATTATGGTGGGCGTCACCTTTGCCTCAGGTCAGTAGTTAGTTGTCGCTCGCTGGCCACGACACACCACTAATTCGCCTCTTCTCTCGTTCAGGTCCCATCTCATCGTCCTTCGTCAATCGCTATGGCTGTCGGGCGGTGACCATTGCGGGCGCCATTTTCGCCGCCATCTGCATCATTGCGAGCATGTTCGCGCAGAACGTGCTCACACTGATCTTCACCATCGGTCTGGGCACCGGCTTCGGCCTGGGCCTCATCTACCTGCCGGCCATAGTCAGCGTGACGACGTACTTTGAGGCGAAGCGATCCCTGGCCACAGGCATTGCTGTGTGTGGCTCCGGGTTCGGCACGTTCATTTTTGCGCCGCTCACCGAGCACCTGATCGGCAGCTACGGGTGGCGCGGCGCCATGCTCATCATCGGCGGCATCGTGCTCAACTGCATCATCTTTGGCGCCATGTTCCGGCCGCTGGAACCGCCGCAGCTGCCAAAGGCCAAGAAGGCCGATCTCATTGACAACAACACCACGCTGGCAGAGCTGAAGCCGCTGCGTGCGGACATGAAGCTGGCCGGCGAGCAGTACCTGCAGCTGCCGCAGCGCGCCGAAGGCGCCCTCTGCCGGTCGAACAGCGTGGGCCATGCCATGGGCAACAACGTAAGTGCGCGGGCGCTGGGCGGGGCGGGTGGGCTGTTGAGCAGCACTGGCGGTTGATGGGCACATCGCTAACCGTACTGTTTCCTGTTTTTGCATGCACTGGACGCGGCAGCGGCCGTCGCTGATGCGCTGCAGGATGCTTTCTCTAGACATGACCACGTTGATAGCGCAAGTAAAATGTAGTTCGTTGCCATTATCCGCCCACAGACCAGTGCAACCCCTGCAAATCTAGAAATTAGTGCACGCCACTCAATTTGCAACGCTCCCCTCCCCTCCACCATGCATTCTCATTCGGCCCCCCTTGAGTCCGTTTCCACACAAGTCTAACATTTCTCGGTTCTCTTCAACAGAACAACAACTTTGGCCTGGCCATGGACAAGAACCAGATCGCCACCATCACCAAGAGCGGCAACGGGGAAATCGCGCGGCACCGCAGTCAGCCGCACCTGGAACGCATGGCGCACGCCGAGAACTGGGGCAGCGGCACCATGTACCGGCCGGACATCCTCTACCAGGTGCGTGCGCCTCGCGCACTCCAGCACAGTCAACACTAATGAAATTTTGTCTGCTTGCAGGGCTCCTTGCTCAACGTGCCCGAATACATGAGCTCGCGCAACGATCTGTCCGGCTCGACGACCTTCAAGCGGTACGGCTCGCTGCGGCACAGCGCGCGCCCCAGCCAGAGTCAAGTAAGTACGAGACGATTTCGTGGACTGGTTTGTTCACATTCTGTATTTGCTTTGCCAACACACAACACACGTTCGACACAATTTCGGTGACATTTTACGGTCTATAAAAGCAGATCGAGTACTCGCGGACGTAATTTAGAAGCATATAGCAGAAGACCCCCAACAGCAGCGGAATGACCAGCAGATGCAAATAGCGTAGGTTATCCGTGAACGGGGGAATAATTCGGAAGCAAATCATTGCCGTTTTTTTGTTGAGTTGGTGATTTTGACTTTTATACGGAATGAATTTTGAATGTTTTGTGCGACAGGACGTGAAGCAGTCAGGCAGTCGACAAACAGGAGTAGTTTTTTTGTAGGAAATTTATGTGGGGTTTTAGAACACAACTATATAAAGTGCGAGTCCCTTCGATGCGATTTGTAAGAGTACAAATATTTTAAAAATAATTAAAATAATAATTTATGACAAACTTCCTCGATTTGTAAACCAGGGCAACGAACAAGTTAGATTAAGGTTCAGAAATTGTAAGGATGCATATTGGAAAAATAGTGGATCCCATAAAGAGAAATGGATATATTTTTTGTCAGATTTGTGGAGAGCTTCGCTCAATCCGATTCGATCTCTGTGTGATCTCTATAGTAAGTTTCAATAAACGTTGGACAAGCAGGTGTAGTTTTTTTGTAGGAAATTTATGTGGGATTTCAAAACACAACTAAATAAGTCCTAGTCCTTTCGACTAGATTGCATGACAAATATTGAAATAAACTTGCGAGAACATGATGTTAGTTATTATACCAAAGCAACGAAAAGTTAGGGTTTCGAAATTTAAAAAAAACACACGTGGGACAGCTAGAGAGTTCCTCAAATAGAGGTGGAACTTTATGCTTAAAGAGCTGTGGAGAGCTTTGCTTAACCCAACTTGATCTCTGTATGATCTTTGTAGCAAGTCTCTGGTATTGAATTGGTTTGTTGAAATGGTGTTTGGGGAACTTACACTAACTAACACAGGAAAAGATACACTCTATTCGAGCCTCAAAATGGACCTCAGAGATCTTTAAGTGTACAAGTTGACAATCAGCCAGCTCTGCTTTCATAAAGTTCTTTCCGCTTCCAGGCGTTGTTATCTGTTCAACCAAATCCTATAGAACACTACCTATCTTTGGTTCAAATCTCTCTCTCGCTCTATCTCTGTCTCTCTGAATAAACATTTAATCAGAAAGACTCTCTTAAACTTTATTATAGAATCGAAAGTGTCTACAAAAATAAGTACTAAACATAGTTATCGCTAATATATGTAGTTGGCAAGTATTCTGTAGAAGTAGCGCAGTAGATAGTAGGCAAGTACAGCGCGCAGCACATTGTACACAAAGATTTTGCTGAAAATATCGAGAGAGAAAAGAGGTCAGCAGTCAGATCGTGTGGTCACTGCACCACTGCTACATACGCTTTCAGCACTTTTTGCATTCTCGGTATGGTCTTTGGATCCTCGCCCAGCAGAATTTCGCGTATCCGTAGGACCATTGTGGTGCATATCTCCAACAGACCCTCGTCGCTGCCGGCTCTCGAAATATCTTCCAGTACAGCAAAGTCGGTGCTGTGTGGCGAATTGGGCGACAATTAGTCAAAAGCTATTGGAACGCAATCGGCTTGTTTGTTACCCTTTCGTGGCGGCGAACATCTCCTCTGCATGCGTAAAGCCCGGACTGAGATATGTGTTGAACAGAAAGGGCTTCATCACTTCCAGCGAGACGTATGCCTTGCGCACGATGCCCATGAGCGCGGGCTTTCGTCCTGACAGCACCAGCATCGAGTCCACCAGTATTGCGGGCAGAATCTGCTTGGTGAATAGCTGCACCCAAATGTGTAAGGAAAGGGAGTTAGGGAATTAGTATGTCATTTACTTACCAGAAAAACGTAGAGCAGCCGACTCGGCGTGTAGATGCAGCTGGGAATCAGGAAGCTCTTCTCGAAGGCTGCCTTGTACCAGAGATCGTGAATCTCCATGGTTTGGCACATTTGCAGAAATGTGTGCGGCGAGTGGCCACACGAGGACGACTGGTTCACAGGCGCAGACTGCAGTGTTCTGCAATGGGAAATGTAGTTTGACCAGTGACAATTGCGCAACTCTTGCTTACTTTTGACTTGTGTATTGCTGGTCCGCGTGCCAGGCGTAGTAGATCATGTTTTTGATGCCCAGGTCGAGCGGTGTGATGTCGAAGCGAGTCTTCGGGCTCATGTAGACCGTCTTCAGAATGCCGGTACCAACTAGCACAAAGAGCCCCATGGCGCCCATAATGGTGGGCGGAAAACCAGGCACTGGCTCACTCAGCGAATGCAAAACTGCAAGAAAAACGCCCCAACACTGTTAGGGTTCGGCTTCCAACACAGAGCTACAGGACATACCAATCGAAGGTCTATAAATGCACACCGGCAGCCGATCGCGATAATCATTTACCAGACTCTCCGCTAGATTTTTGGTGAACGAGTACGTGTTGGGAAAGCCAGTGATCATTCTGAAAAAGACAGATAGATATGAGAACCAAAAAAAATGTTGAATATCCACTCACTTTTTGGTTACGTAGTCCAGAGCATTTTCATTGTTTTCATTCTTCAACATTTCCAGACACAGGCGCCAATCCATGGGCGATTCGTAGACCTATAAAGTTTTGCAATTCGTTTGTATTGATTTACATTTGAGTAGTGTGATCCACTCACCTTGGCGTCGACATATTTCAAATATGTGTTGCAATAAAAAGTGGACACGTGCATGAACACTTTGAGATTCTTGAGCGTTTCGGCGAATTTCAGCGCCTCATGGGTGGCGCCCACATTCAGATTCACGGCCACCCGAATGGGTTCGTCGAAACGTACTGTCGCTGCGCAGTGAAACACAATCGAGACGTTGGCCAGGACTTTGGCATAGGCGGGCGTTATGCCCAGATTCGGTAATACTGCATCGCCGGGTATGGCAACCAGCTTGTCCAGCAACTCCGGCCTTGTCTTGTGTATGACTTGAAAGATCTACGAAAGGGTACGGGGGTGTTGACGAAGTTAGATTGTGAGCACACATTAAGTGATCATCCATTGCAATGTCACAAATATAAATAGTGGGTTTGCCTCAGTAGAAAGTCGTTTAATCTGGCAACCCTGACGAGTCAATGGAGAGCACAAGGAGGATACTAAACAAAAGCGTAGCTCAACTATGAACAGTTCAGTTGTCGATCTTTCGGTTTTTTTTTTAGGTATTTAGTGAACTTCCCGAACTTTGTAACTTCCAATTGTGTGAGGCGCTTAGAATTATTCTTTAGGGATCTTAAAAGGATAACAGGATAATTTTTACTATTAAGAAATTGTTTAATTTCGCGTAGTTTTCAAATTACACATTAATTTTCAAATATTTTTGCATGCAAACTTTCAGTTACTGCTGACGAATTATTAGAATAGGAGCCTCGTAAAGCTGAGATTTGCTTCGATGACTGAACATTTTTTTAACTTCTATTCTATTAAAAAGGTGGTTTCCAGTGAAATATTTTTCACCCGCTACCCACATAGAAAAACAGTTTTATAGATGTGTGTGCAAACTTCTTCAATTCAGAACAGCATATCTTAAGTTTTCTTCAATTTTTGAACATTTTCCTAACTCCTATCCTATGAAAAAGGTGTCTCCAAATTACGTGATTCCAGTGAAATCTTTTTCACTCGCTACCCACATAGCAAAACAGTTTTATAAACAATCTTTTGACAATTCAAACTTCTGACAATTTAGAACAGCAGAACTAAAGTTTTCTTCAGTTTTTGAAGATTTTCCTAATCACAATTTTGCAAGTTCCACAATTCATATCTACACTGACATCTTTTCACATGTCTTCAACTTATTGAGAGGGTTTAAACCCTTTTTGATTGAAGTTAATCCATAGTTTCTGTAACTGCTTACAAGTCATTACATCACAACAGCGATTTTCTGCTCGTTCCAAACTTGTTCCTATCAACTATCCAAAACTTGTTCGTGGCGTTTTGTAAAAGAATTATTTTTAAAAAATTATTTCATCTTCCACTCTTCGAAACATACTTTGTTCTTTCGCAGCTTCTCCAAACGCTCCTGTACGCCGAGATTCCTTTTGACGCGCAACAACAAATAAATGCGACGCACATTGCAGGAGCGCAACAACTTTTCAATCAAACCTCTGCCCACAGTGCCTGCAATGGATTTGTCCAAAGTTCATTTACACATTTTTCAATTTCATATTTTTCAATTTCATATTTTTCACTATTCATATTTTCACAAAAAATACACAAAATTTCACGCACCCGATCCGCCAGTGATGAATATCTCACAGTCCTTGAAGAACTCGGCTATCATTTTGAAGCTTTGTGACTTCTTGAATTCTTACGTCCTGCACGTTTGCTGGCGTTGCCTGACTAGACACGTCAGTGCTCGAGTTGTAACTAACGCGGGATTCTCAAAGTTGCCGTTGACAGACTCAGGTGTGCGTCGTTCAATTGAACAGCGCAATTTGCATTTTGAAGCCATTGTCATTTTACATTTACTGCATAATGCTGTGGTATAGTTGTAGTTGTTACTATGTCCACTTGTAGGTATATATATTTACAACGCGTCCGCATTTGAACTTGGGGTCAATTGCTTACATTGAACATTCGCGCAGTGGCGCTGCCAAGGGGGAAATCAGAGTGTGGAATTTTCTATGTAAACAGAAAACAAAACATTTCTGTAGGATTTCCACAACTTTTAATTGTAAGCTGCAAAGAAATTAAAATACCAACAGACTTGTTGTTCGACTCAGAAGCAGACAGTGAATCTCAAGGAATTTAAGTGCTTTGCAATAACATTGGCTTAGATTAAATATTTATTGGTTACATTGCGTCATCGCAACACTAAACATTTGGAGCACATTTTTGAATGACTTCCACTGATCTGACATACTTATACCAACTTCTCTTATCCGCAGGAAGTGACAAAATGCTGCGGCTGTGTGACATGTTCCAAAGAGACGCGCGACACCTTCGTCGAAATGATGAACTTTTCGCTGCTGAAGGATGTCGTCTTCATTCTGTTCGCCGTCTCGAACTTCTGCACCAGCATCGGCTTCAACATGCCCTACGTCTACATTGTAGCGCAAGCGGAGACGCTCAATCTGAACAGCGAGCAGTCCAGCTACCTAATTGCTGTCATCGGCATTGCCAACACAGTGGGCCGCATCATACTCGGCTACGTCTCCGATAAGCCGTGGGTGAATCGTCTCTGGGTATACAATGTGTGTCTGACACTGTGCGGCGTTGGTAAGTTTTAGCACCGAGTTGTATAATGTTTTCGCTTTACTAACAAAAAAATTCCACTCACCTCTGCAGCCACCGCCCTGAGTCCGCTGTGCACGGACGCCCTTTCGCTGAGCATTTACTGTGCCATCTTCGGTTTCACCATTGGCGCCTACGTGGGCCTGACGTCGGTCATACTGGTCGACCTGCTGGGACTGGACAAGCTGACCAACGCATTCGGCCTGCTGCTGCTGTTCCAGGGCGTCGCCTCGTTCATTGGACCCCCGATTGGCGGTAAGCAGAAAAGCTTTGCTCGAGCTAAACTCGAATAACCCATTGGCTTGTTTTTCACTTTTCCAGGCTGGCTGTACGACATAACGGAATCGTACGCTCCCGCCTTCATACTGGCCGGCGTTATGATCGCCCTGAGCGGCTTAATGCTGTTCGCCATTCCGCCCATTCAGCGCTACCTGGACAACAGGGCCAAGCAGCAAGAGAACGCCGACGAAATGACTCTGAGCTAGTGAAGTCCTGCGGCCCGCAACTCTGCTGCGAACTGTCTTGAATGCTTTTAGAAATTTTCTCCGTCTTTACTATGACTGTTTCGAGCTTTCCGCTGTTTTCTGCCTTCTCTTGTTTGTACGCATGTGGATAGGTATAGCTAGGAGTGTACATACAGTGTAACATATGCAACATAGGTCTAAGGTAGCGTAGAGCGTAAACGAGCAACTCAGCCTTAACGTGAAAGCGCTTACACGACAATAGTCGCCGGTGCTGGTGTTACACACACAAACACACGGACACATTTATAGGGAAAAGTTTGCCTTCAACACGTCAAATAACGAAATTATTATAATCTAAGCGAGTTAATTAAGCGTATTAAACTTTTTAGCGTATGAATTCGGTGGTTTTGTGATTGTGGTCGCGTCGTATGAAAGTTGAATCCATGAATTTATTGCCAAGTGAATGAGCCACAAACATACACACACACACACATAGCATATGACATTTAATTGCTAAGCCATATCAGTCGATGACGAGCCGATCGGTCCACGTTGTGTTTAACAAAAACTGTACAATAAATTAATTTATTATTGCTTTACTGCTGTAACGAATTTTCCTTAACTACACGAAAGTTATACTAAACTATAAACATGTTTTGTTACAAATAGTCGTGTGCGACTTGTTCATACTTTTAGTGAATTAGTTTAATGAAGAAAACAACTTTTTATCGATTAAAACGTAATTATTATAATTAGAAAACAATGAGAATATTTAAATAAACATACTCGGAATTATGTGATATATGGTTTTTCTATAAATTTTCAATTATATGGGAGCATTTTGATGCCACAAATTGCATCTGTTTGAAATGTGTATGAAACATTTTTTTTAACGTGGGTTAAATCGGGTGGAAGAAGGGCGTAGAGGACGAGGGTAGACGAGTTTCTCGGCAGCCCGAGCTACGAATCGAACCTAGGGCCTCTGGTATTGTAAAGATACTTAAAGTTAATTGATTAGTGTGCAACTAGGATAGGAGATTAGCCCATCATTAATTGTAACAGGTGAGGAACTGAGTTGAGGTAAACGCCACTAATGGTTGAGAACCTGGCTATGGTGGTGGTCTTTGCACAGGACGCACAATGTTTTGCTTTTCTCTTGCTGGCACTGGACTACTTTTGATGGGAACTGGGATGATGTGGTGGCTGAATTTGGTTCTTTTTTCATTGCAACGCATTCCAACTTTATTGTGGATGGAATAGGAACGTAGCCTAAAAGTTTGAAGCAAGCGGGAAAGTGTTAATGGGTTAGGAAGCAAATACAGTCGTGTCTGGGTATAGTGAATACCCTATATAGTGAACACCTCGATAAGTGAACACCCAAATTTTGACATGGAGCCTCTAAATATTGAAAACAATTTTGAAAGCAATTTTAAGCAAGAAACAAAAAGTGTATTTTGGGCAAATAAAACGAGTTTTTGAACAAAAATGTTAACCTTGATATAGTGGACAATGTCAATACTGTGAACAGGCCTTGCAATAATTAGTTCACTATATCCAGACACGACTGTAGTAAGTGGAAAGAAAGAAATTTGTAAAACATCCGAAATCAAGACTGGGCTACTGAAGTCATGAACTTAAGAAAATTTTGAATTTTTGACACTTAAGCAAAAATGAATGATATTGGAAATTAGTGAAGTTGTTAGTTGCAATTTATTAAGGCTTTTTCTAAATACTTAGTTCATAAGCAAAATTTTATTATAAACATTAGAAATAACATGACACTCGATTATCTCTTAAAATGATCACAAAAGTTCGCCTACACAGTTTCGATATGATTTAACTTTACCACTTACAACTTTTCAAAAACAACTGATGGGTTTTAGAGCAATGATGACCATTCTGTGTGCAGTGAGAGTTAACAATTTGTATTTGTTTACTTAAGTTATCAACATAAAATACAAGTACAAAGTTTCTGTTAACAAATTTAGTATAGTTTCAGGCTAACTATTAGTTTTATGGCCCGAACCCATTCAAGACAGCAGCGACACGGCCATGCAACTTCATTTTGGCGCCGGCTTCGATCGTTGCCGTGTAGTCAACTACGTGATTAGAATAAAAGCGGCATCTTTTCATATCATCAATTATAATTTTGAGCTCCTAACACAAATTTTAAAGCACTTTGGCACTACTGCATTCGTCTATGTCAATTTTAACTTTATACAATAAATTTAAAACAAATGGCAATGTGTAATAATTTTTAGTTAGTTATAATTTTACTAGTAAATTTTAATTAAAATACTAACAAAATTGTAATTGTTGTTCAAAGCATCCCGAAAAAGTAGAAAACCTGTCTTCGAAAATATTTGTTTTGAAGCAGTGATGCCAATTGTTTGGTTTTTTCGCCTGCAAAAGAGAGAATACTTAGTTCTATCTTTGGCAACAATGACAACTGTGTTCGGTGTTCGTGTAGTAGTAAAGTCGTCAAAATAAGCATCTCCTCATATGAACATTCTGATTCTATATTATGACAGATGCAGTCGCGTCGCTGCCGTCATCTATGTGTTCGGGGCATTATGCTTGCATTCCGTTCGTGAGACTGTAAAATGATTCATCATGAATAAATGAGCATGAATCATTCATGCAAACATTGTCCTCATTCTTATGAACTGAATTGACCTAACTTAGTGCTGAATTTGTTTGTCCAACGACTTGTTTTGATTCAAAAGATTGAAGCAAGAGTTCACTTTCTTTCTTGCCTTCATAAACTATAAAAATGTATATATCATAACTTATTCGTATGTTTTTAGTGATTTATTTATATTTTAAAACAAAATATTTTAAAAAAAGATCCGAAAAAATAAAAATTCATAACTTTGCCTTCAACTATGCTTAAAAACCTTCACTATTTTTAACAAAAACTACACTTTTACTGAAATTGGGTAATAAACTACTAACACACAAATTTTCAATCGGACAGTGAATGACTTCACAGTAAATTTTTGAAATCTGATTGGAAAACCTTTTTGTTTTCCTCGTCTTGTTGTATATTTAATAAATAACGAATTTTGCTTGTTAAATAAATAATTTTTCTTGGCAATTAATTTTTTTGGAAAATTCTTTACTTTAAAAAAACACTTTTTGGGTGGCAACTTCTGAAAATTTGACCTACTGTCAAATTAAAAATCAACAGTTTACTGTTCGATACGAGTAAACTTGTCACTGCAATCACGACCGGACTTACAAAGAACTCTTTTATTAACAGGTGAAAACATCAATGACACAAAAGCGGTGAAGCCTTGCACGCGCCCCTCACCCTCATTAGCAACCAATGACAGCTCGGATGTATCGCCAGTGTTGCTCCGAAGCGTCTTTGTGTGCTGCTGAACGTTGCAATGCTGGCAACAATTTTGCTGTCAATTATGAAATAATTGTTGTGCAAATTGTTTGCTTTTCTCGAGCGTCGCATCGCACGGCATGTCGTCATTTATTATTATAAACAGTGGTGGTGTGTGCAGCCGCCGAACGCAGCTGTGCAATGAATGCGGCCGCAAGGGCCACGGCGCGGCCTTGTTGTCGCCGGCCTTTCAACAACGGCCCCGCTGTCGCCGCGCCAGTTTCACATTGATTTGGCTATTGCGTGTTGCTCGTGTTTTGAAATGTTGCAACGACGGATATGTGTTGTTCTCGCGGCTGCAGCGATGTAATTTTGGCGACACAATTTCGCGCTGCGCTGCCCAGCGACAGCGGCTGCAATTTCTTTGATTACAATCGCGCGCCAATTAATCACCGGTACGCACAGTTGGCGCATGAAGACAAATGCGCATTTCAAAATCAAGCGAAATTTCTGCGCGGGATTACCGCACCGCCGCTGGGTATCTCGGCAATCTATGCGGCCACTTTAATGGGCACTCAACTTGAATAATGTGGCGCTGCTGCTGGCCAAGTGGCCGATTATAGGAATTTCTACAAAGCTAAAATTTTTACAAGATTTTTAAATTTAATTTCCATTTTTAATTATAAAATTTGTCATTGCATGTGATGAACTTTTTTGAAAGACACAAACAATGTTGGATGAGTTCTTCAGTTCACTGAGTGAGCGATCTGCAATTTTCTGTATGGTGCACTTTTTGTTGTTGTGAAGATGGCGACTGCCAACTGTCAACGCGCAAACTATGCACGCGAACACAACTGAATTCGAAAAACTTGTACGCGTCCTGCATCGAATTGCGCTGCTTTGGCTTTTGCGTTGGCTACTTTATTTCAGCCGTTTGTGGCTGTGTACTTTATGACAGCTGTCATGCAATGTCAACTATGCTATGCGGGTCTAATTAAAGACGGACCATTATAATGTACACTAAAATTAATTAAAATTTCTTGTTTTAAGTTGTGGGTTTTGCTTTTGCATTTCAATTTTATTACACACACTTGTGAACACACGCACACACATGTAAGCGCTCTCTTCTGCATATAACGAGACAAATTCGAATCAAGATTTTGTTGTCTTTATGGCTAAAAAGTAATTTAAAAACTAAAAATTTAAACATTGGTAAAAACTAAAAATGACCTTAACCCATCAATGCATGCTGGAAAATTAACAGGCAATGAGAACTGATAGATGATAACTAATGCTTTAAGTTTAAATTTTGAAATTTATGACGATAAGTCTTTGTAAGTGGTAAGCTTTTTGTCATAACAAAATTTAATTTTACGATTAAGGCACAACAAATTTATTTTCAGTTTTCAAGTATAGGTCCATAAATTTCGGATTATATGAGCTAATGTAAGCAGACTTAAATTTCCAATAAATCGCTACATGGCAACCTCCTTGTAGGAGATCCTTACGGAATGGCACATCGAATGTTGACTTGTTGACGAACAAACAGAGAGAGCTAACACTTCGTTCAATAATGTGTGTGACTGACACATAGATGGCGGCACTAATACTAAAGCAATATTTTTTTTCGAAATTGTGAACCTTTTTAGGCTTACTGTCAAAATTATATGTCAATCCGACCATTAGTTTACAAGTTACAGTGCTTTAAGTGACACTACTTTTGAGTTTTTAAAACAAATGAATTCAAAGCAATTCCGTGTGCTGATTTATCATCTTTTTTAATAAAAAAAAATACTGTTCAATGCCAGGAATGGCTTGAAAAACATTATTCGGACTCTGCTCCATCAAAAAGAACCATTTGTTATTGGTATGCCGAATTCAAACGTGGTCGTACAGACACCGATGACATTCCATCTACTGGACGGCCAAATGACGCTGTTATTCCGGAAAACGTTAAAAAACACTGAAAATCATTATGTCCGACCGTAAAGTGAAAGTGGGGGAGATTGCTGACATTCTAAAGATATCAGCAGGCAGTGTACACACCATAATACACGAACATTTGGTTATGAAAAAGGTGTTTTCGAAATGGGTGCCGCGTTTGCTCACACCAGAGCAAAAACAACAACGAATCGATGATTCAAAGAGCTGTTTGGACATGTTTACGCGCAACAAGTCGGAGTTTTTGCGTCGGTACATCACAATGGATGAAACATGGATCCACCATTTCACTCCAGAGTCAAATCGACAGTCTGCTGAGTGGCATGCAACCGGTGAAAGCCGCCCAAAGTGTCCAAAGGCACAAACATCGGCTGGCAAGGTTATGGCGTCAGTATTTTGGGATGTGCACGGAATAATATTCATCGACTATCTTGAGAAAGGGAAAACAATCAATAGCGACTATTATATAGCGTTGTTGGAACGTTTGAAGAAGAAATCGCGATTAAGCGGCCCCATATGAAGAAGAAAAAAGTGTTGTTTCACCAAGACAATGCACCGTGTCACAAGTCGATGAAAACGATGGCAAAAATGCATGAATTGGGCTTCGAATTGCTTCCTCATCTCCCGTATTCTCCAGATCTGGCCCCCAGCGACTACTGGCTCTTCGCAGACCTCAAAAAGATGCTCCGTGGTAAGAGATTTGGCTCAAATGATGAAGTAATCGCCGAAACTAACGCCTATTTTGAAGGCAAAGAAAAATCGTTCTACAAAGGCGGTATCGAAAGATTGGAAAAGCGTTGGAATGATTGTATCTCCCTAAAAGGGGACTATGTTGATGAATAAAAACGAATTTTGGCAAAAAAATGTGTTTTAATTAGTTAGTCACACACATTATTGAACGAAGTGTTATACTGACATGACTAGATCGATGCTTCATAGGATTCTGATTACAAAACTGAAACAAACCTACAAATATGGCTATGACTTTTCAGTAAATGTAAAGAAGTAAAATTTTTACTCTAAAAATTTCAAATATTTCATGTATATTTTGAACCAACTTTGGCGATTTGGTATTCAATTGTCCACACTTTCCTGTTTTATCTGATTATTTAATATTTGGTTTTCATATTTTGTTAAATTTCAATTTTAAGTTTTCAAATAAATGTATATTTTTATAAATAAATTTTTGTAATATTTTGGAATAAATGTAATTTTTGTATTTTGTTAAAATTTTTGTAATTTAAAAAATATGAAATTTAATTTTTTTTATAATTCTTAAATTTTTGCTTTAACGCCGGTTTTATAAATATTTTTGTAAATATGTAATTTTTTTTTAATTTCTTTATTGTTAAATTTTTAAGCTGTCAAAATCGGAAACTGTACACACTTTCCTTTTTTTCCGGTTTTTAATTTTTTTTTATATATTTTTAGTTTCAACTTTGCAAAGAAATTTATATTTTTAGAAATTAATTTAAAAAAATTTTTAGAATTTATGTAACTGTTTTGTAAATATTTTTATAAATATGTAATTTTTTATATTTTTTTTATTGTAATAATTTTTAATTTGTCCAAATCGGAAACTGTTTACACTTTCTTTCACTTTATCCGATTTTTAATTTTTAATTTTAGGTTTTTATATTTTTTAAGTTTCACGTTTTTAAAGGAAATTATATTTTTAAAAATAAATTTATAAATATTTTAGAATTTGTGTATTTTTTTAATAATTATTTTTTAATTCGTATTATTACAAAATTTTAAATTTTTGTTTTATAATTCCTTAATTTTTGCTTTAACACCGGTTTATGGGTAATAAAAAATACAAATTAAAGAATCTAGAACTGAATCCCTTCAAACGGATCAACCGACAATCCGTTTTCATTTAGAAATAGTGTACAAACTGTCCATAAATTTAAAATTTTTCCAATATTCACTTTAACTTTTTTTAATAATAACTTAAATAAGGTAATCTCCCATCATTGATTCTGCGGGAACCATTCTAATGCTCGAAATTTACTCATAAAATCAATAAAACTTCTCTAATCTTGTGCACAAACGTTGTTGTAATCTCTCTTATCAGTTCCGAGTTATGGCCTTCAGCGTAAAACTATTTTCAATAGCGTAATTTAAAAAGCCACGCCGCAGTGATGGGTTAAGCGTATTGACTGAAATTGTTCTCTATCTAAGAACTCAATCGAAAGCAGATAGAATTAATCAACTGAAGTAAATTTTTGTTCAAATTAAATGTGATTTTTGTTTAACGCTCAAAATGCTTCGGTTAATACATACAAATGTTTCATTACTGATACATTGGGCTTTAATTGACTTTTAAAATGTCTAATTCTATATCTACTAAACATACTATCTTCACTATCTAAAGGATCAACACTAACAAATACTCAACACAATCAGACACGCAGTCGACGCACGGGGCACTCGCCTCACTCTATCTCGCCGGAGATGAGCCGCTTGAGCGTGCAGTCGCCGGCACCCAGCTTGCTCAGTATGTCCAGTATGTCTTCGCGGTAGCGGTCGCGGGTCCGCAGCTCCTCCTCGGTGTAGTCGTCTTTGAGGCGCGACATGCGCCAGATCACGTTCAGCTTGGCCTCGATGAGGACATAGTTCGAAGGCGGACAGAAGCGCGGGCACAGCTCGTTAATGAAGGGAATCATGTCGCGGACGGTGCTGCTGTTGATGCGGTTGTTGATGGTGTTGAGTGCAAAGTCCTGGTAGCGGGCCATCTTGGCGTGCGGGAAGACGCTGTCGCAGGTGAGGCAGCGCCAGTCCGGCTGCAGCGTCTTGGTCTGCACTGGGATGACGATGCCCTTGCAGCCCTGTTCGCGGCAGAACAGCGCCGACAGGTTGGTGCCGTTCTCCTGCAATCAGACAAATGACCGACAAGCGGAAAATTAATTTGCGTGCGCTATTAGTGGATAATGCAATTTCCCCCCCAAGTAAATTGTTAAAGATAAACAAACACAAACAGTGAGAGAGAAGGAGAGAGAGAAAGAGAGAGGAGATGAGGTGAGTGGAGAAGAGTAATGATGGGCGAAATGAAAAGTGAAAAATTATGGGTTGCGTCACAAACAAACAGCTATGTACATACATACATATATATGTTTGAGTAGATATGTGTAGATACTTTCGAAAGAATGTAGCGGCATGGGGCCACTTTTGCTTTCATAACGAAATTTCGGTTCAACGTACGCGCCGCGAAAGCTTCGTCAACGTCAATCGACGCGATGTCGCTGTCGCTTCCGTCTGCCTGTTGGCCGGTGTAGCTGGTTGCGCTGTTTGTTGGCCAGTGTGTCGACGCACATGCACACACATACATACGTATTTATGTGAGCATGTATGTTTTTAACATAAAAATTTGTTATTGCTGGTTGGTTGCCTGTTGCGCCTTGGAATTGCCACACTTGTTGGAAATGGTTGGTCGCGTCAGTGAAGCAAAAGCACACAACTTTTCACTGAATTGACAGAGTAGCGTCGGCATTCGGTGTTGTTGTGCAGCATTTATTTATTTTGTTAAACATAATTAAGATAGATAAGCAAGCTGTAGTAAATTTTTCGTATATTACCACATTTCGGCGAAGTTGACTGAGGGTTGACCTCATAGCAACTTTTCTATGCTCTGTGACTAGAAATTCCAGCGTTGCTACATGTTTAAAATATGAATTATTCAGGGGCCTCAATACTCATTTATTCAATTTTAATGTAATGTATTCTGACTTTAAATTTATTCGATACTATAAAAAATTTTGGAAAATGGCCCGAATCACACTTAATGATTAAGGTTTGTTTAAGTTGAGAGAAATTAGTAGTTTAATCCAATTAACTTTGATTTGTGAGATTGTATTTGAGAAGATAATAGAATAGAATAAAACTTGATTTCGAATCTTTTGATTTCTTCACGAAGGTTTGAGAGAAGTGAGGTTTTACTGTCGCTTTAATTAGGTGATTTAGTAGATAAGTCCAAAGGTCCAAAGTGGAGCTCTTTTAGGCTCTGAAGGCCCATTATGATACCACAATCAATCGAGCTCACTGAACCAGTTTGAACTCCTTAAGAAACATAGTCGACTTTTAAAAGTTTTATGGACAGATTCCTTTGATTGTCTAAGAAGAATTTGTCCAGGTAGTGTCCCTTCTTCTAGATAATAATAAGAAGAAGAAGAACAAGTGCATAGAAGGTGAGTCTTCCTTCTCCTAGATAAGAAGAGCAACAACAACAACATATGCAACAAGAGATAATGTCTTTAAGATTATTCTAATGAAATTATGAAATTGATCCCCCAGCAACATCCAATGGTACAATGACTTTTGCTATGTGTTCAGTTGAGCTCTAAATTGTAAACAATAGTCAGAGGCTGTGTCTGTTTTTCGTTTGATTTTCTATAGAGTAGAGTATCGCATTTCCATTGTTAGCACATTGCCGCGTGGTGGAAATGACGTCAATCAATTAGCACAGAATTGCTAACATTTCCTCAAAGTGTGCCTAAACATTTTTAATATTAATTGGCAGCGTCCGCAGTCAGGAATGTGTGCAATATTTTCATATTATTATAGTATAATTTTCTACGCGTTTATCTATAATTCATGTTTAAAGACGCGAGACGTCAACATTCCTCAGCGAAGCGCAATTTGTCAGTAAAAGCAAAAATTGTGCAGGAATTTGTTTGGTTACAATATTCGCAATTCCGCTGCACGCAATGTTTTCCTAAATTCACAGAAATTGTTTCCATTATTAACAACTCATTAGTAATGTAATTTGGAGTGGTGGCAGTTTGCTTGAAAACCGCTTTTATTATTTTAGTTTCACGTTTTTCATTTTCATACTTGAAAAACCACTCAAGGCGCAGCACACAGTTTTTCCGAGTGCTTTGTCGCGTTTTGTGTCGAGTCTAATTTAAAAATGAAATGCAGACAACGTAAGATTAACTAAATATTTTTTTGGAAGACAATTGAAGCGCTCAAAGTGCGGCGAAAAGTATTTTTTTGGAAGCATGGCTGACGTTATTTTTGTTGACGACCTCATTTGCATATCGATTGTGGGTAATTTATGGGATCCGCTGCAGACACACCAGCACACACACACACACACAAGTATGCACTTGTGTAGGTGCACGCAAGTACATTTATGTCCACAGTAGCGCACACAGGATTTCTTTTGGGGGCAAGGGGAAGAGGGTTTCATACACAACTTTTGATGCCAGTACGCTTTGAAAACATGTTTGCTAACCAAAATTTCCGTAAAAACAGATAGTTGAGAGCCTTGACCCCCTTCTGTGCGCCACTGTATGTTTAAATGAATGTATGTGAACAGCCGTCTGGCGAACTAAGTGGCCGAGAAAAGGTGTTTCGGAAATTTATGCAAATTGTAGTCGACGTGTGTGGCGACGGCTGGCGAGAAAAGCAGCACTCACATGTGCGGTTGTAAGAGCCCAGCGGACATAAGTAACAATGCCAGCGAGTTGATGTAATTTTCAGTTGAGCTGCCCAAATTGTTTAGTGCGACGCAGTGTCGAAGGAGACCACTTTTGAACGTCGCTTTGAGTGCATTTAAGGTCGTAAGTACTCAGTAAGAACACAAAAACACAGCTGCTGTACGAGTTGAAGGGAGAATAGTTAGTGCAGTGTTTGACGGGGTCAGAGCTGTTGAATTAAATCTTTGGAAGCAAAAAGTTGATAACTTTAATTAAAAAAGTTTATTATTTAAAAGTTAAAATTGAGAAACTTAAGCCACATTTCAGTGGCTTCAGAGTTTATAGTTATTAATCTATCCAACTGTTCTAGAAGCTTTCACTTATCTCCTTTAAACAGACTGTGTAAAGAAGCAATGCTGATGGATCTTCAAGGCATCTGATCGTTGGTTAGATTCAGTCGAATCAAGGAAATGTTTCTGTCTCAATAGGGGATGTCTTTTTATTTTCTTTTTACTTAATACCCCACTTTGACTTTTTAACTCGAAAACGATGTAACATATCAATTATTGATCTTCAATTTATTGTGGAGAACTTCTTTAAGCAAGAAATGGCCGGCCTCTCCCTAAGTTACCAATGAAAAAGCTGACTGAACTCGCTATTTGGAATCAGCATAAGGATTTACGTGCCTTCCAGTGTTGCCAGAGCAGGAGATTGGACAGATTGGAAAGAACTGTTTAGGCGAAGCTTTAGCAGATTTTAATTTTATAAAGAAGTTCAAAAGACATTGCGATGGTTTTACATTTGCAATTATTAGTAGCACTGAAGCCTTGAATGTTGAAAGCTAAAGTGTCTAATTTTATTGAACTAAATTGTATGCTTCAAAGTGTATAATTGATGCAATGAATGAAGGAAGTTAACAAAAGCGAATTTCATACCAATCTAATTTTCTATATATATTTTGTTTGTGTTAAGTTGTTGTTAAGTTCAAGCTGAATAAATAAAAAAGCAGCAATAAAAACAATAATAAAAATATTATTGTTTATTATTAGAAGTTTAATTCCATTTGTTTAGATAAAAATATATAGGAAAAAATTTGGGGAAGTTTTTTAAGTTTTTCTGAAGAAAAATAAGGAGAAAAAAGAATTTTTGGAAGATTTTTAAAATTTTTGATGGAAGTTTTTTTTATTATAAATTTAATTCCATTTGTTTATGAGGAGATAAAATAAAAAAATAAAATTGCAAGATTTTGAAAATTTTTCTGAGGAAAGTTTTTTTATTATAAATTTAATTTTGGAAAAATTTTGGATAATTGTTTAAATTTTTCTGAGGGAATTTCATTTCTTATTATAAGTTTCTCTCTCTTCTCTGCAAAAAAAAAAATTAAATACATTTTTATTTTTTATTATAAGTTTAATTCCATTTGTTTATGAGGAGAAAAAATATAAAAAAAAATAATAAAAATATAAACAAAAAATGTTCCAAGATTTATTAAATTTTTTTAAGGAATTTTTTTTTATAAATTTAATTCCATTTGTTTATGAGGAGAACAAATAGGGGAATTCTTTGTAAGGTGCCACCCCATAGCTTTTTTGCGCATACACCTAATTCTGTTTTGACACGGTCTGTTTTTACACGGTTTTGATTTAACACGGTTTGAAAATAAAAAAATTTTTAATTTTTTTACACGATTTTATTCTATTTAGCACGAAAAATTGAAATTTGTTTAATTTTCTAACCGTGTTAAATCAAAACCGTGTAAAAACAGACCGTGTAAAAACAGAATTAGGTGTAACTCGTTAGAAAATTAACTTATCGCCAAAGTTAATATACCATTGGAAAGAGGGTTTAAAGAGCTACGATCCAAGGAAACACTTCATTAACATAAATACGATTACAGGCAATTTCCCAAAGTGTTCAAAATTGACATCCTAACATTTTTAATGTAAAGTGCCACCCCCTAAAAAACCACTAAAAACGTAAAAATTTTAATTAAAAATGTATGATTTAGAAAATTTACGAAAGATTATTGAATTTCATTTGAATTGAATAGGGCAAACCGAAATTGAATGACAACCGAAATTGAATGACAACAAAAAGGCATTTTACCGATATAGGACCACAAAACAATGAAAAAAGGGGGGTGGCACCTTACAAAGAAAAAAAGGTGGCACTTTACATTTTCACGCCATTTTGCAAATCATTGTATAAATTTGTTCCTTTTACGATATGCTCGGATATTATTTCGGATTATGAAAAACCATTAAAAATTAAGTCCAACACTGATATTTACCTTAGTTTTTGATAAGTTTTTGGTTACTTTTTCATCCCAAGAAAAACATTCAGTTTTCATTTAAAAAAATTTTGGAAGATTTTTCCAATTTTTCTGAGGGAAGTTTTTTATTACGAATTTAATTCCATTTTCAGCTTTTTTTAAGATTAAGGAGAAATTCATTTCAGGTATCTGGCAACACTGGTGTCTTCCATCCGGAAGGCCATGTTTGTATGTATGGGTCCTAATGGGCAACAAAACCTATTTATGTCTATACAGACGAGCTAAAGAATTGAAATTGAATTGGCTCTAGACATGCGACTTCAAGTATTTGGGTAACGTTCCAACAAGTTGAACGCAGGCACTGGGTTGGTTCGGAAGGTTCAGTTATTAACTGATAACTGATCTAGAAAATTCACTTTGACTTGAGGCAAATATGGAGTATCAGCTAACGAAAACCACAAACACAGACTTTTAAAGCCACCAACAGATTATTGATTCATTGCCCACCATTGCGTCTTCCCTCAAACCGACTGTGTCGACTCTGTGCGAGGCACTTCTGCCTCGAACATTTTGTCGTCGCTGATTGCAAATCCCATTAGGGCGCATTGATTTTCAATTACAATGCACTCATATTTGCACACGTCCTTTGAACACTGTTGGCTGTGACCTGTGCTCCCCACCAGTTGAAATTGCACTCACTGTGTTGTCGTTGCAGCGCGCACAGTCGCAAACGAAATGTTTGGTCATCTTGAGGAAGATGGCGCGCGTCAGGTTGTTCCACAGTATCTTCGTGTAGGTGGTGGTGATCTCAGCGCCCTTGGGAATGGGGCGCGCCGCCCGCACTACGGCCATGTGCCGGTTGTCGAAGTAGTGGCTGGCGTTGGGCGTGCACTCGTGGTTCATGATCGCCGTCAGCGGGAAGAGGCCGCGCAGCAGCGTCTCGTGGTCGCCGACGCGGCAGGGCGCCTCGAAAGCGTTCGTATTGAGCACGCCCACCACGCGAAATAGCTGCTCCATGAACGACTTGTCGGTGGTGGGGAACTTGCGGAAGCACTGCGCCGCCTTGATGATCTCCTGGCGGTAGCCGCGATCCGGATTCGCTTGCATGGCCTCGACGAGCGCGCGCTGCTCGGTGCCGAGCGCGAAGACACGCACGGCGGTCAGAATACGCAGCGATAGCGGATTTACTGCGCCGGCTGCGTCTGCGGCGCCATTGGCGATGCGTCCCAGGTCCTTGGGATGCCAGCGACAGAACAGCTCGCACTCGCTGCGATGCGCCTCCGAGTCGGCGCACACGTCGCAGACGGGCAGTGTGCACTGGCGCTTGCAGAGAAAGTCCTTGACGGGCAGAAGCTTATGGCAGCAGACGCACGTGTTGAGAATGGAGCCTTTGCGCGCGGTTGGTCCGACGACGAGTGCGCGCTCGCGGAAGATCAGCTCGCCCTGGGCAATGTCGCGCGTCGCGAAAACGCCACGACCGGCCACCGTGGAATCGGCCACTGTCCAATTCGGCTCGGCATCCTGCAGGTCCTTGAGGTGTAGGTTGACGAGGCGCGCCAGCTCGGCGGGCGTCACCATCGTGGAGGGAGTGGAAGGGTTGGAGGAATGGTACTTGGTCGCTTTCTTCGGCTCAATTGTGAGGCCGGAAAACGCGCGCGTGCGGAAATTTACTTTTTCTCGCGACCGTCTCAAACGAAGCGTCTGCACCGCGCGAACTGCAGCAGGCAACTGCCGCCAGCCAATGCCAACGCCAACGCGTATTGGCCGCGTTCGTTCGGCTTGCTTGCTGCTGTGCCGTGTGTTGCCCTCGCTGCTGATGTGGTTGTTGTTTTTGTTGTTATTCTACTCAAGTCATCGCGACGAAATTACGCGTGAGAATTCGCAGAAATACTGAAACTGAAATTGAAAACATGAAAACGCTTTTCCAACTCGCGCGCCAACTGCTGATGCCAATTCCACGACGACGCTGACAGTGCGGCGCTCGCGTTGGCCACAACGCTGACGGCGAGCATGAAATTGAAGCAGAAGCAGCTAAAGCCAGAGCCAGGAGCAACGTTGTCGTTGCTGAGGTCTTTTGCGGCTACTCTGTGCTCGCCGGTCGCAGCTGGTTGTTGTCCCAACTCAACGCAGCTCGTAACTCGCGGCGCAGTGTGACGCTTCGTCGCGTCTAGTTGCCGCTGCTCATGAATCCGATTTGCTGCTGTCGTTCTCGATTGTCGGCAATCTCTCATTAGTGGCGCGCAGGTGGATGTGGCGACGGCGGCGCGGGTGCGGTTGCCGGTGGCTGCTGGCTGTGCTGCTACTCAATCCAATTGGTTTGTATTGGATTGGCAGCTGGCGGCTGCTGCTCGGTTGGCGCGTGATGGCAACAGCGACGGTGACGGTGACGGTTGCCACGCACATGATGACGTTTGCGGTTGTTATGAATTTGAATACTGACAGCTTATTTGCATGTGCACAGCCAGACCCCACACACACACACACACCGACACACACAGTTTATTAGTTGTGCACTTGTTTACCTTAATGGATCGCTGGGTGAATGAACAGTGTTGGGCCATGGCGAGCAACGAACGGACAGCAAATTTATTTACCAATCACTGAGGTGTGAGTTGCGTTTGAAAGACCGACACAAAGCATTGGTTCGGTGAGAGGCGGTGATTAGTGCAATGGACCACAAGTTTGGGTTTGAATCAAATGTGAAAATGTTTTTCTTCGCAAAATTGCAGAATCTTCTTTAAATTTAGCTTACTTGTAATATTCCTAAACTGAAGCCATAACAAACCATTTCGAAGAACTGCTCACCCTCTACTTTGTTCATAGTCCTTTATTATTTCGTCATGTGCTGCACGTTTGTCAAAGGCTTTGAAAGGAAAGGCAAAGGAATTAAGTCCCTGTTCGAAAAGTTCTAATTAATTTTTCATGTTTAAATTATACACAAAAGGATACTAAATACCCAATTTCACATTTTCCCTGTAATTTTAGTGAAACAATGAGCTACTTGTGCCGTCCTGTAGTCAACAGGACACGCTTCACAGGTCAGAATGTTTGACGGAGCAGTAAGATTCTCGTCTTAGGTTCGATGTTGCATTCATACGTCGCCATTTGCGGCAGTGGTAGCCACTCTTAGATGCGCAACACTGTTGCCACTGTTGTTATGGTTTTTGTTTTGTTATTCTTGCCTTTGTTGTAATTATTGTTATTGTATTATTCAATGCTTCTTGCTTTCTAGTTTTGCTTAGCGGCAGCTATTGTTACTGTTGTTATTATTGCGCTGCTGCACATGTATGGCTGCTGTCGGCCACTTGTGCGGTTTCACCTGCAATTCCCCACCACACACACACAACGCGAGTTGCTCGCAGAATTGTCAACTCGATTTATGTCTGCCGCCAAAGCGTGCTGTGCGCTCATCAGCGGCAGTGCGCCGCGCTTCTGATGATTAATGGAGCGATTCCCTTGACCTCCATTCGCCAGTGATGCCAACAACGCCTCGAATCCATATCATAAATTCCCCACTGACTGACTAACAGACAGAAGAAGAAGGACAGACAGTCAGACAAACGGGCTGACGAGCGACTGATGGCTGATGGCTGACGGCATGATGTTCATTCGTACACGCATGCAGGCGCGAAAGCAGCGGCAGCTACCAGTCGCACAAGTCCCCATTGCGTTCAACTACGGGTGGGGTATGCGTATGTTTGTTTTTGTTGTTGTGGCTGTTATTGCGAAAAATAGTCGGTGCGCCGAATTGCCGCAGCCAATTCATTCGAAACGGCATGAAAGCAAAATGAAAATTGTATGAATGGTTGACATGTCTTGGCAGCGTTTACTGTGGCCACCGGTTTGGGCGCATTCGCATGTACGTATGTATGTAATGTCAATGTGTGAGTGTGTTTGCATGTAAATGAGGCTGCATTGTGTGCGCCGCAATTCGCATATGTGGCGTCTTATCATAAATTGCCGCCTAATTGTGCGCGCGTCGTGCGCCGACAGGGAATACCCGAACGTTTTCATTGTTATTGCCTGCGTTGTTGTTGTTGTTAATGTTTTTGATGTATCATATGTGGCGTATACGCAATCAGCTCTGTGCTACGACATTTTTATCAGAACTTAACATAGGGCGGTACGACAGGTTTGTGGACTGCGTCACGCGACTGTCGCTGCCTGTGTTACCTTTTCGCTTTTAGGCTTTTCGTGTGTTATCGACAGTCTCGCGTGCGAGAGTTTCGTTGGCGTTTTACTGTACGATTTCGGTTGTACGTGGCGTGCTTGCGTTGTTGTTGGTTGCATTTAGTATGTTGTCGCGTTTATTTCGCATACTTGTTTGGTTATACTTTGTCGAGTTGGAATTAACATGAGATATGGCAAAACTGTGCATAATTGTTAGACGATTAATAGTTGAAACGAACGTCGCTAAATGTTGCAGGTTATCCCATTTAGATGTGGGATTTGCAGATTTAGTTTCTTAGTAGATTGCTTTGGTTTTTTGCTCACTGACTCATGTTATAATTAAAAATTATAAAACATAATTTAACAAAAATGTATACTTACATACTTTTTATAAATGAATTAATCTTTCAGTTTTTATATTAACATTTCATAATGGTTGTTTTTAGAAAAAGTTGGTGCCAGTAATATTTAAACATAAGCTATGTTAGGCTATGGTGGTACAGAAGCAGCTGTAAGAGACACACTCGGAAGCTTATAAACAGACCCTATGTGATAGGAATAGAAGTAAAAGATGAGCATTTCAGCAGACCGATTCGAACCGAGGGCCTCGGTATTTGAACTTTAATTGTATAAAATATTCACAATTGTGCACACACGGCCTGAAAAGGTTAAGACTTATTATATTATTGCTATCGTGTTGTTTATCAGTTAGTGTCAATCATTGACAAGAACATGAAAATTCTTTCTGTTGCAATTCCCTGTCAACGCAATGACACATTAAAAGAACAACTAGATACACTGAAAAAAATTTCCCCTACAGATTTTACGGACTTAATATGCCACGTGTTAAATTGATATTATTTGAGGTCACAACATTTAGGAAAGATCCAACTGATTACGCTGCACAACAAAATCAAATTTTTTTAAATAACATGGTTCTGACAACGGATTGAAAACAAATGTACGTGTATCGGCGTTTTAAAAGTTTACGTCTGAATTTTCCCCTTTTTGCACATTCTTACGGTGAATCGGCATACGAAAACCACGTTAACTCACATATTAGGTATATGATGTGTTCAGCAATTTGATGTAAAATACTACAAAGAACATTTTTGTGGAGCATTTCAACCCTGTAGCTCCTATTTGTATGGGTCAGTTTGACCCTTTTTTCTAAAATGCCAAAATTGTCCTGTAAAACAGGACTTTTTAAGGACAAAATGTACCACGAAAATATTCGCCATAAAATTCTACTATAGGTCTCTGAATATATTAAAGCTCAGAAATTAACTTGAACTCCAGACTTAAAACTGAAAATGTGTTTAAGTGTTTATTTCACTGTGCCGCGGCGGTTAGTGTGTTGGATACAATGTCAGGATTGGGTAGGCCAATTCTTCACTAAATCCAAGTCAAATATACAACAACAAATTATATATTTAAACAATAAAAGCTTCTAAGAAAAAAATAGTCTTCTGATAAAACTATTTGTTCATATTTAGTTATTTTAAGGTGCAAACCCCCATGGATGGTTTTCTGTGAAGGCTCTTCTTCAGATACAGTTTAAGTAAGCAAATTTTGTAAGAATTATATACTCGTATGTATATGACTACCCAAACGAAATGTCTGGTTCTTGATTAACATAAAAATCAAATCAATCTACAATAAAAATGGCCCTGCCGCCAATATTATGACGAGTACACATTTTTGCACTATTAGAACCAACATTTTATTGCATGCGACATTCCATTTTATTGCATGCAATATTGTCCTCACCTTTCTGTATGCTATATAAAAACAGAATATTCAATCAATGAATTCCCATTCAATGAATGATTGCTTGTTCCACAGTATTCCACGCGGCTTCATATTTCTTCATAAATAGAAAAAATATGACTATCAAAACATTTCTCTATTGCATTAACCCAACACCCCTAAAATCGTTCTCTGATTCATTGAAGTGCAGTCCACACTCTCGATCACTTTTTTGCGATTAGTTCATATTTAAATAAATAAATTATAATTAATTTTTAATTTAAAAATTTTCTTTAAAAACGCACCAAATTAGATATTATTTAGAGTTACGTTTTTTGAGCATTATCGCATAAATTACGAATATTATTTCAGATTTTTCTTTTATATATGTAAGTATACTTCTGCTCAAAAACACCCGTAATCCTTCAATAAAATTAAAATTTTTCAATGATTCATCGATATTAACCCATTAGAGCATAACGTTCCATAAATCGGACGCCAATTAAATTGTTTTTTTAGGAGTTATATATATTTTACTCAAAGTGTATTCTTTTGAAACAGTAGTTTAATATTTTAATTTTATGCACTAATGAGTTTATTTGATACCCTTCAAAGTAATCTCCATTGCAACCAATGTACAAATTTTTTATTTATTATTTTATTCGCCTTCAGCTCCTTCTTTATTAAAATCAACCAATTTCTCATTAAAACAAAACTCTGTCCACATGTGGCGCGCATTATTGGACATCAACTGTACTGTACAGCAGGCGCATTCATATGTTCAAAAATATTGCATGCAAGTTTTCCGCAACTGTAGAAAACAATGATCTCTCTTTCTCATATCTGCTCGCAACTAAACGCTCTCTCCTTCTATGTTTATATGAATTCGTTGCACTTTTGCAAGCTGCAACCTGTGTACGTGGCACGCGAGCACTTTCAACATGTTCAGCCAAATTCCGTAAATGGTGCGTGAAATGTTGGCAGTGCACCTGGCGTACGCGTCGGATAATCGTTCGCGATTACTTTGGCTCGTGCAATATTTGCTTTTCTTACTTGAGTGCGGCCACGCGCAAAGTGCGAAATGTCGCCATGAATGAATGTGAAATGTCTTTTATTAGCATTTTAAAATATCCACGAGAAATAGTCAAAGTCAAGCAGTCGCACCTCAACGCATGAACTCTTTTTTTTCATAGAGAAAAATGCTGATTGTTTTGGTGGAATGAATATGTGTGACGTGCGACAACCAGCCACGCGTCGGTTTATGGCTCTTTGAAATAATTTGTTGTTTGTTTTTTTTATGGCTTTTTTATTTCCAACGAATGAAACATTTATTTTTCGCGCAGATTTTATTTAGTGAAAATACGCCACGCGAAAAAGTAGCTTTGATGAGCCAATAAACAATATTTATGTGACTAAAAAATGTTCAAAAACAAATAAAAGTAAATTTTGTGCAAAATTGTTGTTGTATAATGCTATAAATTAAGTCAATGTTTTGTCAAATGTTGTCAAATGTTTTGTCAAATGGGTTTTAAGTCAAATAAAGTTTTTCTTAACCCTTTGTTGATCCCGTCAGATTTTTATTAAAAAATAATTGTCTAATTATTTCTCATTTGACGAGATTTCAACACTCGTCAATCATGTTTCTTCATACAAACGTTTAACCCTTGGGTCACCTCTTTATAATAATAACTTTTTGATTTCAAGTGTTTTCACCAGTTTTGAAGTCAAAAGGCCCATGTCATGTGTTTTCACAGATTCTTCATACAAACTCTTAACCCGTTTCTGATTGAACTGAATTATAAATACGTATAAAATTATTTCACATGTTAAGTACTTTCACAAATTTTTGAGTCAAAAGGCCTGTAAAATATTGTTTCTCCACATAAATTTTAACCCATAGTTGACCATGTCAAATTTTGATTTTCGCAAAATGAAAAGCACGTATCAAATTATTTTTCACTAAGAGTACTTTACCCAGTTTGAAGTGAAAAGGCGTAAAAAAATCGTGTTTCTTCATACACCTTGGGTCACCTAAAGAGGTTTTGATTAAAAAAAAAAATGAGAAATACCTGTCAAATTATTTTTTAATTTAAGTGCTTTCACCAACTCTTAGGTTTAGGTTTTTTGTAGTCTGCTAGTATATGCGCCTTAACCCATTGTTGACCTCGTAAAATTTTGATTTTCGAAAAACTGAAAAATACGCATTAGATTTCTTTGAATTTAAAGTATTTTCACCAAGTTTGAAATCCAAACACCCATTCAATCAAAATCTTTATGCAACACCTTAACTCATGTTTTACCCTTTTAGACTCCCGAATTTCAAAAAAATTTCATCTTAGCGGAGTTTAACTGTTCAAGATGTGCTTACAGTTCAAATTTTATGTTTGCAGCTTCAGCGGTTTCAGCTGGGCGACGAGGAACCAGTCAGTGCGTCAGTCAGGACAAACAATTACCCGAACATAGATTGCACTCACACTTGGGTCCTGGCAGCGCTTGCATTTGCACACAAAGTGCTTCGTTAGGCTGAGGAACATGCGGCGCGCCAACGTGCTCCAGAGCAGCTTCGAGTACGAGGTTGTGATCTCCTCGCCCTGTGCTATGGGCCGCGCTGCCGTCACCACGATGGTCTCGCCGTCCAGGAAGTGATGACTGGCGTTGGGCGTGCACTGGTGGTTCAAGATGCCGGCCAGCGGGAAGAGCGCCCTCAGCAGCACCTCGTGGCCGTCCACCTTGCTGTGTGCCTCGAAGGCGTTCGTGTTGAAGGCGCAGATGGTGCGGTGCAGGTACTCGAGCGTTTCGGGCTCCTGGGGAAAGTGCTCGAAGCAGGCGGCGGCACGCTCCACCTCGAGCTTGTAGTACTTGTCCGCATTGGCCTGCAGGGCGTAGAGCAGCTTGCGCTGCGCCTCGTTCAGGAAGAAGCAGCGCGCCACGGACAGAATGCGCAGCGCGTGCGGCCGAATTTGCTCGAGGTCCTTGGGCTGCCACTTGCGGAAGAGTTGGCACTCGGTGGCGTGCCGCTCCGACTGCGAACAGTTGCGGCAGACGGGCAGCGTGCAGCCCGCCGCGCACAGCACCAGCCCGACGGGGCCCTCCAGTAGCCGGTAGCAGAGTGTGCAGGTGTTCAGTTTGCTGCTGCCGCGCGCAGTGGGGCCGACGAGCAACGTGTGCTCGCGGAAAAGCTCCGTCCCAGCGGCAATGTCGCGCCGCGCAAAGACGCCACGTCCCGAGATGGGCGAGTCGGCCACCTGCCAGCAGGGATCCTTGTCGCGCAACCCGCCCAAATGCTGGTCGACGAGGTCGGCGAGCGTCTGCGTGGCGGCAGTTAGTTCCAGTGGCATTTTTCAATTTGGTATTTCGCGTTTTTTTTTCTTGTATGAAAGAAACTATTTTAATGAGTGCAAAAGTGTGTAATTTTCGGCAGAGAAATTTTAATTAATGCACACAACACACGTTGACTTAATTAAAAAGCTGACAACGAACCGCTAATTGGTGCTTTTGCGTAATCAATTAAATGAGCAGCAAAGAATAGAAATCGCGAAAATAATTCGCGCTGTTCCTCGACCAAGCCCCAACGAAATTCAACCGCAACTAAGCGGTCGGCCGATTAGTTGCATGTTTTTTTTGTTTTGCGTGAACTTTTAATTTTCGATTTCTAATTCACTCTCGACTGTGTCTGGTTGCCAGGGAAGCGGCAGCGCCGTTGCAAGCAGCTCCGCGGCAGCAAACCGATGGTACTCGCTTTTGTGTTTTCCTCGGTGGAAGTGGCCAAGCAGTGCGCCAGAAATGAGCCAACTTTAGAGTGACCACATGCTGTGTTGGCTTTTGGAAAAATCTAAAGCAGACTGCATGTTTTCCGAGTTTAGTGCCGCTTGTTGCACTTTTAACACTATAATGCCCAAAGGAATCAAAATGATTTTAATGAGTTTCTTTCTATTATTTTATTACATTGCTTTTCTTTCAGAAAGATCTTTAGAGACTTAAAATTTGTTAAGTAAAATCAAATAAAATAGTAAAAAATATTGTAAACACGATTTCATAGAAAAGACTTTCATTTGTAGAAGATTGTATTGGCAAATTAATAATATCCTTTTTATAATTATATTTCATGCATATAAATTAAATTAAAATATTTATTCAACCATCTAAATACATAATTTGCCAGTTTAAATTTCAATCAAAATTTAATAGAGACTGCTTTCATAGATCAAAATTATTTAAACGTTCAATTGAAAACATCGCTTGTGACTTTAAATCATTGCTTTTACATATTGTCCACAACATTTCCATCCCTTTTCCCCTGTAGCAACAACTGCCAACATCAAACATTCGTTTTGCTTTAAACTTTTACTAACAATGCTCGAACAGTTCCTATATGCCGCGTAGCGCACTTTCAAAGATCCCCCAATTGATTGAAATGTCTTTCTTTGCGCTCAGTGAAGCGAGACGAATGTTGGGAACAATTAAGATATCGCGTCTAGGATTTGTTGAATTGCAGCCAAAATATAGTCTTTAGTGAAGAAAACTTTTCTAAGGTGTGAATGATTCAGCCTAAAAGTGTGCCACAAAAGTTTTGCAAACACATTTGAAATCATTCGAAAGCTTCAGCGATCGGGTGCTTTTGCATAGGGTGCGCTGAAGTACAAGTTTTCTGAATATGATTTTAATATTTTTAGTAAGATAAATTCAAATCAAGTCAAAAGTCTTCCTTAACGATTTCCTATTTTTTTTGCAGAGAAATTTGCAATTTATGATGTGTTTGCGAAGAGACTTACCCAAGTCATACTCGATAGTCAGTCAAACACTCAGTCGAGACTTTTAGCGCTCTAATATTTGCACATATAAATAGTTCTCGCGGGCTGTCGTGCCAATCAATTATTAAATAGTTCTCGCTAGTACAAAAGCAATTTATCGCAACGAGGGGGGAGAGAGACATTCTGGCGCATCGGGGGTGGTTCAAACCTCCTAGAAACAAAAGTTTCTGGTTCAAAATATGGTTTCCAATGGTGTTGGGATCAAAAGTTGTATGCAAAATCCAACCCAAATTAAAACCTGTGTGGGCCAATGTTCTGGTCCAAACCTTAATTTATGGAATGGCTTTTCTGCAGTTCCTTGGTGAACTCAAGTCGAGTGTCTACAAGTGATTTCTTCACAGGCCTATTCACTAACCTTTATATCCTCCATAAATCAACGTAATGGTTTGTATTAACTTGTATAAGTAAACCTTCGCTACAAAAAAAAACATCTAGTTTGTATATTCGCTAAATTCTCATAAATATATAAAATGTAGAATGTTTTTGATATAATTATGAGTAACAAAGTTGAGTAATTAAATCCTTAGTAGACTATAACATTATGGCTCATAGTAACTGTTTCCAAAACGGGCCAAAAATTAGTCAAAATTTTAATGAGAATCGGTAGTATTAACAGTTTAGAGACGCTTGTCTACTAAACAGGGAGCTCCAGATGCCAGCGCTGGAATGCGCCCCTGGTTTCAAGTTTTATTTGGCAGAAATGGCAACGGAACATGCAGTGTACTGTCATAACAGGGAGTAGTCTTATTCTGCTTAACAAATTAGTGCATAAAGTTAAAATATTAAACTACTGTTTTAAAAGGATAATCCTTGAGTAAAATATATATAACTCCTAAAATAACAATTTTATTGGCGCCCGATTTATCGAACGTTATGCACTAATGGGTAATTAGCAATCCCTGATTTCCAAATTAAAGAGATTCTCTTCGATTTTACGAGATCTTCCTGCAAACAAAAAAAATGAGAGTCTAAATTTGCTTTAATTGAGTTCTTTGATCCAAGTCTTTGACCCTTTTGACCTATCTAAAAGATGATAAAGGCTTGAAACAAGATATCAATAATAGTAACCTGGCATACTCGGTTTTTTATTTTATGATCCGATATCTTTTCAAAAGTACTTTAAAATGTTGAGGATATACACATTTCGACGATATTTTTAATATTTTCGGTTGTGCTATGACGAAGACATAGGCATCAAATAAAAGAGAAAAATTGTTGATTTTTAATAAAATTTCTATTTTATTTTTCCATAAAATGTTCAATTTTCAATATGCATTTCTTCTAAATTCCATACTAAATTCTTTCTTATGGATGAAAACTTATTTGAAGAATAAAATTTTTGATTTATACTGGAGACCGAGATTCAAAACATATTAGTTTCTCAAAAGGAATCGTTAAAAAATTCAAGCATATCAAACGATATACATTTTAAAGGACTTTATCCGCATATTTTGGACCTGAAAGTTCAAAATAGGAAATGTACTTTTAATGCGATAATGTGCTTCTTTCATTTGATATTTTTATCATTGAACAATCGAAAGTAATTCAATAAATTCTTTGAAACATGTATGTCCGCAAAATTTGAAAGTACTTTTAAAAGGACATTAGATCAGAGAATAAAAAATTGAGTGTGCCGTTTTACTATAAATGACATTTAGTTACACGCCGATATAATATTTTGGATGGGTCCCGTCAAAAGTGAGTTTTTGTCGCACGGTGTTGTCGGTGTTATAATTTATAAAGCATTCTTTATGTGTTATTGTTTCTTTTTCAGTATTGATTTGTTGCTACATTAACTTTTTTTGTGTTTCTAGCAGCAAACAAAGACAACATGAGGCCAACTTCGCAGTAGTTGAGGTCTCCTGAAAGACTGTGATCCTAATACAACTACGTGACGAAATTCATTTGCATCTTGGAAGTTTCTTTTGAGATTTAATTATTTTTATTAATTCTCTACGCACTAATTCTTCTTCTTTTATTTTTTTCAGTACTCGTTGTCACTTGACGCATGTCAACCAGTCAAAATGTTTAAACTCTTAATGATAAATTGAAACGAAAAATTGTTTTATACACTTTTCACTGTCCTCATCCATCTCCCAACAAAAACAACACGCACCAAATTGGCACTGCCAAATTTTTTGTTTACAATAATTTACCTCAAAATTTAACGTCGTTTTCGGCTCATTTGCAAAATATAATTTTTAATTTACTTTGCAACGAAAATGGCCGATTAACAACAATGAATGTGCGTGCATGTGTGTGTGTGTGTGTGTGTGTGTGTGTGTCTGCGATGGCGTTAAATTAGCAATGTTTTCGCACATGCAATGCGCATTAAGGAAAATGCACATAAATTGATGAAAATATTTCACGCTGACTAAGCAACACAGGTGAGACGGCGGGAACGGACAGAACTTCGATTGGCGAACAAGGCGGTGCAGTGTTGTTGACTTTCTGTTATGACAAATCGGCAACACGACAAGCTGCAACACACAACTTGGCCAACACAGCCACCACACACACACGACTGAAACAAAACAAACGCAAATGAAGCCAAGTGAGGATGTGATGGCGCACTGTGCACGGTGGTTGAATGTCGAAATGATACGATGTGAAAAATTGCTGGCATTGCTTGCCAAAACAACAACAATTGGACTTATTAATTGCAAGCAACATATTTCTTGTTTTTGTTTTTGGCTTGGCTTTGCTGTTGTTGTTGTTTAGAAAGTGAAGTATGTATATGAACTGGGTAGACAGATGGACAGACAGGCGGACAAATGTGCGAACGCATGAGTGGCCGGCGCTGGCGGCGGAGCGGAGCGGAACGGACAGTCGCCGGCGACATGGCACGGATGAATGGGCGGGCGGGTATCTATGTCTAGCGGTGACACATTTTCGAGCGCCGCCACGAGTACAACGCTGCGTGCGCGTGTTTGGACATCATTAGAGATGGCGACAAATTGAGCGAGCGGCGCGCAGCGGTGAAGAGACAAAAGAAAATCGTCATCGGTGCCAACGAAAAATACCAAATTCATGCATTGCTACGAAAATACAAACAAAACAAAATAAAAAATCAAACACAAACAAAGCAAAACAAGTCACGAAAATGAAAATCAGAGCAAAAAAAAATCATCGGTGTTCATAAACTTATTTGACATGGAACGCCCACTTTGGCAACAACAGCAACGGTGCCGAAAATACATAAAATTAGCAGAAAATGTGCGCAAATACACACGGAGGCATCAGAAGGATTAAAACTAATTGGAAGTTCTGGGTGAAGAAGTCGAAAATCGCGCAAGATTAAAAAACGATTTTTTAGGATTAACGCAAGTCGGCGATTTATGTGGGAATGTGGCCTCGTCCCACGACACTGACGCGGGGGTGTGTACATTCTTTTGTGTCATAGATACATAAATAGAAACACATACACATAGATATCCGATTAGGTATTGATTGTTTATTTACATAACTTGTGTTGTGTAGTGTTTAGTACAAAAGAATAGAGAGTTGGCCGCTTGTCTTTTCAGTTAATAAACTGTTAATGCACCGTTAACATGGAGCGGATTCACACTTAAATCTACAACAAAACATTTACAGAGAAAACACTAAAATTCAGTTTCAGCATTTTTCAGCCGCTCGCGTACACATTTCCGTATCATTCCGTTCATTTTCATATTGATTGGCACTCGCACCTCGTTCTAAATGTAGAACACTTCAATTGGCCTTCTGCGTCTCCAGATACGTTCGCATCATACAATCGCCCACGCCCAGCTTGTCCAACACATCCAAAATGTCCTGACAGAACTTTGCTTTGGCCGCCAACTCTTCGTCGCCGCAGTCCTCTTTGCCCTTCGACAGGCGATCGATGACCTGCATTTTCGCATCGATGACCACATGATTGCTGTCCGGCAAGAAGCTGGCGCTCTTCACGCTAAGAAACGTCACCAGCGACTTGAGCGAATTCGACTCGATTTTCGCTTTGATGGCACCGGCCGCAACGTCCTGCGATTTGCTCATTTGTCCGTGTTCCGACTTTTTCTTGCACACCAGACAGTTCCAGTTCGGATGCGGCATGCCAGTGGTTTCGGGCACCACCAGACCGGAACAATTGATGTCGCGACAGTAGAGCGCAGAGACGAAGGCGCCTTTCTCCTGCAAGTGGCGGCATGAAAAGAGAGAAAGAACAGGAAGTGAAAATTAGTGATGAGGAAATATGAAGAGAGGTAGAACAGATCTATGCAGAACTAAGACCGAACTTTCTGCAAGCAATGTGCGCGTGTGTGTGTGTGTGACTTCTGAATCGGAATTGAGACCCACTGTTTAACCCTTTCGCTATTTTGTTGCCATATGGCAATATGCTACTTTGTGGACATCTGAACCCTCTATGGTTTCAGGAATATATTTTTGTTGGTCCTGAGAATAGCTTGAAGCTTTAGGAAAAATACGAAATTAATAAACTGAATATTTAAGTTTAAAGAAGAGAAGTATACACGTTGATTTAATGATATATCTTGACATACGAAGGGAAGAAGAAGCAGAAAATTAGAAAACTTTTTTTAATTTTACATTTACTTTCAATTTAGATACTTTTGTTTTAGAAATATTCAAATTTCGTTATGCGTAAAAAGTTGTATGTCTAAGTCATATATGTAATACTTCTATATTGGCACTAACGTATCTTCACAATGTGTTTTCATTCGGAAATCAAAGGGAGACAAGCGATGAGACAGAAAACACGAAATTTTGTGAATGTATTTCTATGCGTGTATACATGTGCACTTCTACACATGAACAACTGTCAAACTGCTCCAGGGGCGGTCGAAGAAATTTCAGTTAATTTCGCCAAATTTTTATTTTTTTCCAGTCAGTTTTTTTCCCGCCTGAACGCACCTGACTTTTTTGCCACTTTTGACAGTTCGTACATTCGTTTATCGCTTTTTCGCTCATATTTCACTATTGCTGTACTGTGATGTTGGCGAATGTACCTTGAGCTTAGTGCCAATATAGAAGTATTACATATATGGTCTAAGTAATGATTACAGCCACAACGATGTGGTTGCTCTTATATAAAAACACTCTAAAATACAGGGTCCGAGTATAAAAATTAAAAAATATCTTATGGAATGTTGCTAATATAACCAAATAGAAGCCTAAAAAGTAAAATTTTAAATTTTAACTTTCCCCAATTAAAACCTGTAGCGAAAGGGTTAAAAAGACAGCTTGGTGGACGCTTCGTACGGAGTTATTTCCTTCTCAGTTGTTTGCATGGTGACTGCCTGTGCAAGCTGCTCTGAACCGAACCCTTGAGTCTCTGATGGATGAAAAGTCCACTTACAAGTTTCATGAGTTTTATGATTTCGAATTAAAAAAAGTAAAGACAAGCTTTGTGGATATGTATGTATGTGGCTGCTTTTGCTCACTTGGGCCATAGGGGACCCATTGTGATGAACAAACTCTTTTTCCTCAAAACACTAGTTTGAGCTTTTAACGAAGCTCAGTAGACGATTTGCTGTACCCTCGACTAGATGCAACATTGTCAAAGGAGAAATAACCTAAGCGAAAAAGAACCCAACTGGAAGTAGACCAAGTAGTTCGATTTTGTTCTTGGCGTTCAAACTGCTACAACTATTAACACTAGAAAGACCATTGCAGTCATTTTGACGGTTTTTCATTTTTTAATATCTTTATTTTCTTTAGTATTTCTGTCAACTTTTGCTTGGGTGACATTTATTTTTTATAGTGGAAAATTGTATTTAAAAAAAAATTATTTTTTTGAAAAATTAGCCAAATCCAATGTGTATTTTTCGAGATATCAGTGGATATGAGCGGCGGTCTTTCTAATGTTAACGAGGGTAAGTAGACTGTGAGTAATCCTATCAGATAGATCCTGAACCTAAACCTAAAAAAGTTATGCCAGTGTGAACCCCTTCTCCCAGAGAGTGCTGAATAGGTAGATGGATCCTATATCACTTCTTTTTTTCTTCATTGTCCTTGAATGAAATTGCGCCTAATTAGTGTTTTGATTTATCTTTAGAATCGTCCTCATATTCTTAGATGCATTTTCTTTTTTTTAGAGAACTTAATAGTCCGGTGTGCTTTGTCTAACAATAGTAAAAATGTTATATATTTTATATGAAAATTGGGAAAATTGATTCACTAACAATAAATATAAATTTTATTGGTCAATAAAGGAACTTCAAAGATGCTTCTAAAGTTAAAAAGCGAAATCCAGTTTATTTCTTTAAGACATCTAAAATGACTGATCATCTACGTTAAAAAAAACTCAAATCTCTGATACCACTGTGTTGGACAGAGACAGTCTATACAACTTTAAATTTTTATGATTTTTCATTCACGCCGCCACTTGCGGCAAAAGAAAGCAAACAAAATCCGACCAAACAACCAAACAAACCACCCCAACAGTAAAGAAATAATCAAACAAAGGAAGCAAGCAGCAACCCTGAACTTCGCTGCGCTGCGTTCGTTATTTATTCACTCTTCCTGTTGATCTCGAATAATCAAATGCGTAAAAAATGCCATAAAACTGCACGCGCCCCAACCACAACAACGCTTTGCTGTTTTGTCCGCTCCCCCCTCCCCGCAATCATTCACAGCTGCAGCTCACGTCTCAGTCGGAACTCATGCGATTGCACTCGAACTGTTTTTCTTTGTTGTCTTTGCCCCATCGATGGCCGCTTCCGACAGTTTCGAGCGTCGCCTTAATTGTTCACAATTTGTTTGCGAGCGTTCGAGCGTTTAGCAGTTTGTTATATTTTTAACAAAAGTTTGCACCTCCACGTTTTTTTATTTCATAAATTAGTTTTCGAATTTTTTGTGTAGATAATTTCCCGCTTGATGGCAGTCGATTTGCTTTATGACAGCAGCAGCAGCGGCAACAACAACAGCACAGCATTTCTGTTGTTGTTGCTGTTGCTGTGCTTTGTTCGGATTTTTGCACTCGGCCACTCGACTAAAAGTCTAAACAAAATATGTGAGTGTGAAGTATGCTGCGCCACAATTTAGCCACCGACAATGCTGAGGCCGTGTCATAAAATATCCACGCAACAACATCACTTCGACATTCTCAACGTCAGTCACACAAATCATGCTAACCGGTAAGCGTGTAGCCTACGTCGACTCCCCCGTATGGCCGCCCACCGCCGCTGGTTTCGAGCAGCAAAATCATTTTCTGATTCGAATCTGAATCAAATCAAAATCAAAATCACTTTCCAAATAAAAATACAACATTTAACATTTTGTTTATAGACTTTAGTTATTTTTTACTTTGCTTTTGTTTTCCGATTTTTGATTTTATTTTGCTAATATATTTTATTTTTGTTATTGTGTTTTTTGCTGTTAATTAGTGAAATGTGTGAATATTTATGTGAACAATTTGTAAGCAAAGACAGCCAAAAAGAAAAAATAATTGTGCGTGAGGAAGAGATTTTTTTGTAAGACATTTGTAGGGAATTTCAATACAAAAAATTAAGAAAAAATGTCGAGCATCATTTGGCTCGTGGAAGAATAATGCGAGCGATTTAGTGTGGGGACGATGTGACGAAATCCAAAATTCGAAAATATATTAGAAGAAAACTTATGGTGATTTGAAAGTCTTAAGTCATTAAGAACCACAATATTCGAAATAATTTAGGGTTATGAAATTTCGTTATGGAGGAATGTGGAATCAGAGCTTCTTAGTCAAACAGCAGCAAAATCGAAATCTACTTTAGTATCGAATTTTTTAAAAAAGTAAAGTTTTGTAGCTGAAATTATGATTCATCAGAATTATGAAAGAGTTCGAACCGCATTTCATATATGGGTTCACACCAATAGCTAAACGTTGATTACAACAACATGTTGATTGACAACAGATTCACTTCCAGGTTCCCAGAAGAGTAGAATGAATCGAAAAAAGTATCAATTGAAGCATAATTTCACATTTAAGCAGAAGGTTTCAGTGTACATAGATAAGAGAGATAATAGTGTTAATTATAAACTCCTTATTGGCCTATTTTACTATTTAAGGTCATGATTATAATCAGACTGGAAGCCCCAAATTTGTTCCGAAAGCCATACAACAATTATGTCCCGTGCTAGTGTATCCAACACAAAAAGACTTTCAATGATCTCTGCTGCCTTCTCAACTGAACCATTGGGTACCTCACCACAGAGACAATTACGATGCTGCTGAATTACCAACACTATGTAGCACTGACATTCCTCTTACCGCGACAGGGCATAGCTTCAAGCAGCTTTATATGAAAAGCGGAAGAAAACTCTAAATAGAAGAACAACAAGTGATGACGCATCAAAAAGCCACAATTTATTTAAGCTCGAATTCTGTCAGCCCTGTTCTTGGAGAGGCACATAGGAGTCGTCCTTCAAAATCAGAAGATAAGACAGACCAACACTTCATGTACCAGTGTCCCTCCCTGAACAAGGAAATATAAGTTACTCGGTCAACTGAGCTTTCAATTCCAGATCTCAGACAAATAGCGAGGTTCATATTGGAATCCTTATTGTTCTCAGTACCGTAAAAGAGCAGTTGCGGCATCCCAATGTAGAATCACAAAGAACCATCCCTTTCCTCTAATCTAACCTAACGTAATCATGTTAAAGTTTTCGCGGATTTCATCTCAAAATAAGTCCCAGAAAAATTCGATACACAAGAGTATCGAATGTTTTAGTAACTAAATATATCTTTAAATTGCATAATAAACCCTTTTGCAGGATTTCTATCAAAATACAAATGTTTATGTTAGGGTTCCTCTGACCCAACGGTCAGCTGGCGATCAATCAGCAAATAAACTTGGTATTCTAAAGAATTGCATAGAGATGCAACGAACACCACATATATTTTTTTCAAATTGCTCCTTATTCTCTGATCTGATTGCTGATCTGTTAGAGTTAAGTACGACTTCGTCGATTCGACGAAAATTTCCAACCCTTCCACAGTAAAAAGTGTTGAAAAATAAATCGAATAAATCTGGTCAGTTCGTTCAGTTCGTTCAAAACGCTCATCGAATTGTTAGTTTCGAAGGACATTTGCATGGGAGATTTCCACAAATTCGATTCCCTTTTCTATATTCTTGCACAAATTTCATTCCATCTTCTTTAGACTTTATTTCAAACTCCCATCAGCAGACACGAATTGCCTATCAACTTACCGTCGGATCGGTGCATCGGGGGCACTTGCACGTGAAGGTTTTCTTCATCTTCAGGAACAAATGACGCGAAATGTTGTTGGTGAAGAGCTTCGTGTAGGTGGTGGTGATCTCCGTGCCCGCCGCTATGTCCACCGAGGCGCGCAAAATCATGTTGTTGGTCTTCTCCTCGAACGTGTAGTACGAGTTGGGAATGCAGTCGTGATTCATGACGGCGAACAGCGGGAACAGGGCGCGATAGTGAAACTCCTGATTGTCGTTGGTGCGGTCGGCGGTCTCATCGAAGCCGTTGGTGCGCAGCACCGCCACGGTGCGATTCATGATTTCGATCAGTTTCTTGTCGGTGGGGAATTTCTTGAAGCACTTGGCCGCGTTGCGCACCTCGGTGCGATGGTTGTTGTCGAGGTTGGCCTGCAGGCAGTAGATGAGGTCGCGCTGCTCCTTGGTCAGGACGATGGCGCGTGCCACACACTTGAGCCGTATGAGCACCGAGTTGGCCACGTCCGGCTCGTTGGGCTCCCACGACTTGAACAGATCGCAGATGGCCTTGTGTTGCTTCTTCTTGCCGCACAGCGAGCAAACGGGCAGACCACAGCCGCTGCGGCAGATGAAGCGCGTGTCGGGCAGCATTTTGTAGCACTCAGAGCAGGAGTTGAGCGTGTCCTCCTTGCGTGCGGCCGGGCCCATGATCAGAGCACTGTCGCGGAAAATCACATCGCCGCGCTTAATGTTGCGCGTAGCAAATACGCCGCGACCGGCTATCTTCGAGACGCCAATCTCCCAGGCGGGATCGGCATCCTTGAACGGCTCCAGATGGAGCTTGATCAGCTCGGCTGTGCGTTTCGGACAGATCATTGTTGGTCTCTGATCGTCGGATATTCTTTAATTAAGCGCTCAGAGTTTACGAGGTTTTCGATTCGATTAAACGCACCAAAATGTGTTTTATAAAGTTTTAAATTATTTTTTATTTCAGATTTGCAAATTCCACTCAATACACAATATCAATCTTTTTTAATGCCACCTTTGTCTTTCACTTTCAAAATATAATAAGTGGAACTTATTGCGCTTGTTTCGGTTGAGGCGAATTTTTGTATGTTCCGCGGCGCTGCCGTTCGCAAACTGTCGCCGTTTTCCAGCTTACAACGCTTTTATTTCGAAAGTGCCGAATTTTTCGAATATTTTTGTGAAATTTCTTGATCTCAAAATAAATGGCGTCGCGATGTGATGCGCAGCGCGGCCCAGAGCGTTGCTGCGCTGCGATTCGATTCGATTCGATTGCGAGAGTGCGAATGTGTGAGCGAATTTTGCGAAATCATCTTTTGGATTGGCTTAATTTTATGAAAATTTAATTTGATTTACCAGAGTGTATGCCACGAGTGTATGCGACGAGCATGCGACGAGCCGGAGATGGCCACTTGTGAGAGTGTCTCGACGAACAAGCGATTCTGAAGGGATTCGTGTCGATGTCGCTGAAGAAGTAATCGGTTCAACTGACTTTGGATTTAATGCTCTTCTCTGAGAGAATCCGTTTGTGGCGAGGAAAAGACTGTAAATTCTAGGTGTCCTGTTCTTTACTTACCTGAGCTTTTTAATTTGAACGCCAGTTAAACTCTCGTAGACCACAGCGCCGTAAATGGAGAAGTCTTAGAAGATCTTTCTTGGGATGGAATATGGTTTAAACTCAGTCATGGCGGCTGTACTGTCAATTGAATGAGATAATCTAAATAAATCAAACCTGGTGACTATATAGACGTTTCTTCATAAAGTCCAATTACTAAAAGTCCCCCACGACAGACTGAAAAAAATCGTTTTTTGCAATTCTGTCAAGAATCTGAGAAGTTAATAAAATCTGGTGACTATATAGACGCTTCTTCATAAAGTCCCATTACTAAAAGTCCACCACGATTGAGTGAAAAAAATAGTTTGTTGCAAACCTGTCAGGAATCTGAGCAGTTAATCGGTTAAGAAATCAACCAAAAGTTCAAATTTGTAATCAAAAGTCATATCAAATCACCAAAACCTCTAACAAACCACAATCGTGGCTAAACCATTTATTTTTGTATTCGGTTTCAGTACTCGACTACTTCTCGCACTAATTGCTTGTCATAATTTTTCACTCTCCTGCACTGACGTCTCCCACAATGCGCCTCGGCATGTTGGCTGCCAGCGGCCGCTGTGCACACAGGTGGATCCGATCCGCACTGATCGCGGTGGTTGTTGCTGTTGTTTCTGTTGTTACTCGCAGCGATCGCACTTCTAATAATCGCTATAGGCGTAAATTAAATTTACAAGTGTTCGATTGAGATTTGCGATTAAGAGCAAAATAAACAACGGCGGGCGCTGACTGAGTTGCCCGCAGCGGGTGGCTTGCGGGAAGTTGGGTCAGCCAGCGGATTTTTAAGCTCTTTGCTGCTGCTGGCTGGCGGTGACTATTGGACCAGATTTTCGTTTCTGCACTGGGCACGTTTTATGCTTCGACGCTGGCGATATGCTTTGCCAACAATAAAAACGCGTTGCACTTCCTGCCGTGTGCTGCTGCAGTGTGTGTGTGTCAGTGTGTGTGTCAGCGGCGTTCCTGTTGTCACGAGTGCTTTGACGCAAATAAAATCGGAATTGCACTGATTTTACTGCGGCCCAGCACTTGCAAACATATTTTTTGGCACTAAAACCCAGCGTAAGGTGTGTGTGTGTGTACAAGTCGCATGCAATTTTTAGTGTTTGTCACTGCAATTCGGATTGTGAGCCATCGCCGGCGCTGTGCTTGTGCAACGTTAGACGCGGCGCGCATCTGCCGCTGGTCACGTAAGTGCGACGGTGCGCGCCGTGGGTGTGTGGGTGCGATTGGAATTTCGGCGGACAGTATTTATGGATGTGCTGCCGATACCGCCGCGCTGACGAAATTAACTGCAAGTGTCGTGTCTGAGAAATGTGCTGATGCTGTGCGCTGATTGCCACACCATTGTTTCTCGCCTTGTTCTGAGGTGTTGCAGGCACCTGTACGAAATTCGATGAACGCCTGCGAAATGCGGCGCTCTTGCCAAATATTTGCTTACGCGCCGGTTGCTTGGCCGTTTAAACAAACAGCAAATTTCGACTAATTGCCGTGCCAAACTATCTGGAAGACGGCAGGAATGTTGCTGCGCGGTGCAATTGCGGAGCCCACTTGTACGGAGTGGTTTGAATAATAAACAAAACAAGCGTTGTGGCCAACTCGACGAAAGACAGGACGTTCGGTCACATGTAAACAAATGTTGGTGGCAGTCGGCGGTGCCCTGTGCTGTGATACCGGCGGCTGCGACGGCGCGGTACGGTCGAGAGAAGACAAAAGAAAAAGAAAGAAAGAATATGGTAATGGCTTCGGAGAATTGATAATTTTCTTTAAATATGATTTTTGATGCTTTGACTACAGATCTATGAACGAAAATTATTTTTCACTTAACGCTTATGTAAATGGGTTTCTTTTGACAAAGAAGATGAAAGTCTTTTTTGATTATTTAGTCTGAATTAAATTTTTACTTTTGGTTTTTTGGTTTTCAACACTAACAATTCAAGCGCGTTGGCTCTTTAGTACACCGGCATGTTTTCAGATTTGTTCACAGATCGTATAGAATCATACGGTGTGGTGTGTGAAATTTTACACTGATTAAAGGAATCTACAGTGTTTTGCTGATTACGATGATATCTTTCATAATTTGGTCATTTCCTTCATTTGAGAATCGCAGCTGAATGCGCCAACCAGCTGAGCCACGGCTGCCGTCGGTTGTTGATTATTCAGAAAACATTGAAGTAGATCAATAGAACAATGGATGTCCGACGACACTCTAACTTGAATTAACAAACAGTGAGTGTAGGTAGGCAGGTTGTAGTGGCCGTTTGAGACACACTGAGGTCTCTAAATGGGTTCGTTGTGATATGACAGATTCCACTTTTTTGAAAGTTGTATGCAACACTGTTTTTTCAACACTTGTTTCAATACATATTTCAAACGGATTGTAGAAAGGGGGAGGAAACCTACAATTAAATGCCGAAAGGAGGTTTTGCCGTCACCTGCCAGAGCGCACTTGTGCCCTTCTTGTAATTTTCATCTGCTTCATGTAGATAGCGATTGAAATAGATGAGTGTTTCCCCCGCCCAAGCTAGGAATCGAACATTGGTCATCTAGAGAGATAAGAAGCGCTACACGCTGAACTATCGATGCTGACCAGAATGAATGTGGATGAACAATATTTTTGTGCTGAAATCTTAAATATGATTATAAAAACTCTTAGTGAATATTTTCGCGGCGGAATAATAATAACACAGTACAACAATTTCCACCTTTTTCTGTGCAACAGAGTAACGACCGTATATTTCTGAGAGAGGACGTCGTACAGATCATTTTTGCCGAATAAAGTAATAGTCCAGCACGTCTGAGTTTTTTGTAATTTGCACATTAAAGTTAAAGGGTCCTTACAGACCTTTACACGTAAAGTATGAAAACTTGAAGAGCTACAGTTTCGATGTCTACGACAAAGTTGTTTGCATTGAAAATGTGAATATTTTTTGTATGCACATGAACCCCTCACCCCCTTTCCTTATCTCCCTTTTATTTATTTTTTTCGGAAAATTTTTTCATAAAAAGCTTGTATTGAGTAAAATATTGCAAAAAAATATTATATTGTCTTTTTGCAAAATATTCCTCATTAAAAATTAAGATGGGTTTTCAAACAACAAAACTTTCTCAAAACTTCCCAAAAAATAAAAATAAAATGCCTGAAACACGAGACCTTCATTTAATACTTTTTTCATTAATTCCTTAGTTAAAATTAAGATGAGTTTTCAAAAAACAAAATATTTTCAAAACTTCCCCAAAAAAAAATAAAATGCCTGAAACACGAAACCTTCATTTAATACTTTTTTCATTAATTGCTTGCTCTGCTTGAGATGTTGACAAAAATGTTTAATATTAAAAAAAAAAATATTTTCCAATTTTGGTCTCCAAGCAAAAAGTCCCCTCTTAATAAAATAAACAATTTTTATGAGGTAACCATAACCATACTTGTTCAATGATTGGTCAGTGGTCAATCAGTGGCCAAATGATTATTTCCTTCAATACGTAGGAGGATATGCTCTGAGGCTTTAAATTCCCTGCGGCAGAAGCGACTTGTTTGAACTTTGTTGTGGTATGGTTTTTAGGTTATGGTAGCATTTGTGGGTTCTGTGAGGGATTAAGGAGACATTACTGACCACCTGATCGCAGACTGCAAACGCTTTATTAACCCAATGCTTAGGTCCGCCTCGAGGCGGTCATATCGGGGACAAGAGCCAACTCTCTCAGCTATATTTTCTCGATAACTATTCATAAATTTTTTACAGATGTCGTTCTGACAGAGTTCTCGTCTTATGAACTATTGAGAGATGGCAATAGATTAAAGAGAATGCAGTGATCAAACCCTTTTTATGAATCAAATCTTCCCTGACAGTACCTATTAGTTTCGTTTAATGTTCCTAGAAATCTTTACAAACTCTCTGTCATAGACCGAGAACTATTTGCTCAGTAAAAAACAATCTAGAACACAAATTTTTAAATCTAAAAAATGAAAAAAACTGAAAACATTGCAGAAAGCACTTACGTAGTTTGTTTTTGTGACTGCTGCTGGTGCAACAGCAACATTTACGTTGGTTCAATGTCCTTTGGCATTTGGCCGCCACGCCTTTAATGCATTGCTACACTTTTGCGCTAAAATCGAATCGAATCGCCCAAATCCAATCGAATAACTTGCAATTCATGCAAGACTGCAATTAGTCCTCGGCGAAATCTAATTTCTTTCACTTGCACCAAAGCGTCTGCGCACCTCCGCCTCCGCCATCGCCAACGGCATCGCTCGTGTGCCAGCGTCAGTTTGTGATTTCCGCAAAAAGTGCATTAAAATGCCGCCGCGCCGCATGCAATTAAGCGAGCGTGAACATTTTTATTAATCGTACATGATTTACAACGTGATGGAATTATTCGAGGCAACAACAACAACAACAGCAACAACAACTAATTCAACTTGAACCAACAGCAACGAATCTTTCATATGGCAAATCAAAAGCCATTCACGAAATTTTCGCGCAATTTACGCATAGCGCACAGCAATTTTCAGTGCTACAACAACGCAACGTTGTTTGTTTGCTTAAGAAAATTATTCGTGCGTGTGTGTGTGAGCGAGTGTTTTGTTTGTTTTTATGTTTTGCCAGCGAATGAAAGACGTTCTCAGACGGAAATCATAATAATTCAACGTCAAAAGTGATGGGCAGCATTTCGAATGGGAGGGGGTGAGAGCGACGTGCTGGATGCGGGGGAAGTCAGCGACAGCTGCGACCAACATGTTTTATTTCCGCTTCGATTCGGTGTCCGTTGAAGCTGCAAAGTGGCGCAGGCCGCTGACTTTTGGCCACAGTTGCTCATACGCCACGTATGTCGCGCGCGTGTGTGTGTGTTTGTGTGTCGCGGACCGACTTCCACCGTGCGCCAAATTAATGCGAATAGAATTACTCATTTTTTCACAATGAATCTGGCGCATTTTATGAGTTTAATGAATTTTACGAATTTTCGTGTTTCGTCGAATTTTACAATAAAATTTCGAGTTTATTTACGTGGCGCGCGCGCGGCCCACATTTGCCGCTTGTGATCTTGACATGCAAACGAAAAGTTGGAGGTAAATGCGCCAAAGTGTTTTTTGTTTTTGCATGGAGAAGCTGTGCACATCCGTTTGGCGGCTATGGACCGAGTTGCAGCTGTGCTCAAGAATTGTTGACCTTTGCTGCGCGATATTTGCTGAGAGCTGCAGCAGCCAAATTCGATTTATGCACTTTGGATCTGCCAAGTTTGAGAAATAAATTCTTTTACTTTATGTTTATTATAGAAAATTATAGTAGAAAGTGTTGTATAATTCTTTCATTAACTTGTGCTCATTAAATCTTCAAAAGACTGAAATTTCCTGAAATGCACAGATTTTGTGTCGCCTTATGGCTAATGAGTTTTTAATGTCTTCGGCATTCTGCTCAATAGTTCAGTTCAGTCGGACATCTGCCGATCATTCAGCAGCTCACAGAGCTATTTGGGATTTCATTAGCACACCGCAGCCAGTTTTTGAAATGTCGCAATGTTGGCATTGTTTTCTTTTCGGTCTAAAGTTCGTTGTCATTGAGTTTCCACAAAACACAAATTGTTTAAATATTTGCTTCTAATTTTCGTGTCAAAGGTTTCTAAACAAAAATTGTACAGACAATCTCAGAAAAGGAATTATACAGCAAATCTTTTTTTTTCTTTTTTGTTTAATTTTTTCCCAAAATAATTTTCAAATCATTTTAGTTGTTTCTAAAAATATATGAATTTAGTTTATTTTTATAAATAATTTTTTTTAATTAGCCCAACCTGCACATTCGCCTGTCAATCACACAGTTGACAGCTTGTTGTCAACTTTTGCTTGGACAACACGTCATCGACCCATTAGTTTGTTTAGATTCATCAGTGCTGACATTAACAATGACTGCTACCGCTGTTGGCTGTTCGCTCCAATTTCGTGCGCTTCGTAATTGTTGGACAAATATTTTTGACAAATTTTCTACATTAAACAAATTTGTTTTAGAATAGTCGAACAACAACAACTGAAGGCAAACAAGTTTTGTGTACACAAACCGATGCAAATGTATTAAAAATAGTCGCCGTTTTGCTGTTTTACTTTTGCGTTTAATTAATGAAACCGGCACACAGCTGCTTCTGTCAGCTATGTGTGCGAGCAGTTCTTACACAAAATGAACTTAATTAACTTGCAGTCAAAACTTGAGCAACCGAACCGAACGACATGTACTCACCCGCGCATGTGAACATTTCTTGAAATTTGTGCACGAACATTAAAATAAAATAATTATGCGATTTTTGTTGCTTATTTATGTGTGGTTTTTAATTTCTCTAATTTTTCAAATTTCTTAGCTGTGTATTCACGTGCCAAGTGTGAGGTAAAATTGCTGCCGCGTACAGTCATCAACATTGTCTGACATTTAAAAATACTACCTTTCAACAAAATGCAATTTTTGGCATTTATATTCTGCAGCGACAATTTAGTGTTGCTTAGCATAAAGCAAACAATTACTTATTAATGAACTATTAAAAACATAGACAAGAGCGAACTTGTGTGTGTGACAGATTTATTTTGTTGTAATAATGCACTAAAGTATCCCAAGCCTAAGTATGATTGAGCAAAACAGCAACAAAATGTGGCAATTTAATGACTTGTAATTTCTAAAGGCTTCATTGAAGAAGCTTTTGCAAGCGCCAAATAAATAAATAAATTAAAAAATAAATAAATATTTAGTGCCGAACATGAGTTCAGTTGTTTCGAATAGTTTATAATAGTTTTTATGGTCAATAAATTTCACGAATTTGAAGAAGAAAGCTCAAAGTTGTTGGACTATGCAGGTTTTTGTGGTAAAATACATGAAATCTAGCAAACATATTTGTGTGAGATGAAGGAATGGATTTTTTTACTTTAACCCTTTCGCTTAAGGTTTTTACTGGGGAAAGTTAAAATTTTAATTTTTACGTTTTTATATTAGAAACATTCCATAAGAAATTTTTAAATTTGTATACTCGGACCTTGTATTTTAGAGTGTTTTTCTATGAGAGCAACCACATCGCTAGAGCAGTAATAATTACTTAAACGTGAAACTTTTTACGCATAACGAAAATTTGAATATTTCTTCATTTACTTCAGTCAAAATTAAAAAAAATGCATCTAAATTGAAAGAAATGGTGAAAATAAAAAAGTTGTCTAATTTCTATGCTTCTTCTTCCTTTACTATGTCAAGATATACCATTAAAAAAAACGTGTATACTTCTCTTCTTAAAACTTAAATATTCAGTTTATTAATTTCGTATTTTTTCTAAAACTTCAAACTATTCTAAGGATGAACAAACAAATGTATTCTTGCAACCATAGAGTATGCAGACGGTCCACAAAGTAGCATGTGCCATATGGCAACAAAATAGCGAAAGGGTTCAAGAGTTCATAACTTATACAAAAATTCTAGTTTAATTTTAAACTAAAAGCTGCAATCAATCTGTACACCACATGTAAATTCTTATAAGCATTTACAAATCAATGCTTCAAGGCACAAATTGATGATTACATTTATTTCAATGCGGCATAAACAAACTTCAATACGGCTGTATTCTTAGTTCACATGTCAGCTTGCACTGTTATTTTGCTTATGTTGATGTTGCTTATTTAGCACCGCGGGGCGGTTTTACCACATCAAATGCCATCAACGAAAATCACATTCAACTCTTGCTTGTGTTTATAAGTAATGTTATTTTTTAGATTGAAAATGTCTTATTGCCCATTAAATTATTATTGAGCAAGAAAATAAATAACATTATAACAAATTCCTATTCAAGATGGAAAAATTAATGGAACCATGAGCGCAGCAGCGTTCATAGAGCAGGGCTGCTTTGCAATGGGTCCAAGCTGGGCAATCCAGCCATTCTTTTGAAGGGGTTGTAGAATTTCTTATTGCTGAACGTCTTTTACAGCTGCGACTTGTTTCTCTATGGGCATCTCAGGAATATAATTTGACTGGAAACAACTCCAAAAGCGACTTCAAAAATTGAAACTAAAGTATGTGCAAGCAAAAGTCGAAGCGACTGATTAATGGATTCCACTTGTATGACTGCATCATTAACTGAAATTATAGAAAATATAAACTTTTTTCTAAAGAAAAGACAAACAATTGAACTTACCACAGCAGCCAACCAATAGCCATTTGAAAATTTAGTAATTAAATTTTTTATTGCATAAAAAAAGCTAATTAATTTTTTTATTGCACAAAAAAAGCTCACTCCTCTGCTGCCTACGCCACTGTTGCTGCTCTCATGCTTTCACATCTGTGAATCCGTGAATTCAAGCGAAAACAAACAATTAACGTTTATGATTTTTAGTATCGCAGCGTGATCTTTTACAACATAATTCACTTAATTAAACAACAACAAGCAGTGCTGAATTTTTGGTTGGTTCCCTCTTGTTTTGTTTGTTGTGGCCATTCTTGCGGGAAATTGTTTAATTTTAGTGCGTTACAATAAAACTGCGGCATATTCCGCATCTGCTTAGTGTTCGAAAAGAATATTGAAGTGCACTGGAGCCGCCAGCCAGCGCGCAATCGGCCGCTAGTCATTTTGCAAAGCATCTGTTTAGCACTCAACTGAAAGACGAAAAGTGTGTAGTTGATGTTTTCAAAAATACCATCAATTGCTCGGTTTGTGGTTGTTGTTGTTCTTCATTTTGGACACTTCCAGCATGTAAAAAAATTGCGCCGCCTGTAAATGCGTCAAAATAGATTCAAGCAAAACAACAAATTCCAATTCAAATATTATACAAAATATGACCAACTGCTGGAAGCATAGAAAACCATTGAAGCACAAACAATGAAGGCCATGCAGTGTCCGCTCGACGCGCACAATGCTCTGCTGAAATGTTGGCATCATGCGCGTTGGAACGTCGTGGCCGAACTTGCGCAAATGACAAATTATCTTTAGCCTTCTTCTTCATTAATTTTTCATGCATTTGCAAAATGCCATCGAGCAGCAGCACTCTGTCAAATGCGCAGCAGCAGCAACAACAAGCAAGCGGCTGCAGTTGATCGTGTCAATAAAATTATGGCAAATCAATGCGATGGGCGGACGCGAAACGCCGATTTTTGCGCTTTGTGGCTGCAAGAATTAGAGGAAAAATGAAATGCAAAGTGACATTGCAGCGTAATTCATGCGTTACCGGGAATGTTGTGGCATGCTGCATCCATTCGCGGCGGGCGGCGGTTGGCAATGCTTCAAGCGCAAATTCATCGAAGATTCATGTAAATCTATAAATTTGTTTTTTTTCCTCTCATCTGCTAAGTTATAAAGCTGGCGTGGAAAATGTTGGATAGTATCGGTTCCACTTCGTGGCTACGCGCGGCAGCAGCAGCAACAACAACAACAACCAGGCGCGAACATACGCTGATAAATTGGAAAATCGTTGGCAGATTTGCGCATAAGTGAAAAATGTGCAATTTGTAAATTGTGTTGAGCGTTTTGGCTAAAATCGAAAGAATTTTAATTTGGCACAAATGTAGTTAAATAATGTTGGTGTTGATTTGTCGTGGTTGCGTAAATTAGTTGCAAAAATAAATATGAACAAACCAAAACCAATTTACAAAATTAACAAAATTCAATTCAAATTTACTTTCGTGCTTACTTTTCGCTGCGCAACTACTTTGTTCTGTCTTCAGCTCCCATTCTCCAGTCGCCTTCGCACCTCAACTTCTCATGGCTAGTCGCAGTTGACTCTTCCCAGCCCAATGCCACGAATTGAAAATGCAAACTGACTCCACTTTATGGCTTTGATGTGTTATGTGTGTTTAATTTATTTCCTCGATTTTATGCTTTTTTGCTTTTTATACTCATTAATTAAGACTTAGATAATATGCACAACATGCGGTCCGATTATATGTGCAGGCCCGCGTGTGCTCACATCTGCACGTGCCACATTGACGTGCCGGCTGCGTACATGCGTTCGCTTTAAAATATACATTTTTCATTGTTTGCTTTGCTCGAAATATTAAGGAAAAATTCCACTCACTTTCCTTTTTAAGTTTAAACTTGTCTTATTATTACGAATACAATCAATGTTTCAATCAATCAATGAGTTAATCAATTTCATTTCCATTTAAAGGCCATAAATGAATTTCAGTTTTCAGTTACAGTTTTCATCTTTGCAACGGGTTTGCTTGGCGCAATTTTATCAAAAAAATTTGAGTTAGGTACAAATTAACAAAATTCTCAAATTCTTTTCAACGAATCGCTTAACCAACGAAACATGTACACGCACGCACATATGTACATAATACTCTAGGATACAAAATTTAGGGGGGGGGGGGGGAGCGGGAGTGGCGTGCAGCGGTTGGTGAACTTTGTGGACATGGAACAACTGCCTTCGCTTCACGTTTCGCTGCTGCTTTGGAAGTGTCTTCGCTGCGCTCTATTCATATTGTTTGATCGCTTTCACTTTTGTTTACATTTATACTTTTATTTATATGTATATAATGCGGTTGTCTTCATTATTTTTGAAAATGTTTACGGCCATGCTGTGGGTTCTTTAACATAAATCTCTTAGACTTGCGTTCGTGTGTGGGCAACTGTGGGTGTTTGGGTGTCTCTGTGTCACATTAGATCGCTATTTAATTACTTTAATAAACTACAATTAGTGGCTTTAAAAGTTAGTAGAATAAAACTTTGCAATATTATTAACTATTAGTTTTCTTTTATATCTTTCATTTTTATAGTTGTATTAATTGTTTATGCAAGAACATTGAAACTGTTCGTATGTCATCGCTATGCTATTGCAAATATGTGAACAATAATATTGTTTATGTTGTTGTTCGGTTTGTATGCGTGAATGCTTTGCTTGACTTGGCTTTTGCTGTTGTTTGTTTAGTACATGTTAATAGGAATTAATGACAAATTGGAGTTCAGTGCGAGCGAGTTAAATAAAATAGAGTGATAGATTGACGATGTGGTGCAAATGAGACGTAAATTATTATCCACCAAATGCGCTCAATCGAATCGCAAATATTTGAGAAGTGGCTTAACAATTCAAATTATTGAAGCAGTGGTGAAATCGATATCTTCGACCCATTTGCACCAGCTCGTCAATGTAGTTATGAAGAATTTCATCTGAATCCGACAAAGAATTGTGTTTATCTGTTTATGACTGCGTGTTGGTTGTGCTTGTGCTTCGGCGTGCATTGAAAATTTCGTTCAATGTAAATTCTTTAGCTTCTCTATTGACTCTAGAATATGTGGCGGCAAAATCAAAAACCTCTACTTTGCTACACTGCGTTACGTTAAATTCTTTGCTGCTCTGCTGCTCTAATGCACATGGCGGCGAGTGTCGAAGTGCCGTCAATTCAGTGAGGGTATCCGCATGTCATGCCAGTTGATTTCAATGTTTGGCCATTTGGTCTGCAAGCAAGTCATCATCGGGTTCGATACACAAACCGACTTTAGATCACTTTCCAGCAATATGGCAGTGCCCTTGCAGAAACGAACCTGCAACAGTACATTCAACACATTTCATTTAGAAATTTATAAATGAGAACATATAACGTCTGGCAGAGCGACCAACCTTGCTGCCCTCGTTTGACCCCGGTATGCCGTTGTAATGCATCAAATCGAATGTGTCCGGCGTTGAGCGCTTCTCCTGCGGGAAGAACTCGTCCATAAATGCATTTAACAGAATTATGCGCAGACCTTCGGGATCGAGGCGTTTTTGCATGATCTCCACGCTGCAAGCAGAAAATATTCTTGTCATATCGGTTCATCGGAACAATGACGAATAATCATTTCGTAGCGATACTCACTATTCCGGTTCATTGACCAGATCCAGTGCCGCCAACACGTCCTGCAGCACATCGGTTGGTATGAAATTGTTGCCATCAGGATCGTACGATTTAAAAACGCGTCTAGCTATTTCCGACGGCGTCTCGGGCGAAACGAGCCTCTTTTCATTGCTGAACAGCACTGCAACAAGAAACGAAAGTATTAGCAAAAAAGTGATTAACTGAAGGCTCTATGTAGTACCAGTCAAATGCGTCTCGGAACCCATCACCCACACGGGATTACGCGGATTCTTGTAAAACGAACCCACAGTGCAGTAGCGCATTTGCTCCATCAGGGTTATAAAGCCAATATCACTTTGTTCATTGATGCCGCGCAGTTTCAGACCGCCCACGTCCTGGTCGTTGTCCCAAACATGCGCAACAGCGCGCCCGGTCAGCATAAGATTGATCAGCGCCTGCGAACCATAGCCGTACGTGTTGTGTATAAGCGGCTCTGAAGTGTCGGACAGCTCCGAAATCACATTGTCAATGCCCTGCGATAAGTAATAACGTTTTAATGGTTGCCACAATTATTGATTGTTTACTTTCTCACCTTTGTGAGCAGTACCGTGTACATGAACAGCAGGACGCCGTATTGTCCGGAAAGTACATGAAAGTTCTCCGTGTAGTACTTTTCCACGTCCTCGATTGTGTCGAAACACAGCACCTGCAGGCCCTCATGGTACTCGTCCGACGATATGTCGCGTGCCTCGGCCACCCGCAGCGGCGTCGCCGGTGAACCTGGATTCGCACTGGCGGTCGCTGCCATAGCGGCGGAAGTATTCAGGTTTGCGTGTTCGCTGGCGTTAGCCGTTTGGATCTCTTTGGCTTCGGTGCATGGCTCCAATGGTAGCATAACGATGCGATGGCGCGACGCCTTACATTTGCTCAGAATGTTGCAGAGCGCCTGTATCAGCAAATGTCGACACTTGTCCTCTGTCAGCTGCAACGAAAAATAAAAATAATATATATTTTTTTAATCTGGTAAGAATTTGTATATTACGTCTTTGAGAAAGTGGCCCGGTGTGTCCATGATAAGAATCTTCAACAAATACGCCTGCACAGGTGCTATCACAGCACAGGGTCCTCCTTGTTTTTGCACCAGTGCAGATGGTTCCACATCACTGAATTCAAAACCTGATTGGAAACACAGACATTAGTTACAGGTGCAAAATATATACGAGAATACAAGTGTTTTGGGCATGAGTCACAGCCAATATTTCACAATACGCGACACTAGAATTTGTTCTTCACAATCAGCGATCACATTTACTGCCTGCGACTTATTGCCCCGCAACGAGATCAGCATTACGCGCACCTTGTGACCAGCGTCGAAAGACATCCACCCGTATGCTTGGACCCCACAGCAGTTGGCGTATTTCCTGCAGTTCGCGTGCACTCCCACTACTACTCGCCGCCATCGCATCCGGGCGCTGTGTCTGGATCCGTGATCCCAGCGTCTCAGTTTGCCCCACTTCCGGCCGCTCCTTGTTCACCTGATTTCGTAGCATGTCTGCAACGGCACCGAAACAAACAAAATCATTAGTTGCGTGGAGACCAGCACGTGGAGCGGAAAACTGCTGCTGCTCTACACCTGCGCTCCGTCAATTGCTGGCAATCACAAAAGTGTATCCAGCGATTGGCCGGCCGCAGCCAATAAACAAAAATTTTTCCCCAGTTTAACGTCGTTTGTTCATGGGAGCGACACAATTTTGAGGTTACGTTGAAAACAAATTAAAATAAACTTTGATTGAAAAGCATTCAACGAGCTGTATTTGCACGCTCCCAGTTGGAATTGGGGGGAAGTCGCCCTCAATGCCAGCAGCAACAACAACAACGACACTACTATGCCTTAACAAAAACAACAGCACAAAATTTCAGCTCCCCTCGCACGGAATAAACTCTCAACACCCACCGCTATCCATTGTCGCTGCAAGTGGATCGCTGGAAGGCATCAGACCTGATGCTGTATTCGGTTTAATTGCTGCTCCAAGCACTTGAATTACACCATTTCACCAAGAATTTGCGTTGTTGATGGCGAAAACTGTCGCGTAAAATTCTTGAGTGCAGTCAGACCAAAAATTCGAGGTTGTTTCCTTGGCGAAGTGTTGCCAGCCAATTGGAAATGTGTGCGCACAAAGTGTGTCAGCAAATCGTTGGGAATTTTAGAATACAATTTACGAATTTTTGGATTTTTAGTAAAGTTACTGTTTGTATGGATGTTGATTAGCCATTAATAATGTATTCTTTTAACTGTCCATATTTAGCAAAAGCTATTTGTTTTTCAGCATAAAGTAAAGGACAAGTTATTCATCAAGGAAATGGAACGAAGACGGGCATATTTCATAAATGTGCATGTGGCAACCTTGTGAGCGAATTGTCAAATTGGAGCTGCAACGCACAGTTGACTCATCCCACAAAACATATAAAATTGTCAAATTGGACTCTCCACTGCATTCTAGTGGGATGATTGGAGATGCCACTCGTCGAAATTTTCAACAGTGCGAATAACTAAAAACCTTAACACTGGCTTAAAACCAAAATAGGTATCAGTATAGGTTTAGTTTAAAAAATATTTGCACATTTTGCGTGTTTTCAATCAAATAAGTGGACCTGCTGACATTGCATGGAATTATACCTGATTACGCATTTGATGAATTAAATTTTTTGTAAGCACTGCTGGTCAGCTACAGAAAAATGAAGTCTAATTGGAATGACGTAATTCTTGTTGCTCAAAGCAGTCACCACGAGATGGCGCTCTCGCCATTGAAATGCAACATTGTCTTTTGGAGAGTTTGTGTTGCCACATCATTGAAAGTCAAAGAAATATTTTATTAACTTATTTTCTACTGTTAAGGAAAATTGGTTTTAATATGTTAAGAGAACACAAATCGAAACCAAACCTATACACCGAATTCTTTTTTTACATGGTCTATTTTTACACGGTTTTGATATAACACGGTTTGAAAATAAAAAATTAAATTTTTTCAAAATCTTTTGTGCTTAAATTTTTGTAGTTAAATTTAATTTTTGCGAAATATGTTCATATCACAAATTTAGGGAAATTCCCGTTCTGTGGGTACAAGCAAATTTACTTGTCAGAGCAATTGAAACTTGTTAATATTTTGTAAACTATCAATGCAATTAGACGTGTTTGGTAAACAATTTTTTTAAATTTATTTTAATTTTAACGCATTAAAATAAAAAGTAAGCCAACAAATAATTTATATTCCTTCAGTTATACAGTCGTGTCTGTGTATAGTGAACCCCCTATATAGTGAACATCTCGATATGGTGAACACCCAAATTTTGACATCGAGCCTCTCTAAATATAGAAAACAATTTTCAAGCAAAAAACAAAAATTGTATTTTGAGCAAATAAAACGAGAAAAAATGTTAACCTTGATATAGTAAACAACCTCAATACAGTGAACAGGCCTTGCAATAATTAGTTCACTATATCCAGGGTCCACTGTATATAATTTTTTATTTTTGTTAAATATTTTATGTTTCCTTGTTTTTCACTAATTTTAATAAGTTTTAGGGATAGAGAACTAATCACCTATTTTTGCATACGATCAATGTATTTTTACACGTTTCTTCAGAATTAGATTCTCAATTAGTTAGAGCCTATTTACACGAGGGCTTTTCCCCCTGCGTTAAAAGTCATGCGTGACGAGTTTGTCAGCGAGAAGTGGTGAGAAGTCAGCGGGGTAGGCAAACACGCACGGTCAGCGAATTCCAGGGGTTTTTTTGACATTTGCTTTGCTCTTTTTCGCACTTTTCTTCAAATTTCAAACCGGCCGGACGCTTTGCTAACAATTATATTTACATCTTCCCTATTATTTAAATTTGAGCAGTTAATAGCTATTTCAGTGACTTCTAAAATATTTTCAATAATTTCTTCTTTGTTTAAATCCATTTTTCTTTTAATAATGAGAATATCAAAAACTACGCGAAAATGTAAATGAAAGAAGATTGGCCGCTTAAACGTCCAAAAAGCCAAGCAAAGTTGCAAGTAAAAAGTCTTCATGTAAATGCATGAAGATTTACGCAGCAACTTCAAAAGAGAGTTGCAAAAAACGCAGGGGGAAAAAGCCTTCGTGTAAATAGGCTCTTAGGCGGTTACATAGTGTGTTTGGCTTGTACGTTTGATTTGAACAGCTTGTTTAACAAAATTTTCAAAAAATATTGGGTGCACAGTTGTGTCCATAGTGCAGAAATAAAAAAACTAAGAGAGAGGGATAGATACACAATAAAGACTATTTGAATGAATAAAAATATACATTCAAGTATATTTAATTAAGTATATTTTCGATACGTTTTAGGATCAAAAGCACTGTGAATGTTTTTCACTGTGAAATATGAATGGATACTAATTGCGTCAATTGGTTGGAACATGGCTGGATCTGAAGGTCCTATGTTTCTCTAAGGTCTTAGCAATGTCCTTTGCTATCAGTTTCACGAAGTGCCCTAAGCCCGCTGTTCTAGTGTTTTTGTTGATGTCTGTTTAAATGGAAGATTAAGTGAGTTTGTTTGAACTTTCGTGCATACGGCATCACAGGTCGTTGAAATTGATTGCTTGAATTCAAGTTGATTGTCACAAAACTGTGATAAATGCCGAAATTGCAAGACACAAAAACCAAACAACAGGAAATGCACCAGACTCGTCAACCAAGCTCCCACAACAACAATGTATTGCTTTGGTGGGTCCACACGGTCCGACACGTGGGTTGATGCAACGTAAGTAAAAAAGTCTGCCACAATTTGTTGTTTGTCCTGATTGCGCCTTTTTCCTGGCTGATTTTTTACTTACCGGCATTCTGCCAGCTGCCCGGAACGTTTGGGCCATTTGAATGCGCTGCAATTAATCATACGCGTTGCCTAAGTAGGCGTTCGAAATCAGATTTCAGCATCAGAGGAGCCTGGACAGGGAGGCGCCGGTGAACGTCGGATCCGAAACGGATGTGTTGTCAAGGTCGCGGGGAGGGAACGCAGCAATGCATACGTCTTCATTAGGACTAATGACGGGCTTTGTTCGACGCATTTGTGGAATGCTTTGTGTGTTCGCCTGCGTCGTTATTTACTTATTTCCTTATTTATTTATTTGTTTATTTTTTCCGATTGCATAGTGTGGCGTGTGGCTGATGTTTGGTGTTTGGAGCCGGCGACTTACCTTATTTTGTGCGGAAGCAAATGTCCTACTTTTGCACGTTCTGCTCCGTGAGTTTTCATTTTTCTGCTGCCGCTTTTGCTTTTGCCGGCGGCGATGGGGTTTGGAGATTCAATGGGTGCGTTGTTGGGCTGTTGTGGGCGTCGTTCGGTGCGATTGATACCACCCATGGCACAATAAACAAGGTAGTGGCAGGAAGGAGCGAAAAAATTCACGTGTATTTTGTTAGTGTTTTTGTTCGGTTCATTGTCAAATCGGACGGACGGTTCTCTTGCCAACAGTATTGCCAGCATCGAATAGACCATTTGGTCTATTCGAAAACGTAAAAATACACCAATTAACAGCAAAAGTACATAGCTTCATTGTTTTATTCTATTGTTTTACAATTAGGGGCAAAAGTGCTAAGTCCATAGTTCGCCGATTTTGCGTTAATTCATAAAAGTTAACAAAAATTGGAAAAATAATATTCTTTCGTCATTGCAAAAATGCTTAAAATTTCACAGAAAAAGAGTTGACTGGCAATGCTGTTCGCCGAATGTAAACAAAACAGACAACAATTTCTGACAACCTACCGAACTCTGACGAGAAAAAAATAAAATTCGCTCCTTCCTGCCACTACCTTGTTTATTGTGCCATGATACCACCGTGCAGCAATACGCAACGTGACAGTGATGGATGACGTTTGAGGTTTTCTCGGTAGTGCCATTTGTTTGAATTTTTAATTTATTCGGCCGTCTTTTGCAGCACATTTTTCTTTAAATTGTTTCATCCTTTCTGGAACGTCGGGCAGCGCAGCAAAACCAACTGGCAGCTGCTATTCAACTCACTCATGCCGGCGATGCTAATGCGCCATAATGCCTCTCTTTACATGTGTGTGTGTGTGTGTGTGTTCAAATTTTAAGAAACCGAGAGTGGTGCTGCTTGTGGTGACGTCTGCCCATTTAAGCTATTTATGACCAAAAAGTATATCAACTTAATGTTTTTTTTCGATATGACACAAATTAAAACTCATCTCGTCCAGAATCAGCGCTAAGGTTTGGCCATGTCCTGTGGGCATTGCCGCTGCCAAGTCACATACAAAAAAAAGTGGCGCTGACTTTCACATTCGATGTTTGAAATCAATCATCAAGGCCACTGCTGGCTGCCTTTTGTGCGCGTTGCACATTCGTTTATACTTAACTGGGAGGCAGATTGCCAGCTGTCTGTCGTTAGCCGCGCGCCGGACTTAATTAATAGTCAATCGTTCGAATTTCCTGTCACCTTTAGAATTTCCCTCTTATTGACTGGACTACTGAATGTCATTAATTTAATTTGGCAACTTTGCAGTGCACAAACACAAACGCGAGCTGGCGATTTACTGCTTCAGATCTCGAATGCTTCATACTACGTTTTTTCCATACTATTTCAATGGAAATAGTAGAATAAAGTTTGGGTGAAAAAAAAAACGACGGGCATTGTTGTTGCATAGACGGCGACTGAGCGCAGCGGCGGCATAATCAATTTGGTCGCTGCTGCATTTCCTTCTAATTTTTAAGCTTCTTCTATTTTCTTCTGCTGCTTCCACTTGCCTGCTTGCTCGGCTTGAACGCCTGAATGCCAGCCGAAAGTTTTCGCATTATTGTCGCGGCAAGTTAATGTTAAAAAAGAGCAAGAAGAAGTAAGTAGTTGAGTCTTTGTGCTGATTTCCAGCGCGTCGTCAAGTGGCGCCGGAAGTTCACTTAACGTTTGCACTGAAGCGGAAGTTGGGCACTTGTGTGTGCATGTTTGTGTGTGTGTGTGTGTGTAATGGCATGTAAACAAGTAATCAAGTACTCGGCCCACTTATGCATCGATTTGTTATCGACAAATATAGAAAAATAGTGATGTTAAAACTTTGGTAGTCATGAGATTTTATATTTTTTAATGAGTTCTGACTTCTGACCTATTCAGCATAAACACGTTAATGTATTCTGATTGCGGTCTTATTTTAGATTTCGATTTTAGATTCAGTTTTGGATTTCTTTTCATGTTTTGCGTAAATTTCCCTGGTTTGATCTTTTTCCATTAATTGCATAAATATCAAACCACAGTTCGACAACATCCCACAACTTAACAACTTTCAGTAAGTATTAAAAGAATACAACAACGACCAAGCACCCCGTTTCAGCTTCGTTCGTTGCACGCACGCGGAAGCTGTGGGGAACCAAAAAGTTTGCCGCTTCCGCACGCAGGAAATTGGCCCCAGCAAAATTCCTTCTGGTCCGTCCTCGTCGAACGGCAGCGCAGTTGCGGTTTGAAGGGTGTTCGGTGCACAGGCACGATTTGGAATTTCCTGCTGTTTTGAGACTCATTAGATATTTGCCGTGTCGTTGCTGGGAGAATTTTGGGCCAAAACTCATTTTCCCACTGATGAAATGAAACGAAATGTTGACGCGCTACACGCCCATTCCGCATTCGGTGTGCAATTTTCAGTGGCAGCGCAAACAAGTGGCAGAAGCATTTCAAGCGTTGCTGAATTGAGCAGAATGCGACTGTGTTTGTGTGAGTGAGAGTGTAAGCTGCGTTTGAAAATTTCAGAGCGAATTTGCCTTTTATGAAATTTACTGTACAAACGTCATTCATTTCATTATATTTAGTCAATGTCTTCATGCTACCGCCACCCCCGAGCCCACTTCCTCTTGGCATGTGGCTTTGAAGCTCTGCGTTGCTATGTGTGTGTGTGTGTGAGTGGTTGTAATAAATGACTGGCACCGGCTTATCTGGTTGTGACATAAGTGTAAGAACGCTTCAGCCTCGGATCTTGTCTCATTTGGATATTTTAATCTGCTGTAATGAGGCCAGCAGAACATTTCCGCAGTTGCCGCATGAGGCTGTGTGGACGAGGGGTTTAGTTGTCAGAGTAAGCGCAAGTTAAATGGATACGATTTGTGTTTGGCTGCTGGACATGGACATGGATTTGAGTGAACAGAAGTGCTAACCGCTTTATGGTTTAATGTGTAGTTGACGGTTGACTTTGAGAATGCAACATGCAATTGCAATGAGTATCAACGAGCAAGAAGTGTGCATAGCTTTCGTTGAGTTCGGGAGTGATGTGGCGCAATGCAAATGGTTCTTCGAGTATCAAGAAGTGAAGATGTTGAGAATTGTTCAAAAGAGGTCTGTCGATTTCGTTTCGAATGCCATCTTCTTCAGTTTCTTCGGTACTTATGTGCACCGTTTGCATTGTTCAGTGTTTACTGTTCATGCAAAACCAACTCTGGTTTCTGTTTTTTGCTTCCTCAACGGTCGATTTCAGTCACTTGCACTTTCCTCTCCTTATTATTACTGAAACAGCCATTTTCTTTTTGAATATTTCTTCCTGAATTGTGCAAAAAAATCTAAATTTCTTGATAGCACAAATCTTGCATGTTGTTTGTTGTTATAGCTAAAAATATTTGTCCTGATAACTGAGATTTTTAAGATTTCGCATTGTAAAAAATACAAAAATGACCTCACATGTTTTCATGTGCACATCTATGGTTACAAAGCTTTGTATTCATTGTTCGTTTGACCCATGCAAAAAAAAAATGATACAAAATGCTTTTTCTTTGTTGTTTGCATGTCAACATGCAAAAAGAAAATATTCAAAAAAGTCGCATACATATGTATGAGTGGCGCATGTATGTAGATGTGAGGCGCACAAAATTTAACTGCGGCCACGTTGAGTATCTGTTGGCTTTTTGTATTTTCGCATTTGTTGCATAAACGTTTTTCATAAAATTTTTGGTCTTTCAGCTGCAAAACTGCTTATCCACTTACATAAACCGCTTAATTTATGCGCACCAGCACCAACAACAACAACAAGGCAAACAACACCACCAGCTTCAGCAGCACCTGCAACTGCACCGGCAGCAACGAAATTTACAATATTTCTCGCAGTGTACACAGACGTGTTGCTGATAAGCGAGCGCACACATTCCTCCAATGTTGGTTCGTATGCATTTTTGCATTTTCGTTGAAATGTCGGCACCTTAAAGTTAAAAAAATCGCATGCAACAAATTGCTGGTATACGCTGCCGCTTAATTTATCGATTTGCAGCTTTGGTGTTAAGAATTCATTCGATAAGCCTGCGGCCGCACTGGACTTGAATTTGCGCTCTAGGAAAACCGAAAAGGAAAAACAAATAAAATAAAATAAAAAAATTAAATAAAATGCAAAAAAAGCAAAGCAAACAACAGTGCAAAATATATAAAAATTTTGGCTTCCATGTGGGTGTGCGAGTGTTCAAAATGGCTTATTTATGCGCAACGCTGTGGGAATAATATTTTATTATTATTGATATAAATTACGTTGGGGGCGGGGCAGCGCGTGCGGCATTGGCTAAAGCATTGAAACAAACGGAATTTATTTCGTTTGATGTGGCTCGACCTTTGCCACGAGATTGCGAATAATACGAGTCAGCCAGCAGCTGCACGTGTGATTGTGTGTATGTGTGTGTGTGTGTGTGTATTGGTGTGTTTTATGTGCGCCTGATTGTGTGGACAAATTTACGCCAGCCTCCAAGCCAGACCCAGGCAAATATCCGGCCACAATCGGCTTCATGTTTTTTTTTGCACCGACGCCACCGACATTGTTGCGGCGTGTTTTTGCTTTTTTTCTCGCTTTCGTGCGGCAATAACTTCAACTGTGCGTGAAAAATATATATGTACACAAGTCAAATATTTATTTGCCAGCATGAATCATTTCTTGTGCCAATAAATAAACAGCGCAAATGGAAAGTGGTAAATAAAGCGGAAGTGTGCGTGCGAGTGTGTGTGTGTGTGTGTGAGGTGGCGCCTGGCGCAAAGACACACGGCGCACTGATTTTGCTTTTGTGTGGCTATGCGGCCAAGTGGGACAAAAAGAATTCAGGCGGCAGCCAGTGGAGGAAATTTGCAAAAGTGTCAAATGCAATTGAAGAGGAAAACCTAAAGAAACAGGAAAAGCAGAGCTGCACACATTGTACGAAAAGCGATACTCTTTCTGTGATTTCCTTTGGCGGCTTTGTCATATTCGGATTGAAGTTCCGTCTGTTCCACAGCGCACTGAACCATGAATTCCCATTCAATTGAAGCGAGTGTCAGCAGCGCAGAAAACTTGTCAATGCAAAATTGCAAAACCTGCTTTGGAAAAGTTAAGATGTGGCTTAATGTGTTGACAATTTTGTCGTATTTTTGCCAAGATTTATATTCCTACGCTGCCAAAACAACAACACTCTCGCCACATAATGTCCAATTTTTTATGAACTGGCCGCATCAACATTTCCGCACGCACTTTGTTTCGCATGGGCCGAATGTCCTTAATGGCCACTCGCTGCTACGCATTACAAGGCAGCATAATTTGTTTTTTACACACTCACACCCGCACACGCACACATAATGACAGAGCTAATAAAGGTCTTATTTGCGAGCAATGCCAGCATTACGGCTGCGAATGACCCTGTCAAATAAACGTCAATACGCTGCTCCTTGCGGCTGAGTGAACGGGTGCGTGTGTGTGTGTGTGTGTGTGTGTGGTTTCGCGAGTGCTTGCGTGCTCGATTGTGTGCAGTGTAGGGAAGCGTGACGAAAATAAAAATACACGTACTAAGCAACAATGAAGCGACATTATTGGCGAACGCGTTGAAAAGCGAAAATAAATGGAATTACGCTCGTTTGTGTGTGACAGGAAGTAATACCAGTTACTTACACATAAAGGCGCCCAGCGGGAAAGTCAGTGACTTGCGTTGGCGGCGGGCGCCAGCAGCCGTGGCGACTGAACTTGAAAATTGCGCCGCATGCGGAAAGACAAAAACTTAAAAAAAAGATTGAATGGAGAAACAAAAATTGAAGACAGCCTCGAGCCAACGACCTGAGACATGTGTTTAAAACTTGTTGTAAAGTGCAATAACACATTTTGCGCATTTTCCTAACGGGACAAGTGTCAGCGAAGGGCTTTGTGTGGATTGTGTTGCCAGAGGTCATGGCAGTGTCTCAGACTGGCTGAGGAACATTTTCTCCATATGTCATCAGACACGTGTAACCGTCTGGGCGAAAGGATTTGGATGTAATTCAGGAAGAGATTTTCAAATTCAAGAATTGCAAATCAGTTCACTCGAATGAATTCGAGATGAAAGCAATGAAAGTGGGTGGAAATATTTGCGGCTTACAGCTGACAGCCATTGGAGTTGAAGGTGATTTTCATATGAGAGAATTAGAAAATGGCTTTGTTAAATTTTCTAAAAATTTAAGAAAACTCAACTGATAACAGAAAGTGACCAATTTGCATGAAAGAACTGTCTATGACCAATTCGCATGAAAGAACTGTCTATCTGTTTATTTTATTGATTCATTGATTCATCTGATAAAATGCATGGCACACTTATGGAATTTAAATCGTTTCCTTTGAATCGCCCAAGCCTTTTTTACTCATTCATTTGTTAAAAAATAACACAACACATAAAAACAAACAAACCAAACAAATTGTTTGCAACGAGTAAAAAATCAATCTCACTCCTTTCATGCCATCAATTTTCTGTTGACATGAAGAAAAAATTCAAGAAAACGCAATAAATTGTGGCATGAAAATAATATTAAGCGCACACAAAGCAGCCAAATCTTCAGCGAATCCAGACGTGATGCGAATTTTTTGGCAAAAATTAAAATTTCATGAGCATGTTTGGCTGTGTTGCTGATGCAATGCAATGGTTGGTTTAGCCGATTTAAAATAAAATCAATGATAAATAAAAGTGTGGGAATCTGCGCTGCTTGTGTCGCTGCTTGGCGTACGTAAAAGATGAACATAAGGTCACGCATGCACACACACATACACACATTAAGACACACATTGGCATGAAAAGCCAACAGACCACACCTGTTGGTGCATTGTGGAATGCAAAGAACAAACATTTTATGTATTAATCTTTGTAAAACAAATACAATTTGAAGGTGATGGGAAAAAATTGTGGTTTTTCTAAAAGTTTATGAGAAAGTTTTAAGGAAATAAGAAATTTAATTTTTAATTAACTCTTCGGTACTTGAAAACCCAAAGATGTTCAGTAATCTTAAAAAAGTATTTCTAAATTTGGAAAAAATAAACAAAAATTATTTTTTTGATGCATTGTATGATTTGTTATAGAAAATTGAAAAACTCGACTTAACCACAAAAATGCAAATTCTCCTTTTCAGAAAAGCTTCCACTAAATTTAAATTTGTCGCTTATTACAGTTTTACTTAGTAGAAAATATATTAATTTTAACAAAAAAATTTAAAAGTCTTTTTGAATGCAGAAGTTTCCACAAATTTATGTTTGCCATTTATTAAACTTTTACTTTAACATTGTTTTTTGTGAATATAGAAATTTTCACATATTTAAATTTTCTGTTTATTAAAATTTAGTAATCTTAACGAAAAAATTCAAAAATTTTTCTTTTTGAATATAGAAATTTCCACTAATTTAAAATTGCCGTTTATTAAAATTTTACTCAGTCGAAAGTTTAGTAATCTCAACAAAAAAATGCAAACATTTTTCTTTTTGAATGCAAAAATTTCCACTCATTTGAATTTGCCACTTTAGCGATTTTCTTTACTGTTTCTATTTGCACCAACATTGCGATGCCTTAACCCATTAGCGCCCAATGTTCCCATTTGGGAACACTTACTTAAACGAGCATATTATTCAAAGGCAACAATATATCGAGCTTTCGATAAAATTTAGAATGCGAATCGAATATCGTGGGATGCATGTTCATTGCTTCGTTGAATTTCACAACATTCCGCTGTGACCAATGATCCCATTTGGAGCAATATTAAAATGAAAATAAAAAAAATATTTTTTTACGTGTTTATATTCGAACTTGTTTTTTAATAAAAACTCAGGCCATTTCATTAGCTCGAAAATCGAAACAAAAATTTGGGCACTAATGAGTTAAGTTGGCTTTTGCATATTTGCAACTTGTGCTAACAATGCAATGTTTATGATTTTATTTACACAACAATTTCTACTCTTCTATTTCAGTTCTTCTTTGCTAAATCCACATTGTTGCACTTTTCTCGCATGCAATATTCCAGGCAACACAGCAGTTTCTCTCCAATAATTTCTGCATCTGCAAGTTGCTGACTCATCCACAATTGCTGCATTTAAGCCAAAGAGACAAAAAGTAAAAAAAAAAAAAAAAAAAAACAAAAAACAAAAACAAAAAAAAAGAATTGCACAAATTGGCAGACACAAAAATTACGAGTGCCGTCGCATGCCAACAGAGGCGCACTGGATTACTCACCGTTGCGTCCGATTGGCGCCACAACCGCAAGTAAAGTGTTGCCAGCGATGGGAAAATGAATATAGATGAATTTTAATTTAACAGCGCCGCACGCGGAGAAGCAAATGGAAATCGCACGAAAGTGAGTGTGAATGAATTATGTGGCGGAAAGTGCAACAAGAGGCGGCGGCACTGGGCAGACGCAGCAACTGCGGCACGCAGCAATTGCTGCCACTTGCTGCAAGATGCGAAAAAGTACAAATAGTTGTAAAAAGTAGTAGAAATGCTACTCTTTGTGGGTGTTGCTTTGTGTGCGCGCAGTGGAGCCATTTGTATGGACGTCGAGTCGACGGTGGCGGTGGTGGCGCGCTGAAAAGGGTTTTCTATGGCGCAATAATTTGGTGGTGAGTTTTTAGTGCTTGACAGTAAAGTGAAAGAAATTTAAATAAATAGTCGATTGGTGGTCTAGACGCAAAAGTTTACCATAAAAGAAATGCTAAAGACGATTGTGAAACGGAACTGTTGGGGCAAATGGAGTGAGAGAAATAATAAGAAATTGGCTTTGCTCAAGAATAACGTGAGGTGGTGACAAGCGAACACAATTGACTAAGTACATATATGAAAAACTTTGAATGGATGCTGAGAGAATTTTGTTTAAATTTTAAGGATTCATGAAATTTTAGAGCTGCTTTGGCACTTTAATTTGTAGTGGAGATGGCTTTAAAGTTTGTTGGAAATGTACTGCATTCTATTTGGCACTGAACTGAGTATGTAAATATTATTCAACCTTAGCTGTTGTTTGATAACGTCTGCCATATTAATGCAGTGTCTTTGAAAATAGACAACTTTTTGACAATTTATTACATTTTAGTCATCGCACATAACAACACACATCTCTTTTTTTAACTCACATCTCTTTATTCAGAAGAAGAATGACCTTTTTAGGCAACTTCTCCTTTGATAGTCTAAGAGATCTCGATGATAGAACCATTCGCTGTCTAGTAAGCTTCGTAAGAAGCTCCAATCAGTTCAATGAGTGAGCCGTTTTGGTCTGATCGCAGCCATACCTACAAATTATGCACCTATCGACACTTGACCTGCAGTTGGCTAACTCTGTCATTAACATTCCCACTCTTCAATGAACTGATTAGGATTGTTGCACTTTTACCTGATCGCAAAAGCGCACAACAAATGCTCGCATTGACTTTAGCGGCGCATGCTAACAATTTTTAAAACTTTAGCCGTCACAAAAACAACAAACAGCGTTAAATGCATTAGTCTACTAGCTGCGCCTGATTACTCAAACAAATCAACAGCAGTGCCGAAACGCAGCGAGCCGAAGCAAGAAAGGCAGAGTGAGCGCCGGCATTTAGCAATGAAATTAGTAATAAATGATTTCGGAAGTGGGTGTATGATTTGCCATCATTAATCGCATTGCTGTTGGCGCCGCAGCAACGGCAGTCAACAACTGTTATCCTTCTGATTAGACCTTGCAGGAAATAAATAAATGTTTCCGTCTTGTGCCGTTCTGCGGGTCGTATACGCAACATTGCGCTGACGTCGCGCCGGCCGCCTTTCTTATTGATGTGAAAATATTTCTCAGCGCCGCACTTCATTCATATCACTTAGTGCGGATATTGAGCGGGTGTTAATCAATCATATGTCGTGATCGTTGTGGGCATTAACGTTGCCCAAGAGGCGTGGTGGGATTAAGTTGATTGACATGTAAGGGTGTGTGCGTGTGTGTGTGGCAGTGGCGGAACCACCAAATAATATGCATGAAGCGTGAATGTGAAATGTGCTGGGCGTGTTGTGCGACTTGCTTGAGTTGGAAAATATTTTCAGTGAAAATTAATGAAAACAACAACATTGCTGTTGTTGAGGCAAAGGTGTGCAAATCAGTGTGATGACGTTTTCTCGGGTTTTCTCTTTTCTTAATGTAATTTGGCACTCTGACAGTTTGAATTGGAAAAATGTCCCTTCAACTTGGTGGCATTTGTATGAGCACTTGAAATCAATTTGCAGTAAAATGTGCTACATTCCCTCACCGTCCCGTGCCGCTTCATTTAATTTCGACGCATTTATTCCGCACAAAAGTGCTGACCCACTACACTGCACAACTAAGTACGACATTTGTGCGTTCGGCACGCAAAATCGAATTGGCATTGGCCAAAACGAATCCAACAACAACAATCAAACAACAATAGCACACAGCAAGCACAGAGGTAAAAGACAGACATGCAAGCACTCGAGCCAATATTAGCATAAAACATTTTCAGCATTTGCTTTCGCAGCTAAACAATGGAAATCGAATCACGGCGATCGGGCGCGGGCGCAGCGCCAACCGCAGCCGCCCCAAAGTATTCAACAGATCTATGGCGACCACCAGCGACTCAATTCTGCAAACGGTTTGCATTGTTGGCCGAGCGAGTAGGCGGCGGCGGCGGCGTGTCGCTTACGCATTTCCGCCAATGCCGACTGCCTGATTTGAATAAAGGTCCCGACTGCCGTCTGTAAATGTGCCCGCATTATGCAAATACGCGTTGAAAACATGCGGCACAGGCGGTCGGTCGACTTTGGGCGCGGCGTGTCGAAGTTGAAATGTAGGCTTCGAAAATTTGCGAAAGAATATGCTTTGCGCTTTGTCTCCGTTAGCAGTGACGAGCATAGCAAATCCTTACAAACGGCGACCTTCACTAAGTCGTTGAGCTTTGCTATAAATAGTAAACACTTGTGTGATTATCCTTTGTGTGCGAAGCAAGGGGAAGAGGTCAAGAAAATTTATCTTTTAAACGTTGTTATTATTGTAGAAACCTTTACCTATTTATTTGTATATTTTTTCTTTTGCTTTAAACGTTTCGCATTTCTTGTTGCTTAAGTGACCTTGAAAAGCCTGAATTGAACATTGATTTGTTGAAAAATAAATACAGAAATACAGATACAGAAATACGATACACTTACACACAAATATATCAAAACACAAACTCATAGTTGTGACATGGGGTCTATCGACTATGTCTGAATTGATTGAGTGCCATTCATTCAAGTCCAAAGTTTTATTGTAATTCACCAAAAAGTGCAGCAAATCAACAACAAAAACAAAACACATACCGTGAACTGCAACTCACACACTGAAAAGTGTCTACAAGTTGAAAGTTTAGCAATTTTCCATGCGGCCACACATACAGTCGGCACTGGTTCCGCTGCAAAGCCGCACCGACCCGCAAGCGCACCATTTCTCAATCGAGAATTGATGTCGCCCTATTACGAAGTCATTCCGGAACTCCGACAATCAATTTCGTTTCAACCGAATTTGCCTCCGAATCTATGATGTTATTTGTTTGTGCAATTGCGCGGAAGGCAAAAGTCGGTGTTGGTGCTGCGCTGCCGAGAATGTCGGCCACGTGTTTGCACTATTTTTGGCTGTCGCCGAATGCGAAAGCGAGTACGATTGTGGCTGTGTGGATGTGGGAGAGTTGGTGTTTGTATTCGGGAACTAAAGACTGCAAAGTTGAAAATACAAATCACATGCTGGGCAAATATTAATTGAGTGCGCGGCACAGAGGGGAATTTTAATCGAAATCAAATTAAATCGTAGGCGAGTTAATACAATGCGGCAAATAATGCGTTGACAGTGGTGCAGTGGTGTTTGCAATGTTTCATTATGGAAATTTGGAAAATTTGAGTAATTGATAAATGCGCCGGAGAATTGAAGTTCGAGTGGTGTATACGCAATCTAAACTTTGGCTGGCACTCGACTGCGCTGTCTGGCGTGCAAAGTGTTAATTAAAATGCACATTGTAGAAGTAGTAACTAGTTGCAGCTGCAATTGTTGTTGTTGTGGTAAAACTAACCATAAATAAATAAAAATCAAGTCAAGTCTCCAGCAATGATTGCAACTATTTCATGGCACAAAAGTTTGTCTAACTGTAAGGGGACCAATGCAGTTTTTGCGGTACGCTACCATCGGCATATAAGAAAGAGTTTGTTTCTTTTCATATAAGAAAGTTTCATAGAATATGATATTCATAAAGCAATCGATAACTTGGGTTGATAAGTAAAAAATATCTTTAGAAATCTTTCTAAACAAAAAAAAAGAATCAGTTGCCCACAAAATTGACATAAACTAGAAATTGTATTTTATTTCATTTTATTTTATTTTATTTTATTTTATTTTATTTTATTTTATTTTATTTTATTTTATTTTATTTTATTTTATTTTATGTTATTTTATGTTATTTTATTTTATTTTATTTTATTTTATTTTATTTTATTTTATTTTATTTTTTTTTACTTAATTTTATTGTATTGTATTTTATTTTATTTTATTTTATTTTATTTTATTTTATTTTATTTTATTTTATTTTATTTTATTTTATTTTATTTTATTTTATTTTATTTTATTTTTTTTTACTTAATTTTATTGTATTTTATTTTATTTTATTGTATTTTATTTTACTTTATTTTATTTCATTTTATTTTATTTTATTTTATTTTATTTTAGTTTATTTTATTTTATTTTATTTTATTTTATTTTATATTATATTATTTTATTTTATTTTATTTTATTTTATTTTATTTTATTTTATTTTATTTTTTTATCTTATTTTACTTTATTTTATTTTATTTTATTTTATTTTATTTTATTTTATTTTATTTTATTTTATTTTATTTTATTTTTTCTTACTTAATTTTATTGTATTGTATTTTATTTTATTTTATTTTATTTTATTTTATTTTATTTTATTTTATTTTATTTTATTTTATTTTATTTTATTTTATTTTATTTTATTTTTTTTTACTTAATTTTATTGTATTTTATTTTATTTTATTGTATTTTATTTTACTTTATTTTATTTTATTTTATTTTATTTTATTTTATTTTATTTTATTTTATTTTATTTTATTTTATTTTATTTTATTTTATTTTATTTTATTTTATTTTATTTTATTTTATTTTATTGTATTTTATTTTATTTTATTTTATTTTATTTTTTTATCTTATTTTACTTTATTTTATTTTATTTTATTTTATTTTATTTTATTTTATTTTCTTTTATTTTATTTTATTTTTTTATTTTATTTTACTTTATTTTATTTTATTTTATTTTATTTTATTTTATTTTATTTTATTTTATTTTATTTTATTTTATTTTATTTTATTTTATTTTATTTTATTTTTTTTTACTTAATTTTATTGTATTTTATTTTATTTTATTGTATTTTATTTTACTTTATTTTATTTTATTTTATTTTATTTTATTTTATTTTATTTTATTTTATTTCATTTTATTTTATTTTATTTTATTTTATTTAATTTTATTTAATTTTATTTTATTTTATTTTATTTTATTTTATTTTATTTTATTTTTTTTTATTTTATTTTATTTTATTTTATTTTATTTTAACAAACAAGGCCTTGTTGGGGCCAAATGCTGCCTGGTGGAAACAAACCTCAAACTATAATAATAACAAAAATCAATTTCACAAAATATATTTGAAAACCAGGTGACCCAGGTAGGGTATTTCATGTTCGCCTAGTGCTGAACAAAATTTGTTTCCACATGGTCCAGTTGCTGCTATGGTCAAACTTTTGGCGAAAGCAGTGATGAGTGATTTACTTTTGACCACAGCACAAACAAATAAAACTCGAGATTAAAATGTGAATAAAATTTGAACAAAAATGTAATAATAAAGATTTTTCCAAAAACTAAAAAAACTATAATAAAAATAATAATATTAAAAAAATTCCAAAATGTTTAAATGAAATGACAAAAGAGTTTAGTTGACCAGAGGACCAGAGGTTAATGGGTAAAAGTTTGTGCAGCAATCGGTAAAACTAGGTTTAATGAAATTTGTTATGTGACAGTAATCCGTTTGGTCTGTTGGACAATTCGCTGCTGCCAACACAAACTTCACACGTACAGTTCATTGGCTACACACTGGCGCCGGCTTTAACGCGAAAGGCTACAATTAAAGCGGCTTCACGTTGAACTTTCGCTGAGCTTTAAATGCACAAAATGCAGCCGGACACACACACATATACAGAGTGAGAGAGAGCATGGCTTCTGTGCACCATTGTCCGATATCTGCTTGGCTGCGCTTAATGGCGGCCAGCACGTTGGTCGGCGGTTCTTGTTCTGGCTCCGGCTCCGGGTCGGGCTGCGGCTGCGACTGTGGCTGTCGCTGTGGCGTTGGCGGCCATGTTTTTTGCATTGTGCAAATGCCACAGACGCATAAAGTGGTCTCCATTGTTTTTGGTCAATTGCTGTAAGCGCTGTTGGCATTGGCATTGCAGCATTGACTGCAATTGTGCGGCTGCAACCGTTGCATATGCATGAATGTCTGCGTGTGAGTGTGTGTGTTAGGTTTGTTTGTGTTTGGAAGGCGACAGCAGGCGTCGCTTTACAAGCCGCCTGTAATTTTACGACCAATTCCATTCAATTAGATTTGCTAATCTGGGCTTTTCGGGCAGATTGGCGTAAAGGCGTCCACGGGACGAGAAGTCAAGCGGCATGAAGGCTGATTGGGAACGGGAAGTGCGCCGACTGAGGAGAGCTGTGCGCTGCCGTGGAGATAAAGTCGTTTGTGCTAAACTGCTGCAATGCTGGCGTGAGATTTTACACCAACAGCTGCAGCTAATGATCCTTTGTGAATGGAAAAAGGCTGTTGGGCTAACAAAAAGCTATGGAAGCTTGTCTTTTCGTTTCGATGGTATTGAACTATGAATTTTTTAGTTTATGCCAATGGAACTGGTGGTCATTTGGCCATATTTGCGCAATGCTGGTGGGGGAAGTCGCTTTCAACTAAACTCATGAGAGACGAAAACTTAATTCTGGAATTCTAAATTATTTTTAGAAACCATAACATTGAGACAAAGTATTTTTCATGGGTTGTTATTAAATAGAAGTGAACAGTGTATGTAAGAATAGTTTAGCTGACTTCAGTGGTGTTCTTAACTTTCGAATTAATGCGAATGGCCCTTGTGTCACATTCGATACGTTCTGCATCAAAATGGAACCCTATGTAGGTCCATTCTAGTCATCACCGACCATTGCACTGTTGGGTCTATGCTCGTCAAATGGCGCCTCTTGTCCAGTGATGACTGCAGCAGCTGTGGAGATGAAGAAGATATGGAAATGATGCAACATCTCCTGCGCCACTGCCCGATTTTGCAGGAATATCGACCCCGTGAAGATTTCTAATGAACCTGGCGCCCCCTTCTTTGAGAGCTAGAACTGAGTTGCCCCGAAATAAGATTTTTGATTAGCTCCAGTAGAAAACAACAATATGCCATTTTGGACTCCTTTCTCCCATACCTAACCTAATCCAATTCCTTCTGGAGGTCCCAATTGGTTTTCTTCATATTTCGAAATAAGTCAGTCAAATTTTCAAAACATTGAAAATGCTTTTGACGGTTTCGTAGTTCTATATAACCACAGTAAAATTATTCCTCAATCAAGTTCCATTGTGGTCCTCTTTTACTTTCGATAAACAGCTTCCGGCCGGAAGCGGAAATACTTAATCGGCCGCACCAAATTCGCACTGAGTTTGAGTAATGATGGCTGACGTGTGCGACCCGCAGCTCAGCGTTTGAGCTGATTGCAGAGCAACGTTCCAACTGTTGAACGAGTGAGTTGTTAAATTTGCGTAATTTGCGTGAAAAACGAAGTGGCCCAAAAAAAAAATCCAAGAAAACTCACTGTCAGCAACGGCGCACAAGTGGCGGCAGTTTTCGTTGTTATAACTTGTACGAGTACTTTGCGCTATTGTTGTCGATGTTGTTGGTGCGTTGCGAATTTGCTTGCGAAGCGAAACAGTATGCTCGGGCGACGCGTTGTCCTTGCGACGACATTTGCGTACCCTTTGGTGTGATTAATGTGCTGGCGCGCTGGCTGGCTGGCGGCCTAAGCTGCGGCTGCTGTGAACACACACGAGCATGTGTGCGCATGTGTTGGCATTGGTGTTGGTAGCATTTGTAACATTTATGTTTGGAAATTTTTGTTACTTTTGGTGACTGGCATTTAACGCTGCCGCTGCGATGGGCGAATCAATACTTTGGCGCCGCGTTTGCTACAGAAAAAAAACAATGCCAAAACACATAAAAATGTGTTGCTTTAAAGGAGAATTCGCGCCAGCATTGAAATTGCATTCGTGTACAAAAAAAAAACATATCAGTGTTTTGTGTTTTGTGTGCGTGTGTGTGTGGTGATTGGGCCAAATTTGTTTTTTGTGTGCCAATAAATTTGTGGTTCGTTTTCATTTGCAAGCGTTGAGCGTTTTCATTTATTTCATTTTTTTGCTGCCTTGGTGAATGTTTTTTGAATATGTGGAAATGTTTGTCAGTGTGTCGTTTGAATTGCGCTTTAAATGATTTCATTTTCACCAAACATTTGTGTATGCAATACGAGCTGCCGGCTTACTTAACGCGGCGCCAATTCGCTGTATTCGCTGCGCGTTCGCCGGTGAAAAACATAAATTAATGAAAATGTCCACATGGCCACAGTGTGGCGACGGTTGAGCGTAACGCCACTTGACATGCTGTTTGTGCACTCGGCTGCCGAGCGAATTCAATTATAATTTTAAAATATGGCCGCGCATTAACGCCGCAAGTGGGCCAAATTACACGCATTCGTGCTGGCGCTGCATTAATGCCGCGAAACATTTTCCATTAACATATCAAATACACATAAAAGCACCAAATTCATAAGCATACGCACACACGCGCAAGCCAGCTCCTACGTGTATGCTTCAATTTGTGCATGTATGGAGTCATAAAAGCGGCCTCGCGCTCTCACGGACGAAACAATATCGAAGCAGACCGCTGTGGCGCTGGCTGCCGCATCTCTGGGCGCTTGTGGCTTTCTGTAGGCAGGTGTGTGTACACACACACGTGCGCCACATAATTCATACGCATACACACATACAGACCGTGGGACCGTATGTGGTGCAAGTTATGCCACATTATGTCGTTTTCATAAATCGGCAATTTTCGCCTTAACGAAATGTGACATTTTCAATGGCGCAGATAATAAACTTCACATAACTTTAGGTGCGCTACATACATGCAATACATACACATATGTGTACATACTCACATTTATCTGGTATGGCAACATTTTGACTGTAGCTCCAGTCACGCAGCCAAGCAATCAGGCAGCCAAAAGGCGCAAATTTTAAAGCGCTGCGCAATTGCTTTATGAAAACTTGACTGCCTGCAATTTTCGTAATTTTCTGCCTGTTGTCAGTTTCATTTGGCTTTTTGCGGCACACCGCCTATGAATTTGTGCAGCTGCAAAAAAAAACATTAAATGTTAAAATGCCAAAAGTGCTGCCAAACGAGTTTTTTTAATGGAAGTTTGCTTTCAAAATAATTAAATAGGAAGGCAACAAGGTGGCAGAGTTTACAAGACGCTGAAGATTGTGCAAAGTGAAGTAAAGTTTATACAAAAATTAAAGAAAGTACAAGTATAAGTTAAAGACTTTTAAGGTGAAATTTGTGTACAAACAGTTATACAAACCTTAACTGATGTCCTTTTATTCGTTGAAATTCTTTTACTGAATTAACGAAGTGAATATAGAAGGATTTAAAGATACACAAACATTTGTGCGTCTTTGTGCAAGTTTTCGTATGATTTCTAAAATTTCTGAGACTTGGATTACGGTCTTAGTTTGGGGTATTTGCATAGCTTTGTGGTTAGTGCATTGCTTAATCTGAGCGATCATTGGTGCACAACAGATTGGAAGAAGGGAATCTATTGAAATCTGCCTGTGTAGCTGGCAATATACAGTAAAAGAAAATGATTCGTCTTGGAAAAAAGCTCTGAATGAGCGTTTTATGATTGAAATAAGTGAAGAAGAGGTTGCAGATTCTTTAGTTGTATACTCAACTTGAGTTACAGGACATAGAGAACTTTAGGGAAAACCAGCAGATTGGAAAAAATATGGTAACGCTTTGAATTCTTCTCATTTCACAAAACTTAAATTTACGAACTAGTAATGAACAAGCTGAAGGAAGTTTTTAAAGTAGTTAAGTCCAGTAAGAAATCTTTTGAGAGCTCACTTAAAGAACCTTCTAAAGCAAAATTATTTTTAACAAAATCAAAATATAACAAATCAAAGTATCATAGAGATCTAAAGGGATGTTGAAGTGAATCCGTTCTAAAAGAGAAGAACAATCAATCAAGCCGTCAATGACATCGCAACAAAGTCATAGAATTTGGATTGATTTTTGATCTTTCACTGTGCAAAGTTTTCAAGTTTAGTACGATGGAACCGCATTCTTAAAGTGTAAAGGTTTCAGTGCAAAGCGCAGGAAAACTTTCTGCATACTTTCCAAGTAATTCACGTGGTAATGGTGATATGATCTCTAAATAAACGAAGCATAGTCTAACTTTGAACTTGCAAGACCAGTGTACATCAGTTTGAGAGCGTAAGGATTGGAGAAGAACCATTGGACTCAGAACCATTGTACATGTTCTAAGCTGCGAACTTTTACTAGATACATAAAATATGCTAAGATGGGACGGACGTACATAAACCTGGGCGCAAAACTTAGACCAGCCTCAGCTAGAGAACTTTGCTAACTAAAAGAGCGCAACTGAGAACCATTGTTGGTAGCTTGATGGGTCAGTGTCCGATAGGTTGGGTACGTTTCTATTGAGTTCTTCGAAAGTTACTTCCTCTATGTACTTGACAGACACTCTTTAGGAGAGGAAGGAATTGTTTGGTTGATTTCCTTTTCGGATCTAGCCTATAGGATTAACCATAGTTTATTTACTGGAGGTCTGATTGCTGGTTGGTTGGTTCCAGTGGCCGTTTTAAAGCCGTTGTCTTCTGGATTATTAAAATATATATCCTCTATTCAGTCCGAGCGGTTAATGAAGGAGAGTACCTAGTTCAGGGTGAACTTTGCTATATCTTCCAGATGATTTATTAGCTCGCTTCTTCCACCTCCTTCTTGATAAAACCAAACAGGCGCAAAGGAAGTAATGAAAGGTTTCCTTCTTGTTCGAGTGTTTATAGCTGCCCCAGCTGGTATTTAATTAGATGCCAAGAGTCTCATTGTGATATTATGTAATTTAATACTACAATGGGACCGTCGAAACAGTCACTCCTACCTTTTTTCTTATAGTTTAGACCAGAGGCGCACATAGATTTTCATTTTGGAAGGAAGGTGGTTTGCGTACAAATTTTAAGCCCAATGCCATTTGAAACCATATTTTGTACCAGCAATTTTTGTATTTGAAGATTTTTAAGGGTCCCCCGTTCCGCCTGTGTGTGTCACTGGTATAGAATACTCAGACATGCACTGTTGCTGGGTACCTGACAGGTGCTACTCGCATCACTTGCACCCAAGTTTAAAGCAACTTAAAGCTCCAACTACTCAAACTCCATCTTCAACCAATTTTCAACATTGGCTACAATGTTATCAACGATTTAAATAGAATTTTTACAATTATGTAACTTTCTAAATTTTCCAATTGTTTTTGTTGCGAATTTAATTGCGCTTAAAGCGTTCTGTCAACATTTGTCCAAATCACAACTGTGTACACTTAATTGATTGTTTTATTTAATGCATTCAATGCGGCAAATTCTAATTGCCGAATTCATTTCGAATTCGGAAATTAACGGTTATTTATAGCAAACTTGAAATTGGCAGCGAAATTGAATGCACTCAATGAAGTTTTGTGGTTTTAATGAAAACGCAATGTTTATGTGCAATTTGCTGTTGTTTATTATGACGCAGTGTCCATGTTTTCGGTGTGTGTGTGTGTGTGTAATGTATTTCATGTGCATTAAATGGCAAAATTGATTGAATACGAAAATTGTCATTTTATTGGTTGGTTGGCTGGCTGACTGTGAGGCCCACTGATTGGCGCATTGACCGGTTGGATGCTTGGCCGAGTTGCCTGTGTGTTAGTTTGTTGGTTGGCTGGTTTGTTGTATATTATTTTGCATTTTGCTGCGGTTGCGATTTAGTATAGTTTTAGGCGCGCGGCACACATCATAATTGTAGCCATTTTAGCCATATTGAACTATATTGCGCGTTGCTTTTGGCATATTGTGCACATCTGCCATGTCTACCGCGAATTATTGCCGACATGCAATCATACCTAACTGCAATAATTTTGCTATAATTTTGCAGTATTTTTCATACAACTTTTATAACTTTTGACTATCATTAAGCGTTTTTTATTATTTAATGCTTTAAAGTTTTGTGAAGAAAAAATGTGCAACTTTCACTAAGTGCTCTGCGTGTCTTCAACGTTCCGGTGCATCGATGATGGCGCACACAAACACACACACATATCGACATGCATGTACAAACAATTACTCATTACGTGAATGTTTGTAATTAATTTTGTAACGAATAGCCCTGTAATTGGCCTCAATTAACATGCCGACATCAACCAATTTTCGCACATATTCCCGGCATTGTTTACGCGTCGAATGCAGCACGTAGCGGCGATAAGGTCGATAGACCGGGACACACGAAGTACAAGGAAACTGCTAACGATGCACATACGCCCAGGCGGTCGCTTGCCGGCCAACACAGACACACCCATACCCACACCAACATATGCGCACTTCTCTCTCCAGACACAGCCACACAGGCACAGGAAAGTAATGTTGCTTAGATGCGCGCGCCGTGCGGTGCGTAGGTGGGTTGCACCAAATTGACCGGTACATGAAATTATTACTTTCCCATTAAGCTGTGCTGCGAGGCGCTTCGAGGCGCTTCGAGTTAAACTAAACTCAATTATTTATACGAAGTCCATACATTATGCTGCACGCATACACAAGCACATTAATTTGGGGGTGTGAGTGGAGGTGTGGGCTGGCTTGGACAATGCGGCAGTCTGGTGGCTGAGTGGCACTTTCGAGCCCAATGAACAATGTTCTATGAAGGAATTCAATTATTTTTCGATTAACACTTGAGTGTAATTTCTAATTCAATAGCGAGCAGCGCTGTGAGTTGGGGCAGTGGCCTCTTTCTGGCTGCAAGAGTGGGTAGGTTGGTAGGTCTATGAGCGAAGGGTGTGGCTGTTTGGAGTTGTCGAATTTGGAGTTCTATTGAAAAGAGAAGAGAGAAAATAGATTTTTGTTGAAGCAATTGTTTTACAGGATTTTTGTGTAATTTTAGAAAGTTTAAGATTTTCAGGAATAGATGGGCTGATTTTGTAAGAAACTTTATAAACGAGTTTTGATGAGAAGTGTGAAGAAGACTGCATAGGTTAGCATAGGTTTGGTTCAGTTTAAATAACAAGATGGATTCTATCCTACGTATAGGCCAAGGGGCTGCAAATGATGCAAATGAGCAAATGAAATAGGAAAAAGGAATAAATAAATGTTAAAAGAAAATAGAAGAGGTCGAAATAGAACAGATCAAATATGGTTGGAACTGATTTGAACAGAACGAAACAAAACAGAACAAAAATAAAAGAAGAAGAAGACTAAAAAGAAGCAAATAAATAAATGTTAAAAGAAAATATCAGGTGTACAACTTTGCTTCCGCCGTTTTTTTTCCAAAATTAAAAGATTTATTGCGAAAAAGTGCTTACAGATGTATTATTCAAAGTATTGTCCGTCGCTAGCGACAACTTTCTCCCATCTTTCCGGCAATTTTCGGATCCCGGCTCGAAAAAAGGAGTCCTCTTTTGACGCTATCCATGAAGCAATCCATTTTTCCAATTCTTCGAAGGATTAAAATGTTTATCTGCCAGGCCGTGTGCCATCGAACGGAATAGGTGGAAGTCAGAAGGGGCGACATCTGGGGAATACGGCGGGTGGGGCAAGACTTCCCATTTCAGCGTTTCCAGGTACTTTTTGACCACTTTTGCGACGTGAGGCCGAGCATTGTTGTGTTGGAGAATGACTTTGTCATGTCGCTCTTGATATTGTGGCCATCGAAATCACCATTTTTAAAACGTTGAAACCACTCCCGACACGTTCTTTCACTCAGAGCAGCATCACCGTAAGTTTCTGAGAGCATTCGATGCGCTTCAGCTGCATTTTTTTTTCGAATTGTAACAGAAAAGTAAAACTTCCCGCAAATGGCGAGAATTGGGCACATAAACGGACATTTTCGAGCGTGAATAATACGAAAACAAGAACAACTGTCACTGAAACGGCGATGACAATTCGTTAGGCACTGTCCACACTCACTTTAAAGGCATTACCATCTATGTATTTCAACCAGCCTCAGCCGGTACAGCCACCTATCGGAAAACGGCGGAAGCAAAGTCGTACACCTGATAGAACAGGTCAACATAGAATAGAACAGATCAAATAAGAACGGAACTGAATTGAACAGAACGGAACAAACGGAGCAAAATATGCAGCTTTATTCTAAAAGAAGCAAAAGAAAAAATAAAATAAACTACCAGAAACATAATTTATAAATGTTAAAAGGAAAGAAGACAGAACAAAACTGAATTGAACAGAACAAAAAGGTCATGACAGAAAAGAACGGATCAGAAAAAATCAGAACAGATCAGAAGACAGCAGAAAGAAGCAGAATAGAAGAGAACAGAACAAAACAACAGAGCACCTGAATAGAACTTTATCCATAAAACTAATTGGCTTGTGTAGGCACTTCGATTTGCAGTCAGTCAGATCACTTTTTCCTTGAAATATCGCAATGGGCCCCTTTTGCGGCCATAATGTGTCTTTTGGCAAGTCCCGTGTCCAGGCAACCACTTTAACCTAACATAACCTATAAAGAATAGAATAGAACAAAACAAAAGAGAATAAAATAGTATAGAACATAAGAACAGAACAATACAAATAGAATAGAATATTCAGAACAGAACAAAACAAAGTAGAATAGAATATTCAAAACAAAACAGAAGAGAACAGAACAAAAGAACAAATCAGAATAAAAAAGATCAGGGCAGTTAAGAAAAGAACAACAGAAGAGAACAGAAGAGAAGAGAACAGAACAACTGAGCAAAACAGAACAGAATATCATACAACAGCTGAACAAAACAGAACAGAAAAGAAGAGAACAGAGCCAGAACAGAACATAACTGAACAGAACAAAAGAGAACACAATACAAGAGAACAGAACAGAACAACAGAACAAAACAGAACAGAACAGAACAGAAGAGAACAGAACAACAGAACAAAACAGAAGAGAACAGAACAGAAGAGAACAGAGCAGAACAGACCAGAACAGAACTGAACAGAACAGAACAGAAAAGAACAGAAAAACATAAAAAACAGAATAGAATAGAAAAGATCAGAACAGAACTGAACAGAACTGAACAGAACAGAAAATAGAATAAAACAGAACAGAACAAAACAAAACAGAATAGAAAAGATCAGAACAGTGCAGAACAGAAGACAATAGGGATGTGAGCATAAAAACAATTATTAAGGAAGAAATTTATGGGTTACTAATGAATACAAATAAATCTATTATAACTAACTAATTCGGCTTTTTTGTAAATATTTTCGAATTCTTCATACCAAAAACTTGTAACCGAATCTTGATGTCGTTCCAGAATCAATTGATAGACATTTCTTTTCGCGAGTAATATTTTTTTACTAAAACAAATGAACAATTGCTGAAACTAAAATCTATGACGGTGTCAGAATTTATTTTTACAGATTAGTTAAACGTTTCGTCTGATAGTCGAACTAGGCAAAGGACAGAATTCGAATTCGACATAGTTCAAGATTCAACTTGCGCAACTTGTCATTTCTGATTTGGTTTTAAAGTAATGAACAGCACTAAGTGATCTATTAATAATCTTTAAAGAGTTTACCACAGAATTCAAAAATTCAAAGTCAAAGTCATTACTATTTTTGCTTTAAGCGTTTTCTTTCTTCCTTTAAATCAATTACAACGGACCATTCAGTCTGAGTGCTTAAAGAACTGCCTCACTTGAAGCAGTTCGAATTCTACTCATGAAAATGTTTGTGGCCCAACATTGTCTTTCAATTTATGAGGCAATGTCAGAGCTGATTGTCAGGAACGACTCCACCCACGTAATTGAATTGTATGAGTCAAAGCCATTTGTCAACGTTGCTTTCATGTAATGTAAAAACAAACTGTTGCTAATTCAATAATTTCCTGATATAAAAATATCGACATTTTCTAAACACATTAAATACGAGTATAACTATAATATTTTTCTTAACTTTGTCATTGATAAAATTGAGAGCTCAATTCATAGAGCATACAATTTCAAATAGCACAACTTTCTTCATTAGTTCTATTTAAGTTCTGAAGAAAAATTGCTGTAACATTAGTTTCGAAACTACTCAACATGATTGTGCTCTATTGAACACGCAGCCAGAGAGTGTAAGAGTGAGAGAGATGCACTGTGGGGTAGCTTGTTGCATGCCACATATCGTTTGTCAATGACGCGTTTATGAATGGAGACTTTCAACGCCTATAACAAGGACCCCTGAAATGCATGACCCGTAGTCCCGGCGGACGCCAGCAGCAACTTGTCGAATGGACACAGAAATTTGCACGTCCCTACGGTTTTCAGCGATACAAAGACTTCTATTAGATAATGGAAATTCAATGTGTCGAGTTTATTCGGTCGCCATCGCCATCGCAACGCAGTATGACGAGCGCTGAAGTGGCGCCATGGAGCATAGGTTTTGGTACTCAAACAAATAAATTACACACCAATATGTGTTTTTTTTTTTTTTTTTTTTTCTCTGTCGGAGGTGGAAAATCTTCGGAAGATACTGAGCTCCAGCCCAGCATGCCGGATTTTTACCGGCTAAAAACCAACCCCCCATCGTCGACCTTTATCCCCGCGGGACCGCCTCCCGGCATTACGTCGCGGGGCAGGTTTGGTCTCACATAGACCTCAGTCTGCTAGTCGCGCCTCCGCGCGTCGCTCCCATTCATATCGCCGTTGTAGCGTCATCACTTCCGATGCGAAATGGTCGACTGCTGTCCAATACGTCTCCGTTTCCAACATCCTGTGGATTAGAGTCTGTGGCGTTGGCATCGTCCCGAGCTGGTCCGCCAAGTGGCTTCGTTGTTGTTGGTATCGGTGGCAATCGAAAACAACATGTTCCGCATCTTCGGTTGCGTTACAGCAATAATCACAGTAAGGGTCTGCCTCGTACCCGAACCGGTGGAGATAGGCCTTAAAACATCCATGGCCTGTGAGTATCTGTGTTAGGTGAAAGTTGGTTTCACCGTGCTTTCTTTTCATCCAGATCTCGATGTCTGGAATGAGCGTATGCGTCCAGCGTCCTTTCGTTGAAGAGTCCCATCGTTCTTGCCACTCTCTCGCTTTGTTTGTTTTGATGGTCTCCTGTCTCTCTTTGTTTTCTGCGGTCCGAAGTTCCGCTGCCTCGCGTGCCGCTATGTCGACGGGCATTCTGCCCGCAATTACGTTGGCAGCGTCGTCTGACAGCGTCCGGAAGGCACTGCAGACCCTTAGTGATGCCAACCGGTGTGCTCTTGCCACGTCTTTCAAATATGAAGGTGTCTCGGTTGCTGGTGCCCAAATTGGCGCCGCGTACTGGATAATAGATGTGCTGACGGTTGCTAGCAATCTCCTCGTATACTGCCTGGGGCCCCCTATATTCGGCATTAGTCGGGTGAGCGAGGAAACTGCTTTATTGGCTTTTTCGCCCGCATATTTTAGGTGCTCCTTGAAGTTTAGCCGGTTATCCAGCAGGATCCCTAAGTACTTGATGTACGGCTTAGACGTTATCGTGTGCTCGCCTACACGAATTTCTAGAGTTTCCACCTTCTTCCGACTGCTCATTAGCACCGCTTCCGTTTTGTGGTCTGCGAGTTCCAAGTTGTTGTCCCGCAGTCAACATTTTACATCTGCGATCGTTTCGCTGCATGTTTTGGCGACCTTATCCAGCCTCTTGGCTGTCACCACGATGGCTATATCGTCCGCGTAGCCGACGATATGTACTCCCTCTTGCTTCGGGATTCTCAGTACGCCGTCGTACATGACGTTCCATAATAGCGGCCCTAGCACCGATCCTTGTGGTACACCGCCTGTGACTGCGTATGTTTTCGGGCCCTCGTTCGTGTCATATAGTAGGGTTCTATCTTCGAAGTAGCTATTCACTATCCGCAGCAGGTATTCCGGAACCCTTAGTCGGCGAAGTGCATTGAGTATCCGATTCCAGTTGGCGGAGTTGAAGGCGTTCCGAACGTCTAACGTGACTACCGCACAGTATTGCTTTGTTCCTTCCAGCCATCTCTTGCCCTTCATCGCATTACGTGCGATTTCGCAGATTTTGCCAATGGCGTCGATCGTCGACTTCCCCTTTCGGAAGCCGTATTGGTACTCGGAGAGACCTTCCGCTGCTTCGGTGAACTGTTCTAGCCTCATGCCGATTATTTTTTCTAGGACCTTGCCTATTGTGTCTAGCATGCACAATGGTCTGTGTGATGAAGGTTCTTCTGGAGGTTTGTCAATATGTGTAAAGGCAAATGCAAATGTGTGTGTATGGGGACGAAAGAAACACAATGTAACATAATATTTTGTTTTATGTTTACCACATTCACAACACTAAACAAAAACAAAATGCTGTCTGCAAAGTGCAGACATACTCACTGATACAACAAATTGTATGGGCTTCAAGTGCAAAGTGCCGGCCGTTGGAATTGAAAAGTCTTTTGTGCCGCTCAGTACACATTAACGAGCGGTTGCCGGCGGGGCGGGGGGAAATTAAGCCAAATAATAATTTATTACAATTACTTGGTGCAAGCGCGCGCTCACATTAAGTATTCATTAAATTATCGGCCGGGGCGGCGGATTTGTGTCATTTGTTCTTTTATGATTTCAAGTTTTTCCGAGTTGTTGGCATTGCGTGCCAGTTCCTGGCATTGTGTTGTTGTTGCGCTGGCACACGTGTCCAGAAACTTTGTTGACGGCAGCCAGAAAAAGGTGTGTGCGCCCTAGGAAAACATACGCAAGTGTCCTTTTTCGCATTTATTTCGTTGCTTTCAATGGCCATCGGCTGTGTGCCACATGAATGGGACACGTGTCGCGGCGCAATAGCTTTGCATACCAGACGAGATGCACTTGCGGTGTTGTGAGCATTTGTTGTTGTCTTTTCTGTGCGGAATTTGCAAAGCAATGTTTCGGAAGCGGCGCACAGCAATGCAGGCATTTTTGTAATTTCAATGCGTAGGACAAGTGTCAGCAATAGCGTTGTGTGTGTGTGTGGGTGTAGATTGTTTGTTGCAGACACATTTTGCCTTAATTACTTTGACAATAAAGAAATCCATATATTAAGTGTTGACAGTTGGCTTAAACTCAAACTTTATTAATAAGTTTCAGTCTGAAAAGGGGAAAACTGTCATTAAATTTTCAATCAATTTTCATTAAAATAGTTAATTAATCAAGGCCCTAAATTAATCATGCAAGTGTCAAATAAGGATACTAAAAATAGTAAGGAAATGGTTTGGTATATTAGGAAAAATAATTAAAAATACATTTTGCAATCGACTTTTGGAGAAACATTAGAAAATTTGAGTAAATGATTTGCTGTTTTCTGCCGAGAGGGCAAAGGCTGACGACCTTTTATCGATAATTGATTTCAACATAATTATTAGTTATAGGCTTCTTAGTTGTCCAACAGTTCAAACTGCTTTAGTTATTGGGAAAACCGCATAGAACTTTACTCTAGAAACCAAAATGAGTCTAAACCACTTCAGTTTGTGACTTCAATAACAAACTCTAAGACGATACGAAAAGCTTAAACTGCTCTAGAGTTGTTGTTGTTCCATACTCATTGTTGCCTGAAATGAACTACATGTCAGTAAAGTAACGATTGATATTCAAATGATGCTAATTTTTGCATTCCCTCTTGAAATTTTTTCAGTCAATATTTTTAAATAAAAATTAACCCCAATGGTGCGGAATTCTTCTTCTTCGAATTTTCAAAATTTTTCCAATTTTTACTCTAAAGTTATTGTTGCATACTCAATTTTGATGCAAATTTAATTCAATAAAGCAACAATTGATATTCATTCATTCATTCCTCTTAAAATTTTTGCAGTCAATGTTTTGAAATAAAAATCAACCCAAATGTTACGGAATTCTTTTTCTTTAGAAATTTCGGTTTTTTTGTCCCACTTTACTCTAAAGTTGTTGTTGCAATTTAATAAAGTAACGATTGATATTCATTAATTCATCCCTCTTAAAATTTCTGCAGTCAATGTTTTTAAATAAAAACTAACCCGAATGTCGCGGAATTCTTATTCTTTCGAATTTTCGAATTTTTTCCAATTTTGTTTTTGTTGCACACTCATTTTCGATGTCAACTTCATTTCAATAAAGTAACGATTGATATTCATTCATTCCTTCCTCTTGAAATTTCTGCAGTCAATGTTTTTTAATAAAAATCAACCCGAATGTGTCGGAATACGTTTTCTTTTAATTTTAAAATTTTCGAATTTTTTCGATTTTTGCGAAAAAGTAAATTTTTTATTGCATGTTTAGTGTGACCATATTTTATTTATCGTACCAGATTCTCATCTCTCGTTGCACCATTAACTCACTTGAATTGCAGAAGCGCAAAAGTAAAGCATACTCTTAGGCGTATAACCATCTAAGAGCGAATTTGCCTTGCGTTTGGCATTTTCGAATGCTGGCAATGCTGCCATTATTCGCATTGAACTGTTGTGCTCTCAGCAGCAACAAATTGCCTTCGCTCTGCTGAATTCGACGTTGTCGCAAAGTTGACTTCTCTGCTCATTGCCGCTTTCCATTGTTTATGCTCGCACATATCGCGTCATTTCGCCTCGTTTATCGGAAGAAGTATTTTGCGATTTATTTCGCTATTTTGGCGCAAACAAGCATCACTTCCGGTTGCGTTGGTCGCGAAAGTTTCGATTTTGATTTCATGTGGCGGCAGTATTCACTATTAAGTCGCACCTGTTCACATGTGTGTGTGTCTGTTTAAGGGCGTTTGCACGCATTGTTAATAAACAAATCAAAATAACGGCATTTTAGTAATATTTGAGGAACAAAATTTGATGTTTTCTTGAAGCAAATTTGTCCAGAAATTTAAGCCAAAATTGCTTTAAAAATTGAGAAATCTCATGAATTCATTTACTTTAAATTTGTTTTTTGAGAGTTTAACTGTCACCGATTTTTTTCAGTTTCACTTTTACTATTTTACTCCCATTTTTCTGTTTCACTTTTACTATTTTACTCCCATCCGTATATCCCATAGAAAAGTTGCCAGCCAATCACATTAGAACCACGTGCTTTACATCTTCAACTTGAAATGTTTGTTCTCCAAAATTCCAAAATCAATATTGGCAAATCTGTTTATGCTCAAATCATCAATCAGTAATTTGTTTGCATGGCTTTGACTCGCTTGTCACATTGGCCATCTGTGCTCAATTACGCAGTCACAGCATTGCTGTCGCCACGTTTCGTGTCCACAGTCCCATACCGACGCGTCACATGTGATTTTGCATTTTTCATTCTATTTAATTTAATTTTCATTCGTGATTTCATATGCAAAAAGAAATCGTTCTGCCACGCGCTCACAGACATACACACCCACGGATGCATTGGATTACGGCCAACAACAATGTCAACATAGTGAAATAGAATCCATCCGTGTCCGTGCGCTCGCCGCCCGGCTGCCGTCTTCTCAATGTAGCTAACGTGGCATATAATTGAAATTTGGTCTGTCTTGCTTGCCGGCGCATTCATACAGATTGACACACATATTTACCTCGCATACATGCCGAAGTGTGTGTGTGTGTGTGTGTGCGTGTGTGTGGAAGTGTATTTATTTATTCTGCTCTTGTTACATGCTCGACAATCTGCACACGCCGCGGCACAGCGTGAGCTCCAAACCTGTGGGCGAAATTTAATATGCTCGGCAAAAGCTTTAACCCATTTTTCGCTGTCATTGTTTGCGCGACGAAGGGAAAGCTGCAACTGTTCCTTGGATTGCACTATATTTGTTCATACATACCTTCATACGAACAAAAGGACTTTGCAGCTTAGTTTTTTGCACGGACAACATTTTGAGTTTTGAGTTTTGTTGCAATTTAATGAGATACCAAGTAAACTTTTTTGTTTTAATGTGTCTGAACTTAAAAATTAAACTAAAAGAGTTCTATGTGAGTTATGACGGACAACTTTATGACGATTTTTAGTACAGTAAGTACTCTGAAATTGATATCATTGGAGCTTGAGGTACAATTTCGTATGACTCTGTTGCATAATTCGGGCTGGATTGTCATCAAAGTGCCCTATAGGCATGATTTAGTGCACAAATTTCTATTTCAGTCTTAAAAAAGCTCTAATTTTATGTGGTTTGCTGAAAAAGTGCTTGAGTCAAAAAACTGTAAGGCTGAGGAAGTTAAAAAAAACCTGCAAAATTCGACAAATTGCTCTAAGCTGTTCAAAAGTTGCTCTTAGAGTGTTAAAACCTATGACTGACCCCCACTAGTTTTCTCTACTAAACATTTCTTTCAAACATATTTATGCCCTATTTCCAACCCTTCATAGGGCTCTCATACAAAAGGATCGTTTTTATAAAATAGGTTCCAACTGCTCCCACGTTACTCACAGATGTAGGAAATATTAGACCGACGCTCATTTATTTATTTTTCTGAACGTTTTTGCAAACATATCTACCCGCTATTTCCAAATCTTAAAGGGGCTGCCATACACAACTAGTAATTTTCAATGGAACTGGCCTTCACTGTAAATGTAGTAAAGTTAGCGAGGAAACAGCTTATCTCGAAAACTACTAAACCGATCTAAATGATTTATACAGCGATCAGCAACAATCTTTAGTATGAAAAATACAAAATTAATTGAGGTTCAGAATTTCATCACCAGAGGGCGTCTCCCATACAATGGAAGCTGTGAGGTTGTCAACTTTTTGGTTTCTACGAAGCAAAAATGAAATTGTATTGTCGAAACTCCATTGAACTTCCCATTTCGAATATAATTGTAATTTTAGATGATAAATAGGTAAAAGTAGGTTCAGAGAGCGTGTACGTAAGCCCCGTAATTTTATTCTGTGGCACTATTGCCTATTGTGAGTGCCCTCAACGACTGTCAGAAGGAGGCACATCGCTCTAACTGGGGTTGCTGTAAAAAGTCACCATTTGTTTTCCCAAAAAACCAGAGGTTTTTCAGCATCGAGAATAAATTATTAAGAATCCTTATACAACACTAAATCATGTCTGATGGCCAAAGTAGTCAAATTGACTTCACTGAGGTCTTTTATAATTGTTGTGCCTCACTTTTTAGAAGAAAATATTCCATGACATTTGCTTTATTTTAATATCATACTTAATAAACAAAAGTTAAAAATATTGTTAAAAAGATCCGACCATATTTTTTAACATGATTTATGGACTTTAAAGAAAGGACTTTCTAGTGTTAAATGTCCTACTTTTTTTTATTAACTTTGTTCTGGTTTGTCGTCATAAGAGAAAGAAGGGTTGAAATGAGTTGCATTTCCCTCTTATGGGAATTTTTCGATATCTGATAAGTTAAGTCGTGCTCTTGCAACCAGTTTCAGATCCATGTCATTCAATTGATGCCAAAAATTCAGTTATTGTGAGTTATTCTGACTTAATTCGCCGCTGTCAGTCACCCTCCAGCTATTCTTGTTCCGGAAGATGTTAAGTCCTTTGTATAGTGCTCAATGAAAAAATTGTGATAATGACAGAATAGAAATGTTAAAGAATCACAGCGTTGCCAGCTGAAATTTAGGAGCAATCAAATTAAAAAGGTGGAAATTGAAAAACATATCTTGACTTGACTCTTTGACTATCGAGTACTTAAAAAAGTTTCACTGGGTATTTCTTTTCAATAAGTGTTTTTATTTTTGGTGCGGAAATTAATTTATTTTATTTTTAATATCATTTATTTGAAGTTTAAATATAATTTAAAATGTTTAAAAATAAAACGTTCTGAAAAAATCTCGATCAATCGAGTACTTAAAAGTTTCACTGGGTATTTATTTTCAATAAGTAGGTATTTTTGTTTTGGTGCGGAAATTAATTAATTTTATTTTTAATCTCATTTATTTGTAGTTTAAATATAATTAAGAATTATAAATAAATATAATTTAAAAAGTTAAAAATAAAACGTTCTGAAAATATCTCCATAGGAATATTAACATTAAATTTAGTTATTTATTGTCACTTCATAGCTGCCGGATTTCAACTGAAGCACTAAAAATCAATACGGATTTTCTTCGTAAAAGTTCTTATTGCATTAAAGCTCATGAAGCAACAAAGATTGAAATCAAATCTTACTGAAACCCGAAAGCAATTAAATTAGAAGCCTCTTTAGTGCGGTGGGGGGTGGCGAAAGCAGCAAGTGCGCATATCTTCTATCCGCAAAGCTCATCTTAACCTGTCTGACTGACATTTGTTCTTTTTGTTGGCCGCATGCTGTCTGACTTTTGCGCTGGTTGTCTGGCGCTGTCACTTCTGCTCACACACCCACACACACATACACCCACGCACACACATACCAGCGCCCATACGCAGTTTGTGTTTGTCATCTTTGTCGTGTCTTCATCGCTTCGTTTGTCATCCGACTCGACAAACAAACAAAAGCATTGGCAGTGCGGTTCACCAGCGTGTTTGTGTGTGTTGGTGTGCAGCACAAACGTTGCTCTTGTCAACTCTGACTATGTGCCGTAGGGATTCCCACTCCGCCCGAATAATAGATTCGAAATTCGCCTTATCCGTCGCCATTGCTCCCGAGGTATTATGACACTCGTGCGACAGTCATTTGGATTATTGCTACTTTGGCTTCATTCTTTTCGATTTTTCGATTCTTTTCAATGCCTCGCAATCTGTTATGATTCGTCGTATTGATTGATATTTTCCACGGTGCGCCCGTGTCTGTCCCTGCTAGAGATTTCCTCGCTATTCCTATGGCTGCCATTGCGGTGCCTCCGGCCGGCAATCTGCGAATTGCCACTGCTGTGCAACGGTGACAAGAAAACTTGCAAGTGTTGTCATTGTTTGCCATCTGTTGTGCTGCTTTTCAGTTTCACTTAGTTTCAGTTGTTGTTGTCTGTTTGTTTTATTGAGGCCATTGTTTCGCTGGTGAAAAGTTGGCGCGCGCGTATCGCAGACGCTGCTCGCTGCCTCTCAATTCATTTGTTTCGCTCTGTGCGGCGGCTGAGGACTGAATGGGAAATCCTTCCTGCTGATTATTTGCAGCCGTTAAAAATTACGTGCTGCAGTAAGTGTTTTGCCAATAAATAACTCTTCTTTGCTGTGCAAAAGTATGCCGTGAACAGTGTTGTGAGTCTTCTCATTGTTGTTTTGCTTTGTTTTTGCTCTCAAAATTGCTATTATTTCGAGGTAATAATAGATCTATTCATGGCGCTGTGTGTAGGCGGAGGACACTTTGGGCCAGAAGGGTTTTTGTTTTTGAGATGGAAATATTGTAGAGGTTTTGTTTAAAATGTATTTAGTTCTAAGAGGCAGAGGAATGCGGAAGGGATATTGATATCCTCAAATGAAGCAAAGCTTTTGCAAAGCTTTCATATATAAATTATCACAACTCGGGGGGCGACTAAATGTTTAAATTAATGAAGGTATAAGTAGCAGTGCAGGGTTTCCTAGTAAACGATTTTGTGGAAATTTTGTTTCTGTGCAAATGGCAGCTTTGAAATTTTGGAGCTGTCGTCCACGATTGTTTTATTGTTATGAAAATAAGGTGAACGAAGAATGCGTTATTATTGTGAAACCTCAATTAATTGAAGCAATAACCTCCATACCGAAATATCCCTTTAAAATGCAAAACGAACTGGCCACAAGAATCATGAAATTTACGCTGTGCGATTTATTTCTTTTGTTTTGTGAAACCTCTGGTCTATGCAAATAAATCACAAAATATTCTCAGGAAATTTAATGCGTCATTGGTGAGAGAAGAGCAACATCTTTGTAATCATTTCAGAGCAAATCGAAAAAACGAAGCGAAAGAAACGGTACTGTGATCAGATTTGTCTTTAGTTGGTAAAGAAATCATAAGACGTTCTCAACCTGGTCCTTCCACCGGAGTCACGGTCTCCCTCTCAATACTCGATCAATAAATATGCGTTTCCTATTATTTGTCTTAACACACAAAAATAACTGCTGTTGTCACTATTTTTGTGCTGCTCCTGCTGCTCCTTAGTTATTGATGTATGAATTGGAGATCGAATCAACGATACATCGACTTGTACTGCAGCTTAATCTCTTAGTCAGAGCACAAGTCACTATACAAATTGTATGTGTCCCGTTGAAGTTCTTAATTTGTTCTTCCCTATTTGAAGTAATATTTTAGATTCTACGTCCTTAGATGAAATGTTAGACTATTAGCGAACTAGTCAGCCTTAAAGCGAAGATACAAACCGTGCATCCTGTCCTCAAACCGTTTTGAACGTCTAATGTTACACACCAAGCGTTAGATGATGGTACTCAGTGATGCTAACAATTAACACTTTGAACAATCGATAACCGACAGAACCAACAAAAACGAAATAAAATGTCATACCATCAATCAATTTTATTTTATTTTATTTTATTTTATTTTATTTTATTTTATTTTATTTTATTTTATTTTATTTTATTTTATTTTATTTTATTTTATTTTATTTTATTTTTTTATTTTATTTTATTTTATTTTATTTTATTTTATTTTATTTTATTTTATTTTATTTTATTTTATTTTATTTTATTTTATTTTAACCACTTTTCTTTATTTGTGAAACAAATTTAATGATTGAAATAATTTTTCAGATAAATTTGAACATATTTCATGATTTTAGACTAATTGTTTTCTCTCTATTTGGAACTCGATTTCGATTGTAGCCAAGAGCTAACCATCACCAAGAAATCTCATCAGCTGATTAGCTGTCAGTCTGAGCAAAACGCTTGAAAAAGTTAAAAGCTGGACGTTGTGTTACTCACTCTATGGAAATACTTACACTGTTTCAACTTTTTGACTGTCGCGCCAGACGCGGAAATTCCTCGAACCCTCTCGAATCGTATCTGCTTGAGTCATCTCAGCGGCAATACTTGTCCCACTTTTATTAATTGAGCGCCATAATAAATTTACTCTTCGCTCTTTGTGCTGCATTTAATTGCTCTTTATTCTCGTTTGTCTATTTTCCTTTATGCCAAAACTTGCATAGCTGAACTGCTAAGTAGTTGTCATGAACAAAATTCAGTTGCGTAGACCAATAAGTAACTGCTTTCACAATGAACACACACACACACACATATATAGATTGCTGTTAATTTAGCTGCCGCCGGTGAGCCGTAAGTAAGTTAAAAGTTTGGAAATTCTGCACCAATGATCTCAACAGCAGCGTTTTAATTTGACGCCAACTTTTAAGCAAACATTTGCGCCAGTTTCACGCATTTCGCGTCGCCCACCTCCCATCTCCCATCGCCCATCGACCCGTTCGTCAGCGACTCTTATTGCCACTTAACAACTTTATGTCGATACAAAAAGTTTCGACTTGTCGAACTTTTACTTGATTGATTGATGTTTATTATTGTTGATTTCTCGTTAGTCCAGAATTCAGCACAATTCGATGTGCCGCCTGGCCAGCGCACACATTGACTGCGCGCAGCATGGAAATTGGAAAATTGTTTGCGCAGAGCTGCTTAATGTGTTTATTTTGCAATGCTAATGGCGCGTTAGTGGATTAAGTCGACACACGCGCACGAATTGACAGACACTTGGCGAGAATGTTGTAAAAATGAATTCAATAATATTGGCAAATGACTTAAAGTAGGAAATGACAAAGTTGTAGCATACTGTAGAGTTGCAAATCATTTGCATTCGATTTGTGATTTGTGTTCGAATAAATGCTCAACAAGCTTTCAAATTGCTGAACTGCTACAAAGCACTTTCGACCAGCTTTAATGCAGTTAAATGTGTAAAAATCGTGCGCTGCCATCACAGCTGCCGACTGCGCTTTTGCTGCCCTCGACGGCACTGCAACCGCAGTTAATAATTAAGAGCGCCACAGCAATTTGTGCAACCTGTAAGCTACAGTGCGGCTTTTGTCTCGCTTAGTCTGCCAGCGTCGGGTGGTTGAAGGGCGCTTTGCTTTGGCAAAGTGCTCGGTTGTTTTGCTTTACAAATTCATGTTGAATATTTCAAGTTTTCCGTTTTAATTACGCTGGTTTTCGGGGTGTTTTATTTAATTACTGCTAGTTGGCGCAAAGAAGGTGCCGGCAGCGTTTGAAAGTTTAATTCAATTTAAGTTTGTCGCAGCTGGCGGCAAGTGACATGGTGCCGCATTGATGGGCTCACATTCAAAGAGGTGCAAAGGATGCGAAAGTGAAATACAAAGTCTGCATTTTTTATAGCTGCAGTGGTCACGAATACTTGAATTCAAAGGTCAAAAAGGTAAATTGAATTACAAAATTGGAGAGAGTGTTATGAATGAATGAGTGTTTGAAGTTGCTTTGCAGTCATTCAGAGTAGAAAGAAGCGCGAAGAATATGAAAGTGGAAGCTTTCTTATAAATAAACTATGAATTGTTCATATTTGTGAGCCACACGAACTGCAGTGGTCATGCATATTTGACTCAATCTGTGTACTAAAGTATTTTGAGATGATTTACGAAATTCGTATTCAGTCATTCAGAGGAAGGACGAACGCAAAGGATGCAAAAGTTAAATACAAAGCTTACATTTTTTTATAGCTGCGGTCTGCGCGAGCTGCAGTGGTCACAGATACTTGAATTCAAAGGTGTTAAATTGAATTAAAAATGTAAAAATTCTGTATGCTAAAGTGTTATGAGATGTTTTTTGGAGTTTCTATTCAGAGAAAGGAGGGAGATGCGCAAAGGAAGTGAAAGGTGAAGCTTTCTTATAAATAAAGTATGAATTATTCATACTGACGAGCCACATTTTGTATTTTGAAAATATTTAAAAAGTTATATGAAGTGAGATTTAAGAAAAAAAATTAGTTGAAAAGTTCTTATTCAGTCATTCAGAAGAAGAAGAGCGCAAAGGATAAAAGGGATGCAAGGGCAAGCTTTTTTATAAATAAATTATGAATTGTTTATATTTTTGTATTTTGAAATAATTTAAAAAGTTAGATAAAAAGATGAGTTAAAAGTTCTTATTCAGTCATTCAGAGGAAGAAAGGGCGCAAAGGATGTGAAAGTGCCAGATTTCTTATAAATACAGTTTTAATTCTTCACATCTGCAATTCCCACGAGCTACAGTTGTCATGAGTATAATATATTACATAATATAATATATTATATATGTATATATGATATTATATAATATATATGATTTAACGTTACTTTAATATCGAATCTAATACAAAAACTAAACAATTATGAATATTAAAGCCTTTAGCTGTTTTGTAATCTGTTTTCTACAATTTAACTAAACTAAAACTTTGCAACACTTAAGCCAAAACAAGTTCGTAATTTAATAAATATAAACAATTGCACATTTATTTCATTTTCAGTCGTCGCTTCAGTCGGCGCTTCAGTCGAGATTTGAACACATTAACCGCTGTCATTGCTAGACACAAACGCACAGATTGTATCGCTGTTCGGGCAAAAGTGGCAAACTTTTTGACATTCCTCACTTGTGCCCGAACTTACTTTGACAGTTGCTGCTTCGTCAAAGAATGCTCACGTCGTGGCAGATATCTGGCAACACGCACCAATACGTTCGTCCAGCCAGCGCCAGCGGCCATAGCGAACCTCTGCCAACTTCTGACTGTCGGTCTGCGGCACAGGTTATAAAAATGTGTTAAATTGTTTAAATCAACTGCAAACGCCTGTCAGTGCTCATTACGTGGCCCAGACAGGATGAGTTCAGCATGTGCGCCAATTAAATGGGCCCCCGACTGTCAATCAATCAAGTGACAATGACCAACAAATAAACAACATTAGGCACAAACGAGTGGAAAGTTTTCCCCCACAAAAATTGCACAGTACAAATTAAACTTGCGCTGTTGACGTTTTAAGTGGATTTTGTTGACTAGAAACGCCAAAAACCGATAAAACAAACAACCAAAAAAACAAAAACCTACATAAAACCAGCACGTGGCGAAACGAATCACGTGGTGAGTTGATAGGAAAACTAGCGGTACTTATGTAAATTAAGCATTGTTTGCCAAAGCTAAAAAGTCAACAACTGGCCTACAAACGACCCTTATTAAAAACGCATTAGGCCCAATCCCGCTCAACGCCACACCGACCGCCGCTTCAAAGGCCTTTTTCCGGCCGAGCATTGCCAACGCTGTGCAAAAACGCATTTCCTGTCTCGTTCGCTGGTTTGGCCGTCGAGCGAATCAGGAAGTGGCTTTCATTGAGTTGTGTTGACCTTGGCGTCGCGTCGCTCACAATTTGAATTATTAAGTCTGATGCCAGTCGCACACTCGCCCAAGAAAACTAGGCCACAAGCTGCCTTCAGCCGAATTAAATTAGTTGCACAATAAAACTAGACGGTCCACACACCATGCGGCAACTCACCTTAAACCGCACAAGAGCAACTTTGATGGCTTTGGCTGTTGGGTTCGGGCGTTTTCCGGTCGAAAACTGTCGCAGCCGGTGGTGCGTCGGCTCGGCACGGCGTCACTTAGGCCCATAAACACTAGCAGCGCTGCTCTCGAGCGCACTTAATGTGCCATTTGCAGACGACGTGGGCCGGCGGAAATTTTCGTGCATCGTAAAAAGTGAACGCAATCCCCCACCAACGCTTAATGCCTGCCTGCTTAATTTAGTGTGTGCGAGTTTTTGCAGATTTTTTTTTTTATTTTATTGTTGTATTTTTTGGGTTTAATACGACTACTTGAGATGTGTTGTTGGCTGTTGTGGTTTGTGCAGTGAATGGACATTTTGTCACATACTTGAATGCGCCACAACACACACCGACATGGATATATGGACCATATAGCGCCATTTGCACGATGTTCTGGCATTATTGCTGGTAATGTGCTGGCTTACCAGGACTTGATTGAGCTTAATTTAGCACTTTGCCAGCGTACAGGAGACGCGGCGCTCGAGTTGCTCCAACGTCGCATGTTCGACTGTAGCGTAGCTTCTGATTGTTGTTGTTGTTTTATTGTACAAACAAGAAAAAAATCAATGCACGTTATGTTTGTTGTTGTTGCTGCCGCTGTTAGAAGCGCACGTGCTCACACAGGGTGCGCTCGCTCCTCAAGTGGCTGAAAGTGTGCTGAAAGTGGCACTAAAACGCTTAAACATTCATGTCTGAAGCGCACTTTGCCAGCAAGTTTTTATGTAAATACGTAGTTTATGTTGTAATTAGTGCTTTGTGGCAAACTTTCGTAATGTAAAAATGTAATTTAATTTTATTTTAATCACTTTAGAGTGCAAGTTTAAACTTGAATAAATTTCGCAATGTGCGCATCGGTGCAACAGTTGAGTTGAGTTGCAGTTTGCAACTATTCATCTCGCATTAATCTGCGCAACTTTTCATGATTTACGCAAGGCTTTCAAATTTACACAATGTTTTGCTAAAATCTGAAGCGGCATCTGCAAATGAATGTCAGTAATGCTGTGTCAGAACTTTATTTGATTTTCCTTATGTTAGTTTATTCAAACCAATGAATTGGTGAGCTTTAATTTGGCCTAAGTGCGACGTTTGCACTTTGTTTCTGACAGCTTAAGCTGTGTGAAATGTTTCTGCTGATTTGCAGATTAAGTTGTGTTTGTAGTACAACAATTTTACATATGGTTTTGTTGATTTCTAGTTGAAATCTTTTACTTGAAATAAATTACAAAAAATAAATAAAAAAAATAATCTTTCAATTAAAGTTTTACACAAGGTTCTGCTGATTTTTAGTTGAAATCTTTTACTAAAAATAAATAAAAAAAAATTAAATAAATAAAAGATTATTTAATTTTTTTTTTAACATTTTTTTAATTTTTACCTAAAATATATAAAAAAAGGAATTAAGGGGGGAGTACACTTTGATTTTTCAAAAAAATGTATTTTTTTTTTTTTGGCTTAAAATGTTCCTTGGGATGTATACTTTAATTTAGAATAGACTCCAAGTCCGCCAGAATATTCCTTACCGCTTTACGAAGCGATTTCCTAAAACATGTACCGGCGCGCTGAGAGAGCATTTTATCTTTAAACGCGTTTATCTCGAAACGGGGCTTTTCAAACTGGCGTGGGAAATAACTCTAACCAGTTATTATTAAATTTGGATATCGCCTAGGTTTTCTTGTTTAGAATTAAATTCTGCTTAGAAATACGTATCCACATTTTCGATTTTGTCAAAAATGGATTTTTAATCCACGATTTTGTAAGCATTTTTAGGGTTAAAAAATGGACTTTTTTTCCTAAGGCCACAACTTTTGAAAACAATTAATTAAAAAAAAATCGGAATACGTATTTCTAACCCGAATTTCATTACTTATCAGGATTTTGTTCGATTTATGTTCCAGGATCACATGGGAAGGAGTATTTTCTCACGCCGTTTTCCGACTTCCGCGCGAGGACGCCCGCGCGACCTGGTGCACCGGCCACGGGGGGACGCCAATCGAGTTCAAAAAAATACAAATTGTAGTTCGAAGGATGAGTAATAAATGGGTTATAACATATTTGCCCTCCCTGAGTGTTTTATTGCTTAAAAAAATTAACGAAAATGCCTTACTTTTTGGACGTTCAAAGTGTACTCCCCCCTTAAATAAATTAAATGAAGAAAATTAAATTAAATAAATGTTAGAAAAAAAATAAAATAAGTTACAAAAAATTCAATGTTTTCTTGAATTTTAAAGTACATAGTTGTGCATTAAGAATGATACTACTAGATTAAATTTATATTTCACACAATCATTAAATTGTGCAATAATTAAATTGTCTCAATTCATCCTCAATTTAGTACTCAATTTGTCATATCTGTTTGTCAATTGCAATAAGCGTTAAATTGAACATAAATTGAGATCGATTCGCCATGCAACCCTGTGTCGCTGTTATCGATAATCAAATTAAGTGACGGAACCAAATCAAAAGTGAGAAACTGACAGCAGCGAAAGACTTGACAAAAGTCTTTGTTTACTTTGAAACTTCGTCTGAAAGTTGTATACATCCATAGGGATGTTGAATATATATTATCAAATGTTCAATCAATGTTTTTAAGAACGTTTTTATACAGAAACAGGAAAAAGTTTTCTTTCGTCAAAACAAAAACATGTTCGATAACATTTTCGATAGCAGCTACATTGAGATGTGAGTTTAGATGTGTGAACAGCAAAAGCGATAAATTTAATTAAGAACTATATTTCCTAAATTTAAGGTTTAAAAAATGTATATTTATAAAAATACATATAACAACAACTCAGTAGTGAATAATCACTGATTTTCCCCGCTTAGAAACTGGAACTATTGCATGCCGACCCCATTTAGATGGTTCCTGCACTAAATATGAACCGGTTGTTGCATCAACTGCAAACACAATAGCCGTATTCACGATCTGTTTAAATTTTTTACAATGCCGGGAGTAAGCAAAAAAACCGAAAAAAGCATAAATGCGAAGGCAGTTCAGAATGAAAATATATATTTAAGTGTCCTTACAACAAGTTTTGTAAGAATTGACGAAAATTAAATTAACTTAAAATACTTGCCATGAGTGGAAGAATTTATCGATAGTACAAACTATAAAGTGAGATCACTGTCAAGAAACTACAGAATACTACGCAATGTTGCAATAGGCAAATTAAATTTTACAATTGTAAACTGGGTAAATTGGTTGCACTTTCAGTTGAATGTATTTCTGTTTGTAAAGTTACACAATTTTCCACAAAAAACCAAGAATACACGATACAAGACCAAAAACGACAGATCGTGAATACGGCTAATGATTTTTATTTGGTGCACCAACACATTGGTATTCAGTGCAAGAACCATTTAATATTGTCTGTGTGCAGCTTCGGAGTACAGAAAAACATTAACTACTCAATGATGTCGTCTTGAATTAGTTTAACACTTTCCGACATGAAAATACAGCCCGCTGTATGAATTGTATGGGCTGTAGTCCAATATATTGGACATTATGACTGAAAGGGTTAAAGCTGGGAACTTTCTTAAATTTTCCTCAATTTTCAATCACTTTTTTATTTGACTTTTTTAAAGTGCTTTCAATTCCTCCTTTTCCAAAAAAAAATCTGACAAGCTATACAAATCACCATCAAAAGTCCTTCAACTCGCAAGTGCGCCTCGCACTGAGTTCTTATCTGCAACACAAGAAGCCCTGAAACCCACACCGACTACTTGTTTTGCATAAAACATTTGCCAAAAATATGCCGCCGCAGCGTGTCTCTGACGCTGTGCGTTCTATCTTTGCCAATCGCGCATATTGAACGCTATGGCCCGGAAGTAACGGCCAGCAAAACCGGCTCGTCTATTAGCGCGTCTTTGCGGCGTAGCCAATTGCGTTCGACGGCAACGGGCCCACTTACTGGAAATTTGCGGCTGCGGTTGTGCGTTACGCATACGCCCCGTTGCCTTCGTTGATTCGAGCCTTTACAGTGGTTAGGCCTAAACTTTATTGTTAACCCTATCATCACGCGACCGACATAGATTCCAAAAACAACAACAAAAGCATAAACAATATGTGCGTGTGAATGGTGGTCCATATATAAATATGTAAATATATATGTGTTGTATTTGGTATGAAAGCGCACAACAAAGGCGAGTACTTAGATGTGTAAAGCAAAGCATTAGCGTATTTGCATGGAATAAAACCACATTACCGGCTTACAATGAATCTGTTTGCTTGCCAAAACAAAATCTATGCGTGGCATACACACACACCGACGCCGACATCGAAAACATATCACGCATGTACACATTGTTATGCAGCATTTGTCATGTCATAGAGCGGCGCACAGAGCAATGCAAGCGAATGTATTCACATAAATACTGGTGGCTGCTGGCGCGAGGATTTGCTGACAAAGTGGCAATTATTTATGTCGCTTATGTTGTGCGCAGACATACAGACACGCACACGCACACTGGCAGACAACAACCGACGCAATTTGGATTTGCTACGCGAAATTGTTACAAATTGGACACGCTGTGTTAGTGTGAATGCGTGATTGTGTGTGTGTGTGTGAGTGTGTGAGCGCATATGAATATACAAATTGAACACAATCAACGTTGCCTACAAATCTTTGGAGATTTTGCGGAAATTTGTTTGCTTATTTGGCAAGAAGATTTCTGTTGTACAAATATTCAATGCTGTGGCAATAAATTATTTACACATTGGAAAATTGCAGCGCGTCAAATTCAATTTCCATGACCATGGCATATGCTATGGTCGATCAGGTTGAGTTGTTATTTAATTACGGATTTCCATGTTCGAATGTGGAAAACAGGAAAATTTGATTACAGCCAGATTACGGACCAAGCAGACAAATACTCGCTCGACTATGCAGAACTATTTGGCTGCTCTGATTGAGAAGTTTCATTGTGCGATGTATTTGAGTAATTGACTTTCAAATTGATTCTATTGACAGACTTTTAGTACTAAGTTGTTTACAGGATTTTGTATCGTAAAGCTTCCTGTTGGAGAATGATTTATTAATTAAATAATTGAATTCATTTTCCCAGTGATATGCACTGCAGTATCAAATAAGCTTAAACACTTTTTAAAGAGGCAGAAAAAATGTTTGCCGAGTTTACTATATGAAAACTGCACAAAAACAAACAAAATTTTTAAAACAAAGTTTGACCTTTTTTCGCGGCAGTATTTCTATTTCTATTCGTTTTAAAAAGATAATCTCCTCATATTTTCACTTACAGTCCAATGGGCTCGCATGCAACTTTGTAGCTTGTGACAGCCATTAAATTTGCTGCAACAGCATTTCGCTTCATTGAAACTAAAAAATCGAAATGTAGCAGAAAATGGAATGCGCCTAGCAAACATCCATGAATGCAGCAACATATAGTCCAACAGTCAAGTCAACATTGAAAGTATGCCAATCAAAATAAATTGAAAGCAAGAGCCAAGTGAACGAACGGCACACAGCTTACACGAGCTGTTCATTTCAAGATGGCTGCCAGTGTTGCTGCTTGCAGGTTGTAGCGAATGAAGCATAAAATGCCAAATGACAGACTGGCGCAAAATTGCCACTAAGTAGTGGCACTCGGCGGCGACGGCGACAAGTGCCCAGCAACAGGTACGAGTGCACGCGCTGATGAGTCATACTGTACTGTAGAATGGCAACAACAAGAAGAAGAAAAGCAACAGTTTGTTGTCAGTGTGCGCTGTGGCTGCGATGCGTTGATTCAGCATAAAAATCAGCAATAAAACGAGTGGCGCAAAATGTTGCCATGTTGCCCGCAAGTCGGCCGTCTGCTGATGCAATAAGTTGTGCTGTCGCTGGTGCCGTTGGCGCGTTTTGTTGCCGACAAGCGGAAAGTATGCGAAAATGTGATAAGTCCTGTGCCAGCATAAAGTGCCAATAATAAGCAAATGACCCTCTGGTCATCGATGCGAAATGCGATTATCACTTGACAGCTTAACTCTGACAATGTGTGCAATACAATGACTGACTTCAAGTGGTCGATGAGTATTGAAATTTCGTAATTGAAAGGGATACAAGTGGTCAGTAATACTTACAATTGTCACTGTTTTTGTATTCAAAATGACTGTCGAATAGTGAGTGAATAAAAAGAGAATCAAGTTGGTTGCAGCAAGTGAGATATCAAGTCTCGCAAAACTACAGTTATAAGTCAATTCGTATGTTTTTATTTAATTATAATTAAATATAATTTATTTAATTATAATTTTTACAATTATTCTTAATAATATAATTTTTAATATAATTTTTCTTACTTTACTTAACTAATCTAGGAATACAATATACAAATATATAGAAAAAATAAAATTTGTATATACGAAGATTATAAAAAAAAATGATTTTAAAATAAAAACATAAAAAAAAGGTTTTTTAATTATAAAAATTAAATAAAAATGAAAAAATATAAATTTTTTTTTGTTATTGATATAAAAAATTCAAAAACTATTTATAAAAAAAGTTGCAAAAAATAGATTTTTAGCAATCCAAAAATATATATGGTAGAACATAATTTTAATATAAAAAAAAAATTATAACTGTCACATAACAAAAAAATACAAAACTTGTGCTGTACTGTAACTTGTCTTATACGAAAGAATATACAAGATTTATAATTTTTGTATACAAAAGAAGAAGAAGAATATATTTTTAATTGTTAACACAAAAAATAGAAAAATATTTATAAAAATATACACAGAGTTGTAAAAAATATACATACCTAGGTATTTAAAAAATTTTTAATTAATTTTTAATTTAAAAAAATATGCATAGAAAATATTTTAATTTTTATAAATAAAAAAGTTTATAATTGTCATAAAAACAAAATTGCACATAATATAAAATTTTTAAGTATTAATAATATTAAAAAAATTATATTAAAAGTTTTTAAATTTTCGAGCGAAAAAATATGCAAGATTTATAATTTTTATTTCATTTTTATATATGAAAAAATATAAACATTTTTTAAAAATATACAATAAGTTGCAAACAATATACGTACATAATATTTAGAAAATTAACAAAAATTTTTAATTTTTATGTTGACACAAAAAGTTTAAAAATACTTAAACAAATATACAAAATGTTGTATAAAATATATTCATAGTAATATATAAAAGTAGTAGTAAAATAAAAAATATACAAAACATAATTTTTATATATTAATTTTTATTTGCGAAAAACATACAAAGTTCATAACTGTTATGCACACACCTTTTATTACACATTTTTAAAATGAATTAATGTATACTTTTCAAATATCACTTAAAATATTATTGTAAAAACAATTCAATTTTAATTTTTACGTCTTTTTTAATCACCAAATTAAAAACCAATTGTTATGTTGTCACCACTTGGCTCCTCCGCTGCCATTTTGAGTTACTTATTTGCACTCGTGACTACTCACCAGTCAGCGCGCAATGCTAATGGAAGTGGCAATTTCTGTAATGATTTCACTGAAACAATAACAAAAAGAGACGCAAAATTTTACTCATTTCAGTAAATGATCGAATGAATAAATAAATGAATCCACATGGCTGTTGTTGTTGCTGCTGCTGCACTGGTAACAACTGAAGTGTTTCACATGTGTACCACTGGCTATGCACACATAAAAACATACAAACATACATTCATACAAATTTATAAATATGTGTTTAATTGCGTGTGTAAACGTGTTTGTAATTATCTGACTGCCTGCTGTACTGAGTGCCCGCGGCATAATTACTATTGTTGTTGTTGTTTTTGTTGCTGCTATTAATATTTGTTATTGGTGTTTGTTGGCACTTGTTTTGGTGCCAAAGTTATGAGGCGTTATAGCACAACTGAAATGTTTATTTTTTATGTGTTTTGTTGGTGCTTTGTTCGTTCTAACTAAATGTTACGAGCATTGTTATGATTGTGAAGTGCAGAGTTGAAAGATTGCGCCTCATAAAACTCACAACTAAATGAATTAGATAGTTAAATGGCACATGTAATGCATTACAACACACACATACAGCCATGAAGGGGATGGTAAAAGCTTAACCCTCTTATACCGCTTAGCCATCTCAAGGGATTTTGCGAAAAACATGAACACATACATTAATGTTGAGTTTTTTACGTTGCCGCTATGAGCCTAAAATCACATTAAACTTTTAATGAGTCATAAGTTTAGAAAATAAAAATAATAATATGTAATTATGATTAATAATATTTAAGTAAAATTTAATTATTATTAATTATGATGCCATAACAAGAAAGATAAATTTATTTTAAGCAACATTAAAATACATTTATGGAATTCACAGTTTGTGGGAAAATTTATTTCGGGCAACTTTCCCTAAAAAAAACGATCTAACTGTGAGCACCCCATTGTATATGTTTCAAATAATTGTGGAAAATTTTTCAAAATAAAAATGCCTAGCTCAAATGGCAAACAATCGTTGAACATCAAATAAAGAAATCGTCCCGATAGTGGTATAAAGTAGTCAAAAAAATTCGCTCCGGAGATTGTGTGAAAAAATTCATTTGACTTTGTTTTTTGCCTATTTCAAAAAACATGCTCGGCAGTGCGGCAAATTTTGAAATTACCGGTATCTCTGTTTTTCATGCAAAGCAAAAACAATTGAGATACGATATGGGAAAATTCGGGAAAATTGCCAGGTGGGAAATTTAACATACTAGATACCGCTGAACTGTGAACACCATAATTGTTGATACATTTTAACGTTGTACTCTTCTCGAATCATTGAGCTTGTTTTGGGAAAACTTTTGTCAGAGTCAGGGTTGTCAAAAATAAAAAAAAAAACACATTGATTACTATTTGATCATTAACACTTTTAGCTTTAGACTTAAGTTTATTGACATATTTTTCCAATTTTTGGTTGAGTTACGACTGTATCGGGCTGTACGGGTTGTTATGGACAGTTAAGTAAATAAATAAGTATGACTGTATCATTGAATTTACCAAAACACATCAACAACGTTTTATAATATAGGCGTTCGCATGTTGCTAAAGATCCATTACTTGCATCATTATCTGCTTTACTTCAGTCAACAACTACCAACAGAATCAGACGAACAAGGCGAGCGATATCATCAGACCGCGCTTCCGCTTGAATTCATTTGCTCAGATACAAAGGAAAGAAATCTCCTGAAGCCACTGGCGGAAAATTGTTGGTGTAGTCAGCAAACGTAACCGGAGGATTTTTAGGAGAAAACGACGCTTAAACTGGATGCACAAAACTTTTCAAACAGACTAAAATATGTATACAATAAAATTTCAAATTTAGACTTGAAAATGTTTTCACTTAATTTTGCAAAAAAAAAACATATCTTTGTGAAGTTAGAGGGTTAAGCATATTTGTTTTATTTTTGGCAATACAAATGCGTTTTTGCATTAATATTAATAGAATAGAAAACATTTTTTTTTTACACTCAAAAAAGTCGATTTTTTAACACTGACCCCCAAAATTTCGATAAGGTGTAATAATTTTGTTACACAGTGTTCAAAGAATTTATTCACCTAAGAATTATCAGCAAGTTTGTTGAAGACAGCAATACAAAATTTTGAATATTCTAAGACTTATAAAGAAAAAAATGGTTGAAAAAAACCGAATACACACAAACTTTACACGGCTGTAACTTGTAAAAGGCAACTAACTTTGCAAAACCCAGCTAGGGTTTAGTTACTCTATAAGAGAACTATCGATTAGTCTTTGTCGGTTAGAAAAAGCTGTCGTACAATGCAATACACATATTAGCACTTGGTTCGTCGCAAAAGTTCTGTCCAGGCACCTCTGCTTCGCGCTCGCCTCCTCCTTCTTCTTGGTCACATCAAGAGATGATAGGGTGACTTCAACTTGCTTCCACCAGAGAGATGGTCTACCTTTTTCTGAGTTCACAGTCATATATATAATATGAATTATGTCCTATGGGTCAGTAGCGGACTTAATGGGCTTGCTTTGGTTGCTCAAACATTCCTCAAATATCTGTCTGTCACAAACACTGTAGGTGACTAATATGGTTTCAAATAGTGTTGAGCTCAAAAGTTCTTACGGAACCAACGCCAAAACGAAATCTTGTTTGCGCTATTTCTAGAGATAGATGGATATAAGTATTATCTCTACTCAAATTTCATTCCATAAACTAATCCGTATTATTGATGAAGTTCACCAATTTGATAGTTCAGTTGCTGCGGCATTGCTAAAACTTGACAGAGACTTGTATGCCAAAAGGCGCACAAGGAGGGAGCCAGTGTCATAGGTCGTGTTCCATGGTCTTTGTTTATTATTAAACAACACAGCAGACATAACTTGCCAAGAGGTCCTGTTGTACGACCAGAGACTCATTTTATTAGTATGGCACAGTATCCTGCAATAACTACAGTCAGCAATAACACATCATCCGCATTGTTCAAGCAGCATCAAATCTCCCCAAATGTAAACACCTCTACTTACTTTCATTGATGTAAAAGTTGTCCTCGATCGCTTAGTGTAATTAAACTGCACACACACACTAATTGAAAACCAATTCAAATGAAAAAAGTTATGCGAACTATTTTAGCAGCCAATATCAACAAACTGATTAGTCTAAAAAGTTTTTGTGTTAATTAAAATTTACCATGCAAACTCGTCGCACCTTGACACTGCAGCAAGTGGCGACTGACTCCGTTGATGGTTTTTAATTTTTTTGTTTGTCGAGCGACAAAGTTTGCTGCACCCAAAGTCAGCGGAAAGCGAACAAAAATGCATTCTATGCAAAACTGACAGTCACATTGCTTTCGACGCTTTGCAAAGCATGCTCGTGTGTATGTGTGTGTGTGTGTGTGTGTGTGAGTGGGTGACAGGACACAGCTGTGGCGCGTGTCTACGTAGCTTCTGCGCGCAGCTGCAAAATGGCAAAGAAAACGAGTTTTGCAAAGATTTTCATATTATGTGAAGAACGTGTATGCAATGCAGAAAACTTTCAATAAAATTATGCGCTCATGCAATACGTGTGAACGTGGACTTGAATCTAAGTACATAAGCAGATGCAAGGACTTGCTTTAAATGCAAACCTCTGGCGAATTGCTGCAATTCAATAGATTTGAGGACAAATTTAAGAGTGGATCATGATAAGTTGAAAATACGGCCAGTTTAAATGCGCAAAGAACCATTTAAATTTATATGAAAATATACACATAAACATTAATGAAAATATTGTCTATTGCTTTCATGGTTTGTTTGCTGATTGAAATCAAAAAAGTATCCTTCGAAAATCAATAAGTTTCTTCTGTCCAGACTCCGTGTACTGTTCAGTCAGAAGTGACAACATGCGGCATGTTGCATGCGGTTTGACCTGACGGTTATTGTTCAACGACCATTCAGTCCATTTGCATTCCTACGTGCGCTCCGTAGTATGGCTTCCTCGCACCAATCGCCTTCCGCCCCTCAGCAGCGCATTTGTGCTTATTTGACAACATTTGATTGTTGTATTTGGCATTTGTTGTCTTATCAAAATATTTTGAATTGCTTTGTTTGTCTTCTCATATTTAGATGCTGCCATATTTTGTTGTTCTTGTTCTTGTTGTTGTTGCTTTTATTAGAATTTTATTTGTTTGGCGGTATTTGGTCGTAACATTGTTGTTTTGCTCGCTTGGCGCATTGCTTTTATTATAATTTTATGAAGCGAAGCGCAAAGCAATGATTTCCACCTCATTGATTTTGCGTTTCTTGCGAATTGGCCGTTGCGAATTTCATTCAGTAATCAAATGACAAAACACAAACAATGAAGGCAGCAAGGCGGCCAAAGCTGAGCACAAACATTTTATGCTTGTTGACAATGCGAACGGGACGAGCGTATTGAGTTGGCAGACAAAAGGTCAACAACGACGTTGACAAGTCCGTGCAGGCGGCAGTCTGTCGACTGTGTCGACTGGTCAATTGACGCTTCTGTGTGACGTCTTGACTAGCTGACGCTGTGCGCTATTGTCTATGCAGCGCAGCGCATTCGAGCGATTCATTGATTGAAGCCAACAACACTGTGGCAGGTGAAGGTATCCTGAAGCGATGCTGCTGAGCGCTGTGTCAAAGTTCAAGGGCAGAAATTTCGTTATGCTGAAGTCTCTATTTGTGATGAACGTTGCTGAAATATGTTTCGCTGTCTAAGCAAAATATTGTTTTGAAGCGAGGGATATGAGGTGTGAGCCATGAAGGATTTCACTTACTTGCTTTCTTAGCTGGAATTAAGGTCCTTTTAAGGGATTTGGGCCTGTTTTAATAGTTGGCTAGATTTGAATCTGCTTTGCAGGCATTTTTCGCACTTGGTTTCAACAAACATAAAGTCAGGGCTTTGTATTAATCTTCAAACTGCGCAACTTAGTACATATTTTGCTTTCATTAAATTTTCAAGCAAATGCACTGAAATGGACAAATAGAAGAACAAGAAATTAAATATAGTTCATCGTATAATACAACTCTTCATCCACTTAAAAATGAAATTAATTGAATCCTCAATATTCGGAGAAATCTAGGAAAAATATTCTCAAGAAAGGATTTTGTTCTTGTTAAAGCTGGCAAGGACTCACACGGTCCACAGTCATATTGCGACATAAAAACGCTAAGAAATACGTTGCCCTTCCCGTACTGCAGCCATGTACAATAACAATGAAAACCACAACAACAATAACAACCATAACAACCTCAAAAAGCAATTAATAAAATTTTATTTGATTGCCAAACATCAGTTGGTGGCGTGTGCATTGCTCAACTTGGCAGCTAAAAGCCGAATTAGCATTGCACACACACACACACACACGCAACACAGGTGAGAGATTATGCTGTGTGGGCAAAGTCGTTTGTCGCGCGAAATCAAATGCAACACACGCGCTTCCAGTGCTTCTAGCGGCCGCCAGCATTTGGCCACATTTTGGCATTCAGCTGCACTTCATGTTGCCCGCAGCTGGCTGACACGTTGCGCGGGCTGCGGGCGACACGTAATGGAAGTCAGTTGCGCACGCAACGCGCGCACTCGTCACAGACCGCAGAGTGCTAAATTATTCGTGAGCTGCGCGTATCAAAGCGTACGAACCCACCGCGCGCGCTTATGTGTGTGTGACGGTGTCAGCTTGTATTGGTGTGTGTGTGTGTGTGTGTGTGAGTGCGGCCTATGTCAAAAGGATTAAATGCAAACACAACGCACACAATAATTGAATGGTTTGTTTTTGTGGTTGTTGTGGTTTTATATTTGTTTGTTCTCATTGTTGTTGTAGTTTTTTTTTGTTATTGCTCTCTGTGTTATGACGGCGCGATTATGATGGAGGCGTTTGATTGTGCAGCGCGTTTTATTTGCCTTGGCGCGCCACATGTCACTGCGCAGTTGAAGTGGCAGCTTAAAAAGAGCTCAACTTATTTAGATCCTTTTTAATGCCTAAGTGATATTTATTTGTGTGACATTTTTATTTGTTTGTTTTGCGGCTGCAAAATGCGGATATAATTAATTCAAATGCGTCACATAATGCGACAATGCGGCGCGGCATTAACAGCAAATAAATGACAGCACCTGCTGCTGCGGGCTCGGGGCATAGCATAACTTGGGGCGCTTTCACATGCGACTGCGACAGCGTTAATCTATAAATCATGAACAACGGAGAACGACAGCAACAGCGCAACAGTTGCGCCACGTGTTGTTGCTTCACACGCGGAAAATTTTGAAAAATGCTGGAACGTCGAAGCGGCTTCGGGATTAAGTGAGAAAAGCAAACAAGTAAAAGACTTCAGTGGGACAGCAACTCAACTCAAACACCAGCTGCGACTTTTTCTCGACTGTTTTTTTTCCACTTTCACTGCGTTACACCTGTGGACTTTTATGTGTTTGGGGCAGCGTGTAAATTCAGCGCGAAAAAAAGTGACAAATAAATTTTTAAAATTGTTTCTGCTTCTGTTTGTAATAAATTCTACTATCAGTTTTACTTGCGCGCATAAACTTTTTACATGCCACTTGGCCTGAAAGTTGGCGAAAGAATGTTTAACTTTGGCTCGTTGGCCAATGGTTAACTGTCGTTGTTGTTGTTGTTGTTGTTGTACCCACGCAGTTGCGGTTATTGTGGCTACAAACAACATTTTAATACATAATTCTGTCGCATTCGGTGGATTATGGCGTAACGGGGAGATTCTATGAGATTCTAATGTTGGTGGTATTCATGCGACGCGATAAAAGTCGAGAACGTTGGGCTGGTTGTTTACTAGTTTAGATGAATTTCTGTTTGAGTGACATGTCTCTATGCTGAAATATTAATAAAAGCAGATGATTGTGATTTGTTTTCTATGCGGCTCATGTAAAGCTGTAACCATTTAACCCATGTTCGAGAATTATGCACAGCTTTTACTATTAAAGAAATGGGACAAATCGATAAAAAATTATTTATTTATTGATTTGAAATGTGGAAGAATTATAAAATCACTGTCTGTCAGGACCTTCGGCTCGTTGATGATGTTATACTAAATTAATTTTGTTTTAATTAAAGTCTTAAGTATCTTTGTTATCATTGAAAAAATATACTTCAAAATTAGTTTATTCATGTCTCTAATGATTTTTTGATAGCATTAATGGATAATTGGATTGGCCAGATATTCAGCTGCCAAGGCATTTAGTGAGTTGTTATTTTTGTTATAACTATTAGTAAATTGTTATTATTGCAGCTAGCATCAGTTGCAGTTAGATGTTTGCACATTTCTCCTCTTTTAGATGCTGCTTTCATATTTGTTATTTAGTTATTTATTTATTAATTTTTTATTATTTTTTTTGCTTTCATTTACCGTATTTTTTTGCTCAATTTGTTTTTCATGTTAATTGCTAATTGCATAAAAAACAATAAACTTATTATGATTATTACAAATTATTGGGCACTTCACTTTCAATATATATATAGTTTTCAATTATGCGCATAACTACTTAACTTGCCACATTTTTGTATATTTGTTCATTTAGTTAAAGGTTTACTTACCGATTTTTGTGAGTTTTTTACTCAATAATTACTAACGGTAATATTGTTTATTAATTTATGCAAATATGTATTCATCATTCTAAGGTTTAATGTCAATCATTGGTTTTATTCGTTTCATTCAGTATTATTGTTGTTGTTTTTTTTATATATTATCGTTGTATTTTTTTATCATTATTGCTATATTTTTAATATAAAAAAGTATTTAAATGAATTATTTTTTGTTTTTTAACTGCCTTACTTACATCTCCTACGTTTTGAAATGAAAGCAATAATATTAAAAAAATTAATTTAATTAAATAAACTAAAATATTTGTCATATTGGTAGCAGCGCTTCAGCTGATTTGTGAGCTGACTTGAGTAGTAGAGTGTGACATATGTTTTTGCTTTAAATTGTGCGGAATTCTGTCTGCAGACTGAACGAGTCAGATGCTAAGAACTGTGAACTCATCAAAGGTTTAATTTTTTTACGAGCATCTCACATTAGGATTAAAGACTCGGCTTTATGCCACATGTTGCATATGAAAAAAAATCACAAACAAATCAATTTTCTAGTAAAGGCAAAATACTGTTGATCCTGCAAAATTAACATAAAAAGACTTTCAGTATTGTTCCGGTTAAAGAAGTTTCAGTAAAGAATGAAAATATTTAAATACATACATAGTTAGATATGCGTGCTACGAGCCAAATCTGCTATACTTCTTAGCAGAAGACAACTCAAAATCCTATGTGGCGCCCTAACCGGCCACTATTCGTGTAAGTACCACCTCCACAAGCTCGGCTTGGTCATCAACAAAACATGCAGATACTGCAATGAGGTCGATGAAACAATGGAACACGTTATCATAAACTGCCCAGCCCTGGCACACAGACGTGCAAAGGTTCTAGGGAAACATATTCTCGATGATGAGGACCTAATGCAAAAATCGCAGACAGGTCTGATTCAATACCTGAGCACATAAAACACCAGATGATTCAAGGGGCACAATAAACCTACTACGTTTTGTGCGCAAGGGCATTGTCTCTACCCAATATCATTACATTATATCAAATGTGTGCTGCAAATTGATGAATGCAAAATGTAAATTTTAGCAAATTTTTAGTTCTGATATTTTTGTGATGAAACTTTGGCGCACTTTACATGAGCTTTGGGCACAAATGATCCATCGGGTGAAATAGCTACTGCAACGTGCTTAGCTCTGCAAGAGCAATCGAGATCCAAAACCTATGGACAATTTCTGACATTGCCACTCTAGACTGACTCCAAACTTGTCTCGGGCCATTCAAACTGTTGCACAGTGATTCGACTCCATACAACCGCGGGACAAAATTAGAAGGAGTAGTCCGTTCTTCATAAAATTTGGTATACTAGTTAAAGATGGTCTGCTGAATTGAAATTTCCATTTAGTTTTTCCATTTAAACTGTTATAGTTTCGCAATGCCTGAAACTTAAATTTTCAATTTTCGTCATTTTTGGTGAGCTATAGCACCAAGTGTGTCGGCTAGATTTTTCAGATTTTACATTTAATCGGTAACGTCAACATTGATTATTCCAAAGAGTAACAGAAATTGTCTCAGAACCCTATGTTTGACATTATTGCAGATTTTATCATTTTTCGTGCTGATTCCATACTTTTAGGCATAAATTAAAACAATTTCTCGAAAAATACGTGTTTAGACCACTTTTCAAATTGAATTATTTTCTGAGATCGGAAGATTTTGAACGATGTAGTTATATTATCCGACAAAGAAAGAATGCTTCTTAAAATAAAAAAAATCCAGGAACATACTTTAACATACTTTTTAGATATTTTCCTCTAAGTTTTGCCAATTTTCAGATTTTTAATTTGGAAAAATATTTTAAATTTAAAGTGATGTAAAAGCCTCAGCTTTGTAAATTTTGAGAAAACATTAAAAACGAAAATGGCCACATCATTTTTTAATCTATATTGAAAGTTCTAGCAACTTCTTGGTAATTATGCATTTTTACAATTTTTTTTCCTCAATAGACTAAAAAACAGAAAATATGTGTTTACAGTTTTTGGTGAAAAAAGTTTTAACTTTGAGCCGCTTTAACACTAATTAATTTTTAGCACAGATTTTTTGGGTTTTTCTTAGTTGGAGTCTTACCTTTTGAATAACATCAAAATCGTTAAGTTCTGAGACTATAAATTTTTGGAATTTTGTCTATGGAACGAATCACTGTGTGTTGAGGCGCAGTTGAGTGTTTCACAGAAATTGCTCTCTTCAGGTACGGAAACACATTACTTCCTACTACTTGGTCATATTTCCTCTACTTTTAAGCAGATTTGCCAAACAAGATTCATTCACAAAATAAGAAAATTTTCATATGAAAAAACGTTCATATATTACGAACTAATGAACGAAGAATCGTTTCATATAGACCAAATTAAGATCCAAGTTGTTCTATACCAACGTTGTAAATGAATGCGATTCTTTATTAGTCACTTTAATACATTCAGCTGCTGACTAAACACTGCACACAAAACACTAACCGAACACTTCAGCAGTTCAATACGAGCCGACGCGGAGTAGGCAAAACTTTAGCGCTTCAGAGCAACAAAAGCTGCGCACCGAACGAACCCAAGTTGTGCTCGAGAGTTGTCGCTTTAATGCTGCAACTCGTTGCTGCCGCACAGTGCTGGCGAGCACTTTATAAATTAGGTTGCTCGGCAAAAGTGCACTCAAGTGTCGGAATGCAGCAAAACAACAGCGGCAACAGTAGCGACGGCAGCGAAAATGAAGTTGCGCGCAAAAAGCTGCCTGACGGTTTCTTGTTGGCATTTCAGTTGTTGCTGACTCTCGCTATTGCTGCGCTGCCGCGTCTGTTGGCCGCATTCGAAATGGGCCAAGTGGTGCTGCTTCAAAGGTGTCGGCACACAAAGCGGCTGGCTGCCAGTTGAATTTCGTGCGTGAAATTCACACAAACCCTTTTGACCCTTTTTATGAAACTTTGTTGTTGGTTGGTCTAATGTTTTATGGTTTCTGCAGTGAATCATTGTTGTTTTGTAATGTTGCACATGTTTTTTTAATTGGCGTCTGTTTTGTTAAATGACCGACAAAAGTTGATGGTGATTTTAGTTTGTGTTTTTATTTGAAATTCGACTATAAAGCGTCGAAATCACGCACATTGCACGCTTTTAACGCTTCATAAGGTCGAGCAAATAAAATGATATGTTCGTCCTCGCACACGGCCGGCATTGTGACATTGTACACATTGTGGTGGGCGTGTCGGTTATTAGTGATGGCAACAGTGCCATAACACTTGCAACAATCATCTGTGTTGTTGTAGCAAATGTGCTGCCACAGCACTGTTTATGGCCAATAAAACGGCGAATGTGGCCGCACATTGGGTTTTATTGTTGCGGACAAATTGCTATGCAAACAGTTGCTTACATTTGTTTGTGGGCGCGTTTGCAGCACGCAACATACCAAAAGCGCTCATTAGCGCTAATAACTAAATTTTGCCGCACTATTTTTATTGGTCACACGACCAGCAGCTCATTCAATTTTATGCCAAATTGTGGCTGTTGTTTTCCTACGATTGCGACATAAATTTTTAGTGCGATTTTGTTGATGTTTTTTTAGATGAAAGTTCGCTGGGCCACCACCACTTTGGCGCTCTTTGGCAGACATTATTGCATTGTTGTTGTCATTGTAGTTGGGCGCATTGTCTTGGCGCGCACTGACAGTTCGTCTGGCGCACTGTATCCTGCAACAATACAAGTGCCGTCTGGCAACGGAAGCCGCTTCCGAAACAGGCGGCTAACAAGCAGCCAGCTAACAATAAACAAATTTCCAGCAGCTAGCAAACTGTGCCAAAGCGCACCGACAACGCAAAAGTTCTGCTCGAGCATGAATTTCAAATCTCGAGTGCAAAGAAAGAAATTGCGGCTATGAATGGAAACTGCCAGCCAACGAACCGTGGGCCGCCCAACGTCAAACAAACTCTCAAGGCGCACCGGCCGAAACGAGTTGAGGGGAGGAGAGGGACTGGCATGCAAAGTCAAAAGTAAAACAAACATTATGCGATTTCTGCTCCATTTTCTGCAATTTTATTTGCGGCTGACTGGACGACGAACAGACAAGGACAGACGTGTGGCGTGTATGCGAGCGGCGCCATTAAAAGACTTTTTACTCATAATGAAGCACTTTTTCGTGTGAGTGCGGCGCACTGGCAGTGGACGTTATTGAGCGAATCAGCCGCAGCGTCGGGTCGTCCTCGAAAGGGAAATTGCTTTTAGGCCCGAATTGCCGCAGAGATTTGCCTGTGTCGCATTTGTCATAGTTGCATTTGAAAACTCAATTCAATGCGCAAATCACTTGAGGGCCAAATATTTTGCCTTCTTCAAAATTGTACACAAAAACAAATAAATAAATAAATAAATAATATAAATGTGCACATTTTATCTGCCACACCGAACACTGACAGACACTGGTACGTAAAGTGATTTCCCCGAGGCAGCTGGCGGCGTTTGTGCACCGCTGCTGCAGTGAGGTTCAAACTTCACTTATGGCCACATAGTGTTAATTAAAACTAATGGCAGAGATTTGTATTGCACAGCCACATGCACACAAACACAAAAACACTGCGCCACACCCAAGCGATGCTAAACTACAAACAACAACAACAACATTGACATGTGTATCAAATAAATCTACGCCCTCTAGTCACTAGTGCACAACAAAAACAACAACAAAACTAGAACTTGGAAAATCGTCGAAATTGGTATGAAGTGAAAAATTGCACATGCACCAAGTCTCGTTTAGTTGAGTTTAGGCCGGAAGGCCGCAACATTGTAGCGATTTGTTGAATTGTTGTTTTTGTTTGTTGTTGAGTTGACTAACGCGCTGCTGTCGGCGCTAGCCATCCATTTCGGAAAATGGTTGCGGCGACCTCATCGTTGGCATTGGTACGTTTTGCATGCATTTTGGGCGGCGGCGACGGCGAATGCGTTGCAGTGGAGTGTTGTAAGTTTTCCAAAAAAAAGTCAAAATTGCAAGATTGATGTTGGTGCTTTGAGTGCCCTTCAGTTGTGAACAGCGTTCGGACTAGTGGTGGGATTAGATTAAATTTTAGTGGAAGGCAGCGGAAGTTATGTTCGAACTGAAGTCTAATTGGAAGATGACTTTTCCATTCTTCTTTCTCTTCGAGGGAGAGTAAGTAGTAGCAGCGCTATGGACAGTAGTGGGAGTAGAAAGAGAGAGGGGTAAGAGGAAATGTAACACAAGTTATATATGGTGTACAGTACTGAAATAAGTCCTCTGACTGACATGGGTCACTGAAAGGTCATTCATTGAGCAGAATATACAAGTTCCAACAGACATTATTTGTATCTTTGGTTTTGGGCATTTATGTTTTTTGAAAATCCTAGTAGAGAGGTTTGAATAGATGACCAGTGCTGTGTTCTTTGGGTTCTATTAGACAGACTGCCTCAATAGAGAAGGAGGTGATACATCTCACAGAAACTAGTGAGCCCTACTAGCGATCTACCGGTCTCCTAGATTCTTACTCGCTCGCTAGATTCTTAAATCGGCCTGATTTTTTGCAGATTAAGATTTTAGCCGATAGCGCAGAACTTGAAAGCACTGTTAGCTGGAAATCTAAGCAATGTATCAGTCCATCTTCTCAAACATTTTCAAGTCTTTCAAGCAGAAAAAATTGTCATACGGTTGTCTGTTTTATGGTTAAGCGAGGTCTATATCGTTTTTCTTTCAGAATTTGCTTTCCCCTAGAAAGCCATCAAGTCTCCCACTAGTTATGTCCTTCACATCCATCTAAACAGTGTTGCCAGATGGATTTCAAGCAGTCGCCCTAAAATGAAGTCATTTTCCCCTGAAAAGTAAAGTTTCCCCCCAAATTTATAATGCACACAAAAAATAAATATTTCATAAAAATTTTTCATTCTATTTGGTACATGAAATTAAAAAAAGACCACTAGCCAATGTATCTGAACAAGTTGTTGATATAAGAGAAGTGCAACCTGGTTGGCCACAGACATTTAAAAAATCGTAAATTAAAAATGTCGGTAAAATATTGCTTCCTAAAATATTTATTTTATAAAATTCCAATCCAAATAAATAAAATATTTTCCCCTAAATTTTTCCCCTAAAATATTTATCATAAAATTTTCCCCCAATTAAAACAAATGAACCCCAGATCCATTAGGAAAACTCCTAATCTGGCAACACTGGCTCTAAATATTATTTTGGCAGAAAAGCAGGGTCGATGTGTTCCTAGTCTCGCCAATAGCATTAATGGCGAGACTGATCATTGAAACGCCACGCTTGCATCTTTTAAACTCACTTTCAAGCAGGCAAAATCTCAGTGATGGACACAGGATTTCTTTTGAGGGGTTTCCCCCACACAACTTTTGAACTAAATACCATTTGAAGCCAAATTCCCCCATCTATCCTGCAATTTCAGTAGGGAAGCCTGACTCTCGATAAACCTAAGCGGAATTAGGAGATTTCTATTTCTTGGGTTTTGATATACTTCTCTCCACAGTCTCAACTGATCATTGAACCATTGGTATATATGCTCAGTAATTTGATCTGTGCGGCTAAAGAAGAGGACATCTTACACCTCATTTATCACTGTTTAGTCCTTTACGTAGCTCCATATCACCTTTGTGACACTTTAAATGACTAAAACTCTTAACGAAACTAGAAGTCCAAAGAAAATTGAACACAACTATCTTCTTGGTAATCAGATCTAAGATTATCTGCTTTCATTTTGAATCTCAATTTCACACTTTACATCTTTTTTTGCGATTTCACTCAATTCCAACACTTTCCTAATAAATTTCAAGTTTTTTGCTAACGATTTTAAACTCACTCGAGTGCTCTTTCTATTTTTGCCATTAAATGACAAACATCTTCCCGAAAGCGCCCTTCAGAGACTTTGTGTTCGCAGTGATTTATATTTCGTGTGCATGTTTCGTGCTTTGGGTAATGAATACGAAACCGCAAATTGTATGAAACAATCATCCGAGTCCTCTTTATCAGATATGCGAATAGTTGCCGGAGTTAATGTGTTTAGCGAATTTTGCCAGGCCATTTAAAATTACTTTGCTAATTAGTAGCGGCAGGAGGCGGCACCAACAACAACAACAATGGGAGAGCTTAACAGCACAACAGTTAAATAGTGTGGCACACAACAACAGGCAACGCCATGGACGACTCTCTGGTGAGCGATTAACGCACAGCAGCCGGCATCGTGTAGTCGCAGCGCGGTGCTGTGTGCTGTGCGCCTTAATGACCGACAGCGGTGGCAGTCCTGGCCGCGCAGGCAAAAATCACTTTTGCGCCTATGGTGTTTTAATGAAGACAATAATTAAAAGAAGCCTTTGGCGTTCACTGTTTCAAATGTCCTTTGCCCGCTGTGTGCGTGCGTGCGTTCGCTCTCAGTCGGTCCCTTCGTCTGTCCGTGCGAACGTCGATTCGGTTGGGTGCAAAAGTGCCAACGCAGCCGAGTGGCAACACTGGCAACAGCATCTAATTACGACGAGACGTGCGGGTGCTACCAAGACGACGATTTAGCAAATTGCGCTTCACTCCGCGCGCCCGATAAACGTTTAATGGTGTTAATAATTTTTGACAACGGAGCCGAAAGTTCGGCCGCAAAGCTGCGCTCCGCCACAGCAACGTTGTTGCAGGTATAATTGGATTAGCGTGTTAAGGCGGCCAACCAGCAGCCGCCTAAGTTCGGTTAAGCTTTCGAATGATGAACGCGCCGCTATGGCATCGGGTCGAGCCGCTTGTGGTGAGCCTTTTGCTTGCTCGGGCGGTCAAAATGTTGGCTGCTGCTTGCGGTTGGCGCTGCGCGTTTTATGGCGAAATGTTTTGTTTTTGTTATTTTTGAGGCAATCCTTGGCAGTCGCTTAAAACACAAAGCGAGCCATTTGAGCGAGTTATTAGTTTTAATGAAAAGCAAAAATGCCAAGTTGGCGATTTGAGAAGAAGAAGAAGAAGAAGAATGGGACAGAGTTGATTTAGTGTTAACGTTGATGAATTTGTTGGGTTATTTAGGAAAATGCCTCTAATCATTCTTGAGCTTTTCTTGTGAGCAAAATGGCTCAATTTGATGTTATCACTCAACTCGAGGGGCAGCGCTCTGTTTACCACCATTTTAAATTATACCATTAAACCATTTTATATTAAAGGAACGTTTTGAGTTCGATGCTACAAACTAGGTTAAGTTAAGTTGGAGTAGCAACCTTCGTTTGAATGTTCAGTTAAGGTGATATTCTAGTCTAGAGGCTCGATTTTGAGTTGATTTTACGAGCGTAATAAAAAAACAGTAATAATTTTTACTATCTATGTTTTATCAGTTTTTTATTGATACTTGAAAAGTATAAAAATGTATAATAGTTGACACAAAATTCTAAATTGAATTCAGTAGAGGCCGGTAAAGTGAGGGCTCAAAAAAAAGGTGTCTCCTGGTTGACGTGATTTCAATCCTCCTGGTGATTTGAAACATAAAAATAAGGGTAATTCTTATTAAACAAGAATGTAGAATCATCTGGACGTAGCCGTTCAAAAAAAAAATTTGCACAAAATGGCGTCTTTCTAAAAATAAAGTTAATTTTTTGCCTTCTCTTTCCAACTTCGGTAATTTTTTAAAAATATGAATACAAGGAAACAACAAAAACCTCTACAAGTATGCACAATTTTTATCCCTCAGTATTTTCTTACTTTCTTTAATCTAATGTTTTTTTTGCCAACATTTCAGTAATGTGCACGAAACGTTTAATTTGTGTTGTGTGCATTTGTTGTCGAAGGTCGCGCTGTGGCATTGTGGCAAAATATTGCTATACCCCACCTGCACTTAGCAATTCCACTCTGCGACAATTCCTTCTACCAGCGTGTAATTCGCTCTAAATGTCACCGCTCCACGTTGTGCTCTCTGCCAGCCATCGGGTTTTCTCTGCTGAATTTCTGCACAGCTGATTGGCGGCAACAGACTCTCGCGTATCCTTTGGGCAGTGTTACCAGCCCAGAATGCAGCTGCTCCGTGTGGTTGGCACACTTTGGCCAATGCTGGCCTCAATTTGGGGTTTTAGTGAAATTCATGACCTGACCGTCAACAGTTGTGTAAAATTAAGTAGGGTAAACTTAAGTGTGCCAGACTTGGTGGTTTGTGGGTCTGACGTGACGGTCATTTCACGTGTTTTTGGTGAGCGTGTTTTGAAGTGAAATTAGTGGCAAGACAACAACATGAGCGCGGTTTGTAGGGTGAAGTGGAATAGCCGTGATGAAAATGTTTTGTGGAATTTTAACGCACTAAGAGTTAATTTTAGTAGAAATATTTGTTTGAGTTGTAAAATAACTAGGAACTCTTTTTTTATCTGATTGCTAAGACCGAACTGAGAACTGTAGATGTGAATGAACATATTAAAGAAACTTAAGTAGACGAAGTGAAGAGAGTTGCATTTTTAGTGACTTTAAGAAATAAATGAAATGAAATTAATTAAATTAATTACTTTAAGGAATTAATAAATTAATAACTTTAGGAAATTAATGAAAATATTTGTTACTTCTACTTAAAATGAACATTGTTAGGTATGTAAAAAATAAATGTGTTTTCTCTAGTCAGAACGATAAAAAGTTCATTGACTATATAAATAAATTTAAATAAATTTACTCGACAAGAATCAATGCTCAATTCATTATTCATTCTAGTCGACTTAGTTAATTCATTATCTTTTTAGTTATATAGTCCATAAGATAGAATAATTCAATAAGCAAATAAATAAATAAATACATAAATAAATAAATAAATACAAAAAATTATTTTCATTGAAATCAATACTTGTTTCATTGCATCTGGTGGTTGGTGATGATGGTTTTAGTTGTTTTCAGATTTAATTAGCAATTCATTTTGCTAAGGTTGCAAGATGGTTTTTATTTCATGGGCCGATAAATATGTATGAGAAGAAGCTATAGAGACATTTTTACAAAATCAGATCCTCAAGCATTCTCGTACAAAAGATGGTGACTCATTCTACTTGTGTCCCAGAAAAGGGTGCAACAGTACGAGAAACTGCAAGGCAGACTAGAAGATATAGAGAAGGTGGATGGAGCTTTCTTATAATAGCCTCACATACACATATAAGAACTATAAAACATATAGTTCACAAAAATGAGGCAGAGGTATTAAAACGATGCATTAATAGGTGTTGACTTTAGTCATATGAAAAAGAGAATTAACGTTTACTGTAGTCGATTTTATGTTTGAGAGATATTTGTAAACGATTTTCTGAACTTATAAATAGATCAGATAGTAAAATGAGTCAGTTAAAGTGTCTTCCTGATTGTATTTTATGCAAACTTCCATACAAAACATTCCAAATTTACATACAGAGCACATAGAGAGCCCCACTCTACGGTAAGATCCTAGTTGAAGATCCAAAGATCGTCTCTATTTAGTGAGAGAAGCAAGTGGGTCGAATTTATTAGAATAGATTAGATACATAAGATTTAAGATTCGGATGGATATCTTGCCGACACTCATGGAAGAGATTCAAAATGTGTATCCTGAGATGGAACAATGAGAGTCTCTTTCTACGGTTAGATCTTGGGAGAAGATCCAGAGATCATCTCTATTTAGTGGGAGAAACTAGTAGGTCGAACTTATTTGAATAGATCAGAGACATACGATTCCTTTAAGATTTAAATGAAATGAAGAAGTTAATTGAGGTTTCTCACTCCTGAGAGGATTTCTTGCTGATACTCATGTCCGACATTCAAAATGTGTATCCCAAAATGTGAGATCTTCGGGGGAAGATCCAGAGATCATCTCTATTTAGTGGGAGAAGCTTGTAGGTCGAACTTAGATCAAAGATATACGATTCCTTTTTTGATTTAAATGAAATGAAAAAGTTACTTTCTTACTTCTGAATGGATATCTTTCCGACACTCATGGAAGAGACTCAAAATGTATATCCTGAGATGGAACATAGAGAGCCTCGCTCTACGGTTCTTTGGTGAAAGAAATCAGTAGGTCGAGCAATCATTTTTTGCCGAAAATTGTTATGCTTTGCACTCTAAGTTCATTGCCAAGTAAATGTTAATTCGGTTGCTTTCCTTAATACAAAATTTGACTTTTGGTAAGTCCCTAATTTACAACGCTTACAACGCTTTTTATGCATAGCCACCAACTTGTTTATTGCCTTCGTAGTAGTCAACGAACACAATTGCTTCACGAAAAGTTTGCCAAGTCATTACTTGTCTGAATGTAACCTTCAACATTTTAGTTGACTTATGTAAATTATTTTGTTCGAGCTAAGAAAAGCAAACTAGAGTTCGCCGCTGAATTGAGACTTTCACTCTCACGTCACATCTTTGTATATCTATGCAAATTTTATTGTTGTTTACTACAAAAGCATCAATATTAAGTCCTCCGGCCGCAGCGGTTCTTGTATGCAAATTACTTAGACGTGTAAAAATTCCCCCCAGAAATATTAAATAGATTTCAGCAATTTCTTAAACACTTCCGCTTTGTTGCCTATTCGGAGGCGCAAAGCAACCGTCAATATTGTTTTTAAACATTTAATTCTTATCGCTTCGCACCTGCCATCAGTGCGCAAATCGACTCAACGTCTCACTGCAGGCAACGAAGTGACAAGCAGAAACAGCACCAACAAAACAACAACAACACAAGCCCCAGATGTGGCACATTGTGTGTGTGTGCGGGCTGTTTGCACGGCTGTACGGAAAGGCTGAGAATGTTACGACGCAATTATCGTGTCAGAACAGCGCGCGCCGCAGCGACAACATCCTCATTACAAGCAAAAACAGTAACAGCGCAACAACAACAACCGCACGCACACGCACACCCACACCCACACGGCAGAACGCACATGTTGTTGCATAAATTATTCAGCATTCGGGCTGTCACACAGCCACATGAGTAGCAACAACAACAATGAAAACGAAAAACACAACACAACACAACAAATCGGAAAGTGGTTGGGCGCCGAAACCTTAAATTACTAGAAACTGTTCTCGGTTGAAGGAACTTGCGTGCGGTGTGGACTGTCAGAGGGCGACGGGTGCACGGACCGAACCTTCAGTAGTGAAGGAAAGCTGAGGGCAGCGCTTGGTGATTTCATGTTATAAGTTTTCATTGTTGCTGCTGGCATCTTTGTGCGCTTTAAACTTGAAAGTCGATAATTTTGCGGCATTATTGCGAAAATGTTTGTACATCATTTATGCAAATTGCTTTTGTATTGTGTTCAGTTGCGTTCCATTCACACCGACATTGCATAATCTATTCATCCGAGATTATAACGAACCGGCAACCACAACGATTATGATGACATCTGCCCAGGCACACACACACTCCCACACACCCCCACACACACACACACATTCAATATGGTTATATTTATTTATGTAAATTAATCTTTGACGCCAGCAACAGAAACAGCAGCCGCATCGAAGTCCAGCAGCGACCCAAAATTGGCAACACTGTCACCCGCAATGCTCATGAAAGCAACATTAATCTTCGACGTTGAACGTTTAATTTGCGTTACTTGACATGTGGCGCCGACGAGTTGCGGCAAATACGAATGATTCGCAACGCTCTCGGCAAAGGGTCAATGCGGCTGTAAATTATTAATTCGGCTGGCAACATGTGTGCCCCGGGGGGCGCTGCACATTAACCGAGCCCAGGGCGCATTCGAGCACCTGAGCATTGGGAAAACAGATTTTCCGCCGGTGCGACGGCGCATCAAGTGCACTGCCAACTGCTGGCCACCCTGGTTGCTGGGCGAGAGTTACGAGCACAACAGCGGACCGCCGGCAGCGCTGGGCTGCGTGTCAGAAGCAGGCAGGAAGCAGCTGGCAAATGTCAGCAACAGCGCCCGAAACTATGCCAAAGTATTTTTAATAGAATTACGCAAACGTTGGCATCGCTTTAATGCGGCTAACAGCAGTTCGGCGGCTTTAATAAAATCCACCCCGACGGCGCCTCAAAGTATGCAACAATTTTGCACTATGTTTTCATTTTGCTTTGTTGTTAACGCAGTTCCGTTGCCCTGTTTACATACAAATTTGTCGCTAATTTGAAAATGTCACGAAAGGCTTCGGCACATGTTGGCGCTGTTGTTGTAGCCGCAAACGATGCAAATTATTTTTATTATCATGCAAAATTGTCCTTCACGCTTTATGTGCTTGCTTAAGTAATTTCATAAAATATGCGATCCCTCATGACGACCCGAACGCCAAACACCAAACAACAAACACCAGCAAGCGGCGATCATAAAACATGCATGACGGAGGCGGGGGGAAATTGCTGAAATTGCTTGTAGTAAATTATAAAGTAGAAAGCACCGCCGATAGTGTGAGCCCACAGTTTGGCCATAGGGCCAAATTAACAGCCGGGACACGCCTCCAGTCTGCGTCCTGCACAGACAAGCGCCGTGCACGCTGCGAAATCATACATTAAATGCCATAAAGCGAGGACTACACGCAGCGCTCTTGGTACATTTTATAGCTCCTGCGGGCCGCATGTCCTCTCCTCGTTCGCTGAATTTAATAGATTTTCCCCCGAGTTCGATACAATGACAATGTCAATGACAACCGCCAACTTTCGCTGCATTGCTGCTCGCAAAGGATGCGCCAAGGAGCCGACGTTGCCTTGCAGTGTCTGTGCAAAATCATAAACAAAATTTTTAATACCCGCATTTTCGCTGTCGGCTTTGCGTTTCAATTACGTATTTGCCGCCAAAAATGCGCTCAACTTTCGGACGAAAACTTTTCGCCCCGCGCCCACTGTCGCCGGTCCGGGCGCGGCCAAGGACGACCCGAAAAACAACAGACCGAAACTTAAGCCACTCGTATTTATGCAGTGCGAAAAGTGTTCGTCGTGGCGTATTTGCATTTCTGACCTTCTGCCGCTCGACCGTCGAGTGCCGGCTACCGTTGAAAAAGGAGTATTAAAAAATTTGGCACTGCTGCAGCTTCCAGCAATTACGTTGCTCTCGTTGCGGCCGCAACAGTGACTTTGGTGGATATTGCTGCTTGTTGTTTTTGTTGTTGTTGTTGTGCGGACAATGTTGTGCTTATGTTGGCGAGTGTGCGATACAAGTAACTTTTGCGCTTTGCTTTGAGTGCCGGCAAGTGGAGGTGAAGAGGTCAGTAACGCTCGACAAAACATTAAGAAGAATTTATGGGTTTTTGGTTTAAGGGTTTTTCAATATTTCGGCATTACATGGCAGCTTAGTTGGCAGACTTTTTTTGAGTGCTATTTTCATCTCGCTGGATTTGCATATTGTGCGACTAGAGTGCGTAGGAATATTCGAAATTTCGGGACAGTGTGGATAACAATTTTTGTTGGTGCTCTGCAATGAAATTAAAAGTTTAAATTGTGCAAATATTAAAATCAGACTTCAAGATTGAATTAACTTCAGTTGATGTTAATGAATCTGAGCACAAATGGTTTAAGAATGAGTAAAATGTGGTGGGACACTTTAAGAAGTTCTGTGATTTTAGCAACGAACACTAGAGAAAAGTCAAAGAACTCATTAGAATTTTCGACTGCAAAGTATTCAGTGTGAGTTCAACTTGTGTTTCTTTAACCGGGCTTCAAGATTGAATGAATGAATGAGTCAATGTTCATGATTCCGGGCACAAATCGTCACCGCAGGAAACGAATGTCGTATGTTCCATTGAATTTAATAGCACATACGACAATCGTTTTCTCAGGCGAAGAAATGGTGTCACAGTAACTTATAGTTTTATGCCATTGTCCATCACTACAGGAACAACGGCTCCGGAGCCATGTTCTTCAATGGGCTTAGAGAAAAAGCCAAAGTACGGATTACCGATCTATATAATTTCCTAGCCAAGACCAAATGGTTCCCAAAGATCCTGTCTCGATTACAGGGATGCTAACAGATAAGGAAGGACATCGGTAGTTTTAAGAATAAAGGAACTAACAATGGACCCAATGGGTTCTCCGTGTGAAAGTGCATGTCGCACGCTATCCTTCTTTAACCTTACATAACCTAACATTACTTATAGTATGAGTTGTTGAGTTGTTGTTGGACACTTTTTGAAGGTGTATAATCTTTCCAAAGACAACTAGAGAATAGCTAAGTAAGCAGAGATCATAGCTCAAGCCAGGATATAGTAACTCTGAGCGAGGAGTTCCTGGCACTTCTGACTACAAATTAGGATTTGAGCTCATCCTGTTTTTTTTCTCATCTAGCTGTGAGTGTTTAGCGACACGATGCTAGCGTGGTCACTGACACTGAAGTCATGAAGGTATCGAAAGCGGAAGACAAAGTCATCGCATTGAAGAAGTCAGAAGGGTCCTGGAGTCATTGAAACATAATCTACCATGAGTCAGGATCAGAGTTGCCGCTTTTGGTCTTTTCGGACCAGAATTGGTCAGATTTTTTTACTTTGGTCCGCTGGTCTGCTTAAACGAATTTCGGTTCATTTTGTGATGTGAATATCTTTTCACTAGTAAACAAAATTGATTAAAACAAATACATTTTTAATTTAAAAATTACTTTAAAAATAACGAAAATTTTTATTATGGTCGGTTGAGGTTAGATTTGGTCGGAAGTTTGGTCGGAAAAAAATTTTTTAACTGGCAACACTGGTCAGGATTCATCTCATCAGTCAGAAATCCTTTCGTCAATAACTGAAAATGGTTGTTCGAAAATGAACTTATTTTCTTATCGAAAGCGGAAAACAAGGGAGCATCGCATTGGAGAAGTCAAAAGGATCCATTGGAACAAAATCATTGGAAGCAGCCATTGGAACAGAGCCTTTCATAAGTCAGGATTTTTCCATCAGCGTTATTAAAAGTAGGAACTTAAAATGGTTGTTGGAAAATGAGCTAATTTGTGTTCGAGGCTCATTGAAACATACCCTTTCATCATTCAGAAATTGGGGAAATTTTAAACGGATGTTGAAATACAATATGATTTGTGATCCTTTCATTAATCAGGAACCCTGGCATCAGTATCGATAAAGACCAGTTGGAACTTTTAATGGAATTTGAAAAACAATGCAACAATACAATTCGTACATCAAAGTTGCATAAAACAGTACTACAATTAATTAAAATGTTTCATAAAAATGTCAAAAGAAATGTCTTTCATAGGTTGCCTTGAAAGTTATCTCACATTGCTTCCAACTAGTAAAAGCTTCAAGTGTCCAACTGTTGAATATCAAATAATTGTTTTATAACTTCTTCTCATTGCTCAATAAACCACTTTAATAGGAATATTTATGAAAATTATCAATGAAAATATAATTTTTCATAAATATTTTTACGCTACAGATAACTTGTTTTTATTTAGTGTCGACGCAATGGCACTTCTCAAAGTTTAAAGTCACTGCTTGTGTGCTGTGGCCACATTTGTTTTTACGATTTTGCACATCAAATTCGAACTCTTTTAGCTTCCATAAAAACGCACTGCAGACATTTTCTTGTTTTTGCATCCAAGCTGGAAAAAAAATAAAATATTTTTGTTTTTGTCAACAACTTTCAACCGCAAATGCTTTCATTTGCTGCTTTGAGCAGCCAAAAAGTGCTTCCATCTAAAAAATGTTTATGTCCAAAATTTTGCAAATTCAGTTATGCCAAAAGTGGCAAGAACTTTTTAATTATATGCACGAAAAATTCAGTGTCAAAGAAATTCAATGACAGGCCAAGCAACTTGGCTCTAATTAAATTTCAAGTTGTCAGTCTGCGAACGCACAAAGAACTTGACGCCCAAAACGTGGCGGCGCTACAGTTACAACACAGCACCGAAACTTGAAAAGACTGAAGCGAAGCGAAAAAATTATGAATTCCATTAGCGCAACAACAATTGCAACACCAACACCAGCACCAATGGCGATCGAGCGCAACAACACGCGTCAGCGCCTATTTACAGAGTCTCGCTTCCAATTAACTCATAACGCCAGTCGACAACGAAGAAGCCGCACAAAGCCGGCGGGCCACGGCGACGGAAGCGCCAAGGCGGAGATTATGCGGTAAACGCCGTTGTCACCGTCACGCCAATTTCGGCCACAACACGTGGCACGCGCGGCGTTGACCGACGTTAGTGACATTTTGCGGCAGCCGGAAGTGTGGCGCGTGCTCGTATTTCGGTGATTGACATTTGGCGCTGCCCAGCGTGTTGTGTTCTTGTATTTCGGTCCCAAGTGCGCATCAGCGAATTGGCAACAGCGGCCAACATTTATGGAGCTTAATGGTCGAGTCGCTACTTAAAGTTGCGCGTCTAAAGACTGTGTCCGTGCGTGTGTGTGTGTGCTGTTGGATGTTTTATGCGTGCGGCGCTTAAACCCTTTGCGCCTTTGTTGTACTTTCTGGCACGCTCGGGTTCAAGGTGCAACAAGCTGTAAAAAACCAGAACCAAAGCGCGGCGCTCGGCGAAAAACAAACTTTGCTGTTTTCATTACGACCAGCGGCGGTTAACGTAATAAAGGCGAGCACCATAAATGCCACGAAAAGGAAAAAAAAATTAAAGGGAAAATAGAAAAAATAGAAATAAAAAGTTACAACCACAACAACCAACACGCTCATTCATCGAGCCGATTTGCTGCCTGAAGAAAAATTGGAGCATGTGTTCATTTGTTCGTCTGGTCGGCGCAGCGTTTAGTGTTTGGCTTTACTATCGCTTTCGTTTCGTACTTGTTGTTGTTTTTTATACTTTTTCTTTTCTATGCTGGCGTTTACTGTTTTGTTTTTGTGCGCCACTTTTATTTGCTTTACTTTGTGTTGTTTGTTTTTGCCCGCACGAAATGGGTTAAGAAATTTTCACTTTCGGCTTCAACTTTTCAACTTTTCGACTTTAATGAATTGCGTTTTTTTTGCGCCTTGCTGCTTTGCTTTTCACACACACACCTGCAACGCTGGTTGAGCATACAAAACAGGGCAACACTTTATTGCCTGCTTTTAGGCGCTGAATGTACGCTTTTCGCTTTGGCGCCAAATGCCACAATAAACGGCGAGTGTCCAATGCGAGACAGGATTTTATTTCTTTTGAAATATTTTGTATTGTTTGCTTTTTAAATTCTGCACTGCGCACAGTTCATTCACAGCCGATATCGATAACATTTGACCTCATCTCGGCGCTGTGCTACACGTTGCATACGAAACATGACGCCGTGCAAGACAATACGAAAAGCAACAACAACAACAACCAAATAATAATCATTACCATCTACTTTAATGCCACACAAAGCGATGACTATGACGTGGGTGTGGGTGTGGGTGCGGGCTGGAGCTCAACAATGAGCAACTTGCCGCCAGCCGAGGAAGTTGCCGGCGTTGCTGCCGCCACTGCCAGCAGCCATGTGCCACGTTCGCAATGTGGAGCGGCCGGAGGCAGGGCGAGTTATTGGAGTGCAACGTGTTCACTTGGCAATCTGTGTGCCACTCACACACACACAACTGACACGTATACGTGACTGTCGACACTGGCAGCTGGGTCGGGGCTGGGTGCTGCTGCTGCAACGATACGCGACGCTTAGTCGAAAGTGGAGCGGAAACAAAGGAAAACGCTTGAACACGGAAAACCACGCTTATCACCTTAAGTGCAACAAAATGCGCTGAGAAACAGGCGGCGCGCTCACTTGTTTCTGCTGTTGTTGCAAATAAAGTGCAGCGAATGCAATTGCACCCAAACTACATACGGGACGCTCACCCATGGGGGGGAGATGAGACGCAAGCGGCAAGAATCTATAAAAGCGCAAAGGGATAGCGCTGGTTTTAGCGCGCTTAGTGGTTCGGGCGAGTAATATTCGAAATGTTTAGCAAAGCCCGTAAAAAGCGCACATGATGCGAACAAGGCGAGAGAAGTTGCAAGTAGCAGCAGAGTTTTGTTGTTGGGGGAGTGGGGATGAAAATGGACTTTTAAAATCCATTAAGTAAGCCAAAATATTGGAAAGTAAACGATACAATTTTATTAAATTTTAAAGTGCCTTAAGTTATGGAAAATCCAAATTGACGTTGGTAATTAAAAAATAAAATAAAAAAAACATATTTACCTCTACTTGCATACATTTTTATTATTACTTTAATGAATCTGAATTTTATTACATTTTTAAATTCACATTAATAGCTTTTAATGTTACTTCCGGAGTAAAATTTTAAATCTCACATAATTTTCGTTTTCGCAGAAATTGACGTAGCTCACATACGGAAATTCCACAGTGGTTCACTACCTGTGCGGCGGCTTCACGGCCACAATTGGCAGCTCCACATGACATTCGCTGCAAGACATTTGGCTATTTGTGCTAATAAAAGCACACACACACATACACACCGACAAACCAAACCAGACAAAGACAAAGTGGCAGCGAACACACATGGCGCAAATCACGAGCAGCCGCTGTTGTCGTTGGCACAGCTGCAGGAAAAATGAAAACAAAACATGGCAACGGCAACGGCAGCCGCCGCGACTATGAACGACGTGATTAAATTGCCAAAGTTTCGGTTAACTGCAGAATTCACACGGCGCGCTACGTGCAGCCACATGCAGCCGCGCGGAATGAGTTTTGCAGCCAATTTCGCTCACCTTCATATGGAAATGACGTGGAGCCAAGCAGCGCAGCGCAATGACGGCCGAGTTGAGTGAGTCGAGTGCGCCTTGTAGGTCAACATTAAAGCCGCCAAGTGTTAAACATTTAAAATTGCATTCAAACTTGAAGCGAATCGTGTGCAGAGTTCATTGCTGTTGCTGAATGCATCATTAATAAAAATTTAAAAAAATAAATAAAATAAAATCTGTGCGACAATGTTATGTTTGTGCAGTAAATGCCAACACATGTTTATGAACAGAACAACAAAAACGTGTTACTTCTGCATAAATTTCATTTTATTCAAACTTCATTAAATATTTTAATTAACCGTAATAAATTCGCATTTATTTATGCGCTCCACGGTGAAAGCAAAAGTTGTGTGTTATACGAAATAATTGAAACTCCGACGGCGACAACACGATGCGATAATGAATGATGTGACAGGTCACGCGAGGTGAAAGTTTCATGCAAATAAATGCTTCGAACAAAGTTGCGCTTCAACTGAAATTTGTTAACATGACAACTGTAGAAATAAAAAAACAGTTTTTTTATTTCTGAGTAAAAAGATTTTTCTATTTAAAAGACGAAATTTTTCTTACAATAGATTTGGTTGGGGTTATGTGGGGAGGATGTGGATGAAGGCCGTTCGTTTCCCCTCTGCGAGTGTTGAGCCCAGACACATCAAGCTAACATATCTTACAATATATCTAAATATATTTTAAAGACAGAAATTTTTTAAATTCGGGGTCTAAAGGGATAAAAAAGGGTTCAGGTGTAATGATTTTTTATGCTTTTTGACTTAAAACTCGTAAAAGTACTTCAAATGTGATATAATACGACAAGGTTTTTTAATATATTTTTATGTATTTTTTTCGAAATCAAAAATCTGACAAGGTCATCGACGAGTTAAAATTTTATGTGGTGAAACTATGAAAAACGTGAATTAATGAGCCTATTGACTTCAATCTTCTTGAAAGTGCTTTAAAAGTGAAATAATTCGACATGTGTTTTTTTTGTTTACTTATTTTTATGTATTTTTTTCGAAATTCAAAATCTGATGGGGTCAACCCATCGTTAAGAGTTTGTATGGAGAAACTGTAAAAAAACGTCAATTAATGAACCTATTGACTTCAAATTTCGTGAAAGTATATCAAATGAGAAATAATTCGACACGTGTTTTTAATTTTTTCGAAAATCAGAATCTGACAGGGTCAACGACGGGTTAAAATTTTACATGGGGAAACTGGAAAAAACGTGTATTTATGAGCCTATTGACTTCAAACTTCGTGAAAGTATCTCAAATGTGAACAAATTCGGCACATGTTTGCAGGTTTTCGAAAATCAAAATCTGACGGAGGCAACGATGGGTTAAGAGTTTGTATGGGGAAATATGATTTAATGCATCAATCGACTTCAAACTTGGTTAAAGGACTTCAATTGAGAAAAATTCAGATGATTTTTTTCGTAAAAACCTGACGGGATCAACCATTGACTTCACCAAATTGAGCACAGAAATCGAGACTTAGATAAGGAAGCAAAAAACTATTTCATTCAGAACCGAAAAAGTGTTCGATGCGACAGTAGGATGTCTTTAGTTGCATCTTTGTTGGAAGAATCAAGTAATGAATCAAACAAAAAGCAAGTCTCTTTTTGTCTTCAACTGATGAAGGCACTTTTGGAATAATAGCGATAGGTGGGTAAGTAAGTTAGGTGGCCGTCTCTAGGGCATCAATTAGGTCATGTGGCCCATTGCATTAGCTCTGATGAATTTTTCAATATAACTTGGGTCATCTTCTCAAGACAGCTGAAGATATGGAAGTGCATTCTTGAAACCGCCGAAAGAAATGTTCCACGGTTTCCTTGCAGTTTTCCTTGCTGCAGTTGTTATGGCGTTCGAAAAGAGATTTTGCGCCCATAACTCGGCAACGGATCGTTCAGTAAGTACAACAACTTTAGAATCCAACATTAAGCATATAAAAAACTAAAAAATTTTTTTGATTTCTATCACCAATAAACACTAAAAACTTATAACAATTTTTCCGCCTGCTTTCAGTGACCTTTTTCAAAAAAATTCACATTTATATTCGAAAAATAGAAAAGGAAAAACAAAGCGTGTGAATAGTAGTGAAAAATACTTTGTCGACCATTCAGCTGAGCATGAAAAAAAGCAATTTATCTCAAAGAGCGTGACAGAATTTAGGCCGCCCACAAGGACTGGCAAGAGCCAGTAGCCGCATGCATGCAGCACACAAATACACACACTCACACAGAGACACAAAAACTTAAATGGACTATACACATATGTAAGTAGTTAAATACTCGTAGTGTGTTTATAAGCCTACCAGCAGCGGCATGTGGGCGTCGGTGTGTGTGTGATTTAGAAAAATGATGGTTTCAATGTCAGCTGACATTTCTGCGCGTAGTTTGTTTGTATAATTTTGTATAATAAATTTGTTTGTGCAGGATTTTCGTGTTGAAATTCACACATATGAACAAACATTGTTTTTACAACTATGTGGTATTTGATTTTGTTTCTTTTTTCTTTAGTTTTTAAAGTGAAAAATGAATGTTTGACTGCATTAAGGTAGAAGGAGGCTTTCTCAGTCCTGATGAGAGAATGAACTAACTTAGACTATAATCATAGTTATATGGGTTGAGTTTCAATCACAGCTTAACCCCTTAACTTCCGAGAATATCTATGGGTCGATTGAAAAAATCCATAAATAGAATTTCTAAATAGTTTTCTAAGCTGACTAAATGAAAAGTCTAAATGAACCTTCAACTGTGAGCATCAGAGAGAAAGCCATGTTCGAGTTGAAATTTGTGCCCAACGTGGTATCACAGTGAGCCATCTTTCAGCGCGCAAATCAGTCTTAACCCATTACTGCCTGCATATAGTTCTAGCCAGCGGATTTTGTCTAAATTTACATATGTTGGTAAGGGGTGCTTAGAATAGTTATACACAAAAATTCAGGTATCTACCTGATATAGCACCTGAGATATAGAGGGGGTGAAATTTCACCCATCCGGCACCAGGTGTGCCGAAATATCCATATATTGCAAGAAGCTTGGTTGATTTCTTATTGCCTGTTGAAAATTGCCGATATAATTAATTATTTTTATTTTTACGTTTATTTAATTATGGAAAGGACTATCTATTATAAAAAAGTAGCTGGGGTCTTCAGCTTTCATAAATGGGGCCAATCCCAACTACTAATTCCACCTATCTTCTCCCCCTGGAGCTATTCCTACCTTTCTTCCTACCTAGGACCCTACGACAGTAAACTTGCTAAATTATTAAAATCTATTATCTATTATCTTGACTACTAACAAAAGAAAATGTGTATGACAATGTCGGCGCATGAAATTGGCGCCAAAATAAATGACGGTTTTCCATTCTATGTTTTGCACGTAAAATTATAAATGAAGGCGAGAATTAACAAAAAAATCAATGAAAATGATTCGCAGACGTGAAGTTTTGAGCACCTTCAAAATAAATGACATAATTGAGGAAGAACGGAGTGAGCACGAAGACATCGCAAGTCTTGGCTGAGCAGACGATATAGACGTAGTGCTTTACCACCCGATCGTGTGATTGACTTGACCGACGATGACAAACTTGTGATCAACGACACTGATCAAATTTTACCATCTGAGTAAGCCGGAGTAATGGAAGTAATGGAGTCACCCAATACATACAGCTAAAAGATATGACCGTAAGCAATCTAAGCATATTTTCATTGACCAACCAGATCCCATTTTTACATACAACCAACGAATGAGTGGAGTTGATTTAGTAGATAAAGGCATTGCGAACTACAGAATCCGGGTTCGTGAAAAAAAATGGTACTGACCTTTGATAAGTAGTGTGTTCGATGCCTTAAACGCCTGGATATTGCATTGCTTGCTTCAAAATTTTAATAAAAGCAAGCCGATGGCGCAATTCGAGCTTCGACGTGATGTTGTTAAGAGTTGGTTGCCCCCAATTGAACGGAACGTACAATCCAAAAGATTATTTAGCACAGTGACACCAAGTCAAAAACGAGTTCGGAAAGATGGGATTGGCTACTTACCACAACGAGGAGACAAATACCGTCGTTGCAACCATTGTTAAGGAAAAACCTTCTTTGCATGCATGCAGTGTGACGTGTGCCTGCATACAAAAAACTGTTTCGAAAATTATCATAATGGTGAAAATCCGACCAAACGAACAACACATTGATTTTATTGATATCAAAACTATTACAATATTAAAAATTTCTTCTAAGTACCAAAAACTCTTTTTCTAAGTACCAAAATAATAACGCGCAATTTTTGAAACTTCGGTACACCTGGTGCCGGACGGGTGAAATTTCACCCCATTCTGGAAAATCATTCATTGTACACAGGTAGATAGTACAAGCAATACCAAAAATTCACAGAAGATAGGCAGGGCAATGCACTACATACTCCAGAGAAAACTGCTGGAATTTCCAATATTTACTATTTTTTAAGAATTTTAAACTTCTCGATAAAGTAAACAAAAAAAGTTAGTCAACTTTAAACACGGATTGGGATAACTTAATGCCACAATTCTTCAATATTATTAAACACGAAATAAACCTGCATCTATTCCAATTCATTCTGCCAAAATTTCAGCCAAATCGCATAACACATTTAGTCAGGGGGGCCAAAGGAAAATCACCTTTCCAGGGGGTGAAATTTCACCCCATCCGGCTGGAATGGGTTAAGACAACCACGCCAATCTTGTTGCTTTCTTGAATGAGTCAACGCTCAGACTCTGTAGAAAGCGAGCATTGTATTGATGTCAAAAAAGCACTGAGTTCAAAAACTTTAATGAGACCCAAGTTGCAGTTCCTTGTGCTTCAAGTTTTCAAATGAATTTCCTTATCAACCCATATCAGCTAAGTGGAGAAAGCAATACAAAACTTTTGCATACGCGACATAACAACCGCAGTTACACATAAATTAACTAAAAAATTAAATAAATGTTCCATGAAAAATGTAAAATCCCCCTTCATTGTCTCCACAATGGTTGGCGCTTTGTTTCCTTGTTTTAAAAGCGCACAAATATTACATACAAATATGTTTTTTGTTCGTATGTATGTGTTCACCTATAGTCGCCGTAATGCAAAAAGTCGCACACAAAAATAAATGTTGTGTAATCGCCTTTGCGCCTGTCAATATTTTATTAAGCCGCCTCATTTTTGTTGCATAATTTACGGCGCATCGAAAATGTATTTCTTTCGCTTCATGAAATTTTTAGTTTTCCAGCCGCGTAAAATGCAATTTTTGTGCACATTTTATTGAATAGTTTTTCGGCGTTTTTTTATTACATTTATATTTTTTTCTTTCTCATATATGAGGGAATTTTTTTTCATTTTGGCTGCAGGATATTGATGATTTAGTATTTAATTTGGCACAGTTTGTATTTTTATTGCGAATTTTTGTCTATGCTCACTCAGCGTTTTGGGTTGTGTGGCATTTGGCTAAAAATAATAAAACGAATGGCGCAAATCTAAAATGGCTGACATGCTTCGGCGAAATGCCGCAAGGCCGATGTGTGAATGTTGCCAAACGGGGCATTTTTTTCGCCACATATTTTCAAATATTACACAATTTTTAGGTTTAGATTTTTAGAAATACTCGTAAATATTATTTTCTTTTATTCACTTTGATTTATGTTTTTGATGCTTGCGGCTTACTGCCGATTAGAATTGGTATTGAATAAATGTTTAATTGATTTTCATGCCGAAATTTCTACGGATTTAGGTAGAAAAATATTCTTTTTCTAGCACAAATATTTCAATTATCCGATTTCGGTGAGATTAAGTTATAAATTTCTTGTGTGATTGGCAGATTGTATCAATCGAGGCAGTCAGTCAATTTGTTGTGGGTGTTAATTCGCTGTTGTTGCTGTCTGAATGTGAAATAGAATGGAAGAACAATAAATGAAGGGAACATTCAATCAACTTGTCTATGTATGAGATCTTTGAGACTTTCAGAAAGGCTTGTTTTGTTGGAACATACAGAAAGACGGAAAGACGAGCAGACGCATAGATTTTGCAAGGAAGACGAGACTGAATGGTTGTCTGTCTCAACTGTTTACTAGCATCGATAGAAGTTTCACATATGTGTGGATAAGAAGAATTACTACATCTTTTGAACTTTTGTTTCGAACGGATTGAAGCTTTCCCAGTACGACCATTCCATAGTGCAGCTTCGCCAAGGGAAGCAGAAGGGAAGAAGAAGCATCAAATCAGCCTTCATTGAGGCATTGAACAAAGGATAAAAATGGCTTTCGAGTTGAAGTGTAGGTAGGTAGGGATAGCTGCTCCAAAGGAGAGCCCACTAATGCCATGGGTTCCATTGAAATATTACAATCAATCAAACTTAAGATCGCTTACTCTTTGAACCAAATTGCGCTGCTTATGAAGATAAATAGTCCAATTGGCTAGATTCTCTAGGTCGTCTAAGAAGAAGTTGTCCGGATGAGTCTTTCTTCTTCTGGACAATCAGGAACTAGTAATTCAAAGGTTGGTGGTTTTCTATTCCTCGTTCACAAAACTTCGACAGAAGTCCTTAGAAAGTAAGCCCAACACTTCATGGGTGCAAATTAGAGTGAAAGTGTAACCATTCTTTGACTTTAAGTGGCAGTTTTTGCTGTTTCATTCTTTGGTTCTCAGATGTACTAAGCTTAGCATTTCTACACTCTAGACATGAGCTAAAGAATTTGCAAGCTTTCGAGTAAAACTTTAGTGGTAAGTTTTGAAAATTTAAGTTAAGTTTATTCAAACTATTTAATTAATGATTTCTTGTCTTGGTCTGTAGGACTTTTTTTCGATAGACTAAATAATTAAATAAAAAAATAGATAAATAAATAAATAAATTAATTAATTAAAATAAATAAATAAATAGTTAAATAAATAAATAAAATGCATTGAACTCATACAATAAAAAGACTGACCGGAGTTTAATTTTTGAAATAAAAAAAGAATGCAAAGTATTTAAACTTAAAATATTTCTTATAATTTCTTGACCAAATTTTCTGCACCTCAAATAAATTTGCGGCTGTATCGTAATTATTTCAAAGTCTCATAACTATATTTATTTGTATTTTATTTTTTCATTTGCACAATAAGTGGCACAACAAATCAGCGCAGACATTCTCGATTCCCATAACCCACATCCTTTCACTACAAAATCACACAAAGACTTCCGCGTTCGGTTAATTGTGCAAGTTTGCATTCGCTGAGCGCAATAGAAAATATCTTTTAGCCGATTTGGTAAACGGCAACCATTTCCTTTCTGACCGAATTGAAGCTCTGTAATATCAAACGAAATTCCAATACAATGCAACTTCAGTGCTCATTAAAATTGTTTGCATAGCAAAATTTGAACCCATTCTGAACTCGCACCGGATATCATAAAACTATTGCACAATATTTCACTGTGATTATTCATAGCCTCCGGCCAAACCAAAGTGTGCAGTTCTTTGTGCTTCTCAAAGTAGTTTTACACCAATGTGCTGCTTTTCATGGCCTAAGAGGATTTATGGGTTTTTTGTTTATGCTGGCGCCAACAATGCAATCAGTCAGAGAATTTGCCCAGCAGCCAATGTTGGAATAACTAAAAGAGCTGATTGGAAAAATTTCAAGCATAACCTAAAAAAATATTTTGAAGAAAGGGAATGAAGAAATATGATGGAAAATTATGGAAAATGCCGAAAGCAAGCAGTTGAAAGGTTCGATTAGTCATAAATATAAACTGGGCATAGCTGCTCAATGGGATATGTTGAGTGAAAATGTGATTGAAAAGCAAAGAAATTTGATTTAAATGTAGGTTTTGTAGAGCAGAATATTACTTCAGGATGTTCTTTTCTTGCGAAATGCAAAGAAAGAACATTTGAAGAGAGATTTTTAGATGCTTGTTTAACGGTTAAATGAACTTTTACTGACTGAAATCAATCGAAAAAGAAGAGTGGTGGATTTCTCGTCATAGCCAACAACAGAATTATGGACAACAAAACTTTGCTCAGCAATAAATAGTAAAACTTCGAGAGTTTAATTGCCTATTAAAAGTTCGGAGTTGAGAAACAACATACAACAGTAGCAACTTTGTATTTGTTATAAATTCCCACCTACGTCAGAATTGTCTGTCGGAAGTTGGTCTTTAATTTTCAGCTCGTTTTAATTTATGTTAATATGTAAAAATCCATTCCTATTACTTTCCACAAAACTGATCAACTATTTTGTTATTTATTGTACTGAAATTTCTCCTAAAATGTAAAAGTTTTATTGAAATTATTTCGCACGAGCCACTTTGACAACAAATAACTGCTTCTAGACATGCTAAATGTGATGCCTCCGTATATGAAATTTTAAACATCTCACTTGCTATGCGATACTAATGTCGAGAACTCTTTAAAAGTGACCTTTTCCCTATTCATTTATGTTTGTTAACCTATCGCGTAGCTTCGTTTTAGTTGGAGATTCGAGTGGCTACCCACTTGGCATAGTTTTCCCCAGCTCACCTTTGCTGTTGGTTTATTTTCAAGCACAGCCAGAAATTTGTAAGCTGGCGGCCGCTTACGCTGACATGTTGTAATTGGCCAAATGCGGTTGTGGTGTGCGTCACAAAGTCTGCTGCAAACAAAACGCAGCACCCGCAGCGCTTCGGCCTTGAGACTGCGTGTTGCCATGGTGCAGCGTTGCCATATCAGCGTTCGGCGTTGTTACCTTGTTGCTCTCAGCGACATCGACATCGATTCAACAATTTTACATAATCACCAGTTCGATTGCAGTTTTAGTTTTGCCAATTACTCGTCAGCTATCGGACGCAGCTGCTCTGCGCTCAACAAACATGAAGTTCTTTTTGAAGAAATGTCTGCGCAAAAAGCCGCCCGAAATGAAGCCGGGCGCCATTTTGGATGCGGTCATCTCGCAGTCGTCGCCCATAGCCAACAAGTGTCTGCTCTACAAGTTGGCCGACTACAAGCGCGGTAACTATCACCTCTTCCTAAAAGTGCCTGATTGTTGTTGTTGTGTTGATTCAATTGTTGCAATTTGCAGGTGGTGACCTCATCGATGCAATCAACAGCGGCGGCCTGGTGGCCGTGGAGCAGCTCATACGCGACCAGTTCGGCATCTTCATGTACAACGAAGGCAAGGGACAGGTGATCAATCGCGCCGAATTCCTGCGCTGGAAGTACCGCGACCACACCGAGGTCACCATACCCATCGAGGCGTCGCTGTCCATACACGATCCGCTCGGCAAGTGGCAGGACCACAAGGCCTGCTGGCAGATGCAGTACCGGGGCGCGCTCGGCGAGAGTCTGCTGCACGTGTTGATCATCTGCGACTCGAAGATACACACGAAGCTGGCGCGTGTGCTGCTGCGCGTCTTTCCCAACCTGGCGCTGGACGTAATGGAGGGCGAGGAGTACTTGGGCGCCAGCGCGCTGCACCTGGCCATTGCCTACAGCAACAACGAGCTGGTGGCCGATCTCATCGAGGCCGGCGCGGACATCAACCAGCGCGCCGTGGGCAGCTTCTTTCTGCCGCGCGACCAGCAGCGCGCCAACCCGGCCAAGTCAACGGACTACGAGGGCCTCGCCTACCTGGGCGAGTATCCGCTGGCGTGGGCCGCCTGCTGCGCCAACGAGAGCGTCTACAATCTGCTGCTGGACTGCGGCGCCGATCCCGATGCGCAGGACTCGTTCGGCAACATGATACTTCACATGGTGGTCGTGTGCGACAAGTTGGTGAGTCAACTGGTGGTCCATGATATTTCAAACACCTCGGTGAGTTTGTTGTTGTTGTTACGCAGGACATGTTCGGCTATGCGCTGCGTCATCCCAAGTCGCCCGCCAAGAACGGCATTGCCAACCATTCGGGTCTGACGCCACTTACGCTCGCCTGCAAGCTGGGCCGCGCCGAGGTCTTTCGCGAGATGTTGGAGCTGTCGGCGCGCGAGTTCTGGCGCTACAGCAACATTACCTGCTCCGGCTATCCGCTGAATGCGCTGGACACGCTGCTGCCCGACGGCCGCACCAGTAAGTCGACAGCGATCTAATCGTCAGTTGTGACTTTAAGTGTTCTTCTTGTTTGCAGACTGGAACTCGGCGCTTTTCATCATACTGAACGGCACAAAGGAGGAGCATCTGGACATGCTGGACGGCGGCATCATACAGCGGCTGCTCGAGGAGAAGTGGAAGACGTTCGCGCAGAACCAGTTCCTCAAGCGGCTGCTCATACTCAGCGCGCATCTGCTGTGCCTCTCCGTCTCGGTTTATCTGCGACCCATGCACGACAGCGACGACGATGAGCCGAACGAAGGCGATCACGGTGTGGTGTTGGACGAGCGAAAAAATGGCGACGAGGACGACTACGACTTGCAGACGGTGGCGCGTTACTGCGCTGAGCTGGCCACCATAATAGGTGTGCTGAGCTATGTGATCTTCCAGCAGGGCGACGAGATCAAAAATCAGGGACTCTCGGCTTTTCTCAAGCAGCTGGTAAACGCTTTGAAATGTTTGCAGCTTCTTAGTTAGTAATTTGCTTTAATTACTCTCCAGTCCCACGCGCCCGCCAAGGCAATTTTTCTGTTCTCGAACCTTTTGATTTTGGCCTGCATACCGTTTCGCATTATGGGCGATGCCGACACCGAGGAGGCCATTCTCATATTTGCAGTGCCGGGCAGCTGGTTTCTGCTGATGTTCTTTGCCGGGTGAGTTCGAGTGTCTTTCATCCCATTAACATTCATGGGTGCTGACCGCATTGCAGCGCCATACGCCTCACCGGACCGTTCGTCACCATGATCTACTCCATGATAACTGGCGACATGTTCACCTTCGGCATCATCTACTCGATTGTGCTGTGCGGCTTCTCGCAAGCATTCTACTTCCTCTACAAGGGACATCCGCAGTTGCAGTCGACCATGTTCAACACTTTTCCCAGCACATGGATGGCGCTGTTTCAGACCACTTTGGGCGATTATAATGCAAGTTGTCTTCTTGGAGGAGAACTTACTATATCTAACAAGTTGTATAACCTTGTTTTGTTCTATGTTTGTAGTATCCCGACCTGAACCAAACCACCTATCCGAATCTCTCGAAAACGGTCTTTGTCATATTTATGATTTTTGTGCCCATACTGTTGCTGAACATGTTGATTGCCATGATGGGCAACACCTATGCACACGTCATCGAGCAGTCCGAGAAGGAGTGGGTCAAGCAGGTCAGTAGCTCGAGTTCTTTTTACTCTTGTCTTTATTCCTGTCTTTATTGCTTGCAAGTGGGCCAAAATTGTTGTGACGCTGGAGCGCGCCGTGCCTCAGTCGGATGCCAAGAATTACCTGGAAGCCTACTCAATACCCTTGGGCCCCTCGGATGACTCTGGCTTCGAGGTCAGAGGAGTAATGGTTATCAAAAGCAAAAGTAAGACACGCGCCAAGCAGCGCAAGGGCGCCGTGTCCAACTGGAAGGTGAGTCGCTACAAACTCCCCGCAAGTATAAACTTTTATTTATTTTGCAATTTCCAGCGCGTCGGACGCGTCACGCTGAGCGCACTCAAGAAGCGCGGCATGACCGGCGAGGAGATGCGTCGCCTAATGTGGGGACGCGCTTCGATTTCGAGTCCCGTGAAAATTGCCAAGAAGAAACTCAAGGATCCGTACAACCTGAATCCGGAGAGCGATTTCACCAGCGCAATGGATATGCTGACCTTTGCTAATGACCCGGCCACCAGTGCTGGCATAACGCTGCGCTCTGCAACTGTGGACCACAAAGCCAAAGCTACGCCAACCGCACCGGATCCACTGCGCGAGTTGATTTTGCTGTCTGATCAGCGACCCGAAGTTCACGATCCGCAGCATTTTGCGGGGCTGCAGCTGTTGGCCAATCAAGCTTTCGATCTCGTAGAACAAACACTGATGCCGCATGCCCCAAAAACAACAATAACCATGATAACAGCAACAACAACAACTGCTGCTGCTGCTACGACAACAGCAAAGGGCATGACAACACAAGCCAGTAGCACAACAACAACAACATTGGCCACTGCAACATCTGGTGCAGCCGCAGCCACGCCCATTGCCAGCAATCTGACAACACTGTTCCAAGACCCCAAAGACATTGTTGATCCCAAGAAATTGCAGGAATTTCTGAAAATGTTGGCCGACGTAGACACGGAAGAGAGCGACGGCGGTGGCAGACCCATTCTGGGCAAACTTTCGCTGTCGCGTCGCACACGCAGCGCACTGTCGCGTGCGCCCATAGCAAAAGAGGGCAGCGGCGCCAAACTGATTCCGTCGGTGTGGGAACAGAACCTGCCGGAACCGGACATGGAGCCGGTAAGCGACGCCAAGTTGCCAAAAGATCCAATTAATGAGTGTGAGGTCTCTGCTCAGGAATTCAACTTTGAGGCCGCGCTGGCAGAGGAACACATACTGACCGTGGAACAGGAGGCCGAGGCGGAGACCGAGGACGGCAACACGGTGGAGGGCAGCGACGATGCGCCAACGGTGGAGGAGGTGCACGCGGCCATGAAGCAGTTCCATCTGCGCAAGCGCCAGTACCAGCAGGACGATGCGGCGAGACGCGCCAAAAGTGCGCGCATTCGACGCCGCAACAAGTGCGACGCACAGTGTGCTGACTTGTTGGCAAAGATGTTTAAAATGTTTCTGTTGTTGTTTGTTTATAGAGTGTCGCCGGAGCAGTCGCACGAGGGGGCGGGCACGCATGCGCGGGGTGCCACAGCACATGGCAGAAGGAAGCAGCGCGATGACATAACCTCGCCGCCGGATCCACTGGAACCCTGGAGTACGCGCGAGCTGCAGAATATCAACAAAATATTGGCGAGAAAGTGAAGCGAATTATTTGAGTTCATCGCAAAGCGCTTCGAATTATTTGAGTTAAATGCAAAACGCTTCGATGCACTTAAGTTGACTGGTTGTAGTAAAAACAGCAACAAATAATTGCTAAATGACACCACAACACAAACTCAACTCAACTTGTTGTTGTCTCTTTTGAGTTTTTGTTTGGAAAGTTGTGTTTTCGAAAAATTTGCCATATTTGCTGCTGAAATGTTGTGTTGCTGCTGCCGCAAACTTTTTAATTGAATTTTTGGTGAAAAGTGGGAAATGCAAAAAGCGGCCAAACTTTCTAATTACACCTGACACGAAACGCTCTCAAGCCGTATTTACGTTCTATAATCTGCTGCCAACTTCACTGCAGCCTGTTGTTGTTGTTTTTGTTGCTGTTGTAGTAGTGTTTTAGTTTAAGCTGATTGCAAAATTATAACTAGTCGAAATAATTTGGGTGTTCATTGCCGACAATGACTTAATGCTGCCGACACGTTTGCGGGCTTAGCTGACAAAGTGGTAGCGTGGGGTGAGCGTTGGATGGCGTTGCTTCACTCAGCACGATGCCGCAGTGCCGCAATGTGTTAATGCGCCAAAGCCGTATTAAACTGCGTGGGTCTGTCGGTGAAAGCGAGCCTGAAAGTATGCTTGGAAGTAGAGGTGTGCCAACGTATGAAACGTAGTCATTTGGCTGGCACTGGTGGCATTATTTTGTAATCTACTTTTAGGCTGTTTTCCTAAGCTTAAAAATTGCTTTGCTGACATTTTCTCGTTTGTTTCAATTTTTATTTTAAAAAATATTCAGCATAAAAAGTTTTGCATGTCTACCTAGAAAACCCAAAACAAAAAAACAAACCAAGGCAATTACTCTTTCACCAGTTCAATGCAACATTTCCATTTCTTTCGCATTGTGTCGACAAGAACAAATCAATAGTGCAGCAAGGACTCTGCTGCTTGCAACAAACTCTTCATATGCAATCAATATATTCGAACAAAAAACCTGAAATGCATTCATTGCAATCATCTGAAAAGAAGAAGAAGAAGAACACGAAAAAACCAGCTACATGCAACGAGCATTTTAGTGAATGCTGCACAACACAACGACACATGTAGAGCACAACAGCATGTGGCAAGGACACTGACGCGTGACAGGCGCACACAACAACAACAAAGGCAACAATAACAAAGCAAAGCAAAAAAGCATCGCAGCAAAACAAGCAACAAGCAATCAAGTAACAAGAAAATAGCAAACAAAAGGAGGCGAAATTTTTGTTGTGTCATAAATCAAATGTTGTTGGCGCATTCATGTATGCGCGGTGCGTCAGTGTGGCTGCGTGTGGGTGTGCGTGCGGCTGTGTGTATGTTAGTAAATATGTGCATGTGAATATGTTGGTGATTAATTGATTGAACTAGTGGATTATGAAGTGTGACAAATTGAAGGAGGAGTTAAAGGACACAGCAATCCAAAGCAGTGCGAGTAGCGGCAGCAGAATTTTTCATATTTCGCACTTGGCATGGATTTTCTTAGAAGCTATAAGGATTGTTGAAAGCATTAGAAAATTTAACATTTTGTCTTGCATGTTGAAGCTTTAAGTTTAATAAATATTTAGTGTGTGAATAAAGTTTTGGATTATACAAAATATTCAATAATTCTTTAAGTCTTGCATTTTCAATTTTTTTTTTCTTAAGAAACAAGGTTTGAAGTTAACTAATCGATCCCACTCCTAATCAATATCTCCCGCTAGGTCTATCTAAGGGACAAAAGACATCTGAGACTAGAAGACATTATCAAATTGATTCGACGCTCCGATAGGATACAGTCAACACCGAACACAGGATGAGAGAGACTTGCTTTTCATTCTTTACTTTCTTCGGGCATCACAATGGACCTTTTGAGGCCCCCGAGTGTACTTTTTGAGAAACCAGTAAGCTGCCTGCCTTTCTTAACCTAATCTAACCTATCCGGTGACCAGCGTTAAACTTCGATCCTTATCAATGTAGTGACTACACCCCCCTTTGACTATGCATGCCTTCTTGGACGGACCTTCCCGGACTTGTGGAAGGTCCAATGGTTAGTGCTATTGCCGAAGGGCGGCAAGCCCCCCGAAGATCCGTCTGCGTATCGCCCGATCTGCTTACTAGATACAGCGGGCAAAATACTAGAGCGGGTTATTGCCAACAGATTGGAGGCAGCTATTGAGGCAGCAGGCGGACTTTCTAAACACCAATATGGTTTCAGGAAGGCCAGGTCAACAATAGACGCCATCGGAGTGGTAGCTGAAATAGCACGAAACGCAATTAGCGGCAAGCGATGGAAGGGTGGCAGTAAGGAGTACTGCTGCTTAGTGACGCTAGATGTCAAAAATGCGTTTAACTCCGCAAACTGGAGCCAAATATTATCAGCTCTTCGGAAAAAAAGTGTACAGGAATATTTGGTGCAGACTATAGCCAGCTATTTTAAGCATCGGCGTCTTGTCTACTGTACAGATGTAGGTGAGAAGACGCATATCGTTACCGGTGGCGTTCCACAGGGGTCGGTGCTAGGCCCCATGCTCTGGAATATTATGTATGATGGCGTGTTAGAGCTAGACATACATAGAGCAGCCAAAATAATAGGATTTGCGGACGATATAGTTATAGTCGTGACTGGCAAACATATAGAGGACATTGAGACGATCTGCAATGATACAGTCTCGAAAGTACAGCACTGGCTAGGGGAAGCTGGACTCCAGCTAGCGGAGCAGAAAACAGAAGTACTGCTTATATCTAGCAGGAAAAAGCTGGAAACAGCAAAAGTGTGCGTAGGCGGCCACACAATCGTTTCAAGTGGTGCAATCCGATACCTGGGTGTCATTCTAGATACCAGGCTAACATTTAAGCAGCACCTCCAGCACGCAGCCGAGAGAGCAGCAAAGGCGGTGGTTGCGCTATCAAGGCTCATGCCAAACGTGGGAGGACCAAGACAGCTAACGAGATTGTTGCTGTCAAAAGTGGCAACCTCAACAATGCTGTACGGAGCGCAAATCTGGGCTCCGGCTATGGCTATAAAAGCCTATAGGAGGAAGCTAGAGTCTGTGTACAGGCTCTGCGCCATGAGAGTATGCTGCGCCTTTCGTACCACATCATACGAAGCAGCATGTGTTGTCGCGGGAATGGTTCCAGTGGATATCCTGGCACGCGAGGCGCACACAAAAGCAAACGGCCCAGGAGATGGCCACCAGAGGCAGCAGAGCATCAACGAATGGCAACAACGGTGGAATACTGCGCAGAAGGGAAGGTGGACGCACCAGCTCATACCTAGGGTGGAAGACTGGCTGCTCCGGAAGCATGGTGAGGTAACTCATTATCTCGCACAATTGCTTACAGGTCACGGCTGCTTCAGGGCATACCTGTGCCGGTTCGGCCATGAAGAAACTGCGGACTGTACAGTTTGTGCTGGCGAGGCTGAGGACGCGGGACATGTCCTATTCCAGTGCCCTCGCTACAGGGTCGAGCGAGAGTTGCTGGAACGCGCCCTTGACACGCCAATAAATGTCCAAAATCTAGTACCACAAATGCTTCAATGCGCAGAGAAGTGGGAAGCAGTCTGTAAGTTCGCTGCAATCATAATGACAGCACAGCGACGGCAAGAGCAAGAGCGTAGGGCTCAAATCCCACGCAATAGACCCGAGCCAGACCAATAGGGTCAGTTGCCCGCCCTGCGATGCAATGCTTAGCGGCAGTTCCGCGGGGATGAACGGGCTGGCGATATAAAGGGGGTTGGTTTTAGCCGGTAAAAATCCGGCACGCGGTTGAACACGGGTTCAAGCGTGTCTAAGAAGATTTCCACCTCCTACGAGAAAAAAAAAAAAAAAAAAACAAAAAAAAAACCCCCCTTTGACTGATTCCTTTCGTGGCCATGAAGTTCGTAATAGGTCGGAGCCATCGATATCCTTAATCACTATTTCACGCTTTTTCTTTAGTAGTAAAATGTCTCCTGAAGTGCGTATACCTCGTTAACAATGCAGTCAACCATCTAAGAGCTCTACGATTAAGACTAAGAACTCTTCGCTGCCTATTGACCCTTGAAAATTGTCTCATGAAACCTACAGTTTAGTTTCTTATTCCACCTATCACGTTGTGGTAAACCAATTGCTGCGTTCACTTCTGAGCTCGCGGTCAATAGAGTCTTGTTCTGTCCTCTCGTCAGCGACACCATCCACCAGCCAATTTTGCTCCATACTGACGTGCCCTCTTATCCACATTGGAGGTACCCAGTTAACTGGGACCCATGTGTTAAGTTTTTGGCCACATTTTTTAGGCCGTTTAAAGGTTATTGTCGGCTGTTGCATATATGGCACAAACATTGCTTCTTACTAACTTAACTGCAACTTAACCTATTTACTTACTTAAAGTTCTCTCGAGGCAACAGAGATGCCTTCTACAGTTGGTTACACTCATACATGATAGGGTGTCCTCATGTCCTCAACTTGGTCCTGACGGTCCTCTTCGACGTCAAACTTCAACTATCGCGTCGAACAACTTTTTCGCCGGAGCTTCATTGTTTATACAGGAGACATGACCTAACCTGGGTAGCATTACTTTTATACCTTAAAATTTAACTACTTACTTTAAAATTTGGAAATATTTAATAAAAATATTAGTTTGGCCTACATTATTCCCTCAAATAAGTTCACAAAAGTTTACTGCTGCCAACAATTGTCTTAGTTACACACAATACACAAGCACACACACACATCTATGCACATCTTAGTATTAGACAATCGCAAGTTACTTGAAATTAAGTTGCGCTACTACTAAAACAACAACAACAACAACAGCAGAAAATGCACATTTCAATTTAATTAAAACATTTTGCCACGCCGACATGCTCACAGCACACACGTGAAAACATTTGCAACACAACAAAAACAAAAACAACAATGACAACAATCGGTGCGTATAAGCAAATAAATTTCATTATATGCAATGGCAACACTGGCTGCTGCTATTGAGACATTTTAAAGAAAATTCCTGCTACGTTGCTATGTTGGCATTTCGATTAAATCTAATGAATGCCGCTGGATGAATTCACCTGCTGGTGGTTTGCCATGCTGCTTGTTGTTATTGTTGTTGTTGTTGTTGTTGTTGTCAGTATTGCTGTTGCTAGCATTGCCATTGCATGGCATTTATATAGCTGTGCTGTGCTGTATTCGAAAACATTTCCTCCGTTCGCTCGGTTAGCTGCGCATTGTAACTTAAGATGCTAACAGCAGATTAAATGTTTTGTTATGGAGGCAAAATACGTTTATGTAAAATGTCTCTGCTGTGAGAAATTTAAATGAACTTTGTAAATTGTTGTGACTTTTGCTGCTACGATTCGTATTTGCCGTTTTGTGTTTTGTGTGTAATTCGGGTATTCATTAATTGTTGATTTAGTAGAAATGAAATGTGAATTTTCTGCATTGATTGCAAAAAGTGTTATTTTTGTGATTTAAAAATAACTCAATGGCAATTGGATCTGATTCTTGCATGGAAAATTGTATTGCATATCACTCATACGCCTCGTTGGGCGCATGTAATTTGCATCCATTGTTGGTAATAAGTAGAACGTTGTAGATTTAATTTGCTTCGTTTTAGTTTATGAAAGAGCAGTGTTTGGACTAACGCTTGAAATGAATCACCTGACTGTCAGGTGTCCGGTAAATATATTCGGTTAGAACTGATTAAGTATACTCATACACAGAAGACGCTGTCCTGTAAATAGGCTCTGGAATGCAGCCATTAACTTAGGAAATGTTCTTAAGAAGGCAGAATAACTCTTTATTGAGTTAAATGACATGTTGGGACCAAAATAACGGAGTCGGCAGATTAAATATTTTTGACAGAGGAAAGTTGATTCTAATGGAGGATGAGCTGCTGGAACTTCGATTCGCAAAAGCGACGAAACAGATCCAGCGTCTTTGGGAATTTTGATGCCAAGGCCTGCCCATTGAAGGCCGCAGAATCAACCAACGGTGAGGTTGGCCGAATCTACTCCAAGTTGTTGCGAGCCTGGCCATCTCGTAGACAAGCGCAAAGGCAAAAACTGAGATACAATGAACTGTTATGTCTATGTGACTGTGTGCATTTTAGTACCAATTTTGAATAAGTACGAAATAAACACTTAAACACATTTTCAGTTTTGGCTTAGTTTTGGCGTTCAAGTTAATTTTTTAGCTTTGATGTATTCAGAGACTTGTAGTAGAATTTCATGGCAAATATTTTCGTCGCACATATTGTCCTTAAAAAGTCCTGTTTTACAGGACATTTTTGGCATTGTAGAAAAAAAGGGTCAAATTGACCCATAAAAATTAGAGCTATAGGGTTAAAATGCTTCACAAAAATGTTCTGCGTAGTATTTTACATCAAATTGCTGAACACATCATATACCTAAAATGTTAGGTTACATGGTTTCCGTATGCCGATTCGCCATAAGAATGAGCAAAAAGGGGAAAACTTTGACCACCCCTAAAAAAAATTCAGACGTAAACTTTCAAAACGCCGATACACATATATTTTTTTTTTTGCCAATTCTACCAAAATCCATTGTCAGAACCTTGTTATTTAAATAAAGTTTGATTTTGTTGTGCAGTGTAATAAGAGAATACAAAAAGCCTCTTAGTTTAAATCGTAGAATTATGAGAACAGGCAAATTTTTGTATGTAGATATTGGAGTAGCCATTCATAAAAGACGAAAATCTGTGGACCATTAGTTACCAGAATCGACTTAATTTAATGCATGAATTAGCTCATGGAAAGAGCGTCTTAAGCGTACATGAATGAAACCAATTAGGTAGCCTGCTTCCCAGGAAAACGGCAGCTTGGCTACATGCTGCCTGTAAGAATCCAAGTTTGTCATAGGAATCTAAGCATGCAGCAATACCTTTTTTATTTTTTTTTTATTTTTTTATTTTTTATTTATTTATTTTTTATATATTTATTTTTAATTTATTTATTTTATTGAATTTTATTGAATTTTGTTGAATTTTAATAAATTTTATTGCATTCCAATGCTTCATTTTCATTATTGCATTTCATTTAGAAATTCTTTGAAATTTCATAACATTTCAATTAACTTAAATTTTGATAATTCATTGAATTTAATTCAACTAATTCTCGTTTATTTATTTATATTTCCTATACATTTCGTTCCATTTGTTTGTATTAGCAAATTTGCTTTTCATTTTATTTGCTTTGATTTTAAATCAAGCGATTTCAATTTATTACTCATACGCCCCGTGTGGCATTTGGATTGGAATATTTTACCTGATTGAAGAATTTCAAATTTGCTTTTAATTTGCTATTCAATAAATATTGCACCGTGTGACCATAATTTCAATACGTTATTTGCCTGTTTCAGTGGCTTAAAAGCTTAAAGCTTTCCGCTTTCATTGAGTTTACTTTATAATCAATGAGTTGCCCACTCTCGCTTCAGTGACTTTAGCTTAAGGCGAGTAAATGTTTATCAATTTTACTCGAATAAAGATATTTAAAGCAATGATTGCAGGCACTTAAATGGCAAATAAAAAGTAGACTGCATTCAGCTTAAATATTTTCAATTTCAGTTTCCTTGAAAGGATGCGCGCTGCACGCTTTCACAACCTTTTTACACTTTTGTGGATATTGCTGGCATTTTCCTACACCGAATCAAAGCTGTCGCTGCAATTTTACAACTAAATCTTCCGTCGCCACCCACACAATTTCCCGTATCGAGTCAATCTCCGAGACCGATTTATGTGCCGACAGCAGCGCCAAAACAATCTCCGGACACAATGGCTCGTTGCACGGGTTCATGGCTGACTGGCATTAGACGAGAGCATTTTATGGCTTGTATTTGATTACTCAAATAACAACAACAAAGAAACAACATACTCGATGAGCTCCATGCTTGGCTTAAAAATTCAACGCCAAATTTTGTCTGCAACAACCGAAAAGGCAAAATCCTTGACGGGTTGCGCTAATTTCGAACAAGTCTCGACTGCGTTTGCACTGTGTGGGCTGCAGCTGTATTTTGATCTATTAGCAAATTGTGCAAGTTCAAGGCCATTGTGAAAGTGCGTCTGACCAACAAGATACGAAAAGTTGAAATATTTTCATGACGCAGAACATCAAAGTGGCAACGCAAAACATGACCGACAAATGTCAGAGAGCAGCTGGCAGTTACTAAATAGTTATTTGAAAAGTTGCTGACATTTAAATATTTATAAATAAAAATGAATGCAAAAACTTTCTCAAAGGTGAAACTCATATTTTTATTACAACGAGCTGCAGACATGTCAATTCTAATTAGGAAAACATAAATACACAACTTTTTTGATTTCTGCTACTTTGGGCAATAATAAATTTTCAATTCTCGCCGGAGCAGAAAGTTGTTTGCGCTCAGACGCAAACATGGCCAACTTTGGCCAATAAACTTAACCACACTGACCACTCAGCACGCCCACTGATTGACTCTGGTGCCCCTAAGCCACACACACCACACACACAACAATACTAACAACAACAAAAACGGAGGCGTCAAGAGCCAAGAAGAGCGAAAACATCAGCGAATTTGATTTATGACACACGCTGCGTGCTTGTACTGTCCGTAATAAAGTTTGAAAAATTATTGTTGCACGAAGACGCAAATAAAATCTGGCCATGGAAATTGCACATAAAACGAATTTTAAATAAAGCCACTAGAGGCGCGGCGACGACGTGACGCTGCTGGTTATTTATGACCGAAAACTGATTGTGTTCCTGGTTTGGTTGTGGGTATTTCGTTTTTGTTGTTGTTGTGGCTGGTGTTATTGTTCTATGGGCACGAACACAAACAATGAACAGATGAGAGTGCGAAAAGGTGACACACGTAGAATTGCTTGTCGCATTTGTGGGCGTTGATGTGCAATTTTGTTGCTGGCAGATAATGCGAAAAATTTTTGTCTAATGTAGGAACAGCAATGGCTGAAAGAATTAAGCGAAAATTGTATCATATTTAACATTTGAAAATTAGATATTTATTTGCAATAATCAGTGAGTTTGAATAAATATGAAAATTTAAAAATTTATGAAGGATTAAATTACAAAGACACACTTTAAACACATCAAGGACACTTATATGTGAACATTGAGTCCTTGAATTGCTCTTGAAAACCAATACTGAAGAATGAAGATAAACAAGAAATGCAACACAAGAACCAAGTCAAGGAGTCAAGTGTCACTTGTCGTAAAGGAAATTCTAAATGCCGGGCAGTTGCGTCAAGTGGTCATAAAATTTGCATCAATAAATTAATTGAGTTGAAAGGGTCATTCGAAGCGAGTCAAATCAAGTAGTCAGAGAACTATTTGGCCAACTTGCTGTATGTATGCAAATTAAAAAAAGTACAGTCTGCCTTGTTGATAGCACCTTCGAATGAACCACTCAAAGGTGCATTTGCAATTCAAATCAGAAATAGAAAAATTAGAATAAATATGCACTTTAGTCAGTCAGTGAGGAGAAAGTTGTACAATATTTCAGAGCGCATGAGAGTCGACAGAAAATTAAATTTCTTGATACTTTAACTGAGTACTTCATACCATATACTTTCTATATACTTTAACTGATTAGATACTGAAGAAAAAATAACCGAGAAGCCAATGAGAAACGTACTGTGGGATGTTGAAAGAAAGAAACAAGACTGCTTTCTTTGCCCAAGTGTTCAGTTCTTGTTGTAGTTGTTGGGCAAGTAGTAATAGAAATTTCAAAGCACATCTTCATGGCTTCCCGTATCCATTGGCCACCTGACTCTTATTGCTTAAAGTCATATTCTGTTATGCTGCAGAGGCATTGGCCTTTTGGTTTCAGTTTGGTGAAGTCTTAAGTCAGAGGCTTAAACAAAAATTGTCTGACAAAAACTATTTCACATCTAATGTTTTGTTTTGCGCATAAACTTTTCTCAATAGCACTTCATATCGATATTTGAGCAAATGCAAAAATAACAAACTTGCATGTAGCATTTGTCGCTAATTTAGTAGTTTAATTCAATTTTCTCCCCGAATTGGTATTCTCTGACTTGAGTTGCTCGTCAAGCAATAAGTGAGCGCAAAACTTTTCACACTCACATTGTCTGTGACCGACCAATTTGTCTGCGCCTCTGATTGCTAGTCTGGCTGTCAATGAGCAAACTTTGTGGCAAACATTTGAATTTCTTACAGGTCAATGGAAGTGTGTCTGTGTGTGTTTGAGTATGAGGCGTAAAGCATTTGTTTTTGGTCGCGTAGTCTAGCTGTCCAACTTACCAGTCTGGCTAAGGCATCAAGTTGTTGTTATTGTAGTTGTTAGGCGGCCACTTGGCAGGTAGCAATCGAAATGCTAATGTCAGTAATTCGATTCGAGAGTTTTCATTCTGTTCTTTGAGTGCTTTAAAAAATAATTTTCCATGAAGTACACAACAAACACTTAAAGCCACTTTAACAGGTTTATTTATTTAGTTTCTCAAATGTTACTAAAGCTTATTTATACCTACATTTTTAGATAACGTTTGCAATATTTAAATATTCTCACTGGTTGTTTTCACTGAATTAAAGTGTCACAACTGCAACGCCCAAAAGTATGCAAATGATATCGATTCCCACTGATTTGGTTTGGTCTGTTTTGCTGCATCAAATTCTCATTAGCGTCAACAACAACAACTACATAAATTCACTTGACTAATGGCAACAAAAACAACAACATTGTCACTACCCTCTAAAGCTTTTGCGCGCATCGGAGCTGCAAAAGTCACTTTGCATTGATGTCAGTCAGTCGATTGCGCGCGCTGTTGCATTGCCACATTGTTGTTGCCACTATTGAGTATTTGCAGCAATATTTGTGCGATTGATTGTGGCATTTGTGGCGACTGGTTGAAAGTTCGTTTGCATTATTGACAGTTTATGCAATTGAAACGAGCAAATGGCGAGATTGATTTTCTGATCAGAGATCAAATTGAACATTGCAGCGAATGCGCAACAATTGCAATATTGGCCAACACATTTCAATTGGGTAACTGAAAATCTATCAAGCGGATTGTAAAACACATTTGTGGTGCTGATTTTTGGTTCAAAAATGACACATTGCTGGCTTAACTCGTTCACTCTCGAAACTGTCAGTTGCGTTAAACAGTTCGCATCAACGCTGGCCAATTCAATTCAATTGCTAATTCACTTGGTCGAGTAGGAAGTAGAATAGTGCCATTTAATTGGCCCAAAGAAGACAACTTCGCAGCGTCCAATACTTGTTTCACTACAAGTTTTGAAGCCCTTTCCACTTTGTGCTTCATTATTTCCGCTTATAATCCGCTTAGATTGTTGAATATAAAAATGTTACAATACAATAAGCGGCTTAAACAATTTCCCTACTAATATAACAGCACCCATACTCACGCGTTCACAAAAGATTTTTCCCCAAATACACACACACAAACTGGGCAACTGGCAACGGGACAGGCACACAGCGTCTGATGCTGACAGAGAACAGCAACGCACACACAAAGCCACTAGCCGCATCAAAGGCCAACAACTTGCAAGTACATTCATACATTCAAATCTTACAATCTCATATACGAGGAAATTATGTAGCACAATACAATTTATTTGCCGCATATTAGTTTCGTTTTATGCAAAGCAACATACGTAGCATACTTTAAGGCTCATTTAGTTAGTTGCCACTGGTAAAGATTTCATTGCGCGCTGCGGTAAATGGCACCGAAGGAAACTGCCATATGAAACACACCCATACACAACAACAGAAACATGTACACACAAATGTTCACATAATTCGTTTTATTCTAATACAACAAGAAAAACAAAGTAGAGAGAAAGGCAACTGCCTCGCACGGCCACCGAAACGGCACAAAGGTCACTCAAAAACAATTCCGGGCCACGAATAATGGCGCACTCTGAGAATTAAATGAAAACGAATTGCCAGTAAAATGCGAAAAGCTCTTAGCGGCCGCTGCCAACGTTGGGTTGTTGTTGTTGCTGTTGTGATGCATAGGCACTGCCCACTGCTGGGCGCAGCAATTGCCAGCCGAACGAGTGAAAGTGGCAGCGCTGTGAAGTGCGAGTGCACACCAAATGCATGTTTTCGAAAAATTTGCAGTGGCTAACATTTCACTGAAGCTGAGTGCTTTATTTGCAGCTGCAAGTGGAGAAGGCGACAGCAAAGCTGACAATTTTTTTTTGGCATAATTAATGAGTTGTATGCGCTGTGGGTGTAAATGCTTTTTTAATTTTTTTATAATAGAGAAGAATTGAAATATTCTTGCATGTGTGAATTACAGGTTGGTTTGAGTCAACACCGAACATAGGATTAGAAGAACTTGCCTATACTCTCTTCGGTCATCATCATTGGTCCTTAGAGCCCCGAGTGTACTTATTGAGGACTCAGCAAGCTGACTGTTTCCCCTAACCTAAACTTAACTAACCCAAACTGGAACTTCAGGTTTTTTTACAAACAATAATTTTACCCTCTGAGGTTCTACATTCTCTGCTCCAAGCATACAATAAGAAAAAGAGAAAAATGGAGACTAAATTTTGTATTTAATATCTTCTGACTCAGATTACAAGCTCACACAAGGAGACAAGAAGAAAGAATAGAGAGAGAATTTTGTATTTAATATTTTTCGACTCACACAAGAAGACAAGAGGAAAGAATAAATTTTGTATTTAATATTTTTTTGCTCAGATTACAAAAACACAAAAGAAGACAAGAAGAAAGAATACACAGAGAAGTTTTTACATTCTCTGCTCCAAGAATACAAGAAGAAAAATGGAGACAAAATTTTGTATTTAATATTTTTAATCAGAATACAACCTCAAACAAATTGAATGAAATACAGTAATCCTGAATTTTTTATTTAATATTTTTTTACTCAGATTACAACTTCACACCAGGAGACAAGAAGAAAAAGAGAATAAAGAGAGAATTTTGTATTTAACATTTTTTACTCAGAATACAAAATCACAAATCGAATGAATTCAAGTTATGACTTAGCTGAGGCCGCTATTAAATTTCAATTTCAATTTTTCTCTGCTCAGGGGCTGCTTTGGATATACACCGCCAAGAGATGAAAGCCACTTGGTAGTTTTGACAAAATTATCGATTCTGCTTGGGGTATCTTCTCAAGGTCCACTAAGTAGCTGAGAATTTTCTGTCCCAAGAAATGGAGGCACGTTCTCGCAAGCGCTGCGCAGTCGGAGAAGAGGTGCACAACAGTTTCCTCGAGGTCTTCGTTTGAGCATATCCAGTCTTTTGGCGTCTTGGCCGATGGGGTAGTGTCCAGTTATGACTGCCACTGCATTTCCCACAGAGAATCTGACATAGGGGACCGAAAATACTAAAATCGCTAAAAACTGACATTTATTTCTTCTCAATAAGAGCTGACGAAAAAATGAATGAAAATCAAGTGAAATTGTTGTTCAGTTTAAAATTGTATCCTGCTCGAGCAATGCTCATTAGATTTTTTTTTTTTAAATAAGGCAAATAAAGCATATACCCATCAATGTGCCTCCTAAACTTCCTTTTTCATGCTTAAAAGCTTTAAAGATTTATTTAAAGAATAATTTTGATTACTTGAAAAATTTAGAAAATATTAAAATTTTTTTTCACCGTCCCATTACTTACCGAGCAATTTTTCTAAATATTGGATACTAAAATAAACTCAAGTTTTGATTTGAATTAAAAACAAATTATCACTATTTAAGAGTTCAGTTATTTTTTTCACCATATTTACATTAAATATTTTACTTAACCCAAAACCGCTTAAATGCACCAAATGTAATTCCAACAAAGCAACAGTAACAGAATGCTTCGAGCAACCGTAATTAAATTTACCATGAAACAAAAAGCAATAATTTTATATATTCATGAAAATGTAACGTGTCATTGGCTCATTTCATTGCGTTTCGTTTCGTTTTATGTCGTCTGCGAGGCAATAAAATATTCATAAATTACCACAGGAACCGCAGCAACACTGACGCGCCAAAACGCGACAAATCGAATTTCAAATCAACACGCATACATGCACACGTTGACGCACATACACAAACACTCAACTGACACACCGGCGCAACTGACACACATTTGTTTCGCATACCCTGTGGGAAATCGGACTGGTCCAAGTCTAGTTTTTCAACTAGTCGCTTGACAGTCACATATGACCTCAGAATCGACTCGTTTTCTTGTAGCAAACTCACCTTTTTAACACTAGGATGTGCAACTGGGCTTTTCCAGGCCCATTTTGACTTTGAGTAGTCGCCAAATTGTTTCTTTAGCTCTGATCGCTGAAATATTTTATGCCAACTATCGCTAATATTTTCTAAACGAAACGAAACTAACAAAAGGTTATTTGCATAAATTTTGTAGAACAAACATGACCACTTTATGTATGTAGGCGCTAAGTGGAGCAACTGGGCCTGGCGAGGCCCATAAGCGTAATCAGCTATTCCTACGATTTTCGCCCAGTTAGGCGTGGAATAGACAGCTGATACTTGGCACACGTACTCTATGATGGTATAGCTGTGTGTGGAAGTAATTATTTGGGGGGACTTCTTAATAGGGTGGGGGTTGAGGTGCCCCAAAAAGTAAAATTGCTATTTGTATATGGCACAACATTTAAATTATTTATTTATTGATTAAATTGAAATCAACATAAATAGAGACAGTTTATTCTGCAGCACAGCCATGGCACAAACATAGTTTTTTTACAGAGCCGTGTTCAAGGCACATGAAGTTTTTACATGAGTTACACGAGAAGAAGGTTTTGCGCCGTTTTTTGTCATGTTGAGGCTTACACCATGCACAGTCCTTTCGTTGTTTCTTGTCTGGTCGTGCGGATGTGCTTGGGGCTGGGTAGTAAGCTTGTGTCTGTAATAATAAAGACAGAATTAACAATGCATAATAGTTTATTTTTAATTATTACTTACAAAAACATTAAATTTCGCCATAGCTGCACTGATATTAGGCCAGCGGCTAACGTGACTGTTCATTGCCCTATTTTCCATGTGAGGAGTGACCAACTGAGTCGTTAAAAGCGTTAGATATTCACGACGTTTATCCGTTTTGGGTGATCGTTTCAACGAATCGTGAACAATAAAGGATGCCAGGCCAGCAATATCTAATATGTTATAAAACATGGAAAGTGGCCAACGGTTTGTGCCACGCTTGCACGAGTAACTACTGAGCATCTGGTCCATAGTATCGACACCTGCTTTATTTTCGTTGTAATCCAAAATTTGATAAGGCTTCTTTTATTGGCATTGTCAACTTTGGATACATAATGCTGTGTTGACAGCTAAATTACTGCCTTATTTTTTTTGGCACATATGAGCACAATGAAACTTGCTCGTTGTAATAGCCAAACAATGTTTCCTCCAGTTTACGATTCGTCGACTTTTTGAACTCCTCTGGGACAAACCGTTTATTTGGACGGACAGTTCCTACAATTGCCATTTGCCACATTATTTGAAAGAACATTTTCCAGCCACAATTTTTGTAACAAACAGATAAAATAAAGGGTTTTATAATCCCCCTTGCGTGCGCCACTGCACATATTAACGGCTTACGTACATTTTAGGTACATTTTTCATATATTTACGAAAACATGTAAAAATTTCATGGGCCTTGAACACGGCTGTGTAAATAAACTATTTTTATGCCATGGCTGTCCTGCAGGTAAACTGTCTCTTTTTTTGTTGATTTGAATTTAATCAATAAATTAATTAATTAAATGTTGTGCCATATACAAATAGCAGTTTTACTTTTTGGGGCACCTCCACCCCCACCCTATTAAGAAATCCCCCCAAATAATTACATCGACACATAGCTATACTATCATAGAGTACGTGCGCCAAGTATCAGCTGTCTATGCCACGCCTAACTGGGCGAAAATCGTAGGAATAGCTGATTACGCTTACGGGCCTCGCCAGGCCCAGTTGCTCCACTTAGCGCCTACAAACTAGTCGCTCATCCTAGTGTTAACATGGCGGTGTCCTAGGCGAGGGTCAATTGTCCCCGTCTGCATCCATTTGCAACTAGTCCAAGGTTAGTCCGAAGCAACCAGTTGTCAAACCAGTTGAAAGCAACTAGTTTGCGAACTAGTTTATTCTGGATTAGATTTCTAACCACTCGGTTTTTATGGAGAAAATAAAACAGTGCATTTTTAAATTAATTATTTTATTTTAAAAATAATAACAAAAAATTATCGCGAATAAAACAAGTATTGGTGCACGTAAAGATGAACTTCGACTTGTTGACACACTTCAGTCGAAACTGTTTGGGGTCTGACGCAGTTCAACATCCTGACTTCGCCTGCAAGTAATAAAAAAAAATAAATTAATTAATAAATAATTACATAAACATAATTACATAAATTTATTAATACATACCATTCGACTGCTGCTGCAATTCGTTGCTTCACGCAATCACGCAAAATTCTAACAGAAATCATTCAAGACAAAACGTGCAAATCGAGCGAACTTCGAGTCATAGAAACAGAAAGAAAAAAACATTTCTACGTTTTTGTTGTAACAAAAGCATCTCAAGATCAGCCGTAACAGAATAATGTTGAATCTTTCACCTCTGTTTCGCGTTTCGTTTCGTATTTTCATGTTTCTTCTCGCCTATAACGCGCACGCAGAACGTGAACGATTAGACGCGAACTCACCTACTTCTGCATCCGCTGACAGTCACTTAGACAACCAGTTGCCCAATTGACTACAAAACACCAGTTGAAAGACCAATGAATTTTGGGAACTGGTTGTCTCAGGTCCGACAGGGTATAAACTTCATGTGTGTGTGTTGGTAATATTTATGTGCGCTTCATTCAAAGTGCGATGAAAACTCTTTGCGAATATAACAACAATAATGATCGCACGCAAAAGCACAACAACAACAACAACAACAACACCAAAACCTATACACCAAGTGCAGCGAGGGCTTAGGTCGCGGCACGTGATACATAAAAATATGTGAAATAATCGACGGTGACATGAGGCACAGACGGAAAGTGCAGCTGTAGGAAGAGCGAAGCGGTTAACCACAACGCAACGCATGGCGAACACATCTGGTTAGGCAATAAAATTGGCAGCTGCCGCCATTTGTATGCTTTCGCACCGAGCGCGTTTGAATACATTTCACTTTTTTTTCGCAACAATTTGCGCGCTGCATTTGCAATTTGCGTGCGTGAATGGCAGTGCGTACATTCACCTTGAATAAATTTCCATAAATTGTCAATTTTTATGGCTACTCACACATACACACATGGAGTCAAATTGCGACATTGAAATGAGCTAATTTTAGCCAAATTCTTTGCTAACAATCAGCAAGCAGCTATTTACGACTGCACACACTTGGCTGATTTATTTGCTTTGACTGCAATCGAGCGCAACCAATTTGCGGGTTCTTTGATATATTAAAATATTATTTTGCTATTTTTTCAATTCACTGTGCACTCAAACGTGCGAATTGGCGACAAAACTTTTATTGGAAATGCGTTCACTGTGGCGTATGAGTAACATTTTGCACTCATCGTTGCTGGCGTACAAGTGTGAAGCGGTGTGGAAGTGATATGGAAGGTAGAACTGTTGGGGTGTTAATCATATTTGTAGGACAAATAAATGTTGAGAATGTTGCACTGGCGTCAGACAGAAAAGATTAGACTTGAGAGTGGTGAGGTTTGTGCTTAAGCGAATCGGTGATTTAGCACAGAACATTTTTGTTTATTGCATTCAAGTCTACGACAGAAGTTCAGATTTCAATTTTTTGTACAAATTTCAGTAAATTTTTTCTTTTGTTTTTATTTATTTCAAGAGAAACTGGAAGCAATTGCAATTACTGTTTCCTGTAAATTCTGCAAATGAAAAAGTCAATGCTTTTGTATTTTTGGTTTACTCATTTGAGTTGAAAAGCATACAATTTCTATACAAAAATTAATTATATTTTATTACACTTGATGGGTTTTTTCAGTACAGTATGGACTTGCCAAAGGAAATAGAATCATATGAGTTCACTAGATTTTAATACAATTTATTTAACCAGATTCTAAAATTAAACATTTCATTCATCTTCCGTTCATCCAATTACGCAGATCAAACCAAAAAGTTTAAAAACAAACATTGGAAAAACACAACTCGGCAATCAGGCCAAATTCATTATTCACCTATTGACTCAACTATCTAGTTTCAGCTACATTTTCGCCGTCATTTATGCACTCAATTCGCTGTTCTGTCCCGCACGCGCACTGTCAATCGACACTCGCCTGTCACTGTAGTCTCATCTGTCACCTCTTTAGTACAAAGAAGCCTCGTTTTTTTCTTGCAACTAACTGACAGCTTTGCGGAAATGTCAGCTCCTTTTCAAAAAGTTTTTGTTTCTGTCACAGTTTCGCTGCACAACTTTTCACCTCAATCATTTGCCACATAAAAGCACAATTTAAATATTCGTCGCATGTTCCCTTCCCTTCACAAACTGAATTTTCATTACATTATTTCTTTCTTTCTTTATACTTTGGCTTCATTTGCAGCGACGCACTTAAATTCAGTCTATTTCTAACAAATTTTATAAAAATGCAGCTCATTTGATGGCTTAACTCTGCAGTGAGAACAACAACAGCAACAACAATTGAGCACAATCAGCCTATGCGACAATAAATTGTGAGCTGCTCTCACGGCAATCGCTCGAATTGCGTGTTTATCAACATTTAGACTTATTTATTGCATCACATTTCGCGAGCTGACTGTGTTATTGTTTTTTGTTGCTGCCTCATATTGACTCGTCGTGGTGCAAATTGTCATTTTGTACGCGTTGCTCGCCGCACGGCCGCCAATAAGTAAATTTCAATTTTATTGCATCAATTTCAATTTAATGGTGACAGTAAATTCACTTTCGTGCCACACTGTGATTATTGTCTTTAATTTTATTAGCTTTTATTTATGTCAGACGCGCTTCATTTCAGTTATAAATGCGAGCTTATCGAGGTAAATAAGTTTTCGTATCAGTTTGTTTTTTAAACTTTTTTGAAAATATTAAAGTTTCATAAACGTTTGTATGAAAAATTGAAAGTGAGAGAAATTTTAATAAATAAAAATGGAAAGTTGGTAGAATGAAAAAGAATAGAAAGTGAAAAAAATAGAAATCGAGAGTAGTTGAAATTAAAAAAATTTAAAAATGAATGAGTTGAAATTGAAAAGAGATTAAAGTGAAACAAAATCAAATGAAAAGTAATTGAAATTTAAAAAAATTTGGAAATAAAATGATTTGAAATTGAAATGGTTTTCAAGTGAAATAAATAGAAATGGAAACTAATTTAAATTGAAAAAAAAATTGAAAAAGGAATGAGTTGAAATTGAAAGGAAAATAAAGTGAAATAAATAAAAATGAAAATAAACTTAAATTGAAAAAATTTGGAAACAGTTTGACTTGAAATTGAATTAAAATGAAATGAACTGCAATGAGAAAGAACTGAAATTGAAATAAAATGGAAATAGAATGAGTTGAAATTGAAAGGATATGAAAATGAAAGCCTGGGAACTCAGAACTCAGGGCTCAGTGAAATTGACAAAAAAATTGAACACGTAATGAGTTTAAATTGAAAGAAAATTAAAATGAATACAATTGAAACGGAAAAGAATTGATATTGAAAAAAAATTAAAAAGTGATAAGTTGAAATTGAAAGGAAATTAAAATTAAATAAGTTAAAGTGGAAAATAATTGAAATTCAAAAACAATTAGTCAAAATTTAAAGGAAATCAAAGTGAAATGAATAAAAATGAAAGGAAATTGAAATAGAAAAAAATTTGAAAAGCATTGAGTAGAAATTGAAACAAAATTTAAATAAAAAAAATAAACGGAAAGTAATTGAAATTGAAAAAAATTGAAAATGCATTGAGTATAAATTGATAGAAAATTAGATTAAAAAAATAGAAAATGAAATTAATTAAAATTGAGCAGAAGTTCGAAAAGGAAAGAGTTAAAGTTTAAAGAAAATTAAAGTGAAATAAACAGAAATGGAAAAGAATTTAAATTGAAAAAAATTGGAAAGACAATTAGTTGAAATTGAAAGGATATGAAAGTGAATGAAAAGTCTGAGCTTCTTAACTCAGTGCTCAGTGAAATAAAAAAAAAATTTGGAAAAGGAATGATTTGGAAGGAAATTAAATTTAAATAAATTGAAATGGAAAGAATTGAAATTGAAATCAATACAAAATAGAATGAGTTGAAATTGAAAAGATATGAAAGTGAGCTTCAGAACTCAGGGCTCAGTGAAATTGAAATAAAATTGGAAAAAGAATGAGTTGGGATTGGAAGAGAATTAAAATGAAATAAATTGAAATGTTAGTGAAATACAATTGACTTCAATTCAAATTTAAATTGAAGTCAGTTGGAAATAATATGAGCTAAAATTACTTACAAGCAAATCCGCGCACTTTGCGGTGCAGTTTGTATGCCGCCGGCGCTGTTTGAGAAATAAAATAGGAATTAATGCATTAAGTTCATGTTAACAAGGTGCAGTCTGGAAAGAGCGCAATTCAATATTATGAAATATTCATGAAATTTTCAGACCACTCAAAGCACTTTATTCCCTTATACTTACCTAACTGCCCAAGACAACCCGTTAGCAGGTTATGCCTTGCACCAAAAGTTCTCTCCAGGCGCCACTGCTTTGCTCGCGTCTACTTGGCTCAAGTTGATTCTTCCACCGGAGATATGTTACAGTCTTCCTCTTAGCACTCGAGCTCCGACTACAGCGTCGAAAAACTATTTCGTCGAAGCTTCATTGACCAAAAAAGAGACAATGGTTATCCCCTCCGGAGGTAAGTTCCTGATTGTCCATCACCAAGCACTCCATCGATACCTACTTTTTTGCGTATATTTGTATTCTTAGGAACCTTCACAGCAATTCCTATTATGCTGAACAATGCCTTGTTGACAAGATTCGTTTTCTATATAATCAATTTTGTATTTTTTATTACAAAGTTTTAACAAAAAAAAAACACAGTATCAACTCTACATAAGCACCAAACATCCGCTTCCGGCCATTGGCAGTTGAACAAGTTCCACCTAATTTTTGAAGTAAGCTCGGCTTAGTGCTGCTCACAATCACCTATTCAAGTGGTTCAACATTTAACGTTCAATACAATAGAGATTTACACAAATGAATCTGGCATCGACAGCATCAATGTTGGCCCAGCATGGACTACAATTTCCGACAACAAATCATAAATAAATATTTAACCACTTAAGCCAAAGCAAACTGTTGCCAGCAAATAACAATGACAGCGAAGCCCAGCTAAAGCCAACCATGCAAAACAGCACAGAATGAAGCAAAATATTTGTATATTTGTGCAAATTGCCACACACAAACAGACGAATGTGTATGTATGTAAATGTATTTGTATGCTTAGATGCATTGATTTTTGTTTATTTCTCTCGGCAATCGTAGCAAATTTATGCAGACTTTAATTGTTTATGTTGTCGTCGCAATGTCTGGCGAATTGTTCCAATGTCGAGCTTATGTTTGTGTGTCGTTGTTGTTGTTGTTCCATTGCTCTTGTTCACAACGTTTTTGTTGTCATTAAGTTATTTTGTGCCATTGTGGTTTTTGCTTGTGTCGTTGTTTGTGTTGTTGTTGTTGGTGCAGATGCTGGTCCGTAATTTGTTTACGTTACCGATTTGTGCTCATAAATTTTATGAGCTGCACGCGACGACGGCGCTGACTCGTTTTGTTGACAAGCATTTTCATATTTTCGCAAGTACACAAAAGTCACTTCTAAGTGGCTCGCCGACAGTGGGTCAGTGTAGCTGATATTTTTTTTGTTTATTGTTTTCGACTTGCTGCTACTTCAATATTTGCCATTCTGCGTGCAATTGCGGCACAGTGCCCCATCTACTAAAAGCATCATTCGATTTGATGGTTGTGTTATTTTCGATTCTTTTGTGTTATTTTCGATTCTGCCATTCTATGAAAATGTCATTTCCGTTGTGGTGTTGGTTGTTTATATTATTTGATTGTTATACCCTGCACCGGGTTGGTTGGGGCACAGTCACTTATTCATGAAGTTTTCTAAGAAATTCAAAAATGAGACACAGTTTGTCCTTCTGTCAGTTTGTTTGTTAGCCAATACACTTGTCCAACAGTTCGTTTGTCTGTATTCGTGAGTCATATTTGTCAGTATTTGTCGTTCGTCTGTGTATCTGTTTGTCTGTCAATCAGTGTGTACGTCCATTTATCCGTCTGTTAGTCTATTCATTCGTCTATCCTTCCGCCCACCTCATTGACAGTTAGACTGTCTATTTCTCCAACTGTTTGTTATATCTCTTCGTACATCCATTAAGTATTTCCTTCAAAAATCTCTTCATTTGTTCTTCCTTCCTATTTTGTTCGTTCCTTTGTCTCTGAAACCGTCCATACGTCCGTCCGGTCGATTGGTCCGTCCGGTCGATTGGTCCGTCCGTCTTCTTCTGGACAAACCGGTCGGTCCGTCCATCTTCTTCCGAGCAAACCGGTCGGTCTGTCCTTTCTTCTTCCTGTCACCTATCTGCCTGCACATCCGTCTGTCCATTTGTTTATTGTACATTCGCCTCAATATTCGTCCATCTATTCCTTCTTTTTTCGTCTTCGATTTTGTTTGTATGTCCGCTTGATCTGTCCTTCAATGTATCTTTCTGCTTGTCTTTTCCTCTGCATTGTTTTGTCCACATGTTCGTCTATTCAGTAGTAAGTTTACCAGTGGCTTTATTCTTCATGAAATTGTTTTCGAATTAATGAGGTTTCGCTCGTTCTTTCTTCTGTCCATCTATCTGCCTGTTCATGTTTGTGTTACTTAGTTTTTCTCCAAGATGAGCCGCCAACTCAGAGATCAGTTTTCTCCAAGATGAGCCGCCAACTCAGAGATCAGTCAGATTCTCTTCATGCGCCTAACCAGTCTTTCATTTTAGCTCGTTGCTTCTCCATTCTTTATGTCTCTCCGTTTATTCGTTTCTCTAACCGTTTATAGATTTTCCATACGTCTGCTTGTCCATCTATTCCTCACTCCCTAAATATGCTCATTACTTCGTACATCGCCCATTCGTATATCCATTTGTTCATCGGACATTTTTGCTGGTTCTTCTGTCTTTGAATGCATTGTTGAATCCGTCCAGTTTGCTTTTCTAACTAATTATCCGGCAGTTCATTCCTGTAATTATATACATATGTATGTCTGTCTGGATATGTCTGTTCATTTTTTCTTTTGTCCGTTCATTGACTCTCCGCCAGTCCGTCTGCACGGCCATTCGTTAGTCCTTCCATCCATTAGTTTGTTAATTTTTCCATTCATCTCTTCGTTTATCTGTCCGTTTATTCATCTCTACTCTAACTTTCGAAACAATTCAGATGTTGGAACAAAATGTGATACACGTTTATTTATTTATTATTTATTTATTTATTTTTTATTTATTTCTTTAATTATTTTTTTTAAGTTATTTATTTATTTAAATTTAGTCTTTGAAAAGAATTCTTACAATTCCAGTTGTACTAGAACTTTATCCAAGAACCAATTCTTATTTTTGCCATTTTGATGTTTTGAAGCAAACATTTTGGCTAAACGTGTGATGTGGCTGTTCAGTGATCTGTCGATCGCACCTCTAATCCCTTCCTTTCCTTTTCCTCTTGTACTGATGTTCCTCCTATTTATGCTCCCCGGCATCGGCCGTTTGTCTTGTTCAGTGTTTCTTGTATTCTATTGTTAGTCGTTATCCGTACCGTAATTAATAAAGATACCTAAACCCGAAACTTAACCCGTTTATTTATTTCCCCCGCTCCGCGTCAAATCGATTTCTACACATTTAATAGTCAATTAATAAAGAAGCATAAACATAGTGCAGGGTACAAATGAATCCGCCATGACTTTAACCTTTTCGTTTCAGCATTCAATGCAAATCTGTTTAGTTCCATGAATGCAGCGAATCCACTAGTTGCGAACTTTGGCAATTGGAAGGGATTTCATTGGCATTATGTTGTTGTTGTCTTTTTTTGTTATCTGTACATTTATTGTGGTGCGTTTAAACATTTTACTTCATACTCAACGCTGCAAAATGCTAATTTTTGCATAAAAAAAAAATCGACTACAACGAAGCAACCAACGAAATTTGTTTTCGTAAAACGAGTTCAAGTGTTTTGGCTGTTTGTGTTTTACATCGACTTTCTCACGCTATTCGTTGTTGTTGTTGTTGTTGTTGTCTAGCGCAAGTTTTCATTGCATTTCAACACACTCTAAAATGTAGGTTTAAGGAAGCGTGCAGCTTACACCACACCGCGTCTTCCGTGGAAGTCGAAGCCAAACAGCTTCTTAAGTGCGTGCGAAATGATTTTCGCTTTCCGTCCTCTGCGTTTTTCTTTTCGGCTTCCTGCTGCTTTCACTGCAGTAGCAAATTTCGATTGCGCCATTCGCTGCTTTTTCGCACATATTTGACTTTCGCGACAGATGCTTTTTTTTTCTTGCGTCCAGGCTGGAATGTTTTTTATCTGACGCGTGCAAGTGACACAAGAAGACACTTTATGCTGCAGCAGTCGAACGTTCGCTTTGACTTGTGTTGCACAACTTGTGAAAAGTTGCAAACGTGTTGTTGGTTTATTTTTATAAATTGTTTGAAAAAGTATTTTAAAATATTTTAATATATTTTTTTGATCTGTGTGCAGTGGCAAAGGGAAATTAAAGCGCTAACAAAATTAATATAAAACGTGGCAGATTCACTAAAAAATTTCAATCAACATTTCAGACATTTGTGTGTTGAAAAGAACAAAAAGGAAATTAAAAGCTACTCGGATCATAAGAATGTCTTTCTTGCATATATCTGCCACTTAGAATGGGACAACATTCAAAACACACTTTAACTTCCTCTCAAAAGTTTACATATTGCTGAATAAATCAGGCAAAAAAAACAAAAGAATGCCATAACTTACATCAACAACCAGTGGCGGATTCAGGGGGGTGTTTTGGGGGTTGAAACCCCCCCCCGAAATATTTGGATCGCCTATAAAACTACATACAAATTAAAAGACATTTTACAATTATTAAAGAATTACTTTTTGAAACGAAATATTTTTCTGAATCCGCGCCTGTCAACAACAACAAGCAATTTAAAATATGCACCAAACAGAGCTACACCTTACATACCACAAGGTTATTGCAGGCGCATAAATTTATTGTAGGGGTCTTTTAGGCGCCCCAACCCAAGCATTCGGGTGGTGCAGTCCATATGAAAGCCTGTGCTGACAGGTATTGCAACGATTATGATTGACACGAATGTGCCATCAAACACTTGGCGCAAATTTGCGTTTTAATCGCATATGCAGCAAGCCAACAACAACACACACACATACGAACAGCCATAAATAGAGCACTTGACTCATATTTGCACCTTAGAGTGCAACAGCATAAGCAATGCATTGTTGTTGTTGCGCACATTTACCACATACCGAAAGCCAGGGGCGTAGCTGGAACTGCGCCAAGGGCGACAACCATCGAAGATTTTGTCAGCAACCGAATAATCATAGGTGACAACAAGTGATGGAATGAGCTTAACAACTGTTGAGAATGCAAAGAAACTCTAAAGATGCCATTGGAGAGCGAAGTCAAGAGTGTTCTTAGTTGAAGTTCGAGAACTTTTAGTTGGTTGTTTACATTAATAATGGGACATGCAACTTGAGAAGACACTTGGCATGGCTCATCTTTGCTGAGAACGAGGATAAAGAAACAGCGACACGTAGACTATGCCACTGTTTGGCTTTGGTAACAATTTGACGCTAAAGCAAATGAGTTATGGGCCATCAGTCGTGAAGATCTGCTTGATATACTACATGGGCTGAAAAGTCTTTGGCCTGACATAGAGATGGAAATGTTGGAAGACCGTTACACTAAATGCATTACTCTAAATGGAGATTATGTCGAAGATTAAAATCATTTTTGCACTAAAAATATCGTTTTTTCATTGTCAGGCCAAAGACTTTTCAGCCCATGTAGTAATAGGTGTCGTAGTTATGAGAAGAAGACGGCTCCAAGTTGCATGGTAGAGTAGTCGAAGGTGTAATCTATGAAGACCCACCCAAGACAGACTGTTTACGTCTTTCAGATTTCTGTAGCGTCTTCTAACTAAGCCGCCGTATTACTTTCAAAGCCCTGTCTTTTTGAAAACAACTCTCGGGAAGAGGTACTGTTCGTATTTTCACGGACAGTCAGGCAGCATTTAAATATCTCAAGAAGGTCTCTCTTTGTCGCCCTTTGCTCAACAAGCTCAGGCGTGTGTTCATCATTACTCGTAGTTACTTGGCTATTAGGCCCTAAAGACATCAGACATCATCAACTGCGCAGCCAGACCTGGTACCTCTCTACTGGACCATAGCACTACAATTATGTAAACCAGGCATATGTATCTCTCGCTACATGTAAACTAACAACTAATTCCTTACTCGATGTAGCCAACAAGTGCACTTAAACAATTGTGTCGATTAGCAATTTCGATAGGACGTTGTCTATTCCGAGGTCTTGGGAACATTTGGGTCCTGACAGTTGGGACTATTGTCGCAGTTGCCAAAATGAAGAATTTGCCTTCTCTGCCATTGGTTTATTTTAAAAGTAATACCCTTAAAACGTAGCTAGAGTCTTCAGCTTTCATAAATGTTGTCAATTCCAACCATTAATTCCGCTCTACCTTGTCTCCAGACCGTTTTTCCCACCAAGGACCTCACGGCAGTAAACTTGCAAATTGTTAAAATTTTTAGACGAAGATGGAAATTTCTGCAATCTTTTTTCTTTGACAACTTGTATAACCTCAGTTTAATCAACAGTGCAGATTTGCTAGGATTTATCCAGAAAACAAATTGGCTTGTGTCGGCACTCTCACTTGGAGAAAGACAGATCACTCTCACGTTATGGTATTATAATGGACCCATTTTGAGGACTAAGTGTGACTTTCGGGGCTTGCTGACCTGATAAGCCCAGGCCACTTTAACATTGCTATGAAAAGAAGATTTATTGCGGCCGGTCTCTGAACACCAAATCTTTCAGAAATCAGGCGTCCAGTAATCAGATGGTCTGATTCGACAAATCCTTTGACAAATGGTGGTTTTGGTGGTGATACTTTGTAAAGGAATAATGTATGTGAAATTTTTTTCAAAATGAAAAACCACCCCTTGAGAGGTAAATTTATGAATAGTTTCAACTCTTTTGACGAAAAGGGAAATTATTTTTTAGTTTGTAGAGCTTGCATTGTCATGGAAAGCTTTTGACTCACAAGGGCCCCTACTGGGCTCTCAAGTCGCCACACTATACGCTTCAGTATTACATATTTACACATTTACATATTTGACTAACACATTTCGCAAAGTGCTTCAGTCGGCCAACAATTAGCTTAATTGTATTCCATGAAACTCAAATAGCTGATTGGAAGTGGGTTGTAAATGAATAATGACTGATGGTGACCCGCGAAAATTGGGCATACAGGTGTATGTAGTGTAAGTGATAGTGAGTTCATAAGGAGTAAACACATGACATGTTTTATGTTTTTTGGGTTTTTAACAAAGTTTCGGCTTTTCTGAGACCTCATTCAAACAATTGGGAAAAGCATCGAAAAAAATTACACTCAGACAGTAAACAAAACATTTCATACATAGTTCTCAAATTGCTACACAATGACTCACCCCCCGAATGTCTGTCGGCGGGGGAATGTCGGTCGAGAATGTGGCGTGAGTAAATTATTCGATCAGATTTGTTTATTTCGTGTTCATTGACTTATCTACAAATTTATTTAAATTGGTATTAAATGAACCCCGGCGGCAGCCATACACCCACACACAATGTAATCCATGTAGTTACATATGAATTCATAAGGTTCTTTGTGCCTGCGTGTGTGTGTGTTTGTGAATGCTAGTATTAACACAAAACACCGAATTCGAAGACTAAAAATAAACAACAACGAATAAACCTCATAGCCAGAACGTCGCATGGTAGCATAAATAATTATCAGATAAGCCGCATAAATATTTATCGCGCTCATGTGACTGCACAGCGCCTGGCATTAGCATTCGAACACGAGTGCACGAGTGCACGCGTCGGCGCGACATAATGACGGCAATAAAATATCAAATATTCGGGCCCACAAATACGCAGCCGTAATCTGATAATGTGATTTCGTTTTCGTATAAATAAGGCGATTGCTGCTGCTCGGTCGCCTGTAACGTGAGCGAGTTAAGCAAAATTAACGCATCAAAGCCGAACAAAACGACGCCAAGCGAATTGAATGGGAAAACAAGAACAAAAGGAACAAGAACAAGAGAAGGAGAGCGCATTTTTAGGCTTCACAAAGCATACACGCACAAAGGATGAAACACAAGGAAAAATTCAAATACAGAAAGAGAAATAGGAGTGTTTTGGTCGGTCCTGGCCGAACTAATTTAATGCTGGGTGCCTGAATCCAAAGGTTCAAATCTCAAGTGGGACTGTTTTCAAAATAGAAGGTTTTTCTGGAAATGTATTTATTTATATATTTAATATTTTTTTACAATAATAAAAAAATTGTGCTTTGTTTTGTTTGTTGTAATCCGCACACATTTTGAACCAAATTCAATGCCGATATCTCAATCTTTTTGGGAGTTAATGTTCCCAACGCTCGATTGAGAGAGAGATTTTATTTCCCGGTAATCCTGAGTACAAGAACACATTTTCCATATCTCCATCACATCGATGCAGCCCCCACTTCGCAACGAATATACCCCAACACATTCTTGTAGGGCACAAAAAAATCCTAAACGATTCTTATCAACGCACAACTTCTTCGTCTTGAACCGTTGCCGCAGCGGAAGCGGTGATGTGGCGGAAAGCCGAGCGACAGCTGGAGGCTGAGCGGTAACTTGTGCAGGACGTCGACACTTGCCGACGCATTAGCATAAGGCAAGCATCAGCGACGGGCGTGGCAGTGCAGCTGTCAGACAGCGGAAGAAATTGGTTGCCGCTGGTGGATAACGCGACGAATCGGCGACACTTGGCGGCTGTTGCTTTCGCATGCGAGAATGTGTTGCGTTGCTGTTGTTGGAGTTGGAGGTGGAAAGCGGCCGAACAAGAGCAAAGTAAACAACGCATTGCGTAAGAAGGCGGAAGGATTGCGATTGTGGGCGTTACACTCACTAAACAAAAACAATGCTGCGCAACGCACGTCCTCATGCTTGTGACATGTTTATTGTTTTCGTACTTTTCAATCTGTTCAATTAGAGCAACAAAGCCTGACTGAGGTTCGGATTTTGTTGGAAAACTTCGAAGACAGTTGAATGTCTGTTTTTAAAAGGGTTAAGAGTTTGTTGAATCAGCAACACAATTGCCAAAACACACAAACTCACAAATTTTGCTTTAAAAATCCCTTTGTAAATGTGAAAATTGAATTTACAATATTTTCTTTGTCAGCTGCAGACTTTTCTTTAAAGCCGAAAGTAGACTTTAAAAGCAAATCGAAAATTGTTTGTCCGAAAACGCGACCCAGTTGGCCCACGTAAACATTCGACTGGCCTTCGGTGCTCGGCGCAAAACCTTTAAGACTGCAACCAAATCGTTTAAGCCGTTTTCAATATTGTTTTAGGCTTGAATACAGTTGGGCGTGCTGCCTTCACTTCATTGATTTTTTGCCCATGCAAATTTTTTATTATTATTATTTTGTAATTTTTTTTTAGTTTCTTCTTTTTTTGATTGAGCTGAAGAAAACAAAAGCCTCAATGCGCCAGAAAGTTGCTGCTACACATTTACACACAGACACACACACACACACACACACACAAACGAGCAGTGCAACTACGAAACCAAAATAACCCACGAACAAAAAAAAAAGCAGCCGCATGACGACTGAACGAAACGTGGAAGGGCGGTAAGGTCAGGTCAGGGCAGTTGCCAGTTGCCAGTTGCGAAAGCACGAGGACCTTTTTCGCTCACTGATTTCTTGGTTGTAAATTTTTTACTTTATGGTTGCTGTTGAGGCCAATGAGGCGTTTCATCGATTTTCAAACGTAAACACGAGAAGCGAGTTGAAGCAGCATTTGAGTACGAGGCGGTTCGCTTTCATAACAAACATGCAGCACAATGCGAGCATTGTGAGTGTTGTTGTACCGAATAAAGGGTCAAGTTGACATGAAATTCCTCGGGTCAATACAAAAGGTTTCTTGAACCAATTGTGTTTTATTAGTGGCTGGTTGTTGACTTTTTTTCGGCTGTCGCTGTGCATAAAGGATTCAAAAATTGAGTGATTCATTGGGTTTGTGCTCATAATTTGCATTCAAAAGCTTTCAACTCAAACTTGGCAACACTTTTCGATTTTTTTTAGGTAAAAAGGCTTAATGACGGTTTTGCAAGAAATTCCATAAATATAATTTAATTTTATGTTTACTATAGATATTTTATTTCGTTTTAATAATATTTTTAGAATTTAAATTTTGAAGAATTTTAATTTTTTTAAATCATTTTTAAGTTGTATGAAATCTGAAAGGGAAGTTTTATATTGAGTTTCAGATCAAATTCAAGTTTTTGGTTTTCAAATTACTTTAACGCCGAGAAAATTTACAAAAACAAATGAACCTCAAAGAGACTCAAACTTTTTTTTTCCTGGAAAACAAAGAAGACAACTACAAAAACTAGTCCTAAACGAGTCTTGAGCTATTCGGATAAAATTACATTTGTGATACTTTAAAGTGGAAATCATTGCAAGTAAAATGTATAATTTTGGTTTTAATTTTCTAAGAAAACTTTTGCTGAAGTGTCACGAATCGAAGACAACTTCAGTCACAATGCTATCTATGTGACTGCAGTACAGGCCACACACTCACTCACTCATTGTGAATTTCTCCACCTCTGTGAAGGAGAAATCCACCAATCTTTATTCGGTGAGAATTAATTCGAAAGCAATAATTAATGTCTTAAAGTGGCGTTTAACTTTAAACTTAGTCTACCGAACTTGGGTTAGTAATGATGACTGCAATACCGACTACACTGTGAAGAGGAAATCATTCAATCAATCTCAATCGGTCAAACTTTTCCCATGCAAATCAATTCAAAAACTGAAATTACATTCTAAACCTGACGTTTTCCTTTAAACTTGATCCATGTAAGTTAAGTTAGATTAGTTTTCGAATTAAAAAACTCGAATTAAATCTTAAACTGACGCTTAACATCAAACTCTGTCTACTTAACTTGGGTTAGTATGTCAACACACGTTGTCCTAGAAGATTCATTTTGCATCCTTTCTCCTCTGTGAAGAGTAAATACATCAATCTTTTTCGCATGCAAATCGATTTGAAACAAAATTAAAAGTGTTAAGCAGATGTTTAACTTCAGGCTTGAGCTATTTTAGTCAGATATAAGCCTAGTTTGGGTTACGTATTCTATTCACTATTAACTTTTCCTCTTAACTTCAGAAAGACTCGTCGCTGAGAAGAAGAAATCCATCAACATCGATTCGGTGCAAACCAGTTTGAAGAATTGTAAAGCAGATTTTGATTTTATTTGATTTTGTTGTGTTTGCCAGTTTGGCCCAAAACCTGTCAGAGTGCGAAGAAAATATTCCCGAAGGGGGAACAGTGGACAGTGGCATAGACAGTTTTCGTGTTGTGCGCACAAATTTGTAGGAAAAGGAAAGGAAATGAAAAGGATCTATAGTGTTGAAACAATTCTTAGTGGCGAATTGAAAGTTAAATATTTACAAGGATTTTTTTACAAGAAAGCAGTTGAAACATTACACTTTTTTCATGTTCTGGTGTTGGCTGAATCGAATAGGTGATGCCCAACTCTCAGACCTGCGATTCAACGCGTTGACCACTGAGTTATTAGAAAGTTTGGTGTCGTTTTCACTACATTCACATCTGCACAACTCTTGCAAGCATCGGTGGAGAAGAGTTGAGATTTTTAAAGTTTAAATTCTTAGATAGACCTGTCTGAGCTTCGAGGTTTGAGCCTTAACTCAGCTAATACCAAAAATCGAAAATTGCTTTTGGCTGCGCTTTTGAGACTTTGAGCAAGAAAGGACAAACGTTTGGAGGAGACAGTGCCGGAATTTTGGGGGATTTTGTTTGCTCAAACCGCCCAAAATATCTATTGAAACCACTTTGAATGGCAAATATGGTTTCAAATTGTATTGGGTTGAAAAGTTTTGTACGTAATACTCCAAAATTAAACTCTGCGTAGAGTTCCGACTAAATGTCGCTTAAATCCTAATTACCCCAACTGCATCCTCCTACTCGAAGTATCATGACTCGATAGTTGTTGTGTTGGATCGCAGATGCATTAATGGGTTCAAAACGCGTCTAACTCAACAACATTCAAACAACTATTACGTCGATTACGCATTTAGTCGCAGGCTTTATGAAAATTTTATCGCATGCAAAAGTGGCATATTAACACTAAAACTTGCAAATATTTCACATACTCCCCCAACAGTTGCCACAGTAACATTTAAAGTTCGCATAAAAAGTGGGAAATGTCGAGACAAAATGGTGCACCGGAATATATTCCACACATTTATTTCAACTGCCAGTTGGATTTTTTACATAATGCCTGCAAAAACTATTAAAAAAACAACCGACTCTTATAAATATTTACGTAACTTGCCAAATATTTACGTAAATCAACAAACATGCCCACACACCCATACACACACACACTTACAACTCAGTTGCATTTCTAGTGAATGTTGTGCAATGCAACAACATTTTTTGAATGTTTTCCTGTCGCTGTCGTTGTTGTAATTTATTTTGTATATTGCAAGTACGGCGAATCATAAATAAATTGCAAAAACAAATATGCATGTTAGGGCGCTCAGTGTTGACACCGACTGACAGAGAGAGCGCGACCCTGTGACGAACAAACGTTGCGCGTCCAATGGCCAGCGGCCGTTGTTGCAAGTTGTCGACGCGCCTCTTTCATGTTTTTGCGTTGACTAACGTGGTGAAGGCGCAGAGCAATTTGTTGCAATGTCAGCGGCAACGTGTTGCAACGATGATGAGCCGACGGTCAACTGAGGCCGGCTGCAGCTGACAGTGCAGCTGGGCCTCGAAGCCAGAAGGTCTGTCAGAACGTTGGCAGTCTTTTTGTGAGAGTGTGTATGTGTGTGTGTGTGTGTGTGTTGGTCTACCAATAAAATATCATGCAGTCAAATGTGCAACGGTGTTGTTGTGCCTTGTGGCAACACACACACATACACACATTTGTGGGACAGGTTGCTTCTGTTGTTGATGCGGCGAGTAGATTTCATGTGTTTTTCTTACCAAGCCAAAAGTTGCCAGAAGATTTTCATTGTCTGCTAGTTTTTTTATTTTTCTATTTAATTTTGTTCTTGTTGTTAGCAACAGAAAACGAAAATTTTTCAACCGCATTTTTCTGTCTCTGACTCTTTTTTCTCCTCACTCAACAGCCACAGTGACTGCAATCAATCTGGCTACTTTGTGCATGTTCTATGCGTTGTTGTGCACCAAATTGTTGCATGCAATTTATGCTTTTGTAAAGTTGTGAACTTTCAACTTTTTATTTATTGCATTTATGTATTTTTACAACAATTTGCCAGCACAAAACTTGCGCAACGCGTAAACAGCAAACTTTGTATTGGCAACTGAGAGGATTTTGCTGCCCCGCTGCGTCGCCGTTCGAGCATTTTGATGGTGCATTTTTAAATTGAACGTTGTTGCATCCCTTCGGGCCCGCTGCCCCTTTGGCTGCTCGTCAAACACTCAAAACTTGACGTTTCTTCTCACCCAACCCGCTTCGAAAGCTTCCCGGCCACTCGCTGCCATCGCTCACAGCCACCACTGCTTTGTGAATTTTGAAGTTTTCTCCAAATTTCTTATCAATTTTTATTTTACCATCCAACGCCAATTTCTGCACATACTTTTTTGATATGTTTTATTGTAGTCTTTGCAGTTTGCAACAATACGCGACCAATTTTCAATATTTTGTTATATGAAAATATTTTGCATTATATTCTCGCTGTTGACTTGCAATACTTCAAGCAAACTCACACACACTCACACGTGAGAAAAGCATACACTCTCACACAAAAACACACACACATAGAAACAAAGTCGCCGCGCTTGTTGCAGTGTTGCTGCAATTTAAGCGGAAATTGCAAGATTCTCGTCAAACAACATTCTCTCTGCCAGGGTGTGCTTCCTGCTTTCCATGTTGTCTTGCATATTTTTGCCATTTTGTGCATAGTTCAATGCAATTTCCATAAATTCGCTCTAAACATAGCAAAGCGACAAAAGTAATTTTCAAATTGAACCAATAGTTTTATTCGTTAGATGAGGCGGCAAATTGGCTTAAAATTTAAAATTTAATAAATTCCAATGAAAAGATTTCAGTAAATGGACATAACGTAGCAAAAAACTTCAATTTGCACAGAACAATATTAACCAAAAAAATGCCATACTGTCCAAAGCGGACTGGCAATGCTGAAAAAAATTTTCATAAATAAGTTAATTATTGAATTTTTTATGAAAACCAAAAATATTGGCAAACTTTTTCAATCATTTTTTAAAGTTCTACTGTCTCATAGGGCACAAAATGTGATGTGTGAAAACTTTTTTAACGATTGAGCTTTCAAAAAAAGTTATCCCTATGTTGACTGTGATGGGTTTCGAACCCATGACCCACTGAATGGTAAAAGAAAAGGTGGAGATGGAATGGAGAAGGAAGTGGAGGTAAGCTGAGGTTAGAAATGATGAAGGTTGAGGTTGAAGGTGTAGCGAAGGAGGAGAATATAAAGGAGGATGAGGAGGTAGATGAGAAGTGGACGAGATGATAGAAATAGAGATGAAGGGGAAAGTTTAGGTTAAGAATGAGAATGAAAATGGAAGAGGAATTGGAATTGGAGATAGGGGTAGAAATAGAGATAGCGATAAAGATAGAGATAGAGATAGAGATGGAGATAGAGAAAGAGATAGAGATAGAGATAGAGATAGAGATAGAGATAGAGATAGAGTTAGAGATAGAGATAGAGATAGAGATAGAGATAGAGATAGAGGTGAGAGAGGTGGTGAAGTTGGTTGTGGGAAAGGTGGAGGAGGAGGAGGTAGAGGGTGAGTGGAATTGGATGTGAAGGTTAAGATAGATGTAAAGGTGGAGTTGAAGATGGAGAAGGTGGTGGATGAGGAGATGGCGGTGGAGGAGAAGGTGGGCAAGAAGAAGGTAGAGGGGGAAATGCAAGTGGAGGTGGTGCAGGAAGTGGATGTGGAGTCGGTTGTAGATGTATCGTCTGCCTTAACACAACTTAAATTTCCAACTTTGTCAAAATCATTAAATTTTAAACATCAATAAATCTTTCTTACCTCCGGCTGTTGACGCTCTGCGTGACTGCGCAGCGTTGGTGCGTGTTCAACTTTTCTAAATCACCAGCTAACACCTAACTAAGACAGCATTAATTTCACACATCGCTGCCAATGAGAATTTTTTTTTTATTTATTGCCACACAATGCTATGTTTTATTTTCTTAACAAAACTGACTGTTTGCCAAAGTTTCCATTTTGCAGTGACAAAAAAAATAAATAAAAAACAAAAACCGTAAATCTCGCTGCAGCTGCCAGGAAGCAAAAAGCGCGCACAAAGCGAAAGGCGACAATAATGCCAAAGAAATTTTCGTGTCTAGACAAAGGATTAACAATTGGCAATAAGAAGTTGGCGTTGCTGTTTGCCAATTTCCAACTTGGGATTAAAGTTTGGCAGCATTGTTGTCGAACGACTTGCAGTGCCGAACTGGAAAAAAACTGGATTTTATTTTAACAATACTGAGTGTTTCTTAACCCATTGATGGTTATTAATTGTACGGAGTCTCATTTGGAAGTGGGCATACAGAAAGGGTTCTGTTAGGTTACAAATCTGAAAGAATTCCATTTAGTTTTGGTACCTTATGAGTGGATGGATTTTTTTGCAGGAGTGGGATATCTATGTCTATCTGTCTATCTATCTATGTCATCCTGCGATTAATGGCCCATAAGTCAACCTTTCAACGAAAGACTGACTCAGTATGGACCGCACACTTAGCTTTCATAGTGTTTCGAGGTTGCTTGGTTGCCATTCCGTCTTTCGACCTTCGAATAACTTAATCCAATTTTACTTAACCCCTCTGTTACCCTAAGAAAAACTCGCACATTTGACCCTTGGGTCATAAAATGACCCCGAGTTTTTTCTTTGTATTTTGTTCAAAAAAGTTAAGACAAAGTGATTTTAACAATTAGTTATTACTTTTATTATTGAAAAGCGACTATTTGGCCTTACTGGAGTCAAATATGTTCAACATGGAGGTCATGTCCAGGTTCTTGATATTCTCGTGCACTTTAATTCTTGCGATTTCTTCAGAAGTTAAAACTATATCGTAACTAATTGTTGGACAATTATATTATTTACAACAGATAATAATCATGAATCGCAAAAAAAAATATCATAGTTTCGCGAGAAAGCCTGTTCCCGTAGCCGACAAAAAATTATTCAGTTTAGAGGTTTCATTTATAAAAGTCTACCAAAATATTAAATTTATACTAAGTAGATATTGACACCAATGAACCAATACAAATTATATATATAATAATATATATTAATTAACATTATTCGATTTCCCGAAGAAAAAAATTAATATATTCGGCTGACCCAGATTGCGCCCCATCGTTTCCTTTCACTGAGTATCTTCTTCTTTAGTGAACGTACTGCTTAGGATAACTCACACGATTATATTGTTCCTTTCTAGAAGCTCAGGAAATAACTTTTAAAATTCTTGATAGAATATACGGCGTTACGTTATCATTCTAGAGATGAATTGCACACCACATATGCAATGGTGACGCAAGGGATAATAGAGTTGCGAATTGCAGCAAGGCGTAATTTTTTGTGTCGCTAACACGAATATTTTCCAGAAACGTGATCTAGCTTGATCACATTCCTTTTGGAAATTTTTAAAAATTTATTACTTGCTAAAAATCGTAGATGCTACTTATATATACTATTTACATATATTGAATGATTCAATCAAGATTTCATACCAGAAACAAAGTTTTCGTCCCGTTGGGTTTCGATCCTTTGAAACTTAAAAGCTCTTATACTGCTCATTTTGATGTGTGGGCGAACCACTCCCTTATTAAATGCCCTTTTCTCCTTCCTCCCTTTTCCCCGGTCAAAAAACATGACCCAATAGTAAGTTCGATCTTAGTGTAATTGATGTGCGACTTATAGTTCCGAAGTTATATAAAAAAATTTGGATTGTTAAAAGAGTGCCACGCCCATTATTAAACGCCCATGAAATATTTTCAGTGGAACACTAAGTCTACATGGGAACATTGCACTAAATTGCAATGTTGTACGACTCATAATTTCGATTTTACTCCATACTAGAAAGGGTTGTATAGCTAGCGCCACGCCCTCTTACCAACACAAAACATAACAAAAATACCAGAAACGTTTATCCACGAGTCTTTGAAACCAATTCTAATAAAATTCACATCGCATCGACCAATTTCTTGCATTCAGTACTATGGGTCATAAAATGACCCTAAGGTCAAATTTGTATAGTTGCTCATTTGCAAGTAAACTAGTGTTGCAAATAAGATGAAATTTAGCGTATATTCAAATGGCATAAAATTAGTCACTGAGTCCAAAGAAAAACAATTATTTACCAGAAATAAGAAAGTTATGGCTCTTTAAAGTCAAATTTTACTCGAAAATGACCCTAAGGTAACAGAAGTGTTAATGGAAGCTGTTATTGTCAATCGTTGCAATTGTACTTGGACTCATAGTCATATAATTAGAAAAATATTGCCGCGCCTTCTATCCTTTCATTCTTTTGCCGGCACACATTATTGTTATTAATTTGTTGTTACATGCATAATGTTTAATGATCATTGCAACACATGCAAGCTTGATTAAGAGCAGCTTACAAGAGCCACTCAATGTCCCCCCCTGCGCCCTGACAAACCCCATTATTCGTTGTCAGCCGGCGTAGAAGATTGCGTGCGCATGCACTCAGCGGTTGAGTGGCGCGCAGCGAGCTCGGAATTGTCTACACATTAAAAAGGGTCCTGCACCGCAAAACACATTTTTTCCATTTATCCATTGTGCACTCTTCGCCCTTCGTGCAGTGCTGCGGCGCACTCATTGTGTAGGGCAGTGTCATTGCAATTAGCTGCGCCCATTGCACGACCGCCAGGCCGTCAAGCGCGTCGGAAATTGTTTGTGCAATTGCATGAATTCATGCTTCGCACACACACACATACTAATAAAATACACATTGGAGATTTTCTATCAAGCGGCGCAAATGTATTTAATATGTTTTCTCTTCTTTGCGAATGCCAACGTTTGAATTTAATCTGAAATGTGTTAAAGCAATGTTCGCACTTAAAGTTACACAGCAGACTTCTGTATGACTTGTAAAAATTTATGTAAAGTATTTTGATTTATCTATGAAACTTCTAGAGAAAAATTGTCGTAGGATTCGCTGGCGTAATATTCTTAAAATAGGAAAGGAATTTCATAACATTTTCTGGTAAGTATTTACAAGTGAGAATGTTTAAGTTGGTATTGAAGGTTTTATAGCAGCAAACTTTACCTCTTTGGTGTTACTCGTCATTTATAAATTTTCTGACGAGTTCTCTATGAGAGTCCGAGCGCAGTAATTTGAAATTTCTCTTCATTTTCTTCACTGAAAGCTATGGATTCTTTGAAAGCTATGACGACTGATGGAAACCTTTCCTTGTGAACGATATAAATTCCTTCACAAAGTGACTGAGTGTGTGTATTCTGAACATTGAACATTACTGTATCAACCTGACTCTGGGGGTCACAATGAATGTTAGGTAAGTTGATTGACTTTCCTAGGTTCCTAACGATACCAGTTAGGGCTCGTTTGTGTTACGGACTTGACTTGATTAATTGAAGTCGGTAAGAATGTGTCTGTTCCTAGCAAAGATCAGCAGTAACTTAATGTCCTGGTTGGGGACCTCTTCTAATCCAGAGAAGTACGGGGCCCCTTAGTGGATAACGAGCACTCATGAGATAATCGGAAAGAAGAAAATAATTTACTTCAAGGTTTAACTTACACCGTTTCTTTGGATTTTCTGTCAAAATTAACGTAAATTGACCAAAAGATTTTGAAAAGTCCATAGAGCATTTCAGGAGAACTTTGACAAATGAATAACCAATGAATGTCAAAAAGAAAGCCGGAATCTTTTCAACAAAACATGAAACTTGAACTTACACTTTGCATCTAAGAGATAATGTTTCAGTATATCGAGAAGCAATGCTTGGATCACCTTATTTACTGATGATACCAAATTCCAAAGGTGTGTGTGATGTGGGTTTAAGAAAATGTTGACACAAAAGAAAACAAGTTGTTTTTTTTTCTTGTTAACTCCTCACTGGAGCTTAGAGCCTCGACAAGACTCTTTGCCTTGTGTTGGTTACGTTAATCGGTTGTGATGCGCCAGCCATCTAACGCCGCTTAGGAACGTCGCCACCATTATTTCGAGCTACCGCTCGTAGCGCCATCTGTTGTGTGTGGAAATTACAGCAGAATGGTTGGGGAACTCGCTAGATCAAAACAAGTTAGCAGCTGGTTGAGAATAAGTCGAAATTGAACTTCTGTGGGTCTGCAACTTGAAGAAAGTTAAGCAATCCAATTCACAATCAAAGTTATTTGATCAATAAAATTGCTTCACTATTACTCAAAGACAAATACTTGAAAATCACATTTTCAAAAACTTAATTAAAGAAATAAAACTGTAATTAAAAATGCAGCACCACTTGCACTATTTTTAGTTGAAACATGTGCAAAAAGTGCTTAAGTGAAACACATGTCATCATTAAAACGTAACTTAATTTCACTTTACTTTTTAATCAACGATGGCATCACTCGCTTTATGACCAATGAAATTACACGCTGAACAAGACACGAAACCCAACCACTCATACAAATACACAGACACATACAAATACACATACACTCACTCACAGTGCACACCTACAGTCGACGTAGAATTACCACCGCGACGAAATTTCATGGCAAACATTCGTGTCAAGGCGCCATTGCAATGCAGCCATAAAAATGCGACTACTGTCATAAAAAGTTGAAGCCTGGAAATGGCCTTGAAACAGTAAGTAGAGAAGCAAAAGAAAGTGTAGCTAAAATAAACGGAAGTGGTGGAAAAATGAAATTAAAGCCAACAATTGCAAACATGTCAGCACAACAGCAACAGCGGCAATTCAGGTGAAAACACCAAAACAACTGACGATTTCGTCAACAAAAGGTTTTTTTCGTTTGGTTGTGCAATCACAAATTGTAACATTTCTGCTAGTTGCCAATAAATACAGAATAAAAACAAAAACACAACAACAATGCAGCAAGCAGCATTGAAAAATTGAAAAGTGTCCTTGTTTGGCGTTTCGCTGTTTCGGCTGTCAATAGTTTTGTAAAAATGAAAAGCAAATAATGCAGCTATGTGAAGGATACGTGTTACAACAACAACAACTGCAATGTGGATGTTTATTTTTTATATAAAAAATGGCCAGAAAGACAACGAGATTGAAAGGCAACTTCAATCACCAAACTCCAACTAGCATCGCCCACTTTTATCATTTTTTAAATTTTTTTAGTGAAAATCTTGAAAAATTTTCCTTTACCACATATTTTCTACGCGCATTTTCCTATTAAATAAATTTTCTAAATTGTATTTGCATGTTTGCATTTGACCCACATAAGCCCCACACGGCTCGAATCACCCACAAGCCATTTGTAAATATTCAAATTCATCACATATCTGTGTAGGTATGTGTGTACCGGCGGCAGACAACGCTGACGTTTCGTCCCGCGCGCAAATTATTTTCCATGGCATTATCCTGAATAAAATTGTTATCATCGCAGATAAAATTCACGTTGTGCGAATAACAGGTTTTTTGTTTTTAAATAGGCCGCAGACCCACATAGCACAGCAAACACACCAACACACACACACGCGAACGCGAATGCAGTGTCAGTGGGACGCTGTGTGCATAACTCGAAAGTATTCCGCCGCCATTCCATTGAGGCCAACACAGCGAATTGGAAGCGTTCGGCGTGAATTCCGTTTGAAAATCCTGTTGACAGATTGACATGTAAATTGAGGCCGAAACGCTGGCGACATGTGATGTGAAGTGATGTCGTCGTTGGTTGTTGGTGTTGTTGGTGTAGCTGCCGCTGCAATGCCAGTCGATACCGACGTGCTGACGTGCTGGTGAGTTGATCCGATTGTGGGTGCAATTGGTTGCTGGCTGCTGAAAGCGACAGTGTTGCTGTTCTATGATGGTTGTTGTGTTGTTGTTGTTGTTGATGGTGCTTTCCATGTGGTGTTTATTGAGTTTCAGCTAATAACTAAACGACAGCACAACTCAGGTGACTATGCACGGAATGCGACGGCGCGTGAATTCGGTTAATAGAAGTGGAAGTGGATGTCGAATTGTGTGTGTATGGGTGTGTGTGTATGTTCAAATTGGCATAATTGCCAGTATATACAATCACAATTTGCTTTAAATTGAATTGAGTTCAAAACAAACATGCACACACACACTCATACAAATGCACAAAAGAGAGTTGAATGTTTTTAATTTTAATTTTTTTTACTCAGACACTTTGAGGTCCACTGCACTGCAGTTCGTTCGCATTCAAGTACAATTGGTTTAATGAAATTTGTATGAATATATTTTGAAGTCAATATTTATTAACAAGTAATACGGACAATGTCCATTAGACATGACTTAGAGCAAGATTTTTCGATTTCGATACTCCGCAACCTCTCGTTTTATGCGGTTGGGTGAAAAAGTGCATGAGCCAAAAAATTTTGGAGCTAGAATGGGGCTAAATGGCGCCACATCGAGATCAAAGTTCACAAAAAAGCTGGGAATTTCAACGAATTGCCCACAGCTGGTCAGAGGTTGCTCTTAGAGGGTTAAAATCTATGACTGACCCCCATTAGTTTTCTCTACTGAACATTTCTTTCAAACATATTTATACCCTATCTCCAACCCTTAATGGGGCTTTCATACAAAATGATCTTTTTTATAAAATAGGTTCCAACTGCCTCCATGATGCCCCCAGATGTGTCAAGTGTAAGACCGACACTCATTTATTTGCCTTTCCAAATATTTCTTCCAAACATACCTACCCGCGATCTCCAAGTCTTAAGGGGGCTGCCATACAAAATTGGCCATTTTCTATGCCATTGGTTCCCCACTTGTAAATGTAGTAGTTAAATAAGCTAGAAGACTACTGCACCGATTAAAATTATTTATTCAGCGATCGCCAACATTCTTGAATATAAAAAATGCAAAATTAATTACGGTTCAGAAATTCACCACCAGAGGGCGTCTCCCATACGATTGGAGTTGGGTTTCTTTTGGGTTTCTACAAAGCAATAATCAAAATGTAAATGTATAATGAAACCCCATTAATATATGAAACAACTTTTTTTTATCGGATAGTATCGATATTTGTCACTCAAACTATAACAACAATAACACAAAAGTATTATACGGACAAATTTCCAACTTTTTCATATTCATTTTTATGTCTTTCTACTTAAAATTTTTTCCTTTTAACGAACAAAGTCTGCAATAAGTTAAATAAACAAAACTTCATAATTAAAAAAAGCAATAATGAGCTCATAAAAAGTTAAGCTAAAAAAATTGAGGTAAGTAAGTTCTTAATTTAGTTTATCGGTTTTGCTGTTCACACACTTCGATTTAGTTTACATCTCAATTTAGCTGCTATGGAAAATATTATCGAATATGTTTTTGTGTTGAAGGAAGAATGGTTTCTTCTGTTTACCTATAAAAAACGTTCTTAAAAACATTTATTGAATAAGTAATATTTTTTTGTATTTTTTAAGTAATATTTATTCAACATCTCTGTTGACGTGAAAAATTTAAAAAAAAATTTAAAGCACACAAATTAAAAAAAAACGTTTTTCCTTCTGTCTGTTACTCTATTTCGTTTTGGTTCCGTCAAATGTGAATGAATTTGTTTATCGACAACAGCAGAACACAGTGTTGGATGGTGAATCGAGCTCAATTTATGGTCAATTTAGAGCAAATTGCAATTAGCTAAATTGAGATTTTTTATGAAAAATTAAATTCAATTTAAAGATAAATTTTTGTATAACAAATTGAATAGATTCAGAGTTAAATTGAGAATGAACTGAAAAATGAATTAGTTGCTCAATTTAGCTGGGTCTGAATAGGGCATAAATAAGCACGTCACTTCCATTTAGAGTCATAAATATCTATAAACTGCCAGATTAAAATGGCTCAAATCCAAATGTTTACATATTAACATTATACATAAATCAAATCACTCTCACATGGCAACCCTGGATAGCAGCACTAAGTTGAACTGACAACAGTATCTCTATCAGATTTGGCTCCGATATTCCTACTCGTTTCAGAGCTATTGTGCACCAAGTTATCAATAGACAGACGAATTCTCCGTCCAGATTGTCTCAGTGATTCAGAAAATTTGTTGTTACAATTTTGTTTCTTAAATGTGAAAACTATGCAAATGCTCATTGACTGCATGCTTCCTCAGTGCTATGCACTCACACCCACACACACACTCACTCACATTAATGCAAAAGCCAATCAAATGAAATTTGCACACAAATTGGTTTGTTCACAATGTTAGTCAAGTCAACGTCAACAACAACAATAACAATAACATTACCAGAAAAACTCTATATTGCACTGAGAGCAACGTCGGTACGCAATTCGGCGCGCATTTGTGTCAATTTAAAGTAACTAAAGTTTTCGCAGAAGTATTCACATCCACCACTGCAAGCGCTGCAGCTCAACCAATGCCGGAAGAGCAACTTTTATTGCATTTAAAAATTGCACGATGGCAACAACAGTGCACTCGCGCACTTGACGCCTTGCGCGCTGCCACTTCCGTTTCCGTTTCCGTGCGTCCAACGCAGCGCAAGCAGCGATGGCCATAAAAGCGAAAAACTTTTCGCGGTCTGCAATTACGCCACAACAACAGCGACTGCTGCCGCTTTAATCTGCCGCACAGACGTTTTAAACAGAGAGACAGACAGACCACAGCTACAAATACGAGGAGCACATAAATTGAAAAGCAATTTCGTTGTGATTTCTCTGTTTTGCTGCTGCTGCTGCGCTGCCAATGAAAGCCATTTACTGAAAATTTCAGTTTTTATACTTTTGAGTGCTTTCGCTTTTATTTATTTTTTTATTGTTATTGTTGGAAGCTGTGGTGAGGTGAGACAGGTCAGTAAGGTCGGAGGTTTAAGCCAGCATATGTCGGATGAGTGACTATTAATTGAAAGAGAAGAGAAAGCAGAAAGACGGCTAATGATTGGTCAATTATTTGATCGCTTTCATTCAATGGTAATCGCAGTAAAAGTGAATCGAGTACTAAATTGAATTAAAACAGCATCGGATGTAGTCGAATAATCGTTTGATCGACAGAGAAAGTTGACTACCATAACTCAATGACTTTATTAGCCTTGAGTGATTTGAGAGCGCATGAATTTCAACCACTGCAGCAAATTGAAATATTCACATTTAGATCCCTCAAGCACTCATTCGGATGCGTGGAGTCGCACCCAAAAAAAAAAAATATGTACATAAATCATTTTGATTGTCGTGCAAGATCTCGCACCGACAATTTCATTCATGAAGTCACAATCAAACACACAGGCAATCACTCAAACACATTCATACCTACAGTCAGTAAGTGTATTTGTTATTGCCAGACAATTTGCACAGTCAGTGCGTGGAATATGGCGAAAAGCCAGCGAGCAACAAAAGAGATTTTGACGAAATTATGAAAAGACGCACAGCGATCGTTTAACGGCCATTAGGCAAAAACAAAGCAAATAAGATGCGAAAACACCCACACTTGCACACTGTGACACGCATTCAATATGGCGACATATGTGCGTACTGGGGCGCACATAAAAAGCGGCAATGTCATTGCACCGACAAGTCAAGTCGAGTCGAGTCGAGTCGAGTCGAGTCGAGTGACAGGCTGTCAGACACGCAGCCAGTCAGCCAGTCAGCGGGACAGACATGCAGACTGCGTACACGCAGCGTGAATGCTGCCTGGGGCGCTATAGACAAAATTAAAACAACAACAACAACGCATATACTGAGACTTGCCAAAATAATTCAGTGTCATAAATCAACATTTTACAAGCGCGCAAAAGTGTTTTTGTTTGTGTTTGTGTGTGTGTGATGCGATGTGTGTCTGCGTGAACTGAATTGTATTCGCTTGTACAAATATTAAATGAAAGTATTAGACTTTCACATATTCAAATAAGGACAACACTGTCGCTGAAGTAATGAAAATTAATTTCAAAAATTATTGCCTGCTTTACGGCGTTGACTTGTGTGGGTGTTCGAGTGTGTGTGAGTGAGTGAGTGAGTGAGTGACTGAGTGCTTTTAATTTTGTGCATATTAGAAATTTAAATTGGACAAAAATTTATAACACGGACTGAAAGCAAAATTAAATTCCTTGAGCGATGCGTCGTGAGGATGTCTGAGGGATGACGGGCGGCGAGTATGCAGCAGCAGCAATAACTACAAACTGGCTGCCGTCTTGTGGTGAACATGGCATAACGACAGCAACCACCGGTTTTGGGTTTGTGTGTGTCGATGCGGATGCACGGAAGGCGGATGCGAACGTTAGTGGGAATTGATAAGATTACTTAATACTTGTGCTGCTTCAGTGGCACGTTGACAACACACAATTGTGGCCACTTGAGCCAGTGCCTAAATGTACATAACACACACCCATACATAAACACAGATATTATTCATATATATTTGTCGCAGTGCTTTTTTGGTCTCGCATTTTGAGCGCACACATCAATAATCCTGCCTGCCATCCTTTACTGGTTGTTGTTGGCGATCATTCTAACACGCATCGAATGGTGGCAAAGCAAATGTTTTGGCCTCTTTGCCTGGTTAGATGTTTGTACTTGTGTGTGTGTGTGTGTGTGTAACTGTCACATGACTTGAATTATTTTACAGAAATTCAGTGTATGTGGATTTTGGCAAACCGCAAACCATCAAATGCTTAAATCATTTTTAAATTTATTGGATATGCGAAATTCGAATTTGTTTGACGAACACAAATGCAATAAATCTCTTAAAATGCAGTTCAGAGTTTTAATAAAAATTCGTTCAATCTAAAACCTTTGAAATTTAGACCTAAAACATATTCTGCAGATTTTTAAAATTAAATTTCCTGTCTATCTTTTTTAGAAATTAATTTAGAAGCATTTTGTAAATGTAAAAATCTGCTCTCATTGTAAAGCGAAATCTTTGAAAAGTATCACTTTTTATTTGAAGCAAAATGCCATCAATAAAGAATGCTTCGCTGCTGCCAACACACATCACGTGCTCATATTTCACGCTGCAACATAATGGCGCAACGTTTGAACGATGGCTAAAATAGATTGTGGCAAGTGTCAAGCAATGCTTCAATAGCCAATCCACTTGAGTTGAATGCGAAAACTATTGTGTATGTTTTTTTTCTTTTTTTTATAGAGATTTCCTTATTTTCCCTCGGCATTACCAGTGTGTTTGTGTGGCTATTCGTTGGTGTTATTACTCGTACAATGGAAAGCAAAGCATACACTGAGAGAAAACCAAGGAAAATTGCAAAAACCCGCTGCACTCATAGCATTCTCATTCTTCTTCTTCTTTTCCCTCTTCTTCTTATATACATTATGTTCGTTCTTTCAATTCTTCTATAATGAAATTTTCGTACATTTGGCTACATTAGTTGGCTTGGGTTCGATGGGATATGTACAAACAAGTTCGTACCTCCATTTGGAGGCATTCTTGAATTGTGAGTACTCTTTGTGCTACCAGGAGCAGGCACATCCTTCCTACTGGGGTTTTTATTAGAAGCCAAAACATGGTCTTTGTTGAGGCATTTTCTCTCAGACAAAACTATGTTGTGAAGAATTTTTGAAAGTCTAATAATTTTACTTTCATTGTGGCCTGTAAAGAAAGTTAGGTTAGGTTATGGTAGTGGCGAATACGGTTCACATAGACACATTGGTCCACAGTACTTTTGCATACATCTAACCTTGTTTTCTCATTTCTGAACTAAGTTTTCAGTTTTTGCTGCTGTTGTGCCCATTGTTATAAAATTTGTTGTACTCGTAAAGAATATTTAGTAAATTCTTCAAAGCGATTTTTGCCAGACCGCGTAGAGAAACCAACAAGGCCTGTAAGAACCTGAGTCTTGATATTTGTAGCTCTGGATATTGACATAGAAATTTATACATCGACTCCAGCTTTTCTACACCGAAACAACTTCTTTACTTAGATCTGGTAGATATTTGTCATCGTTGGACATTGGTGCAATAAGTGAATGCTTAGCAACAACTACTCTACTCTTTACTCCTAAAAGGACCTTTATCCTTTAGAAATCTTGTAATACTTTGGTTATTCCAGAAGTTGTAGTTATAAGTCGTACTTATCACTTATCTTCTCACAGTTATTAAGGTTGGTTCATAAGTCGTCAATTACTGATGTACTTCTCACTGGATCTTTAAACAGTCACTTTTCTTAGACCAGAAGTCGTTAGTTAACGCATTACTCATCACTGGATCTTCAAGAGAAGTAAATTTTGTTTCCGCAGTACTCATCACTAGATCTTCCAGGGAATTTTGTAAAGAATCACTTTTGTAAATTTAAATTTCCAAGCTGCATTTTGTCATCTAATTCACTGTTTATTTTTTTCCATATTGGTGTGTCCAGTAACCCAGTAGAGAGGGACCTTAGGACGCTCAAAGGACATCAGTGAAGCCTGGCATTCCTCTACAATCTTAGATGCCTCTAAATTGGATTCAAATGCCAAGAAAGTTTGATAGATTACAAAGAAGACAAAGAAGAAAGACGGACTTATTACCAGATGAGTTGTTGAGTTCTATCAAAGAATATACAATATAAAGAATACGCATCTTCAAAAATTTGTCAAGCGTGTTTCATGATGCGGGCAGGAAGAGATGAACGGAGGCATAGGTTGCGGGCAATTTGCTCGCGCTCAACAGTTTGCGATCTTGTCCATCGAAGCGCAAGCGGAGAGTAAACAACGAACCAAAGCATCGTCATCGTCGTTTCAACGAAGATTATTCGGGATTCGCTAATGTTTTTGGTGTTGTCGTTTATTGTGTGTATGCTTTTTTGTGTTGCCGATTGGTTTTGCTGCACAGATTGCTGTCAGCTCACCATCAATCGAATCTTTGTGGTGTATGGCTTTTTGCTGGCTAATGCTTTGATTGATTTAAAAATTTGGTTTCATACTTTTTGGTTCTATTCATTCATTTAACATGCCTAGCTTTAAATAAAATACTCTATCAATAAAAAAAAATTAACTATAATTTAATCCATATTTTTTTAACTCGAACACACGCGCAGGAGATTACCCCTATTAATGCGAGGCATTACGTTGGTTCAGGAAGGATATAAAATTTAGAAGATAGGGTTTTCAGTGAAGTGGTTTTGGATTCTTGCCTTCAACACATTACCCATAATTTTAACAATTAACTCAATTTTTATTGATAAATCATCAACAATCTGGTTCTACCAAAATAGGGCGAAGGAAGTGTTTGCTTAGTGTTTAACTAGATTTAAATTTGTTTTCTAAATCTCCGAAGAGATCATTGAACTGCTGATAAAACTTCTAGACATAGTGGAGTTTTTCACTTAATTATCTTTCAACCCATAAAAGTATCAACATAAGCAAAGGCACAGGTCATCTCATCAAATGAACTGAACTATCCTCTACACTCTAGCTGCATTTTCAAGAGAAAAGATCGTTGCTTGGAATACGTCATTGGTGTGTGGCTAAAGGTAGACTACAATTCTTCCGAATAAAGACCAGCAAAATTTGGGCTCTCCATCTTAGAGCCGTGAGTGTTGGTAGTAAAGCCAGTATTGTCCGTTGCCATACAAATCTCTCAACCTTTTCTTTTCGAATCTCAAGTGGGCTTTTGATCTTTGTTAGCCTAGAAGAGAGTTCCTTCAGAATAGAGATTTGTGTTTAGATCAGTTATATTCTTTTCTAAGTAAATATTTTTAAAATTTTTATTGAATGCTGAGCTCAAACTCCATTTGATGTCTGGACCTTTAAACATGCACCAAAGTAATTTCTCAATTGAGTTGAAAGTATTGCAAAAACTATTTTTTTCGCCATTTGTAATTTCTCATAACTACACAAAAATTTCAAATTTATTTCATAATATTTCTCTCAGTGCAGTACTGAATCAATAGAAAATATTACAAGTGTGCACTTGCATGAGAATTGATATTGGCTGAAAGTAAGGTGACGACGGAACGTGGGCGCTTCACTTGCGCTCTCGTTCGAGCTGTTGGCAGTTATTACAATCGAATGCAAAGAATATCGCCCCCGTGTCAGAGCGCAGTATGTCAAAGTGTCAGAGCTGAAATGTATACCTGGATTTATTTCACAACACGTGGTCGCTTGCATATTAAACGCGCGATGACAGACGAATTGCTAAAAATATGTCTGCGTTATTGGAAAAAGATACTTTATCAAAAATTTCTAACAAATTCAAAAGAGCAGAATTCAAGATGACACATGGTGGATTGAAAACATGTCAACAGGTCTGCGGTTATTGCTTGGCAAAAGCCAACACAATTTTTCAACATTCACACACTTTTTCGGACTTTCGTTGCGTCCTTGATCGCACTTTGGCTCATCGACGTCGATGCGCTGCGTGTGGGCTGGTTGAACGGTCTTTGTGGTTGAGCCCAGCGGATGCCTGGTGCGTGTTGCTGCCGCGTCAAGATTGCAGCTGCTTCCGGAAAAATTCAATTTTGTATTTTCGGCGCAATTCACTCTTGCACTTCCTCTCTACTCTCTCTTATTTCCGCAGATTTTCACTGCAAGCACTTAAATTGGGAATGGATTTCGGTCAAAAATATGTAAGTGATATGAATTTGATGAAATGTGGGTTTTAAATGAATTATTCTGCGTGGATTTAAAAAATGTAATAATTTCTCTTCACACTTTGATTCAACATCTACAAAGAAGCATAGTTGGCATGCAACGATGGAGATAGGGTACCAGGAGAATAAAGTTGGCTATTCGATTAGTTAACCTATACCACTCGAAGAAGTGGCAACACAGAAATAAGGCAGAGTTTTTTATGGAGCTTCGCCTAACAACTGATTAGGAAATAACAGTCTGGCCATTTAATCTCACAAGAGAATGAACACACACTTCAAAGTAGGGTTGCCAAAGCACTGAGTTTTAGAAACCTTAAAAGTTATAGAAATGCTGTCGAGATTACCTAACAAATTTGGCGCAGTTCTTACTGGTTATGGGAGAACTGAACTTTCAGCAAGGATTCATGATAGTGAAATTAAATTTTGTACCTCTGGCTTTGGTTTTCTGATTTGATGGAATCACTGAGTGAAAAATAAAAGTGAATGTCTTCTTTTCTCTTTCGTTTTCTAATATTAATCCAAAAAAATGTTGATCATTCCAAAAGACACCTCCATTGTTATTTATGTTGCTGCAGCTGGTCATTGTCGGCTGTCAATGACCTGTTCGGCCAACAAATGGCCCATTGTGTTCGTTGAACTGGAACCAGCGCAAAAAATCGACAACTCGCACAAAATCCACTTCACCGTTATAGACATTTAATTGCGTGGGCATTTATACGTGCGTCCATTTAGAGGTTTTCGGCCTCCTCTCCACTATATACGTGTTGACCATTTCATGTGTTTGTGTGTGTGTACATATGCGTGTATAATGCCTGGAAAAGTTTGCGTAATTTGAATTTGTAGGCTGGCCATTGCCGTTGATTGCCCGTCCGTCCCGCTGCCAGTCACGTTCAGCTCCACACTTGTCTGTCCAGCCCCGTTGTCCGCCCCATGTCTCGCTCGTCTGCGTCTGATAATGTTCACTTTAGCAACGCTTCTGCGAACTCGAGCACCTATTCTCCTGCCGCTGCTCGTCAATTTACTTAACGTCACTTCATTTAATGTAATTTTGTACATTTGGCTGCCATGTGGATTTAATAACAATTTTCACAAGCTGCGAAATGGGTGCTTAATCCGTGGCTTTGGTTTCGTACGCTCGCTCGCACACACTGCCAACCACCCTCACTCACACACACACTCACACACACTGCACACAATTGAACGCGTGCACTGCCGTTTTTATGCTCTGCACTCTCCAAATGGTAATCGTTATGGACAAAATTGTATGCTCGTTATTTCGGTTATTGCGTTTGGCGGTTCAATGGGCCAGTTTGGCCTGGGCCCCTCGTCCCATGTTGTGGAGTTCCATGGTGAATGAATGTCTGGCGCGTTTTTAAGTGTGCTTTAAGAAATGTGCAATGTGTTGGCTTGATTGAGAAATCAAATGTTATGTTTTTCATGCTACAATGGATTTATGAAAATAAAGAATAAATTTTATAGAAACGAATGAAGTTATTATCATAAATATTTTTGCATCTGAAAATGTTGAACATGCTGCTTGTTGTTGTTGTTGCTGCTCTTAAGGTAAAAAAAAATTTATAAATAAATATTTTGTATTGCATAAAGATGGGAACGTCTGTCAAGCATCAAATAGGAAGTCAAAAAAGGAAGGAAGAATAGCCAAACGGCAATCAAGACATTAACCCTTTTGACCCCAAATTTTACCATGTCTCGTGTCTCATGCCACGCCTCTTTGTTAGAGTTCTAGAGTTAGTTTACTTTTGTATCAGTATTTTTTAAATACAGAAAAATTATTTAATATTCATGGAAAAATACAAAATTATCACTTTTTGATTTTATTTAACCATTATTAAAGAAACAGGGTTTTGATCAAACGCGCCCAATTCGTAGACTTCAATAAGAACACAAACTTTTCCTGATATCGCTGCAAATTATTGGAAATTATTTTGGGGATGACAGTAAAATGTGTGTAATTTTCTTTGAATTCACTTCTAAAAGTATTAATTTGTTAGTGCCTATTTAAATTAAACCCATTAATCAATCGTAGCTTTTGCTATAAGATGAAAATTAGGTGCTCTCAGGCAACTTTGGGGTCAAAAGGGTTAAGATTAAACCAGGTATTCTCTGAACTGGTATTTCAATGCCTTGAAAAGCTGAACGAACTTGTACTCTACAATCAGGTATGGATCCTCTGGGTTCCGTGTCACGCTAGGATTGAAAGAAATGAACAGGCCGACAAGCTTGCAAGGAGGGGGGCTTCTATACCCTTTTGTGGGCCTAGAAACTTTTTGTGGTTTGGGTAAAGAAACTTTATGTATCCTTATCAGAAAAGACGAGTTAATCTGTAGGAACCAATACTGGAAAAACCAACCAGCCTTAGAACATTCCAAGGCGGTTATGGGGTAAATTATTCGAGGAATTTATGGGTTTTTCCAAGAATAATCTAATCTTCTAACTAACTTCTTAACTAGGAATTCATGAAAATGAATATTGCAACTTCTGTTTGTAGGAAAATGAAACTGCAATGCATATACAGGAATCGAAGAATCGAAAGAAACACCTGAAGGATTTTCTTATACCAGGTACAGTTGAGGTTTCTAGAGGTTAAGGAAATATACCAAAATTTCTCGTGAATGCTGGACTCACTGACAAGCTGTGACTCCATAAAGGGGGCACAAGAGATCTTCTAGTTTGTAGTACACTATCCCCGCCGAAATTATTAATACAAATAATCTATAAGGAATCGCAGCAACCAATCAGACCAGAACCGCTACAATGGACCTCAAACTGCAATCATAAGGTTTGGAGATGAAAAACTTGCGTGGGTAGAAAACTTGGAAAATGGAACTCTAAGGACTTCAAAGATAATCAAAAAGCCTCTTTAATTAACGCAGATCGCAGATCCACCATGGTTTGTCTCAAATCTGCAGGGATTCGCATTTTTGAAAAACCGTCTTTTGTGGGTACTTGAAACCAACGTGAGGCTTTGAAAAACATTTTCGTGGTTGGACCATTCCATAATCGTCTTCTATTCTAATGTAATCGAAAAATTTACATACATTTTCTTTCCAGTAAAAGTTCATAAATTCAAATTAAATAAATTCAAAATGCATAAAATACAAGTTGCAATACCAACCAACCAATTTCCATAAACACTTCTCCCACCGTTGTCATCGAACGACGAAAGTGACAGTCTGTTGTTGTTTTGCGGCTTTGCTTCGCCGACACTGGGCACTCGCCAGTTGCCGCATAACAACGACCAACAGCGAACAGCTCTCGCAGTGCTAATGCGAGCCTTATGTGCTTCTAATAGTTTGACCAAATTGCCTGTCAAATAGATGTCAATATGGCTTCGTGCGAAAGTGAAAGGAGACGTGACAGAAATTGTAATATCGCCGCCAAAGCATTCGAACTATCATGACACAAAAGCAAAAGCAACTCACCGCATAGACCAAATTTGCTCTGATGAAACACAAATATAGACTTTGGGATGGAGTGGGTGGTGCAGAGAAAGTGTTGGCACCGTTTACGGCATCGAATTTGAAGGTCGCACAAATTGGACTTTGCCGTAAAGTTCATATTTAAAATATTGAATTGAAAACATGTGTGTTTTTCATAATTTTCTATTGAACATAAAGATGTGAGTTGGTCTAAAGAATAAAGATGAGCGTCACGTGCGCCAATTGCAGCATCAATTTGAGTTATTCCGACGAGCCACGAAGCAATTTGCAGTGCACACAAAAAAGCCAACGGCGTTTAGTGTTGTGAGCTATTTTTGGCTCTACGAGCTCAGCGATTTGCTATGCTAAATTGTAGCAACAATGCTTGCATTACAGCAAAGTGACGGAGAAACATTAATGCCGCTACCCGCTTCACGTTCGGCACCTGTCACAACGCTCGACAACATAGTCGAAGCAATTAAAATATTCACGTCGAAACGTTTAATAGTTTTCAAGAAACCGCCTTTATTGTCGTTGTTGTTATTGTTGTTGCTGTCGTTGCCATTAACGCCTGGCAGCCGCAAGTAATCGGTAAGCAATTTAATAATTACCACACGGCAGATTACGAATTAATGAAGCAGGCGGGGGGCGAGCCGACGGGCGAGTGCGCAACGAGTGGGGCGTTGCTGGTTGCGAATTCACTGCAGTTCGCAGAAACTTTATTGCTTTTCTGTGGCTAACGCCAACGACACCAACAACACTCGAATGCTGCAATTCACGTTCGCAGCGTAGTCGGCGGAATGGTCGATTCTTTTTGGTCTTTGCGTGGTGAAGGTATCAAAGCATATCTGTTTTAGTTTACTAGGGCCTACAAGAAGGCATGGTCGATGTAAAAAGTGTGTATATTTTTGTTCAGGGCCACCAGAAAACATGATCTAGCCATAGGGGGGTTTTGGGGGTTCAAACCTTCCCCCCAAAATAAATAGGTGTACTCAAATGGAATTGGACTCAAAAGTCTTGTATGCTCCGCTGGATCTAGCCATGTCTTAGATAGGTCCGACTGTTTTATCTATGTTCGTACATCAGTTTGTTCACCCCTTTGTCTGACGGAGCATCTGCTTGTCCCTTCGATAGTATATCTGTCTGTCTGAAAATCTCTTCCGTTATGTCTGTCCGTTTGTTTGCCTTACATTTGCGATTCATTTGTTCGCCCATATTTTAGTGTGCCTACCTGTTTATCGGTCTATATGTCCGTCTATTTTCTTCTAAGTCTGTTTAACTATCCGTATCTCCATCCATACGTTTGTTCATATATCCGTGCATGATCCTGTCTACTTATTTATCTGCCAGAACTTAGGTCCTGTCGAATGTTTTTTTGTCCATTTGTCCATCCTTCTGTTGTGATGGTTCATCAGTTTCTCTAACCCACGGTCCAACTATTTTTCGGTAAATCCATTTGTCTGCTGGTTTGTGTTCCTTATGTCCGTCCATTTTCCTCTCCGTCTGTCTATTTATCCGTTACTCCGACCGGCCTGGCCGTTTTTATGTCCGTTCGACCGTATATTTGTTTATTTTTTATTTTTTTTAAACAGGAACAAACGCGCAGGGGATGACCCCTATTAATGCGAAGCATTGCGTTGGTCCAGGAAGAATATAAAGGTTAGGAGATAGGGTTATGAGTGAAGTGTTTATGGGTTCTTGCCTTGAACCCATTGAGATCATAAGTGCTGGGGTCAGTCAGTTGTCAGTTATCTGAGCGTCTTTCTGTTGTGTCCTTTAGTTGCTCTGTCCCTTATTCTATCTATTTGTCCATTCGTCTCTAGTTATCAGGTGTACAACTTTGCTTCCGCCGTTTTCCGATAGGTGGCTGTACCGGCTGAGGCTGGTTGAAATACATAGATGGTAATGCCTTTAAAGTGAGTGTGGATAGTGCCTAACGAATTGTCATCGCCGTTTCAGTGGCAGTTGTTCTTGTTTTCGTGTTATTCATGCTCGAAAATGTCCGTTTATGTGCCCAATTCTCGCCATTTGCGGGAAGTTTTACTTTTCTGTTACAATTCGAAAAAAAAATGCAGCTGAAGCGCATCGAATGCTCTCAGAAACTTACGGTGATGCTGCTCTGAGTGAAAGAACGTGTCGGGAGTGGTTTCAACGTTTTAAAAATGGTGATTTCGATGTCGAAGACAAACATGGTGGTGGAAGAGAAAAAACCTTCAAAGATGAACAACTAGAAGCATTGCTTGATGAAGATTCGTGCCAAACCCAAGAAGAGCTTGCCGAATCGTTGGGAGTGAGTCAGCAAGCCATTTCAAAACGTCTCAAGGCCCTGGGCATGATTCAGAAAGAAGGAAACTGGGTGCCGTACGAGTTGAAACCGAGGGACATCGAGCAAAAGTGGTCAAAAAGTACCTGGAAACGCTGAAATGGGAAGTCTTGCCCCACCCGCCGTATTCCCCAGATGTCGCCCCTTCTGACTTCCACCTATTCCGTTCGATGGCACACGGCCTGGCAGATCAACATTTTCAATCCTTCGAAGAATTGGAAAAATGGATTGCTTCATGGATAGCGTCAAAAGAGGACTCCTTTTTTCGAGCCGGGATCCGAAAATTGCCGGAAAGATGGGAGAAAGTTGTCGCTAGCGACGGACAATACTTTGAATAATACATCTGTAAGCACTTTTTCGCAATAAAGCTTTTAATTTTGGGAAAAAACGGCGGAAGCAAAGTTGTACACCTGATATATTCATCTCTTTGGTTTATTAATTAATCTGTTAGTTTATCCACCTGCTTCTTTCTCTGTCCTGTCCCATCTGTTTGACTCTCTATCACTACATCTATGTAGCTGCCCTTATGTCCGTCCGTTTGTCTATCCATCATTCTGGCTGCCCTTTTGTCCATTACTTCATCCTCAGATGTCATAAAGAAGAAATCAATTACATTTGTCCGCTTATCTGACTATCGGCCTGTCAAGCTATTTGTCTGTTTGTGCTTATTTTCATTTTTTCATCTGTTTATCTATTTGAGCATCTGTATATTTATCTGTGTGAATTTTTCCATGCACCCTTCTGACGTACTCATCTGTTTTATAGCCATCAGTCTATTCATCTGTTCGTCCTTACTTACATATAAAGGGTTGTTTTTTAGCAAATTTCTTTTTGGCAGCACTGTTTTTGACAGCTCATCTATTTTCGTGTAACATGTTACTGTCAAACATGGTCAGTGTGGTCTATTATTTAACCATGAATCGGTTTACAAACGAACAACGCTTTGTGTGTGTTTCATCTATATACGTATCTGTCCGTTTGTCTGTGTATCCACCCTTATTTCCGATTATTTCTGTCTTTAATAAATCTGCCAATCTAACCGTCAGTTTTTCCATCTGTCTGGTTATTCGTCCATCCCTGGGATCGTCCATTCTTTGGCTAATTAGCTGCTTCAATCAGTCTGCCAATAAATCTAACTATCAGTTTTTACATCTTTCTGTTCATTCGTCCGTCCTTGGGTTCTTCCATTCTTCGGCTTATCAGCTGCTAAACTCTATTTCACCCGAACAAATTTGAATAACTAAACAAAATTGCATACTGATTGATTTGGTACTTCAACCAAGAACTGACTACAGAATAAACGTTGACCGCACATATTTGCATGGAGTTACCATATATAATTATTAGATGCTGAGGCTGAGCATGGTATACTCTTTTAACCCACTATGAGCCATATTGGCTACATTTTCATTCATGTTGGGACCATAATTATTAACTTTGAAATAATGATAAAAGTTGGCAAACAGATACAAAAATAATATTTAATTTATAATCAAGATTCTTAATTAATATTAAATATTAGAGTTACACACTTTCGCTATTGCTAAAAATTTAAATAATGTAAACAAATAGTTTTTTATTTCAAACGTTTGATTAAGGTGTTTTTCTTGTCATTTCAGAACCATTGCAATGAATCATGATTCAGATTTGAAAAAAATGGTTTCTTAAAAACATCCCCCGTGTCTTTATTAGAAAATCTTACTATATAAAAATAAATAAAAAATAATAAAAAATAAATCATTATAGACATATCAGATTCCAGTTAGGTGTAATTAAGTAGAACCCAAATTTTATTTTTCAACTTCAAAATGAATTCAACAAAGTCAATGCACCATGGGCTCAATGAAATACTGTCGCATGTGCAATTAACTCTCTCCTCCCCAAAAATCCCCATCGAAACAAACTCTATTCGAGTCATTACTTTTGTGCTGAGCCTGGAAGCTGCGCATTAATTGCGAATGCTGTGTCGGCACGTAACCGTCGCATAAATTCAAAAGTATCTACAAAAACAAAATAAATATTTTAACACCGCGCAAATGATGTGAATGGCAATAAAATGTAATTTTTAGTGCGACTACAAAATTTAGAGCTTAGCATTAAATTCGCCCAAATTTGCATATGGGACGCCGCCATTAAAACTGCCAGCGGTGGCAAAAGGCGACATCAGTCGTTCGCGTGTCATAAAAATAACAGACAAGTAGACAATTTAAACAAAAACTCAGACAAACGTTGCCAGTTATTGCGACAAAAGAGATAATTCACTTTACTGCATGTGGCCGCCTCTTTGACTGACACTGCTGAGAGACAAACTGAATGCAAATTTTTCGCCAAAGCAGCAAGTTTGGTTTAATTAAATTTCATGCGTCTAATTTGGAGACTTCTAAGAGTTAGTTGTCTTCAAATTATGAACTTTTCTGACTTTGAGGAAATTAAAAAACAATGAAAATATTTGAAAGAATATACAAAAATCAAAATGTTTATAAAAATTGAGCAAAAGATTGTTGTAGAAAAGATACAAAAATATCTTAAAAAAATCACAAACAATTGCAACTTTCTTTCATAAAAGTATTTTCGCGCCACGCCAAAAAGTTATGCAACAAATTTCCACTCGCTGCACGCACCAAAGCAGCCGGAAGCTACAAAAGTCGCGTAGCCATGGAGAATGTTTCGAAATGCTGAAAAGCTGTTGGCGCTTTTCTCAAGTTTGTTGTTGATATTTGGCACTTACACCATCAAAACCAATAAACAAGCGGCGCGCAGTGCTGAAGTAGTTGCCTTGCAAACTTCTTCACTCTCACTGCCCACTGCTCACTGTCGCTTTCATGCGTTCGTCCCATACAGAGAGAGACAGCTGTGCAACATTTTCACGCTGCGCAACATACAAAACACAACACTGACACACACATACACAAATTTTCTCGAAAAAAGTAAAAGTAGCACATTTGGAAAGCGCAGCAAATCAACACACGCGTAAAATTTTGGGCCAAAAGTTGAAGCACCACTTTCATGTTCGCCTCAGCGAACATGAAAATGGGAAGAAGACAAGGCGGAAGAAGAAGCAGATAAGACGCTGCAACATGGAGCGCAGCATATTTAAGCAGCGCAAGAAAACGGCAGCCGTCAAGTGGCGCCGCCAGCCACGTCGACCTCATGTGCGCAGTGTTGCAGCAATGCGTGCAACATGCAAAACTTTCGCCCTCGAGCAGACACGACGAGTTGAAATTCATAAACTCGACAACGCGACAGTGAGACGCTGAGCAGTGCTGCCAAATGCTGGCTACGAAAATATTTTACTTAATATTGTTTTTGTTTTTTGTCAAATACAACAGCGAGGAAGAGCTAATAAAAACAACAGCAACAAAACAATGAAGAATTTTTGTGCAACTTCTGCTTTTGCCACAGAAAGTGAAAACGTTTCTGTGTGGTGGAATAAGAAAAACGCCACTTGTTTGTTGGTTGGTTTTGAATGAACATTTAAGCAGCTTTTCCGCAAAGACGACTTCTTTAAATAATATTTTAACACTCTTGAAATTCCTTTGCATATTTGATAGAAATGCAATTTCAGTATTTTTGGTTTTTTTGTTTGATGAAAAAAATAATCAAAACGCTTGAACTTTGAAAATGAAACTTAGATTAGAAAAAAATGCGCTCAGATAAACCGAAAAGTATGCCGTGAAAAATGCACAAGGAAGCTGAGCACGAGTTTTTAAGTCTTGGTTTAAAATAATCTTGGAAAATAATCTATTTCCATAAATGGAAAAATGAGTACGAATACGCCTCAAAGTATGCAGTGAAAGATCATAAAGCAGCTGAGAACGTGTAGCCAAGCAGGAGTTTTTGAGCATTAAACCCAAGTTTTCATTGCCATCTCTCAAAGTTTGCCGAATCAATCAAGAAGCCAGTGACACACACAGTATTTCGTTTTGGTTTTGCGACCAACTTTTGAGCTTAATACCATTTTAAACTATAGTTTTCATTAGAAATGTTTGCGTTTGGTGAGTTTGAACTCATAAAACCCCCTGTGCGACTTAAAGAAGCTGTCAAGTAGGAGTCTTTGAAAAGTAAACAAATCTAATTTCCAAAAAAACTTTAATGGAAGAACATAAAGAAGCTAAAATCAAGATAATTCAAAAGAGTCCTTGAAAGGTTAACTCAGTACTCATAAAATGCGCCCAAATATACCGGAAAGGATGTTTGGAACAACATAAAAAGACTGTGACTGTGAAGTCACGAAGCAGTCTTTGTACATCAAACAATTTCAGTTTATATAAAAAATGACTAAGCATGTTTCAAAATACTCTGTGAAAGTACATAAAAAACCTAAAGAGTCTTTGAAAATTAAATATAAAATATTCCCCAAAGTATGCTATAAAAAATTAGCCACGTTTCCTTGAAATTCAATGTCGGTTTACCATAAAATGCGTCAATATATCTCTCAAAGTTTGCTAATGAAAACACATAATAATGAAAATTAGAAGTATAGCATACTTTTGGGCGCACACACAAGCTAATTGTGAGCTGTTTGAGCTGCTTAACGATCTGCAGTTGTGTCAGTTCGAATGTGGATGAAGATGCTTGAGCGCAAACTGATTTCATTGCCCAAAACCTGCTGATTTCCTATGCAAGAGATGATTACGCTTCCAACTGAAGGAACAAGTCGGAAGAAAATCGAGCAGAGATCAAATCGAAATATGTTAATGAAAATCTGACACAAACCAGCTAAGTAGTAGTTTAGCTCAAAGCTTAGTAGTTGGTCAATCTTCTTCGATCATTTTACGCTGCCAGTTTTTACTTTATTTATCAAATTCTTCCCACACCGCCAATCGCCAGGTGTGTCATTACCAGTGCTCAAATGCCCCCTTACCCCTAAACAGACATTAAAATTCCCAATCAGACGCCACGCCTCACTGCTGTGCCCACCGTCGTCGCACTCACACTGCGAAAAATCTCCATAAATATTAAATTTTCCGTAATTTATGCTCACGATTCGACGACGCCACAGCCAGAAAGTATATAAGTGCAGAAATCTGTTGTTCATTAATCATTCGCCTCGTGTCGCGCTACTTTTTCGCGTGGGCGTTCAAAATCCAATTGCGTGACTTCACAATCTATTTCCGGTCTAACTGCATACACACGCACACACATACACGTGTGCGCAGGATGTCGGGTTAGTGTTTTTATTGAGCACCGACAATTTTTTTCCTTATTTGCCTCGCTGTCGCCTGCCTTGTCGTTTATGTTTATGAATTTGATTTATGAAAACGGTGCAGCGCTGTATTTGGCGCAAAGCTTTTTGTTTTATGTTATTTCTGTTGGTATGTGTGGCCACGTGGCTGTGTGACAAGGGCTGGCGACGACAACGAAATTCAAAAGGATATCAGCAAATTGACATTGACGAATTGGCGACTTGACTCCGGGCTTGTCGATGCGGCCATTGTTGGCGTGAATTGCAGGGAAATGTCGTTTTAGGCCGCTGAAAGAGCGATGAATAGTAGATTAACTTAAGAAGCTCGTGTCGTATATTATAAAACTTATGGAAATGTGATTTATAAAATTTTTTTAATATTTTATTTCGTATATTTTATTTTTCAAATTTTTATTTTTTATTTATATTTTATATTTTTTATTTTTATTTTATATTTTTTGTTTTTTATTTTTTATTTTATATTTTATATTTTATATTTTATATTTTTTATTTTATATTTCATATTTTATATTTTTTATATTTTATTTTTTATTTTATATTCTATATATTCTATATATTTTTTATTTTATATTTCATATTTTTTATTTTATATTTTATATTTATATTTAATATTTTTTATTTTATATTTTATATTTTAAATTTTAAATTTTAAATTTTAAATTTTTTATTTTATATTTATATTTATATATTATGTTTTTTATTTTATTTTATTTTATTTTATTTTATTTTATTTTATATTATATTGCAAGACTTTGAGTATGTTCTGCTACAAATTTATATAAAAAATTCAAAAATTCAATCTATAAAATTCCTTTTACTTTCTTTACAATAGTTTCTTCAAACAATAAAATGCATATTTTTCAGTATTACTTCAGCCATTTCATACTTTAATACGTCGTTTTAATCAGAAACAAAGCTCCATATTTTCCCGCAACAAAAACTCCACCTCCATAATCGTCCATCTCATATCTATTTAAATGAGTTTAAAAAGGTTCAATGCATAAATGTGGCCATCAGTTTTTCTCCCCCGAACAAAATCGATGGCATGGAAGTGTGTGTGCGTTGCATGGTGGTTTTTCCGAACGGAGTTCATTCAAAGCCGCCAAACACAACCACAAGCGAAACCCCTTCCAGCTGCCACACATAACGAGTATCTGTTCGCCTGTGGCGCATGCAGATGTCCGTTTGGCTCGCCGCTCCAGCACTCAGCGCCGCCGACCAAAAGGGGCGTCTAACAGGCCGCTCCGAGTGGGAGCGTGCTGCATGCCAATGCACATCGAAAGCCGCATATTATTTCACTTCTAATCCCATTCAATTAGAATTGCTAATCTTTCTGAATGGGCGCTCGTTTGCATTAAATAATCTTCATGGCTTTCCACCGCCACTGACAGCGCCGCACTGCGTTCGTTTGCGTTTGCGGTCGGGTTAGTAGAATACAATCATATTGCGGACGAAAGCAACCAATTCTGCCGCTTTTAGCCAAACAAACAACTTCGACACGAATGTCTTTCGAGCCGCTTGCACCATTTCTATGCTAATGGACAATGCTATTTATTAATGCACGGCAGTTGGCATAATTGTCCGCTCACGAGCGGCAAATTCAATACACAACACGCAACGCGGCTCTACGTGCCTGGCCAAATGGTTGATTTCAATATTCTGGCCAATGATTAACGGCCAACGATGGCATGGAACGTGCGAAAAAGGTCGCTGACACCAAGTGTCGCACTTGCGGCGACAACGCATTATTGCTAACGGCAACGTATTACTTCTCGGATTTCGCATTCGACATTTGTTGGCCTCTGGCTATTCGGAGAAGATTAGTTGTAATAAAATCAGCTTTAACCCTGAGTAACAAAAATTGGATTTGTGGAAGAAATTTTGTTCAAATGAAATATTTTAAAGATGTTTTGAAAGGAAGTGAAGACAGAGAAGAGGGGACAAATTTATACATTGCACACTTAGGGAGTAAAGTTAGTCATGCTAGACTTAAGGATCACGTTAAGAATGTCTAGAGTTGTTGTTCTTGGCAACTAGAGTGTTAATGAAAAACCAAACTTCCCAGACAAAGTCAATCAGTATTTTGCGATTTGTTGCAACTAAGTTAGAATTTTATTCCAAAAAAAGGCAAAAAGCAAATGTTGTTCAAGAAGTCCTTTGAAAGAAAGTTAAGACAGAGAAGAGAGGCAGGTGTTCTCTTAGCAGAGGACATGGCAAATCTTCATAGAATTTGACAGACACGTGTGCAGGCTGGTGGCCAGATTCATAGCAACCGGAAACCGCCCTCTGCTGGAAGATTTGTTGGAAGTGACTTAGCCATTGTGCACTTAAAGTGTCACACTTGTCAACAGATCTTTTTGGCAGTTCAACCGTTAATAAATAATTTTGATGACCCGAAAACTTCTCAGACAATGTCAATCATGATTTTGTGATTTCTTGCAACTAAGTAAAGGAAAATTTCAAGTCAAATTATTTGTTTCCAAAAATATAAGCAAACTGATGACAGAAAATTCACTTTATTCGAGAAGAAAAGTATCGCAATTTCCACAAATCGTCAAAACTCCATCGGAAATGTAGGGTTCAGAAAACTTTTCGCACGTCTCATTAGCTGCTGTCAAGAGTCAACAAGATTTTCAAGTTTTTGAAATTTACGACACATTTGATGAAGTTTGCGCCAGCTGAACTTTGGCAATTTTCGACGGTTAACACCTCACTCAGCGTTCTTAAGTGTAATTTTTACCCCCTCCCCCCCCCTCTCTTCATGGTCCACCCGCCCTAGCTATGGTTGTCGATTTCGTTGCTCCACAACATGCGGTGACCCCAGTTTCCGCTCATTATTTTATTGCCATTGTTGCTTCTGTTGTTCTGTCACCGTTGTTGTTGTTGTAACATGCTCTTTGACTTTGTCTAACCCGTCGCCATTGAACTGCGAATGTCTGCACAAGTTCGCTAACAAGCTGTCAACTTGTATCGCATAAAATTTCGTGTACAACACAATTAGAGGGAAATGTTTTGCCGCTGCGTCGCATCACCGTATCGTCGATTCTTGCGGTGAACTGTGAAGACCGCTTGGCAGCATCTGTCGTTGATATCACTTACATATAATGACAGAGAGCGACATTTTTATAATTGGCTGTTGCTAAAAAAGAACATTTTTGTATGCTTTGTACTCGTTTTGGAAGCATGAAAGGTAGTTAAGTCTTTTTGCTTTCACTCGACTGACTGCTTTTGTTGCTGAGGTGATGTTGTTTTCAAATTCTTTCCAGGAATTTATATGACCTTAGAGATTCTATTCTGAGAAATTTGATTTTGTTTTTCTCAGATCTGATTTTCTCTTACCACATATGTATATTTTTTAATGAAATACTTTTTCAATTGGAAACTCATGTTAAACTAAAATTCAACTAGATATCGCATGTTGCGACTTGATAATTTTTTATATTAAAAAATTTCTTAAAAATTCAATCAAATGCATTGCATCAAATCCAAACTTTTTCATCTGTCATCTGGTCCAATTCAAATTCCTCTCTCTTCCCCCATCATCCTAAAATTATGCAAACCTTCAACAAAGCAGCTTTAAACAGAGTCGTTTCCACTGAGCCTAACGTTGACTATGCATTGCATACTTTAAGGCTCCCGTTCCAGCACACATCACCACAACAATCTTAAAATGGAACAAAAAAAAAATCAATTTTCCGATTGCTTGAGGCTTCAATTGTTGTCAATTCTCGCTTGCAACAGTTTTGAGCATCTCGATTCCGTTATTTCAATTGTTTGCTGTGCCCAGCTTTCGCCAGCAAATCCGCTTAAATGTGAACGCATTTCTTGCAGCGAGTTCCATCTTAAATTTCAATTATTCACGCATCACTTCGAGCTGACGACAAAGCTGCCAAGGCAAACAATTGTACACGCAATAGAAATCAAACCATAAGCAATTCCAGCAACAGGACCGCCAACAACAGCAACCTTGTCTGCTGGCCCCGAGGCGCGTGTTCCTGTGCAACGTATTTACCGATTCGGAGCAGTTTTATTTGAGCCAATGCCAATTTTAATGTCACTTCCCGTCTGACTGCATAACCCGACAGGCCGCGGGCAGCTTAAGCGTTTATTTGTCTGCGCCAACAACACCAACCCGCCGTCTGGGCTGCGCTTTGTGTGCGACGACGGTTCCTTGGTGGCGCTTCTCGGGCAGCTCAAAGTGTGCCGAGAAATGTCCCCAAGCTGCAAGTGTTCGCTTTTCTAACCCTTAACAACGCATTGTAACATTTTCCGGTTTTTTATTGCGGAGATTTAAGAGGCTTGAAAGCAATTTGCAGAAATTTAATTTGAATTTAATTTGATTGAATGGCTCAAAGGACAAAGAAATTGTATAGTAAAGACGAATCTTGGAGAGAGTAATTTTAACATTTTCTGAGAGTTAAGGAAAATGAAACAAAAGATTCTAAGTGGTTTGGTTTTGCTGAAATGTGAGCAAAACTGAATGGTTCAAAGAGTTAGAGGTCACTTACAGTTCAAACTGCTGAGACGTTGGATTTATAGCGCTAATTTGTTGTTGTGAGAAGTGTGAGAATGCGAAGGAAATGCAATAAACGTGCAACATGTGTTCTGTGTTTGTTTTACATTTGGAATTAAATTAAAGGACTTTGCTAAACATTTCTTGAAAGCCGAGTTATGTATTGTAATGTGATGTAATGTAATGTAATGTAATGTAATGTAATGTAATGTAATGTAATGTAATGTAATGTAATGTAATGTAATGTAATGTAATGTAATGTAATGTAATGTAATGTAATGTAATGTAATGTAATGTAATGTAGTGTAATGTAATGTAATGTAATGTAATGTAATGTAATGTAATGTAATGTAATCTGATGCAATGTAATGTAATGTAATGTAATGTATTGGAATGTGATGTAATGATATGATATATGATGTGATGTGACGTAATGTAATGTAATGCGATGTAATGTATTCTAATGTAATGTCATGCGATGTAATGTAATGTAATGTAATGTAATGTAATGTAATGTAATGTAATGTAATGTAATGTGATGTGTGGTGAGGTGAGGTGAGGTGAGGTGATGTTTTGTGATGTGATTTGATTTGATACAATGTGATGTGATCTTAGGGGTTTTCTGACAAAGAAGGCGTAAGTCAAGTCAGTGTGTCATGATATTTTTTTCAATATTATACGACTTTTTATCATAGAAAGTATTAGTCCGGTACGGGGTCCACAAATGATTTAGCTGTATTACAAAAATTAAGTTTACTATTTTTAATTCTAAGCAAATGTAGGAGAACGGCGAAGAAGTAAAAAGCCGAAGATTGTAAATGGGGTTAGGGATCTTTACTCCCCAGGTGCTTTGTTTCCTTTAGAGAACAAGGAAGGCTGAGTTAAGAAATTGGCTACGAGAAACTCCTTCGCCCCACTTTTAGCCAAAACAACCCGCCTTTTCGGCATCTCATCTGCCAACCCGTGTCCTTTGTTGTATCTCACATAGCTCCAAATTAATTCCTTTATTTTCCAACTATTCAATAAAAACCTTTAACAAAACTGTTCTCAATTCCTGGACATCCGCTTTACAGCTCAAATTCCATGAAACGCAAATTAATTATTCACATCCAACATTTGCCCAACCGACTTGAGCTCATCAGAGTTCCACTCGAGCACGCATTGTTTAATGATTTTAAGTATTCAAATGCTGCCGAGTATTTGAATTCATTTTGCCAATTACAGACCACCAAACTAATCTCAAAGACGCGCAAAAATGCCAAAACTCTCCATTCAGCAGCCAACGGAATTTGGCCGCCGAGCGCTGCCGCCGCTTAATGACTGTCGGCTGGCAAGTGGCAGAAATCACTTTTGTGTGCCGATGGCGTTTTAATGAAGATCATAATTAAAGGAATCCTTTCTAAGGACAACTCACGCGCGTGCTGCAAATGCGCAATGCTGGCTTTTTCTGCTCGCCGCCACTAGCCGATGTGTAAATATGCCAACGCAGCAGCAACAATAACAACAACAACGGCAGCAGTAACAAGGGCAACAAATTTAGACAGCGGCAGCCAAGGTAGCTGCAAATGTGCGTCACGCAGCTAATTACTTGAGGGCGGACTGGCGCTGGCGACGGTGTGGTGCCGCAAGGAGTCGCGTTGGCACATTGTGCGCCCGCACGACTTGGTGGCAACGCTTAACGATGTTATTAATGTGACAGCGCAGATGGAATCCGATGCAATGTTGCTGTTGTTGGACTTTTTATTTTTGCTGCGCCCAAAAACGCTTCAGGCGCAAAATGTAAAACGCAAAATGCGCAATGCGAACGCGAATAACTGGATAAAGTCAGCGTCCGCGGCCGCGGCCGTTTGTAATTAGATAATGGAACATCGGCCGAACAGCATCCGCGACGGATGAGCGCCCGTTGGCCGGCCCGCGGTTTCTTGTGGTCGGTGCGCGCTATCCGCTGCGCTGCGACCGCACGCCACCGTGTCTGTGTTTAATCTGACAACCAGCACATTGCGGCGATAGGGTTGCGCGGCCCAAATTAACAATGGGTGGCGCAAGTACTTGTACGCGTGTTTGGCAGCTGCTTTTCTTGTGGCAAAAGCGTCCAGTTGCGGCCAATGAAATGGCTAAAAGCACAATGTGCCATTGTTGTTGTTGTGCGGATGGGTTGCGATGAGCAGCCGAAGCGTAGGTGGGAGACGGAGATAACAATCATCTCAACAGTGACGTGGGTTTTGGCATTTAACGTGCAATGTTGTGACTTTTTAATTGCATGCAATAGAAATGTGAATGTGCCACATGTCAATGAGGAAATTAGGCGGCTCCCGGGTTTTGTGTTTTGCGCAGCACGAAAGGAAGAATATACAGGTGGCAGTTTTAATTAAAATGACTTAAAGTAAAACATTTAATTGATGTCTAAATTAAAAATGTCACAAACATTTTGTGACAAGTTGTCCCTATTATGACAGTCGTAATTTTTTTATTATTTTTAATGTAACATTTTTGACACATTTCGTAACATTTGTATATGGTTGTTTTTATTTTTTTATGTTTTTGGCATTTATTTTCTGTATGGTAATAATTTGTATTTGATCAATTTGTTTATTTTTGTGGCATTTTCGAAGTGGCAGTTTTAATGAAAACGATTCAAAGTAAAACATTTAAATGCCGGCCTCGATAGTCAAGCGGGTAGCGCGCTGGCTTCTCATACCAAAGGCTCCAGGTTCGATTCCTGGCTCGGGCTGGTGAACAACTCATCTACTTCTATCGCTATCCACATAAAGGGAATGAGAATTACAAGAATCGCACAAGTGCGCTCTTGGCAGGCAATGGCAAAACCTCCAAGTGTGAACGAAAAACTGCCAATCGCCGTTTGGATTCGGCGTTAAACTGTAGGTCCCCTCCCCCCTTTCCCCATCCGCTTGAAATGTGTGCTGTAACATATGTTGACAAAACACACAAAACACAAAACATGTGTTGCATACACAGTTCAAAAACGGGTGAAATATGTGGTATCACAATGGGCCTTTCAGGCCTCCGAGTGTGTCTCTCATAGAGGCAGCCACCGCAACCTAACCTAACCTAACACATTTAAATTATCTGCAAATCAAAAATGTGACAAGCATTTTGTGACAAGTTGTCCCTAGTATGATTTTTTATTGTTTTTTAGGCAACACTTTTGACACATTTCGGAAATTTTTTTCATATTATTATTATTTTTTTATTTGTTTATGTTTTTCGCAATTATTTTCTTTGTGGTAAAAATTTGTTTTTGACAAGTTGTCCCAGTATGATTTTTTATTGTTTTTTAGGCAACACTTTTGACACATTTTGGAACATTTTTTTATGTTATTATTTTTTTGTAATTGTTTATGTTTTTCGCAATTATTTTCTTTATGGTAAAAATTTGTTTTTGATCGAATCAGCTTCCTAGTTGTTTCGTAGTAGTTTACATATATTTGTTCCATGTCCAAAGTGGCAGGTTTAATTAAAATGATTAAAAGTAAAACATTTACTTGGTGCTTTAATTGAAAATGTGACAAACATTTTGGGTCAAGTTGTCCCTATTATGACAGTTTTTGTTTATTTTTATTATTTTTAACGTAACACTTGTGACACATTTTTATTATTTATTTATTATTTATTTATTTTATATTTATTATTATTTGATTACTTATTATTATTATAATTATTGTATTTTTTCTTTAATTTATATATTTATTTATTTTTATTTTTTTGTTTTTGGCATTTGTTTCTTATGGTAAAAATTTTGATTTGATCGAATCAGAGCCTGATTTTTTTATAGGAAAATTTTGTGTGCTTGTGAAGTTTTATAAATTTAAATTGTTTTTAAATCCGTTATGTGAAATTTTTTTATATTAATTTTTATGATAATGTTTGTTTTCTTTATTGCAAAAATTTTAATTTAGTGAATCAGTTTGCTACGACAATTTTTTTTTAGTAATTGTTTATTTTGCGCAGAAATTTTAAAATCTATCTAAAGTAGTTTCTATTTTGTTTCTAATTGTTTATATTTATTAAATTTTTTCTTTATTGTAACAATTTTTATTTTACGGAATCAGGTTTCGAATATTTCGCAATCGTTTCTGTTTGTTAAGGTTTTTTATTTGTTGTGAGAGTTGATATTTTTCGAATAAAGTTTTTATTAAAACAGTTTTTTCGAATCAAGTTCCTTAGTACTATGTTTTTTCCAATTGTTTTCAATATTTAATATTTTTTTTTTGTACTGCGACAATTTGTATTTCATCAGGTTTGTAATATTACACAATTATTTGTTAAATTTTTATTTTTTTTATTTATTTTAAAAACGTTTCTTCCGTCGCAATTTTTTATTTCAAGTTTCAATTTATTTTTTTAATTATCAATGTTTGTTAAATTTTTTCCTCAATGTGACAATTTTCTTTTATGAAATAAAGTCTCAAATTGAATTTGTTGTTGTAGATAAAGGAAAAATAACACACACATTCTACTGACAGAAAATCACACAAAAGCCCCACACACACAGTCGCTTTTGATGCGTAAATGGCTTACAAAAAAAAACAAAAACAACTAACCGGAAATAACATAACAACGCGAATGAAACAATCGCCGAACGGATATCTTCATTTGTTCGATTGGGCACAATTAAAATTACAAAAAGCGCAAAAACAACAACAACAAACTCAGCAATTAGTTAAAAAAACCGCCAAACTAATAACAAACGACAATGTAACAATAACAACAACAAACCATTATCTACGCACAACAATTGAGAAACAATGAACCATTGCTGACTGCATGCGCCACTGACTGACTGACTGAACCGAACCGAACTCAACTCAACTGAACTGACGCCGCAATTTGACGAATGCGCCAAACAGAAATGCAACAATGCTAATTGCAAATAATTGAAATATCGGGGGCAATGGAACAAGCAATCTTTATTCCGCAACATTAACAACAATGCACATTGTAACATTTGCATTTGCACAATGCAAAAGCATATGCAACAACAATAACAACAACAATGACATCAAATAATATTTAAAATATGCAACGAGCGCCGGTTTCGATGTCCATTGGGAGTCGGTCGATTTAAATCGAAATATTGCCCCACAACTAAAATACTGCAACAACAACAATTGCAATATTTCCATGCACAATTGATGACATTGAAATTGCATGAATGTGGTTGTTGTTTTTGTTTTTGTTGTGCGACAAATATTGACTGGCTGGTGGCTCACAGCAACACCCACCGCCGCCCGCATCAATTGAGTTATTAATTTTGTCCTGGACGCCAATCGGCTGCAATCGTCTAAGCTGACAGCCAGTGTGGCGCCGATGCTCACTGCATCGACTGATTGACCGGCCCGACGCTCGACTGCACTGCGTGCTGTGTTAATTGTTGTCTACTCGATGTGTGTATGTTTGTGTTTGTGCCGAGCGGATTATTGCTTTTGTTGTTTTTAGTCAAAAACATATTTGCAGTGTTTCCGTTTCGTATTAAAATTGATGGCTGCCATTAATGACTGTTGGTTGTTGCAGTTGTTTTGTTGTTGTTGTTGCGTTTATTCATAACTGCATTATATATTTGTGTGTGTGCTCGTTATAGAATATCTGTAATGAGAGTATTGGATTGTCCCACTGTGTTTCTTCGCTAATTGCATGAAATTAAATTCTGAACAATTAATCAGTTAAACCAATTAATCCGTCGGATATGGCTACTCTATTACTATCAGTATTTGCTATTTATTATTATCAGCTCTGTCGCAAGGACAAAGCTAGAAGAGGTTTCCAGGACCCAGTTTTTGTAGGTTAGGTTGTGTGAAATTCTTGTGACGACGGAATCCATATTCCGTCCAAGCAGCAGGAATGTTCTGTTTTAATACCATAACCTTAGCGTACCTTACGATATGTTATTAATATATGTATTTATGTATATATTTGTTTTTAAACTGTAGACATTTCTGGTAAATTAATTGATTATCCTTTACTTAAAAACCGCAGGACTCTATCGAGTCTCCGGATGTCATAGTTGTATATAATAATTTAATACATTAAAAAAAAACAGCCTTAGGAAAAGTTCTGTGCATGGTTTCACTACTTCAACCACACTTAGACGGAACTCCGACTTGCATCGCTAAGGACCCAATAAGGTCTATGTCTTTTTCCCCCTTGGCGGAACGATCTAGCAAGCTCAGCACTCAGACAATTATACTTCCTATATTTGTTATTCCCTATTTATGCGTTTTAAATCTAGCCGACCTCCGGTGAAATCGTGAAAGAACCTGGGGTGCCAAGGAGCCGCAGGCAGAACCAGTATAATCTAACATATTGAAGGGCGACCTCAGTAGCAGAAGGTCTGTGGATCCCGTTTTCTCCTGATTTTTTCCTCACGGCTCTGATTATTATAAAGAATGATTGATCTGTAGTTGTAACTGTTGAGGCTTTTTATGAATTTTTTGTTTTAATGTTTTTAAAATGGTAGCTAATGTGATAATTAGGTATCCAGGCAGGACAGCAAGATCCTCTCGACCATTCACAGTTTACGTTAGATGCCTTTTGTCAAATGCTTGAAATTGCTTCGTTTCACATAGTTCTCTGCAGTTAGGCTTTTGGTCAGCAAAATACCGGTATACAGCCATTCCTGAAAGTATCCTCTCGGTCAGTCCAGGAAATTTGCTCAGGAGAACACATAACGCTTCCTTCTTTTCCACCCACCTTCTCTTGCCCCATTCCCATTTCCTCTATCAGCCTTTCCGTCTCCTTCAGAGCCTTAAGTACAATGGGCTATAAAGTCTGAAAGCTTGAGGTAATGACCTCCCTAAGGTTATTTCCTCGGTTCCCCCCACATTCATCCATCAATCCTCTTGATAGTTCAAAGAATGGTTTCGAGTTTTTTTGTAAAAGTTTGCGCACAGGTTGTATTTGTATTATGGCTTTGGTTCTGAAAGGATACAAAGGTTAGGAGAAGTGTGTATAGTGTATAATACCCACCGCGGTCTTATGTAAGTGCTGGGCTAAACTTCTGCAGGACGATCATTCAACAATCGCATCGTAGGGGAAAAATCGTTTTGCAATGAGTTGAGTGTATAGTTTTTCGAATGGGTCCGCTCCTCGTGTCCTGGTATCCAACCCAACTCTATTGAGTTCAGATCATTTAAGAGATTGTGAAATCCTTTTATAAATAGAATCGAATTAGTCAAGTAGGCTTACAATACCTCTAGAACATCCTGACTCTTAGTTTTAAAATCTACCTTAATATTTCGGGTGGTTTCAACCCCCAAAACCCCCCGAATCCGCCACTGTCAGACGATGTTTGATATTCTACGTTTCCGCCTGAATGTTAGTGACCAACTTTCCCATTGGAAGGCTTTGCTACATCAAGGTCCATTTACTGTAATCTCTGTACAGCCATCTCCTAGTTTCGACCTGTCTGTATGTCTGTATGTACGTTGCAATACTTTACAAATACAAACTGCCTTAATTGTATTTTGAATAACCAAACCTAAAACATACTTAAAGCACATATGTAAAAATATTAACCCTTTTAGTGCCGGAGGCCGATATATCGGCTCTTGCTGCACTAGCGAGAAGTGCCAGAGCCGATATATCGGCCCGCGCCTTGTAGCGCTTTACTGTTCGATTTGCGGGAGAACTCTATCTCTATCTCTCTTTGTAATTCGTTATAAATGATCTAATTTTATTACGAGAGAATAAAACAAAAATTGTTTTTTGTTTCAACTTTTTGTGGACGTTTAAGTTATCGGAACTTTCCGGCAGCGTGTTATGTAAACAACTGTTTGAAGACTCTCGCGAAATAACGCTGCATTGTCACAGCTGGTGTCAGGATCAGTTAGTGTCTCCTCGATCGTTGTCTTGAACACTATATTTCGTCCCATTTTCAGTTTAAAAGCGTAATTTTTGTTATTGCCGTTGTTTTCCGCTTGTGTAAAAATTTGTTGTTTTTGACAAACCAACAATTAGCATTACAGGATTTCGAAAATTCTATTCATTCTATATTTTATCCTCTGTATACTGCTTTTTGAATCATGTAAATATTGTTTCTCGTTTGGATTTTAATCTTAAATAAATTATGAAAAATACTTTCTAACATTCCTGAAAGAGCTTTTTACACTCAACTTTCGCTCGCATAGAACATCAAATGGTTCTTGCACTGAATACGAATGGTTGTTGTATCGAATACTGTACGCTTGGTGTTTAAAACACCCCTTAGAATAACCAATAATTTATTGTCCTTACACTATGTAAAGTCTTAGCGCCTTTTAAACGGCAACACTTTGCTGTAAAATGTTAAATTTCTAAATATTTAACTTTTTGATTCGGCACAGCATTGCCCCAGTTGCTGCTTGGTGCTGCGCGTGCAAGTTAATTGGGTAATCACATTAATGGTCAGTGTTTTCAAAGTGCTGATACGCCGAGCGACATCTGTATTGCCTACTCGCAGCGCATGCGGCCATTTGCAGCGAACGTGCCGTGCAGACGCACCGCGCCGCGTTGCTAATAGCCGGCGCTGATAAGGCGTTAGACTGAAATTGCCAGGCAGCGCCAACGCACACACACACACACTTGTACGCATACTTGTACACATACAGGAAGACACACATGCAGCGCGCATATATATGGCCCGATTGCTTTTATTAGATAATGGAATTTCAATGTAACAAATGTCTACATGAAGCTGTGGGCTGCACGTACGCGCAGCAACGAACCGAAAACGCCACAGCACAATCCACATCAAAATCGCCGCGCTGGGGGCTGCTGCCAGCTGCTACAGCACTGGTGGTGCTGGCGAATTTAAGCGCAGCCCGTCGAGCAAAGGGGGTCGAAAAATATGGGGATTCCGTTGGCTCTAACTCATCGATACAGCCGCAGCGTACACATTAAAGCGCCCGACGCGTAGCGCCAAAAGTGAAAAATCGAACGTGTGGCGCGCAAACACACTTTTCGGTGCAGTGCATGCACGAGTTGCTGCCGCTTCATCAAACACTCGACCGCTTGCAGTGGCGCACGCCCTCAGCAGCGCCCTCAATACATGGGCGGAACGTGCAGGCGGGCAGCACGTGCCGCCGCTGCAACTCGCCCTTCAAATGGGTTGCAGCCAGCAGCCGCCGATCACCGCGTTGCACGTTAATTGCGCGTTGTTCGTGTGCTCCCATGTCACACAAATCTTGCCGCCCACGCCACGCGCTTCGTGCTGAAATATACGAACCTGATTATCGAACACACACCAATTGTTGGTTGGTTGTTTGGTTGGTTCGCAACACCGAGGGGGCAATAAATTGCAATTGCGCCCGCGTTCGTTCCACGCCACTTTGCGCCGTCGTCGCTTTTCCTCTAATTAGAACTCGGCAAGTTGCTCATTTCTCAAACTTTATTGCCGTTTAATGGGCAACTCGACTGCCATTAATTGCTTAAAGGCGTTTTATGATTTCTGCTTTACTTTACTAGCATTTCTCAGCCGCTGCTAATTGATGTTGTTTATCGAATTTTATAATTTTTGGTTTAATTTATTTGGACGCAGCGGCAATTGTTGCTGTCACACCAACCGATTTCACAGCATTAACCAATTAGACATTCCGCAAATTGATGGCAGACTTGATTGCTTCCGATTAGTTGGCGATGTGTTGGTGATATCTTTGATATAAATAGAAAATATTTTCTGTCTAAGGGGATTTGAAACAGTCGATAGACTGTAAATTCGGGAGCCTTTAGGAAATTTGAAAATACATATTTAAAAGAGTCGAATAGTTGCAACACCCAACTCCACACATTTCCTCTATCTGTCAATTTCAATGATGCAACAGTTGTGCGCTTTGAATTCTATCATATAACACCAACAACAACAGTATTTTTCACACCGGAAAAACCCCATATGGGCGTGAAACTAGAGACCAAATATAGTAATACTGCGTACTTAGTTTTTCATTCCTAAATCCTTAGTCCTTTTAAAAGGACCTAAAAATATTGAAGGAGATAAAAATAAAAAAAATATAAAAAATACTTAGCTTCATTAGAATATGGCGATGTGTATATCAAATGAAAGAGAAAAGGCTCAAGAATTTAAATAAAATTTATTTTTTAGCTATTTGTAAAAAAAGGATACGAAAAAGGTCCTTTGAAAATGTCAATCCTTTATATCCTTGAAAATATTTATAGAACTTTCTTGAAAAGTAAGTATGTTAAAACACAAATTCTCCTTGATTGCTCTAACTTTATTGGTTCGAAAGTTATTTAAAAAAGGCGGAAGCTGCAATTCTTATGAAGTACAAAAATTCTATGTAATTTATTTGAGTATCAGTATTTTATATAATAAAAAGATACAAAATCAATGAAGCGAGAATAATGATAAATTTTCAAGGATTAAAGGATTAAAATTTTCAAAGGACCTTTTTCATATCCTCTTTTTATAAATAAATAAAAAATAAAATTTGTTTAAATAAAACATAAAATTGTTTTTTTATTTTCGTCGCACGGTGTAATCCCTTCAGCATCCTATTCCAGCACTTTTTCTGCTTCTTCCACTACGGAACTGACTGCAAAGTAAAAATCGAAAACATCTCTTAACTCTTTCGGGACTACTGGGATAAAACGTCCCAGCAACCTTTAAATGTCCTTAAAAATAACTGATCAGATTTTTTGACCCACACATATTATTTATTAGAAATTGATGTCCTAATTTGTTTTCTATGTCCTCACAAATTGTGAGTATTCAAAATAATTTCTAGCCCCAAATTTCATAGTATGGGAAAATTTCTACTGAGTATTTTGGATTTCAAAATTAAACTCCGTCCCGAAAGGGTTAGAGAATTTTCTTATATATTTCTCATCGATAATGTGATTTGTTGATATTCTTCCAAACGTTTCCTCATCGTTCCAAATTCAATACCAACCAATTTCCCGCTTTATTCCCAATTTTCGATGGCAACACTGCTCTCACTCTAATCGCTCGTTAGTGCAGCGCTACGAATTCGCCGCACTTTGGCATACTTTCAGGCTGGCTTCCGCCTCGTCGGCAATCAGCTGTTCATTAGCGGCTCACTAGCGCCACGCTCTTCGTTTCGGCATTCGACTCGCCGAAGAGTAGCGGGCGCCCGCAATTCAGCCGTTTGCTGGCTGCACTGCCACACATTGCACTCTTGCTACGACGCAGCATTGCCAACTCGAAAATGCTGCCAACATGTGAACGACTTCGCTGCTGTCGTGCTTCACTTCGAAACGCGAGGCGAATGCTTCGTTTTGGCCGCTGAACGCCGCTCTGCCGAATCGCACAGATACGACGTTGGCGCAGCGAGGCAGCGAAGCAACGCGGCCGCCACACTGCGTCCGATGGCGAGTGCGAACGTTGTTGCCGTCAGTTGTTTTGTAAACACCGGTCGATGTTGATGGTTGAGTTCGGCTTTGTGCGTTTCCACGGTGCTTGATGTGCGTTTTTGTGCCCCCTCTGCTTTTCATGTGTTTCGCTGCCCGAGTGCTGTCGATTCGAGTGTTTGAAGGCATGAAGAAAATTCGAGCGCAAGAATGACCGAAAACGCGGCTTGCAGGCAGCAACAACAACCAGCATGAAATCGAGCAGACGCAACTGTTGCGATTCGTGATTTGAAATTTGAACGTTGCTGGTGCTATTGTTTATTAAAAAGCAACAACAAAAAACAAGAGAAATAAAATTAGTGCAACGCAGAAAGCGAAAAGTGTAAAACGAAACTCGGGAAATTTGTGAAAATGCATTTAAAGCACAGTCGACAACAACAAATGTGCTGCGATTGTTACGGCCAATGCGAATGTGAATGAAAGTAAAGTGCGCACTGTGAAGAAAGCAAGAGAAAAGCAGAAAATAGCAAGCAAAATTGCCAACGAAAAAAAAGGTAGTGGAGGCAAAGAAGAGTTGAAAGAAAACGAAAAATGAATTGATTAAAAAGCAATTAAGGGGAATAAAATCAATTAGCCACTAATGTGTGCAAATCAATTTCGCCACAAATCGCCGCAGCAGATGCAGCCGGACGGCCTTTTGTGGCGCGTTCAACGTTCTCGGCGTCCTGTGCGCAAAGTCCGCGACAGCCGCCGCAGCTCTAACTGGCTCAACCGGTTTGCACAGCTGCCCGGAGCTGATGCTTGTTGAACTGCTGCTGCGATCGGTGCTGGATACACGCCAAGTCACTTGCTGTACTCCCCCTTCCCCCTCCCACCCCACTCAACACCAATGCAGCCCACGAAAACGCTGCTCCGTGCGCCCAGCTTTAATTGCCAGCAACTATTGTGTTCAATTGTGATTCCGTTTTCAAGCAGTTGTGTGTTGTTGTTGTTTTTACTGTCAGAGATGTGACGCTACGGCATATTTCATTTGCTGATTTATAGAAATATTTGAATTCTATGCAAATAAGTTTATGATACAAAAAAACATTCACATGCAAATCAAAAACAACAACAACTACAACAGCAACAAGAGGAAACAGCTGAAAAAATTCAACTCGGACATAGCCGAAATTCTTGAGAACATGAATCATTGGAAAACTTGCCACTTAATGTATTCATAACACACACACACACACTCACACATACACACATGAGATCAGGTCAGATTTGAACCCACGCTTCGGCAGTGCTGCACTGCCTCAAGCGCCCAGCACAGCCCCGCGCGCCAAACCAGTTTTCGGGCGTCAGCGCAGGCTCGCTGCCTCAGCCAAACGTCAACCCCAAACCAACAGCCAAAAGCACCAACAACAAAAACAACCACGACAGCAGCTCCAAAAACTTAAACTCTACAAAACGAGTAAATAACAGCAGCAGCCACAGCAAAAATAAGTAAAGCAACAACGCGCGCACTCACAACGAAAACTTGTTTTGGCCAATGTGTTTGTTGTTGGTGTTTTATTGTTATTATTTTTTCTTGTACTTTTGTGTATTTTGTTGATTTATTTCTTCGCCTTTGTGTGCTGCTATTCGGTTTCGTTCAGCACACACAGACAACGCCAACTTCATCATCATTCTTATCGGCCCTGCGCCTCGCCGCCGCTTCTCGCTGCTTCGCTCGTCTGCATCACACACTCTCATTATTTATGGCTACATTTACCACTTTACATCTTTAGTTTGCTGCTCGCTGTCTGCCTTCCACTTCTTTAAATTTTTCCTTTCGCCCTCGTCCGTCCTCACGTCTTCCCAAGGCGACTCGAACTCCCCTGGCTGTGGCTGAGGCTGTGGCTGTACCGCATTCTGCACAGCTTCTTCTTAGTTGTGTGCTTCTTCTTGTTGCGTTTCTTATGTTTACTTTGTCTCCTTTGCGTGCCTTTTGTGTGTCTGTGCGGTGGCCGTCACGTGCGTAACATCTAAATTCAAATGGGTTTTGTTAATATTTTTAGTTAAAAAAACTATTCGCATGTCAAGAATCGGCGGCTTTCATACAAGTAAAAAGTGTGTAGTCATTCAAAAAAAAGTTTTCAAGAATCCATCAACACAAATGATAGAACCTCAGTGAATGCCATCCGCCTGGTCACCCTGCTTGTGTGTGCGCCTCACCCCTCTTCGGTTGGCCTCACTTGATTTGTTTTCCCACTTTGGCAATGTTCAATTTCGGCCCCAAAAAAAGCCAAGTAAATATCAACAAAAGCGGAATAACAAATCTCCGAAACCGACACAAATTAATGGCTGTAAAATTGCTGGCTGGACGCGCAATCGAAGCGAATGCGAGCGCTTCACATTTGTGGCATCCACATGTTGAGTATGGCAAAGCTGTTCCCGTCGCGCCAAAGCAAGAAACGTTGCTAATTAACGTGTTGATTGTTTCTCTTTGCTTGCAGAAATTGTCACCAAAAAAATATTCAAACGAAAATTTTAGTTAGTGTTGAAGTTGAAGTTAAAGCGAAGAAATTTTTATGAAATAACAAAGTGAAAAAATTTTAACAATACGAAAAGTGCTAAATGTGAAATATTGAAATCTATTAGTGCTATTCACCTGGATACCTACGTTATATATATACACACACACATACACACACGAGTGGATTAAAATGTTTGTTGTGCTGAGCTTCGACACAATCAGACAAGTGGATTACTAGTGAACTAAAACTGGAGTGGTTTCAGCAGGTGAGTGCTAAAGGCAGCCAAAGGTGCCAATGAATTGGGAAAACAGTCTGAAGTGTCTGCAAAATGTGCTAATCTTCAAATAAAAGACGCACTAATGGATTCGTTTGTTATGAACATAAATTCTGGCATCGTTTTGACGCCAGTTCAGAGCAAAGTCAACTTAAGTAATTAAAACAGTAAAAGGTTTACAAATTTAATAAATTCCAGTGTTCGTAAAGAAACATAAGACGCAGTCAGTCTAGTTGGTTTGTAGTCTTACAGACACTGAAGGCATTTTTCAATATTTCCGAAAGCAACCACAAAGAAAAGAGTGAAGAAAGCAGTGAGTCTGGAAAACTTGGTATATCGTTTAAAGTAATTTTTAATAATTTGTAGAAGAAGGGTTTTGGCAGGAAAAGTTAGAGACATTGAAGGAATTTTTCAATATTTCCGAAAGCAACCCAAAAAAAATTGGTGACGAAAGAGGTGAGTCAGGAAAATTTGGTTTATCGTTTATAGTATTTTTTAATAATTTGTAGAAGAAGGATTTTGGCAGGAAAAGCTCAGGACCACTGGCACAAGGGAAGTTTTGACGGTTCAAAAACTTGTAAAATACATATTTGTTTGTTGCAATAATTTTAGGTGGCAAACATGATTTCAAAAGGCTTTTCCCCCCCTTGTTCTGTCCTCTCGGGGGACTCACTTTCGTGACATCCACAAGACAATGCCTTGGATTGGTTACGTTACGTGGATTTCAAATTGCATTGAGATCAAAAGTTTTGTATAGAACCTGCCCCCTCTCCCACCCAATGAAAATCTGTGGCACCACTGCTTGGGACGCACAAAATTCTCTCCACTGCTCTGCTGAAGAATGAACTAAACTAAAGCTCTTGTCAATTTTTATTTTTTCTGGCGAAAAATTTTATTTGATTTTGATTGATTCTTATTGCTAAATTTATTAGCAGTCAATTACTACGGCAGTCTTCCAATGAAAAATAACAACACAGCAGGACTAATTTTGCTGCGTTTAAAGCTACTTAATCTCCAATTAGCAAACAAAATAAAACTCAATTGCAGAATAAGCAGAATTACGAAATTGCAATTAATGACCCGAACACATAGATGACGGCAGCGATACGACCGTATCTGTGAGTATATGGAATCAAAATGTTCCCACCACCGACCAGAACTAACCAATCTTAGAACTATTTCTATTTCGTAGGCAACAAAACCGGAACCATTGACATCTCTACTTAAAAACTAATTTAATGGCGTTCTTCTTACTTTTTTGGTGTTCCTTAAATTACAATAAACAACTTTTAGTAATTCTGTTAAAATTTACTTCAATGGCCATAAAACCATTTTTCAATTTATATTTTATGCTCAACAAAAAGTGATGATTTTTCGAATTTTCGATATTTTTTGTTTTTATCTTTAAATCAACAAAATAATATAGATACTTTTTGCCTATGAGATTTAAGGATCTCCAAATTCAAAATCCCACAAAGAGTTTTTGTTACTTTACAAACATATTTTAACTTCAAAAAAAAGATCACCACTGGTGGCGGTGTTTAATAGCCTCAAACAATAATAATAAGGTGCAGTATATTCGTGATTGAAATCTATACATGTATTCATAATAAATTCCTAGTCATCGAGTTACAAAGTATCAACATCTGTCATTAACTAAGCATTGAAAATTGTATCATGTTTCAATTCATGTAACTTATCACATTTCAACATTAATAGTGGATAAGTTTTAAGCGTTAAATTTATCACATTCAATATTGATCAAAGCTTTAATCAACATATTAAATTTAAATCATATATTGTATGAATTTTATAAGCATTTGAATCACAAGATTCGCCAACTTCTAGTGGTAACTTGTTATTAGTTATCGATAGTAAATAATAAAATGTTCAATAATAAATAAATCAACATTCTACTGTTTACTGCTTGCAGCCTTGGACCAGTGGTGAACTTGAAGGTCGAGGTTTGAATCCTGATTCTGCGGTTCTTTAGGCGACTGCCCTCTTAGTAGCTAAGGACAGACCTCTGAGAGAAAAGTAATTGTCTATAGAAACTTTCTTAAGTCACCATGCGAAGTGAATTACAAAAGAGGAAGAAACTATGAATTTAATAAAGTGGCATTGATTTAATAAAATCAAACTCGAACATTTGCGGAAGTTCCAACAAGAAAAGCATATCCAACAAGTTATTAATCTTTGGGCAAAGCAAAAATGCCGTAAAATGTTGTCACATATCCTTAATTTGTACGTAAATTGTTTCTGTCTATTCCATATATGTGTATATTTGTGTATCCAGTGCAATTCCAATGAACCAAAACTATCTGAATAATGCAAACAAACTCGACACATATGCCATACACACAATTGTCCAACTCCTAGTTTGAGGTGCTTTTCCATTGCAGTCGCACTCTCTCATTTAATAAAGTAATCAAGAAAATTGCGTCAACGCCATCGTAAATGCGACAAACAGTAATGAACGCATTCAAAAATTCCCAGAGATCTATTTTTACGAGCAACAGTCACATATGGCAGAACTTGGCCAGCCGTTGCCACTGCCTGCAGGCGTTGCAACCGCACAACCGTTGCCGTCGTTGAGTTATTAATTTGAACGCGCACCGAGCCACGCCGAGGAGTAAATAAATAATTTGAGTTGCGCAAACGTTGATAAATTTTCAATAAAATAAAATTGATTTCTCAATAAAATACTGACGAGTGCGCGAGTCGCACACGCGAAAGGGGGACGAAGCCTTCAAGCGAGCATTGCTCGAAAAGTTGCGCGTAAGTGTTCCGAGAAGCGACCGAACGAACATCATAATTTAATATTTGCTTGCTTGGTGTTTCGTTTTGTTACCCGTTTTTGCTGTTTGCAGCTTTTATCGGCTATCAACCGCTACATGTTAAGTAAATACGCTCGCGCACACACCTTCGCCTTATCGCGGCTACTTGGCCCAAGTATCTGCCCGATAGAGGAAATCGTGTCTGCTGCTTTTTCTGTTCGAAGAAGTGAGCACTGCGACTTTGAAATTTTCGCCCGCACCGGCTGTTATCGGCTTCCGCTGTCACTGTCGCTGCCGGCCCCACTGTGCCTGACGCGTTTGCTTATTGATTTTTGTGTTATCAGCCGGTTGGCACAGAACGCGGCAACGGGACGAGGCGGCAAATGCTGCAGTGGCAAAGCGGCAGCAACAGCAGCGGCGAAACAACGGCTAACGATTTTGTGAGTTCGAATTCGTTTCGAATTGATATTTAATGGGAATGTGTATGCGGGCAGGGCGTGACAGCCGCCGGCAAGACCGACCGACTGACAGCGCAGCGAAGCGCACCGACCGGCAGATCGACGATAAAAGCGTAGCGGAGCGCAAGCAATTTACCGCAGTTATGTGTGAAAATGTCGCTTTGTTGGTGCTGTCTCGCAACAACAACAACGTTGACAACAGCCCCTAAGATAAGAGCGACGACAACAACGCGCGACTGCAATGTGTAGCAGCAGCAGCGAACACATCAACAACTCGCCGGAATGTACCCCTGGGTGCAGCACGGCGCGGCGTATCTGCCCGATACGCCACCGCAGCGCAGCGCAGCGCTACTCACGTTTATCGCCATTGACGAGTCGAAAGAGAGACAAAATCAATTTAACGCTGTGTCGTCGAAAACGCTTCGATTGTAGACTATTTGATTGCTGTAATTGCTGCTGCCGTTCGCATTCTGGGCACATTTCGATATTTCTTCATCACTTTACTTTATTTGTCTTACTGTGTGTTGTTCGGTCTGTTTTCTGTTTTCCGTTGGGATCTGTTCTTCGGCTCGACATGTACCGTTGTCGCTTTTATTGCTTAAATACGACTTTGTTATCTGCTCAACGAACGGTTTGTCTGCTTGCCGACAAACAAATATGCAACGGGCACCAGCAACGTTTTCGGGCATGTGTGGCCCAATTGTCAGTCGACGCAATCGGTTCGCGCTGGTGTCAAAGTACGATAAAGGCGGCCACTGCACGAATTATGCAGCAATAACGGCCCCGTAAATGCGCCTAATTGAAATTTGGTAATTGATCGTTTAGTTAGCGGCGTTGCTGACGTCTTGCGCCACAAATATTGAGTTGCAAGCAATAAATTTGCCAATCGAACGCTGGTTGCACTTTCAGAACGGTGCAGCGCGACTCGTATTGCAACTCACGAAATCGTGCGTGGTTTTTTTGTTGATATGAAACCCTATATGTGAGTATGTTTAAAAGCCCTAAATTTACTGCTTACACTGCCAAATGTAAACAGATACTTGGAATTTTCGCAAATAATTCGCATTGTTTACACAAGTTTTCAAGCGAAATAATTAGAATAGCCTTCGAAATATTGTGTTTCCATATAAAACATTTAAAAATCGTATGCTTAACACATATTTCTGTACCCTACACTCGGGGTCTTGAGCTGATACACTTTGATAGGGGGTTTTATTTAAAAGATAGAATCAGAACGTTCTTATGAAAACTAGTATTTTGACGGCTAAACGGCCATAAGGCCACCGATCACAGCTATGGTTGTGGCCAACCTTAGAACTATTCCAATCTTGTAGCCAATCAAAGCAATTGGCAACACTGCAAGTGTTTTAATGGCGTTCTTCTTTCTTTTTTTGGATACTTTAAATAACAATTAACATTTTTTTTTAGTATTTTAAATGAAATTTACTATTTTCATAAATTTTTACACATTGCTGTTTATTTTAAAGTCATTGTAGAGCGATAAAATAAATTTAGACGAAATCTTTTCAAAGAAAGTGCGCAGGCATTCTCTAATTTCTGTTTGTACCAAGTTGTGATTGTAGTGCTGTTGCCGTCACTTTCATTGAAATCAAGTAGTTAACTACATGGCGACGGTGAAAGCCGTATCGCTTCTTGCAGTCATGTAGCTCTGTCGCTACCGTCTCTAATGCGTTCGGGCTATAAATAATAACTTCACATTTGGTATGAACAGTGCAGAGCTCAAGAATACGAAAGCATAGTTGCCACCTAACTATATTTTGCAGAATACTAGCGTAAACCCGAGTGTCATTGATATCTAATTTGTAGTTCTAAGTTTTACAGAAAATTTGGATCGCTAAAAATGCTATATCCATCGTTCATTATTTATTATAAAGACGCTATACTGAAATGTTATACTGGTGGACATATAATTCCGAAGGTATTTTATATTAAAGCCTTGATAACAACAACAATAAAGCCAAACTAATACTCAGAAACCTCAACTTAGATCTATTTTGTCACAACCTCAAATCTATCGGTCAAGTATCTTCCGAGTCTATAAAGAACCAACGTAAAGACAGCCAAACAGACATTTTTATATTTGGAAATGTTAAAAACTCACTATCTTTATTCCAGTTCCCCTCGAATCCTTTTGGAACAAATAAATTGACACTACCGTGTTCTATGCAACATTGGTAGAAAAAAATCGTTCCACTTTCTTCGGATCAATCCTTCCAATCATGGCTTGATCCTGATCAGCATCACACAGGCTATATTTGTTTTAATTAAACACAGAATCGTTTCTTACCCAAATCGCTTCGTACCTAAGTTTTTTTATGATGATGAGAAGCGTTAAAATGTTACTTTTCCTAATTGTGCTCAAACATTCCTGCTCGCTTTTAAGCAAATTAGACCTTATTTTGTTTCAACTAGCATGATTCACATCGGAACACCCCCGAATCTTTTCCCATTCCCAGCCATTTGCAATATTTCAAATTTTCCAAAACCTCCTTTTACCCTCATTTGGCTGCGTATTTTTTGAAGCTTCATGCTCTTTGGTTACGGGACGCTTGAGCAATTTATCTGACAATTAATTACGGAAAACTGTAACAGTTTCAATTTCAGCAAACGCAACCGAAACTATCCCTAACTGCAGCCTCATTGCTGTCCGTGAGACCCAGTGTGCGTGTTGCTACCTACGCCGAAAATATGTACCCAACATCGTCCTAGAAATAGTCCCATTAAAAATGTACTATTGGCACACACAGCTACCTTTGCGCTTCCTTCCTTCCCTCCTTCCTTCCTTCCTTCCATCGTTTCAACTACCTACCCCGCACACCCTACATGTCCTGCGCTGCGCTGTACCTTTGCTGTCTGCACATTTCGCTTTGCTTATCTCGGCTTCCCTGTCCACTACACTTCATGCCGAACGCATTCTGAATAACAATGCCAAAGTACTAAATTTTCAAACAGCTGCTGTGCCTGTTCGTCTGAATGCTGTTGGAACATTTGTCCTTGTTTACGTACACCATGTCGATTTGTCTGTCCTCGCCATTGCCATCACTATTGTAGTTATTGTTTTTGAGTCCTTGCTGTTTGTGTTGGTGTTTTCATGAGCGCACAGCCCAGTGAGTTCAATTTTGTTGTTAGACTTTTCATAATTGTTGGTTGGAATACAGGAAAGGAAATACACGTTGGAAAGAAATGCACGAACTTTTAGTTCAACAAAAATAAATAAAGATTTCTTGCTGAGAGTTTTTGCTCTGAATGTGTGCAGAGAAAACTCATAAATTTGAGTCCTGGCAGTATTAAAAAGGATCTATGCGTCAAGTGTCATTTTGAGGTTCTCACATGTCGCTTTTGTTTTGCTGTTGACACCTTGAAAGAAATCGGCAGACGCCTTCCAACAATCACCCACCATCACTTTCATGCCTCGCCCATTCACAGTTGTTGTGATGACTTGAAGCTGGCAACCGAATTGTTGCACGTTCGACATTGTTGCTATCCACGCTGGCAGGTTATCATTTAATCGTCAAAACAAACAGCCAGGAAGCATCGACCGCAATCGTAATAGCAAAAGTAAATATTTGGTAACCTAACCAAGACAAACTGGCGGCTATTGCGCGCAAATAAGCCGACATCAAAGTTGCGCAGCATTTCCGTTTTGTATCTTTGGCACTGGCTGCCACATACACGTGTTTGTGTTTGTATTTGTACTTTCAGCGCGCTGTGTACGAGCTTACGGTGGGAAGCAGACAGACGGACCGACATGCAGCCGTTTGCCCAGCGAATCTGCGAATGCGACAATATTTTATTGCTGTCAGCGTCGTGTTGACAGTTGGGTTCCCGGAAATGCGAGAAGCTGCGCTCGATACATCGAACTGCGCATTATTTGTAGTTATTTATATTTACTGTTACATGCATAGATATAGATTGATATCGATATATTAGAAGTGTGCACGTGAGAAGCAATAAATATGCTTTTTGCTATGGAATATTTATAACGTGCCGTCAATTTTGCGTTCACCTCTAAATCCTTCAAGCCGCGAGCGCACAATTTCCCGGAAGGCTATCAATAACACAATGGAATATTTTATGACATTCACAAAATACGGCAACATTATTTTTAAAACAGAAAATCGTTGACAAAATTAAATATAGTAACATGGAAATATTCCAAAAAAAAGTTAAAGGTTAAATAGGTAAACAAAATTTCCGATTGCTTGATATTCGAATCGTAAATCGGTTGTAACCGGTATTCGTTGGTGATTAAAATCAACCTCAGCTTCGGAAGAGTCTGGCAATTAATTTATCGAGAGCTTCATGTGTTGAGAACTGATGATTGACTTTATTGTCTGACGGATTGTCCAGTATTTATAATAGTACCAGCTTGAGTAGTTTCGATTTCCTTCAAATATGTTGGTTTTTAATGGCCCGAACACATTAAAGACAACAGCTGCAGGATTAAATAAATACAAGATAGCGTTGTCTGCAATCGTCGCCGAACAGTCAGCTACTTGATTACAATGAAAACAACAAACATTGAAAAATCCTCTGTTGAGCATTCCTCTATATCCAATTAACGTTCTATAATCAATTTAAAACAAATGACAATGTGTAATAATTTATGAACCTTAAGTTTTAACTTACTAACAAATTTGTTCTTACTTTTTCTGGGCTGGTATAGCGACAATTGTGGTCCGCGGACGGTTAGCAGTGCAGTCTTTAAAATAATCGATTGCATTGAACGTTCTTATTCCATATTTTGACAGATGTGTTCGTGTCGCCGCTGTCGTCAATGTGTTTGGGCCATAATAACACCGTGCGACAGCATTTTTCACACTGGAAAAAATCCATATGGACGTGAAACTAGAGACCAAACATAGTAATACTGCGTACTCAGTTTTTAATTTCTACATCCTTTGTCCTTTTAAAAAATAAAAAAAATATAAAAAAGACTTAACCCAGTTAGAATATGGGAATATGTATATCAGATGAAAGAGGAAAGGCTCAAGAATTTAAATAAAACTGATTTGTATCTATTTGTAAAAAAAAGGATACGAAACAGGTCCTTTGAAAAGTTTAATCCTTTATATCCTTGAAAATTTATATAGAATTTTCTTGAAAAGTAAGTATGTTAAAACGCAAAATCTCCTTGATCACGTATCAAAATTGCATTACTCTAACTTTATTGGTTCGAAAGTTATTAAAAAAAAGGCGGAAGCTGCAAGTCTAAATTTTTTCATTTTTGTCGCACGGTGTAATCAATTCGATGTTTTCTACATTATTTATCTTCACTGATGCAAGTTTCATTGGGTCCAAGTAGTTGAAGTCTTCAAAAAGTCTTTCTAAAAATCAGTAAATTTGTAACCAACGGAGATCGAGTATAATTTCTGTAAAAAATCAATCACGCCGGACGAATTAGAAGTCGGTTGCAGTTAAATTTGGGTTGATGCGGCTTATTCGAGGGTTGAATGACAAATAAAACAGAATCAGTATAATCAATAAACATTGAACGATGCAACGGGGAACAGGGAGCTGAAATATGAGGAACATACAGGGTGACGCAAGAGTCATCACCCTATCGGCAGATGCTATAACTTTTGCAAATGAAGGTAATAGTAACATTTGCTTTGACATTCATTCATTCACTCATTCATTCATTCTTTCATGAATTCACTCATTCATACATTCTTTCATGAATTCATTTAATCATTCATTCTTTCATGAATTTATTTAATCATTCATTAATTTTTTCATTAATTCATTTATTCGTTCATAAACAAATTAGAGCTAAAGAACTCTGAGTGAAAACTTTTGCGCCACCCTGTCCAAAAGTACAAGAGGAGAAGGAAAGGATGGGATGAGGGATGGGATCGACAGATCACTGAACACACACAGCACTCATTTAGTTAAAAAATTTGAATATTCGAATCTAATTACATTGAAATTCTGCAGCAAAGGAAGATACATATTTGAATTTCTACATAAGCAAACATAAACTTTCTCTATTGCTTCGAAAACGTTCTACAATTTCAATATTTTTCACTGAAATGGTAAAGTGTGAGTTCATCTTAAACCCCCTAAAATCTCGCTTTGTCCTTCCCCGATACATCCTTCTTTGGACTTCTTTAGACTTTCATCTCCACAATTGCATCTCCCCATTCGTGCCAAGAGCTAAAGTTTTAAAGTGCAAAAGGAAACTATAAATTGCATTAAGTATTCCAATATTTTACTTTTGCTCACCAAAGATTTACAGCGCTCATAAAATAGCAACGCTGGCTGCTGTGTCGAATCGAAAGAATTGAGTGAGCACAGTTTTGCTTACGAATTGCGTTAAAATATTCTGCGGTAGCATTTGTTGTGCCCACCCCACTGCCTCCCACACCACGCAGTCAAGTCAAAAAAATCAAATGTATATCGTCGGATTTTATTGTTGTTATTTGTGCAACGAAAAACGAAATAACGCTCAAGTGCGAGGGCGACGAGTTACCATCCCCCCATTTTTATTCCCCGTACAGTGGCTCTCAAATTGTGTGCACTCGTCGCGCTCCTCCCCAACACTTGTTGTACGTATGTATGTTGTATGTATGAATGCGATTGGGAACACAAGTTGAAGTCGCTGCATTTGTATTCCACCCCCAAAAAATCGACAATGTTGCTGCGCTGACAGAAGTCGTAATTTCAGGTTTCAATATCCCAACAGAGAGGGTGGCATTTTCATACAATGAACGCCGTCTGGTGTGTTTGTGTGTGTGCGAGTGGAAGCGGCAAAAATGCGCCGCACGTAAACAACACCCACCCCATTTGGACGCTTCGGTCGCCATCAATGCGCGGCGCGCGTAATTTGCTCAGTGGCAGCCACTGGCAGCCGGCGCGGGATGAAAGCGGCGGCTTATATGCGGCACATATGCCGCCTTACTTCATCAATTATGCTCGGGGTTGCGGCGGTGTGTTCCCTCTCTCCCTCGACGGCAATGTTGCTGCTGCTTAATTTTATGCTCGTTAACATTGGTTTTTTCCATGCGGAAACATCTCGAGTGCGTTGTGCTGTCGATATCTGCAGCGCCAAATTGAAATGGCATCGCACGCGTAGACAGAAATGCGCCGGGCACGTTTGCATGCAACCAAAATGCAGACAGCAGCTCGACGATAGCACACAGCTGGCAAATCCATGCGGATTTGTTTGTAAAGTGACGCGTCACACATTGTCGCCCGTTTGCTGTGCGCTGTGTGATTTTTGGCTTTGGTCGCATTCAGCAGTTGGCCGCAGCATTCATTCGCTTTCGTTTCGGGTTTCTATAACCGGCACTGAGGTGCTAAATGCACTTTGACATGAAGTTTTCAACAACCAGAAGGAGGTTGGACTGGTGTGGAAAGTCTGCCTGCCCATCGATTGCTGTATGGTTTTAAAGACACTGCTGATGTTCCAATTAGGAATCCATTCAATATGGGATACAATAGTTTTTGAGCGATATGAGAGTATTTTACGAACTGAAATGTTTACCATCTTGGGATGTTTGAGGTCACAAATGGATGCAACAATACGCCACTTCACCCATTATGGACCGTACTTACACATTTATTTCGATGTAGAGCACAAACCAGTCGTTCATTACTCACCAAAACACTGTTGCTTGTCATTTTTTTTATTTAAATACATATTTGCATTATTATTCTAAAAGACTCTTATGTGTGTCTAGACTTGTCACTTTTTTATGCATTTTTACTTGCAATTTGCCTTCGCTGCTTTGTGCTTTGGGTATTTTTTGCTCTGTGTCGTTTTGATGGTTGTCAAAACGTCAAGTGAAACGTACTCCACAGTCCCCAGCGGGCTTTTTTGTGCGACACTTGACCGCCACACAGCTGACAAGTCACATGGCGCAGCGCTGAGATGTCACTTTAAAATTGTCACTAAAGCTGTCGTTCGTACATGTTGCATGATAAAAGTTAATTAATTTCACCGCATTGATAAACCGCATCTATGCTTAATTGTTATTCTGACAAAAATGCAACAATTGTTTTATATTCCATAAATTAGCGGCCGATTGTATCAGAAAATAATTATGCGCTATTAAAATCAATAACAATTATGAGAAAATTATGCATAAAAATCGCAGCCAGCATTCCAGGTTTATTTATTTTGCTTAATCAACATAAATTGTCGCTGCTTTTTGTCAAGTTTTCCGCATTAAAAGTATCTGTGGGTTTTCTTAGGCAAACAATCGTTGGTGTTGTATTTTGTTTTTTGTTTACTTCTTGTTGATTTGCGTAATTCTGTTGATTTGTGTGATTTGTTCGTTGTTTGTCTGTTGTTTTGTCAAATTGTTTTTCCTTTCCATTCCTTTTATTATGCATTGAGTAGCTGTCAGACACAAACACAAAGTTGACAAAGTGTCAGAAGCGCCCAACAAGTGACAAAAGTTGGCCAAAATCAAACTGACAATGAAATTCGTCGAACAATGAACCATCGATGCGTTCCGCTTGTCAGCTGCAAGTAGTTACTTAAGTTTTCCTCACTTGAATGAGCTGTGCTGTTTCAATGGCTACTTGAATCGATTTTACTGCTTTGTTAGTTTCCACCGGCCCAATGCTGCCAGATTGTTTCCAAAGTGTTTCGGCAAAAAATTTCGAGCAACCAGTTTAACTAACCAGTTTAAAAATTTAACTGATAAAACTGAGATTATAACTTCAGACCTTAGTATGTTTGTTTCGTTTTCATGACAACTGAAGACGGATGGAATATTCAATTCATGTCACATCAATCACTAAATCATGTCATCAAGTTTGTTGAACCTGTTGAGCTGATATCAATTTTCGAATGAGACCAAGAATAAAGAGTTGTTTTACAACAATGCTGCCAGATTGTCTCACATGTGTTTCACCATAAAATTTTAAATAATTTGTAAGGATTTGTACACATTTTCAAATTTAACCGATTCAACTCAATTCAAGTCCAATCAATCACTGAGTCATGGCATCAAGTTTGTTGAACCTTTTGAGCTGATATCAATATCAGAATATAAGAAGTTTTCTTACAACACCAACAAAAATCAATGCTGTTCAATTCCAATAACTGAACTGACATTTGTCGTATGAGCTCACAGGTATGAATACCTGATGCCACTGCACCCTTTTATTGTTGCTCTGCTTCTTCTTGTTCTGTTGTATCACCTACATGATCGCCTGGTTCATCTGTTCATCATTGTACCACATCTCTTATTTCTTATTCTTTCCATAAGAAACTGTGCGAGTTTTTTGCACACTTTTTTCACCGAAAAACCAACCAGCAATTTTTTCCCCTGACAATCTGGCACCATCTGCCATGGTTGTGTTGGGCTACTCTTATGACATTCATGCGACAGTTATTTAGATTAATGTTGACTTTCAGGTTTCTCTTTGGCTTTTGTCGCTGCAACGGTTCGAACAGTCATTGACAAGTGAACTTGTACTTTTTGCTTTTTTTGTAAACTTTCTTGGGGCAAAGAAATTTGAGAATGTGGGCGCACAAGCGGTACATTTGAACATGTGTGAGTGTTATATATGAGAGTGTGAGTGTTTGTGAGGAAATATATTAAGTAACTTGAATTATTTCAGCACATTTTAAATCTAATTGCCATGTATCCGTAATATTGTTCAATATTAAAGACACTTTTTTTCTTTCTTTTGTTTTTTATTCTATTTTTAATAATTTTTTCTTTATTTTTATCTTTTTTTATATAAAATTTAATACATTTTTTTATTACTTTTACTCTTATTTGTTTTTGTACCAATTTTTTATATATAATGTATTTTGTTGTTGTTTTGTTTTTCATTCTGTTTGCGTTTGTTCCATATTTTTTAATATAATAATTAATATTTTACTGAAATTAATAAATGAATTATTTTTTACTGAAAATTTTGTTTTCTTTTTTGTAATTTATTCTTATTTCTACTTCTACTTCTAACATTTTTATACTTATTTTTTTCTTGAACTTGAATCTATTTTCTTCACTTGTTTTTATTTTCTTCATTTTTTATGGTATACATTATAGATTTTGTTTTGAGCACTTAACTTTATAATTTACTTATTATTTTTTCTAATTAATTTTAACATTATTATTTTTATAATTCATATTTTATTTTTATGCATATTATGCATTTTATGTTTTATATATTTTTCCACGCTGTGGATTTTTCTTTTGAAATGTTGTTTTTTATTGTTCTAATTTCTGAAATTTATTACGTTTTCATTGTTCTTATTTTTTTAATTTCTTATTTTTTATTTTTTTTTATTTTGTTTACTTGTTTTAATGGTTTTTTTATTTTGTATGTTCATTTCTTTTTTGGTTTTTTTTTTAAGAAAGAAAGAAGAAGAATGAAAGAAATTCTTTTGTATTCCTATATTTTAACGAAAGATAAAATCTTTCATAATTTGTTTATTAATATAATTTTTTTATACTTTGAATGTTTTTATTTATTTGTCCATTTCGATTTTATTTTTTTTCTATTTTATTTCTATTTAATCTATTTTATTTTATTTTATTTTATTTTATTTTATTTTATTTTATTTTATTTTATTTTATGTTATTTTATTTTATTTTATTTTATTTTATTTTATTTTATTTTATTTAATTTTATTTTATTTTATTTTATTTTATTTTATTTTGTTTTATTTTATTTTATTTTATGTTATTTTATTTTATTTTATTTTATTTTATTTTATTTTATTTTATTTTATTTTATTTTATTTTATTTTATTTTATTTTATTATTTTATACTTTTCGTACATTTATTTTTTAGTTCATAGTTCATTTATTTAGTTCATAATTTTCTTTTATATTTACATTAAAGTTGTTTATTTATTGTTTATTTATTTTTTATGTATGCGTTCTCAGAGAATTGTGTGCACTAAACTTTTGGCGCGAAAAAATAAACAAACACATCTAACAAAAAGCAAACAAACACATCTAACAATAATAATGAAACTTCAGTTAACTTCAGTTAGGGTTTGTAAAATTATTATGACACGGCCACATAAAGGGTTAATTTATTTTCTTTAGTTTAGTAAAACAATTGATTTGTTTTCATTTAGTTCTCAGCATAAGCACCGATACCGGTTCATTCGAAATATAAATATTTTTCATTGATATCTTGCAACAGATATCGCTAAACAATTTGTATATCTGACAACTAATAAATTTTGAAAGTAATATGTTAATTTTTTTTTAATTCATAACCTTCGTCATTGTTTTAATAAAGTTATAAATACCCTATTGACAAAGTATCATTTTCATATTTGGCAAAGCCGATTTTATCGGAAAAATATCCATACATTATTTTTTATCGCGCCATCAGACGCCGCTGCGCCGCTGTGCCGTGAGCTGAAACCGACCGAAAACAACACTTTTCCAATACACCAAATCACACTCGTGAGCCCAAACAAAACTCACCAAAAGTCTATTAAAAAAGCAACAAAAACAACAAAAACACGACATCATTATTTGGTGCCGCACCGCGTCTCTTTGCTCAAACGCAGCGAACAGCAAACAGCAGTTGTGCCGCCTACCTCCAGCGCCCGCCGCACTTCTTTCACATGACGCGCGTTGGGGTCTAAAAGTCAGCGTAACTGTTTAACGATTATTAAATTTGTACGCAGCTGCCGCACTCGAAATTGAAGTGGAAAAGTTGCTGCCACAAAACAAAAACAAAACCAAAAAAATTATTGTACTCATGCAAACAGAAACAGAAACAAAAACAGCAACAGAAACAAAACCAATACACACACACACACTCACACATGCGAGTGTAAATGAAAAATGCCACAGTGTCCTGTTAAAATATGCTAAAGTAACGCGCTCATTTGTTTTTCGTTTAGTGTTGTTTTTGTTGTACTTGCTGGATGGTTGTTTGTTTGTTGACTGGTTGGTTGTTGTTTGGTTGGCTGGTTGGCCGGCCGGTTCGTTGCGTTGCTCAAGAGTATGGAAAATTTAGATTGTTGTTGTAACGCAATTATCGTGACACAGTGGCGGCAACAACAACCAGCAACATAGCGACGTCATATGTGGCAGCATCGAACGCGGCCGCTGCCTGCAACACACTCAACGCACACACAAAGCGGCACACATGGAATTACATTCAAATGCATAAATTATTCAGCCAGCGCTGCACACACACACACACACGCGCACTCAGAAGCATTCAAATTATTACACGAAAACCAAAATTCGAAAAGACACCAACACATGCACACGCACACACATACTTGCATGTAAATAGCGATGAGCCGGCAAAGCTGCGCTAGCACCGGCAGCCTGCAGAATGCGATGAATGCAGCATTTGCTGCGTTGAGTCGAGCTGAGCTGGGTTGAGCTGAGCTGAACTGAGCTGAGCGTGGAGCAGCTGCAGTGCGCGCTAAGTGCTGCAAAGTTGCAGATCTCCAGCGGTGCACACGCACAGTAATAACACACCGAACACACATACACACACAGCCAGGAGCAATTTACATGGACTCGCACAAAGCCGGCCAAACAATGCAGTCCATGCTCCACTGCTGGGCGATTGTCATAGCGAAAATTTCTGGCCAGTCTATGCACACAGAATTTGGTTGGATTTTTCTCTGAATTTCGTGTTGTGCGAGTTTGCATTGCAGCGCGGAGCGGAGCGTTCACTCTAAGCGGAAAATTGTTTATTAATACCAGTAAGCAAACTTTTGAAATATGCGATACGAGTGTTTGTGCAGGTTTTATGGGTGGAAATGCATACGTTTTTGTCAGCTTGAATTTTGTTGGGATTTCTTTAGAATGCAGAGCAAGTAGCAATTTTTAATTATTCAGTTTTGTTGAAACGCACGTTCAGCTTATTCAGCATTCAGGACATGAAAACGTAGTTTGTAGATGGAAGCCATGTCTGCTGGTGGTTGACTGGACTCAATGGACTTGTGGCGATGAATAGTCCACTGGCTATTTGTCTCCATTTTCGGGGCTTCTTGAAGCGACTGGAAGCTTCTAGACTTTTAAAATAATCAGAAAACTGTTATACTGCCCACTGATTCAAATTTTACATGAAGAACTATAAAATATTTTGCAGTATTCATCTAAAAATCTCTCTTATCTGGTCGTAAATATTTATAAGAAACCCGCATTGTAAACTGCCACTTTAAAAAAGACCTTCCAATGCACACACACACAATCACATTTTGCATACCTCCGCCCTCCGTGAAAGCGCGAAATTCTTTAGATTAAAAGTGCTCGCCACAAATTGTCAAGTGCGCCAGTCAGTTGCGTTGCTGACGGCGCCGACGCATGAAAGTAAATTTGCATTCGTTGCTTCCAGTTGTGCTGCAACATTCATTGTCCGCCACACATGCGCACTGGTTCTCGTTTTGCTTTCGTTCGCATTGCATGTTGTTTTAGCATTAAAATGTCCTAGTTGGCCGCCATTTATGTTATTACCATATTGCGACACTAAAAGCAACGCAGCTGGGCAGCAGCGACCAACACACGCACACACACGCACGCAAGAATTGCCAGCAGCGCCAATGTGTGCAGTCACTTTGCAAGTGACTTTTGTTATTTGCCTGCGTTTTCTCATTAAGTTTTGCAATAAAACAAAAAAAACACATTACACGCGCCGCATGGTGCACTGCGCTTCGCTCCCTCACACTTTGCTGCAACAAAGAAAAAAAAACATCAAAATAAAAAATTAAAAAGCTAATGAAAAGAATAAAACACTCGGCGCTGACGTTGCCACTGTGCATGATTTCTGCACATTTGCGTGCCCCTCTGTACCGCCACCGCTTGCATGAAAGCTACGCATTCACGCTGCGCCAAGCCCCGCACCCCTCAGGCTGACGCTGCCGTGTTGCCTGATGGAGATTAATGTGCGCACTCTCGCACACTATGGACTCTTCATTCTGGCGACGAAACCTACAAAGTCCTGCTTCATAATGCAGCGCACACAATGTTTGTGCTCGTTGTTCGGCAGCGCTGCGTTGCATGCAAATGCTGAACACATTTCGGACGTTTCGGCGGTGCGTATCCTGGCGACACACCGAAACGCGCCGACGCACAGTGGGGTATTTGATGCCCAAAATGGCGATTAATTCAAAAAATGAAATTCAAATATCTTGATAATATTTGGTATGGGGGAAAAGTAGATAAAATTGTGCATCACTGGGTGAAAAAATAAATGATCTACATTAAACGGTATTGTCACAGAGCGCTTTGCAAAATGCATATTTGTTCATTGCTCCGTTGTGTTTAGAGCGCGTTACGCATTTGCGAGTGATTTGAAGTGCTTTTTTTAATATCATTCTTGCAAAACTTAATTTTTTTAATATGGAACCTTCAACCTCAGGTATTGTACTAATGTTTAAACAAAATTAGGTTTGAATATGTAGTAATTAGAATATGTGTATTAATAATTTATACAAATTTGTTAGTCTCTGTCTTAAAATTGTACATATTTAAAGGATATAGGTAGACATATAGTTACTTTGGCTGCGAAAGGCCGTAATAATTTTATATGATATGTAAAGAACATATATTTGACTACTATATTGCAAAAAATTAAAGTGCACTTTTGTGCATTTTCTGAAATATTTAAGTTTTAGTGCTTCAAAGTCAGTGCCAAAATGTGTGATTTCGATTGATCTTCATGGAGTAATGAATGTTGTTGTTATCATGTGTTTCTGTTTTGTTTTTGTTCTTCTATTGCAGAACACTACAAATAAGGTTGGGCATATTTGTTTTGTTAATACTTTTATTGTACCTTCGTAAAAAAAATTTAATGAAATTCGTATAAATTCTGATTTGATCAAATATTTTGACATTCCGAGTTAAAGTGACCCTGCCATTGATATATTTAGGTAGATAGATTTAGATAGAAGTAGAAGGATAAAAGTAGCGTTATGAATCTACTAATCTTTGTTTTGGACTGTCAGTACTTCATGGTTGGATACGATTTTTTGAATGTCTTCTTCATTTATCGTACAAATTACCAATAAAAAAATGGCAAGTAAGGTCAGAAAACGAGAAGAAAATTGTTAACGAAACAAAACAAAATATTCAAAAGGGATTCAGAGAGAAAGCAGGTTTGATTGTTGATCAACCGAAACCCGGATTCGGCAACTCAAATGATTGAAATACGGCAAGAAGGTTCTTTCGAAACGTAGAGCTATCGTCTGAAATCACGAATGTTGACTTGAACTTGATAAAAAGGTTGCACGTTATACTGATAGTGGTTTCTTGTGGCCATGAGGTATATATTGCAAAGTTTCGAAATTTCGCACATGATACTGCGAGATATTTTGTATCAAAGTATCCATGGTGCCACCTATGGTGCACATATGGTCATATGCCACCTATGATGCACAAATTTCTAATTCATGGGCCAGAAATAATACACCACGCTCTGTTACCAATTGGCCAATTAACTGAGGAAGCTCAAGAAGCACTGAATAAAGAATTTAAAAAATACAGAGAACATTTTACACGCAAGACTAGCAGAGAAAAAACCAATCATGATATTTTGCATCGATTTCTTGTTGCTTCCGATCCAATTTTATCAAGTTTAAGGAAACTTCCTAAAAAAAAGATTCAACACCTACCACTATCAGCTATTGAATTTTTAAAATCACCATCTGTAAAAACTTCAACTGATAATACTAATTTCCAGTCTGGTAATGATATTGCGTTTGATGACGATGATGATGATGATGATAATGATGATGATGATGACGATGATGATGATAATGATGATAATAATAGCGATGACATTTAATAATTCTAGTGTGAGAAGCCCAAAACATGAAATATTTACTTAAATTGAATAAATTTAATAAAAAAACAACAACAACAACAATTTTTTTTTTCAATTTGTCTTATATATGTTTCATCTATGTAAAAAAATACTTTACATTCATTTTAATAGCTCAGGAGAATTGATCGCCGTTTTCAATGGTCAATACCCCACTGTGCGACGTGCACAGTTTCGGTGGCCGCTTGTTCAGTTTGATTGCGTGTTGTTGCGTTTTTGCAAACAAACACGTGTGCATAAAAAACTAATTACCGCTAAGTGTACGCGTGTGTGTGTGTGTGCGAAACGCCAGCTGCAACCTGAGATCCTGCAAACAATCAAAAAAACAAATAAGTAAACATTAGCAAAAATTTAAAATTGAAAAATTTGCGCGTAGCATGAAAATTGTTACGCGAAAATTTCAAATATTTAAAGATATTGGCTGTCATTTTCTGATATGTTTTCAAAATTTTTTTAAAAAATTTGTTTTTTACATGTTTCCAAAATAGTCAGCGAGGCTTGGTCTTACAAATCATTGGAAAAACAAATCAGTAGATGACTAGTTTGGTTAGTTTGGAGTCTTGTTTTTAGTATGGAAAGTTTACCTAAGTATAGATTATTTGTTCAAATATCACTGTTAAAGGTTGGAACTTTTGCTTAATTTTATTTTTAATACCTTCTTAAGGGAGTGAGACAAGTTGTGGTCAAGATTTTTTAAGATTTTGAATGTCTAGTCATCTTTTTCCTCTTAGGTTACTCAGATTATGTCACAAAGTAGGAAAGTTATTCATGTAGAAGACAAGAAATATCTTATCGTTGGGTTGTACTTTGGTCCCTTTCCTCAGGTTATAACACAAAGCATCCTTGTAAAAGACAACAAATATTTTATCGCTGGGTTGTACTTCGATCTCTTTCCTCTATGGTTTTTCAGGCTATGGCACAAAGCATGGAAGTTATCCATGTAGAAGACTAGAAATATATTATCTCTGGGTTGTACTTCGGTCCCGTCCCTCAGATTATAGCACAAAGCATTCATGTAAAAGACAAAAAATATGTTATCACTGGGTTGTACTTTGGTCACTTTCGTCTTTGTTTATTGCACAAAGCATGTAAGTTATCCTTGAAGAGGACAAGAAATATTTTATTGCTGGGTTGTACTTTGATCTCTTTTCCCTTAGGTTATCCAGATGATGGCACAAAGTATGGAAATTAACCATGAAAAAACGAAGAAATATCATATGGCTTGGTTGTTCTTTTGTCTGGCTACTTTATTTAAGTCATCATAAGACACTGTGCTATAAATTTTAGGCGCGCAAAAGGACACCACTCGTCCAATCATGTTTGCAAAACCATCATATCTGGTTTCTAGAATAGTTCCCAAGCCACTGTCCAACCCCAAAACAACACTGTTGCTGCTTTTTGGGTTCTAAATTTCCTATCTTTTGAGTTGAACTTTCGGATCTCCTAAGCTTAATCACGCAGTCGGGTTCGTTTATTGATTGAAACTAGGATCTTCCTCCTCAAAATGCAATAGACAGTAACATCTAAGTGTCTTTCGGACACTTTCCATACTATAAAATAGAATAAAGCTACACCTCTGCATATGAAAAAACTTACAGTGGTTTTCTTCACTGGTCCGAATGGAAGTGCGGTTTCAACTACACACACATACAAACTTCTTCAATTAACCTAACCTTGTTGACTATTACCTGCAACGTAACGCTTTCAGTTACTTACAGATATACAAATTCATACACACAAATTTACTATTTCACCTTCTTTTTAGCTCCTTTGTCTTTCGCTTTTTCCCAAACAAAATTCTGACATTTGTGAAACAAGCAATCACATTCTCACTTATCATCGCCGTCCCATCGCCAAATCGCTCTCATTATAATAATTTTTGGGCCCCCCTGTGTTGATTGATGTTGTTGTTGTTGTTAATTCAAATATGATTGCACTGAGAGTTGAAAATCTATTCAAACAAAGCATATTTTCTCGGCACGAAACAATAAAATGCCACAACAACAACAATAACAACCGCCAATGTAGAAACAACCAAATTTGTTCGTTTGTTAAATCCGTAATTAACCCCATTTAAGTTTTGGGAAATAGTAAAACAGCAACAACAATAACAACAACGATAACGAAAAGTTACAATAACAGCTGTGAAAAAAGCGCGCCACCAGAACGAAGCAGCACACAATCGAGCAATGAACAGCAGCAGCAACCGTAACAAAAACACTCACACACATACACACAACTGCAACAGCAACAATAATAAACAAAGCTTACAAAAAAACTATAAAAAAGCACTTTTTAAAATAAACACCGCACTTGACTCCTGCACGCCCCACACTTCGTGCTGCCAGCAGCCGCTTCGGTCAAGTCCGTCCAGCTGCGCGTCGCGTCCAGCTTGACTTGTGGCGCGCAGCTGTGCCTTCTCACTGGCGCGAACCGGCCGAAATAGACAGCAACAATCACAACAACAAAATGCAATTTCCGTTTGAAAATCAAAAACACAACAGCAAAACTTTCTTTCGACAATTTTCTGCTTCAACGGCATGCAGAGCAGTTTTTGTTGTTGTGTGTATCTTTTCAAATTTGTTGTAGTTGTTGTTTAGCGCATGGTAGCAACAGTCTGCGCCGAAAAAGCAGAGCGTAAATGGTTAGCTTTTTGCTGTAGTTTTGTTGCCATCAGCCATGCAACCGGAGCGCAATCTGTCAGAAGCAGCAACAACAACAACAAAAACACACCGGGTTACCACATGCAGCGCTGGACAACAACTATAAACACACCAACAATAACAGTTGGCGCTCATGAAATAACAACAAGAAGCAGAAGAAGAAGAAGAGCAAGAAGAAGAGCGCGGCAGCAGCCACAAAATTGCCGCTGATGTTGATGACATGTGCTGCAGGTAGCGGCCGTCGCGTATTAGTCATTCATCAACTCATCCGGCCGAGCATGGCCAGCCGCAAACTTTCTTCTTCTTCTGCTTCTCCCATTGGCCCGCGCAGCAAATTGTTGCCGGACTGTAGGCGCTGTTCCAGCTCCACATAAGTGCACTTTTATTACACTGGATTTTTTGTTTGTCCCTCTGTTGTTGTTGTTGCCAACCGTTCTTGCGCGCAGCTGTCATCTTTTGTGCAGCGGCAACGCAATGACCAACAACAAATATGGCAACTATGAAATCATTTTATGGCGCTTTGGCATGTGTGAAGTAGCGAATTGTTTGTTGTTGTTGTTGAAATGAAATTTAAATGCGTTGCACTGCACTGCGGCGACTGGTCGCAATTTTAGCTCGAGTTGTGCTCTTTCCAACTTTAATTAAAAGCGTTTTAATGTTCGGCTCGTGTATTACTTCCGCCATCGTCGGGCAGCAACTTTAATTATAATTGGAATTTCAACTACTTTTGCATAATCTGGTTTTAATGGAGTTTTGTGTGCAGCTCGCAGACCGAAGTTGTAATTCCATCATAATCGTGATTGCTCGATTATGTGTCTACATGTGGTTCATCAGATCATCAGATGCGGAATACGAGTCGGTAATCTAGATTTTCTGACTCACTTTAAGTGGAGTTTAAGTCACGTTTAATGGGTTATGAGACTGGTTTGCATAACTTGAGCTTTATGTTTTTTTGTGTATTCATATGATTTGTTATTCAACAAAGAAACATTAGAAGTTGTTGTGCTTCTGAGCTCACAACATTATAGAAAGTGAATACATTTTTGTGTAGTAGACTTCCTGCAGAGATTGTTGCTATTTTTGACTTTCTACTTCTGCTTAGTTGGTTGAATCTAAGCTTAGTTGCTTGGATTTTGTTCCTTCCTTGTTCCAAATTACTTAAGCAAACAACTGACAAGATCCTTGTTTAACTTGATATCTCTTCTTGCTTGGTGCGTTACGGTGACTGACAGTCTATTATGTTATAGAGTCAGAATTAACACCAAAGATCCCCTTTGAAACCATTTCAACTGGACGCTAAACCCACACTCGCGGAGTTGGAACTCAGTGTTGCCAGATACATGAAATTACTTTCTCCTAAATCATAAAAAAATTCTGAAATTTTCTAAGATAAAAAAAAATCTCCAAAAATTATTTTTAAAATTTGCGTCATTACTTCTCATAATTTTTTTAAATCCAGCCTTCTTTTATTCAGCTTAACAACAAAAACTTAACAAAAAATATAAAAAATGAATTAAATAAAAAGTGCCTAAAATAAAAATTCTCCTAAAGGCCAAGAATCTCCTAAATCTAGGAGGAAATCTCCTGACCTGGCAACATTGTTGGAACTAACTACTGAGTATTCTTTCAAGTTGGCAAGGAATACAGTTTCTAGAAACCTCTTTCCTCTTCTTGCCTAAGCTGAGCATACATAAACAAAATATTTTCTTCATTTACCTTAAGGCAATTTGGCACTTAAAGTATTTTTTACAAGATAGAAGTAAATTTCATCTTTAGATCGGTTAGTTGGAGACAGTGCAGTAAACATTTAGAAATAAATTCGCTTTCTTGTTCCCTCAATGTACAAATAAATGATCCTACTTCTTAATCAATCCGTCTTCTGTTAATTTATGAATTAATTTAATAAATATAAAATCATTAATTTAATATAACTCATTCACTTACAACGTGGCAATTCAATCGAATTCAAATAACTTCATGATCCATTCGTGATTAACATTCTTTAGAGTTGGAGATACATCAGATCTACAGCCCCGAAAAACAAAATTTGTTATGGTTTTGACACTTTAATTGCCCAAAGTTCATAAACTATTTATAACATGAATAATTTTGCAGCCAACTTGCGTGCTTAAGTTACCAAGTTTCTTGAATCATGATTTCTTAATGGCCGGTTTTTTGGATCCAATTCATGATTTACATTCAAACTGGCTGCTCAATGGTTTGTTGCAAATTTTCATGTTGAATTGAACTTAATTTGTACTTGACGTCATACTCTATGAAAGCATATGCATACTCAGTTGTTGCACATTTTGTATTCATGGTTCATGATTTGTATACTGAAAATACTCTGATTCGTAATCTTTGCCACTCTATGCTCTCATAATTTCACAATATTGCATCACTAGCTGCCATTTATGACCGATTTTCGCACGACCTATGCTCCTAATTCCAATATTCATTGACCCATTTCTTCTCACAAAACCATTCTGTGATTCATGTTATGATTCATATTCCAATTAAATATATATGTACATACTACATACATACATACATAGTAGTAGAAAACGACCTGCCAAGCTCAAGTAAAGCTGATCTTGAGTGCAAAAATTCGTTAAGCTGACTGGCTGCCAATAATTTTTTAAGCACTGAATGAATCACTTCAATTCATTGCCATTTCACTTGAGACCAACAAATCGAACAGCAGCTGGCAGCTCTTATCAGTGCGACCCACTTCGACTGCACTTTCTTGGACTCGCTGTACCGTCGATATTAAAGCCTACGTGACCCATTAAGGCATTAAAAAAACAAAAAAAAAAACTGCAACCGCTCAACCGAATCGCCTCGTTAAAGCTGAGCTATTAATAAAAGTCAACGTTTTCTGGTCGCCAGGCGCGTTTTAATTGCAAATGTGCTGGTTTGAGCCCACAGTGACAGTTCTCCAAACACACACACGAATATTTTTCACTCGAGCACAAACCAATTTGAATGTGTAATCAATTCTTTCTCTATGAATGAACGTGTGTGAGTTGATTACTATTATTTGTATTTGTATGTTCATTACAAATACAAATAATTTTGTTGCGTAGGCCTTTTGTGCTGCGACACACACAAAGAAGAAAGCTTGACTGGCAGCAACATTTTCTGATTGATTAATGTTTTTTTTTATTATTGTTGTTGGCGTTGTGCTGGTTTTTGCAGTCTACCCACACACGCCCACAACACCCGCAACAGCGGCGACAAAATATGCCACATTTTATAATTTTCAACCTACATTTATGTAACATTGAGTTGTTTGAGTCGTTTTTCACATCAACAAAGCGCACAGCAAAACATTTCTTTTCACTTAAGCGCAGAAAAATAATACGAAAAATTATGTGAAAATGTGAAAAGTGCGCTCAATCAAAATTTTAGCCATGACAGAATGTTTTATGCGATGGCAATGTACAACTTAAATCATAATCGAAATTGATTGTCGTTTTGGTGAAGAAATGTGATGTGAAGTTGAAAATGCTGTAGTTTTTTGGTTTTAATTTAAGATTTTACTGCACAGCGAATTGGTTCCTGGCTTTTGGCTTTGGGAAAGTATTGGCAGTTGAGTTGAGACTTAAGTTAACTCTTTCACAATGATGGGACATGGATATGTTTGCAATGTGTACTTTTTATGGTTTAATTGAAAATTTGGCTATGAAAGTGGAACTGAGAGAGTCGAATTTGAAAGTAAGTTAATTAACGAAACGAATTAAAGAATTGAAGATAGTAAATTAGTACGAAGTCACAGACGCCATAAGCAAAAAATTTGGCGATTTGTGGAGTGATTAGGTTAGGTTAAAGAAGGGAGTATGAGGCATGCACTTTCACCAGAAGACTCCATTGGGTCCATTGTAAATACCTTAATTTGTGGACTGGTTAACTTGAATCAAGAAAATCGCGAGTCAAGTCATCTTTGTCCATCTTTGATGAGTTAAAGTAGAAGCAAAGGCCCAAGGAGACAGAATTTGTTTTTGAACAGATAACATGCCAAACGAATCCTTCTCATCAATCGACTGACGGCTTCTTTAGAAGACATTCAAAAGAGGAACATTCATACAATAAAGAAATTAACCATAAAAGTATACAAATGATTTGGTTGGACTGCAGCTAAGTAATGCGTGAACTTTGGTTTGCTGAATATATATTCTGTAGTATAGCTTCTCTACTCAGACTATCTTTACTAGGCAATATTTATTTTATTGAACAAGAATCCTCAAACTCCTTTGCTCATACAGAGGACATCCGAATCCGTCACTGCTCAAGTCACTCAAAATAAGATTTTTTGTTAAATCCCTTCTGCTGATCTCAGATATGTGGAACGTTCGAAATTTGAAATTGTTTAGAGTAGATTTAGGTTCAAATGATATCACAACGAGACATGTTAGCCCAAGTATGTCTCATACAGCGGCAATCGCCCTAATCTAACCTAACTTAACCTAAGTTTAGATAGTAGTGAGAGTTTTTACATTAATTGGCATCCCTGCTGCTCCCAAAAAATTGCTTTAAATTAAAGAAGTGTCTTGCTTAGAATTCAATTTCAAGCAAGGAAGAGCAAGCAGCAGTCTTTAAGCTCGGAGTGTGGGCTTCACATCAAAACACATAGAGCTCATAAGTGCTCACCAATACACACACACACACAAATAGGCATTTGTGTTATTGGTTGGTTACGGGCATCATTATGGGTTTCGGCATCAAAGCCTAAATTTGGCTGCCACTGCTGCCCCAGAAATTGCGTCCTTTGTTTATGTGGCCGCCGTAAACATTGCCCACCCACCCGCACCGCCAGTAGCCCAACTTCCGCAACCGCCTCGCCACTTGGGTGCTTCATCATGACGGACGTGTAGTCGATGCTCGGGTGCAACAATAATAATAGTACGACAGCCGTGCAGCCGCCACAACGCGTCAGCAACAACGCTTACACGGCCAAACTTTTAATGCGCCGCCACTGAATGCGCCACTCGCTCTTTACCGCCAAAGTTCGTCGGTCTGTTGTGCCTCGACGTCTAAGAACACTACACATAATTAAGTAAGTGGCGCAACTACTGGCAGGTGTAACTATCGTTATTGTTGTTGCTTGTGTTTGTGTTGATGTTGTTGTTGTTATTGTTGGGGAGGCAACTTGGTCTTCTGTGTCGTTAACCAGAATGCCAGCCATGGCTTTTGTCGAAAGTGCGTGCGGCCGACTTTCTTTTGTAAATGTTTACTACATTGACTACACACATAGGTGTTTTGCATACATGTGTTTGTGTGTCTGTGTGTGTGGGTGTGTAAGCAAGCGCTTACCTTAACGAGACAGGCGCTCGCATTTCATCTTCAAACTTTCTTACACTGAATTATTCAAATGAGACTTGATGTGTCGTTTTCGCAGGCAGTTTGTTAATTTAGCTCTGTTGTTGTATAGCTTGGTGTCGTTGTTCTTGTTGTTGTTGTACTTTATTACTTTTGCTGCTGTTGTACATGATTTAGTTTGAACGTTGAAGTGCCGGCGCCGTTTAATTTATTGGTTTCTTAATTATTTAAGCATTTGCAGATTGTTTGCAACAATGTCCGTTGAGTTTTCGTTAACGATTAACAACCAACATAAGATTTCATTTGAACCAGTTGGTAGGAAAAACCATTCTATTTAAATGTTTTTGAGTCAAAAAACGTAATGCAGTAAAATTAGCAGAAAATACGACAAAGCGTGAGTCGAGGTTTTAGCCAAAGTGTTATGAAACTATTGGTTAAGTTGTTAATGGGTCACTGATGGCATCTGGTAGTGTTAGATATGTGAAAGAAATCTGCCAAAAAAAAGGTTGAAGCCATATCTGAACAACTGCTTTGTTGCAGCTAAAAATTGTAGAAAACAGGGAGTTCCTTGTGGATCTCCCAGCCATTTTTAAAAACTGTTATGCTTCTCTGATTGGTTCATCGCTTTGATTTCATAATTAGTGGCTTCAAGCACAAATCAGAAGTTCCTGGATTGTTATCCGGACTCAGCTAATACAAACTCAAGAAAAGTTTAACGCCTCTTTCCATTTTCATAACGAACACCAAATTCTTTTAAGTGATTTCCAACATTTTTGAATTGAAAAAACTTTTGTTCCAATTAGTCTTAAAATTTCCACATTCTCAGCTCATAAACTTAATAAAAATTATTCACTAATATAATTTTACAATCTTTTTCAGGTATATTGCGTTCGCTGATTTGATCTTAAGTAAGTTAAATTTTTGTCCATTTTTTCTTAAAACGTTCCCAATTGAAACTCAATTTGCATTACTTTCCATCACGTTCGCCAATGCTCCCATCGATTGTTGTCACATTTGGCAACAAAATTTGGCAGTTGACTGGGCACAAGCCATCGTTTCATCTCTCTCTCTCTACTTTCTTCTCACTCTCTTTGCACTCGTCTATTGCGACTGGCGGCATTTTCAAAACGCGTTCAAAACAAATGAAAAACTTTCTTCGTTAACCGTTGTTAACGCTTCGCAATTGACAAAGTTGCTACCATTTATGCCAATAGCAACAACAACAACAACAACAAACAACCATAACAACAATGCCAACAATATTAACGGCCAATGTTGGAATTTCTTGTTAATTTGTGCATAAGTAATGCGCGCAACATTAACATTCGCCGCAGGCAATTAGACGAGTTCACCTCGAACAAACCGACAACATCGATCGATCGATTCACCGAGAACGTCAGCGACCATCGAATGCAAACAGCAATTTTGCAAAGGCAAACAGAAAGTAACTCAAACTCGAATAGATTTTGCTTTTGTTTTTTTTTTACTTTCTTTTATTTACTTTACCTCTCCCTCTCCATTCTTGGGCTTGTCCCTTTGCTGGCCGTTTGAACGCGCTGTCGCTTTTTACTCCAAGTGCCGCAGCAAATAAATCCCGCCCAATGAACGCGTGGGGCGTGCGCGGGCTGAAGAGTAAAGAGCAGTCTTCAGAGGCGCCAGCGTTGGTTACGTGAGTTGTTGCCATAATTCCAGGCAATGCCGAGCTGCACGAGCAGTTTAGCAAAATGCTGCACGTGTGGTTCTTCGAGCTGACTGGCTGACTGACTGACTTGGCTTTGGCATTGAAGCACCTTCAAGTGATTGTTCGGGTGTGTGTGTGTGTGTGTAGATGTGTGGGTGCAGATTTGCTAGAACTGACACTGGAACAGCAACTCGAATCAAAAATGGCACAACAACTGACAATTAAGCGAGAAAGCTGAAAATAAAAGCCCTACTTGTTTCGATATTTATTTTTGGCTTTTCGAAAGGGGTGGAAAGCGCCATTTGACGGCGCAACGAGCGTGAGAGTTGTCGCAGTTGGTAGCGGCGTTGAGGGCGGCGACGGGGACACAGCATGAGCGGTGTTTGCTGTCAGTTATTTAATTGGTGTGCAGACTTGTTTCGTGTTGGCTGGGCAACTGGTTGGTTGGTAGGGGGGAGGAGGGAGGAGGGCTTCGGCGAATTTACTAAGCAAATATCATGCGGCGAGGCTGGAGAATTGTATGCAGCACAAATTTGCTGGCAGTTATGCAACTTGAAATTAGTTGGCATACTTGAAAAAATAATTTGTTCAAAAAAGTAAAATGTGTGTGTGTATGTTTTTGCTGTGGTTTTCAGTGTTTGGCTGCAATTTGTGTTAGATGTTTTTTATAAATGTTTCTCATGTTATTTTTTTATGACAACCAAAGCAAACAAACGAGAGTTGTTTGAGGTTTTCATTAAATAGCAAAGCATAACATTTAACAACATAACAACACATTATAACAACAAACAAGTATTTTTTCTACAAGTTTATGTAAATAGAAATTTTCAATTTCATATGAAATAAAACAGTAAAAATGCATCATTTCATGTGATACATTTTAATCAAATGCAAACTGCACGTGGTAGAAAAAAATTTTGATTGTTAAAAATTGTTTACAAAATATTTAATGCACAAAGTATTAGCTATTTTTTTAATTTATCGCTTGAAAATTCGTTAATTTCTATTTTATTTTATTTTATTTTATTTTATTTTATTTTATTTTATTGTATTTTATTTATTTTATTTTATTTTATTTTATTTTATTTTATTTTATTTTATTTTATTTTTTTGTAGACAAAACTGTTTCATTCACACATTTAATTAATTGATAACTATTTATACTAAAAACAATAAGTTCAGCTTATTTTCATCACATCTAACCTCGTTTTGATTCTGTCATTTATTAACAACTAATTATCTGTTCATTCCACTCGACCGCTGCAATTTATGCACCAAACTGTTTCAATTAATTTGAAACTACCTAAAATAAATTCATTCTAACCACACTTTGTCGTGAGTTTAGCGCGCTTCCCTGTATTCCAATTGGATTTAGTTTGTGAAACTTTAATGCCGCCGCATTAAGTAAATTCACACAGCACAAACACAAACACGCATATGGCGGATAAACAATTTAATTATATTTGCATAACAACAAATTATTTATTAAAAAATCTTTTATATTTACAGCACTTAGTAAAAGTTAGTGAACATTTTCACAAAAAGTCAACATAATTCAGTGATTTTATGTGCAAATCACACTTTATCACCGAACTAAATTACAACGTGAGAAATAATTTACCCGATCGCAAAATATACAAAACACAAAAACACCTCATTAAAATTATAATAAACTCCATTTGAATGTATTACCACACAAACACACACACACAAACACCCATGTGGATTCATTTATTTATGCAAATCGTCCGCACTGCACTGGCCGGTGCAAATTACCATAACGACCTTCCATTAAAAGGGCATTAATTCTCAGTGGTGCCGCCAGATATTGGGAATTTGTCAATTTCCAACACGTGGCAGACGGCTGGACACGGCGACCCCAGCCACGCCAACTGTGCGGCGACAAACCTCTGACAAATGCGTTGACCCTCACAAGTTGCGTAATGAAGGCAACAGCGAATTTAATGCGCTTAGATTTAACACGGGCGACACAAATGGCGCGCCGAAAAGTCCTTTCAGCAGCCGGGTTGCTGTCTCGTCCAGTCACATGTGAAAAATTAGGCAAGCAGAAGCTGGACCGGAAAAGGGTTTCGTTCTGCTGCCGAAATTCAAATGACGCTTCGTAACGCATTGACGGCGCCGGGCAATTCACGTTGAGTGGTTGAGTCGTTGTCGTTATCCTGCTCGTCCTTTCGACAGTGTGCAGCGTGAACGCACTTAACAGCTCGTTTACGAGCGAGTGAATGCGAGATTCTTCTATGCGTATTTTTTTGTGATCAAATGTCTGCTAACATGCTGTGCTTTGTTGTTGCTGTGCATCGCCTCAGAGTGGTGTGCGTTGAGTGCGAAAAATTTTGATCAGCCACTTAGACGTGCACTCGAAATGCTTCGGTTGGTGTTATGGCGTGTAATGTTCGGGCTTATTGCCATTAGTTGATTGAGTTGCACGCTCCAACACACAAAAACACACATACATAGTTATGTACTTAAGTGCGTATATGAATTGGAATAAGGATTTGGTGGCAACCACTTGTTCGTCGTGTTAGTCGTTGTGGAGGAAAATGGATCTAAGAATGGCGACATTGTATGGGAATTGTTGCTTATTTTAGGCCATGCATGCAAATGGTCTTGTGCAGGTGCACAGTAGGGGATGTTTGGCTCAGAAGAAAAAATAATTAATTAATTAAAAATAAAAACAATTTTAATTTAATTTGGTATTAATTTAAATCTAGTTTTCATTTTATTGAAATTTAGCTTTAATTGATTTTAAATTAAATTTTATTTGCATTTTAGTTGATTTTTAATTGACTTTTGACTTAATTTGATATTGCTTACATTTTTTTGTTTAATGTTGATTTAATTTTTCCGAAATGTTAATGAAATTTTGATTAAATTTTAATTTAATTTAATATAAATTTAATTTTGGCTCAATCAAATAAAGTTCAAATAAATTTTAATTCAAATTTAACTTAAGTGAAATTTAGTTCAAATAGTAGTAGTTTGAATTTAATTTAAGTTTGATTTCAAGTTAATTTTAATTTAATTTTAGTTTAATTTTGTTTAGTTTTCATTTTAATGCAGTTCAGTTTTCACGTTAATTTAATTAAGTTAAATTCAATTTTACTTTAATTTAATTTAATTTTATTTTAATCTAATTAATTAATTTAAATTAAATTATTAAATTAATTAATTTAAATTAATATACATTTAAGTTAATTTTAAAGTAATTTTATGTTCCTTCAATTTCAGTTTAATTTTAATTTTTTTTAATTTAGTTGCAGTTTTAATTTAATTGTGGTTTAGTTTAAATTGATTTAATTTAAATTTGGTTTTGATTTAATTTTATTTTAATTAAATATTTTTTTATGTAATTTAATTAATTTTAGTTTAGTTTAGTTTTATTTTAATCTTATTTTAATTTAATTATAATTTACAATTAAGTTAATTTTAATCTAAGTTTTTATTCATTTAATGTCGGTTTAATTTTAATTTGAATTTAATTGCAATTTTAATTTAGTTTTGGTTAAGTTTTAATTTAATTTTAATTTGCTTTTAATTTCATTTTAATTTAATATTTATTTTAATGTAATTCAATTTTATTTTTATTTTAATTACATTTTAGCTTAATTTCAATTGAAGTTTAGTTTAAGTTTAATTTTAATTAATTTTATTTTTTTTGGTTTCTATGTTCATTTAATTTTAATTTAACTTAATTTTTTTATTTAATTGTGATTTTATTTTCATATAATTTAAATTTATATTAATTTGAATTTCCATTTCAATTTAATTTAATTCAAGTTTTTCAACTTATTTAAATGCTAATTCCACTTTAATTTAATTTCAATGTAGTTAAATTTTAATTTATTTGTAATTTAATGTTAGTTTAACTTCATTTTTTATTTACTTTTAATTTTTTTAATTTAGTTTAAATTTATTTTTACAATTTTTAATTTTTTTTAATTTAATGTTAGCTTAAGTTAATTTTTTATTTATTTTTATTTATTTGTAATTACTTGTAATTTTTTTATTTAGTTTAATTCAAATTTAGTTTAATTATTTATTTTAGTTTTATTATAAAATTTATTTTGAATACATTTTAGTTAGTTTGTTTTGCCAAGTTTAAGTTAATTTTTATTAAGATTTAATTTTTTGTTCCTAGTGAAATTGTATTTATTTTTTTATATATTTTTGATTTTTTAATATTCAATTTTTGCAAAAATTTTTTTTACTTAAATTTTTTGTATTTTTTATTTATAATTTTTAGTGTTTTATTAACATTTATTTCTTAATTTTCTCGAAGTAATTTTTAAAATTATGTTATTTTCCTTTTGGTTGTTGTTAATCTTCAATTTTCTTTTTTTGTAATAAAACATTAATATTTTTTACTTTATATTTCTTTTTTTTATTTATTTTATTTATTTAGTTACAAAAGCATTGAAATTTACTTAAATTTATGTTCTTCATTTCCACAAAATTCTCAGAACTCAAGCTTTAAACTCACAGAGCAATCTCAAATTGCTTCGATATTCCGAGAAATATTTTCAATTTTCCACTTGACGGCGCTTTGTCGCTACTCACCGTTCAAATATGCCAAAAAATTATGACATTTTCATAGCCGAGTGTCATAACGGTGCCAGATGCCGTGGCCGCCCCGTGCCAAAACTCAAAAAATAACCATATCATCAAAGCCGCTAAGAGACATCTATGAAAATTTTACAACATTTTAACAATGTGCATATTTTTTTTGAGGTTATGTGCGCGCCGGTGCCAAGCCGCAACTGCCAAGACGACTGGTGCTTTGCGCCTCTTAACATGGCTTACATTGGCTAATTTGAATATATCACGAAAGGCTTAACATTGCCAGCAGCAGCGCCACGGCGGACAGCTGGTCGGCAGTCCTTGGTGTCGCTTCACGGCGCGCGGCGAGCGCTTGTGTTATGAGCAAAAATGATGCAAATGATTTTTATTTCCATGCAAAATACACTTTACACTCGTATTAATTTTGCCCGCATTCAAGTTTGAATACAATTTGTAGGAGCATGGCAGCCAAAGGCAGAGGTCCTTGGCGCTTTTATGAGCCAATAAAAATAAAGACTGCATAAAAATGTGGCAAAATTGTATGCGAAAACAAAGACAGAGGGAAATCCAATGAAGACAAAGCAAAACGGTGAAGTTGGATGAATGCGAAAGTCGTTAAAGTTGCAGTAACAATTTATAATAAATCGTCCTTTATGAGGTTTTCGCAGTTATTATTTAACTTTTAACTGTGGCAGCCTTTTGGTTATTGGGGTTCGTCCGCTTTAATAATTTTCGACCCGGCGTATTCTCAAATCGTAAACAATTTCAGGCGCAGGATGGCAGTAGGTGCGCCTGTGTGTGGGAACTTGTGGTGGGAGTCGTTGTTGTTGCGCTGTTTAGGCGTTTTTAATTAATTGCTCAAATGTTTCTTTTATGCTCTGTTGTTGCCCCGTAATCAGTCAGTATGAAATGACAGCTATGAGCCGGCTGAATTATTTCATGTAATGCGTGTAATTTTTAAGCATACAATTAGACTTTATTAAACTCACATTTCAGCCGAATTATGTCTAAAATTATTCTCATATTGTTTTTCTCGATAATCAAGAAATTCTTTGCAACCCGCCTTTCTTTCTCTCTGTAATAAAACCAAAGTCATTTTCCCTTCAACATTTAAGCTCCAACATGACTCGCAATTTTTATGAGCCACACTTTTAAACGTCGACGTCGCTCGCAGAATGTCATAATTTCGTGCCTTGTAATTTTAATAAAATACGAACGAAAAAGTTCGTTGCTGCCGCCTTCTCACCCGACTTTCCTCAAGGCTTTTCACGTTTCGTATTACCAGCGCCGCCGCTCGCTCACTGTGCGCCCACAAATTTTGTGTCCTTCTGCGGCCATTTCAAAACAAAAAATTTTCGAAATAATCCAATATTTACCTACGCTGCGTCGCACATTTGCTTACAAATTTATGCAGCAATAAAAATCTCATAATTGGTTAATTTTCTTTGGCGCTGTAAAATGTTTACTTTATTAGTTGTGCCCGTCGACGCGCTGTCTGCAGTCTCGCTTTCTTCTTTCGTACTTTTCTACCCGCCGGGCAGTGCGTTCGCCTCGCAGTCTGTGCTTCGATTGCACGGCGCCGCCAAAGCGTCTCGATTTCGTGTGATTAAAACCTTTTAAAATCAACTTAAAAACCAAGTACCAGTTGTTTGTGTGGCGACGAAAAGAAGTGAGCGGACCGCCACATGTCAGCAACAGCAGGCAATAATTTCCTTTGGACTTTCAAGTTTTGTTACAAAAGTAATTTTTTGTGTTGGTTTGGCTTTTATTTTTGGCTTGTCATGGCACCCCGACAGTCGCAAAAATAAGAAACAAAGCAAAGTAAGAGCAAACTTTGTTTTGCTGGCTTTGTCAGCTTGTCTTTCTTTTGTGTGTAATTATCACGAATATTTATTTACCTTTTCGATTTTGCAGCGAGTGTACTTCAAATCTGCGTCACTCCGCTCGCTGCAACACTCATTTTCTTGAGGCTTAGAGTTGCCAACGTTCGAATTCGTGTCTGAAGTTCGTGCTCTGTGTCAGCCCGGTGTGCGTCGCTTTTTGAGTGCTTTGCTTTGCCCTGCGGCGGCGCATTTTGTTGGCAAATTTATTGACTTTGTATTTTGAGGACCTTTAAGATTGCGTTATTAGGCAGATTTAACTGCTGGACGCATATTTTGTGCTTTTTATGGGCTCGTAAGATGTACCGAGGCGTGTTTAATTTTTGAAATCAAATTCAAAGATGCGTGGCATGGAAAATTTATATTGAGCCTCACTAAACCGTATCGAATATTTGTAACACAAACATGTTGTCTGAGAGTTGAGAACTTTTTTTGGCAGCTAATGTAAAACTACTGACTTACTTGACTATTCTCGGGACAAGACTGTCCTGCAACTCCATATTCATTTGTGGGGAGTTTCGGGACACAGAGACTGAGCAGTTTTGTGAAGCCATGCTTGATGTCCCTCTAACTTAAAGTTTTCCTGTAAATTTCGCACTCAAATAGCTCCTTACATGAAACGAACCTAAGAAGAGCTGAAGGTGGCACAGGATTTACTTCCCAATTTGGCGGACTTTAAAGTTTCATTATTCTAGAGAACTTCTGTCACTAAAAAGGGACTAGGATGAGACTGGGATGAGAACCATGACTAGTGTTCTGACGGCTTTCTTTGTTCATAACACGCAAGGAGCTTGGGTTTCTAATTTACGTGGCAGCTCCATGGACGAGAAAAAGAAAGAAAACGCATTGCGCCTTCCGTTGTTCACTTGTTCTGAATTATGTAGAAGAAAGAAGACTCACCTGGGTAACTTCTTTAATAATCTATGAGATCTAAGCGACAGGAGATCTACTCACAGTCTATTAGGAGTTCAAACTGAGTGCTCAATGAGTAGGCGTAACGAGTATAATGGCGAGACAGTAAAATGGTACTAGGCCGAGAGAGTTGGGTGGGCGAGTAAAAGCGAGTAAAGGCTTGATTACACGTAACGAGTAGAGTGACGAGACATCAAAATGGTACTAGGCCGAGAGAATTGGGGTGGTAAGCAAAAGTGACGAGCTGTTCAAACGTATTTTGACACGTAGCGACTCAGTACGGTTTTACAATGGGCAAAATGAACTAAGCAACTCGCGCAATCAAACTCAACTGAGCGAAAAGTGGTGTGTGATGCATTCCGCATGTGACGAGCGAAAAGCAGAAAAATATAACGGTAAAGTAGTACTCGGCCTAGTAAACAAAATGTAATTCTAGTGACTCTCTCGCCACTTTTCTCGGTCACTGACTCAAGCAACAACTCGCCTTACTGTTTAGACGAAACGAGTACTCGTTCGAGTTGCTGTCTCGTCACTCTACTCGTTACGTGTAATCAAGCCTTAAGTGTTCCAACGTATTTTGTCTCCAGACATCTGAAGTGAGGTATAGCTTTGGGTCGAACCTAAGCAGTAATTCAGTACACAATCACTCGATCACTCTTGACAATCCATTCCACTACTTACAGACTCTGTACCCAATGTATCAGTAGGTACAGTCTTCTGTGGATCTTACTTACTCTTTTTACTTTAAAATACTCTTATTCCATTCTTACTTTCGAATCACTCAGAAGAATGGACACTGTTATTCATGCTTTAATGATCATTTACACAGTCGTTGTCAGCATTAACCATGTGAGCTGAGAAAGAATCACTCATAATACTCTGGACTCAGTAGGCAAAATAATAGAAGATTTTTCACTTAATTAGCAAAGCTTTTGCATGCCCAAAAAAACCTGCCCCTCCATTACAAATCCATGTAACTGTTTTAAAAATGCTTGAGAAGACAATACTTTCTATCTACTGGTGTGTAGTTGACAACTATTTGCATTCAATCTTGTAGAGCAGTAAATATTTGCAGGAAACTTTTAAACAAGTCAATTACTTTAGTTTTTACAAGCAACGGGCAATTCAAATCAAGGACCAATTGGCCCACAAGTGTTCCGTCTTCAAGCAAACAATGGTTTCTGCATCTTCTGTGCATTTTTTACGTTCCTTTCTAACTTCTTGAAACTTTTTCCCTTCAGCTTATTGAGTACGCACCCAAATCATATTTATTCTTCCTCCTCCACATAAACACACACACACCCGCACAAACTTACACTTGAGCTTAAAATAAACATCAACAGAAGAACACAACGTGAAGAAAGAAGTGCTAAGCAAAGAGAGCGCTTGACAAAGTCGACTTTATCGAACTTGTCATTGTTTAGTCAACGTGGAGCCACTTTATCGCAAACGCCCCAGCGAGCCGACAGTGACGAGGGCACCTAATCGCATCGCCTACTGGCGTGTGTCGGCCCAGGGAGATGGCGTTGGAAGGCGCAACATGCGCCAAGATTTGCAACACCGACGCAACTGATAAAAGCGTCGCGATGGAAAATCTATCAGGAACATATTGTCTGGAAACCGTTTGGCCGCACAACCAAATGCGCACAAAAACCCACGCACACACACACACACATGCGAGCGCTCGCATACACAAATATTGGTTCGTTTCCGCAAGGCGACTTCCTCCTTGTATTGTGACCGCTGTTGCTGACGTAACGCGTAGCGCATCTTTTGTGGCCATTGTGGTCGTCTTGCACAACAACTTCTGCCCTGTCGGTCCTATCGCTTCCGCTGCCATTACGACATTCGCTCGTTGTTGGTGCGTTTGTCGTCAGCCCCGATTTGCCTGTCATTGCTGAATGCCTAAGCTTAGAATTTCTAATAAACGAGAATATGGTGAACGTTGGGCGTTGGTTTGAAATGTTCACACTTGACCCGAACGCAACAAAGCCGGCTGGCTGTCTGGCATTAGGCGGCAAACACATTGAGGCAGTTGACAGATACATTGCATGCTTAAACCACTCACACTCCACACACACTCACACACAATAAGTTTGCTTATACTAAATTCTTGAAAAAATGTGTATTGTGGCATTTTGTTGCGTTTGTTATGTCAGCAACAGTAGTAAAAACAATAACAATATGCAAACACATGCAGACGCTTAACGTTGTTGTGCTTTGATGCTATCAAAACATGGTTTCAACCAGAAAAGTTGTCCAAAGCAGCAGCTGGTTTTCACCAGAAAAGTTGTCTATTTTTGTGTGTGGACTTTATACAACTGGGTTTTCCCAATTAAGTTGTCTCAAGGAATCTTCTCAAAGAAGAACTCAATTGAAATCCATCATAAAAATTTACAACTTTTTGATAGAAACCAGTCATTGCTTTGAAGGAAGAAACTTTAATGAAGTCATGTTTGTTAGACAAAGTTATTCATAACTTTGACCAGGATAGATGTTTTACTTTGAGACCAAACCTATGTTTTCTCTGTTTCTCTGTAATTTTTCTGCCTCTCTTCTATTTTGAAGCAGAAAAGTTTCAGTTCATCGATATCTCAATCCGATCTATCGGAGATAAGACTGGAATGCATCAAGTCCTATTTTCAGGATGCAGTTTGGCTCTAAAGCTTCTCTTCTATGTAGGAAAGATCTTTCGAGAAATCGGCAGCAAATTTGTATACTAGTCTGATTGAACTCAGCAAACTCGCAGTTGTTTCTATCTGCTGGGATTAAGTTTCACATACCCAGTTTCCACTAGAAAATTAATATATCTTCTTCTTTATGTTATCCTCATCTTGCTTTAAGTATGTAAAAACTGGCTTACACCAAAAAATGTTCAATCTTCGATGTCGACTTCAAGAAATCCAATTTTAATTGAGAATCAATATGTGAATCTTCTTCTTCTTTATGTTATCCTCATTTTGCTTTAATTATATAAAACTTGCCTTTCAACAACAGAAAGTGCTATCTTCGGTGTCCAGTTTAAAATATTCAATTTTTTTAAGAATCAATATGTGAATGTTTCTGCGAAGTATTTTGTGATAGAATATTCTGTCTTGTTGTCACAAATAGACTTTCAATGGGTAACTAATTTTCATCTCTTGTTGCTAGAGACAGAGAATTCATTACTGAAGCAAAATTTCCACATGAAAAAGCTTAAAAGATATTGCGGAAAGATCAACGTAAAGTCAAGAAAAATTGTCAAGTTTTCATAAAAATTTCCTTGTGGAAGCCAGGTTTGAGTACTCATTCACTAACAGCAACAATTCAATCCCAACATTCCGCTTGTTTGTGCAATTTTGAGACTTTGTTGTTCTGTTTTGTTTTTTGCTGAGTGTTGCAAATGTTTTTTCGTCCGGTTTCTGTCTTGTTTCGTTTTGTGTTACTTCACGCAGCGGATTTGCAGGTATTTCTCGCATTCATTTTAGCGGAAATGATTCACACACTCAGCGATGTCTGGGCGGTGTTTCATTGTCAGCAACTTTAACCCTTTCAGTCACAATGTCTAATATATTGGACTACAGCCCATACAATTCATACAGAACGGGTTTATTTTCATGACGGAAAGGGTTAATATGTTTTTAAGTTTGTAGTGAGGATTGAGGCAGTTTAAGTAAACAATTTATGAAGCATAAGTTATCTTCAAACAGGGGAAAATTCAGATTGGGCACTAATGATTATTTCCAATTTAACCTAAAAGTCGTTTTGTGGTACAGTTCCAAAACAAAATTAGAACGTTAGTGATGAAATCATTGCGATTGACTGCAAGTGCCGGTGATTAGGTTCAATTAATTCAATTAAATATTAAAAATAATTAATTTAATTTACAATAAAAACAAATAGGATTTTTAAATGTAAACAAATAAGCTCTAAAAAGAAAAAACCTGCTAACTATTTAAAATACGCGACTATTACCTACTCAACGCTCACATCTACGTTTAAAGCTAAAATGATTTATCTGCAGGCATTTGTTATTTTTCTTTTGCTGTTTCGAGTCACAGAAGTTTTGTATAATGTGTCTAAGCCGATTAGTTACACTATACAACACTTTCTTTCATACTTCATACAACTCAATATTATCTACTAATGAAGTATAACCGTTGATCTGCTGCCTGGTGTCATAATACAAATTCATCATAAGTAATAAAAAATGGCTAAATAACTTAGCTGCCAAGAAAAGAATCTTAGTCTTGGTGGCAATAAAATAATCAATCAATCAAGATAATAGTTGTCTTAAAAATATTATTAGAAACTCATCGATCAAGTAGCCAAAATCCCATAAGTTGGAAATTAAGTTCAATTTCTTGAAAAGCTGGATTCCATGAAGATCGACTCACTCAAATGTAATTTGAGTAGATCATGTTTAGAAGTGAAAAAACTAGTAGTAGTACACATCAAGTCTAGTTATGTCAATAAATCCATGTGACGCTTTTTTTGTTACCAGCCCTAACCTATCAATCTTTCATTCGTTTCGTTGGTTATTTCTGTCGTTAATTCCCATCATCAGTTAATCGTCGCCTCAAAAAACAAATGTCGTATGTATTACTGGACTCAATAGAACATACGACATTCGTTTTCTAAGGCAACGTAATACATTTCACTGCCAACTGATTAAATCGAATACAGGGCACCAAAACCCTTAAGACCCTTTGACACCCTGCTTTTCTTTGAGGTTTTACTTTAACTGACAATTTTCATTCCAGTGCTTTGATCTCTTTCGTGCAACCAAAGGATATATTTTGAGAATAAAATTCTTTCATAAATGCAAGAATAATATTTAGCTTTTACATGCATAGGTACACTGGCGAACTCAAGGAGGATAGGAAACACGCCAAATATTTGTTTGAAAAATTTACAAAAAAATTGGGGCTGAAATTGATGATTTCATATCTTATTGGCCTCAAAAGTATTGAACTCCCCACTGACTGTGCGCCACTGTTTAGGAATGTCTGTTGTAATTTCGTCGAGTCCATTCGATTTGATCAAAACAAATTATAAATCAGTTTTAATAAATCTTAAATGTTCTCTCTCCGTTTCGAAAACCCAATTCGATTGTGCTGGAAAAATGTACAAAGCTTCCATTGTATGCGATCAACTCTGACCTTCAATCTATATGGAATACTAATTTGTTTCAACATATTAAAAACATTACAGCAGCAAATACCAGAAGCTAACTCAGACACTCAATCCACTGGATGACATAGCACGCAATATTGAAGCACAACACTCGACTATAATTAAATACTTGATTCATTGTCATTGGCATTTTTCATGTAAAGCATTCAATCATATGATTGAGATCTCGTTTTCCACACACACACACATATACACATACATAGAAGTTGGTATGCATAATGTTTGTTTTTGTAACAATGCAATTTTTCAGCTTTTCTGCTGCAGCTAAAACAACTGCAGAGAGCAAGGGGTCTGGAAACGGGGGAAATGCAAACCAGTGACGCATCTACGGAACACGTTGGCCACCAATTAAAGATGCTGATCTAAAATTGAGAATTCTAATTGCTTTGTATTATGCTGTCTATGTGTGCGTGTGCATGCATGCGACTGTGTGTGTGTTTGGTTATCTCACTTGAGAACGCTTAAGCGCGGCAAATACGTTTCGTGTCTGCATTGCGCTGCTTTGTTTGTGTTTTCTATTGCCTGGCGGATGCTTTTGTAATTTTCGTTCATTAAGCGTGTGTTGGCTAATAAATTACTGCCAGCAAGTGCGCGCAGGAGGTGGGGGCGAAGAGGAGAAAAATCAACAAACAAACAAGAAGCGGGCATGTGGAAATGGAGACAGCACACACACACACACAAACAAAACTTGCATGCGAGTTTTTGTGCTTTTTTTGTATTATTGCGCGCATTTTTCTCCATTGTTCCCAGCGTTTTCGATTTAGATTTTAATGAAATTTTTATATAAGCCACACAACGTGTGTGTGTGTGTGTGGGTGTAGAATGCAAACAGTCGAACTCTGACGCATATTTTTCCACCCACTTTCACTGTCCACTGCTGGTGGCATTTGCATTCATTTGGCAGCCAATTCGTTTGTCATTTCGTTTCCATTCCGTTTTCATTTCATTGAACGCACAATAAATGATGCGCATATGTCACTTTGATGAAACGTCACATGACACTAATGTCTGTTTGTTCTATGCCTTTTCGAGTGAGTGGAGTGCTGTTGTTGTTGTCACTTTACTGATGACTATGGTGCGTTAGGCGACAATTTTAATTACACCAGCTGCGGCGCCGTCACAAACATTGTCCGCGCCCCCTCGCAAGCGTCAGCGTCAAAATGATGGATTTCATTTTAACTTTTCCGATTTGTGCTTCTGCCATCGGAATGCACTCAATATTCATTCAGCGGAGAAAGAAGGGGAGCGCTGTTCGTTATTTCCATAGTTTCACATTTGCGTTGTTGTTCACAAATCGCAGTTGTCAGCTGGCACTCCAACAAAAAATGTAGAAAATGAAAAAAACGCAAAAAGTTGAAAAAACTGAAACAACTGCAGTGTCAGTTTCGTTGTCAATGTCAGTTTAATGGCTGAGCGTTTCCCGTTGCTCGCGACGCACCGCTGCTGCAGGAAGTACAATTTTTGACAGTGTCTGCTTGAAAATTGCCCAAAAGCGAATGACTTCTACAGTTGGTTGCAGTCATTAACATCGTTTCTCATTTGCTCGCGGTTTGCTCACATCATCGTCATTAGCGGCAGCAATGTGTACAACAACAACAGTAACAACGGCAGTGCCATTGGCATTGCCAGCGTCAGTCACCTGTTGTGTCGCCTCTACCCTTGTCGCCGTCGATATGCTGTCATATTTTTGACATTTTACGCGTTGTGCATTTGTTCTTCTTCTTGGTTTCGTTTCTCTGCTTTATTTTTTCCGGTTCTATTTTTATTGCTTCATTTGTGACACTTCAACCCCATTAAAACAATTCGTCGCTTTGTTCTTCCGAATTGTTTGTTTGAGTTGTTGCTTTTGTTCGCGGAAGTGCACTGCACGCCATGTTGTTGGCTGCATTTGTCTGAGTGTGTGTGTTTGTGTATCTGAGCTGCTGGACTGGTGCACAAGTGTATTTATTATTTTAAGTGTTGTTTTTAGTTGCCTTGCAGTCATAAATCTGTCCGATCGAACCGTCATTAAACGTTAACTTAGGAAAATCAAAAGTGCCAAAGCAATGCGCTCAGGTTTTATGAGCGCACTGACAACTGTTGGTGTGCAATAAAAAAATTGTAAATGGCTGAGTCTGGTGGTGGGATTAGTCAGTAATGGTTTATGGGCTGCTGGGTGGTATTTAAAAGCTGCCGCTTGCACAAAAAGACACGTTGTTGCTTGAAAAGTGTGAACAGATTTTTATGATCATTTTTAATGCATTTTCAAATGACTTAATTAACGCTGAGCGCGCTTCAGAAAATTGCAGTTACTCTGCAGCCGGTAATTCAGTCCATATGCTGCATACTTTTAGGCACATTGTCAGTGCTGACTCAAGTTGCTACATTTTTGTACGAATTGGTATTTGGTTTTTCAAATTACAAGTAAATGGATTACTAAAGCAAATAATGATTATACAACTCATTAAACTCACAACTAGGCAACAAATTGTCGCAAATTGAACAAATTGAATGACCCGCATAGAATTTCTCACATTTTCCAGCAGCCCAGGCGAACGCATTCCCATCACATGGGAATGCGGCCCATACTTTGCTCTCATATTTATGGCATTTTTTATAACAAAAATCATTAACCATTTGCTATGTCTGGCTGTTCTCACTCACACACACTCAGCCACTCAAATGCTTCGAAATGCCAACAATGCGCATTAGCGACGAATTTGCGCTCAAATTGACCATTTAAAATGATTCGAGCTATTATCATATTTTCGCTAAATTAATTAGGTCTCCACTAGTGGCCTGCCTTGTCATTGTTGTTATTGTTGCAACATAATTAGTTGGAAATTGCGGTAGACGACCGCAACCTGGCAATCAAAATACACTAATTCACCGCCAATCCACAAACCACACTGGCGTTGGTGCATTGCTGTACCTGGGCGAAAAAAAGTCGCATGCGAGAAAAAACCTCAAAATTCGAATGGCAAACTTTAAAGACAGCCTTAAATTGGCGCCATTCAATTCGTTCAGCTCAACTTCATAACATTCTATATGAAAAAAGCGATGCGATAATTTCATGCTTCGTTTTTAATTAAAGTTAAAATTAGATGCCGGATTTTGCTTTTTCACTTTTGCTTAATGCTCGAGAAAAGTTTTTAATTCAAAGCGTCAGCCAACGGCCAGCAGTCCAACAAAAAAACGCTGCAAAGGAAGCGGCAAAATTCGGAAAGTGCAGGCGCAGCAGACAAGCGAAAACTAACAGGAAAAAAATCTTAATACCATTAAAGAATACTGGGCTTCAATTTTCTCTTTTTTCTGATTTTTTTTCGTTATTCGTTTCCAAATAATTCGCGCCCGGCACCCCGACAGCGTCCGAAATGGCACAAAGCGAAAATGATGCTTATTGTTGCTATTTGCTGTGGTTGTTGTTGATACGGGTTTGCTGTTGTTATAAGCGTGGCGCCCACTGCGTGACAGCAATTTTGCAGCTTTGGACAATTGCTGCTCGAAAGATGAGCGAAAAGGCGGACGACTGCGTGAAAAGAAGAAAACTTGAAGATGCTTTTTGCAGTCGAAACACGCTGCGGTTATTAGCCACCGACACAAGTACAACAACAACAGCAATAAAAGCGTAGTCAAGCGTGACAGCAGAGGTGAGCGGATGTGCAGCAGACGGCGCTGATTAAATTGTCGCATGAATGCAGACCAAATGAGAGGAAAGTAATGGCATTTGGAATCGTGTGAATTCAATTCATTGTCAAAAAACATAAGCAGGTTTGATTACAATTGATTAAGACTAAGACTAAAACTAAAACTACAACTAAAACTAAAACTAAAACTAAGACTAAGACTAAGACTAAGACTAAGACTAAGACTAAGACTAAGACTAAGACTAAGACTAAGACTAAGACTAAGACTAAGACTAAGACTAAGACTAAGACTAAGACTAAGACTAAGACTAAGACTAAGACTAAGACTAAGACTAAGACTAAGACTAAGACTAAGACTAAGACTAAGACTAAGACTAAGACTAAGACTAAGACTAAAACTAAAACTAAAACTAAAACTAAAACTAAAACTAAAACTAAAACTAAAACTAAAACTAAAACTAAAACTAAAACTAAAACTAAAACTAAAACTAAAACTAAAACTAAAACTAAAACTAAAACTAAAACTAAAACTAAAACTAAAACTAAAACTAAAACTAAAACTAAGACTAAGACTAAGACTGAGACTAAGACTAAGACTAAGACTAAGACTAAGACTATGACTAAGACTAAGACTAAGACTAAGACTAAGACTAAGACTAAGACTAAGACTAAGACTAAGACTAAGACTAAGACTAAGACTAAGACTAAGACTAAGACTAAGACTAAGACTAAGACTAAGACTAAGACTAAGACTAAGACTAAGACTAAGACTAAGACTAAGACTAAGACTAAGACTAAGACTAAGACTAAGACTAAGACTAAGACTAAGACTAAGACTAAGACTAAGACTAAGACTAAGACTAAGACTAAGACTAAGACTAAGACTAAGACTAAGACTAAGACTAAGACTAAGACTAAGACTAAGACTAAGACTAAGACTAAGACTAAGACTAAGACTAAAACTAAAACTAAAACTAAAACTAAAACTAAAACTAAAACTAAAACTAAAACTAAAACTAAAACTAAAACTAAAACTAAAACTAAAACTAAAACTAAAACTAAAACTAAAACTAAAACTAAAACTAAAACTAAAACTAAAACTAAAACTAAAACTAAGACTAAGACTGAGACTAAGACTAAGACTAAGACTAAGACTAAGACTATGACTAAGACTAAGACTAAGACTAAGACTAAGACTTAGACTAAGACTAAGACTAAGCCTAAGACTAAGACTACGACTAAGACTAAGACTAACACTAAGACTAAGACTAAGACTAAGACTAAGACTAAGACTAAGACCGAGTTTGATCCTGAGGCCCAAATAAAACTAACAATCGGACTTTGAGGCTGCTAAATCCAAACTTCGACTTAACTAAACAACTATATCAACTTTTCGCAAATGAAATCAATATCTTATCTGTGTAGATTTCTCAACAACCAATTTTGTTCCTATTGACATGTTTTATCATTTTCCATGTTTTGCCATTTTCAATCTGTTTCGTTTAATGAATATTTTTTGCACAGAGTTCTCACACATTGTGATTAGAACATTGCCAAAACTGGTTCATTATCTAATCTGCCTTCGCTAAAATACAAAATCTCTGTCCCCACTGCCTTCGTTTCCACATCATCTGCTATTTGCATTCGTAATCTTGCCAAAGATAAATCACCCACTTGTGTCCCAGTTGCCCGCAATCGCGAATGCAATAATCGCGCCTCGGCTGCCGGCAGCAAGTGGGTGCACCTTAACCCTAGGCCGGCGGTGCCGTTTTCGGACACTTGCCGCACATTAGGTAACCACGAAATAAAGGTCAATGCGTCCTTTTTTATGATTAATTGGACAGGATCGCATGCAAAGGGGCGATAAATAATGCAGCAGCAGCAGCAGAACAATTCGATTTCATTATCGCACAGTTCGGTTGCCAGAGGCCAAATAGGCAACGCGCAGCGGAAGAACAGCCATAACCATAAACTAATTTTGCAGCTGTCATGCGGTTATGGCGCGCATTGCTGTTGCTCGCATTATTACGAGTATTGCTGTTGTTTTAGCATTGTTGCTGTTGGTGTTGTGCCACTTTTAGCGCAATTTTAGATTTGTGCTGGCGTACTCACGTTCGCCTAGTTGCTTGCTCCGCAACAACAACTACACAACAGCAAAAACACCCATTGCAGCGCGCCACGTTGGCAACACTTCAAGTCGCAAATCAAAGTTGAACTTTGGCTTTGCCGTGTCGCATCGCTGTCCAAGCATGTCCGCCTCGGCGTCCACGTCCGCGTCGCGTCCGCGTTCGCAGCGCTGTTCAAGTGTCTTAATATTTTGACACAAACATGTAGCGAACTTTTTCGCTTCTGTTGTTGTTGTTGTTATTATTGTTGCTGTTGTTGCTGCAAAAATCTGTGCCGCCAGCTGCTGAAAATGCGGCGTCGTTCTAAGTGGCCGGTCAAACGTTTGATTTGCGGCACGTTTCGCGAGCGGCGCGCAAGAGTTCGCCAAACTTGCCGCCGGCGCCCAAACAGCGACAGGAAGCGTTGGAGCGGAGAAATGGCAAAATAAAAAACCTTAAGTTTTGCTGCTTAGTTGCTCCTTCTTCTAGTTTTCTGCATTTGTTTTGTGCTGATTCAATGAACGTTCAATGCGCCGCAAAATTTTGCTGCAGAATTTCAACCGAATCCAACCGAACGTTGGCTACAAATTCGAAAACGTGCTGGCATTTAAGTTGCTGCGGGCGCCCAACTACGCGTACCGCTGCGTTCGCCCATTCCACTCACCACTTGGCTCCTCTGTCGCCGCCTTTGACATTCCCCGATTCGGCGCCGCCGCACGTTCCTCTGCTTCGGCTACCACGCTTACAACTCTTTAGGCCATTTCTCTGTCGCCGCTTCCCCTCACTGTGCCACAAAACAACACGCAGCCTTTGTGGCACATTCTACAGTTCGACAATTTATGTTTGCGTAAACTTTTCGAGGTGCAACAAACCACACAAACCCATGCATACATATGTGTGTGTGTGTGTGTGTGTCAGTGTGTGCGGGGCAAAGCAGGCGCAACATTTCGTGACTGCCGACGGGCCACAAAAATAATGAAAATAACAAAGGCCATTAGTTAAGTCCCACTCACCCGTGCGGGTGCACGCCACTTGGTCAGCCACCAGCCAATGTTCGTACAGTCGAAACAAAAACAACAAACACGCAAACAATTGAAAACGTTACCAAAAAATCAGCAACAGAAAATCTCGCAAGAAAATTTGTATGGAAGTTTGCCGTCTGCTGCCGGCCGAATCTTTTGTGGTTTCGAAAATCACTGAAATTTTGTTGTGCATTGTGGTCGGGCTGGCATTTTGTGTGCAAAAGAGTTAACACAGAAATAAAGAAAAAATAGCAACAACTATTTTATCATCTTTGGCTGAAGCTGACTTTTGACCATTGTGTAGGAGTGTTTTTTCTTTGGGATTTTCGGAAATTATTTGCCTTTGGATATCATTCAAAGCAATTTCAAATTTCACTTTGTGGTCCAATTTGAGTTTAATAAAGAAAATGTTGTTACTTCACAAAGCAAACGCAGCACATACTAAGCAAATGAATAATCTTACAATTTACTACAACATTGCAACTCACGACTGTCTAAAGTTTTCAATGAAAGTTTCCCAAGTGTGCAGATATGACTACCACCGAAATTATTTATAACAGAGATAAAGTTTCATGGCCTTGGGTCCTAGAAAACTTGAGACTAAGAGAAAGAAATGTGAAAGGATTGCCTCCTGATTGGTGAAATGTCTCGCTGTGTATCGTCCAGAAGTCCAAAAGTATTGCAAGGCAACGGAAAAACTGGGCACTACACTTCTCTTGAGTAGGAAGCACTGTGGAAAATTATGCTGCAAATGACTTTGCTAAAACATATATTCATTTGCGAGATGGATAGAAAGAAATGGCATAGTAAATCAGGTAGCCAGAAGAATATTTTGTTCGTAAGACGAGTTTCCAATGTCGGGAGAGAGTTTGAAAAGACTTACAAGTCAGTTTAAATAAAGAGACAGAGCTCAGTTGGAATCGTAGACGACCAGAAAGATTGACCTAATAAGAATGTAGAAGCCTCATAAGCCTCTAAATTCTATAAGACCTCTTTATGTCGAAGAAGGGAAGCACTTCAATCTCTTTGCAGGACAAGTTGGACGTCCTTTAGCATTGAAATCTCAAAAGTTCAGCCTGAACTGCAGTTATCAGATTTGTGATCTCGGAGCACAATGTTTCCAATGAGTACTTAAGTTGCCGAATATAGGCACAGGAACTAAAGTATTGGTTTCATTATCATTTCCTTTTTACACTGCTGCCGTAATAATCCCAATAGAGTATGTTACTGAAAGTTAGAGCAAAGTGCCCTGTGAAGACTTCTAAAACAACTTTTGTAGATCCATAAAACACAGTAGGACTTTTCAATAGTTCAGAGTCCCAGCCATTACCAGATCCGGTCTAACAAAGAACCGATTTGTAAAATCCGCCGTTGGGTTCGCTGGATTGGCTTTCCTAACTAACTTGGCAGTCTCCTATTTCGGTGGGCTGAACTAATCTTCAATGAAATCCATACTAAAGTTTGTATTGCAAGTGGAAAACTCTAAATTGGTGTGACCGGACTCTAAACAAAAAAATGATCATACATGATCTCAATGCAGTCCTCGATAGTCCAGCGGGTAGCGCACTGGCTTCTCATACCAGAGGACCAAGGTTCGATTCGCACCAGAGGACCAAGTTCGGCCTGCTGAAACACTACTTCTTCTTCTATCTAAGACAGCCAAACCTATCCGAACGGCGGGGATTCGGCGTTAAACTTTATGTCTCGCACCCTGTTCCTACCCCCCTCCGTTTGAAATGTGTGTTGTAACACATATTGAAAAAACCCGTGTTGCATACGCATTTCAAACGGTTGGAATTTGTGGTATCCCAACGAGTCCAAATGGCCTAAATGTGTCTCATACAGAGACGACCACTACAACCTTCCTGAAGGGAAAACTGTTCCAAAGAACATGTATGAACTTTTTTTAGTTCAGAGTCCCAGCCATTTCCAGATACGGTCTAGTTACGTAGGTAGGTGTGGCTGTCCCAGGAGGAGCACACTTAGGCCAGGCGGCCCATTGTGATACCACATGAGATCGAGCATCTTTGCGCTCACTCGTTAAACCAATTAGAGCTATTAACGAAGCTTAGTAGACGGCGTATGGTCTTATCAGCTAGATCTTCTAGACTTCCGAAGAAGAAGTTACCTAAGTGGGTCTGCCTGGTCCAGGTTCAATTCCCAGTTCGACTTCTACTCCTATCGAAGACAAATTGCCAAAACCGCCGTTCGGATTCGGAGTTAAACTGTATGTCCTCACCCCCTTCCTTTCTCCTTTGAAAATTGCGGTATCCCAACGAGTCCATAAAGAGGCCTAAGTGTGCCTCATACAGAGGCAGAAACTACAACCTACCTAAAGTAAAAACTGTTCTAAAGAACATGTATGATCTTTTTAGTTCAGAGTTCAGTCAGGCCAACTTAGAGTTCAAAGAGATAGAGAGAGTTCTCTACATTGGTCATCTACGTCGGCTTGTACAACTTACTTGGAAGTCTCTAATTTCAAGCATACAAAGTCTTCGATGCTACAGAAGTTCTCTAATTTTAAAACTATAAATTAACTTCACCAGGATTGCCTGAAAACTGCATAAAAACAGTGCTTCAGTTGTTTGTGCCTTTGAAATATTTGTACACCCCTTGTGGTGTCTTCAACGTTTTCCAGCTCCCTGTTGGGCGCTTTGTAATGTGCTCGTTTTTAAGCCGCAAGTACTCGAGAAATCGCTTGACTATGCACAAATATCTTAAAAAGAGTTCCTAACAAAGCCATTCGACGCACTTAAGCACTCCGCACTTCACTCAACTTCCCCACGACGGGGACGTACGGTACAGTCCCAACTTCATGTCATGCCACATAATTTTCGCTATCGGCAGCAAAGATCAACAGTTGCTTGGCGGCTTGTGTGCCACTTTTTGTCGAAAACTCGAAAGCTTCGTGGCGCTGTCGACCCAATAATAAAACATTGTCACAGCTTCACTCGACGGCCGGCAGCGTGTTCGAACAGCCGTTTACGGGCGCAAGTCAACGGTCGACAAGTTTTCCTTTTGTGAAAACTTGCTGCAAGCCGCCATTTTGTTGCCGATTTTGCTTTTCCAGTTGCCATAGTGCCGTCACATCTCGACTGCGACTGCTTGGCCCGTCGAGTGCTCGAACAGTTGACCTCATCTTGATACCGATTCGCCTTGTTGGTTGTCGTTTTTCCTGTTGTCGCTGACTTTTGTTGCTCCGTTGCTGCCAAGTGGTGGCTCCAACGCCATTGCTCTTGCTGTTGTTGTAGTTGTGGCCGTCGCCTGTCTGACTTTTGCGTTCGACGTGCGCGAATAAGTCATCGCGCTTGTTGGCGGCGACAGCGTTCGAGCGCTGGACAAATATTGCCAACACTAAATCATTACCATTTTATTTAACCGTTATTGCAAAAACACAAAACGACAAACGTTGCCATGTTTAATGCCACAGCGGGCGCGGAAAATGTTACAAAACAATCGATCGATACTGCGTTCGCCGCGCTTCCTCGCACTCGCCGCAATGCAGGCCAATCAAACAGGCAACCAAGAGCGGCTTAGACATCAGCGAGCAGGGTGGGGAGGGGGCAGTGGAAGCGGCGAACGCCATTGTGCTAGGGGTGCAAGTCATTGGAGTGCAACGTGTTTACTTGACAATCGGAAACACACATTTCACGTACGTGACTGATGAAAGCGACCCAAGACTTCACGTTCGCAGGAACAACTCGACGCAGGGAATAAGAAAGCGCAGCGGGAAGAAGAAATTCGAATATTGTATTTAGCAAGAAATTGCAATTTCTGTGGAGACGCTCGACACATAACAGAACAAGTGAAAAGCACAGCAAAGGCGTGAGAAGTGCAACAACAACAACAACAAACCACTTTGTGCAAATGTCAGCAAAAGTCGCACTTGGCCATTCGTTGATATTTTGCAGTTTGACAGCGCAAAACGTGCCCGAGTCACTTGCACCGCCGACTTGGCATCGCTGTCAGCCGGCTAATGCATGCATTATTGTTGTTGTTGTTATTGGTGCCACACACGACGCGCAACGTAATGGAACAATTAGAAACAGATGCAGTTGTTCGCTTTGTTGTTGTTGCTGTTGCTTAGGCCGGCTATAAGGACACCAAACATGAGACAGACACATGTCGCACGGTGCGCGCTGTGCCGCACCCAGTTGCCGACGCTGTGCCGTGTGCAGAGCGTGTGAAAGGTAACCATTTGGTGCGACACCTGCAGCGACATTTGACGATTCGTGCGTGTCCCGAGTGGGTGCGGACTTGTGGCATTTAACATGAGATTGTCTGAAAAGTTTTTTCGTAACCAGAGTTTGGCTTTGAAACAATGAAATTTCATGCTTATGAATGAAATATATTTAAGACTGAACTCATATCAGATTGACAAACCGTGTTGCAGCATTTGAAGGTACGAAAAGTTATCAATCGCTCCTGCAGCACTGCAACTGCCGCTCGCTGCATGTAAAAGACAGTAAAAACCAGTAGCAGCAATTGCCAGCAGACGCGCCCTGTACGTGCAACCAATGCCAAACGACCCCAAGTCTGTGCTAATTTTTTCTAGCTAATTTTTAAAGCGCCACTAATACGCAATAGGCATCAGTAGGCGCACCGAGGCACCGGTCAGCGTGAGCTGGGCGTTAGCGGGCAGCAACAGTGGCACGAGACAAGCGGCGCGACAGCTTTACAACGGCGTCATTAGTTATTGTAATCGAATAGTTTTCCACGACTTGTGGCCGGCTCAGCAAAGGCCGCTGCACAACTATTCCAATGACACTGCATGGTTGGCGGCGGTCAGCAAAAGCCGCCAATTGTCACGTATGCAGCAAATGGTGCGCGGCACGCAAAGCGCAATGAGCGTGTTGCACGTATTTCACTTAATGCCCCGTTGCCGCTAACACACACACACAACCCAACGCTTATGGCCGTCTTGTGTGCATGTCTGCCCACCGCATTAGCTGTCGCGACATTTGTGAATGCTCGACTAGACGCGCGTGTCGGTACGTGCGTACCGAAAGTCTGCCACTAATGGCGAGAATTTCTTGAGAATTCTGCTTCAAAAGAATGAAAACGAAAAACAGTAGCCAAAAGTTATGATGACTGGTTGGGCAGGTAGGCAACAGATATGTCGATATGTATGTAGATATGTTTGTATTTGTATTTTTCGCTACATTTCTTTACGTCGTTTGTTGATTTGTTGCCCGCTTTGGGAATAATTACTCTAATTAACTGATTACTGATTAGCAGTCAAACAAGTTTGCCCCAGAAATCAACGCAGAACGAGAAAAGCAATGAAGCGAGCTAAATGTCTGCGGCATTTATTTTGGCCGAAACCAGACAGTTGCATGCAAAGTTGACTGAACTTGGACTGCGACTGTGAAATAAGTCAACTGAGACATTTCACTTTCAGTACAAATACCACAGAATAGTTTTCTATATGTTGGTGTTGTTGCATTTATACTCGGACAATCACAGCGACCACCTTTCCGCGCCCTCCAGTCTCAATCCCATAAAAGTCTCTAAGATCCATCAAGCAATAAATCATTTATTGGTCTTAAGCTTATCGGTTATTGGCGTCTCAGATAAGCACCCATCGACGTATTAACCCAAAAAAGCGAAATCGATTCAAGAAAATGAAAACTTTTCGTGGCTGATAGTTGAAATGCAAACAGTAAGACGGAAGTGTTTTATTTCAATTAGACTGCATTCGACTATGACCAGACGCCAATCAACAGATCTAAACAAACAAATATAATACTAACAACAACAACAACAACATTGCAACAATAAGCGATAACCCACATAACAGCGGCAGTTTGAAAAATATTGAAATCTTCTATCAACAACTAAATTGATTGAAATATGTTTAGTCAACAACCAAAGTGAAGTAAAGTGCAAATAAGAACAAAAGAAAAATCACTAAGGCAACATGTCAGCAATTGAAGTGCAGCAGTCTTGCAACAGAGTTGCCATCTCGTGCACTTTGCTGTCCGGATCTTTATGGCTGTCATTTCCGTTCTCTTGTCATGCTTAACGTTGTTGTAGTTGTTATAACTGTTGTTGTTTTTGCACTTTTGTACTTTTATTATTTGCTCAGTTTTTGCTGTTGTTGTTTTATGGACGTACACTCATACATAACATCTAAAGCGTGCTTAAGCAACACCAGCAGCAGCATCATTCGCAACAAAAACAATAACACTAAAGTAAAGTAATAACCCGAAGCAGTTGAGAGCAGCCGCCGCACGAGATGCAACGCGCGATAAATAATAAAGTGAGCGCAGCGATAAAGGCGACAAAAGCGCACGACAGGCTCCAGATTGGCGGCCGCAGCAACACAACAACAGCAGACGATAGCGAAAGCGCGCCGTGCAACTGGCGCCGCGTCCTGCATGCCGCTGCAGCCAGCACCCGCTTGCAACGGGCTATTTTTATGCCGACGAACAATATCTCATTTCGCAGCACCAATCCGGCCTTTCCTCCGGTCTTTCAGCCGCCGAACTCACGCACACACACACACACGCGCGCGTCAGCCGCAGCGCATTTATTATTAGAACTCAAAGTTGAACTTCTTCGTGCAGCCGCCGGTCTACGTCGAAGCTGCTGAAATCCGAGCAGCGATGGCAATTCATAAAATTTCTGTTATTGTAGCCGCGTGTAGTAAACACGCGTGCATTGTTACAGCACAACGCATCATTGTAAATGCAGACAAGAAACAATAAGTCGGCTGTGATCGACTTTATAATTCCCCTACAAGTCGAACAAGCAAATGGGAGAGAAAAGTTGAAAGTTGGATTGAGAATGAAGCAATCATAAACTAACAGATTATTTTAGTTATTTAAGACTGACATTTTAATCATTCGAAATTTAGTCTTCTATGGCAACTCTATATAACGATAGGATATCAGTTCTAAGACTGGCAACTTCTTCTTCTATGGCAACTCTATATAACGATAGGATATCAATTCTAATGGATGGATGGAAAGATGAAGGGATAGACAGACACATAGGTGGAAAGAAAGACTGAGGGACGAACGAACAGATGGTATAGAGGTAAGAACAGACAGACGAACAGAAAAACAGAGAAACCAAGGGTCGCTTTGACCCACAGATAGATGGACTTACGAACTGATGAAGAGATTGACAAATGTATAAACGGATCGATAAATAGAGGGAAGAACGTTTAGATACAAGGTTGGACAGGCAGGCGTTCAGAGTACGAACAGACGGACGTATAGACTGAGAAATAAATAATGAGTCGGACGGACAGAAAAACTAACTCCCAGACGGATGAATATATTAGCAGAGAAACAGATGAATGGACAAACATCAAGGAACGTTCGGGCAGACGGTCAGACTGATAAACAGGCCAACGTTTGGATGAACATACGGAGGTACATACGGACAAATGAGCGATCGTGTAGACAAACGAATAAATGGACAGATGTATAGTTGAACAGACGAATGAATGAACAGAGAGATGTATGATTGAACAAACGGATGGACGGATAGACGAACATTCGGATGGACATACAACCTGAAATGTTTCAACGGATGGACAAACAGAGAGATAAACGATCGGATAAAAGGCTGGACATGCCCAGAAAGAGGAACAAAAGAACAGAAAGTCAGTCGGACGTACAGACAAACCAACTTCAGACGCATAAAGAGATTTGTCGAAAAACAGATGAACGTAGAGGAATCATGGGACGTTCGGGAGATGGTCAAACGAATGAACAGATAAGCGGTTAGAGAAATAGATGGACATATGAGAGACAGACGAACTCCTATAGACAGACGAATATGTAGATAGACGGGCAGACGTATGGTTGAACAGACGTATGATCGAACAGACGTATGGACGAAGAAAGATCTGGCAAAAGGTTGGACAGGCAGGCGTTCAGAGGATAGATGAATAGATAGTCAGTCGGACGGACAAAGAAACGACCTCACGGCGAATGAAGAGATTCGTAGAGAAACAGATGAACGGACAGAAACAGATGAACTGAACAGATGAACTGGCGTACATACAGACAAATGAACGGGCGTGCAGACAAAGAACATGTAGGCAGACAGATGGACGGACATACAGATGGACGGACATATAGATGGATGGACAGACGGATGGACGATCAGATGGACTGAAAATGAAACTGATGACTAATGAAATGATGATTGATGACTAATTCTTCTACTCATCCCTATATACATCCATATATTACACCGACGTTCTCAAATCGAAGTAACAAACCACTAACTGATCAAAGTGCATATAGCCACATGTCTCAGTGCAGGGTGCAGGGAGTTGGCAGTTGTGGTAAAAGTTAAAAGGGAAAAGAGGAAAGGCGAGAAACGAGTAGGTGACAATAAACAAATCACTTTATTAACTTCAATGCGCTTTTAATTTGAATTAATAACGCAAGCAAATCGCGGCTTATGTCTTCGTTCTCTGTTTTGTGTGCCCCAGTTGTTTTTGTTGTTGTTGTTGTCGCTGCGCTATTACTTATTGACTTTACATATATCAACAACAGCGTGCAGTGTGAATAACAATGCGACGACATTGCAGTTCCCTTCCCTACGCGTTCGCCCGAGAAACAAATCAACCCGAATTCGTGAACACCGCACGTAATCCGCTTAAATCAAAATCTTTCTTGGCGTTTTCATTGTTTCATAAATAATCAATTGTACGACGCGGGGTTTGAGGGGTCAACAATAAATATTGGAATTTTACAAATGTGACCGATTGGCTGCCATGGCGCGCGTCTGTTATATGTGTGTGTGTGTATGTATGTGTGACATTTTGGTCTGTTCGCAGCGATTGTTGGCTCCAGTTGCATGCGGCCAATGCCGATAAGCAGCTTATCAACTGACCGAACTGTACACGCAGTCGATACACAGTTTCCGTGGCATCCATTTTAATTTGTATTATTTTTTATTCCGAGAAGAGTCGAAGTTTATATGAATGCAGCATTGTTATATCGTCCGAACGCATAAATAATGCGCCAATCGAAATCGAGCACTTCCCCGTTTATCGTTCGATAAGAATTCCCGACCTCGCACACATTCAGCTCGATTTTTACGATGCCATCGCTTCCACTTTTATTTGAGGACCCTACAAATTTGTTACATTGACTGTTTTCCTTCGCGCTTTGTCTTCATTGTTGCATGCATTGTAGTTGTTTTTGTGCGCTTGTTGGCAGTTATTGGCCATCTTGCGTATCGCTGTTTGCTCGACACACAGCGAAGGGCAAACAGACGCCGCTGAGTGCAGTTTTTAATTAATTTCCCGATAAAGAACGAGAGAGTGTTTGCCCTGAAGGTGTTAACTGCGTGGAAAATATATCTAAAGCACACAAAGTGCGCTGCGGTCGGCCTGGTTGCCACTGCTTTGATCTCCGCGAGCGCCTTAGGGCGCAAGAGAAGTGTTTGGGCGGCGAATGGCCGACGTTGGCGTTCAATAAAATATATACTTTCGGTTCTGTAAACAGACGCGCCACTTCGAGAGTTGATAGTGTGGGAAATGGAAATAACTACTGGAAAATTCTTAAACACACATAAAATTCATTGTCCGAAGAGATATGAAACAGACGTCCAGGTTCTTTGCGAAGGCAGGTGTAAAGCAGACAATGTAAATGTAATCATAATAGAAAAGTTTCAAGGAAATTTCGAGCTTCATTTACATTAGAAATTCATAAAATACGCATTAAAAGCATTTGTTTAGGATTGTGAAGAAAATTGGCAACAAGTTGAATCACAGGGTGTGAAATTGAAAGTTATTCAAAAAAGTCTGAAGTCTAGAGGATTGTGCCACTTGCCTTTTAAAGAGAGAAAGAATGAAACTATCAACACAGCTCTGTGATACATTATTTGATATATTTGAAAGTCGAAGGGTGCAGACGTTAGAGGTGGAATTTTCTGGATTCGGAGATAATTTTCTTAGTGAAGGAATAGAACTACAGAGTTGCGCTGATTATTCATGGGGATATTCCCTGTCGCCGTAGCTCAGCTGGCTAGTGCGTTAGACCGCAAGTCAAATGCGAAACACGAATCCAGGTTCAATACTCCGTTGCGTTAACACCGAAAAAAAAGAAATATAACAATTTTTCTTTCGGCGGCTGTCCTCTCAGCAGGAAATGGCAAACCTCTGAGAGTAAAATTGCCTATGAAAGAGCTCCCAACTCGCCGTTCGGAATCGGCATAAAACAGTAGGTAGGGCTGTAGGGCTGTCGTGCCAGTCAAGAAGAAGAAGAAGATACCCCCTGATTGCTGTTTAAAAAAAAATCCCATAAAATTACTACCAAATGTTCGAGAGAGCACGTTGAGATCTGAGAGTGTTCCAAGTTCTTTTACAATACAACTGTCTTCAGTCTGCAAGGTAACTTATTAAAGTGTTGAATATTGGCACAAAATACAATACACATTGTTCTGGAACTCTAATTAAACACAGCAGTCTCTACACCTTGAGAGAAAGTCTTATACAGTATGTTTAGCACAGAGGGAAATATTAGGTCTGGTTGATCTCCTTCGTGGTGTCCTCTTTCTGACCAGCAGTTGCTTGAAATCAACCTGAGTTACCAAAAGTAGCTGGTTACATATATCTTTGAGGTTAGGTTTAGTTTGGTTAGGAAGGCTGCCTCATTTAAAGACACATTCAGGCCTTTGTGGTCTGTTGTAATACCACAAATCGGTTCGAACGATCTGCTGCAGTTGCAGTGGCCCTCGCAAGGCAACAAACCACCCCGAAATATCTCTTTTTTTTCAAACATTTTGTGTGGTAAATATGTTTTCAAATAGTACTGGGTTTGAAAGTTGTACATAGAATGCTCCCAAAATGAAATCTTGTGTGCGCTACTATCGAGTTGATTAGTAACTGTAGTAACTGACTTGCAATGACAATTGAATTCAGGGCTTTAAGTGCGGCTTGACTGTCCAGCAGAGTTTGTAGCTTCAAGTAATCATCTCTATTTGAAAGTTGTTACAGTTGCCTTTTGCCAGTTGGCAGAGTAAAAACTACAGTCAACCTCATATAAAACTCGATCTTTGGAAAGCATTACGCCTAATTCACATTGGTCTCTACCTCATAAAATGATTACTGACCTGATTACTGATATAAATTGTTTTCTGACCAAACACTGTAAAGAGACAGTTCGTGTTCTAGGAACTGGGTTTCTTAGGTTCCCCTCCTCTTCTTATAAAGTTTTATAAAAAAGTAACGACAAAGACAAAGTCCGATCATTCGAAATCTTTCTCGTAAAAACTGCGATAATGACAAAAGTACCAAAAATTGTCATATAAACTTTGTGCCGAATTTCTCAACTTTGAAAAACTTGTCTATATCAATTTTGAGCTCGAGCTTCTGAATTAAAACTTTGAGCTGTCCTACTTAAATTGCATTAAAAAAACAATAAATTCATATTTTTGTGCCGCTCCAATTAGCTCTTCTTAGGTCTCTTTTACATTTTCAAAAATGCAAATCAATTTCCGTTTCACATCAACCTGGACTTGCGCTCGCTTCGGTCTCTAATTTAAGTCGGGGGGAGGGGAAATGAAATTAAGTCGTCTGTTGTTGCTGCGCATTTTACCCCCTAAAGGCTGGAATTTCAAATTGCCTTTATTGTTGTTTTCAACTAATTTCTACCTGCCTACCCTCAAACAGCTCGCATGCACTTTCCCTCCTTCGCCACAGTCAGCTCGAGTGTCTGTCGGTTGCCAATAGCAATTAACTAAAACAAAAATGTATAATTAAAATAATCGAGCTGGGCCTTGAGTAATATGTAGCCAGACAAACACACACACACATACATACACAAACGCGTACACCGAAAGACACTTAGCAGTCGACATGTTGCAACATTAAGCGGGCGTGTTCACGCTGCGGCCGCTGCCGTTAATTATAGCGCAGACAATCAATAAATAGAATATATTCTTCAAAAAGTGACAACAACAATAACCACGATCATAACAACAAAAAAAGCGTCAATTTGCAACATGACCAGATCCAATGACAACAGCACCAAAGCGTCAAAGTTGTACGTATTGTGGCATAATTAAATTTATTAAGAAAATTCAACGAGAGCGAGAATGAAATCGGAGCAGAAAAAAACAACAAAAAGGAGAAGCAGAAGTGGCACAAAATTGTTAAATAATGCGCACAACTTACGGCGAAAAAAATGTGCGCAGCTTATTTAATTTTCGTGCCAGACCGTGGAGCCCCCTGGGAAACGAAAAAAAGTTGGCCAGAGTGGCCAACCTTTTTTCGCTGTCAGTAGTCGGAGATAAAAACTCAATTGAGTAGCTAGTTAGAGCGGCCGCCGAGGCGAGTTGGAGTGGCGTGAAATGAGCCAAAGTCGCGGAGGAGCACAAGTAGACTCAATTTAAACTTAATCAAAGGCATTCAAAGCTAAGAAGGCAATTGTGCGATATAACAGCAACAGATGGTGCCACAACAACAACGACAGTAGTAAAAATAGCAACAGCACTGGTTGTAGTATAACTTCAGTTCAGCGCACTTAAGTAGCAGAAATTAACTTCAATTCAAAGCAATTGAAATTCAGCATTTACCAATTGCTGTTTGTATGTGTGTGTGTGTGTATGTTAGTTTGCTTGAGTGTTTCAGTGAGTGAGCGCATTGCCATTCAATTGTGCAGCAATTCTGAGCTGCCACTTGAAAATACAAAATATTACAACAACAACAAAGCGCACATTTAAAACATTCATACAACGCCAAACCAAGACGCACTCGGCGACGCTGGTACACACTGTACAAAGACTTTGACAGCGTTGCAAATGTACAAATAAGTATGTAAGATGTGTTCATATATATTGCACTGACTAGCAGCAAATTGACATTGTGTAATTAGCTTCAATTGACCCTCGGAAAATTGCGTTCGTTTGACCTTTTCAAGTTGTAACAAACATTTTGCCATCGTTACAGCTCCGTTTTTTTTTAATTTTTTTCAATTTGTATATTTTTTATGTGTGCCTTTTAATGCTTCGCACACTTGGCGTGGTTTTTTCCAGCGTTGCTTGTCACGCTCGAGTGAATAGAATTCTTAACATACAACAAAAAAATCATCAACCACAGAAATGGGCACAAAAACTTCACCTGCCTTGTCGTAATGCCCAAAGGGGCGGGGCACAAAACACAAATGTCATTTGTTATTATTATTTCAATAGCTTTGACCCTTTTTCACCCGTTCTGCTTGTGACCGACACACACCCAACACAAACAATCATACAGGAGCGGATGCAGAGTTCACAAAAAGCGGAAAGAGCGCACAATTGTGTGCAGGTACAGAGTTAGTAATGCTTACTAAAAGAAATTATATAGAAAAAGGTTAAAGACAAATGCATAGGTAACACAACTAAAATGTGGAGCTATAATTTGGTGTTTGCACAGTTGCCATTAGATTAGTAGTTGTCAATACCAATTAATTTATATCAACAAAATTTTCATTTCTTCAATTTTTTTATAGTGTGTAGCTATAATTTGGTATTTGTCCTTAGGAAGACCTTGAATCGCTTCGATTTGCTTTCAATACCAATTAATTTGTATCAAAAAATTGTTCATAAATAATATAGAAAAATTTAATTTCTTTGCTGGCCCCTGGGCCTCACTCCTCGCACTGAATGCGCTTGTGTGCGTATCTATGTCATGCGTACTTAACTTGATATAAAATGTGTAAACAAGCTATGTGCGCTCGATTTCAATCGGTTTTATGGCATTTCAATAATTTCCAACAATTTATGAGATTTTGTCATTCGGCGCGCAGCGGCCAAAATAAAAATCAATAACGCGAAATGGTTGGTGCGCAATAATTGAGGAATATTTGTGAGAAGACTCGCAGCCAAAACATTGTAGCTTAGTATGTGAGTGGCTCAGAAGAAACAATAGTGGTATTCACGTTGACCTAATTTGTTAAATCATTACTTGGTTTACTATTCAAAGGAGTTTAAAAAAAGTTTCCGGAAATTTTCAAATAGTTACAAACAGATGAAAATAACTAAGTTTTAATAGTTTCAAATTGTTTCAGAAAATCATATATTTTCAAATAGTTATGCCAGAGGTGCTGGGATATTTAATGTCAAAGGTTGTTTATAAGAGTGCTGCACGAGTATTTTTTGCTATTCGAAAACATTTAAATGCTTTTGAATAGAATACTTTACTTCATCTCTGTGGACCAGTCCGAATGAATACGAGTACAGCTCTCTTCGAGTACGAGTAAGCTCCGAACAGAAACTAGTAGACGTACACTATTTATTCATATTCGCTCGAAGCGGGCAAACGAAGACAAAAGCATTCGAATAATAGGACAAACTGCTTGAATATCCGAATGTACTCGTTTTATTATTCCTAAGATTATTTAGAAATATTTATGTTGTACATTAATATTTCTTTATTTGTTATGCTACTTTCTTCAATAATTTCCATTTTGTGTATAAGGTAATAAGCCACTTCAACCACACCACAAGTATCTACATGGACACTGCGCATAAAAATATTCGATGAAACTGATGATCTTCGAATACTTCGCAAAGTTTTCGATTACCGAATACGAGCACTGCAGTATTCGCTGCTCCCCGAATACGAGCACTGCAGTGTTCGCTATTCACCGAATATGTATAGAATCGAGAAGCGACGCTCGCTGGTTCTCGTTTCTATTCGTTTCGTTGTACAAATTCTTCGAATACCAAGTACCCGTACAGTATGTACAGTAGTGTAGTAGCCAAAATGAATATATTCATGCAGGACATTATTTTATATTGAAGACCTACTTTAAGTAGTTGCTGGTTAACGGGGGCGCTGAGGTTGTGGACAACGGCGCTAATCGAATTTTATTGAGAGTGTAGAAGCAGATCCATACACAACTTTCGAACCCAATACTATTTCAAACCATATTTGTCACCCAAACGTTTTGTACAAACGGATATTTAAGAGGATTTTTACCCCAAAACCACACTTTGAAAGCAATGTTGGTGCAATGCTGGTTTCAAATGGAATCAAGCTCAAAAGTTGTATGCAAAATTTCATCCCCCCTAAATATATAGTCCAGTGTGCGCCACTGATCTGGTGTAGTAATCATAATAACTTCAAGTCACGTACCAGTGCAGCCATGCATATTCGTCCCCTCGTCTGTCAATTGGGGCACAAAACGCTCAAATGATTCCTGACAACACAATGAAATTTGCTTAAAATATCACAAATTTATGAACTTAGAACTGATTTCACTCCCTCACTACAAAGTAGATTCTCATTATGTTCATCTATTGACAACCTTTGGTATTTTAAAGCCAAAGCAACCAAATCAATGTTTCGGTCTCACCCAACCAACACTCATTTCAGCTTCAGTACTAAACTTTTAAATGGTTTTAAATTTTCCACTGCAAATCAACTGAAAAAAATTACACAATTGCAACTTAAATCGCTTAGCTAACTTCCAGAGTTGATTTGACTCTCTCTTACAGTCTAAAGTCAGTTTACTTTGATATCCTTGTTTGCCTGTTACTAAAATGTCATCATTTTCTTTTCTACTTACAGCATTTCCATACAACACCGCCAAATGTTAGCAACACAACAACAAACAGAGCTGCACATCAACACACACACAGTCACTCATCCAAATCCACACCGACACCAGCCAACACCCACACACTGCTACATCAAATTCACATTACAGCACCTTGAAACGACAACAACAACAACAGCAGCAGCAGCAGCAGCGCAAATAAAATGCACACCAAAGTGCAACATTATCCGAGAAGCGTAAAATCCAATGCCAACATTGCCGGCGCACCGCGCACCGCAACGCAACAAATCACACTCTGAGGTAAGTACGCAATTTCGCCGCCGACATATGCCGCCCTCGCCGCGGTTATTGCTGCTTTAACGCTTTGTGCATTCGGCGATGTGCTCCGCTGCCATGGAGCGAGAAAAACGCGACTTGAAGTGCCAGCAAGATATTTTTTTATTTCCGCGCGTCGAGTGACTCCTGTGGCGGTTGGCGGGCTGCCGGCTTTTTCCGGCCCTTGTGTGCGCGTTAAAAATGCGTAATATAAATATTTAATATTTGGGAATGGCGGCAGAAGCGAGCTGCAAGCAACCCGCCGTGAGGCAACGGGCTGTTTGCTCGGTGCCGGTGCATTAAATCAAACTCGGCGAATATAAAAAATGCATAAACTACTGTTGTGCCATCTCAACACCTGCCGCTCAACCCACCCCACCTCACGCAACCCCACTCCACCTCGTTTGCCTGTATTGAGTGCCGCTTTATCGGCCAAATTGCATTTCCGCTGCTCACTGCGCTTTACGACTACAACTATTGCAATTTCTTTTGTTGTTGTTGTTGTTGTTGCTGCAGCAATATTTCACAATTTTTTGTCGCTCAAGTGCGGTTGCATATCATAAATAAATGTAAAAGCGCTCGTATATTGCAATTTCTGTTGACATTTGTCAGCAACAGCGAGCCGACTGCTTCTTTGCCTTCTGCCAACACACGCAGCGCTGCCACCAACTGTCGCGTATTGTGTGCGCTTTCGAAAGCCAATCTGGCAATCGGTTTGAATGTCAGTCAACCAGCGACAACAACAAACTCAACTAGGACTTTAACCAAAGGTTGAGAAAAGGAAAAATATGACAGCTGCGTTCTGACACGACGACAACGTGGGCCGCAAGTGTTGTGCGCTCTGAAAATTGTATATTTTGGGAATATTTGACTTGGCAGCGGAGTGAAGTGCGAGTGTTTTTACATTTATTTTTGCTTTTGTATGAATAAATAACGAAACATTTTTTATATTTGTGCGAGAATGCAAAGGATTTTTTATTAAGCTTCTCTGAACTTTAAAAGAAAATACAAAAAATTTAAGTACTTTGCAAGACTTAACGTCTTAATGGCAGCTTTAAAAATTTAAAATTATTGTTCAAAGCACTCGATCTGAGAGTTTAATAACAACATGAAAAATGATCCATACTGTAGTATAGGCAAAGGTATTTAATATTGTAGCATTAGTTAGTATTAGAACCATTAGTTGCTTAGTGAAAATACTTCCTGCTTGAGCCGTTCGGCGGATCGCTTAAAAAATGAGAACGCGGGAGGTTGGGGTGTAGGTGCGCGTGGTTTATTTGATTGTTTAAACACGAATGACAATAGCAAATGACATTGGACGACACAAACGGCCATAGCCGAGTGATTGGGAAAGTGGAACATATTTACAAAGGGGAATTGGAAGGGAGAGGATTGGAATATTGCAGGATCCACAGGGCACTGGCACGATACATTTAGCCACTTAAAGTTCCATACATGCTGATTGTTTCTGTAACAAAAGACTAATAATCCTTCTCTCAACCGTTGTGAATTAGACTTAAAGTTTTTATTTGTTCTTTGAACTAAGAAGAGAACCTCGCTTTGCACGAGTCCTTCCTCTTTGTTTCATGGAGCAGTGATAAATAGTATCCCTTAAGTAATACCATCTAGTTTAAATAGTCTTTGTCTTTGAATTCTTCATCTTCTCTTTTCTTTTTTGAAAAATGATTAATAATCTTTTTACTAATCGTAGTTGATAAAACTTGAGCTTGTTAGTGGTTATCTAACTTAAATGATAAATCTGACTTTGCAAAAGTCATTTTCTGCTTCTTGGAGCAGTGATCTATAATCCAGCATCAGCCGCTGAATACCGTCTGGTTGAAATCGTCCAGAATCTTTCAACTACTAAATGTTTTTATGGGAAAATAACAAATTTGAAGAAATTACTTAAGAAAGGAACCTCGCTTTGCAAGAATGTTAGCCTTTTGATTTCTCTCAATGTATCTTAGACCGGGAGCTCATATGAACACAATTTTAAGAATCTGAGTAAAGGTACTATTCAGTTTCCTTTGATAATCTTATACAAATTTGGATGTAACTTGATTGTTGTCAGGCTTCCATTCTGTTTCTTACGTCAGTTACTAAGAAACTTGAAAGAATGCAACGGTTTGAAACTTTTAATTACTAAGAGACTTGATACTTGAAGGTCAGTGGTAATGAAGCTGACATGAAAATATGTACAAGCATGTATCTGTGGTCATAGATCTAACACTCTACCTCTTCCCGACCTCTTAAAGTTGTACAAAGACACTAAAAATCGGGAAGGAGCGAGGGCTCCTAACCTCCTTATGGATTCTCCTTTCTTAAACTTTTTCTGTCTCCTACCTTTACGACGAGACTGAGTGCTATGAACGGCATTCCTGCCTACCCTCACATCATCATCATCTTCATCATGACTACGTATCTTTATCTAACGAAATAGGTTTGAAAATCCCCCGACCTTAAATAACAACAAAAACAAGCTTAAACAAATAGGCTAGATACATTTCAGGGAAGACCAGGACCAAAATCGTTCTGTGGCTTGAGTAACTTTCAGACCACTTCCGATATGGGGATATCTCTACGGAGAGATCTGTCGCCATGAAGCACAGTTAATCATCTCATCACTTGAAGTAACTGGCTCGGTTCACTACGTTTCTTTTTTATGCAGATCAACACTCAAGAGATATCTATCCGTTCATCTGGTTCGAGATGGCCAGATTGGTTAGAAACTTATGAAAACCTCGACTTGTCACTTGTAGCCTCTACCCCTCCCCTTAATTCATCTGCTTAACAACGAAAACTTAAGGCAGGTTCTCACCTTGTGGATCCGAAAAAGTGCACTTTTTTTAGGAATTTTTTTTGAGAAAACGGTTAAAGATACAACGCTGAAAATTGTTTCTGGATATGAACACACATTTATTTAGAGAATACAATTTTTAAAATTGAATGAATCAAAAAAGGGGGGGAGGGGGCGTCCATCAGTGGCGGCATGTCGGCGAGGAGGTGTCCCGCTACCGGAAGTGATTCCGTCAAAACCCGTGATCGGAAACACAAAAATCGAACACATTCTTAATGTGTACCGTATTATCTATTGAATGAACCAAGATCATGAAAAAAAAATCAAAATTACAAAAGTTATGAGGTTTTGAAAAAAAAATTAAGATTTTCGAATTTTTTTGTTCACTAATTATTTTTTTAAATAAACAATTTCTATATATTTTTGGCTGATCGTGGTTCGTTTATTAGGAAAAACCCTAAGGAACATTTGGAAAAAATTTGGTGACGATTGGTTTATTCCAGCGCCTTCAATCACTTCCGTAAGGTCCGAAAATGTGGTTCTGAGAAAAACGCGTTTAAAGTTTAAAGCGCGCTTGGCCGGTGCTCTACACTGCTCTATGTAACGGCCTGTAACTTTTGTAATTTTTCAGATTTTGATCTGAAATTTCTGGAGCACATTTTTGAGACATATATCTACACGATAAGGCAAAAAAAAATTGTTTTTTTTTTCCACAAGGCGAGAACCTGCCTTAACAAAAACAAAACATATAACATGTTAATTAAATAAAAAGTGTCATTTTTGGCGGGATTTCATTGTGACAGCAATAAGTGAGAACGAGATAGAACGAGCTTAGTTTTAAGTTTTACCCAAAAGGATGCTTTGACTATTGAAATAGTTGGCAAAATATATTTTGTTGCCAGTGTTGTACTTCATTATTCAAAAATCTCCTAAAAATCCACTAAGGATCACAAAAATCCCACATAAAATATAATCACATAAAATATAAATCTCCTAAACTTTCTTCTAAACAATTCTTCCTCCTCCTAAACAATTTCTTCTAAAAGGCCAAGAATCTCCTAAATCTAGGAAGAAATCTCCTGATCTGGCAACACTGGGCGCAGCACTCAGACATTACTCACTACTACAAATGTTTAATATGATTTTCCTGTTAATGTAATGTTCCCTGTTAATGTGATTTAAGTTCACCCGACCTCTGGAGAAATCTGTATACATCCTGGGTTGCCAAGTAGCCAAATTTGGTTGTCGATTTCGGCGAAATTTGTCGTCATTAAGAGGATTTCCAGCATATGTCGAGTTAAAATAACTCACTGGCCTGAGTCCTCCTTTCGCCTTTGTGAACCCATACCGCAGAAATATGCATTCGTTGCCACGCACACTTAACCTTTAATAAACTATTTATTAGCAATGACCGTGCGGCGCCACACTTTGCGCCATCAAATATTCAAAACGCAAACCGAGCCAAATTAAACAATCATAAAGCAAATGTGAGCAAATCGCTTAAGCCGACTAAATTGCAGCTCAATCTGCTTCAAGCGTTCCATAATCGCGTTCGAAACGCACCGCAAGCTCAGGCGGGCATCTGTGTGCCGATGAATGCGGATGTGTGTGTGTGTGTACGTGTGTGTTGTGGGAAAATGTAAAATTATGTTTATCCCCGCACGTACTTTTAAGGGCGCATTCGGTCTGCTTAATATTTGGCATAATCTGATTATTATTTAAGCGCGTTTGCTTCATTTTAATGCAAATAAACACAAAAACAGCAGCAACGGCAGCGACGGCACATACGTCGCACATGTGCGCCGGAAAGTGAAAAACGTGCGCCTGCCCACTCCTGTGGGCGGAGCAGAGGGCACAATTTACGACGCAGCTACTTTGGATGCTTTTTTGTTTCGGTTTGTTTTATTTTTTTGTTGTTGTTTCTATTGTTTATTTGCCGCTGCGGCAAGGAGCCTTTTTTCCTATGGCCCCTAAAATAAAGTATAATTTTTTGTATTTAGCCTGCCACTTTATTGCCATTGTTGTTTTTGTTGTTGTTTCTGGTACTGATAATAAATTCGTTGCACGGCTTTCGGCGCACTGTTAAAAAGCCGCTTGGCAGTTTATGCTTTACGCATTTCGTGCGTAAGTTTTATTGCGCGCACCGCCGTCGAAACTCAAACAAAAGATGGCAAACATAAATTTTGCAAACTCTCCGGCGATGCACGGCTGCTGCGGTTAGGAGGTCCTTCGGCGCTGAATTGCCATTTCGCGCGCGCAGTGCATTCGGCGAAAATCTGGCCGTGAGTTATAGCCGCACAGATTGAATAGAAACTTTTGGCCATTAGGCAGAGTTAACGGATGCCACGATTGGGGGATTGAATTGTTTATGGTCGAAAATGTGAGCAAAGTTAGCAGAAATTAAGAAAGCAAAACATTTGCGATTGTGCTCTGCTGCATGGGATACAATGCCAACGAAAAAAACAACAACAACAACGAATGAAAATCATTCGTTTTCATGCAAAGTGCGCCTTGAACTCTTCGCTTAAGTGTGCTGCGATTTGCATATGCAACACTGCCACTGTCAGCGACAACGGCGAAGAAAATATGCACAACAATAGCAACAACAACAATGCGGAAAAAAATTCATATTAAAAAGTCAATAAAAATGCGCATGAATCTGCATAAGAAATGCGCGCTTAACCTTTAACCGCCTCATGGCGCCCACTGCCAGCTTCGGCTTCAGTTCCGCACACCTCCTCCTCCTTCTCCGTCACGGTTCTGCGATCTCGCCTTCTAACGCTGTCAGCAATGCGCTAAAAGTTTTGCGCTCACGTCTCTTCCTTTCACCTTGGCGCTCCGCCGCCGCCAGCACAGCGCTTCCTGCGCCGCAAATTTCGCTCGCGCCGCACTTAATGCGGCACAGCATGACGCGCACATTTTCAATATTCGCTGCATTATTTTTGCCACTGCGCCATGTTTTCTGCACTTTGGCGAAGGCGCTGAGTGCGCAAAATGCAAAACGCCAAATGCGAAAAAGGCAGCCGTGCAGCACGTTTCGGCTGAAAAGCTGCCAGCCGCAATATGTCTGCCGCGCCTTGTGTCACTGCGCGCCTTACTTAAAATATGTTAAAGTGTGACATATTTCGAGCACAAAAATTATAATAAAAAATTCAAATTTCCACTCGCACTCGAAACGCTGACAATTTGCCGCATTCTAAATGCAAAAAATAATGAATACAAAATTATTCACTGACACACATAACAATTGTCGTATATAACCTAACCTTACTTTATATATAGGCCACGAACACAAGCAAACACACACACACACACAAAGCGCGGAGAAGGCGCATGTCATAATTTTGAAATGCAAAAATGTTGAAATGCAGGAAAGATTACTTACGTTGTCATTGCTAGCGGTGTAGAAAGACAATTACTTATTTTAAAGTGCTCGCGTATAGCTACTAGAGGTATTCACAATCTACATAAATGTGGTTGTTATGTCGAGTGTTTTTCTAAGCAGTGTAAAACTTTCAATTGAAAAAAAGAACGAGGCAACATATATCAAACTGAAAACTCTTTCAAGCAATGAGCCTCGAATCTCGGCCATGGTTCATAGAATTTTGTTTTCCAAGACATCCATAGTTTCTAGTTTATTCGCATAAACCAATGACTTCATGTAACTCCAGAGAAAGCAATTTAGAGGCGTAAAGTCACATGATCTCAATGGCCCACGCGTTCATCAAATGTTTCCTTCAACAAGTCGATTGATTGACGCGCTGCATGTCATGTTCTGTCGTTCTGTTGGAAAAAGATGTCTTGAGTCAAGATTCCAATCAATTTGAGCACAAAATATGCAACACTGATGACTTTAAAACGCTCCCCATTGCCAGAAATGATCTCGTGGTTGTAATTTTTACAAAAGTTAGAACCAACGATTCCATCGGCCCATAAAGCACATCAAACAGTGAGTTTTTGTGAATCTCTTCTGGATTCTCTCTCCTCTTTGTGATACGAAAACTATTTTGGGTTAGTTGAATTAGTGGTCAGATGAACGATTATGTTGATCCAACATTCTCGAACTCGAAATCAATTTCTAAATTTTGTTTGTTAGTCCATTCATAATGAGAGGACAAGTCAAATTTAGTGCAATTGTTAATAGCATTGCCAGATCTTACCACTTTGTGTAATAGTTATCGGAAAATGTATTTTCTGAGAAACACTCTTTGCTTTCCATAAAACCCAACTTTTACATCATTGATCTCTGATAGTCTCAATCATACATTATTCACTCATGCATCACGCTTGTGACATATCAAAAGTTTAGTACATCAGGCCCAATCTGTATATTAAATAATTAATTTGTTACACAGAACTCAACTTTCTTTCCTTCTATTATTCATCCTCATTACAAAAGACAGAACCAACACCATAGCTTACAGCGAATGTTTTAAAATTCTGCACGTACTCAAAAGTATGCAACAAACTCGCATCGTTTGGCTACTTTCCTCTATGCCAGACCTCGAATAATGTACAAAAAATGTAGCACACTGTTAGGCTGCATCCTAATTAGGCTGCGTGCTTGTTTGCTCTGCCTCATACCCGGAATTCGTTGACCTCGTGCTCGGTGCGGCCTGGTCGCGCCAACACACGACCGTCTGTCGCCGCTCGAATTGTTCGGATGACGTTGAACAGGCGCGCACTTGTAGCGCTGACTTCTAATTTGCCTAAATGAATCACCTTTTAGGAATTTTAATTGTGTAATGCTGCCGCTTGCTGCAGTTTGTCAGCGAATTTTTAATTAGTGCTAAGCACGTTGTTACATGTTTTTTTGCTTGCCAGCTGCTTTCCGCTTAATCAAAGAGGTTAAAGCATTTACTTGATGAGAATAATCTGTTGCTTGAGTGCGCCGGCTCAAGTTTTTGTGCGATTCAATGAACTGGTGGCAACAAGGCACACAAGTTAGGACACAGGACATTAGCTGATTTGAGTTCAATTCGATCTTCACACTGAGATGACTTTGTTTGATGGAAAATATTTGTGATTGTTTATTGAATAAAGCAGGACAAATGCTAAGGAAACAGACGAGGTAGAGAAAGTGATTTGTCTGAACGTCCATTCCAGGATGAATGTCTGTTGTTAACTAATGGCAGCTATTAATCAGTTTTCTTGCAAATTGCACAAAAAGTCAAAAGAAAAATGTGATGTATTGAGAAACTTAAGCAGCACTCGAGTTTTGCTCAAGTGTCCACTCACCATTTTGCAGCTGAAATTTGGACTCGTACAAACTTTGTCACATGGTTTATTTTCGATTTTGATTCTAAAAACAATAACATTTTGTATATAAATATTGATTTCTCTTCTACTTGAAAAGCTGCCACCTCATTAATTGCTACTAATTTCGTTTCAAAATTGTCACCAATCTCATTTCGAAATCAACATTAACTTACGCAAGTTGCGGCATGCGTGTGTTACGCTCGCAATTAGCCGCCCACATGGAATTATTAATTATTAACCGCACTGCCACGTGTTCTAATTACAACACAAAACCAGCGAATTGCCGCCCGTATGTTCAGCTTTTTTACGCGCCCACCATTTCCGACAGTTGAAATATCCACCCGCCACGGGGCCAATAAATTTTACTGATTATTTGCCTTTCAAATGAGTTTTGAAGTGGCATTTTCTGCCAACTAATTCGTTTTAGCTTTGGAAAATGGAGAATAAAACAGAAAGGAAAGAACTCAAAGTTAAATTGAGCGCATTAAAAGTTGCGTAGAGTTAAGTAAAAGTTGAGTTAGGTTATGTTGAGTTGAGTTCAATTCAGTTCATTTGAATTGAGTTGAGCTGGAGTTGAAGTTGCCTTGACTTGAGTTAAATGGAATTGAAGTTGAGTTGAGTTGCGCTGGAGTTGAGTTAGAGTTGAGCTGGAGTTGAGTTGGAGTGAGTTTAGTTCAGTTTAGTTCAGTTGAGTTGAGTTTAGTTGAGTAGCCTTGACTTGAGTTGACTTGACTTGACTTGACTTGACTTGACTTGACTTGACTTGACTTGACTTGACTTGACTTGACTTGACTTGACTTGACTTGGCTTGGCTTGACTTGACTTGACTTGACTTGACTTGACTTGACTTGACTTGACTTGACTTGACTTGACTTGACTTGACTTGACTTGACTTGACTTGACTTGACTTGACTTGAGTTGACTTGACTTGACTTGACTTGACTTGACTTGACTTGAGTTGACTTGACTTGACTTGACTTGACTTGACTTGACTTGACTTGACTTGACTTGACTTGACTTGACTTGACTTGACTTGACTTGACTTGACTTGACTTGACTTGACTTGACTTGACTTGACTTGACTTGACTTGACTTGACTTGACTTGACTTGACTTGACTTGACTTGACTTGACTTGACTTGACTTGACTTGACTTGACTTGACTTGACTTGACTTGACTTGACTTGACTTGACTTGACTTGACTTGACTTGACTTGACTTGACTTGACTTGACTTGACTTGACTTGACTTGACTTGACTTGACTTGACTTGACTTGACTTGATTTGACTTGACCTGACCTGACCTGACCTGACCTGAGTTGGAATTTTGTTAGTGAGTTGGAGTCGAATTGGAGTTGTGTTGGAGTTCAGTTCACTTGACTGGAGTTAGACTTGAGTTGGCGTTATGTAAGAGTTGAGATGGGGTTGAGTTGGAGGTTGATTGGAGGTGAGTTGGAGTTGGAGTTGAGTTGGAGTTGAGTTGCAGTTGAGTGGAAGTTGAGTTAGAGTTGACTTGACTTGACTAGAGTTGAGTTGACTTGAGTTGAGTTTAGGCTAGTCTCTGTTTTCACTCACTCTCACTTTCTTTTTCTTTTCTCTGGCTTCTTCTTTCCATCTGTCGTCTTTTCTTTCGCTCCTCGCTCTCTGTTTTACTTATTTTCGTTCACTACTTCTGCCTACCGTGAGGTCGGTCTCTGAGTTAACTTTCGCACAACCGGAGCAGACTTCTTATTCCTTAAATGTCCTTCTTTCGCTCTAAATTGTTGACATGTTGCGTGTGTTTGCAATATTAAGGACCTGACCAGCAACAACAATTGTAACTATAACATTTTTTATACCTACCTAATGCTAATTTGTATGCATACACGTGTGTTTGTGTCTGTGTTGGAGATTAACATTCACGTTGTACGCACACACGCCAAATCATAAATAGTCAACAAATTAAACATGAAGAAAAGCCCAAAGAGAATGGAAAAAATGGGAAAGACGTCGCCAATTGTCGTCAGCGGGTGGCGGCGCGAGGAAAGTCACCGTGACGCGACGTTTACGCCCGCCAGCAGCAAATTCGCACTGACCGACCCACACCCACACACACTCATGTACACACCAGCTGCTGTCAACGGCGGCAACAGCACGTGTAAATACAGCAACAACAACAGACAAGCAGTGTGTCGTTGGTAGCCAACAATTGTGTTGCCTAGCGTTAGGCGCGCTGCCTGTTATCGTAACAAGCGAAAAATTAGATTTGCTTAACTTTTGATATTTTTGTATTTTGTTTTTCTTACATATAACTTTTATTACCTATTTTTTCTTTGTTATTTTTTTCTTTCTTTTTTTGATTTCTTCTAATTTTCGTTATTTATTTACTTTTTTTACTGCTTTTAATTTGTGTTTTTTATTTACACAAAAACAGCATTATTTATGAGCTGACTGGCGTTGCGTTGGAAATTATTTGTGAAAATTATTTACATTTTTTCTGTTGCTAATGCTGTTGTTGTTTGGTTGTTTATTTCGCACTTTGTGAATGTTTGTTTGCACTTTGTTGTCACTCAATTTTAATTTGAAACTTTGTAATTGCAATTTCAAGACACAAAGCAAATTCTGTTGCTAATTTTGTTTTTGATTTCTCACACATGATGCGAAATTTTGCATATTTTAGAAAAAAATTAAACATGAAACGTGTCTTAGATTTTTATAAGATTGCAAGTGAGCTTACGATTTTAATATGAAACATGTTGCTAGTGTTTTTCCACCTTTACTCATTGATACCAAGCGATTGAAAATTGCTTCATTGAGTCGAGATTAGCTCCAACAACTTTTCTATTTCTGGTTCAATGTATCTTTCACCGAGTTTGAGCTGCGGTTTGCTTCTTCTTCTTCTCAGATACCAATCAGTGTAACCAGAAGAATCGTTTTAGCAATGTTCATCCGTCCGTGAATCTGTTCATCTGTCAACTGGCTGCTTCGCAGGGTGGTACTTATATGATTAACTATTTCGGTTTGAAGAGTCTAATTAAGGACTACAGTACTTTGTTCTGTTTATTCGTGATACTTGGTTGACAATTTTTGTGTCGAAAGGTAAGAAGATAGTCGAAGAATTGAAAATGGTATGTGTCCCTCTAACCTCTGAACACTCTTATCTCTTTGCATTTTATATTATATTATACAAAACATTAATTTTAAAATTAGATATCAGCAAAATTTCAGTAAAAAATAGTTTGTAAGTCATTTTTAAAGGAATTGTCTGTTATGTTCAGGGCGTAATGATAGGTAACATGAACCCATAACACACATTTTCTGCGTAAAAGATTTAAACCTCCTCATTAGTCGCTCATCTGTTACAGCAACAACAACACTTGAAACCCCCTACGGTCGAGTAAATGAAACTTTCACAAGAATCGCTTACTTCGGTGAGGCGGTGAGTGCAACGCGGCTTTGATAATTCCGATTACTAAATTAACCTGCATGCACAAACATACACTCACCCCTCCCCGCGCTCACCACTCCGTACTTAATTATTTACATGCGAAAACGCCAACAGCAACATGCAACATGCCGCATTGCTGCACTGCGCCCACTACCAAAATTTCGACAACCTCAAAGTTGCACTTCTAACGGAATCCTACACACTCCCACACACACACACACACACACCTACACACGCGCAAGGGAATCACACATTCGCACATGCAACGAAAGCGCGCCGGCAGCACTGTTCAGCATTAATTTCTGTTATGCTGTAATCTTTTGGCACTGTGCAACGTGTTTGTGCAATAATTGTTGTTGTTGTTGTTACTGTTGTTGCTTCTATGGAAGCTGCAAATATTTTCGTATTATCGCAGACGCTCTGGTTGCTGGCTGCAGGAACTTTGGCCCAGTATCTGTGTGTCTATGTGTTTGAGTTTTTATGTGTTTGTGTGTGTGTGGGAAAATGTTGCCATGTTGCTGCTTTTGTGCTGTTTACAAAGTTTCATTTGCACTGCTCACATTTACTTTTAATTCGCATTTTTTACGCTACGTTAGTATCAAATTTTCGCACAAGTTGTGTGCGCCAAGTTGCGCCAAAAACAAACAACAGCAACAACAACAAAATATTACATTTCTTCTTGCCTTTGGTTGTTGCGTGCAAATTTGTTGCAGATTAAATGCGTAAACTTAAATCAAAAAAGCTTAATTCTCGTTAAGAAATCAGCTTTTGCCATTGCACTGACTGTGGCTGTTATTTGTTGTTGTTGCTTGTTTGTAAGCAAAGGGAAATGTTCTTAATGTGCGTCTTCAGTCCGCCACTGAAAGAGAACGAAACATATTTATTACGTTATTTCGTTTCATTAACAATTCGACTGCAAACGTGCGCGGCTTGGCGGAAAAGTACGTTGCCGCGAGCTGCTTCTGGCTGCGCATTAAAACAAAAACAAAGCGGATTGAAAAGAATGGAGCGCAAAGTCCTAAAGGAAAGGAAATAAATCATGCATCTCATTAAAATTGAAGAAAATATTTCAGCACGACTGCGAAAATGCTGCGTGTTGCAGTCGCGCACATGTGTTCGCGTGCAGTGATGCCAGATTATTGATGAAACTGAAGATGAAAAACTGAAGATAAAAACGTTAATGGTAAAAAAGAAAATTAAAGAATTACAAATAAATTAATTTTTAAAAAATTAAGAATTTAATAAATACAAAAAAACTTTTATTCATCCAGCATTTAATCATTTTCAACATATTATTTGAATATAAAATATTTGACAATTTCACACAAATAACATTACAACAATAACAATAAACACACTAAAACTTTTATAACAACACTTTAAAAAAACACTTTTTATAAGCATTTGTGCAATAATTGTTGTTGTTGCTTTTTATGATAAGAAATATTAAAAACTAACTAAATAAACAAAAACTTATTGAAAAAATACATTTGAAAAATTTTTTATGTTTGAAATATTTTGATATTAAAAACTAACTAAATAAACACAAACTTATTGGAAAAAACACATGCAAAAAATTGTTTTATGTTTGAAATATTTTGACATTTTATAAAAATAACAATAATAAATAGCAGTTAACAAATTGTAATAATGAAAGATAACACAATAAAACAAAAAATTAAAAATTTATGGAAAGTTAATACAAAAAACACTTAAAAGATATTTACAAAGAAATAGTTTTTAAGGAAAAATATTTTAATTTTTAATATTTTAATAAGTTTACCTCAATAACAATAATAAATTCTAATAAAAAATTCGTGGAACAAAAAATAAAAAAAAAACAATTTGAAAAAATTAATAAAAACAATTACTGTTAGTAAAAATTTCTTTTAAGTTTTCAAAATTTTACAGTAATATCTATTTTATAACTTTTATTATATAATATTTATTTTATTATAATTTAAGTAATAGGAAATAAATAAAAGAAGAAAACAACAAAATTAGAAATTTTATAAAATAATTAAGAAGAAAGAATGAGGATAAGATAGAATGAAAATAGAAAGAATGAAAATAATAATTAACAAATAATAAATATTATACAAATATTTGAAAGTCATTACAACTACAACACAAACAACAATAAAAAAAAAACAAACAAAAAATTACTTTTAGTTTGATTTCTAATGAACAAAAAAATTTCATTTAAATACAAAAAATCAATTCAGTAAATTCAAACTAATTAATCACAGAAAAACATAATTAAAAACTAATAAATGCTTATTGCATTTATTAGTTTTTAATTATGTTAAAAAATTTAAAACTTATCAGTAACATAAAAAATAACATTAAAAATTATAAAACAAAAAAACAAAAAGTAATACCAAAAAAAAAAAAATAATACACAAATATTATGCAAATAATACAAAAATTATATAAAAAGTAATAAAATAAATTTTATGAAATTAATAAATTAATAAAAACAAATGTTTAGGTTAAAAAATTTTAAATTGCAGTACTTTTCACTTAAAACGAGGGACTGGGCAAAATGAAAAACAAAAAACAAAAAAAAATAAAATCTAATAACAATAAAAATTACTACATATTACAAATAACAAATGACACTGAAAAACTCAAAAATATTTTTTAAAATATGTTTACATTTCAATGAAATTAACGAAAACAATCGTTTTCGGTTTCGGAATTTCGTTTGGCTAAATTTTCTTGGTCGTCGCCTGGTGTTGCAGGCGTTTTCTTTACAAGAAGAAAACAATCTCGAAATCTCCGTTGAAATTCCTTTCTACTTGTCAGAGAAATGTTTACCAAAACAATTTTTTTTTGATTAAAAAAGTTCACAATCTCGAATGTGAATAAACTTGTGTCGAGTGACAACGCAAACTATATCTGTAGCTGCCAGACGTCGCCAAAAGTGGCAGTAACGGCTTTGAGCGTAGAATGCAAATTTGCAACGTACCGCTTCTTGTCCGCACCGTCCAACCCCACCACACCGCAACCAGCTTCCCGCTCATACCGAAGCGCCTAAAACAGCATCGCGAAACTCCATTTTTGGTTCAACTGACCAAACCACACTCGACGTGCAACGCTTGCAATGAGGCCGCGGGGTGTGCGGGCGCAGCGAGCCTCGGTGGCTGCACTCAACGCCAAGTAGGACGGATTAGCTGCAAAAAGCGAGTCGGCGGGAAAAGTTCTCACGCGACAAATGTCAAGTCAAATACCCAAACAGAGCACGGCACCAACAAAAAGCGGCAACGACGCGACGAAAACATTCTAGTCGCGCGCATTATTAGCTCGCGGCACTCATTGGCCGGTGCCGGTGCCGTGTGTTGCGCGCTGGATGCCAAAAGCGATAACACACGCAGCCAAAGCGACTAAAAATAAAAACTCAACACGCAGCAGCCAGCCGCCGCAGTCACTGTCAGTGCCACGGCCGGCAGGCAAAAACGCGACAACATCTTTGCGGCCGTCGCCGACTGTTTTGCCATGTTGCAGCCGTGTGTACTTTGCACGAGTTGTTGTCGTTGTTGTTGTTGTCGTTGCATTCCATTTTGCAAGCATTTCCATTTTGGGATCAAAGTTGCACTTCGTGCGCACACAACGGCCGACTTGCTGACTTTGTCCCCGCACATCATCGTGCAGTGCAACAACAACAACAACATCAATGACAACGACAACTAAAACTTTAGTTTGGCCACAGCCAGACTGCACGCGCGACTGGCAAAATGGCAAGACAGACTATAGTTGGCACAGCACCAACAACAACAACAACACCAATAACAAGAACGGCAAGTAGAACCGCAAGCGCACACACATAAATTCATAGCTGCCACAAATTGTGGCAGCGTGGAATGTGTTCTGTCAAATCTGTTGCTGCCGCCGCCGCTGCCGCTGCTGTTGCTGTCTTAAAGTGCTGCGGCACATTGCACGTACGCAGACATGCGACAAAGTCACTGCCGCACGAGCAGTCAACAACAGCGGCCACAGCCCGACGACGAGCGGCCGGGGGAGCCGTATGAGGCGGTCGCGCGCCAGTTAATGACCTTTGTGGCGTTCAACTCGTCGCAGAAATTTAAAACAACAACAATAAAAAACGGAAGAATTCTGCTGCAAGTATGCGACGCAAGGCGCACACAAGCAGACCAGGAAGCCATTATGGAGCTGAGAATGTGCGTGGGTTGGTGTTGTTGTGGTTGTTGCTGTGGGTGGCGTTGTTTTCGGCGACAATTTTCCTGCCGCGGCGCCCTTAAAGACACTTTGCTGTCGCCCGCCGCCGCAAGTATTTCAATTTATCTGCACAACTTGCATTTTGTGTGAACGCCTCTCGCCGCGCTCGGAGTCATGTCACTCCACGATAAACGACAATTTTCGCCAACAACATTAAAAAAAATTGTCAGCGTTGCTGGCGTTTTATTTATTTACACACCTATTAAAATTGTCTGCGTTACGGCCTCTGGCCGGCAGCTGCGGCAGACGGGGCGTGGTGTGGCGTGGAGTGGAGAGGAGAGCTGGCAATTAGAGAAGGCAGCACCGGCTCAAAGCATCGTTGTTAATTTTTGCCATTTCGACGCCACAGCAGTGAACGACAAGCGGGCCACGCCCCCTGCAGCAGTGCCAGATAATGTCGCAGCCGTTGAGCGAAAGCAGCAGAGATGACAGCGGCGATAGCAGTTTCAAAAGTTGGCGTCGGGCTTCTGGTGTTTGCGATGCGGGAGGCATAAAGAATATCTTTAATATTTAAACGCTTTCTTGGTGTTTTTTCTGGAAGAAAGTGGCACAACATAACGTGAAAATTTTCTTAATAAGCAACAGTTTTTCTGCAGGTCCTGAACGACTTACTGATACCCTAAATTGTAGCTTGTTTCCTGGGCAAAATATTTATACTAAGACAAATTAAAAAAAAAACCAAATTTTTTAAACTGACTAAAAGACAAAAAGAGATAGAGAGATATATAGATAGAGATCGGGAGATAGAGAGATAGGGAGATAGAGAAATACAGAGATAGAGAGATAGGGAGATAAGAGATACAGAGATACAGAGATAGGGAGATACAGAGATACAGAGATAGGGAAATAGAGATAGATAGCAAATACACAAATAGACAGATAAATTGATGAACAAATAGATGGACGAAGTGATCGAACTATGACATATTTGAATATATTTATGGACATTTAGCCAGGTAAATGGATGAAAAAGCGAACATTCAGACAGGCAGATGAATAAACGAATAAACCGATAAATAGATGGACGACTAGATGGATGAATAGCTCGCAAATGGACTTGCAGAGTGTGTCAACAGAAGAATGTATAGATAGGTGTAGTGTAGTAATAAAAATATTAACAGATGTATAGATGAATAATCAAAGAAATGGATGAATGGATGAACGGATGAGTGAATGTATAGCCAATCAAATGGATGAACGGTTAGGTAAACAGACGGATGAACAGATAGATGGACAAAGTGATTGAACTATGACGTGTGAGTGTTTGTTTGAATATGTTTATGAACATTTACCCAGGCAAACGGATGAAGGAGCGAACATTCAGACAGGCAGATGAATAAACGAATGAACAGATAAATATATGGACGACTAGATGGATGAATAGCTCGCAAATGAACGGGCAAAGCATGCGAACAGAAGAATGTATAGATTTACAGATGTAGTCATAGAAAGATGAACGGACAGATAGGCATATAAATGGACATAGTAATAGAAGAAATGTGAATGTGTGTATGGATATTTGAACGCATAGCCAGGCAAACAGATAGGCAGATGAACAAACAACTGAGCAGATAAATGGATGGACGACCAAATGGATGAACATGTGAACAGAGGAATGTATCGATAGACATTGATAGAATGTAGTGATAGAGAGATGAACGGACGTATGGATGAATGGCAAATAATGAATGATGAACTAATGAATGAATTGATGCAGCCATTGAATAAAAGTCTTTGACATAAGATTTTTATTTCGATGTTAACACAAATATATAGACACATAGCTACCCAATCGCGTTACAGACTTGCAAACTTGATGAATGAACGAATAGATGGTTTGATGAACGCATATATAGACGTATGATCAGAAGAATCAATTCTAGTATTAATCCTCGGAAAACTAATACTTTTCCATATTAGCCACGTCTTCTTCTGAACTTTTTTGCCATAATCAATTAGCCGCAGTAGCCCATTGTAGGGTATGAACAGAATAAAAACTTCGCTGGCACCTGCGGGACATAAGTAATTTATTTGAATTGAGTTCCCTAATATTTTTGCACGTTTGCCTTTGCTTTTTTGGTGTTTTTCGTTAAAGATCTAAAAATTATTTGATGGTCTTGTGGCAACCATCGCCCGACCCTCACAAAGTCGGGCGCTGCAACATTGAGCGGTAAAATTAATTCAATTTACTCGCATATGAAATTTTCCGCGCATCTTGCCTACGAAAATAGAAGAAGAAAATATGCAGGGAGAGGTGTCGCGCGCGGGTGGGCGCTGCAAATGGCTGGCAGTGCAAAGACAGGACACGCCTGTGGCAAGATGCCGCCACGACGTGGAGTCACGCGAATATTCAGTTGCATATTTTTAGACGACAGAAAATGGGTGGCTTGAACATTGCGCCTTGGAAAAATAGTCAGCTGGAAAAATTTTTCATTAAATTTTAAATACTTGGAGAAAGCAAATCGCTGCCTTGAACTCAACTCTCAACGGACAAATTATACATTTAAAGATTTTTAAGATCAAATTCAGATAATGTAGAATTGTGTGGTGCTGGCTCGACAAACAATTAATTGCAAATTGTGTTTAATTCTAATGGAAACCGAAAGCCAAAAGAAAACCAAACAAGAGCCGCTCCAGTTTTAATTGTAAAATGAACTAAAGTGCTTGCAGTGAAGGAGAAAGCCAAGAAACGTAAACTCAACTAAACCGAAGCAATGTGAAGAATGTAGACTCCACTGATTTGGCCCCAACACTTGCACCGCGTACGTGCCGCGGCGCTGCAAGCGTGAGCAGCCAAATTGGGTCAGTAACGTCAGGCCGCGGCGCACCGACAAGCAACGCGAACTAGTTGCGAAATTTGTGCAAACTGCGCCGCACTAATGCGGCATTAGCATGGCCGCGTTAATCCTGCGCCCGCTGCACCCTGTACGCATAGGTACGGCAGCATGTGGACGCGCCCAGACCATTTCGCACTTTAATTAGCAAATGGCACGGCCGCGCGCCCGGACGCGGCAGCCGGCTGCGCTGCACTTGTGCGGCGATTGCTGCAGTTGCGAAATGTCGCAGCTGTTGCAAATGAACGCAATACCAATGCGCCACTGTACGCGCATGTGTGCTGCTCGACGACGCATGCCGCCGCCTTCCGAAATTCACTGCTTGGCTGCCTATTAACATGCAAATGAAGTACAATTCGCCGCATGAATAATTGCCACACATGCAAAAATATTCGCTTGCCGTTGCCGCCCAACAACGTTGCACGCCTCATTTTGCTGCCAGTTTCGCTGCTTCGGCAGTTGCGTCACAGCGACAGAAGACGTTGCTGCCGGGCAGCGGAAATAAAGCAAATGGATGGAACCGTTTTCGGTGAGGAAGTTGGAAGCATACGTGTGCAAGGAGGGGTGCCGGGTGAGAATTGCGAAATTTCTTTTAGAATTTGAAATACAAAAGAAGAGTCGTTGAAAGTGAAAAAGGAGTAAAAAAAATGTTGCATAAATCTTGTGAACTAAACATTCATCAGTCGTTCTAATATTTTCCCTTTCAGCATACTTACGCTACAAGATGAATTTGGGGAAGATTTATATAAATCTCTGTACTTATTCAATTAAATATTATTCACTGTTATCTCTTAAAGAAGCAACACAAGTCCAGAAGTCCAGTTCTCCCCTGAGAACGTACTCGTGTCTTAGAAGCACTGAATAAAGTAGTAAATGAAGACTTATTGTCAGACTCACTTCCCTGAAAGATGCGATGAAAAGGTGAGCTGGGCTCCCCTGAGAACTTACTCGTATCTTAGAAGCACTCAGATCCTAACCGAAGACTCCAAACTAAATGGAGAAATGGTAAATGAAGACTTATTCTCAAACTCACTTCCCTCAAAGATGCGATTTAAAGGAGAGTTTGGCTCCCATGAGACCTACTCGTGTCTTAGAAGCCCTCAGATCCTTACCGAAGGATCCAAACTGAATGGAGGAATGGTAAAATAAGACGTATTCTCAGATTCACTTGATACAGATTACACCTTCAATCTGCCGAACCACACTCATAGTCTTCAAGCAGATGTTTAAACCATCAATGCTCGCTGAGGAAGGAAGACAATGTCTCAGGTCGAGCTATCAACATATTCTTTGGCAACAAACTGGTTATCAGAACCCGAAGCTCTCATCTCTTAACATCAAATTTCTGTACCTTTTTTAAAGTTTGACAACGTAACATTCCCCGTATGGGATGTTTGATCATAGAGACCAGAGAGAAACCATAGTCAAACTGCCCAAACAAGGCATAATCAAGAAACTCTTCTCCAAATTTGCTCGGTATTTGTAACATGTAACTTGCTTTGTTTTCTAATCAATAATGTTTAAAAAATACCACTTGCGAAAACTTTTTACTTAGTATTGAAAGATTTCTGAAAATATTAATCGAAAAATTACAGTAAAGGTGAATCATCTAAAAAAATCTCTAAGTATTGTGCAACTTTCTTTCAAATAATAACACATTGAAACTCATACAAATTATGGTAAGCAACTTCCAACATGACTCAGTCCGCTCATCCGTTTTACCGTTTTACCGCTTTACCGCATCCTCCGCTGCTTGCGCAACATTCCCATTGCTTGAAATGTTTTCGTAATTTCACTGCAAATTAAGCCATAAAAATTTAAGCGCTGACCTCCATCTTCATCATTTTTCGTCGTTTTTATGCCAATTTTTCATTCCACTGCAATTTAATAAATCGAAATAATGCGCTACAAAAACAAAACAAAAAACTCAAGTCTGAGAAAATTTCATTGCATATTAAAAACGCTTCCGAAAAGTTCATTTCCTAAACTTGTAGCGTGACCCACATTCGGACCAACCGACATACTGCAAAGCAACAGCAAAGCATTTAGCTGCTATTGCTGCTGTTGTTGTTTTTGTTGTTTGGTAATGCTCTGACATTAAAAATTCGATTGTTTTGTTGTAATGTCGTGCAAAAACAAAAAAGCGCCTGCAAATGTTGTAAATAAATAACCGCAAATGAACGCTGATGGCACAGAATTTTAACGCTTCGTTATGCACAATTATGAATATTGTTGCAACAACAACAACATCATTGCATATACACATACACGCACACATGACAGTTGAACGCTGGGGGCGTAAATAATAATGCAATTTTCATTATATTTGCGCTTTTTTATGTTTTGTTGCTATGTGGGGTGTTTTTTTTTGTAGTGGAATTTTTAAAATTTTCACCAGCACACCTGGCATTTAGTTTGTAGTTTGGTCGCAATTCAACTGGGAACAGTTTTTGTTTATCATTTTTGTTTTAATTTATAACAAACATGGGTCCACTGAATAGATATATTCGTAGCAGAAGACAAGTGGGTGTACAATTTCGGAATACAAAGTTATGTTAGGTCAGAGGGTTACTGGGGCTAAATTAAGGTTAAATTGAGATAAGGTTGAAGGCAAAATAAGGTTGGGTTAAAGTTAGTTTAAGGATAGGTAAAGGTAGAGCTGAAACAAGGTTATGGTTGGGTTATAGACAGATTAATATGAGGTCAATGTTATTTAAAGTGAAAAATAGGCTAAGGTTGGGTTAAGATTAGGTTAGATTATGCTTAGGCTAAGATTTATTTAAGGTTAGGATCACGTTAGGTAAAAGTTTATCTCTAGGTAGCATTTGAATAAAAATTAGCTTAGAGTTAAGTTATGTCAAGGTTAGGCTAAGGTAAGGTTGAGTTTGAGGTTATATTGAGGTTGAAGTTGAAGTCAAGGTTAAGGTAACGTTTGAGGTTCAGGTTGAGGTTGAGTTTGAGGTTGAGGTTAAGGTTTAGGTTAAGGTTAAGGTTGAGGTTATCTTGAGGTCGAGGTTATCTTAAGGTTGAAGTTGAGGTCAAGGATTAGGTTACGTTTGAGGTTGAGGTTAAGATTATGGTTGTGGTCGAGGTTAAGGTCGAGGTCGAAGTCGAGGTTAAAGTTAATGTTGAGGTTAAATTTAATGTTAAGGTGAAGGTTGTGGTAATAACAGCTGAAAGCAGATCCATCATTTAACCCTTTAGGAACTACTGGGATAATACGTCCCAGCAAGTTTTTAAGGCCCCTCAAAATAATTATTCTAATTATATGTCTCCAGATAAAAGGATGATTAGAGAATTTGTAAGCATGCAACATAATTTTGAAACTCCAATTTTCATAGCATGGGAACATTTTTACCAAGAATATTTTGGTTTTCAAAATTAAAGTCCGTCCCGAAAGGGTTAAATGGGGAGTCTACTCAAGCTAGTGTGATGTGTTAATAAGGCCAAATAAATGTTGCCACATTTGAGATCATTCAAGTCAATCAAGTAAAATAAACCTAAATCTTTTATCTGCGCTTAGAGAACCGAACAGTAAAAAAGAAGAAGACTCTCTGTTCCTCCTCCTCTTCATTCAAATAATTGTTAAGATAATTGTTTTTAAAATTCAAACCAAATTGCTGCCAGTTTTTGTCCATGTGTAACGAAATTTAACGACAGCCTCTTCTTAAAGGATATTTTTTTTTAATTAAAGTTTTGTTTACCTTAACAAAATATTTATTCTCGCATATTCATGTTTTTCCCTTTTTCCTAGGCGCGCATACAAACGTGCAACCTTGAACCATTCAGCAAAAATGTGCTCAGCATTTTGCGCACTTTCGTATGCACCCTTGACCCCAGCGGAATTGCCGCGCTCTGCCATACAAACAACACCCGGACCAGCGCCTATTTGGTCCGCCAAACCGAGCATTGCGGTTTGAATTTGAGAATAAACAGTCAACTGAGGCGCCGCCAAAAAGTCAACAGTTCCAGCACGAAGGCGAAGAAAAAAACAAAAATAGAAATAAAAATAAAAATTGAAAAATGTAAAACAAGAGAATGCAGTCAGTCGGAGGTGCACCACTGGGCGGTAGGGTGCAGCCGTCGGGTGCTAACTTACGTAAACGTTTGTTTGGCTGCCATTGAAAGTGTCTGAAATGTGACGAGCAGACAAGCAAGCAGGCACAAGACGAGCAGACGCATAGACTGACAAATAGCCAGACATACATGACAGCTCGGTGGGCGCAGCGGTAGGCAGTCGCCCAGCCAGCCAGCGAGACAGCCGCATAAACACACACACACACACACAGACAATTCTGGTTGAGCAAACACAAAAGTCGTGTCAGGCGCAGCGGCACAGCGGCGCAACGGCTGCATGGGCTGACTGAATAAGCAGTCAGCCAGTTCGCTGCACGCACGCACACGAAAAGTTGAGAACGTCGGGTGAACCAAAACCACACAACGGGTCACTGCAGCTGTGCAGGCCAACAACAACAACTAAAAACGTTCAGAAAGCGACTGATTTGGGCGCTGATGCGCGGGCGGCCGTCGAAAGTGGGCTGTGAGCGATGTGTGGAATGTGCAGCCGTCATGTCACACAGAGCTCAGAGACAAATGCAGGATTCCGCTAATTTGTGTGCACTTCTTCAGCTGCCGCAGGCAAATGGGAACATTGAGCTGCTTCAAGTAAACGTGCCACAAAAATGCACATACAAAAGAGAGGCGCTGCCACATTAACGCACCGGCAGCCGGCGCACGTGCGCTGTGTCCTACAAGAATGCAACTCGGTAGGGACCACTGTCGGCAACTGCGGCGTCTGGCGTCGGTTTGGTGGCACAATTGTGCTAATTGAAATTCCGTGCAGCAGCGTGTCTGTCGGGCAGTTTAAGCACTTGAAGCGTGACATTTTTTAACTCAATTTCACAACAACACGTTGATACTTGGATGTAGCGCAACTGACAAAATGTAGCATGGATTGATGACTAAACAAACTGCCGCATGCAGCACTCGTGCAACGTGCGGCGTACCTTTGATAGTGCTGCGGCATTCAATGCGAAAAAACATTTAAAATGTTTACGGAGTTTACGCAAGCAATAATAACCATAACAACAACAACGCCAAAGCTCAACAAATCCTTCAATCCTTCAACCATCGGCAGCCACTTTGTGGATTTAGACTTTTTGCCACCGACACACTGGCCACATTTTGTATGCCCGAAGCAAGAAACACAAATGCAATGAGATGATAAAACTTTCGAAAGTGGGCCACCATCCTACAGGGACGTAGGACATGAAGTTGTTGGTAGATACGTGAGAACTTTGGTTGTGTTGGTAGTGTTTGTTGGTAGTCTTTGTTGGTATGAAATTTAACTTTGGGGTTCATCATTCGTGATTACGATGCTTTAAATGTCTTGCGGATTGCAATGTACAACGCCAGTTAAAAAATGTTGACTAACTGCTTATGAGACAAGCAGGCACCACTGGGACCAAAGTGAAGACGGGGCTTATATGATTCCTCGCCCAGTTGCTTTTTGCAACAAATATGAATTCGAGTTTAGAGGCAAAACTCAGTTGTGTTATATACAATTCGGTCATAAACAGCCGTACGAGATATGCTCCAAAAGTCAGTTGTTGGGAAAGAGGCTTCTAGATCTCTTCAGCATATTTCAGACAGAGATCTATGCTATGTGGATCAGCTATGGAAAGCAGTGAGTGAACTAACTCGATACCATAGCCGATTTTAGCCAGAAATGAAAGACAGGATAATAAACAACTTGAATAGTATAAACAACTAGAATAGTTAATAGTAGAATGTCGATCACATTACAGACAGTTGAGCGATAGTATTTTATTTTGTCCATTTTGATGCTTGATTCTCGCTTGATTCCTCTTCAAAAATAACTTTGAAATGACCTTCCGGCCGTTGCTTTGACGCTTTAGTTGCGTTTAGCTTAACTTCTCTCAGTACTTTTCAATTCATAAGAAATGTTCTTGTTATGCTCAGATTTTTTTGTATACTCAGACCCAACAGATGTTACAAAAATTCCAAACATTTCTTTTACTTTCAAGATCTGATATGAAGAAAAAAAATGTACATAGTAAAAAGTCAAGCTAAATATTTTCGGAAATTCATTTCAAGACTTGTAACTACCCTTTTTCGGCTCGAACAACGCCCACGACAACGAACCCCACCACTGCGTCCGCTTTCAAATCCCAAAGTCAGCAGCAAAAAATCAAAAAGCCCAAAACACCCAAAGTGCACCGTGAGCTGCCGCAGTTCAAGCGAAATATTTGCTTTTACTGACCTACAAAACTTAATGGGGGAAGTAACTTTCTTCCCTTTGCTTAAAAAAACATTTTATATTAAATAAAATAAAGTTAGCACAGAAACACGAGGAAAAAAGTGCCGCAAAATTTCGCCGAAGGAAAAATTTTTAAAATCTCTTTTGCAGCGCTTTGTGGATTACGGCAAAAGATAGCAAAAAAAAAACAAACCCCCAGCACCAAACGACGCTTCCGACTCGAAGCGTTGTAATGCGCGTTTTGGGCGACTTTAATGCGAACCACAACGGAAATGAAAAACTTGTATCTATGCCTTCAAAACAACAACAACAACAGCCAGAAAAAAATCAAATGCATAAACATAAAAACAGAGCGCAGCGCGGAAATGCAGGAAGCAGCAACGGAAAGCGACAGGACACTCGAACATTGAGGTTACGCCTCCCGCCAACTCGGCCCATAAAACAGCTGCTGCAGCGTTTGGCCACCAGCAGACTGTCACAGTCGCCGAGTGTCAATGCGGCCGTTGCTCCGGCAGTGACCGACACGTGCAACCCACGAAAGTGTTGGCTTCAAATTGAAAAGGGAAAAACTGCGCAATGCGCAGACGTGCGCATGTATATTTAATTATTTCCGCCACCTCCTCCCCTCGCCCCGCATAACAATCCACGACGCAGCGTTATTACAATTCGCTCATTTCGTTTGGACGCTCATGGTGTCAGCAAGATTTATTATCAAACGGCAGCTTTGCTCTCGCCCGCTGTCTGGTCAATGGCCCCGTTTCGTTTAATTAAATTTAAATTCGCTCTCGTTTGAAATGAGAATTTTCCCACTACGCATTCAACTTCAATTCAACTTGTCTCCTTTCTTCTCTTGCAGGCAGTTGCCGCTTCCAAGGCGAAACTTCTTCGTGCTGCAAATGCCGCCAGAAAGTTGTGTAAGTATCCAAAAGACGCACAGCGAAGCGTTCGATTCGAACTCAGTTCAGCTCAGCTCAATTTGACCAAACGGGTCGGTGCCAAAGCGTTAAGTGCTGGTGACCTTATTTTCTTGATTAATTGCCACGCAGCAATTTCCAATATGTGAAACGTTAGACTTGCGAAAGCGTAGCAGGAAGTACACACACAACCACATATGTGGAGTAACAAATGATTTATTGCCTTGCAATAAGTGCGTACGAACGGGTGGTTGGTCGAGCGGGCGGTCGGGCAATGCTGGGGAAAACAGCTGTCATGCCAATGCGATTAACGCGATTGCTAATTGAAGTGTTTTGCTTTATGGTGCAAGAAATTTTACACCATCGCAAATGTCGAGCAAACTAATGGAATTCGTATTAAAACGAAACTTTTGATTGAACATTCCGTCAAGTCAAGGATGACAAGGCGAAAAGTGTCGTTTTAAAAGCTAAAAGCTGATGGCTTCGCAATCAACAATGTTGCATCGATGTTGCCAAATTAGAGGTTGAACATAAGAGAAGGTGTGAAGAGATGGCAAAAGGTTGCAAAATAAAGACGAAATAATACAGAAAAGGGAACTTGCAGGCAGGTGTGAACATCAGTTGGACATAAGAATGCTGTCAAGAAAGTGACAGCAATGGCGATTGCAGTGAGAAGATGGAAAGATGCTCAAAGGGCAGAACGAAGGAGAACATCGGATAGGAGGGTAAGGTTGGCTGGGATAGAATAGCATAGGTTGCTGCGAGATTGAATAGAAAAGAATCTATGTTTTGCTATCAAAGAAATAGGATGGCATGATGAATGGGTAGAATAGCATGCCGTAGCGAAACATAGAAGAGGATAGATTGTTTAGAAAATGGATAAATATAAATTAGTAATGGATAGAGAAGAGATTCAAGTATAGATTTTTAGATAAGTTTAAGGAGGTCGCAGATGACGAAGCGGAAATAGGATAGAAAAGATATTGAATTGAAAACAGCAGAATAATACATAACAGAGTGGGAAGAGATAGATGAAAAATAGAACATAATGTACGATATGATACGCAAAATTAAAATGGGAAATGAAGAATGGAGGCAGAAGATAAGAAACTGGTTGGTGTAAAAATCTTTGGCGAAGCGGATAAAAAGGAAACACGGTTGGTTTCGGTGTCCTGTTGAATAATGAATTTAACAAGAAATACGAGAAGAAATATGAAATATGAGGAACAGAAGTACAAAGTCATCGACGAATGACTCAACACAGCACTAATTTAAAGAGTTGGTTGGAGGATATATTGGTTTGGAAAAGGTCATGACAGGAACAAATTATTAAGACAGCAGAGATTGAGATAACAATGGTTGATTGTATTTTTAATGTGAGATAAACGAAAGATGGGCATCGAGGTTGGAATAAATATAGCCTACGATAGCTAAAGTAGTATCAAGTGGGATAGGGAAAGTATAATGTTACATATTCAGTTGCTGCATGTTTTGTATTCAGGTGCTTATAAAACCATTGAGTTCCATCATGTTTGTAAAAAAACATCCAAAAGTCTAAATGTTGCCAAATAGCTAATTTGACTACTTGATGGAACTGACAAAGCAGTTGTGAAGCTTTTACTTGCTTTACGTTTGGCAATTTTTACTACTGAGAAGTTCAGAATGGAGAATGTGTGAGAATGTAGAATGTGTTGTATGGGTTCTAGTCCCCCATCAACTTCTCTGAATGAGCGCAGCCTTCTTTAGAGCACTGACCCATGTAATAGTTCAAGGTCAAGTGATTACTCCAATCGTCTTCCTGCTTGTCCGATTATGTGAAAGACCATACAAGGAAATTAATGTTGGTTATTAATGCATCAGGATTAAAGAAACAAACCTACTATAAATAATCAATAACTAACCAAAATTCTTGAATAAAACAAAAACAATTCAATTGTTGCTCGATATTCATTTTATTCGCTTCAAATTAACCGTTTGTGTTTTATTGTAGAATTTCGTTTATTTTTTATTACAACGCATTTACGCCTACAACGACCTATGAGGATCAGAAAAAAAGCATTATTTTTATTTTTTGTAAGAAGTACTCAGAACAAATTATTTCTCAATTTGCTTGTAGAAAATATTTGAGCCAGAAAACATTAGCGATGCATATGAGACACATCAGATAAGCCAATTTATAAGCCTCAAAGTCGATTAAGTGTGAAAATCGCAAAGAGTGAACGCCAAATTCAATGCACATGACTGACTTTCGTTACATATTTGATATTCTAAACATGTTTATTACAGCAAAGCATTGAATATTTCCACACAGGGCGCACTGACAGCTGCGTGTTGATAGTTCGACAGTTGCCAATCGTGTCGAAGCAATTCATAAATCACCAGTTGCACGTTTCAGCTGCACAGCGCCCAGTCCCGCAGATCAACGGCGCTTGCTGGCTCACTTACGATACGCGCCACAACAGCTGAAAGAGCGGAGCGCATTGTGCCCAGTTTAATTTCTTGCTAAATGCTCGAAAGTAGTTCTTAGCTGTGCCAATAGTTTTTCATCTACGACGTAAAGTTTTCAGCAAGTCGTAAAGAAATTCTGCAGCAACGAATAAACTGCAAGCAGATCAAACACAAAACAAAAGCAAAGTCGAAAACTTGAAAATTTATTGGCCGATTTGTGTTGCACTGACAGCGCAGCAACTCAACAACTGGCCGAGTCTCAGCAACTTTGCAACAGTTGCGGCGTTGTCCTGCAATAATGATGAGCAGTTCTTCTCAAAAGTTTCTAATCTATGCCACAGTCGCCCGTTGCCACACACCAGCCGCGCTGCTCCGTTGTAGATAGTTGGCGCACTCAAGACTGCACTTTTAGTGTTTCGTGCAACACTCGCACTGCCAACTACTTTGCAGTACACTCGCAACAACAACGTAAACAAGACATCACTTGAAGCGATCTTAACGGCGAAATAGAAGACAGAGGCGAGTAGAATGGTTTGCCCGCCTCGCAGTCTGTCTGTGCATTCGCTGAGTCACGCAGCGGAAGTTGTTGCTCGCTGCCGCGCCAACACTTTCAGCTTCATGTTTGTTTTTCCCGACAACACGCTCACACCTCCGCTGTCAGTCGTTCACTGCCTGCATTCTCACAATTTCTATGGCGTTTTTAATGCTCTCTGCTTCTTGTTTATTCACGCTTTCCTACACTGCTAACTTCACTTTTGCGCGCTCCACTTTGCACGCGCACAATTAAAATTCATTACCACACCGCGCCCCGCGTTCAGCTCCGACCCGTTGAGCAATGTGCCACGTCCTGCCGTCAAGTGGCAGCGAAGTTGCTGCCGAGTGAAACGACAAAACAAATGAAGTGCAGTTCAAGTCAGTTTTTACGGCCGCAAACGCACCTAAAAAAGTCATGAAGACAAACTAAACTTTTATTTTGCTGCTCCACTCATTATGAGTTATTATGCTCTGACACTTCCTTGTAAATATTACTTTTCCCAACCAGAAACACACTGTGTGCCGCTTTAGTCTCGAAATGGAAAGTCGCACGTTGCATATTGCATGTTGCACTGCTGCGCTTTATGTTGCACCATGGCGATGCACTTAAAATTTCATCTGCCGCGAGAAGAATCGCAGAGCTTCTTAGGGCGCAATTCAAAGGAAAATTGTGAGGGCTGCTGAACGTCGACAAGAGCAAGCAGATCAAAGCGTGAAGTTTATGGATGTGGCAGGGAAGCGTGAAAGTTGTGGGCGCACATAAACCAATGTTGAGCGATGACTTCTTTGAGCAAAGTATGCAATAGTTTGCTGTTGGAGGCACTTACAAGTGTTCAAATTAAGACGAAATGTGTATTTTCATTCGTTTCATTTGAATTTTTTCTCACACTTTCGTATAGAAGAGAACCCAAATTGACATCTTATTAATTTCTGGTAATTATCCATGAAAACTGAAAACGTCAAAACTTTGAAACAGACTTCCAGATGGTAGAAGCAATAAATTTTAATATAAGTAAAACGTGAGCTTATGAGTTCTGTTGTTCAGCGATTCTCTACATTGTTCTCCTTCGCTTTTTAGCATTTTTCCCATATTTCCCAATACTCCGGGAATGCTTCTATGAATGCGCTAAGCAGACGGATCGCAACAGATCGTTAGACGAATTTACTAAGAAATATTTTTTATACGGAGTCAAAATAACGATGGGTTAAAGACGTTAGCTTCTCTCTTAAAACTATTTTCAATTTAGTCCCATGGAAAAACCCATAAAACTGGCTGTAAAAATACTCAACCAATGGCCAAATCATTAACTAGTAATACTCACCCAAATACTTACCGAATTACAGAAATCTCCGAAAGTTCTTCAAGATCCTAAACGAGTTTTTCTTGGTAAAGCATTGAAAGATTTTTAGTTATTAAAAAAGGCAAAGTTTTTTAAGATACACGAGGGCACAATAATCAAGCACCCAGGTGACGTTAATGTTGTTGTAGGGATGTGCAGGAAGACCAAAGTCTTTCTCTTAGTCACTGTGACCAGTGAACTCCACCCAGAGAGGAAATTCAAGCAAAGAGTAGAAGTAGGAGAGGAAAACTGTTAATGGGACTACCACATACTCGAATTTCGTCCTTCTAACTTTATTAGTTTAGGTTAAGTTAGGTTATGGTGGCTGCCTCTATAAGAGACAAACTCGGAGGACTATTAAGAGGTCTATTGTGATACGACATAGTTCACCGGTTTTTTAGATGTGTATCTAACATGTGTTACAACACACGTTTCAAGCGGATGGGGAAGGAGGGGGAGAGATAACTCGTAGATTGCGTTCTTTGCTAGGACGCCGACTACGAGTTATCTCGTAGTGTGTTTACTTGTCATATTCGTTCATTAAATGACATTGGCTTCTTACAGGCGCGGATTCAGAAAAATATTTCGGGGGGGGGGTTTCAAAAAGTAATTCTTTAATATTTGTAAAATGCATTTTAATTTGTATGCAGTTTTATAGGCGATCCAAATATTTCGGGGGGTTTCAACCCCCAAAACACCCCCCTGAATCCGCCACCGGCGTCTTAGACCGGAATTCTGAAAATTGCCGAGGCAGTCAACGCCGAATTCGAACGGCGGTTAGCAGTTTCGCTTGGAGGTTTTGCCATTGCAATTCTTGAAATTCTTATCTGCTTCATGTGGATAGCAATAGAAGTAGATGAGCGTTTCACCGGACCCAGCTAGGATTCGAACCTAGGGCCTTTGTTATGAGAAGCCAGCGCGCTACGCGCTGGGCTATCAAGGCCGATCAAGTACCTTTTAAATGCAAATTTTTTAAGCTGATCAAGTAGGTGGAGTACTTAAGCGAATAAGAATAAGGCATACTGCTCTTTGTAGAACACCAACCTTGAAAATTGCAGTAAATCGACGCTATACACGCCACATTTCTGTAGTGGTAACTCCATCGACAATTCTAAGCTTTATCACGTGATTTGGAATATAGTCTAAGAGGAGCTCTTGAGGCTAAATGTTTCCCTTTAAGACAGAGATTCAACAACAGCCCAGATACGCTAATGCCAAAACATCTCCAATCTAATTTCCAAGCCGAGTCATTGAGTTAGTTGATAAAAGCCTAAAGGATGCCATAACGCTTCTATCACATTAAATTTACAAAAACCTCAGCCTTCATTTCTAGTCACGTAACTATTTTCTCTCCATATTCCAAACCATTTCACATAAAAATTTCGCTCTTGAAAGAAATCAGTACTAAAAGTTTCTTGAGGCCACACACATTCGACACTCAACACCTCAGCACCTTTAATGGGCTACCACCTTCTCTCACTTTTCTCACTTCTCCATTCATTGAAGTTGAAATTCACTCGGATTCTATGTTGTTGCCTCATTAAAAGTCTTCTTGCACATGAAGTGTGCCTCAACGTTCAAACGAACGAACTAACGTACGCTTTCAATTTAAATCGCATTAAAAGTTTATTTGTTGTTGTCGCCGCCTAAATGATTGACAATTTTCGAATTATTCCAAATAATTTCGCACGAAAAACGAAAACCCATTAGGCCTAATCGAAATGTTGCCGGCGCCGCCTTTGAAGCCAACCGACCGGGCGGTCGACCGCCCGCTGGCTGCACCGGCGCACGTCCAGTCGTCGGAGCGTGCGCGTACGTGACACAAATCTCTATTACCATACGAGCATAGGACGACTGTCTGTTTTTGTGTTTGTGATTGCTTTGTGCCCATTTGCCGTTGTGCCGTTGCGCCGTTGCTTTCTGTGCCAAAATAAATGTTTCCAATATTTGCGATAAAAGCGAACGTTTCCATGACAGTTAAATTATCTCCGCCGCCACTTTCCCCATCAGCTCCGCTATCGACGCTGCCATCTACAGTCGACGCCCCCCGCCCCAACAAACAAATTTCGGAAACGCATTTGCTACACTTTGTCAAAGGGCGGACTGCGCGCAGCGTTGCCTCTTACGGCAATCCAGATCGACCGCCGATAATTGCCGAACATTGCCGCACATATTCGATTCGATTCGGGCTCTTCTCCTGGCAAACGCTCCGGCGAAACGCTCGGCTTGTTTTGTGCCGCTGCCAACTGGGGAGATCTGTGGCGACACGATTCCGTTGCGTTCAATTGCACTTTATGCGATTTACGTGCCGGCTGCCGGCTGCTTATCGGCCAAGCGGCCAGCGCCGCCCCCTCAAACAATATGAAAACGGCAAATGTTATCAGCGCCACCGGCATCGCATGGTCACAATTGAAATTCGAGCTGCATGGACGAGTGCAGCAAATAAATTGCAACTTTCCAAAGTGGCCGTGTTGCAACTGTTGCTCATTCAACATGGCTTGCAGTTGGCATTGCTGTTGTTGTCAGTGCTGTGAGTGTATTGAATTTTGAGCTCGGAGTTTTGCGGCGCATTGTTGAGCCCACAATGGAGAAATAAATCTGTCTTTATTTATGCCAATGCAATGCAATGGCGGCAGACTGAGGGACGGCCGCGCAGTGCCAAACGAGACGAGGCAACATTTTGTTATAGTGAAATTTTGTATGCGTGTGCGGTACGTGCAACTTTTTGCATCCGCACCGAGCTTTGCTATTTCTGATTTGTGTTGTCCATTGTGCAGAGTTGGCTGTGGGGAGCGGCAACAGTTCATCAGTTCAATTGTTGGTGATGTTGTTGATGCTCTGCGCACAACAAGTCGACCGTAAGCCATGTGTTGAGTGAAAATGAAAATGTGCTTTTGGGCAGCGCTCAAGTAACCCAACAGACATGTGCAGGAAATTGGCCACTATGAAAAGTTTTAGTTTTGAATAATGCTTCGGAAGGATTAGAATTCATTGAATGCAACATGCAGCAGCAGGAATTTTGAAAATAAATCATAAATTCACAAATTTCATATGAGCCTAAAAGTATGCTACGGAAATGTGCAGCTAAAAATAACTGTGCAAACGAAATGAAATGTGTAAATTAAATTAAATAAATAATTTATGGTTTTGAAGAATGGAAATATGTTTATTCGAAATGGGCATTCAATGATAAAAGTAAAGAAATTTCTGGTGCTACAAAAATGCTAGAAAATTAGGTTAGTTTTGAGATCAATTTCATAGGACAGCCTTTGACGTCAGGTCTCCCAGAGACACTGGATCTCTTAAAGCCGGTTCATTGCTCTTCTGAGGCAAAGGATGTCCGGCAGCTTGCGTTCCAATATCTTGTCCTGCCAAAGCACACACACAAAGAAAAATGCAAAACAAAGTCATGTGATAATACAACCCGCCTTTGACCGAAGTGATCTTTTTTCGAGGTAAAAACTCATGGTGAGGATTTCCTAATCGTTTTACGTTTACGTTTTAGAATTGAAAACTTTTAATCTATGTATGTACGTATGTACATAACATTGTTTGACCTACAAACATAAGGTTTGTACTGCAAAATCGTCTTAGAAACAAACCTCCACTAAGAAGGAGGAAGAAAAATTGATTCAAAGGGGTAAAAATTGGCTAAGGTGTTTTGTAAAGAACGTGGTTTTTCAACTTATTTCAGACTTGGTGAAAATAATCCACATGGAAAATAGCTCGACACATGTTTTTCATTTCCTTGAAATTCAAATTTTGGAATTTTTTTTTTTAAATTTCTTTGAAAATCAAATCATATGACTGGATCAACAATGGGTTAAGAGTTTGTATGGAGAAACATAATATAATGGACTTTTTGTCCTAAAAATGGGTGAAAGTATTTCAAATTAAAAATAATTTGACTCATGTTTTTCATTTCTTTGTATGGAGAAACAAGATTAAATGGACTTTTTGTCCTAAAAATGGGTTAAAGTATTTTGAATTAAAAATTGTTCGACTCATGTTTTTCATTTCTTTAAAAATTAATATTTATGATCAACATTGGGTTAAGATTTTATGTAGGGAAACATGATTAAATGTCCTTTCTGTTTTAAAAATGGGTGAAAGTACTGCAAATCAAAAATAATTCGGCAAATGTAGTTCATTTTATTTTTTTAATCAAAATATGACTGGATGGGTTAAGAGTTTGTATGGAAAAATATGCTTAAATATCTTAAAAATAGGTGAAAGTGCTTGCAATAAAAAAATTATTTCGAGAAGTTATTTTAATTTTTGGAAAATCTAAGACCAATGGGCTAAAAAAAAAATGTGTATATAGAAACGTGTTTGAATGGATTTGTTGACTTCAAGCTTGATACAAAAATTCAAACTTCAGGCCCACTGACTTGAGATTTAACGAAAGTACTCGAAATTAGTAACAATTTAATGCTTGTTTTTCAGTTTTTGAAATCAATTAAGGAGTGCATTTTCTTTCACGAGCATCAACATTTGATAGAGTAAAAAATTTATGAAAATCAACCTCAAACTCAAATATGTATTTGGAGTATGTTTCATTCGTACGTCCAAAGAAAACGCTAAGGACTCGATTGGACTTGTCGTGAGGTCTTACGGCCAGTCAGTTTAATCTAACCTAACCTAGATAGATAGATTAGATTTGGGATTCGGACAACACATCGCTCCTTCGCTGCAAGAACGAAAGTTCAATTTTAATTTCAATTTACCATTGCAGGCAGTTCAAGGTATCAACCAATTTTTCATGTCGTCTTGTGAGCAAAGTATTGAATATTTTACAAAGAGGTTTTGACAGATAAAAGATCATATGCAGATACACACAGGGCTGCCATAAACTAAAAAAAAATTTTTTTGAGTTATGACGTTCTTGCAGCGAAGGAGCGACATGTACGAGACACTGCGTCCAAGTAGTTAACTATTGTGTCATGGCCCTCTACGTTACTGGAGGAGTTCGTGTCCTCCAATATTATCTAGGAACTCCTTTAGTCTCCTCAGGTTCATTTCATTTCTGTATCACCTCCTTCCCTGATATTCGCTTTCTTGCGTGTATCAAGGCACCTAACCTAACCTCTGGCTTTGACCTTAGACTCTTTAATAACCGCAAATTTATTTTATCTAAAAATAAAACTCTTAAACAGAATATTTTGCGCTTCTTCAAATATAAATCGAAATATTTTCATGCTCACAACTTTAAATAACTTAATTTCTCAATTTAAAAATCGAATTTTTCCCTACGAAATTTCCTTTCCGCATATTTAATGCCATTTAAAAATGTTTATATGTTGTTTGCCCGCCACACACACAGACATAAATATACCCACACAAAGCTGATAGTGGCCTACTTTGCTTTTACGAGTTCATACTTACGGCCCACCACCCAACAACGCCTCACTTTCGCTTTTCGTAATACGGGGAAATCACATTTCTCTTGCTTGCAGCCGCAAAGCAGGGCTTCCCACTTTTCGCCCTCGCGCTCAGTCGCTACTTATGTCAGCTTCACTGGCTGCACGTCAACCGCATTTTTCAATCTTTTTGACCGCTTCAATTTTGTCTGCGCACAGGACACGGCCACAGGACATAAGCCTCGGCGAAGCGGGTCACTAAGACGCCGCAAATAATCCAGCTGAAAAATGTGGCGGCGGCCATTTGTCTCTGGCCAGCATTGGCTCCTGGGCTGTTCGCGTTCTTGTGGGTCTTTCTGCACATTTCCTGGCCGGCTACTTTCGGGGATTATGGCTGTGGTTGTGTTTACTTTGCTGTCGCTCCATTTAATAGCAACGATGAAAGTCGGCGCAGCTCAAGTGCGTTGCCTTCATTCGCCCATTAGTGGGCGGGCGCAGATTTGTGTCGGACGGAGGATATACGAGACAAGCTAAAGCAGTGGCAAGAACTGCGAAGAATTTAATGCCAGCATGGCGTATTTTGTTTACCTTTAAATTTACTTAAAGCCGAAGATCCGAAAATTATTTAGCGTCGCACTAAAGAAGCGCAACTGCGGCGCTTGAAGTGTATTTTTAATTTACTGTTGCAACAATGCGGCCCCAGACGGGGCGAACACATGTTGCTGCCGCCAGACCGGAACGTTAGTGCGCCTGTAACGCTGCTAAATAAAGCGTCGACGGCGTCATAACAAAAGACCTCATTGAAATGTGCAATCGATCAAATGAAATTTCGCACTTCCATTGCCAACTGATGTTTTATTCATTGTTGGATGGCTTCACATGGCCATCAGGCCTGACTCGAAACATGTGTGTCTGCCGCTTCGGTCGGTTCGCTTGCTTTTAGTTATTTTTATGAGCATTTATTATTTCGGCGCACTTGCCAGATAAACTCAATCAAACAATGTTACACAAGCGACGACAGATGGTCATGTAACTACAACAACAACAACAACAACGCTGATGACGCATGTTGGGCACGCGTCCATAATTTCTTGCCATTCCAAATATCTGAGTCACAACTATCTTCACATCCAAACATCATCAAAATTCCAGATATGAAAGTGACTCAGCGAAGAAGCAGCACATATGTTTTCCTTTCGAGTTGCTGACTTTTTTTTGGCCATGCCATGTTTTGTTGCCACTTTGACCCAAACAAAATTCTGCTGTGTAATTTTTGTGCGAAGGTTGTTGTGTCCCAAAGGGCGCCAAACATTTGCGAGCAACTTTGAATTATTGCTGTTTTTGACTATTCGGACGTTGGCCAGATTTTAATCCCATTTCAAGCTGTCGGACAGTTTGCAGATTTGTGGCCACTCACACTTTCATTGTGCCGCACGACTAACGGCGCCGCTCTTGGGTGAAATTGCAAAGACCTTCCGAACTCGTTAATGCAAACCTGGAAAGCCACAAAAGCTTTGGTATTAAATATGGCACTTTTGAATGATCCAAAGCTTTTGTACAAATGTTGAAAAATTTTCTTTATTGAGAAACATTAACTAAAAAATACTTTGTGGTGTCAAAGACAACAGTTGATCAGAAATATTTACTTGTAGAATTAACTTTCAGTCAGCTTGTAAGTTTTCGTTTAATGTCTGAACAATCAAAAAGTATAAATATACAAGAAATGTGTTTTAAATATGTTCACTTGTTGGTTGTAAACATAAAAGTGGAGTTCAAAACACTGTCGGGCGCACTAAATTATTTTTTATGTTGTTTTTGACATGATTTTCTGACATAATTTAAGCGTTTTATGGAAATTTAGTTATTTTAAGAAATTTAAAACAGAAAAATCCACTCAACTGCCAATAATTACTGTCACTTTTTGTATGAAATCCTCCAAAAAATTAAAAAAAAAATAAAATTCCATAAGAATTTTTAAAAATTTCATGCAACCTTCAATATTTACTGCCAAACATTTTAATAAATATGCATGAGCATTAAATTCTTATACAAAATTTTCATAAATTTCAAAAATGTCATTTCCCATAACCTTCAAGATTTACTGCCAATTAGTTTTAATAACTAAATGCAACTTTTCATAATTAAAACTTAATGCTCACTTGTCAAAAACGTGCACAGCTCCACAAATTATTAATTTTTTATTTTTAGTTTTAACAAAAACATTTAATCTCCCATTTCACATTGACTTTTCCTGTCGCCTGTCTCTTGAACAACCCATAACAATTAACATGCCTAATGTTCGCCATAATTTTTCATCCAACAATCACCACTCAACAGTCGACTTAACATGCCGCCAACAACAGACAATTTATTGTTTTTTAAAAATACCAAATGACAATAAAATCAATTTTGCTGCTCGCAGCAGCAACAACGGCCGACAACCTTTAGCGGTGATAACTAATGTTGAGCAAAGCCCAAAAAAATTAATTCTCCAAATTATACCAATTTATTTTGCGGTTGAATGCCATGTCAGATAGACACACAAAACAACAACAACAACAGCGACAACGACAAATTGTTGGCCTAATAACGCAGCCAAAAAAAATCAAAACTAAACTAAACCAAATAAAACAAAATTAAGGCAGAAAAGTTTTTGATATCAAAACGCCGCCAGGCAGACTCGACCGCAGACTTTGCATGCCTAACGACACATTTTTGCTTGCCCACTTAAGCGCCACACATGTACGAGGATGTATATTAACATGCGAGCAGACAGCGCGGCAGCCCCAAAATTGTGCCCCAGGGAATTTGTAGCACAGCACACACACACACACACAAACGGCAGATAAATCATGTGAGGGAATTTCACAAAAGTGTCGTGTCTACGCACTCACCGAGCGCCCACACACTGGACGACAGTGCAAAGCGTTGCTAGAATGGCCACAATAACAACAACAATAATAGTAGTAGTAACAAGAACAACACTGACCATGTTGGCAGACCAATTATACCTAAGTGCAGCATTATAAATCAAGCATTTAGCGCGTCCCAGGATTCTCTACGAAAGGTTCCACTGAAGTATGTTTGCGCCAAAGCTTAAGCTAATGCATGTGTGACAGCTATGGTCAGGCGATTTCTGTCACTTGCATTTTCGTCTTATTTGCATTTTTCCACTCGTTAAATGTTTTTAAAGCACTTTAAAAATTTGTATCTTTGTTGCCAGTGCTCGTGATGCGAGACGGCACTTCATTAGCATTTGTTGCAGGTAATTGACTGAGTGCCATTGTCAGTGTCATTGCCACTGCCAAACACAACAACAACATCATCAGCTACCACTATGCATAACAATGCGACGTCAACGGGCGAACGAAAGAAGCGCCAAGCACTAAGCGAAGTAAATCTAATAAGGCAACACTGGCGGCAGCTCGAGCCACAACGCCAACCACTTTGGCACAAAAGTGCGTCCGTGTGGCAGCAGACAAATGCGCGCAGCCAACACCAACATCTAAAATTACACCTACAGCGTGTGTTTATTTGTGTGTGTGTAGATGGTTGTGGCCAGAACTGCTCACACTGTTTGCTATTCTAACTTATATTTTGCAATTTTCGTTTTGTGTTTTCAAGTCAGTCTTTAGCTCGCGCTGCGGCAGATTTGTGTGTGTAAAAACATAAAAAAATAAAATTAAAACAAAGAACTTCCACTTGGCTGACTCAGTGCACTCCACAAGCCTCCGCTGCCATCACCAGTGCTCTCTACTCTGCTCTCGTTGCAAGTGCTCTCGTAACGTCCCGTCTGCGTGCTTCTTGTGCCAGCCAAATGCTGCACTACCTGACTGCGAATGGTGTCCGTTGAGCATTGTTGCTGTGGTTGGGCGTTTCTTGTTGACCACAGCTGCGAAGTTGCCGCAATTTCGTGGTGACACCGCGCACATAAAACAAAAGTATTCGGTTACAGAATACTTAAAAGTATCACTCACTCGACTGTTGTCACAGGCAGCGCAATTCGTAGAAAAGCATAGCAAAATTTTAGATTGTTTGCTGAACCAATTTGTATGGCAAAGCTAAAAAGTTGCACAAATTTAAAGTCGACACTCAGTGCTTAGCATTGGTTCACAAATCAATGGGTGGTGACATCTAATACCGATTCAATCAAAATTGAAGGTTGCACAGAATAAACCTCGAGATTGAATTTATTGTCTGTAGGCGGTTGTCTAAGAAGCTCCAAGACCGCCATTCTATGGCTCTCTTCCAGTCTTTTAAACATATTTCTGAAAGCTGACATTTATCTGTGTCAAAAAAAACAAAAAAAAATCAGAACATAAATTACTTAATTTAACTTAAATTACTTCACCTTAATCATTTGCGTTTACATTGGCAGTTAGTGATTTAAATAAGCTGGAATGAAATCTCCTGATCTGGCCACACTACGTTACATCCCAAATAAATATCATGGATTGACTTTACAAGGACATGACTACCTAAGTCTGCTATAAATTCAGCTTTCTGTAGTGGTAAACAATTTTATTTTCGCAAGAAAACCAAGATCTCAGAACTATTTTTTTTTTTTACAAAAGTGACTGCTTATGATGCCACTTCAACTATTAATCGAAAAAATTCTTAAATTCCTAAAATTATCCCAAATCTCGAATGAAATCTCCTAATCTGCTCAAACTTCATTGCATCCTAAATGAATATCATGGATTGACATTACGAGGACATGACTTCCTGAGTCTACTCTATGTAGTCGTACAAACATTTTAATTCTTGCAAAAAAACAAGATCTGTGAACAATTTTTGTTTTTGATTGGATCTTAATTTGAATGAAAATACAGTCCAACCAATTAAAAAAAATTTCTGGTGACAAGATCTAACATATCGCATTCGATAGATTTCATTGAAAGATCTTTTACAAGGCGAAATTAACACGTTGAGTGCCACCATACAATCCGGAAAATTGTCCCCCAAGCCACAGATTTTTTGTGTATTGACTGTAAGACCACTCTGGTCTCAAGCGACACAAAAGGCCCAAATTCGTGTAAGATTTCGTTAATGACGAGAATCTATATATAATTACATAATGTGCTTCAGATCGTTACTTATTTAACTGGTCATAACAACCCATTGTCTGGTTTTCTCTAGGCGCCTCACCTACTCTAATTGTTCTCACCAAGCGATGATACGGTGTTCCGTCAACTTAGTCCTTAAAACCGGAGGCAAGATTTTCCTCTTTGCCGTTTGCCAAGTCCCCCATCGAATACCTCCAGTTAGTCCATACCAAGCGCCAATAAGGCGTCCTCAACTTGATCCTTCCGCCCAAAACATGGTGTCCCTATTTGCCGTCGACCTTCAACTACCCAGTCGAACAACTTTTTCCCCGGGAACTCAACGGGAGACATGGCCTAACCAGCTCTATATCGCTTTTGTTTTGTTTCTATAATTTGATATACTTCTCATCACAACTAATCAATTACCTGATAGATTGATTGATTGATTGAATCTTCAACATTACAATGTCCATTTAAGGGTTAAATTAGGACATGTACAGCAACGCTAAAATGTTGCAACCAATTTAAAACCACACCATGACATAAAATGGCGCTCAATTTGTTGTTGTTGATCGCTTGTAGTCTCTTCCGCTATTTAATTGTTAGAATGAACTCGTCAATGATTCAATTGAAATTCGTTTCTGTGTTAATAGTACGCGCTGTGTTGAAAATAAAAACAACAATAAAAACAGCAACAACCAAACATGGCAATGCACTATTGAACACTGAAAGAATGTAAATATTGCAACCATAGGCGGCGGCAGCTGCAAACAGCGGCAACGCTGCACAAACACAATTTTCAATTCCTCCCTCTTTCGCTTGAAAAATAAAAACACATATAAAAATAAAAAATTCGCTCGCAAAAGCATTGCAGTTATATTGCATTCCAAAGTGTCTTTGTTGTTGTTGTTGTTGTATATTGCCCACTGGGAACCGATACAGCTATGCGGCGCGCAACAACACAATTATCGCGCAGGCAAATAACAAACAAATGAATGAATGAATGAAAGTGCAGAAAATAGCAAAAACAATGTATGCGAAAAAAAACGCAAAAGGCGAGCAGCGAAAAGGGAACAAAAAACGCGGGGGTGGGGGAAATAAAGGACATTATGCAATCAGCAGAGGTGTAAAAGTTCCAAACAATACACAGACGCGCACGCGCACATACACACACACACAATCAAACCCACTCTCGAATGCAACGAAATGCCAAAATTAATGGAAGTGCAACGCGTTTGGGGTCGGAATGGCAATGGCGGCGCAATAGAACAGCGGAAGAATAATGCTTACGATCGATGTGACACAAACGCACACATGCACACACTCAAACAACATGAAGGAAGTGGCAGCATGTAAAGGGCTGTGTAATGCACAACAACAACAATAATAACAAAGCCAGCATCACGACAACACCGACTGCTGCAGCACAATAAAAGGAAATGCGCGCACACGCGTTCCATTTCATTTGATTCCACTTCATTCCATTCCATTTGTGCGGCGCGCGACGTGGCGCGTTTATCATGCGCGCCGCGCAACGCTGCCACTGCCGCGAGACGCCCGCGCGCCGCTGGGGTTTTGTGTATGATTTATGCCGACACTGGCTGCTGGTGTGGCAGTATGGGAATGCGTTGCTGAGAACGCCAACACCGGATGCTGACAGCGCAATAGAAGCAGCAATGGTGCAATGCCGCAAATGCCACACCCCCCTACGCCGCCTATTATGCGGCAGAAACGTGCGCACTTTTATGAATCCGTTTGCATTGCTCGCAAAAACTTGTACGCATAGGTGAAAACAGCTCGAGCTCCGCCAACGCTGACACGAAATCCTCCCATGCGACCAACAACACATGTGGCATACGCCTTACTGATCCCTGTATTGTCCACTTCCACCTCCCACACTGTGTTACAACAAATAGTCGAAGAAGAAAACACTTTCTCTTCGATTGTGTTGAATTGCGGCCTGTAGCAGCGAAAGTGTTTCATTGTCGAAGTGACTGAACAACGAAATGAACGACTGAAATTTCTAAAAATTTCTTATCAAAAACTAGCGGATCAAACATTGTAAAACGCTACACGAAAAAGTCTCGTTTCATTTTTTTTGTTCAAAAGTCTTGAGCTACAAATGTTGACATTTCGAAAGATCTGAACTGCAAAAGTTAAAATCTTGAACATTTAAAAAGTCTTATATTAAAATCTAAATACAGTCGTGTCTGGATATAGTGAACTAATTATTGCAAGGCCTGTTCACAGTAGCGTGGTTGTTCACTATATCAAGGTTAACATTTTTGTTCAAAAACTCGTTTTATTTGCTCAAAAAACACTTTTTGTTTTTTTATTTAAATTTTTTTCAATATTTAGAGGCTCCATATAAAAATTTGGGTGTTCACTCTACCCAGACACGACTGTATTTTCCAAAAATTATTTAAACTATTAAAAAATAGTTTAGTGCATTTGAGTCTAATTTTTACTTTGGTATCGTAACTTCAAGAAAAGATCTTGAAACCTATAAACATGTACATTTCGTTCGTTCGCGATAACTCAAACAAAAATGTTTTCCCAGCTTATGGCAACCCTGTGTGCATCTGCATATGATCGATTACACTACTCGCCCCAAAAAATGCACCTAAAAATAAAAGTGTTTTCTAGACTAACTTTGGGCCGCTGAACATGAAACTGAAAATCAGAAAAATTTTAAAAAGCTATTTCGAAAAATCTTCGGAAAACCATTTTTTTCCTGTTGTTTCAGTTATGAGCACATATCTCGTCTAACAAATCATCCGACTAACACAAGCTGTCCGTCGGTCAGAAGATAATATTTTAGCCTTTCCAGTGATATACAGATTGTCCAAATCAGATGAGATTTGGGGAAGTTACTGACGCTGAAAGTAAAAAAGTTAATTTTTCGACTAATTAAAAAAATCATAAATTTTCGAATGTTTTTTAATGATAAAATAAATGTATCTCCTCTGGTTTTAAAATCTAAGATGAAATATATATTATTTGAGCAAACATTAAGCCTAACATCAATAGAATTGAAATAAAAATGACAAAGTTATGATGCACTGAGTAAAAACATTAACTTTACATTTATTACACCGTGCGACAAAAAAAACATTTTTGCCGAGACCCATCCAAATGTTGATATAGACGTGAAACAAGAGGTCATTTATAGTATCCTGGTATAGTTAGTTGTTCATTTTCTGACCCAAAAACCTTCTTAAAGGACTTTAAAATTTTAAGGACATACACATTTCAAATAGAAGATATTTTCCTTTTAACTAAATTTTATATTTTTAACTTTCAGGACCAAAATATGTCATGTTTGGAAAACATACATGTTTTGGATCTCAGTCTGTAGATTCATACATCTAGATTTTATTCTGTTTCAAAGTTCTACTCCCAGCTTCGAACGGCATTGAAGAATTTTAGTGTGTTTTGTTTTTGAGCACAATCCAGTGAAACGAATTACGCTATTTTTGACTTTTTTTAATTTAACAATTTTCATTTCAATTTCAATTACAATTTAACTTTAATCACATCGCACTACCATGAAATTTCCATTCAACTTAAATTTCACACTTTTATGCAAAAAATCTCTATTAATTAAAATAAAGCAAACCGAATTGCGTACAATTTTCATTAAAAACGCACCAAAATTGCGTGCTTAATTTTATGCAATATTCACAATTTTATTACGCCACTCACACACTCGCACACACACCCACGCACGCACACACCTGCGTGCTGACATTAAACTATCTTCACTCCAAAAAAGTTAAACACTAACACGAAAGTCCTGTCAGCGTGGCGTTTCTCTCGAACTTTACACTTGTTGGCTTTGTGAATTCTGCAAAAAATTATTATATTTTTGTTTTTGTTTATGAAAATTTTGCGGCATGTTTCGCTGTTGCTGTTGCCATCAATGGCGCTTTGATGATATGAAAATTAAAGCGAAAAACTTCTGCATGTTTTTTCGCGCATTTGTCGCTGCATAATTTACGGCGCTTTCACTTGTACCACTACGGTTTTTCATTTAATTTTTTTTGGCGATACGGAGCGAGCAGTTCTCAGAATCCGTGGTGCAGATAAGCGCAGCATTTCGTGCGTTCGATGCGTTTTTGGGCGCTGCAAAGCCGTTTGGCGGGCTGCGCCTGAAAGTGTGCTACGTGTTGCACAAGCGTGAACAAGTTATTGATGATTTGGCATTTCGAGCAGCGAGTTTTTGTGCAAACGTTTTTCAAGCGTAAACAATGCAATGCAAAATTGCGCAAAATTTCAGCGTTGGCGTTTGTTTTGAACATTTGTGGCAGCAGCAACACAACACTCGAAGCTATTTTTGCAGCAATTTTATGCGCTTGTCAGCAATCTGAATTTTCGCTTTATTATACAATTGTGTTGTTTTGTTTGCGAAAATGATGAGGTAGAGATTTTCTTCGTTTTATGGCAATTTTCCGATATAAATTTGCAGATATTGTCGAATGTTTTGCAGCTATTTGTGCAATAAATTGAAATATTGTGATTTTAATCTCATTTGCACATTGACGATGGTGAATTTTCAATCAGCAAAATGCAACTTGGCTTCAAGGATGCCTGCTGGGCATTTGTGGCATGCGAAATGGGGGAAAAAGCGGGCACTTTGGGCATTTTATTAAACACATTATTGCTATTCTTTTTGGCTCGTTTCGAAGCTCGAAATGGTGTAGGCGAAGGCAGCAGAAACGACGGAGTTGCATTAAGTTGAAACAGAAAATGTAGAAACAGATGAAAGAAAATTCCAACTGTGAAAGGTGAAAATGGCTAGAAATCGAGTGCAATAAAGACTTTCACGCTCTTTGCCCTTTGGCCTTTTCAGCGTCAGTCAGATGAAGCGAAAAAGTCTAAATTTGTGTTGCAAAAGCATAGCAAGCAGCCAGAAGGCGAAAGGAAATGCCAATTGAGAGCAACAAACGAAAAAGCAGCACAACTACAAAAATGCTATCAAAAAACAAAACAGAAAACTGGTGTAAATTAAAAAAAAAAAAGCACCAAAAGCGCAAAAAGCGTAAATTAGGTTTTTCTCTACGTATATAAATAAATCTGCTGATATGTATAAGTATGTGTGTGTTTGTGTGTGTGTGTGTAGGTTTGTGAAAAGTGCACTTAAGTGCGCGTGGCATGCAACGCAAATGAAGTTTCACGCGTTCTACAAAATGCGCGCGTGTTGCCGCAAGCACGAATTGTTGTTGTTGTTGTTCATTTTGTTGTTATGTTTTTGTTTATTTTGCGGTTGATGCTGTTACAATTTACTTTCGCTTTTGTTGTAGTTTTTGTGGTTGATTTGTTGTTGTTGTAGTTTTTGTTGTTTAACCTTTAAAACTTGTGCAAATGTTGCTGTTGTCAGTGCTGTTGTTGTTGTTATTGTTGTTGCGGCATAGCGGAAATGTAACATGCCGCCACTCGAGAATACGCAAAGTGCTGCGTGTGCTTTCGCTTTTATTGCACAAAGTAAGCTTTTAGACTTTAAGTGAGCAAAAGTTAAATGAGATTTTGTCAATGTTTGCCAAATTTGTCTTTAAATATTTCTTAAGGTAAATGTAGATAAAATATGAGATATGTGAATACTTAAAAGTTACTGCACAACAATTTTTCATTCTTCAATAAATATTTATGACCTAAAAGTATGTAATGCATTATGAAAGAATCACAAATCGAAGGCTATTTTGAGTTTTTCGGTTTACGCCTGAAACTAGGCTATGAAATAACATTAAGGCCTCATACGCCTAAAATTAGGCAATGAAAGATATATTAATGCAGTTATATGATATTAAAATCTCTATATGTATCACAGCAGCCGCCGTGGCTCAGTTGGTTAGTGCGCGGTCCAACGAGTCGCATGCAGAGCGACGCAAGATCGAATTCTGCATGTAGTAACACCTAAAAAAAAAAATTAACGGGAAACTCGTTTTCTCTTTCGGTGGCTGTCCTCTCAGCTGGAAATGGCAAACCCTTTGAGAGCAAAAATTGCCTATGAAAAAGCTCCCAACCTGCCGTTCGGAACCGGCATAAAACTGTAGGTCCCTTCCACCCGCGTACAAAATTCACACGCACAACACGGGTGGTTGCGGGAAGCTAGGCCTTAGTCTCGCGTAAGCGGGCTGTCGTGCCAATCAATTATTAATTATTATTATTATATGTATCATTTTAAATGACTTAAAATTGGTCTGTTCTGATAATAAGGCATTCATAGCCTAAAAATATGCTATATGATATGAGCAAATGGAATTTTTCTAAACATAAAATGCTGTATTTGTTAACTTACTCCAGTTTTATTGAGCTATGATGACTGCAAGTCACCTTAAGCCTAAAAGTATGCCATAAGATATGAGCAACTAGTAGTTCCACAGTGTTCAAGTTCTACATTCTTTACCTTATTAGGTTTTTATTAGATCTGTAGTGACAAAAAGGCTTTTATAGCCTAAAAGTATGCCATCTAATTTTATATTTAATTTTTGAAGGGTTCCGTACACAATTTTTGAGTCCAATACTAGTTGAATGCATGTGAGTTGTCCAAAATTTTTGTAAAGAACCGATATTTAAAGAATTTTAAACCCAAAAAATACTTTTTATAGCCTAAAATTATGTCATATAATTTTATATTTAATTTTTGAAGGGTTCCGTACACAATTTTTAAGTCCAATGCTATTTAAATGCATGTTTGCTATTCAAAATTTTTGTAAAAAAACTATATTTAAAGAATTTTAAACCCAAAATTTGCTTTTTCTTACGCCTATTTTCTAATATGAACAACAAGGTTCACAATTTTTTTCCATTATGAGTCTAAAATTATGCCTTGAAATCCCGAAAATTGGAAATTTTATGACCTTCAAACTCCATACTGAACATCTTAAATGACTGTCACCTAAAAAACAACTAAAAAATTTGGTAAAAATCCTTGAAACACATAAAATATTTAATATTCTCAATATTCCTGCATTTGATCAAATAATTTTCTATAGGCCGTGTATACCCCTAATGAAAATTGCATCTCAGGTAATATTTTGCTTTTGAGATCATTACATATAACTTCAGAACTTGTTCATATCTATTCGCCTATAGGTAAATAGCAACAACAAAAATTAGCGAGTGCATTTGATTTTGTTGAGCAATTTGTAAAAACTAAATGAAAAGCAGCTAGAAACAAGCAAATGCGAAAAGCAACAATCTTTTCGAATGGCAATCAACTTAATGAAATGTGCAGCAATGCAGATGAAATGAATTAAAACATTGAAAGAAACAGCAACAGCAACAGTGGCAATCGTTGAATGCGTAGCTGATTTTAATTGAAAGATGAAGTGGACGACAGCAACAGCAACCAGCAGCCAACAGTCACAGTTACAGTAACAGTAACACAAAACTCCAAGTGGCGTCCGGCGTGGCGGCTGAAGTGGCACGAGCACGGGCTCCGCTTTAATGGCAGCCAATTAGGGTCAATAAATTCAATGAAGTGCGCAGCGGCGACGCTGTTGGGCCGCACAAAATAGATGTCGTTGTTGAAGGGCCAGCAAACAGCAACAGTGGCAACTTCAATTTTCCAAAACCACACACATACTAACACAAACACTCGGTCACTGACGCGCAGCGGACAAGAAAAAGCCAATGCCGCACACATTGAATTTCACTTAAGGGGGGAGTACACTTTGAACGTCCAAAAAGTAAGGCATTTTCGTTAATTTTTTTAAGCAATAAAACACTCAGGGAGGGCAAATATGTTATAACCCATTTATTACTCATCCTTCGAACTACAATTTGTATTTTTTTGAACTCGATTGGCGTCCCCCCGTGGCCGGTGCACCAGGTCGCGCGGGCGTCCTCGCGCGGAAGTCGGAAAACGGCGTGAGAAAATACTCCTTCCCATGTGATCCTGGAACATAAATCGAACAAAATCCTGATAAGTAATGAAATTCGGGTTAGAAATACGTATTCCGATTTTTTTTAAATTAATTGTTTTCAAAAGTTGTGGCCTTAGGAAAAAAAGTCAATTTTTTAACCCTAAAAATGCTTACAAAATCGTGGATTAAAAATCCATTTTTGACAAAATCGAAAATGTGGATACGTATTTCTAAGCAGAATTTAATTCTAAACAAGAAAACCTAGGCGATATCCAAATTTAATAATAACTGGTTAGAGTTATTTCCCACGCCAGTTTGAAAAGCCCCGTTTCGAGATAAACGCGTTTAAAGATAAAATGCTCTCTCAGCGCGCCGGTACATGTTTTAGGAAATCGCTTCGTAAAGCGGTAAGGAATATTCTGGCGGACTTGGAGTCTTTTCTAAATTAAAGTATACATCCCAAGGAACATTTTAAGCCAAAAAAAAAAAAATACATTTTTTTGAAAAATCAAAGTGTACTCCCCCCTTAATCTTCTTGATTATAAACTCAAAGTTTACGAGCCGACCAACCGAGCGGCCGTCCATCCCGCGGAGCCACCGGCCACACCAATGCAGCTGGCAGCCACGGCCTGCCTGCGGATAGCGCAATCAGCGGCACATCAGCGCCGCATCAGCATGTGGCAGGCAGTGCCGCCGCCATCGCAGCGTGTCAATCACACGCAAACGCACAGAGCGCTGCTGCTGCCGCATGTGGCCTCGCACGCGTTCACAAAGGATGCCATTGTTTACGTGTGCGTTGCGCACGTTGGAAGGCAAATGGCCCCAGCGCCAGCAATGTGTCGTTCTGCATACGCACACACACGCACTCACACACTCGCTCACTCACAAACGGGCTGCGCTATAAAATTGAGAATTTATTTGCATTGCCTTGGAGTCAATTCGAACACCTACAAAATCGAAATGAGTTTCGCCCCACAGTTTGCTGTCTTTATTTGTTTTTGCTGGCTTTAGTGCAACACACGAGTGGAGTTGGCGAAGAATTGGGGCCTGGCGTTGGACAATCTTTTGCTACATGGGCTTGTAATGTTCTATAAAAGTTTTCAGTGGTTCATAAAAAATAATTAAGTTTTTAATTTGATCAATTTAACATTGGTTGTTGTGCACAAATTCACAATTTATGGAAAAAGTTGAAATTTTGTAAAAAAATATGGTAGTACAACTTCGAAAAGCTTGTAAAACTTCTAAAGAGAATCCTTACCAACACAATTTATGTAAAACATTGCTGCCTACTTTAGAAAAGCGAATACAGCAGTATCGCAACTTTTTAGAATCGAGTTTTTCCCGGAATAATGTGCACTTGTAAGAAACAATTAACCTTTAACATTACCGTGGATCTGTTTTTTTATAGTCAAGCAGTAGCGCAAAGAGGGGGCTTTACGGGTTCAAACCCTTCCCCAAATTTAAAAATTGCTGGTACAAAATATGGTTTCAAATGGAGTTGGGCTCAAAAGTTGTACGCAAAATTTTCATGTACACCAAAGACATTTTATGTGGATAGAAGGAATCTTGAATCCCGAAATTTCGGAATCCCGCGAATTTTCACATGCAAGAAAAATAATTTAGATAGGAGAAATTGCAATCCTAGGCTCCCGAATCCCGAAATCCCGGACAATTTCGGTTGCGAAAAATACCGGGATTTACAAAATCGTTTCCCGAAATCGAATCATAAAAAAGCTTACTTTTTGCTTTCGTCACTTGAATTTCACAAAGGCAAAACTTATTTAGTACAAAAAACTAATTATCTGTGACCTTGGAATAAGATTTAATGCAACAATAGCTCTGTTTGGGTATGGATACTTTGTAGAAATTTTTACAAACTAGTTCTTTTTGGGTAGTTGTCCAATAAAAAATTGCCAGTAGCTAAAATCAAGAAAGTAGTAACTTACACTGCCAAAAATTAAAATTAAAATAGGCAAACGAAAAATCGTAAAAACTTGCAAGCTTAACTCTTGTTTACATCAGTGTGACTTGAAAAATACGTCTGATTTAGTTCTTTAAAATAATATATTCAATCCCGAAAAAAACCCGGGATCCAAGGATTGCGATTTTCAATTTGAAAAATCCAGGAATTGCAATCCCTAGTAGATATGTAGGAAGGAAATATTGTGGGCGGCACAGACTGCATTCTTACTCGGCGTCCAAAATGGCCCATTCCGTCTTCATTTCTTCTTCTGATGCTAACCCACAGTCTCAAACTTAGTCTCCAACCAATCCCATCACTTAATGAAGGAGAACAGATCCGACATTTCAAAAGCCACACTTTTCCTAAGAAAAAATGTGTTGATTCATCGCTAAAGCAAATAACTTTGCGCGCCCACTCTGCGCACATTGGCCAACCGCCACCGGTTTCTCTGTCCTTCGGCGCTTACACACTGTGTGGCATTGTTTCGCTACATTCACTGCTTGGCTTTTATTTATTTTGATGTTTTATTCCAGTGACTTGGCAGCCTTTATTTATTAGTTACACGTGCTGGCTGCGGGCGGCTGACTGTGCGTGCACGGGCCGCCCGCCACTTAATCTTGCTGGCTGGCGCGCTTCGTTCAAACTTCTCAGCCATGACTTGCACAGATATTTGCTCGTAAGGTGTAAACGCTGTAATCGGGCTGTGGAAAGCGCATTTCGAGCGTAATGTGTCCCGACGCCTTTCAGCGGCTTCGTGCGCTCGTTGCGCTGCCAGTGCCGAGCAAATTTGCATAAAGTATCGAATTGTGAAATTGAGTTGTAAACTCCTTCGACCCCATCGCACAATTGCGCAGCGGCAATGTTTGTGATTTGCTGCTGCCGCCACTGTCGCTTGACGTCCCCGGGGAGGCACATTAGCAGCCAAGTGTGAGCTTGTTTGATTTGTCCTGTAATTTATTTCTCTCGGAAGATCTATTTGCCTGTCGTAGTCTCGGTGTCGGTCTCGGGGCGTTGTATCGCCGCCGTCTATCAGCGCAAGTGTGGCCCGAGATGAGACAAATAATTTAACAGCTTTGAGCTTACGCCTCCGGCTATTTGTTGGCTTTTGTGCGAAATTTATTTGATGTGGTTTTTTGGGCGATTATTTGTGCATTGCAGCCAATAGTGAGAAGCGAACAAATGTCGTTAGTTGGTGTTCAAAATTCGAGCTTATTGGCCATTTTACTTTGGCCCTTTTAAAGCAGTGTGAATATATCACAACTCAAAGCGATTTGATTAGATTTTTTTGGTTATCATGAAACAGAAATGTCTTTCAGTTATTCAAGTTTATGTTTAATTACATTTTTATCGTAACAGCCCAATCACCCAAGCACGTCTAAACGTTTTTATGTCTCTTTAAGCCGTTAAATTGAAATGATATAATTCCAATTTAACGCTTCGCAAAATTTATCTTTTATTGTTTGCGTGTTTTTGCTTATTTCCACTCTTTTTATTTAATCTCTGCGCACTGTCCCATGCCGCTGCCGCCGCCTCCCTACGCCAAACAAGCGCGTAGGGCGGCAGCAAACATTTTAAAAGATTACCAGTGGAGTCTGCGCTCGTTCGCCGAAATAACTAAATTCGAGCATGAATTTGCAGTTTCTTTCTTTTCCTGTAATTCGTGCATCGAAAAAATTGCGCGAAACGGCATAAAAACCAACAAACGTGAATGTGAAAGGGCCAAATGCTCGGCGGCTGCTGCGGCCGGAAGCGCACTGCAGGCCGCGCCCTGCTGATGACAGCGCACTTTTTGTTTGTTTGCATTTTGCGTCTAGACATCATTAGTTTTGCTTCGCCGCTGCAAAAGGATTACCGAGAGCGGAAGTTTACTTTACGCCATTTCCGCTGTGAAATCTAACTTGACTTCTGGCTGCAGTTGACTAAGTTTTATTTGCTTAACGTGGCATCGCCTTCATTCAGCTGAGGACGAGGCGGCGGGCGGCATAATTGCTCTGTGCAATGTGTACAAATGTGCAAAAAAATTGCTGGTACAAAATATCGTTTCAAAAAATATTCGTCCCAAAATTAAATCCTGTGTGCGTCACTGGTCCCTTGACCATGAAAAGCATATTTTGAAGTTGTTTTAAAGCTGGCAAATTTTGTATTAACTGAAACCGAGCTAAATGATTGGACATTAGAAGATTTTCATTTCTTTGGAAACCAAGTTTTAGCTGAGCATCTAAATCAATAACACTGAAAACCAATACAATCCTCCTTAAAGAGCACTTAAAGAAGGTTTGATTGGAATTATGCTCAAAAAAGTATTTTCAACAATATTTTACTTTTTTTTTAACATGGCTCATAAAAGAGAAAAGAACGTTACGTAGGATTTTCTTTTATCAAATATTGCTACAAAATAATAACAAAAAATTCGGGGAGAGATTTTGTATTCTTTGGGTGTTCTTGTGTAACCCTAACAGCTGTTTGCTGCTGTTTGCAAAATGTTAACAATGTAATCATTGGTTCATGAAATATGGCAGAAATATGGTGAAATATGGGCATCGCAATGGGGCTCACAATAGGCCTCCGAGTGTGTCTCTTACAGAGTTACTCTCTAACCTAATTTAACTAAAATTAAAAAATTGCACTTATAATTTTCTTCAAATTTCAAATATTTACTGTTTTGCTAACAAAAAATCTATTTTAGCCAAAACAATTCGTCTCAACTTTTTAATCTCATAAAATGTAATGCAATTCATTACCAAGTTTAACTTTCTGCTACTTCTTAGATCGCACTTTTAAATCTGAAATTTTTGCTTTCAAAACTGTCTGTGACACTTTAAAGTTAAACTTATCAACTGAAAACCAATCAACTTTATGATTGTCTTAAACATTTATGCACTTAATCGATTTTATGACATATCCAAATAGTTGTCATGCTTCACTGGCTGTATGGATTATTCTGTGTACACACATACATATGCCGCAGAAAATTTACTGCGGCAATAACTTGAATAATTGTCAGCATTGAGCCGAAAGCTTAAACCGTTCACACCTTCACACAAACAACAGTAATGTGTTCACATTGAAGTTTAATCAACAAAAAGTTACATATTTTGATGGTAAAGTTTCAATTTAGACATATTTACAATTATTTTCAAACTTCATTAGTAGAAAAAAGGCTTAAAACGCACCAGTAAGACAAATGGTCGGTAGAGGAAAATATTTAATATGTACAAAAAAATTTATATATTAACTTGAATTCAGGATAACTAAATCTGCCACCTTCAGCTAAGTCGGGCACTAACCTTCAGCAAGCAAAGGCACAACTCCAACTACTTAATTGACACTGACACGTCCTGGATAATCATCATTACATCATGAATCTTAAACAGCCATCTCTCTCGCCTCCCCGTCCACTAGTTTGGTTGTTAGCCATTGCTTTCCCTTCTTTCAGTTTAACCCAACTTGAACAGCCTCACTGTTTACTGTCCTTCTTTATGACTCGCCAGGCCTACAGGGCGGTCTTTATCTGCCAGCTAGTGGCTTCAACTCCACTCTTTTTTGTCGTCTTCTTTACAAAGGATCTTCTACTTCTTCCAGATTAAACAGCCTTGAACACCTTCACAGTCGACTGTGGACTCAAGAGACCTAGCGGGAGATCTTTCTCTGCCAGGTGCCACTCCATGACCTTTTTATTATCTTCTTTACAGAGGTTCTACTTCTTCCAGACTTGAACTTTTTGACTGTACTTTTTCCGTACATTTTCAGTAATCGTGAGGCCTACCGAAAGATCTTCCTCTGCAGAACCTTTAACTACACGGCCTTATTTGTCGTCTTCTCTACAGACATTCTACTTTTTTCAGCTGACAACCAAGTTGAACTTCATTACTATTGAATGTACTTCCTCAGGCTCCAGGTTCCCACTTCATGGCCTTTTTGTTGTCGTTTTTTGCAGAGAGTGTAACCTATCTTTTTTCATTTCTGACTTCGAATTCTTATATCTAGAAGCTTTATTTTATCTTTCCTTCTTGTGGCACCCAATGCTATCTTGATTTAAAAATATTTCATCAAGTTGGAATGTTTAATCCCAATCGAGTGGTACGTGACACATCTGAAACTGACCTGCCAAAGGTGCACTCTTGTAAATCAAAATAATTCGATTACAATCGATTTCAATAGTCCAACTTGATGCTGCCCAATTCGATCTAATTTTCCTTACCGATTCACAATTAATACAAAGCTGCACAATTTCCCACAACCAATTTTCAATTTGCTTCCATCAACGGCACTTGTAGCCTAAGTTTGATCAACCATAAGCACCGATAAACTATTTACGTGTACACATTGTTGTACAAATGAAATGCTTGCCACATTTGCCGTTGCGACATTTAGCAAAATTTTCTCCAGCTCGCCACACCCGCACAATGTACCGCACGGACAAGTCCTGAGCGCTTTGCACATGCAACACATCAGCTGCAGTCACCGGTGCGACAAACAATCCAATCGATATTTGAACGACATTCAAAGCGAAGCAATTAGATTCGGCGGCGACCAGCAAACACTGCTGCCAGTAATAACTGCCAGACGGGAAGCTGACAGCTCTCTGCACACTGCGCCTCCCTTCGCAGGCAAATCACAATGCTCAAAATTTACGCTGGCTGCCGCTTGAAGTGCTGCAGTCGTGGTCGATTATTTTGCCTGTTCATTTGTGGCGCACAAGCTGCGCAGACAAAGAGCGAAGGCAACAGCCTCCACACTTATTCCCCCGCACTTGTGCCATTATGATGGCTGTGCATGTGTGTCTGTGTGTGTGTGATTCTCCACGGTGCGCTGCCGCCTGACGATGCGGCATGGCGGCGCCGCCTGCTCCTGCGCCAAATAATGGTACTGGGGAAATGCTTGAAAGCAATCGGGTTTTTCTCGTATGGTTTTCTCGTGTTTGTTTTTATTTGCATTTTTAATTTGTTGTCCCACTGTTTCTGTGCATTTTCGTTGCCATTCGTCCGGTTTTATCGAACGGAACGAATGTAATTGATGTTCTTTCATTATTGAAATTGGTATTCCCAGTGGTCATTTGTGACGACGCGACGCTGCGCTGCGGACAGCAGTAACCACAACCGAGAGCAGCAACAAACAAACTGTCGCTGTGTGTGTGTGTGTCAGTGTTCCGCATTCGCATCGGAACATCGAATCAAATCGAAACGTATCGAATCGACGCGTTTAATTGCTGTGCTGGCTGCTTCTGGCCGCGCCCACTGTTGAAATTTTCGACTTCTTCAGCTTCTTCTTCTTCGTAATTTCATTTGCTACGCTTTCAGCTGCGCTGCATGAGTTAGCCGTCAGCCAGGGCGGGCGGTGGCAACGCACTGGCGAAACTGTTCGGGCGGAAAATGTGTGGGAAAATTTTGAACGCAAGCGACGCAACGCATACAAACTGCCGCAAATGGAGCTTTTGTTGCTGCTCGTTGTGCTGTTGTGTTCTGCTCGTTGTTGGCAATAAAACTCATAATCAAGAAATTATTCACCATACATTTCGCTCATTAAATATTTGAGTATCGAGACGCACAAGTGGCGCGCCCGAGCGTACCAGTGTTAAATGAAGCTTCAAATGGCAGTTGGCAATTGCTTTCTGCTACCAAGTCAGCCACGCAGACGCCTTCGGAACAGTTGACAGTCAATTATTCAATTTGAATGGCAGCCGGTTGATTTGACTTTGGTGTCGCCTTAATAGTTTTTCGCCTTGTGCGGCATTTTGTTGGCGGCCGCAATGAGGCTGTCTGGCAAATTATGGTCAACCATAATTTCGTTCTACATATGGAATACGTTAAGCTGTGTAAATTAGTTATTTACCGTTATTATTTGGTAGCTACAACGATTCTTGTTTGAATTGCAAATATTTAATGTGAAAGTGTTGAGCGTTTTTACGGAAAGAGGGAATGATTTGAATGTGAATAGAGTGATTTGACAATTCTAACTTTCATGTCATATTTTTAGCAGTAGTACTAGTCAGATATTCCATACGCATTGTAATTGTATTCATAAATTGTCAATGAAGTTGACTTCATAGTGCAAGTCTCAGAGGAAGGTAAATCAGGCCAAAGAGAGTCGCAAAAGAATATTTCAAGTCAACTTGGACTTACATTCGATCTGTTCTGAGGCACGTTTCTCATATCAATTTGCATGCAAGGTCAGTTTTTTTTAATCCGATTCATGAGCTATCCCTCCGTTTTAGAAGCATTAAGATCAGTATTTGAAATTGGGTTGGTTTTGCAAAAAATTTCGTGTTAGAAACGTTGGGTGTACTAAAGCTATGCTATCTGGTATATTAAGTAACATGTACAGTGGCACAGACGGGTGACAGGAGGGAGGTTTTGGGGGGTTCAAAGCCCCCAATGTCAAACATTTCTGGTACAATATATGGTTCCGAGTGGTATTAGGCTCAACATTTGTACGCAAACCCTCTCAAACCTTTCGACCCCAAAGTTGCCTGAGGGCAGCTTCACCTATTTGTCATCTTATAGCAATAGCTACGATTGATTTAGGGGTTTAATTTAAGTAAGCACCAACAAATTAATATTTTTAGAAGTGAATTCAAAGGAAATTACAAACATTTTACTGTTATTCCTAAAATAATTCCCAATAAATTACAACGATATCAGGGAAAGTTTGTGTTCTAATTGAAGTTTACGAATTGGGCGCGTTTGATCAAAACCCTGTTTCTTAAATAATTAATAAAATCAAAAAGTGATAATTTTGTATTTTTCCATTAATAACAAATAATTTTTCTGTAATTAAAAAATATTGATACAAAATTTATTAAATCCGATTTAGCTAAATTTGTTCAACAGTAAACTAGCTCTAGAACTCTAACAAAGGGGCGACTTCGAATGTTGTGTGCACAATTCTTAGACAAATTGTTTATGATTTAAATACCAAAAAGTAATATCGAGACTAACCCTATGTCTCGTGGTCGAAAGGGTTAAAATTAAATCATGTGTGCGCCACTGAGTATGTTCAAGTTTTTTGAGCCTCTCGAAAAACTATAAGAAATTGTAGGCTAATGAAGGTATTAATGACAGTCAATGTTAATGGCAATGTGGAGCATTGGAAACAGTGCTCATTGACAGTGCTGTGACAAATCTGATGAGAGGATTGACCATATTTTCTTCTTTACAATCAAATTCAACGTTTTTTAGAATCTGTAAACCACACTTCGTAATCCAACATCAACTGAAATTTGTTCACAGATGCAGTAGATTCAGAGGATAATAAATTGGAACAGCAAAATACAACATTTAGTATTAAAAGAGTTGGTTCGATACTCTGTAGACTACGTTTTGCAAGAGGATCTATTAATTTCACAAAAAAGTTAGTCTTGAATCAGTGGTTAAACCACAAACAGATCGTCCATCCATTGGGATCCCATTTCCATTGGGATCCCATTTCCATTGGGAAAACAATTTTTTATATATACAAACCATCAGATTGCTGGTTTTTTAAATCATACCCTTCGTGCTTTCAATCCAACTCTACTACTTCACTATTAATTTAATGATCTCATCATAACACGACATCGATGCAACCTCGCGCTCAATTACAATTGCAGCCACTGCTCCCAGTAATTTGCAGCCATTTAGCAGCTTCATTTGCACTGAAAATCCTATGGCTGCGAGAAATGAAACCTTCAACTGCGTCAAGTAATCGCACACTCGGCTTCAGATTTCAAACAAGCCACAGCCAAACGAACGGCACTAACTAGAATTGGCCAATTGCGCCATCAGCCGGCAAAACAAATCGAACTCGACACTGTGCCGGGTGTCGCCTTTCCAGCCCTGACACAATGCCGCCTGCAACAACGCCTTCGGCCGGGCGACAGCTCGCTGACGCGCAATCGCCATTTGCAATTGCACGCAGCAAATTGATATCCAAATGGTTTGTGCCAGCAGCCAAGGGGCCAACGGCACTGCACATTCGATACCAATTTCAATGCAAACGGCAAAAGAGCTGTTCTAGCGGCAGCAGTGCGCACTGCAGTTGATTGGCGGCAATAGTGCAAGACAACATATATGTGTTTGTGTATGTGTGTGTGTATTGCTGTCGTTTTATTGCAATTGACCCACCATTGCATACAGTGCGCCTTGAAGCTGTGCTTCAAACACTCAACCGCACTCAACCCACTCGCCCTGCTAACTTGCAGCAATGCGACCTTTTTTTCTTTTTTTCATTTATTGCATTTAACAATTCATAAATATCGCTTTTCATCGCTTGTTTTGTTGTTTTGTTACAAAAAAAAATCCAGCGCGTTTTGTGTTTCGCCGCGGAAGTGCGGCCGCCTGCGGGCAAATGACTACAAAATGCGGCAATTAGAATTGAAAACGCAGCTGAATGCATTGCGCTGCCGTTTCCTGCGGCCGCCGCCGCCGCAGCTGGTGTTTGTTTTCAATGAAAAGCCTTCAGCTGCGAATTTTCTATATTTTATTATAATTTTGTATTATTGTTTGTTGGTTATTTTTTTCTTTATTATTGTTTGTATTAAATTTTAAATTATTTTTAATTTTGTTTTTTTCAATTTTTTGTTTTTTTTTCTGTAATTTTGTTTTTATTTTTCCATTCATTTTTTGTTATACTTCTGCAGCCAGCGCGTCATTCTCTTCTTCTCGTTTCGTATGCTTTGTTTTAAATTCATTTAGCTGCTTTTACTGTAATTCATATATATTTTGTTGTTGTTGTTGTTTTTTGCGGTCACCATAATAAAGTGGCAACTTCTTCATTTGCGGCAGCCACATGCAACAATCGCACGCGCCTGTCAGCACCGCTTGCACTCTTGTTGCACTTTCATGTGGCACTCGTCAAAAACCGCACACCCGCCACTCGTCCGACCGGCCGCCAACACTTGTGGCTGCCACTCGAAACACTAAAGTTAATTTAATGCCAAAGTGTACTCTAATGCACTGCGAAAAAACGACGACGCGCCAAATCACAGCCGCTTGACGTTTACATGTTCGCAAGTCAGGCTGCCACAGAATGTTGCAAGTGTGCTCGCTGTAGTCGCTGTGTAATTGCTGCACGTTAGCGTTCGCTTTTATTTTAATTTAATGCTATCACTGCTTCCACTGCCACTCAACTTGACTCTCTGTGCACAGATGCAATAAAAACAACAACAACAACAACCCTCAGGCTGTGTCTTGTTGGTGGTCGTGCGGCTTGCCATATTGTTTTCATAAATTTTAATGACATTTTCCCTTATGCCGAAACGCTTCTATTGTTACAGCGCAGAACCGCAATTTCACTGCAACAACAACAACCACAACAACTAAAACATAGGAGTGACAGGCAGAACAGAACGCTTCAATTACTCGTACCCAACCTTGTCACCTTGTGCGCTGCCATCAACACAGCGGCCACAGTTGAAGTACTTTGCGCCCACTCTGTCGTCCCACCCTTCTCCATTCTCCATCTTCCATCCGTGCTTCAGCATTTTTCTGCTGCGCTCCTCAATGGCACTTTTTTTGCTTTCTTTGCATTTTATATTTTATTCCTCATTTGTAGTCTTTTCACTGCAGTCGCGGGGATTTCAGCGCATCTTTTCCGCTTCCCCCGCTTCCACCACACCCAACTATGGCTGCTCGCTATAACTGCAGCTAAAGTGCTGGTAAATGCAACATTTAAATTAGTTCTGCAGAAATAAAACAAAATACAAGTTGCGCAAAGGCGAACGAAATAAATGAAAGCAACAACACAATAAAAAATGCAGCAGCACAGCAGCAAACCGCAAACTCAAAACTCAACCTCGCGCACAGAAGTATCACATTTCAATTATTCTGCACTTATTTATTTATTGTGTTTTTATTTTTATGTTTTTTTGATTTTATTTTTCTTTATTGTTAGCGTATTTTTATTTGGTTCCATTTGCAATTTAATTCTTTCGTCTTTTGTCAGACAAACAATGACAATGAGGTTAGGTTGAGTTGAGTTGAGTTGAGTTGAGTTGGGTCGGGTCGACTTGCCTTGAATTGTGGCTGAGAAAATATTGTGTGCAGCCGCGTTATCTCTCGGTTTGACTCAGTTGACGCGCAATGTTAGCGTTTGCCGCAGTTTTGAGAAAGTTTCTGAATTCAAAAGCATACAACAAACTTCGGTTGGCAATGAAAGTCAGTCAAATTGGAGGAACTTTCAGAATATTGCATGTTGTTTTCGTTGTTGTTGTAAAAATAATGGATTTAACGAATCGAAACTAAATAGTCTTGCATGACTTTAGAATGGAAATTGCTTGAGCTTTGAATGAAAACTGAAAAAACAAAACTTCATTGCACCAATAAAATTACACAAATTTGACAAATGCTTCAAGCATCTTAACTTCTTGACCCAAAAACTGCGCACCAACGCAAATCCATGCAACATGCCCAACAACGTCAAAAATACAACAATAGGCCAACGGTTTCGCTCTTTTTTAGCTGCGCATAATAATGAAACGTGTCAGGTTGGCGTCTTGACATGGCCGGGTCGTGCATTCGGTGGCATCTTTGCTGCGCTTGTCTTGGCTTCGGTGCTAATTCCTCGAATTTGTTCGCACAAAGGCGAAATGTTGAAGGTGGAGCTTTTCATTGTTCATAGCTGCTGAGAGTTGTAAAATTCAGCGCAGCCTAATTGGAACACAAAACACAAACGGTGCGCATGTTTCTGGCGGTGATGGACGACTTTCGCTGACAGTGACAGCAATGACTCGTCTTACGAAGAATTAAAAATTCATTGCACATAAATAGTTCAACTCTGATTCTCAGGTTTGTGATGCAACTCACATTGACTACTGGATTATTTCTACATGGATTTTATTAAATTTTAGTGCTATCACTTTAAACAATTAACTTAAAACAAACAATAATGAAGAGAAAATAAACAGCAAACAATACAAAATTATAATAAAATATAGAAAATTCGCAGCTGAAGTCTATGGGAATTTCCTAATAGTTTGGAGATGGAGGAATATTTCATTAGAAAAATATTGCGAGTTATTTGTACAATTTAGCTTTTTCGCTACAAGTTTTTGCTGGAGAAAAGTTCAAATTTTCCATTTTTAAATTTAGTCCACAGTAAGATTCAATTATTAAGTCGATAGTAATTTTTTTTAATTCTACTATCGAACCCTGTTGTTTAGGATGTTGACAGCGACCAATATTGCGGCTGCAATAATTTCGCAAACATAAAATTGTTTATGCATAATAAGAAATCGAAAAAATTTTCATTTAATTTAGCTAAAAGTAATTAAAACTGTATCTGAACTAAAGTAAAAAATTCAGCTTCTTATTTTACTATGAACAGATATAACATAAAAAATTCTGCATATTTCTGTTCTTTAAACTTAAACATTCAGTATATAAATTTTGTATTATTCCTAAAACTTCAAATTATTCTCAGAATCAATAAAAACATTTATTTTCAAAACCATGTTACCACACGGCAACAATATAGCAAAAGGGTTAACTCGCTATGAGTTACTTTTGTGTAACTTTGCGGTATTTTTTTTTCGGTTTTTTTCCTCGACATCAATACCCAATATGTAGTCATATAGATTCTGCCGGTAAGAATCCAGCAAACTAACAGAGCAGAATCTTTAAAGATTAAAAACCAAAACCGCTTACATTTCTAAAAACATCATTGAGATGGATAACAACACTTTTCCAATAAACATAGTTTGACCTCTACTGACATCAGAGGCGGATTCAGAAAAATATTTCGGGGGGTTTCAAAAAGTAATTCTTAAATGTTCATAAAATGCCTTTGGGGGGTGAACCCCCCAAAAACCCCCCACCCTGACTGACATTCAAATCAAATCGTATTCCAATTTATGAACTATTTCGAAAATGATCTATAACAGAATCGACAGCAAGATAGACTTACTAATAGAAAATCTGATAGAACAAAGAAGAAAGAAAAAATATAATAAAAAAAAAAAATTAATATATAATATAAGCACACAAGTTCACAAATGCCACAAATTTATGACATTTCCATAAGAAAAAAGAGGCGAACAAAAAGACGGAGGGGCAATCGGATGGACTATTGGAGAAACAATTGAATAGATAAACAAACCGTTATATAAATTAGCATAGCAAGCTCAATTCTACAAGAGATCTGCATTACAAACAAATCACTTTTTTCATATTGGTCACGTTTCGTTCTCGACTCCAAAGCGAATATACCCTGTCACTCTAGTGTAGGGTATATAAAATGTATGTCTGCAGCTACTTAGCCTCGGTTTGTCCTGAACGAAGAAACACCGAGCTGCCCATGTCAGCGCACATCCCAACAAGTTGATTCATTATTTGGTCCACGGCACCGCACATCCCAGGCAACGTTTAATTAATCGCTTCTGTCTCATTCCGGCTGTGGTGTTCGTTCTCGTTCCCGCTGTCACACCGCCAGATTGACGAACAACTAGCAGCGCTCTCGTGCAGCGGCATCTAGCGTGCACTGCACCTGTTAATGCGTGTCTGCGCAGCCGATAATGAAAATGTTAACATGGAGCCGAGCGGCGCTGCCGCCAAGCAATCGTTTGCTGGTAATCTGTGCCATTTGTCAAAGTTTTCCTCTTTGCTCATTTCTCAAAGTGCCACAAGAGCGTAATTACGCCGCTTGGCAATCAAGTTGCTGCCGCGCGCGGCTGCTGCCACAAATCTGACTGAATATTGCCGAGCCGCGCCGCACTACAAGCGCAAAGTTTAAGCCGAAACCAAATGGCAAAGTGCGCCAATGAATTGTGCCGCAAAAAACAAAAAAGAGCTGCGCGGCTCCTTAAGACGCGGCCTAACGAAAACAGCGAATTCAACGCGCAGTGCGGGGGCGGGGGCGGCCATGGCAAACTTTAACCTTTAACTGTAGCTGCCAACGCCAATAAGGTGGCCGCTGCCGCTGGCGTCGGCAGGCCGCAACGGCACACTTCCACGCTGCTACACAGTCTCATTAATCAGCAACAGCCACCGCTGGCAACAACAGCAATTAAAACAACAACAACAACTATAAACACTATTTGCCTATTTTCTCTCATTGTGTTTTCAATTTTTCATTGCAGTTGTTTGAAATCGTTATGCTAATTACAAAGCCGTAAGGCGCGCAACAACAGTCGGCCCGACAGTCAGCCAGTCAGCGAGCCGACCGACCAACCGAACGACAGCAGCAACGGCAACGACAACCACAAAACAAATGCTGACATACAAAGGAGCGGCAACAAGGACGTTAATTAATCAAAAGTTTCCTCTGGAATAACAACGACAAAAACAACAACAACTACAACAATCCACATCAGCAATTGGCTCAACTGAAAAGAAAAGACAGAGAGAAAAAAGTGGCCTGAAAAAGTGCGGAAAAGGGGCAACAACGAACACGAAACGAAACGAATTAATAACGTTGGAGGATTAGCGCTCAGTCGCGTCGTACAGCCAACGTTGACGCCTGATTTCGTGACCAGTGAACAATCACAACAACAACAACAACAACGCCAGTAAGGAATTTTGGTGGCGACAGTCGCCAGTTGACACCGCTTCGCTGGCAGGCGACAGCAGTCGCTTGCACGCTCACGCGCCGCACCCTCACAAAAACGTGTCCGTCATTACGCCAACGGATTAGCATTAGGCAAGCCGCAAGCACAACGCCATGACACGCCATCGACAGCACCACAGCAGCAGCGGCGCCCCCTGGCGGCTGCTTACGCACACACTTCTGCCCGCCGCACTGCTGCTGCTGCTCGGCGCCGTGCACCGCACCGACGGCAACTCCGACTGGATACAGAGCTGCAGCGTCTGCCACTGCCACTGGAACTCGGGTAAGAAGACGGCCGACTGCAAGAACCGCTCGCTTACCGCCATCCCCGACGACCTCAGCAACGAGCTGCAGGTGGTCGACCTGTCGAACAACCTCATCCCCGAGCTGCGCCGCGAGGAGTTCCTCGAGATGAACCTGCACAAGATCTACCTGCGCAACTGCACCATCCAGGAGGTGAACCGCGACGCGCTCAAGGGCCTCGCCATACTCATCGAGCTGGACATGTCGCACAACTTCATACGCGAGCTGCACGTGGGCACGTTCAACGGGCTGGTGAAGCTGCGCAACCTCGTCATGAACCACAACGAGATTGAGGTGCTCGACAACTACCTCTTCGCCGACCTGCACTTCCTGTCGCGCGTCGAGTTCAAGAATAACCGCCTCAAGAGCATTGCCATTCACACGTTCGGCCAGCTGCCGATGCTGTCCGCCGTCTATCTGGAGGCGAACGCGCTCACCGTGCTGCGCAAGGAGACCTTCGAGCGCGCGCCCAAGCTGCTGCACCTGTCGCTGGCGCAGAACCCGTGGAACTGCACCTGCGATCTGCAGGAGTTCCGCGACTTTGCGCTCGCCAACCGCCTGTACACGGCGCCCACCGACTGCGCCGAGCCGCCGCAGCTGCGCGGCAAACTGTGGAACGAGGTGCCGTCGGAGAACTTTGCCTGTCAGCCACGCATACTCGGCTCGGTGCGCTCTTTCGTCGAGGTGCAGTCCGACAACATTACGCTGCCGTGCCGCATTGCCGGCTGGCCGCGACCCAACGTCACCTGGATCTACAACAAGCGGCTCATCAACCCGAACGACCACCGCTTCCGCGTGCTCAACTCCATCGAGCAGGTGCCCGGCAGCGCCAGCAGCGCCGACCCGGCGCTCGTCTCCGAGCTGCGCATCTTCGGCGTACGCGCCAGCGACAAGGGTGTCTACACATGCGTGGCGGACAATCGCGGCGGCAAGGCGGAGGCCGAGTTCCAGCTGCTAGTCAACGGCGACAACTTTGGCGCACTGGATGGCATGGGCGGCGGCTTCGGTGCATCCACCACCGACACGCAGTCGAACGTGCTGCTCATCATCTGCTCGATTGCCATCACGCTGCTCGTGGTGCTCATCTTCGTGGTGCTGACCATCTACCTGTATTGCAAGCGTCTGCGCTCCTACCAGAAGGACAACACAATGATGAGCGAGAACGGTCTCATCTCAACGAAAATGGAGAAGACGCACAACGGCTCGATGCTCGAGGGCTCAGTGATTATGGAGATGCAGAAGAGTCTGCTGACCGAGGTGAATCCGGTGGAGAAGCCACCGCGACGTACCGAGCTGGAGAACGTCGACGGCAACGACGATGGCCACGAGATCAAGAAAACTCTGCTGGACGAGACACAATTCGGTGAGTGCGAAAATTAATGAATGGGGGAGAATTTAAATTTCGTTCTGAGTTAAACTAATCTAATTGATCAGTAATTACTGCGTAGTTACGGTAAATTGTAACCGTAAAGTCTGATTTAATTGAAGAAGTAAGGAGATCGCACTACAATCATTGCTGGTGCCATAAGTGACTGTCGGCAGTGATCGAAACAACTCTCACTGCTTCGTAGACCCGTCAGACATGACAACCACTTAGATGGAGCTACTTAGTTGACACACACACACACTCGCACACACTCTCAGACACACAATGCATTCTAGTCTCGAGTATCGATGAGCGACGTGGCGTGCGTTGCAGCCGCTTGTTGTGACATTTGCAAGAGGCCTCGTGCCTGTTGCAGCGGCCGCAGCAGCCGCAACCTCTTCAGCTGCTTATGCAAATATCCACAATGGGGCTTCAAACCACATACGCTGACATTTCAAGAGTTGCCCAGTGCAATCAAAGCTTACAATGCAATTGGCATACTTGACATGTCATCAGCTGCAGCGAGGCTGGCGTCGTTAACGTCGCTATCGTTGCCATCGTCGTCAACATGGCCATCAACAGTATCATGGTGGTCAACATGAACAACAACAACAACGGCAGCAGCAACAACACGAATACGCCTGTCCATTGTTATTTGTTGTTCTATCGAAGACCGCAGCGAGCTTTAACCAGGAAGCCACGCGTCTGCCTGTGTTCGTGCGGCTGTGCGTCAGTTTGCTAGGCGTTGCACAGGTAGTGTTCGAGCGAACAACGGCACTCGCCCACGCCGCCTCACTCGCATGTCCGTTCGCAGGTACACAAATGCAAAATCAACTCAAGCTGCCCGTATTTGCTGGTTGCTGGACATTGTGCAACATGCACGCCGACTTGCTAAGCACTTGCAAGATGTTGCTTGCCGAGTGTTGTGTGCAATAGAATAAATACAAATCCAGTTGGTTATTTGGCCAAGCGGCTACAGCAAACCTCTGCAACTCGACCGGACTCGACTCTGCCGTATTCGGTGTACAAACAATTTACGTTTATTAAATAATATTCACATGTTAAATAATAAATAAATAAATAAATGCCTGCAGCGGCTAATGCGAGTTGGTCCTTGAAGCACTGCACACCTGGGTCCTGTGTCTTCTATGGTGGCGTGCACTGTGTACGTTCGTGCATTGTTGACTTGCCATCTCTTTCTCTCTCTCTATATGGGTTCGCTTTTGTTGCCATGGGCCGCTGCAACACTGAATTTAGTAAATAATTGCAGATAAAATTATAGTAGACTGGGGAAATTGACGAGCCACAGGTCGTTGGCTGCAGGCTTAATCCACACTTAATTGCAACAACAACAACAATGACAATATATACGGCCGTTTATATTTAGGAGGTTGTAACTTGAAGGCACCTTGGCATAAATTAAATAAATATACTACAACTAGTTAAGAACCACTTTGGCATCGATTGAATAGTAAATTTGGAAATTAGCTCCAAAACGTTGTTTGTATTTTAAATGGACGTCCAATTTGTGTTACTTGAGGGCCAATATTAAAGAGTCATTTGAATATAGATTAATCTATTTACTGATTCAATGCTTTGTGATATTTTAGAACATAAATGCAGCAGAATTGTTAAATAAATAGTAAGGAAAGACCTATAAATATATCCATGAAGTGCAACTTCAGTAATATTACATGTCCAACTTGCGCCTATTTTCCGAAGATATTTAAAGCAATTTTTTTTGTATTTGATGGGTCTTTGCTGAAGTAAATAATAATATAGAACAAAGTGCGTTGAGTTGAGTTGCTATGGGAATGGAGGAAGTATTTTCTCTAGCTTTCCTTCAATTGTTTTTAGGTATCAGGGATTCGTTAAAGAATGCAGAAAATATGAACCACAATAAGTTAGATAGAGCTTTGCGTTCGTAACTTAATGTTTAACTATAAATCGTTTCCCTAACTGCCCCTTGTCTCCTAGTGTTTCCCTCTTTCTGATCCAAGTATATCATTTGTCGCCCTCGTCTAAGTGCTTGAGACTGGTTTCTATTGAGATATGTGTCATATCTGTTTATTTGCATATTGATGTACTTAACCCTTTCGGTACATCTTTTTTGTTTTTACCTTTAAAAATCATTCTTTTCCATTTTATTACTGTTTAAGCCTACATAATGAATAATCAAAAGTCATTTTTTTAAATATTGTTCGAAAAAGTGGTTTTTGGGCATCATGAAACATGAAATAAAAAAAATCGTACAGCCTTAGTGAATTATATTTGGGATCTAACTTTTTTTACACTTACTAAAGCAATAAATATCTACTAGATTACTTACATAAACCTATAAAATAAATTAATTTTTGTAATAGAATAAATAAAAATACGAAGTGACCTCTTCTTGTATTAGGTGTACAAGTAGAAAACCGCCGTTTTCCACTGGGTGGTGCCACCTTTGGAAATTGGTGAGAGAATTCCAATCAGAAACATCACATGGCAAGCTAAGATATCGGTTAACAACTCCACATCATCTCGCTTGTTTATTCTTATTGTCCATTTTTTTGTTGATGCGTGAAGATGTCGAAATTTGAACCGAATAAGCGTCATTTGCGGGAGATTTTGCTTTTCGCGTTTCATTCGAAAAAATCTGCAGCTGAAGCGCGTCGAATGATTGTAGCAACTTATAGTGAGTCGTGTATCAGTGAATGAACGTGTCGAGAATGGTTCGTGAAATTCAAAAATGGTGATTATGACGTGAAAGACAAGGATCGGCCGGGTCCCGTGAAAAAGTTTGAAGATGCAGCTTTGGAGACTCTGTTGGATGAAGATTCTTGTCAGACGCAACAAGAACTCGCGGATTCTTTGGGTGTGACTCAGCAATCCATTTCCCTTCGCCTGAAAAGCTTGGGAATGATATTATGAAAAAAACGGCGGTTTTCTACTTGTACACCCAATAAAATACGCAGCTCGATAGGACTGCGCACTTTCTGAACCCTTACAAGTTTCTTAGTACACTAATCAAAATACTTTTTTCAATATTTGGTATAAAAACCTTCAGAAAAAAATACAAAAATTTAAAAATATAGTATTCACAAGGTTTTGACCTAAAACAGGCACTGAAAAGAGGTTATGCCATATGGCATAGAATAACCGAAGGGGTTAACTGGCCAAAACAATCCGTAACCGGGTTACGGTCCGCCGTAAAAGCTCTCTCCAGGCGCCACTGCTTTGCGCATCTTCTCTATTTGGTAACACCAATAGATGATGGGGCCTCCTCAGCTTGGTACATTCGCCGAAGACACGGCGTTCCTTTTCGCCGATCATCTCTTTCGCCAGAGTTTCATCGTCATATTGATGTAAGAAAGTCAAAATGTCAATAAATCCGTACAATTTACCTCTTAGTTGTTAATAGATTTCGATATATTTGGCACCGGATTTTTTAAAGCAAGTTCTTATACATCGAGCCACGGCTTTGAGTGAACGTTGCAAAATCTGTCTAAGTAGTCTTCTTTCTAAATTAACTTTTTCAAATACCTACCAAGGTTCAATCTCATATTTGAGTAAACATTTGCTAACTAACCTCAACCTATATTAAAACAACAACCAACAACTATGATTCATGTTTCACAAACATCAGTCAGCCTCTTCATTTTCCCCCAACACTCGTTCAACAAATCAGATTTCTCTGCAAATAACTGTTAGCCCCGATTGATAAAGCTTTGGTAGCCTTGGTACAATAACCAACATTCAGGCCACTCAAAAGCAAACACAGTTAACCCTGAATGCCAATGTGAAGCAAAATAAAATAGAAAAAGCACAGCGTTTGCCGCACTCATTCCGCCATGAAGCGTTCGCCCGTAAAATTCAATATTCGGCAGTTCGAAGCATTGCCAGCAAAGAAAATAGAAGAGAGCAAAATATGCAAAGATTAATTGGTTTTAGCGAACGCGAACAACGCCACTTCACAACAACAAACAGCCCACTAGCAATTCCAACTCTTCTCAGTGGTAAAAACAAAGCAGAGATAAAAACCAAACCCACAACAGCAAAATCGAAGCCGCGGCAGCCAGCCAGCAGTTCATAGTTTGCAATTAAATTCGCTGCAATGGCAGTCGAATGCATTCGATCAAAACGAACGAAAACCAAAACTTTAGAAAAATGCTAAAATTTTTTCCCATTGCTCACTTCTCTTTCCTTTTCTCTCTCTCACAACAACAGGCAATCACCCGCGCGACGACGAGACACATTCGGTCGCCCTGTCGGACACCACCGCACCACGGCCCCGCCACGCCTACATTGACGACAGCTATGGCACCAGTTTGCCGCCCGACCTGCTGGCCTTCCCGGCGCGCGTGCCGCCCACCTCACCCTCGATGCAGTCGTCGCACTCAAACATCCCCGAGCAGATCATCTACGGCATCCGCTCGCCACCGCTCACCAGCCCCGTGTACGCGCACATGACGCCGCACGGCATCTACGGCACCACCACCATAGCCGCGGCCACGCCCAACGGCTTCATGACGCTGCAGCACCCCAAGTCGCGCAACCTGGCGCTCATTGCCGCCGCCAACAGCCGCCAGCAGCAGCAGCCGCATCCGCAGCAACAGTTCGCCCATCATCAGCAGCAGCAGCAGTCGCCGTTCGTGCCGGCGCCGGTCGTCTACTCGCCCGCGCCCGCCGTCGTCATGAAGCAGGGCTACATGACCATACCGCGCAAGCCGCGCGTACCCAGCTGGGCGCCCTCGACGTCGGCGACGCACAGCGCTGCGCTCAGCGAGTTTCAATCGCCCACCTCGCCAAATCCCAGCGAAACGGGCACCGCCACCACTGCCGAGCTGCAGTCGGAGCCCGTCTACGACAATCTTGGGCTGCGCACCACCGCCGGCGGCAACTCGACGCTGAACCTGCACAAGGCGCACGTGGCGGAGGGTGCGACGCGCTACAATATGCGCGATCGGCCGCTGCCCGCCACGCCCAGCCTCACCTCGGTCGCATCGAGTGTCGGCATACCGCAGCAGCAACAGCAGCCACAACAGCAACTGCAACAACAACAACAACAGCATCACCAGCAGCTGCAACAGCAACAACAGCTGCAACAACAACCACAACAACAACAGCATTCGCATGCACATCCGCAGGTGTCGCTGGCGGCGGCACTGCCACACAACGGCGCGTCGCCGAGCGCGAAAATCTACGAACCCATACACGAGCTGCTGAACAACCACAGCCACCTGACCACCACCTCGGACACGGAGCCGCTGTACGGCACCGCCCGACACAACAGCGGCCTCACCATTGTGCCCAGCGTGGGCGGTGTTGCCGCAAGTGGCGGCGAAACGAAGGTGGCGAAAATTCCGCCACGCCCGCCACCAAAGCCGAAGAAGAAAATGTCGGTGACGACGACACGCGGCGGCCAGGGCAGCACAAGTCAGCTGTTCGACGACGAGGGCGAAGACGGCACCGAGGTTTAGTCGGCGGAGTGTGCGGAGCAGCAGCAGCGGAAGGATCAGGAGCCAGAGCCGCAGCGGGGCGAGTGACGCGTCGAACGTTTGCCTTCCGCCAATTCAAAAGCGCGTCAGCTGTTTTCATTGTTGCTAACAAAGTGTACAACAACAACAAAAACGACAGCAACAGCACGCACATCCGCAGGCGTTGGCGAACAGAGTGGTTAGTGAGGTAAGAGGAAGCACAGCAGCGGGAGAAGGCACGAAATGGCTGACAATGCGCTTTGCGGTGCTGCGCGGTGCAGCGGGCAGGCGAACTGACTACGGCGCCGCACTTTTTGTGTTATTTGGCGTAGACCCCAGTTTCATGCGTATTTTTGCAGCGTTATCCGCACAAATTCACACTTTGCCGACGGTCCCTCGTCCAAACCCACACCCACATTGGCCATTGAATCATAAAAGTTCTTTAGCCGAAAGTCCGATTCACGCTGCGAACTGGCGTTGCGAGTGCGGCGCCGCAATAAACGCCGCCAAAGTTTTGCACAACTTTCGAATAGTTCTGACTGAGGTGAAAAACTTTCGCATGGGCGAACAAATTTCATTTAACATTGGCGCAAGTCCTTTTATTTCTTGTTTTGTTTGTCGCTGGCGAGTAGCAGAGCAAAATTTGTCCGTCCAGATCCAGGAGGAATATAGTTCGAAGTGGGGTTTCGAGTTGGTGAAGAGTGACTAAGGCGAAAAGTAGTTGGAGATTTTTCAACAATTCTACAAACAGCTATCAAATTTCGAATAAGTAGTTTGAAGCGGCAAAGTGTTTGTTGATATGTGAAACAAATGCAACTCTCACATGGACTGCGGTCAACAAAATCATTTTTAGAGAACGATTAGGTTTTAAGGCACAAACAGTATTAGTTGTAATGGCTGAAAGCAGCATTCTGTGTCCTTGAAAGTTTCCAGAAGACTTTAGTTTGACTACTTTGTTTGGTCATATAAGTACTCGAAGAATTGCTAAACATTTCGGAATGTGAGTAGAAATGTGGAGTTTTAAATTGAATGTTCATAGTAGAAGTTGTTCTTCTCAGGAAGAAGAGCAAACTTAGACCAAATTAGAACCCACAAATGGGCAAATATGAACCCCATACTTCGACTAAAATTATTGCATTGCCAAAGCAAACACTTTCGAATCTTACTTCCAAATCCCTCGAAATCACTATCAATCATCATCATCAACTATCAATCAATTTGTCTACAGCTCGTCTCTTCCCAAAACCTTCCAAGCCTTTCAAAAAATTAAACTCTAAACTGACTACAAACCACTTCTGCTTTCATTTGTCTTTGGATTCTCCTCGCAAAATCCGCCTAGACATTTCTTAACTGACTTCAAATTAATCTCCTTGACACTGTAACTCTTCCATGCAACTTTTATACGATTTTTTTGAAAAAACATTTTTATATGAATGACTCCAACACTTCTTCATAACTGCTTTCAAGATTTGTAAGAATTCTTTTTGAACTTTTTGCCCCACTCCCTTTTAACTAATCCAACTTTCTCTCCGCGCTGAGCTGGGAAGCTGACGAGCTGAGGATTAGTCATTTGAAAACTTCTAAACTTCATTACTTCCTTCACATCTTCACTGTGAACTGTTGCCTTTTGTCTTCTTATGACTGTAATTTATATTGTTTTGCATATTTAATGCCTCAAACATTTACCAAAAGTCGCTTTGAAATCATTCAACTGCTCAGTTAAGCATTCATCTTCAGCGCACAACAACAACTCGCTTAATTTCGTCATTTATATTTTGCATGTCTTTCCGCATTAGTTGGCGCATCAATTGACTGCCAACCATTAAACGCCGATCGCTTTTCTTGCGCTCCTCGCGCTCGCTCCTTTCCCGCCCGTCGCTGCATTCATCAACTCAACGCGCGCAAATTTGCTTTAGCTCCAATTCAACTTTAATTGTGGCTAATAATTTATCCACTAATGACTTCCTGCCAGAAAGCGACGCTGTAAATTAGCAACAGCTTCCCGTTTTAGTCGATTGCCAGCAATTTTTAAATACTTTAGCTCAATGCAGTCACTCACCCACCCATCCAACCACCCTCCCACCCAATTGTATCGATTTCGGTTGTGTAATGCGCCGACAGGTGAATGAAAAATGCGCTCAACGCTGCGCCTCGTTTCACTGCATGAAGAAGACTACGTTAAGCGGCCCATAAAACATCGAAAAATTCTGCCAGCTGCAAGCCGCCTCCCGCCTCTTCACTCCAAGCCACGCAGCACTTTGCCAGCGCCTCGAATACAGCTGAAAATGATCGCGTGACTTGTGTGCCAAACGACTGATGTAGAATTTAGAAATTACACTGAAACAAAAACAAAAAATCTCAAACACAAAATTACTTAAAAAGTAGCACAGTGCAGCGAGATTCGCTCCTTCGGTTGCCCGCCTTAGCCCTTCGTTTCAGTTCAGTTCGGTTCAGTTTAGTTCAGTTCAGTTTAGTTCAGTTTTTGTTGTTTCCGTATGCTAATTGGGCGCAGTGGCGCAACTGCCAGGTGGTCGGCCGCATTGTAGATTTACGATTGATGACCATTTTCGAAGCGATTCGATTTGATTCGTTTTGTTTTTATTTGTTTGTGTTGTGCTTTTTTATACGCTGTTTCTCTCTCTCTCACTCACACACACACTTTCATCGCTCGCATTAAGTTAGCTAGGATTGTAAAATACTAAAATAAATACCAATTAATACGAATATGATTTAGCAGTTAAGTCGCAGCAGCAACGAGAGGAGCTGAACGTTTTAAAACCCTACAAAAGGCGATTCAGACAGATTCGTTCGATATTTAAGAAATTATATGATAGACGAAAATGTAGTCGTAAGCAGAAGAGAAACCATCTAGAATCTAGCTTAAAGTTAGTGTAAAATATTATTGAGAATTTTTAAAAAATTTCAATTATCACAAACATACAACTAACAACTGTAAATTATTATATCGCGTAATTTTAAAGATTTAATAGCGTCGAATTTCCATTACGTTTTGTTCTCCATGGCCCACAGCAAACCCAAAAATATAAACAAACAAAAGAGAAAAATGAATGAAATGTAATTAAGCGGCTAAGCGAAGCGGAAAAGCGAAATGTGCGCGCAACTCTGAACAAAAACAAAACAAAACAAAACCAATAAGCAAAATGTGTATGTAATGAAATGAGTAAATATGTATTCAAATAAAAATGCAACAACAAATCACAGCAAATACATAAAGTGCATGTACTATAGGGGCAGTTAGTTTAAATTTACAACAACAACAAAAACAAAGAAAAACAAACGAACAGCAAGCGACAAGAATGGCAAAAGAAAGTGAAAATACACACAAAAACAAACACACACACGAGAAAAGCTATATATATATTTAAAAAAAAATATATAAATATATATTTAGAGAGAGATAGATATACACAGGCAAAACTGCACTCACTCACGTGTGGAGGAGCAGCAGCAATGACGCAGAACTGCGCGTGTGAGGCAGCTTTGCGCGCAGGACGAGTTGGCTTCTGGCTGCTGTGGCAAGAAGTAGCCAAAGTGGCAACTTTCTCTGCTGCCTGTTGGCTATCTGCTCGACAGACGATCACACGTGGCGACATAGAACACGAACGGCAATTTTGACACGTTTTCCACTGTTTGTAACAGTTCACAGTTAATTTCATTGGCGGTATTCACGATGTGCAGAAAAAGAGCCAATTTCTTAATTTCCACTAAACAACAACAAAATACATTGTAGTTCACTTTAACACATTTGATCTACTCAAACTGCTCTAAATTTAGAATTAACGGATGAAAATTTTATTTATAAACACAGTTTTAGGAAAAATCAAACGTTAAACTTTAGTAATAAAAACAATATACAAGTTTGAAATTAAAAATTTTATAAAAATTTAATTATAAAACATTTTTCAACACATTTCAAGCCACAAAAACCGGACATTTTGTTAGACTTTTTTGATTGAAAGACTTCAAGACAATTGAAACAAGTTTGAAAAAAAAATTTGCAAAGATTTAACTTAAAAAATACACAAAAACCGTAGATTTTGTTAGACTCTTTTGGTTAAATAACTTCAAGACAAGTGTTCAAGTGTCTATTAATAAAATATTCTACAGGAAATCATTTGGCAGCTTGTTGTTGTTGCTTTCAATACTAAATACTTGGTTTCTTTAACATTTGTGTAATTTTCTTCACATTTGATTGTCTTTGTAGTTAGGCATCATTTTTCAAGGAAAAGAATCCCAGTTTTAAGATTTTTTTATCTCAGTTAGACACAAATGTAACTCCAGACCTAAACAATCATAAACTATAATCAGCTGATCTTGTAACTGACTGAGTACATTGCCACAGCTTCAAAACTTTAATTCACTTCCTTTGTTTCCACCTCATCTCTGCCATACACCGTGAATACCGCCACTGCCCATCAATCGATTCATTGATATTTCCGCATTGACATTTACCCTCAGCAACCTTCATTTGACAATAACCACACATCAGTTGTTGTATTTGTGCATTTCTATTTTTAGTTTTAGCCTAAACTCGCCTCGAACTAAGCTTAGTTTAATAATTTGTATTATGCAACAATAAATACTTTCAACTATACAAACTTTCATAAGGTTTGATTGAGTAGTGGGCGCTTTTAAATTTAAATTTAAATTTAAATTGAAAACTTTAATTCGTACAAAGCAACAAAGCGACAAGCAATTCAGCGCATAATCAAAATTTGAGTTTCAACGAATTTCTTGCTGGCAATTTTTTTCTACTAGCTTAAATATATTTTTGAGCTGCGGTCCTTTTGGTCGCTGCCTACATAAATAATTAAGTAGTAATAATTAAGTTTTTAGTCTCTAAGTTCTTAGCATTTAATTTACACAAATTTAATGTTTTTTTTTCATTAATACTTTTAGTAATTACAAAAAAGCATTTTCCATATTTTCAACTATTTAACACTGTCACATGCAAATTTTTCACTCTAGTACAATAATTTCTACCCATTTCTATTTTTAAGTTAGCATTTAAGCAGCGTTCTAAACGTCACTTTGGAATATTGTTTTTTTTTACAGTGTACATTCAAACATGGCTCACTTAAGTTAGACACCTAAGGTGGTCAAGATGGCTGCATAGTGCCCGCCGTTTCATTGCTTTTCACTTGTGCTCGCCACAAGATTCGAACTTGTAAACTTTTGCTTTTTATTTACGAAATGTTGCATTTGCCTGCAAGTTTTACAATACTTTTTATAAATATGTATGTAAATCTAAGCTAAACAGACGATCGATGTGTGATCGTGCCGAATTGATCGCTGGCAATTAAGTCGACGACAATGACGATGACGATGATGTGTATGAAAATTATATATATTAAACATAAATGAGTATATAATGATGTATTATTAATATTATGAGTATTAAATATAATTTTTTTATAAATAATTCAAATCAAAGGCGTTTTATTTTATTGACGAGAAAATGCGATGTTTTGATCATGAAAGTGGTATTGCTCTGCTAAAAAATTGCAGAGAGAAACTTGCAAATTCATCCTCTGTCAGTAAGTATAACTAAGTGCAGTGACCCACAAATGAGGGTTTGGGGTACAAACCGCCCAAAGTATGCAGCAAATATTTTAGTTGACAAATATGTTTTCAACTGGTATTGCGGTCAAAAGTTGTGGACGGAAGCGACTTCCAAAACAAAATCTTAAATGCACCACTGATGTTGCTAGATCAGGAGATTTCCTCTTAAATTTAGGAGATTCTTGGTCTTTTAGGAGAATTTTTAAGAGAAAGAATTGTTTAGGACAGAGTTTAGGAGATTTATTTTTTATGTTAGGTGAGATTTCGGAGACAAAATTTGTATACAATAAAAAAATTATATGTATATATTTTTATTTTTTATGAGAAGTTTAATTCCTTTAAAATGACGCAAATTATTTAAAAAAATTGAGAATTTTTAGTACTTTTGGGAGCAATTTTCAGTATTTTTTTAAGATTTAGGAGAAAGTCATTTCAGGTATCTGGCACTGACTCGGTATGTCTACCTCAGGATGTCTACCTCAGCAAGTCTAAATCAGTCAGTAAGTCAACGAAAACACTACAATATGATTGACAACAGCGACTGTAAATCCATCGATAGGCATTGTTTTTTGATTAGATGGTCATATACAAAATGAGATGTGTGAGTCGGTGCGTTGTCATAGTGAAGAAACCATATGTTGTCTCTTCACAATTCTGGCCTCTTGCGAAGAACACTTTCGCCCAAACGCTTTAATACGAAAATTCGGTTTGCTGGCCAAAGTAGACGTGGTTCGTATCGCTGGATTGTGGTTTAACGCAGTTCACCACTAGTAAGCACTTTAATGCAAATTCCCTTTCACTTTACTTTCACTTTACTGATTCACTAGTCACTTTACCTTCACTTATCCTTCGCCTTATCTATGTTACACCATTGTTTGTCAAAATCAAACCAAAAATTACTGCGCAACTCGTCCTTGAACGTTCCAGCATTTCTTCGAATCATCTATGCAATAATTTGCGCAAAATTACCATGCCCCTAAAAGTATGCAATGCTGCTGCTGCCAAAAAATTTCCGTTCAGTGTTGCCGCGTGTTACCTGTGCGTCTCACAACACAATACTCCTTATTTACTCTCTGACCTGGTGGAAGAAACTTGAAGTGGACCACGCCACAGCATTAAATGAAAACGTTAAACAAAACTTTGACTTTGGATCAATTCTGACGTGGTTTTTCGGGTCTTGGCTCATCCGAGAAGCGATGATTGTTTTTCAGTGTCGATGTCATATTCATAGACCCATGTGTCGTCACCGGTAAGAATAACATTTTGGATTAAAGAAAACATTTCTTTAGCGATTCATTTCAATCCGGTGCTATTGCTACAATAAATTCAGCCAATTTCGCAGAAAACAACAAATACTGACCTGTTTACAAAGCTACCACATACAAAGTTTCGACAGATACATACACATATGGTCAAAAAAATAAGTACACTACCTAAAATTATGTTAATGTACAATTTTTTTTGGAGTATTGAATTCATACATGGTACTTCCTTTTTATTTTAATAATTTCAGTATGGCAATGCTTTTGAAAGTGAAAATGAAACAGGGTTTTCCCCAATCTGTCGTATTTGGGCTTGTTTCGCTGTGATTTGGTATAATTGGTTGGTCATAAAAATAAGTACATTGATTCTTTTTCACGTTTTTCAACAATCTGATCAGTTTTTCGCAAAGGTTTGTTTTTTTATTTGTTATATTATTTATTTATAGTAAAATAAGAAGGAAAACATCTTGCAGATGGGCCGCAATAAACATTGTACTTCCGAGGAGAGGAAAATCGCTTTGAGGTTGAGAAATGACGGCCAAAGCCTTCGTTCCATTGCCAAAACTTTGAATCGGTCACTGTGTTTTGTCCAAAATGCTTTAAAAGCTAAGAAGATCATTGAAAAACGCGGAAGACCAAAAAAGACGTCTATAACGACAGATACTCATATTGTCACTCTTGCGAAAAAGGTCCCATTTGTATCCTCGAGAGCCATTTCAGCAGACATCGGCAACGTGATTTCTTCCCGAACTGTTCGTCGAAGGCTACAAAAAGCTAATTTGCCTGGACGAATAGCCAGAAAAGTTCCTTTGCTTCGGAAAAAAAATTTGAAGACGCGGTTAGCCTTCGCAAGGGAACATTTAAATTGGTCCGGACCTGAGGGTGAAAAAAATGGCGAAATATTTTGTGGAGCGACGAAACCAAAATTAATTTGTTTGGAAATGATTCTGCTCGGCATGTTCGACGTCCTAAGGGTAAAGAATTTCACGTGCGCTTTACTAAAAAAACCATGCCACGGGGGAGGCAACATCATGGTATGGGGTTGTTTTTCATGGTACCGTGTTGGACCAATACATCTTATAACCGATACCATGACGAGATTTCACTACAAAGACATCTTGGAAAATACCATGTTGCCCTATGCTGAGGAGAATATGCCGCTAAGGTGGACATATCAGCAAGATAATGATCCGAAGCATACTTCCAAATTGGTCAAGAAATGGATTCAAGAAAATGGAGTGGCGTTGCTTAACTGGCCGAGTCAGTCACCGGATCTGAATCCAATCGAAAATCTTTGGGGAGAAGTGAAACGAAGAATTGGCAAGGAAGTATTCCAATATAAGGACCAATTATGGAATTTTGTCCAAAAAACTTGGTATGAGATACCAATAGAGACTTGCCGTAAGTTTATCTCCAGTATGCCAAAACGAGTGGCGAAAATTATTCAAAATAAGGGTGGGTATACCGGCTACTAATAAAAAAAAGAATTTGTTAACAAAGAAAGCCGATAAAGTGGGAATTTGAACTTATTTTTTTAATATAAACAGAATGTACTTATTATTTTGTCCAGCCATTTTCATTAATTTTATACTTTGTTAATGATTCTGAAAGTTCTTTTTGTGTTTTATTCGTATTATCCTTATTTATTTTACTTGTTATGTTATAAGAAAATATTTATCAATTTGTTTTTAATTGAACTTAAATAAATATTCGCCTACAAGCCATTGAAAAGATTATATAGGCCTGTACTTATTATTTTGACCATATGTGTACATATTTTCTGTTTAAAAACCAGACGACAGATTACAAAACCATAAAAAAGATTTTGAAGAAATATTGTTAAAATCTTGTTTTGATGAAATATTTTATAAATCTTTGTTTTAATGAAATTTCGTCAAAATCTTTTTTTTATGAAATATTGTCAAACGATTTTGATAAAATTTTGGGAAAAAAGATTTTGAAAAAATATTGTCAAAATCTTTTTTGGATGAAATATTTTAAAAATCTTTGTTTTAATGAAATTTTGTCAAAATCTCTTTTTTATGAAATATTGTCAAAGGATTTTGATACAATATTGTGAAAAAAGATTTTGAAAATATAATGTCAAAATCTTGTTTTGATGAAATATTTAAAAAATCTTGTTTTTAATGAAATATCGTCAAAATATTTTATTCTGATGAAATATTGTCAAAGGATTTTGATACAATATTGAGAAAAAATATTTTGAAGAAATATTGTCAAAATCTTTTTGACAAAATATTGTCAAAATCTTTTTTTGATGAAATATTTTAAAAATCTTTTTTTATGAAATATTTTACAAATCTTTTTTTTAATGCAATTTTGTCAAAATAAATAAATAAATATTGTCAAAGGATTTTGATACAATATTGAGAAAAAATATTTTGAAGAAATATTGTCAAAATCTTGTTTTGATGAAATATTTAAAAAATCTTTTTTTTAATGAAATTTTGTCAAAATATTTTATTCTGATGAAATATTGTCAAAGGATTTTGATACAATATCGAGAAAAAATATTTTGAAGAAATATTGTCAAAATCTTCTTTTGACAAAATATTGTCAAAATCTTTTTTTGATGAAATATTTTATAAATTTTTTTTTATGAATTATTTTACAAATCTTTTTTTTAATGCAATTTTGTCAAAATAAATAAATAAATATTGTCAAAGGATTTTGATACAATATCGAGAAAAAATATTTTGAAAAAATATTGTCAAAATCTTTTTTGGATGAAATATTTAAAAAATCTTTGTTTTAATGCAATTTTGTCAAAATATTTTTTTCTGATGAAATATTGTCAAAGGATTTTGATACAATATCGAGAAAAAATATTTTGAAGAAATATTGTCAAAATCTTTTTTGACAAAATATTGTCAAAATCTTTTTTTGATGAAATATTTAAAAAATCTTTTTTTGATGAAATATTTTAAAAATCTTTTTTTAATGAAATTTTGTCAAAATCTTTTTTTCTGATGAAATATTGTCAAAATCTTTTTATCTGCTAAGTTCTGATTAGAAGATGTGTCATTCATATGGGTGACATGTCAAACCCTCTTAATGAGAAGTGCTGTTTAAATATTTAAGAATAAAAACTGTGTCTATCATCCGAAGCTCTGAAGGCAAGTACTTTTTTTTTACAGATCTTGAAATCAAACTGTTTGACTTTCATAAATCCTTTTCCCTTTTGTAAATAAAATTGAACAATCACAGAAAAGCACCTCGAAATCATTCCACTTGTGTTTCACTCTCACAGAATTAAGTATTAATTCTCTCATAAAAATATTGCAATTAATTTCCACTTTCGATTTCAAATATAAGTCGCACAATTGCATAGTAGCTGCACTTTTTAATGGCAACCCTTAGCTGTATTATTACTTGAAAATGGCTGCGCCATTCACTTTGCAGTTGCTGCACTCGAAAGCTATCACTCGAGGACCAAAAAGACAACCAAATCATTGCGCATCCTTTGTGCTGTGGCATTTTCATTTTTCTTCTGAAAACGGCAACTTTGTGGTTTAATTAAGATTGCGTGCGCAATCAATAGCGCACTCACACACTCTCACACACACACACACGAAATACCAAAAGGATTCGCTTACCTCGCAGGCAATCACTTAGTAGCAGTAAACTCTCTTGCAGCACAAAAAACGAAACAAAGCAACCAGCAGCACAAAACGCTGCCAGGAAGCAGCAATTTTCGTTCGCCGCACCGCTGCAGCACAAAATGCAACGCATTCCACTGTGCAGCGCTTTTCATACCTTTTGGCCCCAAAAGCGGCATTAATTCAACTTGCAGCCAAAGGCGAATAAGCTGGCGGCAGCAACGGAAGCGAAAGTGAAAATGAAGTGAAATAAATGTAGTGCAAAACTATGCGCACTCTGGCGTGCAGCGCCATGAAAAATAACAAATTAAAAATAATGGAAATGGAAGCATAACAACAACAAAAACACCGTCGCCTGGTCAAAAGGAAATGCGAAGCTCACATAAAACACTAAATTCTAATGCTTTTCGGTTCTATTTACTAAAGTGTAGTGAGAGTTTTGGCATTTCTTTTTGGCACGTTTTCAGTGCTTATTTGTGTTTAGATGTGTCTGTATGTGTGTGTGAGTGTGTCGCTGTGGCCAACGCCAAATGAATCTCTTGCCAGCTGCACTTATTTATTTCGCATGCTGTCGCTCTCTTAGTTAGCTTAGCTTTAAAGTTAACAACAACAACAGTAATAAAAACAATAACAACAACAAAACAGCGTTAAAAAGCGCATTTTATAACAACGAACGAAACCAAAATTGCACGCCGGCACGACGGCAATGCGCTAACGAACAAAAAACAACACACACACACACAAAACACATACACACATAGCATTAGTTTACAAGCAGCAGCGCCGCATAGTTAGCGCAGTATTATCGCCAGTTGTTGTTGTTCTTGTTGTTTTTGTTGCTCAAATTTCCATTGCCATTTTTTTGCGCCTTTGTTTTGTGCCACTTATTTCTTATTGCAGCTGTTTTTGTATTTTTTTTCGATGGTTTTATTTTCTTATTTTTGCAACACGAAAATGCATTTTGTTAAACGTATTTTTGTGTCAGATAAGAAATCACAAAACATGAAAGTAAATGTTTATGAAGTCTGTGCCGTGTACAGGATACGGCAAACGTAATTTTTTAACGTTTTTATGAGCCAACCGTCAGCGTCACCCAACGTTGCACCACCGCGGCGCTGGCTGTTGCAGAACAAAGTTGCAACCGTTCGTTGCTGCTCAGCGCTGTTGCCTTTCCATGTGCCGCAGTCAGTCAGTCAGCCAGCCAGCAAGCGAGCAGTACGCGTTCAAAAAAACGAACACAGATTGCCGACTTTTTCTATTTTCTTCATGCTACTAGTGCCACTTTCTCAGTGATAATGTGCACAGTGGGGTGAAATTTGTTAAGTGTTGATATTGAAAATATATTTAATATAGTATCCGACAGAAACCACTTTTTTGGGCCGCAACCGAAACCAAGTTTCGGTTTTTTTTAATACTCGGCTGAAACCGAAACCAAAACTAGAATAGTTGAAATAAAAATCACCACATCAGGCATCAAAATCACCATGTTTCAACAAACGAAATTTACTTTGAGTAAATAAAGAACAAACAAACAAACAAACAGAACATAGCATAACATAAATAAATACTTTTTAATAAAAATAATTAATTTATTTTTTAAAAACATAAACATACAAAAAATCCCATCAAAATATTCCAAAAAGTTTCGGTTTCGGTCATTATTTCACCGAAGCTGAAACCGAAATATTCGGTCAGACACTAATTTAATAATTACTGCATAACGGTAAATTACAATTTACAAGCTCGGAGTGAGGTGCAGAAGTTAGGTTAGGTTTGGGTAGCAAACGCATTTATCTTTTTAAGCTCAGAAACTGAAATTTCTTAAGAGATTTGGGGTGAGTGACTACTGTAGTAATGGAAAATAGCTGAGGGCAACAACGTTTAAGAGGGAATGCCCTTCGAAGTAAACTATCCTCTCCCCGCTATCATTGTTGGGCATTAACCATGCAGATTCGCTGATGGTGAACATTTCACTGTCAAACCTGTCTTCGTATAAAGCTGTCAGTCGGTGAAATCTTCTTATAGCCAGATTCAGGCAGTAACACATCATCACATCTCCCTTATTGAACCACAGCTGCGGTCGATAGTGGTTGCCAATGGTGTACACCCCCTTGGTTTTAGAGGTACAAACCCCCAAATATCCCTTTTTTATAAACATTTTGGGTGTCAAATAAGTTTTCAAATGGTTTTGGACTCAAAAGTTTTGTAGGTAGTTGTTGAACAGAAGGTTGACTTGTCCATAGTTCAGTGGACTGGCAGGACCGATAAAATAATAAACTTTTTTAATTTTAGTTTTAAATCATTTTAATTTAGTTATTTTATAGTATATTTTCTAATTTTATATTTAATTTTTTTTTAATCCGTCTTTCAAGTTTAGATTTTATTTAAATATTAAAATGTTTATCAAATTAATTTTTTGTTTTTGTTTCTAGCCTGTAGATTTTGTATCATTTGGCTTAAATAAATAAATAAATAAATTTTTTTTGTTTCATGTTAATTTATTTTAATTCAATTATTTTATAGTATATTTTTTATTTCATTTATTTTAGTATTTCGTATTTCAGTATTTCAATTAATTTTATATTTAATTATTTTTTTAAGTACTTCTTTCAAGTTTAAATTTTTGAAGTTTCATTCAAATATTAAAATGTTTGTCAAATTCATTTAGAAAATATTCGACATTTTATAATTTTGTATTAAAATTAACAAAATCTAGTCCTATAGTTTTATAGATGAAATTTATTCTTTTTAACATTTGTCCCACCGTGCAGCCAAACGCGACGCATAGTTGCCGTTTGACGTTATTTTCACTCAAAGCGCTTTTTTCCGCTTATTTCACTTCCGTGCTTAACATGTGCAAAAAACACTTAAATTCTTTGCCACCTTCGCCACTGTGTCCACTCACCCACCCAATCGGCGAAAAGCAGCAAATTTTCCTTTCTTTTTTGGTTTTATTGCGCTCACACTTCTCTACACAGTTATGCCTTTTCATGTTATGAGTTGTTGTTGGCGCTGCTGTTCTAAGATTTTTTGTACGTTCACCTCGCAAAGTTCAAGTCGTTTGTCCGCGTGTGCAAAGTGTGACTTAGCACACACGAGACAGAAAGCACCAAAGCGAGAAGCAAACACACACAGCGGAGCGAGACAGAAGTAAAGTGCAGTGCGGTACAAGAAAAATTAGACAAAAGTCAGCTGCATTACACCACTGAGTGAGTGTGTAAGTGTGGCGAAAAGTTTTTAATTAACGCCATTTTTCCACTGTATTCGCTTTAATTACAATTTGCAGTTAATTTCCAAATTGCATGTCGGTCGCCAATCGACGCCAACATCCTTGCACGCAACATGAAAACGCACACAGCGCCGTTGGTGGTTGTTGTGGTTTTCGGGCTTAAGTGCACATTGCATTGGTGCTTCCAGGCCGACAGATCGATTACACAACGCAGCAGCGCAAAACATTCAACAAACATGAAAAACAGAATTGAAATTAATGTTGCGTATACGCAACGTTGGCCAGTTTGTGCAGCAGTGGTTGAACGAAAAATTGTCACCCATACTTTTATGTGTGCTTTTTTCTTTGCTTTGATTAGTTTACATTTAGTTCCATGCAGATAATAAAGCATGAAGGCAGTGCTTGACTTTTGCTTTTTCTCGTTCGTGCAGTCGACAAACTTTCGCCACAAAGTTTCCTGCTAGCGACACACTACACTTTCCTTCTTTATTCCACCTTTATTGCTGTTTTGTCTTTGCTTGGCACAGTTTCAAAAGTGTCGTCAATAAAAAAGTTGAACTTGTGTACATAAAATCTTTGCCATTTCTCTATTTTTGTCATCGCTTCTTGGTGATTTTTGGCACTTTGCGTGTTTTTGTCGGCACTTTCTCGACAAGTTTTGGGCTAATGCCACTGATATTTGGCGCGAAGGCATTTCAGGCAATGGGCAGAAAAGCTTTTGTATGCAGCGCGACAAAGCACAACTGAAGTGACGCGATTCACAAAATTACAACTGGCACATGTAGCGCGCCGAAATCAGACAAAATCCGAGCAGTGCGACAAATGTGAAGCAGATCAATGCACAAATTGTGTTGTGCACTGGGTTTGCAGTTCGATTGGGATTTGTTCGAGCGCAAGCAGGCAATGAACAGTAGAGTGAAGATGGGCTTTGTTAACAAAAACTGTTGAGCACATGGCTCTTTTTCTTACTAATTTTTTTGCAAAGGTTCAGCTGCTAAAACTGGGAAAAATTTACAAAAAAAATGTTCAAAAGTATCTCCTGAAAAGTTGTGAAGGAACACTGGATGTGTTACAGAAAAAGAATCTGTATTCGACGTTAGATGCTCTAACGCTTGGGCTTTTTTCTCCAAATGAAGTTCACTTCACGGTCAATGAACCTTAATAAAAAATTAATTTGAATTATAAATCTATATTGTTCTGATTTCGCTCTGAAAGCTATTTGATTGCTTTCATTAAATTGTCAAAATTTGCACTGTGGCATTGCGCTCAGTGACGGCTCGATTGTGTATGTCGCACGTGGCCGCTGGTCGCATTAATAATTTCGTCACGTCACATTTTAATGCAGCCATTTGACATCCAGCTGCAGCAATTTCCCCCGCCCCCTTACCACCCGTCAGCGCCACAACCGATCTATAAAAGCTTCTAATCGATCTGCCATTCAACAATCCAAATGAGCAGCGATTACGAGAAAATCTGTCAGTGGTTATTCATTGAAATATTTTCTCACTTTTGTGTTTTAAAACAAATGCCAAACGTGCCACTAGCGCCAGCCGACCGCAGCAATTGCCCATTGTCTGCCAGCGGCTGTTATTTGTAATTCAGCCGTTTTGCATTAAAATTTCGCTTATCGACAGCAATAACCGATTTGTTGGTAATGGCGCCATCGATGCGGCTGCAATCAATTTATGCGCGCGCCGCCACTGCCAGAAGACATTAAAGATGATTTGCAACATTATGGCGCAGACTTTGGATTTGAATATTTTGTGAATATTTCATGAAATCCATAAAACGTGTTCGCTGGCGAAGCACAACAATCAGACAAGCCATCAGCAATAATAAAAAACAACAATATATTTATTTGTATGATTTTTTTATTGGGAACAAAAAATGTCAAATGCAGTGCCACAAAATATGAAATAATGTAACAAAGGTCAATGTGCGGCTTGTGAAATCCTTGAAAAGGATTGAAATTGAGTCCTTCTGAGCGCATTTGGTCATTGCGTTGTTTGCCAGCATATGAAACGAGCTGTCAGTACAACAATTTCCTAATTAATTTGTATTATTCTGACAGTGACAGGCCGAATTAATTTCGATTTCAATAATACTTGCAGAGTTATTGAAGGAAATGCAATCGAATGAAATGAATTCATAAACATGGACAATGAAGCTTTGGCTTAAAATGTGTTGGAGGTCGAAGTTAAAGCTGAAGGTGAAAGGAGCAAGTTTTTATATTCGCTAATATCTCAAAAAGTACACATCGCATTTGGCTAATTGTAATTGTAGAACCCTAATTTTAGAACTAATTGTAATACCCGATAAAAAAATAAAAGTCATCAAAGCAAATGCTGATAGAAAGACAAAAGAAAACACAGATATTTAAAAATGGAAAACCGTCAAAATGGCCGCAATGGTCTGTTTAGTGTGAAGTACACAGTCCAACAATTCGCTGCTTCGCTGCAAGAACGTCATAACTCACAACTACATCATTCCGAAAAAATTCAATTTTAAAATTTACCATTGCAGGCAGTTCAAGGTATCAAAAAATTTTTCATGTCGCCTTGTGAGCAAAGTATTGAATATTTTACAAAGAGGTTTTGACAGATAAAAGATCATATGCAGATACACACAGGGCTGCCATAAACTGAACAAATTTTTGAGTTATGACGTTCTTGCAGCGAAGGAGCGAATTATGTATTAAGACTCGAACCATATCTCAGCGCGCCATCTATGTGCGAGCACATGCGTTTTGAAGCTTCAACCTTCCTCTACTAACTGTCAGAATTTCATGACATTTAGTTGACATTACATGACATTCATGTTACGGGTGATGAAACATGTTGTTTGCAATACGATCCAGAAACCAAGCGTCAAAGTGCGGAATGGAAATCAAAAAACTCATCACAAGCCAAAAAAAACCACGAAAAGTTCCATCAAAAATCAAAACAATGCTCATCACATTCTTCGATAGCAAAGAAATTATCCACAAAGTATTTCTTCGAACTGGTGAAACAGTTACTGCCGCATATTACCTCGAAGTTTTGAAGCGTTTGGTGGCCAGAATTCGTCGTATTCGACCAGAATACCGCGATCCAAAAAGTTGGACTCTGTCGCGATATACTGCACCGAGTCACACAGCACTCATTGTTCGTCAATTTTTGGCTCGGAATCGGGTCTGTGTGTTGAATCATCATTCACCGTATTCACCTGATTTGGCACCGTGCTACTTCTCTTTGCTCCCGAAACTGAAATTGAAGTTTTAAGGATGCTTTTTTGATGACATTCAGACCATACAACGGGCTTCGACGAAGGGCACTGGAGGAAATTCCGAAAAATTAGCTGGAACACGCGTTTGAATCACTATCGATATCACTATAAAATCGATATAACAAGTGTATTGAATCAGGAGGAGAATATTTCAAATAAATATACCGACAAATTAGTAGATATCGTGTTTTAATTGTGTTTTCTAAAGATAGTCTTAATACATAATTGTTGGACTGTGTATGTAAGTAGAATCTCTGCGGAAGTAGTGCAAGTAGTGATTAATGGAAGTAGTGATTAATTTAAAACTTGATGGAATTATAAACCTCCAACAAAGAGCGATAGACGAAGTAACAACGCAAAAAATTTGGCAAAAACCAAACTGGAAATGCCACAAAAAAACTACTGAATCTCTAAAGTAGCAGACACAGAATAGTTGGCGGCGTCATTACAGGACACAGCACCCTTTAGTAGCAATTATATAAGATATAGAGCCACCTAAGCCAATGAGTTCTGTATCTTAAGATACAAAGACAAAGACGAGACCATCTTCCACCTTTTGTGCATTTTCAGTGCACTGGAATCGAAAGATACAGTCTGAATTTTACAATCATGCATCATTTCGATATATCGAAAGTTGGTTCTGCTTCTCGATTTGTATGGGTTGGCTCGAGTCCTAGAAGAAGCTAAAGAATGTCGTAATGGCACAGAATCCAACTACCCAGTAGAAAGTCTTTGATCCCAAGAGAAATATTAAAGCAAAAAATATTCTCTAATGAAAATCTAAAGATGTTGTTATCTTTTATCGAAGCTCTGAAGCTCAACTGAAAGTAGTCTTGCAATAAACATTCTAACTTGATTTTAATATTTTGACAAATTTTGCTAACTAATTAAAATAACTAACTTTATTGGCCTCTAAGTGCTCTTACCGTGCCGACTGTTACGATTCTATTGCTCCGAAATGGTCAATGAAGTCATTTGCATAGGTCAACCCAACACCAAATGTCACTTTGCAACCAACCTTTATGCAGATTGCCTGCGACGCCGCCGAGATTCGGTTTGTGGACGGACAAGAGCCAATGAAACGACCTTAACGAGGTCACGCGCTGCACTGGCAAAAAGTCAACCAAACAATTTGAATGCGACATTAGGTGAAGCAGTGAGCAGTTGAACTCCAGAGGACATTAAACCTCAATAAAAGAATAAATAAAAGTGCAAAGCTTTGGGGTTGATTTATTTTTCGTTTATTTCATTTCGCATTTAGATAAATGATAATAAAAACAGAAATGGCCAACAACGGTTAAAACTTAATTAACACACATTGGCAGCGAACAAGAAAAATCACAGTCAACTCACTACGACTGCAGTGGGCTTGAAGTATTGAAAAATTGTGCGCCACTTGACTTTGTTGCTGTCATTAGTTTCAATCACATTTGGCGGCTGAAAAACATAAAGCAGCGAATTTAAGGTTAGGTCAGCAATAAAACGAGCGGCCAAGGTGTGGTCGCGGTCAATGTTGCTGTCTGTGCATTTGGCGCGAGTCGTCTGCGTACTTTACGACCAGCAGTGCAACAATTGCACGAAGCGCAGAGAATTGAAAGAAATGCGAACATGAAAAGCAAACACAAAAACAGGAGTAAGCAATGAAAACAACACAGGAACTGCTGTTGCAATAAAATTCATGTTGGACACTAATCAAAATGTCGTGCAGTCACCACACAGCAGCAGCAGCAGTAAAACAGCAACAGTGGCAACGGTAGCGACAGCGACAAATAAACGACGAATTGCAAACAAAAAAATGGCAGATAGCAAAAGCCAGCAAAGTATTTTTGGTAGCGACAGCGAACCGGAAGCAAACTGCTGCCGCACGTAATGGCAAATGTGGCAAGGTCCTTGAAGCAGCTACAACACCAACGGCGACAATGCCAGCAGCGACAACGATTGCAGCCGTAAAGCGACAGGCGACAAACAGCAAAAGTGAATTGAAATTAAATGTTGAGTGTAGCTGTATGTGTGTGTGTTTCTGTGTGTATGTATGTGTGTTTCCGTGTGTATGTGTGCCATAAGTACAGAGCCAAAAAATAAAAAGTTAAAAAACAGCAACATGACATTTTTAGTAACATTTTGTAATTGTCACAGGACACTCAAAGTCAAATACACACATACATAAACACACATTTGTGTGCATGTGTTGAGCTCCAATTCTAAATGAAAAAAATCAATTTTACGATTTTGTTAACAATTTTATAGTGATTCGCCTTTTTTTAAACTTACTGCTTTTGTTTTTGTATTTTTTTGTTTTTTATCATTACAGCATTTTACTGCTATTAGACAGCTTGCTGAGGATTGCAAGTGGAAGCAACGGAAAGGCGTCGCTGCGGCCACAAAAACAGCTGAGCACATCAAATTCGCATTTCACTTTGAGTTTTACATTTGCTGCAGTTGTTCACTGCACTGCACGGAAAACTGCTGCGCACGCATACATACACATAAATACTATATATATGTATGTATGAACGAGTAAAAACATCAAAAGCATCTAATGCGTTTGTGAACAACTACAACTACAACAACAATAAATATATCAAATCATGCAACGTCATAGGAACAGAGCCTCATCACAGTGAGAGAGAAGGCGAGAGTGAGACCGCTGTACGAGTAAACTACCTTGACACGAGCGCAAATAAAAAAACTGACTGCAACAAATGTTGTAAAAATGCACTCGAAACTGCAATTGTCCCAGAAATGCAGCAACAATGCAAACGACAAGAACAAGCACGACAACAATACGTTGCAGCAGTGGCCACTGTGCAGCGACGGCGCGGTGCGGTGCGGTGCGGTGAAGTGGGCGAGTGCTGCATTTGTTGAAATTCCACTTACAACATAAAACAATAAAATTGTTTTAAAACGTGCGCACAGAAGAGCACTGAATGCAGAGGCAGCTGCAAGGGGATGGTTCGAGTGGGAGTGGCAGTGGTGCACCACGTTGTGTGGTTGGATGGATAGCTGTCGTTGGGCCGGTGGACATATGAATGACTGAGTGAATGGTTGGCGTAGCAGTGGCGCAGTTAATAGGGAATGAAAGGAATGAAAGCAATGACGAAAGTAATAAAGTTAAACTTGATCACTTTAAGTGCGTGTGGAAACTTTAAATTCTTGCAATAATTTTTTAAATTTACTCAGTTGTCAGGGCGCGTCACGGTATGTGGTTCTTAAGAGTTTAAACTGTACTAAGGATACAAAAAATTTACCATTCAAATCAATAAAACAATACAAATAAATGAAATAAAATATCAATCAAATAAAATTAGAAATAAAAGCAAAAAAAAGTAAAAAAAAATAAAAAGAAGACAATAAAAATCAAAGTTATATGTTATCAACTAAGTAATTAGTGAATTTTATTTTAGTTTTCAATTTTGTTACCAATTTTCAGATCGAAAAGGAGCCAACTTGAACAGTAACAATAATTCCAACCGTTTGTTATAAAATTAAAATCCGAGGGGGTAATGAAGCCCCTTGACAATCAATCCCTTTCATACCAATTGACGCAATTATTCCATTATTTCGGCATTTGGCTGCAATGGCCGCAGCCGCACTAAAAGTGTTTTGACATGTTTTGTTGCTGCCTAACCGCCGTTCCTACGTCACCGCGCACGTCACATGTTATGCTGCAACTCATTCACTACACCAACACCAACACCAACACCGCATTGGCCGCTACACCACAACAAGGTCAGTCCAATTGTAACAACAACAACAGCGCTGAAAAAAACTCAACACTCGAAACTCAGCATTTACCAATGTTTTTGTGTGTCGCAGTTGTTGGTTTTGTTTGTTAATGTTATTGCAGCTGTCAGTGAAATGACGACAATGTACTCGTAATTGCATACAGTAAGTGTTGTTGTCGTGGCGCACTGTCGGTTTTATGATGTTTTGCGTCATTAATTTTTTTGTATTTTGTTTTGGTTATTGTTATTGTTATTATTGGTTTATTTGTTTGCTGAGCTGAGCTCATAAAAACATTTGACATTTACTGGTGCGCTGCAGTTGCGCGCGACTGACGCCGCCACACGCCACCTAACGCTGCGTCGTTGCCATTTAATGTGTAAGATTTCGTTTTGTAATTGCAATAAATATTTGATGGCTGCAATTAATTGAATCGCTTAATGCCGACTGCAATGAACGAACGCACCCAATGTGTTTGGTGCAAGCTTTCGCCTAATGAAGTGTTAAAATTTTGTACATTTCGATATTTTGTACATTTCGATATTTTGTGAGATTTGATGGACTCGTTTGTGTAATGAATTTTAATTGTGGTACTGAGTGCGGCCGCACTTGGCAGCAGCATTGTTGTGGCTGTATAAAAGTGTAAATGTTGTGTGATTATTGCTGATTAAATTGGGTTTTAGTAGGAAAACAAAGCGTTTTAAAGTGTAACACGTGGCGTATACGCAACATTTTATTATTCAAGTAGGCGAGCCACATGAGTCACATGTTGCTCATCCGCCATGTGGTATGAGATACACTTGAATAGACTTGTCAGTCTACATAATCTTAGAATCTAATCTTTGATGTCGACATATCGCACACCCACTTCAAAAGTGACCCAACTCAAAATTTTCATTTCAAATTTTAATTTTCGGGTTTATGTGTTAATACTGTGCACAATGCATCTATCTACCAATAAGCAGAAGTTCAGTATTTTTTATTGTTGTTAACTGTTGCCAAAATACAGTTAGGTCTTTCTTCATGTCGAGAAGTGTTATGCTATTTGATCGCTGCAGCTCAAGGCAAAAGAGTCCTAATTCAAATTGCCACACTTTTGACGAAATACATTTTTGTTGAAGTTAATTTTAAGTAAAGTTGTGACAATATTTTCAAATAAATTAATTTTAATAAAATTAATTTCGACTTTTCAAAATTTTTCTTTCAACTTTTTAACTTTCATTTAAAATTATTAAATTCAGCAAAAGTGACATAACTTAAAATAGTTCGGTAATTATTGAATAAAAAATCAAAAAAATCACAACTAAACATTTTGGATTTTATACTTTAAAATTAAAAAAAAATTCTGTAAACTTATCCTAAAGCAATCTGTAGGGATTTTCCACTAAACGTCATTTTATAAAAATTTTTATTCAGCTCAAAAACGGTTTTTTGCGTTACCCGAAAATTAATTAAAAAATTTTGAGTTGTATCACTTTTGTAGTAGGTGTGCGATATGACCTTCGCGGGTACCAACTTTCGGGTAAAGGGCTAAGCTTATATTCCCTGCATGCCTCTTTAAATGTAGCGCGATATATAGCAACTGAATGCACATGTTGGGTTTTGTTATAAAAAGAACAATTCAACTTAATTTTTTACTATACAAGCTCCCAAGACTCGAGAAAGAGTCTAAAAAACTTTTTCAGTACAAAACTCAAGAGAAATTGTTGTTACTTTCCAATTTTTGGATTTTGTTTTCCTCTGAAGTGAAAAAGTTTCGAAAGTGTGTATTGTATTAATCCTAAGAAGAATCTTACAACGTTCTATCTCAAATTTCTACCTCTAAGCTGTCCACACTTTCTTAAAGCAACAAGCGACACTGTTCCATTCAACCTGATTGCTTCCTCCACAAAAGTAACTTATGAACTTTCGCCGTGTTTCCGGTGAATTAGCTTAAAATGATCAAAGGAAAAGTAAAACCGCGTTTCGAATTTCTAAGAAAGCCACACTGCAAGCACCACAAACGACTCCGAGTATTCACTCGAATGTCAGTCAGTTGTTTCGACAACATTCCGTGCAAGCCAATTTTAATGCAGAAAATCCATTATCTGATTCTGAATCGTGTCACATGAGCAGAAAAGTCTTGCGTTGTTGACATTTCCAAACATTTTACGTTTCTCTGAATCAGGAAACGATTAGGGAGGTTGAGTATACGCACCGGAGAACGCAACAGCCACGAGCAATCAATACCTTTCGCGTTGCTCGCGGTGCGTTGTGCGTGTCTAACTGCTGCGTGGCATGCAACTTTAATGGACGACCGATTAAACGCGGCAGACATTGCGTGTCCATAAATAATTCACACCGAAAGTAAATACGAAATTACAAAATGAACAGGAAAACGAAGAGCGGAAACAGCGAAAACAACGTTGACCGACGCGCTTAAGAATTCCTTGTAACTATTCGGCGCCTCGCTCATTTGGGCGAAGAAAATCAAACAAAACGGAGACAAAATATCAGCGAACGCACTGCGGAGGCTGACATGATTTGACATTTGAGCAACTGCTGACATTTCAAGCGTGCGCACGCACAGAGCGTCCAACACTCACACTATTGATTGTGCCTGCGACATGAGCTGCATGAAAGGTGCTGCAGGCCGAAGGACAAATGGATGTGAGCACATGTGGAGCGCGCCAGCCACGCGGAAATGACCTCCAGCATCACTGACGCTGCTGGCGCTGTACGGCGCCCGTCCAGCCGTGTCCAATTTTAGCGGCCGAGCCGCCAGCGTTGGCGCCGCCCATAAATTCAGTTATTATGTAAAGACGACGGGCCGAGCACGTGCGCCAATTAATTTATTATGAGGTCAGTTGTTTCGCCTCGAGCTGTGTGCGTCCGTGCTGTCCAGTCTCGCTGGCCATTTCTTCGGGCAACAGTTTCATTTGCTTAGCGTTCGGCTGGCTGGCTGCGTGAGCTCATTTGGCATTCTGCACGCATGGCGTCTGATTCGAAAAATCGCAGGCAGGCGACAAATATCAAAAAAGCTAAGAGACAGAAAGGACACATGCATACATACATACACGCTCGAGCGTGCCACGTCGAGGCAAGTTTATCACTTGCATTTAGTGTTACAAATACAACACGTGATATCTCACTTGCGAAATTTTGCACACACACAAACAGACACACAGCCTGAGAAGAAGAAATATCCACGTCGGCGACAGTGATAACGCTGTGTGCTTGCATGTTTGCATGGATGTGTACGTGTGTGTGTGTGTGTATGTATGGGTGCTGGTGTTGGTGTGTTTGCATGTCAAATGAATTCGCTCACAGTCGAGCGATTTTGCTTTTATTCTGTTCATTCGTTGCTCTTCTTTGATATCATGTTCGTTGTGTGCTCACAACATGCGCCATGTTGTCCGCTGCATGTCACATAAAGTCATTGAGAACGTCGCTGCCATCGTCGCTGGCCTGGGCAGCATTTTTGCAATTTTCCATGCTTTGACTAGTTTCGGTCGACAGCCGACTGCCAACTGCTGGCTGCTGCTTGTGTGTCTTGTGTGCCGATACGCGTCTGTCCGGCTTGCGTGCCTTCTCGCATGCTCCAACTTTAATTTAACCACTGGCGACAGAATCTGTGCAGCTGACTGCCGAGTGGGCAGCAGTCAGCACACTGCCACAAATCTATGAACACATCCGATGTGACAGCGTCTTTGGGTGCTGCAAAGTCCAAATATTGCCACATGTGTTTTTGCAGTGTTGCTGCTGATGATGTTGTTGTTGTTGTTGTTGTTGTTGTTGTTGTTGTTGTGTGTTTACTAAGCTGCATGTCGCTTTCTAACTAGCTTCGATTGTTACTAACTTATTGTGCACAGTTACTTAAGCAGAGATTTTCTGAATTCCACTTTTATTACATTAACGCTTCAAAGTGGGGTTTTTTCACTCAAGAAAAGGTAATTTTCGCTAATTTGAAACCCATGTTTTGATTCAAGAAAATCGATTCGAATTGCTTTGAAAACTTTTGTTGTGTGTTTAGTTGGACATTACTACACTACAACTTTACTATGGTAGGTAACAACACATAAATTATTCTGTTCGTTGCTTTATTAATGTATTTAGGAAGTTTGCCACACATTGTTTGTTGATAAATAATCAATTCTTTAGTATTGGGTTCCTTTTGTGTCTTCATGGGCATTGTGCAATAAATCTTCATTGGCAGTAGTCCACTGTTCTCCCTCTTCTTCTTCTAATCCATAAACTTCTTTCTTACTGCTTACCTGATCAAAACAAAATATCTCCTTCCTTCTCCTCTACTCTGTAAATTCTCCAGCATTGACATACAATACTTCGCTTTGTCTCTTATTGTATTTGTGTAGCTTTTACTTCTTCAACTTATTTTTTATTTTATGTTCTCTTCGCCTTACGTACGTTCCACTAAGTGACATCCTGTCGCCTCTTTTCCTGCGTTTCACCGCATTTGAATGTCTGCTGCTTTTAGTGTGCTTCAAAGCGGAAATTGCTTTCATAATGGCAACACTAACCAAAGCAACCAACAATGTGTGACAAGACCAAATCAAAACAAAAACAATATTAAAAGTAAACAAATACAAACAGAGACAAAAACTAAAACGAAACGACAAAAGTTGGCACACAAATTGTGCGTAACCAATGTTGTCATGGCTGCCGATACATAAACACAAACAAAATGGCACTCATACACACACACATAGGTGCACTGGCAACTGTGCTCGACAGTTGACGATGACGTTTGTTTATACCGCAGCATTGAAGATAATCGCGCTGCCGCTGAATGAGCACAATGATGAATGCAACAATAACAACACTGACAATAACCATTAGGCACAACGAAGCGATAACACTAACACAGACGAGTAACAAGTAATGCCATGATTTGTCGCCAATATTGCAAAAGCGCACACATACGCGCTGCCAAACATTTGCATGCTCGCAATTTTGGCGCAAATTTTCGCTTAACCAAAGCATTTTTTCTAATGAAATCAAAATTCACGCTGGTCGCACGTGGCGTATACGCAACACGCCTTTGGCCGCATTGCAAAATCCGAACGCGTACTGACATTCTCGTCAGCGCGACATCAATTTCCATCAATTTTATGCATGCGCGAAAATCCCGACGCAACTTCCGCGCTCACCAGCTGCGGCCGGCGCGTAGGCCACACTTCATGCCGGCTCAGCCTTTGACAATTTTTCCCTTTGGCTGCACATAATTTCGACCTGTGCTGCAAACTGTATTTCGGTGCCGCGTCGAGTCGCTTCAACGTTAAAATGCCGCTCGCCATTTTTTGTTGCTTAGTTTTTGCGCTGCTGGGTTTTGGCAATGGAAGCGCGCCCAGGCGGGCAACAGGCGCCGACAGCCGCCGCGCTCCTGCAACTCTCATTACGAAGCGGCCTGTTGCAGCGTCGACACATCAAGTGAGGCTGACAAGGTTACAACACCGCACAGCCGCATCACCCAACTCCATTAGCTGACGACCGCGCACCTGCAGAGGTGCGTGTGTGTGTGCGTGTTGCAGCCGCACACGTTAGTTAGTCCATGGTTCGAAGCTTCGTGCAGCTTTAGTCTGTCGATGGTAATTTCGATAAGCCACACAAAATGACAAAATGTGAAAATGAAGCAGCTGCACAAACACAAACACACAGAGACATACAAGCGCGTCTCTGGGCGCACGACACATTGTCAGTAAGTGGCTGTCATCCGCGCTTTGTGAATGTTGGCAATTTCTGTTTTGCCGCCGCTACTGCTGTGCTCTCGCTTGTTTCTGTTGTTGGTGTTTGTTGTTGGTTTTGTTGACATGTCAAAATGGGGAATTCATTTCCTACGCACCTGTAGGTGAGTCTGCTGACGCACGTTTGTACTCGTATGTGTGGGTCTGTGTGAGTCTATTTAAGTCTGTGGTAATACCAAACTCGGCACGCAGCTTCCGGTTTTTTTTTGCATTATTTAATGTTAGTACGTTTGGCAATAAATTCCTATTAAAATGTAATTTGACCGCCTTTTGATGTTTAATAACGGGGGATAAGCGTCATGCTGTGTAGAATGCTGTTGCATGTGTGTGTGTGTGTGTGTGTGTGTTCGCGTATAAGGCATGAAAAATGAGGAGAATTCGGTAATCAGAATTGCCAGCAGGATTTTTGATAAACATAAAACGAAAGGTGAAAATTGTTTAAATGTGTGAAGGGTGACTCAAGTCTAGAAAATGTTTGTGATGGCTAATTAAACGAGGGAAATTAAACGTTATTTATATAATTTTTATGGTTATGAATGTTTCTAATGAGTCTACACAAATTAAGAAAAAATAATAATAAAATTCATTAATTTGATCATTTGCAAATTTACTGTCAAAAAGGCCACAGTGGGAACAAACATCCAAGAGAAAGTGTAGGAGGACTAACCAAAGTTCTTACGATTGTTGTTGTTGTATTTATCTGAAACAAATTAACTCAAATTCAATAGTAGAATTCGAAGAAAATAATAAAATCAACACAAATTTCAGCTACTTAATTGAGAACTGATGTTAGGTTTTTCATCTTTGGAAAAGAGAAAAAAAGGGTTTTATCAAAGTGACTCAGGCAGAGACTACACTATAGAATTTCCTATGCTTCTGTACAAAACAACTAACAAATATGTTTGGACATAATTGAAGAATCTGGACTCAATCGAAGTGACTTCCAAACATTAGAGATTACTAAATAAAAACAGAGTTTAAAGAAAAATGCTTTGAAGTTTTGAATGTGGTTTTGCCACTTCAAAAGAGAAGGTGGCCTTCAAACTTTATAACGCTGTCAATTTTGGAAAGTCTGAGAAGTGTGAAATGACCTTAAAATCTCTGAAACTCTGTCAGTTTTTACAATACTCGTTTACATTTTTTCGAAAACAAAGACAACTTATTTTTTCAACCATAGATCTACGTTAAAAATGGGTCGAAAATTACCCAGAGTAAAATCACACACACTCAAATTACAAAAATTGAAAAGCCAGCTTAGTTTTTAAAATATAAAACGGCTTGATTTCGATAGATAATATCCAAGTAAAAAAGACATACAAGCTATAAATAATAATAAATTTAAATTTAGTACAAACAATTTGGTCGAAAGCTACCCCAACGTAGGTCTACGGTTAATCTAAACAAAACTTTATCTAACAAACAATCCATTCACTACCACTAACTGATTGTACATTTGCTTCATTAATTTTTTAACATTTCATAAACAAATTTGTAAGTTATTATTAGAAGTTAATTAACATTGATGTATGGAAATTTTTGAATTTGTATAGCAAAATAGTAAAGAATAATAAAAATGTCCAATTATTTACCCTTATCTCCCACATCTTCCCGTACATTTTTAGTTAGTGTTAGAGGGATTCGAACGAAAACAGCTGCAAACCAATTTTAATTGGCCTTCAAATAACATAATGTCGCGAACAGAGTTGCCACCCAAATCAACATGGGTATAGCAAATTTTCACGAAATATTATCCTAACGAATGCAGAGTTTAATTTTCAAATCCAAAACACGCTTAGTAGGAATGTTCCCATGCTATGAAAGTTGGGGCTAGAAAACTATGTTGGATGCTCACAAGTTCTGAAATCATCCTTCTATGTGAGGACATAGAAATCGGAAAAAATATTCCGTGGGTCATAAGATCTGAATACTTTTTTAGAGTGACATTAAAAACTTGCTGGGCAGTATTTTCCAAGTAGTCACGAAAGAGTTAAAACATATTTTGAAAAAATATTTCAAACGGGTAGAATTGTGGCATCAAAACGAGCCATATCGGTCTTAGTATGTTTTACAAAAACAAACTTGAACATTTCTGATCAACTGCAAACAGAACAAAATTTGTTGTTTTATATAAATAGCACTGCATTTATTACATGAAGTAACTAATTTTGTTGACATTTCAGGCGCAATAAGTTTATCAAACCTAAACCTAACCTAATTAGTGAACAATTTGAAAAGAAAAACATTATAGTGAAACAAATGTTCAATCAAGTAATGTTTTATTATTATTTACTATTTTGTAGCAAATATCAGATAGTAAAAATTTTTTTTTTTTATAAATGAAAATGTATATTGTTGAACTCATTTTCCTTTATAGTAAACTCATTCAATTCTATTCATTAAATAAAATGCATTGAATAGAATTCAATTTTGTCTTCACTTTTGCTCTCTTCCGCTCATAATAATCTCACTAACCAGATTCCACAAGATAAAGCAGAAACCGTTCAACGTTCCCAAACATCCTGCCACCTTTTTTCGGCATTCAACTCCGCCCATTCGCTCCACTTGTGCGCTTGAACTTTTTTATGCTTTTCTCTCTCTCTCTCTCCTTACATCACCAAAAGATACTAAAAGTCATCGTTTAAGAGAAAGAGCGCATGAAAGAAAATTTGAAACATTTGCCAAAATGCACTTAAACACTCGGCGCGCGCACCGTGCGGCAGACAGCGGGACGCGGTCGCGGCCGCTACGCAACAATAACGCATTAAAGCGGTGTTATCCCGCACTGCCATTGACATAATTTCATTAGGGGGCACGTAGCAGCCATGAATGGAGCGACAGCAACAGCGACAAGTGCGCCCAAACGCCCCTCCAGCCGCCACTTAAGGGGGGAAGTACCTCTCGGAGCCGAAAAAAAAGTCCTTTTTTGCGATTCAATTTGTGGAGAAATAAAATGGCGCACATAAAAATTGATATCGTTTATATTTAGAGCAATGTTTAAGGAAAAAAAAACATTTTTTACATTATGAAAAAAAAAAAAATTGAATGACTTATGGTCGATCCCGTAAGACGTGTTGCCGCTGACATTGAAGTTGCCGTACACGATTCTGGCCGCAATTTTCATCTGAAATCATAAAACCAAACATTTTTTTACTCGAGAGGGTTTTTTTTATCGGATAGACTACAATCTTTGCGAAATTCGAATATTAACTATAAAAATCAGTGTTGCAAAGAAAAAACGGCTTTTTTTGCAATAATTTTCGAAAAAATAATTTTTTTTTTACGCCTGTAGTCTATCCTGTGCAGTTTTTTATGCTCTTTAAAATAAGGGCTGGATGAAGGAAATCGGCCAACAACTTTTTTTGTAATCATGCACGCCAATTTGAAAAACATGGTTTTGAGAAAACGCCGTTTAAAGTTTGCGTCTTGCCGCCAGTCGCGCTCAGCCGCTTCGGCGCCAACCAATATCAAATGGCACAACTTCCACAATTTTGACAATAGGCTTTTGAAATTTTTTGACTGATTTCTCAATGCTTATACCTGTCGATTAAGATAATAAAAAAAAAATCGATTTTTTGAAATTTATTTTCATACTTCCCCCCTTAACGCTCGCGTTAGGCAGCCGTCGAACAAAAGCAATTATGGCTACGTGCTAAAACCGCAGAATTTTACGCAACCCATGTGCGAGGCGACATTAATGAGAGCGCGGTGCGCAGAGCCTTTGCCGAAAAATAAAGCGGGGTGTGGCCATTGCGTGTGTGTGTCGGCGACAAGTGGCAACATGAAAATGTTGCTGCTATTGACAAAATTATGAAAAGTTACAGCATGAACGCACACACATTTATAAATAAACTGAAAGCACATGTGCACCGAGCCGTTTGCGCTTGCAACAACAATTAATAAGAAAGAGCGGTAATTGTTCACATTAAAAAAAAAGCCAAAAAGCGCGTCAAGCAGCTCGAAATTGAAACACAAACGGAGAAGCGCCAAAAACGGTGCAACTCTACACGGCGCCGGCAGCGAATTTAATCTGCCAAAAGACTGCAGAGGGCCAGGCAGGCAGGTAGTTGTTGTCTTGGGAACGAAACGCAATGAAAGAACCGAAACGAAACAAAAGCGGCACAACCAAATGAAGGCAAGTGGAGGAAAATGTCATTAAAATTGTACAAACGCAACATAAAGCGTGAAGCGAATAAACGCACAAACGAAAAACCAACAAACAAACAGGCAAACACACCAACAACTAAAGCACAGCCGAAAGCGTGAAATGCAGCAACCGAATGATGTATTGTATGACGACGGCGGCGGCGACGACGACGACAACGACGTCGATGCCAACGACAACGCGCGCCGTAACATCATTAACCCATTTTTCAGAATGGGCCTACGATGAAAGGAAACAATGGCTAAAAGGCGTGAAAACACCTTCCGCCGGGCGTGCGATGCGCGATTGCAAGGGCAGCCGACATTCTGTGCTGGGCGCAGCGGCGAAGGGGGTTGCCAACATTTTTATAAATTTAATGGTACTGAAACTTGACACTAACTCCATCCCTACCTCAAGTCCATCACTATTACTAACATGTTTCCATCTTAAGTTCATCTCTATTTCAAGTTCGTCTTAAATTCTAGTTCACCGCTACGGGGACCTCAAACTTACTTCCATCTGAAGCATGTTTTTTCATCACAGGTCCATTTCGGCCTCTGTCTATCGAATTTTAGTTGTCTTCTACCTGTATCTGGAGCTCATTTCCATCTCAAATCTACTTGTCTGCCTCAAGTTCATCTCTGCCTCAAATTTCTTTTTAATTTAAGGTCATCTTTATTTCAAGTTTATCTCGACATCAAGTACATTCGTACCACTTTTTTTTCAAGCCTTTATCAATCTCAGGTCATGCGAGATAGACTTCTAGACCTAAATAGATAGAGATAGATCGAGATAGGATTCTGGATACCCCTAATAGCTCCTTTTCAAGTCTATAAATCCATTTCTACTTGTAATCTTCCTTTTCCTTAAGTTAATCCTTATCTTTGGTTTATTTCGATTTTAAGCCCAACTACAGCGAAAGTCTATTTCCATCTCCTGGCTAAGCCCAACTCAATTAAATGTTTATTTTTATTTCTCAATTTAATCCTTACATCCTCTTTTCAGTACCTGTCCATCTCAAATCCATTTCTATCGCACCGAATCTTCCTCTAGGTTTTCTTCACTTGAAGTTCATCCCCACCTTTATTGCATTGTTGTATCAATTTCGTATCCATCTGCAGTCCATCTTCCTTTTTAATCCAACTTTATCACTGGTCATTATTTTCACTTTATCATTGTATCAATTTTGTATCTATCTCAAGTCCAAATTTATCTTTCATATTTATCTCTAATCCATCTATATCTCTACTAGAATACCCTCTCAGGTCCATATCTCTAATCTATCATTATTTGAAGTCCAACTCTTTTAGCCTCTGTTTCTAGTCTCTAGTCTCTGCTTCTAGTCTATCTTTGGTTCATCCCTAACCTCAATTTGAAGCAATTTACCGAACACTGGAAATGTCTTAAGTCCTTTTTAACTTCAGCTTATGTCTGTTACTGCATTGTTGTATCAATACCATCTCCATTTTTAATCCAACTTTATCTCTGGTCCTTATTTTCACTTTATCTTTGTATTAATTTTTTATCTATGTCAATCTTTCCAATTTATCTCTAATATATCTCTACTAGAAAACTATCTCAGGTCCATATCATTAATCCAACATTAATTCAAGTCCAACTCTTTTAGCCTCTGTTTCTAGTCTCTAGTCTCTGTTTCTAGTCTATCTCTGGTTCATCCCTAAACTCAATTTAAATCAATTCATAGAACTCTGGAAATGTCTTAAGTCCTTCTTAACTTCAGCTTATCTCTGCTGCTGCATTGTTGTATCAATACCTTATCTCTACTACAACATTATATCAGTTTCATATCTATCTCAAGTCTACTCGATTTTCTATATCTTATATTTCTCTTAAGTCCATTTATATATCTACTAGAATGCTATCTCAGGCCCATATCTCGAATCCATCATTATTTTACTCTCTTTAACTCACTCTTTTAGCCACTACCTCTAGTTCATCTCTATCTTTGGTTCATTCCTATTCAAAATGTATCTCTACCTGCACTTTCAATCAATTTATCGAACACTGTAAATGTCTTAAATCCATTTTTAACTTCAGTTTATGTCTGATCTATCAACATATTACTATATTTTCAGTTACTCGACTCTAGTTCATCCATATTTACTACATCTTTATTGCATCTCTATGTCAAGACCATTTCTGTTTCTGATCCATAAGTATGCATATAACTCTCTTCACCAATTCTATCCCTTGACCATTCATTTCTTTCTCTCTCTGCGTTCTTTCTTTGAAGTGCCTCTCCATTTCTTTTTCAAGTTCGTTTGTAGTTCCATTTCTTCTATATCTTGACTCGTTGTCAACCCATGGTTTAATTCCATCTCTGGTTCATCTTTTCTCGAGCCTATATCCAAAGCCCATCTCAATTCATACTCCATCCCTAACTTTGGTTTGTGTCTCTAAATTATTTCTGGTCAAGTCCATTTCTATCCCGAGTCCATCATAGTCCGCCATCCGCCCGTCCTGCATAATCTATCACGCACTCAAGTTCATCTCTACTTCTAAATGATTTCTATCTGAAGACAATTTCAAGTTCAACTCTCTCTCAAGTCCACCATTCTCTGTAGCTCATATTCATTCCATTCACAAAATACTCTTCATTTTGATCTTTCAGTTTCGATCTGTCAGCGAAAATCCCCCCAGTAAATTTATCTCGTCAAGTCCTGCGCGCGTGCATGTGTGCGTATGAGGCGGCCCGTCTCTTTGTATAACTGCGACAACCTGACGCGCGCTCAACACCACATCGCGCCCGTTGGCGTCCTCGCTCCTTTGTTTATTTATTTACACTTTTTTTTTAATTTTTTATTTTCCACTTTCACCGTTGCCAGTGCCAACAACGTTTAATTACATTCGCAGCAAAGGCAAAGTCAATGCGGCAGCCATGCAACGGCCGCCTTTAAGGCAACTCTACTCATGTCCATAAGTGTATTAAAACGTATTGCGCATTTTTCATTTGCATTTACAAACAAAAGCAAACAACAAACATAAATAAACAAACAAAAACGAGTGAAAACTAAAACCGCACATACACACACACACACTTACACAAACACACAGACAGACAGTCAGGCATAGCAGACAGGTCACAGCAGCAATAACCGCAACGGCATAGTCAATACACACAGGCGGCTGTCAGTCAGTGTGCCACTGCGTTAATTGCTTTTGGCCAATGACGCGCCATAACGCCATAAAGCACGTCCGTCCGCGCCGACACAACTGCCGTTGCTCTCTCGGCGTGCGTCATTTGCCGCCCGGTCGAACGGCACTCACCTTGGACTCGACTCGGCTCGCCTCGCACACCTTGTCGCCGCCCCATCGAACGGTGTCGTTGTCGACGTTGGCTGTAATTATAAAACGCATTAAAAGGATAAAGCAAACTCGCACGCACACTCGCACACTGACGCACGCACTTTCAGCGCGGTCGTGCTGGCGCGCCGTGAAGCGGTGGCAGTTCTTGAACTTTTCACTTGAACGATGCGCTCCTTTTCTGCCGACTGAAGAGTTTGCCCGCAGCTGTGATTTCATCGCCTTTAATGCTGTGCGCGCACACACTTCGCTGCACGCCGCCGCCGCTTGAAGGCGCCTCCTGCCGCCAGGACACGTTGTGTGATTCGCACTGTGCGGCGCTTATCTCTTTTGGCTATATCGCATTTATTTGCGCCGACACTTGACGACGATCGAGTTCAGCACAGCACTGGGGTCGTGCGTAACGAAAGCAGAAAGTGGAAACGCGACTCTTGAATTGGAAGCGATTTTTGGTCGTTTGCATGGCTTTGGCTTTATGCCGTTGGACAGATGTGCGCCAAGAAAGAAAAAAAGTGAATTTTTTATGAGCTCGCGATGCATGTCAGCGGGTTAGTGAGGATTTTCAGCCTTTAACTTTGGTTCGGCTGTTTTTGGACAACTTGCCCGACTCACTGTTGGCAGATTTTATTTGACTTATAAATTAGTTTGCTGGACTGTGTACTTTTATTTATTTAAATTTCACACCGGACCAAACATAGTAATACTGCGTACTTAGTTTTTCATTTCCAAATCCTTTGTCCTTGTAAAATTTTTAAAAGGATAAAAAGTTAAAAAAATATAAAAAATACTTAACCTCGTTAGAATATATCGATATGTATATCAAATGAAAGGGGAAAGGCTCAAGAATTTAAATAAAATTGATTTTTGTCCATTTGTAAAAAAAGATTGTATCTTTTTATTATTTAAAATACTGATACTCAAATAATTTGAACCAGTAATAATCACATAAATCCTTTTCAGAGTTTGCTTAGTTAAGAGAATAGTTTGTTGAAAAGAATATCATAGATCGGCGACTAGCCAAGCAGGTCCTGAGAGACTAACATAACCATATCTCTGGTTAAGCATAACCAAAAAAAAACGCGATAATCCTCTCCAGAAATTACTAGTTGATATAAGGTAACAAGAAGACCTAGAAAGGCTTTCAAAATAAAAGATTAAAATTTGTTTGATCCACAAGCAAAGACCCACCTGAAGTAGAACCACATTTTAGATTCCTTTAGATGCATAGAGCAAGACATGAAATACTCTCGAAGACCTCTCCGTAGATTAAAAGACAGCAGTGTACCCTATCCTTTCACTTTAGGCTAGACAGAGGTATAGATGAGATAGTCCTTTTCTTATAACCCATCAGGGGACCACAAGAGATCTAACAGATCATAATGGGCTTTTTAAATCTGATTTAATCTACTCTGTCCTGTCTATACATACGCAATCAATTGTAGTATTTTTCAATTAGTAATTTCTTCAATCCATAATTACGCTATTCTTCTTCTTCTTCTTCTTAGCATGACAATCCTGAATGGACCACTGCTTCCCGCAATTACGCTGTTCTCTCGAAGTCTCAAAATTGCAAACACTTTCTAAACTTTCTACACCTCCAAACACGCTCTTACACCTTGAGAACGGTTGCTAATGACATTTTTTCGACACCAAATATTGCTTCTACACCTGAAAATTATGATCAATAATATTTTTTACAACAACATGTTGCAAGTCCACCCTCTGGCTTTCCAGACAACTGAGTATGTACTTCCACACCAACATTCGAACTCTCAAACCACACTCGACATTTTTCTAGACATTTTCAAATACATAAACCTCGATAAAATTATTTTCAAAGTAAAATTCAAGTAATTGCACAAGTTCAACACTCAGCGATCAAAAGTTGAAATTGCACCACAACTTCCTGCAGCCGGCAACATATGGCAAAAGGCATTCAAAGCGGCAGCAGCAATTTTTAATAAGCCTCCACCACACTGGCGGTCAATGACTCCCACTCTGCTGTCAAAGTACACAGAACAAGCACAACCACCATGTAGCTGCACATTGTTTTCGAGATATTTATATGCAAATTTGAGCAGCTGCCACAGCTCGAGACCCGCCCGCACAGCTGCGGCAGCTGCTAATCGAGCAACTTGCAGCCAAATTTCAATATTGACCCGCAGTAACTTGACGTCCATGGCTGCCAAAGCGCCATGTTTAAATTAATTAAATGAACTCATTTCGTCTACGGCTAAATTTGTTTGCATGACTAAATTTGGCAGCAATTCAGTAAAAGTTCTTAGTTTTTCGTTGCATGCAACATTAAACTGCAATTTGTGCAATTTTTTTCCCATGCAAACAAAGAGCACTCATGGCTTTTGTTGCTGTCAGCAGTTATTTGACTTTAGTTGGACTTTGTTGTTTGTTTTGTAGGTTTTCTGGGATAAGTGATTCGATAAGAAAAACGCAGTGGCAGCTGGACTAATGCGTTGCTATTAGCTGCAACTTTGTTGCGCACTCATACACGTTGCTTGTTTGACTTGTAAGCTGTGCTTCGGGCAATACATTTCTAACACCTCGACTGCATTGCAACAAATAGAAAGTAAATAACAAATAGCAAACATCAAACAGATACGAAATAAGCCAATGTGCAACAACAGTGGAAAAAGTTGTATACAAAAAAATGTAAAACTGATTCTTCTTGCGGTCAGCGCCGTCAGCAATTATTGAGCAAAGCTCGCTAGAAAGAAGTTTTTCATTGCATACTTTTGAGGTCATCCGCTGCAGGTAAAAACATTTGTTTCTGCTTATCGCTGAAGCATTTGCATTTGCATTTGCCATGTGTTCGTGACCGAAACAATAAAATTTAAATAAAAAATTGCACCACAATTTGTTACTCAAGATTGCATGGAAAATAATTAAAACACTTGTTTGCTATCTTGAAAAAAGTAATACAAATTCGCATGAAAATTCATGTGAAAGGGTTAAATTATAACGTACTTCTTTTTTACATACCTCCGATTGGCAGTTGGTCGCTATTAGTTTGAGTTCAAGATCATTAAAAGTTTTCTTACTGAGAGCCATTTGGTTATTTGGAACAGAAAGCGGTTTTCCTATTGCGACTGCCACATTTTTACTTCTCAGCAAAATTATACATTAGAATAGAACACACATGTCACCTGTTCGTTAGGGTTTTAAATTAAACTTATTTTTTAAATGCCCCTATTGATAAAGTTTCAACTACGCACCTGATCGAGCACTTTGACGCCCGACTTACTCCTCGTTCATGTGAGACTTTGAATACTTAAACTCAGCTGCCAACTTTTACGTAACAGAATTCTTGGCCACCATAAGTGTGACTACAGAAATAAAGTAAGCAAAAATTAAGTATACCATGAAATCAATAAACTGTGTTAACATAAAGTTGCAGTGTTGCATGAAGGCGTATCGAATCACTGCATAAACTTGATTTTTATAGTCGGGTGTGAAGTAGTAAATTTTCGCCTAACTGGCGAAATGCGCATTTGTTAGATGTTTTATAGGTTTGTTGATGCCAGCACACACAACACACACACATACACACACACGTACGTGAACATCCTTTAGCGCTGTTGGCAGTCGATAATGCCAAGCAGCAGGCGCCCAAACGAGCAGATGAAACATAAACCAAACTCGCAGTGGCACTAACACTAACACAATCACACTCACATGTACGTACATGAAGGGAGAATGGAATTTACATATGCGATGCGGCCAAATGAGGCAGCTTCGTGTGTGTGTGTGGACATGGGCTGTGCGGCGCGGCATGGAATGGCGCCACTGCAGTTGCAGCCGAATCTGCCGTTGACGACATGGCTCACGAAATTACGTTTTTGCATTCTTAATCACATGTTTAGTGTGAATGAAATTTGCATTAAACGAAAAATAACAAAGGCAATCACACAGCAGCAACGAACACACACACACATATACAAACACACTTGCACGCGCACGCAAATGAGAGAAAAAACAGGACACGTACGCAAAGAAAGCAGACGAAAAATCACACAAATGGCAAAAACAAAGCCAGATTTCGCTTCTCCTGCTGCTGATGTTGCTGCCACGTTTGTCGCTTTCTTTGACGCTCGTTTACTGTACGCGCCACGCCCGGCGGCAGCGGCGGCGGCGGCGGCAACTTTTCATCTGGCCGCTGCATGGCGCTGCCTTTTAATTAATGCAGCGGCGCAAAATTTATGCAGTTTTACGTTGTTTGAAGGATTGCATTTAAAACAACGCCACCTACAAAAACAACAATAATAACAACAACAATTGCTGCAATAAAAAGCATAAAAACAACAACAAAAACAACGGCAACACCATCATCAGCGAGCAAAAACCATGTTGCATACTAATTTGCATGTCCTGCCAACAACAACAACAAGAGCGCAATAAAACTACGACGACACATCGTCGACTGAGTAAAAATGTTGAAATAAAAATGTCGCACCAGCAGAGAATAAATGCAGCAAAAATACGAGAATGCGAATAAATGCAACCTTGCGCTCGTGCTTGTTCGCGAGTGTACCCTGTCGGACCTGAGACAACCAGTTCTCAAAATTCATTGGTCTTTCAACTGGTTTTTTGTAGTCAATTGGGCAACTAGTTGTCCAAGTGACTGTCAGCGGATGCAGAAGTGGGTGAGTTCGCGTCTAATCGTTCACGTTCTGCGTGCGCGTTCATAGGCGAGAAGAAACATGAAAATACGAAACGAAACGAAAGACGGAACAGAGGTGAAATAATCAACATTATTCTGTTACGGCTGATCTTGCTTTTGTTACAACAACAACGTAGAAATGTTTCTTTCTTTCTGTTTCTATGACTCGAAGTTCGCTCGATTTGCACGTTTTGTCTTGAATGATTTCAAATAGAATTTTGCGTGGTTGCGTGAAGCAACGAATTGCAGCAGCAGTCGAATGGCATGTATTAATAAATTTATGTAATTATGTTTATGTAATTATTTATTAATTAATTTATTTTTTTATTAATTGCAGCCGAAGTCAGGATGTTGAACTGCGTCAGACAGTTTCGAAGTGTGTCAACGAGTCGAGGTTCATTTTTGAATGCACCAACAATTTTTTTATTACCCATGATTTTTTGTTATTATTTTGAAATATTTATAAAATAAAATAATTATTTTAAAAATGTATTGCTTTATTTTCCACATAAAATTCAACTGGTTAGAGAACTAGCCCCGAATAAACTAGTTCGCAAACTAGTCGCTTTCAACTGGTTTGACAACTGGTTGCTTCGGACTAACCTTGGACTAGTTGCAAATGGATGCAGACGGGGACAATTGACCCTCGCCTAGGACACCGCCATGTTAAAAGGGTGAGTTTGCTCCAAGGAAACGAGTCGATTCTGAGGTCATATGTGACTAGTCAAGCGACTAGTTGAAAAACTAGACTTGGACCAGTCCGATTTCCCACAGGGTATGTGCGCGTGCATGTGTGTGTGTGAGTGTGTGTGTGTGTGTGCTGTTTTTACCATAATGGCGTACGCAGTTAACGCATGTTTGTGGCATTTTAATAAAATGCGATTATGTGACAAATATGCAAATTGAGAAATGCTGCTGGCAGCAGCAACTACAACAAAAAAAACCTTGTCCCCAACGAAATCGCCACACCATCACCACCGCATCCCATGTGCGTTGTTGTTGTGGTTCTGTTGTGTGTGCGTTGCCTCGGCCATTTTAGTGCTCTATTGTGCATTGTTGTTTTTGTCACTGTATGGTTGTTGTTGGTGCTTTTAATGTCACTGACCGTTCGCGATTGTTTTTCATTATGGTTTTGGCCACTTTATTGGCATTGCAACAGACAGCCGCTTAACCCAGAGCTGCCGTTTGGGTATTGAAAAGGCCATCAAAGAAGTTTTGTACAACAGACCATCTCTCCGAATGCTAAGAGATGTGATTCTAAATTTGTTTAGACTTTTTAAAACTAACATCATAATCTTGATCATTATCTAAATTTTGCCAAAATCAACGATAGAAGATTTAAAAAAAATAAAATAAATTTGTACCTACTTTAAGTTTTTTAGAAAATAAAAAAAAAGAAAATTCGGCATTCTTGACTTATACCAGAAAAATCATTATCTTCCGCTTTGCTCTTAGGAATTCAATCGATTGATTTGAGTATTTGAATACCCAACAGCCAGCATTCAGTAGAAAACTTGAAAATTTCTTATATAAAAGCAGAGTTTTTTTTACAAAACTAGTTGCTTAACGTTTTTAAGAAAATTAGTTTAACCCTTTCGGTATAGAACTAAATTTGATAAACAAAATGTTAGAAACATTATTGGTTGAAATGTTCTCGTCAGTAGACATTTTATGATATATATGTACTCACAAATTCCTAATTCATCCTTTTATTCGGGAGTATATTATTTTAATAAAAATTTTACGTGGGTCATAGAGTGTGAATTATAAGTTTGAGGGGCATTGAAGACTTGGTGGGATGTATTATCCCAGTAGTCTCGAAATAGTTAAAGCTTCTTTGGGAAGCTCATAGCTCATTTGCAGTTTACATTCAAGGCCTAGTAAAGCATTGGTTTTCGAACTTTTTTCCCCCATAGCATTCAAGTGATCAAGCTTGTACTATCTTTGAAGGCATCGAGTACCACGGGTGGTATGTGTAACACAGTTTGAGAACCATTGTCCTAGATAATCTGTCTAGGTCTGTCTATCCGTCTCCAGCTGGCTGAAAGATATTATTTATTTTAAAAGATTTGATGAATTGTTACAAAATTCGATATGAATTTCACTGAACCGCCTACGAAGAAATGCTTAAAACAAAGATCTGATTCCTCTAGAATTAAATTTAAGACTGTCAAGTACCCATGTTAAAAATAATTGAAAATATGAATCCGAATAACCACAGAATTCTAAAAAACTGGACATACAATTATTTCGCTTTAATTTTTTAATATTTTGTAATAAAAAATATAATCACAGAAAACCACAACCGGTCGGTTGCTTATATGCTGAATCTCAAATCAGTCGACATACATAAGCTGTCTTAAAAAATGTTCCCGTCAAGTATTAACGGGTTAATGCGAGTGAGTGCTTGAGTTTGCAAAATTTTGGTTGAAGTTGAAGTGACACTTGCAGCTGTCTGCACATACGTGCTGTTTATCATAACTTCCCCTTTTATTTATATTTTTTCATTTCCTGTATATTATTTTCCTATAGTCTACGAGAAGAAAAGTGCAGAACAGACTTTGTATGCATTGTCATGCAATAAAAACTACAACTAAGTAATGCTGCATACTACTTGTAGCATTTTTCACTCGCACAAAGTATGTTTTTATGTACTATACGCGTACATAATTAGGTAGTCATATATGTTGTAACTATGATAGCAAATGCATTAATCAAGTCACAAACCTCGCTGTAAAACTATAAAGCAAACAATGGTTTACTTCAGAATGGGTTGAATATAGTTCAGCTGAGACCTTTCATTGGTAAAACTCAAATTAGATTAATCAAACTTTAATTATATAAGTTAAATAAATGCATTATTCAATTACAGCGACTTGGATGTCAATTTTGTACGAGTTCCTATTGGAAGTTTATTGTGGAATCGGAAGAAAAACTAAAGTGTTGAGATCCTCTCGGCACAAAGTTTATTTCAGGAATGAAAATTATTTCGATACAAATTTCAAACATTGAATTTCAGAACAAGGATTCTAAGGATTCATACAGTTTATAAAGTCAGTATATTTGTGTATAGTGTTTTTGTTATCCAACATAAGATTTGATTCGGGTGGCTCATACTGTTTCTCTGCCTAAGAAAAATGTTGCTTATTACTTTTATTTTTATTTTTTCAGAGCAGAAAAATTGTCCAAAAAGTCAAACAGGTAACTAAGGTTTTTAGGGCCCATTGTCAAACCACGAATTCCATCTGTTTGAAATGTGTAGCCAACACACGGATAAGAGAAGAGAAGAGGGACCTACAATTTAACGCCGACTTCGAACGGCGGTGGGCAGTTAGCAGATCATTGTTGCCAGATCACGAGATTTCCTCCTAGATTTAAGAGATTCTTGGCCTTTTATGATAATTTTTAGGAGGAAGAATTTTTAAGGAGAAAGTTTAAGAGATTTATATTTTATGTTAGGGGATTTTTCGGATCCTTAATGGATTTTTAGGAGATTTTTGGATAATGTAGTATGATGTATTGGGAACACTAGGAAAACACATATTTTGGCAACTGTTTTAAAAGTCAAAACACCCTATTGTGTTAAAAATTTGTAAGCTTATAAAATGTAAACTCGTTCTATCTCGTTCTTACTTATTGCTGTCACAATGAAATCCCGCCAAAAATTGCACTTTTTGTTTAATTAATTTGTTACATGCTTTGTTTTTGTTAAGTTTTTGTTGTTAAGCTGAAAATGAATAAAAAAAGGCTGCATTAAAAAATGTATTTGTATATTTTTATGAAAAGTTTAGTTCCTTTAAAATGAAGCAAATATTAAAAAATTTTTGGGAGATTTTTTTTTAACTTTTGGGAGAAAATTTCAGTATTTCTATAAGATTTAAGAGAAAGTCATTTCAGGTATCTGGCAACACTGTGGAACGTTTCCTTTCACACTTGGAAGTCTTTACCATTAACCTTGTAATGCCTAACGTGATCATATGGTCACACTAAACATGCACTTAAAAAATTTAATTTCTCAGCAATGCTGAATGTTAAATGACTCAAAACATTTCATCACCAAATTCGAAACAAAAGGAACTCCAGCACATCGGGTTAAGTATCTGTCAAGAGCGCACTTGTGGGTTTCTTATTATTCTCATTTACTTCTTCTGGTTAGCAATAGTAAGTACACGACTATTTAAATAGCCCAGGAGTCCTAGGAATCAAACCGTTTGTCTCTGATATGAAACGCTAACAAACTACTCGCTGGACCCTCGAGGCCAGTTGACGTAATTATTAACCAAAAATTGACGAAAAATCAAAACATAGTACAAAACGTATGAAAAAGCTTGCTATGGATATTTCAATATTTCATTATGCTTCATTCTGCCAAGCACATGTTTCCCATTAAGTTATTCAATGCCAACAGAAACGAGAACCAACTGTTTCATTGTCCATTACTTCATTTCACTCTTTCATTTACTTTGGCTGTTGTTTTATTCAGTCTTAAACAATCAGGCAATTGCTTGCCAATTTTCTTCAGGCTACTCGCTCGCACACATAATAAATATAAATATATATATTTTTGTTTGCGACTCATTATGACTGCATTTAAATTGTATTATCAGAAGTGCCTTTTATCGTGACGAAATTCATTTGGCGCTCATTTCGTTATTTCGCCATAATTTCGTATTTGATTCCTTTTCATTCAGCGCTCGTTGCCCAATTTCGCGCTGATTCTGCAGGCTGGCAGTGGAAATTTCGGTTTCGCTTGTCTCAATCGCAACGCAAACCGGCGAAAAATTGCGAATTTCCATTTGGCCAGCGCTGCGTCCGCCGCCATGATGTGCGCCTCGCATGCCAGCGAGTAATATTTTAAGTTAACGCGGTTTGCCTTTTGCCATGCGCCGCTTTCATAAGGCATTTTTACGGCGATGCATTTTGCAATAAATCAAATGCGTTTATGCCTTTTGTGGTGCGCGCGCACAGCGACAACGCCGTTGTGGTCGTAGTTGTTGCTGGCTGGTTCGCAGACTGGCTGGCTGGCTGGTTGGTTCGTTGGTTGTTGAGTACGTCTAAGTTGGCTGCAAACATTCACGCGGCAATATTTAATTTATGCAGCCCGCAAGAATTCCTAAATCACACGTGAAGTAAATGGCGTTCTTCCTCTGCGGACTTGCACAGAATAAACTCTACAATTTATTATTATTGTTTGCAAATAAAATAGAGCCCGCAGAAAATTGAATATTAAGTGGAAATTGCAAAGTTCTTTGTATTCACTTGGTGAAGAAATGCGCAGACGGGGTGTGGAGTGGGGAAGAGCATTGATATTTGGACGCCATGAAGAGGCAAATCATGGAGGACTTTGCGAGGTCAACAAACTCGATAATCTTTTGGAGTTTGAACGCATCTTTGTAACATTGTAAAATGTAAATGCATTGATATATGTGGAGACGCTTCTAAGGTGACATAGATCCTTCTTCTCGCCTTAACCAATTGTCCACAATTTAGACACCAAACCCACTTTCTGGAATCCCTTCTTCGCGAGAAGACAACTGGCTGTCCCCTCCTTGCATAATTGTGATTTTATGAATAACCTAAACCTAACCTAAACTTTGAAATACTAATCAATCGAAACTAGTTGACTGTCAGAAAATGAATCCTTGTAAAAAACATTCTTTCAACATTTTAAATAAATTCCAAAATTGCTGCTACTCCATTACTCAAATATAGACTTCAAATATCCAAAACCTCATCTTGCATAACAATATTCATAATTTTACACCAAATTGTATAAATGACCTCAAAATTTCGTTCTCAAAAACACAAAACTGACGCTGCTTAAAACTTGTCACGTACTCTGCCCCTACACGCACCTTAATACAATTAGCTATTAACTAATTGCAGATTAGTCCCTAAACGCCACGCCAATACATCACGCAACCCTCACACCGCACAACTTTTGTCAGCAGCAACAGTCGTTGTTAGCCAAGTTTTTATGACCATTTAAACCAATAAAAGTAGCAAAATTCCTTTAAACCGGCAAGCGGGCGACACCGACATGTCTGCCGCAAACAAACATTCCAACAACAAACATTCCAACAAACAACACATACACAGCCAACACCAGCCATGGTCACAACAGCAAAAAACTGTCGCCGAATGAAAATACAAATCCAAATGCAGAGGCAGACGGAAGCGCAAAATATAAACCAGAAGCGACCACACGGGGCGCAGCTGCGCGCCTGGACGTGCTGTCGCGTAGCGCACTGCATAAAACACGCCGTTAGATGAGCAGGTAAACCAACGCACGTCAACAGCAATAACAACAACAATGAAATGGGCAACACCTCGGCCGCCGTTGCCACACCCAAAGCGAGGCGGAAAATGAACACACGGCAACCAAAGTGACATTACAATATGTCCTTTCCGCCCAGCGCTAAAATGGGCGAATTGCCAAAAGCGCCAACGACAGACAGACGAATAATCGGACAGACAGACGGACGAACGGACGGACAGTCAGGTAGACTACTGCCGACTAGACGGCGCAAGTGAGCGCCAACCGCAACCCTGCAAATACAAACACAAATAACACAAATAACGGCACATAAAAAACGGAAGTAAAAAGTTTTGGCGGAGACTTCCGTGGCCAACACATAAATCACAGTCGAGATGAATGACTTTGTTCGGGCATTTGGCGCAAATGTGCGGTGCGCACAGCATGAAACGCGTCCAAAGGTTGGCAGCGCCGGGGATTCCCCGGTGTATTGTTGCGGCGCAAGCAAAAAACAACAACAACAACAACGCATACGAGCGAGTCGGATGTGGACACAGCCTGAGCCGACAAGTGGATACGATTTGGCGTTGAATTCGACACGGGTAGTTTTAGGCATGTTTTGGTGTGGTGTTGCTTGACAGAAGGCAAGGGTTAAGGCCGTAGGATAAAAACAAAAGCCACAATACAAATATCGATGCCATATTGAAATTTAACTTTAGTGAAATTAAAATGTGCAAAAGTGGAAACGTGGAAACCATTTATGTGAAAGTTTTAATATTTTTCAATAATTCTGAGTTGGGGAGAGTGAAAAACAGAGATTTTACATAAGAAAATTAAGTTAGAAAACATTAAATACTGCATATTGAAATTTGTTGTTTTAGTAATTGAATTTTTTTTTTTATTTTTTAGAACAATAAACCCACACAGGGCCCCTTTTGATTTACTAAGGAAAGAGTTAACATTCGTTTTACTCGTAAACTCATTCAGTTTTACAAAACAAATCTCAAATCTTTAAACTATACTTAAACGGCTAAAAAATTTAATTTAATTTAATTTTGCTTTACTCCAGAAAGAGTTAACGTTCGTTTTACTCGTAAACAATAAGGTTTCTAAAAAACAAAACCTCAAAACTGTAAACTATTCTTAAGAACTAAGCAATTTATTCTTAGAACCAAACAAGTCTCAATAGGCAACCAAAAAGAAATTTAAAAAAATTTAAAACTTAAATTAAAAAATCAACTGATTGTTAGTCACTTTGTCAGACAAAGTACAGAAAATTTAACAAAATCTCTGTTAAATTGAGAAAAGTTTATAAAGTTTGCATGCCAAAATTCTACACACTCGCCCGTAAGCAATTTGTTTTGAGTGCAATTTTCTTCTGCTGGCTACTTTTTAAAACAATCTCTCACTCGCACCTATGAAGTTTGGTGCTTGCGCAAACATTTGCACATTTCATAAGATTTGCTCGCTTGATTTATGCTGCTGCCGCCAACAAAATGATCGAGAACAAAGTATGACTGAATCTACCACAACGCTATGCAGCACGCAAAATAGAAGAAGAAGAAGAAGCGAAAATGAGCTCACGAGGGGCACCGTAATGCAACATCATTTCTTCGCGTCTGAGGCATCGTAGCAATTTTGTGCTGCAACGCGCGAAGAAAAATGATTGACATCAGCGCTGGCAAGTTTACTCGGCGCCACAGCATTCCACATGACTTGTAAAATGTGTGCAACATGCCGAGCGAGCAATGCAGCGTGCAGTGTTGCTGGCGCTGGAAAGTTCAAAAGTTAATTTCAACATTTTCATTTTCGATTTAAAAAATGCTAAAGTCGTGTTGGTGTTGCTGTGTGTGAAGTGGGCCGCAGGAGAAAATCGAAAAGTCTTCGTTTACGAAAATTTGAAAGCTGTTTGGAAGCAGCGTGTCAGCGGTTTCTCCGTGTGTATGTGTGTTGTGTGTCCATGATCGATGCATTACCTAAATATGTATGTTTGTTTGTTTGTTTGAGGCAGCAAAAAGACACAGCAACAACAAACAACCAAAGCTTGCTACTGTCTAAATCGCAGCAAAAGACAAAGAGGGAATGTGGCAGCATTTTCGAACATGGCCAACATGCCATGCCAAATGGATGTATGTGTGTGTGTGTTTGTGTGTGCAGTTAGGCTGCAGTCACAGTCGCTTTGTGGCATCGTCGCTCTGTCTCTGGCATGCGTGCAGTCCTTCACTCGTATGTGTACTGCACCACGCAGATTATGGCCTCGTCTGTGTTGCCAGCAATCGTATGTCATCATCGTCGCCAATGCCTCGCACCGCCGCCCAAAGAGTTCGCCTCATTTGCTGCCATGTCACTGCTTTGCCTGCAATGGAAAGATTGACCAACATTGCTCGTGTACACAAACTGTGCACAAGTATGTCTCTGTATTGGTGCGTTGCCACATCCGGCGTTGTCAAATTGACCCGATTTCTGCATTCCGCTCGGTCACAACTTGGCCGCACTCACACCTTCAGCTGTTGGCCCCACGAGCGCCTGAAATTCTTACTTGCTGCTGACCGCAGACTTTGCAACCAGCTGCCGATGACCACTTGGTTGGTAACAAAAACAACAACAACAACAGCGGCAGCAGCATTTCCAAGTGAAAGCGCAGCTAACAAGAAAGCAATTTACTATATGTGTGCAACTTTAGCTCGCACTCGCAGGTCATCGTCGTCGTTCTTATCGTCGCTCGCTTTCAAGTGTTGTTGTTGTTGGCGTACTCGTTGTTGCTCAAGGCAAATGCTTGTTGCACGTTGACTTTAAGCTGCAATCAATAATGACTCGAAACAATATTTTTCGCTTGCATTGTCAGCATTGCAAACATTCTTTTCGCTTACTTTTCGTCCTTCCACGTTGTCCTTCGAAGCAATTGTCCTTTATAACCGCTCAAAATGTTGCAAATTGATGCTGTTTGAGGGTAGTGTGGGGTAGTAAATGGTCTCAATACACCCAGAGCGTACAAGCAGGACATTTTCATTGAGAAGATAGCATTGAAAGCCTTAACGTAGTGTGGGTCTATCACCCACTAAGGCCACCGCACTTGTCAGACGGACACTGATACATGCGTAGCGGTCGTATCGGGAGTATCTGGTAAAACTTGTATGCCGCTCTATCGATGCAGTCAGCATCTTAGTCTTAGAATAATTTTTTTTTATACGAGCCAACGCGCAGGGGATACCTTTTTAAATGCGAGGCATTACGCTGGTTCAGAAAGGATATATAGGTTGGGAGAAAAGATTTTGGGTGAAGAAGCCTCTAGATCTGATTGTCAAGGTCGAGGTGTCCTGGCATCTTCAGAGCTTCTTTTTATTATCTACAATTTGAAATTAAACCTTCGGCCGTTGCATTGGTTAACACGATTCGGCACTGAGGTTCGCAGAAATCCTCATCCTCGAACCTATTTTATATCCTTATTTTTCATACCATACCAAGAAGACTCAATATTCCTACTTACCTGCCGTTTGAATGCCATAATTATGGCAGAGAGTGAAGGTTAAACAGAATGATTAGTCACGCCAAAGAATAAAGTGGCATGAAAGAGTAGTAGACAGTCATGTTAGCCAATTCACAACTCTTTCTGGCCACCTCATCCTCGAACCAATTGCAAAGTGTACGGGCACTCAGCAGAGAGTAACTCAGTTATGCGGTGTGATCTATACCGATTTCTCCGAACTATGTAGGTATGTATGTTCAATTTCAATATAGCTGCCTCTACCTACATCTTTGTTCACTAAAATTTTTACGCAACTGGTTGTCTGTTGTCTGCGTAGTATCAGCTTAGCTGCTTTCATCACCAGATCACCACTTTATCTCTGCTCCTTACAATCAATAATGTAATCCTTTTGTCTTCTGAACCGGCAACAGTTCTAACTAGAGACCAGCTCTTGAATCTTGATCCTTTATTAGCTAAAAGTTGCAAAATTTTTTATTAAGAATATTAAATTTAAATTTTTTCGACAAACTAACATAATAATTTGATTTAATGGCACATTTTTACCAAAATTTTCATTGGCTTCAGGAAAAGGCAAACTAATTTTACATTTCTCCGAACTGCTGCACTCAATGCCGATTGGACTGTTTCAGCGAATCGTTAGTAAGCAAATGCTGCATTTATCTTTCGCCGAAAGACTCGATTCGAATAACTATTCGCTATTTCAGGACTACAACGTAAAACCTTCACCGAATGTTCATCACTCGCTTCGTTGCACGCAGTTCATATCTGCAGCGGCGTGTTGGGTGGGTTTATGTGGAACTTCAAGTGTTGGTGCTCAATTTGTTTTCTGACTTTACGGCAAGTCGGGCGAGTTCAAAAAAAGTTGCATACCTACAACGTTAATAACGACTTCAGTTGAAAATGGTCTATGTGCACCTCGGTTGCTTCACAAACAACAACAACCGCAGACCACGTTGTGACTGCATCAGGCGGTGAGCGTAAAGTTTAACACAAAACACAAACAACAACAACAACAGAATACAACAACTCAGCACCGGTGAAACTGGCAGCAGCGTCAAAGTTCGCCCAGTTTTTGGTGGAAAGTTTGGCTGCAATCAGCGACGCTTGAGTGGCGTGTACGGCACAACATGTTTATGCTGCAAGTAATCGACAGAAGCATCCGCCGGCAGCCACCTGACTGTGCATTAACTCAGACATTCTTACGACTTGCACGCGGCAGCCACTGCTCGCAGCTGGCCGCCACTTTAGTTTGCTGCGCAAGGAAACAAATCAAGTGAAGTGAATATTGAGAAGAAGATTTTTTTTTGGAAATATAGGTGAGTTACTGAAATAAATAAGAGATGTAATTGATTATGGGAATAGATTTTTACCTAATCTGAAAAAATGGATCATTAGATTTCAAAATATGAAGGTTAGGAAAATCGATTTTGAGAGTATTTGAGAGATCCATAAAGTGTAAATGGATTTTGCATCGTTTTTCGATAACTTTCGATAACAACATGAGAAGCTTGTAAAAGCTGCTTTAAGTAGAGTTTTTCTGTCTATTGAATTCGGCCCATTGAACTCAAGAAAATGCAGGTTTTAGTAAACTTAATGAAATTTACTATAAATTGCAAAAATTCGTTTACCCTACATCCGCTAGTTTTAGCTCCTAAAGCTTCTTTAAATCATAAAAACTTTTGGTTATGTCTAATCGGTTGTTAAAAAGTTTAGCGCTCGAAAAACCAAAGTCGAGCTTAACAGTTTATGTGCCTAGTTCTACTCATCCATAGAAACCATTGAATATGTGAGATGATGCTAAAAGAAACTGTAACGAGTGTAAAACGTATCAAAGAAGTAAATTCCATAACCATGACTTCAATCACATTTAAGTATTTTGAGTAGAACTACCTTCTTGTTTTGAATAACTTTGTCAAGCATACATAAAGTGATCCAACTGGAAAATGCCTTTCTGAGTTCAAAACTCATTTGAATTTTATAACGAAATAAAATCCCAAAAAAATAACAACAAAATTCAAAACTCGAAATAAAAATTTCAAGAATTTCTCTCATTTCGCGCTCATTTCGGACCATTGTGACACCGTTGACTAGATTCCGACTCGATATGCTGGCAATTGTGAATGAAATCTAAACATTTCCATTGTAAGTTCTCAGCAACAGCAACTTCGAGAGGCCGTAAAAGCAACAACAAACAACAACAGCTGCAATGGACACTTTGCGCAGCGGCTTCAAGCCGGCCAAGCACGGCTGTCCCGACGGCGACTTTGACTGCTGCGACCGCGACCGCGACACGCAGCTTTTGCCGCGCAGCCCAACGCTCTTCCCCCACCGCCCGCCCAGGGCAACGAGCGCCCGTCGATTGACTTACTTGGCGCGGCAACGCCGGTTGGCCAACGCGTCTGCGTCCGGACGCCGCGTGATCCGCTGCAACGAGCGGCAGCTCAACCGCCTGGTGAACTGGCTGCGCGCAAACAGGGAAGGCGCGCCGGTACCCGAGCTGCGAATTCGCGTCGCCTCCAATCAGACGCAGCCGAACGCAGCCATAGCGGGCGATGGCCCACAAAACAGCAGCGGCTGACAGCCAAATATGAAACATGCAACAACAACAACGAGAGAGTGAAAACATTCGCAACAGTCGCAGAACGCAATGGTTGAACAGCGGTGTGAGGCTTCAGCCAAAACCGCAGGCAAAGTGCGTGCGCACTGTTTTTGCCGCCGCCGCAAACTAGCCGACGCATGCAAATTTCCGCTGCGGCCATGACAAAGGCGCCTAAGAAACCAGCCAGCGCAGCCGCTAAACCTCGCACTCGCACTCGCACCGCTGCCAACATTCTGACGCAGTAATCCTTGCGGATTGGCCTGAGCGGCCGAGAACAAATGTTGCGGTTTGCTTTTTGCGCTTTTGGCCTAATTGAAAAATTTTCCTTTGCAATTTCCAGCTCGCAATACCCCACACATCCATATGTGTGTGTGTGTGAGTGAGTGAGTGTGTGGCTGAAAACTGACAAGTGCGGCTTTGAGGCACCAACGCTGGCGACCGACTTGGCAAGCATGAAATGAGATAAATGTATGCTTCGGTCTTGAATTACTGCTCGCTCGGCAAACCTGCAAAGAACATACAAACATTAACTATAAAAAGTAACTCAAAAGCAACAACAAAAACTACAATAAAATACAACCACAAAACAGAATTTCTAGTTCTTTTCATCTGGCACTTAGTGCTGCTTGTTCGCTTTGCCTCTGTCCTCGAAATCTACTCGAACCGTGCCCGAAAACACGATTTTGTACTTTTTCCAGCCGCTGCCGAAACTTTGCGCACATAAAGAAGGCGAAACTTTGACGCCATTTTCTTTCTAATTCGACGAGAACGACGCACACAGCAACGAAAAGCAGTTGACGAGCGTAGAGCGGTGGCGTGTTATTCTTTTACATGAACTTCCCGTTATGTGTGCAAGAGTGCACAATTTTCGTCTCCAGAGTGTTGTTGCAGCACTTGCAGCGGCGAACTCGTAATGAGCCAAGTCGCAAAGTGCTCTTTGCAGCCGCTTTCCTTTTCTTCATTTCAACTTGCGCGCATCTAATGAAGAAGTTTGTAGGTACTCGTTTACCTCTTTCGTTCTAATTATGTTCAAAGTCAAGAAGTTTAGAACTTGGCAAAAAAAAAAACATAATCATAATATTTCAACAATTGCAAAACTATTGTTGAAGGTTAGGAAGAAAAAGAAGAAGTGTCTTCTCTTCAGTAATTTACCTAACTTGTATTTTTATACAAAAAACTTGGATCGTACAAACTTATAAAACAAGCACTTAGAGCAAAGTACACGTAAGTATATATTTGTACAACAGAGACACAAGTCTTAGGAGAAGGGTGTCACTACTTTTGAAAGAAAACATGATGTCTGGCAAGATAAGAAAAGAAAGGAATAGAACGAGATGATAAACAATGAAGTGAAATGGCATGAAGTGAAATCTAATCAAAAACATTGAAAAGTTCTCAGGCCGTTACTACTTCACGTACTATTTGAAATTGTAGTACGGAGTTGAAGACGAGGTCTTTGACGTTCAACACTTCCTAAACACAATCGGCTGAGTGTTATTTCAATTGACCCAAGAAACCAAATGCTGAAAATTAATCCTTTCGCTATTTTGTTGCCATATGGCAATATGCTACTTTGTGGACGTCTGAACCCTCTGTGGTTGCAAGAATACATTTTTTTGTTGGTCCTTAGAATAGTTTAAAGTTTTCGAAAAAATACAAAATTAATAAAGTGAATATTTAAGTTTAAAAGAGAGATGTATACACGTTTTTTTAATGGTATATCTTGACATAGTAAAGGAAGAAGAAGCAAAAAAAATTAGATAACTTTAATTTGACGTTTTCTTTCAATTTAGATATCTTGTTTTAAAAAATTTAGTCAAAATTTTACGTAAACGAAGAAATATTCAAATTTATTTATTTTTTATCCCTTTCAAAATTTTGAAGTCCTTTTAAAGTTACAAAGGATTTAGAAATGAAAAACTGAGTACGCAGTATTACTATGTTTGGTCTCTAGTTTCACGCCCATATGGACTTTTTCCAGTGTGAAAAAACTTTTTCATTTTTGTCGCACGGTGTAATTTATAAAACTACAAAGAAACCTAAAACGTAAGCTTTAAAATTTTAACTTTCCCCAGTAAAAATCTGTAGCAAATGGGTTAAGACAAAGGATTCGGTTTGTTCTTCAAGTAAATTGTTTCATCGGGTGAAAATTTGGTTTAACTTGACATACATTAAGTTTCTGTTACTCGTCCCTCCACATCTTTCTCTGCACCCCAACGTAAACATTAAATTCTTGATGAACATCTAATAAATAGTCCATTCGTTTAACACGGCCAATTAAACACTGGTTGCCAATTAATTAACGAACGCCACGACACGCTAACCTAATCCAACCCCCGCTGCTCAAAATTAACTGCAAATTACACTTCCGCTATGTCGACTAATCTAATTAATTTTCAATTAAAATCTAATAATTCAAAACAAGCGTTACTTCCGCCAAGTGCTGTCAATAAATTCTAATTATTAATTCACCGCCAAATTGCCAGGCGTGCAAATTGCATTGACAGCGGCCGCAAATCAGGCTTGCGGCATCGCTGCCAGTGCAGCGTGAAATCAAAACTTCATAGGTCTGAAAGTTTACGCGAATGTTGCTGACACGCTGTGTGCCGAACAAGTTTGTCATGGCAGCGCTTCTCATTGATAATTTAAGTTTGGGTTGAAAACAAAAATTACCACCAGCAGCGGCATTGCCGATTTCGGCTGCCTGATTGAAATTGCTGCCCAACCTGCAATCAACACCTGCCAAGCGCGGCCAATGCTGCACGCCCACCGCTTGCGCCAACATCCTGGCGCTGTCCCACATTGCAGCCGCCCGCCGCGCTTGCAGGCACTTTTGCAATTTGCCGAAACAAGCAGCAAATTTTGTGTAAGCACCACAACAGCCACGACGACGTTGAGTTGCGGCAAAAGCCAAAGTGAAAGTATTTTTCGGCATTTCCGCTCGAAGCCAGCCGGCTGCGCGCGTTTGTATGCGTTCTATCATCTTTTGACACACACACATAATCTCGAGTTGGCGTTGAGTTTAGCAATGTGTGTGCGCTCATCATGTTTGCTTGGGCCTTCTTTTTTTTTAATTTTAGCCAAAATTCAAGTTTTCCAACAAAACTATCCTACACAGACACAACTTGACACACACACATACACACAGGTCTGCGCCTGCTTTGCGTATTGCATTGCGCTCCATTGCAGTTGAGTGCAGCGGCTTTCGTGGGCTTTCGCTTGCAGTGAGTTGCCGAAAGTTGATTGTTTTTAAGAGGTTTTGCACATTTTAAGGCGATTTAGTTGCTTTGCAATTTATTATAGAGTGCACACATTGCGTGCGAAGTTTCGACTTGTTTCTGAAGTGAAGTGGTGCAATGCTTTCAATGGACGAAATATATTAGCAGGTGACTGCTGACGTGGCGAAACGCGCTACGAAAACAATAAACTATTCTTAATTGAAAAACCGTGCAGTGTACGGCGAGTGGGCGTTGTTGGTGTTGTTTTTTAAGTATCTAAATAAAACTACAAAATTTAAATTGTCTATAGACACGAAAGTCCAGAGACTTGATTGCTTCTACTCTTCTAAGCATGGAAATCGGGTAAATGTGCAATTTGTAAGAAAGACTTATTTTTAAAGCAAACGAAGAGTACTTTAACATATAAAGAAATCAATAATCTGCTCAGGGAAAAGTAAAATTTGTTGAGTTGCAAATGTGAACAAATCGTGCAACACTTCGAGTTGCATTGTATGGGAATTAGAAAAAAAATTTAAAAAAATTATTAAAAATGTTGCTTTCTTTATTCAAAATAATTCATTTAGTACAGCGGCAGTTCCCTTTTTATTTTATTTTTGTTTTATAAATTTTAATTTGTTTCTCTTATAAAAATAAAAAAAAATACTGCTCTCTTTATTAAAAAATTATTTATTTATTACAGCAAACTTCACTTTACTTATGCAACAATTCTGTCGCGGTCAAAGTGATTGCCTGGACTGCAATTTCCGCGCGATGGTCGCTTTCGCTGAATTGCTTCACAAGAACGCAACAGAATGAAGCAGCAGAACGCAGTGAGCCGCTGCGTCGCGTTGCAGCAACTTTTCAATTCTTCATTGAAATATTAACCAGTTTTATGATGCTCTTATTTTCACCCTTCAACTATTGTATTTTTATCATTTTGTAATTGTTTTCTTGCTTTTTGCACTCCCCGAGCTGCCGGATGAAAGCAAAATTGCTGCTGTATCAACACAAAAGGACGAGCGCCAAGCAGTGCCGCTGCTCTGCGCTGCTCTGCGAATGCAATAAAAACTTGTATTTTCCACTACTCCCACCGCTTTCGTGCAACTACACGTTGCACGCAGCGGCATTGGCAGTGCCAATAAAATTGGCCAAACTTTGCTGTGGTCGTGCCGCACGCACACGCCGCACAAGTGCCCACATAAAGTGCACTTAATCTGTCGACGTGTTCAATTTATTTCCTATTTGTCATTTCGCCATTTTGAAATCACGCATTGAAAATTGGAAAACAATTTCGCAACAGCTGCAACATCAAAAGTACCAACATTAGTAGCGTCGACAACAGCGACAGCGCTCCGTGTCGTCCGCCGGCGCAGTGCAGTGCCGCACTGTGGCAATTACATTCACATCGCAATTTCGATTGCCTGCGTGCCTGCGCCGCAGACATGCCCCAAGGAGTCTTACAAGCATTTACATAAATTCCAGCCATGGAGCGCGTTGCATGGAGACAAACAGACAAATTGGGTTATGCCAAGCGTTCAAAGCAAAAGTTAAACGCTCCAAAAATTTGTCTACTTTCTCCTTCTTGCACACTGCTGATGCCAAATAGTCGTGGCTGCTTGAATCTATCACAAATGGGCACATCTCGTGTGTCTCGCTTTTCGTTCAGTCAAGAACTTTGATTTCCCTGCGGTTATTCGATTTTACTTGCACAAATTCAACATCAAAATATTCAAAAGCAACAAATCAAACATCGCAACACAACTTTTTGTGTCCTATTCTGCTTTTTTTGTTGTGTTAGGTCGCCATTGCTGGCTGCATTTCTTGTTACTGTTCTGTTTCATTAATTTGATTTGGTGTAAGCAAAATTTGTTAGGCGGAAGGCTATTGGAAACCCACTTGTATAAGCATTAATTTTCCGCAAAAGTTTGCAAATTATATATATTCAAAATTTGCTCTTTTTACTTCCTTGACCAACACTCAGGGGATGCGCCACTACTCCGCAAATATTGCGTTGGTTCAAGATGGGCAAAGATAGGTGGAAGATGAGCTCTGAGGAGAAAATGGAAGAATGGATTTGTGAAGCACTGTGTGAGTATTTGGAGGTGGCGCCGCCTTCTGGTTGAAGACTAACAGGCAGTTGAATGATTTTGAAAAATTCAAGGCCACCATTCAAAATTGATTTCATCGAAATTCCAACATGATATCAACAACCTTCGGATGTTTGGAACTGCCAAAGAGCCGCTGAGTCAAATTTCAGGCCGCTGGATCTTTTGATTTTGAAGTGTGGATTTTGAATAGACGACTTTTTTCTGAGCCACAATTGAATTACGACTTCATTAAGATTCCCGAGGGATATCGACAACTTTGAATAAATTTTTGAAAATTTTTGAAATTTTTGAAACTTTTGTCTTTGACAAGATGAGCTAAATTTCTGATTTCTGAGTCTATTGAATGGTTTTGAAAAGATGGTTTTCCAGGAAGTCGCTTTTCAACATCAATTTGATCGGATTCTCCGTGGGATATCTAAGACTAAAAAGTTCTTACATACATTCAGCCTATTTCAATGAGAATATTTCAAGTCCCTCGTAATTTTTAGAAAGCTCGTTAGCAAGATAAGCTATTCCTGAGGTCCCCTAAACGAGTGTAGAGGATATTCAGTTTCATGGTGATTCCGGACGATGAGTTGAAAGCTTTTTGTAGTCAATTACTTTACTCACATCTAATCCAACTCAATTAAATTGGAACTCTCAGGTTTGCTAACTTAATTTTTGGCATGTTTAAGTGAAAACAAAAGAAACACTCTAGGATATTTTTCAACAGATTGTTGCTCGAAATTTATATGATTTTCAGAATCAATGAGGCTGGCACTATAGTCCAGTCGTAAAGGTTAGATAGGATGCAGTGGCTGCTTCTGTACGCGCCACACTTAGACCTCTAATTCTCATCTGCTTCATGTGGATAGCTTTAGAAGTAGACGAGTGTTTCACCAGCCCGAGCTGGGAATCGAACCTAGGGCGTCTGGTATGAGAAGCCAGTGGTCTCGATAGGCCAGCTACCGGCGCCATAAAGGTTAACTCGTTTAGTTTTTTTCCAGTCGACATTGTGAAACATTAACAAAATTGATTGAGTGAATCCCTCAACCAGGAATAGTGAAGTCTTGAAGCTATACCACTAATCCATTTCAAATCGAAATTATATACTTTCAAATCTATTTATGTGCTTAACGTATTCTGGTTGTTGAATTTAATATCGAAATGTAAGCAAATTGCTAAACAAATTTTTTTATTTTACATACCAAATATTCATTTAATTTTCACCAAGTGTTCATATCGAAAGCGAAATTCCCTCTCACTTGCAATTGCATTTTCAAATTCCTACCATTCATACCATTCCATACCAAATATTCATTTAATTTTCCCCAAGCATTCATATCGAAAACGAAATTCCCTCTCACTTGCAATTGCATTATCAAATTCCTAGTTAATTCTAAAGCAAATAATACACTTTCGACATTATCTGCAAATATTGAATTGAATATTATTTCTATCGCTTTCGTCTCTTGCAGCGTTTGCTGGCGAATTCTTATCTTTGGTTTTTATTTCCGCTGCAAATTTAATTACTTCAATTTCCCGCATTTGTATTTATGTATTTATGTATTTATGTATTTATGCATGTTGCCGATGATGACTACGCGCACAATTGTATCCGACGATAATCTCTTAATGCAGAACAAAATGGAAAATGTGTAACAAGGCAAAAACGTATAAATAATCAAATTCCATGGTAGAAGGAAATTGCATTGGATCGCACGCTGCGTGTGTGCGAGCTTAAATATTTGTGTATCTAGCGGCAAGTTTGCCCAGCTGTCTGTCTGCCGCTCTGGCTATCTGTGTGTGTTTTTACATATCTATGTGTGTGCGCAGCTGCCAGCACCTGAGCATTTGTGTAGTCGCACACAGCACAGCTGCAGCGTCGACTGCGCTGGCGTTTTTCTTATTGATTTCACATCAATTTGCATAATGTGTACCAAACCTGCGCCAACGCTACTCGCACTGGGCGCCAAATTCCGTTACCGTTACCATTACAGTTACAGTTAACGTCGTCGAGGCCACCACCCTGCCGTTCACTCCACGCCAGCCTGTCGACAGTACGTCAATCTTGTACATTTCTTGCCAACAATCAGTAGAATACAGGCAATACTGCACCTATGTGTGTGTGTGCGTGTGTATGTGAGTGTGAGTGAATGTGAGTGTATGGCGCTTGAGGTGAGAAGCTATCAAAATGTTCATTTCGTTTGCATTTACGTTTGAATTTGCTACCCAGAGAAATTCAATAAAATTTATCTAGGCACACAACATCTTCACTGATGAGTGTTTTACATAAATATGCCTTACAACAAATCTATTGTAGCATTTGTGTGCACACACGCACCTACGAGTACGATTACTTATCGATTGTTTGCATATTTTTGTGGCAAATATTTTGCTTCTGATATTTCACTCTCCTTTTGTCTGTGTGTGTGCGTGTGTGTGTGTTGCTGTAGTCGTCGGCACGGGCCATAAATATTTAAACTTGGGCCATTGTGGCCCTTGATGGTTATTTTATGTATTAGTCTCGGTAAAATAAAGTCATTTTCCCAAAAATAAACCCACTTCCCCTCAACCCGAGCGTGTTTCTTTCTGAAATGTGCTCGGCAAATGGCAAATGGCATTTCAAGAAGTCACTTTGTTCATTTCGAAACAAAAAGATTTGACTTGTACTGGTCGCCATTTCGAATGGAATCATTTTCACAAACAATTAGAATTTTTTATTGAATGCCCAATAATGGCAAAATGGCAAAATTGTGGTTGGTCTGTTATTTTTAGGTTCTCTGTGCAGAATATGAAATCATTTCTTGTTGCTATTTGTAGAATGTTCACAATGCTCCAAGTTAAATATTCTTCTCGTCAGAAACAAACTCAAACAACAAATCATAAAAATTCAAGACAAAATAACCAAAGTTGTGTGCATGCATGAGTAAATAAATGGAATTGAACTCTTCCTACCGTTTGGTGACTATATTTCTATTTTCAATCGGAGTTGTATACTATATCAGTGATGTAGGGACAAAAATAAACTCTCAAAATTTAATCTATTGGATATTTCTTTAATGAAAAAAAACATCCCAGCTAAGTTAGATTCAGAGCCTCTGGGAATCTAACTCACTTCCACTTACTTACTCTCACTTCCAACTCTTCTTCTTCTTCTTCTTCTTCTTCTTCTTCTTCTTCTTCTTCTTCTTCTTCTACTCCTACTCCTACTCCTACTCCTACTCCTACTCCTACTCCTACTCCTACTCCTACTCCTACTCCTACTCCTACTCCTACTCCTACTCCTACTCCTACTCCTACTCCTACTCCTACTCCTACTCCTACTCCTACTCCTACTCCTACTCCTACTCCTACTCCTACTCCTACTCCTACTCCTACTCCTACTCCTACTCCTACTCCTACTCCTACTCCTACTCCTACTCCTACTCCTACTCCTACTCCTACTCCTACTCCTACTCCTACTCCTACTCCTACTCCTACTCCTACTCCTACTCCTACTCCTACTCCTACTCCTACTCCTACTCCTACTCCTACTTCTTCTATAAAAATCGGAGGTCCGAACTCTGCTTTAACTTTTTATTAATATCTTTGAGAGAACTTACACACATAGATACTATGGTTCATTGACCTTGCCAAGGGCTTTAACTTAACTCAAGATTTCTCATAATTTTCGAATAATTAGGAACAACCGACATATCAAAGTCCGATAGTTTACTATCTGTGATGATCAAATGACTTGTTTCTTGTTGACTGGTTTCATCGACTTTGGGCCACGTCATGCTCGCTCAGCTCGCTCTGCGTCGATAGCAGTTGCCTCCTTGGCCGGAAAGTACTTCAGCTCGACAGTGATAATTCGATAGCGTAATATTTTATTTGCAAATAGCAAACAACCGAGCAAAGAGCCCATTATGGCCACTGCCTTGTGCCACTAAAAGCCAAACAATGTCGCAGCAAACGAATGCTTGGCAAACCTTCTTCCGCATCGCATACATTTTAATGACACAACAATAATTCGCTTTTTATTTTTGTAAACACTTCTATTAAAATCAAAAGTGTTTTCGTTTCTTTTGCTTTTGCTTGGCCCCTTTCTTGATTACAAGAAATTATGGTAAATGCGAAATAAAAGCAAAGTGAAACCGAACCGCTGTCTGTCCGTCCTTTGGCCATGTTGCGGCCCACGCAATACAGTTACACCGACTAAACAACTAAAAACAAACAAACAAATAACCAAACGAGGAAACGTATAAAATTTTATTTTTATTGGGCGCCCGGGCGGCGCTGATTCTCGGCAATAATTCATGCCTGAAATTTCGACTAATGATCTCATTATCCTTAATAGACGTGCAGAAGGGTTTTTAATGTCCCATCATAACGGCGTACATCCGGCAAATGCCGTTTTCGTTTCATTTTCCCGTGCGTTAACGGAAATGTCGGCCGCCCCGGCCGCGCGCACTTTCGCTTTCGCGTTCGCGTTCGAGCTGCTTAAATGCATATTTACAAGTGGCGCATTTTTATTTGCCCAGACTCAGTTTGTAAATTAGAAGAAATTAGCGTGACGACACTGCAGCGCAGCTGACGGCGCTGCTGGCGCTGACGTTGGCGCAGCCCGCGGCCACCTCCGTTAAGCGGAAGTCCTTTTCATCGCTTGCGTGCCGCGCGTCAACGGCGCGGCGCCTGCTGTGCCGCCCAGATCGCAGCTGTGCGAGTAGCCATGGCGCCCAACTGGCCTGGTTTATGCGCGGGCAATCGGCGCGTATTTATTTGTGCTCTTGCGCTTTTATTTATAATTTTCTTGTTAATTAAAACACGCCATGAGGCGAAAGCGCCGAGCAGCGGCCGGAACGCAAACGGCCAGCGGAGGCTCGGAAGTTGTAGCGAAGCGAAAGTTTTATGGAAAGTTTTAACAGGATCAGAAATTAATTATGTACGATGCGCATCAGCAACGAACGCTCCGCGGGGCTCACCTTTAAGCCACTTGCAAGAATATCAAAGGAAATGCCGAGACTTTTCACAGTAATGCCAAATCGATGGCAATCGAGACGAAACACTGAACACGACTGATTAGCGGGAATTATTTCGTAAAGTGTAATTAATGTTGCGATTCTCAACTGAATAAAACATAACATTTGGTACTGTCGACAGACGAACAGCTTTGCGTGCTGTTGAACTTTCCAGAAATAAAAGTAAAGCCCGTTGAAGTCGTGATTTGGACAGTCTGAAACCTGGGCGCAGTTTTCTGTTGACTTGTGATTAGTTAATTTTTACTTGACTCCAGCACACAGCGGGTTTATAAAACATACTAAAGGAGGCAGTAAGTGCGGGGAGCAAATTCTTAAAACACATTTAAGTCTTTAAGTTTAGAGCTTTAATAAATCTACTTCAAAACTACTGGTACCGATGAACCGATGAAAGAGACTTTGAAGCCAGAAATTAAGTCTTAAGTAAACTTTGCCCAATAGAGTGAAGACCTAACCTAAAAAAGCTGGTGAACTTTCAAAATTCGTTATAAACTTCCATTCACATGAATGTAAAGTCTAAAACACAATGTGGATGACTGGAGGCAGCGTTAGTGAGTTCGGTATGCTCCACTCCTTTCGTTCTTTATGCTTTCTTTCAATTTGTTTTATTTTTCTATACCTTCCTTCTATTTGCTTTTTTTCTGTTTGTCTTCTTTTTATTTGCTTTCTTTCACTTCTTACGTTCTCTAAGCTTTCTTTCAATTCGTTTAGTTTTTCTATACTTTCCTTCTATTTGCCTTCTTTATGTTAACCTTCCTTCTATCTGCTTTCTTTCTGTTTGCCTTGTTTTTATTTGCTTTGTTTCTATTCACTTGTCTTGCAATAGCAAAAATCAAAATTTCGCGTTACTTCCGAATTCACTGAACTACAAACAGCGGATTCACAGACATACTCAGCCTTTGCAGTTTTCCAGCTGAACAGCTGCCAGTCCGTAAATTTCAAAAGCACCTTCAATAAACGCTATCAACAGATAAATATTTCGATCTCACTTTCAACAAGTACACAACAAAAATCACAAATTTCCGCAAATGCAGCTCACGTGACCCACTTTGGTGCCGTTCAGCCATTATTCTGCGCACAAACACTTGAGACATGCACACACACACACAGACACGAAAGTCGCTTGTGAGCTGCAAAGCCGAATGCCAAACAGAATCACCCACACACACACAAACGCACAAAGCGGCACAAAATTTCGATATCGAACGTCGCCGAAGTGTTTTCTGCCGCCATTTGTTGCCGGCGCATAGAATGCGTCGATTTGTGTACTTTTGAAAATCAATCAATTGAGCGGCAGAATTCGCATGTAAGGCGCAAAGAAATTATACACTTCAGCACACATGCACAACGCACACACACAAACACATTAGCGGAATGCAAATTCCAATCGTTTTAAGTGCTAAGTACACGGCCCAAATAAATAGTTGCACAAACGCTTCGCCGACGCACTGACTGACGGTGCGCCGGCCAGCAGGCGCAGCAAGTTATTGGCGCACGTAATGCCACGACTCGCTCCCAGCAGTGCTGTTACAACACTTTGGCGGCAATATTACATAAAGAATAAAAAATTGTATTGTGCCGCACACAAAAACGCTCGACAACAGCAGTCAATGCTTGAAAAATGCTCCAGGCATATTCCCCGACGTGCACTGACTGCCTAAGCAACCGCCTCACAAAGCAACAACAACGCATTTTACCTTTTCTTGCAGGCAGCGCTCGACTGCTTGGCTTTGCACTTCAACTATTCATGGCAACTATTGCGAGATCATATTACGCACAGTGAATCCTGCGCAGCAACGTCCTTCTGCTGCTTCTTCTTTCAGCTGTGTGCTGCTATCACATTGAGGGGTTTTGTTGTCACGAAAACAAACAACTATGTTCTCCTTTACTAAAAAAAAGGCTCAAGCATAAAAACTTCACACTGGAGTGCAATCATATTTATGACTGGCGAAATTTGAATGTGGATGTGTATTTGTGTAAAACATATCAATTGTATTTGGTAGATACTTATGTGAGGAAGAAAATGGCTGTGTGGGTTGTTGCTGCAGAGTCAAATCTAATAAAAACTTAAATCGAAAATGTGGGCAATGAATATGAATGAATATTTTTTGTTGTAAACCAGGTTAGTTAAGGTTTTATGTATATTTTTTACTACTGGGCTATTCAAGTGTGAAAAAGGTGTTTAGAGCGAAAGTCGAAGGAAGAAAATGTATAGGAAGACGGGAGGGCATCTCTGCTGGGGGAGCACTGATCAGGGAGATCAGGGATGGTTTATTATGACCATTATTTTTATTTTATTTTAATTTAATTTAATTTTATTTTATTTTATTTTATTTTATTTTATTTTATTTTATTTTATTTTATTTTATTTTGTTTTGTTTTATTTTATTTTATTTTATTTTATTTTATTTTATTTTATTTTATTTTATTTTATTTTATTTTATTTTATTTTATTTTATTTTATTTTGTTTTGTTTTATTTTATTTTATTTTATTTTATTTTATTTTATTTTATTTTATTTTAATTTATGTTATTTTATTTTATTTTAATTTATGTTATTTTATTTTATTTTATTTTATTTTATTTTATTTTATTTTATTTTATTTTATTTTATTTTATTTTATTTTATTTTTTATTTTATTTTATTTTATTTTATTTTATTTTAGTTTATTTTATTTTATTTTATTTTATTTTTTATTTTATTTTATTTTATTTTATTTTATTTTATTTTATTTTATTTTATTTTAATTTTCTTTTGTTTTGTTTTATTTTATTTTATTTTATTTTATTTTATTTTTTTTTATTTTATTTTATTTTATTTTATTTTCTTTTGTTTTGTTTTATTTATTACGTATGCAAAACTCGGATATATTAGACGAAAGACTGTTTGAGATACTGTTTGAGATGGAACGCTACTGAACCATTAATACGCAACGACGCATTGAGAAACTCTCATAGTCTTCAACCCAAATTTTTGATTGAGAATAGAAAATGTAAACGATTTGATAGCAATGATGCTTTTTTTCTAATACTTTAATCCCGACTTAACTTACACCGTCGAAGGGCTGCAGACTCAAACTGGGATTTCAACAGCGAAGCTTTTTACTCATAGAAATTTACTTTCACTAAGTGAACAGCTACTGCATGAAAAATTGGCTTTTCTGTGTTTGTTGTGAAGTACATTTAGACTTACGGACTAACGTACTGAGTTATTACGTTCCTCACATACAAAACCTATATTTTTAATATGATATTGTATAATATTTTACGATGATGTATGAAGTTCTTTATTCGCCATGTCTTCTCAACAAAACAAAGTGAAGGACGTTGGAAAGCAAGCATGGCACAATTCAATGATTTGTTAGAACTAACTAAAAATTCTGTTAGTGATTCATTTCTTCCTCATATCGCTTTGCAAGTTCAAGAGTAGACTGAGTTAATTTCATTGATTTACGGCGCGTAAAAAATATAAAAGGAAGTACAGCCCAATATTTCAATGTGCTCTAAGTTGGGTATTATTAATCATAAAAGATATATAATCACGCACAGTAGACCAGATTTGGACACGTTTTCATATTTCTTCATAAATTTAAACAAAACATGAGAATCTTTGCCTTTTACAATTCGTTATTTGATTCATTGAATTGCAGCCCACACTCTCGATACCTATGGTGGACACTAAAAACATTGTCATGTTAGATGTGCAGTAACGATTTCCTAAAACTCTTGTTTCTAAATTTAGTTTGAAAATCCACCAAGTTTGAAAATTGCAAATTTCTTTTTATCATATAATAACAAAGTTATGTTAAAAATGCTGTCATTCTACCTGGTTCACTTGAATAATTCACTATGAAGTCACGGAATTAAGTTAAGAATGAACTTTTAATTATAAAGTTTCGGAATCACTTATCACATTAAGAGGCTACAACCTGCCTGACATCTTCTTCTTGGAACCTCTGCACCTTCGCTAGTTGGTCTCACCAACGTCTGACAGAGCTATCTTTTTTTAACCTTTCCAGACGAAGCCGACTTGTACGTTATCAACTTCCAATTACCGCAACAAACACAGTTCTCATCAGTCATTACCCGTTCAAAACCTGTGATGGGTGTTAAACATTCGCATTAATTAACCAACTTTGCTATGAACATTTAAATTAAAAAAACAAACTTTTATTTTAAGCTCGAATCGATATTGTGCGCAGTTCAAATTTAAATGATTTATCCAAATTCAAGTTTAAATTATTCGAAACAAGACTGAAACTTTAACCAAATGTAAAAGGTATTTATTATAAATTCGGGTGTGAAAAATGCAAACATGAAATTAGATGAAGTGGGCACACACACCTAAATACCAAAATCCTACAGCCATACATATGCATACATGTACCTACATTACGGCGCTGTTGGTTCAAAAAAGTTTCACTTTAGTACACACATACACACACATACACCGAACACACGCACACATAAATCACACACTAACGTCTTGCAAAAATGTTGAGCCATTATTCGTAGCATTTCCAAGCGCTGCTCGACCGCAACATGCTCCCAGCACGCTGTCGGTCTGTCTGTCCGGCTGTCTGTCCTACCAGCTTGCTATATATCTGCATACATATGTGTAATACATGTTTATTTATGTGTGTATGTGTGTGATGTTTGCATGTGCTGCCTGTAAGCACACCAAATCAAATATTCCATTTTTTGCTGGCGCTGCTCTGCATTGCGGCTGGTTTGCAGCGGAATGTGCACTCCATATTGAAATTCCTGCCGGCCACTTATCAAAATGTCCAAGCAAAAACTTTCACATGCCAGCTTGTAGAATTCTTCTAATTAATTTAGCACCAAATGCACAGTGGAATTGTTTGGCCCTAATGTAAACTGATGGCAAATCTTTGCGAAATAAACCATTACATGCCCGGCGACGACTTGCCTCGTTGGCTCTGCCCACAACTGGCGGCAGCCGAGAGAGGAGTGTGTGTTGCTTACATGTTACAAAATGTAACATGAAATCGACCGAAAATGTTCTGAGCATTCACAGTGAACAATGAAATAATCTCAATTTGAAGACTTGAGATGTATTGATCAGAGTAACCATATGGTATCGTTGGGGAGCAAATGTCCTATTTTCATTAAGAGTTGAATGAACTCCTTTTTGGACGGAATGTGCTCCTTATTTACAGTTTAAATTGTGAGTTTATGCTTTAAGCAAAGCATGCTTTACTGACTTTATGTGAATTTGAATTCTTGCTGTATTATTTTTCTCATAGCTATAAATATGAACAAGCTTGAATAATTATGCAATTTTTGTATAACATGTGACAATTTCTGTTCTTTACATGTTTGGTTTGTACGAAAAAATAAACATTTTATTTAAATAAATTCAACTAACGTATGTGTCCTGCTTCCTGGTTTGCATTTGATAACGACTTCGTAATAGATTAAGAAAAAAGATAACAAACACAAAAACTTCTTCAATCGCTTCGTTGTGTCTATTGTTGTTCAAAAATTTAGAGAAAGACAACAAATAAGTGTTCACTTTTTCCCAACTTTGTCCTTTCAACTGATTTTTTTTAAAGTAGTGACCCAGTAAAGACCCGACTGAAAACAAAATCTTGAATAAAAAAATTTGGTCGTTATTGTAGGAATATTCTTAGAAAATCCCAGTTCAGGGGGTCGAAACCCTTCCTAAGAACCTTATAAAGAACCAAAGGTCCCACGATAAAAAAGCTCTACGATCTCTTCCTCCTGTGGTCCGTCAAGGCTGTTCTTATGTCGATAATTATAAAAAAATATATACCTATATTATAAAAAATATATATATTATAAAAAATATGCAAAATAAATGCTTTTGTCCATCCATTATTCATCTATATAAAAAAAATTTCATGACGATTTAATTCGCCATGCAAAACGATTTCATTGCAACGAATTAAATCAAAGTTCTATGCAGTAACTTTGATTAACTTTGGTTTCTTATACATTTTTTTGTTATTAAAACTGATATTAGTCTCAAATTGTATGTAATTAAGAATAAGAAAAGTAAAAACTGAGCTGATCTACTGAGATGACATTCAAGTGTGAAAAGTTGTTACGCTTAAACAAAACAAAACATTTATGGAATAAGAAAAAAAATGGAATTCAAAAGAGGTTTCCACTCGCTAAGGCAAAACGTTCAGCATTAATTGATGCGTTCCTTCTTCTTGATCATTGTCCTATTCACAAGTATGATCCACACACTTCCTTCCTTCAAAACCCAAATTTTGTTATCCCTCCAGAAGCAATGCAATGCAGACTTGTATCAAAAACCAGCAATTAACCGCTCACCGCAATCTCTTCACTCAATCAAATGCTTCGCTGCACATCTATAAAAATTTTAAACTTTCCATACTTTCTTACTTATTATTTACTTTTCTCATACTTCCTTCCTTCCTCCACTTGACTTCCACTTTACTTTGCATGCATTTGCGCCATGAAATTTGTATTGCACAATTCACCAACAATGCTCCACCATGCACTGTTGCCGAATTAAAATTCCAACTCGCACAATGTTTCCCTTCAAGTTCACGCGCCGGCGTCGAGCTGCACAAGCGGTCGCATGAATAATCTTTGAGCGATGAAGTCTGCGTTTGTGTGTTTGCACATTTTCAACGAAATACGCAAATGCAAATATTTAACTCGACAGCCAAAGTTTTGCAAGTAAAAAATCAAATACTCTGACGCAGAACATTTTGCTTCGCTTTTAATTGCATCAATTGTTCGCTCGAATTGTGGCCAACTAACAACAACCACAACAACAACAAGCACAATGCACTTGAAAAATGTAGAAGCAATTCCGAATGCAAATGGCGTAGTTTGACTTATTATGTTTTGCAAAAAAATACAAATTTTTCGACAGTCTTCTTAAGCGCAGTTTTTTGCATTGCGCCGAAAGTTCGCCACGGCAGACGTTCGTGTCGAAAATTGCCCGAAAAACTCATCAAAATGCAGAATGCAATTATTTGACATCGCACCGAAGTGGACGACGGCACCGAGCGGATTCGGTTTCTTCGTTTTTCGTTCGCTTTTATGTTGTGCCGTTGTGTTGTTGCTGGTGCTTGACCGTTGCAACCAGTGTTGCCGTTTGCGTGACCGGTTTGTGAAATTAATGCGACCAGAAGCAGCAGCAGCAGTTAGAACGCATTCAAATGCTAAAAACTCAAAATCAGTGTTTACTTGTTCGTTGACTGTTTTCGCTGCGCTTGACTGTTGCTGTTTGTTCGTGTTGTTGTTGTTGTTGTTATAGTGCTCGTTCTTGTGTGACTGCCAAGATTGCATTCTTGGAAGTGACGTGCGCGCGTTTGTGTGTGTGTGTGTGTGTGCGTGTGTAAAGGAGGCGCAACACAAAGGAAAAGAGAAAAATTCGCGGCATTTCTCAAAGAACTCACAAATGAAAAATCTTTGAAAAAAAATCGCTTGGGAGGCGAAATGAAATTCAGGCGACAAGCTTCGCACAAGCAATTTAATTATGTGGTTGGGTGCCACCCGCAGCTACAACAAAACAAAACAACAACTGCACATAAATCATTTTGACTTGAATTGAATGCCACACACACACACAACGAATCGCGCCCCAGCCGCCTGTCACGCGGCGCACAGCCAAGCGATTTAATGAAAAGATTTCATAAATTATGTCAACAAAAAATCGCTTAACGGTCATTAGGCTAGTCAGCGGGACAAGCCAAAAAAAAAACGAGGCTAGTAGACGACGGCCAAGCGTCAGGACCAGGATGCATGCAAATGTTGAATGCGGAAGGACAACGCTGACAGAACAATGCTTTAGCCGTCTCGTTTCGTTTCGTTCGTTCTTCATGGCTCACAAACAAACAAAAAGCGCATACAAAATCAGCGATTATGTATATAGACATGTCTGAAGGCATGTCCTGCGCATGCACAAACCGACTGTGAGTTATGTTGAAGGCACTTTGTGTGCCCCTTGTTGCACGCTACATCTGCTGCGGCAGAGTATATGGTCTGCTATGGGTTGGGACCACTAATCAGAATATATACAAATCGGCCGACGTCTGGCAATATACTTTAACATCCATGAGTCCCAGCAATCAGCCGTTCACTCGTGCACCAGTCATATGTTTATTGTGACATCTGATTTGTGGCCACCTTAATATTCAAACAGAGCCAAAGTAAAGTTCTTCATGGTGCATGTCTTGTTACTTCTTATATCCCGCACCGACAAGCGACCAGCAACACAAACTTGACTGGGGTCGCACCAACAGACATAAACACACAAATGACAACAAACAAAACTGTCATGTCCAATTAAAAAAAACAGCACAGAGCGACGCGCAACAAAGACACAACAGTCGTGTCGCAGGCACGAAGCAGCCAAAGAAACGACAAAAATTGTAGTGTCATAAATAAAATGTCGGAGTGAGAAGAAGTGAGGAAGTGTTGCTGTTGCTGTTACTGTTGCCATTTGTTTGTCCGTCCCGTTGCTGTCCACATGACAAATGTGGAATGCGTTGAAGCGCAAAGCGAAAGGAACCAGAGCCAACGCAGGAATGCAAAAATGTCGAATGCGAATGCGATAGGAGTAAAAAAACAAAACTTTCAAAAGTGTCCTTGCTGCTTTCAACAATTTTGGCATAAGCTACAATTTTCTGTCACTTAAAAATTTCATAAATTTTCCATCAAACTAACAGCAACAACAACTGCAACATGGCGGCATGACATGCGGAAAATGTCAACACACACAACCCCACAAAGGCGTCACGTTTCGGCGGAAGTTCATAGGCGGCGCCTTTCGCTACTGCGGCGGTATATGCGCGACCAAGCCGCACGCTAGGCCGAACCACGCCGTCTTGCCGCCAATGCGGCTGTGCCAGCTCGTGCGCCAAGCAACGTGTCACCGAATCGTAACTCATTTCCCAAACACAACATGTCATCGCCGCGCCAATAACATTTCTCAAAGCGAAAGGTGGGTCGAACCGCGCCGGACCTAATGCTGGCCCCGTCAGTCAGTCGAGCGGTAACCGACGCCAGACGCCCGCCATTTGCCTTGACACAGTGGCAATAATTCTTGACTGTTCGTTCTGCGGTGCGCCAATCGAAGGGTTGCGGCTGTTTTGTTTTTCTTCCCTTTCTGCACGATTCGTATTTGCACAGCCGTTGAGTATTTGAAAAATTTGTTTGACCTTTGAAAAAAAATACATAAGCAAATAAGGCAAAGAAGCAAAAGAATTAGCTGACGACCAACAAGAATTTATGAAGTGAACATTAAAAAAAAAATGAAAAAGAAATTCCATAAGAAGAAAAGGGAGCAGAGGTGAGATGTTGATGCCAAAAAAATTGAACTTGGAAATAATTAAATTTCAAATTCTTGGTTTTTATAATTTTTTGGAATTAAATTTAGATATTAGAAATTAGGAATTCTTCACGAAAAATTTACCATGTAAAAAAGAGAGATTACTGCCTCTACTACTGCCCGGCTGTCTCTACATGAAGATGGATAGCCTGAGGCTGACCGTTCTTCGACAACTTGGATGTCCTCAGATCTAATATAAGAGACCAGCTAGGATTCATCCATCAACTTGGCCTTTAAATCTGGCTGGAATGACATTTGGTAACAAAATAGCGGCTTAACTAACAACAAAAGTCAAATCTTTCATCTTCAACTCAATTTTAAGTACACTTTTTCAGACCTAAATTCAACCCTGAACTTTGTCAAAGCTAAACACAAAGCAGCTGATTCTACAGCTACCTTACAGCATTTTTTTGCAAGTTTCAAAATTTCAAAAAAAAACAGCAAATACAAAACCAACACCCATGCAACTGCCACAACTTTTGCTATTTCATCATTGCCAATGCGAATATTTATCTTATTTTCTGTCATCTCAGCAAACGAGTGTTTGACTCTCGAGTGTATTTGATGTGAAATTTCTCGCCAAAAATCAACTCGTCGCCGTCGCAACAGTCAGCTGGAAGTTACTTTCCGCTTACAAATAACTGCCATTTGCCATGCCCTCGTGGCAGCCACAGGCAGCCAGAGTACCACAAACTTGCGCCAGAACTAATCAATATCGCTGAAAACTGTCACCAACAACTGTCGAACGGCGGCGAACGTGCATCGAAATGATTTAAAACTTGCACGGACCGTGACAATAATATTAATAACCCCAGCCTCGGCTTCTTCGCCTACGACGACTGCCACCTGGCCGGCGACATTTCTCACTCGAAGTCGGAACTATTTTTCTTGGCGCGGTCGCAGTGTCACTGCGGAATCCGGTGCCATATTGCAGCGGCGCAGCAAATCACCCAACAACAACTGCCAACCGCTACGACAACTCGAACGCGTCGCATTTGTTCCGCGTCATTGCCACACACATACAAACGCATACAACATACGAACGTCCGCGTGCGGATGCTCCTTTGTCGGCTGCCCTAATTGTCGCACAGCGTTGCGGAGCAGTTGTGCGGTTGCTCCATTGCCATCTTGGCCGCCACTGGCAACGACACTAAGTGTCTTGTTTGCTGTTTGTGCGCTCACACGTCGTCGTCGTCGTCCCCAACGTGGCACACAAATGGACACCATGGATGACAGTTGACTTTTGGCCACTTAAAATGATTTATGACAGCAAGTTACCTAACGAGCACCGACAACTACCGCGCCGACAAACGAACTGTTTGGATTTATCATTTTTAACGATGTCCAATTATATTTATTGACAAATACGTGTACGCTGTCACACTGTCGGCGCGTTATGAGGTATCGCAACGTCTCGTTAACGCATCTTATGGTGGCGATTAATTTTAAACAGACACAACTTTGCTCTTAATTAAGGAAGAATTGACCACCACATTATATTTGATTGAGTCGATTGTACTGTTACTCGAGTTCTTCGATTAGTTACGTGCTGTAATCTGACTTGAAATTTCTGTTGCGATGAGTAAACATGTCGATACAAGTGATGTGGTACTCGAAACTTATGAGATGGGAGTACACATACTTTCAGGTGTTGAATAGTTTTTGAAATAGTGGATAATTTTCTATGAAGACATGAGAAAGATTTCGTGGCATATCGTAGTTTTAAATTTTGTTCACTTCATACAAAATCTCTTTTTTTCTACCAATTCAATTCGATGCTGCGTACTGGGCTTAAGTATAGCTTGATAAATGTAACAGAAAGCCTAGAAACTAATCAATGTATGATAATTTTTTAAGCACTGATACTTCAGAAGACCATTGTTCTTAAGTCAAGGCTCAAACCAGTTTTGCTAGACCATGAAACTTCCTCCTAGATTTAGGAACATCTTGGCCTTTTAGGAGAATTATAGAAAGAAGAGTTGTTTAGAAGAACTTTTTGGAAATTTTGATGATGATACATTAGACATCGTTGGTGGTACTGAAGCCCTGGATATAGAAAGCAGACTTAAGGCCAGGTTCCTCCAAACAATTTTCAAAAAATCGAAATTTTTTTTTTCTATAAATTGCTAGAAAATACTCTTCGAAATAATATAAAATTAGTCCCGAAGGTATGCGCTGCCTAGAAGTAGGTTGAGATAAGGGAGGACGGTGCGCGCTCAAGCGGTGAATTCGCCCGCGGTGAATCTTTAATCGGCTTTTTCTCGAAACTACATTTTTGCAACTGAGTGTCACTCGTATTTCAAAACTATTTCACTTATCATCATGAACCAAACGGAATTCTACTCTTAAAATGTCTCTCTATGGTCGGAACCACAACCAAAAATATTCATTGTTATGTAAAAAAGTTATTAACAATCAAAAGTGCAAAAAAAGGGTCGAAAATTAAAAAGTACGCCATTTTTTTTGTTTTTCGGTGAAAATGTTTCGTTTTGGTTTCGACCATAGATAATTGGATACAGAATATGAAACTGTTTTGCTTTTTGCTTTTAGATGATTCGTTTCCAAGAAATGGTGACACTCATCAGCAAATCGGACGAGTTTGAGCAGCTGTTTTTGGAGCCGTCATAATAAAAAAAAAAAAAAAAAAATTGTTTTTTAATAGCTTAATGTATGGACTGTTATTTGTAAAAAAAATTTCTTTTCAAATTGTTTTTTAACAATAAATAGAATTTTTTGAAAAAAACGTGTTTTTTGGAGGAACCTGGCCTTAAGAAGACCAATTGTTCTCAAGCCAAGGCTCAAACCAGTTTTGCCAGATCATGAAACTTCCTCCTAGATTTAGGAAAATCTTGGCCTTTTAGGAGAATTTAAGAAGGAAGAGTTGTTTAGAAGAACTTTTTGAAATGTTGATGGTGATACATTAGACATCGTTGGTGGTACTGGAGCCCTGGATATAGAAAGCTAAAGTGTCTTCAATTTTAATTTTTAATTTTAAGTTATTTTAATTAAATATTATGTTTCAAAGTTTATAAATCATGCAGTGAACGAAGGAAGTTTACAGAAACAAATTTCATACCGATCTCAATTAGTATATGTGTTGTTTGTGTTAAGTTGTTGTTAAGCTGAAGCTGAATGAATAAAAGGGCTGCAATAAAAAAAATTTAATATATTTTTATTTTTTATGAGAAGTTTAATTCCAGATGCCTGAAATGACTTTCTCCAAAATGTTAAAAATCATAAAATTTTCTCCAAAAAATTTTAAGTTTCGTAAAAATATATATTTTTTATAAGTTTTGCCAATTTACACTAAGAAATTTAAAACCTAAAAAAAACCTAACATTTTCTCCTAAAAATTATAAATTTCCTAAAAATGTATTTTTTATAATTTCTGTCATTAAAAACTAAAAGTTTTAAAATATTAAAAAACCTTTAAACTTTCTCCCAAAAATTGTAAATTTCCTACAAATGAATTTTTATAATTTTTGTCATTATAAACAAAGAAATTTATCTTTAACCTAAAATTTTCTCCCAAAAATTATATATTTCCTAAAAATGCATTTTTTCTAATTTTTGTCTTAAAAAACCTAAAAATTTTTCCCATTTTTTTAATAATTTTTGTTATTATAAACTAAGAAATTTAAAATCTTAAAAAACCTAAAATTTCATCCCAAAAAATATAAATTTCAAAAAAATTTATTTTTATAATTTTTGTCAATTTAAACTAAGAAATTTAAAATCATAAAAAACCTAAAAATTTCGTCCAAAAATTATAAATTTCCTAAAAATGTATTTTTTATAATTTTTGTCATTAATATCTTACAAAACCTAAAAATTTTTCCCATTTTTTATAATTTTTGTCATTATAAACTAAGAAATTTTAAATCTTAATAAACCTAAAATTTTCTCCCAAAAATTATAAAGTACATAAAAATTTATTTTTTATAATTTTTGACATTATAAACTAAGAAATACGTTTTAGGTTTTTTGAGATTCAATAGAAATTCATCTCAGGCATCTGGCAACACTGGCCCAAAATATATCAATATGGATGAGTACTTTTCAATACGATATTGAAAAGAAGTACATATCGATAAATGAATGTATGGATGGTTATGAGGAAGAGCCGAAAAAGCTCTGATTAGTGCCTAATCCACTCAATCTTAGGAGCCAATTTCGCTCAACACATATCGATGCTAATGACTGCTTTTGGATACTGGATATGCTTGGATATATGTATTCTGGATCGATTCCTCTAAGTACCGAAAACTTCCGTTTTGAGTTGAAGCGAGTACACCAGTCCTCATACTTTCAAGTATCGTTTCTTTTTTGTAAAATTCGCTTTTTCTTCAGTTCCCCAAAAACCTTGGCCAGACAATGCGGCTCATGCGGGCTATTGTTTTTCTACATATTTTTCCACACAAAGGTTTTGGCATCCCGTACCACTGTGTCCCTAAGACGAAGTTGACTCCTAGTAACTTAATAAACTTTTTGTTTGCTATTAAGAATCCATTCGTAGTCAACGACTTGCAATTTTCACACTTATTCTTCTTCTTGAATGAGAACCAAAAATATAAAAAAAATTCGTTTGCAACAGTGAACAATTTTGTCACTTGTGCTGTTAACACCAACGACAGCAACAACATGTTGACCGTCTATATTAGTCTCAGATGGACTACGCCCAATAGTAAATCATATTTCCACGAAGACTGTTTTCGAGCTAAATCAAGCATCCACACTCATCGATTCCTCACCAACACATCCTTCGACTGTTTGAGTGCTTATCGATGTGTGCGTCTGCGTGTGCTGGGTGTGCAGTGCGGTTTGGCGCACATAACAAATTTATGGGAGCGTGTAATTACGGTCTGCCAATAAATTTTACATAACATCGCATAGTTAGATGCTCGCATAATGTAATTAACACTTGCGCAATCAAACACTCGGCTCTTGCATCACACACGGCGATTAGGCGTAACGTAGTTGTAGTTGTGCGCTGCCGTGTCAAATGTCAACAATTGTTGCTCGTCTAGTTCAGAAACATATTTATTGAAGTTTGCAGCTGTGCGCGGAATTTAAACGTTAATGGTCGAAGCGAAGTCTACAAACTGCATTATCAATCTTCCAGCAGTGCTTTAAAGCCATCGATCGCCATTAAAGCAACCGAGTCCAAACATTACCAGCAACCAGAAGCGATAGTGACAGCGTTGACGTTGAACATTTCGTCGCCAAGTGCTGCGTGCTGTCGAAATTAATTTCGCTCGCAACTAAGTTGCGTCAGTTGCCGCCACTGTCGACCACGGCCATTATGGCCGCCATTACTACTAAGCTTACTGCCTTGGCTTGTCGTTTTGTTGTTGTTTTACGGTTATTATGAATGTGGCAACGGAGAGAAAGAAGTGGGGGTAGACGATAGTTTTGCTCATTTAATGGTTTGTTGCATTTTTCGACGCTTATTTTAAGGAACGCAATTACGCAAATGTGCCTCAGTGTGCGTTTCGTTTCGTGTCTGTGTGTGTATGTTTGTACAGTTGTATGAGTGACTGCACGGGGTGTCGAAGTGTGTTTATGTTTTAGTGCTTTGTTTGCGGCTGGCTTCTGCAGCAGATAGCAGCAATAAAAGAACAGTTATGTATACATGTAAGTATGTGTGTGTGTTGCTGTGTATTGTATTAACTCATTAAACTCACAGACACATACACACACACTTTCATAAGCGCAAAGGATGCGTTGCTGTTTTCGTAGTTTTGCAACTATTTTTGTGTTTGTGACGCATCGTTACAACTGTGCGCGTTGTGGGCAAAATATATGTACACAAGTATGTGTGAATGTGCCGTTGTTTATGAGCGAGTTTCATTGCAAGTCGTCATTTTTATTGCGTGCGCTAGAGATGTCAATATTAGAGGCTGAATCAACTCAAACTTGTTTATGTTTTGGAAATTTTAGATTGCCAGCAAACCGAACGATATCGTTAAAGCGAGAATTTATATCGTTTTCGACTATTGAGAAAGTGTTTAAAATGATTTTGAGAACGAGAAAAAGGACACTATCGAGAATTTCGACAATCTCGTTAAAAATTTATATCGAGAAATTGCTTGTAGGATTCTTTGAATATGTAAACTTTTTTGGTTATTCATAACGTTTGCATTTGTTTCTAAATTCAGTTAAGTTTACTCTTCAATATGTTTTGATATCGAATTCTTTAATAAAGAAATCATTCCGCAAACAAAATTATACATTGAAACTCGGGTCTGAAAAAGTTAAATAAGAATAAATATCTGTGTATTTTTTGATCTTTATACCTCAGGTGTCCCATTATTCGAAAAGGATTTAGTTGAATTCAGGATTTAGGACCAAGACTGTCATCCCTAAACCACCAATGCACCCCTCTTTGCCATTACCACCTACAGCAGCAATACACTACTATCACTCACAGCTTAACACAGCCCTCCGCCCCCTCTCCCCATCAAAAACCCCCTTTTGTCAAAGACTCACAATAGTTGCTTTTGTCTTCGAAATCCTGCATTTGCTGCACTGCTGTTGACAAAAACTACTGCCAAACAACAACAATAAACATTGAGCAATAACAAAAACAACAACAACTAAGCAACTTCTTTTCAACTTTCGACATTTTTGCATGCAAACAATGCCGTCGGCGCAGCAGCAACAACAGCAAACAGCAACTATTTTCCCATAATTAGAACGCACTCTAAGGCACTACCGGTCCGCCACTGTGCCCCTGCCACCCTTCCGCCGCTATATCGTTCCTTCGTCAGCGACACTGGCGTTGTCGCTGTCGTCATCTGATTTCGCCCAGCAGCAACAGCGCAGCTTCAGACTACCAGCGTCCGCGCTGCCAGCAAACACAATAACAACAACACTCTCACCCACAACGAAAAACAACAATAACAATCATAACAACAACAATTTGAGCAACGGAAAGCGGAAGGCATTCATTTTTCAAAGCAATGCTGCAACTTATGTGCGCCGATGCTCGATTGTCTGCGACGCAGAGTAGCGCAGAGCAACGCGCCACGCCCGGCGGCGCCAACGGAAACGCAGCAAGTGAGCGCGTCGCATTGAAAGATCGTGCAGCTATTCCGCCAGACAATGGCAACGGCGCAGCGGCACAAAGAATGTGCGGCGCTTGTCATTGTTGTCGACAGCGCGAGAAAAACAGCGACCGGCAGACGGCCGCGCTGGCGGTAAGCATGTGAGCGCGCCGATTACTGCTAAGCAGCAGCGGGAGCATGAAATTCGATTGCAATTTTTGTTTGGTGTATGTATGGGCTTCGTCTTGTGCGGAGTGCGCCGCATGTTGCTGTCTCATTCAAATGCAATTAGGCGGCAGCAATCAGCGAGAAGTGGAACTCATTTAGTCTTGTGACATCTTTCACTGACAACAGTCATTTGTTTGCCGTAATGAGAGAAATGCACTGCGCTGGCTCACACGGCGTATGAGTGACATTATTCAAGCCATAATGCAATACGCCACTCCACTGGTTCAACGGGGCGTATGAGCGACATTTATTGTTTTTATATAAAAACTGAAATGTTTGAAGCACTAAGAGAATTTTCAACATTTTTATTTGTCCCACTTAAAATGTTAACAATTTTTCAATAGTAAATTAATTGAGTTTTCCACTTACGAATGTGAAGCAAGTTTCGTCCTCTTAGTGGTTGTAGTCCAATTAGCCTTTTTCACTCACCTGTCATTACCCAATGAACCTCCCAATTTAATTTCAACCAACTCGCGCCAGCGTAAGCCCAGCTACGAATTATGTAAACGAGTAAACTCTCCATGTCAAGCGCGTGTCACGCGTCAATTTGCGTTTGACACCACAATGCAGCATTTCCATGTTGTAATTTTTTTTGTTTTTGTTTATATTTGGTTTTTGCTGTTGTTGGCAATTTTGCGTGCGTTGCTCAAACATTTTAATTAAATCGTTTTCATGAAATTTCAGGTCAATAACTGGCCTGTGGAAGATTGCAGCGCAAACAGTGTTCGCTGCTGCACCTCCTCCGTCGCTTCACCGCTCCTCCAGCCACGTGTGCGAGCATCGCAACGTGCACATAGCCAGCGGCGTTGACTTACCGGCGCGATGCATTCAGCTGTTCAGCCCGGTTTTTCAGTGGTTTGCGAGCAGAACACGGCACATAAAATTTACCTCGTCTGGTTAGTTCGGCACAAGCGTTTTATGACAATGTGGCAGTCCATTTTATTGACTGGTTATTTAAAGTTTTTCATGCATTTTGTAAACGTGTTGATTTATTTCGGTTTCATGCCCGAAAAAAAAACTGCCACAAAAATGCAGTCTGTGTAAAAAGGATAAGGATTGCTAAAATAAAATTGAATTTTCTGTAGAAATTGATTTGTTTATAAGTGAATTTGCACATTTAAAGAAATGAATACATTAATTAATTTGTTTCATGCTCTTCATTTTAAAATAAAATAAAATAAAATAAAATAAAATAAAATAAAATAAAATAAAATAAAATAAAATAAAATAAAATAAAATAAAATAAAATAAAATAAAAAAAAATAAAATAAAATAAAATGAAATGAAATGAAATGAAATGAAATGAAATGAAATGAAATGAAATGAAATGAAATGAAATGAAATGAAATGAAATGAAATGAAATGAAATGAAATGAAATGAAATGAAATGAAATAAAATAAAGAAAATAAATAAATATTTAATTACACTGTGCGTGAAATTTACCCTCAAAAATTCAGACATGGGGGACCTACTGAGCGACTTTCTATAGGTATACTGAGTAGAGATCCAACAGCCGTTTGGCTGGATTGGCTCTAGTTTAAGAGAAATTCGACTTTGAAGTTTTCTCATTTTAGTCGAGTTCGTCGCTTAAGTCTTCGAACGTTTAAATGCTAATAGATCCTAAATCGTTCCGAATATCGTTTTACTGTCTTCGGCAAGTTTGTAGATATTTTAACGACCAACAAATTTGCTTAAGGCATCAATCCAAAAAAATACATTGAAAGTGTGTTTTCGACAAAAATGCTCCAAAAACCCCACTTTCGTCGAGGCATAAAAACAGTATAGCGAACCCTCGTGAAAAAAATAAATGAGTATGTTTTTATATAGAAGGTAGGCTCCTGCATCAAACAAACTAAAAATTTTGCCTGGGAAACGCCCATAAAAGGCGTGGCTCGGCGTCAAATTTCAAAGTTTTTATCAAAAAAACTCAATTAATCTTCAACTGATTTACACGATATGGGTATCAAACGAAAGGTATTTTTTATACCTCATACCTTCTGATGTGCAACATTAGGTACGTAAGATGTACTATTAAAAAGTTTTAAGCGAAAAAAACAGTTTTTTATACAAATTTTTTTTTAACGGATTTTTTTCTCGAAAAAATTGGTACCATATTGTATCCTTTACAATGAAATATAAAAATGTATGCTTTTGTTTTTTCTGAATATATTTTTTATATATTTTTTTCTGGGTCCAAAGCCATTTCATATTCACCTTCGCAATGAATTGAATCTGAAAGACTGCTGAGACATTTCAAAATATGGCATCACCGAATCTGATAAATAAAGGAAATGCAAAGAAAATAGTTTCAGGGAAATATTAAAACAAAGTCTTTTCTTCTGTCTGGCTAAATATTTGTTTATAACTTTCCCGTTACCTTTCGCACAGACTGTATATTTACATGAACATGTGGCCAATATATTGCAAACGAAAAAATTAATTTCGTTATTGAAATAAATTGTGGGTCTTTTCACGTGTCAGTGTGTGGGTGTGCGCGTTGTTACACATTTTTTGTTCACATTTATAAAATGAATGCGACTGTAGAATTGAAAAATTGCTTGGCAATGCTTTGAACTCGAAAACTAAATGAAAAAAATTGCAGGAAATGTGAAAAAATTTATACGAACATTGAACCGCAGTGCATTGAACTGTTTGGAGGCAAATTTAAAATGATTTCAAGTAAACACATTTAATAATTTGCAACCAAATGATAACAGTGCCAAAATTATATAAAACTTAATTTACATTTGTCATAAAACACAGAAACACGAGCAACAAAATGGAAAAACAAGAAACATTACAAAACTTTTTTAGGTTATTTTGGAGTTGTGCCATGGCGCTGTTAGTGCGGCAGCGCGACATGACATGTTCAACAAAATGTTCATGCAACACGTTCAGCAGAGGGAGGAAGCGTGAGCGTGGTTGTCATTGCGCCGCATCACTCGAATGCAGCAATTAAATCCGCACGAATTGCACATCAGCCGGCGTACGCAAGCGCAAATTACATTTGACGCCACGTTAAACACGCAATTTGCAAACTCGCTTTTTTTGAACGCCGCCAGCGCATCTCGCGGCGCGTAGCTGAGCATTTGTCGCGAGCAAAAAAAACAGAAGGAATTAATCCTTTCAAATATCAGCTCCCACAACAGCGCAGCGAGAGCTTAGTTCAACAACAAAAATAACAACAACAACAATAGCAACAGCAGCATCATTTAAGCGACATGCAAATTAGAACATCACCAGCAGCAACGGCAGCGGGATCAACGCAGCGACGCAGACAACATCGAAACCGTGACGACCAGTGCAGCGCAACATCATTACAAACAACATAACAACAACAACAGCAACAAACCACATGTCAGCAAACGTAAAAGCAAATATGCGGAATTAGCATAATGCGACAAGCCAGCAGCGGCAGACAGGGTTGCACCGGCAACTGTACGGACAGACGTAAAGCATTCATTAAAACTGCATTAAATGCAGCAGAAATTGGTCCGTGCCCTCCTAATTCCATGAATGCCGCTGTAGCTGAGGCCCCGGCTTTGGCTTTGGCCGCATTCAAGTGTCAACACGCGCCCACACAGCTCGGAGAGCAGCAACAAAATCGACATCATCGTTCACCTGCACACACGTCTTCGTCACCGCCGGTCACCAGCCGCCATCGTTTGTCGCACATTAAAGCCGCAAGTGCTACTTTGTGAGCATTTAAAATTTCATAAACGCGCGCTTCGTGCAACTTTTTGTGCTGCTGCAATGCGTAATTCAAATAAGTGCCACTTGGCTGTTGATGCGGCGCGAATGTTGCGAGTAGTTTTTTAAAATGTTTTTAAGTGCCTTTTCAAAATTCATTTCATTTCCGCAACTTGAATGCGCGCGCACACACACTCACACACCGCCAGCTGGCGGCCAGGACACGTGTTTATGCTCGCACGACAGACCTCAGGCCACATGTCACATGTTGCCCGCTGTTTGCTGTTTGCTATTTGCCACTGGCTGCAATACAACAAAACAAAGAGGAACTTCAAACGAGACGCCAACTTCTCGTTTGCCAGCAGTAAAAAATTGCTCAAGGATTACTTTGATGCACGTTTGCATTTTTTAATTTAGTGTAAAAGAAAATTAAAGCCGACAAAGGCAAAAAAGGGAGAAGAATTCTGTTCTACTGGGTGACTAAAAGACGGAAGCGGTATTCAGCTTCAGCCAAATGCATATTGGAAGATTTAGCTATGAAAAAATTTTAAGTTTTTATTACAAAATTGTTGACAACTCGAACAATTGACTGCCTTGAGAAATTATAGGAACATTTCGATGGTTTCATGGTCTTTTTCAAGGTCAAAGTTGAAAGACTTTTGAATGGGTTGAGTCATCAAAACAGAATTTCTCAGACATTTTACTCAAAATATCACCAAATATCGCCAAACATAAAAATAGCCCTTCAAACTTAACCCATTCGAGACGACGATTTTTTTCGAACACGGTCCACAGGAGCGAAATTTTATTTTTCTTTGTATTGGACACGGTAAAACCAATGCCAAATTTATTTTTCCTTTACTTTACAGATTTCATTAGTTCCAGAAAAATTATATTTCGACAACTAGTTTGCTCAGAATAACTGATAATTGCACATTACTGTCTTATCTAATCGATCTCGAACGTGTTAAAGAGCGATTTAATTTAATATTTGTTAAGGTTTTTCTTTTCACTTACAAATTTAATTGTCTGTACCACACACTGCCAATAGGAGTATTTATCAGCTTCACCCTAACCACTGAACCATTAATCTCTTTGCTTTAATACTAATTTTCCGTTTTCCCCACAAAAAAAAAACAGAGCAAGCACAGTCATCACTGTCGTTGCTGGTCAAACAAATCTGTCATAAAACAGTAAAATGCGCTTGCAACCATAAAATTGTGCACAAAGTCTCGCAAGTATAATAAATTTCGCTTATCTGATAAATTTGAATTCTTACAAAAATAAAAACAAAATACATATGTTTAACTTTTTCTCTTCATTACATAACTGACGCAAAACTTTCGTTCCAACCAAAAGCAAAAACATTTTTAGTTTTTATAACTTAAACATTTTAGGCTATAAACTTGCACAACCGACGGCAAAAATGTCAAAAGAGCATCAAAATATTTTGTTGCATTTTTACGCAGCAAAATAGAATCCGCAAAAGTCGGCGCGAATATTTTAGCAATTGTCACATAACCCATAAAAATTTATGGTACGAAAATAAAATGAAAATAGAAACAGAAAACTTGAACACTTGGAAAATATTTAAGATACACAAAGAGAACAAAGATTTTATGCTGAGATTAAATTTACACACGAAAATATTTCTTTTAGTTACTTTAGGCGCTTTGTGAGATAATTTTTTGAAAAGTTTTTTTCGTTCATTTAACCTTTCATTTAACTTCTTAACCTAACCTAACTTTTTCAACATTAAGTTGGAAATTGCCAAAAGTCATTAATCGAGAGACTGTCATTCCTAGGCAACAACTAGGCAATCCCATCATCTAAGACTACTAGCAATTAGTCATTCTTCCACTTCCTCTGGACAGAAAGACATGAAGACCCTCTAGGATTACTTCTATCCGATCAAAGCGTTGCAATGGTCCTGAAAAATAAAAAATTTAGCAAACAGAGTTTTGAAAGAAGAGTTTTACTATAAATTTATTTATCTCTGAAGAGCAGGAACTCTCTTCCTTAGTCAATTTTCGGTTTAATTTTCAATTTTTGTAAATTTTAAGGGCTCAACTTTTGCAAAATTTTGAAGATTCGAACAGAAACATTAACCCGAGAAAGCACAGTCGGTGCTTCTGTAAAATTCTAAGGAGCCGAAGAGTCGCATAGAAAGTGTTGTGAATGACAACTTCCACTTCCTCTGGACAGAAAGACATGAAGACCCTATAGGAAAACTTCTATCCAGGCAAAGCATTGCAATGGTCCTGAAAAATAAAAGAGTTAGCAAACAGGGTTTTGAAGGAAGCATTTTACTATAAACTTTTTCATCTCTGAAGAGCAGGAGCTCTCTTCCTCAGTCAATCTTCGGTTTCAATTTTCGTTAATTTCCAGAGCTCAACTTTCGCCTTTTTACGACTAATGCCACAGTTCGTAAATCGTAATGATCGGAAAAAGTTTCCGTACTGACTATGCGACTTCTTTTCAGAGTTTCAAATTTGACACAAAGTTTTTTCAAGTGCTCGCCGCGGATCAATGTTATTGGCAGTCGGACCAGCACACACTGCCTTGCGATGATGAAGCGCCATCTAAATGCAGTCAGCCAGCCAGCGACGACCGCGTATCCTCGTCTATTCCGCTACGTGTCACAGGGCAATGTGTCAACGTGTCAACAGCAGAATTTATGTCCGGATTTAGTTTATTGTGTCTGCGTGAGCGACTGCCAAGCGTAAGCACTCGTCGTCACCGGTGCTGCATTTGGATTTGCCATCACTACAGGAACTCACATAAAACAAGTTGAAGCCCAAAAAATCCACACGACTGCAGTGCAAAGAAATACGGCGATCCGCAATAATCGAAGCAACATTTATGTACTTTTTACAACGCTCGCCTTCCGCGAGTCCATTGCCATTGCCGGCTCAATCCTTTAACGGGCCAACAGCCGCAGGATTTCTGCGCCCCAAAGCCAATCATTTCCATTATGATTGGTTGGAGAATTCAATTTTTGTGTGGTCTTTAAGCAGTCAATATAAATGCGCATGATTTTGCATTTTTCAGCAACGATTGTCGGCGTGCATGACGCTACTGTGCCTGAGTGTGTGGATGTGTGTGTGTTGGTTGGCGCAAAAAATCGCACAACTGTGCAGAAAATCTTCATTTCCCCACCGTGGCATTATTTCGTTTTTATTGTTGTTGCTAGTATGTGGTGCGGTTTGTTGCAGCGCACCAAAACTTCGATAGCGATAGCTGTAAAGTTTTTACATTACACAAATAAAATTGAAAAGTTGTTGGACATTTTTTTCCCGCTCATTCTTATCTCACATTCATTCATTTTTTTGTCGACTTTTTTATGTTTGCTGCTTTTGCGAATTGTTTCGGTTTGCGGTTCGATATTGATGGGCGCGTTATTACTCAATTTAGTGTGACATTGTAAACTGGGCAGTGTCCCAACGGAAAATATTAGGGGAAGTGCACAAAAGTTTGTCAAGTTGCAAAATCAAATAACAAAATGACTTATCAACAATTTAAGTGCTGACCCAGAAAAAAGTTTTACTTGTCAGAGGTTGCGGATGAAGGACTGGCGAAGATAAAATGTAAAGAAAAAAGGTGGACAATCAGTGCAGTAAGCAAGAAAGATGAAGAGAATAGTATTTGCCTTGAGGGGTATGAAAAATATATTCAAAAAAGTTGAAGAAATTAAATGGTGTTGGAAGGATGCAAAATGAATGAAGAAGAGTATTTTTTATTGAGGGAGATAAACTTGCAGATGAGAAGATATGGAGACAGAAATAGAAAAAAGCTGGTTAGTGCAGCAAGGAAATATAAATAAAATGTGATTAGCAATGGGATAATATTTCAATGATGCCCAGAGCGAGCAACTACTTGTAAAAATAAACCATAAAATCTTTTTTAAAATCTTTTTCAAAACAAGTCTGCCAACATTTGTATCCAGAAGTATCGCCATAATTCCCATTGGTGTATCTCCTGTGAACCGTTTCTTATTCAAAAACACACATTTGCATATATCTCAATGAATATGTTTACTAAACAAACAAATATTTTCTCCCTTCATCAATTTCTTTTGAGAGAAAATGTCACTTTAATGCTGATAATACGAATAGTGCTGAGTGTAATTTGCATAATTGGTACTCTTCCATTCACTTGAACTAACTGAACACTTGAACCCGCATTTGCCCCCCACCAATTAACCACAATGCAAGAAGTATTCGTTTCAATGCGTTCAAGCTGTTTGTCAACGGCTTCAGATTAAAGCATTGTTTACTTCGAAATTATGATTTGAGTTCATTCAAGAAAGGAAAAGCCTCCGCAGCCTCCAAACAGGTTAAGTGGCCCACTGAGTCAGAGTGCAGTCCTTTGAAATTTAACAATTTTTCATGCCGCAGCACAGAACGGAAAACAAAAGCAACGCGATAAAAATGCCAAATAAAACGGAAAAAAGCACACAAAACCTAAACAACAACAACTCGAAGAGGAAGCGAGCTCGAGTCGTTCTTTGGCATTGGCTCAAAAAGTGTCCTTGCAATGCCATCGGAGAGAGGCAAAGCGCACAAAGCGCGCGCAGAATGGAGGCAAGAGAAGTCAAATGTATTTGTTTCATTTGAATTGTAGCCGACAAGAGGCGGCTTCCGTTTTTCCACTCGAGCCGGTCCGTGTTGACGGTGCCAAGAAAACAGACTGCGCCAAGTGCACAAAAATAAACTCGGCAACACAACAAAACAAATGCAACAACAATAACAACAACAACAGCAGCGACCACAGCATTGGCCACAAGAAGGCATAGTAAATTGCCAACGAGTGAGGTAGCAAAGCGCAGCCAGTAGCAACAACGAGAATTTAAGAAAAAAATTGGTGGCCAAAAAGCACGAAACAACAATGAAAGCAAAAACCAAAGAAAAACAAAGAATTTGCAAAGTTTGCGAAAATTAAATTTCACGCTTAGTTAAGTTTAAAAGTGCAGCTACACATATTTAAAACAAAATTAGTCGCTCACTTTCATCCCCCGCCGTGTCATTACACAACAGTCCGTCCGTCCGTCTGTCGCTCGCACTTGCGCCCGCTTTATGGGCCGACGCTGCCGTTGCTGCCGATTAAGCCATTAAGTTTTTCTGTTAATTTGCACATCGTTCGGTCCAGCTTGTCGTTGTTGCTGTTGTCCCAGTTGTTATTGTAGCTGTAAATGCAATGCACACCATTAGCTTTGACTTGTCCAGCCAGCCAGTACACCCAACTGTCCAGCTGCCCGCTGGGGCCAACGAAAAACTTGAAAATCATCCAGTTTGGGCAATTAGTGGGCCATGACTGCCATTTGGGGCGGGTGGCGACGGCGGCGGCGGCGTGTGGCGTGCGAATAGAATTTGCGCCCAAAACAATGGACAAATGACACCGAGCAACAGTGTCGGGTGCGACGCGTAGGGCGTACATGGCTAGCAGCTGCTGCTAATTGCCCAGTAATGCCCCATCTCCCTCGCCTCTTGCTCGCTTGCTTCTTTACTCTTAACGCTTTCGTGCGCTGTTTCACTTTATTTATGCGATTTCACTTTTTCACTCTGGCTTTTTTGTTGCCCTCTTTCTTGCGTGTTTCAATTGGCCTTTTTGTGTTTTTTGCTCCATGTTAGTCGAGTTGACGCTTTGTAGTAATTGGCCAATTTCATGGCTTCTGGAAGACCTGATCTGTTTCTTACCTGCTTGTGCCTAATTCAACACATCGTGTCGTGTGAGGAAAATGGAGTCGAATCTCTGCCGTCGCCTTTGCCACACTGGCATTGTGCGAGACTGAGTTTGCTTTGAAGGATGAATGTCCGTGTTGACAGCACTTGACAGTTCAAGGCCTAAAGGGCACTTTCGCATGTTTGAACTTGTATTTGCCACTGCAAATGACTGATTGCACTCTGTGCGAAATTAATCGGATTGCAGACACGTGAGTTTGTAAGACAATTTGTAAGGAAAAGAGAAAAACATGAAAGAAGAGGAGAGGAGGAGAGAAGAGAGAGAAAGTGTAAAGAACTTTGGAGTAAAAACAACTACATGAAATTTTGGTGAAATTTTGTGGACGAATGTGTGAAAAATACCTCAAATTAATGTGGGCTTCAAAAATTTTTGAAAGGTGAGCTATTTAAACAATTTTAGAAATTCATCAAAGCACAATTATTGGTTTCTTTAGACAATTTTCAACTGAAGCTGTAAGCATATAAAACTCAAAAACTATCCAAAAAATGTAAAAAAATTTGAGAAAGAGGACAGAAAGATTAGAGGGAGCATGGACCCTGTTAGGTACTTAGCTGCATTAGAGGTCCATTTGGGAGATTTTGTAATAAAAATGCATACGAATCTGGGTGCGTTTAGCAAAAGACTGATTCGAAAGAAAGTGTCAATTGAAGCCATAAATGTTTCTAAGAGAATTTGGAGAACTCTGGACTCCTGGAATCCAGAGCTAAAGGCGGCAAGTTAGGTATGGCTTGATCTGGCAACAGCGGAACATGAGCAGAACAGATGTTCTAAGTTCTTTCTGGTGTCATGTTCCGTGTATTTTCAGCATCCATCAGCATCAGCTGCATGTCGTTTCTATAAAGCTTAACCTCAATGTTTTAGATCAAGGACCGGAAACAACAGTTATTTATGAAAACCATATTTGAAAAAGTTACTATGAAGGAAAAGTCACACAAATAAAATAAATTAAATATACCAATACATCTCTTTTTGTACGGAGAATCAAATTCGGCAATAAACTTTTTTTTTATAATTTTTCTGGAAATATTAAAATATAAGAATTATTTTTTTTTTATTTTTAAAATCGTTTTTATGGTAAAATTAAAAAATAATAATTAATTTTTATTTATATTTTTAAAAAAACTTTTAATAACAATAAATTTTGATTTTTTTCATTTTAGTTCATAAATAACAGTTTCATTTCGATTTTTATTTAAATTAACCTATGATAACAATTATTGGTGAATTTTATTATTTTTATTTTTTTGAACTCAGTAAGTCACTTTTATTTTTTACTCATCAATAAAAATCGTTCAGTGACTTTAATTCATAAAAGTCATCAATAAAAATCATTCAGTGACTTTTATTTTTAAAGTCATCAATAAAAATCATTCAGTGGCTTTTATTTTTTTTTTTTAACTGACAGTTTGAAGTCCATTTGCACTTTATTGAAGATTAAAAAAATATTTTATTTTCTATTTTTAAACAGCATCACTGATGCTGTTTCAACTACATCGCTATTGGCATTGACCAAAAAATTGTATATCAACTTAAATCACTTCAATTAATTACTGTTACCCAGCAGAAAAGTTTACGCCAATCAGACACTTTCTTTAATACAAAACCCTTCGATGTCGTAATCTGCTGTGTTGGATGCGCTGCGAAAATGCGCTTCTTCAGAACTTTGTTTACAAGTCCATCGTCTTTGCAACAAAGTTGTAAAATGCAGTACTTACATGACAAATTCGACAAATATTTAATGACGTCGAAGTTAAGAGCAGCAACAACAGTGACGGCTGTCCAAGTGCAATTCCCAGCTCGCTGTTACAGCGGCAGCCATCGCGTCTTTTGACCCAATTCGAGCGCTGGCATTCATTAAGCATTCTTCGCATTGCTATTTGTCGATTTTGCGCTTTCCATAGTTTTTACTCGTTTTCGTGTTGTCCTTGCTGCCAAATGAAAATTAAGTACGCGTCGTATTGATATCCTCCCCAGGCGACCAGGCGGCAAGCAGAGACAGCCAGCCAGCTAACCAGCCAATGTAGCCAATAATTCATTCATCAATGTACCACTTGAGACGCAACGCACGGACAAGGAGTAAAGGATACTCACACACACACCAAAAGAAGACACAACAAGGACACTCACACACACACGCGCACACATACTAACACGGGAGATAAGGCGCGCCGGAGCTGCTGCGATTGTTCGGAAGCGGTGAACGGTGTTGCCACTCCAAGTGATTGCCAGATAAACAAGTTTTCCGCCTCGGCTCGAGTTGCCGTATTGTTTCGCATGAATGCATCAGATGGATTTAGCACCGTTGCCGTTGCTATTTGTTGATGTTTTTTTTGTTGTTATTGCTGTCTGTCTTGCACGTCTATTCGTGCGTTGGTGTCGCTGCCGGTGTCGTTGTCAGTGTCGGTGTCGCTGTCCCTCGTCGTATCGACGTTATGTGCGATGCATGCACAATTCTGCCGATGCCTCATGTGTGTTCGCATTGCACGCTGGCGAGCATGGAGCAATACGCACGCTTGCACACACACACAAACACAAACGCACGCACGTAAATAATGCACAACGCCAGTGCAAAGAAGAAGATATTCTCTCGGTGTGTGTGTTTGTCCTTTATCTAACGATTCCACCGGAATGATTTATACATTGCCATTATTTCCATCATTCGCCATATGTTAGGTTAAGTGGCGGCAAAATAAGAAAGCAACAACAATACACACAAGCCAAAGCAACAATAATAAAGAACCAGAGTGCAAAAAACAAAAAATATTCTTAAATTGCCGAGCGAGGCATGGAAACTAACGCATTTGCTTCATTTTATGGTTTTGCCACAGACTTTAGGCTTCGTTTTTTTGTTGTTGTTGTTGTTGTTGTTGTTGTTGTTTACGTATTTGATGTTGCGTATACGACACTTGGCACCTTGTTTGCATGCCTGAATGCGCAATAATGCTTAATGGGCAAAAATGCTCAGCGGGCGCAATGATGAAGCGCCGAAAATTGCTGCTGATGCTTGGAACGTGAGAGTCGACAGTGAATCGAGGAATGAGAATGGCGTTGCTGATTTTAAGTACAAAGTTCGGTGAGCTAAAAACGTTGTTCGCGGTGTATAAATATACATTTTCCAAACAAGCAGACAACAACAAAAGCTAATATAATTTATTTAAATCTGGAAAACTTTGCAGTTTCTATGCTCACGGTGACTGAAGTGTAAATGAAATGATGAAAGATTGTTTTGAGTTCTCGAAAGATTTTGCTTCTTTTGTTTCCAACTGAAAGCAGCTTTTTGTCTTAAAAAATTAGCGAAGCAGTATGCCAAACAATTAACAAACTTTGCTTTTTAAATTCTGACAAAAATTTTGTTTAGCTCGTTGAAGATGCTGAAAACATGAAAAATTAGTAAAAAGTGTGCCAGAAATGTTCCACATTTTATTTTACTTTTTTTTCTTAATTGCTCTACAACAGGATTCGATTTTTTAAAGCATCCTTTACAAAACTCAAAGCAGAAAAACTTTGAAAAACCTTTTATGGCTCTTTTTTCGCTATCAGCAAATACCTCGTAAACCAATTGTCCGACAGATATAAACGACCCGACCGTTCAAAAGGTTTTTCCTGGCCCTACTCATCCGATTTCAAAGTTGTTCAAATACGATTTGGTGAAGGAAGTAAGTAGTAAGAAATAAGTTGAGAAAAGTTCAACTTGAAACAGTTAAATTACTATAAGGTAACAACAGTATCACTTAAAAACAGATTGAATTTTCGACCATTTGTTTTTTGTTATAAATTTTTAATGGTTTTGTTTCCACTTTCTGTCAACGAGTAACACACAATGAGCCCAAATTTATTGACAATTATTACAATGACCATGAAGAGTCCGCATTCTACTGTTTAACAATAATTATTGTAATTGTTTTTCAATTAGTAAATAAATAATATTTTCATTCAATGGAGAACAACAAAAGCCGTGAAAAGCAAACGGAAACTATTTTCATACATTCGATGAGTGAATCACTCAAATCCACTGACGGCATTGCAACCACTTCACTTTTTATTGTTGTTGGCAACACATATACATACATAATGTGTATGACTTATTTACGAGGTCGTATTTGAGAATTTTAATGTAATTAAATGGTTCGCAACAACACATTGGCCTTCCATGTGTGCCAGCGTGGGTGTAACAACAACAACAATAAATAATTATAAAGCAAGTGCATACAAACACATAAACAAATGAAATTATTAAATAATTGCAGCAAACAATAACAACAATTACAGCGTCAAATAAACGACGCCAACAGCAACGACAACGACAAAAACAAGAACAGCAGCAGCGAGTGCACATGACAATTACATTGATTTCAAATGGCACGTCGCTGACACGTAAACTCCAACACTCACACACTAACACTCACACACTAACGCTCACACTAATGTACTGGCAAAAGGCTTCTGGAAAAGTGCAACGCAATTGTGCGCCCGCAGGTGTGTCGCCGCGGAGCGTTTTGATATTTGCATTTGTGCGTGTCGCATATGTGTGTTTATGTCTGCTTGTGTGTGTGCATTGTGAATGTGTGTAGCGCCGTCAGTTGGGCGTGTTTATTGCCTTGCGGAAGGCAATTTTTTACTGCACTTTATGGCATTTTGGCGCGAGGTGGCAAAACGTAAATAAAACGTGCTAACCGTGAAACTGAAATGCACAATTAAATAGCTGGCAGGTACTTTGAATTGCAACACAACCACAACAACAACAACAACAAGCTAGAGTGCGCGAGGGTAATGAGGCGCTGGCAGCTTTCCACCCACTGCAACGCGGTGCTGCGTTGCGTGAAAACACACTTTTCATATATTGATGGTTGTCGTGAAAAAATTCAAACATAAAAAATTATATTTATTTTTGACACTAGGTGGAATATTTATTTTAAAATAAGGCTTTGTCTTTTATATATGTAGGAACGAAGAAACTTAAGCCATAGATGCACATTGCGATACCAACATTCCAACTAATTTCTCTTCACACAATTAGACTAGAAGTGGCCTGTGAAACTAAGTAGACTGATGGCTATATCCCTCAGATTGTCAAAGAAGAGGCTACCCAAATAATTCCTTTTTCTCTTAGAGAGTGTTAGAAAAAAGCATAATAGATGAAGTACGCTTTATTCTTCTTTCTTAGGTTAGGTTACAGAAGCGGTGCACTTCTACTCGGAGCCCATTTTGAGTCCATTGTAGTTCCCCTATTTTATCCGGTGCCTTTTCCTATTTGTTAGGTCATTATATGTGTTATTCTATTGATATGATTTTATAGGCGTTGGACAAGGGGCGTGGCACATTTTTTGTGACCCAAATGTTCCGCTGAACTATAAGTCGCACAGTAATGAAACTAAGTAGGAACCTACCATTTATTCATATCTTTCGACAGGGGGAATGGTGAGGGTATAGAACAAGGGGGCATGGCACCGCCGATACAAGCCAAATCTTTAATATGGAATATCTTTGAAATTGTAAGTTTTACAACTCTGAAATTTAGTACCCCGTCGTCCCATAGATGAGTAATTCTAATGATAAGATTTAATGGGCGTTGGACAAGGGACGTGGCACATTTTTGTGACCCAAATATTTAGCTGAACTATAAGTCGCAAGAAGCAATGAAAATTAGTATGAACCCACCATTCTTTTTTTCGACAGAGATCAGTGTGGGGGTATTGAATAAGGGGGCGTGGCATCGTCCACATTATTTAAATCTGGTTCAAGCGCAGTCCATTTATTTACTGAAACTTAGCAGCAACATTGCTTATTTGTGGGCATCGATTGCGTTAATCAGTAGCTCTCTCTTCTTCCTTTAGCTGGTTTTCTTCGTAAATTTGCATCGCCATAGATTCGCCATATCGCGTATTTTATTATAAAAAAAAACAACAAATGTCGTGCGAAACAAAATTCTCCGGGTCAGCTAATAAAATTATATTTTTAAGTAAATTTTATTCAGCAATTATTTTGTTTAATATTTGCTTAAATTATTTATTACTATTATTTATTTTTTACAATAATTATTGACTGATTTATTTATTAACAATTAATAGTTACAAGCTTATAGCTACATTTTAGATGAAAATAAAGAACACTACCCAAAAAATATTCAAATATTTTGTCAGCCAATCGGGTAAAAATTGAATTTTTGACTGTATGCAGTAAACAATGACCGCCTGTCGTCCACCCAGCCCATTTGTTATGCCCATCACTGTGACTCAATGCCGCAAGTCCGTTGATGACAACTTGCGCTCAACACGCGCTTCCGTGCTGCACCAACGGGAAATCCGCTCGACGTTGCATTCAGCTTAGTACTCAAACAACAACAACAACAATCAAACATGAGCAGCGCGGAAATGTGAAATGTGCCTGACATTTAATTATGCAGAATTGCAGCGACACACAGTGTCCGGTTGCCAACATACTTCGTACATACACACATACAAACAGAGATGCACACACACAAACACATTGTACAGCCTGCAGGTGAGATTAATTGCAATTGGTGCAGTTGACGAATTTGTGGCTAATTAAATTAAATGACATTTTATTGTTAATTAAGCCATTAAATGGGTAATTGCAACAATTGCGTGGGCGCGAGTTCACGCGAACGCAACAACTTTTCGAAGCCGGATAAACAGTCAGTAACAAACACTTCGACAGCTGGCCAACAAAATTGGCTTAAAATGTGATGAGCCATGTTTTCAATCATTTTGCTGGCGCATTCTCAAACGAGCGAAAAACCCACAGAATCGGCAGATGTAACAACAACCATTAAAGCTGACAAATATTTGTGTTTTCATTTGGCGGAAATGTTTTATTGTGTGCGCCGCGTGTGAAAGTTTGCCCAAGGCGTTTAAGTTTAAGCCATTTAATGACACAATTCTGGTCGCTGGTGTAGTCAGTTGGTAATTACACTATGCAACAGCAAAACAGTGTCAAAACGGGGTGCATTCGGTAAAGGATGTCGTTATATAGTATGTATGGCGGATTTTTTAATTATTTTGTTTATATATAATTTGATTTTTTGTAGGGTTTAAATGGCTTTCATGTGCAGCGCAGCCAGGCTAAGCGTCTTAACTAGAGAAAGTTGACCCGTTCTGACATCAAATTGTTTCTCTCCTTTGATTTACCTCTGACTGGTATTAATAAATAAGGTACAATTAGACTCAGTGGCTCAATGGCTCAGTTGACATTTGCACAGCGGGTTCACAGGCTGAGAAATGAGTTAAAGGGCAAAGCTTTCACTTCGTATATTCGACTACATTGCTTCACTGAAATCGTTCACTCCATTTCATATCTTACTTTTCTGAGTTTTATACTCTAAACGTCAAAAAATCAAAAAGAAAATTAGGTTTATATTGCAATCTTCGTTGTGTCCGGTGTTGCAATGAAGTATCGCAGCTTTTTTTAGAAGACTGATACTTTAACCTAATGGCTAATTCATTTATTTCTTTTTTTAATTTGCTGCACATTGTCAACTGAAACTTTTAATTGAATTTAATTAATTTCCACTTTCAAATTCTCTGAAAAAGTTAATGTATAAAATTTATTATTTTGATTTATTTACTAATTTTTTGTAAATTTTTGCGAATTTTCATTGAAACACTTTGAAAGCAAAGCTTAACATTGACTTAGTTGTCATCAACCTTGGAAATATGCCATGTTAAATGTATTTAACGTCAACAATTACTGCTGCTGTGGAATTTTTTCTTATTTTCTTCAGTCTAAACATAAACTTGACTTCACGTGGCGCCTGTGTCGCGTGCATTTGTCGCCTCTTTCGTCTTTGATTTGCCAGGATTTTTATTTGCGCCATTGTGGCGCTTTTATGGCCGTTTTCAACATCATTTGCGTTAGCATAGTGTCAATTCGAGTCCCATTATTTTGCAATCTAAGGCCAATGCGCCCGCGCCGTCAGCGCCATTGGCTTTATGGCATTTGCTTTATTTGTTCGATTATTGCATAATCGTCCATCTAAATGTGCTGCGAAACTGTACAGCTGATGCTGTCGCTGATGTGGCGAATAAAAGGATATTTAACAGGACACGGCGCTGAATGCTGCACACAGCCGCCGAGCAGTAGAGGGAAGCCATAGTGCCTCCGTTACACTATTGCAATCTTTTCGTATTTGTTGTAATAAAAAAAGGAATAATAAATTCGGAAAATTTACTAAGCGACAGCAAAAATCTAAATATAAATCGCTGCTGTATATAAAATACATGTGAAATATATATAAACATTATTTATTCATTTCCCTTGTGCTGAATTGCAAAGCGGCAAAATTGCTCCAGACGCGCCCACACAACGCAAATTTCTTTTATCGCCGCAAATCTCAAACCACCACCCAACCATTCTCCCATCTTTAAACGCTCCCGCTGCATTTAGTGGCCATTTAGGTATTTGGTTGCGCTTTGTTTCGTCGATGCTTTGCGCCAATTGAGTTTGCTGACAGCGCTTTCCCTCCGTCCGGCGACTTGTGTAAGTGCGCTGGACAAAGCGTCAACATTCAGCAGGCAGCAGCCAGCCGCTCGTAACTACTTCTTAACAATTTGATGCAAAGCAGACGATTTTTGTGGCTTTTTCTGCTAGTCGAGCTCGTCGATTGTTTGAATGTGGCGCTGCTGTTGTCGGCTGTGTTTGCAGGAAGCGGAAGTGTCATTATTGCCAGTCTTGCTTGCATACTGTTTTCTTGTCTGTTGTTGGCGCGAATGCGCACTGCAACCACAACTGCACAGCCACAACTAATAAAAGTAGTGGCGGCATTAGTGCCGGCGTTTTTAACACCAAATGAAGCACGCCCCGGCATTCGGCAGCAGCGAGCAACGCACACAATTGCACTCGTTGGTATGTGTGTGTGCGTGTGTGTGTGTGAGTGAATGACCGAGTGAATGGATGAGTAAACAAAGCAACCAACCAACAATTGCTGTTGCGGTACATTAATGCAACTATTTTTGCGCGCACAACAGGGCAATGGCTCATAAAATCCTCGTGTACAGCTTTTGCTCTCAATAAAAATTTATGAAGGGGAGCTTTCAATGCTTCGGTTTTGAAGCATCTGAAGTGCCACATTTAAATTAATAAAACTCGTATCACTTGTGCGAGACATGAACATTTTTAATTTTTCTTTTAAATATGTGAAACATCTTTAAAAATTTAAATTTAATAGTGAATCCTTGAAAATATGAGTGTAGCTTGAAATGTTGTTATTGTACTTATAGATTCGGATTAAAAGGAATCCATGGTGCAGGACACCACGAGAAGGCTTAGCCGATAAGAATGCGACATGCCGATGAATGCAAAATATTTGTTATCTATAAAGATTTTCAACTCCTTTCAAAGAAAGTCAACTTTTGTTCTGTTCATAACTAAAAAATTGTTAGAATCATTTCTAAACCAAATTTTTCGCAATTAACATGTAGAATGTGCTTTGCTCGAAGGTTATTTTCAAAAATTAGTCTGTTTCATAAATTGAAATTTAAGTTCAAAGTTCATCAGCCCTGAAGAGCACATAACAGCAAAAGAACTTTTTAATGTCTTATCTCGATTGTACAGTGGTATTAATACGTTTGTTAAGTTATTATTTGAATGCTTGATTTATGTAAGAAAATGCTTCACCAAAAATTTTAAATTTTTTATGAATAAATTAAATTTTTTAAATAAATTAAATTTTAAATTTAAAATAAATTTTAAATAAATACTGCTCACAAAAATTTTTTTATTTTTTATAAATAAATTAAATTTTTAAAATAAGTTAAATTTTAAATTTTAAATAAATTTTAAATAAATACTGCACAAAAATAATAAATTAAATAAATAAATAAATTAAATAAATAAATACACAACAAATTTTCAATTTTTTATAAATAAATTAAATTTTAAATTAAAAAAAATTAAATAAATACTGCAATTAAATTTAAATTTTTATAAATACTGGGAGACAGAAAACATTGGATCATCATTTCAAAAGTAAGTTCGAAAAAATTTGGGCAGCACAAAATGTGTTGGTTGTGTGCTTAGTTATGTAAATTTTTTTAATTCGATGCTAAAGTTGGTGTATAAGCGTCGTTGATCCATCAAATGTCCGATGGAAGGATGTATTTATAGAAGCATTGATCAGTCATCATTATTTTGTCATAGTTCGTTGTTATCTACAATTATTGAAAAATTTCAAGCACATCAAATTCTAACAACTCCTTCCAAGGTCGGCATAAGGGGTCTAAGAAAAGTGGCATAAATAATAAAAACAAAATAATCTCAATCAAAACTACAAAATTCCCACAAACTGCAGATCCCAATGATGCCAAGTCTTCCCTGTGTGTTGACAATAATCTGTATTCGTCTTTATAATTCATTATTGCGTTTTGGTTTAAGAACTTGTAGACGAATTCAGTTTACAGCAATTAAATACACACTAAGCATCATTTACTGAATGCCTACACAAAACTAATCCCATTCATTTACAGTAAAGTAGTGTAAAATGAGCAAAAAATTGAAAGTGTTGTGCCAGTTTGGACAATTGTCCAAATCGGCCGCCGTCGCATGTTTCAATTAGATTCTCCTAGAGTCCAATTATTTCATTTCCCTGCGCACTCTGTCATACAACGTCGTCACACAGTGAGAGTGAGTGCGCTCATCCAACTCCATTTAATGCTTGACATGCTTTTCATTTTTCAAGTGAGAAAATGCCGAAACTATTAGGCAGCCCAGTGCGAAAATCCACCAGCTTTGCATGGAACTTTGGTGCAACTTGGTGACACGAACACCACTGTTAGTTAGTTAAATAGTTAGTAGTTTCAGCTTAGAGGGCCAACTATGCCAATGTCAAGATGATTAGCGATTATTTTGGCGCAACTTTGTACAAACCACTCGTGGCATACTTTCAGGAGCGAGCTGTACAAGAGTTTTGCATACATTTTGCGCAAATTTGATGCGCATCGCAATTGGCATTGCTGCAAGCTGGGTCATGCCGACATTGTATGCAGTCCGTCGAGCAGCAGATCTCATTCCAGCGGGCATGCACTGGCAAATGTGCGCAGACAAATGGACGAGCAGCTGAAGTAGAGTAAATAGAATAAAAATTTACTCTATTTGTGCTCTAGAAATAAAGTAAAACTCAACACAAGGAAAAGTGTTTCGGTCGGCTCCAGTCGACTCATTCAGGCGCTGCACTTGGAGCAAACATGTAGGCAGCAGCGATAACTAATTGAGTTACTAATGCATAGTTGGACTTATCCACTCTGAGTGATAAATTAGATGGCAGCCCTGCTTAAAAGTTTGGGCACCAGGCCCATATGAGCCACAACTCTTAACCCTTTCGACCCCAAAGTTATCTGAAAGCAACTTCACCTATTTGTCATTTTATAGCAAAAGCGACGATTGATTTATGGGTTTAATTTAAGTAGGCACCAACAAATTAATATTTTTAGTAGTAAATTCAAAGCAATTTACAAAAATTTTACTGTTATCCCCAAAATAAATTCCAATAATTTGCAGTGATATCAGGGAAAGTTTGAGTTCTAATTGAAGTCTACGAATTGGGCGCGTTTGATCAAAACCCTTTTTCTTGAATAATGCTTAAATAAAATCAAAAAGTGATATTTATGTATTTTTTCATAAATATTAAATAATTTGTCTGTCATTAAAGAATATTGATACAAAATTTATTTAGCTCGCATTAAGCTAAAATTGTTCAAAAGTAAACTAGCTCTAGAACTCTAATAAAGAGGCGTGGCAACTTCAAATGTCGTTTACACACTTCTTAGACAAGTTTTTCATGATTCAAATACCAAAAAGTAACATGGAAACGTGGGGTAAAATTCGGGGTCGAAAGCTGTAGATACCAGTTTTCACGTCTATTAAGTATGTCGATCCGCCAAAATCTGTCTATATATGCTTTTTCATACTGGCCACACCTACACTTTTTAACACCTCAGTGCATTGCATAACCAACCAACAGCACAATGTGCCCCACACAAGTCTACAGTGACAACACCAAAACAAGGCACAACGTCGAGCGGAAAACAGCGCTGAAAATGTACTCGTCAGCTCAAATTTAGAGCAAAGCAGCGCCAACCCACCGCACGCAACGCATCGACATGGCATGCGGAATGTACGTCGGCGCGTCAGTATGCAAAATGCAGGAATCCCACTTCATTGTGAGCACCTGCCACCGCTGCGCTTCTCTTCGCCCTCCGCGCAGTGACAGCGCAGCGCTGCGTCTTCGCAACAACGGCGCTAAAAGCTTAACGTGCTTTGCAAACTGAATGAGATGCTGAATGAGATAAGGAGACGACACGTAACGCAGCGGTGCGCTCCAACTACACTAAAGACAGCGAAATATGTTGTGAAGAAAATGTTTTTTGGTTCATAGACAAATTGCAGCACAGACTTCAGACACCAAAAGGCTCCAACTTAACCGAGGGAGAAGTGACGAAAGCGACAAACAATGTGCGCAGCCGAAAGATGCGTCCTAGGAGTCGTTTATTCAATATTTTAACAGCACTTCAGGCCGCCTAACGACGAACGAAGATCGCCGCCAAGTGGCGCAATAAATTATTGCAAACAAATTTACAAAATTAAAATGGCGCTAGTGTCACTAGTGTACGTCAGCTCGACTGATGATGATAGCGATTACGCTCGCCGGAGTTATTAGTACATTCGACTGCAGCCAAGCGGTCGCCGGTCCAAATACGGCGGCCCAAGTATTTAAGCCTTTAAGCGCACAACGCTCGTAATGACGCAAATGCCGCATAAATCAAGAGCTTAATTCGCTGTTGCTGTTCCGCCACTCGGGAAACGCTTCAGCGCGCTGTTTAATTTCGATTGTGCGCAATTGAAAAGCTGAAATGTTTGAGCTTAAAAAAAAAATGTGCATACAACGTTGCTTCATTATTGTTAACAATTATTTAATGTTGTTAAGCGATCAACACGGCCGCGCCGCCCACACTGCGCACGACTTATTTATCTGCGCAGCAATGCGACCGACAGCGAAAACGCCGCCGAGTGTCCTTTTACTCGTTCACGCTACTCTGGCGACGCTGACAGCATGCAACCATAAATTACACTTTGCAACTTAATTTTGCAACGTTGCTGCAACAAAGGCGCAGCTCAGTGTGTGACGGTTATGAAAGCAATTACAAAAACAAAATCCTGAACAAGTACAACGCCAACAACGGCAATTCGAAAGTGAAAAATAGCAACGGTGAATTCAACATGAAGTGCGTTGAGTTTAATGCGGCGCCTTGCCGTCGGCCATTGTTCGTCCTTGTAAGTGGTTGTTGTTGTTGTATTGTCCGATAAAAGCAGCTTGCCGCGCCCTTCACTTTCCACACTTTGAGCAGATTCAAGTAGCCGCTCTGGTAATTTAATGTGGCACATAACTTTTTCTGCTTTCAACCTCAGCGCTGTTGCTTGTTTCCATTTTCAGCCACTTGCCCACTCGACTTGATTCGCCGGTCAAATGGTGCAGGCAAGGTCAGACCGCATGGCACCTCTGATGTACTATAGGCATTGTTTTGACTTCTCAGTAAGTTGGGTTAGGGACGGCTGGAAGCAGAAAAAAATGTTTTTATTCAAAAACGCCCGAAAGCATGCTATATAAAACAAATAAAAGAGCTATACGGATGTCAGCATTAATCAAGTATTTTCTAGCAACATTCAACTCATTTTGTCAAACATACTTTTAGGATATTTCTTGGCCTTCCTTTTTCATTCACTTCCAACTGGGTGTAACTCTCTTCTTCAAATAATTTTGACTAAGCCGCACGCTTGCAGTCGTGCACATTATATTCCAGTCAGCGTAGTTATTTTTGTCTATTCTCACAAATAAAACAACGAAATTGTCATTGTTTTTCTATTTATTCGCGTTTCGCTGTAAATAAGTAAAAATATAAAAAAAAACAAGGAAAAAGAATGAACGTATATCTTCCAGCTCTGCCTGTGTGGTTGGCAATTCGTGTGCAGCTTTAGCCTTTCACTATCATACAGCTACTCATTCTGCCGGTATACACAATTACTATATGGGAGTGTCTACATGTGTGTGTGTGTGTGTGGTGTGTGTGGCTGTGTCAGGGGTAGTGGTAATTGCATTCGTTTTGTTCGGTTCAAATTCAAATAATCTACGCTGCACTTGCCGCCTATCTGTGCCCACCTGCACATTCACTTTGACTACACGCGCTCACAATTGCCAAAGGCGGCAGCACCGCTTTATTCTATTTTCGGTTTATTTTCTTATAATTCTTTTCACCTATTTCCGCTAAAGCGTCTACGCTTCTCGTCAAACGTGCTCGGCTTCTCGCCCAGCTGCATCATCCTCAACTTCAACGTGATTTTCGTTAGCGTTTTTAAAATATGATTTTACATACAAATGTTCGTTTCATCTCTTCCTTCTTTACTTCTCTTTTGTAATTTAATTGTAATTAATTAATTAGTTAATAATTAGTATCATTTGAAATGAATTGCGCACAACGCATACCTAGTACATGCACACTTGCGGCGCGCACGGCCACCTGCCGCACGCCCTCAACTACACTTAATGTCATCGATTTATCTCTTGGTTTGTTTGTTAATTGGTTGCTCGCTTTCGTGCTCGCTTTCTTGCTCGCTTGCTTGGCTCTCGTCCGCTTCCTGTTGCGACTGACCAGCCACTACTCCGGTTTTCGTATGTTCACCCTCTATGGAATCTATTTTAATTGCATTTTTCTTATATTTTGCTCAGCTTTTGCTATTCTCGTTTGGTTTTTTTTTTTTCAAATATATATAAAATGTTAGAAATCAAAAGATTTTTCGCGTCAACAAGTGGGGTTCGTAGGGGGGCCAAAATGGTTTGGACACAGGAACTGCGGGAATATGGATGTGTGGGCGGAGGGAGATCAATTCGCGACAGAGTGTGAAAAAGTTAAAAACTGGCCATATAATAGTAATATTACATAATGTATTTTTAGGTAATTATTGTATGCAAAATTTGTTATTTCTGTTTGTTGTTGTTGTTTCTTTTCGTAGTTTCTTGTGGTTTCTCTCTATATTTATATATTATTATATGCTCTCATTATCGTAGGTTTTTGTTTTATATAATTTATTATTGTATTTGTAGTTGTTGTTGCTGCTGTTGTTGTTGTAGCAATAGTAATTGTTGTTATTGTTGCTGACGCTCTTGCAGAAGCGCTGATATAAATTTTTTGTGTTTTTCTGCTTCTATGTTTTTTTAAGTATTCTTGCATTCGTTTTTGTTGTTGCTGTTGTTCTATTCATTTAAATTACCATAGGCATGAAATACGCTTAAAGTGGATGTGGATGTGTGTATGTGTAGGCTTTGAGTTGGCGTCTGTTTATGGTTGTTGTTGTTGTTGTTGTTAGGTTGCTGTTGCAATTGCAGTAGTTGCTATTATTGTTTTTGTTGTTGTTGTTCTGTTGATGAATTTTTCGGTAGTATTACAAGTCCGCAGTCTTCTCAGCAGTTGCATCATTCGATTTCGCTTTGTCGTCCACGTGATTCTCGGCGGGCGGCATGTCCACAATGTCCTTGAAAAGGCGGGCCTGCTTGAAGCGCTGCTGGCACGCGGTCTTATAGTTCGTCACCTCCGCTTCGCAGCTACCAAAGACACCGTCGCGCAACGCCACGTAGATTTCGGAAGCTTCCTGTAAAAGACAAACCCGATTTAAAAAATTATTGAAGGAACAAATTGCAAATTGCGAATCGAAATAATCAATTAAATAATTCAATTAAGAATGAATTAATCAACTAAGACCTTTCCACACCCGACCATTTGCCATTCTCACACGTACACTCGACATTATTCGATTAATTACAACGCCCCGCAACTAATTTCATATCTTTACTTATCAGTGAAAGACGCTTCTTACCTCCAGCATCACTTTGTTAATGTCAAATGAGGTAATCAATTTGATGGCTGCCTCCTTTTTGCTCGAATCCAGCTCGTACATGATGCGAGCGCCCACGAACAAATGCTTAATGGAAGCGCCGTTCATCGCCACGAAGTCGTCGTTCAGCTGCTGCACGCTTTTTCCACCTATCAGCTCTTTGGTAGCCTTATCGACAACCGTTTGCACATTTGCATTCAGCTCGGCGCGCTGCTTGGACAGCACCTGTGCCAGCCGTATGATGCAGTCGTGCACGGCCGGGTGCGCCGCATCGATGGTGCGTGCGCGCCTTATCGACTGCAGCATCAGCAGAATTTTGTTCTTGCGGAAGTACACCTCGAAGGCCAGTAAATGCGTTTCAATGCGATCTTTGGCGAGTTGTTGCAGCGGCTTCAGGAAGTCGATGGCCTTCTCCAGCGGATCGTCGGGCCTCTCCAGCTTCTCGGGTATCAGCTCGTCCAGCTGTGGCGCTTCCGGGTCGGTTTCCTGGTTCGCCTGCTGTTTGGACTTTTGATGTTGTTCGCGTTTCACCTGCGCCTGAGCAGCCTGCGCGCTCTCCAATTCGGCTTTCTTCTTGGCTTTGCGCTGTTTGCTGCGCAGCTTCTTCAGCTCAGATGGCGGCAGATTCTCTGTAATGCGTACAACACGAGATCTTGTGTCAAAGCACGATTTAATAGATTATTTATTTGCTGCACCTGTATCAATTTCCTCGATGGTTTCCTCCGACTTGAGTGGCTTGTCGTACAGCCGAATGTACACCTGCAAACAAATTTTGTATTACAGAAAGAATGCTTTACAAAAACAACAGGTCACACCTCTATGGCACACTTGGCCGCCTTGTAGTAGAACGGATGGCGGCGCAACACGTCTTCCAGCCGCAACAACCCCACGTACGCGCGCAGTGTCATCTTGCGCATGCAGTATGTGTGGAAATCAAACTGGTCTTCGATAATCTCGGAAAAGTGCCGGTCTACCTCGTGGCACTTTTTCAGCGCATCGCCCCAGCGTTCCATGCGCTGGAACGCCATCGCGCACTCCGTCTGGAACCACATGCACTGCATCTCATTCAGGTTCTCCATTGCGGTGACACCCTCACGTGTGAACTTGGCGCAGATCTCCTCGGCCTCCTTTATCAGATTGGCCCGCAACATGTATTTCGCGCACTTCGAGTTGATATACCTGAACGCAAGCGGAATAAGCAAAAAATAACTATGGAAAAGTGTTTGTACGCTGCAGCAACTCACCTGTCGGCCGTGTCCATACTCTGCGCTTCGTCCATCCACATATACGCTTCCACCGCGTCGCCCGCGTGCTTGTAAATGCGGCCTTTCGTCATGAACAGCTCGATAAGCGTAGGTGTGTGCTCGATGGCTGCATTCACAAACTCCAGCGCCCGCTCCGTATCACGCCGATAGTCGTAGTGCTGCGCCAGGAAGAGCGCCGTCCACACCAACGCCGATGCCGGCTCCACGGGCCGCTGCTGGTCAGCGTCGGTGCGCGCAAAATGCCCAGAGCGTGTCAGGTTCTCATAATACTGAAGCACCAGCTCCTCTATGATGGCCGCCTTCTCGGGCGAGCTGTGCAGCGAACGCACGTTCACGAACAACGGCGGCACGCCCTTACGCAAACCGCGGCGCAGGTATTCGTCCAACGCCTCGCGGAATTGTTCCCCACTGGCCACGTCGAGCGGCAGCCGCTTGGGGCACATGGCGCGCGGGTAGAGCTCCTGGAATTCACGAAACGCGGTCATCTTCTCCGCAACGGCGGTGATCTCGCGCGCAGCAAAGTACTGTTCGTAGTAGAGCGTGTTCTCTGGGTTGCGGTGGATGAGCGCCTCGAAGATGGGCACTGCCGCCGCTGGCTGTCCCAGCTTGATGAACAGGTCGCCCATGGACTCTTGCACGGCCAGCTTGTCGACAATCTGGCCCTCGTGCTGGCGAAGATGGTCGAGGGCGCGCTGCAAGTTGCCCGACTCGACGAGAATCTGGTTCTGGTAGAGGAGCAACTCCGAGTGGCGGTAGTCGTGCGCTTCCTGGCAACAAAACAAACACAAACCGAACGTAAAGCAGGGCGCAGCGCACAAATGGGGCGTAGCCGTTACTCACTATGGAAACCTGTGATTGGTTGAAGGCCTCCAGGATGTTGTTGGCCATCTCCAAGTCGCCGATCAGGTGATAGCTCATGGCGAAGCCTATCCAGCTGGCCTGCTGCGATGGGCGCAATGTGAACAGGTGATGTCGCGTCTCCTTATAGCCCTCCAGATCACGCATCTGAATCTGTAGCAGCGACAGATCCTTCAGGATTTGCAAATTGTCCTTCTCCCACTTCAGAGCATTGCGGTAGCACTTGATGGCCTCGTCGTACTTTTTGTCGCTGCGCTGCAGCAGCCCGTACACATGCCAGCAGACGTGCGAGCGCAGGTCGTTGCGCAGCCCCAGTCGCACATACTTGTACGCCTCCTCACGTCGCCCCAGCCCGTTCAGCGTCAGGCCCTTCATGGCCAGCGTCTCGCCGTGTTCCGTGTACTTGGGATTCGAAAGGATCTGCTTGGCCAGCTTCAGGCCGTTCTTGTATTGCTTCATCTCGTAACATTTCTGAAGCGATTAAAAGGAATACAGGCAAAACATTAAACTCGGTAAGCATCTAAAAATACTAAAACACAGCTCATCAATAGGCGCCACCCTTCTCTGCAGTTGAGCAATTATTCGTCTTAAATTCTGCTAAGCCAGGAGGGCTTAAGAGCGACCGCAATATATTGCGATGATTTTGGTCTTTCGTTTTTTACATTTTGGAGGTCTTTGCATTTTGAGGTTAGGTCCGCCGCAAAATTTTCCAGCTCGAAAATCGTCCAAATTTGAAAGAAATTGAAGCCGATTTGCCGACAGCACGTACGCGGCACCGCAGCACTCGGCGCTGGGCAGCACAACAAATTGGCCGCGGCACCGTTGGCCGGGCTTTACAACAACGCACTGGCCATGACTCAGGCAAAGCAGCAGGCCAGATCAGCAGCGAGCCGACATCCCGCAATGCAGATTACAAAACCAATGTTGCGTGCGGCACATGCACCGACCGCTCCAATTGGCTCCAACCACTCCAATCAGAACACTACCGGCAGCACTGCGGCCACCAACACCAGCGCCACCACCACCTACCAGCAGCTTCCTGAAGAGCGCACTCTCCTTGGGCGGCAGTGGATCGCTGGAAGGCATCTTGCACCGGTTTCACTCAAATAAACGCAGTATGCTCTACGCACTCCGTTTGCCACAAATTTCAATTGGAATATGCGCTGCGAATGGGTGAAATAAGAACTTCACGAAATTTTCCGGGGAAACCTGACCACGAGCAAATCGAGTTTCCTTTACGACAGCACAAAAGAAGAAGAAGCACATTTGCAGGCACGCACACACGCATGCACTCCAAAAATTATACACACCAACACCACTGCACAAGCACGAGGCTGTCAAATGTTTGACAGCAAGAGCAGAGCCACTGAACAATAACACCAATACACACCAAAACGAACAGGTCCAATCTACCCAAATCAGCTGTAGGCTGTCGCCTGACACCAGATTGTGGAGTGTGTTGCTCCAGTTGCTGTTGATTCCGCTCCAATAATGAATTCATTGGCCAGAGTGAGCACCTTTGTGTGCCAAAGTGTGCAGTTTGCAGGATGCGGCGTAAGTGCACCAACAGCCTTCAATAAAAGTCTCGCAAAAATAATAATTTATGTAATACAGCTGCAGCAAGTGCGCACCAAGTATGCCGACTGGAAGATGATACGCGATGTGAAGCGACGCAAGTGTGTGACGGAACATGCCAAAGATCGCCTGCGTGTGAACTCGTTGCGCAAAAACGATATTCTGCCAGTGGAATTGCGCGAAGTCGCCGACGCCGAAATTGCCGCTTTCCCACGCGACTCCTGCCTGGTACGAGTGCGTGAGCGCTGCGCACTTACGTCACGCTCGCGCGGCATAGTGCACCGCTACCGGCTGAGCCGCATTGTGTGGCGCCACCTGGCCGACTACAACAAATTGTCAGGCGTGCAACGTGCCATGTGGTAAACTGTACACTCGTTAGCTTCAAATTATTTTATTTAAACTACCATTAAAAATATAAATAAAAAATCCTTAAAACTGAATTAAACCAAAATAGGCAATTCTTGCTGCAACTCCACCAGGCTGAATCCATTGTAGGACATGGCGGCGGTGCGTTTGTAGCTTTCCTTGCATATTTCTGGGTACTTCTCGGCCAGCTGCACAATTGTAGCTGCAAGGAAAACAAGAATCTTACTACACCACACTGAGCCAGAGATTGCACAAAATTACCTTTGATAGCCTTTTGCAGACGCACTTCGGGCCCTTCGTAGTGCAGGAACATCATGTCTACAGCCCGTTTTATAAACATCTCCCAAATGTCATGCTCGTACGCGCCCTCTTCGCCCTTTTGCTTCTCAAACATTGGACACAACTTGGGTATGGCCAGCGCCGCCAGCTCACGTATGCCAGACGAAGGGTCATCTAAACGCTGCAGAGTGGCTGCAAAAATGTACAGTTAACTCGGAAAGCAAGCTCGAGAAATGATTTTGTCTGCATACCATAAGCAATGGGCTTTAGCTCCTCCACTTTGAGTGCACCAAAGTTATGCATGCACTTGACTGCGTAGTGACGCGTGGAGACAGCATGGTCCTCCAGCAAGCTGGGCATGTACTTGGCCAAAGTGGGCAAAACCAGTCGGGCTTCCTCCGGAGCGCCCTGTGACATGGAGCACAACGTCGCCATGGCCAGCGAGCGCATGGTTTCCGCATTAGCACCGGCACGCCACTGCAAGTGGGGCTCCACCACTTCTCCGACGAATTCACGCAACATTTCCGTACTCTCGTCCACACCCGTGGCCATGGTCTCCGACCAGTTCAACATGGCTATGGAGATGCCGCTGAAAATCTTCACCTTGGCGTCGTCGGCACAATGCTGCCACACCAACTGGATCTGTTTCTGCAGTGGCTGCAGGTACGATGAACGGAATTTGGTAATGCTCAGCAAGCCGTGCAGCAGCAATATGGGCTCATTGAGCGCATCCAGGGCGGCATCAAGGTTCTCCACGTACGCCAACGCGCGAGCAAAGTACTTTTCATGTAGAGCCGCGATGGAGAGTTCCTGCCGAGCGGCGATCTTTTCCAAGATACCATTGCCCATATGCTGCAACTGTGCGACATTCGCTTGTTCAGCATCCAACGACAACGCCATTACTTTGATGCATGCCACATACGCATTTCTATCCAGCTGCTCATGCGAGGCCGATTCCGATTCACCTCCTGCGGAAGGCTGTTGCTTGAAATCTTCGGCTTTGTTAAGAAGCGTTTGCAGCATTTTTAGCACGTACAGCTGAAATTCTGGTTTCAGAGTTTGAGAAAACTCCTTTTCCACCAACATGTCGGCGACACGTAGCACATCGGACATCTGCGGTCCTAAACTGGCGGTAAACATGTGGTAGAAGCACTTCAGGTAGCCCTCCTTAGCGTTCCTGGCCAAGCCATCAAAGCCGTGTTCGCACCAGTCAGCATAGCACAGCAGCCGCCCCATCAGATCAGACACCTTTAGCGCTTCTTTTGCCACCATAGGTTCCGCATCGCGACAGGCACACGCCACATCACTGTAAATCTCAAAAAACTTTGCCGTCATGGCGGCCTCAGCGTGCAGCACGAACTGGTACAGCAACTTGAGCGCGTGAAGGCGTACGTTCTCCTTCCAGTCGCTCGTCTCTCGCGTTATCAATTTCAATAAACGCAACGCTCGCTGCACCAAGCCGCGACAACCGATGGTCGGACGTTGCACGCCCTCCGGATAGTTCGGCACCTGCGGATCGCCTAGTTCCTGTTTGCTTAGCTCTGTCTCATTTTCGTCGTAGTACTGCTTGCCACAGGCGACCCAACGTGGGCGTATGTACTCCACCACCTCCGGCGAATCGTCTTTCAGGCTGCAAAGATTACGGCTTATAAAGCAATTTGTTCCAACATTCCAATTACTCACCAGCACAGCACGAGCGGTATGATGCGTTCGAAGAACGAATAGCGATCGCGCAGCTCCAGCAGCAACAGCACACCCATCTGGCCGCACTCACGACGCACCAGCGGCATTGCGTCCATCAGAAGCGGCGACACCTCCATAATCAGTCGTGGCAACGCATCCTCGCTGGTGTTAATGTGCAACGCCAGCCGTGCAAGCGCCTCCACGGCCGCTATGCGCGCCTGCGAGTGCTTGTGATTCAGCATGCTGTACAGCGGCTTGGCCAGCGGCTCGACGCATTGCTGAAAAGTGTTCTGATCGGCGACACGGGCCAGCGATACAACACAAGCACACCCTTCACGTTGCACTGCCGGATAAGAGTCGCGCAACGCCTTCACCAACACGCGTACTATGTCCGCGTAGCACTGCGGCAACGAGTGCGCCTTTCCCGTGGCCACATAGTGCTGCACTAGCGCATGCAGCTGACCAACGTACAACAGCCGTATCTCCTCACTCTGCTCCACCGTCTCCTGCTGGCCCATGCGCTCCGACAGCGTGGCGGTCACGTTCAGCAAGTGGAAGTCGTTGGGCGGCAGACATTTGATGAAACCGGTCACCGTTTGCACTGCCGTATCGCGCACGCTTTCAAAGCGATCCGAGTAGCATTTGAGCAGATGTAGGTAGCACTCGTCAAAGATCGACTGCAGCTGATCGATGGTGATAGATTGGCGATCTGTGCATGCGCTTTGAAGCTGCTCCAGAACGTCTATTTTTGGACGCCGCTCGGTTGATTGCAATTTCTCGCATATTTCCTCCGTATTCAGCAACATATTACACCAAATTACGTTTGCCTCTTTTCGATGCGTGCACAAAATTTCTTCAAATTATTTGTCAAACAATTCCGATGAAATAATGCTCGGAAAGCACTAGAAAAATAAATAACAAGTTGCTGTTGCCGGGAAACATGCCGAAAATCGCCGCAAGTTTGCCAATTTTACAATCAGCTGTTTTAATCGGAGCGCTGCTTCTTCCTATAAGAACTAAGTCACAGACGCGATTAAAAACTAATATCGTTGTTTTTCTGCAGCTGGAAGTTCACAATATAACTCCAACTAATATCAAACTATCGCCTCTTGACCAGTTGATAACTTAGTATTGGCGTATCGCTAGCACCAAACTCTATCAAATAATATCGAGTGCGACAATAACAGCTCTTGCAACCACAAGATCTGCCAGTGCAAGGCCGGCTACACAGGCAAGTATTGTCAGACGGCCTTCTGCTTTGCAATGCGAGAAAGGTGCGTACAGCAAGAAGTTTCACTTTTAAACATGACTCGAACAATTTATTTAGCGTGTAATCCTAGATATTTACAATAGTCGGTTAAATTACGTATTAGTATCTAAAAATAAGCAGCTGTCGCGCTCGGCGGGACATCCTCATATCTTCTTAGAAATTGCAATTGCAGTTTTGCAGCCCAGCTTAATCACCTCAGTCATGGCCTTGTAAAAAGGCGCTTGCTCTGCGCCGCACTCAATGCCCGTGTCATGATGCTCCTGCTCTTCGTCACGGAATTTCGTAATCGTCTTCATAAGTTCCTGCAAAGGCAAATTAATTTATATCCCAGCACAGAATAAACAGTATACAGAAGGCGCATCTGAAATAATTTTGCGATTTCATTTCAGACGCGGGCGGGAAGTAACAAAGGTGAGGAAAATGCAAAGGGAACCGAGAGAGTAAGCGCGAATTGATGTACACGCATAGATTCGATAGTTTTGGGCTTTATTCTCATTTCGACAACAACACGCAATGTTGTTGCTTTCCGCAGCAAGCCAGCTTGGCTTTACTCGTGCACATTGAAAGTGGTTGATTTGGCAAAGCAATCGCCAAGGCAAATTCAATAGGTAGTTGCAGCATTCTTTGATAATTAGCACAACATTGTAGCAATAGTTTTCCACTTATTATCACTTTCTTAATGCGTCTTGGTTGTTTCAATATTTAACACATATATTTCATTGTAGCCATTTGTACTTTTTACAACTTCTATTTTACAAGCAGACCAAAAGAACTTATAAAATCCATTGAATTTTGGTTTTTCCCGTAGTGCTACCACCTTATGTGCCTTGGCGATCGCTCAATCAATTTTTCTATGAAACTGCCTGTCCACTTCTTGTTCTTGTTTGTCAAAAAGCAAGCGGAGAGCGAGCACGAGCCAGCACCAACATGCAAGCGGCACATCGCTTTGTTGCCCAACAACAACAACCACAGTGTGTGGTGCGCGGTCGCAGCTTCTCAGCTTACGCTTTCGCGCTCTGTGCGTTCTCATCCCCTTTACTGCTTCCCCCCGCATCCACAAACGGGTCGTACCGCTGGAACCCGCGAAGAAAATTTTCTTTACACCAGATGCGCATTCTGTATAGTGTTTGTTCTGTGATCCCAGTTAACCAGTTTCTGCAGGTGCCTTCAATACCTTATCCGGCTTGGGCGATTCCATAATTTGGCGCAGCTGATCGTTGTAGTGTTCCACGATCACCGTCTCCACCGCCACCGTGCACGCCATAGCCGCCTTCTCGCCCAGTAGCGCTGTGCCGGCGCCCAAGGCGAAGGCTGCCACATTCCAGATGGGCGTCATTATCGTCGGTCGCACGCGGTGTTGCTGAATGAGGTGCTCGAACTGTCGACGATGCTCCTTTTCCTGTGCCCACATGTGTGCGATGGTCTTGCCCATAGGCCCCGCACCCAGAATAGCCATTTGGCCGGCGTAGATACGATCAGCGCCCAGCTCGCCAGCATGATCTACACGTATGATCTCGTCGGTGAGCGGCGAGGGCCGCTTTCGCAATTTGTTTGTGGAGTCCTTGCAGGCATCTTCCGCAGTAGAAGTGCTGCTGCCACAGCGATGTTGTGCTGGACGCAGTAGTTGAATGGTTGAAACGTAACGCGGCGCTCTCAACATACTGATTGGACAGCTTCTGAAAAGATTCAATTGCGATTCCAATTTAAGCGATTTTGCAAGCACGGCGTCTGCATGCCGAACAAGACTTGCAAGTGCAACTCGGGCTTCTATGGCCTGTACTGCAACGGAAGTGAGTGCAGCACTCGAATTTAACGCGAATCGCGCTGTCCTTCAGGCGGTTGGCCAACAGCAATCATCCATTTAACCAATATGAATTACAAATCAATTGTACTCACAGCAATAACAGATAAAATTTGTTTAGAAATATACGAAATGTATCACCGTGTATGCACTAATTTGTAAAACCGAAAATCGACCGCAAACTTTTACGACTCGACGATATTTCAAAACACAGCTGACTGCTGATATGTCAGCTGTGAATACAAAAAGCGCTCGCGCAAGGTTGCATGCACCGCCCAGAGAACCATAATCATTTAAATCCATTATTTTATTATTTATTGCATTGTGATGAAATAATACTCTGAAAGCATTAACTCAAGCACAAATAATAACTTGCTTTTACCGGGAAACAGTCCAAAATCGCCGCAAGTTTGCTTATTTACAATCAATTGTTTTCGTCGGTGCTTCTTCTTCTTACAAGAACTAAGTCACAAATGCGATTAAAGTGGAAGCATTAACTTATTAATAAAACCAAAAATAAGTCATTTTGATTGTTTTATTAAGTGTAAGCTTTCGCACAAATTAAGTTTCAATTCAAACTGGATATCGTTGTTTTTCTGAAGTTTGGGACTTGCAATATCATTCCATTTTATACTAAACTATCGATTCTTGAACAGTCGATAACTAAATACTGGCGTATCGCCAGCACTAAGCTATAATTTTGCTTCGGCTTGGCGGAATTTGGCGAACTTCTGCTGCAATATGGAGTCCAGTGATAAAGTAAATCACTGTCGCAACAAAATTGTCGCTTTCATATTGAATAATGTCGAGAACAAGCTGCCCATTAAGGAGCAAGACGTGCAGGAGATACTGGACAAAGACAAGTTACTGTTCAAGCAGTGCTTCCCGCTGGCGAAGACTGTGTTGGAACAGGTAAGTTTTTGAAAGTACACTCGCAACTAAATTCCGTTTACAGCACTTCATTCGTTACAGACTTACGGTATTTTGCTGAAGAAGCTTCCCGAAGGACGTAAGTACATCTGCTACTCGGAGCTGCCAGCTGGGTCTGCGTTGGAGTACGATGAGGAACAGAAACGCCACTTGACTTTGCTTTTCGTCATACTGTCCTACATTTACCTGAAGAACTGCCGTGTGGAAGAGCGTGAGTTCCAGCGCAACTATGAATAGTGCTCCACTTATTTACGTATTTTACTTTGGTGGATTTTCAGAGCAACTTTTTGACTTTCTGCACGGTTTGAGAATCGATGTCGACGCAGAGCATCCGTATTTTGGGGCCAATCTTAAAAAGCTCGTCACGGACACCTTCGTTAAGCAGCTGTACCTGAAGAAAGAGCAGGCGGCGGCCGATATCAGCACGGAGTCAAGGTGCTGCAACCGGAGCACATTCCCATTTCTGCTACTGTGACACTAAGTTGTGTTTGTATATGTTTGCAGATATGTCTATTCGTGGGGCTTTCGCAGTACGGTTGAATTTGACGAGAAAGACATGTTACTGGAGAATGCCAAGGTGAGTGCGGACGGCGTGCATACATTTTGCGTCATCTACGGTATCAATATGTCTTTTTCGTGTTGCAGATTTTAAAAAAGGATATGAACGAGTTTGTTGCGCAGTCAAGCAGGCTGTCGCAAAGTCAACTGGGAGACAGCGTGAATGTCGGGTGATGAGAGAAGGGCGTCTGCTGCTTGATTGCTAGCGGTCAACACAGCGCAGCTGTTTTTTGCCTTCCAATTTAACAATAAGACCTTAGAACGTAGTTTTTGATTTGAATAAGAGTAGCTTAAGATTTTTTAATAATATTTGAATATGTACTTATTATTTTTTTACTTTATTCATTATTTTAGTAGTAAGATCGAGTCTTTTAATAACACCTCAATCAGCATTAAATTTCTAAAACTAGAATTAAAATTAAACAATTACAATTACAAAACTAAATAGTAAACAGAAGCTTAAAATACATAATATAAATATTACAAATAATAGAAAATATAATAAGACATAAAAAAGGAAAAAGATAAGAAACTTATGAAGGAGGAAAAGTAGAGATAGAATGGGAATAAAGAAGAAGATGCGCCTTGCAATCATCATTGATCCTCTGGAATCAGAGTGCACTGAAATACTCATAGAGTTTAGCCCTATAGTTGTTTCTGTTTAGCCCCGCTCTTATAGCTTCTGGAACTTAGTTCCAGACTGATGGCGTTGATGAAAAAAAGTCGTGATATTAAAAATTTTACGTTGTGCATTATAAATTAAAAATTCCTTAAAAATTCGTTAAAATAGGTAATACAAAAAGTAAAGTGAAGCAAGAGATTTTTACTGTTTTACGGTGATTTTTCAAATCCTTTGAAATAGTTCTTTGAAGTGTGTTGAAGTGTGGTTTTATGTGTATAAATTACATAAACGCGCGTTCTAGATTTATTAACATTTAATTTATATTCATAACTTTATGGCTTGTTTTATATTTTCGTTTAAAATGAGCCTCGTTTAACCCAAACAAACTTTTAGTTTATTTGGTTTAAATTAGCCAATGAATAGAATAAAAATTTGTATAGCCAAGTTAAACACATTTTAAATGAACATTGTAGATACGTAAGAATTGAGGAAAATAAAAATGAAACTACTTATAAAAAAGAATATATGAATCGGTTTTTTTAAACTGAAAAATCAATCCTAACACTTTGGGAGATTCTATTGAACTCAATTAAGGCTCTAGACATTGGTGCATATCACGCGGACGGAGCCCTAAAAACACACCCTGAACACTTCAAAAAATTAAATCCAACATTTTGGCATTCGGGATTTGAACCAGCGTTCGCTTCCTCCAGATGCAACGCCAACGAATGCGTTGATCAGCAACAAAGTTTGCGACTTATTGTGGCAACTAAATTGCAACAGCCACACGAACTGTTTGGCTGTCGTCAGCTGTGCTGTGTCGCTTCGTCGCTCTGCTTGAAGACAAATGAGCGAATCTCCTCACCAGCCACTGTCCGTGCTCACAGCGGGTCTCCGTCTTCGGCTCGCTGCGCTGCCAGCCAGTATTAACGTGAATGCGGCGCACAGTGGACGTGAGCGTGGATCAATCGGCAAACGCTGCTTGAAACGGGTATGAAACATCTCAGAGTGGTTCACTTTAGCTGAATCCGTCGATCGCAGTTCGAGGGGTGAGGGGTCGGCCAGCATGTGCTAAAGTGTGTAAAGTGTATGTCCGTAGGCTGGTGTTGGCCATTATTGGCAATTCACTTGCCAATCGCCAATATCCGATCACCTGTCCGCATATACGATGGCCATATGCGAAAGCGTCTGGCTGTGCTCAAGTGTGCGTGCGTGTGTATTTTGAGTGTGCGGTTGTGTGCATGCAAAGTGCGAAAAAGTGTTTGTTTGCCAAATAATTGAAATATATATGCAAACAGTAACCAATAAATGCTAATGGAAACGGAGGTAACGCCAATGGTTCATGCGCCATGTTCCATGCCGGCCGCCAATTGGACTGTTTCAGTGCGCTTATTATTGAGCTCCGTTCAACTGTCGAGACAACTACTCACCGACACGCTTTTACGATTGTTTTGATACACTTTGGCGTCTGCACGATTGGAGCAGTAACGCTGATTGATTGATTGGCCGTTAATAAATTGATTTTTAATTTGGTGTTAAATGGTTTGGTGGCAATTAATGGTTCGCATTAATTGAGCGTACAAATTGAGCCGGTGACGCACAGCTAGTCCGCGCACCAGCTCTGCATTCGATTGTTGTGTTTATTTTAGTTGTCAGCTCCGGTACGGAAGCTGAGTTCAAAAATTGAATTGTTTTTGCCTTCTAAATTACAAGAAAAAGAACATTGAAAATGAGAAATGGTAACGGCACACGCTGAGTTAATTCTTGACCTGTTAGAGTGATTGATCTCTCCCAATGAATAAAATTATGTTGTTGCTACTCCCTACTGTGATTGTGCTGCTGGCGAGCGAGTGCCAGTGATGAGACTGATTATGATGTTGTTGTATTTAATGAGGTTCTACCTTCGACCATCTATGAGCGTGGGAATGTAAAAGTGAGAACGAACGCAGCAACAAGTGGCGGAAGCCTCACCTATGTGAGGCCCTCACTTTTCATGAGAAAGGTTCAATCGTTTTTGTTTTCAGTATGATTGGGTGTTTTATTGACATATTGGTAGTGTTGTTGATTGTGGTTGTGCTATGCTCTGGTCACAGTTTGTCCACTTACCCGGCAAACGGGCAGTGATTAACGAAAAACAAGTGGCGAGCCCACAAACAACAAGCAGACAGGCAGGCAGACATACAGACAAAGCGGTGGACGGCGCAACGACGAGCCGGCGAACGAGACGGACGGGTAGGCGAGCAAACAGATTAACTGACTAAGCGACCTAACAGCCAGCCGGCCGGCTAACCGGCTGACCGGCTTGCTAGTAATTCATTTGGGCTCATTTCTTTTTCTGCTGTTTGGGCCAGTGTTTGTATACGTGTGAGTGTGTGAGTGCATGTCGTCGTGTCCGCACTGCAACAGACAGCAGTATAAGACGCGACGGCGGAGTGCGGCAAAAATTGAGGAGGAGGTTGTAGCAACAACAATGCCAATGCAAAGGCAACAGAAGCACCAGCAGCAGCCAAAGTCAGTGGCGCGTTAATTTTTTAAGTAGTTAAAGACGTGCTCACCTCGCCACTTGAACGTTTAAATTAAGGAGGTTGTAGTCTGTCGTCGTGCGTATTGTTGTTGCTGTTGTTGTCATCATCAGAGTTGCTAGCAGCATTGTTGCTGCTGCTACTGCTGTGATGAGGCTGGTTCTCTTTTGCGTTCTTATAAATCATGTTGAACTGTCTGTTTCTTGTATTGTTGTTGTTGCTGTATGATTTTGTGTACTTTTTACTTTTTTTTGTATTTGCTGCTTTAATGGCTTGTCGTACCTTGCACCTATCGTGTTTCTCTTCATCATCTTTCCGTCCACCTGATACCATCGCAAGGCAGCCGGTGCGCCTGGCAAAATAAGGCAACCTGGCAAACCGGCAGTCAGCCGGCAGGCTGGCGCACTGGACAGTTGGCTGTTGTACGTTTTTGCTTGCCTTGTTGCAACATCGCCGGCAATCGTTCCACATTGGTCGCGCACCATACCCACAGTCGAGCTTCGAGTGCAGCTTTGATCACTACAACGACAACAACAACACTGCATAGCAGGCAGGCTGCCTTAAAAGGTTTCCTCCATCCTTTTTGTTCTCACCTCCTCAGCGGGCAGCAACAGTCACACCAGCGCCGTTGCCGGCTATCTGCTGGCTGGAGGTGTTATGCGCCGCCGTTTTTTCGTTATGAGTTTCTGCCGACCGAATTGTCGCCCGCCCGACCGACGTGTACTCCACCAGTGGCCGGCCCGCAACTCGAGTCCATCGAATGCGGTACTCGCTGCTGTTCCCAGGCTTTTGCTGCTGTCCAGCAGGGTCGACCATCCGTCCATCGAATCGGCCGGCCAGCCGGTCGCACTATCTGCCAGATACTTACTTGGCCAAACTCATTTTTTCTCGACGTGTTGTTTTCTTTATTCTTCTCTTGCTGCTGCTGCAAAGAAGAAATTTGTTGGTGTTTTTGTAATTGTTATTGTTGTTTTTGTCGATGATGTCGATGATGATCGCCTGCTGTTCGGGCGTCTTGGTGTTTATTGAGGTGTTTGTCCACTTAAGCGTTTCTTTGATTTGCTCGAACGTTTTCTTTTCTTTTTTGTATTGTTGTTGTTGTTTCCTTTATTTTCTTTTTGCTACAGTTGCCTTAAATGTTGTTGTTACTGCTGTTGTTGTTGGTGTTGTTTTATGGCAGTTGCTACCGCTGGCTGCCGGCTGCCGGCTGCTTGCCTCTGCCCGGCTCGGCTCAGCTCGGCTCTTCGGCCGGTAATAAGGTGTGAGAAAGGCAATAATCGTAAAGAGCTAACAAATTGTTTAGTGGAAGTTAACCGCCGACGACGCAGCCACAGTACAGCCAAGTGCTGAAGTGGCGATAATTAATGGAGTTTTCAGTTCGACGTTGTCGTTCAACATGCAACGGTGCACAATACGTCAGCCCGCAATCAGAACGGAACGCAAATCGCTTTGCTTGTGAGAAATGAAATCGATCAACTGAATTTGGTTTTTTGGCGACACTAAAAAAAAACACTGTTAAGTCGATTGTGTAATAAAATTCAAATAAAGACAGAACATACGTCTGCAAAGTGCCAGAGATTCGAACTACTTATATCAATTGAAAAAGAAATTCTCTGTTAATGCGGAAATGCGCGGCAGCCGTTTGTTCAAACCAAAATCTCACTCCATAAAGCACCGCACACTGCAAACGACGCAAACGCGCTGCTTCTAGAGCTCTGCTGCGTCGCACCACAAGTCGGATTACGCCGGACGGAGTGGCGACGGAGTGACGTGCATCAACTCATAAACTGTTTTCCGGTGATTACTTAACGTTAATTACACGTTTACGCCGCAGCACTTCGGCAGAAACATATTCGCCAATCAGGCGAACGAACGCGCGGACGTGGGGTGCAAAACACTAATTAGCAACTCCGTCAACGTCTCAGACTGCGGTAATTCGATTTAATTGTTGGCCCTTAGCTGCAAGTCAAGTGCGTGTCTACATAAGTCGCTGGTTGCTCATTGAGGTTTGGGCTCGTTTAGAGTGCAGATCATGTGCGGGAAGGGTTCGACGAAATAACTTGAATCATTTACAAGTGCCACATACATACATATGTGTATATTCTTAGGATTTTTATGTGGATCCAGTGACCTCTGTTTTAGGTTTTACTTGTTTGGGACGTCAGGACGACGTTTTATTGACAACGAGAGTTCAGAGTTCTTCCAAGCAAGCAAGGTCCTATTTATCTGTTTATTATTCTCACGTTTCTTCTCGGCAAAGTTGTCAGACCATACGTTTTATATATAGCAGTGCTGGATTCAGGGGGGTGTTTTGGGGGTTGAAACCAAAATATTACCGAAATATTAGGATCGACTTTCAAACTACATACAAATTAAAAGACATTTTATAAATATCAAGGAATTACTTTTTGAAACCCCCCGAAATCTTTTTCTGAATCCGCCGCTGATTTATAGCTTAGTTATTTGTTATTGCTTAGTATCTCGTCTCGTGTATTTAAGCGTCTTACGCCAAGTTATGCAGCTTTTTGGATATATTTCCAATTTTTACGAGACCTATCGGAGTGCAACCCATTGGAGTAGAATTTGTGAACAAATTTTTCCCACGGTTACTCTCACAATAACTTCGAACAGTTTGGCTATTCGATATCTGTATATGACAACAGTCAACAAGAAATATTCGCGATGGGCGGCATAAAGCCATTAACAAAGCTGTGCTAAAGAGACATCGATTTTAAGCGTTACTATACTAAAATCACTATCGGGATCGCTCATATTTCTAAGGTAGATTTACCTCAGAATTAATTGAATGAATAAATTGTAATACATAAATAGCAGTGACGCACATACGTGTCGGTTTAAGGGTTCAAAACCCCCAAATGTCTGTTTGGTACCAGAAATTTCGGGTAGCAAATATGGCTTCAAATAGTGTTTGTCTCAAAAATTGTGTATAGAAACCCCTTTCCCACTAAGAAAAATTCTGCGTGCGCCGCTGATAGAATATGGAATGATGGAATAATTTTTTTTCGTATTCAAACAAACATTTAGTGTTTACCAAATTATAGGTATTTTGTTGTTGTGCAATAAAAGGTGAAGGTCCCTTAGACTGCAATAACTTTCCTCGCTTTATGGCTAAGCTGTCATAATGGCTTTACTGAATACTTATTTTTGTTTTTATAATTGCTTGATTATATTGTTGCTGTTATTGGTGTTTATGATGTTAAATTTGTTGACTTGCTGCAACGCAATTACGGGTGCGAAAGGTGCTATTGCAGCTGTTTTATTGAGGGAAAACGGAAAGGTATAGGAATTTATGATGATTAGATAACAACAGCTATCATAATCGGTATCAAAGTGACACAATTATTAACTTTTTGAGTTGTGAAGCTTCAGAACATAGGTCGGCAAGTGTTCTAATTCATGGAATGGGGCTGCATAATGGATTTCAATAGGCTGTATTCAAAGTTACAGTACCAAGCAGGTTCTTATTCCATCATGGCGTTGCAGCTGTTTGCAGATGGTTTAAAATTAAATTCTTTTTAACGATTTATTTTTTATGAACTATGTATAAAGACCACTTTCCCGCCCACCACATGACCGACCGATGAATTAAATTCCCACCTGCTTAGGTCACATTATCGTCTTGCTTACAATTTTCTTTCACTCGAGCTTCGCTGAAGTCATTTTTGCAGGCACTTTTCTATGAAATCTTGTTGAGACTCTGTCTCTCTGCTTGCCGTTCCCGACTGCTGGCAGCGTTCATACATAGTTGCGCTCATCTGGCCCGATAGTGCATGCCGCAACAGTGTCAATACATCAGTCTAGCGGCGCACGTTCGTGGGCAATTCCCAGAAATGTCCATAAAGCGACTTTGTGATTTCGCAAGAAAACCAACCAACCGACCAACCGACCGACCACTTGCCCGAGAAAACACAACCGAGTGTGCATTGACACTTGGCATGTGTAGCAGCAAGCAGTTGGCACTTGTACGGCCCACCGCCCCACTGCAGCTGCGGATCGTTGCATTTGTGCACGAACGCCGCAATCATCTCGACATCAACATCATTTCAGAAAGATGCCGCACACTACAGCACCAGCCTCAGTCAAGTGGTTCTATGTGGCGCTCGTCGTGCTAGCCTGCTGGAACAGTTTGTCCGAATGCAGACAGCAGCACACGCGCGCAAACGATGGCGATCGCGATCGGGATCGCGGTCGCGGCACAGGTGTTGATTTCTCCGGCGAAGGCAACGGCCATCGACGGGGCCATCGTAAGAAGCATCATCGCCAGAGCCTGGAGGACGACGATCTGTCGCTGTGGATTAGCGAGCAGCAGCTCAACATGTTGAGTGGTAATGTATTGCGCGCGGGGCGAGCGACAGTCTTTGGAGTGCAGCTGGTCTGATGGCAAGTTTAAAGCACTTTTCTTTCCACAAGGCTTTCCACACGGCCGCATCTACGCCATCGAGAGCGGCCACGTGCTGAACGACATTCGGGACGCCAACATCTACAAGTATCTGATCATACCGTCCGAAGTGAACTACGTGAACTTCACGTGGAAGTCGGGCACGCGCAAGTACTTCTACCATTTTGATCGGCTTCAAACGCTCGATGACAGCATCCTGAAGGCGCCGACGGTGTCCATTAAGACCAAAGGACGCATACCGCAGGAGGAGAAAAGTACGTACAGAAGCGAAAGAGTTTGAGGAGATCGGTTCGTAAAATCTGCTTCTTCCTTTAGATTTTAGCGTATTCCTACCCTGCAGCGGCAATAGCTCAGGCACGGCAATGTTCAATGTCGGCCTGTCCATACAGAATCGACGCGGGAAGCCGCTGCCCGGCACACCGTTGCGCCTCAGTTTCAAAAAGGAATGCGCACATAGAGGTAACGCTTCCAACCCTACACTAACATCTTCGCAAGGTAGTGTATAAAACAAAATGCTTTTTTAATATTACATATGTACATACATACAATGCCCCATCTCCCCCTCCAACACCTAAACTCAACTATCCAATCACGCAGCCACATAAACCCCATTCCTAAGCCCTGCCCCGTCCACTGACTTCCTCTGCACCCACACCAACAATAGCAGCGCTAGTCGGCACTATGCTTGTATCACAGACATCAACTCGTATTCTCCCATTTCTCTTGCTTGCTTCGCTTTGTATGCTCTGCAACGCCCGCATAGCATCCTCCAAGGCGTACCCACTAAACGTGCTTTGCTTGCCATTTCTTTGTTCTCTGACTCTATTCGACGGATTTCGCATAATTCACTCGAACTAAAAACAAAGGTCCCGATCCAGAATGCAATATAAAGTGCGGCAATAACGGCTTCTGCAACCACCACAAGATCTGCCAGTGCAAGGCCGGCTACACGGGCCAGTACTGTCAGACGGCCTTCTGCTTTCCCCAATGCATGAACGGCGGCAACTGCACGGCACCGTCGGTGTGCACGTGCCCGGACGGCTACCAGGGCACGCAATGCGAGGGAGGTGAGTGCAGCACGACGTTTCACTTTTAACCCTTTCGACCCTAAAGTTACCTGAGAGCAACTTTACCTATTTGTCATTTTATAGCAAAAGCTGCGATTAATTTATGGGTTTAATAGTAATTAAGTTAAGTAATTAATTAACTAATAGTAATTAATTAAGTAGGCATCAACAAATTAATATTTTTAGAAGTGAATTGAAAGGAAATTGCATTGCAAATAATTTCCAATAATTTGCAATGATATCAGGGAAAGTTTGTGTTCTAATTGAAGTCTCCGAATTAGGTACGTTTGATCAAAACCCTGTTTCTTTAATAATGGTTAAATAAAATCAAAAAGTCTATAAATATTAAATAATTTTTCTGTAATTAAAAAATATTGATACAAAATTCATTTAACCCGTTTCAAGCTAAAATTGTTCAAAAGTAAACTAGCTCTAGAACTCTAACAAAGAGGCGTGGCGACTTCAAATGTCGTGTGCACACTTTTTAGTCAAGTTTTTCATGATTTTAATACCAAAAAGTAATATCGAGACACAGGATAGAATCCGGGGTCGAAAGGGTTAACCATGTCTCCAATTTATTTAGCGTATAATCTTACAAATTTACAATAGTTGGTTAAATTACGTATTAGTAACTAAATATAAGCAGCTATAAGGCTGGGCGGGGCCTCTTCAAATCTTTGTGGAAATTGCAATTGCAGTTTTGCAGCCCAGCTTGATCACCTCAGTCATGGCCTTGTAGAAGGGCGCCTGCTCTGCGCCTCGCTCGATGCCCGTGTCATGATGCTCCTGCTCCTCGTCGCGACATTTCGTAAGCGTCTTTATCAGTTCCTGTAACGGCAAATTAAATGAAAACCCAGTTAAACAACTCCCGCCGCCGCCTTTAATACCTGGTCCGGCTGGGGCGATTCCATAATTTGGCGCAGCTGATAGTTGTAGTGTTCCACGATTACCGTTTCCACCGCCATCGTGCAAGCCATAGCCGCCTTCACGCCCAGGAGCGCTGTGCCGGCGCCCAAGGCGAAGGCTGCCACATTCCAGATGGGCGTCATTATCGTCGGTCGCACGCGGTGTTGCTGAATGAGGTGCTCGAACTGTCGACGATGCTCCTTTTCCTGTGCCCACATGTGTGCGATGGTCTTGCCCATAGGCCCCGAACCCAGAATAGTCATTTGACCGGCGTAGATACGATCAGCGCCCAGCTCGCCAGCATGATCTACACGTATGATCTCGTCGGTGAGCGGCAAGGGCCGCTTTCGCAATTTGTTTGTGGAGTCCTTGCAGGCATCTTCCGCAGTAGAAATGCTACTGCCACAGCGATGTTGCGTTTGGCGCAGTAGCTGAACGCTTGAAACGTAACGCGACGCTCTCAACATACTGATTGGACAGCTTCTGAAACGATTCCAGTGCGATTATGAATTTAAGCGATTATTTTTTTGAATATACATAAAGGATAATAATGTACATGTTACAGCAGTTTCCGTTGGTCCTTAAGTTAGCAGTTAGCACGTTTTTAATAAAACAAAATATAACGTAATTTCTAAAAAATTTTCCTTCAATGCAAATTGCATGGTTACAGGTATTTGCACGGAGAAGTGCCTTAATGGCGGCAAATGTATTCAAAAGGACAAGTGCCAATGCTCCAAAGGATACTATGGCCTGCGCTGCGAGTACTGTAGGTGATACGCTACGGCGCCCTGAGTTCCTCGACATTTAATTCACTTTATTTTCAGCGAAATGTGTGATTCCCTGCAAAAACGGCGGCCGCTGCATTGGCACCAATATCTGTCGCTGCCCCAACGGTTTGCGTGGCAACCACTGCGAGATCGGACGCAAGCAGCGTTCCACGTGCAAACGGCCCTGCAAGCACGGCGTCTGCATGCCGAACAAGACTTGCAAGTGCGACTCGGGCTTCTATGGCCAGTACTGCAACGGAAGTGAGTGCAGCACTCGAATTTAACGCAAATCGCGCTCACCGCATCACATTTACAATTTTTGCAGGAATCAAGAAGCATCGAAAGATTCATAGATAGACATTTCCAACTCCGCTTACGTTTGGCAGATCTTTTTATCTTCATCTACTCAATTGCGTGCCGGCGCTTTGAGCTGCAACATACCGGAGGGGATGTCGCAGACGCGCTGGAAGCAGTCTCGTTAAAAATATTTGGAACATTCGAGCCTCTGTGACTTGTTGTGTGATGGCCTGGCGATTATCCCTCTCAGCGCGATGGCCATACAGCGTAAAAGCGCACATCCTTCGCTTTGTCTTTAGTATCATTTACGTTTGCAAATGTTGTGATAAACTTTTCTATGTATTTAATGTAAAAAAAATTTTACTTCAAGGAAGTCTGAAATTGTCTGAAAAGTTGTTCGATGCTTAAACATTTTGGGTGTTTTTTTTTTAATATGTATTAACGGAAATAAATCAAAAATATAGACAATAAGAAATTACTCAAATCATTCCATTACGTATGTAACTACATATACATATGTACATACATATATGTGGTTTGAAAACTGTGGTTTATTGAAATTTGAACTTGATTACATTAATTTTAAAATTGTTGCCACGTTGTCGTTTCAACGTTGTGTTTGCTCTGCGTCTGGTCGTGTCGGCGATTCTCCTCTTACTCGTCTCACACAGCACGCAGGCTGCAGGGCTGAGCTATACAGCACGCAGGCTGCAGGGATGTTTTTCACAGCACGCAGGCTGCAGAGTTGCTTTACACAGCACGTAGGCTGCAGAGTTACCCTAACACTAACACTCCCCCCCACGGTGAACCTTCTAGCGTTCACCCTCCACTAATAGCCGAGCTAGGCGCGTTGCCGGACGTCGAAAAACTCCATACGCTGTCTTTACTTCGGCGACTCGCACTTGCCCATCCTTCGCCGGGAAGACATTAACAACCCGGCCCTTATGCCACTGGCTGCGCGCGAGCGACGGATCGCACACTAACACCAAATCTCCGACTTTCAACGGCTCTACCTTTTCTTGCCACTTGGCCCGGCACATAAGTTGTGGCAGATATTCTGTCGTCCACCGCTTCCAAATTCGATTCTTGAGGTCCTGAGCGATCCGCCACTGCTTCCTGAGACATACATTTTGAGCTTCCGGATGGGGAGTTTGCGTCGAACCCAGGCAACCCAGCAAGAAGTGGTTCGGGGTGAGGGGCTCATCATCTTCATGCGCCAAGGGCAAATCCGTCAACGGGCGTGAGTTAATAATATTCTCCGCCTCTATCAATACACTCATCAACGTGTCCACCCTTGGTACGGCGTCTCGCAGTGTTCTAATCAGCAAACGTTTTACTACTCGTATCAACCGCTCCCAGCATCCACCCGAGCTGGGATTGGCTGGGCAATTGAATATCCATTCAATGCGATGACTAGCTGCTTCGGCGTGGATGCGCTCGGTGTTCAATAATTGATCGGTGCCATTCAGCTCTTTTTGGGCGCCTATAAAATTGGTGCCGTTATCGCTTCTTATTCTCACTGGTGTTCCTCTTCGGTTGATAAAATTCCTCAGACACAGCATGAAGGCATCCGTTGACAGACTCTCGGCTAACTCGAGGTGGGCGGCCCTAGTAGTCAAGCAGGTGAATATAACGCCCCACCTTTTTTCTCGGCGACGCCCAATGGCAACGTTGATCGGACCAAACAGATCCACTCCGGTGTATGTAAACGGGCGTACGAACGGCGTGACGCGGTCAATTGGCAACTGACCCATCATCGGCGGTGCTGGCTTGGCCCTGTCCAGCTGGCATCGCATACACTTCCGCTGCACCATGTTGTAGACTGTCTTGATGTGTGGGACCCAAAAACGCTGGCGAACCTCATTGATGCTGACTGCAACGTTCTGGTGATGATTTCGTTCGTGGTAGTGTTGCACTATCAACTCGGTTACAGGGTGCTTTTGCGGCATCAACATCGGTCGGCGCGATTCAAAAGGCAAACAGGCCGCCTCGTCGATACGACCACTCAGGCGTATAGTGCCTTCGTCATCGACATACGGAGAAAGAGCGTACAACGCGCTTCCTTTCGGTAGCGCACGCGATGAAATTAGGTCGGCATACTCGCTGGCAAAATGCTCACGCTGCACCAATCTGCAAATCACTCGTTCAGCTTCATTAAGTTCAGCAGCTTCCAGCAAAAGTACCGGACTTCCTTGGGCCCCTCTCCTTCGGGCGCGAAATCGAGCCATTGCCCTCACTACCCAGGCTATGATGCGTTTCAACCTCGAATACGAACTGAATTTAGTAAAATCGATGCATTTGTTACTTGCCTGACACAATAAGAGATGATTAGCTCCAACTTCTTCTAGCAGGACCCGCGGCTTCTCGACTATCGTGGCTGGCCAACCTTGTTCGTCGTACCGCAGGAATTCTGGACCCTCAATCCAGCGACTGTTCAGCTCAAACTTAGGCGAGCTCGCGCGCGTGGCGACATCTGCAGGATTCTCCTCGGTCGGCACCCATCTCCATTGGTCAGGCTCAGTTGTTCGCAGGATTTCAGCAATTCGATGGCCCACGAAAGGCTTATACTTTCGCTCCGATGAGTGAACCCATTGTAAAACGGTTTGTGAGTCGCTCCAGAAGACGACACGACTGATTTTGATTTCAAGGTTCTCGCAAATCGCTTTGCTGACTCTGGTGCCCAACACTGCGGCTTGCAGCTCGAGCCTCGGGATCGACATTAACCTTAATGGCGCAGTGCGCGTTTTGCCTATGACAAAGGCGACATCCACCCCACTCGCACCCACCACCCTTAAATACCCAACGGCAGCAACCGCGTCCTGACTTGCGTCGACAAAAACATGCAATTGGATTACGACGGCGTCTGGCAAGCGCTTTGAATAGGCCCTTGGAACCTGGAATTTTCTTATGCTTCGGAACTCTTCCCACCAGGGCAGCCATCTGCGCTCCAACTCGGCCGGTATAACATCGTCCCACCCGACGTTTCGCTTCCACGTTTCTTGAATGATCAGCTTCGACAACAACAAAAAATCGGCAAGCAGCCCGAATGGGTCAAAAATGGCCATTACTATACCCAACAGCTCTCGTTTGGTGGGAGCGCGCAATCCGTCCAAAACCGCTTGCGGAACGCGATGGAACCTAGTGTGAAACTCGAAAGTGTCGCGGCTGGTGCACCAGTACATACCCAATATCTTATCAGCTGTCGCACCACGTTCCATACTTAGGTCCGCTCGGCCCGCCGCGAGTTTACCGTTCATCTCCCTTTCTACGGCGATGCAGCTGGATTTGAAATCCCGCAACTCGAAACCCGCTTCGGCATGGATGCTCACCACCTGTCTGCAGACTTCAACGGCTTCCTCCTGGTTGCCAAAGCTAACCACCAAATCGTCCACGTAGTGCTTCTTAACGATGGCGGCCACGGCCTCCGGCCACTTGTCTTTAAACCTTTCTGCATTGTAATTTTTGATGAATTCAGCTATGCATGGCGAGCATACGGCCCCAAAAACTGCGGTGGTCATCACATACTGCTGGATGGGCTGGTCCGGGTTGCCATCTCTCCACAAATACCGCTGGGCTTGCTGATCCTCGGGCCGGATCCTGATCTGGGAAAACATCTCGCGAATGTCTGCTGCCACCCCAATTCGCCCCTGACGAAACTGTAGTAGAATGCGCATTAACGGCTGCGCCTGCTCGGGACCCTTCATCAAGGTTGTATTAAGCGACACCTCGTTCACAGCGGCTGCGGCGTCGAACACTATCCTTAGCTTCTCTGGCTTATGAGGGTTAAAAACCGAAAAATGTGGCAAGTACCAAACCACTGGCGACCGCGCGGCGGCTTCCTCTTTCGTGACCTTACGGGCATACCCTTTTTCAACATATTTCCTCATCTCCTGCCTGTATCGTTCGGCATAGTTCCCGTCCTTGCCCATCCGTCTTTCCACGGACAAAAGGCGCGTTTTTGCCATCTCGAAACTATCGGGAAATGCGGGCGGATACTTTTTCCACAGAAGCCCTGTCTGGTAGCGACCACCTTCGCGACGAGTCGTTTCTGCGAGTATTGCGCGCGCCCTCTTGTCGTTCTCTGACTCAGGCACCATTGGTGAGCAGTCTACACCAAAATTGTCGGCCTCAAAAAACTCCGCCACCACCTGGTGCAGTCGCTGACACCCCCTGACATGCAACACGTGAGGATATGGCCCCCCCGGTGAGTTTACCGGACCGAAGGCAACCCAACCTAACGCTGTTTTGGTGGCTATTGGGCTTTCGTGATCGGCCTGAACACTAGCAGAGCTAGCGCCCAGATACGCGTGATTTAGACCGATAATCATGACTGGCTTGGCGTCACAATAATTCTGCAGCGGCAACATTTTCAGGTGGTCGAAATCCTCCTTTCTTAGTGACTGTACCGGCAAATTAAGACGTCTCACCGTGTACACCTCCTTCAGTTGATACTTTGCTTGCGTATCGCATACCTCGAGCTCTAAATTCACCTTACTGGCCTGCTCGGTGACCACCTCCTTGTCGTACCATTGCAACGTCAGCAACTGCCTCTGTCCTTTGATTCCAATCTGTTTCGCGACGTCCTCTTCCAACATTGTAATGGACGACCCTTCGTCAAACATGGCGAAAATCTCCCGCTTCCCTTTTGGTCCAACCACCTTGACCGGCACCACTTTGAACAACTGGTTGCGACTTGCTTGTGGCTGGCGACAATTCAACATCGGCTGAGGCGCGGCTGGCTGAGTAGCCTGGACGGGTGCACCGGGTCCCGGGTCGTTGTGCAGGAGCTGATGGTGATACTTTTGGCAACCATTTATGCCACACCCACCTCTCGAACGGCACCTGAAAACCGTATGCCCTTTGCGGAGGCATGAGAAGCACAGCTGCTGACGCTTCACCGTCTCCCACCGCTCCTGAACCTCCATTGCCTTGAAGGCCTCGCAAACTGAAATGGAATGCCCGCCACTGCATTGAAAACATTTAATTAAATTTACCGGATTATCCTCCGTAATGTGCATCAACCGACGCGGCTGGGCTGGTTGTGCGCTAGACCTGCTGCTAACCTCTGGCATGAGACATGCGACTCTAGCTAACTCACTCAACCAACTGGCGAAATGCTCCACGGTGGGGTATGGTTTCACGGCGGCAGCAAACTTAACCCATTCGAATTGCCGACTTGGCGGTAACTTGGCAACCATCTGCTCCAGTAGCGTGACATTAGCCAGGTGCTGCTGACAACCTGCGGATTTTAAAAACGCCACTACGTTACGCACCTTGGTGGAGAACGCCACTATTTCGCCGAATTTCTGCTCCCCAATCGGGCTGAACTGTTGCACCTTCATCAACTGCGCCCTGACCAGCAGCTCGGGTCTTCCAAATCGAAACTCTAACTCGTTGATTACATTCGGCACGTCGCTGGGGTATATCAACATTGATACCACCGCCTCCCTTGCTGGGCCAACCAAACACTTCTGCAATCGCATCAGATTCTGCCGGTGGCTGTATCCAAATGCTCCTGTCGTCTCGTAGAAATTAGCAGAAAAGAGCGGCCATTCCTCTGCATTGCCGGCAAACGTTGGCAAATCGTATATCCTTGCATGCGTATCCTCGCTTACCGCTCCTACGCACCGGTTTGTCTCGCTCACCTGTCCTGGTGGCCCCGGCTGACTGCCCAACTGCTGTTCTTGCCCCTCCTGCACCGGCTGCATCTCCGCACGCAATCTGGCCAACTCCCTGTTGTTCTCCACAGCGCTGCTCTTCAATTCTGCCACCGCCGCCCTTAGTGCATTCAACGTGAACACAATGTTGTCCACGTGCTCTCCCCGATCGCGCTCCGAATCCTCCATCTGTTCTGCCTCGTACGCACTCAACTTGAACTGGACCTCGTCCTGACTTGACTCCCCTCTGGCTCGAACTTGACTTTACTTCACTTGGCTGGACTTGTCCTGACTGACTCCCCTCTGGCTCGAACTTGACTTGACTTCACTTGGCTTGACTTGTCCCGACTTGACTCCACTCTGGTTCGAACCTGACTTGACTTCACTTGGCTTGACTTGTCCCGACTTGACTCCACTCTGGTTCGAACTTGACTTGACTTCACTTGGCTTGACTTGTCCTGACTGACTCCCCTCTGGCTCGAACTTGACTTGACTTCACTTGGCTTGACTTGTCCCGACTTGACTCCACTCTGGTTCGAACTTGACTTGACTTCACTTGGCTTGACTCGTCCTGACTGACTCCGCCCTGGCTCCAACTTAACCTTAACTTGACTTGACTTCACTCGGCTTGAAAGTTCGCAACGCTACCGCTGGCTTGTCGCCTTTTGCGCTGGACTGTACGCATGCGCTCAACCGTTCACTGTCACCACCGACGGCCCGTTACGACGCGCTTCACGTTCTGTTATTGGCGGCCTTCAAAGCTCGCAACGCTTGTTCCAGCACCTTTGCGCTGCACTGTACACACGCGCTCAACTCTTCACCGACGACCCGTTATGACGCGCTCTATTAATGGCGGCCTCCACCGTTCGCAACACTACCGGCTTGCCGCGCCACCTTTTGCGCTGCACTGTACGCACGCGCAATTGTTCACCGACGACCCGTTATGACACGCTCTATTAATGGCGGCCTCCACTGTTCGCAACACTACCGGCTTGCCGCGCCACCTTTTGCGCTGCACTGTACGCACGCGCAATTGTTCACTGCCACCGCCAACGATCCGTTATGACGCGCTTCACGTTCTTTATTGGTGGCCTTCAAATTTCGCAAACCTACTGACGGCTTGCTACAACACTTTTGCGCTGCACTGTACGCATGCGCTCAACCGTTCACTGCCACCGCCAACAATCCGTTATGACGCGACCGACGACCCGTTATGACAAAATCTCAATTTCCCAGATTGCCTTTTACAATTGTTCGCAAATTGTTTTAACTTTCCAACTAACACTGCAATTTCTTTATCGCCAATTTACCGGCACCTTTCTCACTTTCAGTCCCTTGGTGCACTTCTCTTCTACTACTGTCCACGACTTTGCTTCTCCATTTACACTTCCGCACGACCGAAGCGCAGAAGAAACGTTGAAAACTGTGGTTTGAAAACTGTGGTTTATTGAAATTTGAACTTGATTACATTAATTTTAAAATTGTTGCCACGTTGTCGTTTCAACGTTGTGTTTGCTCTGCGTCTGGTCGTGTCGGCGATTCTCCTCTTACTCGTCTCACACAGCACGCAGGCTGCAGGGCTGAGCTATACAGCACGCAGGCTGCAGGGATGTTTTTCACAGCACGCAGGCTGCAGAGTTGCTTTACACAGCACGTAGGCTGCAGAGTTACCCTAACACTAACAATATATATAGAAAGACTGTATATATACACGAAAGACTGTCGTTGCAAATTGGTAAACTGATGCAGTGTCGATATATGTACGTATGTATGTATGTACACAGGTAGTTATAATTAAATATGCGACGGTTTTGTGATTTAGTGGTACACTTTAGATGTGTTAATTTAACAGCATCAATAAAGCAAAGAACTTATATAGTTCAAGAGTCAGTACGAAGCTGCGTTGTTGGGTTGTAGAAGTCGTATCGATCTTTTATTTACAGAAACCTACAAATCATATAGCTTTCTTCATAACTTTAAGATCTTTTCAATGAATTACATATCTCAATTCTAAGAAATTCCAAATATTCAAAATACAGTATGCACGATAAAAGCCTAACTTCATCTTTCCTTCACTCGGGTCACATCAAAGTACAAACTTGTTTTCACACAAGAGTTAAAGTTTGGGTTATCCGTACGTGTAAGTGTACTTATCCGTTAGTTCTATAGGCTACTAATCGCCGACTAAACCATTATGGATTATAAACCATTCGATCATGCAGCAATAACTGATAAAATGTATTGAGATATATACGAAGTGAACCACAGTGTTTGCACTAATTTAAAAATCGACCGCAAACTTCTACGTCTCGACCAAAGTGTATGAATAAAAGTTAATACACTTTGGTCTCAACTATATTTAAAAAAACAACAGCTCACTACTCATATGTGAGCTTTGAAAATAAAAAGCGCTCACGCAGGGTTGCATGCACCGCCCAAAGAAATACACTCATTCAAATCAGTAACACAATTATTGCAATTTCTAAATTATATTATCAAAACAGTTATGGAATTTCATTTCTATTGTTTCGTTACTCAAAAATGCAAAATTTTAAATTGTATATAAAAACAAAAAAAATTTAACAAAAGAAAATTGCACAAAATTGACAGATGCATAGCTTTCGTTTCTACCCATTGCGCATATTCGAGCTTCGAGTTTGACATTTGCATTTCGACCCATAATAGCAACAACAGCCTAAGCAACAATATTATGGATAAGTCAGCTGACCAGTTCAACAGCGAGAAAGACATGGCTCCCAAGAACAATTTCGACCCCGCGGACAGTAGCACCAAAACCAATGCGGATGAGGCCGATCTGCAAGGTGAGTGTTATTGACTGGTGACTGTATCGAGCTGAACTTATGCCAATCGCTTGCAGAGATGGCCGAGGTGAATGACAACCTCGACGAACTGACGCGGGCGCTGGACTTTTTCGAGCAGCGCACGGACGACATTATTGCACAGCTAAAAGAGCTCTTGCATTCCAACCGCGAGATACGCATGCAGATGGCCCAGGAGCAGGAGGAGGCATTGGCGGAGGTAATGAGCAAGGACGAAACAAACGCAAAGTCGACGGACGAGGTGATGCGCGACAACGAAAACAGTTCGCAGCAATAGTGTGCAATGTGTTGGAACAAAGTGCATGTGTAAAAGTATTAAAGGCCAGGAAGATCTGGTTTATGTTTTAATAGTTTAGCTTAAATTTAACGTGTTAACAAAAGCACACTCGTTGGCTGCATTGGTTATTAAAAGTACAAAGGAAAGGAACTCTACTATTTATTTTTGCTGCGCAGCAGCTGCTTGGAAGACACTTCGAAAAGTTGTTTGTTTACGCGTTTCAGTCGCTTCACTTCGGCGCGTAGCTGTTCTAGCTCGGCAGCCATTTCGTCATTTGCTTGGTGGCCGGCTGCTGGCACGGTCTGTGCACTGGTGGTGGCAATTGCTCTGCTTTCGTGTACTATGCTGGTGTCGGACGACCTGATCGGCTCGGTAATTTTCACCTCGATAAATTCGTCCTCGTCCGCTTCAGGCGGATCAATCATGCGTCGCAAGTTGCCGCCGAAAACCTGTGGCTGCTTGTGCTCCGGATTGAAGATGGCGGGGTTAGTGAGACGAAGCACCAGATTCGTCACGGCACCCTTTTGCTGCATCGTTCGCAAAAGCTGCCGGCTGGGTATGTGCCAAACGCAGATTTGCTCGTCTTGACCGCCAGACACCAGCGTCTGGCCATCCAGTGAGAGCGCCAAGCATCCTACAGCCTGACCCGGTTTGTGTCCTGTGAAACAGTTGGTATGCTCCTTCTCTGCGTGGTACTCCTGCGATCACAAACGTTAAAAAAGCAAACTTTGTAAGACTTACACAAGCCTACCTTGGTGCGCGGAAATGCATCTGTGTTGAACTCGTAAATGTTGCCTTCGCCAGTGCCCACGTAGACGCTCGTCTCCAAAATATTGGCTGTCACGCTGTGCAACGACTCGGCGAATACTACGTTAAGCAGCAAGATGCCGTTGCTCAGGTCGTATATCTTGCACGTACGGTCCAGTGACACGGTAATCATGTAGGCACGTATGCCACCCACCCCAATGTGCACGTCGGTCACAGGCAATCCGTGATCTGTGAAGCTAAAGAGCGGAGTCTGATTGTCATCGCCGCGGCCCACTACGCGTGTCAAATTCCATACAAGCACGCTACCATCCTGACCCGCGGAGACAAAGTGTGAGTCGTCGTTGAAGCGTAAACAGTTGATGGGTTGGTAGTGTTTGGCGATGGTGTTGAGCATACGACCCGTTGCCAGGTGCCAGATGTAGATGGCCTCTTGTATGGCCGCTATCAGGTAAACACCGTCCGGGGAGAGTGTCAACGCATTCACACGTCCGGGCACCACAAATCGCACCGCCAAAATCTGTTCTTGCGCATTAATGGGCCAAACGTGCAGCAACGGTTTACTGCTGTTGGCCATGAGCACATACTCAGCGCGCAGAATAGAAAGGCTGTGCGCTTGAGCTGTGCCGCCACCCTTGTACGACATCAGGTTCGTGCCAGTGCGGTAATTCCAGGCGGTGCAGGTCGGCTGGTTGTCCCCGCTACTGCAGCAGAAGAGGACCTCGGGCATGTCTCCCATGCTGCAAGTGATTTCGTTAATGATTTTGCAAAAATAATTGGTTTAGAAAACAACTGAATCCAGCAAATTTCACGCTTTTTTCAGCGACACGTGCAGATGATTTGTTTTCGTCGGTGTTTGATAATTTCAGGGTTGCAAACCATCAAATTTTAAGTACCATAAATTAACTCAACAGTAAAGAAGCGCAGGAAATCTGCAATAATGTAAAATGACTTATCGCGTCATATTTTTGGAACAGCAGGCCACAGCAACTTATAAAAATTAATAGATAATTGGCACCAAAGTAAATTTACTTTGATTGGCACTGTGCTTCACAAAAGGAAGTTGTGGCTGGGCAACTCTGATGAAACATTGAATGCCGCAAGGTTGCAATCGACGCTAACAAAACGAGGTAAACCTGCGACTGACTTGTGGTGATATTTTGAATTCGTCCACATTTTTCGGAAGTTGACTCAAATTATCTCTGATTGACCGACTCAAAATGGTTCAGGAGGAGGACGACAGAACGCTTTCGTTACCCCAGAAGCGCTACTACCGGCAGCGAGCGCACTCAAATCCCATAGCTGACCACTGCTTCGATTAGTGAGTAGAAGAATAACATTCGAAGGTGGAAGTTGCTAATTTGGCACTGTTGCTCAGTCCCGCGCATCCAGACGAAGTTGCCTGGCAGCAGTACTATCCGGACATCAAACCGCAGCAGCAGGTGGAGTTCGCCGATATCGGCTGTGGCTATGGCGGTTTTCTGGTCACGCTGGGTGAAATGTTTCCCGATCGGCTGGCCATCGGTTTGGAGATACGCGTAAAGGTGTCCGACTATGTAATGGACCGTATCAAGGCGCTCCGAGCACTGAATCCGGGCCAATACGGCAACATCGCATGTATACGCAGCAACGCCATGAAATACCTGCCCAACTACTTTCGCAAGGAACAACTAGAGAAGATGTTCTTTCTCTACCCGGATCCGCACTTTAAGCGCGCGAAGCACAAGTGGCGCATCATCAACCAAGCTTTGCTTTCCGAGTACGCGTATGTGCTGAAGAAGGGGGTAAATGTCGTGTGTGCTTTCCGACATGATTCCATGTTTTGATACAGAAATTACCAATTGCAGGCGCTGGTATATACCATGACCGATGTGGAGGACCTGCACAAGTGGATTGTACAGCATATGGAACAACACCCGCTGTACGAGCGCATTCCAGACTCAGAAGCGGTATGCAACAAAAGCACTCTATAGATATAGAAAAGGAATAAGTCAAAACTGTTTTTCAGAACGCCGATCCGATTACGCCGAAACTCTACCAGAGCAGCGAGGAAGGTGCCAAGGTGGTTCGCAACAAGGGCGCACACTTCTTAGCTATTTTCCGACGACTATAATTTTTAGATGTCTGTAAATAAACCACTTATTGCCCAGTCAGCGCTTCACTTTTATTTGATCCTAGAGCTGCACATTACAATGACCAATGCCCTGACAACTGAGCGTTACTAGTCCTGTGCCAGCGATTCCTTCCTCTTGAAACTTTACACCAGCCATTAGTTCGGCCACATGGATTGCAGTCCTTGTGTGGTTGGTTAGCGCGCAGGTGCGTATGCTGGATGTGCCCTGCGCCAGCGCCATGAAAATTACCAGCTGATCCTGCACATGACTATCCACACAGGCGCCGCTGTTAACGTATTCAACTAGTTCTGCTGCCGCCTTCATTCCTAGTGCGTGCGCATCTATTTGACGATCGCCCAACGCCGAACCACCCACTGTGCAGCCTTCCGTAGTGACCGCCTTGAGCACCAGACCCGATCCATTGTCTTTGGCCATCTGCGCGCTTTCCTTGTACGCCTCGATATTGGGCTGCTGTTGGCACAGTCCCTGCAATTGCTGCTCAGCAGCCTGTTTCATATCCTGTGCCAAATGCATCGGCAGCTTGCCAGCAACGAAACACCAGCCGGAAATCTCAGTCAGCGTGCCAAAACGTGTGAGGTTGGTTGCCTTGATGCAGCGCACTGGCGGCACATTCACCTTACAGCGGCCTCCACCGCGCGGATAGTAGCCCCTCTGCAGCAGATCAAAGTCAAACGACACGCCGAACACTTCCAGATTGGGACGCAGCACTTCGGTCATGAAGTCAACCTGCGGTGCCATGCCCACATTGGTGCCGCCCCGCAGCTCCAGCTCCGAACTGCTGGATCCGAATAGCAACACCGGCAGGGCCGCTTGCAGTACCAGCGCCACACTGGCCGCGGTGTGCGTGTCCACCACGTAGCGGCCAGACTTGATTTCGCCCGGCTCGAACTCCACTTCGGTGGACTTGATGAAATTGCCGCGTACACGGGCGCCTGTGATCTGTTGCAGCAGATTCAGTCCAAACAGATGCTGATTTGAGAGGCCAGGGTTTGGACGGTTGGCCCTAATTTTTACTACTCGTATGGGTCGGCGCAGAATGCAGCTGAGACTCAGTGCATTTCGCAATATCTGGCCGCCACCCTCCAGGTAGCTGCCGTCGATTTCCAGGATATGAGACATTTCCAGGATATCTTCTACGGCGGTCTAGGGTTTTGGTAATATTAACTGGCCATTCCCACCGACCTTATTTGTTCAGAATTGTACGAATCCAAAAATACAACAGCAACTGTAAACAATCTTTGACAGTCAGGCAAACTCGGCCCGGGTGGCTGTCATGATGACATCAACCACATAATTCCAACATGGCTGGCTGTCACAGTGTTGCTACTTTTGCTATGCTGTGACAAAAGGAAATCTGTTGAAATCCTGAAATTTCTCACAAGCTCAGGGCTGCTCAAACTTCAGCAAAAATGTCACTACTTAATGACGAAGTATATCACATATGGTTCCGCCCAGCGTCAGTAAAAATGTTTACAATTTCTCTGAGACAAGTTTCTGATAACCGTAAAAATTCTCACAATGAAAACAAGGCGAATTAATTCGAATTAATTAATTAACAGTATGAATTCGCCTTGAATGAAAACCACCAAATCGTTTTAGGGCATCTGATTGCCATTTTATTGATTATGCTAAAACCACAGTCATAGTGGGCGTGGTGATTGAAGTACAAAATAAAAATTGATCTCTCGTTATTTGCACACCTAAGAAAATTTACTACATTAGAATGGCTTGAATAACTATCAGACGTACATATGAGAATAAAGAAAACGGAAAAAATAGTTAGTTGTATGTGCATGAGTGTGTATGTGGAGTGCAAGGTGTGACGTTCGCGTTCGACTTGTCACGTATTTTACCTTTTGCGATCTCTGGGCCGATCGTGCTCGCCAGAGCGGTGCTTGTGGCCACCGCGATGCGAAGAACCACGGTGCGAATAACCGCGGTGATGCTTGCCCGATGAGGAGCGGTGCAGCTGGCGCGATTCGCGTTCCAGGTACTTGTCGCGTTCGCGATACTTCTCGTTGCTGCTAATACGATCCTTGCTGGGGTAGTACTCCGACCGATCGTGATCACGCGACGATTTTCTGCAAAAAACGATGGGAAAGTATGATCGATACTTAATTGTATAATAATTTGATGAGACAAACCCTTTGCGGTGTTTGATGTGCGGTGAACTGGATGGTGAACGCGAGTAGTGACGCGACTTTTTCTTGCTCTTTGTTGGTAGCGGTGAGCGCGAACGACTGCGCGATCGGTGTGACTTTTTTGTGCGGCTCTTGTAGTCACCCGTGCCTGCAGAGCCGGAGCGCGAGCGACTCCGCGGAGTGCGCGAACGCGAATTGAACTTGGGCGAGCGTGAGCCGCGCGACCGCGAACGAGAACGTGAACGCGAGTCCTTGTCGGGCGACTTCTCCGTTTGCAGCGGCAGGGGAATAGTGCGCTGTATGAACCCACCCCAGGCGTTGTGTGAGCCATTGTTGCGATCGACCGTGGTGACGGCCGGCGGTGTGTTTTGCTCTTTGCTCTTGTTGCGCGATTCCATGTAACGCTTTTTCAGCTCTTCAACGGCTGCTTCCAGTTTTTCCACATTGGGCTGCGAACAAAAGCAATAATAGTTAAATGCGACAAGGAACGCTTTTCAGGGTTTATGTACCTTTGCTCTTATGTATAGCTCCATCACACGATAGCAGATGTCAATGATGTCATCTTCGGGCACGCGAAAGATGCCGAACCACGGTAGATTGCTGGGCAGCGGAATGCCCAGCTTACGCGCACTCAGGTAAATGCAGGCGCAGGCAATTGTCTCCGGGTGGTAACGCATGAAGACGTCAGTGCGCAGCGAATCGTTCATGAAGTTCCACGACATTTGCATTAGTTTCTCGTGTTTCTCGTACTTCAGCACCTGCAGGTACATGACGATTAGCTTGTGAGGGTGTTTCACGTGCACACAGAAGCCCAGTTCCTTCAGCACACGCCGCTCCGCCTTTATCACTTGCGTCTTTAGGTTCGTGTAGATTTGGTCCAGTATCATGGGCGTTATATCCCTGAAAAGTAAAACAAAGTATCTATAAATTCCATCGCCAATTGCTCGACTTGGTTCGACTTACTTTTGCGTGCGCACCTGCTTTATATGGTGGAACACATTGATCACGTCGCGTATGCGTCGCGGCGCCTCCTCGATCTTCGATGCCAAACAGACACAGCTCATTGCCACCGTCTCCATGTTGTAGCGTACGAAGCTCTTTGAATAGAAGAAACGTTGAAAGATCACCTGTCCGGTGGCCATTGCCACTTGTGGCAGCTTCAGTAAAATGCCCGCCGTCTGTATTAGCTCGCAGCCCAATATGCGCAGATCCTTTTCCGTTTCCAGATCAAGGCCGTCCACATGCGATGGCGTTTCTGTGAGTTTAAGCTCCGGAATCAGGCTGTTCTCCAGCGTAAGCACAATTTTGTTGAACAGCCGTGGGTAAGCTGGCTTTACAGAAGCCTCTGGCTCTGCGTTGGAAGCCCCAGTAATGACGGACGCAGAGGCAACAGCACTCGTAGTGGACGAGGCCAAGACGGACGTTGCGCTGGAGCTAGCCATGTCTGTTTGCTGCTTTACCTGGACTTCAAATGCTTCAACAACCACCATTGGCCCGATTTTTCTGCATCTACAGCTGCCAAGTCGCAAAAGAGCTGGAAAAGAAAACTATTTCAATGAAATTACAGCGTAATGGAGAACTGTCAAGTAGAATCGTTCAGAGTTGCATGAAGTGATCAGGGTTGGTAGTGCTACAAAAAAGTAATATCTCCATTTCTTAGTACCCAAGTTCAATAATTGGACATTCGGAGTTCAGCAAATTGGCAAAATAAACGAAACAAATTTGTGTAAATGTGCGCAAACTTGAAAGGGATAATTAGTATGAGAGACAGAGAAGACAATTTATATCTATTTTCGGTTTAATGTGGTAATGCTGAGCAATGAAGCGGGCTTTTACCAAATATGCACTAATCAGTCCAATAGTTACTGAAATGTTTGTCTTCGTGAAGTAAAATGTTGACGTTTTGAAAGTTGTCGTAGTAATGTCAAATTCATGGATACATCGAATAGTAAAGATGCCATGATATTTTCAAGTAATTCTGGCAATCGTTTAGTGGTTTTCACTTCGACACATCTGGCAGCGCACACTTTCCCAGAACTAGCATGCTCGCTTTTATTATTTTTATTCGGACTGGCTTGGAGTGCCGATTCAGATTCGGATTGGCCTTTCGGAGCGTGTGGCAGTGTGGTCGCGTCGAGCTCGTTCGACGCTTTTCTGTGTACATATTCAAAAATTTTCTTTCATTCGAATAGAAAATTTACAACTGCAAGGATAAAACGTTCCAATTCCAATTGGAAAACTAATAAGTAGCAAATAATCGTTACAGTAGCTCAAAAATAAAATGCGATAATACGAAAAGGTACGCAAAGTGGCTGTGCGACGCGCTGTTAGTGAATTTCGGCCAACTGGCAAACCAAATGAAATATTTAAAATTTATTATTTGGTCGAATGCAAAAGCGGAAGGTGTGCATAAAAGGCAAAATGTACTATGAGAAAAAACAGAGTAGAAAACGCTGTGTGTAGTGTTCACCTTGACGTAGAAAGAACCTGGCACTCATACACGCGCGTACGTACGTACGTGTGTATCTACACACACACACACACGCGCGCAAGTGTGAGCGCAAGCACGGGTAGAGGACTTCACCCTTACGCAGCGTAGGGTCGGTTGGCAGCGTGAAGTACACTGCTCGGTTGTCGGTGCGGGAGGGGGAGGGCCATGCTGATGGGCTTACGGGGTGGTCGTGCGGGACGATGCGGCGTTGCGACGAGATGAGATGAACCTGCAACGATTACAAATTCAAGTGAAAGAAACAAGAAAGCACCGAGATCGATTGCGCAAAGAGCGAGCGGCGAGCGTGAAACGGCGCGAGGCGGCGGGCGGTTGGACAGACCGACAGGCAGACAATGAGCAGTGAAATTCAAATTAATAAATGCTTGCAAATTACAAGAAAACGAAAACGACGTGTCGGCCAAAGGAAACGAAAACAAGGCAAAGTCGCGCAACGATAACAGCAACAATAATTGTGAAAAGCAGCAAAAACAACGTGCGGCAATGAAAAGAATAACAAAAACCGAAATGTGAATATTATATTATTGTATATTGTATATCGGATCTGTACAACATGAATCTATAAATAACGCAAACACACTCAATGGATACATACGCCGTACATACCTGCTCGTACATAGCGCATACAACAACGGCAACAACAACAATAACAGCAGCAGCAGCAGCAGCAATATGTGCCAGTGCTGGTGTTCGTGGTCGGTGGCTGGTCGAATTGGGGCTTTTCGTCCACTTCGCCCGGCCCCCACTCATCCATTGTTTTCAATATTATCCTCCGATTTCTTCCTCGCCGATTTGTTGCTTTCGGTTTTATGATTTTTGCTTTCACTTCGTTTCGTTGTGTTATGTGCTGTTGCACCTTCTGTCGTGCAACCACAATTACGACACAACTACTGCAACAATAGCAACAACGATGCCAACATTTAAACAAGCGGCAATCGGCAACGTCCCATTTGGGTTGGCACATTTAAATATCTTGACCAAGTTCAATTATTTATGCGTTTTCGTGAATAAATATTTGAAAGTTGGTAGCGCTCGTCCCGGCTGTCGCAGTCGTTTCGGAGTGAGTGCGCGTGTGTGTGTGTGTGTGTGCTTGCGTACGACCAGCACAGAGGGCAAACGCAGCATAGGAAACGGAAGCAACTAGCGACGGCGAGCACACCGGGCCGCTTGCTGTCAAGGTCAGGTGCTGGCGGAGTGTCCGGTGTATTGCGTGAGCAGCGCCAGCCACTCAAAGTGCAAAACTTTTTAATAATCTCACACAAAAACTAACTGCCACTTAATTTGCTCCCACAAAATGTCTCTCTTCCATGCCGGCTGCGCCTCGTTGCTCGCACATGCGGCAGCACCAGCGACAATTGCACACACATTCGCTGTGTTCCCATTGTTCGAGCATTTCGCTTCCGTTCTGCTGTCGCCCCTCGCCCAGCACCACTGATGCAGCGCCGCCAATTCCCACACCAATTTTCCCCAATTCCCTTCGGCGTTTCGGTGTCCAACATGTCAGGCGATTTTATTGCCCGACTCCTGCACAGAGCTGAATCGAGGCCATTATCACAAATGAAATGCACAGAATGGGATTGGCATGGTATGGCATGGTGGTGCGCGGCGGTGGAGTACAGCGCAGAACGGCTCTAAGGATGTATTTCCTGTGGATTACTGGGCGGTCGTTCGCGGACTAGCTGGCGCCGTCGCGGATTCATTGGTGCTCCATTTGATTACTCGTATTATTGTTATTAATGTTGTTGTTGCTGCTGGCTGCTACTGTTGTTGCTGTTAGTGTTAAATTATGAATAGGATATTAATACAAGAACGTTGGGGTTAATGACCGTAGTCGTTAGTCGATATTAATAATGCAAGCACGCAACCGGCAGAATTTCCACCAAGGGAAATGAGAAACTACTGAGGCAATAGTTGAAAACTATCTTTAGGATTGCTGTTGTGTGCTGATAAATGTTTCCGTTTTTAGGAGACTGGCCGTAGCCATTCTAGTTGCGATAGAATGGAAAGGATGTTTTGTAGAAAATTATTTTACTCTTAACCATCAGTTGGTTTATTATGTTCAGTATTCGTTATACCAAGCCGAGTCTTTGTCTGATTGTATTGAGGGGATGTTTGGCGAAATGAGGTTAGGAAACATCAAACTTAGTTGCTGCGCTCCGACGCGTTGGCTGGCAAGGTAGGAGGCGGAAGTGGGTTTCGGACGACAGTTGGCAACACAGTTTCACACAGCAGCCCGTCGCTTAATCGTTGCCGTCGCCTCGGTCGTTCGCGCAGATTAAATCGATACGCGCTGTGTACGCATCTGTGTTGCGTGGATCAAATGAGTTCAAGCCGAAACGGAAGGACGACAAACGAAAACGTAACGACAAAAACGTGCTATCAACCAGACGCACGGGACAACATACTCCGAATGTACATGCGGTGTGTGTGTGTGAATGTGTGCGATGGCACACGAAGTGAAATGCTATTGCAAAACAAAATTATTGAAAATTACCAAAGCCACCGCGAGATGCCACCGAATTTTGTGCTAAAACGAGTGAAACAAGTGCAATGAAACGCCTCGAGGTGTTAGTTATGCCAAAATTATTAATTTGTTTCGTGTTTTTGCTGCGCGATCATGTGCTCTGCCAACGAACGAGAACGACGCGAGGAGGAAGCGACTCAAAATTGCAAAATATATTGGACACGAAAATGCTAATTTTCTACTCGCGTCATTTTCTTGTTCGGCATTTTTTTGCTTTTCGTGTTTGTCATTTGCGGAATGTGTGATTTTCAAGGAGAAAGGCAGAAGCGGGCGCCAGCAAACATTTGGCAAACTCTGCGTGCGCGACTCTGAAGCACAACGGTTCAAGCGTTTGAAATTGTCAGAGACGCGAATTTCCGTCCGCGACGGCTTTGTCGTCATTACCGCCGCGGTCGCCCTCGTTCGTCGCACGTTTGGCTGGCGATCTCATAATTTCGGTTAATGCTCGCCGCTAGCGGTACGCGTCGGCGGTCAGCGGTCGGCCGCGTTTGTATTTTTAGACGCAACAATCGAGCCCCACCCCGCAGCGTCGGCACACCGCACAGCAGCTCACCGTTGACGTGCATTTCAATTTCAATTTCGCTCAGTTGTCCGTTAATTTTCGTCCAGTTTAATAACAACAAACTAGAGAATACATTGCTGTGTGTTTTTCCCACTGCTTCCTTCTCCTTTTGGATTGCTCGCCTTGCGTACGAAATACATTGTTGAAGCCCGAGTCGAGGACGAAGCGAGACCGTAGTGGATCTTTGAAGCCGTAACGCAAACTGCCACAGTTGAACGCGAAGTGCCAACGTGCTGCAGCCTCTGGAAAACTGGAAGAGCGTAAACTAGGGAGAATACGCCAACATAAAATGCCCGTGAAGAAACAAGGTGAGCGGAAAAGATGTCTTCCTACTGCTTCACTTTATATTTGTGAAATGATTCGATTACTTCTTGATTGCATTAGAATCAGCTGAATGGGAGATCTTTATGAATTATGAACTCTGAAGAACCATTTTGGCTGCATACGTTTTTTAAATAAAATTAAATTATTTTAAATTATTAAAAAAATGCACGGATTACAATTTGAAGACCTCGAATGAAAGATATGAGTACGTTTAAATTGGCAGATTACTATGGAAAATGTGCTGTTAGCCCTCAATATTACCATATTGAAATATCATTATAGCTTGTTCCCAACTGTTTTTAAATACTGAAAGATAGTAACAGTTTTCACAATCAGCTGAATGGATGTGCGATCAACTAGTGTCGGATTTTCAAATACCGGGTTTTGTTTAAAAGCTTCTAGTGAATGTTTTTGCTCTTAAGTTCAGTTCAGTTCGTCAAATGTTGAGTATTAGTGTATATCTTTGGTTGTCTAAGTCCTGGTTTTATGATTTTATCTTATTGGTAGTTTCGATCTCCACTTTAATTTAAATTATAGGACAATTTTCTACTTGAAATATTATCACTGAGTAAAGTCCTTTTATATTTTCGTTACGTTATTCGACGATCCAGTTCATTTCCCGCTTCAAATCAAGGCCCTTTTTTTTATTAATGATAATTTTGATGATGTCAACGATGTCTGTTTTGTTTTATATTTTTAGGATCATATTCTACTTAAAATATTGTCATAAAGGCGAAGACCGTTTTGAATTTTTTGTTTTTTTTGATAACACTGATGAACAGCAAAATGGCTTTTCTGGGTTTGACATCAGTTCTAGGGTCATTAGGGACCGCTGATTTCGAATCTGCAAACTGTTTTCAAAACTTAGTTTCCGTTTTCGCAAAAATTGGGCGTGTCACTTTTTCGGATTTTCCCTGACTTTTTTCACGTTTTCGATTGTAATTTCTAAACAAATAAACCGGTTGATATGATTTTCATTTTGTGGCATTTACAACATCTCACGGATTCTATTCCAATGCAATTTATTTTTATAAGTTTTTTAAGTCCACGGCAATTGGACCTCAAAGTCGGAAAATATGGAATTTCATGGCGTTTCATTAAATGTTGAAAAAAATGCACATTTTCCGTAAATCAACTAACGTAACTCGTTAGGTTAGTTGATGAGAGCGAAAACATCAAGTAATACAACACAGCCAAATTAATTGGTGTGATTCCCATTCTCATCGAAATAATAGCAAAAGTGTACCATAGTAATTTTCATCACTTTTCATACTTGTTTCTTAAAAAACTAGGAGCCTCAAAATATGCTCCTTAATGTTCCATTTGCAGTCTGGAATACAAGAAAAAAACAAAAAAAATTTTGAATCGCTCAAAACAAAACAAAATTAAAAACCTTGCATGCCCTGTGTAATTTTGGTAATTTCATTAATACTGTTTTTTTGTATAATTTTTAAGATCATTTCCTATTCTAAAAACGTGAGATTTTTTTCTGTATTTTCATTTTGGATGTAAACCATCCTTGATTGTTGTAATTTTAAATCATTTAGTTTAACTGGAATCTTGATAATTTTATTATTATTTTAAGGATATAATTTTTTTGTCATTATTTAATTAATAATTCGGTCAGGTTTTCACTTCTGTCAACACTCGGCGTAACCGCCAGTAAAACGAAGCCAGTAAATTAAAAAAAAAAACACACAGGCGTTGGTTAGGAGGTGTGATTTTCGATAAAATCTTTACGCCATGTTTTTTAATGGGCCAAGTGTGTGGCTGCCGCTTTAAACCGGAAGCTGATCGTTTATGGGCCACACACGCCACGTGCGGTCGCCTTCGCGTGCCAGCAACGTCCGTGTTAATAGCTGGACATTTATTACAATGTAATCACATGCGGCGCGCCTCCCTGGCGCAATGCATTTGCATAGTCAATGTGGAAAATTGCGTCGCGGACAAGATTGAATAATTTTATGCAAACAAACTGCCCCCACAGGCGAACTCCCTCGCAGCGGCTCCCTGCGATCTGGCCTCAGTGTGTGCCAGTGTCGCACTTTCCCGCCCACCGCTGCCTTCGACCCATATAAATAGTTATGAAAGAAATGTTTACTACACACACAATGTTTCCTACATGTTGTTGGTGCACTTTCACTTGTTGGCCGCCGTGTAAACAAGTGAATGACACAATGACCGTTTTCTGTACAATGCGCGGCTCGAAGACTCATAAATTGTATTGATCTTTATTGATTTGTGTCGGCATGTTACATGTCTACATGTGTGAATTGTTTGAGGCTTTTGCTTTTGCTTCATCATTGGCTCTCCGAGAGCGTTCCGGGCGGCATAGAACAGCAGCTTTCATGGCTTTTCCATATTTCACAATTAGTTTTGATTTTAGTTGAAGACGTGTTTTTGTGCAAAAAGTGCACGAACGCTGAAAAAGTCGTTTAAACATTACAAAATATTTCTTGGTTCTTGAACCGAACCGAAGTGCCAAACACACCGCACACTGCACACATCAGCATTTTCATTTGAAAGTCCTTACATAGCGCGTAATACTAACCTCTAATCTCATATTCGCATCGAACAATCGGGTAACACGGACCGTTATGGACACTGACAGTGAACGTGAGAAGAGCAGTGATCCCGAATTAGTGACCAGCAGTGAAAACAGAACATTTCACGAGGACTCGGATTGCTCTTCCCTGTCAGAACTAGAGAATGAAGTCGCCAATGACGAAGTCAATTCTAATGCAGCTTCGCGTAACGACACCGAAGCCAAAGCAATTGAGTTTAATCAGTTTGAAAGACCTGAGCCAGTAGAAGTTGGCGAGACGTCAGCGCCGAACTCGGGAACAATCGATAAGGGTGTGACCGAGGTGAAAGTAATTAAAATAACTGGCAATTTAGTGAACAGCTCTGAGAGTGAGGGCGAACGGGAAGAAGAACTGGCACAGGCCGCACTCACGCCATTCAAGTCGAAATCGAACGAACAACAGTGCGACTTAAGCGAAACCATACAAGCGCCTAGAGAAATCGATGCCGAGTGTGCCGTACCACCGCCGACACTACCTCCTCCAATACTGAAAGCTGACGCAGCAGAAGAAGAACTGTGTTCTGGAAACGCCAGTAAAGCCGAGTTTGAGAACGTTGCCACAAAGACTCCATTCTTGAAGGCAAATAACTTTTTCAATCCCGAAAAACTGTCGGCGGCAGTGAGCCACCGGGAGCAGCCAGTACTCGGCGAAGCCTACTTTGAGGAGGGGGCCCAGTGCCTGGAAACGTGTCTGGAATTGGGCGCGTTGGCTGTTGATGAAGAGAATATACGCGACAGCTATATCCGAGAGTCAGTTGAGTGCTACTACTCTGCGCAAGATCTGCTCGAGTATGGGCACATGCTGAGTAGTGGCCGCAAGACGCCCGACATCGAGTCCGGCTACTTTGAGCGCTCCGAGAGCGACATCTCGCGCGATGACAACGAGATCATAGGCGGCTGCAAGATTAGACAAAGATCGGTGCCGAAGCCGCACTCCAGTCAGTTCACAAACATGTCGGAGAGTTTGCGCGCGGAGCTCAACAGATTCAAGGCGATGATTGAGACCATCGAGAAGGAAAGCCTGTGCAGTGATGCTGACGGCAGGCAGGAGACAATCGATTCCGTAGTGATGGCGGAGCGCAACTACGACGACAACCTGGCATTGCTGATGGCCGAACAGACAGGCAAGACCCACTCGCATGGAATAGGGGTGGCGGATCAGCAGGATGTGACAACTATGATGACGGTCCCGGCGACAGCAACAGTGCAGCGCGGCTACTGGTCAACCGTGTTCGGGCAGGCCAGCCAAATCGAAAGCGGCGGCGGCGTAGAACTGACGCTAGACGAACGCTTCGCAGATATCCAAAGTACGCAGAAGACATTTTACATTTCGCATACTTTTAATCTACTTACTCATATCTAGATAGAAGGCTAGTTTATAGTCTCGGCATTTCAGTGCTCGATATGTTTTATTCACTTACTTCAAAAAACACACACACACACGCACACACATCCATATAGCAATTTAAATAATTATAAGTTTCACAAACTGGCATACGAGAAGCGTTAAACCCCAGTAAACATTGAAGCAAGCCTTTGATATATTTTTGAAATTCAATTTGATAACAAGCACTTGATAACAAGTTGATATCAAGTTTGAATTCTCAAAGGTTTGCAAAAGGCTTGCCTTCGGCTTGCTATCAACTTGCAATCAAGTTGAAAAATTTTGAATTTTGAGAGGATCGAAGAAGGCTGTGAATTTTCAGTGAATTGAATTCAATTGTTCATTCGTGTCGTCGCAAACAGTCGGTAAGGATCGTCGTAATTTATAAGATAACTTTATAACTTTTTAAAAGAAATAAAAAAATAAAAAATAATAAGAAAGAAATGAGTGCATACAAAAAAGTGAAAAATGAGTGCGGCCAAGTGATTAAGTGTTTGATGGCACCAGCGCCACCCAATGAGATTAACAACGGTCCGGTGGAGTCCGGCGCCGCCTCTCACCTAAAAACGGAAGACATTGCATCACCGATTTACTCATCCTTCAGCGAGGAAGACGATGAGGTGGATGAGGAGCTGGAAGATGTTGCGGGAAGCAAAAACACATCATCCATAAGGGCGTCATTGGCAGAATGGGCTACAAAGCACAAAGCTGCATACCAAACGAAATTAAAAAAAATGTAAACAATAATTTAAGTTTATTAACAACTATGTTAGAACTACATCAATGTTTTAAGAATATATGCAAATGAATTGCAAAATAAAAATAACAGACTTATTACAAAGTGTAGAAATTTCAATACGTACAAAACTGATTGGGACTAGTGGAATTGGAACTGTTGACAAAAGCTTAGAAATACACTTGAAATCAATATTGATATCAAGCCCTGTAGCTTTGAAAAGAGGTTTGCTCTCAACTTGCCATACGCTTGCCATGAATTTGAAAACAATAGCAATTTCAAATTGCTAAATTTCTTCCCTTTTTATTGAAAAAGCTATTGTTTTCAAGTTGATATCAAGCCAAAAGCAAGTGTTGATTTCAAAGGTAAGTGTTGAGAAACATGCTTGATATCAAGTTGCTAGCAATTTCATAACAAGCCCAAATGTTTACTGGGACGTAGCTGTAGAGTCCTCGTCCGAAATACGGTGCACTTAAATGTTGTGTTTTCCTTTTGTGTTCTTTTGCAGAAGCTCACCGCGCCCTCGAGCTGCTGGAAGACTACCACTCGAGACTGTCGGAGCCGCAGGATCGGGCGCTGCGTATTGCCATCGAGCGCGTGATACGGATTTTCAAATCGCGCTTATTCCAAGCGCTCTTAGGTAAGTGCAACCTCGTTCACAATTTCGGATAAGCATTGCATTCACTTTCTCCACGGATGCATACCACATATCGATTGGATATGGTTTTTGCCTGTTCACCGCTTCCGTCTTCAACCGTGCACAGCCGAAATTGTTGCGCGCCTGCTGCACGAGGTCGAGGCGTATTTGGGTCACCGTTCATGGGCGTGCAAAGCGGCAATAGGCTGCGAAGCTTTAGTGTGGGCGTGGGGCGGTAGGCTGCAGTTGCAATTACCGCGCCGCGTCGATTGCAATGCGGTTTCACCGTTGTGCTGCTTATCTCGCGTGCCCTTTTGTCGAGGATGTCAAGGTGTAGGCATATAAATAAAACATACAATAGACATAGACATCCCCACATCTGTGCATACATGGTTACAAACATACATACGTGTAACATGGGGACCGACAACAAAATCAACAGCAGGCAGCCGAGCAATGCATATTGAAACTGAACTTCCCCCGGGGAAGATTGTTTAAGGTTTATGTGCAAACTTGGGCACAGTGCTGGAATTGAGATGCACGCGATGCAGTTTCCCTGCTCCTGTACGGCCGCCGCGACAAAGCACCTTGGGGGAGTGCATTTCACTTGCATTGAGGCCGAAGCCGAGCATGAAATGTGTCCTGTGCTCTTATCGGCGACAACGTCATTAGTTCGGTTTTTGTGCGCTTCGCCTGCATGGCAGCTGCACTTGACAGGACAAGGTTCCTCTATGCTCGCTCGCTTTCATTTCAGTGCTTGTCACGGGTGCGCACATACCTACGCACATTGTTCGGCACAGTGCAGTGTGGGCGTACTGGGCGGCACACACTTGACTACATGTACATAAGTATGTACATATGTACTTTATGTAGTATGTTCAGTTTGTGTGTGTGTGTGTGGGTTACACAGGCTTCGCATCAACAATTTATTGGCAATTATGATGCTCCCTTGCATTATGCTATTTTTAGCCACAACCCATGAAATATGGCTGCCAATCTATTTCCTCACAATTTTTCAAGTGTCCCACATGCTTCAGTGTGTTTTCGAGTGCAGTGTCAGTGCTTGATTGACACGCGAAATATAGGACCTCAAGTGCCAGCTCTCAGGCCTAATTTTGAGTGGTTGGCAATAAACAGACAGGGCGACGAAGAAATCGCTTTACTTTTATGCAGCGGCCACTTTAATAATATTGCTTTAGAATGATAATGGAAGTGAACGACTTTCTTGTCCATGAACTTCTGTGTTCACAATTTTTCAAGTTAATTTCAAATCCAAGAGCTTGTCGAATATAATAGAACTATGTATGTGAAGATCTGACTAAGCAACTTGAGTCCATTTCAATTCTATTTTAGTGTACATTAAATAGATGGTTCAATAACTAAGCCTCTTAATACAGCACTTTCTGTTTTTTAAAGCGATACAAAATTTAGGTTAAGTCATTCGAGCTTTTTCGCTCTTCTGGAAAGTTTTAGATTTTGTCAAGTGTTGTTTAACTTCATCAGAGTTGGATTTTCATAAGTAACATTTACGTGATTACAATTTAACAGCAAATGAAACAAAGAAGCTTTGGAACTGATTAGCTTGACTCATAGTTCTGTATTCCTGCGGGCACTATTGTTGTTGGCAGTTTTTTAGTGCATCAAGTATCGTCTTGTTGTCAAATATGATGCGTTTTCCTCTTGTCACGCTTCTGTTTTTATACGCAAATTGTTTTAAAATGTTTCCCTCTTGTGCTGTTTATTGTTTTTGCTGCGACGGCAAAAATGCTCTGTCAGCGGAAATTTATAAAAGCACTAACCCAAAAAGATTTGTGTATAAATCGTGTGGCGGGCCGGCTGCAAGAAACGGTTTTGCTGAAGTTTGCAGTTTAATTGGTTCCGAAGTGCTGCGCTGTAACTCGAAACCGCTTCATTGTTTATGTCAAGTAACAAAAAAGCCAACATAAAAACGGACAACATGTATTCACTGTTTATTCGCAACTGCATTCACAAAACGATTAATGGAGACATTTTTGATTGAAAATTGCAATAGGCTCGAATTAAATTTGAATTTTAACTTGCAAACCCATGGCCGCTCGATTGTACTCGCGTTTGTTAGGAGTAAAAGTCTCGTCTACTACTCTTTTCACAAAAGTACTTTTTGCACAACTCTACAACGGCAGCGCATTAAAGTGGCAACACTGCATTCGCTCTTGATATCGATTTTTCGGTGGTTATTTTGACAGTTGGTCGTGTCGATGTGTGCGTGAGCAGCCGTCAAACGTGTATAAAATTAGAATTGCTTGGAGGATTGGATTGTGCCGCCGCAACATTTTAACAGTTTTTGGTGGAAAATATTAAATATCAATTAAATATTTTACAAACTTAATTTGTATACTCTGTGGGTGAGTAAATAATTTGTAAACACACACAAGTTTCGCTAAATTATACAATTTTTCGTCTACAGTGGCATAAGCGACAACATGTTCGGCACACTGCACAACTATTTGGTCGGGGTGCAGCGCGCTTGGTCCGCCGGCGATGGCGATACGTTGGCTGCCTTCATTTCTCTCAAGGACAAACATATAATGAACCGCAATCTGTACGTGGAGTCGCCGGAGAACGCTGTGGAGCGCGTGCTGGAGCCGCCCATAGATGAGATTGTAGCTGCTCATCTGAAGGTGCTCTACTACCTCGGACTCGAACGTAAGCTGCTGTATGCACACTAGGTCTCTCTGAGTAACTAATTTTTACTGTTTATTCGCAGCTCGTGACTTCATGCAGGCCTATCGCCACCAGTCGCAGTGCATTCAGTCTGTGGTGAAGATGCTGCAGCAACTGAAGGACGAGAACTGGTGCCTGCCGTTGATGTACACTGTATGCTTGGATCTGCGCATATTGGCGCAGCGTTGCGAGGAGCTTGGCAGCAGCAGCAACAAACCAGGCGAAATACTCGAAAAAGCTGCCGACTGTCTGATGAGTTGCTTCCGCGTGTGCGCCGCCGATAACAGGTACTGCTTAGCATGATTTCGGTGTAATCAACGCATTAGCTCACGTTTGCCTACTTGCAGATCCTCGGATGATGAGACCAAACGACTCGGCATGCTGAATCTGGTGAACCAGCTGTTCAAAGTGTACTTTCGCATTAATAAACTGCACTTGTGCAAGCCGCTCATACGCGCAATCGATAGCAGCACTTTCAAAGACTCCTTTCCACTGCCCGAGCAAATTACATACAAGTACTTTGTGGGCCGCAAGGCAATGTTCGACTCTGACTACAAAAGCGCCGACGAATTTCTGTCGTTTGCGTTGCAGAATTGTCCGCGAAATTTTCCGCGCAACAAGCGGCTCATACTCATCTACTTGGTGCCGGTGAAAATGCTGCTTGGCTACCTGCCAAAGCGACAGATACTCGAACGCTTCGACCTGCTGCAGTTCCACGAGCTGGCCGTGGCCCTGAAGGAGGGCAATGTGCGCAAGTTCGACGAAGTCATACAGCGGCATGAGATATTTTTCATCAAGTGCGGCATTTATTTGCTGGTGGAGAAGCTTAAATTCATCGTCTATCGTAATCTGTTCAAGAAAGTGTATCTCATCAAACAGACACATCAGCTAGACCTGGGCGCTTTCCGTGCCGCACTTCAGTTTGTTGGCGAGACAGACATGAGTATCGATGAGACGCACTGCATTGTGGCGAACTTGATTTTCGAGGGTAAAATCAAGGGCTACATTTCGCACAGCCATAACAAGCTGGTGGTGTCCAAGCAGAACCCGTTTCCACCACTGAATACGGTCTCATGAGAGCGGGAGTAGCCGTGTGGCTTACTTAGATTTAATTTAACTGTAGGCGATGCGATAAGTTAGTTGCTGCAGATTTGTAAAATGTTTAATGAATAAGGAAAATAAGAAGAATAAGACTTGTCATTTGAATAAAACTGAATAATGTAAAGTGATTAAAGAGTCTTTTGTGTCATAACACTAATTACAATTTTAAAAGAAAAATGCTAACTAAATGTTTGTTAAATTACTGAGATAAGATATCATGATTTTGTTTATTCTTTTTACAGACATACAGGAGTTCTATGAACTAACGCTGCTCGACGACTCAAAGACAATACAGCAAAAGACCGCGGAAACGTTGCAAATAGCCAGCAAATGGGAGCAGGACGGCCATGCGATAAAGATTGCCGATGTAAGTAAAAATAGAAAAAAGCAATTTTGGTTTTTGTTGTATTGACTACAAGCTACAATAAGGCGTAATGACAACAAACGGCAACGGAAGCAGATACAGTTGGACATGGCATAAAGTCTGCCAACTCTAAGCTCAGTCCACTAGCATCCATTGGAGCAGCTCCAATGTGAAAGTGCTTCCAAAAATCGTTTGCTGTGAGGAAGTGTTTGCCGGTAGCTTTAGCGTTTGACTGTTTAAATCGCTATTTAGCCTGATAGGGCTGGGGCCATGGCGCACCCTCACCTCAGTAACCTCTAATTGGGCTGCAACTTGATAAGTTGCGTGCGAACGCCATTGCACAGTGGTCTTTTTCGATGTTGGTATGTGAAATCTAAAGATTTGGTGGGCTTGGTTTTATGCCTCTTTCAGACTTTGCTCCATTGATCAGGGCGGCTCCACAGAGAGGTGGTTGAATGTGGAAATATAAGACAGCTTTGTTGGCTCTTTAGTTTTAAACGTATTTTCAAAATGCGCGATTAATGAGATCTAAGTATGGAATTTATGTCGATTAATGTGAAGTAATTTTTTCCACTAATAATTGTATACTGAAATTATTACCATTCACCATTTACCATTCACAAGTTTTATTTTGAGGACCAACCTGGCGCACAATGACCACTGCTCGTTGGCCGTTGTCGTCGGCCATTCACATTGAAAGTGACGCAAATTAATTGGCCTGAACGCAGGTCCTTATGGCTGTCCATGTCCCAGTCGCCACGCACTACACAACGGCAATTTAATAACATTGGCAACGGCAACAACAATGGCAGCAATAGTGCTGCTCGGCTCGGATCAAATTGCATTTTCCGCATTGACGTTAACACGGCGCGCTGACCCACTTTTCCAATGTGTCCTGATTAAGGTTAATAAATAATGGTAGCACTGCTGCACAGTGTAAACGAAGTACAGTCGACTAATGCGGCGCTTCAAGTGTTTGCAAAGGCCGAACACGCTAAACAACAACAACAAATTTGCAATGGTATGATGGTGAACATTTGCCGCGCCTTGGCGAGAAATTCAATATTTTTGGCCAACATTTTTCTGCACGAATAAATAAACAAATAGAAGGCAACGAGTGCTTCGTGGCCGTTCACACTGCGCGCGTGGCGGCGCGTCGCGTCGCTCAAGTGGTGCAGCGAAAATGCAATTAGGCTGCTGTCGAGCAGCCACTTTTCATTTTCGCCATTTTCAGACAATACCAAAAAAATACCAACAAAATTCAGACAAACAATTGCGAAACGAAAATAACGCAGACAGCGACTATTCTATGTGAAGCTGGGAGAAGAAGCAAGTGATATGTTTTGTATACTTTGCGCTGTTGGTTGCAAAAAATTTATGGAAATTTAAATGCCCGAGAATGTTGCCAAAGCAGTTGTGATTTTGGCGAACTTGGATTATGTCGGTGCAAGTTGCAACTGAATAATGGATGAGTTGATATGAAATATGAAATTTATATGGAAATATGATAATTTAAATACTGAAGCGTTTGATATATGAATTTTTGTAACTAGTTGACTAATTGGAGCTAGAAGAATAGATTCTCCGAATGCACATATTTTTTCCCTCGTCCCTTCAATAAACGAATCATTTTCTAGAGAACAGCAAACGCGTTTTAGACTTCGCGCTGTTGTAGACTTTTGACTCATGTTTAAGTATACAAATACGTTTCAACGTTTCAGTCAGCTCTAACCAGCAGCAATTCGTTAAAGTAGGTAACTGCCCACCTTCGATTTATCGCTGGCCGCATCTTCTCCTCAAACTATGCAATAAATTGTGCTGCTGCCATCTTGACGTTGAAACGCTGAAATGTTACTTTCGTGACTACAATTTCCGACTGTGTGCGTTGCGCTGCAGGAAGTGAATGCGCCAGGAGCGGGTGGCAGCGGCGGCCATATTTCTTGCTCGAGCCTCGCGTGCTGCGTGCCGCAGTAGGGTAGACCGCACATAAAACTGCCATGAAGTGTTTCACATGTGAATGTAGCCACTTGTGTGTATGTTCCATACATTTCAGCGAAACTTAAAACCTTTGAAAACCGACATAAAAACTGTAAATCGATAATGTCGAGTTTCTTAATGTTTTAGTAATTTCATTTCAATTTCTTCGACAACTCTGTACTTTTTGAATGTCAAACCTTCACGCCTCAGGTGGAATGCTTTGAGGGAGTGGAAAGCATTGCCAAAAGCCCAGAAGTAAAGTGTAGTTAGGAGTTGGAAAGTTAAAAAATGAGTATTAAGACCAACTCTGACCATCTTCCGAATTTTTTGCAAACACACTCATCGCTGTACACCACAGTTTGTTTTTGTTCCGAAGATTTTAGTTGCCACAAATTAAAATTATCCTTCAGCTCCTCACATTTTCCTTCTCTCATTGTCTCTCTCTTTCTCTCTTAACATTTATTTTTCGTGTTTGTCTCACTTCTTCTTGCAGTTGCTAAAATTCTCAAATTTGCACCGTGGTGGTGAATTCGCCACCGGCAGAGGTCCTCACAACTCCAATTCGATCAGCGCTCTGCAAGATGAGGTGGAATTGATGTTGGTATGTAAGAATGTCTGTTGGCAGTATGTCGTCCTTCACAATGTTGGATGTGTGTGTGTGTGTTTAAATCTTTTTTTGTAATGCTTCACATTGTATGCGATAATTGGCAATTAAAAACTTTTCGTGGTCCTGCTTACAAGTGCACAAACCTACGCACATTTGTTTGTGCGTACAGTTGTCTGTTTGCGTGTCTGTGGCTTATGAGTTTACAGCATTGTGTGTTATACTTGTAGGAAATTTTGCATCCAATACTGTTTTGTAGTGTGGCCGAAATTTAGTTTCTATCTTTGCATGTGAATGAAGAAGGGTTTGTAGTGCTGTGGAGTTGGGAACGGATTCCGTTTCCGGTTAGTGCGATGTCGAGCAAAACGGCAGCTCGAGTTAGTGTTTTTTGTATGTTGTATGTGTGTTGTTTTTAAAAGCTTTGTGGGATAAATTGCCAACGATTTGGAATATTTTAATATTATAAAAATTAATTATTATTAATTAATTTTGGTAAAACTGGCATTTGAGAAATCAGTGAAGCAGCTGGCATTCGCAGTCTAAATGAAAACCGTGTAGCCAAGCATTCACTCTCGGTGAGGATGAGCTCTTTTACGTCATGCAATCAACCAAAAGCGAGGTTTTCTTTTGCAAAAAATCCAAAACGAAGGGGAAAAGAAATGAATTATTGAGCGCAACGCAAATTTGCAGCAACGTCGTTTTTAACAGCCCCAAACGTTGCCAAAGCGCTGTGACAGGAGAGGAAGCAGGTGACTGGTGGCTGGCAACGAATTGAGTACTAATCGAATAATTTATGTGGACGAGGATTTGAGAATTTAAGGACACTCTCCTGATATTGTGCTCGTCGCGCCTCGTCTCGGCGTCGGTGTCAGCGTCAGCGTAAGCGTCGCACACGAGCACGAGCGCTGCCCAACAAATACTATAGGAGGCTATTGAGAACATGAGAACGTGCCGCGATTAGTTGGAAGCTGTTTCGAATGCGAGTGCGGCACACGACCCGCGCACCCAGCAGGAAGCAATCAACTGCGCGTTTGCCAGATTTGCATTTCTTCGGCCTACTTATGCACACACACACACACATATTTAGTACATGTACTTGTAGCTCTTTTGATTTGCGGCCATGATTTGATTTGGTAGGAGATCCGTAAATGAGTTTTCTTGAATGTAATTGCAAAAGCAGCGAAGCGGGGAAATCCGTTTGGCTTTTCGAATTTCCCAGAGGGCAGCGGGCGAATGCCGTATAGAAGCGCACGTACCTAAATGTCTGCTTGTTTGTAGGTGTGTATCTATGTGTGTATGTGTCGTCCATGTGGACGCACTTTGCCATCCAGCTGTGGCTCGTTATGAAGCCACAAGGTAAACACATTTGCTGGATGGCGACTGCTTCACATAAGTTTCGCATTTTCTGCCTCATGATTTACCGATTTGCCGCCTTCAGCCGGCCGCAATGGTTTTGGGGGAACGCGTGGCCTGAAGGGTGGCATCTGGTGCAGAATAATTGGAATTCACGCGGCAGTAATGGCAGCAGGAGCAAAGATGGGAGTTCGCACATGCCGACAGGAGTTTTTGTATTATTTCTGTTGTTGTTCTGGATGAATTGTTCGCTACAGCAAAGTGAATTTTATTCTGATTTAGCTGCAGACGTGCGGCAGTGGACAGACAATGTGCCGTTAACAAGCACTGGTGCTATCTGTATGTTGAAAGGCCTCTACAATAACAACAATGACAGCAACGACAACAATAAGACTTTTAACGTACATAGAACGTAGAACGAAATGTGTCTCAGGAGGCGACTTGTTGTCGGTGCTTTTACACTAAATTGAACTTCAAACAGAACACGTTTTTTTAGACATTCAGAAATTCGCTGAGAGTTCTTAAGAGCATTTTGTTGCGAAATGTGAAATACGGCACCACTGTGCGAAAAACTCATGCAGCGCACTGCAGCTAAGAATACATTACTTAACTAACTGTGGCACAAGCGATCTCAACGCTCCTTGAACAGTTTTTGTTCTGCTTTAATCGTTTCATAAATTACCGTTGCAGCGAAAAGTAAGCACCCTCGAGTGCCTTCCCCTTGAGCTCGTTCGTTAGCTTGTGTGTCGGTCTGGCGGTCCGTTCGTCTGTCTGTCTGTCACATCCGTTTGGCGCGCACGTCATCGCAATCAGTTATCGTCGTCGTATTATCAGTGAGAAATTTTCACCTATGCGCCTGCCACGAGTATCCTTTTCATTTATTACTGAGAATACAACAACAACAATAGCGTTAACAATAACAGAGAACCGAAAAAGCGTTTTGCCATAAGGACCGGGCCCACACATATTGCGTTGTGTTTGATTCAAGCCAAAGAGAATGAATGCAACAACAATGTCTATGGGACAACAACAAGCGCACGAATGTATCGAAACAACAACAACAAATCATAGCCAGACATAAACGACGTCTGGGACATGCGTACTGGGACGTATTTGAGAGTTGTGGATAATAGCAACAACAACAACAACAACAACAATGACGACAACAACAAATAAACACAAGAACAATAACGCAGCATTGGCTGAGGGAGGGCGGTGAGGTGGCGAGCATCAACGAGCGGCAACAGCCAGCCGCGGACAGGTTCAGGCAGCGCCGTAGTTGTCGGCGGTCGTCAGTGATGGAACAGCAACAGCAACAGACGGCGTCGGCGGCCGTGTGAGCGTATAAGCAACTTTCAATTTTTTGAATTTTCGGAAGGTTTGGCTGCGTTCGAGTGCGGTTCCGGTTTCGTTTAAGGTTGCGGCGTTCTCGGCGCAATTTTGGGTGATTTTTGTTTGTTCTGGACGCTTTAAGTGGCTGATGTGTGTATTCGTGTTATAGCGGCAGTAGGCGCACAAACAAACGCAGCAAAACGCAAAACAATGCAAAGAGTAGAACGCCGTTTAAAGAGTCTGTATGTGAATTTTCGAGTTGATTTGAGGGATTCGGCAAACAGCGCCGGGTCGAGGGTGTGCACGTCGACACATGCATACACACACAAACGCCAAACGCCCTGGCAGCGTTCGCGATTTCTCGCTTCCATTCAATCAAACCGCTGAAACAACACACTCGGAAGGTGTTTTTTTTTGGTTTTTGTTTTAGAAAATTAAAATTTTTCCACATTCGACGTTTTACCTGTCGATGGGCGCGCGTCGTTGCGCACCTTGTCGTGCGCCGTTTGCTTTCGCAGTTTGGCTGGCGGCGATGCCGAGATGCGAGAACAATTTTGGCCTGAAGCATGAAACGTTCGCATTTGTTTCGTTATTTTCAATTGTGACTTTCGTTTCGGTATTTGTTTTTTGTCGTTAATGTGCCAACACTTAGAATGCTTCTATCAGCGCTCCATAGAATGCCGCCAGAGCGTGTGTATGTATGTATGTATGTGTGATTGTGCGGGCGTGCTTGCGGTCCACTTCCGAGTGTGAAACAATTGGAAGACATTTCATAAATGCATTTCGTAATCATTTAATGTCAAAATGGATATATATGTAGACATGCGGACACAGCAACAGACAGACAGATAGACAGCCAGTAAAACAAACGGAAAATATGGCAAACACAACAGCAAAAATATATGTAAGAGCAGCAACAGCGACAGTGACAATAAATATGAAAAGACACAAAAGTTGGCAGAAAAAAAAATGTCGTGAGCTTTGGCAAAGTCGGTCGATGACGACAGCATTGCAAATAAATCTCTGTGTAAAATTTGAAAATCGCAGCAAAATCGGGCTAACGCTCGCACATTCATTGCCGACAACAGGCCTCAAGCTACAATTACGTTGCATTATCCTTCCCGCGCCTCGGGCTGGGTATCCTACGCTTCACACTTGAGCGCACCGCCACAGCAAGAGGGCACACAATCACAATCATAATCACAGCAGCATTGCAAAGCGTTGCCTTCCGCCTACACCGGACGTGCCCCTAACAGGATTGTTGTCATAGTTGTTGGCGTTGCTATTACCATTACCGCTACTGTTGACATTGTCGTTGACATTGTCAACGCCGGTGGCTGCTTTTAACAAAATTTGCATACATTCAAAGTTCTTGCAGGCATGGCCTACCATCCACGCACGGTTTGGTTTCCAATGTATTTATGGCAATTAATCTTTGGCATTTATAAATAAATAATAAATTGCCGGAAATGGCTGAACGAAGTAAGCAATGCAACAAATTAATGCAAAGTGGTTTTGACTTGGCAACAATTTCTAATTTTGTGAAAATTGCGAGATACTTTTCCTACATTATCTCAGTCATATGAAACTCTTTGAATGAATTGCTTGAATTAATATAATTTGCAAAAATATTTTAAAGCACTTTCGCAAAAGGTCTCCCGGAAGAAAATCCTTTTCGAAAATGCCATTACACAAAATTGCAGCATTATCCTGCGGCAAACGCGGCTGCTGCGAGCATATAATTTCAACATGGCCTCTGTCCCTAAAAGACACTTCCGTTATTGCCTTTGTGTGCTGGCGTCACGCCTTATGCTTTTGCAACAAAAGGCGCACCCAACAAGCTGCAAGCTGTCGTGGCATTCCTGAAAGCAGCGGAACCCCAAAATGGTTTCTCTTTCTACGCAAATGAATTGTTCAAATTGTCGGCTCAACGGTGTTGGACACAATTGTTTTCTTCTTCTCTACTGCACAATTTTCCCTTTTATTTCGTCTACATTGTCGCTGTTGTTGTTGCTCTTGTAGAGGGCAACGCTTTGTGTGCGGCGTGTATAGTTGGAAAGAAGGGGCGAGGGGGCGGCAACCGCTTTCTATGGCCTGACATTTTTGTTGCTGTGCACATTTGGAATGCTCTGTGACATTAAAAATCTGGCATATTTTCTCGTGTGCGCGACCAGTGCTTTATGAACGGCCTGAGTGGTGTGAAGTAATAAAATTACGCGGGAAATGCGATGAGTTTCCAAAACCCCAAAGTTCGAATGAGTTGCTCAAAGCGGCCTTAATGGTGTCATTCCTTTCCTCGCTGAGTAGAAGCTGTTGATTCGGAAGTTGCAAATAAAAAATTAATGAACTGTGTAAAAAGTGTGCGTGATTTCGTTATTTGCGACGAAATCGGAAAATATTAAAGTACAGCAAACGCGATAAACACATTAGTGAATTAAAGTACGTTTACAATGGAAACACATACCAGTGAATTAGGGAAATTAGGGCAACAAACTGAGACAAATCACATTTGCAAGCGGCTGCGGTAGTTCCACCGAATTTGCTATCGAATTTACGGACGCGCCTTGAACACTTGGATATTGGCAAATCGCCTTCGCAGAGTGCGAACGGAAACCTAATATGATTGATTGGGTGTCGATAGTGCGGCACTCGCGTCGTCGCTTTTCGAATTATGTGGGCTCGCGCTCGCCGGTGCGTATACGACGACGTAGACGGCAGCTGGCGGCGCCTCCGCCACCGTCGGCGCAGACGCCCGCAAAGCAAACCACCAACGCCTCCCACACCACTGCCACCAACAATACAAACAAAAGCAGCAGCGGCAGTGGTGGTGGAGGAGGAACCCAATATGCCTGTTGCTGCTCCAATGTAAGTAGCGCTTGTGTTCTTGTGCTGTCCGTTGCGTTTCGCACAAACTGCTGAATGAGTGTTTGATCGGTTTGTCGGTGTCATTAAATATTTGCTTATGCTATGTTCAGGCATTTTTCTATAACAGTTTAACACAAAATTATTGGTTGAATCGGTTTGAATGCAGACAATTGTTTTGTTTTCAGACTCTTGATTTTTTAAACTATAAAATGAAAATACCTGCGGGTTTTTCTGTTCCTTTCATATTGATGTTTAGAAATTATTTTAGGACAGTGTAGTCAGCTGCACTGCTTCATTGCTTCATAACTCTTGTCCTGCTCGCTTCACATTGGCTTCTTCTGCTTTATGCATTTACAGAATCAACGCGCGAAGCTGGAGGGCGACTCTGACATTCCCAAGGATGGCGGCACCGCTGGCGCTGGCGACGGCCACGCTCAACCATCAGTCGGCCGTTCACCGGAAGTAATGCTCAATAACAATCGACAGCAGCAACAGCAATTGCACCAACAACAACAACATCAACAACCACTGGCCGCAAGTGCCACTCCGGAGGGCGATGCCGTAAGTGCCAAGAACGCAGTAGTTTGTGTTTCCTCGATTTTCCATTTGAATTGCCTGCAAATGGAAAACTAACCGCACACGCTCACGCTCTCACTCACCCTCCGTACACCTGCTCGCACCCATCCACAAACCAATCGCGTCGATCCGCACGCTGCGCGTCTGGCGACACTGTGTTAATAAAATTTCCCATTCGTCCATGCACAGTCGTGCGTCTCCGCCATTTCCGCTGGAAATGAAATAAGTGTAAACATGGCGCGTTGTGGTGGGTAATGCGCTGCCTGGCGGTGGGTAATTAGGTACTCCGATTCGCTACTGGCCGCCATTGATTTTTCCTTTTTTTCGCATTTGCGCCATTTCCTTTTCAACTTCCTCCATCCATGATTTGATTTATTATTAATAAGCGAATTAAGCTGCACTCGTTGCGCGACGGGTGGCACAGCGTTTCACCACACCGCATTGTTTTTGCGCATTGTTTGACTTGAAACTTTTCGTATTACGTACTTTGTATTTAGCCTAAGTTGTACTAATGAATTTATGTTAATTATGTTTTTGTTAATAAATGTCTAACATTTCGTTTGCATGTGTTTGATTTTGTAAAATAATTTTGATTTGTTAATAAAAGCAAGTATTTTCCTTGAATTATGATTTGTTGAATGTTTTAATGCTCGCAGCTTCTCCTTTGAACACTCATAAGGTTTGTATGGCTTTTGTTGTGAAAATCAAATGTTAAACGTGCCTGGTGGAACCGTTATAATAATCTGCTATTATAACATGCAATGTCTTGAATTATTAAAGTGTGTTTTTTAATTAAATATTTCATATACGTTTTCCATTGTTTATTTAGTTAGTTTTACATAGCTTCCGAAAATTTCAGCAGAACAGTTAAAGTTATGAATATTTAAATATAGCCTTGTCGTTTTTGAATATTGAAGCACTTGCAAAATTTCACCAATGTATGTTGATGGACATATTTTCACCATAGTTTCACAGTTCGCTGGTGTGGCATCACTACGGCAACAAGTTCCCAACAAGTTACCATGTTGCTAGAATTTCTGATTCGCTCTCCTCGGCTCTTTTGTTTTCGCATTTCCTTTGATTCGGGTGTTGCTTGCGTTGCGGTGTCGAGCTCCGCATTGAAATCGGTTAATTCAGGTGTAAGTTGTACACAAAAATATGTATTTTGAAGTTTAAAGTGCGGATGAATCGCAGCAGTAGCCAAGTGCAATGAAATGCAGTGCGGAAAATGTGTCGGCTGTGCGATTTTGTGTGAGAATGTGGCCGTTGGAGAAATGGCAGTGAAGGAGAAATTCAGCAGTGTGTTAAATAGTTGAGCAGTGTTGCCAGCTGTGAAAGACGACCAAGTGCAGTTCGAGTATCGAAGTAGTTTTAGGGGACATGTTGCTGTTGCAAAGTTATTTAGCGCCTAATTAAACTGTGATTAATTTTCGTAAACTATTGCGTGCGGCGGAAGAGCAGAACAGTGAAGCCAGCAGGTCGGGCAAGGAAAATGTGCAAAGAAAAATTTGACTAGAGTTCGAGCGAAGCATTGAATATTGTTGGTGCGGCGACGCCTTGAGACACTGCGGCCATTGTGCGGCCTACCGCAGCGTTGGGAAGAAGTGCACCGTGCACGTAGTGGCGTTGGCAATGGTAATGCCTCAGCGGCGTTAGTTGTTTATTTGCCAGCCAGCGTTCTAGTGGCCGGAGGCCAATTGGCCAACTGATAAAAAAACAACAGCTTCAAAGTGCAGCGCGAAAAATCAAGAAAAATAGCGAAAAGCGCATATGGAAAGTCAGTGAGCACAGTGATTTGTGAAGAAAAATTGTGAGTCTTCTGTGCGACAGTGCTCGCGCAGCGCTGGTGAGAAGAGAGTGAGCGGCACAACAAAACGAGAGACGGCGTGGAAAGCAGCCGTGGACGGCAGTGGCCGCAGTTTTTTATTTTCGTTCGCGCAAAAAGCAAAGAAACCGAAATTCTTAGTGTGGCGGAATTTGTGTTTGAATTGGAACCGAAGTGATCTGCAGCGTTGTGAATTGTTGTGACAAAGAAGTAAAATACGTGAGAATCGTAAAAAGGAAAGTGGTGGCACTAACTGGGATTCGGCGGGTGCAGGAAGATGACAACACGCAAGAAGAAGCGTCAGGAGGGCAGCAGCGGAGGCGGCAGTGGCGGTGGCTTCATCAAGAAGGTTTCCTCGCTGTTCAACTTGGACTCGGTAAATAGAAAAACGGGAAGAAATGCGACAATTTGACAGCAATTTTCCATGTAGCGAGTTACCTTCCGCCCACACGGGCGTTGGCACCCACCGTCCCAACGATGAGTCGTTAGACGACAAAAAAGAACAAGCGAAAATAAAAATCGCAGCGAAACTAGAACATGTACCATGCAGACAGTGGCAGCAGCGTTTGGCTCTACAAGTGTTTTATTAATAACGATGATGTGCTGGGCGAACACGGACAAGGAGGCGGTGGCGTTCGCATACGATCGGGTGCGTTTTTGCACACAGTGCGGAACGGCAGCCAAACGGACGCGCGCACAGACGGCAGCGCTGAATGAATATATCCAAGTAATAATGGCAGCGGCAGCATTAGCATCAGCGCGAGCCAATTGCCACTGTGCCCCAAACGTCGTCGCTGTTGCTGTCGCTGTCGTCGTCTTCATAGCCGTCATAGCCGTCATAGTGGTTGTCGTTCTCGTGCTGCGTGTCACATCTGGCTTGCTTGCGCACTACACACCTCCGTCCGTCCGCCCATTCGCTGCTCAGCTCAGCTCAGCTGCCACACGGCCACCGCATCAACGCGTTACTCGCTCGCTCGCGCTCCGGCGTTGACGTTTGGCGGTGGCGGTGTGGCGTTGCCGCTGACTTGCTGGCAATCTTGTTGATCTCGTCGCTCTTGGCATCTTGTTTCCCCAACTTCCAACTCGTCTTCTATGCTCGCAGCCACTGCGCCTATGTTTCTTTCCCTTTCCACTATTTCTTCTATTTTTCATTCATTATTTTCTTTTAGCGGAAATTTTCGCGAGCACTTGTCGCGAAGCTCACTGCGTTGTCCCACTTGGGTGCGCTGCCCCCAGTCAACCGGCTGCTGTCGCCCCTTCCTCCGCACTCCTCTTGTGTTGCCACATTTTCGGTTCTCCTTCACCTTCGCATTCGCCTTTGCTCTGGGTGCTGCTGGGGCTCTGGTGAGTTTGCCGCTGAGCAAAACATGTTGAACCTGATCGAGCGACATGGCTGAAAATAGAAAGAATCACAGCTTCCCCTCATTGTTGTCCCTCGCCGAACCGCGTCCAGTTGCTGGCTGTCTCTTGTCTTTGACACAACAGGAAGAGGCACAATTCACTGGTGCATATCCCTCCGCTCATATCGATGAGCCCACCCACCCCACTCCAGCTTCCTCGCCCCACTGTGCGCGAATATGCATGGAATCCCATCTGCTCCACTGTGCTATTTTTATTCGAATTCAGCATTCGCATTCAGTCATTTATTTAACGCAAAAATGGTTGAAATTTCCCATGTGTGATGGCCAAATGATACAAAACAAAAAATCCACAAGATTTTCATCGATGTTTTGGCTTTTGCGGTGACTGTTGCGCTGTTCGCCGCCTTTGAATGAGCTGGCCGTCGTTGGCAGGCACCGAGCCAAAAGCTGCGAAATGGAGAAATTTCACTATGGTCACCCCACCAGCGGGTGGGCGGTGGAACGCTCGAATGAATGTCGAAAAAATTGAACGCAAATAATAAAAATGTTTGTGAATTGGTTTTGAAAATGGGAAGAATGAAAACAGCGGACGTTTTGGCACTTTGCAGCGGTCGCTCTCGATTCTGGCGAGAAGCGGCAACAATGTCGCACTACCCAATCCAGTTTATTCCGCATTTTCTTCTGATGCAAAATCTATTGAGTAAATATTGACGCTCGCCTCCGAAATGGACGAACAAGCAGCGAGACCTTCGTCAACAACACCAACAATTGTTGTCTTGGTTATTGTTTACATTTGTAGAGGACTTGTATTTGTTGTTGTTGTGGATGTTAATGGTGGCATTGTTGAACTATTATTGATAGATTACACACACACAGCTTGTAGTGAATGGCGTTTGATGAAAGCTGTGGCACCGCACACTGGTGCATCGATAGGAAATGACATCATAAATTTTAAGCAGAGAAATTATGCTGTCAGTTGTCAAATTAGAAAAACGCAGTTGTAAGATTTTCCAGATTTTCCAGTCAAACAGCGTTTCGTCTACAAGAAGATGAAGCCAAAAACCAATAAGAATGTGAAAACCAATGTCTGGCAGATGACCAATTTTTACGGACACAATCTTCACTGAAATGGTCAGTCTTGACGTATTAAAAGCCAACACATTTCGATATAATTCACGAAATAATAACCCTTTCTCATGTCTCGTTTTGTCTCATGTTCACACTGTGCAACGACGCAATATTAATTAAGTTCTTAGTCAATTTAAAAAATTCGAAAATTTATACAATGTCGAATGTTTACATTTCCACCGCTGAAGTGCGAATTGCTCAAATAGCTGTAGAGTCCAGCGGCAGCGGCATCGAAAGTGTTACATCACAGCCGCAGTTTGACACCTACTCGCTGGCAGCGTCAGTAGTCACGATTTTCAGTATTGCTGGACTTGTTTGTGTAAAGTGTAAGCCAACCGAAAAGCGGTCACTGCGAGGTGCTAAATAACAACGCTGGCTGTCGCCGATCCCCACTAAGCCGCTGAATGGCGGCCAATTTGCGCCTGTAACTGCAACTGCCCCCTCGCCATTCGAGCTTACGCGCTCGTAAGGAATTTGTTTCCGTAACATAACAAAATAACTTCAAAAAACACACTTTTGTTTATCGTTGTCGCCTTAATGCTTTCGCTCCGAAAACATATGCGATAAGATACGCTGATATGATTTCGACGTACACACACACACACACGCACGCAACGACAACAATGATGATGACCGCAGCAAGTGCAGGTTTTTCAACGTTAGCAACTCATAATTTTTTCTTCGCTGGTTTCCTGCTTTCGTAATATTGGCACAAAGTCGCACACCCCGCGCCCAGCAGCGGCCAGGTGGCTCAGCGCTACTGTAACGCCACATGGCCAAGTAGGGTGTGGTGCCGCGTTCCAGCGCGTCGCTATCGATTCGACTCGACTCGGTAATTCGCGGCATTAATAAAACAGCCGCCCGCGGCGCTGTTCGCCCGCCCCCCTTCGTCAGTGCACTGAATTCAGTTCAGAAATCACACATTTGTGAAACTCGTCTCCGCGCGTGCCACCATACCATGTCTCGTTTGCATGCAAGCGGCTCTATTTTGAGCGCTCCGCGTCCTTCGATGCTAGGCTCTAGAGATGGCCGAGTTGTTGCACGCTATAGTCGGTAGGTTGGGTATGGCACGATGCGGTTTATGGGAGATCAAGTCGTAATAACCAAACATGAGATAAAAGGATTATGCTGTATGCGACGGACCGATGTAATCAGCGATAGAATTGAAAAAAAAAAACATTCTGAAATCTGAAGGAAATACTTTCTGTTCTACTTTGAACCGCATAGAGTAGCACAGATTCGGACACGACCCAACTATGCTTTTTTGGGGCGAGGGGGTGGCTTGAATGTCTACTGCTGCATTGCGCCTGTTCGACTCTGTTCGCCGCCCGTTCATGCACCTGCTCGCCCGTCGGTGCGCCAAAGTGTAATTACGCTAATACGTTTGTTAGTTTGCCTCGTTGCACAGTGATTCGTTCCATAGACAAAATTCAAAAAATTTATGGTCTCAGAATTTAACGATTTTGATGTCATTTGGAAGAAAAAACTCCAACTAAGAAAACCCCACAAAATCTGTGCACAAAATCAATTAGTGTCTGTGCAAAAACGGCTCAAAGTTGAAACTTTTTTCTCCAAAAAATTGAATCTCATATTTTCTGTTTTTTAGTCTATTGAGTAAAAAAAATTTTCAAAATACATGGTTACCAAGAAGTTGTTTAAACTTTCAATATAGAATAAGAAACGATGTGGCCATTTTCGCTTTTAATGTTTTCTCAAAATTTGCAAAGCGTAGGCTTTTACTTCACGTTAATTAAAAATATTTTTCTAATTTAAAAATCTGAAAATTGGCAAAACTTAGAGGAAAATTTCTAAAAAGTATGTAAAAGTATGTTCCTGGATTTGTTTTTATTTTAAGAAGCATTCTTTCTTTGTCGGATTATGTAATTACATCCTCCGATATCTTCCGATCTTAGAAAATAATTCAATTTGGAAAATTGTCTAAATACGTATTTTTCGACAAAATTTATTTTATTTTATTTATTTTTATTTATATAAAAGTATGCAATCAGCATGAAAAATGATAAAATCTGCAAAAATGCAAAACATACATCTTTTATTATCATTTTTATTGCAAAACTAAGGGGTCCTAAGAAAGTTTTTGTTACTGGTTGCAATAATCAATCTTGATGTTACCGATTAAATGTAAAATCTGAAAAATTTAGCCAACACAATCGTTGCTATAGCTCACCAAAAATGTCGAAAATTGCAAAATTAAGTCTCAGGCATTGCCAAACTACAAAAGTTTAAGAAAAACAAAATAGATATTTTAGTTCAGCAGACCATGATTAACTAGTATGCCAAATTTTATGAGGAACGGACCACTCCTCCTAATTTTGTCCCGCGGTTGTATGGAGTCGAATCACTGTGCGTTGGGCCGATTCATTTCGTGTTACGCTTGTGACAAGCGACACTGGGCAACCGATGCGACGTGATGCACCCGTTCAAGTTCGAGTTTGAGCTTTGCATGCAAAGGAACGCGGGAGGTAGGGGGCTGAAACACTAGTGCGCAGCTGGCTAGCGGCCAGTTGCAGCAGCGACGGCAACCGCCAACAGTCAACCACAACCGTCAACAGCATTAGCCATAATGGCTGCCATGCAAACGAAAACGAAATAAGTGGGCAAGAGTGCAATGCAAAAAATTAATTATGAAATTGTTGTGAAAAGGGCAGCAAGGCCCTCCACTCCCATTTCGTTTAATTCAATTTAATTTCACAGCGTTTGAAGTCGCTCAAGTTGTGCTTTAATTACGCGAAATCTTCAGCGCGCAAATTTCCACTCGCGCAGCTGTAAATGACGAAAGGGAGCGCAACGGGGGCGCTGCACAAACCGGGTTAATTGCTGGTGTAGGCTTAAGTACGGTCAGCCGTCAATTTATTTTCTAAATGTAACTTTCAGTTACGTTCGTCGCTGACGTTTAGCCGCCCGTGGCGCGACGAAATCGCTTTTTTTCTATTGAGCAACGATCGAACGGCTTGTTCCGACATTAAGTCGATGCTTGTCGATAGGTTTGTAAAGCTGGGCGCCAGCCAAACGTAGAAGACGCGCCAAGTCGAGTTGTTTTCTACTCGTAGTCGAGTAGTTTTAGCTCGTATAAACAAGTTGGGGTCATAGATGGTGACCCCACTTAATTAAAAATGAACCTGACGAATTGCTTGTTCTTTGGAAATTAATATTTCTCTGCCATATGCTAATTTTATGTGTTGCTCTGGCTCGCTGTAAATTGTCAAAAAATAGAAAATATTAATTGAAAAGTAAGCATCAGTGTTCGTGTAGAATTTTGTTACTCAAAAACATATTTCTTTCTTCTGAAACTTACTAAACAACTGTGCAACAACAGCAACGTTTGTTTGCCCCCAAAACTCATCTTTGCATTTGATCTCCGCATTAGTTGATCAACTTGGCTGCAACACCCAAACGATCACTTCCTGTGCTCGCTTTGGCTGCGTTCAGCCTCCATTTGGCTGCATGCGACGAAGATACATCTCGCTCTCAAAGAACTCGTTCCGCAAACGCTCAAACGCGGCTTGGGCCATGGGGGCAATGATCTCTTGATCTGAGCGCTTATCGAGCGACACAGTATCGAAAATGCTACGCAGCCGGTCGACAGCAAAGTGGGTCAGCGCTTCACTTTCGGGCAACACAGTCGAGCTGAAGCGGTCGTGCCCACGAAAAGGGCTGCCATCATAGAGAATAGAGAAATTGTTAAGTTTCGCCTCTGCAGTCTTTGCAATTTACCGCTTTTCTGTATTTTCCCTATGACGCCCGCTCGAGACTTTGATTTTCATTTCCTCTTCTTGTCTTTTATTTGCTTACGTTTTGCAGATACACAGAGCATCTTCGACGAAGGTAAGCGAGGATTTGCGCGACGGACGTGCTGGCACGTGTGCGTGCTGGTGCTTCGTCTCGGATGATGGTGATGATGATGATGATGATGTTGCTGCTGTCATCCGCTCGCCCCGCACTCGCACGCGTGCCAGCGCCCAATAAAAGCTCTTCCTGCAGTGGAAAAACATGAGAGCAACAATTTTCCGTGCTGCCGATGTCAATGCCGACTGTTATTGTATTTTCTCCATTGTTTGTCTTGTTCTTATTTTTTGCGCATTTTGTTTTTGTAACTGTTACTATGTGTTCTACTAATGCCTGTGACTGTCTTGCTCCATTCGTTTCGCTCATGTAACAACAATGTCAAAATATATTTGTATGTAGGTAGAGGAATATCAACAGAAACAACAACAACAACACATACTCGTCTAGTTGGCATCAATTGGCACATCTGCCTTCACGTGTTGTGAGCGGCATTCGATGAATTGGTTGTTGATTGTTGGCAGGTGTGCGTGTGAATGTTGATGTGCGCCTTGCTTTACCATTAATTCATATCACAATGTCGCAATGTCGGTATGTCTATGTTTTGTGTCGTTTCGCCACCATCATTCCCCCATCAAATTGAACGTTGTACAATTGTCTGGCTGCTTGTAATTTGTTCAACACTTGATTCACGTAACCTCTGTTTGCTGTTTGTCCACAGGTCAATGGCGATGACAGTTGGCAGTACGAGGACATCACGCTGGAGCGCGGCAACTCCGGTCTTGGATTTTCGATTGCCGGCGGCACAGACAATCCCCACATCGGCACGGATTCCTCCATATACATAACGAAGCTGATACCGGGCGGTGCCGCTGCGGCCGACGGTCGCCTAAGTATCAACGACATCATCGTTTCGGTGAACGATGTGTCCGTGGTGGATGTGCCGCACGCCTCCGCCGTAGATGCGCTGAAGAAGGCAGGCAACGTGGTGAAGCTGCACGTGAAGCGGAAACGCAGTGCTGGCGGCGGTGGTGGTGGCGCGGACGGAGTCGTTGCCGCTGCCACTCTGCCGCGAGATGCTGCGACAGCGGCGGCTGCTGCTGCTGCGGCCGGCCCCAAGGTGATCGAGATCGATCTGGTGAAGGGCAACAAGGGCTTGGGCTTCTCGATTGCCGGCGGCATTGGCAATCAGCACATACCGGGCGATAACGGTATCTACGTCACGAAGATAATGGAGGGCGGAGCTGCGGCTGTTGACGGACGCCTCTCCATCGGCGATAAGCTGATTGCGGTGCGCACCAATGCGGTGAGTAATTGGCTGTTGATTGTTGTTGTTTACTTGCGTTATTCACACTTGACTTTGTATTTGCAGACCGAGAAGAATCTGGAGAATGTGACACACGAACAGGCCGTCGCCACACTCAAGTCAATTACGGACAAAGTGACGCTGGTAATTGGCAAGACGCAGCACGTGATCAGCGCGTCGCAGTCGCAGTTCAACCAGGTTAACTCGCATTCGACAGGTGCGATTAACAATATAGGGAAAACAGTTGTTGATTATGCTCGCTCACCATCACCCTCAGTCATCAACGCCACCACACCAGCCACAGCCACCGTCATAGCCACAGCCACAGCCACAGCTACACCAGCCACTACCAACAACAACAATCAGTCCTCAGTACCCGCCTCCTCCACAGCAGCTGGTGTTGTTGCATCAACATCCAGATCCCATTCACCTCTGCCTCGTAAGCCAAACCAATTACACGCTCTACAACGCTCTTCATCTACCCCATTCACAGCTATTCTGTTCAATGATCGCACCAAGCAATTCAATTATATAGACTACTGTATCTGCTCATACTGTCTTCTGTACGATTGATTGCATTAGTGTAGCTTGCGCCCGGTTTGGCGCGATATGCTTTTACGCTATGATTCTATTCTATATTAATTGTCGATCTTAAGCACTTTAGTTTGTTTTTGAATCTGCGAATATTTTGATTTTATACTTTTGAACCCCAAATTGCGCTCTTTCTTGACTTTCTTTATTGTTACAGGCAAAAGCTAAAAAATGAAAATTCTACACAATTTGTACAAAATACAGCTTTGAATTGGCGTCACGTTCTGCGCGTTAGTTGCGTGCATGGATTCGCCAATGCTGCCTTTTGTTAACGTTCACGTTTTCGTTCTTTTTCTCTTATTTGCACCTTGCCTACCAATAAGCAAAATGCAATGTCAAATATTTGCTGCCAACAAATTGAACAAATCAAAAGTACTTTACGAGTGTCTCTTGCCATCAAAATTTTCCATATCCATGAAACGAAAACCATATGCCCTGTCCCTCACTAATGCTGCTCTTTTCATCTCGATCTCTGACGTCGTTCGCAACTGTTTGTTGTGTGTGTGTGTGTGCGTGCGTACAATTTTTCGCTGGGCACACGAATTGTAGAACCAGCATCTAGGTATGCCTCCTCGAACGTATTGGCCGCGGTGCCTCCTGGAACGCCACGTGCCGTCAGCACTGAGGACATTACACGGTGAGTGAACCTGAATGTTATTGATTGGTTCTGATTGAGTGGGAGGGAGGAATTCCAATGCGACTTATTGGTTGATGGAGTTCTTGTGTCTTGTTTTGTGTTTTTTTATATTTGTCAAATAATTTGTGACAAGAACTTGGCCAGCAATTGAGAAAAATAAATCACTTGGCACCAACGCACTATTCGAACTTGACGCGCACTTTGTTAGCTGCAAATATAAAGTCAAGTTTAGACCGACAAAATGCTTGAAATTAATGGGTAAGGAGTTTTTTACGAAAATCCATTGAACAGCTTTTGCGCAGCTTGCACATTTTCTGGCTGTGAATAGTGCCAAAGCGTTGATGCGCACTCGACTGCCGTTGCTGCAACTCGGATACTCCGTGCGAGCGCAATGAAGTGTCTGCGCCCAACATCCAGATTTTGCGCTAATTACTTTGCTAATCTCTGTTTGAAATTGTGATACGTTTAATTTCAAGATAAACCCGAACGCAGGCAGCAGGCAATTCGAAGGCCGCACGAGCTGGAATGATAAGAACATTTTTCTAAAGCAGCTTCAAAGCAAATATTTGCATCAGCAGTGTTGCGACAAATGGAATTGCATATAAAAATACTCATCTGACAATTTCCGATACTGTGAAAAATCGGCAGTCATCTACAGATTACGCCACAACTGATGTGGAGTAACAAGAAGCGAAGTCTAATACAAAATATTGAAAATTATTCGGTACTCTTGCTTTAAATACTCTTGTGTGATTAGCAACGCTTTCCAACAATTTGTCGCAAAAGATAAATCGCTATATGAACTAAAAGTTTCGCCAAGTTTTTCATATCCACTCGAATGTGTCGCGTTGTTGTTATCAGAAGAGAATTCTGCGTATCGCTCTGGACGCATACGCGGCCGTTTTGGTGCTTCAGCAGAATCCGACCGTCAGCTTGAATCATCGTTGTCATAGCGCATTGTTTGCTTTTGCGCCAGCAGTAGCGGTCGCAGCAGCACTGCCAACAACAACATCAACAATAAACACGTCGACGTCGTTGACAATGACGCTGGCGCACGCAGTTAGCGGCGCCGACTGACTGGCTTCGCTGGCCGGCTGACTGGCTGTTTGGCTCATTCCAGCCGGAATTGAGTGCTTTCGCGTTGTAATCCCAGCCAAATCGCTGCCGGGCCAAATCGAGTTGAACGTCGCGACGTCGCGTCAAGTCGAGCTTGCGTGTACTTTATTCGCATTATTCATACGCTCGCCGTTTTATTTTATTTTTATATTATTTTTATATTTGTTTTCATTTTTATTATTTTCCATTCGTGTTTTGGGCTTGTTACGACGTTTACGGCCGCGACCGCGACCGCGTCCACAGCGCTGACAGTGACGGCGATTGCATATTTTTGTGTTTATCGAAGGTGTCGCTTTTTATTTGTAGCTTGTATTGTTTATGCAAAAGCCAGAGCGCGTTGTCTCGCCGCGGAATTCCGAAGTTAATTGCATAGTTTGTGGTGTGGAAGTGAGTCGACGCGGCGCAGCAGCGTTGGCAATCGCATCGCATCGAATTGAATTAAATTGTATCGACACACGGGGTGCAACGCGCTTTAAGTGACAAATCGGATCGACATATACGGGTGGGTGGGTCGTGCGCGCGCATCCAGGCAAAATGAGTTGCCTGCAGCTGCATCTGCTCAACATGGACGAGCGCATCGCAAACCTGCGCAAGCCCAAACTGAAACCGCAGGCCAGTCTGGATGTGGAGTCCGAGTCGCAGCTGCAGCATGAGCGAGCGAAGAAAGTCAATGGCAACGGCATTGCCGCCGTCGTCGTCGAGGCGCAGAACGTGCCGCGACTGTTGACGAGTGCTGGTGAACTTGACAAGTGCGTTTGGTTGCCGAGTGAATTGTTGTAAAAAATATTTTCGTTGTTTGAATTGCGCTATTTGCGCTGTTGGTGTAAAGTGGTGTCTGAAACTCACTCACCGTTTTGGTATTTGCTTCGTTTTCGCAGAGAACCGCGCACAATCACCATACAGAAGGGGCCGCAGGGCCTGGGATTCAACATAGTTGGCGGCGAGGACGGCCAAGGCATCTATGTGTCGTTCATATTGGCCGGCGGGCCCGCCGACTTGGGTGGCGAACTGAAGCGTGGCGACCAGCTCATGAGCGTGAACAACATAAATCTGAAGAGCGCCACACACGAAGAGGCTGCCCAGGCGCTAAAGGTGAGCCGTGGCACTGCCCAGCAATTCAGAATAATTTTCAGTAATGTTTCATGTAACCTCTTCCCTCAGACTTCCGGTGGCGTAGTCACTCTGGTGGCGCAATACCGCCCCGAGGAGTACAATCGCTTTGAGGCGCGCATTCAGGAGCTGAAGCAGCAGGCCGCGCTCACGGCCGGCGGCAGCGGCACTCTGCTGCGCACCTCGCAAAAGCGTTCGCTGTACGTGCGCGCCCTGTTCGACTACGATCCGAACCGGGACGACGGCCTGCCATCGCGCGGTCTGTCCTTCCGGCACGGCGACATCTTGCACGTCACCAACGCCTCGGACGACGAGTGGTGGCAGGCGCGTCGAGTGCTGGGCGACGGCGAGGACGAGCAGATCGGCATTGTGCCGTCGAAACGGCGCTGGGAGCGAAAGATGCGCGCACGCGATCGCAGCGTAAAGTTCCAGGGCCATGCGGCAGCGGCCGCCAACAACAACAACATAGACAAGGTGAGCGCACTCCGGCTGCAATTGCTGTCCGCTGCTTGCCACTAAACCGTGTTGACTTCTCTATCGGCAGCAATCGACGCTCGATCGGAAGAAGAAAAACTTTACGTTTTCGAGGAAATTCCCCTTCATGAAGAGCCGCGATGAAAAGAACGAGGACGGCAGCGACCAAGAGCGTAAGTAGTGAGCGTGGACATAGGTGTGTCAACAGCTTGAAATGTGTGTGGAGCAAAACAAAGAAACGAAACAAATTGTAGCATACCGCGACATTGCAATTCAGTTGCGGAATCTCGTCAGGTCGTACCGCGACGAGTCGAATTGAAGTGGTGACGCTTCAGTCGCACGACACAATTTCACTTTTATACCGTTTGTTTTCCGTCGCTGTGAAGTGGCCGGCAATAGCCGCATCTCTTTTGGCCATTCCTTATAATGTCAGCTTTTAGTATTTAATTATTGATTTTTTATTGTGTAAAGACTACAAATTTATGCTTATGTTTATGTTATTGTGTACTTGTATTTTTGCCTAGTTATTAGTTTGTTTTGTAATGTTTTATTATGTTATGCTATTTTTTCAAATTATGTTTCTGCTTTTACATGAACGAACTTACAACAAACACGCGCAATTGTGTGACGTCCTCGTGCTCGTCTGCGTCTTGGTCTCCATTCCTGCTCATTGCTCGTTCATTTACACAACAATTTCGAAATCAAACCAACCAAAAATAAACATCAAAACAATTATACAAACATGCATACGTCGCGCTCATGTGTCACACTGTCCCCCGTCTCGCTGTGTCCATCGTGCCATGCCATGCCACACTTTTGCACACCGTTGTCTTGGTGCCGTGTAGCGAACGGCGTCGTAATCAGCAATAGCGAACTCGATGTTAACAGTGTTAACAACAATGACTCCAATGAGCCACAACGTAAGTGCCCTTTTACATTTTATAACAACAACAGGTATAATAACCGTAACGAACCAATGTTAGCTGTCACTGCTACTAATGTGGTGGAAGGTTTCTCTCCGTAACATCGAAGCGTAAGTGCCAGTGCCAGCCATGGCCACAGACTTTAGTTCAGCTGAAGCTGCGTGTAACTTGGAGTTGATTTATATCAGTAACTGCCGTACTTGGTTTATAGTTTTTGAGCGTAAACTTCTTAGTTTTTTAATTTGTTTTGGCGATTCCCATTAGTGTTTTGACATGTCTCTCCCTCTGGGCCTTTGGATCTAATCTATTAAATGCACTAACTTCATAGAAAAATCTTCTCTATCGCTGGTGTACAGGAACTACCGGCCGCCAGTCGGCATATATTAGACAACAACAAAAACCACAACAATAACTAACACATTGTATCCTCAACTGAGTCTGGTATCGTCTATGCGCGAACTCGCACAAGTCGCATCACACCTTTACACCAATTCGGACATTGAAAAAGAAACAGAAACACAATACAACAGAAAATATGAGTTTGTTTTTGTTCCGTGAAAATAATTTTTGACTATTAATTTTTATTTACTTATACACAAATGCTTTAAAGTCCTTGCTATTCATTTAGTTTATTTTGAACATATGGCGTAATTCCCACTTGAGTTCATTGCTTTCAGTTCATTCTCTGAGACATTTTAGTTTGAATTCGCATACGAATCGAAGCATCCGAAATGCTTTTATCTCTTCCTCCTACTACTTCTACAACTTTCATTGCCATATCTCTCTCTACAAAACAAATCGTGCCGCTTTCATTTTATCTCTCCAACTTGAATCAACAACTGATTAAAAGCAAAGAAAATCCATTAAGATGGCAAGAATTTCCCAGTCATGCGTCTGTAATACGTTGGAACACCTCCGTTCCACATCTATTTTCCTCTTTTATTTCTACTACTCTGTTTAACTGAAAGAAATCTCTTCTTGATTCTTTAATTTTCTAGCTTTTATGCTTTGCTACACACAAGACGATGCCAATGCTGAAGGAGGTATGTACCAGATACTTATTATCCGTAACTCTAACTCTAACCGTAAACGTAACCATAACCACCACTCATTTCTATTTAGTACCAATGTTTTTCCTTTGAACTCTTTTGTTTGCTCACCTCTTACGTGTAGAGTTTCATTTGAACTTTAACTACAATTTAACAGCAACACATTCTACACATTTCAACTAACCAACCACACACTCTTCAGTTCTATCATGTATGTATGTAATCGAAGTACACGTTAGCAAAGAAGTTAGTTAGTTTTAGTTTCAAATGCCAATTTACATATAATTGATTGATTTCTAACTGATTCCAGTCCAAGTGAGGGTTTTTAGTGCGATCGATTGAATTTTGTTCAGTTGCTCAAACAAATTTGCGTCTATGACAGGAAAAATTTAAGACGATGTTTTTTGTGTGATAGCTGCAGATCTCAGGTTTTAATGTTTAATGTCTTCCGAAGAAAAAACAAACGAAGGCTGCTAGAAATTGTCCGAAATTGGCAACAAAGTCACATCATTACTATTGTTCTTTGGAGAAGTTTCGAGTTTTGTTAAAAAAAGACAACAGGCAAATGAAGAAATTAGTTTGATCCACTCAGTTTTAGCAATTTTTGATTTAAAAATTATTCAAAGAAGATTATTCAGAAATACTTAGCAACTGAACAGACTTATTACTTATTGACAAACCAGCATATTATATAATTTTCCATTTTCCCCAATTCGATTCGATTTACCTGAATTCAATTGATTTATTTTCAATATCGAGTGCTTGTTTTGTCGCCAATGAGTGCATATCTCTTATAAATATTCTTTGCATTCTCGTACACGCGCAAAGTGCTATACATACATCCACATACTACATACATATAACTGCCTATATATATTTATATACAATACATATATCTAAAGTGTACATAGACTAAAGATTTGAATATAAACGTAATACCGTTGTAGCATTAAAATATTATAAACATACTCGTATACCTAAACAAATACAAACCACCATGAAACCTGCTGCATTCAAACCAAACCAAATCAAACCAAACCAACCCCAACAATCCAGCCATGAACATGACCCCCGAAATTCGCCCCCGGCCATTTTCGATGATGCGTGGAAACCATGGAAAGGGAAAGCAATCCGATGAATTTTGATTGGGCATTTTGCTAGCTGTGTTAGTCCAACAAAGAATGCCACCCCGCCATCCGCTATCTCCCCATGAACGCTCCAACAGCGGAACCGAATTTGCGATTTGCTGCGAATTGCTCCTTCTGCCCATTACTTGTGTTTGTGATCTGTTTTTCAGTTGGTTGACAATTTTAAATGTATTTTGCTTTGATACAAAGTGTGCGATTTTGCAATTTTGTGTTTGCCCTTTCGGTTGCGTCTCGTGCGAGGGCATTGCATGTGAAGCAGCTGCTTCGGCTTCTGAATGCATTGTGGCCGCGCCAGACATCCACAACCCCTGTGCTCTTGCAACTATGATTTTTCATGAATACTTTTGCTGTGCATTCGATTAAGCTTTCTAAGTTGGTGAGTTGAACACTGGCTTGTGTGAGTCACGGCTGCGAAATTTGATCGGAGTTTGCCAGCGGGCGCGCACACCATTCCCCCGGGCCGCGCCGACCGCACAGAACAACGCTTCGGCGGCCGGAGATCGGTGTGTCCGCGCTGGAAGACCTCTAAGCTCAGCTTCATTTATGATTTTGTGCATTGCATTGGTATCAAAAACAGAAAACAAAAAGCCTACAAATGACATACAATAATGCCATTATTCGATTTGTATTGTTGGATTTGACGTTGTTGCCTCACCACTTTGCCATTGAAGCAAATTGGCCATTTTTTAAATTGACATTGCCATTTGTTTGTGTGATTTTCTGCTTTGGTCAAAACGCTCACGCTGTCCTTAGCTCATACATACTTATGTCTGTACGATTTCCGTTCCGATTTCTCGTTTTTGTTTCTTTGTATCGTTCACAGTTCACAGTTAATTTTACTTTTTTGCGTTTATTGCTCGTCTGCCTCTTCCTTCCTCGCCTCCCCACCCCCAATTCACTCACTGCCGACACTGACCCGAACACCAATCTGCCGCTCTCAATGCGTCCCGCTCGCGTTTGCGTCTCATCACCACAGCCAGGATCAAAAGTTAGCAATCATCTATCAGTAGCAAACACTTGAGAGCCAGATTTACAACAACAAAAGTTGAAAGCAGAAAATTGCCATTAGAAACGATGTAGTTTTGAGTTATACGTATTCGTTATCGCTATGATTTGTCGCCTAAGTTCCGTTTCGTTCCGTTTCATTCCGTTATGTTTGGTTTCATTGCGTTTAGTACCGTTGCGTTCGTATCGTTCACCTGAGTTCCGTTTCGTGCGTATCGTTGCGTTGCATTTCGTTCAAAATTCACCATTTAGTTGCCAGTGTTCGCCGAGCAGCCAATCTTGATTTGTTAAAAATTAATTTCATTGACACAGTCGACGAACAGAAATAATAGATTTTCTTTTTCTTTTGGATTTTGTCGTGTCTTCTACTCTTCTACCACTACTCTTACTACCTACCTCCAACACCTACTACTACTACTACTACTACTACAATACTTCTACTACTCTACTACTACTCGTTTGCATTCTTCTTAACGAATTCGATTGATTGATTGAATGGTTTTGTTGAACATATTCCGTTGACAAATACAAATCGAAAACGCCTCCAATTGAAACGAATACGAATCGAAACGAAAATGTATCTGTTGCAACCATGCGCTCACCTACTACTACTACTCGTACTACTACTTCTACTACTACCACCATCACAACCACCACCATCACCACCATCCTAAAACACAAAGGCGAGATTATCTACAGAGTGGAGTTACCCGATATGGAGCAGATAACCCTAATCTACTTGGAGAATAATGATGCTGACTATCGTAAGTCGAGCAACTAAAAATGCAAAACTAAAACATGTTTAAACGAAAACTACATGAAATGAACCATCACTTGAACAAAAACCAAAAACAAAAACCAAAAATACAATAATACTAAAGAAAATGCTATAGTTACATTAAGAACAAAAAAAAAGTGTCTTGTGTGCAATTTTGTTTTATGTTAGTTTCTCAAGTACACAGTAAAGATGAAAACAAAAAACAAACAAAATCGAAATGAAAGTAAAGAAGGAAAATAGCAGAAGCGTAATGAATGAAAGCAAAAAAGAAAAGTAAGAAACAAAAAAAAAAAAGAAAAAACAAGAAAAACATGTTATGATTTAAAACGTTTCCTTACCGTGTTTTATTTCCTTAGACAACACGTTTGTTTCGTTGCCGTACATTGAATCGTTCTCTATACTTTCCTTGTCATTGAGTTGTGTTTTGCGTTACCTTTGGTTCGTACTATATTCTTGCGTTCGATTTCGTGTCATTTCGTTTCGTTGCATTTTGTTCCATTTTCGTACTGCAAGCAGCCTGATTTGTAGACCCCCGACTCCAAACTTCTTACAATTACTTGATTATTCTACAATAATATTTCTACTCGATTGCATTTTGCTAATATCTGATTTCGTTTCCGTTTCAATGCTGTTTCGTTCTTGTTCTGTTTCCGTTTTAGTTTCAGTTTTCGT